>JAMXBD010000037.1:0-2671756 GCA_024138025.1 Combretum micranthum | reverse complement strand
ATCTCCAAACATTGATTCATCTTTTTAACCACTTGAAAATGCTGATGTCTTAAATAAAATTATCCCCAAATGTTGACACATTTTCTATGTAATTTACCCTTTAAAGCTGGAAAACTTTGATTTTATCAAAACAATGAGTTGCTTCAACCCACTCTTGATCTCAAAAATTTATTTCTATACCCCTCTTTGAACTTCTTCAACTCATTTACTTCCTTCCTTAATTCCTTGATTTATTTATCCAATTTGATAAAATTTCAATATAAATAGCTGAAGGTTGAGTAAGAATTTCTTTTTCAACACTAGGAGCCTCAATATCAATATTGGGGTCCTTAATTTTCTGAATTCCCCACCTATTAAAAACTGAATCATCAATTCCTTTTACTCTCCCAATGACATCAATAAGGCCACCATGTGAAGGCCAAAAACCCAAATTCTTTAAAACTCTTGTGATATAGCCCCTAATAAATATTCATTTACCTTACTTGGAAGTTTGATGTCTTATCCCCCACACAACTAACAAACCAATATTCAACCTGAAATTCTTTGGTCTAAGAAACCATATTAATGCCTTCCAATTTTGAATGAATAGATCTCACCAATAAATAATGGAGCACTTTAATGCTCAAAAGCTCAAAAGTAGATCCCTTGGTATTTGATGGTGAAAATGATTCTTCAGTCAAAATTTCATTCCCAAACTCCCTTCCTTCATCATAATATATGATATTTCTATCATCATAAATTAAAAGTACAGCAATGAAGTCCCTCATAATAACTCTACTACACTCTCTAAAAGCATAGAAAGTGATGGCATCCTCCAAGTACATGTTCGAATGTCTAGTTTTGAAACAAACAAAAAATGTAAGGGTTGTCTCTCTAAAGATCTCTTCATCCACACTAAACATTCTTTGTCATATCTTACATACAGAAAACCTCTTAAATGCAAGTCTCAACCCATAGCTTTCAGGCACATGCCAGTCTAGAATGTAATTTTGCATCACTTCTTTCTTTTCGAGGTAAAATCAAAATCCGTCTTTGTGCTCATCCTTAAGTCCTAACGAGGGTATCAAAGATTGGCTTACTCGAGAAGAAGAAGATGGTTGTGATAGAGGTTGTGTGGGTCTGTAATATTCAAAACTAACCTTTTTGTGTTTTCTTTTTAGAAGTACAGGGTTGAGTTAGTTGAGATCTTTTTGGTGCCGTATATGCAAAAGAAAGAAAAACAAATTACAATAAATCTCTGCAAAATTATATCCAACACTAGCATAATAACATCATACCATCTACTTAATCATATCCCTAATCATGAACGAAGCAAGTGAAAAGACATGATCCCACCCTCAGGCACAATGTCAATAACCATGATTCATGAATGGCACAAGTCCTCAAACATGAGAGTATGATCAACAATAAACTCTCTACTTACTTAAATTTCATCAATTCAAGAGTAACTAACTACCAAGCAATTCAAACATAACAGTTTTAGAAATTGCCAACCTAATTTCAAACATGTGATCAAACTTATTTCCTGACGCAATTCTACTCCACATTGTATTTCTAGGTGATTGTAACACTTGAGCTATACCAATTTCATCCTTTAAAGCATACTAACCACATTTACAACTTCAAAACTTTCGAAGTTTGAATTAATAACCCCCAAAGTGCACATTCATCTTGATAACCACAAAGTAAGGGTTCCTAGAATCAAAGAATGTAAAAATAATGATTCAAAACACCATTGTCACTTAATTAAACAGCAACTATGTTCAAGTCCAACTAAACTCTCAAATTTGAAACCCTATAATCAAACGATGAATATAATGCATGAAACACAAAGGATTAGAGTTAAAATGCTTCCCTTTATGATGATTGATGATGAAAACACAAAAAATAGTAAGTCTATGTAAGTGCAAGGAAGGTGTAGTGAGTAGAGGATGTGAATGTGTTTGTTTGAAAAAATATGTAAAAATGAGATGGAAAGTATAGCGTATGCGTATACATATACATATAAATATATTTAACAATCCACAGGGTCAAATGCGGGTGCTATTCATGCCGCGGTTCCAACTTTCACAAAAACAAATCTCATTCATAGTTATAATCAATGCCTCGATTAAATCTGTAAAGGAAACACTAGTTCATATAAAACCAATCACATGTGTGGATTTAACTGTGATACAAATCTATAATCAACAATACAACTACATTGTTACTTATGGTTAAAGTTGGGAAGTGCATTCATCATGATCAAAACTCATTTGCGGGGGTAATAATAGTCGCAATTGAAACTACAAAATAAAGTATCAATGGTAAAACATAATTGCGGGCATGAACTTAGCCGTAAATGTCGATCATAAGGTGATTCACAGCCAAAATTCACGAGTAGGTTAGACAACTACAATACATCATTTAAGCATGGTTTAAATCATGGGGTAAATCACATGTGCAAATCACATTGTCATTCAACATTTTTGAAAATTTTTAACTAAAGCTTTGCATTAAACCATTTCAATGCTTACAGAACTAGCACCAACTACTAATTCATGCACAAATCAATCAAGCGGGTAACTAACTAAGATAAAGCAAAGAAAGAAAAAGAGTATCAAAGAGTATTTACAAGCAAAATAACAAGTAAAAAGAAATAAAAAAACACAAAAAGAGTTAGAAGTTCCAAAACATTAACTAGAAAGTAAAATATCTGAATAATTACAAATTAAATAAGTGCTATACAACTATACAACAGCATATCTATCACGCCTCATAAAGGGGCCTGGTAGGATTCACCTAAAGTAATCATGTCACGTATATATCCGTAATATGAGAATCGTTTTACAAGTAAGAGAATTGTAAAAGATACTTAACATTTTCTATACAACATTTAATCGTATAAAAACATTTTGATAGCTAAGGAAATATGAATTTTCATGGCCCAATAGAACAGTAGAAAATCGATATCCCTCACTAAATAGTAAAATAGGATAAATAAACTACATATTACAAAGTTTCAAATTGTTTTACAACTAATCTAATCCATATTAAGTTTATCTTACACATTACAAAATCTCCAACTTAAATACTAAACATATATATTACATTCTAAGTTCGCTTCTTATCTTCAATGACATCACTAAATGTAAACTTTTCTTCACACATCTTGCCCATTTTTTGCATGAGCTATTCCTACACAAGAACTATGGGGTGTGAACTAAACCATAGCTCGTGAATAACAAGATTAGATCACACATCAAACAAATGCCAAGAAATTTTGTTAATAAGCATATGTAATGCAAAACTAAACCATATGACAAGCACATTTTGATTGACCGGAATCCATACTAATGGAGATTTACGCCCTTTCCTGAGAGCTGAAAGACCAGCTCAAGTCATTCATGCTAGAAGAAACTGAAAACCACGGAAGGAGGATTTCTTTTTCTAACTCGTGGTTATTTATGTATACTACTAATAATATAACCCCAACTTTATCTTAAAAAGACTAAGGATGGAATATTTCTTCTTAAACTCATTTGTTATTATATATATAATATTAACATAACCTCAACTTCATCTTAGAACTTTAGAGACTCTACTAGGTATTAATCCCTAAAGATAACCCCAACACAGGCAACGTCCTTCAAGCCTATTTAGATCATGTGGAATTGACAATCCCGTAGTAATCTTAATCAGATTCACTGGACTCTCAAAAAGCATTACTATAGAATCGGAATATTAATACGAGACGTAAATATCATGCTAATGCAAGTTATGCTGTAATGTAATGCATGTCCCCTTCACTTAAGGGCTAGAAAAGACTTATGCCATATTTTTAATGAACATATCAATTTCAAACAATCAACAATTCATATTTCATAATCAACCCAAACAAACATTATCATTTTTATTTTGGTGGGATATCAACCAATTTAATCATCAAAACGGAAAATGAATCCCTAAATTCCATGCATCATCTGTTATATTTATATTAATACGGTGCAACTATATTACAAGTACAAGTAGGGTGATAAGGTTGATGTTACCTACCTATCATCTTGGCTAAACTACAACAAACTTCTGAGAAAGTTCAAATATAATATATTTCTCCTATGAAAAGAATAGAAATCACTCATTACCCTTTCTATATACACTCTCATTATATTTTAGTATTCAATTTTTACTTTAATTCATTATTTTGCATTTAATTAAAGCATTGACTTATTTTAAAACCTATTTGATAAAACACTAAGTAAGAACCTCGCTAGGCTATGATAATCGTCTCGCCAAGATACAGACAATTCTCTATTGTCAGTCAAATTATTTCTTTTCCTTTGTTTATAAGTCATTTACCAAAAAGCATGATTATTATTTTATTATTCATATAGGTACCTTAATAAATTATTAGTTCATATGAAAAACTCACTTTTGCAAACATACATTTGAAACAACTTATTCCTTTTACTTAACATGATCTAACCCATCATATTGCAATATGCTATCTCTAAACCATTTATGAGTTTTAAGTATATTATCTTAACTTAGCTAATATTAAATTTAACCAATTTAATTCATTTTAGCTTACTAAAGTTCATTAGGTCATGTTGATTAAAATTAGTCATTTAGTCTAGTTACTAAGTTATATTCAATTATCTTTAAGTTATTACTATATGTCTAGTAAGACTTTAGTTAATCTAAGTATCTTTATTTTAGATCAAGTTCATTTTGTCTCCGTAATCTATTGATCTTTAAGATATTATGAAATTCTATACTCAACTATGTATATTTAACTAGTAAAACCATTGTTTAAATTGATTTGGATGTGTTGTAGTTTGAAACAAATAAGTTTTAGGCCTTGATTCTCTTAGAATTTCCCAAAATTTAAAACATAAAAGTTGTAGAGCTATTTTTTAGCTTTCCGTAACATCTTAAATCACCTCAATTCGAGTTCGAATGAAAAAAATTATGATCAAAATACTAAACAATGTCATGACAAACCAGCGTCTAGTAAGAGCAGAATCACGACTGTGATTCTTTAAAAACATAGCACTAAACAATACTATGGGGAGAATCATGCTCATGATTTTGATTTTGATGTTTTAAAACAACTTAGGGCTAGATCACGCTCGTGATTTTGAAAAATTTTTTAAATAGAGCTATTTTGGTTAAATCACGCTCGTGTTTCTCTTTAAAACATAGGTCGGTTTGTAGAAAAGGCATTATCACATATGTGATTTGTGAAAACATCAATATTAGAGGCTAATAAAGGAGAATCACGCCCGTGATTCTTGCACTCGGTGCCTTGCACCAGATTTTACGTTTTCTATGTTTGTTTTCTTTAAATATTAACTTCATAAACTCATCATACTTCATGCTAAACATAATAAAAGCAGCATACAAGTTCATATCAAGTTCAAACAATACTACTAAACATATTTTTACTATAATACATCATCAAAATCATTCCATCAACTCCCTAACCTCACGCATGCTTAAACAACTAGATTTTTAGTTACATGCTTATATATTTCTCGTTTACTAATTTTATCACATACACAGCTGGTATCTAGCATCAATTCATCACATACATGCATAAACAACAATGAAAGTTAAGAAAATAACTAAACTTACCTTTTTTAGGCGATTCTAATATCTTGATCTTCTTTACCACTGCTTCAAATCTTTTATCTTACTTTTTATCTTCAATTTCTTCCTTATGATCCTTTAGAATTTGAGATTTTGAGTTCTTAAAGTCGAGTAATAAGAAAATGTAGAAGGAAAAGAGGAAAAGAATAAGAAAAGGAAGGAAAAGGGAAAGAAACAAAAATAAAGGAAAATGGTAAGTAGGAAAATATTTAAGCATATTTAGGAGTAAGGATTTTGATTTAAGTTTTTTAGATCATTATCTTAAGTACTAAGAACAATTAAGAATAAATTTTATGATACATAGAGATAAAATTAATAACTTGAGTTAGAAATCTAGTTTAGAAATTAAAGAGGTAAAAAAATAATATTTAATTTGGGTTTAATTTTGAAAACTGATATTTTTAATCAAACACATGAATTCAAGATTTATAAGGATTAAAGAAATAGGATTTATGTTAAAATGACTAAATAGAGTTTTTAAGAAATTTAGACAATCGAACTTAAAAATTTAGTTTTTTTTATTTAAAAAGAAAATAAATCTAAAAGAGATGTTTAGTAAAATTAATAGTTTGGTGCATAAAATGGGTATTTAAAGTTCAATTTTTACTTAATTTCGCTTAGTTTATTTGATTAAACTATCTAAGTTCAATTTTTAAATTAAGTCCCAATCAAAGTTCATAGTTATTCATCATATACTAGTTAATTAAAAAAATTCTCATGTAGATAAACAAAAGTTTTGATTATTCGTTGGCAGCCAATATTCATATTAACTTTAAACTTTATAATTCAAAACTTTCAATCATTTTAAGATTTATTCTTTCACTTATACTTCCATTGCACTATTATGATTATTTTAGATTTAATTTTGACATTATATTTTACTTCCACTGAAATTTTAAATTATTTGGCGACCTATAATATGTGTTGGATTTATCTATTGTAGGTATTATGGTTACATTGTTTCCTTCTTTTATCACATTTATTTGATGTATCTTAATATTTTTATTTTCATGAAATGTATTGAGATTTATTATTGTTTAGGTTTAATATCACTTCTTTCATAAACATTTATTACACATCATTTATATCTTAATTTGATGATTTTAAAAAGTTCAGTATTTCTTTAACTCTATATGACTGATATTTCATGCAATATAGCATATATAAATCAATAAGATTTGATTTAACGATTCAACATTCCACTTACTCAAATTGCGTTGAAGACTTTGACTCTGTATAGATAACAAATGACTAACAACTTGATTGGACTCGACTCAACTTGTCTCCAGACTTAAGTTGACACGACATAACACCAACTCACACAGCATGACAAGCTCAACAATTGAAGGTTGAAGGTTCATTTTTTCATTTTATTTGTATATGTATAACAATGTGCATATGAAACATACAATGTTCATATTCCTTTATTAATCATATATGTGATATTTTACAACCTTTATTAGTACTATTATCTTATTGACGTTGTAATTAAGATATCTTATTAATTCACTGAGTTATTATCAATTATTTATTGTGAAAAATTATGAAAAATTGTATTTTGAAATTTTATTATTAACAGTCATAGCTTTTAAACAATAATTAAACTATTCATGTTTTTAATGTTTATTAAATCATGAAATATCAGGAGTGATTCTTACGACTTTTCTTAAAACCTTTTTGAAATTTTACATTATTTATTTAATGATTTTTATATTCAAGTTGTATAAATTTGGGTAATTACAATATCGGTCAATTATTAGACATGAAATCAGAATTAGTGACTAAATTAATGGACTAAAGCTTTCAAGTAATGCTATATTGAAATGCAATAAGGAATTCAACTGTAATCCTCGGCAACGATGCCAGAAACATGATCTGATCTTTATATAATACATACGATATGATGGTGAATCAAGTTCTAAAATTTATAAATGTTAAAGTCCTATAACTTTGGACACAGCTTTAGCCAAGCGTACCTACTAAAGTAGCATAGAATCATTTAAGTTGTTTTTCAAGGGATCATCAACACTTGCCTTACCCACTATCGTCTATTATCTAGCATAGAGATTCTCAAGATTATTGTCGATATCATATTATGAAAACCAACTAACTATATACAAAATTCAAATAATTCATAAAAAAGATTAAGTTTAAATTACAAAGATAGCTTAGATCTTGCTTTACTAAAATCTTTATCATGTAATTTCATAAGAAATCACCATAAGATCGTTCTTGAATATCTTAAATTGTCGAATTCACTAAAATATGCTAATTTCTCTCTTGATATAACTAACTTCTAAGCTTGAGTTTAACAATCGAAATCTCTTCTTAATCACTGCTAACTTAGATTTGCATTAAGAACATGAATCCTTTAATTAATAATCAAATATCATGAAAATCAATCAAGTGATAGAAGGATTTTACTACTCTATCTTTATATGTCATAAACAATCCTTGTTAATAGCTTAGATGTATTTAAAGGAAGGATCTTTCAATCTATTCAACCGAAATCAAACATGAATTCACATTGTGCATACATACAAATTCAAGGTATAGCAGCTTGAGCTATTAATTTCAAGAACTCAATAACATTTCAATAAAATCACAAGCAAAATCACATGAATTGGGTTTGGATCCACAAAATCTAGCAAAATTTAATTATTTCTCTATGAGATTTATCAATTCAAGCATGAACTCAGAGAAATAACGAAGAATTACGATAGAAAACATTTATAAGCGTAGTGATTTTTGTAAACGAACTCCAATAAGCTCTTGAATTGAACTAAATTTTTCAATCTCTAGCAAAGAATGAGTTTCTCTCACTAGAATTCTCCCTAAAAGTTAGTTATGATACAATTTAATCTATTTAAAAGTTTATATTTTCTGTCTATCTATATCTGTTTCTCTCTATAATTCGTAAAATAAAAGCTATATTAGTAAATGCCATATGAAAAATTATAAATTAAATCAGAATTACACAAATATAGAACAACATACTAGTCAACTATTAGACATGAAATTAGAATTAGTGTCTAGATTAATAGACCAAAGCTTTCAAGTAGTGTTGTATTGAAAATTCAACAAGGAATTCAATAGCGATCCCAGACAGTGGCACCAAAACTTGATATGATCATTTCGTAATACATATGATATGACAACGAACCGAGTTTTAAAATCTATAAATGCTAAAAGTCTTATAACTTTAGTCATAATATTAGACAAGTGCACCTACCGAAGTAACATATAATCATTTAGGTCGTATTCTAAGGAATCATTAGTGTAAACCCCTAATTTTACATAACTTAATTTTGATAATTGACAATAATATGGTGTAAAATCTTGAAAAGCTTTTGTAAAAAGTTGCAAAAATCACTCTTTGGTTTTTTGTGATTTAAGAATATTAACAATTTAATTATAATTTAATCGTCACTAACAAAATTTCTCTTAAGTTTTTTAAATCAATGAACAATAGTAAATCAATAAGCAATTACTAAGACTCTAGTAAATTTAAAAGAACTATCAATCGATATTGGAAAATAATTAAAAAAATAATAAACATACCTCGAAAATTCTCAAATAAGGAATATCATAAATTAATCACTAAGCAAAACCTTAACTTGAACAAATAAAAATAAATATATCTATTTAGATTTATCTCACAAAGAATCAAACAATGTCTAACGAGTAAATTTCCAAAACAATCGCAAATAAATATTTTCTTATGAACTGATAATTAAAAATGATTATAACCCCTTAAAGAAACTAATAACAACATCTCATTTAGCAAGTAAAAATTCATAGAAGTCACTCAAATCATGCAAATAATTTATTACATATGGAAATATTCAAAATATAACACAAGTAATTATAATAAAATACAAAAGCTCTAAAATTGATACCCATAAAATATTCTTCTTTACCAATTTAATCGCGTGCTTATTTTTGCCACATGATAGGAACTATTACTACAATTTACAATAATAGCAGTAGTAGTATTAATAGTATGGTATACTATAACTAACAATATACGTTGTAGTAAAAAATAACAATAAAAAATAAATAAATAAATAATGATAATGATAACAACAACAACAACAACATGATTATTTTGTCATATAACAAGTAACACTATACTCTATCCATATATTAAAATAATTTTGATGAGTTAACTATATTAATTATTACATCACTAATATTACATTAATCATGATTACTAATCAACTTGTAACAATGCTATATGATTGTTATCTAACATTGTAATTGTGATGAGTACCTTTATAATTTATTAATTATAGTAACTGTTTATACATAATCATAACATCAATATAACCTATAATACAACAAGGTCTTAGGGATAATTACTTAGGAAAGCTTACAATTATTAGCACAAACTATACATTTATCAAATCATTTGATACGACAAATACCGCATTAAGATAATTATAATAAAAAAGTAAAAACATAAATCAAGAAAATAGCATGATATTAATTAAATAATGTAGACGGAGATCATATCAAAAGACTAATTATAATTTTAATAAAATAAACAAAACACATCGTGAACCTAAAATTCACATTAAGAACCAAGATCCTAAACCGTATCAGATCATACTAAAATTTTAGAAACCTTAGATCGAATGACATAAATCCTATAACCTTATAATGTCATACAAATTAAATTAAACTTAGATTTCCAAAAAAATCGAAACTCTAGAAACCCTGAATGGTATTAGATACAGATTCAAATGCCCTAAGATATCAAATGAATTAAATAAACCCTAGAAACCTAGAAGATCAGATAAAGATTCAATAACTCAATCGATCTGAAACCCAAAACGATTTCAGATAAAGATTCAAATACCCTAGCCTATAGAGTCGGATCTAGTATTGTGATATGATGTTTGTTTATAGGAATAGTATGATAGTTGTGATATTTTGATGGACTTTGTGTGGTGTGTATGTTCAAGTATGATATGCATATGATGGACTATGATATGCTACTTTGGACGATACTACTAGTAGATTATAGGAGTAAAGTTAGTGCCAAATTTGTTATGTACATACAACACTAACCATGGAACTTATGTATGTTTTGGATGTATAAATATATGAGAAATATATATATATATATATATATATATGAATGCTTATATTTACTTTAAGTAAAAAAAAAAATTGAAATGATGAGGATTTTGATTTAACTTAATTATCATATTTGATACTAATAGAATGCCAAGTGGAAGAGGTAGGGATAGGAATGCCATAATATCTAGAAATCCACCCGAAAATGTGCCTACACCATCTCAAAATCGGTTAAAGGACATTCTGCAAACACTCCAATGGCAAAATGCATTGATACTGCAAGCTTTGCAAAATGTGCAAGCACCACATGCAGTTCTACCATCCGAAGCATTAACAAGGCCTCTAACACCTTCTAAGAGAAACATAGGACATACTGCACCATACCAATTTCAAGCAAATGGACCAGTGGATATAATGATCAAGCTGAATCTGTTGCTGAGGTGCATGTACCTCCTTGACATGAACATGAGCTACCACCACCCACCATTAAAACCTCAAAGGAACTTGTTACCTGAATTCATAAAATGTAACAGGAATTTTGAAGGGATACTGGGGAAACCAGAAGAAGCCGAGGACTAGCTGGCTCAAATCGAGCGATCCCTTGATGTTTTCTAGGTACGAGAAGCTCTGAGGATACCATATGGATCTTATTTGCTAAGATTTAGAGCGAGGATATGGTGGAATTATGAACAGAGAATTTTGCCACAACCAATAACCTAGGAAGCTTTTAAGTGGAATTTCTGAAGGAGTATTTCTCAAGTAGCTTAAAAGCAAAGTATAGCACTGACCTAATGAATTTGACATAGGGCAATAAGACAATTGATGAATATGAACATGAGTTTAATCGGCTATTGTACTATGTTCTGGATGATTATCGAGATAGTGATGAGTTAAAGAGGTTGACTTTTATGGCCAAGTTGGAAACTAATTTTTAGAGAAGACTGGCAGAGTTTGAGATTACTGATTTTGCGGCTATGATAGAAAAAGCCCGAATCTTTAAACGAGCGAAGAAATATGAAGTTGAAAGGTACCGAAAAAGAGGACAGACCTTTAGAAAGAGGACATATGAAAGTTCTATGGCAAATCCCATGCCTAAGAAGATTAAGTTCTTCAAAGCCCCTAGCATGAACAAAGGAGGAGTAGCTGGGAAAAACAAAGTTACATGCTAGAAGTGTAGGGGCTCTCATTATCCAGGAGAATGCCCACGATTACAATACAAGTGTTACTATTATGGAGAAAGTAGACACATGGCAATTACCTGTCCAAAAAAGAAGACTGCAACTTGTTTTGTCTGTAACAAAGTTGGTCATATATCGACCAACTATCCACAGAGAGCTAACACTGTAGCTAGTCCTTCACAGTCTAAAGGAACGGTTGGAGTCACAGGTTCAAAAAATGGAAATACCAACACCAGCAAAGCTACCAATAGCTAGAGTCTTTGTGATGTACGGGAATCCAATTGATGATGTGGAGATGGAAGAGGAAGATGAAGGAAACATATAGGAAGAAGCTGACTCTGATGACTATGGTCTTATTGCTTGTGTATAGTTATATATTTGCTTATTTAAAGTTATAGTGTAAGACACAAACAAGATTAGATGCACAATAAATACCCTTAGGAATTAAAAATAACGTGTAATTAATAATAATAAATAGGAACAATTCAAGTAAAATATCAAACTACGTATGCCTTATTTGACATGAGAGCAACGCATTCTTTCATAACTGCTGGGTTAGCAAGATGCGAAGGACTACCAATTAAGACCATGAGTAGAGTTGGGAGTTACTACCTCAACCGGAGAATTAATGATAACGCAAGATATGATAAGGAGTTGTCCATTAAAGATTAGGGATCAAAAATCAATTGTTGATCTAATCATGGTGGATATACAGAAGTATGATATTATTTTAGGAATGACTTGGTTAACTGCTGTAGAGCAAAAGTTTATCGTCATCTCAAAATGGTATCTTTTGTTAACAACCAAGGAAAAAGAAAGGAATACATGGTTGAGATACTTAAAGAAGGCGGAAGCAGGATAACAGTAATTGAGGTTGAAAATAAAGAGAACGTGGAGTTAAATAAATGTATTCTTGGAGCTACATAGGGTGAATCAAAAGTACTAGATATTCATACTATAAGAACCATATGTGAATATCCAGATGTATATCCAGATAAATTACTTCGATTACCCCCACATAGCGAGGTGGAATTCTCCATTGACGTGATACTTGGAATAGAACCAGTAGCAAAAGCTCTGTATCGAATGGCACATGTGGAATTGAAAGAATTAAAGGTACAATTGCAAGAGCTATTGGACAAATGATTTATTAGACCAAGCATTTCACCATGGGGAGCACCAATATTGTTTGTTAGAAGAAAGATGGTTCAATGAGACTCTGTATTAATTATAGGGAATTAAACAAAGTTACTATCAAGAACAAACATCCTTTACCAAGAATTGATGATCTCTTTAATGAATTGGGAGGAGTAAAGGTATTTTCTTGAATTGATTTAAAGTCAGGATATCATCAAATCCGAATAAAGGCAAATGATGTACCAAAGATTGCATTTTGAACTAGGTATGGTCATTATGAATTTTTGGTCATGCATTTAGAATAACAAATGCACCTACAATTTTCATGGATTTGATGAACCGAATTTTCAGACATTTACTAGATATTTATGTGATTGTATTCATAGATGATATACTTGTGTATTCATCTACTGAAGAACAACATGATGAACACTTTGGAGTGTGTTGCAAATCCTAAGAGATAATAAGCTTTCCGTCAAATTGTCTATATATGAATTTTGGCTTAAAAGCATAGCATTTCTTGGACACATTGTTTCCAGTGAAGGAATATCTGTGGATCCTACAAAAGTTAAAGCTATTATAGAATGGAAAAGACCTGAAATGGTTATGGAAGTAAAAAGTTTATTGGGATTAGCAGGATATTAACGGAAATTTGTGAAAGACTTCTGAAAGATTATATGACCACTCACTCAATTAACCAGAAAGAATGAGAAATTAGTTGTGCCAAATGATAAGGACCCGTATGTTGTATATAGTGATGCATCCAGGAATGGTTTGGGATGTATGTTAATGCAAAACGGAAGAGTAATAGCATATACTTCAAGATAGTTAAAACCACATGAGATGAATTACCCCACTCATGGTCTGGAATTAGTTGCTATTGTTTTTGTACTCAAGATTTTGTGTCATCACTTGTATGGACAAAAATGTGAAATATATATAGATCATAAGAGTTTGAAGTATATGTTTACATAAAAAGAGTTGAACATGAGACAAAGAAGATGGTTAGAACTGATTAAAAATTATGATCTAATTATCAATCACCACCTAGGCAAATTGAATGCTGTTGATGGTGCATTATGTTGAAAGAATTATAGAGAAGTAGCCTCAATGTTGACTAAGCAAAAAGAACTCGTTAAGGAGTTCGAAAGATTGAACTTGGAATTTTCAATGTAAGGTTTAGAAGTTGAACTTGGAAATTTGATCTTAGAGCCTACATTCCTTCGATGGGTCAAGGAAGCTCAAAAGGAAGACCCTGAATTCCAAGAGATTAAATAAGGAATACTACAAGGGAAAATATAAGGATTTTCACATGGATGAAGGAGTGTTAAGAATGAACAAGAGATTATGTGTGCCACATGATACAAGCTGGACGAAGGAATTAATGCATGACATGCATTATTCTGGATATTCTATACATTCAGGAGAAAAAAAATGTATCCAGAGTTGAAAAGTGTATATTGGTGGAGCGGAATGAAAAAGGATATTGCTGAATTTGTAGTTAAGTGTGATGTATATCAAAGGGTAAAAGCTAAACACTAAAAACCCGATAGATTACTTAAACCATTGCCAATTGCAGAATGGAAACGGGACCAAATTTTTATGGACTTTGTAAGTTCATTACCAAAGACGAACGCATGATATGATGTTGTTTGGGTCATTGTGGATAAACTCACTAAATCAGCTCATTTCTTGCCAATCAACATGACATACCTATTGGAAAAGTTAGCATGGATATACCTAAAAGAGATTGTGAGACTAAATGGTGTACTTGCTGATATAGTATTAGATCGAGATCTACAATTTATTTCCAGATTTTTGCAAGGATTGCAAAAAGCCTTGGGAACACAATTGAAGTTCAGTATGCATATCATCCTCAAACAAATGGATAGACTGAAAGGACCAGAGTATATGCTTGTCACGCCCCAAGAGTACCCTAATAGTAACACATATATTATGATACAATCTAATGATTCAGACAATATCACATTACTGGATTTATCTTGGAAAATGACATGAGTTTAACAAAACAAGATCTTTTCGGTTGCTAGATAAGATTGATGAATACGAATAACAATACATCACCATAAATAGATCTTTCTAACTATTGTTTGAATAATGAAAATATTATAGACCACAATATATAACTGAAGTTCCCAAATATTAGAAACAACATTGTAATATATCTAATACATAAAACTAAGCAATACTATATAACCTATCCCAAAATTCTTCCAACTTTATAACATTACAAGTGCTAAGCTCGTGGAAGGAGCAAACCAAGGTCGAAGAGTCAATCTGTAAGGAGTGTAGGAATGTGAGCATAAATCACGGGCTCGGTGAATAACCATAACATATCACATAACAATCAAGTTATTATCAAACATATGTAATGGAACATTCAAGCACATGAATAATTACAAGCTTGGACAATCCGGAATCCAAATATGATGGAGATTTATGTCTTCTCATCGGGGTTGAAGGAAAACCGATCTATGAATCATTTACCCAGGAGAAACTAAGTACACAGGAAAGCCATAATCCTCACAATAGTTATCTCTTTATGTTAATGTTGTTTAAGCACTTATTTCCTGTTTTAAGCCTTAGAAACTTCACTAAGTGTTAGACATTTCACAGTGATACCATAGGCGGCATCCTTCATTACCAGTTAGTTCCCATGGAACCGATAGAATAAAGGTAATCTTATGTAAAACTAATAGCCTCTTGCTATAAAAACCAAGCATTATCAGAGAACAAAATTCTAACACGTAGTGGGCTATCACATAATTATAATGCAGTATATGCAATGCGCGTCTATTTTTTTTTTATAATACGAATAATTATTAGTCAAGTTAAAGGTGCTCAGACTTCACAAAACAATCAACATGCTATACATCCAGTGAATTCACAAGCATTCCATTATCACTTTTATTCAGTATGGTTTAGCAATCAAGTAATTCCAAACAACAAGCAATAACCATAACCCATATATACACGAGTTCATTATTATTACTTTTATATTATAATGCAGCTAATCTACAAATACAAACAATGTAATAAGTCTGAATTACTCACTTGCTCATACTATTTAATTGTAGTAATTGATTGGGAAGTTCTCAACAATGTCAAAATGATCTATCGAGATGAAAATATTCATCAATAATACTTATAAATAGAATATTATTTTCCTATGAGTTTCTAAGTGTCCTATATTCGATATAATTCATATTGCTTATATTGGTTTCCTAAGGTATTGACTCTATAGAAAAAGGGTATTTATCATTTAATATCTAGTTTCATCGAATTTCTTTTTATTTAAATTATCATTCATTCTTACATCTAAGATGAACTTAATTAAAATTTTCTATTAGTTTTCTTTTCAAATCTTACATTATTTTATGTTCTTGTTAGTAGTAATCTTTTATTTATTTTACTTTGCCTGTTGTCGAGCCTGGGTTTTGATGTCCGGTTCAATTTCCTTTAATTCGATTCGTATTAAATCCTAACCTGTTCAATACGAATCATCAACTAAGAATTAAAGGAAATTTTGAACTTTGAAAATATTTTGGAGTCGCCACTCAACTGAAGTCGAGAAAAAAGATAAACCCAAAGCAATGGGTAAGTTGATTTCGATTTTACTACTAATCCGCGGAAAAAAATCGTTTTGAAAACGAGAACTAAAAATTAACTTGAGTCTGGGGACTAACCTATTAAAACCTAAACGGTTACCACTTTATCTTTCCAATTTTAAATTGCTTTCTTTTAAACTTTAATTTCAAAATCTAAATTATTTACAAGGCTCTAACTATTTACAAATATGTACAAATTTACTTAAACTAAGAGAAACAAACAAAATCACAAAATAATTTTTTTACATATTTTGAGTCACCCATTTAGATGTCTACGTACCCGCTAATCGAGATCAGACCACACGTAGTTCTTTAAGAAAAATTTAGTTTGTTGGTTAATTTTAATATTTCGAAATCTTATCACTTTAAGTTCATTAAGTTTTATGATTTAATAAAAATTATCTAATTTTATGTGATTCTTAAATCTATCAAATTAATTTTGAACAAATTTATAAAAATCAAATTTTTCTAGGTGTCAAAACGATTTTTTTTTTAAACAAACAAATCATCATAATATCATCATCACAAAAACTCGTATAAAACTATCACAATTATTTATAAACACAAACTTCACACTATTATCATATATTAACATCAAACAAATATTACTATGATTAATATTATTAAAGCTTCAACTAATTTCTCTTATTAATCTATTTATGCAAAAACATATTTATCACTAATTATATATAATCTATTATTATATATTATTATTTTATGTATACACATATATGGTAAGGAAAACTTACCTGGATGAAGATGGCTTCGCGTGCAAGAATTGAAGACAACCAGGGATGAAGACCGCGACAACGTGCAGAGGATCGACGAGTAGATGAACGAAGGCCAACTCGCAACGACCAGGATTGACGACAATGATGAACAGGAAGAGTCCGGTGATGGCAGCAGCAACGGTAGAGGGTCGACGATGACGTGACGTGCAGTGGACGACCAATGAAGGCAGATCGGCAAGGATGAGAGATAATTGATTGAAGGCTTTTGAAGTCCTCACGATTCCGAGAAAATCAATGTAAATTAGTTGTTCTAATTTTCCCTGCAAGACAAGAAATTTGATGATTAGAATTGAGAACCCTAAATCAAGAACAACTTAAGAACGAAAATTTGAATTAAAATTTAATTAGATAGAGTTTTGAGAAATTAGACCTTCCTCCATACAAAAACAGAAGATGAGGAGCGTATTTATAAGCTTTAATTCGACCAAAACCTTCCTAATCAATCAATCTCGAGCCCAAGGCTTGTAAAGCACGTTTTGGACAAAATTTGAATAATCCGAGTCAAAACCGATGTAACTTTCTAATTAAATGCAATAAATGGCGTGTACCTCCCATATTGTAACGTTCCAAATCATTAAATTGCCTAAAAAATAATTTTCACACGTTTTTAAAATTTTTTAGGAAAGTACCAAAAACGAGTTTTTCCCAAATTTGAAGTCCGGATTTGAAAGAGTAATTATTGATGAAAACATGTGATTTTTATACCAAAACAAACTATTCCATGCCTAGTTTCCAAATCTGCCTTCGATTCGTAGAAAAAAAGGTCCGGAAGTGGGCCGAAAAAGGGCTCAAAGTGGGCTGGTCGGGCTGCCTAACGAAGAAGAAGATGAACAGTAAAAATTTTATTTATTTATTATTTTTTTTTCATATTATAAACTATATTATATCATGTATATTACATCCATTATATTTATTTCTCTTAATTTGATTCATTTTTCCTATTTTTTATTTCTAACCATAATGCTCAAAATGCAAAAAAAATCCTTCAATTTAGCGATATTTGCACTAATATTAACATTTAATAATAAACAAATTGATAAAAATAAATTATCAAAATGAGGTGTCTACAGCTGCCCCCTCTTTGTGGTGAGGTTTGTCAAAACCTTATCACAAAGATAAAATAGACCTCATTTTGACATCAACTTATCTGAAACTCCCACTTCTTGAGCGGAGTAAAAGCTTTTCATGTTATGATATGCTTCTTGAACCGGATCGCTTCTTGCGCAGAGACGATTCATGTTCTTGAAGAGAAGGAAGATGCTCCTCTGAGCTAGTGATGCTTTAAGCTTGAAAAGAAGGAAGGTGCTCCACCGAGCTAGAGATCCTTAAGCTTGAAAAGAAGGAAGGCGTTCCACCGAGCTAGCGATCCTTAAGCTTGAAAAGAAGGAAGGCGCTCCACCGAGCTAGCGATCCTTAAGCTTGAAAAGACTCTTGAAACGTTTCGTGTTCTGCGAGATGCTTCATGTTCTGAAACGCCTCTTGAACTGGTCTCATGTTCTGATCCCCAAGTAGCAAATCTCATGTCTTGAGCTCTTGATTTCCTCATGCTTTGAGTGGCTTCTAGAGCTAATTTCCTGAAAAACTTAATCCTAGCAATATATTTATTCATTCTCTTTTTTTTTAAAAAAAATTACCAGATTCTTATAAAGCTTTTAAACTAGTTAGACCACTTGGTGAAGTCCGCTCATCACTAGGTTTACTCCGTCAGGCTAGAACGCATTCACGTGGCTATCCTTTGAATTGAGTATCCATGTTTGTCTCTTGATGGTAAATGGACCCCTTTTTTTTAGTCTTGATCACGGGACGATACAAGAGATGATTCTTAAAGTCTTCCTTACTTTGCAGCTTGAACTTATTGACTTCTTATGTTATTCCCCTGAAATAGGCATTTCTTTAAGAAAAGATCAAATCACAAAGTATTAACATGTTTTTATAACTTTATCAATTGCTCAAACCTCTCTCTCAATACACTATGTTTTAAGTGTTTGGAAGATATAAGGATGAAAGAGAACTTATCAATTAAGGTGAATGGTCAATGACCGATCTGATGATTGGAGACCGCCAGAGATATCTTTTTGTCGATAGATAACAAAAATTAGATCACACATAAACAAAGTAGTCAGCAAATTTTCTGAACTTGATAGAATTCTCATTAATTTCTCAAGAGTAGTACAACTTGACCGCATCAGAATTTACAGGGTCTTTCAAATCTGGACCATCCATTCTAGTCAAAATTAATGCACCACCAGGCAACACTCTCTTCACTACATATGGTCCTTCATAATTAGGAGTAAATTTTCCTCTAGGATCTTGAACATTCGGGAGCACTTTTCTCAAGACTAAGTCTCCTTCTTTGAAATTTCTCGGGTGAACTTTCTTATTAAATGCTCGAGCCATTCTTTGCTGGTAAAGCTGGCCATGATATAAAGCAGTCATCCTCCTTTCATCAATGAGATTCAACTGATCAATCCTGTTTCTTACCCATTTAGCTTCATCCAATTGGTTTCTGCCAATATTCTGAGTGACGGAATTTCAACTTCAACTGGCAAAACTGCTTCTGTGCCATAGACTAATGAATAGGGGTTGCCCCTGTTGATACTCTGATGGATGTTGGTAGGCCATGAGTGCAAAGGGTAGCATCTCATGCCAGTCTTTGTAAGTGATAGCCATTTTCTCTATTATTTTCCTGATGTTCTTGTTGGCCGCTTCAACTGCCCATTCATCTGAGGTCGATATGGGGTAGAGTTCGATGTTTGATTCCAAAGTTTGGCACAATTCAGACATTAATTTGTTGTTCAAATTGGTACCGTTGTCTGTAATGACTGTATCAGGGACTCCATATCTGGCTATGATATCTCTCTTGATGAATTTGACAACTACTCCTTTGGTAACATTAGCGTACGAGAATGCTTCAACCCACTTGGTAAAGTAGTCGATCGCCACTAATATAAATCGGTGACCATTTGAGGCTTTTGGCGAAATTGGCCCTATCATATCCATACCCCACATCGAGAAGGGCCAAGGTGAAGAAGCAATTGCAATTCTTTGGGAGGAGCATTTATCTTATTGGAATATATCTGGCACAAGTGACAATGTCTCACGTGTTTGATACAATCTGATTCCATAGTTATCCAAAAATAACCCATCCTCATAATCTTTTTAGCTAGCATATATCCATTCATGTGAGGTCCACATATCCCTTCATGGACTTCCTTCATCAACATTTCTGCTTCCGCCTCATCTACACATCTCAAGAGAGTAGTATCAAATGATTTTTTGTATAATGTATTACCACTGAGCATGAAATGAGCTGCTAAGCGTCTTAGTTTTTTGCTCCTTTGTTGAGGCGTTTTTAGGGTATTTGTCTTGGAGGAATTCTTTGATATTAGCATACCAGGGATCTTTCTTTAGGACTTCCTCGGTATTCAAGCAAAATGCGTTCCTCCTCAATGCGAATCTTTAAAGGTTGGATCTCAACTCCATCAGTGATCTGAATCATAGATGCTAATGTGGCTAATGCATCCGCGAACTGGTTTTGGTTTCTTGGCATATAAGTAAATGATATTTCTTTGAATTTTTGTGCCAATTCTAGTAAATGTTGGTGATAAGGCACCAATTTTGCATCCTTCGTCTTATATTCTCCTCGTGTTTGAAAGATGATGAGAGAGGAGTCTCCATATACTTCAAGATCATCTATCTCCATGTCAAGTGCCATCTTGAGACCCATGATGCAAGCCTCGTATTCTGCCACATTATTAGTATAAGGGAACGTCAATCTTGCCGAAGCGGGGTATTGATTACCATCTGGTGATATTAAGACTCCCAATTCCACATCCACATACATTAGCTGCTCCATCAAAGTACAACTTCCATTTAGGGGTGAACTGTTCTGATTCTTTATCCGAATCTGCTAGCAATATGCTTTCATCCAGAAATTGAACTTCTCCATTAATCACATTATCTTCAATTGGGTTTTCAGCCAGCTGATCTACAAGCGCCTGACCTTTAACTGAGTTCTGATTCACATAAGTGATATCAAATTCTGAAAACATTTGCCACTTGGAAATTCTCCCAATCAGTCCTGGTTTCCGAGCCAGATACTTCAAAGGGTCATGTTTCATGTAAAGCTCTATAGAATAATACAATGTTATATTGTCTAAGTCTATGCATGATCCACACCATGGCACAACAAGTTCTTTCCACTTCAGTATACTTTTGTTCACCTTCAGTGAATTTCTTACTCAAATAGTAAATAGCCCATTATTTCCCATCTCCATCTTTCTATCCAAGCATACCTCCCATTGATTCAGGAAGTACCGTCAAATACAGGAAAAGAGGGCGACCAGGTGTTGGTGTTACTAACAATGGTGGATTCATTAGATATTGCTTAATTTCATCAAATGCTTCTTGATAATCTTTATCCCAATAGATAGCTGCAGTTTTCCTCAACAACTTGAATAAAGGGCGACATTTGTCGATTAATTGTGATATGAACCGAGCAATGTAGTTCAAGCGCCCTAATATGTCCCTAACCTCTTTGATCGTCTTCGGAGGAGGCAATTCAAGTTTGGCTTTAACCTTATCCGGATCAACTTCTATTCCTTGCTGACTGACTACGAATCCCAGCAACTTCCCTGAGGTCACGCCAAACGTACACTTCTCAGGATTTAGCTTAAGATGGAACTTCCGTAATCTATCAAATAATCTCCTCAATGTTTCCACATGATCCTCATCTTTGTTAGACTTAGCAATCATATCATCCACATATACTTCAACTTCTTGATGCATCGTGTCATGGAATAAAGTAACCATCACCCTTTGATATGTTACTCCATCGTTTTTAAGGCAGAAAGGCATGACTTTGTAACAGAATGTTCCTCAAGTAGTAATAAAGGTTGTCTTAGTTTTATCTTCTTCTGCCATTTTAATCTGATTGTATCCCGAAAAGCCATCCATGAATGAAAATAGATGGTTTCCGATTGTGTTATCCACCAAGACATCTACGTGAGGTAAAGGGAAATTATCTTTGGGCGTAGGTTGGTTTAGATCGCGAAAGTCTACATAAACTCTAACCTTTCCATTCTTTTTAAGTACCAGGACCACATTGGCCACCTATTCAGGATAATTGGATACCTCTATAAAACTAACTTCTAATAATTTCTTCACTTCTTCTTTAATCTTAAGCAATATATTTGGTCTACATTGCTTTGATTTTTGATTCTTTGCTTTGATATCTGCTTTAGTCGGTAATTTATGAACTACTATAGAGGTCTCTAAATCAGGCATATCTTCATAGGACCATGCAAACACATATAAGTAATCAGTCAATAATTTTATCAATCTTTCTCGTTATTCAGAGAATAATGTGGTACCTATTTTCAAATTTTTAGGCTCATCTTCAGTTCCCACATTTACTACTTCTGTGGGCTCACTGACCTCAATTCTACCTTGTTCATATTTTTGCCAACTTTTCTATATCCCAGTGTGATCACTAATATCACCTTCGACGACTAACCCAGTAGGGCCGGAAGTGATACCGGTATTTTTGTTATCTATCGGTGCAAGATATCCTTTACTTTTACCGTTATCATCAGATATGAATAAAGGCAAGATAAAGAAAAAGGAAGAGAAGTGAGGAAAAAAGAAAGTGATGATATGGATAAAAGAGATAACATAGAAAAGAAACAAAGAAATTTCATTAATGAATATGACCATAGGGTACATTTTATTTGAGCAATTGATAAAAGAAACAAAACATAAAAACGCTTCATGAACTCAACCCTTACTCAAAGGTAACCCTAGAGTTAAGGGGAATAGTAAACCAATTATTCAACTCCTGAACCGGATGGGAGCTGCAAGAAGACTCCATGACTCATGCAATGTCCGGCTTCTGGACATGAGAAGGTTGTAGGATTGTGACTCTGATGTATGGAGACTCAATAGGGGAATTGCACCATTCTTCTCCTCTCTTCTTCCGGGCTTTCCTTTTCATCTCTTGTATCTCAGCCAGGGTAGGAACATATCCCAATCCAAATGTCCCTAAATGTCCCTCTTCTTGAATCATATTGGCTTCTTCAAAAATTTGTAAACCAAAGTCTTCGAATCCTTCATCGCCAATATAAGGTATAACAGTGCCTTCGAAGATAGCATGATCTTGTTCACCCAGTACCGTAACGATTTGGCCATTTGTTATAAACTTGACCATCTGATGCAGACTAGATGGTATTGCCCCAGCTGAATGGATCCAAGGCCTTCCAAGCAACAAATTGAATGATCTTAGTATGTCTAGAACTTGAAATGGAATAGTAAAGTCTTGTGGCTTAATTGTAACTTCCAAGTCTATTTCTCCTGATATTCCTCTCTTGGATCAATTAAAAGCTCTAACAATTGTGGAAATGGATCGAAGATTAGATGCATCGATTCCGAGTAGGCTCAAAGTGGCCAATGGACAAACATTCAGAGATGACCCATTGTCAATGAGGACTCGGGCTACAATCAATCCATTACACTTAGCCATTATAAATAGAGGCTTCGTGTGTTGAGTGCCTTCAGCTCCCAATTCATCAGGTGAGAAAGAGATTTGGTCCAAAGCAAATACCAAATTCATCACGTGTTCCATCGTTTCAGTTGCAACACCTTCGGGAACCTTGATTTGTTGAAGTATCTTAAAAAAGGCTTCCCAGTGTTTTGCAGAAGTCAATAATAAACCCATCAAGGATATTTGAGCCGGGACCTTAGCAAGTTGATTTGTAATCTTATAATCACTCATCTTCATAATCTTGGTCAAGGCCATTTTCTCATCAGATTTCTCCTTCTTTTCCTTATTTCTTTTATATGGGAAGAATTCCTCTGCCAATGTTTTCTCTCTTTCGGGCTCTGAGGCTTTTCCAAGTTTGCCGACCATGGGCCTGGGAACTTGATTAACAGTTTGATAGTTGAATGAGGCAGCTTTATAATCTTTCGGTGCAATGGGTAGATGGAGTTGATACCTCATCGACTTTACCTTATATGGGGCCTCTTTTTGCTCTTCTTGACATTGGATAACTACCCTTTTCGGATCAAACTGGATCATTCTAATAAAAGGATTAGATTCTTCAATCATGATCATGTTGATCGTGGGCCCATGATTCAGGAGAGGATTGGTGTTAACATTAGGGGTTGGAATTTCAGTGAAATCCAGTTGAATTAATTTAGCATCAATGAGGTATTGAATCTTATTCCGAAGCCTCTAACAATTATTAGTAGAATAACCCACTTGCCCCAAATGATAATCACATTTCTGCTCGGGGTTAAAGTATTTGGGCTTGTAGTCTTCTCTGGGTGTTTCAAAGGTGATCAGATTGTCGGCTCTAAGCCGAGCTAGAACTTGGCTAAGGGATACGGGAATTCTGGTAAACTATCTTTTGGGTCAATTGAATGGTTGGTTTTGGGATTGTGGTTGTTGTGACTGGGTGAAGGGTTGATTAGTGTTTGAGGTTGATTGGTAGGCGTAGGATTGAGTAAGTTTAGTATATGGGGTTGATTGGTAGGCGTAGGATTGTGTAGGTTTAGTGTATGGGGTTGAGCTGACTACACTGACAGTAATATCCTTTCCTTTGTTGTTGCTGAAGTACTTGGAGTTTGTAGTCTTTTTCTCCACATGGGTCTTCCTGGTAGTAATGGCATTTTCAATTCTGCATCTGGCCAATACTATCCCGGAGAAATTAGCAGTATTATGTCTAATGAGATGGGTAAATAATGGTTCTTCCAAAGTATTGATGAAAGTAAAAGTGAAATCCTTCTCTGGGATAGGGGTAGATACCATAGATGCCATTGATCTCCACCTTTGAGCATATTCCTTAAAGGAATCATCTTTCTTCTTCCTCATATTGCCTAAATCCCACATAGACGGGGCCACTTCAATATTGAACTTGTATTTATTGTAGAAAGCCCTAGCCAATTTGTCCTGAGTATTAATCTCATCAAGATCCAGTTGAGCATACCATGTCAAAGCTGGACTGGTAAGGCTATCCTAGAAAGTCTGGATCATAAATTGCTCATATTGAGTGTATCGGCTCATCTTCCTCACATAGAGCCTAGTATGCAACTTCGGGCAACCAATACCATCATACTTTTCAAAGTCGAGAATTTTAAACTTACTGGGGAAAGCCCCAACTTTGATTGCAGGAAAGTTTGTGATTCCAGCTTGATTAAAATCCTTCCATTTTCCCAAGAGCTTTGAGTTTCTCATTAATTTGAGAGAAAAGCCTTTTCTCCATCTCTTTGTTTTGAGCCTCAACTTCCTTCTTAAGGCCGGAAGATTCGGCCTCGACAATGATTTGTGGCTCATGATTAATTACTTGTTCCTCAATGGCTTTACCATCTCTCTTTACCCCGGAATGTCCTTTGGTAGTATCTTAAGGGGCCTTTAAGTTTTGTGCAAGAAGATTCAATTGCCTACCCATTCGAAACACCATTTGTTCTAAAGCGGTGAACATTAGCTCAAAAATTGGATTGGAAATGCCAGAATTATTGTCGTTATTGCTAGCCATTCTGGATTTGGACCTAGTGATGATTGGACTTCGAATCGGGTCGGACCGTTTAGGAGCTATCTTTTAGAAACTGGATGAAAATCAAAAACAAAAATTCCAAGTTTAGAGAAAAATATGTATATTTATATATAATTATTTTTTTAGCGAAAATCTTATTATTTATTTACAATTCTCAACAAAACAAGCAAACGGTTAGTGGTAAAAAAAAACATACACAAAAACTAGCAAACGATTAGTGAACAAAATATATACAAAAGAATTACACAAGAACATGTAGAGATGAGAAAAGAAAAGCGTATGCACATGCAAATTGAGATGATGAAGAAGCTTTGTGGCAAAAACCATTTTATTTCATTAAAGCTGAATTTATTCAAGGAGTTAATACATGACCTAATCATGACAAAACCGAAAAGCTAAACCAAGAGACTTCAAACTTAAACCAAATGCCTAATCTTGCTAGGACACGCTAAACTGTCCTTCAGCTCTTCGATAGTCCTCTTCGCCATCCGTAGTTGAGCTTCAAGTGCTTGAACCTTGGCTTGAGAACTTTGCACTTCCTCTTCCATCTCTTGCTCCCAATTCTTCATTTCTTGGAAGCGAACCTCCACCCGAGCTTTTGTCAATTCCATATGAGCTTGTGTCTCCGGGTCGATAATGGTAGGTGGTTAACTCAACACCTTGGGAGCTTCAAATTCCAACCCTTCTACCTTTGCCTTTTGGTTGAGGATGTACTCTTTAGTGGCCCGGTATTTCTTCGTCTCAATATTGATGGGTTCTATCTCGCAGATCGGCTTGATTTATCTTGTCTCCCATTTAGCTTGTATCATCCTTAGCTTTCCCTCTCTTTGTGCCAAAGGAATGTCGGGGTCATCATAATCCATATTAACCTTCTCTAATGATGGCTTGCTAGTTATATCTTGAAGTGCTCCATATTGTCTTATCACATGAGCCGGATAATATCTCGTTGACTCGATCAAACCAATCAAAGGAACTGTCGCATACTTCGTGCATCCGATTATTGCCGCATGAGAATGGAACCACTTAGCAATCCAAAGGAATGTGTGAGCTTTTAGGTCTTGGAGTAAATGCACCCACTTATTGGTTCTTGGAAGATCTTGAATGCGGACTCTTTCACTAAAGCTCAAAATAAGGTCATAACCGTCTCTAATGTGGCAAAACGGACTCAAATTGCTCCCATAATCTTTAGTGTGGCTAGCAAACCAAACTATCAAAAGTGTCATACTAGACTTGAACTTCCCATGGCCTCTATTCTTCAAGTCGTTGAGAGATCTATTTTATTGAGCGAGTAAGGTCGGGATATAAAACTTTCTTACCAAAAATCGATCCACTAATTTCACCACTTGATAGTGGATGAATAGATCCCCAAGCGGAAAGAGGATAGTACCAAATACTGAGGCGATAAAGGTGTTGATGCGATTTTGTTCTCATGCTTCTACACTTCCACAACAGATGGACTTATTATCCTTGTAACCATTTGGAGATCCAAACCATTTGAACAAGTCCGAAAGTCGAATGGAGACCGAATTGCAATTCTTGAGAGCTTTAGATACATCGGTCCTCTTAGTCCCCTAAAAAAGAGTTGAACAAGTTGATCGGCCCTTTACTAAGTTAAGGGGCATATATTCCCGCATGAGTTGGTGGAGCTTAAAGAAGCCTTATGTATTCCTCAATAGTAGGACTCAAAGTGTGCTCACCAAGGCAAAATGCAACCTCATCAATATTCCATAAGTAAATCAACGCCCTAAAAAGATGATTGGGCACCTGGACCTTTGGTAGAGAAAGAATAGGGCCTAAATGGTCTTCAATGAATCCTCTTTGTCTTGGCTTGAAAGTTTGTAACCACTTGTTCAAAATGGGCATCGGACTAGTAGGCTCATGAACATGGATCTCAGGAATAAGATGGGCCCACGTGTTGCCACTACACATACTGCTTACCATACTTCCTAATCTATACATTACAAAAGAGATATGTTACAACACGATATATACATTTACAAAGGACAAAGATGAGGTTACAAGGATTTACAAGACAAATTTACATAACGGATTACAAAGGAAAGTTAACTCCTATAAATTCAGCTTTTGTTTTGTTTTGTAAAAAGTTTTTGAAAAACACTTTGATGGGCCACAATGCTTGATCATCATCTTCTTCATGTAGTGAATGCAAGAAGGGTGGGTTCTAAAGGTCCCCCAATTAATGAGCTACAGGCCGCATTAATCGAAGTGGGAGGCTAATTCGTGTCCTGAATGGTGGGTAACCATAACACTCGAGACCTACTGGTGCCTCCTATCCTAAGTTACCTAAGGTAGTCCGGGTTTGACCACATGTAGCACCCATTTTTCTTAAATCCAACCTTGCCCCTAGTTTACAGAATTTTTTTCTTCTTTTTTTTTTTTTTATCTGCATCACTTAAACAAAAAGATTAGTACAACTATTTACAAATATATAATATATTTACAAAAGAAAGCAATTTAAATATGAAAAGCATAAAATGGCTAGCCCTCTAAAAAATGGTCCCTAGTGGAGTCGTCAAGCTGTCAAGCCCGGGTTTTGGTTTCCGATTCGATTTCCTTTAATCCGATTCGTACTAAACCCTAACCTATTCAATACGAATCATTGACTAAGAATTAAAGAAAATTTTAAACTTTGAAAATATTTTGGAGTCGTCACTCAACTGAAGTCGAGAAAAAAGATAAATCCAAACCAATGGGTAGTTTGATTTCGATTTTGCTACCAATCCGCGAAAAAAATGGTTTTGAAAATGAGAACCAGAAATTAACTTGAGTCTGGGGATTAACCTATTAAAACCTAAACGGTTACCACTTTAGCTTTCCAATTTTAAATTGCTTTCCTTTAAACCTTAATTTCAAAATCTAAACTATTTACAAACATGTATAAATGTACTTAAACTAAGAGAAACAAACAAAATCACAAAAATAATTTTTTTACATATTTTGAGTCGCCCATTTAGGTGTCTACATACCCGCTAATTGGGATCAGACCACACGTAGTTTTTTAAGAAAAATTTAGTTTGTTGGTTAATTTTAGTATTTTGAAATCTTATCACTTTAAGTTCATTAAGTTTTATGATTTAATAAAAATTATCTAATTTTATGTGATTCTTAAATCTATCAAATTAATTTTGAACAAATTTATAAAAGTCAAATTTTTCTAGGTGTCAAAACGATTTTTTTTTTAAACAAACAAATCATCATAATATCACTCATTACAAAACTCGTGTAAAACTATCACAATTATTTATAAACACAAACTTCACACTATTATCATATATTAACATCAAACAAATATTACTATGATTAATATTATTAAAATTCAACTAATTTCACTTATTAATCTATTTTTGCGAAAACATATATTTATTACTAATTATATATAATCTATTATTATATTATTATATATACATATACACATATATGGTAAGGAAAACTTACCTGGATGAAGATGGCTCCACATGCAAGAATTGAAGACGACCAAGGATGAATACCGCGACAGGTGCAAAGGATCGACGAGTGGATGAACGAAGGACGACTTGCGACGACCAGGATCGATGATGATGATGACCAGGAGCAGTCCAGCGATGGCGGCAGCAACGGCGGAGGGTCGACGATGACGTGGTAGTGGATGACCAACAAAGGCAGATCGGTAAGGATGGGAGATAATTGATTAAAGGCTTTTGAAGTCCTCACGATTTCAAACAAATCAATGTAAATTAATTGTTCTAATTTTCCCTGTAAGATAAAAAATTTGACCATTAGAATTGAGAACCCTAAATCAAGAATAACTTAAAAACGAAAATTCAAATTAAAATTAAAATTGGACAAAGTTTTGAGAAATCAGACCTTCCTCCTTACAAAAACAGAAGATGAGGAGGGTATTTATAAGCTTTAATTAGACCCAAACCTTCCTAATCAATCAATCCCGAACCTAAGGCTTGTAAAAAACGTTTTAGGCAAAATATAAATAATCCGAGTCAAAACCGATGTAATTTTCCAATTAAATGCAATAAATGGCGTGTACCTCCCATATTATAACGTTCCAAATCATTAAATTGCATAAAAAACAATTTTCACATGTTTTTAAAATTTTTTAGGAAAGTACCAAAATGAGTTTTTCCCAAATTTGAAGTGTGGATTTGAAAGAGTAATTATTGATGAAAACATGTGAAATTTATACCAAAACAAACTATTCCATGCCTAATTTCCAAATCTGCCTTCGGTTCGTAGAAAAAAAGGTCTTGGTCGGGCTGCCCAACGAAGAAGAAGATGAACAGTAAAAATTTTATTTATTTATTTATTTTTTTTTTTCATATTAAAAACTATATTATATACATGTATATTACGTCCATTATATTTATTTCCTTTAATTTGATTTATTTTTCCTATTTTTTATTTCTAATCATATGCTCAAAAATACAAAAAAAAATCCTTCAATTTAGCGATATTTGCACTAATATTAACAAATTGACAAAAATAAAGTGTCAAAATGAGGTGTCTATACTTATCAACCTTATCTGCTCTCTTTATTTAGAGTTTGTATTATTTAGAGGATCTTATTTCACCATCTAAGCTTTTATCCATTTCCTTAGACTATTCACCACTTGTGAAATTATCAACATGTGTAACTTCTATGAATTGTTCATATTATTTTTCTTGTAATGTAAAACTCCTAATCATGCTTCTAAAGCTTGTTTTATCAATTTTTATGTTCATATTAGTTCATAGGGGCATTAGACATAAACTTAAACTAGTTTAGATGAAATTTGAGCATGGTTTTGGCTCATTTATTCCTAGATCCGAATTTACTATTCTTAAGTTTATAACATTTCTACGTTGGTGTTTTCCTTAGCCATTAACATCTATGCATTTCTAATACAACAATAATTCATCTACTTGAATTCATCAATGGAACAACCACTTCTCCCAATCACATAACCTTTCTCTAATGCTACTCATTTCAACCTAATATCTGCACATAAATGTAACAAGAGTTTAATGTTAGGTTCAAAGTTACCTTGGTTTGATATAGAAAAGGATTCCCAACTCTCTTCCTTGGCAAGAACCAAACCTATATCACATGTTAGATAGTGAGTTTCTAGCTATATTAAAAGTTAACTAACTTTAACTAAGATTTCTTACCTTGTTGAGCTTGGATTTCAGCTTGGTTTTATGGCAAATTAAAGGCTATTTGGATTGGTTTTTTATGTTGTTTGAAGGAGGGAATTGGTAGTTTTGATGTGTTTGATATTTAGATAATATAGAGGGAGCAAAACTGAGGTTATGCTTTGTTCTAAAGGGTTTTCTATGCTTTCCAAGTGAAGAAATAACAAAGGAAAGTTAGTTGTTCGTAACTCCAACTATAACTAGATTTTCATATTGTGTTTGTGGGTGTTATGAGCTGATTGTGTAGCTAACCTGAGCCTATATATATGTATTAATATTGGGCTGAAGTTAGGAGGCTAAGGAAGGTGTTTTAGACTTGGAAAAGTATGTGTTTGTAGCTGCAACTTTCGAGTAGGATATCAACTATGTTAAATGATGAATTTTGATGTATTTTGACAGATTTTTCTTGGCTTATTGGAGTGTATTTATTATGTTTATTTGGTAGTTAATTAATGTTATTTATAGGTGTAAATTTGGGGCTCAAGTTGCATAAAAATCGGGTGGAAATTGAGGTTGAAAAGTTTGAATTTTTGCTGCAATTTTCCATGGATTTTTTGACAGATTTCCTCATCGTATTTTTAACTAATTGTTGGTGCTTGAAGTGTCCATTTAGAGGCCTCTTATTGGTGCTTATTTGGTCAAAAATATCAACTCAAACTAAGTCTATAATTTTTCCAAATCAAAGCTGGAATTGCATGTGTGTGTATGCTATTTTTATGGGATCTTCAAGCCAATTTGCATCCAATTTACAGCTGATATACAAGTTGCATTGAGCTGAAATTCATGGCATTTAATGAAGACCATATGTGGAGTGTTTTGATTGGATTGTATGTCATTTTCATGTTGAAATTATGGGTTCAAATTGCTCCCTTTTGCTTGACGTAAATGCATGCTTGTACAGTGATTATCCATTCCAGCATTGTGTGCAAATTTTGCATCAGGTTTTCAATTTTTTTTTTTAAATTTGATTTGTTTATTGTTTGCTTCATATAATTAGCTAAAATATTTTAATAATTATCAACTTATACGCGTATGTTTATAACAGTTAGGTAAGAATTTTATCTAAATAAAATTATCTAAGTTTCTACAAAAACTCTAGATTATTTATATATTCAATTTTTAGTTTAAAGTTTACACGATTAATTATTTTTAGTATTTCAAGTCAAATAAATTAAATTAGGAACTAAGTCTTAATAGATTCAAAATTCCCTAAAAAGTATAACAGTGGATTTTGAAATTTTTATTTGAGATATAAACTTGTAATTATTGATCTATGTTAGTATCTACTACGTATTTATAATCATAATAGTTCATCTTTGGATTATCGTTTTATACCAATAAGTTCTGTTAATAGGCTATATCTTAACGGTTTTGAAATTTGGGGCTACTTCTAATTATACCTTGAATTACCACTTCAATATACAAAATATTGTTTTTGATATCTATTAAGATCAAAGAAATTTTTATTCGGGTTTTTAAACTAGGAATGAGTTCATTACAATTCCTAAATCTATTCTAAGATTTTTATCGGGTTCTAAGTTCACCATACAATTCTATTTTATTATCATATACTAGCGCGAAAAATCTCAGGGTTTACAATGCTATGACCATGTATCCTATAATTTAAGGAAAATCGGGATCAACACTTATCATTGATGGAATTCGTGTATAACAATAGTTATCACTTAAGTGTTGGGATGCCACCATATGAAGCACTGTATAGTAGAAAGTGTCGATCAACATTGTTTTAGGATAACTTGGAAAAAGTAATGGTTGGACCTGAGTTAGTACAGGAGACAATTGATAAAGTCGTTGTCATAAAGTAGAAGATGAAAGAAGCTCAAGACAGACAAAAGAGCTTGGCAGATTACTAAATGAGATCATGTCTATTCGAAGATAAGTCCGATCAAAAGTCTTCATAGTGGATAGATAAAAGGAAAGCCAAGTCCTAGATATATTAGGCCATTTGAGATATTAGAACAAGTTGAAAATCTAGCATATCGTCTAGTATTATCACCAAACTTATCTGGTATACATAATGTTTTTCATGTGTCAGTATTACGGAAATATGTACCAGATCTAGATAAAGTGATTGAATTGAAACCAATTGATATGAAGGAGAACCTAACATATGAGAAGCACCTTATTCGAATATTGGACAGCAAAGTGCAAACTCTCAAAAACAAGGAGATCTGTTATGTGAAAGTGTTATTGGATTCCCGAATTGAAGAAACGAGATGGGAACTAACGGATGAGATAAAACAATCTTCATCTTTTTGAAAATTTAGGTACGCATGCAAGCTTTGGGGACAAAGCTTATTTTAAGGGGGGAAGAATGTAAACCCCAATAATTTTCATACAGATATAAACGAATAGAAATATAAATATAGGAAATAAAAAGGTTAATGTAGGACTCAACAAAGATCTTTGATTAAAATCACAAGTAATAATGAACTTATATATATGTATTCAAACCTTAAAACAAAGTTTTATAGATAGTGACAGATATCAAAAATAAAATTTCATAGCTAGTCTAAAAAATTCAAAGTATAGAAATAATTTAAATAAGACTTTAAGGGTATTAGAAAGTAAATAATTAGTAAAGTTTATGGTTAGAAAACGGTAACTTAAGGATAAACCGTTAGAGTTATAAATACACAATAAGAACAAAAATAGATCCATAACTCATAATCTAGATTTCAAATAAATATTTGGATCACACCATTGTTATGGTTAAAGAGTTCTAAAGTCATTAGAGACTGAAACATAAATTGGCCTATTAAGCTTATAAAGCCCTAATAGAGTGAGATAAAATCCTAAAAATTAATTAATTACGTAAACTTTAAACCCAAAGTTGAACCCAATAATAATTTAGAAAATTTGTGGAAGCTCTAAATAATTTTTTGAAGACCAAAACTTCTAAATAACTGTTATATTTGTACCCGTTTAGCTAAATAAACTACCGTAAAACTAAGATAATTAAATAAATAAATAATATTATAATAATTTTCCCTTAGTTTCGGTGCAATTTGGTTTAGATGAGTGGCTGTGATGATCTTGATTTTACTCAGTCGAATTTGTCTTGCAATTTACCCTAAATAATACACAATGAAGTCAACTTTTCAATACACAAAACCAATATAATTTGGCTACCTGGGCAACTCATTAAATGAAGAGAAAGATCAAGCAAATTCAAGTAATTTCAGTAGAGCACATGTTCTTCTTCTCGATCGAAAATTGCATCCCTTCATTGCCTCTATATACGCACATTTATTAACTTCAAACGAAACCATTTAAGCACTTAATAATTAATAACAGCACAAGCCCTCAAATCACTCCAAACAACAACCAAATCGTCCCAATTGAACCATTAAAACACATCCAAACATAACTTCATAAACAATTCGTTTTCTCTTAGAAGATATATAAACGTTAGCTTAATTAATGTTTCTACTAACCCTATATTCGTATCAAGCTACGAGAAGGAAGTTTAACACCTTCAAACTAGCCCAAACAAGGTAGATTTACTTCAAACCATAGCTATATTTATTGCATGTATAGAAACCATGACGAATGAATGATCTATAGAAAGATTTTCAGATGTTGTAGATAGAGATATATCATGTTTGATACTTGCAAAGTATGTATAAACATTTATAAGAAGTTTAAACACAAGTATAATATGTATATGTTATAAGAAAGTTAAGTTTCGAATAGAGAAAATTAAAGAAGAATATGAATAGTATCAACACCGTCCCTACGCCGACTGTGTACGTACTCAACACCGGTGGCGTATAAGGATAAGCTAGTAGTGTTGAGATGGAGTACACTGAAAAACAGAAGCTAGTTAAATTTTATTATGTAAAATGAACGAATACCGATAAATTAGAATTCAACACCAGTAGCATTAGAGCCGACATATGTTGTCATTGGCGGCTTTCGAAGCAAGTGTACATTGGAACTTGAAGCGTGTAAAAATCACACGAACATTGACATCCTGAGATTCAACGCCGGTGGCATAGGATGTTGGCATACGTGCAAAACTTCTCTGAACAAAGTTTGTTTTCTCCAAAACAGATTATATATAATATATATTATATATATAATAGAGAAAAACATAACAGATTTAATAAATAAGTACAAATATTTTAAAGATAATAAGTGTAATATTTGTGAATTATTAAACTCTAAAAACAATTAGAAAATATTATTATTACTATACTAAACGAATAAAAACGAATAAGAATAGATAACAATAATTGTCTAATGCTTGTTTTATATAGATAAACATACAAGAATGGAAATTTAGAATAAGCTAAAATTTCCAATAATGTGATTTCTATAAATAACAAGATAATTGGCATAGGATGTTGGCATACATGCAAAACTTCTCTGAACAAAGTTTGTTTTCTCCAAAACAGATTATATATAATATATATTATATATATAATAGAGAAAAACATAACAGATTTAATAAATAAGTACAAATATTTTAAAGATAATAAGTGTAATATTTGTGAATTATTAAACTCTAAAAACAATTAGAAAATATTATTATTACTATACTAAACGAATAAAAACGAATAAGAATAGATAACAATAATTGTCTAATGCTTGTTTTATATAGATAAACATACAAGAATGGAAATTTAGAATAAGCTAAAATTTCCAATAATGTGATTTCTATAAATAACAAGATAATCATATAAAAGTAGATGAAGAGAAACACGATGAAACTAAACAATAGAAAATAAATACTAGTTACCCTGATAGGTCAACTAAGGAATAATATAAAAGTAATAATAATAGTAATGATAAAATATTGATCTACTAAATATAAACTCTACAATTACCCAATAAAAATATAAATATCAAATAAGATCAAGAAAAGCAAAATGAAAATAAAATATTAAATAATAATTGTTACCGTACTGCCACTGAAAGACTAATATACTAATAGGAATAAAATCAAATACCAAAATACGCTATTTAGACACTCATATGAGTTTATTTATATAATTTACGTTTTATTGATGAATATTTTTATTTATCTCAATAGATGACCTTGATACTGTTAAAGATTTCCCAATAGACTACTACGACTAGCCAACATGAGTAGGTGAGTAACTCAAGTCTATTACATTGTTTGTATTTGTAAATAGTTACATATGTAATGCAAAGATAATAATAAGGTTATTGTGAAAATATATTGAGAATGTGTTGTGAGTTGTGTGTTTGATTGACAAGCAGAGATAATAAAAGTGATAATTAAAATTGTCTGATGATTTGAAGAAAGCATGTTTTATGTTGTGTATGTAATGTTTTGTCACCATAATCTTGACTAAAATTTATTGGCTTTATAATTTAATCTGACGTGCAATACATGAATCGCAATATTACATATCTTAAAAGGGTGATAGCCTGCTACGTATTAATATTTTGGTTCTCTGTTAATGCTTGGTTTTTCTAAAGTATTAATTCTTTAAAGGTTTTCTTTATTCCATTGGTTCCATGGAAACTAAGTGGTAACGAAGAACACCACCATAGTATCACTTTGAAATGATTAATACTTAGGGAGTTTCTAAGATATGATATAAGAAATTGTTAGTTAAAATATCCTAAAACTAAAGTGATAACCTTAAGATCAGAAAATCGTTGATTTTCTTATTTACTTAATCTCTCTTAGATAGATGGGTCGTTAAGTAATTGTTCTTCAACCCTAAAAAGAAGGCACAAATCTTTTTCCTATTTAGATTATAAATCATCTAAGCTTGTATCCGTTTATATACTTGATTGTTGCATTACATATGATTTGTTAATGAACTTGCTTGATGTGTAATATGTCTGGTTATTCACCGAACTTGTAGTTTCGCTTACACTCTTAAAGACCTTTTAGATTGACTTTACGACCATGGCTGGTTACTTCCAAGAGCATGGCTCTAGTAAGAACGTAGAAGCTGGAAGGATATGGGATTTTCGGGTTATGTTATTTATCTTTATTTCTATTTATAAGTTAGTTAGTACTTGTACTATCAATTTTTGTATTTGAAGACTTATAGAATAAAATTATGGTTTGTAATACTATGATGATATTCACTACTTGTGATGCCATATATTTATTAATTTATGGCTTATATGTATTTATCATTTATCCTCGATGCAACTAAAAGATCCTATTGTTTGAAAATATGTCATTATCCGAATGTTAACTAGTAATAGTATACAAATGTGACTTTTGTACTACTATTAGGGTACCATCGGGGCATGACATTCCATATCTAACCGCAACATGCAAAACAAGAAAAATTTTTCTGACAATCAAATTATACTCGAAAAATATTAAGATATTTATGAAATATTAGATAAAAAATTTGTTGGGTCATAAAACGTTAGATATAGCTCATATACAAGTATTTTATCACTACTGGTAACTTATATGATATTTTACGGTTATTATTCATTACTATTTTATTTTATTTTTAATATACTTTTGTACAAATCTTATTCTCATAATTTTCATATATTTTTCATAAAACAAAAGCCTACAACCTATAACTACGTATTACTACACATGAGTCAACTTACCTCTTTTCATTTGATATTTTTTCATTCCCTCCCCCAAGACGCTTCATTCTCACGCCTGTTGCATCCCCAAAAGTTGAAATTCCTTTTTTCCTTTTTGTTTTACATGCTATAATTCCTTACTTTTCCTCTATAAATATGTGCCCATTTACACATAAATTTCACTTTACACATTCTTCATTTTCTCTCAATTATTTCCCTCTCTAAGCTGGCATGAATTTCAGCCCTTGTTGGCAGCCACTTTTATTTTTTTCTTCTTATTCTCCTATATTTAATCACTAAATCATCTCTGTACAAATCTATACTCATTCTCACATTTCATAACTTACAGCCTTTTATCAAAATCCCTTCATTTTTCTCTAGTTTTCCTCTCCATTTTTTGCTGCTGTGTGTAATCAATCTCTTGGCTGCCTCCTTTCAATTTTTTACTCAAACACATCCATTAAATCATCTTTCCAAGGTAAACGCATTATCTATACTACCTTAGTTGATATTATATTATGTGCATAGATGCATTATTTATGGATAAAAATCTCCCCATGAAGCATTGAGCTAAGGGATGATAATGCTAAAATAAAATCCACATCTTTGTTACTTTATGATCATATTGAGTTGATATAATTTTATCATATAATCTAACCACCTATATGCATAAATATAGTTATGTACATATTTATATCAATATGAACATATTGCTTGCTAATCTAACATTTATTTCATGCTCTTAATTATTATTATCATTTTTTATACTCAAGACTGTCCATTTGAAGTCATTAAAAAGACTAGTCTATATCCAAGTCCGAAAGAGATTGGAGAAATTCAAGTCTCGAGGAGTTTTGATAAAATCTAAGACTCCCATATTAATTTTAATTGCTATTCTTGATTTATTTATCTATAAGACTGGAAATATTTCAAGTTTCGAGAAGCCTTGATAAAATCTAAGACTTCCAAATTTTCTTTCTTTTTTTTTTTTTGTTCTTTAAGCTTTTTTTATGAAACTTGTCCATTTCTATGTTCCGAAGAGTCCTGATACCTGACTAAAACTTCTATATTTTTGTTCTTATATGCTCATTTAATTTTCTATCTCTTTTACTTTCTCCATGGATTCATTTTCATCTCGTAACGTAACTACAAAATTCATATTCATGCAGGGTCATGGAATGATGTTGTTGTTTTAATAAAAATTTCAAAATGATGAAATGAGTTATTTCTTTTATATAAAAATAAGACTAAACCCTCGAGAAAAATTATTTTCAACACTTAGGAGGAATTCTCATTTAAGGCTTAGAATAGTGGTTTAACTATAATCTTTTTAGGATACAAAAATAAATTGTCATAAATTTGTAATATTGATGATTTTTTATTATACAGATTTTTCTTAAGCACTTATTTATATGGCTTGTGTCAACATTTTTGAAAAACACCAAGAACAAAGCAATTTTTCCAAGTCAAGTTTAAAATCAACCAACTAGTTAAAAATTCACTTAGAAATAAAATCGATATATAATTTAAAGAATCAAATTACAAGGAGTGAATCCATTTTTCTTTAGTTAGGAAAGTGTAAAAAAATAATAGTCATAATAATTAGACACTCACTTGTAACAAACTAAAAAAAATGTTTTCTTCTAACAACCCCCTAAAGGTCCATGTATTGAAGAATTATTAATTGAGAAAGAGTTATTATAAGAATAAAAATTTAAAACAAGTCATTCACTTAATTTTTCTCATATGCTAAAGCTTGAAATATTTTAAAAATGATGCAACTTAGAATAATTTTTCTTCACAACCACATAAAGATTCATATTTTGAAAATAGTTAGTTAAAAGAAGTATAATATGAGAAGGAAATATTCATGGACTCAAATTAAATATAAAATATAATTTTCTTTAATTGAGTTTCATGATCTAAAAATTTAAAATTTCATTTAAGAATTGAACTTAAGAAAAAATTAAGAAGGAATATACTTAGAATTTTATGTCACAAATAAGTGAAACCATGCCTTATAAAATAAATTGTTAAATAAACAAATATAAGACCCTTGAGATTTTAAAATATATATATATATATATATATTGAACTATGATTTTTGTTGTTAAGTCACATATTTACAAAATGTCAAATTTAATCACAAGTTAAATGATGGTTTTCCTTAAAACTCAACACTTCACAAAAAATTGTTTACAGAATTTCACTTTTAAGACAATATTACTAGAATCATACATATAATATAAATTTATATCTATATCAAAGGATTTTTCCAACTATATAAGCATCTTAGTGTTTGCTATAGATAATGTAAAACTTGGGAAAATGCAAATTTGAGGGCTGGAACTTCCGGATTTATTATGTACCAATCCATTTTGAAACCTAAATGGCTTTAAATGTTAAAAATAACCTTAGAAATAGATATATTTTTTCAAGTAGGTAGAAAACAATATCTAATATATGAAATTCTGAGTCAAAATAAGCAAGTTATGGTTGTTTTAAGTTGGAACTTCCATAACCGAGAAAAATGACGAGAATAGAATAAATAAAATTTAAAAATTCAAGTAGATACAGTATGAAATACTGATTCCGAGTTTTTTTTTTTTTATTTAGATAATGAGGAATTTGACATACCTTTCCCTAAGAATCACTGCAACTAAGGATAACATTAAGAACAAGTGAGTTTATCTCCTTATTTTACATACTTTATATTTGTGCTTATAGTTTAGATGCACTAGAAATAGGAAAAAATAAAAAATGGAACTGCGTGTGATTTATAATACTTGTTGAAATTATAATAAGCATATCGAGGTTTGAGTTGTTGTCAACTAAATTATTGATTTATCTAGCATGCTAAGTGTATGTTAATTATATGATCGCTTATAAGATATTTAATATTACGTTATAAGTACCTAATTAAATGAATCCATGCATAACACAAAGCGTGTCTCATTGCATTAACAACTATACATTTGTGGGATAAGAGCATGGTAGTGAGGTATGCAAGGGTTCTGTAAATCTGCATTTTGGCACGTAGTTGCCTGTACGGACTATAGTTTAAATGCAAGTAGTAACCTAAAAGAACTACAAAAATTTTATTTGCGAACTATGATCATATGGACCCATAACACCTAACACTGAGTGGAGGGGGTAAATCCATTCAACATATGATTTCCGGATAATCATATGTATTGCTTGCTCATGTATTTGATGCATCTCATGTGCTTGATAACAAGCTTATTTGTTATTTCGTTTGTTATGAGTACATTTTGCATAGGGATATATCTCACTAAGCTAGTTGTGCTTATCCCTTGATAGTTTCTTTTTGTATAAAAATTTTAAAATGGGGATTGGGATAGGAATTGAGCGCAGAACGTGTCAATGATCAAATCATGATAATTAGAGGATTGAAATGTTGATGGAATAAACTTAGTTGAGAGAAAATAGTTGAAACTTGATTTATTTTCTTTCTGTAATCTCCTTGATAGTGGATGATATGTAACCTAAGTTGCTTTATCCTATATCATTTTTGGTAGGGTATCTGATTCTCTGCGGTCCTTATGATTTGTGGAAATATTGATATCAAAAACTATTTTTCTAAATATATATATATACACATATAACATGCTGAAAGAATAAGTAATTTGAGTCTTATAATCTCTGACTTGCAAGACGGTCTTCATGTTTTGGGTGCACATGTGATATAATGACTTTAGAGTAAACCTATTAGGCACCTATTTAGGGTCATGATAGTTAGTACTTACCTTATTCACTCTCGCCTATTATCCAGTCTAAAGATTCTCAAGGTTGTTGTAGATAGCATATTATGAAAATTATCTAACTATGTACAAAATTAAGATAATTTCAAATTATAAGAGATAGCTTAGATCTTGCTTCACTAAAGTTTTTACCATGTAATCTCATAAGAAATCACCATAAGATCATTTTTAATGATTAAATATCATGAAAATCAATCAAGTATGTTTTGAGTAATCCTCGTTAAAAGCTTAGATTTATTTAAACAAATGATGTCTCGATCTAATAAATTGAAATCAAATATGAATTTACATCGTGCACGTATACAAATTCAAGATATAACAACTCGAGCTATTAATTTCAAGAATTCAACAACATTTCAATAAAATCACAAGCGAAATCACATGAATCGAGTTTGGATCCACAAAATCTAAGCTAGATTTAATTATTTCTCCAATAGATTTGTCAATTCAAGCATGAACTTGGAGAATTAATGAAGAATTAAGAAGGAAAACATTTATAAGCATGGAGATCCTTGTAAATGAACTCGAATAAGCTCTTGAATTGATCCAAATTCTTCAAACCTTAGCAGAGTATGAGTTTCTCTCACTATAATTCTCTTTAAAAGTTAATTACGATACAATCTAATCCATTTAAAAGTTTGAATTTCTGTCTATCTATATTTGCATGTGTATGTAATTTGCAAAATAAAAGCTATATGTAGCAAGTTCCATGATGATGTGGCAAATTTAAAAACATATTAAACAAAGCAAATTTTTTGTGGGCATCAAAGGTTTGTTCATGGGGTGAATTGCGGGCATGGATCACACTTTGATTGATTATGTAAAGCAAATTAAATCTTAATTTTGATTGCAGTCTACACCATGGTTGAATTTGTATTCCTTGATCAATGATTTCTCTTCAAATCACCCATAGGCGTGGTTGTAATGGTGATTGGAGTTTGCAGGATGGGATTACGGTCGCAAATGATCTTGATATAGGCTGATTCGTTGTTTTAGCTCCTTTTCTCCATTAAATGTACATTGATCCTTTTTCTTTAGCACATTTTAACTAAAATCAACAACTTCATCAAATAAATATTAGATTCATGGTGATTTCATTAGATTAAAAAGCAAAAAAAGCACGAATCCTCTTGAATTGAATATAGTAAATCCTAATTATCATGCCTTATTTACAAAACTTGTCGTACTGTGGGAAAAAATATACAACTCATTTGAACATATAACAATGAAGTCAATACAATATAATGAACAAATAAAAAAAAAACTGCATCTATGTACCAACTTAACACATTGAATTGTTGACAAATGCCCTCTCCACACATCAGTAACTCAGCAAAACGTCAGATAAATATAAAAACAAATTTAACATACACTAATAGAAGAAAAATTGAAAATGTTTCAAAATTTATACAATATCAACTAGTAAATAAATAAAATATAGCCCGTCCTCTTCTTATCTCATCTCTTAAAAACAACTTAATCGAATCATGCATACATAAAATACTTCTATCTTGGTTCTTTAGGCTCTCGTTGTGCTTGCCTCTCCATCTGTTCTTCCCCTCCACCCTCTTCTTAATCAGGTGACTACAAGAAGCTACGTGCGGTGATGGGATTGTGCTAAGATGGGCGATGAACTTAGTTGAGCTAGGTTACCCCCTCACTCATATCTGTTGTTTTGTGGTCCGAATGTTGCCACTCTCTCCATGGCATTAGAGGTGCTTAGATCAAACCAGAGTAATACTCAGTGTCTGGTATGTAATAGTCATTATGTTAATTCTTCGAGCTGCAATGATATCCCTTGGATAGGTTCTAATTGAGGGGGAATATATCATAACTTGGGCATGGTCCTAAGCTTTGGATGAATTTACCACCGCAATTGTTGTCATACAACTTCATATTATGGATAGTGCCTCATAAAAGACCGGTAGTGAAGAGATACCTCATTAAGAAAGGAGGAGGTGGAATACTGACCTCGTTGTGATCTTTTGAGTTGCTAGGCACGACAGTGGGGAATTCCCTTCTCATAGGCCAGTAGATATATTGCAGGCTCATAATCTTCAATATCTTCTTCTTCATCTTCCTTCTCATCTGGAATGGAATGCCACAATGAATACGTGGAAACAACCTAGGTGCACCATGCTGATCTTGGTACCTCATAGCTTTTTTTGTGATGCGAACCATGCAAGATGCCATATTAGCCAAACTGATTCTTTTAGAGTCATCCATTCGTTAAAAAAGAAAATAGCCATATCAATTATAAGTACCTTGCTTTTCACTGAAATAATCAATAATAAAAACACTTTTACTTACCATTCAACCAAATAAAGCCTCCAACCGACCTATGTATTTATGTGTGATGTGTCGATACCAGTCGAGATAATCAGGATGCACCTACCCTCCCATCTAAATAGGTACTGCTCGATTATACCAATCATCTTAAATTTGTACATATCCCCTATGCAACTCCTCTTAATTTGTATCATACATATCATACGGGATTATGGAACAAAGCCTCTCATTAGTGTTAGCTTCTAGTGGGATATCTTAACGTCCACTAAATTGTTGAAGGACTAACTTCGAGAAGTGCCACTTGACAACGCAAAAGCGAATAAGTGGTGCTTGTGCTTGTCAAACGCGTTGGCCCATCGAGCAAAATGGCGAGAGGCTTGCTAATAGGTCTTTTAGGTGTGACTCCTACTGAACTTGTAAACATAAAAAAAAAAAAAGAGAGATAGTAAGTTCATTGTGCTTTGCTAGTGATAAACAAGGAAATACAATCACCATGTTCGCTACTTGCTTTATCAAATGCATCATGATACGTTGAAATGACATGTATGACTTGTTTGGATAGTGTCATGATGCAATCTCCCTCTAGCTGCTGGGGGAGTTTGGTTAGAACGTAGATGCCAAATTTAGGAAGAGGTGCTACATGAAGGAACTTGTCTCATGCCTAAACCTATAGTGATAAAGCTAAACTACCTAGCTCTTTAGCCTCTAGTTTGGAGATTTGACACAGATGACTGTAAATCCTAGTTAGGACACCAAATCCCTAGCTACAGTCCATGGACGCGCAAATCTACCAACAATGGAAGGAACATCCCATGGATTACAATCCTTGACTTGTTAGTAAAGAGGAACCTACCTATCATCATCGATACATAAGTTCAGGTATAATGCACGATGGTTACCTCATTTGCATTAACAGGCAGGTCACAGAAATTATTAGATAACCAATTCATATTAATACGAGCACCTCTCCCCTGAGTATCTCTTCAAAATAGTTTGAGTAATTCTAGGAGCAAGGTGATCCAACTTAGATCGATATTACCTATGATGGGTTGCTCATCAACTTGTAATTCTAGCTGGACCTCCACTAAAAAATTACAATGATGCTTCACATGAAAAGCTTTCAAGTGGTGAATTAGGTCGGCTTTTGTGTTGAACATCATACCTTTCACCAAGTCATCACTCATTTGTATGTTACTGCATTAAGTTGATATTTTCCTCGAAGGTAATGTATCTGTCATCCCTGTCAATGTTGAAATGTGGAATTCCATCCTTAACAGCAGCCATTTGGGATAGACCATCACCACCTTAGCTTCTTATAGAACTAGTTAGTTGTTTTGCCAAAAAGTTAGTGGTAGCGTTTTCATTTGACTAACCATCCTCTTCTGCCCCATCACCATTCTTACCATCAATCTACTCATCTTCAATGGGATCCTTATCCTGATTAAAATAGTAAGTACCATCAAAGTTTTCATTTGTGAATCTAGGGTTAAGAATAGACATTAACTCTATGTTTTCTAGTTGTGACAATGACTCATTCATTGACATTGATCCATGTTCCTCAATGAGCTTACATTAGGCCATTGGGGCAAGACCATGTGGACTTGCATAAACCGATTGGATATACCCAATATGTGGCTCCTCATATACTTGGATGCCTACACCAATGCTTGCCTGTACATTAGTTGATGGGTACACTGGTTGGTGTGTACTTGTGAGTCCAAACTAGTTTCTAAGGAAGGATTCACTTGCGTGCACATTGATATGGAGGACTACTTGACTGCAAAAAATTTGCACAAATAGCTTTTGTATCAAGCTAGCACCTAGCTTATTTGCTTGAGCCAATAGGTCCTCTACACTCTCATCATCAATGATGGGTACAAGCATATAGACATGTCTACTTAGCAAATGGTAAGGATGCCTATGTATTATTCAACGACTCTGATGCTTAGACACATACCAACACTTGCACATGTCCTGCTAACAAATTGTCGATAATTGACATCCATCCTCATACACACTTTCTTCAATGGAGTCATGTCGTAGTTCGGCCCGTGTGATCTAGTTATAAATTTCCATAGGCATAAAGCATAAACCGAACCAAATCCACCATTGCAAACTTATGAGCCAATGCTTTGCAGTTAAAAAACAATATAATATAAGATATAATGTCGCATGAAACACACTATTAATACTTTTTAAAGGTTTCTTAAACTTCCCTACACATTACCGCAACTTCACACAATTTTCACTACTTTCAACTTGGTATTTTACCAAACACTTGGTATGTATGAACAAAAAAACTACCTCAACCGCCGAACGTTAACAATGCATCCACATACACGCTACAATTAGTTTTATCTAACAAATTCAAGTGGAAAACTTGCAAAATACATCACAAAAATCAACCAATCCAAGGCAAAGAAAAACCTAGATATAAACTAGATTATTGTTCACAATGTGGTTATGGTAAAGTTAAATGGAAGATGAGAGATACAAATTTACCTCAAATAACAATAATCCAAAGCACGAAGTGAGATGAATAAAGCACTCGTGCCTAATGATCAGTAGAGAGGGAAAAGAGTATGTTTTTTAGAGAGAAAGGTGAATAGGAGTATGGGACAAATGGCCTCGGCTGAAATTTAATTTAATTATATTAGATAGAGGATATGCGCGAGGAGAAAAGGAATAAAATATTAATATTTTTAAAAATAATTACGGAAATGCCATCGGAAAAAAATTATTCCCTATTTTAGGCAACATGGCCTCGTCTCTTCAAGAGACGATGCCTCAATTCTATAGTGACCTCGTCTTTTCAAGAGACGAGGCCTCAATTCTATAGTGACCTCGTCTCTTCAAGAGACGAGGCTACACCGCATATGACCTTGTCTCTTGAAGAGACGAGGTCATCGGCTTAAATTTCCCGCGTGCGTCTTCTTTCCCATTTCCCCCATTGCAGTCCGACGGCAAACCCTAAATCCCCAAATTCCCCAATTCTCAAATCGCGAATTCCCATCGATTTTTGGCACACCAAATTCATAAATCGACCGTAATCGCTCATCCCCGATTTATCCAAAGTTGATTATGTAGCGATTGGTTGGGTAGGAGGATCGAAAAGAGGAGATTTGAAGCGAGACCACCGACGGCGAACGACGAACTTTGAGGTTGGATTTCTGCGTGTTTTCGTATTTTTTTTGAATCATTCATGCTGCATTGTTGAATTAAGATTGTATGTGTTGTTAGAATAATTTTATAGCATGATTCGTACGCCAACAGTATATTGCTACTTTACTATTATGGCGCGTTTGCTTAAAAATAATAAAGGAGAAATGAAGTAGACATAATGGCATTTTCAATTACAATCTTAGCTTGATACCATAATTAATAAACCGAAGTATACATCAGAATAAAATTTGGTTTTTTTTTTTTTTGCTTGTCGTATGTTGTATGGAGATGTATATGTATAATATTTGCTTTGGAAAAAATTAAGTCATAAGTAGTTATTGTTGGATAATTATTTTAGGAAATTGAGTGTGTGGAAAAAAATTGAAAATAATTTCAATTGTCGTTAACGGGATGTACTTAGGACCTTAGCATTGATATGACGATTTAATATGGCATGGAAAAATGCGATGAAAAAAGCCAATATTTGTAAGAAGCAGAAGAGATTATAAAATTAAATTTCAACTTTGAAAGTGGAGGTGCAGGTTTAGGAGTTATGTTAAATGTTACGAGGAATGCAATTGATAACTGTGATTTTTTGAATTTGATAAGTGGAAGCTAATTTTGATGAGATGGCAGGATTTGTGAGGAAATGGATAAAGCGAAGTTCATACTGTACGCTCATGGGAATATTGTGCAAGGGGATGATGGTTTTGGTTATGATAAGCGGCCTGTTGCTATGGTCAGTGTTAGTAGGAATTCAACATGTGAGCAAATAGTGGAGATTATTTGCAATAGACTAAAGGTAAATAGGTGTACACATCGGGTGGAGCTATATCATAGGGTAGCTATTGGAGATAGGACGCTATGTTATGATATTATTCCGATGACTGATGATGATGCGGCACAAGAGATGTTGCTATACACAGAAGGCTCAGTGGCTGTTTATGTGCAGATTTGGAAATTGAATTGTCACAGGCACCTGCAGGGGAAATGGGCAATGATGGAAATATTGGAAGCCAGGGGTTTGTAGACTCCAACTCTACTCCAGTTCAGACAATGGGCCGTGCACAAGTAGAAATAGGTCACTTTGAATTTTGTGTACCTACATCAATAGGTGGTGATGATATGGATGCTGGGCAAGACTCATTGGCAAGTGAATCAAGTGAAGACTATGACGATGATGAAAATGTTAATGTTGAAGTAATTCCACAACAATATGCATTGCCCGATGTACAACGAAGGTGGCATCCTAATCCAGGACTTATTAGAAAAAGGGGCCGGCCAAGGGAGAAACGATTCCAAAATGAGATGGACATTCGAGAGGACCCCCGAGGTTATTCATGCGATTGCTGTGGGCAGCAGGGCCACTTCGGCGACCTACCTGACTTTGCCGATGATTTGATGATCAAACGACATGCTCGGGCATACATTTTACTGCTGCTTGGGGGATTCATTGTCTCAGACAAGTCCTTTAACTACGTTCATCTCATGTACTTACAGCTGCTCCAAGACTTCGAGACGGCTGGCAGCATGCGTGGGGAGCTGCCTATTTGGCATGGTTATACAGGCAACTATGCTTGGCTTCCCACATTGACACGGGGGACATGGCAGGATCGTTAGTTGTCCTGCAGATATGGGCATGGGAGCACTTCCCCCACATTACCCCAGTTCGTCGCCTGCACACATCAATTATCGCGGGCCGCCCGCTCATCAGCCATTGGGGTGCGACTTTCGACGTGACTCGAGTATCGACACATCTGCTGATTGAGTATCGCGCATCTTTCGATCGACAGACGGCGCATCGGGTATGACATCGGTTCCCTCCTATACCTCAACTGTTTTGCAATGATTTCTGTTGTTACTTTGCTATAGTACGATGGTTTGTTAACGCAATATTTTACTTTTCCTACTGCATCAGGTGGTGTGGGACCCATATAGTTTGATCTTGCCCTCCCTGCCAGCATACTGCCTAGCGGGGAGCGATGTGTGGCGTGCACGGGTCCCCCTGGTATGCTTCTACCTTGTCGATCACTACTACCCTGATAGAGTGCTCAGACAGTTTGGTGGCTTCCAGGGGATTCCAGCTCCCCCTGCCGACATGAGACCCCTCCATGAGATTGACATGAGAGGACGTTCCGAGTGGAACTGGCAGGTGGAGCATGCCAGGTGGATAGCTGAATGGGATGCTCGGCGTGATTGCATAGTTGACCTGCCCGATTTGCCTACTGGGACATCTGACGATTACTTCCAGTGGTATCATGCGATCACCCGACGCTGGATCGGACGCACGGGAGCTATCATACGATACATGGTAAGATGACTGTCTCTTCAAGCTTTTACATGGAGTTGTACTGGCTTGGCAGCTACTTACTGATATAATTTTTTTGCTATTACTCGCAGGCTGATTTCATTTATAGCATCCCAGACATGCCCCCAAAGCTCACTCCATCCACTGCACGAGATGTCTGTCGTGTGGTGGAAGAGTTTATGGGGTTGAATTTCAATGATCCAGTGCCACCAGCTTCATCAACACCTGCAGCACAGGGTGACCCACAGTCTCATACCTTACAGAGACGACAGACTCCTAGAGAGAGGCGTGGGCAGACGAGGCAGGGGTCGAGGATGAGCTGGGGCACCGGGTATACAGATCAGAGATGAGCCTGAACCGTCCGATCTACCTTCACATGATGAGCCTGGTCCTTCCCAGGTCATTCAGGATGAGGCTGGCCTATCATCGACATCTTACTATATGGGGGGCACCCCCATGCCAGACCTGTCATACTCAGAGTTCCATACCCCCTTGGCTCCACAGAAGAGACGACCATCGCCATCACATGATATGGGGGAGAGGCTCACACAGGTCGAGCCAGACCCTGTCCCGTTCCACCAGTACAGTGTTGCTACTGGACATGAGGATACTACAGTTACAGATATTGTTCGACCTACACAGCATCCACATCTGCGTACCCCGTTACCCAGGATGTACGTGAGGCGGGGTAGAGGCCGAGGACAACATAGGACGGACACACATCAGCAGCAGTAGTAGATGATAGATTTTCTTTATTTTCATTGTTGCATACAACTTCTTATTTTATTGTATTGTTTTTGTATGTATATTGTACTCATTTTCTCTTGTACATTTTAAAAGAACAATGAATCGGCATTTCGTTTCATATTATCTGTTGTGAGCCAACAAATTCTCATATTTTCATTGCACTGTGCTGACAAACAATCACAATACCGCTGTGATTGAATGATTCAAATTGGGATTCAGCATGTATTTTTAGGTTGAATGGTATTATAGTCGTGTTGAATTTGTTTAATGGCTCGTATAGCCATTTATATTTCTACTTGACAGGTTTTATATATAATTTTTTGGATTTATCGAGTAATAGATTGAGTTGGGAGGGGGAACAAGAGACGAGGTCATATGCGCTAAAGAGACGAGGTCACTATAGAATTGAGGCCTGGTCTCTTGAAGAGATGAGGCCATGTTGTCTAAAATCGAGAATAATTTTTCTCCGATGGTATTTCCGTAATTATTTTTAAAATATTAATATTTTATTCCTTTTCTCCATGCGCGAGCTCTAATTTAAAAAAAAAAAAGAAAAAAAACCGTGGGTGTGCCTAGCATGTGCATCCTTTTTCAAACAACCAAATTCACTGATCGGCTATCTTTTTGCGTTGGAATCTTCTGATCGAGCGCTCTGAGCTCGCCATTATCGAAGGGGAGTAAAAAATTGAAGGAACTACCTTGATTTCCATAGTTCAGTTCACTCCCAAAAGAAATTCCCTCCCATTTTCTGCGACAAGCATCTCTTTTCTCTCTCTCATGCACACTGCATGCAAACCAAAAACATGCCCAGACCGAAAGTGAAACCCGATCCTCCCCGACGCACCTCCCTCCTCTCTCACAACCACCTCATCGACTCTCTCACCTCCCACATCGCTCTCTACAACTCCTCCTCTTCCTCCCAATCCTCCACTTCCTCAAACCCTAACCCTAGATCCTCCATCCTTACATGGTTCCAATCCCTATCCGTTCCTCAACGCCAGTCCCACCTCACCATCATCAACCCAAACTTCGTCCAAATGCTCATCCAAATGCTCACTCACCTCCACCAATCCGGCCACGGTTTCTTCATAATCTTACCCGACCTTCCTTCGGATGCGGATCGCACTCTCCCCAGCCTTTGCTATAAGAAATCCGACGGCCTTCTTTCCAGGGTTTCGGAATCGAATGGCGCGGAGAGGTCGATCGGCGATTCGGTTCGTATATTCAGCTCGAAAGAGGGTGAGAATATTGGGGAGTGTTCGGTTTCCATGAATTGTTTAGACAGTGTTAGTGTAAGTGAGGAGTTCGTTGAGAATGTGGAGTCGTTTGTGGGAGTTATGGATTGCTTGTCGAATGGCCGGTTTTTGAGGGGGGAGGAGAGTGGCGTGGGAAAGGATTGGGTTGAATTGGGGTGGTTGAAGGATAAAGGATATTATAGTATCGAGGCATTTGTTGCTAATCGTTTGGAGGTGACTTTGAGGATCGCGTGGTTGAGCTGCGTCGGGAATAGTGGTAAGAAGAAAGGAGTGAAGTTGAAGGAGAAGAATGCTATAACGTTATCGGGAGTGGCGGAGAATATTTTTTGGAGGAAAAAAGGTTGTGTGGACTGGTGGTGGAGATTGGATGCGGAGACTAGGCGGAAAGTATTGACTGTAGCTTTGGGGAAATCTGCAAAAGCCTTGGTAAATTTTGGGTTCTTTGAATTCATGATATGAGCAATTATGTATATGCCTTTTCCTCTAATGTTGGAAAGTTGGATTTTTGTTTCAAGGAGATTTAAATGGGATGAAAATGTTTGTTGTCCATGTGTATGGAGGTTATACTGATTTCGAATGAACCTAATCTGATATTTTCTTATGTTAGAGAGATCTTGTTGAGGGCTTTCTCTGGTGTTGGAGTTAAAGAGCAGGTTTTGGTTCCTGGTTGGGGTGATTTTAAAATCAAAGTCCGGAAATAGGCTCGTGGAGAAAGAAAATACGGGGTGGGGTAGTGGAGGCGCACAGCGCCTTTGGATTTGCAAAGAATTCGCCGTCATTGAGGGAGCCGTTAGGCCAAACAAGCTGCACACCTTCATGCTGCTTCCCCAGAATAAAAAACACGAAGGACCCCCATTTAGAGTAGGCTATTGAAGGCACCTGTAGAGAGAGCGCCTTGATCTTCTTTGGCCTAAAGGCGCCGCCAGTGAAGGTGGCGCCTCCACCATCCCTGTCTTGTATTTTCTTTTGCCATGAGCCTTTTTTCCTACTTTGATTTGAAAATCACCCCAATCAAGAACCAAAACCGTTAAGAGCATTCACCAGAGCTCCTCTATTTTATATTATGCTTTCTAAAATCTGAAAGCCATAGGACAGCCACCTTAGGTTTTACCGACGAACTATGTGGGAAAATGGCCTTTGAGGAAAAACAGTCTAGACATATTTCTGCATCTATTGTCTCAGATTTTATACTAGATTATTACAACAACCACTTGTGCCTTATGCCTACTAGATGGGTCTTATATATAAATTCTGTTTGCCATTGTTTTATATTATCAACCATATTTTCAAAGATATGTTATGTGTTACAGGATTGGTTTTATTTAATAATAATCTTTGGTTTTGAGACTTGGGAACTTATTTGACCCAAAAAAAAAAAAAAATACGGAGATCAATTAGTGAGAGAACCGTGGATCTTTTCAGAACATAAATTTGAAATTTCTTTTCGGAAAATAGGGCATTTTTTTCATTGTTGCCAATCTGCTCTTTAAATGACATTTACAAGGGCGGTTTTCCCCCACTGCATTTTGTCCTAATTTTACTTATTTTTTGACACCTGAAGTAACTGCAATCTAACTCCCTTAATTTAAGTTGTACATAACTGCCATTTATTATAAGACGATAAGTGTCATATAACTGACACATGCAAGTACTGCTGTACATGTGAGAAACTAGATTCTTGGGCGAGGGGGGGGGTGGGGTGGGAAGGAGTTGTCCATTTACAACTACCGCTGTACATGTAAGAAGCTAACACGCAAAAATACACAATATAGAATACATTCATTCTCTGACATACAAGACGCTGCACTATGGCAAATATATTACTGCTCTTTAACTTTATGACATACACAAACAGCAGTCAACACAAATATTGGACATAACAGTATGTCATATCAAAGCTTTTGTACTTCCCTTGCCTTCTCATCTGTGTACTACTCCATCTTTCTCTCTAATATATTTGTTTCCTATTTCTGGGTGAGAAGTATATAATTGTTTAAAAAAAGAAGAAGCATATATTTGTTTCTTATTATATCCATTCCTGTGCTGTTCATATTCATTCTAACGTTCTCATTCCTGATACTGCCATCTTCTGTTTGTGTCCATAGTTTATTGCCAAGCATTCTGATTATAAAACATTTCCGTTCTTATAGCTGTTCAGTTGAGCTTCCCTTTATACTTTATGAGCACCTTCAGTTGCTTGGAGTGCTTGATGTATCTCTCTACTCCATTTACCTTGCTTAAGGTTCTACATAACATCTTTATCCATACATAAATTGTTTTGCAGTATTGATCCTAGATTTTTAACACACTCTCTCAAATGTTACCCTTCCTTTATAGAGGTCTGCTTATCCTCCTATTGCTAAACTTGAATCTCACATAATCTATCTTTGCCTTGCTTAATATAAAACCCTTTTCTGCTTAGTTTAATCTATACCGTGTCTTGTCTACCAAAACAATGTCACTAGCAAAGGATATACATCGTAATACTGTCTTCTTAATATCTTTGGTGAGTTCAACATGACATAACCTAAATAGATATGGTCATAGAGCAATGCTTGATGCTGACTTATCTCTTTAGGAAACTCTTGGTTAAAACCTTTATGTCATGTTTGGAATGTAGGAATCGTTTCAAATGGAATGGATTGAAATGAGAGGGATGGAATGGAATGAGTAGTGGAATGATAAATTCATTCCTTTGTTTAAATACACACATGGCGTGGAATGGAATAGACATATTATTTAGCAAAACTACTCTTAGTAATAAATGTGAATAATAAATATGTAATTATAATAATAATTATTAAGGAGGGCGAATGGAATTGTGATTCCGTTCTCTCAAAGGCGGATTTGAATTCCTTGTCAAAGCCGGAATTTTCAATTATAAGGAATTGTGATTTCGACTTTCAAAAATGTATCAGAGCATGGTAATGGGAATGAAACTTGAAATTGCGATTTTATTCTAAGTCTAGTCCTCCATACCAAATGTAGCATTAGGTGCTTTATTCTTGTCATTACTGAACCTAGGTTTGATAGCTTTAATATTGTCATACACTGCTCTCATACCTTTCTTTTACATAATGCTTAGGAACCTATAATGATCACCATTTGCTTGTCCTGCTTTTCCCCCTGATATTTTTCTAACAGTCTTCTTGGAGGGGATATATAGCTTTTATTATTGACCATCTTAGCTGAGGCACAGATTGATTGTCAAACAAATGGTTTTTTTATAATCTTTTATTTATTTTTTTAGAGCACTTGTGTCTAAGTTTCATGGAATGGCTTATTAATTTAATATCTTTATCATTTGTGCATTATCCTTTTTATTTTTAAATAAAGAACCAAAATGCCTTTCCATTTGTCAGGCCTTTTCTTAGTTTTTAAAACCATATTAAAAAGATTTGTGAGCCTTTTGGCCAAAAGGAAAAAAAAAGAGATTTGTGAGCCTTGTTTCACCTTCTTTTCCAAGGTATTTCCACACTTTAATTGGAATGGCGTCTTATTCGATTGTCTTTCTAGTTTTCATTTTTGTCAATGTGGTTTTTGACCTCCAATGCCTGAATTCTTTTATAAAAATGCTAGCTTCCTGCACTCTTTGAACTTATCCGTCTTTGTTAAATTGAGTTCATTATCCTTAACCTGGTGAGATAGTTGTTAAAATATCTCGTCCATCTCTCTTTGGATCCTTCATAACCCATGAGAGCATGGCCTTCTTTGTCTAAGGATGCTTTTAGCTATTTTCTTTGCATGTGAGAACATATGTTCCCTAACAACATTAGGATCTTGCTCAAAGTGCTCCATGGTTTGGTCTAGCATATCTTTCTTAAACACAAATCCTCTCGTATACCTTTGTTTCTACCATCTAATATTATTGTATGTACTTCTTAGAGGATATTACATGTATAATGTAGCTTAAAAAAAAAAAAAAATTCACAAAACCAAATTGTTAAAAAAAAAAAAAAAAAAAAAACAAAAGTAGCGTTGCTATAGCACTTTGGAGATGCGATACAATTTTTTTTTTTTAGATTTATACGTGTATTACACGTTGGCTGTGCGATACACTTTAACATGTATCACATAACCAACGAGCGATACACGTATAATAGCACGTCTATTACTTTTTGGTTATGCGATATAGGGCCGATACTGTATTGCACAACCTTTGTGTGATACACAAGCTTTTACTCCCCCCCCCCCAGATCGCTATATCTCTACCCGAAGATGCGATATAAGTATAAATATTTGTATCTCCACTTCAAGATGCGATATAACAATACTATTTTGGTAAATTTTTTTGTATAATTTATATTTGTGTATTTTTTTTAAAAAAAAACCCTAAACTTGTGTTCCACCCGTACTTCTTGTTATAACTTTCCATATCTAATATGTGAATTCATAACCACTAACCTTTTGTTGTGTGACATCAAATTCCAGATTTTGGCTATTGTAGTCAAAGTTATGATGTGACGTCAAAAACTCCATCAAGCCAATCTTAAATAATTTAGTGGAATCTAATAATATGTCACCTAAATTTAGCAACACCTTGTTTCATTTTTGATTCTTAGTATTAAGCCGAGGAATTGATCTCCAGTGGCAAAATTTACCTATAAGGTTAGGCCATATAAGGCAGGTTCTTATGCTTGCAGGGGATGACTTTTTATTATTTTATTGAAGTACCTTCTCTTTTGAACAAGAGGAATGGGTTTGCTAACATATACTTTGAATGTGACAAGAAGTTCTCTATCTTGATGTGTATCATGGCTTAGGAGTGCCAACGAATCAAATCGTCATGAGCTTTTCAAGTTCCGCTCAAAGTTTAGACAAGCTCGATTAGAGAATAGTTTAGGGGCATGGTTGTTAAACTAGCGTTTCTACTATTACTATTCTACGGGCTGACGAGTTGGTGATGTAATTTCAATTCAATTGACATAAAAAAATGTTACTGGAGCAAAACTCATAGTAGACTTGAGATTCTACTTAGTAGAATTGGTGGTAGAATCGTATGTGCAATAATTTTATACATTTTTGTTCTATTTGAATTTTGAAAAAAAAAGTAATTTAATATATTTAAATTTAGGAACTTTTGGGTTGGGTTTTGATGTTTATTCTAAGCTAACTTAATTTTAGGTCTTTTTTATTTCATTTTTTTCCTTTTTTTTCCTTTGCTTTTTTAGAGGGTTTTTTTTCTTTTGGGTTATATACTCTGATGGATTTGAACAATTAGAATGAAAATTGAACAAATCTATGGAGTACTTTATTTTCTTTTTTGTATGAATTTATTTGTCATAAATTTAATGATTTTTCATGTAAATATTCAATGAACATAAAAATGCTCATTATTAAAAAAAAAAAAAAGTTGCTCGCACATGATAATTTGAACAAAATTTGCAATGCATTTTAATAATTGTAGATTGTGAATAATCTATAAATATAAATAATTATTGTAATTATTAGAATTGCATCAAACATATTAATAAGAGTATGTGAATTGTGATGAGTAAAACTTAAAAATAAGATTTGAATTATAGTAGACACGAGAAAGATTTGAAGGTATAAAATGATTGGTTTTGTGTTTTCATTTAGTTTTATGTAACTAAAACTAATATCGAATTTCTTTATTTGTATCACTTATTTAAAGTTTTATTAGTATCATAAGTAAATCCATAGTTTTTACAAGCACATTTACATTGGTTGTAAAATCTTATGATTTTACATTCCGATTCTATGTTTCAAGTCTAAAAACTCCCAAACAATTTTAGGTAGAATCTCGAGTTTGACAATCATGCTTAATGGAGTTTATCAAGTAGTTAATCGAGCTAAGCTTAAGCTTCATACTGCTTGACTTGACTAGCTTGCAAGTCTAAGTGAGTTCAAGTCAAGTATATGTATTAGCCAGAGTTTAAATATTAATATTATTATTATTAGAATAAAAGAAATATTTTACCGATAGATTGAGCTTAAATGAGTTTAATTGAGTCGGGTTTGAGCTTGTTGAGTACCATTTTGAGTTGAGATTGAGCTTATAATTTTAAGATCTATTGAGTTCTAGTGGAGCTTAAGTTTAGAAATTTCAAGCTGAGCTCAGGTTTGACATCAACATTATATCGTCTCAGCATGACTCATTTATAGCCTTAGTATGGCTAGTCTTGTGTGCTCCTTATGTCGCAGGACGAGAGTTTCACCCTTCAAAGAGTTTCCGTGTGGTACTTGACCATCCCTTATATAATCTTTTGTTGTTAATTTGGATGGTGAGCTAGCCTTATCTTTATTGACTTCCTAAGTCTATTACGAGCCCCACATTCTCATAAGGAGTGCTCTCTTGGCTTTGCCACGATCCTGTGTTTGAGACATTCAACTATATTAACTGGTTTAGGCCTGCCTTGGCCTCATCAGGAGAGCGGCATCAACTCCCAACCAGTTTGTGTGCAGAAGGCTAGATCCGCCTTCGGATGTAACCAATACCTTGAACAAACCCTCTGTTGATGCCATTCATAACTCTATGTGTCTAAGTTAAAGATCTTCATAAAGTCCTCAACTCTCGGATCGTGACACTCTCCTTCACTTAAATTCATGACGTCCTCGTCATGAGACAAATTTGCTTGTTGCCATTGCCTACCCTCAAACTCTTACGCCTTCTCCACACCCATTGTCAACACATCCAAGATCATTTAACTAGGACTTTGGGCTTCCACTTGCCTTTACCCATTTATCTATCTTTCGAGATCGCCTCTTATTGAGTTGCCCAACGACAAGGCTTAAGCATAAGATTTTGCTTTAACCCCAACTCGCGACACAGCTGCCTTTAAGCAGCGATGTCCTTACTTTAGTGGCCGCTTCGCTTGAGCTTCATCCATTCGAGTTGAATTGACAACAAGATAGGGCAAAATTTTGTCTCCACAACTCACGACACAGTTGCCCCCTAGCAACGATGTCCTATGTCCTATCTCTAGTGGTTGCTTCTCTTGAGCTTTGCCCACACGAATCGCATCCACAACAAGAATTACTCACTCGTAAGAACTTTAGGTAGCATCTAAGTGGTCTGATGGAGCTGCAAACTTTAGCTCTTATACCATTTGTCGCGAGACGAGAGTTTCATCCCTCAAAGAGTTTCCGTGTGGCGCTCGACCATCCATCATATCATTTTTTATTGTTAATATGGATGGTGAGCCAGCCTTATTTTTCCTGACTTTCTAGTTTTGTTACGAGCCTCACATTCTCATAAGAAGTGCCTTCTTGGTTTTGCCATGATTCTCTATATGTTTGGAAGGTTCAACTATATCAATTGGTTTCGGCCTGTCTTGGCCTCGTAATGAGAGCAGCATTGAATTCCAACTAGTTTATCTATGAGAGGCTAGACTCGCCTTCAGATATAACCAACACCTTGAACAAACCCTCTGCTGATGCCACTCATAATTTCATATGCCCAAGTTAAACACCCCAATAAAGTCCTCAACTCTTGGACCGTGACGCTTTGTGACTAATCGTATAGGTGGGGTTGCTTCATGATGCACTATAATTTAGGAATTAATATGGCCAAAAGAGGAAAGAGTTCAAAATGAAACTCTTTGAGTAAATTTCATTCCTTCTAATTAAGTTTAAGATGAATATGGCTAACTTTCTTCTTGTGCTGCATGTTTCCAGGACTGGGATGAATTTACTAAACTGCTGAATGGCTAAATTTTGCAAAGATGGAAAGATCCATTGTTATCTATTTTTGGGGTTTTGTATTTTATATCAAATTGCATATGATTGGAAAACTATATATGAGGTTCAAATAAGAGAGGCGTATCTTATTGCAGATATCTGTCAAGTGCATTTTTTAATGGTTCCTTTAGCTTTCAGTGATGTTAGTTAGTTGTGTTATTTGAGCAGTAAGAATGTCATTGCATTGTGAGATGGACATAAATGTGGCATTGCAATAACTGTTCAAGATGATAAACATTCTATATATATATTGTTGTGCCCTCATTAATAGAAAAATAAAATCTTTCTTGACAGGTAATTTACTTTTTTAAATTGAAACTTGAGCAATGGTGACTAATTAAAAATTTATCATGTACTTTAAAATCATGATTCATGTTCTTTGTAGATGCCAGGGCAGGGATATATTGCATCTAAGATGACATGTGGTGATGGGACAATTAACTTTTTTGGGTTATTCTGATTGACGATAGGAGTTAGAATAAATTTTATCAGTGGTGACAATGATATGATTCAGTTGGTTTTTTCCAAGTATAGCGTCATTCTTAATCCTGGACATTTCCAGAGTCGGGAGATTCTGGTTGAAGCAAATGGTGTCACAGAAAATAAGCTATGGGCTTTTGGCAGACGAAGAGGTCAATTAATGAAGCCTTACCACAATTTGTCACTACAAAGGGCTTGGCCAGGATTTTCCCCTGATGCAGAGCATGGTTCATCCCTGGTGCAAGATTCTGTCTCCAAAATGCCTGCCTTAACTAGAGCTTCTAACCATTTGCTTGTGCTTCAGGAAATTGTAACTATTATATGGTCATGTTTGCATGGTAACTGTGACCGTGAAAATTTGTTCTATAGTAGTTTGAGTTCCGTTGGAACGCTTTCTGACTGTATACTCAGAAAACTGCGGGGATTTCTTATGTTTATTTGGCTTGAGTCTACAAAACTTGAACTTCTGGGAGAGGGAAACCCAAAGTCGCCACCTTATAGATTTGAAGAGAAGTTGGGTGCATGTACTCGTAAAAAGAAGGGGAAGTCGCATAATAACTCAAAAAGCACTAATCCTATTGCAAGGTCAGCATTGGATTGCTCTTCAGGGGACCAATTGCACCAGGTATTGCTGTCTTTATTCTGAATCTGCTGAAGATCTTCCATTAGAAGCATTCAGATGAGCACATGCAATAAACTCTGCCTTACTGTTTTATGCTGTTTTTCAGGATGTCAATTGCACAAGGTTGGAATTCAGCAATACTCCCATAAACCCCCAGAAGAGTGGAAGTCATGAGGATACATCATCAATCGTAGTTGAAATGGTTGCAATAGTATTTATTTTTTATTAGGATCACTTTTTGACCTTTTAAAATAGACAATCTATAACTGGTAGCCATTGATCAGGAACCTGTCCTACACTCTGTTACTGGAAAAGGTGAGACTGCATCTAGAAAGAGCAAGAGAGAAAAACGTAAGAACAAGAAGTCTATATTCAAGACTCCAGGTAAGGATAAAACTTTCGAAAAGGCTTCTGCAGAAGCTCCTTCGCCCTCTATTATACCTCATGATGGCACGGCTACCTCAGTTAGTTGTTTGGAGCCTTGTGATAGTTCATCTATTTGGGATAGCAGAAATGATGATGTCCATAGAAAACATTTTCTTGCTTCAAAAGATGGACATGATGGGAAGGATAGGTATTCCAAAACCGTTGATGACTTGTGTCTTCCTTCTGGATTGGAGATTTTAAAATCGGAGCAAAGATTGAAAGCCACAACTTCCAATCATTCCTTGAGTGAGAATCGTAGTACCTCAATCAGTGAAGGCAGTGACATGTCAAAATCTGTAAATATGAATTCTAATACTAAAAAATTGGATCCTTCCATCAATCAAAGGAGTGAGAATAAGAAAGAGCAATCTTTTCCACCAAAAGATACAGGGAATTCAAATGGATCTTCTCATGTCAGTACCTTAGATTGTCAGTCCTACGAGTGGCCAAATGCTGCTGCTAGTCACTTTCCAGGTAACTCACACCTACCACCAGCCACAGATAGGCTGCATCTTGATGTTGGTCTCAATTGGCAAAACCACTTTTGTCAGCCCTTTATACCTGCAGTACGCCAACCAAGAAGTCATCCTATTGAAAATGGATGCAAGCAAATACTGGCTCGACCAATGCCAATGAGTTTAGATTGGCCTCCAATGGTTCGGAGTGGACTTGCGTCCTCCTTTACTTGTAACTATGATGCTGGATTCATCTCAAGACAGCAGTCTGCATTTCATCAGGGTTTCTCCACTCACATGGGGCAACATAGCCTTGCAAACAGTGATGAAAAGAAATACGCTGGGGATTTTACAGACATGCCTGATTCTTCAAATGCTCAGGAGCGTGCAGATGAATATGACAGCCAGTGGTTTTCAGAGGAAGAATTTGAGGTCCACGGAGTTTCAGGTTTAGATTATAACCAGTACTTTGGTGGGGGAGTAATGTACTGGAATCCTTCAGATCATCCTGGGACTGGCTACTCTCGGCCTCCTTCCCTTAGCTCTGATGATAGCTTTTGGGCTTGGCAGGAAGCAGACATCAATCGTGCTGTTGATGATATGGTTGCATTATCTTCCTCCTACAGTACAACTGGTTTGGCTTCACCTACTGCTGCTTCATTTTGTTCTCCTTTTGACCCCCTTAGTTCTGGACACCAGGCTCTTGGTTATGTTGTACAAGGAAACGAGGTACCTGGCCAGGTGTTGAATTCCTCGTCTCCAGCAATTACAGAAAAAGTTGGAGAGGATGAAGTTTCTGGCCCATTGGCTAGTTTGCCTGTTGAAGTTGAAGTAAAGACTGGAGATTCTCTTCCATATCCCGTTTTAAGACCGATTATCATTCCTAGTATTTCAAGAGAAAGGTCAAGCCCACGTCCCTTGACTAGGCGGGATCAGCCTCGGATAAAAAGGCCGCCATCGCCAGTAGTCCTTTGTGTACCAAGAGCGCCACGCCCACCCCCACCATCTCCTGTGGGGGATTCCAGAAAACACAGGGGCTTTCCTACTGTTAGATCTGGTAGTTCCAGCCCTAGACACTGGGGTATGAGGGGCTGGTATCATGATGGTGGTAACTTGGAAGAAGGTTGCCTGCGTGTAGATGGTGCTGAAGTTGTCCTGCCTTCTTGGAGGAACAACAATCTCTCATCACATCCTATGATCCAACCTTTGCCAGGATCTATGCTTCAAGATCGTCTTATGGCTATGTCTCATTTAGCTCGTGATCAAGAGCATGTAAGAAGAGAAATAACATTATGCTGTCTTTTTTGGAAACAAGTGCCAATCATTGAGCATTGTTAAATTTTTGTTGCAGCCAGATGTTGCTTTCCCCCTCCAACCATCAGAATTGCAGAGCAGTTCTGCAAGAAAGGTTTCTCTAATGTTGATGCACAGCCACCTTCATGATGAAATTGATGCCTTCTGCAAGCAGGTGGGTGTTCTAAGCATATCACCATATCAATTTCATCTCCTTTTATATATATATATATATCTTCATCTTTCAATCCATGTATAAATGTATGTGGGGTATAGGTTTTGCTGGAAATTATATCTTTTGTTGTGTATTAATTATTTTCTTTTCTCTCCATAATTATGGAACTCAGGTTGCTGCAGAAAATTTCTCTAGGAAGCCTTTTATCAATTGGGCCGTTAAACGTGTTACAAGGTCTCTTCAAGTCTTATGGCCTAGATCCCGGACAAATATTTTTGGTTCGAATGCTACCGGGTTGTCTCTTCCATCAAGTGATGTGGATCTTGTGGTTTGTCTCCCTCCAGTGAGAAACCTGGTGAGGACCAGCCAGTATTAATACTTTTGACTGCTCATTATGAAATTCTAAAAGCTAATCCTATAACTACCTCTTAGGAACCTATTAAAGAAGCTGGAATTCTGGAAGGTCGAAATGGTATCAAAGAGACTTGCCTTCAGGTGCATTGCTGACATATGCAGATGCTGCTATTTTTATGTGATGTATTTTTCTTCAAGAGCTCTCTTATTGCTGTCTAAACAAGTGATGTGGCAGGAGTTTCTTAATAAATCTCTCTCTTAATTATTTATCCAGCACATGCTTGTGCCCAGTATCTTTTGTGTAAGTGTTGAAGAGTTTAGGGGACACTCAGCACTTAGTCATGTTTAGAAATGAACTACAATTAGTTGCTCTAAATAACTAACTATTGCATAGTTCTTTGAAGGCTCTATTGTGATCCTCCTTAGGAGCCTTAGAAGCATTAGCTAATGAAATTCCTTACTTGGGAATTGCGGGTTTCATCTTTGAAGGAAGATGTGTGGTTGGAAAGACATGTTACGAGGATGGGGATATAATGTAAGAAATCTAAGTTAATAAATGTTAAAAGCAGGTCATTATGTTGGGGGAAGTTAGATTGATCTTTCCATCTAGTGTAATGAAGCCTAAACTGGAGCCACTATTATTGTTCTTGTTTGTGTGGTCTTATCCCAGGTATTTCCTTTTGAAAGAAAGAGCGGATATTCTGTTTTGTATCAAAATTGTAATTGTTTTGTTTGATTTTTTCAGTAGGATTATATCTAGTCAAGAGAAGGGATGGTCAGAATTTTGTTGGGCTTGTCCTCTGGGTTATTGTGGATGTGTTTGGTATCTTAATTCTTAAGAAGAAAAGGAAAGTAAGATTGTTTGCATGCAGCAAAGTACATTATAACAATTTTTCAGAAGATGTTCTATTTATTGCTGAACTAAGGGCCTTGGATTTCATGAATTTTCTGTTATGTTTGGACAATGTATGGTTTAACGAAAACTGTTGTAGCGATGATATTTTATTTGTTGATGACCTAAGGCTAGAGATTTATATAAAAATTTCTTGGTGAAGGTTTGATATTATGTGGATGGAAGTAAGAAAATAGCAGCGTTTTTGCCATTTCATAAATTAACTGGTAGTGTCGACAAGGGCTGTGAATCTGGTATGCCACCTCTATATATGGTACTCTGGCTTGAGGGTGAGAAGGCTGAGGCTAAATCTAGCTCCATTTACCTCTAGTCAGCGGTACCTTTTTCTTTTTTAATACATTTCTTTGAACATTTAAATTTTTCTGTTCTGGTTCATATTCAAATTTTATCTGAACTCTGTTTTCCTAGTTGTTATTTGATTTGCATTGACACAGTGATGCAGACAACTAAACTTGCTCGCTTTTATCTGCTGAATTGCTTTGATTTCTTCCGGCATGTGACATTTTTGTTTGGTTGGATCCTATTAAGTTATTTGCTTATAAAGTGACCGACTGTTAATTTCATGCTCCATTCTTTTCATTATCTTCAAGAAGACTCACTTGAGGCTTCCTTTCTAGCACGCTGCCAGGTATCTTGCTAATCAGGAATGGGTTAAAAATGACTCCCTAAAGACTGTGGAAAATACAGCGGTAAGGCCATTCTGTTCCCTGTTACAATTTTATTGAATTCATTTTATCCTATTCTCATAATTTTACTTTGCTTTTAGATACCCGTTATAAAGCTTGTGGTTGAAGTTCCACAAGATCTTGTTACTTCTGGCAATGTGCCATCTCCAAAAGACGGACACGGTCTTGTTAGTGCTGAGCATTGCAGCCAACCACATGCTAGTGAGACCTTTTCAGAGGATGCTGCCTCACCAAAGTCAGTCCAGGCAAATTCTAATGATAAGAAATATTCAAAGTTTGTGCGTCTGGATATCAGCTTCAAGTCCATTTCACATACGGGATTGCAGACTACTGAACTTGTAATTTATAGATTTCTTGATTTTATTTTGACTTGCACCAGCTTTTGAGATCTTCATATGATTCTGAAAATTGAATAGCCATTTTTGATATGGCCGCTTACTCCTTCACTGGTGTCTATGGTCACAACTTACGACAACGGGATTGCATAACTGTATATTTCTGAATTAAGCAAAGTTAGTCTTTCTATCCAAGTATGAATTTGTGATCTTTTCCCCCTTCATTATTTCAAATAGGCACCTGTGATCACAACCCAAGCCAATGAAGAAACCTTCCATTGTAATTCAGCGAAAGTGCTGGATTCATTTGGCAATAGCCTTACATCATGGTTGCTGTAATTGTTGGCTCTGTAATTGATGTGCTTGAACATACGATTTTTGACTGAATATGCTGATATCAACATGAAAGGTGGTTTTATTAGAGAGTTCTATGTTGGAGTTCCAACCGTCTTTTATGAGTTATTTAGTGGATATGCTAAGTTGAGACATGGAGAAGATAAATTAAGCAGATCTAGACATTTCAGAGAAAGCATCACTTACACATCTCTTGTAATCCTCTATATTATACTGTGTATTGTAAGAAAAAATAAGTGAAAGAAAGAAAGAAAAATTTTTTCTCACAGTTTGCATTATCATTAATATACAAAAATAGTACGATTTGTATGTCACTGTAAGAATCTTCACTTTGGCTGCTCTTTAAAAAAAAAAAAAAAATTGATTGCCTTGTATTTCCGTTGCATTTTTCTCTTTATTTCATTAATGTTTAACATCCTTTTAGTCTTTACTCAAAAAAAAAAAAAAATTTTTTTTACTAATTTATTTTTTTTTCCAAAATATAATGGAGGTCAAGGAGCTGACAGAGCAATTTCCTGCGGCCACACCTCTTGCTTTGGTACTAAAACAGTTTCTGGCGGATCGAAGTTTGGATCAATCTTATTCTGGAGGATTGAGTTCATATTGTCTGGTAAACTAAGCTGTATCATTTGTTTAATCAAGATTAGTTTTTAATTATATCAGCAGTATTGTCTGGCTTATATTTTTGGTACTTTATTGCTAGAAGACTCCAGAATTATCATGTTTGAATCAAATTATTGAGACAAATGCAGGAGCAAATATTCAGAGCTAATATGTAATTTTGACATTCTTTTTGGTGCAAAGCATTCTAGATATCCAGATCATAGAGATTTTGGGCGTGAGGTCATATGAATGGGTGGTCTTGGAACAACTCCTTTTTCTCTTTCCAACCTTTATCCCTGCCTTAGTTTTCCCTTTCTTTGCAACCTAACTGGCTATCTGGTCATTTTTTGTTTTCATGTTTTCTCTTCTTTGCCTCCATGACCCGTAAGACCTTCCTCCATAGGCTTTGTTGCCCCCTCCCTCCCTCTAATCAGCAAAGGTTGGAAAACTCTCTGGTGGAAACTGACCCCTTCTTCTAAGAAACCACATGTCCTCCAAACCCTCAAATTACCTTTGCTATGCCCCTCTGTTTGAGCCTAGTCCATAACAAAAGTTTGCTTTTTCTCTACAAACACTCAACCTGAGGGAGCCTAGCTGATCCTCTTTACCCTTTCCTCTTTGTCCCTCGACATGAAAACTAAAAGCAATCTTGTCCCTTTACAGAAGGAGGGAGTTTACTGTTGACTCTATTATTGACTTTCTTTAGTGCTGATGCATTAGATCGATGTAGCTGCTTTCTTTGATGGGCATTGGCTGGAAGGAAATGAGAATTATAGATGGCCATGTTAGAGGCATGGGGGTTATGGGGGTAAATATCGGGGTTGGATGACATTACTGGTTGTAATAGTCACAAGAATCTTCGAAATGAGATTCCATGTTTTCATTATGCAACAGACATAAAATAACAAGTGGAAACTGCCTTGGTCTGTTAGTAGTGTCTTCTTTTGTTGAGTGAATGAAGAGACAGTGTTAATACTGTCATGTTTGTGAAAGACAAGAACAGATAAGAAATCAGAAAATGAGTAGATGGATAAAAAACAACAATTTGAAGTTAGAACAGAGGCTTAAATTGAGTTTGAAAATTTCTTAAGTTTTCCAATTTAGCACATTAGAACAATTAATAGAAGATTCTTTTTAGAATTTTTAAAGTTGTGTGGATTTGGTACAAGTAAATGTACAAAGATCATAAAATTACCATAAGGGCAAGATAATTGCACTGGTGTAGAAAGAATTAGCAAGTGTATAAATCATTGGACAAGCAAAACTCTCTTTTATGTGAGCAGTGTCCAATTGTTGAAAAGTGTGCTTTTCTCTATGTCTATCAGTTTTCCATTTTCACTCTTACGAAAAAGTATTTGGAAAGAATTGACAAAATGAAGTGTTTCCTATAGAATGGTAGTGATGAAGAGAGAACAAAGGTTGAGGTGGAAGAGAGAACAAAGGTGGAATAGGTAATGGTGTGTAGACCTAAAAACTAATGTGACTTGGCATATCCAATTTAGTTGCATAGACCTAAGCATCTGTGGTACCTTTGTCTAGATGCAAATGAATCTCTTTTGTCTAGATGCAAATGAATCTCTTTTGGCCATCTTGGGTGTGATCTGAACTCATCAAATGCAGAAACTTTTGGTCAAAGAAGGTGCTATCAATAAGAAACGAGAGGACTTATAAGAAATCTAAAATCTTGAGCAAAACACCATAAAAAACAAAAGGGTGCTAAGATTGAGATCTTGGCAATTATAATTTAGTTCTAATCCAAAAAAGAAAAATAACGAAGAATGATGTGTAACATTTTAGCTGGAGTCCGATAACTATTTCGAAGTTTTTTCTCATTTCTCTGTCTCTTTAGGTGTAATAGACAATCAAACTATCCAAAATCTTCCATTTTGTCTCTATCCTAGACCTATAAAATAGAAAAAAATCTTTGGTGCTGTTGCACCACTTCTTTTGAAATTTTTTACAATTTTAACAACGAAAAAGCACTTTAGGAATAAGTGGTCATGTGATTCCTCTTCCAAATTGCAGAGATAACAGTAGTTTTGTGACGTGATTTCCTGCGATGCCAACTTGTCTGAGGTAGCGAACCTTTGGCGAGCAAGCAAGCACACCATAAAAAGGCAGCCGTGGTCTTCATGCATAGCACTGCAAAGGGAACGAATGGGATTTAGGATGAAAGAAAATTTAGGTATAACATTTAGTCTCTATAGGACCTCTCAAAAAACTGCTCTTGTTTATGTTCTTTGGTCTTGTCATACATTTATGCTAGTGAAATGGCCAACTAGGGACCCAATGAATATTAGAAAAGTGTTGTTGGTAAAGATCCACCTATTATGTCCAGAAAATTGTATAGAGGTGGATGTTAAAATATGAAAGAAGAAAATTGTATTAAAAATATTAGAAGAAAGAATTGTATTTTTGTTCATGAATAGATTACAAGAAACATTGAATATGTATAGGGTAAAATGCAAAATAGTGCTAATGTTTAGTAGATTAGCATGATTAGAAATGCAATTTGCTTGATAACTAGACAATGTGTTTGTTGTAGGTATACCGGTCCTTACCTAACACATCATTAATTACCCTTTTAAAAATATAAAAAGAAAATATTTTATAAAAAGTTATAGCTCAATACTCTACCTCAAGCTAAGGAATAAATGTCTACCATTCCGAGCTTTGAAAGAATTTCATTGAAGCTTGCATTATTCAATCCCTTTGCCAAATTGTCTGTAAGTTGCCCTTTTTAGGGAACATATTCCATGTAAATTAGGCCTTTCTCTAACTTTTCTTTAATAAAATATCTGTCAATTAATGTGTTCTGTTCTATCATGTCGTACAGGATTATGAGCAATGTTGATTGTCGATTTAATTGTCATTGTGAAGCTTCGTAGGTCTCTCTGTTTTTTTTTTTTTTTTAAGTCATCTAGAATAATTTTCATCCATAGCAACTTGCTTCTACCATTTTACCAAATTTCCCTTAAGAAGTGTACAGTAGCTTGAAGTTGACTTTCTATCCACCACTGACTTTGAGTAATTTGCATTAGTATAGACTTCTAGTGTGAGACTATTACTCTTCTTGAACAAAATCCCCCTTCATGGATTTCCTTTACGATAATGCAAAACTAATCTTTGAAACATCTTTTTATCAACATTTGGCTCCTCTTTAGCTTTTCCAAGTTTTTGCTTGGGATCTATTGGGGTAGAAACCAGTTTACACCCTATCATTCTTGTTTTCTTCAAGAGATCAGTCACATATTTTTATTGTGATATAAAAGTCCCTTAGGCTGAGTAAGCCACCTCAATACCGAGGAAATACTTCAATTTCCCAAGCTCTTTCAATTCAAATTCTTTGGTTAGTTGTTTTAATTCTTGCTTCTCCTTCTCATAATTCACCGTTATAATAATATCATCAACTTACACCAATAGTACAGTTACTCCCCCTAACATTGAATGCTTAATGAATAGTGTGTGGTTACCTTGGCTGTGTTTGTAACCTGAAAGCTTTATAACTTTAGTGAATCTACCACACCAAGCTTTAGGAGACTGCTTTAATCCATTTAGTGCCTTTTTTAGCTTGCAAACTTTATTGCCTAATTTTTCCTCTTTAAACCTTCGTGGAATGTTTGTGTAAATTTCTTCATCTAAGTCTCCATGGAAAAAAGCATTTTTTAGATCATAGTTGTAGAAAGTGACCAATCAAAATGAGCTGCTAAGAATAATAGGATTCTTATAGTATTTATTTTTGCTATTGGAGCAAAGGTTTCCTGATAGTCAACCACATCAGATTGAGTATATCCTTTTGCAAGTGACCTTACTTTGTATCTTTTAAGTGTCCCATCTGCCTTGTATTTCAAAGTGTATAGCCATTTATAGTCCACTATGTTTTTTCCTTTTGGCCTGTCAACAATTTCCCATGTCTTAATTCTTCTCCGAGGCTTCCATGATTTCCTCTCTTATAGTATTTCTCCACTCTCTTTTTGATAATGCCTCAAATGTTGTATTGGGTATGGATGGTATTTAGACTTACTATGAAATTTTTTGTAGGTTGATAATAAGTGTTTGGGTGAGACATGGTTAAATATTGGATAGAATGTCTCTTGGTGCATTCTCTAGTACCTTTCCTAACAGTAATAATAAAGTTTAGGTCACCTGGTGGGTTAGTGGATATCTCAACTGATTGTGTGTGTAAAGGTGAGTAAGATCTTACTGTAATTTCATTCCTAGAGTCTAAGCTGGATTCTTTGATTTGTGTCAGTTTTGGAATAGCTTTTCTTTTTAAATATACTTGAGAAAATCTTGAGAAATTATGAGCCACTCCAGTTGAAATAGGAGATGACATTGAATCGGCAAAAGAACTAGAAGAGTTAGATGTGGTTGGCTTGAAGGATTTAATAACACGGGTTCGAAGGGAAATGGTGCAAAGCACTCATAGGTATATAAATTTCGCCTTGAAGAGAGGTTTTGGAGTAGAAAGGTGTATTTTTCAAAAAAGGTCACATTTGCAGAGATGCATAAATTTTGGAACGAATGGTCATAGCATTTGTATTCATTTTTAGTTGATGAGTAACCAGTGAAGACACATTTGACTGCTCGAAAATCTAATTTGTCTCTTTGATGATTATGTAGATGAACAAAGGTAGTACATTCAAATACTTTTGGGCTGAGGCTATTTGAAATTTTAAACTGATGATAGAAACTAGTAAGAATCTCGATGTAACTCCCGTCTTACAATACTTGTGAAGGAAACCTATTTATCATGTGTGTCACAGTAAGGACATCCTCTCCCCAGTAAGACTTAAGGACACTTCCTTACAACAATAAAGTTCAAGCTGTGTTGGGTAAGCGTCTATTTTTTCATTTAACTTCCACATTTTGTTGAGGTGTATTAATACATGATGACTCATGGATAATGCCATGTGATTGAAAGTACCGTGACAAAATTGGTTGAAGTAGTCCCTAGCATTATTTGTCCTTATTTTAACTCCAAGTTGGTTTTGGATCATTGAGTGAAAATTGGGTACAACAATGTTAGCATTTGATTTTTGTTTAAGGAAAAGCCATGTAATCCGAGTGCAATCATCAATCAGAGATACAAACTAATAGGTGGACCCTATGTCATTGCGTATCAATTGACAAGAGTGAGAAGTTCTTTTATTGATAATAGAAAATAACACTCAAGTGTGTTTTGCTAATTGACAAATATCACAATGCATCTTAGAGATACTTGATCCTTCAAACGTGAAGAAAAATAACTTTTAAGACTAAAGATGGATGCCATAAGCGTAGATGACATAGCCAAACTGCATCTTTATTAGAAGAATGATTGAGAAATAACATAGAAACATTACTCATGGTATTCTGAGATAATTCAAGGTAATAAAGGCCATTCCTTCCCTTAGCAAATCCAAAATTTCTCCTTGAGATATGATCTTGGAGAACACAATCAAACATGATAAAAACAACATGATGATTAAGGTTATTTGTGAGCTTTTGAATAGAGATTAGGTTGGCCGATAATTTTGGTACATGAAGAACATCCTTAAGAACAATTGAAGGCGTAATACAAATATCTCTTAATCCAGCAACCGTAATAGGGGCATCATTTTCTACTAAAATTTTCCCATTGCTGGGGCATGAAATATACAAATGAAAAAGTTGTGATGAGTGGGTCATGTGGTTTGTGGATCTGTAATTAAGAATCCAAGAACTGAAAAACTTGAGGGGTGCACATCATAAGTAAAGATTTAGCTGAAAGATTTAGTGAACTTGCTTGAGAACACATCTCAAGGGATTTTAGCAACTTTTTATCTTTTCACTCGCTTCACTATTGAATCCATCTTTGAAGCTTCGTCAATCTTGGTTTGCTCGGTCAAGTTGGCTTTAGTGTTGTACTACCGGTATTGGTGGTTTTGGAAGTGAGCATGATGATCACTTGGAAAATGAACTAAAATGGAATAATTAGATTGAAGTAAAGTTGACTACAATTAAGGGTGCAATCAAGGCTTCCCAAATAGTTATAACAAGAATGGTAAAGAGGGATGGTAGTAATGAAGATTGTTCTTAAGAGGAAGAAATCCTAGAAAAAGGCCCTAGGCTTTGATACCATGTTAAAAAATGAAAAGAAAAAATTGTTTTAGAAATATGAGAAGAAAGAATTGTATTCTTGTTCATGAATAGATTACGAGAAACATCATACATTAACACATCATTAATTATCCTCTCTAAAAAATAAAAAGAATATATATTTTACAAAAAGTTACAGCTTAACAGTGGACACTTTTAGGTAACCTAGAGGAGGCTGTCAGTCGGACACCAAATCAGTTTCAATGGGACCGCTTTGTAGCTAAGCTTATTCATAGTGATCTGTTGCCAATCCCTACTTACCATGGTTTCTATCTCTCTTGCAGCTTCTTTTAGCAACAAGAGTACTTTCTTGGTTTTCTTGCCACTTAAAAAGTTGATACCTTTTATTAAAAGAGAGTTTGTCTAGCTAAGCAATAATCACACGTGGCCATTATGACATGAATGCAATACATGCTTCAATTGGGCAGCTTTGTGTTCAACGGGTCAAGTTTAGGAATGTGAGGTCCTCCTCCCCATTTTGGTTTTAGGACATTTTGTATCCCTCTTTTGCTTGTGAGTTAATGTCATGTTTGCCACTGCAAACAAAGCTGTACTTGATTTTTATTTGGTTCGTACATATTTATGTGTAATGTAAACATGGTGGATAAGTTGAATGGAGCTTGCAACCAGTTTTGTGAGTCGAAGCCCGTCTAGGTAGTTGGTTTTCCAGGGCTCAGTTTGCCTTGTGATGGGTTTTATTGAGTTTTTGCATTCCTCTTTGCCATAATTTGGATGATATTAGCAGCATCCAAAGTGGGGTATTGACAGTTCTCTCAAGCCCATTCCTCCAGGATGCACCTGTGAGGAATTGCATTCCATGGTAATTTGCTTTTGCATGAGAGTATATAGCAAATAAGGAGCAATGAAGGATTCATAGGATGTTCACAGGTTTAGATATGAAATTCCAAGGATATTCCTAGTTTGATGGAAAGAAAGGTGACTTGCAGTATCTTCATCTTTGCACATACAACAGCAATTAATTAGCTGGACATTATTCTTCTGTTATAAAAAAAAAAAATTAGTAGTTAGTTTATTTGAGCACATGATTGAGGCTGAAAAGGCAACTGTAAATGGAGTTATGGAGAAACAAATAGACCTTGGAAAAAATAGTGCATCTTATACTATTGAAAGTACAAGCTGAAACTAAAGGGACTCCAATGTTCTTGCTGGAGTGCTTGCACAATATGCAATCAATAGAAGTCCTAGCCATTGAGATTATGAGAAAAATTGAATTCCGTGGAAAAGTTTGTTACCCATGCTGGCTAAAAATGGTGTTGGAATGTCTAGTCCTTTCATCAATTGCTAATGAATACTGACCTTCGTTTATATCAAAATTGAGAGTCTAAGATGGCAGTTGTTGATGCTGTTTCTTGTTTGGCAGGTGTTATTGATTACCCGCTTTCTTCAGCATGAGCATCATCTTGGCCGATCAACAAACCAGGTTAGTTTAACTTCTTTCAATAACAAGACATATGCTTGCTTTTCACTGCTGGTTGTAATTTTATTAGTTAGTGTTTGCCTTATTGATGTCAGTACACTTGCATCCTCGTCTTTAGATGTTTATGTGGTTCCAAGATTTTAATTTATATTTTTCCATTTTACTCCCTATTGAGCTCTCATCAACTTCTAACCTTATTGGACCATGACCAATAAAGCCATGTCTTATCTGCTTAACTATTAAAAAACCTGAATCCATGCAGTTTTGGTGTACCCTGTCTTTGTTACGCTTAACAATTGGTTTCTTTTTAGTTGTTCGTGTAAATGAGTGCACCTATTTTGCTAACCTGCTTCGCACAATGGGTTAATGTCTTTTCTAATAAGTTTAGGAGTCTTAGCGTCTGTTTGGATTGTTTGATTCTTATCTGTATCGTATCTGTATCAGATTTATGTTTGTAATTTATATGTATCATATCTGTTCGGTCTATTTATAAGTAAAATTATCAGTGTTTTATCGATATCTGTTCCTTGACAAATATTGTTTGGAAACGATAAAAAAAAAAATGATGTCAAAATAATTAGAATATGATGAAACGAACAGACCCTTAGCTATGTTATAAAGAAGATCAGGCCAACATAGCTGAAATATGTGTATTTGAGGATAGCATGGTTTTTTTAAAATTGAAGCTTTCAAATGATAACTCAGTCGCATTTCAATTTTCTAAATAGATAGAATTTTCCATTTTGTGAAGAAAGAATAAAAAAGAATTTGGAGCACCTTTTCATTTTTTAAGAACAATTGATTGAATACAGTGTGGTTAAGATATAATGCAAGCTGCAGTATTGCTTTGGTTATATACAAGTTTACGAGTTGATTGCAATTATTTTTCTAATTCGTATCATCATTGTTTAATTGATTTTCATCTATTGCAATTTATCTCTAACTGGTGTTTAAAATCATTGTAGAACTTTGGCAGCCTTCTTATGGATTTCCTGTATTTCTTTGGGTGAGCAAATATTGGTGATATTTCATTTAAGTTTCTGGATGCAGTCACTCTAGTGCTCCTTGCTCATCAATGAATTCATTCATAAATGATACTTCATTTTGCAGAAACGTGTTTGATCCTCGCCAAATGCGCATTTCTGTACAGGGATCTGGATTATACATGAAAAGGGAAAGAGGTTATAGGTAATCACATTTTCCTAGGAAGCATATATTCTTTGTTTGCGGTGTTTCTTATGAAGATTTATTTTTCCTTCTTTTTTTTTGGGTAGCATCGATCCTCTCCACATTGATGATCCTCTTTTCCCAGACAACAATGTGGGAAGAAATTGCTTCCGTATTCATCAGTGCATTAAGGTTAGTATTTGTTCTGGTGGAAGCAGATTTAGAGGTGAATTTGTGTTTTTGTCCTAATTAGATCTCATTTTCTACCAAATTCTTGTCAGTGTGAGCAAGTAATTTATTAAATTGATTCAACACATTACATAACTAATGTTAAAGTATTATGTTTCGTATGTTGTAGTGTTATGTTTCCTATGTAACATAATTAATATTGTAGTAGGTAGGATATATCAACAGTCACATGTTCAGTGTATATATGTGTCTATGTATGTACAATAAAAATATAGAAAAGAATTATTTTCACAAATATTTTGTGACAACAACATGGTATTAGAGCCACGGTGCTTTTCTTCTTAAATTAGGGTTTTAGCTTACATTTTTTTCCGTTGAAGTTGCCCAGTGAGCAACGAGCTCCTCTTGAGTGACTGTGAGAGTGTTGGTTGTTTGTCACTGCCGGCCTAGGAAGGAGGACCTGCCGACTAACTAAACTCTGAAGTCCGGCAACCAGAAGATCAGTGCGTGAGCCTCACGCGCCACTCAAAGGTTTTAGTGTTCTAGCTCCATGTCGGTGCGTGGAGGCGCGTGAAGGACTCTTCCGCCGTCTGGAAGCGTCGAAACGTCTTGGTAAGGTACCTCATTGTTTGATGTTGGGTAGACCTTATTCATTCTTATCGGAAGTTCGGTGAAAAAAAAAAATCACCGTTGTTGACTGATGCATCGTGATTTGTTGGGTGGACTTGTGGGGATGTGGATTTGGTTTCTGGGATTATTGTGATTTTATATTTGGATGCCGTTGGTGTTATTTGGTTTGTTTTTTTTTTTTTTTTTAAATGATAGTTGAATAACTAGTGGGTATTATATATATATATATATATATATATATATTGGTGAAAATGGATCTGGTAGATAATAAGTTTATCATTGATATGATTCCAGTATCCACCATTACTAAACACAAGTTGAATGGAAATAATTTTATTGCGTGGAGTAAAAATGTACGGGTATATTTGTGGAGTATTGAAAAGAAGATCACTTTACTAAAAATCCTCCAGAATCCTCTAGAAGATAATGAGAAACAAGCATGGTTACGTGATGATGCTAGGAGATTTTTGCAATTAAGAAATTCTGTTGATATTGAGATTATACCTTTGGTTGATCATTGTGAGTATGTGAAGGAGTTAATGGGTTATTTGCAGTTTATGTATTCAGGAAGAGGAAATATTTCCCCAATATATGATGTATGTAGAGGTTTTTATGTGATGAACAGCTACATGAGTCTCTTACCGGCTATTTTATGAACTTCAAGAAGATTTATGAGGAATTAAATGTATTATTACCATTTAGTTCCGATGTGAGAGTTTAGCAAACTCAACGGGAACAGATGGCAGTAATGAGTTTTTTGGTTGGCTTTCGTCCTGAATTTGATGGTGTCAAAACCCAAATTCTCTCTATTTCTGATATTTCATCTCTTTAAGAAATCTTTACTAGGGTTCTTCGTACAGAAAAACATATACTTGTTACATCATCACACTCCAATAGTGCTCTTGTTGGTCAAAATAGTCGTTCCTTCTCTAATGGGAAATGGGGAGATAATGTTTGAAGTCAAAATTCAGGGGGAGTAGTGTGTTATTATTGTCATGAGCCGGGACACACAAAGCGTACTTACAAGAAGTTGCAGAATCGTACTCAGAAGAGACCATCCGCACACATTGCTTCTATCGAGATTGTCCTGAATTCCGAGAGGACAGCTACAGTTTTCGCAGATGAGTTTGCCAAATTTTTCTAGTATGAAGAGGTTTTGAAAGCTTTCTCTTATCATTTGTCTGCTAGTGCTGAATCAGGTAAACCAACTCAGTGTCTTCTTTCCTTGTAGTAGTTCAAAGATTCTGGTGCTACAGATCATATGACAGTTAACCCAAATCTCTTCTCCACATACCAACTATACGCATCTCTTATGAATGTCACTCTTGCAGATGGCTCCAAATCACATGTTCTTAGATTTGGCACAATTAATCCAACTTCTTTCATTTCCTTATCCTCTGTGTTAAGTTTACCTCAATTTTCGTTTAACTTACTGTCAGTAAGTCAAATTACTCAAACAATGAATTGTTGTATCTCATTTTATCTTGATTATTGTTTATTTCAAGATTTCATGACGAAGAAGATTATTGGTAGAGGACATAAATCAGGTTGTCTCTATATACTGGATACACTAGTGCCAAGTTCCGTTGCATGCTCAAGCGTCTTAACACCTTTTAAAGCTCATTGCCGTCTTGGACACCCTTCTTTATCTTTGTTACAGAAACTTAATCCTCAATTTTCTCAAGTTTCTAATTTAGATTGTAAGTCGTGTCATTTTGCTAAACAACATCGTTTGTCAAGTTTATCTAGAATTAATAAAAGAGCTAGTCAACCCTTTGAATTAATTCATTCAGATGTATGGGGACCATGTCCTGTTGTCTTTAAGATAGGTTTTTGTTATTTTGTTACTTTTGTGGATGATTATTCTCGCATGACTTGGCTTTATCTTATGAAAAATCGTTCAGAATTGTTTTCTCATTTTTCTGCTTTTTGTGCTGAAATAAAAACACATTTCAATGTCTCTATATGTACATTAAGAAGTGATAACGCCAAAGAAAATCTTTCTCATTCATTTCAGACATTCATGCTCCAAAATGGCATTCTACATCAATTTTCTTGTGTAGATACTCCTTCTCAGAATGGAGTAGCTGAAAGGAAAAACAGACATTTTCTTGAGACTGCTAGATCTCTTTTATTTCAAATGAAAGTACCTAAACAGTTTTGGGCTGATGCAGTCTCCACTGCTTGTTTTTTGATTAATCGTCTCCCTTCATCTGTTCTTAAGGAAGAAATTCCTTATAAAGTGTTGTTCCCTACCAAGCCATTATTTCCTATTGAACTTAGGATATTTGGTAGTACATGTTTTGTTCGTGATATTCGTCCACAAGTCACAAAATTTGACCCTAAATCTCTTAAATGTGTCTTTTGGGATATTCACGGGTTCAAAAGGGATATCGATGTTTTTGTCCTCAACTTAATAAGTACCTTGTATCAATTGATGTTGCTTTTGCAGAAAACACTCCATTCTTTTCATCCCTTGAGCCCTCAACACATGAAGAGGAGGACAATATACTACTATATGAGCTTTCATATCAGTCTTCAGGTACTACACCGCGATCACCACCGCCATTGCTGTCAACCTCACAGCCTCCAATTCAACATGTGTATTCTCGAAGACGAGCACGACTAGCTTCATGTCCTGCACCAATCTCTTCTTCTTCAACAGATCCAACCTCAAGTGATCTTGATCTTCCAATAGCACTTCGTAAAGGTAAAAGACAATGTACTTACCCTATCTCCTCCTTTGTGTCATATGACCATCTATCATCTTCATCATCTTCCTTTGTTGCCTCCCTTGATAATGTATCCCCTCCTCGTACTCTTCATGAGGCTTTGTCCCATCGTGATTGGTATACTGCAATGATAGATGAGATTAATGCTTTAGATGCAAATGGTACATGGGATTTGGTAAGCTTACCTGCAGTTAAAAAGGCTATTGGTTACAAATGGGTATTTGCCATTAAGGTCAATCTAGATGGATCTATTGCTCTCCTCAAAGCTCGTCTTGTGGCTAAGGGTTATGCTCAAACCTATGGCGTAGATTATTCTGATACTTTCTCTCTAGTAGCTAAATTAACATCAGTTTAACTATTTATCTCATTGGCTGCTACTTATGATCGGCCTTTACATCAATTGGATATTAAAAATGTCTTTTTACATGGAGATCTTTAGGATGAAGTCTATATGGAGCAACCACCTGGGTTTGTTGCTTAGGGGGAGGAAGGGAAAGTTTGTCGCTTTCATAAATCCTTATACGGTTTAAAGCAAAGTCCTTGTGCATGGTTTGGGAAATTTAGTCAAGCAGTCGAAAAGTTCGGGATGATCAAAAGTAAGTCTGATCACTCGGTGTTTTATAGAAATTCTTCATGTGGGATTATTCTTCTTATTGTTTATCTAGATGATATAATTATTACTGGAAATGATGAAAAAGGAATATGCGCTCTGAAAGAATCTTTTTATAGCCAATTTCAGACAAAGGACTTGGGGTCATTGAAATATTTTCTGGGTATTGAAGTAATGAGGAACAAGAAAGGTATTTTCTTGTCTCAAAGAAAGTATATACTCGACCTGTTGTTTGAAACAGGAAAACTAGGAGCAAAACCATGTAACACTCTAATAACACCTAATATACAGCTCACTAGAGATGGGGAATTATTTGAAGATCCTAGAAGATACAGGAGGTTGGTTGGAAAGCTAAATTACCTCACAGTAACTCGTCCTGATATTGCGTATTCTGTAAGTGTTGTGAGTCAGTTCATGTCTTTTCCAATAATTCATCATTAGACTGCTATAAAATAGATCTTATGCTATTTGAAAAATGCTCCTGGACAAGGTATACTATACCAAAATCATGGTCATTCTTGTATAGAATGTTTTTCTGATGCTGATTGGGGTGGTTCAAAGGAAGATAGAAAATCCATTATAGGCTACTGTGTTTTCTTGGGAGGAAATCTGATTTCATGGAAGAGTAAGAAACAAAATGTTGTATCACGATCTAGTGCGGAATTAGAATACAGAGCTATGGCTTAATCTACATGTGAGATGATGTGAATATACCAAATTTTGGCTGAGATTGGATTTAAGGTTCCGTTATCAGCAAAACTGTGGTGTGATAACCAAGCTGCTCTTCATATTGCATCTAATTCGGTATTCCATGAAAGAGCCAAACATATTGAAATTGATTGTCACTTTATTCGTGAAAAGATACAGCATAACTTAATCTCTATAGGATATGTGAAGACTGGAGAACAACTTGAGACCTTTTCACAAAAGTACTGAATGGAAGTCGAGTTAGATATTTGTGTAACAAGTTGGGCATGATAGATATCTATGCCTCAGCTTGAGGGGGAGTGTTAAAGTGTTATGTTTCCTATGTTGTAGTGTTATGTTTCCTATATAACATAATTAATATTGTAGTAGGTAGGATATATCAACAATCACATATAACAACAACTAATAATAAAATTTGTACTTCAATTGTGTCAATTAATGTTTTTTGGGTAAATGTGTTAAGTGATGTATTTGAGGTAAAAAATCGTATTTATGATAAAGGGTTCATGTTGTCTTGGTTTTGGTTTTGTATTGTATATATGATAGTGCTGTATAATTGGCTGAGGTTACGTGTTGCGACCATGTTGTTTGAGACTTGCCATCCATTGGCCAATTGTAATTAGCTAAAATGGCTCGTGGAAGCAATCACCACACTGACCACTCACTTTTGCTAAAGTAGGTTTGTTGAGGGGGTGATGAAATTGTTATAATAGGTGATAATTTATTTGGATTTGACTGTTTAAAGGAAGCAATTTAGTCAATAAATATGAAATCAATAAGCTGAGAAACTTGAGATTCTTCCTGGAAATTGAAGCTGTGAAGAGATGTGGTATTTATCTCTCAGAGGAAATACATATTGGAGCAAAGTCCTTGTGCGTGATTCGGAAAATTTAGTCAAGCAATGGAGAAGTTCGGGATGATCAAAAGTAAGTCTGACCACTCAGTGTTCTATAAAAATTCTTCGTGTGGGATTATTCTTCTTGTTCATGTAGACGATATAATTATTACTGGAAATGATGAAAATGGAATATACTCACTGAAAGAATCTCTTCATAACCAGTTTCAGACAAAGGATTTACGGTCGTTGAAGTATTTTCTAGGCGTTCAAGTAATGAGGAACACAAAAGGTATTTTCTTGTTTCAAAGGAAGTATGTACTTGACTTGTTATCTGAAACATGAAAGTTAGGGGCAAAACCATGTAATACCCCAATGAATCCTAATCTGCAATTCACTAAAGATGGGGAGTTATTTGAAGATCCTGGAAGATACAGGAGGTTGGTTGGGAAACTGAATTATCTCACAGTAACTCGTCCTGATATTACTTATTTTGTCAGTGTTGTGAGTCAATTTATGTCTTCTCTAACAATTCATCATTAGGTTGCAGTAGAACAGATCTTATGCTATTTGAAAAGTGCTCCTGGACGAGGTATACTATATCAAAATCATGATCATGCTCGTAAAAAATGTTTTTCAGATGCTGATTGGGTTGGTTCCAAAGAAGATAGAAAACCCATTTCAGGTTATTGTGCTTTCTTAGGAGGAAATTTGATTTGATGGAAGAGCAAGAAACAAAATGTTGTATCAAGAGCTAGTGCAGAATCAGAATGTAGTGCTATAGCTCAATCTACATGTGAGGTAATATGTATATACTAAGTTCTGGCAGAGATTGGATTTAAAGTTCCCTTACCAGCAAAATTGTGGTGTGATAATCAAGCTGCTCTTCATATTGCATCTAATCCGGTATTCCACGAAAGAACAAAACCTATTGAGATTGATTGCCATTTTGTTCGTGAGAAGATACAACAAAACTTAATCTCCACAGGCTATGTAAAGACTAAAGATCGACTGGAGATCTTTTCACAAAAGCATTGAATGAAAGTCGAGTTAGTTGTTTGTGTAACAAGCTGGGCATGATAAATATCTATGCCTCAGCTTGAGGGGGAGTGTTATAGATAATATTGTATTTATGAATGTTATATTTCCTATATTATGTAATTAATATCGTGGTAGGTGTAGCATACCAATAGTCATGAACCATTGTATATATATCTCTCCATGTATGTACAAAATACACACATAAAAATATATACAGAATTTTCTTTCTATTAACAGATTGTAAACTAGTGGTAATACCCCTTGAGTATATCTGGCCATATATGACTGATTTATATGGTCCATTAGTAAATAGAGAACAATTCCAATGTCTTTTCAGGAAATTGGTTTTTTTATTGCTTCCTAGGCCAGATATTGCTGTTGCGGTTAGCTTGGTAAGCCAAGTTATTTATAATAGATGTGCTTAAGTTCTGTGAATCATATCCTTAGGTACTCAAAGGATCCTGTTTGTGGGGTTGATGTTTAGGCGAAAGGAAGTTTGAAATGTCAAAACTTATATAGATTGGCTGGAGATGTTGGTTATGGCAGAGTATTGTAACAAAGTTTGGGGCAAAACATGGAGGAGTAAGAAACAGTCAATTGATGCTACGAGTAGTGCTGAGGCCGAGTAAGTTGCTATTTTACGAGGGTTGTGTGAGGTGATTTGACTGCAAAGTTTGCTAAGAGATCTAGAAGTTGACTTGGCCGATACAACAAAGCTATATAGTGATAGTGAACCAGCTATGTTAGATATTGAGAGTGACGACTTCAACCCAACTTACGTTCCTAACAACAGGAAGCATATGTCAGTAAGAGTCTCCGGAAGTTTGAATTTGAAACTATGCTTAGAAAGCTTGGAATGATGTATATCTATTTTTTAGCTTGAGGCAAAGTGTTAGAGATGGTTAATTTCTTGTTAAAATTGTATTTAGTCCGTATATGTTACTGATGTTATGATTGACTATGAATATAAGTTTTTAGCTGTGTTGAATTACTTCTAAATTTTGTTGACCATAATGGGTTTTAACTCTTTTCTTTTCCCTTTGGTTACTTGGTTGTATTAATTTATTCCTCATTATGAGTAGGGGAAAAAATAAAAATTATTAGCTCCAGATTATGTTTTTCAGATAAGATCAATTATGTGTTTTCCATGTAATTTGCTGATTCTGCAGGCGTTTTCAGAAGCTTACTGTATTTTAGAAGAAGAGATGACATGCCTCCCAGACGACACAGATAATTGTTCCATCGCACGTTATAAGTTGCTTCCAAAAATCATACCAAGCATTGAAACACCGTAGCATGTCTATCCCTAATTATTTGAAGGTATGAGAAGTGTTGGAATGTGTTTTTAAAATGTAAGTGGTGTTATATTTAGTAGTTGACATTCTATTAGCTAGAAAATCTGATTGAATATTAGTGTAATTATAAGCCTTTATCTAGCTTTAGTGTTAAGTTATATGTTGTATTTATTAGTATTATATTTTCTATACAATATAATTAATATAGTGGTAGGTAAGGTATGTTAATAGTCACAAGTACATTGTATATATATTTCTATGTATGTACAAACAAATTAATAAGAAATATCAAAAAATATATTTCTTATCTCTCTTTGTTCACATGGTATCAGAGCCATAGTGGCAAACTCAAAACACACAAACCCTAGTTTTCACAAACCCTAAACACAAACCTTAATTTTCCGTAGCTGTTCGCGTCTGGATTTGCTCTTCCTGGTGTCGGATTTCAAATTTGATTACATTTTCATGTTCTTCTCTTCTTTGACGACAAAACCAAGGAAGCTCGCTGCTGGAAGCGTCGTCACGTGCCACCATGCACTGCCATCGTCGTCCGCTCCTGTTATCCTCTTTTTGGCTTACGTGTCTTCTCCGGCCCACTTTTGGTGTCACGCCAGTTTTCTAATATTCCCTTGGTCTGATCGTCCCAGCATTCTACTCCTACCTGTTTCCAATCGTCGCCGACCATCGTCCACTGCTGACTTTTGCTGTTTTTCATTTTTCTTATCGTTTCTCAAGGTTATTCTCAATCCAACATGGCTAATGATTCTTCTTCCTCGAAAACTAGTCCTTTTTCAAGTGTATTATATCCATCTCCTGTCATTGCAACTGAGAAATTGATGGGAAGTTCTAATTACATGTCTTGGTTTAAGGCTGTTGAATTATGGTGCATGGGTCAAGGTCTCCAAGACCATTTGACCACCAAACTAGATGATGTAACAAAAGATCCAAAGAAGGATAATGATCAATGGATGAGAGTTGATGCTCTTTTATTGAGTCTTTTGTGGCAGTCCATCGATCTATTTCTTCATCCACTTTACAATTATTACTCAACTTGCTATGATGTTTGGACTCAGGCAAAAGGACTATATACAAACGATATTCATCGTTTGTACTCAGTGATATCTAATCTGTTTAATTTGAGACAAACATGTATGTCAATTACTTATTTTCTTAGCCGATGGGCATCCATTAAAGCTTAGTACAACTCTTTACTCCCTCTTGGTTAGTCTCTCCAAGATGATTTGACTCAGAGAGACATTTTTTTCATGGTTTGCATCCTTGCTATACTTGGTCCTAATCTTACTTCAATTTGTGATAAGAGATTGGCTAGTCTTACTATACCATCTATGGATGAAGTTTTCTCTCGCCTTCTTCGTGTGTTATCAATTCCTAATGTATTTGTATGTGGTTTTTCTTCTATAGATAACTCAGCTCTAGTTTTTTAGATGGTTTCCCAAGATCACATGGCTAATAGAGAAGGATAGGGTGGTGATTGTGGGATTGTTAAGGAACCCGTCCTAGTTGTACCTACTGCCATCGGTGGGGTCATACCAGGGACAAATGTCACAAGTTGCATGAACGTCCTTTACAAGCTAATATCATTAAGAATACCAATCTTATCTCTTCTGTTGCACAACATCCTTGAGTCTCTACTTCTCACTGGAGTTGATCTTGAGAATTATTTGCAGTATTAGGCTTTACAGCAATCCTCATCTTCTACTGCTTCATTTGCTCACACTAGTAATTTTGTTGCATGTCTCACTCAGTCTTTTACTTTAGGTCAATGGGTGGGTGATTCTTGTGCTTTTGAACACATTTATGGTAATCCTCACTTGTTTTCTCACTTCTTGAAATCTGCACCATTATCTTTTGTTATTGTAGCAAATGGTTCACATGCAGTACCTAAAACTGTGGGTAGTGCACAACCCTTACCATCTGTGCCTTTAGAACTTGTTCTTTAAATTTCACATTTTTCCATTTAATCTTATCTCTGTTAGTAAAGTCGCTCGTGTCCTAAACTGCTCTATTAAATTCGACCCTCATTCTGTTGTTTTTTAGTACCTCAGTACGGGACAGACGATTTACTGGGGCTTTACTACCTCACCGATCCTCTAGCTTTTTATCTGGCATGTTCTGCTATAGTCTCTCTAACTTTTCTCCACAATCGTTTAGGCCATCTTAGTCTTTCTAAATTTCAGAAGATGGTTCCTAATTTTTCTCAATTGTCTTCCTTGGATTGTGAGTCTTGTCAACTTTGGAAACAATCTAGAACTTTGTTTCCTAAGTGGGTCAATAATCATGCTGCATCTCCTTTTGCTATAGTTCATTTTGATATTTGAGGTTCTAGTTGCGTCGTGTCTGTTTTGGGTTTTCAGTGTTTTGTGACCTTTATTGATGTCTATTCGCGCTGTATTTGATTATATTTAATGAAAAGTCGCTTCGAGTTATTTTCAATTTTTGCGTCATTTTGTGCTGAAATTAAACATAATTCAATGCATCTATACAAATTTTGCGCAGTGACAATGCTCCTGAATACTTTTCTAATCAATTTACTGAGTTTCTATGCTCTCATGGCATTTTACATTAGTCTTCTTGTATTTATACACCTCAACAAAATGGAGTTGCCGAGTGTAAAAATAGTCATGTAGTTGAAACTGCCCGTACACTTCTTTTACATCATCATGTGCCTACTCGTTTTTGGGCTAGTGCTGTTCTCACTACTTGTTATCTCATTAACAAAATGCCTTCTTCTGTTCATCAGCACAAAATTCCTCACATGATCTTATTTCCTGATCGACCCTTTGGTTGCACATTTTTTGTTCACAATATGTTTCCTGGTCAGGATAAACTATCAATGCGTTCTATTAAGTATGTTTTCCTTGGTTATTCAAAACATCAAAAAGGTTACAAGTGTTATTCACCTATTACTCGTTGCTACTATATGTCCCCTGACGTTACATTCTTTGAATCTTCCTCTTTTTATACTCTCTCTTCATCTAAGATTCCTCTGTCGAAGATTTTACCTATTCCCTTTTAGTTAGCTCTTCCTGAATCTATTCCCGTCATCCTTGAGTCTATTCCTTCTCCTCCACCATTACAGGTTTACCATCGACGCTTTCGACACCTGTCTTCATCAGAGACCCCGCATAATCCAGAGGCTCTTGCTAACTCATCTTCTGTTCTAAAATCTCCACTTGCTGAGGACCTATCCAAAGAGGATCTTCCTATAGCTCTTAGAAAAGGTAACCGTTCTACTCGTAATCTTCATCCACTTTATAATTGCCTTAGCTATCATCGTTTATCTCTATCCTAATGTACCATTGTCTCCTCTTTATCTCCCATTTCTATTCAAAAAAATGTGAGTGAGGCTTTTTCAGATTCAGGGTGGACATAGGTAATGGTAGACGAGATGACTGCTTTGCATGCCAATGGTACTTGGGATTTAGTTTCTTTACCTCCTGGCAAATCTCTTATTGGATGTCGATGGCTTTATACTATTAAGGTTAGTTGTGATGGTAAAGTTGATCGGCTTAAGGCTCTGTTGCCAAGGGTTATACTCAGGTGGATGGTTTGGATTATGTTGATACTTTCTCTCTTGTTGCTAAAATGTCCTTTGTTCACTTGTTTATTTCCATTGCAGCTATGCGACATTGGCCTTGTACCAATTGGACATTAGAAATGCATTTTTTCATGGTTAACTCCACGAGGATAAGACAATAGGATTTAGGCCTATCCTTTTCTAATATCTTTTTGTCTATATTCAAATTGATTCACATAATATATAAGATAAATATCTCAGATACCTACATATTATAAGAGCGTCAAAAATTTGTTCCGTGAGAAATTTAGGCCCAACAAATGTCCCGTATTGACAGTACCTCATTTAACTCAGCTACATTTTCTAACATATCTGATTCTTATCTCATCTAAATTACAAACATCAAACTGAATGGGGAGAATTTCTTTAGGTCGTCAAATGTTAAGAATGTACAGCCAAGGCGAAATTGAATAGTTGACTAGGATGCAAATGCTCTAAATTAAGAAGACCTAAACTTTGCAGGTGGTATACGGAGAACTTGATAGTGGTGACACTTGGTGTGTTTAATGGAGGAAGAAATTAGTTAAAATTGTCTTATGGAATTGCTAAGGAGCTTTGGGACAATTGAACTAGATATATTCATATTTGTGAAATAAATTCCATATATATGAATCAATAATGTGCCCAGGTGAACGAAGTATCGCTAAGTACTTAAGTTCCTTGAAAAGAATTGGCAAGGCCTACTGTTATAGTGGTTATGAGTGGAAACCATGGATGATGAACCACATTTTTGAAATATATTTGATTGTCATCGAATTTATAAAATTATTAGCTGGCTTGAGTGAACGATTGAGTTATGTGGGTTCCTCATAGGAACCCTCTACCAACCTTTGCCAAGGATGACTGAGAGTAGATGTGAAAAAAGCAGGAGGTAAGTGATGCTAGGAAGACCTGGAGGTTTTAGCTCTAACACTATGGAGAATGCTGTTTATTTATGCAAGATGTAGCTGCACGTAAAGTCTAGAGGCAGAGGCCAGGTAAGGCTCAAGTCTAGTGTGATAATTAAATAAACCCCAAAATTGAGGGTAATTGCTAGAAACTTCGTGGAAAACTGACCACATGGAAGAATGGAAAGCAAGAGAAAGATCATGGTGGTTGAATGCCCTTTGCCAACTCTTAAAGCTGCTGAAGTGTAATGCGTTACCAATTACCGCAGTAACCCCCCCAGAACCCACCCCCCACAAAACCCCACCCAAAAAAAAAAAAAAAAAAAAAAGAGAAGGAAAAGCAAAAAGAAGAAGAAGAAAAATATCAGCTCCATGGATCATTGAATTTGGAGCCTTTAACTGCATAAATCCTTTCATCTTCTTTCACTAGCTGCACGTCCTATTTTAATGATAAAGAGTTCAAATAATAGATTGAAGATTGCCTCTAGTAGCGGGCCAACGCCAAATAAATGCTTCTACCACTCAAGTCGAACTGTCTCTGGTAGTGGGTGAAGACTAAATAAATGCTTCTTCTACTCTCTAATCGAAATTTGTTCTCCATGTTCCATATAGGTTGTGCAACATCTTATCTATTAGCAAGACTGTTTATTGTGTTGTCTTATTTGCTTCTCATTTCAGTTTTTGAGACAAGAGCTTGCGACTGGCATTGTTAGGGTACTTGGCGGTCTATAATTTTTGAAGAGTCTGAGTACAGAGGCTGTATCCCAAGGCAATATGGGTTGCGCTATCTCCACTAAGAGGTTAGTGAACAAATGATGACTATATTATCTTTAGGACAGCTAGTTTTTTTGTCTTAGGCATGTATTTCCTCTTTTTTTAAGGACTTGGATTTGGCTTCAAAAAATGCGATTTTATTTTTCGGTGAAAAGGCAGTCTATTATAAATAAACTCGTTTGTTGGTCCAAATTTGTGTATGTGATCCTTTGAAGTTACTAGTATGATTGGAAAAAAGATGGTGAGCTTTTATTGATGACCATGTTCATGTTTGTTGGCTATATTTAATGAATGATTAATATAAAGTTATGGCCTAATTTCACAAGGTAATGAAACAAAGGTTCAATAGTAATGCGTTTGGGTGGTAGATATCTATTAGCAGCAACTTTACACGGACAATCAAACCCTATCACTTCTAAAGTTAAGGACTATATCAATTCAAAATTTAGTGATGATCAATCTTTTATTGTGAAGATGCCTTTCTTCAATGGAGATAATTGAAGAAAAACAAAAGAGAAGAAATTCCTATTTTTCTTGCTTATTATTTTTCCTTATAATATGCAGTATAATATATAGAGGATTACATGAGGATAAAAAGGCAAAAAAACTGCAATACATGGAAAAACTTTAATACATGGTCAAATCTAATTAATTCTCCTATTAAATCTCCTATTATTTACAGCAATAATTAATTCTCCTACTAATTCTCAATCTAATTAATTCTTCTATATTTACAGCTCACATATCTTTAGTAATTAATTTTACAATTCGCATATCTCGACACTCCCTCTCAAGCTGAGGAATAGATGTTTTCCATTCCCAGCTTGGACACAAGATCATGAAAACTTGAACTACTCAGCCTTTTTGTTAAAACATCTGCTAATTGTCGTCCTGTTGGAACATAGGACATACATACTAACCCTTCCTCCGGTTTTTCCTTGATGAAATGTCTATCAATTTCAATATGCTTTGTCCTATTGTGTTGTATAAGATTATGCGCAATATTGATGGCTGATTTGTTGTCACAATAGAGTTTCATAGGACCATCCCATTTGATTCTCATATCATATAATATAATCTTCAACCAGAGTAATTCACACAATCCTTGAGCAATTGCCCTAAACTCTGATTCGGCTGATGATCGTGCCACCACATTCTGTTTCTTACTCCTTCATGCTACCAGGTTACCTTCAACAAAAGTACAATACCCAGTAGTTGATCTTCTATCCACTAGAGAACCAGCATAATCAGTATCGGTGTAGGCTTCTAGACTAAGTTTGGAGTTCCTTTTGAACAAAATTCCCTTTCTTGATTGCCTTTCAAGTAGTGCAGCACTCTATAGGCAGCTTGAAGGTGAGATTCTCTTGGATCATGCCTAAATTGGCTGATTACACTCACTGAATATGCAATGTCTGGTCGAGTGTGGCTTAGATATATAAGCTTACCAACCAATCTCTGGTACATTCTCTTATCATCTGTTGGTTCTTCCTTAGCTTCTCCTAACTTGTGATTTAAATCTATTGGAGTAGAGACTGGCTTACTACCAATCTTTCCTGTTTCTGCTAATAAATCAGTCACATATTTCTGCTATGAAATAAAAATTCCTTATGTGGAATAAGCCACCTCAATACCGAGGAAGTACTTCAGTTCCCCCAATTCCTTTATTTCAATTTCTCTGGTTAACCGTTGGTTCAACTCATACTTTTCTCTTTCATCATTTTCAGTTACTATGATGTTCTCTACATAGACTATAAACACAGTCACTCCCCTTGTAGTCGAGTGCTTAATAAAGAGAGTGTGCTCCCCTTGGCTTTGTTTATAATCAGACTTCTTCATAACTTTAGCAAATTTTCCAAATGAAGCTCTAGGGGATTGTTTTAACCCATAAAGAGCCTTCTTCAGTTTGCATACCTTATTACCTGTATCTCCCCCAAATCTTGGTAGAATGTTCGTGTAGATCTCCTCATCTAAGTCACCATGAAGAAATGCATTTTTGACATCATACTGTAGAAGTTGCTAGTTGAAGTGAGCAACCAATGGCAACAAAATTCTTGTAGTATTTGTTTTTGCAACCGGAGAAAAAGTCTCCTGATAATCAACTCCATATATTTGAGTATACCTCTTTGCCATCAGTCGGGCTTTATATCTTTCAAGGGATCTATCAACTTTGTATTTTACTGTGAAAATCCATTTACAGTCAACAATATTTTTTCCTTTCGATTTATCAACCATCTCCCAGGTTTTATTCTTTTCCAAAGTATTCATTTCTTCTCTCATAGCGTTCCTCCATTCCTTTTTTTGACAATGCCTTAGAAACTGTGCTAGGAATAGCAATGGTGTTTAGACCCACAATGAATCTTTTGTGGGCTGGTGATAGATGCTTGAGGGAAACATAATGAGATAATGGATAAAGTGGTCGCTTAGTGCATTCTTTAGCTCCTTTTCTCATAGCAATGGGAAGGTCTAGGTTGTCTATTGGGTCAATAGATGGTTCAACAGATTGTACATTCAAAGGTGGGTCAGAACTTACCATGATTTCATTACCATTGTTTGAATTAGGTTCTTGGCCTTGCATCGGTTTAGGAGCAGCGCCTTAATCCTTGAATACACTCGAGAAATCTTGGAATGAGCAACACTTGCTTGAACAGGAGATGTTGGGATTTCATTGATTGGCTTTGAAAATTTGCACTCTGGGTCAATACTGGTCGGAGCATGAGGCACAAGAGGAAGATCAAGAGATTTAAGTGGTTCAAAGGACTCATCTGTACTCTCTTCCATATTTGAAATCTCCCCTTAAAGAGAGGATTTGGTGAAAAAAGGAGTTGTTTCTGCAAATGTTACATCAACAGAGATAACAAATTTTCTAGACACAGGGTTATAGCACTTATATCTCTTTTGAGTAGATGAGTAACCCAGTAAAATACATTTGATGGCTCGAGGGTCAAGTTTACTTCTATGTTGGTTGCGGACATGAACAAAGCTGTGCACCCGAACATCCTAGGATAAGGCCATTTGAGGTTCTCAAATGTGGGTAAAAACTGTTAAGAAGTTCAATGGGACTTTTGTTGTCTAGAACATGTGAAGGACGTCTATTTATCAAATATGTAGCAGTTAAAACTGCCTCCCCCCAGTAAGACTTAGGAATATTCCCTTGAAAGAGTAAAGCTCATGTGGTGTTTAGTAAATGCCCATTTTTCTCTCAGCTACCTCATTCTGTTGAGGTGTGTTAACACATGAGGAATCATGAATAATGCCCTGAAATTGAAAGTAGGTTGATAGTGTTTAGTTGAAATAATCTCTAGCATTATCTGTTTGAAAAATTTTTGTGTTAACCCCAAATTGATTTTGAATTATAGAAACAAAATTAGGTATAATAGTGCTGACATCAGATTTTTGTTTTAGAAGATATAACCATGTAACCCTAGTGCAATCATCAATTAGTGATACAAACCAACGAGCTCCAGAAACATTAGGGATAGTAGAAGGTCCCCATATGTCACTATGGATCAAATGAAAAGGATGTAAACTTCTTTTATTACTGATAGGAAAAGATACATGAGTGTGTTTTGCAAATTCACAAACATCATAGTGAAACTTAGGTATATCTAATCTTTGAAACAGATGGGGAAATATGACTTTGAGAACTTTAAAAGATGGATGTCCAAGACGTAGGTAGTACAACCAAATGGCATCTTTATTTGAGGAACTGAGAAAAGATTGATTACTCCTAGGTTTCTGAGAAGATTCAAGGTAATAAAGGCCGCTACTTTCCTTATCAAGTCCAATCCTCTTCCCTGTATCCTGGTCTTGAAAAACATAGTAAGGAATGGAAAAAACAGCATAACATTTAAGGTCATTGGTGAGTTTTTGAATGGAGACAAGGTTGGTTGATAACTTTGGTACATGAAGAACATTCTCTTTAAGGTAAGGTTAGGTATGATATTTATATCTCCAATCCCTGCAACAATAGATAAAGTACCATTGGCAACTGCAATTTTCCTATTGCTAGGGCAAGGGATGTATGTATGAAAAAACCGAGACATGCGGGTCATATGGTCTGTAGCCCCAGAGTCTATTATCTATGCATTAGTATGCAAGTTTTCTGAGGCATTCATGCAAAGAGGGGATAAAGGTTTACCTGAAAGAGTCAGAGAACACGTCCTAGAGGTCTTTTCCAGGAATCTCGACAAATTTTTCAACTTCTCAATCTCTTCATTGTTGAACACCCCGATTTCTTAGTTTTCTTCAGGTTTGGATTGGTTCACCATATATGCATGAAGTCTCTGTTGGCTCTCACGATTTCCCCACTCTTGGCTTGGTGGCTTACGTGTCAGCTTCCAACACCTCTCTTTTGTGTGCCTAGGGTTCTTGCAGTAAGTGCACCAGAGATTATCTTTGTTCTCTTTAATATGATTTTCCCTACTGTGATATTTGGGCTAGTCACTTTTACCTTTCTCTTGATGCTGTGTCTTAATTGCTAGGGCTGATCCATCTATTGTTCGGGAGTCAAGCATAACAGCACGCTGACTTTCTTCTACCCATATCAGTGAGATCGTCTCCTCTAGGGAGGGTGTTTCCTCTTTTCCAAGAATCCGAACCCGAACTTGATCAAATTCTGAATTCAATCCAGCCAAAAAATCTTAAACACGATCTTTTTCAATGAAGTTCTTTAGGATTGCAGCATCTTCAGGGTGTTTCATCTCAAAAACTCGATAATGATCGAGTTCTTGCCACAGATTTTGCAATATATTTGCATATTCCGTGACTGATTTGTCCCCTTGTTTAGTGGCTCCAGTTTTGACTTTGATCTCATATACTTGGGCAGCATCATGAGCTTTTGAATATGTGCGACGTAGGAAATCCCAAATCTCCTTTGCTATGTTGAAAAACATGCATGTGTCACTTATTGTGGAATCCATTGAATCCCATAGCCAAGACATTACCATGGAATCCTCCTCATCCCATGCTTTAAATGTGGGATCATTCTTTGTTGGTCCAGTTCCAAGAAGATGACTAATTCTTTCTTTGCCTTTGAGATAAATGCGGACAAATTGAGACCATTGGAGATAATTCTTCCCATTGAATCTGTAGGAGGCTTGGATATTCTGCAATTCTTCAATTTTTTGGACATTATTGGAGTCTTCAGATGTTTTAGGGCTGTTAATAATTTCGAACATAGTGACAGAAGATGTTCAACAATTAAGGCTATTAGACACAGACAAATCGAATGAGGAACAGTAGCTATTAAGGCTGAAAAAATGCAGATGAAATAGCCCCAGCAGTGATAAATGCTTGCTGAAAAAAAAAAATAAAAAAGAAAACCCTAGGAAAGAAGCCTAGAGCTCTGATACAATGAAGAAAAACAAAGGAGAAGAAATTTCTATTTTTCTTTCTTATTATTTTTCCTTACAATATGCAGTATAAACAAAGGAGAAGAAATTTCTATTTTTCTTTCTTATTATTTTTCCTTACAATATGCAGTATAAACAAAGGAGAAGAAATTTCTATTTTTCTTTCTCATTATTTTTCCTTACAATATGCAGTATAATATATAGAGGATTACATGAGGATAAAAAGGCAAAAAAAACTGCAATATATGGAAAAACTTTAATACATGGTCAAATCTAATTAATTCTCCTATTAAATCTCCTATTATTTACAGCAATAATTAATTCTCCTATTAATTCTCAATCTAATTAATTCTCCTATTATTTATAGCTCACATATCTTCAATAATTAATTTTACAGCTCGCATATCTTGACAATAATCAACTTTCATTACTCTTTGAAAAAAAGGAAATGTCAGCCTTTTGTTGCCAAGCATTTGGAAGGTCTCTTGGTCTGCATGGCTATTTGGCCAAGTTCTTCTAGGTGGCATGGTCCATTATATTAGTTGAAATCACAAGTGCAACTAAAGAATTCCTAGTTTGTGATATTTTGTCAAAGGAAATAAAAAATGTGTATAGAAAACCCTTCAAAATGACAGGCTTTCAACCTTGCTGGTGTATTGTTCACACAAAGCTATCTCTAAGCTTCCATTTACAGGTATGAAAAATATTATGGTTGAAAAACGGAGGGTCCCCTTGGTATGTGATAAAGTTAAATATCATCAATTGCATTTCCTTGGGAAAGTCCTTAGCTGCATGATGTTCCTCGCAACTTTTTCAAAGTGTCATTATGCAACTCTGTGGTGAATTTGCTCAGGCAACCCAATCTCCTCCCATCTATTTGTCCTGGGAAGAGGACTTATTGACCATTTTAAGGAAAATAGGCCCATTTGCTATGGTCGGTGGTGTGGGTGGATCTTCTTCATTTTTTAGACTTTGTATTTGCATTCATTATTTGGGATTACCCTTTTTCTCTTCAATGTCAAGGAAGGATTACATGCTCTTGATTGCATTCTCAATTGTTTTAAATCCTAGACGTCTAAATTTCTATCCCTTGTGGGGAACGTTACTACCCATTAAGCTACTAATTTTCTCCTCGTAGGTATACTGGACATCTAAGTTCATTCTCTGCAAGAAAGTTATTAAATAGGTTATGGTATACTGTTTGTGCTCTCTAGTTTGAAGGAGGTCTTGGCATACTGAGACAAATTCAACATGAAGCAAACATAAACTCTATTCGCTAATATGAATTGTCAGCCTTCCATTTTGCCTAGGATATTGCATCGTTAGGTCTTCCAAAAATTTGCTAAGTTCTGCGAATTGGTTTTGGGGGTCTCTATCATAGTGTGTCCAGTATTCACAATATAAAACCTTAGCCCCTTAATCCCTATCAAGGTGCAGCAGTCCCCTATTCATCGTGCACTTTCACCATTGAAAGTGCTTATGAAAGACTTAGACTCAAGCTACACTTTAGATAAACTTATTAGGTGGATTCTATCCCTGAATTGAATGTGCTACCTCAATGGCACAGAGGATGAGGATCACTCCCATATGTTTTTTCAAGTGTACTTACTGTGGAGTAATTATGGCAATATGTTTGATCAAAGGTCTCTTATTCATTATTCTTGCTCTAACTGACAAGTTGCTATGATGGCCCTTGCTTCATCTTCAGCTTCCTCATATTCAATTATCCTCATTCTGAGTTGCAATGACAGCTGTGGTCATTGTAGTGTAGTGGCAAGGGAGTGGTGCTGGTGTTTTGTTTAGAGCTCTTTGAAGTTATGTGGATTAATTGTGTTAGAAGAATGAATGTGAGAGATGAGCAACCTAGTGTAGTTCACTGTACACCAAAGCAACCATCGCAGTTGTGCATAATCTCATTCTACATGATAGGACTTAGCACAGTGAGATATCAAATGTTTTATTCGTGGAAAAAACTGATTATGGGTTAATTCATGGGAACTATAGTGTTCACACTGGATAACAAGTTGCAGAGATCTAAACCAAGTATTTAAGCGATGTATGGTTTAAGGGGGAGTACTGGAATCTGTGTGTATATTGTATGTAGTGTTGTAGCAAGTATTTAATATTCTTAGCTAAACTATAGGAGTAGATATCAGTCTACTATAGGCTTTTATCTATTTCTGATTTCATCTAAGAATATTGGTTTTAGTATCATCCATGTCTTAGTCCATTTTCTTGTATTCAGATTGAGTTATTCAACTAATTTATGAGAAAATTTTTGTCAATTTCTACAAGAAACATCACTCAACTGTGGGCAACCTCTGATGGATTGTTGTTTACTTTCTCCAGCTAATTAATTATATTTAGCTTGTGGAAAACTTAGAAGAGACTGTATTCAAGCAAAAGGGCTGCATATTAGGATATTGATGGTAGATCACCTTTTATCTGATTTAGTCCTTTGTTTCTGTTGCCTAAATTAATTATATTTAGCTTGTGGAAAACTTAGAAGATACTGTATTCAAGCAAAAGTGCTGCATATTAGGATACTGATGGTAGATCACATTTTTATCTGATTTAGTCCTTTGTTTCTGTTGCATAAATGGATAATTTCACTAGAAGATATCGGTGAAACTGTTGCATTGCCGTCGTTCATATATTTTGAATCATTTGTTTAAGCCAATACTATTTGTATTTAAGCTTCATATAAAGTATGCATGAACTTTTGTGTGCACGTGACACAAGCATAAGCAAGGCTTATACTATCTCTTCATAAAACTCTGGTTATGATGGTTGATAATGCAAGTTCAAGTGCCATGCCAGTTTTGATTTGATTTTTAAGTTGGTGAAATAGTTAATATTAATGGTCAGATTTTGCTAGGAATTTACCTTACTCCTGCCCGTTCAAACAATCAACTTGAGAAGTCTTGATAATGTAGGATTGGTCATGAATCATGCAGAGTGCTTCTCACACCTGAATTGTGTGCTGCATGCTGAAGAGAACTAATCTGCTGATGAGGTAGCTGGGGTTATAAGGGCCATTTTTTTCCCTGGTGCTGGAGTTGGACTATTAATTGATATCGGGGATGCATGGAAAAATCATGGTGAGCTTGGCATAATATGGAAAAATGGTTGCATCACAGGAATGAAGAGAAGGCTCAATAATCATTTCATTTCCAATGCAACTTCCCTGTACCTTCAGGCAGTTGGATCTTTTTCAAGGATTTCTTCTTCTTTTCATAACGCGCACACTCTCATTTCAGTCTACTCATAAGCTTCCCCTATCTACCCAAATACATCTTTTTCAATGTTTACTGCTATGTGCTTCATCTTGACTTCTTTGTGCATAGGATGGAGAATACCGCAGCATCTTTTACCTCATCACCGGCTTCTGTGGGAGGATAATCTGATGATAACATATTTGCTGGTGATCTTAAACTATATTGCAGTGATGTCTTATTAATTGCATTGGACACTTTCTATATCCGAGTTTCATTCCATCAAACCTCGCTTAGTACTAGATATCCTGAACCATGGTTAGCTTGTGCCTAAGTCAATTAGCTACCAAGGCTTGGCGCACCAGAGTAGGATTCATCATACTTGCCGAGGTACGTGAAAGTAAGCCGACATCAACCCTTTTCGCTCTATGTGAATCATTCCCACCCTCAGTCTCAGGATATCGTATTGGGTGAAGAAGAAGCCCTCATTTTGAGGAGAGGCCCTTAAGAGTAATTAGAAGGCACAAAGAGATGAATTATAATTGGTGGTGGTTCAGTGCCGAAGCTGCTCATCTAGCTGTTTGATTTTCTTCTTGGAAAAGGAATTTATGGCATTGGATTGTTAAATTTGTTGGTACAGGTATGGATCTGCTTGTCAACTTATTTTCATTGTACCAAGATGCTCTAAGTACTTATTGAACATGGAAGTGGTGGGTCTATTTCGTGGAGGGGTTTCATTCCATGTTTTATTAACCCAATTGCTGCCTGTTAAGCTGGCCTTTGGTAGTTAGCATGGACATGTTTGTTTTTATGGACATTCACAATGGGAGTCTCTCTTATATGTATAATTTCGGAAGTTTTTGTCATTCGTAACTTTTTGTTAGTAAATTCTTTATGCAAGGGACAGGTCTTTTATTGTTATGTAATACTAGGAGTTATTTATTAGTACCCAAAAGATATGTCCTTTGTACAAAAAAAATGGTATAGATGAAGGGGTTGCAACCTTTGCATGACTTAATATGAAATGAATACAACCATAGTAGATGATTGCATTTTTTTAGTTTGAAGGGAACGTTTCATATAAACATGGGAGGGGAAAAAAAAAAGGTTGAAAAAACCATCGATACTCGTATATAACCAATATATAATATCTATGTTTATATTGATATATTTGTACAACTAAACAATGGCATTCACACCTTATTCATGAGATTTTATGAACATATATGGATTTTTTTTTTAAGTAAACCTATAATTTCTTTGCGTCATATATGCTTTAAAAAGAATCCGTGCTTGTCACGGGGCCATAACTAGTTATACTAATAGCACATTACTTTAGTAATACAGGTGGTTCCTGTTGCAGCTGCTCATGGGTTATTATGACAAGCTTGGAAGCTATTATGGAAGCAGCTGTTTTGCATCGATGAGCTGAAAATGAGACAGAAGCATTGATATGCAAGGTGTTAGGGTCCATCTCTTGTAATACTTTTGTAGAATGACTGCACCCTTTTTTGTACATGTGATGTATAGTAGGGAGGCCCCTCAACGCCACTTTCGTTGTATAGTATTTTTTCCCTTATAATTTTCATTTTTGGTAATTTTAGGTGCGACCTCCTCAAGAGTTTTAATATCTTCTCCTGCCGGACCTAGGAATGCATATAAAGCTTTTTATGGAGGTGTGAATAATCTTATGGATTCAGGCTCTTACTCACTACTTGACCATACACAATCAGGGAACTCATTGTGCATTGTTCTCACACACATGGTACTATTGTTAATTATTAATAAACAACTCATTTTCTTTCAAGTGTGCCTTGTACTGATCTGCTATATTGTTCTTCTCTTGTTGTACTTATCTTTACTTGAATCTTTACCATCAGACAGAGGCCTTGTGTGAGTTTAGGCTTGCTTACTACTGCAGAGGCAGGACAGTAAGCGTCGCACGGTCTTAGTGTGCTAACAAGAGCCCCAGACTGTGACACAAGGTTTAATATTCATATTATCATGATTAAAATATTATGTTTACTATAGGTTCATTTAAATTTCGTGAATTTTCATGCAAATTGTCCTTAATTGGTTATCATGAAGGATTAGTAGAAATTACGCCTGCTTGCATCTTTTCTATTCATCTCTCTTGTACATGTTTTTGCACATGGTTTTTTACAATGTGGTTTTATCTGTGAGCAGCTCTCTGTGCTTGTGTGCTTTCCTTTTGGATCAAACATCTAATTGTTGGTATAAGAGGAACCCATACTTATTCTTTCCATTTCCCCTTTTGTTATTCTTTCACCTCCTCTTGCTTTAGTTGCAAGCACTTGCAATAGTCAGCTTGTACCTTTTCCTCTTGCTTCAACTTCAAGCACTTGCAATAATTGCTTTTCTGTGGTATCCTGGAAGCTTCTTTTCTTTGTGGAAAAATTATATAGAAAACAGAGTTTTTGATCGTCTTTATTTATTAGAATTTTACTATATCTTTTTTGGCGAATTAAAAATTCTGCTTTCTTTAGTTAATAAGAACAAGTCAGTCTCATTCTTCATGTGTGTGCTCTGCGTGGGTACATTTGTCTTTTATTATGCGTCTTATGTGTGGATGGACATATTTGAATGAGCTCACATTGGTGTTTGCTTTACCCTGTCACATGCATCTTTAAGGTCCACTATTGAATGGAGTCTCAGTTTGGAGAACGTACGCACCCAAAATATTAAAAAGGAAAAAAAAAAAGGACTTAAAAGTCTTTTCATTAAGGCCGTATGCCTTACCTAACTATTGATTTGGCTATTTGTATAACCAGATTATCTCCTTGCTCAAAGTAGCGGTTAGCTATTAATGTTGGGTGATGATTGGGCTCGAGAAACGTAATGCGAGTATTAAACCAAGTCGTCTTCTTGAAAGGCGTGCAGATTCAAGTTTAGTTTTGCATCACTACTCTCAAACTAATCTAATAAGGCAACTGGCAAAGAATATGTGATTGTTACTAATAAACTTGGTTGAGATAGCCAAAGCTACATATGGACTAGCTGCACATTGAGTTGTAGAATTGGATTCTTGGTGTCTTGTACCTAATGTCGGGCTGTGCCCCATCACTATCATTATAAGAAATCTGTTAGGGTAGGTGGTGCATACTGTGTAAACCCCTCTAATTTTGATAATTTGCAATAATATGGTATAAAATCTTGAAGAATATTTGAGAAAAGTTGCAAAGGTTACTTTCAATTTTTTACGATTTAAGAATATTAAAATATGAAGAGTTTAATTCAAGTTTATAAAATTAGAATCGTTATCAATAAAATTTCCTTTTAACCTCTTTTTGCAATCGATGAGCAATAATAAATCAATAAAGTTATTATTAAGATTCCAATAAATTTAAAAGAACTATCAATCAATTTTGAAAAATAATTAAAAAAAACATTAAATATGCTTCAAAAATTTTCAAATAAGAATATCGTAATAAATCACCAAGCAAAACTTTAACTTCAACAAACAAAAATAAATATATATATATATATATATATATATAGATTTATCAAACACATAGAATCAAATAATGTCTAATGAGTAGATTTCCAAAATAATCACAAATAAATATTTTCTTATGAACTTATAATTAAAGATGATCGTAACTTTTTAATAAACTAATAACATCACTTCCTTTAGTAAGTAAAACCCCTTGAAAGTCACTCAATCATGTAAATAATTTATCACATATTAAAATAGTGAAAATATAAAATAAGTAATTATAATAAAAAAATACAAAAGCTCTAAAATTGATACCCACAAAATATTCTACATTACTAATTTAATTGTGTGGTTATCTTGGACACATGATACATAACAAATATATGATAAACTTTTATTACAATTTATAGTAGTAGTATTAATAATATCAAAAGTATATTGTAACTAACAAAATATATTGTAGTAAAAATAAGCAAGACTATTTTGTCGTATGATAAATAATAATACCATACTTGATCCACATATTAAGACAATTTTAATAAGTTAACAATGTTAAGGCCCTAATTATTATATTACTTATATTATATTAATCATGATAGCTTATCAACTTGTAACAATACTATATGGCTTATAAATAACCAATATCGTAATATTAGTGAACTATTGCAATAAGTACTAATATGATTTAACAAATATGGTAATAATATATACATAATCATTATCAATATAACCTATAATACAACAAGACTCTATGGTTAATTAGCTAGGAAAGCTTCCAATTATTGGCACAAACTAAATATCCGACAAAACATTTGATACGACAAATACTATATCACGATAATTATAATAGTAAACAAGCAAACAAACAAATAAAAAAAAAATAGTATGATATTAATTAAATAAATAATGTGAGCCAAAATCATACTAGAAAATCAATTAGAATTTTAGTAAGATAAATAAAATGCATCCCAAACCCTAAAATTTGAATCAGATTTGAAATCTTAAACCATATTAGATCATACCAAAATCTCAAAAACCTTAGATTAAAACAAATAAATCTTATAACCCTAGAATATCATATAAATTGAATTAAACCTGGATTCCTAAAAAAATTGAAACCTTAGAAATCGTAAACAAGATTAGATAAAAATTCAGTAACACTGAGATATAAGATAAATTAAATAAAGCCTAGAACCTTAAAAGTAAATCGTTTAGCAAAAACATATCACCAACAAAACGATCCAAAAGCTTAATCAATCTGAAAACCCTACGCCAAACAGTTCATCTATTTGATCTCTAACACACAAATCAAGGCAACACATCCAAATAAAATCTATTAATAAAATAACAAGAAATAATTTCCTATAATTGTAATCCCCTGAAATTTTACAGTAACCTTATATGTAAAATCTAAGAATCGAAAACGCAACTAGAATCCTGAAGTCAAACCGAGCCAACCTTAAACACTAAAAGCCTCAGATTGGATTAGAGAGCTTCTGAAACCCTAAAATATGGAAGAACCAAATCTATATTATAAGTCTTAAATGATCAGATTCAACAAAACTTCGATCATATCAAGCCTTTACGTGATCAGTTTCAGTATCCGATCATGATCACGTAAATCAAGACAATATAATTTAATTAATATTTAGTAATGAAATAATGTAAATTTATTTTCCATAATATGATATCTAAATTTTTAAGTCAAAGTTCGTCAATTGAACAGTTTCCGCTCCTAATCGCCAGTACCCAAACCAAGATAAAAAACTGGATAATAATTATTGATAAAATAATATCAATTCATCTTTCAAATATCATTTAATGATTTATCATTTCATAAAAATATCAGATACAATTTTTACGACTTATAAAAATGTCATTATAGCTATTATACACATATTTTATCTCTACTGATAATTAATATTTCACCTTATTTTACGTTTTACTATACATTACTATTATCTATCTCTACTTTTTCTTACACTACTCTTATACCTATCTCTTACATCTTATATACCTATTTCTTATATTTACATAACCAACACTATTTCACTTAACTTCTTCTATACTTTATTACACTTTTTTTCTTAAATTAATTTTTTTCCCTCCTCTCTTCCCCATGTGCAGCTGCCCCTCCCCCTCTCTTTTCCCTCCATTTTCTTTTCTTTTTCATTTCTTTTTAATATCTTTTATTTCCTCCTTTTTTCCTCCATGAATACCACCACATTCCCTCTCATTTTTTACTCTCATTTCTCTCCATTAACAAATCTTTACCAAATTTTCTCATCAGCTTTTCTGTCTAAAATTTATCTCAAACTTTCTTCCTCTCTTTCACCTATAAGCAAAATCGCATATCTTGTTTTTGGTAAAATACTAAACACTCTCTTTAGATTATGTTAACATAACATGAAAAATATGTATGTTATGTTTTCATGTAAAATCCCATTATGCATATGCTAGGGAATGAAAATGTAGACACAACATATTGTTCATGTCATATTTAACTTCATGTCATATTTATGTTATGTTGTATTATTGTTTCTAACATTAACTTTATACATGTTAGTAAGTTTATGTAATATGTATATTTATAGAGCCTAATGCTTACTAATCTAACTTTCATTTAATATTCTTATTTTATTGCTTATTATTTATTTCTTGCTAATAAAATAAGACTAGTCAAATGCTAGTCTTAGACTTGTTCATCTTCAAGTCAAAACAAAAGGGGACTTTTCCATTTGTATGTCCTAGGGCGCCTTGAATATAATCTAATGCTCCCATATTTTCTTATTACTTATCTTATTTTATTTGTGAGACTGAAATTAATACAAGCTAGTCTCGGGAAGCCTTAATAAAGCTTAAGACTTCTATGTTTTATTTCCTTTATGCTTTCTTTATTTTATTTAGATGCTGACTGGATATATTTCAAATCTCGAAAGTCTTGATAACAAACTAAGGGTCTGTTTGTTTGTTAGCAGATTATAGATACAAACACTTTTTTAAAACTTTGTTCTTGCAAATTAGTTATCAAGAAACATATATGAATAAAAAATAGTTGGCAGTTCTCATTAAAAGATCAAATAGATTAATTATAGATAAAATATAGATACAAATCGGATATTTTTACACATATTATTTTAACACATATACATATACATATGAAAATAGACTATCCAAACAGACCCTAAGACTCCCATGTTTTTGTTTTAATACCTTTATGTTCTTGTTTCTAATTTCCTATGTTCTTGATATAATTTCATACATTTAATATTGTTGTTATTAATTTTTCGTTTGAGTCTCATACACATATATGCTCATAGTGATGTTGTTACCATGCCAAAATGAATTTTTCTAAAAACATAAATGTTGACAATTCTTTATTATGCAAAATATTTTCTAAAAATCTTATCTCCAACACTTGAGAAATCCTTTCCATCAAGAATAAAGATTTAGAATAAACATCCATCTAAATTTTCAAAATGCCAAGACTAATTGAAGATTTTAAATACAATTTGAACCATTTTAACCATAGATAAGAAAAAAATCCATGTTTAGTAAAAAAAATTATTAAATAAAGTTTTGAAAGTAAGAATAAAACATTCAAAGGTTTGAATTAAAATTTCTTTAGGCTTCATGTTTACAAAATTTTCAAAAGAGGAGATTTTTGCTACAAGTAGTTTATATAAAGATTCATGTTTTAGAAAATAATTAGTTAAATGAAGTTTTACTATGAGTTTAGAATATTAAAAAATATGAACTAAAAATAAGACCATGATTTTTAGTTAAAAATTCATATTTAAAAAGATATAGGAATTTAGATTTTTACAAAAATCTAAAAGTAGATTTTGAAACAAAATCAACCTCCTAATTTTTTTTTAATGTCGTAACCCCATGTAATGTGTGAGAAAAATTTTACAACTCAAAATTCTTTTCTCAAAAACGCATAAACATCCTTTTCATCAAGAAAGAAAATCTAGAATAAGTTATTTACCCAAAATGTTTCTTAAATGCCAAAACTTAAGAAAGTTTTAAAGAAAATATAACTTTAAACAAATTTTCTCCACCAACACCTAAAGTTCATGTTTTGCAATTAATTAGCTAAAAGAATTTTACTATAAAATGAATATTCATAAACTCAAAATGAATATAAAATTATGATTCTTAATTAAATATTCATAATTACGAAAATCAAGAGTTGAAAATATATTTAAACATCTAAAAATAATTTTTTCCAAAAACTTAACTATTCTACCTTTAATGAAAGTTGTTTTAATAAATTCTCTATTTTGAGCAACATCACTAATATCATGCATGTAATATAATTTATTATCATTATTATATGTTTTTTTTTTCAATACGAAAATATTTTATACTTGATTTATAAAGTCCAAATGAAGTGAAAAATTTGAAAATTGAAAACAATAAGGTTCGACATCTTGAGAACGCATTTTGTACAGCGTGATTCTGAACCTTAAATGATCTTACATTTGAAAAATAACCTTAGGAATTGATATAGTATTAGAAGTAGGTAGAAAATGACTACTAATATGCGAAATTCTGAGTTAAAATAAGTAAGTTATGACTTTTAAGTTGGAACTTCCATGACTAGGAAAAATGACGCGAATAGATAAATAGAGTTACTTTTAAGTAGAATCAATATGAAATACTCATTCTGAGTATTTCTTCTATTAGGTAACGAGGAATTTGACATACCTTTTTCTAAGGATCACTTTAACTAAGGATTGCACTAAGGACGAGTGAATTTATCTCCTTGTTTTACATACTTTTGTTTGTACTTGTAGTTTAGAAGTACTAGAAATATGGAAAAGATAAAATGAAATATGCATATGAGGATCGATGTGGGAAGTGATTGTAATCATGGTCTTTGTTGAAAATAATCTAAGTATATTGGAATTCGAATTGTTGATATATTAATTATTGTCTTTTATGCCATATTGAAGTGTTTACGAATATCTCTATGATCGCCCTTAAAATACTTTATACATATGATAAGAACAAATTGACAAATTGACTATGCATGTCAGGAAGTAGGTTGCATTGCATTCGCTTCTATACTCTTGGTAGGACAAGAGTAGAGTAGTGGTGGTTAGTAGTAGCCCGAAAGATCTACAAAAACATATTTTCGAATTGTGGTAGTATGTGCTTGTAACCCCTAACCCCGAATGGACGGCATAAATCCATTATGTGAATTGTTGCATCTTATATGCTTATTTACAAACTTGCTTGCCATTTTGTTTGTTATGAGTACATTTTGCATAGGGATATATCTCACTAAGCTAGTTGTGCTTAACCCCTAATCGTTGTTTTGTAGGAAAATCATAAAGCTGGGATTGGGATAAGAGCCGAGCACAAAGCATATCAAAGATCACATGATAATGAGAGGATTAGGATATCTATGGACTAAACTTAGTTGCGAGGAAAGATCTAAAACTTATTTATTTCTCTTTCTTAACTTCTTTTTCTTACCCTTTAGTAGTTTCTTAATAGTTAAAAGATAGAATTAAAGCTTACCTTATCTTATCTTTGGTAGGGTATTTGACTCCTTGCGATTCTTGTGATCTGTAGAAATATCGGTATCAAAAACTATTTTTTCTAAATATATATATGTATAACATATTGAGAGAATAAGTTAGAGTCTTGCAATCTCTGACTTGTAAGGTGATCTTCATGTTATGGGTGCACATGTGATATGATGACTTTAGAGCAAACCTCTTGTTTAGGGTCATGACATACTAAATGGTTGATCTATGAGAGTTAACTTCTTGTCTCTTTCGCTCTCCTCTCTATCTTTTCCTAGCATATATTATTTCTTATCATAGTAGTATATTTATGTAAATTGGATAACTTTAGAAGAGGAATTTACTCCAATGCTACTCTCTTATGTTATGAGTTTGTAGCTTAAGTAATTGTTTATTGAAAGAAAATACCTACCGCTTGAAAAGGACAATGGAGAAAAAATTGTAATTTTCTCAATAGGTTGAAATTTCAAGCTTGGTGTAGCAAGCAACTTTAGGCTCACCAATTTTTCACTAGGATGGAACTTTGACCATTGTTAATACCGCTATAATAATGTGGCTTACATGGGCCAAGGTCATTGACCGGCCTCTTGTTTGTGCACATTGGTTAGATGTCGGATGGACTTGCTTGTGCATAGTTTCCTACTAGGTTAGAATAAGGAGTTAAGACTTACGATAGCATAATCATTTGGATGTCTTCTATTGATTGTTTATAGTGGCTATAAGTGTTCACTTGATGATCCAGTTGAACGTATGGTTCCATACAAACTCCCTTCATGCAACACTAAATCATAGGCTTCAAGTGATTTACATGACTATTTAGATTAGGCTTGTAAGTATACTATGACAAACTTATTGATGAAGTTGCACGTAACATTGTTCATAAATCTCATAAATGGGTTTAGCGCGTTGGACAAACCCAAAGGCATGGCATGTGACATCCATTCAAATGCTCATGTATTGTCTTGGAGTTTGTCTTCTTCTAGTCTCTAAATCTCATTTTAACATAGCGACACATATTCTTAATATCAAACTTAAGAATTATTGCACCTCATGTTGCTTGTCTAATAATATGCCATCCAATTGTAGGATAAGGTATCTTACTTAATGGTAATTTTGTTGATTGCCCAATTAGTAATATAAATATGCCAGAAACCATCCTTTTTTCAATACCAGAAGGGTTGGTATTGAGTAAGGACTTCTACTTTCCCTTATAAACCTTCTACTAATCAATTCATCGATCAGTTGTTAAAGATCCTTAGCCTCTTATGCATTTATGTCTTAACTAGGCTTATTTGATAGCATGCCCCTTACAGGGGGTAATTTTTTTAGAAATTCCTTAGGGGAAATCTTCTAGCTTAAGAAACAACCTTTGAATCACCTTAGAAACTAGGGGTAATGTCACAAATGGTACCTAAACTTTGGCAAAAATGCAATTAGGTACTTAAAATTTGAAATTGATTGATTTGATACTTGAAAAATTAGTACCTATGGAGGTACTATAGGCATGCACAAAAATTTTTTTCAGGTACCAAATCGATCAATTTTAAGGTTTAGCACTTAATTAGATATTTTGTCAAAGTTTAGATACCATTTATTACATTAACCATAGCAACTAGTTTCTTAAAATCAACACTTAATGCTTGTCAAATATTTAATAAGAATTCGATTCACGAGTGTGCTTGTGAGATTCTTAACCTCACCTTGATTTATAAACTAATACTTTTTACCCCTTACCACGTCAACTTGAGCAGCTTTCACTTCGCTGGGGCTCATTAGCCATATAATGACAACTTCTTAATATCCTTTTAGATGTATAGGTTTCGTCACACTTATCATGTATAACTCTCCTATCAAATAACCAAGGCATTCCTAATAAGATATGGAAAGCATTCATAAATACCGCATCACAAATTGTTCGAATAGTTAGTAGGAATAAGCATTGGTACCTTTACTATACAACTCCTTCGTAGTTGGGCCAATGTAACTTATAAAGGATATGACAGTTTGTAGTAGGTGCTTTTAGTGTCTCCATCGTGGAAGTAGAAACAATATTAATGTAACTATCGCTATTAGCTATAATTGTAATATCATTCCCTTCCACTTGCCACTTGATGTGGAAATTGTTTTTACATTACTCATTCTCTATAGTCGGATTTAGGCTTAGCGTTCGCCTCGGTACTGAGGCCATAACTTGACCATCGGTTCCATTGGTATCATCATCCTCGTAATCATCTCGATTTAATGCTTTTACATTCTCAAAAATTTCATTTTCTTTATCTTTACTATTTACCTTATATCTTCCTAGTTATTGTGAAGCCGTCTCTAAGACCTAGGCATTTTAAAACACTTATAGTTTGTTCACTTCATTGTAATAGCTATTCAATTATAGCATTATTACTTATGAATGGGTTATCAGAGAATATGCATCTGAGGTTCTTGACATGAAAACTTAAAGATCTTACTTTATGAGGTCATTATGGATGTGGAAAGTTCCTTCAACTTTTTGGAGCCTTTTGCAAAGGACCCCTAAAATTGAGCTACTTCATATTATTTCATTATTATTATTATATAAAAATAAATGTATTGTGTAAAGTAAATGAGACTTACAAAATTAAAGTGAAAAAACTCATATGAAGAACTTTATGGATAGAGTGGTGAGGTCCTTCACAAGGAAAGTTCCTTAATGTACTAATGTGGCACCTTAAGGACCTTATGAAGGAACCCATGAATATAGATGCTTTTATGGTATATACTTACATTTTAAGCCAACAATAGCCATTCATTAATGAATTCCTATTACCAAAAATATTGAATTGCCATACATTAGTTCCACCTTTGAATTGCAATTCAACCAAAATACTGTTTTTCGATTACTAAAAATACCCCCATTAAAATCAATAAATGACACTCAGATGCTCTTATTAAAAACAAATAGGTTTAATTAATCTAACTATAATGGCATCCAAAATCCATCATCTACCTCTTTTCTTTCCTCTCTCTCTCTCTCTCTCTCTCTTACTTACCCCTTCTTATCCCCTGCTAGGAACATCGAGACCATGTAATATTGAAAATCCTACCTCTCAAGTAACACCAAAAATCAAACCATAAATAAAAAAAAAACAAGTTTTTCATTTTGAAGAATTGTATTATTATGAAGGAAAGGCTCTTTTTTTTTTTATGGATAGTTTGTTTATCATTGGCAAATTATTTCTTTGCTTATTTTTGTTTACTAAAAAAAAGAAAAAACTTCAATGAATTTGATTTTGATTTAGAGCTAGGGTTTAAAATTGGGTAAAAATCACTTTTTAAACTATGAGAGTTTATGCATGGCTAACAAAGGGAAAAAAGTTTCTTTTTTTCCCCTTTTTTGTGGAGATATGTGATTGTAGTTGATAGAAGATTATTTTTTATGTTTTGTCATAATGTAATTAAAATTGGAATATTCTAGTCATTTTATTTCCCAGTCATGGTTTATTCTTTGTCAAAATACATTCAAGCATATAAGGTAATGACAATTCAATAACAACAAAGTGAACAATGTGATACACAATCAAGCTTTATTATAACTTTATTTCATTCCTCTATAATAGCAATTCATTATGGCCTTATCTTATTCCATTTAGTAAAGTGCATAAATCTTATTGTTTTGTCACTCAAATAAGCTATTGGTAAGCTCCCTTATTAGAAAGATTAGAAGGAGAAGCTTCCCTTTTAGTTCATCTTGCCTCTCCGTTCTCCAAGCATCACCTTGAATTATATTCTCACTCTTTTCTCACACCATCTTAATTAAGATTAATTAGTTTAGATGATGATACCGATGTCCCAAATGTTGCCTTTCATGTGGTTTTACTTTGTGTAATGAAATAGCCTTAGCTCTTTAAGGCTTAAAGTCTTAAACTTTAGCTTAGCTCCAAACTAAGGAAGTGTTTGTTCTTTTGACTCCATGACCCCCATGGACATGAACATCTCAAAGACTCAAACTACAACAATTAGTCCTCTACGCTTAGGCCTCCTTATCTCAATGATTGCAACTTCATGAACATTTGTTGCTTATAGTTGTTACACATGAAATGTTTATGCAAGAGATGCTCTCTCCATTTGTCTACCTTCTCTTCACCTTGACATCTTATTCATGCTAATGTGTTTTTCTACCTAATGTTGCATACTAAGTTAACTCTAAGCAGCTAACCTAAGCTTTGTCTTATCACCATATTCATAACACTAGAGACCTGTACTTTGTGTTCCTAGTCAAGATAGTTATCAAAAGACTTACCACCTTCTAAAGACAAAATCTTCAACTTGATGGTTTTTGTACTCCATGTTTGGTATTTCTCCTAAAACCTTGCTCAATTCTAAAATTATCATCGTTACCTTCCTCATGATTATCGTCAATCACCCTTCATGTGTTCCCATGTGTTCTCATGTGTACTATCTCTTTATGCCTCTAATACCCTAGTGGATATTCATGATTTCCTATAGTCATGCGAAATCCCTTAGGTTCATTGATAGTGATTTTAGGCACATCAACTACTCTCTTTTGTTCATTAGCACCATTGGCTTTTGGTACATATGAAAATAATTTGGAATTATGTAAATTGATTTTATTTATGAAAAATAGAGGTATGTATACACACACACACACACACAGAAAGGGGGCTAGCCAGGGCTCCTTGACACAAGAAGAAACATAAACCTACTTAGCTAAGGTATAACTCATGTAGGAAAGGAAATAAATATATTCCTGTACAAGGAAGGAAATAAAAATATTCCCATACCTAGGTAATGTATAACTTATACTGGGAAGATAATAAAGATATTCCTATACATAGAATGAGATAAATATATTCCTTTACAAGGAAGGAAATAAAAATATTCCTATAACTAGCTAATGTGAAATGTCATTTCTAATACTCCCTCTTAAGTTGGATCATGAAGTTTTGCAATGCCTAACTTGAAAAGTAATGATTAAAAAACTTCATTGCCCAAGGATTTAGTCAATAGATCGATAATTTGGTTATGAGATGAGACATAGCAGGTCTGAATATCTTTGGCAACAACATAGTCATGAATGAAATGACAATAAAATTCCACGTGCTTTGTTTGTTCGCGAAATATTGGATTGTTAGCTATACATAAGGTAGCTTAGTTGTCACAAAACATGGACATAAGAGAGGAGTGCTCCATGGTGAGATCATGAAGCAATGCACGTAGCCATAATGACTCTATAATATTAAGTGCCATTGACTGATATTCAGCTTCGGCAAAGGATCTAGCAACAATTCCTTGCTTCTTTGTTTTCCAAGTAATAGGAGGTTCACTAAGTTTCTTAGACAATCCACTAGTGGATCGATGACCAGCCCCACATCTTATGTAATCGGCATCACAATAGGCTAATAATTGCAAATCATTATCAATAGGAAAAAATAATCCTTGCTTAGGAGAAGATTTGTTGTAGTGTATTACACACAAACAAGCTTCCATATGTGTCTTGCAAGGCCTTTGCATAAATTGACTTAACAAATTCACAAAATATGTAATCTCAGGGCGTGTGATAGTGAGATAAATTCACTAACCTCCGATAGGTACTATGATAATCTAATGGAGGACTGTCATCCAACAATAATTGCTACTGTTTCGTCATTAGAAAAGTGACAGGTTGCAAACCTATCATACTAGAATTGACGAGTATATTAAGAGCATAATTGCATTGAGTTAGAAAAGCCTTTAGGAGATCTTGCCACTTCAATTCCTAAGAGTACTTGAGATTGCCTAAATCTTTAATGTGAAAACAAGTTTGCAAGTAGTGTTTGAGCTTTGTACACCAACTAGGATCATAACCTGAAATGATTAATTCACCAACATAAACCAAAACAACAAGTATAGATGATTTATTTTTTAATGTGAATAGGGAATGATCTGCTTTTGACTGATGAAAGCCATATTGAAGGAGAGCTAAAGTGAGCTTTGCAAACCATTGCCTTAAAGCTTATTTTAACCCATACAAAGAATTCTGCAAGGACACACTTGATTGTCTTCTACTTTGCTGAAACCACAAGGAGGAAGCATGTAAACTTCTTCGTTGAGGTTACCATGCAAAAAAGCATTATTAACATCCATTTGATGTAAACTCCAATGCTTTGCAGAAGCCACTGCAAGTAAACAATGTACTATAGTTAATTTTGCAACAGGAGCAAAAGTCTCATTGTAGTCAATCCCTTCAACCTAAGTATAGCCCTTTGCTACCAATCGTGCCTTATACCTTTCCACTATACGATCGGCCTTAAATTTTTTCTTATAGACCCATTTACAATCAATGGGTTTTTTGTCGGGGGATAGAGCACATAAATCCTAAGTATGGTTGTTGGTTAAGGCTTGGATCTCTTTCATCATAACATTTAGCCATTTTGAGCCTTTCACAGCTTGAAAATAAGACTTAGGCTCCTTAAGGGTGTTAATAGAGACTAGGATAATTTTGTGAGAGTCATTAAAGAGTGAATTTGATAAATAAGAATACATAGGATATGTCTTATTAGAAAAGGTCACATTAGAAGTAGGTAAGATGGATTGTACCATTCTTGAAGCATTAACCACATAGTTTTGCAAATACGACGGAGCCCACCTTGTGCGCTTGGGTGGCACAATTGGTGGCTCAACATTTGCACTAACAACTTCTTCAACTATTTGCATAGCAGTAAGTATTTGTCTACATACTGCATGGTGGATGACAATTCCCTTTGAGGCAGATCTATTATGGTTACAGTAATAAGTATAATGGGAAAATCATCTCCTATAAGGAGTGGATTACTAGGAATTCTATTTTGAACAAAATTTTCATTTGGAGATTTATGAAAAGGAAAAATATCCTCATAAAAAATAACATCCCTAGAAATCATGGTTTGTGGCTATCTAAATCATAAACTTTATAACCCTTTTTATCAAGAGGATAGCTACTGAAAACACAACGATGTGCATAGGAAGAAAACTTATCTCTTGACCTGTCAATATCATGTACATAACAAAGACATTAAAAAATTCTTAAATGATCATATTTGGGTGCCTTGTGGAACAAAGCTTCATATGTTGACTTTCCATTTAATTTTGGTGTGGGTGTAATGTTGATAAGATAGGCTGCAGTGAGTACGCACTCACCCCCAAAATGAATGGGTAGGTTGGCTTTAAAGCATAGGGCCAAGCAACTTCTAGAAGGTATCTGTGTTAATGTTCAATGAGTCCATTTTGTTGTGGAGTGTACGTACATGTAGTTTCATGAAAAATTCCTTTTTCTCCTAAAAAGGATTTCATATGTCCTTCTATAATTTCTTGGGCATTATCATTATGAAGTCTTTTGATGTTATTGTTAATTGATTTTCAATTAAGGAATAAGAGCAATGGTGAGCGTCAGACTTATTTTTCATCAAGTATACCTAAATACATCTAGTATAATCATCTACTAAGGTAAAAAGGAAACGTGTACCAAAATGAAATGGAGTTCGATAAGGACCCTAAATACATAGTGTATTAACTCGAAAGCAACACTAGGTTGATTATGACTCAAGGGAAAAGACAAACGAGTTTGTTTTGCTTTATGGCAGATGTCACAACATTCTTTATGAATTTTTAAAAGAAACATTGGACAATTGAGGAATAAAAGTTAAACACTGAAAAGAACAATGACTTAGTTTGCTATGCCAACAATCGATTGATACCTTAACATTATTGCAAATAATATGTGGTGGAAGCATTTTTCTGAAATAGTACAATCCATCCCGTTCTTCACCCACTTCAATTAGCCTCTTTGTAGCAAGGTCCTACAGAACACAAAAAGTAGCAAAGAATAAGGCAACATAATTCAAACTTTTACTAATTTTGCTAATGGAATTCAAGTTACATGTAAAAGATGGAACATATAACACATTATTAAGGTGTATATCTTAGTTAAGTTGAACTTTTCTACAAGAATCAACAATGATTTTTTGACCATTTAGAAGACTAATTGGAACTTTAGGAATTATAGGTTGTGAATTCATCAAGCAAGCGTCATTAGAGACAAAATGGTCTAATGCTCTAGAGTCTAAAATCCATTCTAATGTTTCTTGAGAAAAGGATAAATCACCAACAAAATTGGCAGAAGCATTCAGGTTTTTGTTGGATTCAAGAATAGAAAAAAAGTTATGCTATTTGGTCTTGTGACATCCGAAAATTGCTTCCTTTGCTTTTAGTGCCATGAATCGATGAATTAGCTCCCCCTATCATTGCAACATGTGCTATGCCCTGTTGCTGACTTCCACATCATCTACCTCCTGTATTGCCCATTGTACCCCAATTAACTGGATAACCAGCCAAATGAAAACAACGTTGCTTTACATGGCCTGTTTTCCCATAATGGTCATATGTCAGTTTCTCACCTTCTTCAACATCCATGTGATGTCTTTGTTGAGAGGGACAGTTGTCATTGTGTTATGATGAATCTCCATTTGGTTTCATTGCAAAAGCAGTTGCTTCAACAGTTACTCTATTGCTTCCAATGGACAACTGCTTTATTCTATTATTAACATGGAATGAGCATGATTAATAGATGGTAAAAGGTCCATATTGAGAATTTGTGATCGTATAGTCTTGAACTTATCCATGTTGATGCTAAATAAAAATTGTTGAAGTCTTTCTTGTTCCCATTCTGCATGTAATTCTTCCAATCCTCCAAAAGTATAATTTAAAATCTTGGAGACAATATTTATTTAATTCCAAAGAGGTTTCATCTTTGTGGAATATTTAACAACTATCATGTTTTCCTACATTGTTTGATAAATCGTATCTTTGAGTTCAAACAATCAAGTTTGGTTCAAACCAGCAAATCTTTCTTGAAGATCCATCCAGAGTTCATGTGCCGTTTCATAGAATGCAATATTGCTGTGCAACTCTTGGGCTATGGAATTGTTCAACCATATGATGACGATAGAATTGCATTTTTCTCAAGTGAATTCCTTAACACTTCTTAAAGTCGGTTTTGATGGAGACCCATCCACAAATCCTAATTTATTCATGCCTTTCAATGCATTAATCACCGTCCCTCTCCATATGAAATAGTTTATTCCTATCAAAACAGTAGTGATAAGGGTTGTGGTAGAGAATTCAATAGTTGAGAGATAGAAGGGACTAGTGATGTTTTGCATCTGGTGTAGATTTTGGGTATTATTAGCAGTGTTTAACGCATTCAATAGGTTAGCAGCACTTACAATGCTTGCTGAGATTTCAAATTGTTCGGTAATGATATCCCCATCCTTCTTTGATAAACCACTCATCTTGTTAATGGCTTAAAGGATGGCTGCAGGCTATGATACCATGAAAATAATTTGGAATTGTGGGAATTGATTTTGTTTATGAAAATTAGAGGTGTATATATATAGAAAGGGGGCTAGCTAGGCCTCCTTGACATAAACGGAAACATAAACATGCCTAGCCAATGTATAACTCATACAGGGAAGGAGATAAATATATTCCTATACAAGGAAGGAGATAAATATATTCCTATACTTAGCTAATGTATAACTTATACAAGAAAGGGAATAAAGATATTCTTATACATGGAAGGAAATAAATATATTTCTATACAAGCAAGGAAAAAAAAATATTCCTATACATAGCTAATGTATAATCTCATTTCTAATAACATATTCCCTTAAATTATTATGAACACTCTATTTGCCGTGATTAAATCAAGGTTTTCTAGTTTCCAAAATATTAAGGAAATATTACAAACCTTACTCTTGGAGGCAGTTCTGTTGCACAACGAATGTGTTGTACAACTTTCTTATATATTTTTTTTCTTTTCTAAATCCCATGTCACAATCATTCACAAGCACACAATGATACAACTATTACACTACATGCTACACAACTCTTATGTTGGAAATTGAGCTTTGGTATCAAAATATAATAAACTTTATAGTTAATTACAATCGATTCAAAATCAATTAATGAAGGAACCGACAAAATTTAGGGTGTTATGTATCAATGGATTTAGCTAACTTACCAAAATATATCATACATTTACAAGATTCAAACTACATTTTTGTAAGGCAATATTATGCACAAATTAGACAAACAAGTTCCACAAAAATTTTAAAGATTTGACAATATTGAGGGATTTGAGTGAGAAAAATCAATCATGTAATGCATTATCGATCAACAACGAATGTAATTATGATTTTAGAGTGAATATAACCTAAACAAGCACATTCAAAGGGAAATTTGTCATAATCTAACAAATAATACATAATTAGAAGAATGAAAGTGAAGTTAAAAAAGATGGTTGTTTGTTATTTGCGTCTGAAATGGTGTCATGATTGGTGTTTGGATAGTAATATTGTTATAACTAGTGGTATGATGATAGTAGCACTCTTTAATGGATAGTTAAGAGATAGACTATTTGGTTAATCATGAGCTTATAAGAATCTAGACCATATTAAATTGGATACTTTGAGCGAGTAGCTAACTTAATCCAACCGTTCCTCTTTTAACCAAATCTCATTGCATCCAAAATCATACCTTGCTAATTATTTTAGAATGGACGCATGCAGTAATGAGGCTAGGTGAAGAGGTTTTTGACTCTAATATTATTGGGTGGATAAAGTTTTTCATGGAAGTGTTTGTGTCAATTCTTTATAGGTTTTGTCTTTTCTTGCTAACTTTTTGTTTTACTTAGTTTTTCTATGAATTTAACCCTTTTTTTTGTTATAATGACAAATATCATCTTTAAATTTATTTGCAGATCCAATGATTAGTAAATTCCAAGGAAACAAGCAGTACAAATTTTTTATGAAGAAGAATGGAATAATTAAAAATGAATCTAAGAAAAGATGAAGGACGTGAAAAAGGGTAGAAGATTTTGTAGCAATATTAATTGGGTTCTTCTTATCTTGATTTTTTTTTTTCAATTTGATTTTAGGAATTAGTATCCATATATTTTTCTCATGTAATTTTGATTCTTTTTTCAAAAAAAGATAGTGGCTTTTTCTTTTGTATCAATTTATTTATCTTTGTTTAATTAACTTCATGTCTTAATTATATTATTTTACTATTATGATCTTAATTTATTTATGGTTTTATTCTTTGTGTATTTCTTTTAACTTATTGGTAAATTGAACTATGTTTTTAAGAGCTATTAATTATTATAGCAATTGCAAACAATGTTGTCAAATTTGGGTTAACCCGCCCAACTCAACTTGGTTAAGTTTGAACCCTTATTGAGAACAAATCGGTTTAGCTATGGTTGAACCCTTAGTTCACTTCGGTTTTACCCATTGACCCTTTGCCATGTTTGGGTCAAGGCCTCGAGCTAGGTTTGATGACATTGGTTGCAAACAAGACAATTATTTTGTTTTGTGAAAAAAAAAAATATATTTATGTTTATCCGTATTCCTTATCAAAAAGAATCTTTTTCAAGATTTAAAGGCAAATAGAGTTTAATTTGAATAATATAGTGGTGTAACTCTTAATAAAATAATGGCACATTACTAATCTTTGTATTATCTAATATTATAATCGACTTAAAATCTCAATATGAGGAGGTTTTATTCCTTGTGTGCTTTGTTATTAGTTTTTTTTTCTGTCCTTTACAAGTTATCAATTGCCTAAGTCAAAAGTATTATAGTCAGTTAAAACACTCCAAGTTTCCTTTTTATGGAGAAAAATATATAGAAGTATTTTGATCAATTCATCCAACCAACTTTCCTATTAACGAAGAAAAGAATTTAGAAGCAATTAACCATTAATCTATTGGTTTCACTCATTATCTTACATTTATTGTATTTATCCAAAGTATTCATAGTGTTATTCAATGCATGAACCTTGATGAGATTGACTACAAAATGTCAGAAAAGTATTGCAGAAACATATTTATTAATATATAAAAATAGTAAATTTTATTATAATTAAAAATAGAATTTTGATTAATTTTTTTTTTAATTTTGTAGAAACAATGATAATTATATTAGTTGATTGTTAATTATTTTATACATCTTCAATTGCGTCCTTCCTTACAATCAATTCCATTAATATATATAATGAAACATCCCAAACCTTCATCTAAGTTTGAAACTGAATTTAGATGGATTAAATAAATCAAATGAATTATAGGAAATAATTAAACAAGTTGACATAATTAGATTAATAATAGATTAAGTTGAAATACGAGATTTTGGATTTCTAAACCCCTAAACATGTTGTTTAAATGTTTAGTGGATTCCTAAATCTTTAAACTTTAATCCAAATTCCAATTTATAAATTCTCACAAGTTTTGAGTTCATTTGCTTGCTAAAAATTATCAGTTCTTAAGCCAAACTCAAATTGAATATCAATTTGATCTAAATTAAATTCCTAAATTAAGTTATTATTTTAAGTTCTTTATTTCTAACCTAAAGGTTTTGAAATTATCTTCTAAACACTTTTAGAATTAAAGATATTTATCTAAAAGGTATAAACCAATAACCTTTACCTATAAATATCTTTTACCCTTATCCTCTTTTCTCTTATTCTCTTTCTCTTTGCCAGCTGCCCCTTTTTCCTTTCTTTTCCCTTTCCTTTTCTTTCTCTTTCGTTTCTCTTTCCTTCCCTCTCTTCTTCTCTTCTTCTTCCTCAAATCAACTTAAAATCTCAGTTCAACAAGATTTAAAAAGAAATCAAAGTTAAAAAATAAGATCAAAGTTGAAGAACAAGCTAGAAGTAGCTCTATCAATTTGGAAAGAAGAATAAGGAAGAGAATCAAGTAGTTTGAGTTGTCTACAAAGATAGTTTTGCTTTTTCTCTTGCTTAGTTGTTGTTTATAGATATATATATATATATATATATGATGCATTGATGCTAGATGCGAGTAGGGTTTGTGATAAAATCTAAGAATAATATATATGTGGTTATGTATGAATGGAGAAGGGTTTGATAAAGTGGGTTTGATGATGTCTGATGATAAAAATATGCTTTAAAAAGTTGCAAGTTATGATTTTGATCTTGTATGCTGTTGTTAGGACGGTTTTGTTGAAGTATGTGGTGAACAAGTAGTTCAAGTAGGGTAAAAAGACAAGAAAAACACGTAACTAGGATACCTTGTTCATCATAGGCGTGATATGGCCTGTGATCTCCTCAAAGCATGAATTTTTGAAGGGTACAACCTAGATTACGACCATGATGGAGGGGGTTATCTCTTCGGATCAAATTTTTCCAGTGTGACACTGTCTTGTATCAATGCCTAAATTTTGTTTGTTTCTAGCTATTACATATTCAAGTAACTTATGTTTACTAGTTAAGTGTATGTAGTTAAGTATAAAATGAACTTAGCTAATAAACCTAAATTCAACTTGACTAACTTGACTTAATAGAGTTAAAATGAATTAGATTGATTAAGTTTAATCAACTTGGTTAAGATTAAGATAAAATAGGTTTAGCTTGGAACTAGCTTAGCATAATATGTTAGGATAAACTAAGGACTATATGTGGAATATGTTGTTTTAAATGTTTTTTTGCTTAGGAAATGAGTATTTTTGAATATGAATGATGTGATGATGCTTTTGTAATAAATAATCATAAACAAAGAGAAAAGAAATAATTTGACTGATAGTGGAGAACTGTCCGTATCTTGGTGGAGCAATCTTTGTAGCCATGGCAGAGTTCCTACTTAATGTCTGATCAAATAGGATTTTAAAATAAGTGCTTAATATGAAAATTGATATAAGTTATTAAATAATTGGATTTCTTATACAATTTAATATTTTTAAACAGATGTTTGTCTCCGATCTATCTTCTTGACTTCCAATCTACCTTCTAACTTTATTTGGATTTGGAATCATTAGGTACACATTGACATGCTTGTTGTTTATTAGGATAGACATCTTTAATGAACTAAAACTTAAAGACGACCTTTATAATTGAGTGTTGCTTGTGTTTGTGCCATTGAATCTGGTCTGAGGAGCGGTAACTTTGTCCCAAGGGGTATGATAGTTTAGGCGCTTAGGTCACCTCTGTCTTGATGCAACGACATTCTTAAGTGGCTCAGCGAGTAGTAGATATGGCAAATGGTGTCGCTGTAATGTTTACTTAAACTTAGGGGGAAGTACCATGATTTAGTTCAAGTTTGTGTGAATTATTAAATTAAATTATGTTACAAACTAAGTTGTAAGTAAAGAGCGAGTAACGGCTGTGAACCCTAGATGACATTATTTTCTTGTAATGTTATGTAGGAGATTAGGTATTCGGCTTGCCTATATTTATCCCCTGATCAGCTACTGTTACTTAGGACCTCAGATTCCTAGAGATTGTTTTGGAGTATGAGTACTCCTGTGTTGATTTGTTTAATTTGATTTAAAGATAATAAACCGTTGTTGCTGCATTGCATTTAGTTAAGTTTGTATATCACATCGTATGTGATTGTGTTACTGTGTACTGGGTTTCGGCTCATTATTGTTGTTGTCGTCTTTTTCCAAGTATTGTAGCGATGATGATGGTATTGTTGGTGTTGATGATGATGAGTTGTTGATGATAATGATGGATTGGATGATGATGATGTTTGACTCGTGTATGGACGATCCTTAAGATATGAAAGGAAGGGTGAAATGAGTTAGGACCGCTGAATTATTGTAATTTATTTTATTTTGTTTAAAGAATTGGATTTATGTTTTGTAACTTGTTTTTCTTCAAAGGCTCGATAGAGACAATGTTTTGCAATAAGCTTTCAAAGCTTTGTTCATCATCTTGAATAGGTATTCTCTATTGAGATACCTGGTGTGAATGTTTATTTGGAAAAGTTTAGTTTTATCATTAATCAAATCCAGTTATTTTTATAATGTAATTATATGATTTTAAGAATTAAAATTGGTTAGCAATGTTTAACATAAACACATTCGTTTAAGAAAGCTTGAACGTGTAACACCTAAGGTATTATACGTGGCCGTATATGCCTTAATTAAGTTTTAGGACGTTACATATAAATTACTTGCATAAATATGCAATAATGTGGATTAACTTATATATATTATATGGTTTTATCATATTTAAGAATACAAAGTTTTCTATGTCCCAATTTTGTCTTGTTTCAATTTTAATTTTAATACTAACCATCAAATGTATACTTTGATTTAGACATGGCAGTTACTGAGATAACAACAAGCTCTACAATGTAAAAAGTAAATAATACTTTAGTTTTATAAATCCCTGCTTTTTGTGCTTTCTATGTTTTGTGTCATTTGTGCTTGTATTGATTAACTAATTGTAACTATAATTATTATGTTATATTTGTTTTTGTAATTATTTTGAATAGCTTTATCCTATTTAGAATATAATGTTTTCTTCTTTACCTTATCTAATTTTATTTTGTTTAAATTTTAATTTTACACTAACTATAAAAGAGTATGCATCAACATAGGTATGAAAGTTCTTAAGGAAATAATGAACCATATGAATGAAAAAGGCTTTTTTTTTTCTTTTTTCATTTTAATTATATTCCACATAATTTTTGCTAGTCTGCATGCTTTTCTTCAATTTTCTTTTTTAACATCATAATTTATTAATAGATAAGGGGTGGTAAATCGCTCTAATAAGAACTTTGACTTTAGAACTGGTATGATATTTTCCAATCAACATGATGCTTATAAATTGGGCTTTGGGGTACATAAAAGTCATAAGTATTATAATTACAAGGATGATTTACATATATGCAAGTTTCTATGCTGTTGTGAAAGATTTAGTCTAGAGATTTTATGATACGAGGAAAGGAAAAATTGAGCGGACAAATTAAAAGATATGGATGTAATACTTATGTCAAATTTAAAATAAAAGGAGGTGCATGGGAAGCCATTGAATTTAATCCCACTCACAGCCATCTATTTATCCTAGAGAATCAAAAGTTTTGATTTGATCAAATAGAAAGATAACAAAAATTTGTGGTAGTGTGGAAGTGTTTTTTCTACCATGCATGGTGGATTTATTAGCTACTGTAAATATGTCAACACAAAAACCAAACACTTATTTTTAAAGTTGTTATCTTCACTTTTACGTCACATGAGCTTTTTTAAATGGATTTATTCAGACTTAATCTATTAGTTTGGGTGGTAGAAAATGTACATTGCTTAGCATTGATGATTTTACTAAATTTATTTAGACTTTTTTTTTCTTTTTCTTTTATGTAAATAGGGACAAAACAGATAATGTGTCATCTAAATTTTGCTAGAAGATCCAATATGAAAAATGCCTTATAGTTGCCACAACAAGAAGTGATCATGGGAGAGATTGAAAATTTTAAAATAAATGGATTTTATGATAATATCGGTGTAGAACATGCCTATTTGGCAATTAAAAGGTCATGACAAAGTAGAGTTGTCAAAAGGAAAACTATGGCTTTATTTGAAATGGTTCGAATGCTTTATGAAAATGATTTAAGAAATTATTGAGCCAAGTTTGAATTTGGGCTCAATATTTTTCATCCTCATACTAAAACTTTTTGATTTGGCCTTTCTATTTGTAGGCTAACTTGACTTTCTTGGCCTTAGCTATAGCCTATAGGCTTTACATAATAATAATAATAATAATAATAATAATAAATAATAATAATAATAATAATAATAATAATAATAATAATAATAATGTGTTTGACATAAAAAAAAAAAAGAAAAGGACCTGTAAATATTAGGTTATGATTTTGCCATGAGTTTCTTTCTCTCTTTTCTTCAATTAAAATTGTATCCAGTGTTAGTATAAGTCCCTCAATTATGCGTATGATCTTTTTTTTTTTTCTTTTGACCACTGCGTATGATCGATTTAATATCTCTAGATTTGTACAAATATAGACTAAACTTTCTAAAGAAAAAATATATAATAAAGAAAAAGCTATTATAGGAAGTAAGAAAGCAATCTACAAGATAAGAACAAAAAGAGGAAGGGCATGGCCAATATACGGTACCCTCATTAATCATTTATCCAACAATTGGGCCTTGGAGAACAATCTCCCATTTAGGACAAAGCAAAAGGCTCAAACTTAGGGAATCTTTCTGTGATAAATTGCCTTGAACATGAGAACACAAGTAAGACGTACAATCATGGAGTTTAAGGTTGTTGAATGAAGACGCATGGGATAATTCTATCTTTGAAGGGAGGTGCATCTTCGGCAAAGCAAGAGGCCATTGTGCATCGGATCTATCATAGTTATTTTGTGTTTCTTTAACTAAAATCACTGTTTTTGTATATGTATTAAACAGAAATAACAAAATCGAGACAAAAATGATTCATAAAAAATTTCCACACTAAAATATTTACTTGTTCTCAAATAAAACTAATCAATTAGTTTAAATCAAGGGTGCAAATGAATCAAGTTGGTTTACAAACTATTTGAGCTTAACTCAATGTTTATTCAAGTTTGATTTAAGGATAGTCAAGTCAAGCTCGAGCTACTCAAGTAATTTATTGAGCTAAGGTCGAGCTTTGTATATTTAGCTCGATTAGCTTTCGAACCTAATTGAGCTCTATCGAGCATGAGTCAAGTATAAATATTAATTAAATTCAATTGAGTCTAGGTACTAATATTATTTAAGTTAGAATCAAATATTATATATATATATATTTATAAATCAAGCCTAAACAAGTTTAACCAAGTCGAGCTTGAACTTATATAGTATTATTTTGAGTTGAAATTGAGCTTTGAAATTTTGAGTCACTCGAGCTCAAGCTCAATACTATATTGTCTCAACTTGACTCATTTGCAACCCTAGTTTAAACCTAATAAAGACGAATAACAATTTAAATGTATGATGGATCTATCAATGCATTACACTCGGAGAAAACTTATCAATCTACATTTTATAGTTGAACACAAATTCACACAACCTTCCTTCAAAACATAATTTGGTCTAATCACTTTTCATATTCCTTGGGAACACTTAATTTCAGTCCAACATTTACATTTAATCCAAAGGTACTACAGTTCAGAAACTAATCCATGTGTACCAAAGTTAACATGCACTATTTAAATGGATACTAACAAACTAAGAGGACTAGACTTAGCTAAGTTGTATATACTCCCATTTTTCACCTTACCAAGCACAATAATTTGAAGTAAATGCATATTGCATTTACTCACTACTCAAATCTCTTCATTTGATTTTTTTTTCTTTTTCTTTTTTTCCTTTCTTATCTTTAGTTAAGAGTCATTTCTTTATCTAATAAATTAAAACAGTTTTTGAGTTACTAAGTCCCAAACCAGACAATTTTTGAGTATTGGGTTTTAAAATACTCATTGTAACCTCTACTACCTCAATCAATTATTTAATTCAATTTTTTGGACTTTTCTTTTACCACTTATAGCAAGGTTTCAATGGATACTCTCGAGCTTATCACCCAAACTAACAGATATTATCCCACGAAATTCACCATTTAGATCAAGTCGACGAGACCCACTTCAATTATTTTTGTTGAGCAATAGCGACCAATTGCTCTTTTTTTTTTCTTTTTTTGGTTCGATTTTTCACGTAATAAATGTAGAAGTCCATAGCAATTCTTTGATTTTTATGAATCTGTGTGAACGGGGTGAAGGAAATAAAAAAATTTGTTTTAAAAAAATTTCCAAAAAATAAAGCAACTCAGAAAAAAAAAATCTATAAACAAGGCACTTGAGATCATATATTTATTATTTATTTCCTTTAACCACTGTGAAAAAAAGATAAATAAAACCAATTTTTATTTTATTTGGTTTCTTTCACAGATCAACAATATTCTATATAATTTGCTTTATCTTATAGTCATAGCTATCGATCACTTGGTGTCGTAATAAGTACTGAGAAACATGAATCAAATTTCGAGAAATTCAAATCTATATAGTTATAATAGGTTTTTCTCCCCCCTCCCTTATCCGAGTAATCCTATCCTATGGAATGGACGGCACCAATAAACGCCTTCATAGGAGGGGGGGAAAAAGGAAAATATCACTGGCTATATATCTCATGCCTAAAATTTCTATCTTCCCATTGACCTAAGAATAAGAGTTTTCTTAATCTCGTAGATTCTTGGACAACGTTGGACCAATTCTGCGTCATACCGAGAAGGAAAAAAAAATTATAATAGGGATGGGACAAATGGCCAAGTTGCTGCCTCACCTGAGCTACTAGATTATGGACTTCAAAGCTATATGTAGATTTTTTCTTTTTGGCAAGTGACTTTGGAACTTGGAATCTACTGGGAGCACTTTTTCCATGTTGACAATCTATACATTCATCTACAAAGCTAGGTGATTATTTTAAAATAATTTAAACGATTCATATTCGATTCTATTAGGAAATGGGATGTTTTTTAAATAATTTTTTAAGTGATCATTTACCACCATCGTTGATATATCCAAGTACCTACCTGTCAAAATGATAATTAAAAAAAAGAAAAAGGAAAAAAATGAAAAGATAATCTCCATGGAAAAGAAAAAAGGGAAGTTGAAAAGTCAAGATTGTTTTTTCACCCACAAAAAGCTCATACTGTTGACTACTTTTTTTTTTTTTTAAAGGTTCCTTTAGCTGCCATAAAATAAATTTGCTGTCTCGAGCTTACTATCTCTTTTACGTATCATGAATAAATATTTGACATATATTATAAATTACTTATTTATTTTATTTTATTTTATTTTTTTTAATTTATTTAACACGTATAAAATATTTATCCGTAGGAATATAGATGATATAATATTTTCAGAACAGCAAACCCACCTCCAGCCGGCACATTAAGAGTGCTTGTGTTTGCTTCTCTTTCCAATTAAATATTATTTTTTTCAAAAAGGTCCACTTACAATACATCAAACACCACTTGGAATGTGAGAATATGATGAAGTTGCACTCACTCTCATGTCTCATGACTTTACCCATTTCAAATTTTTATCTCCAACCACCCATCCCCTTATCTTTCATCTTTAGAAAGGACAACCTGCAAGACCGACTTCACCGACTAATATCATCTAACTACATGGTTTGCCCTTCCTATGGAAAAGTGATTGTATTTTCACATTTGATACTTAATCACAGAATTTTAAGAATATTCATAATTCAAGTAATGTTTATATATATATATATTATATATTTTTTTTGGCTATGGAAAAATTGCTAAAAGAAAATTGTAGCTAGGAACACCCTTTTGCATAGTTTACTATGTATTTTGGAAACTACTTGACCAAACGAATATTTCGATAATATTCAGAGTGTTATTCGAAAATAAAAGATTTATTGTTTCTTGTGAAATGGCAATTATAATATAAAGTTAGAGCACCTTTCAGATCGTAGTATGAATGAGTTTTGTAGATGACAAAATATAAAAGCAATGCTTTTATCAATTTAGCATCATGGAAAGTGCCATGGCAGGACAAATGTGACATAATCATGTGGAAAATCATCCAAACTGGAAATAGGGAAAAAGTATGGCTTCTCACCAAGTGGCTATGTATCGGTGTCACATATCATAATGATAATTATTGTTTATTTTATTTTACAAATTTTTTATTTTTTTAATTTATTTAATATGTGATACTTATTTATTCGCGGAAACAATAATGTGATGATATTTCCTGAACAACAAATTCTCACCATTAACACACACACACACATATATATATACAAGCATATATATATATATATTATATACCGAGTCCAAAAAGTGTAATGATATGTAGAAGATTCAACTAATCTAATCTATGTGGATTACCAACAAGAGCAATATTAAGGATTATTATTGACTTTGGCAGAGTGGGACCTTTGCTTGCTTTTGGAAGGATAAACTAAACACCGCTATTTACCCAAAGAATCGAAGAGAATATTTTTTGAAGTTACAAGATGCTTTTCTTGTCATCAACTTTATGTTACTGCAGGTTGGATTTTGAACTAGGCTAGTCGCAGGTAATGATTTATTACAAATGTTTGGGTGAAATTCCCTTGGTTGATTGTATTTTGTGGATATATCCTCCCAAAGTTTGCAACCGTGATTAATATAGATAGATATTTTTCAAATGCAAGTTTTGTTAATCATTTGACTCATAAGTAATTGAATCCATATGTAGAAAAATTAATCTTTGCTGAGTCCTTTTCCTTCTTTTTTTTATTATTATTTTTCTGCCAGGTACCTATAAGTCAAAATGTCATTAAAAATTGCATCTATTTTAACATGCTGTCGAACCCCGGTCAAGATGTTTACGTCTTCAGCGGGTTTCATGCCATGATTCATGCAGAAAACAGAACGCAACAGACTGCGCCAAAAATACAGATGATTATAGCTTTTATTTGTTTTTTATTTTTATTATTAATCTATCTATCTATTTATTTTTTTGGCCTCAAAGATGGTTATAGCTTTATGGAAATATTACATAATAACTAGTTTTACGATTTTTATGGGACTTAGTTAATATTTCTTTCATTCATGAAGTGGTCAAAAAATGGCAGCTATTCAATTGTGACTTATTAAATTTTATATACTAAAAGATCGTAATTAGTAAAATTCTGGATCACATCTTAAGTAACACAAGTTCGTCTACATGATAGTTTTAATGAGAGCCTCGCGACCTAGTTATTGAGATTGTAAGGGCGACTGCTAGCCCATTTGAATTAGGGTACAAACACTTACTTATAATTTTTTTTAATTTTATTTGACATTTACTGAATTTTTTAATCTAAAAATAGTTAAATCAATATAATTGATTAATTTGTTGAGTTATAAACTTGTATTCGAACTTCGTAATATTTAACTAAAGTTGCTGGTAAGGGTAATTGAGTTCATATTGAGCTTTAGTGTTAATCAAGTTTGAATTAAATTTTAATAGTTATATTATTTTGATTTAAATAAAAAATATTTTTTAGCTAATTTGGGTATCGAAAAGTTTAACTAAGTTGAGTTTAGATTTATTCAGTATTACTTTGAGTGAAGTTTGGATTTAAAATTTTAAATTTAATCGAGTTCAAATTGAGTTTGAGATTTCAAATTTTAACTCAAACTTGTGTTCGCTACAATGGTACACCATCTCGATTCAATGTATTTTCGATCACTTGAAATGTTAAACTTTTATCTATTTAATTATTTTCTTTTCTTTTTGAAAGATTTGTTTTGAGTCATTATACAACGGTTAAAAAAATCTGTAAGATTTGAAATGCGTCAACCTTAAATGGGCTCTCCTAAATGAACTGAAAAATCAATATAATTAAATGCAATAAATTTAATGAGATAATATGAACCTTGAAATTCTAAACAAAAATATGGAAAAAAAAAAAGAATACCTGGGCAACTATCCGGCTGTCTAAGGCACGATCAAATGCAAAAATTTGGTAGAAGTCATTCTTCAGAACTTACGAAGCAAAAATTTCTGAATTGATTCTTCTATTACAAAGGATTGATGTAAAGCAAGAAGGTGATGGATAAACATATTAAATTCATCTTGGGGAAGACAATCTTTCTTTCTAGGGTAATTTATGGTTAACGGAGGGATAGCAAGTGTCCGTTGGTTTCATCATGTTTTGGTCAATTTAGTTTTATGTTTTGCCGTTTTCAAATAGATGTTTATTAAGAAATAGATTCTAATGAAAAACTGATAGTTTTACTTACAAACAGATCAAATAGATACGATATAGATATGATATAGATAAGTTATGAATGGAGATTTGATACATATACAATATAAATAAAACCTGACAATACAAACAGAATGAGTAGTAGATTTTTAGACCTTCGTTGAAAATAAGAAATTATATTGTATTTATAAAATGGAATTGAAAAGTGAGCTTATATCTTTTTTTTTTTTTCTAAATTTAAAAGGTACTAAATGATTACGTTTCAGATCTTTAGGTATTCCATTATATTGCATGCATTATAATTTATTTTTTTTAACCTTAAAAAAATGCTGTAAATAAAAAAATTGGAGGAGATTCATTAAAATGTTATATATATATATATATATATATATGGGTAAATTACACTGGAAGGTCTCAACGTTTGGAAGTAAGTTCATTTGAGATCTTAACATTTCGAGTGGTCCAAAAAAGATTCCAATGTTTGAAGAAGTGGATCAATTCACATCCCCATTGACACGTGTTAACAGGAGAAATATTTTATTAAAACTCAAAATACCCATCTCCTATTGATATGTGTTAATAGAGACCTCAAATGAACTTCCCCAAAACGTTGGAACCTTGCAATGTAATTTACTTATATATATATATATATTTATCAATGAAAAGTTACTTAGTTAGGCTTAAATATTTCTTGTCATGCCTTTATCAATATAACCTTCATTTACTGCCAAAACAATTCTAACATGGTTACATGAGCCTTTGTTTTCAATAGCATCATTGGGTTTTATTTTCCTCAAATAATTTTAATAATTTGTGGTTAAAAAAGAAAAAAAAAACCTTCATTTATTAATGGTACTTTTTAAAAAGTTAGCTTTGGCTAGACATTACCTCAGTCAATTTTGATCTTGGAATGACCTAAACTGCCATCTATGGTTCCCAGATCAGAAATCAAACCGATGGTAGGTTAGAACTAGTGAAGGACCTGCTGGTTTTGACAAAACAAGTTGGTTTGCTCCGATAAACCCATTGGGTCTTGACCTACTGGGGGGAGTGAGTGAAGGAGGGAGGGAAGGAGGGGGGAGAGACAGAGTCTGCTACTTATATAGAAATTCTATGGTCTTGTCGTGGTTTTTGAAGAGACTAGTTCCATTAGTTATTTCAGGGTGCAGATTCACACCCAACCATGGTTACACTATTGAAATATTAATATATCACTTACTATATTTATTATTTATTATAATGGTCAAATAATTGATTCGATGGTCCCCTTGATGGGATCGTAGAAATTCTCCTAGTTGCACTATTACATATATATACTGCATATATACTGAAAAATTATATATATATATTTCTACTCATATAATAATTATATATAGTAAAATAAAATAAGCATATTTAATATTTTTTATTCTTAAAATAAAAGAACTAGATGCAGAATCGTAGAAACTATTGGTTCTTATTTCGATTTGATTCTAGAACCTAACCAGATAGTGGTGATGCTTAGCTCTTCCCCTTATCTTTTCTCAATGTGGCAACCATTAACATTTTCATTTTTCTAGAAAGAGAACTTTTGTAGATTCAATAAAGCAATTCCATCAAAGAATCCATTGAGAATAATAAAAAAGGTAGCTTTATAAGCATCAAACATGAGATATCAACTAAAGGAGATGGGAAATTTCTTATTTTATCAAGGGACACATCTTTTGCTTAAGGTTGACCATTACTTAATCCATCACTTTGGTTGCTTCTTTGCTAACTAAATCGAAAGAAGTGACGTCAAAGTTTGGCCATATCTTTCATATATCGATTGAGATAGGTTAGATACACTAGTTGTGTTGATTGAAATAGTTCATGACATTGAAGACCATGCTATTATCTAGTTTTACTTTATTCTTTGACAAACATTGTATTGAGTGAGTTGAAATCCATCCAACATAATTGTTGCTCCAATTTCTTTTATTAAAATAGCCATTTTAAAGTTACTACAACTTGTGCATATTGTAAACCCTAGAAATTTTCCATATTAGTACACTACTCTAAAGTATAATGTATGAACTAGTTAACAAACTTAGATTCCAATAAAAACCTAAGAATAGATCAATACATTGAATTTGGCTAGATAAGGATCTAGAAATTGAATAAAGAACTTCTTTGACCCTAATTGATACCAAAAACGAGATTTCGTATCTTAAACGGATAATTCAAGATATGATTAAAGGAAATCTAAATTTCCAAACACGAAACTTGTTATGCAAATAGATTAAATAGAAAAATATAAATATAGAGATTAAATAACTACTTTTGAACTCAACAATGATTTGAGATTAGAACAATGAGTAATAATGAGCCTATGTATGGATTTAGACCCTAAATTCAAGATTCCTAGATAGTATTAAACGTTACTACTAAGATTTCATAATAGGTACCAAAAATTAAAGATAAATAGATAATTTAGCTTCTATATCAAATGCGATATTAAGTAGTTAATCAACTACGCTTATAGAAAGGAAACGATAACCTAAAGATAAACTATTAGGATTATAAATACACAATAAAAACATAAACTGATGTATAACTAAAGATCTAGACTTCAAATAAATAATTGAATCACACCATTGTTCTAATTAGGATTTTCTTATGTTATTGGAGCCTAAAACAAAAATTGACCTAATGAGTTTAGCAAACCCTAATCGTGAGAGATAAAATTCTAAAAACAATTAATCACGTAAATTTAAAACTTAAAGTTGTATTGTTTGATAACCTAAGTATTTTGTAGAATTTTATAAAAATATTTTTGAACAAAAACTCTCAAATATTAGCTAATTTGTATCCGTATACTTATTAAACTATCCTAAAACTAAGTTAATTAACTAACTAATATTAATATGTATAATAGTTGTTGTGTTTTCCGGCTGCAAATTGCTTCATTGGATGGCTTGGATTACATTGAAAAAGGAGAACCGAAATTTGCTCCAATAATACATATTAGGTCAACAAAATCAACTTTAGAAGCCAATCAAACCTTGTCAACTCAACCCCACATTTATGACAATGAGAACAACTGATAAAATAGTGATAACTTGGAGGAAATTCGGATCAAATTTCAAGGGAAAACATTGCAGCAAAGCTCCTTCTTTTGCTTTATATATATATATATATATATATATATGTTTAAGACACTTAATGTAGAAACAAACACTAAACACTCTCAAATTTTCCAGATCAAACCCACTCGAAATCAATAGCCAAAAAGACCTAAAAACAGAAATCAACTCGTCCAAAACAATCCAATTCTAACCAAGGAAAAATACAATCCGAAAAACATTTGAAACAAGCTCGAGGTGAGTTAATGTAATTCGAATGATTTTCTTTTAAAACTAAAGATTGGAACTGACTTTTGATAATCATAGGAACGTAATCAACACGAAAACAAGCTTCGAATTCCATCGGATTGGCTCAACCAAGGTAAAATTCGAAAACCTTAGTTGCACTTTATTAGAATCGAAATTTAAGAATATATGCTTGTAGAAGCATTAGGAGTTGTTGTATGTATATATACAAGATATAGAAACACTTAGGAATGGTTTAGAAATGTTTTTGACGTAGAAAATTCAAGAAATATGAACTGTTTCATCGGGAAAGATGATGAACAGTGCTAATACTTTCCATAAGCCCGCAGTGTAAACGTCCAACGCCGATGACTTACAAGGATAGGCCGGCGGTGTAGAGACGGCTTACACTGGAACAGAAGTTACGTAAAACTTATTTTCATGTAAAATGAACGAACACCGGCTATCTGGGATTATACGCTGGCGGGGTATAGTCCAACGTAAGTGGAAAGCTGATGGCTTTCAAGCCGGCGCAAACGATACAAAATAATATGCAAATCAAAAGAATACTGGCACTTGGGTTTCAACGCCGGCGGCGTTGGAGTCGGCGTACACCCGCATTTCTTCTACGGGAAGTTTGTATTACATGAACATAATATATATATATATACACACACACACACAATAAATACTACTAAATAAATATTATATATATGTTAACATAGAATTTACTAAGTAGATAACTAAATACAAACATTTAGAATAAATTTAAGTAATATTTGATAAATCTTAAAACCCTAAAATTAGAGAAAAATATTAAGTGTTAATAACAACTATAAATAATCAAATATTTGTTCTTTGCAAATAAAATAGGTAAGAATAGAAATTGAAATAAGCTAAATTTACGAATAATGTGACTTCTAAAAATGACAAAATAGTTATACAAAATAAATTAGGAGAAACACGACGACACTAAGTAATAATAAACAAATATGATTTACTATATTGATTCAGGTATAGAATAACATAAAATTAGTATTAATCACTATAAAACTTGATAAATATCAGTTTAGGACACTAAACACGTATAGGAATTTAGCTATATAGTCTATATTATATTGATGAATACTTTATTCATATCAATAGGTGATTTTGATACCCTAGAAGATCTTCTGGCAGATTATTACGATTAAGTCACTATGAACAGGTGAGTAATTCAATCATATTATACTATTTGTGCTTGTAAATAGCTGAACATGTAATACAAAGACAATCAAATGAATGTTTTGTTGGAAATATGTTGTATCTGATTGTATGATTGTTAATCTACCATTACAAAAGTAAATAAATGATTTGATGTTGTGAAGTAATATATGACGATTGTGTGTAATGTATGATTACCATAAATTGAATAAGAACTATTGACTTATTAAAATAACCTGGTCATGCATTGCACGTACTGTATTATTGCATAAAAAACGGGTGACAGCTTGCTACGTATTAATATTTCGGTTCTTTGTTAACACTTGGTTTTTCTAAAGTGGTAGTTCTTCTAAGGTTTTCTTTGTTCCGTTGGTTCTACAGGAACTAAGTGGTAATGAAGAACGCCGCCCGTAGTATCACTTTGAAATGATTAATAATTAGGGAGTTTCTAAGGATGGATACAAGAAATGATCAGTTAAAACTATTATATTTAAAGTAATAATCTTAAAACGAGAAATCGTTGATTTTCCTGTAAACTTAGTCTCTCCTGGGTAGGTGGGTGATAAAGTAAATGTTCTTCAACCTTGAAAATAGGGCGTAAATCTTTTTCCTGTTTGGATTCTAGATCATCCAAGCTTGTATCTGAGCATATGATTGAGTGATTGCATTACATATGATTTGTTAATAACTTGTTTGATTTTATACTATGTTTGGTTATTCACTAAGCCGTGGTTTCGCTCATACTCGAACAATCTTTTCAGGTTTACACTTTGACCCTGGTTAGTCACTTCCAGGAATATGGCTCCGATAAGAGCTGGAAGTCTATGGTTCTACTTGGGATTAATGGTTATGTTTCCTAGACTAGATTAGCCGTGCTATTTTATCAGTTATGAACTACAAGAAAACTACATGGTTTGTAATAGTTCAGTGATACCTTATGATTAAAATAGCAGTAATTTACTAATTTATTTCTTACATGTATTTATCATTTCTTATCAAAGCAACTAAAAGATCCTGGTATTTTGGAAAACATGTCACTCTCTGAAGGTAATCTAGTGACAGTATTTAAGTATGACTTGTCTACTTCTACTAGGGTACCCTCGGGGCGTGACACATATTGCTGCAACTTAGTTCCTTGCTACTATACTTGTAGCTACTAATTTTTATTTACTTTTATAGGAACCATCCAGATTTATGTTGACAATCACTTTGAATTAGTAGACAATTGTTAGCGATGAAATTATGATTTTGATGTATTAGTAATTATTAGTGGTTGTTGTGGTTGATATATTGTTTATATTGTTGCTAAGATTATTTTTGAGTTGGTTAATATGTTTGCTAGGTGCACTAATAGTTATGGTGTTAGAGGATACGGTGGAGTTCTAAAAGAAGATTGAATACTTTAGGGAAAAAGATGTAAAGTGTGCATGAGTAACTGAATATGGTGATTGCTTCCCTTAAAATAATAATGGAGAGGTTAGATGTGTGTGATAGGTGTAAACCCCCAAATTTTTCGAGAATAGTTTTGGAATACCAAATCGAAACCCTAAAAACTGACCCAAGTTGAAACCGAACCTTAAATAATTTCGATAACAGGATTTCATAAGAGAATCTTAAAAAAAAATAGAAAATTCCATAATCGTTCGATGCAAAAATCTAAGCATGAGAAGGTCCATCTATTCGATCCCTAATGTAAACCCCTCAATTTCTAGGGTAAAGTTGGATTAAACCCTAACCCTAGTCAAACCGGAGTTTTAAAAGTCAACAAAGATTAAGACAATCTAACAGTTTCAACTCTGGCAAATCCGCGCTCTCAAACGCTAGAAAATGGAATTGAGTTAATGGCTTATAAGAGTTCGTAATAATATAGGGAAGTATAAAAATATCAGTTTTGCCTATTTCTGGTGTTTTTTAGATCCGAACGGGATCAGTTTTTGAAAACCTTACCTGGGAACATCAGACGGTAAAAATATTTCGATAACACCAAAAGACTCGTAATTATACAAGAATTTCAAAAATATCACTTTCACAATTTTTTGGTAACTAAAAATATCATATATAATTTATTTACGCGTATTTTTATTACTATCGATATCTTATTTGTCTAGTTTACTATTCATAATACTATTCCTACTATTCATTACTATTTCACCATCTCTACTCTTTCTTATACCTATTTCTTACAACTTACACATCTACTCTTACACTTTTATGTTTCCAACACAACTTTATTCACATCATACCTTACACATTACTTCTTTTCTTTACAAAAATTACAAAACAAACAAAAAATCCTCTCTCTCCTGCCCTTGATGCCGCCGGCCCTCCCTCTCTCTTTTCTCAACTTATGTCTTTTTCAATTTATTTTATTACATCTAATTTTCGCTCCAAAATTCTATGAACACCCCTTCCCTCCTTCATTCTTTCACACATTCATTTTACATAACAAAACTCTATCAAAATTTCCTCTCAAAACCTCTCTCCAATAATCCCCTCTCAAAACACTCTCTACCATTTACTACTCTTCAACAAAAATAACAAAAACACTACCCATTCATCTCTTTTTAAATCCTCCATTAAACCTTAGGTAAAACCCTACCTATATCTCTTTATCATATTCATACAACTTAGCATGAGCTTAGTGTATGTTTCTTAGACTCATGGAGTTAAAGAAGCAACAATATGTTCATGTTTTGTTTTTGTTTATGTTCATATTTTACATTATGTTATTATGTTTTTGTTATTATTGTTATTATTATTTTTGCTCTAATCTAACTTCTATATGGTATTACGTATATTATGTATATATATTTCTTTAGAGCATATAAGCTCACTTGTTATGTATTTATTTAGTCATGCCTTACAATTTATTTATTTACTTGTTTCAAGCAATTTATTAAGACTAGTCTTTTTAGTCTTAGACTTGTCCTTATCAAGTCAAAACTATTTTCTTTCTTTTCTTTTTGGGACTAGTTTATTCTTAGTCCCGGGTTGCCTTGATGAAGCTAAGGCTCCTAATACCTGATCGGGATACCTTGATGAAGCTAAGGTTTCCAATGCTTGACCATATTATTATGTTTATTTGCTTATGAATATTTCTTTCTATCTTATTATGTATTATTCTTACTTTTGTATTGCTACATAATCATATTCATGCATGATTAGAATGTTATTGTCTTAAATAATAATAAAAATGGGTTCTTTCTTAAACCAGGAAAAGTGAACTAGATTTCTCAACAAAGGATTTTTCAACAAGAAATCTAAATATTGTTTTTAATAAATTCTTTTCAAAAGCTTAGACAAGTTGATCATAAGTTTTAAAAGTATTAGTGCCCAAGATTTCTTCAAACGAATGAACTTATTTCTTTTACAAATTAAAACTAAATACTCTATAAAGATAGAATTTTTAGCATTGAACTTAAGATTTTAACTCAACCATATCTTTTATAAAACTTAAAAAGTTTCGCTGTAGACTTCAAAATCACATACTAAGAAAGTTTCTTCAAAACTTAATTTTTATACTGTTACTCTCTTTTCAAAATTAAGATGACATTTTTACTAAGTCATAATATTGACAATTCTTTATTAGGAAAGATTTTCTTATAAACTTATCTAAAAGAATTATTTCACCACTTGATAGATATTAAGATTAAAACAAGTTTTTCAAATCAAGGTAAAATCAACTCACTATTTTAGAAATCAACTTAGAAAAATAAATTTGCCAAGAAAGTAAAGTTTTAAAGGTAAAATTATTTTCTAAAGAAGAAAAATGATATAAAAATGAGAGGAAAACATACATTTAATACAACTCCAAATATTAGACCACACCAACAACTTAAGAAAAATTTAGAAAAGCTTATTTGCAATCACTAGAAATATGGTTGGTAGATAACTTAAAGAACCAATTTTTTGGGAATTAATTTACTTTTGAAAAGTGAGAAAATGAAATTATAATAGGAAAACACTCACTCATAACAACCTAAGTATATTTTAGTTTTCCTTCTAGCAATTCAAAAAAGAGAAAATTTCAAAGTTTCATCTTTTAAAACTCTTAAAGACAAATTGTTTGTGAAATATCAATATTGAGACAACACTACAAAAATCATGCATACAATATGATATATATATATATATATATATATGTTCAAAGAATTTTTCAACAATATAAATATCCATATATTTTGCTTAAAGATTTTTGAGTAAAGAGAAGTTTGGAAAATCATATTTTGTGGACTATGAAATTCGTAACTATTTTGTACCGTAGTAATTTGCAACCTAAATGGCTTCTTATGACAAAAATAATCTTAGAAATGGATAGATCTTTTTGAGTAGGTAGAAAACGGTATATTATATGCGAAATTCCTAGTTAAAATGAGCTAGTTATGACCATTTTAAGTTGGAATTTCCTCTTATCCGAATTTTGACGCAAATGCTAGAATAGAATTAGAAAGTTCAAGAAAAGATTCCACGAAATACTCATTTTGGGTATTTCTTTCATTTACGTAACGAAGTTTGGGAGGATCCATATTCGGAGGACTATTACGAGTAAAGAGTTTTTAGCAAGGATGGCCGAGTGAGTTTATTTCCTACCTTTTATGTACTTGTTTGTGCTTGTAGCTAGAGGCACTAGAAGTAGGAAAAGATGAAAATGAATTATGTATAATAATATTGGTTGAAAGAATGCTATGTATACCGAGATATGAATTGTTGTTAGCTAAATTGTGTTTATTATTATTATGCTGGAGTGTGTGCAAATTCTGTGATCACCTTTAAATTACTTTAATCATATATTATGAGTTATATTAATTGAATCATACATATCACGTAGTTAGTTTCATTTCATTTGCTGCTATACTCGATGGGACAAGAGTATAGTAGTAGGGTTTGCAGAAACCATAAGTCTGCAAGATGGGCGAATAGGAGTTAGAAAGAACTATTTCAGGATGGGCGAGTAGGAGCTAGAAATAAACTATATAAGTTGGATTTTAAAGATGGGTTTTAAAGAGCCTGAAACACCTAACCACTGAATGGAGGGGTAAATCCATTCAAAACATATGATTTTCGGTAGATCATATGTATTGATTGTTCACTTGCTTGATGCATTCATATGCTTGTTTAATAATTTATTTGAAATTATTGATACGAGTACGTTGATTCGTGAATATTCTCACTAAGCTAGTTATGCTTATACTCCGATAGACTTTTATTGTAACAGGATCAATTTCTCTTATGCTCGAGGATTTCATATACTTTAGTGGAATTATGTTTTGGGGAGCTTCTGGAAATATTTTGAAGATCTTAGACTAAATATCCTTTAATATACTTTTGGTTTTAGTATTGTTTCATTATGTGAAAGACTAAGCTGATATTATGATTGTTTGGAGATTTATAGGGGAAAGCCCCTAAGATGATGTAAGGACTATATTCTTATAATGTTGGAATTAGATGGTTATCTAGATTTCTTGTATGCTGTATTTACTATCTCGAACTACACATCCCATCGATGTCTCCTATTGTTGTGATAGATGCCTTACATATGATATTGAAGCTTTCGCATGACTTCGGGAAGTCATTCTTAAGTTTTAATACCGTATGTGACGGACTGCCACGTCTAGGGTATCCTTTGGGGCGTGACAATAGGGCTCTTGAAAACACTACTAGATAGGCTCTACATGGATGGAGGAGAGACCATGAAAATGTGGGAGAAGCAAATGAAAAAATTGGCATTGAATGGGAGGAGATAGTAATTGGCAAATAATGGTGTTGAGATGATTAAATGAAAAATTACACAATTTGCAAAGGCTAGCTCACCCAAAGAGTACTTGGAGTGATACCTTGGACTGACAACATAAGGTGAAAATGGTCATGAGCATCAAACTTAGCTGTAGGGTAGACCAACGACACGTGTTGGACATGTAATTTTGAACAATCTAATGGATATAGGTGGTACTTTGTTATAAGATGATTATAAGTATCAAGAAGGCTTTGAAGTTCATAACATTATGTTAGCAATGAGTTTAATACCTTTAGGATTTGTTGAGGCTATGTAAGGTGGAGGTTCTAATAAGAAGACTGGTCTTGAGTGTGACTTAGTTGAAGCAAAGGGAGGAAAATTTGACTCGAACATGGTCGAAGTGAAAGGATATGGTTTCGATAGAAGAAAGGGTTTGCCTTAGGGAGGACGTGAACAAAAGTCCATTTTAAATGTTGGAGAACATTCTTTTATCTTTCTATAAGGAAAATATAGATTTACATCCCAATGGTTTATGAAGCAGTATTATAGTAGTTATTTATTAACATTGTTAATTAGATGATTTATTGAACAATTATACCACGTTGGTAACTCTCTTGTTGTATATATGTATATCTATATTGCATATAACTTTACAAGACGGACAATAGCTTTTGATGAATGAATCATTTTCCTTTTGTTGATTAAAAATACTTCCCTTCGATACTCCATTCTTGAAATCTCCTTACCATTGTGGTGAGGAAACCATTTGATCTATTTAAGTGTCATATTATATGGGTTAAGTTTGGCACGATCTTCTTTTGGTGCGCCATGTCTAATCGGAGGAATTGTCCATATCCTGTTTATTTCGTTGTTGTTTTACCCTATTTTTCAAAAATAAAAATAGTTGTTGAGTTCTCAGTGATTACCGAATACTTTGTAAAACCATAGTGAGTAATTGTTCCATGTTCTTGCTAACTTAGTGATTTTTCCTTCTAAGCACCTTATCTTTAATGGTAAACTACTTCTTTGTTTTATGTTGATTGTTTGAATTGAGTTTGGGTTCCATCTTAGGATTCTTAGCACACTAGAAGATTTTTACTTCATTTGATCAAGTTGCTTGCATCAAAGTATGATTGGCTTTGTTGGAATTCATAGAATATATAGGATTATGGTGGGAAAATTAGAAGGCTCTAAGCTTAACAGAGGGAAAAAAAAGAGGTGGGGACTTAACAACTTATGAAATTCCTTATACAAAAGAGATCCTTTTTCTAAATTATATTTGGTATTATATGTTTATCAAGTAAGTCGATACGAATATTAAAAGTTACGTTAAATTATTTGAGATACAACTTATCAAGTGTGCGTTGACTAGATTGAAAGTGTAAGCCACAGTTTTTTTATAATAACAAAAAAAATTAGATTTTTCCTTATATGCTTACTTAGGGTTCAAGAAATATAAAATATTACATAAAGAAAAATACAATAGGAAAAATTAAGTCTAAAATAAAAATCATGAAGTGTGTAAGGTTTTAGAAGATTGAAGCAAAATGTTAAATCAAAAGCTATTGTAGGCAAAAAAACTTTCCATACACACACACACACACACACATTATAACATATTGTATAAGATCAAGCTCCATTGATATAATGTATTGTGGAAATATATTCATATGTTCCACTAAAAGTTAAACAAATATCTAAGGGGATTAATTAATTAATTTTTCTCTTATTGCAATTATTATTTTTCATAAAGTGAGATTGGATAATTTAATTTGTGAAGAAATTATTATGTTAAAGTGTGCTGTTTTAAAAGGAAATTATTCAAAATATCTCCACTTTTTCTTTTTAGTGAAGATATTTCCAATCTAATTGAGACACTCGTGCAAGTCTTATAAGATTTGGAGTCTCTTTCTTGCAAAGAAACATACAACTACAAGATCTCCAATGGTTAAAAACAATAGTTAAAGAAGTTTTTAAAATTTAGAAGTTGGTAGGTCAAGGAAAAATCGCATCTTTAATGGAAAGTTTGTTTTTATTCCCACTTAAAGAATTTTTAAATGTTGGAATTGCATTATAAATAGAAGCATGGCTTCAAAGCTTGGGACCAGTTGAAAAAAAAAAGAAAATAGGACATAAGAATCTATGTACAAAAAAAAAAAAAAAAAAAAAAAAACTCTAAAGCATCATTCTTAAAGCTAATTTGATCAATCCATCATTATAAAGCATTTCAAAAGCTATATCCACACTCAGTTTAGAAGAAAATTTAGGAGATGCTAAATGGAACATTTTTCAAAGGTTATTGCGTTTCATCTTATACTAAAAGTTTGAGAACTTTTTACATTGTAATTCCATGTTATTTGCTTTGTAACACTTGTACTGAAAGTGTTATGGTGTGTGATAGGTGAAATACCCTAAATATATGTTAATCTAAATTAGAAATATGATAATTAAATAATATGAAAATACAAGTAGTTTTGAACCTTAAATTAACCTTGGTTTAGTTATTAAACTTAGGTAACTTAACTCATTAAATTAAGCAAACTAAAGTGTATAAATAGATACCTTAAAACAAATGAACTAGTAATTGGATCAATTTGAAAATAGACACACAACCATATTAAATTCTTCTTTCAAATTACCAAATTCCTCAAATTATATCAAAATATCAAAACTTAGTTAAATTCCTCTAAATCCAATTATCCACTTTACCAAAATTTTTAGTTTAGCCAATTAATTTAAATTTCAATATTCAAATTTTCAATTAATTAAATTTGAGCTAAATACCGAATTTAATATATTAATTAGCTAAATCGAATCCCTAATCCAATTTCCTTAAATTCTTATTGTTATTCCAATTACCTAATTATAAATTTCCTAGCCCCTAAATATAATATGCCAAACTAAGGATCCAAATGAACCAAGCTAGTTCATAAATTACTTAAGCTCAATTCAATATTTACTTGAGTTTGATTCGAGAATTGTTGAATCGAACTTAAATTCGAGCTATTTGAATAGTTTATCAAGTTGAACTCGTACTTTATATATTTAGCTTGATTAGCTTGCAAGCCTAATTGAGTTATATCAAGCTCAAGTCGAGTATAATTTTAATGGGATTCGAAACAAGTTTAGATATTAATATTATTTTAATGAGAATTAAAAAAATATTTTTAATAAATCTAGCCTAAACAAGTTTGATTGAATCGAGATCAGGATTTTATATTATTACCTTGAACTGAACTCAAGCTTAAAATCTTAAGTTAGATCGAACTTGATCCGAGCTTAAGCTTTGAAATTTTGAGTTGGACTCAAATTTGAACTCGACATTATATCGTCTCGGCTCAACTCATTTACGACCCTATGCCCAACCCATATGTTAAGCCTAACCCAGCTAATAGGTCTAGCCCATGTAAAGGCCTCAACTTATGTCTTGACATGAGCTTATTTTACAATTCTACAACTAAGTCACCTAATTATCGACCTCTAAAAAATCTCAAGGTGTACATTAAACTAACCTCATCTAATTACCCTTAATGACACGTCACAATATTCAAGAACGCTCCCCACATATTCCTTCTTATCCTTCTCATTTTTAGTTGAAAGTTGGTACCCTAAACCTCCCCAAAACCCATGCCAAATTGAGATCTCAAATTTCACCAATACCTCATATCATTTCAAGATATAATTAGGTAAAGTATTACCTAAATCTTACACTATTGAATTACCCATTTCTATACCAAAAATATAATCTCTATTTCAATTGATTTCATAGGTGAAATTGAGGATTTAAAGCTGAAGTTAAAGATTGAGGTTGGATTTAGAAGTTTCATCAACTTGCTAGTAGGAATAGGAAAGATTATTAGTGTAAATTTACAAATCAAGTGAGTTAACCTATATAATTTGCCTTGATTGTGTTGTAAGCATTAAAAATCATGTAAATACTAAAAGTAAATTGAAATTTAGAGTTTGATAAAAATAATATAAATACATATAAACAAAAATATATAGTAGTATATATATGTATTAATAACTGTTATTTTGTTGAAATCGTTATATACATACATACATATATATATGAGCATGTTAGGCTGATTATAGTGTATACATGTATTTTTAATGCATTTTGATTGTGATATTATGTGAAATTTATATTGTTGATGCTAAAATATAGGCCTAGGCCCACTCGGTCTTTTAGGGAGTTAGAAACCTTAGCCCTCAGCAGCCTATGGAAAAAACGGCTCGATTCATCTCAGAGAACATAACACTACAACTATATGAGCTGATGTGGGACTCGACCTCGAGCCTATACCTTAGAACACCTCTTCAAGCTCATCAGGTCGCTCATGTCCTCGTCTCATGACCTATTCACATCTCATGGCTGGAGGGACACCAATAGCTCGACTGCGCTCTACGATGCCAAGCCCTCCTATCAGGGTACCACTTTTGTACCTAGTACAAAGCCTTGTACTAGGTATCCTGGTATGATGTTTAAACCTTATAAATCCTTCTCCACCTCAACACCCCACCCCGGGCAAGGGGACAAGAAGAATAGAGGGTGAACAGGAAAAATAGCATAGAGTACAAATAGAAAAAAACATATCTGGCATTCTGTTTGCACTACCTTTATCTTTAGCCACATACTGACTTGAGTATCGGAGTGACCGCACCAGGCAACTCTCGGCGCCCCTCTGACCTTTCTTTTGATGTTTGCTGGAGCAATCTCTATCGTCTTAGACTTGGCTAGTGCAACATTTTGGCACTGTCTGTGGGAAAATAACCATTAAACACTAATAAACACTTTCCCATCACCTCTTATCCTTTTCTTTCCAAAGAACCCTCTTAGAACCTCAAGCGATAAAATCGCCCTCTCTCAATGGCCAGGCGCCAACGAAGCAGGAACCAAGGTGATTCTACTCCTTTACCACCCATCTCTTACGCCGTTGATGGCGAAGCCTCTGAGGTACCATGTTACGGCCTAACCATTGTCACATACGCTAGCCCTATCGATGAGGGCCGTATTTTGGAACTGGAACATTTGTGCAAGCACCTAGTGCATCAGAATATAGAAAATGAGTGGTCAAATGCTCTCTTACAGGCCAGGATAACGGAGCTAGAGGGGCTGAAGGATCTACACCTAGAAGAGCACCTCCAGGACAAACAGAAGTGTCTCCCAAGCTCAATCGTCACTCAAACGAGGAGAGCAGCCAACCGTACAACCCCATAAGGGTGTTGCAAACTTCCTCAGGGCCAAAGCCTCCCACAAGGAGTGTTCACACACTCCCGGATCATCCCAAAATGCTCACCACAGGACCTACGTCTTGCGAAGCCATACGAGGGCCATGGACAGAGCATTACGAGCACATACTGCCTCGCAGCACTCAGTTCAAGCTGTCATACGACACCAGGTTGACAACTATCAACATAATAGAAAGAGAACGGTAAACCCCCATTTAGGTAGGGACCAGGAGAGGAACATCCCCATCCTAAAAGACACACAACTCAGTTCCAATAAGGAACGTGTGCTGGAAGAGATACGTGACATGATGAGGAGATCGTCTACTATCAAAGAAGGTTTTGAGGGCGAGCCAGCTATAAAGGTACCACTGGCTAAGACACCCTTTGTGCTCAAGATCCAGTCTAAGGTGCTCCCAACAAGAGTGATTTTGCCCGCTTTAGAGTCATATGATGGGACGATGGACCCAGAAGATCACATTGCCCAATTCCAGTTTGCTATGGCAATACATAACTTCTCAGATGCCATATGGTGCAAGACTTTCCCTACCACCTTCCAAGAAGCGACCAGGATTTAGTTCAACAAGCTCGAACCAAATATGGTAAGCTTGTTTTCCCAGCTCACCGACCTCTTTGTTGCGTACTTTATGATGAGCAAACCACCATAGAAGAATACCTCTTACCTCTACACAGTACGACAAAAGCTTAGCAAACCCCTGCGGGATTATCTAGCAAAGTTCAACAAGGCTTGCTTGGAGATCCCGAACCTTAACTAAGGCATGGCATTGGAAGCCACCAAGTAGGGGGTACTAGTTGAGAGCCCATTCTTCGACTCCCTTTCCAAATGCCAACTTACGACACTCGAGCAAGTAAGGAAGAAAGCTCAGAAGTACATCCGATAAGAAGACATGTGGAATGCTCGAAGAGAGACCGAAAGTCACTCAACTCAGGCTCGAGCACATGAGAATATTCTTTAGGAAAGGAATTGACTAAGGGATCACCGCGACTCCAATTGGCTAGATAAAAATCGGGAAGTAAAATATGGTGACAAGTGGAGACTCTTTCCTATGTATGATGAGTTCACTCCTCTTAAACTAGCTGTGAATGACTTGTTTCTCGAAATAAGGAACAAGGGTCTCCTTCCCCCATTATCTTCTATATGGCCAAGCTCCCAACGAAAAGACTCTAAAGAGTACTGAAAGTATCATTGCGACTGCGGGCATGAAACAAGCAATTGTTGGTAGCTCAAAAGCGCCATAGAAGATGCCATATGCTGAGGTTGGATAAAACAATACGTAGATCACGACTTGAAAGTAGAACCTCTGGCACAAAAAAAGAAAATTGATGAATTTGAGAAGAAGCTAGCCACTCTGAACCACTCGGATCACTCACATCCTCGTCGATTGTGTCACAACGATATTAACACCCTACTTGGTAGACCCATCACCTTGACGAAGGCCAGATTGCCATCCAGTACGTCTCGACTAGTGATGAATGTGGAACTGAAGAAGTTGAGGATGGATTCCACTATCTCGTTCTCCTATAAGGATTACGAGGGAATCTAAACCCCACACCAGGATGCCCTGGTTATCGCCGCTTGCATATCAGGATGGAAGGTAAAAAAGATACTGATTGACACTGGAAGTAGTGTTGACATGCTCTTTAACTAGGCTTACAAATAGATGAAACATGAGCTGAAGCTGGAATTGAGGTCATATGATCACGAGCTGTATGGATTCGACAATTGACTTGTTAAAACTCGAGGCATCATAACGCTGCCTCTTGAGCTAGGTGGAAAGCCGCACAATGTTGAACATTTGATTGGTTTTCTCCTAGTAGACTGTTAGTCTCCCTACAATGTGATATTAGGCAGAGGCAGTCAATCCATATTCTCTATGATCGTCTCCCAACCCTACCTCAAAGCCAAATTCCCCACCCTAGCGGGAGTAGGCATGTGCCAAGGAGGCCAGGAATAGTCTCGACAATTGTATATCAGAGTCTTGAAAGGAGATTGTATATGCACGATCGAAGCGAAGCCTGGGGAAAACCTCGAGCAGCGTAGTGAGCCAGTTGAGCTTGGGGAAGAGATTACCCTCGATGATACTCCTGACCACACGATTAAAGTTGGGGCAACCCTCTGCCCCAATGTCAAAAAAGATTTAATTGCCTTTTTGAAAGCAAACATAGATGTGTTTGCCTAGTCACCAGCCGACATGATAGGCGCAAGCTTCGGCATCATCGTGCATAAGCTTAATATTAACAAAGTCCTTATGCTGGTATGACAAAAAATCTGACACTTTACCCCTCAGAGATAGGCTACCCTTAAAGAGGGAGTTTAGAAGTTGCTTTGAACTGGGGTCATCATGGAAGAAAAGTACCCCACTTCGCTGGCTAACGTAGTGCTGTCAAGAAGTCTAGTGGCAAATGGTGAATGTGTGTAGATTACACCGACCTCAACAAAGCATGCTCGGAGGATTGCTTTCCTTTGCTACGAATCGACTGGCTCGTTGATAACACCTTGGGACACGAGCTGTTAAGCTTTATGGATGCCTTCTCTGGTTACAAGCAGATGAAAATGAAGGATTCGGACGTGGTCTATACCTCGTTCATTATGACATTCAGCATATATTGTTATAAGATGATGCCCTTCGGGTTAAAGAATCAGGCGCAATGTTTCAAAAGTTAGTCACCAAGGTGTTCAAACTTCAGATAGGTCGAAACATGAAAGTCTATGTTGATGACATGATAGTAAAAAGTAGACAAGCCAAAGATCATCTACATGACCTCTAAGAAACCTTTGACCGACTTCGTTTCTACAACCTGAAGCTGAACCCTCAAAAGAGCGCGTTTGGAGCCTTAGAAGGGAAGTTTTTGGGATATGTGGTATCTTAGAGGGCATTAAAGCAAACCCTGAGAAGATCAAAGCCATATTGGCCATGAGCCCGCCCAAATCGATAAAAGAGGTGCACAGCTCACGGGCAATATAATCACATTGAGTAGATTCCTCCCTAAAAGCGTAGTCCGATGCTCTGAGTTCTTCAACATTCTCAAGAAGCCCGACAAGTTCGAATAGATGGAGAAATCTCAATAGTCCTTTGATGAATTGAAACAATACCTCACTTCGCCGCCGATATTGAAAACCCTGATAGAAGGCGAAACTTTATACCTCTACTTCGTAGTTAACGCCCGAGCCCTATCATCCGTCTTGACACGAGCTGAAGGAAAGCAACACTAGCCAACATAATACATTAGCCACATCTTTCAAGACCTTGAACTAAGATATACCAAGTTGGAAAAGTTTACCTTGGCAATCGTGATATCCGCATGACGCTTACGCCCTTACTTTGAAGCACACCAGGTCGTTGTGTTCATCGATGTACCGATAAGAACATTCCTCCAAAAACCAGATAGGTCAAGAAGAATGATGAAGTACGCTATAGAACTAAGCACCTATGGCGTTCAGTACCAACCTCAAGACGCCATTAAAGCCTAATTCTTGATAGAGTTCGTGGTCGAATACAGCGGCCCTTCTACATAGGAAGACGGGGAAAAACCTGAATGGACCCTGCATGTCGATGGTTCCTCCATGCAAGGAAGAAGCGGAGCCAGCCTTGTCCTCAAAGGTCCCCACAGAGTGAAAATAAACTATACCTGAGGTTTGGATTTCCCATCGCAACAATGAAGCAGAATATAAGGCTTTGCTGGCCGGGCTCAGGCTTACCGTAAACATCAGAGTAGACATAGGGAATCTCAAGATCTTTTTTGATTCTCAGCTCGTGGTCTAATAGGTTAAGGGCCTATACAAGGCTAAGAATGAAGAAATGGTGGGATACTTAGAAGTAGTCCGGTCCCTCATGACGAACTTACCCTCGTGGGATATAGTAAAGATCCCACGGATCGATAACGCCAACGTCGATATACTTTCGAAATTAGAATCAATGATATCCCCTGACCTGGGAAAAGTTGAAGAAAGGATATTCATAGAATATCTACATGAAAAGTCTACAACAGTGCCACCCCATGAAGTGCTTGATCTTCAGTGTAAGGCGCCACCCCTGAATTGGATGACACTAATAGAAAGTTACCTTAAGGATGACACCTTACCCTAGGACAAAGTCGAAGCCAAAAAACTGACATGCCAAGCAGCAAACTATTCCCTCATCAATGGAGACTTATACAAAAGAGGTTTCATTTTCCCCCTTCTTTGATGTTTATGGCTACAAGAAAGACAACGAGTCCTCGAAAAGCTCTGCATGGGTGAATGCAGCATTCACATCAAAGCTCAATCATTGCACACTCGGGTTATGCGGGCTGGTTATTTCTGGTAAACCATGAAGAACGACACAAAAGAATTTGTTCAACGTTGTGAGCAATGCCAAAAGATCGCTCCCATCACCCATTCCCCAAGTTCCGACCTGCTCTACCTCACCAGCCTATGTCCATTTGCCATATGGGAATTGGACATACTCGGACCCTTCCTACCGTCCACATGATAGAGAAAATTTATCATAATGGGATGTAACTACTTCACTAAATTGGTAGAAGCCAAAGCGGTCACAAAGGTCAAGGATACAAATGTACAACGTTTCATCTACAACAACATCATCGTTAAATTCAGGATCCCACATTCTATAATCATGGATAACGGAAGGCAATTTAGCTAAAGAAAAAAAAAAGGACTTCTGCGCCGAGTATGGTATAACACCTCACTATACCTCCGTTATGTACCCCGTGCCAATGGACAAGTCGAAGCAATCAATAAGACCATCATGTAGTCTCATAAGGCCTAAGTAGACCGACAAAGCGGACAATGGGTAGATGAACTACCTAGTATTTTATGGGGGTAATGTACCATCTGATGAGCTTCTACTGATGAGACTCCCTTTCGCCTTGCCTTTGGCTCCAAGGTTGTTCTGCCCATCGAATTAGGATTACACAATATTCGAGTGGCCTCGTATGATGAATTGATTAACAAGGTTGGCCTCCAAGCTGATCTCAACACCATCGAGGAAATTGGCGACACTATAAGCAAGAGAATCCTCACATATCAATGAGAGCAGCGTGGTACTACGACGAGAAGGTTCGACACAAATTTTTCCTCTTCGAAGACCTCGTTTGCAAAAAACTAGAAGTGATGGGCTTGGAAGAAGCCCATGGAAAAACTTGCCCTAAACTGGGAAGATCCAAAAAGGGTGAAGGAAGTCTTAGGGAATGGAGCCTATAAGCTTGAAACATTGGAAGATGAGCTCATTCCTAGGATCTCGAACGCCAAGAATTTAAGAAGATTCTTTGAGTAGCAAGAAACCACGTGTAAAATGTAAAAAGAAAAGCATTCACGAATGAAATCATGATTCCTTATAAAGAACATGTCATGATGATGTTCAGAACAAATTCTTGCGACTTAAATAAAAGAGCTCGGGTAACTCCCTCTTACGGGTAACTCCCCTACAAGAGCTCGGGTAAAACTCTCTTATAGGTAACTCCCCTAAAGAGCTTGGGTAACTCCCTCTTACAGGTAACTCTTCCACCACCTCGAACAACTACCTTCAATAACTACTCTCACACACTCAAGCAAATAAACCCCAAAAGGGCTAAATAAAAGAAACTGAGCAAAAAGAAAGCACAACCAAACACATGAGAAATCAAGGTTGTTGTTTATTGATTTCAATAAAGCAAATTGTTACGGTAGTTTTGACTGGCGTCATAACCAGGATAGTTTTCCATTGGCATCCTGGCTAGTACAATAAAGTGTTGACATGGACACGACTTTCTTCGAGCTAAACTCAACTACGACTTCAAGGGTCTCGACAAGGATCTGAACCTCAAATTAGAAAAACTCTTCGAGAACCATTTGACCATGGCTCGACACAAGTTTATCCATAAGAGAAGTCCTCCTATTGATTCGGGCAATACCCTCACTTCGTGTCCTTGACCATCGACCTGAGCTTGTCTATATAATAACAAAAATGAACCTCAGCTGGATCCAAGCTTGGCACTACTAGATAACAGGGACTGAAGAGCCACCTCCCTAGTAAGCCCCCCACCAATATGACGACATGATACCCGGCTTCCAGAGGAGATCATCACCTCTCAGCTCCAACAACCTCTACCTCCCATCAAGCACTTTACATGAGATTGATTAGAAATGAGGAAAAGGGGTTGGGTAGCCTCTCTATGACGACCTTGTCCTAAATTGTTCAACAAAATTAAGCCCCCTTTCATGCGTATGCAACTATCGTAGTCACCACGGCTGACCCTAAGAGTGCATGCTAGCGGACATCTTGTTCAAATAACTATAGAAGAGAAACACAATCCCGAATGAGACAGCCATCGGGACAGGCAGAATTGCATTTCGGGTAACACACCCAACTCACTACATGACCTGGGTGACTGGTTTGTGTAAACAGGGACTACGAGACTCTCGACCCATCTGAACAGAGACAACAAGACTCCTTTAGCACCTCGACTAGCGAGGTGCCCATGGGCTTGACCTCTCAAGCCAACGAAGTATGATAGAGGTGACTCCCATGACTCCTCACAATTTTCTTACGAGTATTTTTTGTTTGAGCTTGACGATGGTAATAAAAATAAGTAAGAACACTGTTTTAGAGAAGGGAATTCACGCACAAATGGTATTTATAGAGCTACAAAGCTCTCATGGGTACGATATTCAATGCTACCAAACCTCGAGGATCTTGAGCACAAATCGCCCCAATCGTCAGATCATGCTTAGGGAATCTACGACCACCAGAATGGAAAGTTTTTTTGACACATGTAACCCCCTTAGCAAAACATCATCATCCACTCGAGAAAGTCGTACTTGCAGACCTACGACTAGTCTTAGAAAAACGCAACAAAGCCTAGGCGATGTAACCCAATAAAAAGCAAAGTTAGGAAGACCAATAAAAAACAGCAAGACAAAATAGGGAAATTTTAATTATTGAATAAAGATCAGGTCGGAAAGAAACAAATTTCATTGATAAGTGAGGAATACATCATTTCAGATTACGTTAATACTAAAAAAAAAATTTCCAATCTGTAGTATAACAAGAAAAGACCCTAAACACCCAGTTCACTTGCCACAAGCCCCAAAGATCTCATCGCTTGTGATGGACTAGGGAACACCGCTAGCACCACTTGACCCCTCAACAAGCCCAGCTTCGACCTGCCTTTCGGAAGGGCCTTCGACCTGCCTCTCGGAAGGGCCTTCGACCTAAGGGGCACCATCGACGTCAGAGGCCGCGGACAACAAAACCTTCTGGTCGGGATCCTGAGTCATCACGACACCCTCATTATGGCTTTCTTGAGCATTAGGATCGCTACTTTCTTGGCGACCAATGACCCTTACTTCCTCAGCGACCTCCGCAGTAGCCTCGATCGCACCTTTAGCAATAACCTCTCTACCTCACTCGCCATCACCTTTACCATCACTCTCGTTGCCAGAGCCTTTCTGGGGAACTTCCCCCAAGCGAGCCACTAAGAAGCTAACATCCAAGTTTGGATACTTCTCTAATAAGTTGCTCCTTATCAACTTTGCGGCGTTTTGGATAAGTTTGACGTGCGTATCCTTCCACTCCTGGCTCTTAAACATCTCATGAATCATTCGCTTCTTGGTGACCTCAGGAATGAGTTGACCACTTTGAAGATCCACGATGTGACCCTATGAAAACAACAATAATCAGCTAAACGGAAGCCGTTACAACAACAATAAATGATGCGACTAAAAACCAAGACAACCTTACCTTCAACTTCTTGTAATCTTCCTTTAGTGAGTGTAAGCTCTCCAACAGCTTCCCCTTTTCTTAGGCAGTAAACCAAAGTTCCCATCTTTGCCTCCTCATGGTGGTCTCCATCTCATTCACCAGGCGAGAAAGCTTATCTCGCTCCTCCTTCACATTTTTCCATTTATCCTCAAACTCGCTCACTGCTGTCTCTGCGAATGCCTGTCTCTTCCTTAGATTGCCTATGTTAGCTTGTGCTCGTATGATCTTATCCTCCATCTCAGTACGTAGCTTATCACGCTCATCAGTTAGAGAAATCAAGTCGCTCTTCAGCCATACCTCGCTTTGCTTCACTTTGGCAAGCTCCTTCTCTAAGCTCACCTGTTATGCCTCGAGCTTAGCAACTCCCTGCGCAAATGAGACGTGTTAAAAAAAAAAAATAAAAAGGAGGAAATGGAGAAAAGGAAAAGCAGCAATAAAATACGATGTACCACCCCGTGACTCTCCCTCAACAGCCGAAAGGCCATAGTGCTGGTCACCAGAGCCTATAATAAAGAATAGTTGACATAGCTTGCCAAACACAACTTAATTTCGCTTAACTATGGAATTCAACAAACATAATGACACCGTTACCTCATAAGTCTTCTAAGTGGAGAAATTTACAGCCAAATCCACCGATGACAATTCATCATAGAAGGCCTTCAACTTCTTAAGGTCATTGGGCTGGCCAATCTCATCGAAGGATAACCAATTCACTGCAATCTTACTCCATTTCAACACCTTCCCTTCGATGAAATCAAGTGTTGCCGCTCTCGGACTGGCTCCCATGACTGCGGACCAACATACGACCTTTTGTGCTAGCATTACTACTCGTACCAACTTCACCAGCAGTAACAGGAGCTCGAACCTATGTTGATATGGGAGATAGCTGGGTTGAACCACGTTTTTCTCAAGATGGAGCCACCCTTACCATCGCCAACACCAGTACCAACCCTACCGACATCACTTACACCTATAGCTCCCACAGCCCCTTCTCCAGCTCTTTGCTCCTGCTCGTTAACATCAATTATGGGCAACGTGACCTCGAGTAAGGTGACCTCAGTGGCACCTTCGACCTCAACATGTCACACCTCAACTCTTGGTCTCTTCATCGACGACATCTTTCATTTCTTCAAAGGATCATCCAGCACATCGGCTACATTTACCATGGGCATCACGTGCTTTGCAAAACAAAAGATAACTAAGTCAGCATCGATATAAAATTACCTGCCCAGCTGAGCTCAATAAGCTCGCACCCTCGACGATAGAAAGAACCTTTCCCCTAAAGCTCAACTCGATAAGTCATTTAGGGGAAGAGGAGAGACAGAGAGAGATGGCTCGATGCCATAAACAACTAGGTCGCACCTTTGTCGGTTATCAGCCTCCTATTCACAAAGTTCCTTATAACGAGCGCGGCATCATACAACCTTCCACCTCATTCTTACAAGGCACCCTCTAACACCATCATCCCATTAGCATCATGCGCCATTAAGGACGGGGATCTCTCACGAATGGGCTTATACCATTCGACCTAAAAATCAAAGCCTTGTTGCACACCATCCCCCAGCTTGATTATCCAAAACTCACACTTCCAGTTAAACCCACTTAAACTTATGAGCCCGGCAAGTAGCTAAGGACACTTAGGCTATTTGGCAAAGTACCACCACCCCTTTTGTGACCTCTTGTAAAGAAAGAGGTGCCGAAATAAGGTCATAGTAGGTCGCACCGACATGCTGAGACAAATGGCCTCGAAAGCCATCAGTATTTGCTATGTATTAGGCAAAAACTAAGCTGGGCACAGATGATGAAAATTAAAAAACTCCTTTTGAAAAGGAGAAAAAGGCACTCTCAACCCAAACTCAAATGACTTCTTATACAAAGCAAATTGCCGACCACCAAAAAGGCACACGCGATCCTCCTTCCTAGGCTTCCTAATCACCCAATTCTGTGGAGCATTGTACATCTCTTGATTAAAAATAGCTTAAATCTCTCCCTTTGATAGCTTATTACGAATCCCATGTGGGTGGCCACCCATAGGACCATCTTCTTGCACCACCTCCGAGTACAATGGATGACTGGTGTCCTCTCCAGACTGTTAGAAGGATAAACATCCTGGGACCCCAATAAACCCTCTTAACTTAGCGTAGGGAACATAATTGGAAGCACCTTGATGCCTTGGCACCGACCTCGGAGATTTGATTGATCTCTTATTGCGACCATTAATGGAAGTAGAGCCTTACTCTTTGACCTATGCCTATCACTCGACTCCGAGCCACTGTACCTTAACTCTGTATCTCCCTCTTCCCTCTTCTCTCCCCACCTCGTGGGTGAGCCGTCGAACCGTGCTAACCGATTCGAGCGAGAACGATTGGGTAGCAGAGGTACTTGAACTCAACATTGTTAACAAAGTTGGGAAGACGCCAATGAACTGAAGACGAAAGAAACGTTTGGAAAATCTCTCAATGGAATGTAAAAAGAAAATACTACCAAGAAACCCTCACTAAAAAGGGGTACTTATAAAAGCGTAGGGAAAATGGAAAGGCCCAGCCCCCTCGAAATCCATGAGTAAGCCTTATGGCCCTGACATCATGACCAATCACCACGACTGTCAGAGCTAGACACAATCATTGTCAGGACTTTTCATATCCATAGGTCCCCTTGAAAGTAACATACCCCCTTGGACATTGCGAAGCGTGTTAGGTAGAACATCCCATCAGGAAATTCAACTATTCTCGCAATAAGACATCACTAAAGGGGGATGCATCTTAAATGGAAAGCTCATATTGCTTCGATCTGAACTCCCTGAAGACAACAACCTCGTGGGTATACACTCTTTTTGCTCTCACATCGAGAGTAAGGGACAAATGTTGATAGTAAAATATAGGCCTAGGCCCACTCTGTCTTTTGAGGGGCCAGAAACTTTAGCCCTTAGCAGCCCATGGAAGAAACGACTCAATTCATCTCGGAGAACATAACACCTCATCTATACGAGCTGCTGCGGGACTATACCTCGACTCCACACCTCAGAACACCTCTTCGAGCTCATTAGATTATTGGGTCGATTAGTTTGTCCTCGACACTACTCGACCTCATATCCTCGTCTCACGACCTAGTCACATCTCATGGCTGAAAGGACACCAATAGCTTGGCCGCGCTCCACGACACCAAACCGTGAGACGAGGATATGAGGTCGAGTTAGGTTGAGGATAAGCTGATGGACCCAACGATGTAAGGAGCTCGAAGAGGTGTTCTGAGGTGTGGACTTAAGGACGAGTCCCACAGCAGTTCGTATAGCCGAGGTGTTATGTTCTCCGAGATGAATTGAGTCGTTTCTTCCATGGGTTGCTGAGAGCTAAGGTTTCTGGCCCCCCAAAAGACCGAGTGGGCTTAGCCTATATTTTATTGTTAACATTTGTCTACCCACTCTCGATGTGAGAGTAGAAAAAGTGTATACCTGCGAGGTTGTTGTCTTTAGGGGCAAGAAGAACAGAGGGTGAACAAGAAAAATAACATAGAGTTCAGACAGAAAAACAACATATTTGGCATTCTGTTTGCACCACCCTTATTTTTACCCACAGACTGACTTGAGTGTTGGAGTACTGCACCAAGCAACCCCCATCGCCTCCTGACCTATCTTGTGATGTTTATTGGAGCAATCTTTACTGGCTTAGACTTGGCTCATGCAACAAATATAATATATGTACATATATATCGAACTAAATAGTATAAAAATGAGATATATTATTAAATTTGTGAAATTAATGATGAAATTGATATGTATATGTGTCGACCATGGTATATTGAATATATATATGTGTGTGTTTTTTATTTGATATTTAGTGATTAATTTAAAAAATTTAAAGTATATGTATATGTATGCTGGACCAATGTATTATATGTTAACATATATATTTGCAAATTTAAATTGATAATTAGTAGATAAAATTAATATGATAACATCTAGAAATTATGCATGAATTATTAATTCTAGAAATATATGTCTTGCACTACATTTATAATATTTTAATTAACTAAATGGGTTATTTTTCGGAAAATAACTAAAACTGGGCAGAATTGATACCGCATTTTTGCTTGAACCAGACTAACCCTTTGTTGGCCTAACTAATAAAAATGTGGATTATTTTTCTGTCAAGTGAACCGGCCTATAGCATGATTTAACCGGTTGAATTGCTTTGTTTATGATATTTATGCTTGTAACCGGCCTGTTTCACCTTGAACCGACCTGATAAATTTATGAAACTTTCTAGTTTAATTATATAAATAAAAAAGTCACAAAACTGGTCTAAGAAGCCTCGAATCGGTCAACTAATCATGGGATCGAATTAAATTGCATTGAAAATTGCTAAACCGATAAAATCAACAATTTGTTATTCGGGACCAAAATGATGTTTCTTGGACCGAACTTAAGTTAATTTGATAGATATATAATTTAATTAGTTAATTTGCAAATTTGGACTAATTAAATATTTGTTATATTAAAAATTGAATAAATATAAATTTTGGAATAAATTATATAATTAGGCTTAAAATTAGGTCCATTAGTAAATTATATTAGAAGATATCTACTTTTAAAGGTAAGTTCATTTAAGAAATTAACGTTTCAAGGTTAAAAAGAGGCATCAACGCTTCACAAAGTGAATCAAATGAGGTGTTAATATTTTGCAAAATTCATTTAAGGTATTAACATTTGGATTAATTTTTAATTAAGTTTTCTAAATTTTTGTTAATGGTCAAATATTAATACTTTATTTGACTTATTTTGCAAAATATTGATGCCTCTTTTTAATTATTTGAAACTTTCATATCTTAAATGAATTAATCTACAAACGTTGATATATTTTTTTTAACCATTTGAAATATTGATACATTAAATGAACTTATCTCTAAACATTGATATCTTTCTATGTAATTTACCTCATAGGAGAAGAACTACATATAACTATATGTAATAAATCCAAGACACTTGAACTCCTTTCAGCACCATTTTCAAAATTTGAAATATCAAGAGAATCAAGAATTACTTCTAACGTAAGCTCCGAACCCTTAATTCGAATATATGTCATAAAAACTTATACAATAAGATAGAAAAATTCTCAATTACTATTTTTTTTCTTTATACCATATTTACTTATATGTAAGTTTTATATGAAGTATGTAAATCTAGTTTATAAAGATTATCAACCCAGGTAGCAATAACATATAAATATTAAAAGATAATGAACTATCTATTTCTAAAGGAACAAAGGTAACTAGATTTTTCCAAATGGGAAATACATATTATATACCGTTAAAATGATGGTGCATCATAGGTCACTTTCAAATTAAAAAAGAGAGGTGAAAAAACCATCTCTAATTGTAATATGAAAACAACAATAACCTCACTAAGTATGAGACACTTAGTATGTCATTGATATATTGTCTTTGGACTAAAATACTAATTGTAAATGATATCCAAGAAGTCATTTTGGTAACATCTTTCAATTTATCTTAATAAATTGTTAAAAACATTTGGAAAATGAAAAATTGGATTGGTTAATCAAGATGGTTGAACTTAATGAAAGAGATGAGAGGAGTTAATCAAAGTAGGTCGATGGAAGCAATTTAACTTGCCTTTAAACCTGACAAAACCTATTTTTTTTAATGAGTTTATCTCTACTGTTTCATTCCTCATTTCCATCTTTCTTCAATTATAAATCAAAGCAATAACTAAAAAAATTAACAAAAAATTGACATTTTTGTGAATTAATTTATTATGAATCACATGGCTCAATGTATTGTCAATATTATGAATGATATGTGAGAGCATGTTAAATGTACTAGTTATTGTTCATAGGATTTCTCTAATATATTGCGTATGAAGGTAAAGATGGTGTGTGTAATTTTTGTTATGAGGTATATGTAATGCATCTATAATACCTCGGTTTGAGGCATTATAGTACATATGCACTTACTTATGACGTGTATAGGGACTTTATGTGCTAGTATTAACCGGTTCAAAGGTCTCAAAGGACCATGATAATTTGAGTGCTAATTTATATTCACTTAATCAAACTATATTTATATTAGGTCAATTTTCCATATGATTCTCGTCATCAACCTAATTTAGTTTATGGCGTTCCAAGAGGCCTTTTTGTTTAGTGTATGGCGTGATCTCTAGATTGGCTCAGTTAAGGTTGCAACTAGTGAGACAAACAAATAAATAATTTCTAGCAAAGTTAGATTTGGAATGACTATTAGTCAAGTGGGTGTATTTTGACTTCATGTGATTAGAAAAATGATGTTTATGGGAGAAAATATCGTTGGGTATAACATACCATATATATGTATGAAAGTATTAATAAAATTTTGACATATAGCAATGTTTGTGAAACAAGGATAGTAATTTATTTTTTGAACTATCTAATATCACCGTCATATATTATTCAAACATAATTGATATTTACCCACCATCAATATATACACACCACACAAGACATGTAATACTTAAAGGACTCTTTCTTGTTTAAGGTGGATTTCAATGTGCTATCCTGATAAATATTTTAGACGAGATTTTAATGGGTCATTGGATAGGATTCATTAATTATTGCCAATACATGGACTTCGTAGAAGTATTGGTAAGAAGCTCATGAGTTAGTGCAATATGGCATCTTTTATGCATGGCATGTCATAATTAAAGCATGAGACTTGATTTTACTGTTCTATTTAATCTATTTGGATCAAATAAAAGTTAAGGGGTTAGTTTATCTAATTTTAAGTGTAGAAGATGAAGTTGAATAAGGAACTTGATGTTTAGGGTATGAACGAACACAAACAAATCATAATTTTGTTTTATGGGAACTTATATAAAAGATTTCTTGTTGTATCCTGTAAACAAAAGAAAATAATAAATTAAGTATATGAATTAATATGTGCATATATATACTTAATGTATTATAATACCTTGGGCTAAATGTTTTGAAGCTTGCTTTCGCTACATAATGTGTGGATCTATTTGAATTATCAGATTTTTATCTATGTCGTATCTAGATCTAATATACATCTATAGTTTATCTGTAGTATATTTGTATCCTATATGTTTAGTTAATTAATGAGTAAAAATATCCATTTTTCATTGTCTGTTTGAAAATGATAAAATATAATACCAAAATGACCAGAATATGGTAAAACAAACTGACCTATGGTTTGATGTTTTAGTTATGTACTTAATTCGATTTGTTCTTATCCTAATCTTGAGAATAGTATAATTGCACCGTGTCTTAAATACTTTTGCTAAGAGTAAAATTCCTACTTTCTCTTGGGTTTTAATAGAGTGAAAAGGTTAGAGTTAACTGCTTGTATATATGGACCGCCATGAGGAAATTCACTTTATTACCATTGATTTTAAATGATTTTTACTCGATACTTTAATGTGAACTTGTTACTAGGTGTAGATTGAAAAATAATAAAATAAATTAACATGCATTATGAATTCTTACGCTACAAATGTTTCACATCAGTAGCAAGATTTCTTGTAGTGTTAGTGCTTTAGATATTTTTATTCACTAATTTGTCCAACAAGTGCTTAAAAAAATTGTGCTAATCAACAAAACACATCATCTATTTATTTCGCCCCATTGCATTATGGCACCCAATGACCCATTTTATTTGCATATGAGTTGATAGAAATCATGGGTCACTTGGACCAATAACCCGAGCTAGAGTTAAGGGTTTGTTGGATTTGGCTCGAAGGATCCTTGTAAATGATTCAAACGATGATGAATTGGAATATCTCAAAAGATATATGATACACTTTGGAGTAGAGTCTGATTTAAAGTGCTTGAGTCTTGAAATGCTATCATCAAAGGAGATCGGGTTTGCCATAATGCCTGTGATTGAGTCTATATTCGAATATCGAGCATCAGAGGAGATCATGCCCACCATCATGCCTATTATCTAGGCCATGATGGGTATCACACCCATGATCAATGGTGTTATCACATCATCATCGAATAGTTTGAAGACCTAAGGAGATAACGGGTGTCATCATGCCCATGACGCCGGTCGTAACTAGCCATATAACGCCTGTGATTGCTTGAAGATGGAGGAAGAAGTTTGATCTCCTGCCCTATTTACACATTTTTAAAATGCTAGTTTCTTATTTTATTTGTTTTTCTTTTATTTTTTCATATTTTCCCTTACTCAATTTATGAGAGTATATAAGGGTTATTAGTGATGTGTTTAGTAGTTTTTATTGCATGTTTTACCTCGATAAACTTTGTAATGTCCTTGTGACAAATTACCTTCTTGAATAAGATTGGGTTTTCTTGTCAAGTTTGTTCTTCATTGTTTCTTATCGTCATGCGTATCGATTAGAACAACTAGATTGATTTTGTCTTTGGTGCGTTTATCCAAGGATTAATTGTTCATATCTTTTAATTTTTCTGTTTCATCATTTTCAAAAACCCAAAAACATACTGTAAACCCTAAATCGCATTGAAAGCACTAGATCCACAAATTACTCAAATTCTCCCATCCGTTCTATCTTTGTATCAGAGCTTAGGGTTGTGGATGATGGCTTGGGGATTTGGTATTGGATTCTTTGCTGGGTAAGTTTCGTTATTTAGATTGCTTGTGCTGCAAGTTTGATTTCTTTTGAAGATTTTTGGAAAATCTGATGTTAAAAATGGAGATAGCAATGCTCTTAAGGGATAAAGCACCATTAATATGGGTGAGTTCATGGATATGAAGGAAATGATGTAAAGAATGCAACATATGATGCAACAACAAGGCGAAACCTTAAGGAGTATAGAATGAATTGTTAGGGGAAACCCTCCAATCCATGAAACACAAGAACAGGGGCATATTGAGGAATTAGAAGATAACCCTAAGATTCAAATTCCTTGTGGTGGAGTAGTAGATGTTCGTGGAAGAGGAAAAGGGAATGTGCATCAACTAGTATGTGGTTGTAGAGTTACAGATAATGAAGGTGATTTTGATGATCATCATGATGGGTGTAGGCCAAGAGGATTGCGTGGTATAAAGACCGTAAAACTGAAAGTACCATCTTTTGATGGTACCAGTGGAGCAGATAAATATTTTGATTGGGAAGATCAAATAGAAAAACTCTTTGACTATCATGATTGTAATGATATATAACGAGTTAAGCTTGTAGTGATTAAATTTAAGGGCTATGCTTCACATTGGTGAACAATGTATTAATTAGTATAAGGAGGAATGGAGAGCGAGACATAACTACATGGGGTAAGATGTGTGAGTTATTGTAGCGAAGGTTCATTTCAAATTGCTATGGCTAAGAATTGTTGATGAGGTTGCACACTTTATGAGAAGGAAGTAAAAGCGTGGTTGAGTATATTTAAGAGTTTAAGTTCCTTACTATGTGAAGTCAAATCATGGAAAATCCGGATCAATCAATTGCTAGATTCCTTGTAGGTTTGAAATATGAAATTTTAGATGTTGTTGAGCTTCAACGGATTGATACCTTGGAAGAAGCAATGTTGATGGCAGAAAAGGTAGAAAGGCAATGCAAATCTCACAAATCTTCAGGTAACTCTTCTAAATATGAAAGTAGCAAAAAGTTTTATTGGCATGATGATAAAAAGAGGAGTACTAGTAAACACAATGAGAAGCATGATTCTGCTCTTGACAAATCTATTGATGAAAAGGGAAAGTCAGTTTCTAAACCAAGTAATTCTAGTAAACAACCATATTGTTTGCATTGGCTCAATTATAAGGGCTTAATTCATGTCAATAGGTTGGTATCGGTTCCTATCTCTATACTTAACCATTACATTGATGAAGTTTTTTGTGATGTAATGCCTATGAACGTGTTTCACATTTTATTGGGTCGCCCATGGCTATTTGATTGGAATGTGAACCACAATGGAAAAGACAATACTTGTTTCGTATTATTCAATGGTATGCGAATTAAATTGTTTCCTATGAGCCTCGAAGTGATAAGGCAAACACATCGGAAATTGAATCCCCCTTAAGAAGGAGTCATTTTTGATGACATAAGGGAAGGTTGAGAAGGAATTAACCAATGGGCAACAATGTATTTGTTGGATGTGAAACAGGCTTTGGAAGTTGAAGTTAACCTTTCTATCCCGAATGAAGTTTAAAATTTGTTGGCTTAATTTGCTGTTTTTTTTAGAAGAACTTTCAAAAGGATTACCTCCTTTGAAGGGTATGAAGCATCAAATTAATCTGGTACCTGGAGTTGCATTGCTTAATAGGCCAGCTTATCAAATGAATCTCAAAGAAGCTAAAGAGTTGAAGAAGCAAGTGGATGATTTGCTATAGGAGGGGTTTGTATGAGAAAGTACGAGTCTATGTTCGGTACCAGCTTTATTAGTGCCCAAGAAAGATGGTAGTTGAAGGATATGTGTGGATAGTGGGGCGATTAAATCATATCACTGTGAAATACTGGTATCATATACCATATCTTGATGACATGCTAGATGAGTTCCATGGTGCTCATTTATTTTCCTAGATTGACTTGAATAGTGGATATCATCAAATAAGGATGAAGGTTAGAAGAGTGGAAGATGGCTTTTAAAACCAAGCATGGTTTGTATGAATGGATGATAATGCCATTTGGCTTGTCTAACGCTTCTAGTACTTTCATGAGATTGATGAATTATGTATTAATAGAGTTTTTGCAGGAGTTTGTAGTAGTTTATTTTGATAATATTTTGGTATATAGTCCAGATATAGAGAGTCATATTATGCACTTGACTTCGGTTTTTATGGTATTGAGGAATGAGAAATTGTATGCCAATTTAAAGAACTGTATCTTCTATAGAAGTGAAGTGGTATTTCTCAGATTTGTTGTGTCTAGAGAGGGCCTTCGTGTTGATGGTGAGAAGATCAAGGCTATCACTAAGTGACCTATTCCCATAAATGTTTTTGAGGTACGTAGTTTTCATGGGCTTATTTATTTATTTTTACAAGAGATTCATCAAAGATTTTAGTACCATTGTGGCACCATTGATAGAGTTAACGAAGAAAGGAGTTTCTTTCCTTTGGTGTCAAGCGGTCAATTAAAGTTTCGAGTTGATAAAGAAGAAATTGACTTCAATGCCATTGTTAGTGCTACATGATTTTAACAAGGTTTTTTAGCTTGAATGTGATGTCTCCAATATTGGACTTAGTGTAGTTCTTATGCAAGAGAGTTGTCCCATTGCATATTTTAGTGAGAAGCTTCACAGATTTGCACTGAACTATCCCATCTATGACAAGGAATCATATTCTTTGATTCGAGCTCTTTGAAATATTTAAAGAGTTCATCATATTTTTTGATCATGAATCTTTGAAATATTTGAGAGGTCAAAATAAGTTGTCCAAGAGGCATGTGAGATGGGTTGAGTTCTTAGAGACATTTGCATATATTATTAAGTATAAGAAAGGTGACACTAATGTAGTAGTTGATGCATTGTTTGGAAGGCATATATTATTAAGTTCTATGTAAACCAAATTGATGCGGGTTTGACCAAATTATGGAACAATATTATGAGGATAGAGCATTTGCACTCGTTGTAGTAGCTTTTGGAGAGTGAAGCTCTGCAGATGGCTATTATCAAGTCGATAGATATTTGTTTCACAAAGGAAAATTATGTATTCCACATGGATCAATGCAGTAGATGTTTGTTAGAGAAGTCCATGGTGGTGGACTTTTTGGACATGTTGGGAATCATCGTACTTTTGATGCATTGAAGGAGCATTTTTATTGGCTTAGTATGGCTAAGGATGTCCATAGAATGATTGATGGGTGCACTGCTTGCAAGAGGGCCAAAAGTCGAAACGAACCGCATGGCTTATATTTACCATTGCCCATCCCTACCAAACCTTGGGTTGATTTAGGTATGAACTTTGTCTTGAGACTTCTTAAGACTCAAAGAGGACATGATTCTTAATGCGAATCTGATAGCATCAAGCTTAAAGCTGACCAAGTTCAAGTTCAACAATCAATTTCAAGGAATTAGAGGCACAATGGCTGGAGTTCCAAAGAAAAAAACACGAGTCAAGCAAATTAAGGGAGCTTATAAAATAGTTTGGGACATGAAAGATTAGAGCTTGAAGCCTTGTATGCTGGCCTTTAATTGTTTTTATGTCTTTTCAAATTTCTTTTATGGCTTTTCAAATTTATTTATTTTCTTATTAATGTAGGAATTATTTACAATTATGTTTTTTAGTTATATAACTACCACAATTATGTTTTTCAGTTACGTTGTTAGTTATGTAACTGCCGTAATTATATTTTTTAATTACGTAACTACCTTATAATAAGCCTATATATAAAGGCTAGTAACTACTCAAGATAGATATAGAAGTTTTTATCATATCTTTTGAGATATTTGAGAGCACTTTTAAGTGTGAAACCCTCTATGGCGATTTTGAATATTGAGTTTTGATTCTCTTTATTCTTGAGTTCTTATCTATTCTAGTAGATGTAATATGTCATATAATAGATTTGTTAATAAATTCCAGAAAACATTTGATGTTTGAAGACTATGACACATAGATATTTAGAGTATATTAAAAGATATAAGGATGCAATAAAAAGGTATAAGAATCTTGTAAAAAATATAGAAAAGGATTTAGAAAGGGTTAATAGGCAAATGATAGAATTAGAACGAAGATTAAATGAAAATATAATAAAACTGACTACATGTTCACAATTTAGATTTATTTTGGATGTAATTTATACAAGAGAAAAAGAAATAATAAAGTATAATGAATTGATAAGATATTTTAAAGGATTGACAAGTACCATAATGGTGTGATGCATAATTTTGTTGAATACATAAAGGATAAAATCCAAAGGATAAAAGGGCTAAAGGATCACATAAAGGCAGAACAAGGGAGATTAGAATTCTGGAAAAAGGATATTAAAGGAATTGAAAAGGCGTTGGAAAAGGGAAAACATCAGACAGAATGTGAAGAAAAGGAACTTTTAAAGCATCATAAAACGACTCTTTGGATTATAGACCAAATTGAAAAGGATATAGAAAGGATAACTCAAAGGATAAATTATTATGAAGGATTGGTCATAAGCATGGCAGGATGAGTGCGAGTTTTGATAGGATTATAGGAAGTAGTAATTATGATAGGAAGTTTTATAATTTCTTGAAATCAGTAGATAATTTAGAAATTTTAAGTATAGAAAAAGTGGAGAGTTATATTAGATAGTTAGGTTTAGAAATAGAGGTTAATCTTTTAAATGAAAAAATTAAGGAAGTAGGAGAAGAGTTCATACACATCCACCAGTTTTTAGCAAAGGATAGACTGTATATATATTTAAAGGAAGGTTTTGAAAGGTACCTTACAGATTTAAAGGACAAGGAATGCATAAATGAATTAGGAATATAATTAAGTCAGATTAGGTTAGTAGATCCTCGCATATTACCTAGTACAAAACTTCATGAGTAGGAATTTTGATTGGCTTAATCTAGAAATCAAGGAGCATAATAGGATACAAGTAGAAAATAGTAGTTTTTCTCATATTTGTTATTCTAAGCATTCACCGCATTTGCTGCATTCAGATCACGAACAGTTGAATAGCATAGTAGATTTAATTATATCTTTTAGTACAACTATTCATAAGGATTTAGATAACCTTTACAAAGCTCACAACTTTTTAGGAAATTGGATTAAAGTAAAAGATAAATAGGTAAAGGAGATAATAGATAAGGTTGATTACATAAAGCAAACACAGGTCGATGCAGAAAGGAAGTTAAATGAGTTAGAACATATAAAGGCTATAAGACAAGCACAGAAGGAAGAAGTAAAAAGAAATCAGGATCTAGTAATAAATGAATTAAGAAAAGAAGCAACAAGGTTAGCTGATTTAGGAAGAGGAACAGAAAGAATGGTACAGGAGATAAAGAAGACATTCTTAGGATGACCAGTCATGGTGGCTTAGATGTAGATGAAGACTATATATTTGCCTGACAAGACACAAAGGAGTTTGTACAACCACCAAAGAGGTTTTGTGGAAATATAGAACCAGTAAATGATGTCATAAGAGCCACAATTAGGCAAAACAACACAATTATAGCATTACTGGTTAGGCTTCACCGAAAGGTTAATAAGTTAAGTCGTAGCTTAGACAAAGTCTTGAAAAGTAAGGGCATAAGAGAAGATAGTTATAATCATCAAAAGGAATTAGAAGAAATAATAGGAAAGCTAGAAAGGTTACCAGTTGAAAGGAAAGAAGGAAACAAACCAAAGGCTTATTTTATGAAAGGAGAGTGGAAGTTTCTTTCAAGGTAAACATGTTTCGAGAACCACAAGAACCACAAGACACTAGGGTAGTAGAAGAAGAAAATGAGGAAAGGAATCACAGGCAAGGTGAAAGGTATAACAGGTAAGACAATGCAAGGTTTTTAGATAAACTTAGACCATTCACAAGAGAATCTCATGTTTTACAATCCCCTATACCTAGTACAAGTTTTGTAGAAACCACCTCTAGAGTAGGAATTTTGGAGAGAATAAACGTCAGGAGAAGAACACTAGGAGATCATATGATACATTTGGAAGAAGCAGTAGACATAAACAAGGATGTTGAAATCTATTCAAACCATGCCATTACTCTATTAAACCCTAGGAGATTGTACCAAGCAGGAATCTTAAGTTGGAAGACAGGGTTGTTTAGGTCAAATAGAGAAGAAAGAATCTCAGTCACAACAGGGCAATTAAACATAAGGTTAGTTACAAAAGAATCTTTAAGGCAGTTAAAAAAGTCAGGCAAAACTTTAGTCCATCTTGGGCTAATTGTTATAGAAGTTAGAGGATTAATAAGAGAAAAGGTAGGAGGAAATGTCCTAGTTATGTTAATGGATAAATCATGTAAAGGTGATATAAGAAAGGCCATATTTGCAACCATAGAGATAGATGTGAATAGTGGAAAGGGACTGTTCTACTGTGCACCTAATTTCATGTTTTCAATAAACAATCTCAGCAACATTGAGATAGGGCTTCAAAGTAAAGGATTTGAAGATCACATAGGTGAGAGCTTGCTTATAGATATTGGCTTTATTTGTAAAACTTCAAATAATAGTGAAATATCTTATAAGCTCGACATAAAAGGAATCATAGATGCTGTGGCAATAAAAGGAATAAAGATGGTAGAACCCATGGAAATAGATTCTTCTGCTTTAGAAGGAGAAGAATTGAATGTAAACAGGAACATGGCAAGTGAGACACAAAGAGTTCCTATAGGGAGTTTGATGTATCCAAACCCAGATGGCACATACTCATTAAGATTTAGGTCATATGATGACAGACCAAGATCCACAGGAGATGAGGATGATGAGTCAGATAAAGTCAAACCTTGGGAGAAAGAGGAACATTAGGAATGATGAATGTGCTAGAACAAATAGACATTTCAGGATGGAAAGGAGATAAGAGGTCAACTTCTAGTTGTGTTGACGACATAATTAGGAAGATAAAGGAAATGGAAAGATATCTTAATGCTAGATATAATTCCCATGCACAGAAAATAAAAGCTAATCAATGGAGTCTTAGAAAGGGAGATGAGAATTTAAATGATGAAGAACCATTAAGGCCAATTCAGTATTGGAAAGATGGTTTTTTAATAAAACATGAAAAAGATCCCATTCCTTATGAAATATGGTTAGAAGAAAAAGGAATTTTAGGAGAAATGCAAGAAGTAAGGTTTGAAAGGAAAATAGAAACAATGAGATGTTTATTGTTTTGGAAAGAAAAATCAAGAAAGCGAAATCTTGTTAAAACTGGCAGATGAAGTAATACAAATAGAACAAGATTTTGAGGCAGAAGTAAGATCAGAAGGAGATATTGAGACTTTGACACATGTATCTGGAAATGCCATGATGGACAACTATGAAGATACATGGTCAAATACAATTCCCTCTATAGTAACACATAGAGGACAAGACATGTGGGATGGAATCCCAAGTAAAGTACCTTATACTCACTATGTTGAAAGAGAAACAGGAGATATGATGTATAAAGGAAAAAGAATGCCATTTGAAACATTGGATAAAAGGAATTTGATAGATAATGGAAGAATCCTCAATATAAGTGCACATGATCAGCAAAGTTGGGGACCCTTGGTAGATAATTGGACACAAATGGTTGTCAGAGCTTAGAGAGACAGTCCTTTAACAAAAGACACAGACCAGATGTACATATACCTAGAGTCTTTTTTAGGAGAAATAGCAAGAGCAATGTGGAAGTCTTATAAGAAAAATTTTCCACAACACGTAGCCATAGACAAGGCTTTAGGGGCAAATCCATATAATTTTTGTAGTAAGATAAGGGTAGTTTTAACTAGGGAAGCACCACAGATTGGTGGATATGACCAATAAAGGGATGCTATAAGAAATTTAGAACAATTGTAAATAAAGGATTGGTATTTTGTTAAAAGGTACATACAAGAGTTTTTCTATAATTGCACTATTGCTGGATGCTATTATGAAAAATTGATAGCAAACAAATTGTTTTTAAAGTTACTAGGATCATTAGGAGCAGAAGTGTACAAAGAATGGAAAGAAAAGGTTGAACCAACTATTGGAGAAGAGTTAAATAACTTAGAAAATAGGATAAAATTTCTTGTAGACAAGTTAATAGAAAAATGTACAACTTTACAAATAAATAGGCAATTGAAAGGGGTAAGTTATAATTTCTGTCAAACTATTTATACACCACAGGTATATGGAAAAAATGAAAGAAACAAAAGGAGGCAAAAACCAAAGTTTAGGCCTAAAAAGAAATATTTTGCAAAGAAAAGCAGGGGAAAAAGGCCATGGTTAAAACATGACAGGTATGTAAGGAAATACAATAAAAACAGGGTTTACGAGAATAAATTAAAGTGCTATATTTGTAATGAAGAAGGACACATGGCAAAGGCATATCCTAAAATGCATAATTGTAACACCATGGCTAGCATTCTAGTGGAGTGCATGAATGAAGACATTTTGGCAATAGATGAAGGCATGAGTGATATGAAAACAATCTATAGTATAGTTTTGATAATAGATCCACAGGGAATGATGATGGAGGAATCTGATAATGAGGATGAAAATGATATTACAGGTATGTTCTTAAATCAAAATTATCAAAATCCTTACAAAGAACAAATAGGGATAAAATATCAAGATGAAAAGATTGAATTGCTAAATAGGATGTTACAAGACATAAGGAATATAATGATGAACACAGGAGAAAACATAGAAGGTTGTAGGCATAATTGGACTTAAGGAAGTGGATCAGAAGATCATCCATGCAAATTTTGCTCTGGATATCCGATAACAAAACTCAGATTCCAGTGCAGAAGCTGCATGATGGAATCTTGTAAATATGCCTAGAACAAAGAAATGAAAGGTTTCTGTTTAATGAGAGATTTGTAGTCAATAGAAGTTCTCTACAAGATGCAATAGGAGAAAAGATAATGAGAATTGACAATAAGATAAATAAGATAAAAGAAGAAATACAGGAAATAGAAGAAATGTTAACAATTTTAGAGAAAGGAAAGGCAAAGGACAATATGAATAAAGGGATAATAATAAGAGAAGAAGGAGATGGCCATGAAGATACAATAAGAAGCTACATGGGAGTAGCCAATACATCTTTGGAAAGGATAAAAGAGGAAAGGATTAAAGAGTTAAAGATGTCAAGTCCAGAAGAAAGGCATATTAGAAAATTTATAGGTATATATATAAGGACAAGGTTATTCTTTAAGACACAAACAATAGAACTAGATACATTAATAAATACAAGTAATACTAGAAACATGATAGATGAAAGAATAGCACCTGTAGATGAAGTCGAGCAAATGGATATATGTAGAATTAGTTCAGATATTCATGGAAATAAAACGAAGGAATTTAAGTGTATTAAGAAACATAAAGTAAGTTTTTTCATAGGAGAGGAAAGGATTGTACCTATGCATAGTGGAATGATATAATTATGGAATTTTGGCAGTTCAAAAATTAGATGTATAATAAGACTAGATTTTCTTTTAAGTAATCACCATGGTATCTTAATCACTAGATATACTGTAAATATTTTAGGACATCCAGCTATAGTAAATCAAAATTATTTAGACAATACAAAACCAGACATTAAACTGTTGGAAAGGCGTAATGAAAAGGATTACGAATGCCAAAGGTTAGGAGAATGTCAATGAAAGGAGAATAGTAAACAAGGGATAGAAGAAAATTCAAAGGAATCTGAAGAATTAAAAGAATTCTTAGAAGAAGAAATTGAATGAAAGGAAATAGAAATAAATAAAGGAAAAATGGTATCATGGGAAAAGGCATACAAGATTTTAGAAAATTCATGCTTGGAAACAGGTTATCCAGATCTTGATCAAATCATTAGTAGCCTGGAGAAAGAAGAAACTTTTAGAGAAAACCCAACAAGGTTTTGGGAAAGGAATAAGATAGTATGTAAATTATATATAATAAACCCTAGCTTAAGGATTTATTCTAGAGCAATAGAGTGTGATAATTTAGATAGAGAAGATTTTGAAATGCACATAAAGGAATTAATGGAATTAGGGGTCATAGAAAGGTCAGACAGTCAACACAAAAGTCCTGCATTCATTATCAGAAAAAGGAGTGAAATAGCAAGAGGAAAATCAAGGATGATAATAGATTATAGGAAATTGAATGATAACACGAGGGATGATTCTTACAATCTTCCTAACAACTGAATTAGTTAACAAAATACAAAATTGTTACGTATTTAGTAAATTTGACTGTAAGTTAGGATTTTGGCAGGTAAAGATGGATGAAGAGTCACAACCATGGACTGCTTTTACCTGTCCACAAGGACATTTTCAATGGAAAGTTATGCCATTTGGATTGAAAAGCACATTCAATTTTTCAAAGAAAAATGGAAATAGCTTTTCAAAATCTAAAGGATTTCACTATAATTTATGTGGATGATGTTCTTGTTTTTTTCTAAAAACGAACATGAACACTAAGGGATTTAAAGATGATGCTTTCAGAATTTCAAAGACAGAGAATGGTAATAAGCACAAAAAGGCACAGTTTTTCAAAAGGAACATTGAATTTTTAGGAGTAGAAATAGGAGAAGGAAAAATCAAGTTACATGAACACATAGTCAAAAAGGTGATATAATTTTCTGAACAAATGACAAAAGCAATTACAGACATTTTTGGGTTTACTAAATTATGCAAGACCTTTCATAAAAGATTTGAATTTTTTAGTAGGACCCTTTTATAATAAGATTTCAGGGTTTAAAAGTTTGTCCCAAGAGGACATAAAACAAATAAGGAAAATAAAGGGACAAGTCAAAAGGTTACCGGGGTTGAAATTACCCCTAGACACAGACTTCTTGATCGTTGAAAGTGACGGATGTGATCTAGGATGGGGAGGAATTTTGTTAAGAAAACATGATAAATATGCTAAAAGGAAAACTGAAGAAATTTGCAGGCATACAAGTGGAAAGTTTAAGTAAAAGAATTCACCAAGTATAGACAAGGAAATAATGGCTGTTGTAAATTGCTTAGATAATTTTAGATTATTTTTGATAAATAAAAAGGAGATGTTAGTTAGAACAGACTGTGAATCTATAGTTAAATTCCATAAGAACACATAGAGTAATAAAATGAGTAGGAGAAGATGATTAAAGTTTAAAGATGTAATAATAAATAAAGGTTATAAGGTAGAATTTGAGCATATTAAGGGAAAACATATTAAGGAAAAAGATGAGTTATCTCGCTTACTAGTATAAATAATTTTCTTTTCGGAAAAACATGGAATCCCAAAGGAACAAAGGATTTAGGCCACAAAAGAGGCCAATGACTTCTCAAGGATCACAAGTAAGCAGTTCTAGTATAATCAGGTTATTAGAGGTTATGGAAGGACTATAGGTTATGATTGATGATATAGCTCTACCTATAATACCAATAAGTTCACCAAGGAAGTTTCAAGTACCATTCTCAATTAATGTCAAGGGAGACTCATAGATAGTGTATGGTCCCTGACTAGCAAAGATAAATTCAAATATGTAATTTGTTGTGCTATAGCTAGAATATTTTAATGAGATAGAGACACAAAGTATCAAAAGAACACAAGAAACTTGTTACATGAAAAGGCCACAGGATAATGAATCATCATAAAGGACACAAGGGCGTAAGGGACAAATTAAAAGAAAATATCAAATGTATGGAATTGCAATGGCACATTTGATAAGAGTTTTTTGCTACTGGTATGACGTTCAAACCCAAGTAACAGATTATCCGAATCCTTTATGGAGAGGATTCCATGGTCTTGAAACAACAGCAAATTGGGTCAAGCAAATAATAGGGAAACAGGAAATTCATGTATATCCCGCTCTTAATAATTTTAGGAGTGTTAAAAGTACCACAGGGTATGTCAAGGACACACAAAGGTATACAGATTTGAACTCTTTAGAAGAAGAACATGAAAAGAAAATATCTTCTCTTAAAATCACAGAAAGTCCAAATAAGAAGAGAAGCATTGAAAGCATTAAGAAACACAGTAAGGACTACAGGGAAGTATTCCCATTTCAAAGGAGGAAAATAGGAAAAACACCTCAAGAAAAATATGAAAATACAATCGCATTCCTTTTCTTCAAAAGAACTGAATTTATTTCAAAACTTCCATCTCTTCCAAAATCGTTGATAAAAGGGTATGCGAAAGAAGCGTTTTTAAAGCCTTTTATATTGCTCCAGAAGACAATACAGGAAAAACACATATGCCTTGATGGAGTTAGATTTGGAATTATAGTAAGGGTAAATGCTTTTCCAAACCCTCCATGTTACTTCTGTTTGGGAAAGGATTTACAGGTTAAGATGAATAATCATTATCTAGATAAATATTTTTGCCAACTCATGTGCATTTTAATATACATACAACGGCTATAGATCTTAGCCATTTTAAAGGATTCAGGATTGGAGGCCAGAAGTACACTTTGGCGACCCTTCTTGATTATGGGCTTGTAACAAAAATTGTGGGCACATTTCCACAATTTATGGCCCAACCCATAGGAAAAATGTTTCATGAAGTTCTGACAGCCTTAAGAGATATAGAATGGGAACATGATATCCTTGCAAAATATTATATAAAAATAAAGGCAGTACCACCAGAATGGTTAAAATTTGAATTCAGACCAGCATAAACTTAGTTTTGGATTTCCCCAATTAGAGGGAAGGTTTCAATTATCTAAAAAATCCACAGGCTAGAATTCACCAATAGTTTGGAAAAACAGCTGAAACTATACATTGCTGACAAAATGAGCATGTTTATGCCAGAAAATCAAGAATTTCATCTTACTGCAACCACTAAGACGAAATTCATCTTCACAAAGCAAAAAGGAGCAATTTGTCAAGATATGAGACAAATTTGAAGGAACTCGAGGAAAGCTTAAACAAAGAAGATGAATAGGATGAAAAGGACAATCCATATGATCCCAATTATACAGAGGATGAGGATGAAGAAATGGAAGCACAAGAAGACATAAACAGGTTCTAAGATTAAAACAAAAATGAAAACGAAGAAGAAAGAGGGATCAGAACAAAAGGAAATAATTGAAGGATCAGAACAAAGGAAATGCACAGGCAAATAGGAAAAAAAAAAGGAGAAAAACCTAGAAGACAAACGAACAAACGGACAAGGCAGAAGACAATATGGAAAAGGCGGAAGAAAAATCAAGGATTTACTATTCGGCACTGTAACATAGGTTACTGTAGCAACTTTTTACTGCAGCATAGGTTACTGTTTTACTGTAGCAGTAGGTCACTGTAGCATTTTTTACTGTTTTAGTTCTGAAAAAATTTTCTATAAAAGGCGAGTAGGATTTAGGTTAAAGAGGGGAGAAAAATAAAAAAGGAAAAAAAATATTAGAGAGTATTTGAGTGTTTTGTGAAAAAAATTTTTGATTGTTTTAGTCTTATAAGTGTATCATTATAAGATACCTCTACCGTATTCAATAAAGCTTTTTGTAAGTTTCCTTTAACCATGTCCGACTAATTTTCTTTTTAAGATATAAAGGTAACCATGCTCTAAAACCTTATTAGACCTTTGCTTCATGCGATAAGGTTTTATAACATGGGTAAACAAATTAAGACACCGTATTTGAATAGTAAAGCTCTAGTTCCTTGAGAAATTATACCAAAAGGGTCAACCTATAAACCCTTTGATAAGGCTCTTTAAGGGAGAGTTTGCCGTGATTTGGCCTTGTGGGTTATGGCGTGGACATGAGGTTTATTTTCTAGAGAAAACATTGCTTCATTGATCAACTATCTTTGTTTTAAGTGTTTACCTTTGCCATGAAGTCTTTTGCCGTGGTACAAAGATCCTTATTTTGGTATCATAAGAACATAAGGAGTAATAAAATGAGTAGGAGAAGATGGTTAAAGTTTAAAGATATAATAATAAATAAAGGTTATAAGGTAGAATTTGAACATATTAAGGAAAACCATAATACTGCAACAGATGAGTTATCTTGCTTACTAATATAAATAATTTTCTTTTGAGGAAAACATGGAATCCCAAAGGAACAAAGGATTTAGGCCACAAAAGAGGCCAATGACTTCTCAAGGATCGTAAGTAAGCAGTTCTAGTGGAACAACGTTATCAGAGGTTATGGAAGGACCACATGTTATGATTGGTGATATAGCTCTACCTATAATACCAACAAGTTCACCAAGGATGTTTCAAGTACCATTCCCAATTAATGTCAAGGGAGAGACACATATGGCTCTCATAGACAGTGTATGGTCCCTGACTAGCCAAGACAAATTCAAATATGTAATTTGTTGTGCTCTGGCTAGATATGTTAATGAGATAGAAACACAGAGTATCAAAGGAACACAAGAAACTTGTTATATGAAAAGGACATAGGATAATGAATCATCACAAAGGACACAAGGGCATAAGAGACAAATTAAAAAAAAAAGATATATATAATTCACATTTTATATGTACTCTATAAGTTATACATATAGATAATATATAATCTACCTACTTTATAAGTTTTCTAAATGTAGTTTATATTTTAATGTAGATATTTATAGGAAATGTTAACTGCATAATCTTTATCTAATACATAAATTAAGTATTTATAATTTATAGATTTTATGTATATATGTATTTATGTTATGAACACATATATTTGTTATAGATTGATGATTTACATGTTATGTGATTTATATACATTATGTAAATGTATGTATATATGTTATATTATCAAATAATAGTCATTAGTATATCAATATATACCTTATATATTCTGTTAGCTAAATATGATCTATATTATATATGTTATGTATATGTTCTATACACAATTTATAATATGTTATAAATATGAATGATTTATTTCATGTGTGGATAATATTGTCAATTTCAGGAACATAATTTTTCATTTTTTCATGTTTGTTTAGGAAAAATGAGACAATCAATGCAAAATATTTCCCCATTAGCTTAGAAAATATAGACTCATTTATAATTTATTTTTAGGAAAATAACTTACGGGATATAAAAGGATAAGTCATTTTTCTATCGATACACGAGTTTATCCACCAATTATTTATAATAAAAAACATTTATTATTAACTTTTCAAATATTTTTCCTTTAAATAGATTTATTTTTCATTATAATATATGTATTTTTTATATTTTAAATATATGAATTACCTTGAAGTTATACAAACAAAGGATAACTATTTTCTTAAAATTAGCCAAACATTTAAAAATATGTTACTTTTTAAGAAAACTTTTTCATGAAAAAGCTGTTTTTATTCACAAATACTTTTACTCAAAACAATGAGACCTAAAAATCATATTCTATTCTTGTATTCCAACTTTTATTTTATTCTAACTGATTTTATAGGAATAATCAAGTCTAATGGAGTCGAGCTTGAGTTTATCGAGTATTATTTCAAGTTGATTTTAAGCTTAATAGGTAAAGCTCGATCGAGTTGGAGTTTGAGCTTGAATTCTAAGTTTTTCATTCGAGTTAAGTTCGAGTTTGGCACTGTATTGTCTCGACTCGATTTGTTTACAATCCTAGTTACGATGCTTCCATTTTATTATCAAGCAAAATCATGCTGACTTCAACAAGATTTCAAAGGCATGTTTCGTCAAATGTCCGTTTCAAAACCCTAGTAAATCAGGGCAACGGAGGTAAGGCAAAAGTTTGAAGAGTAACTTGTGTGTAGGGAAAAAGCCAAAGTGGAAAAGGAAAGTGTGCAACTTGGACAACCGCTCAAGAGAGCAATGAGGGGTATAGCTGCCATAAAGGAGCCGGACTAAGTCTACGCCAATTTCCCTAACAAAACGGTATTCACTCCCTTTCTTATGGTTAGTTAAGCCCCACCAATTTCCCACCTTTCATTTTCCTCTATAGACATTTCAATCTAAGGATCCAAAATTGAAGGAAGGTATCGTAACAACTCAAACCCAATTAACATGGACGCTGATTTATCCTATCAATTATATCCTAGTCACATAAATGTATAATGCTCAAGCTCAAACCATATTTATTTTACTAAAGAAAATAATTAATATAAACTACAAGACAAGGAAGATAGAGGCAACATAGTAGCTGCCCTAGCTGGCTGGCATTTTAAAGATCCAACTTCATGACAAAAATGAAAAAAAAAAAAAAGAAAAATAAATTTTCTTGTGTATAAAAATAAGATATAATTTATATATATATTATATATATTTTTAAATACATTAAAAAATGGTTCCTATATTGGATAATCCGTCTAATAAAATAAAAAGAAAAGAAAAAACTAATTTATAGTTCTTTAGGTGAATTTCATGTTATCCAATAGTTTTAGATAATGTTGCAATCACCCCTAAGGTTTGCAGGTTTTTTCAAATATATATATATTTATTTATATATATAATGTAATATAAAGTTTAAAGTTGTTAAATATTATACTAAATCAAAATTTTTACTTGCTAAGTGTACACTTAACCATTTAATTTTGCTAAATATAATTATTGATTGAGTTTTTATTTGTCTAGATAATATGACAAATAATCATTGATTAAAGAGTACAACTGCTAATATAAAAACAAATTTAACGAGTGCACTTGGGATTATGTATTTATTTATTTATTTTTTGCTAGGTGGATTATGTATTTATTCGAATATCATATCGTATAAAGTAATTATTCACTGATATTAATTCTAGTGATAGAAGTTTTACTACAGTAGGAGTTTTTTTTTTTTTTAATCTGTTCCATCATTGTATCAACGTTGAATCGAATTAAATAATGTAGAATCGTTTTCTTAAAGTTGGAAGTTTTCTTAGAAAATAGTTCTTTTTTTTTTTTTTTTTTCCTATGGGTCGTTACAACAAAAGCAGCCGTTTTCAAGGCATGACGAAGCTAGAAACCAATTTATTCTTGGGACTGCTCCCGAAATTCCAAAACTACCCTTCATAAACAGTATATTTACAATTAAAGTAAACTTTATCTTAATTAGTAAACAAACTATGGATTTGAATGGTTAAAACTTAAAATATTGACTTGCAATGTTTAAGTTTGAAAAAATTTTATTATCCTGTCATTAATTTTAATAGGCTTAGATTTATATTTAATAATAACTGCATTATTAAAATAATTAAAAATTAATTATTATAATTATTTTAATGATTAGATAATTGATTAGACGGTCCTATGATGAAACTTATCCTGTTAAGTTTGATTAAAGAAAAAAGAAATAGTCAATTTCCAAAATGGATTTTCTTTCTTTTAAAGATAAAAGAAGAGAAAGCTTTATTTCACTGTGTACACAGTTTTATAATGAAAAGAGAGGGTATTACGGTCATTGAAATATTAGGTAACTAAAAGCTACAGGAATAAATGCAGAAACAGGCAATATTGCATGTTACATGTTGCCATTTTCTAACTTCATGGATACGCTTTAAATAATTAAATTAAATTCATTTATTATTTCCCTCTTTTCGTTTCATAAAAAGATTTGTTGCCAAACATGTTCTACATCAAAACAATCATAAAAAAAAAAAAAAAAGCAATTTAATGAATTTATCTTCTACTTAAATACAATTTTTAGAAAATCATACCTTTTACTTAACAAACTTTACGATTACTTATCAAACTTGTTAATTTAAACCACACATTTCCATTTCCAAAAAAAAAAAAAATAAAAAAATTAAATTCCCCTCAAATTTTTCAATTGTATATATCACTTGGTTGTGGAATGCTTGTCACCTACTCCTTTTTAGCTCAACCCCCCCCCCCCTCTCTCTTTCTCTGTTTCTCTCTGTTACCAACACTCAATAGGAACGAGCATTAAGACTCAGAAGTAAAAGATTTTAAGGTAACATTGCACCTTGTTTGCTGTGTTTTATTATTATTTTTCTTTTCTTTTAGGTTTTCTTAAGCTTATTTGTTGTTCTAGCCATGGAGAGACACAAGTGTAAACTCTGCTCCAGGGCTTTCTCCAATGGAAGAGCACTAGGCGGTCATATGAGATCTCATTTAATGAATATGAAAATTTATTCAAATCCGAAAGAAGTACGAGTGAACCGATGCGAAACAGAGTCGGCTTCATCTGCACCTACATCGTCGGAAAAGGAGGAGGAGCAGCAGGAAATAGTTAGACAATATCAAGAGCATAGTTTAAGAGAGAGTCCTAAGAAGAGTAGTCGATTTGTAGATCCTGACTTTTCTTATGATGCAGGGTCAGCTGTTTTTAATGATAGAGGGAGTGAAACCGATACATCGAAAAATTTTAGAAAGAGATCCAAAAGGTTAAGGAATACCTTAAAGAATGATTACTACAACAACGTTGGGGGACAGAAAATATATGAAGTAAGAAAGAGGTTGAAGTTTGAGTGTTGGGCAGAGCCGGAAGAGGGCAGCTCTGTTTCGGATACAACAACAGAGGAGGATGTTGCATTTTCTCTCATGTTGCTTTCTAGGGACACATGGAAAGATCAGAGAAACCAAACAAAAGGAAAAAGCACGCAATACCCAGATGAGGAGATCGAAGAAAAAGAAGAAGAGTTCGATGAAATTGAAGAAGAAAGTGGTGAATTATATGGTTTCAAGAGTAGGTCTAGGGGGAAGTACAAATGTGAGCCGTGTAATAAAGTTTTTAGATCTTATCAAGCTCTCGGTGGTCATAGAGCAAGTCATAAGAAGAACCAAATTCAGGCTTTGACTCGATTGCAAAAAGAAGAAGATCATGATGAAGAAGAAGAAGAGGAGGAGGACGAGGAGCAGGAGGAGGAGGAGGAGGAAGAAGAAGAGGTGGAGAAAGTGGTGGCAAATGTAAGTAAGATTCACGAATGTCCTTACTGTTTTAGAGTGTTTAGTTCTGGTCAAGCATTAGGCGGGCATAAAAGGTCACATACAATTGCTTCTTCAACTTCAGCATCACTAGTGTCGGGTAAAGATTTTAGTAAAGTTAAATTCAGTTTAATAGATCTTAATCTTCCTGCTTCGGCTGATGATGAGGGGTTTAGTCAAGTTGAGCTCTCTGAGATGAGGACGGACATCACTATGGATCAAATTGCCATCTGAATTTTGGGCACCAATTTCTCAGCAGAAGTTGCAGCAAGAATAAGGATAGAGAGAGAGAGAGAGGAGGAGGAGGAGGAGGAGGAAGAGGAAGAGGAGGAGGAGAGAGAAATGTGTTTGAGGTTAATTTAACGTAAATTTTGGATCTTGGACCAAATCAAATTGTTTCTTTCAGTTGTGGTGATTTTCCTAATATGTTATCATTTATGTTCATACTTAATAATTTTCCAATGAATTGACTGTTTTTTTCTACACCCGTGACTTGAAGTTGAGTATCCAGAAGGTCTGCTGTGAATGATATATTTTCATTAATTATCAATCGCCTTAATAATTATGTAATGCATGTATGATTCTTTTGATTCTCTTGCTTATCCCGGTGAAGTGTTTTCTATGTGTATTGGTTCTAGGGTTTAGAAAAAGTAATATATATATATATATATATGTATGTATATATAGCGGGAGTTTTTGGTCTCGTTGACGAGACCGTCCCGCCATTAACTTAACTATTAAAATAAATATAATAAATAAAATATTAACTATTTTAATGATCTAAATATCGTTAGATAGAGACGAGACCTGTCCCGTCAAAATTAATAGCGAGACCATTGAATTTTCTTATTATATATATTAATTAATTAATAAGTCTAAAATTGAAATTTAAATTCACAAAAGAAAAAAAAAAGAAAAGAAAAAGAAAGACATTATTAAATAATAATAATAATAAAAAGCATACATAGATACTAAACTTACCCAGAAGGCATAAGCATATAATTTCTCTTTCCTTGTTTGGGATCTCTATTGGAGCTTAATCAAACAAAGAGAGCTTATGACTGCATAACGTGTATATATATATATTATATATATATTTTTTTTTTTCATTACAATAAGAATAGTAGACTTGAACCTAATATCTTTCACTTAAAAATCTAAAAAAAATGTCACTAGGTTACAAGATTATATTTATAGGGAAGAAACATCATAATAATATCCACTCTTGCAAAATCTAACCAAAATTGCTTAAATAACTTAGACTATCAACTAATAAGTCGGATATTTATAAGCATACTAACTTTATGTTTTCCTTTTTTTTATTTATTTTTTTATAGTAAAGTCCTATCAAGGAGTTATGTCCAATTCGCCTAATAACTATTCTATATTTGCAAGTAGATTTTGGAACATCCTCATGTTTGGCGTGCCATAGCCTACACTTGGTAAATTCTTGATTCTTTAATAATATTATATTTGAAACATTCAAAGTAAAATGATTCCTTTAGAGAAAAAAAGTTTGTGAAAACTTGAAAGAGTACACAGAAAGGTAGCTTGCACCAGTCAGCTCGCTACTTGCATTACATTGACCACTTCATAAGGAAATAGATTATTCTCACCATCCAATCTTTAACTGTTGCTGTTGCATTTAGTGGCATTGAAGGGTCCAAATCCATTTTTTGTGCATTAAAGAGAATATTTGCACAAATATAAAAGGGTGTTCATATCCACTGGAACAAGAGTAAAACTAAGATAGGCTGAGAAACAGATATAATTCGAAGGAGTAAGCCCTAATGGCGGAATGCCCAGTAAGAGTGCAGAAAATGGAGATCAAACCTCCAATATTGAATGTTTGGAAACACCCTTAACGGCTTTACGTGACCTTTTCTTGGAGGAAGATGTACAAAATGGTCCATAGACTAGTTCAAAAGAAAACGCAAGCATGTTAGAAGATAACGCATAGGTTTAATTTTTGTAGCGAAAATAGATATTTTCTTCCTTATTTTGACGTCATTTTATTCGAGTCCCAATTATTCTATTTCCTAATTAAATAGTGTTAGTAGTTTATGGTATCCTTGGTATCTCACATTAGTATTTAAATGGGTTTTTTGTTTGAAAAAACTCAGCTAGTGATCCAACACATTTATTAATTGTGTATTGGAGTTTAAACCCATGATCAAACTAATTTATATTGTGATTTGTATTGACCCGTTTGTCAATTTAAAAGTTATATGTAAATTTATGAAATACTTGCAAGTGAAAAAGGTTAAAAAATGATAATAAAACTAACTTCCATATATATATATATATATATATATATAAGAAACACATATATAATTCATAGCTTATAGATACACCAATATATATATATATATTAAATAAATATAATCCATATAAGCCAATCACCTTACAGGTCAGTGATATTGCTCTTGTCTTTTAAGTAAAAGGTGCCAGGTTCGATTTCCCCCTACTATTTTATAATGATAATATTTATATATAGATATATACACACTATGCATATAGAACATCATATATAGACTATATATAGAGATTTAGAAGAATGGGTAGATAATATATTATGAAATACCATGAATTTTACCAACCTAAATTAGAAATATGATAATTAAATACTATAAAAATATGGGTAGTTTTAAATCTTATTTTAAATTTAACTTAGTAATTGAATTTAGATAGTTTAGTTAATTGATTTTCATAAACTATAGAATATAATTAGATAATTTAATTAGTAAATAGACTTAATTGAAATTAGAAATTCCAATACCACAAATACTCTTTTCAACTTATTAAATTACTTCACTTTCCTATCTTCAACATACCCAGCTATTCAATTCCTTTCAATTATCGACTTGAAACCAATTTCTGAAGTTGAATTACCAAAATTCCTAATTCACTAAAATTAAACCTTAATTTAAATTTAGATTAGACTCGAGTCTATAACTCATTAACCATACACCTAAGATTATAAATATGAAATGTAGTATGACTCGATTAATTTTTAAGGCTTGTTTGATAGTAAACGATAATTTAAAGATGAATCGCTAAGGTTGAAAAATACGTAATAGAAATAGAAACTAATTAATATCTACCAAACTAGAGCTCAAATAAAAATTCTGAATACGTAATCATGAAATTTAGAATTTTCTGAGTCTTTTGAGCACAATATCTTAATTTGATCTATCGGGACTAGAAACCCTAATCGCGTAAGTGAAAAATTTGATAATTTAACATAATTAGAAATTATAAGGGAATTTAATTGAAAATAGAGATTCTAATGTCATTAATGCCCAATTTAACCTATTAAGCAATATCGATTGCCAATTTCAACAAATTCAAATTAATCGATCCTTTCCAATTATCGATTGAACATTATTAATCAAGTTTAATAATCTAAAACTCTAAATATCCAATTTACACATTTTAGCGTAAATTCCAACTCCTTAAATCCTAGAAATTTAAGATTAAATATTTGTTTTTCAAATATTAATTCCTAAGCCCCTAAAACCTTAAATTCAAGTAAAATATTAAATTTCCTATTAATTAGATTTCGTAGAATTAATTTTTAATGCCAATTAGCTAATTCTATTTCTTGCTTCTTAATCTCTAATTCTAAATGCCTAAAGCCCATAACCTAAAAGCATAATTAATCATCTAAAACCCTAAGCCCAATAACATAAAATGCAAGCCTATTAACATTAAATTCAAGCCCATAAAGCTTAAGAAATCAAAGCCTATAAAGCCCATAAGACCACATTAGCTATCATGCACCATCATACACCTTATAAAATCCTAATGTCTAGAAAAATCTAATAAGTGAAAAGACTAAAATAACCTTAGCCAACTCTTGAAGATTCCTAAACCTAGGAAAAGACCAAAATACCCTTAAATATCTACACAAGAAAATATTTTCCAATTATATAGAGTTCTAATGCACATAAAAGACCAAAATGCCCTCAATTAACCAAAAAAAATGACCAAAAAGCCCCTAAACGTAATGAGAATTACATAACATGAATTAATATAAATAGGATGGTTAGAAAACCTTAATTCCCAACCCATTTTCAGCAGCCCCATTCTCTTAAATTCTCTCTCAAAACACTCTAAAAAATCTCCCTAGAAATACACAAAAACCTCCTCCATCAACTAAGCACACAAGAGGTAAAGTATAACCTAAGTCTATGCTTCTAAATTTCTCTTTTATTCCTCATAATCTAACCTTTATTTCAAAATTAAATCCTAGGTGAAATTAAAGACTAAGGACAAGGTAGACGTTAGGAGAAATCAGCTTGAAAAAGCTTCATCAACCTTTGAATGATAGAAGTAGTAGTAACTGCAATTACCTAGTTGATTTTGCTAGTTCAAGTAAGTAATTTTAATTAGTGTATTTAATTATGTTAATGGTACATAAATTCATGTAAACTACTAAATGATAACTTAGATTTAAGTATAGATTAATATATGTATGCATAAAAACCAAAACAAATATATTATATATATATATGAATATGGGTTATACTAATTATTGATTTAGTAATATTATTGCATATGTATGTGTGCATGTGTGTGCTAAAATATGTATATATAGGTATGAATATATTAGCTTGATATGTTTTGTTGAGGTAAAATTTTCAAACAAAATCATGAAGTATAGCATGTATGTGTGTTTTGATATAGGCTGGAAATTAGATAAATTTGTGTTGATAAGGATGTGTTGAGCTATAATTTGTGATTTAAATTGTAAAATATAAATCTAAGTATATACCAAATAATAAAACATAGAATAAACATGTTTTAGATGATTTAAATATGTTGAAAAATCAATTTCTATGCATATATATTAGTTTGGATAGCTTGGATTATCAAATTTAAATAAAATACTAAATGAATTTATTTTTGGATGAAATTTATAAAAGTGATAGTTTAACATGTCTATATACAAACTGTAAATTTTCGTGATTTTGAAATACATTTACTATTTTTAAAAATTAAATTACAAAATAACAAAACAGGGTAAAATAGTGTTCGACCAGCAGCGATGACGTGAATGTTTATGGCTGAACCTGTGACTTTTTCTTCTTTTTTTTTTTTTTTTTGGGGTGAAACTACAATGTTTTGAAAACTTGAGATGTCTACTTTAATTTTGTGTAAAGAACCGGATAGGAACCAGTTAGATATTATGTCAAATTTGATTGAACCGATCGGTCGCCAGTGTTATCCCTTATTTCCAATTAGACTAGATGAAATTGAAATTAAAACCATAGTTGACTAATTAGTTTAGGGCAAATGAACTTATAAACATATAAGTATATGTGTTAGGGAGTTTACATAAAAATTCAAGCTTAAGAACCTGTGTTAAGGATAGTAAACCAATTTGCTAAAGTTGAGGTGCACACTAGTTCTCTATAGGAAATGAAAATATTGGAATTTAAGAAAAATTAATTCTAATAAAATAAATATAAAATAAATGTTAATATGGTGTTTTCGTATTGAAATATGAATTTTCAGATGGATAATTAATTATTTTGATATTAGGAATATATTTAATAAAATAGGTATAAATATGATATTTTAACATAATATAAACATAATAGGAAACTAGTTTAAATTCCTTAACATATTTAGATGAAAAAATAGATTACAAATGATATAAATAAAATAATTATATTTTAAATGAGTTATTTTATTCAATAAAGTTTATTAGATTTAACATAGGATATGTTATTTATAATACTAATTAATAACCTAATTACCATAAAATAAGTTCAGTAGACTTGACTGATTGATTTTATCCAACTTGGCCAGATATGTAGACTTATCAACTAATATTGACTTAATAACTTCCTTAAAAACTGGCAATTTACACTTAACTATTAATCAACTAGTAAACTGATATAAGACCATAATAATTGTAATTGGTTCATGATAGCCTATGAATAATAAGGTGAATATATTGTTTCAATTGTATAGTTGCTAGAAAACTAAGTAGCTAATACGAGTTTGATATAAGTTGATAATTAATTCAAATGCTTATATGAATTAATCTTTGAAGCAAATATTTGTTAGGAGTTTGCCTTCTGCTTTATCTTTTGGTCTATCTTCTAATTGTTAAGAGCACAGATTTTATATCAGGTACATAGTGACTTGTGTGTTGCTTGCTAGGATAGGCATCCTAAATAAATTAATACTTAAAGATGGCCTTAATAATTGCTTGCTGCTTGTACTTGGTTGTTTAACCCGGTTCGAGAGGTGACATCCTTGTTAGGCGATGCCAGCATGGTAGTTAGGCTCTTAGGCCACCCTCCATCATTGACATTGGACAAATGATGGTTATCAATGGCTCGGCGAGTAGCTGATAAGAAGAATGGTATCGGGATAACGTTTATTCATATTAGAAAGAAGTTATATTAGGCAATTTAATATATGGGCTCTGTTACTTTGCTTAATCACAATTGACTAATATGAATAAAGATGAGTAATGGTAGTAACCCTTGGACGAGGCTATTTACTAGATGATCCTATAGGTGATATAGATATTCAGGTTGCCTATATCAACCCCTGAGTAGTTGCCTTTACTCAGGACCCCTAGGTTTCCAACATGATGCCAGAGTGTGAGTGCTCCATTGTTGTTTGCTACACTTTAAATTAAATATATAAATTATCGATTATTGCATTGCATTTAGAACAGGTGTGTGTGTCCATTTTGTATGTGCTTATGTTGCTGTCGTACTGAGCTTCAGCTCATTTCTTTCTTTTTTCAGGTGATGATCTGGATGCTTGTGATTATCAAGTATAGGACGACTTTAAAGGAGCTTGTTGAAGAGTTGAGTGCCCGGGAATGATGAATTGTTTATGCTATCGACAAAAGTCATTATTATCTTTTCGAACTTATATTTTGATGAGGGCATATCTATGAACTCATTGTTGTATTTTGAGATACTGGACACTGTGTATTATGAGATACCTAATGGTATGATACTTATTTGTAAAAGGTTGGTCAACTAACAACAATAGCATGTTGGGATATCATTTTGAGAAATTTACTTTATTATATGTAATGGTCTACTCATGAAAGTAGCCTATTCGGAAATCATTTTAAAGAAATATACTTCTTTTTCGTTGCAACTCTAGTCATTTTCAAAATCTAATTCAATGATTTCAGATTCTAAAATTTGTTTAGCAATAATCACAATAAACTATAGATTAGGTTAGCCTTAACGTATAATGCGTAGGTGTTATACGCGGTGACTGACATGCCTTGAACTTAGTTCGGGGTGTGACAGTTTAAAATGGTATCAAAGCAAATGTTTATCCCGACCGTTTGCTAAAACATAATATGTTAGGATCGAATTAGAATTGGTGAGTTGAGTGCTGACATATAATATGTATGTATAACTATACATAAAGTATAAACTTATATGTAAAATTTATAAATTGTATACTATATAAGTACATACATATAGCTTATAGTATATATATAAAATATAAATTATACATAACATATATCATACTTTACATTTCCATAACATGTATAATAAATATTCATAATATATGTGTATTATATAAAATATTTATACAAATTAAAAATCTATAGGTTGTAAACACACAATCTATGTTATATATATGTATTAAATTATTTGTTATATAAAATGAATGAGTTATATATGTGTATGTGCATGTTATAATATATACATTATCTATAACATACTATACAAATCCATATTAATATATAGATTGAGTAAATTATATTGAAAAGTATCAATATTTAAGGGTAAGTTTATTAGAGATATCGGTATTTTAAATGGTTAAACGGAGAAATTAATGTTTGTAGATAAATTCATTTTAATGTATTAACTTTTCAAGTGATTAGAAAACGGAACCAACATTTTGTAAAGTGAGTTAAATATATATTAATAATAAACCATTGACAAATATTAAGGAAACTTAATTGAAAACTAATTTAAATATTGATATCTTAAATGAATTTTTAAAAATGTCGATGTTTCGTTCGATTCACTTTGCGTAACATTGATTTCTCTTTTTTAACTACTCAAAATATTGATACTATCCCTAAATGTTGATACCTTTTAGTGTGATTTACCATATATAGATTATATAAGTATAAATGTGCGTAGATTGTAAACACATATATTTTATAGGATATAAATACATAATATATCTATTTGATAAAGATTATGCATATAACATATAAAATTAATATCTATATAAAAACATTGACTACATATAGAACCTTCATAAAATGAGTATATTTTATATAATACATATGTATAACCTATAGAGTATAGAGTATGTATAAACTATGAATTACATATAATGTATATCACATAAATACATATAACATAATCTATATATATGTCGCATAACATCAATAACAAATATTTATAAGATATAGATGTGTATACATGCTTCTTATTTATAGATATCTAGAATATTAGGTCATTAATATATGCTATAATTCATTTGTTACAAATACATGACATAAATATATCATATATGAGCATGTGTTATAAAGTATAAATTATATAAAATGTATATAAATGTATATTAATATATATTATATATCTATATTAACTATATATATTGTACATATAATAATTGTAGATAGGTATATTAGCTTTTCACAAATGGCATAATTTAATGGCTATTGAAAATTATTAATTTAAATTGATAATAATTTACAATAAATTGAAAAAATACTTCAAAAATAAAAACAAATTATAGGAAATTTAAAATATTAGAAAATTAAAAGAAAAATCTAAGAAAAAGGATTATGGTTATCCCAAAGCCCTAGGGACTTTTGGCTTGTTTGCTTCATCATATGGAATAAGAGGGATTGAATTTCAATTTAATATGAATATGGTAGAGTTGTAGTGATCATTACATGTCTATTATAATGTCCATTTAGTATAAAAAATAAAATAAGTAATTATTGGAGTAAAAGTAAAATATCTATATTAGCCACTACCTTTATTATAAAAAGATGATAACTATATTTTTTTTAATAAGACATTGGTATTTATAACAAAAATTAAAAGTAAACTATTGAATAACAATTCATATGTATGAGAACATGAATTATTATTCATCATTTTGGATAATAGCAATTTATAATCTATTACCATTACCCCCTATCAAATACCATAATATCGGTTTCATGTAAAATGAGGAGGAAATAAATAGCACTTCTTATAAACTGATTAAGAGTTAGGATGGCCAAAATGGCTATATATAAGAAGGTGGTCTACGATCCACTTATGAAATGAACGACCTACTTTTGGCTTCTTATAAGTGGCGATTCTATCTACCCCAAGTTTAGGCTTCTAGGGCTGATTAATATATATTACATTAATTATCTAATGGGAGGCCACTATGTAATGGACGTTAATTAAAAAAAAAATTAATGGTGCTAACAAAAGATTAATATTGCAAAAAGTGTCAAACGTTGAATATTTGAATAAAACAATAAATTATGTAGGATATAAATATCAATATAATATTCTAATAAATGACTTAAAATGATTTAATCATAACAAACCAATATTTATCTCGAAACCCCTCATCCACGCGGCTGTGAACTTTTCAATTGGATTCATATACAAGGGTAAATGCTAAAAACAGGACCACGTGGGGGACAATATCCACATCAAGCTCAATAGAAAAGGACTCTTCTCCCATCTGCAAGATTTAAGGGAAAGAACAGCTAATATTAAAACCACCAGTACGAAGCACTTGCTTGCTGAAAAAGATTGCTACGTTGAAAGTACTTACCAATTGGTGCCCATGAAGTGTGCCACCACGAAATTAAAAAGGAAAAGTTAAACTGATGTTCTCATCCTATTCCAATAAATAGATAATTGATATATATTAAATAATTTTAAAAAATAAAAATATCCTCAAAATATAGTAAACAGTTTCTATCACACTATATGTACGTGCTAATTATTCATTGATTAAGAGACGTGGTGGTGACAACATTCCCGAAACAGCAAATTTTCATCCATTAAAAAGAGGCCACACTCTTTTGGGAGCGCTTTCATTTATACAGACGGTTTAAAGAGGCATAACAAGTCACGGCACGAACGAAGACTTTACAACAATGTCAATAGGGATCTTGGGATCTACAAATGCCCATTTGAATCCAAAATGCCTGCAACTATAGTGAACTTTATAGGTATTGGAATTCCATGCTAAATCAAGTATCAGCTTTCAGTTTTCTTAATACAAATATGGAAACCTTTAATTCCTAACTGTATGTTTGCCCTTCTCGAATGTCCAAACCAACTAACAGTCTAACACGTCACCATGGTTGAGTAAGAAACCATCTTTTGAGAGCTCGTTATCCTCATTAAACTTGGGAACTGCTTTACCAACTACTGAACGGATATATGCAAACCATCTTTTGTTGCTTGTGTTAAAGACGGAGAGGCAGGAGTTTTGCAACAGGAACAAGGGTGCTACTCGAAGAGTCGAAGTGTATCAGCTAGTCAATGCATCAAAACTTGTCACAGTCATTTGCTCTTCGGCTGAACTGCCTAGTTGGGCTTGTTCTGGAGCTCGGTTTATCTACTTTGCTTCTGTCACAGTTAGGCTGCTGCAGAATTTTTATCTTAAGAGTAGCTCTGAAGTTCGACATGCTATTGCTCTGCGGGTTGTATCGGTGGTTTCAGTTATGAGCTGCTGAAAGGTATGTTTGGATTGTTTGGTTTTCATTTGTACTTTATCTTTATCTGATTTCTATATGTATCTTCTCATTATCTAGTCTGTTTGTGTTAATTTTTTAATAAATAGTCTATTTGAAAACGATAAAGATAAGATGCCAAAACGACAATAATAAGAGCAATTGTTTGGCTATTTGATTTAGACTCTACACTATTCAAACTCAGTTCAATAACTTGTGAGATTCGTTTTTTGATTAGATCAAAAAGAGAGTGTTACTCTATAATTTTCATAATAGATCAGGATAGTCACTCTTGCTCACAAATTTGTCATTGAATAGTGTAGAGGGATGAATTTGGATTTTGACTCTTTAGGTTGAGTGATAGAGCCCAGAGAGTCAAGTTTATAAAATTAGGATGATTAAGAGAGATTTAATTTGTCAGGCTTAGAGCAGGGATTGTTAGATAGGGCTGACTAGTCTGCTTTCAATCTTTCTCAAGGAGCTCATATACTTAAAGAGATCTTTTATGGGCCAAAGAGTCCATGGAGAAATTCATCATTAGGAGGACTTATTTCTCCCGTTGATGGTCAATACAATCTGATGGATGTCATTAAGAGCCAGACTTTATAAATACCTAGAGCTCCTTCTCATTTGGTAGAGGCAAAATTTATCAAAAATACCATCATGCTGTCGGAATACTCTTATAAAGGATCAAATAGAGCTTAGAGTGAAGAACACATAACCTCTTATCTAGAACAGTGGGATTGATGCTATATAGCTTTTTCACTTGTTACTAGTGTATTCGAGCTCCTGAACATTATCTACTCCTCTTTTCTACCATTTCACTCTTAGTTATTCCTTATGTGTGCTTTTACATCACTCCTTTGAGGCCACAAGTAGCGCAAGATACACATTACATGCACGTGACGACTGTTATCAAATCCACCCCACTACAAATGGGCTCTAGGCTTTAGGTGTGCAATTTGGGTTTTCAAAGATTGCTTGGGTGTTAGAAACTCGCATTAATCACAAATGCCTCAAGTTACTGCTATTCCTTAGCAAAGTTCGGACAACTGCAACAACTTGGAATGAGAAAGAGAGCTGTTGCAACAGTTCGGTTCTATCATTATGTACAACAGCGACAGGTCGGGTCCGAATTCGACCTTACGATTACTGTGTTGTTCGAGAGCTGTGAATGAGCGCTGATCAGATAACAAGTTTCTGGTTTTCATAGTAACTGGATGCTTGTTGCATCTTGGCTATTATGTTAGGATCTGATCTTCGGTTAAATAAATCTATAATTGTGATAAACCATTGTCCTATATTGGTAACCTTGTATATAATATACAAATTGCAATTGGATAATTTCATAACTGAAGTAGCAGAAATTATAAGACAAGTAACGGACTTAATGTGTGCTGTCTTGGATGGGCTAGTGGCTTTGATAAGCCAAAACTCTTTTAACACTTATAGTGATAATTATAATATGATAAAAATAAAAAGTAAAATAACAAAATAATATTTATTGTGGTAAAATAAATAAAAAAGATTATACAGCAATTGATTGTCACATTTTTATAGATTGAGAGTGCCATGTCGTTTTAAGAAACTTGTACATATATAGTTTTCCATTTATTATAGTCAACGGTTAAACAAATATTGATAAGTAATTAATTGTCTCACAGTGAATTTCATTTATTATAGTCAATGGTTAAACAAAAGTTGATAAGTAATTAATGCTCTCTCAATGAAATACCATTCCATTTCTCATATTCAATGGTTAAACAAAAACTGATAAGTAATTAATTCTCTTCCCGTGAAATACAAATGTTACTAGATAATTCAAGAGATGGCATTCAACAATTACCATTTGTAAAACGAACATGGTGCAACCTAAGAGGTCGAGTGTGAATAATGAATATATGATGTTGATACAATGATTCATGTACTTTAGCTGTTTTAACATCTTATTTTTTTTGTCTTTAAATAGATTTTTTGTCAAAAAACAGATACAAATAAGAAAAAGATATTTTGATTCATAAACAGATCGAACAGTTTAAATACAAATCATATACAGATAAGGTAAAGATAAACATCAAATTCAGATAATAAAATGCAGACAATCCAAATAATCTATATGTTAACCACTCTACGGGAGGGCTCAATTAAACTGCTTTATATGAACGAACGAATCCGATATGGAATCTAAATTTGAAATCGTTATAGAAGATGATACATAGAGAGTGGTGGATTTCCAGGAGTTATATAATAACATGGTAAAAAATGTTGAGACATCTCAAAATCTATGACACCTTTACTTTTCATGGAACTACTGAAGAGAATTGAATTAAAACTGATGAAAATTCAAAAAGACTCCTTGACACAGCGACGCAAAAGAGATATAAGTATCATGATCCATTGATTATGTGAATACCAAGAAAGTGATTAGAGATTAAATCGAAACTCATTGAATCGCACATGATTATCGAAAAAGATGATATTCTATATATCTGTTGATTATAAGAATACTCAGACAAATAGACATCAAAATTCAAAAACTCAATAAGAGTGCAAATTTTGGAAAAGGATAAACATTGCAATCTATTGATTCACACACGAGTACCATAAATTAATCTTCTATTAACCTGTTGATTCCATATGATACCAGGAGATATAGGAGAGACAAAACAATATTTTATTTCATAACAAATCTCTATCTCAATATTTACAAATCTAGTTTATTTATACGATTGAAGTGAAAGAAATTAATCCTATTAAAAAAAAAGATTATGTTGCTATTAAATTAACATTAATCCCATTAAATCTAGAAAAAAAAACCTTAATCTTCCTAAAATAATAATATGTTCTTCATGTCCTGCATCATCTTCCCTAAGGTGGATATAATTCACCATCAAATTTTCATCATTGGCTTATCTTCATGGATTGATGATATCCTAAGACGAACGTTGGTTTTGATACTAACTGACGCAACGGAAGCAAAAGAGAGATAAATATGACGATTCATTGATTTTGCAAATACCCGAAATGTCATGAGTGATAAAATCGAAACCCATTGAATCACGCATGATTACTGGAAGACAATCTTAATGTGTTAGTTGATTTAAAGAATACACAAGCAAATAGACATCAAAATTTAAAAAAAAAACTTAATAAGGTTGTGAATTTTGGGAAAATGATAAACATTTCAATCTATTGATTCACACACGAATACCAAAAAATAGTCTTACATCAACTTGTTGATTTTATTGAATACCAGGAGAGATAGGAGGGACAAAAGATATATTTTATTCCATCATAATTCTCTGTCCCAACATTCACAAGTTTAGTTTATTTATAAGATTGAAATGAAATCTAATTAAATGACTTGATATAAATAGAATGATATTAATCTTATTAAAAAAGATTATACTCCTATTAAATTAACACTAATCCTATTAAATATAGAAAAAGAAATTATAATCTTCCTAAAATAATGATATGTTCTTCATGTCCTGCATCACTCCTTGACGCTTTTAGTTTCCAACCAATGCCATCACAACTTAGTCTGGCTCAATTTGCTAGTCAAGAGTGCATTAAGAGGTTTGAAAGAATTCTCGATGACAAATTGATATGATAAAGGGCTTGATCACAGGAAAGAAGGAATTGAAGCACATCATAACGATTCCTCTTACTTTCACACCAATTACAAGTAAAGGCAACAAGTTAGTGGAATTGTATTCATGCATTCTTGTGCATAGTGATGGATATGATAAATTTGTTTAGGATTTAAATCAACCAGATGACTTGAATTAGTATAATTGATATTGAAATATGCACATAACAATCAAATAGTTTCCCCTATAACTAGAGTTAGATGACAATACAAGAGAAATATCCTTGAAAATATTGTGGAGCTATAGTAAATAAATAAAAAATATTCTTTCCATTTTGGTATTTTCCTTAAATCTGGGTACCTGTCACTCTCATTATATAAACCTTTCTTATAACACATCTATCCTTAATCTATAGGAATTTTAAAAGGACACATAAACCCTGTAAAACCTAAAGTAAGCCGAATCTTCGAAGATGATAAGAAGCCCATGATTTTTTTTTTTTTTTATTGTTCTTAGGTCAATATTCATGAAATGCTAATAACATTTTGATGCACTTTAATAGGAATCACTCATAACGGATCGAATAAATAAGTGATCATGAATGGTAATAAATATTCATGGAATTTTTTATCCATTGATGTTGGAGCTTCCACCATTCCATCAATGGGAATATCCAGTCAATCATCTAATCGTTAAAATAAATATAGCGATTGTAATATTAACTATTTTAATGATTCGATCATGTTAGATATGGTGTGAGCTGTTGGATAGTTGACGGGATTGCTCCCATCGAAATTAACGATGAGACCATAGAATTTTCCTTATTTTTAGAGAAACTCATAGACAGATAGTAACAAAATTGTGTTATTGTTGGGAAATCAAAGAGATTAGAAAAAGAGTTTGTCATAATGGATTGACCATGTTATGAGTTGATCTTAAAAAATGAGTTTTTGCTACCATAGGTGTTTACTATCACAAATTATAAGATTAATCTAGGTGAAAGATGCTAATATTTATTCTTCTTCTTCTTCTTCTTCTTTTAAATTTGACAACTAACATCAACACCACAATTCGACTCTTATTTATGCACACTTAAGAGTTCAAGCTAAGAAATAACAAGTGTAATAAAGTAATTATTTACTTAAATTCCTTAGTTACAATAATCAAATCCTTGAAAAAGACCTAACTTGTCCATGCTATAAGATTTGATTCAAATTAGCTTGGACAGTTTTCAATTTCAAACTCTGCATTTGTTATGTTAAACCTATTTCACTCTATTTAAGTATAATTTCTAAGTAGTTAATTTTAGTAAAATTAAGAAATCATGAAAACTAAATGAGTTTGTGTATGACTAATAAGTCTTGTATGTATATTTATATATATATATCTATTTTATGGGGTGAAATTGATGATATCTCTATACTTTTAGTTTTTAAGGGGTATTTTACATGATTTTGATATTTAATTGGAATATATATCTTCTTTCAAGAATTTTGAGGAGAAGAAAGACTTTTATTCAAGCTTTGTGGAAATGTATACCATTTTAGAAGAAAAGTTGAGTTGCAAAGGAGCACATGCTATAAGGATACACTTGTATGCATTAGAAAGCACTTAAATTTAAAGAATTAGGAGTTAAAGAGAGATACATAGCCACAAACACACTTGTGAAGTTCAACGCCCTAACCTAAAGGCATTACAATTCACCACGTGTTCTCACTTGGAAAGAACATGCTAAGGCTATTAAAAACTCTAAACCATCAATTTATATAAAAACATACATCTTCAACTATCAAAATAAGGATACTTAAAAAAAAAAAAACGTCATAAAACTAAAACACTCTTCTTAACCATCTAGTTGACATAAACCAAGCCAACCTGCTACAACTAAACTCAAATAAAGAGTCTTTTTTTTTTTTTTTTCCTCAAAATCTCATAAATCGAACAAAGGTTTCGAAAACAACTTTCATAGCTCAATCTATTCTCAATCATCCAAGATAAATCTAGAGATCTATAGGATAATCAGGTTCGCTAACGTCCTTCCCGTGGTCCACATATACATCGAATCCAGATAAATCATAAATTATCTGATCTTCACCTGTTCTTGAAAAAATAAAGAGTGAGCGAAAACGCCTAGTGCGCCAAACCGAAAACACATGCACATGAACAAGTAATAAGCAATACCACATACAACTTAGAAACTAATGCAACAAACACAAATTAATATCTTCAATTTAGCCAAACAAGCAACATAGTCTAGGGCCATTTGCGTCTAACCCCAAACCTGAAGTATCTCAAGACTCCCTTAAATAACCAATATAGAAAATAGGTGATTATACACATATATGGTGCTAGGAATCTCCCACACACTGGGGTGCCGTGCTTGCACTACTCCTAAACTACTAGAATCATCTCCAAGTACAACTCGATTAGGGACAACGACACACAAGGATCATCAGGGTGCCTTGTTAGTATCACACTCTGCATGGTCTTTACTAGCCAAAGCTCAACACAAGCAGCACACATTCAATTAGATACCAGATAGAATTAGGTCAATTTATTACTCAAATCCTATAAGCACAAAGAACAAACATGGTAAGATCGTACCTAGATTCGCTTTCAAAACTTCAAGATCAAAAAATCCTTTTCAAAAGTTTAGAAGCCCTAATCACCAAACTCCTAATCATCAACATATACCAAATCAACATTTGTTTTCATGTTCATAATTAAATCCTAACCCTAAAAATGCATAATCTAAAGCATAAGATTTATAATATTAAATTTACATACCTGTCTTCTAAGATCACCAACAACGAAACCCTAGAACGTAGTTTTCTGCAAAACTCCTCAAAAATCCTAAAATCCTCAATCAGTAATAGTACAACTATCAGAAAAGATTCCATCTTTAAAATAACAAAGATTGAACGGATTCAATACTTACCCAATACTTTAGATTTCACACTTTCTTGACTGTAGAACTAAGATCTCCGATCACAACTTAGGGTTTTGGTCTCCACCGAAATCGTCTCTACCAACTTTGATTCCTTAAATAAAAGAAACAATCTTTAGAAACCAAGATTTAATCAAAGCTTGACCAAAAAGAGATTTGAGAGGAATTCTTACCTAGATCTTGCCTTAGGTTGAGCTATGAAGAGAGAACTAAAGACCTTGATGTATATATATGAATTAGGGAACCCTAACACTAAGAAAGACGTTTTAGTTCATGTAAAATGTAGGGTGGAAAAAGTTGGCAGCTTAGGGATGGCTTTAAATCAAAACAAGAAACAGAACTACATAGTCCGGCTGTACGCTGTCGACCTTCAATTTCAATGCTAGTGGCCTTCAAGTGTAAGCCAGCGGCCTAAGGCCAGCTTTCACCCATACGCTGCCATCTTTCACAATTTTGTTCGCAAATCATCCAAAGCTCCAAAGTTAATATAAAGTTGGCAGCCTTGTATTTAAAGCTAGCTTAAATCCTTCCCTTCTTATTCTTACCGAACAACATCCTCGAGTTCAAAGTCAACTATTACAAGACGAAAATACCCTCTTAAACTATAATATATTACATTATTGCCCTTCATTGTAGATTAATTTATTTGTATATTACATGAAGTTTGTTTGTGCACTCCATAAAAAATATTGCTTGTTGGTGCATGCAAGAAATATGGCTATGTAATCCAATTGTGTTCTCTATTAATCAACTCGAAATTTTTTTTTTTTTATTCATAGCCTTGTAAAACACAATTTCGGATAGGAGTCATCATATCCTAAAGGCGTTTAAGAAAAGAGTTTCGAGAGAGTTTTCTACGGTTTTTGAAGCAATAGAAAAGTTAAGAAGTTGGATTTCTTTTGTATCTAAACTTGTATAGATCTACAATTTCTTTGTATTATTTTAATTTATTTTAAGGAAGTTTTTATATTCTTGTGTTTCAATTGTTTGTGCTTTTTTTTGTTAATTTGATATTTTTAAAGTGCCAATTTAATGTTTTATATTATGCATAGAGATTGAGAAATCAATGTACAATTAGATCTACATAATTGAATGGAGTTCCATGCAATTTTAGAGATAAGAAGACATAAATTTGTTATACAAAAGTTAAATAGAAATTCGAAGATGGATTAAAAGTACTTTGATCTTATAGGTTTTAATTAGAAAGAGATTCCAATTAATCCATTAATGGATAGTGTTTTTTTATTGAGAGAGAGACAATGATCTATTTTAGGAGTTCTCATGTGACAATCTTATCTTGATTTTGCAGATTTGTTATTAATTATTATCATTATTATTATTTGTTAGATTCTTGGCGACTTGATTATTGACTTTACAAAATATTTTTGATGTGTTGCAAGGTGGGTTAAATAATAGGTTTAAAGTAAATGTTAATACTTATGAACTGTGTAGGACAATATGTAATTAGTTCATTGTACTACTATATATTATAGGTGCACTTGCTTAAATAATCCTTAAGTTAATGATATTAATCAAAAGTAACTACTAAGTTTAAATAGCTTGTCATAGCTTGAAAAAAATATTGCTAATTGCAACTAAGTGATCCAGTTATAATGAAAAGAAGAAAAGCTGTTGAGTTCTTTTAAATAAGTTTTAATGATAACAAAAAAGTTAAAAGATATCTAATGGATTTGTTTTAAGCGTGTAGAACAAAGATATCCATATTTATAAACACTTAAGCAAATAATCAAATAGACATTTCAATAGACACTTGAATAGATGTTAGACGAATGCTACTATGGTTGTCTCGCCCTGAAGGGTAGCTTAGTAGTATCAAGCAAGGTTGTCAGATCCGGACAGGAAGTTGACCCGGATATGCTAGGGGGTCAGGGGTCAAGGGGTTGAACTGAGGTCGATTAAAAATGAATTTTTATGTTAAATTATAACTATTAAAAGGCAAATAAATAAAATTTATCTTGTCAAATCCATCATTAGATTGAAATCACATTGTACATATTGAAAACAAAAATAAAATATTATAAACTGAGATATTAATTCAACTTTTAATTAATGTCATCCCGATCTTCATTTGATTCAAAGATATGCATAAAATCAGCTCGGTCTGCAATTGCATCTAAATCAACATCTTCATTAATCTCTGTATCTGGAAGAAAAGGGGGGAAAAAAAGAGAACACGAAGTCTTAAGAAAAATAATATTCAATGAACATATACAAAATTAATAATTTAAAAGTACCGAAATAGATGACTAACCTTTAATCAAACCATCAATTGTTATAGGAGTGGCATCATCTTCATAAATTGCTTGTTCAATAATCTCATCGAAATTAAGTTCAAGGGGTAAATCTTCTTCTTCTTCAGTTATCCAAAAATCCGTCTTATCAATGTAATCAAAATCTATTGGATCATAACTTTTCTTCATATTTTGATGCCTAAAGAAATAATTAGCAAAGGAAACAAATTGAAAATACATAAGGTGAAGTGGTGATGAACTATTCTTGGTCAAAATAATTTACAAACCTATTCTTCAAACGCAAATTATAGTTCACATAAACAAGATCATTAAGCCTTTGATGCTCTGATCTATTTCTTTTCTTTGTGTGAATGCGCTTAAAGAAACTCCAATTACGCTCACATCTAGAAGCAGAAGCAGTTTGACTTAATATTCGAATAGCAATATTTTGCAATGTAGGAGCACTATGACCAAAAAACCTCTACCAATCATCTACAATTCAATAAAGCAAGTAAAATAAATTGTGAAAAATAAACATTAACAATAATTTTGATTCCAGTATTCATGGTCACTTACCTGGTTGTGATGTTTTGATAGATTTGACAGTATTTCCCAACCAAAACTCTCTCTTTTCACGATACAATTTCATGTCTTTAATTATAGCTATGCTATCATCATAAATACTTTTTTTCTCTAGCACATCATATAAGCCTTGCATAACTTATGCAGTTTCTTCAATTGTATCATCATACATAAAGGCTGGATTCAAGAAATAAGCTGCAGCATGTAGGCCACAACGAAAATGTTTGTCCCACCTTTGATCAACAATTTCGATATAAGGACTATACAATTTTTGTCTATTTTTAAAAACTGATATAATCCCCTTACGAATCCTAGAAAACCCTTCATAAACAGCCGAAAGAGAAGGCTTTTCATCAGCATCCACAATACGCAAGAGCTTCACAATGGGAGTTATGACTTTCACCATAAGCAAACAATCTTCCTAAAATGATGTGTCTAACACAATAGCAATAAAAGCTTTTCCAGCAGCACATTTTGAAAGCCTATGACTTGTGAAGTGTGTACTTGTTGCCAAAGCTTGCAAGTCATGCTTATGTTCAAAGATACTTTTCAAAGTAATAAAAGTAGTGGCAAATCGAGTTACTACTGGACGAACAATTTCTTTCCAACCATCTCTTTTTCTCAACCAAGACAACAAGTGAATATGGTTATATATAAATATAGTTACCTTGGAAGCACGTTTTGCAAGCTCATCTACATGATCCATCTTGCCAATGTCTTGTAACATCAAATTCAAGCAATGTGCTGCATAGGGAGACCAATATATATGATCGTACCTCTCTTGCAACAACTTTCCGGCTGTAACATAGTTGCTTGCATTGTCAGTCACTATATGCACCACATTAGAAGGCCCAACCCACTTAACTATTTCTGAAAACATATTGCATAAATTATTAGCATCCTTCACAATATTAGATGCATCAATTGACTTCACAAACATCACCCCAGCAGGACAATACACTAGAAAATTAATGAGGGTCCTTTATCTTTGATCAGTCCAACCATCAGCCATTATTGTACATCCTGATTTAGCCCAATTGCTTCTGTATGAATCAATAAGCAATTGACACTCTTTTTTACAATCCCCTAGCAACTGAATACGCATGGCATGATAAGATGGTCCCTTATATCCAGTACCAATTGCAGCAATAGCATCCACTACAGGTTGAAAATAAGGTGACTTCAAAGCATTAAAGGGTATACTTGCATCAAAAAACCATCTAGCCAATGCCATGTGTGCTCTTTGAATTGCTTGTTTACCAGCTAATGCACTGTTTATGCTTGGTTGAGACAATGGAGGGTTGTTCTTGGTGACATATTTATCTATTCCAACCTTTCCTTTTTGTTTTGGTTGCATTGGCAAAATTTCTAGCTCTTCCACTTCAACCTCAGCTTCACTATCTTCAAATTGAGTATACTGAACTTCATCAATGTCTTGATCTTTATGCTTGATAGATTTGAGATATGCTAACATTTTTTCTTGGATGTCACTTGGTACTTTTTTGCAAGGAGCAATATTGCCCCGAATCCCTGCCAAATGATATTTCATCCTATTGATCCCTCCACCTTGATACATAGATCCACAATAAAGGCATGTGAACACGGTCTTTCCTTTGTCATTAGTAGATGAGATAAAATGCTCCTAAGTAGGATCGTTCTTGGTATGAATTGAAGAAGATGATTGACTACTCGCCATGTCTCTTTTTCAACAACCTATTCTTTAAAAAAAAAAAAAGAGCATTTATAATTATTAATTAGTAACAACTAGCAATGCTGGGAATATGTACTCAGTTTAATAATAGCAATATGTATTATGCACTAGCAAAGCTACATTATGTAGTAGATAAACTAATTTAAATAGCTAACAGTCTTCCAGAGCCTTCCCTTTCTTTGAAGGGATTTATGGCTAAAATATTAAACACACTATTAATTATGTTATAAGAAATATAAGCAATATCAAAACTTCCAGAACACACTATTAATATAGTTGGCATTTATCATACTACTCACATCTGTTAGACTGATTTCTTTGTTATTTGATTTTAAGTGTATAAATTGAGTTGTATAATGGAGCTCTTTTTGACAAAATCCTGTATAGATGAAGTTTTACTCTACTACAACAGATGTAACACTAGCCTTGCTTCTTTTAATCAGAAGTGAAACAAAGCTAAATCAGACGATAGGCTGCTAACCATCTAGACAGGAGCTAGGTTGCTTCTGATCATTCAGACGTGAGGCTTTTGACAATAGCAGAATTTGGTCTAATGTTTACACTTGCTCACTTGGCATCAAGACATTAGATATAAACATTATAAATCTGGTTGAAGATTTGATGAATGCTTTGAGGAAGTAGTGACAAACTTTGTCTGAAGCTTAAGTGTACATACATGTTTGAGGGCAGTTGAACTACACTTAAAGAGTTTTGTTTACAATATTAGTTGTTTGGTCTGTGTGGACAATAAATCTAGTGTCATTTGCTTTTGTTAGAATCAGAATGCAAATGGGGAGCCATACAGATATATAACCATCATGCGGTGGTAAGAAATTATGGGACTGAACATTTTCCCCCATGCGATTGACCCAAAAAAGTAGCTTTCTATAAGACATCCAAATTTCTACTTAAATACGAGGTTTATATGCTTTATATTCAATCAAATGATTTTCTGAAGAACTAATATCTGTAGGTTCAGTAGCAATCAATAATGTTATGATTCATGCTTTACAAACATCATAGAAATTGGAAGTTAAAACTTGGAAGTCGGAGCTCACCGAGGTAGCCGTAGCTCGCAACGCTTTGTCGAAGTTGTTTTAGATGTTGGGCGATGGGGAGTGGCGGTGGATACTGGATAGCGGCCGTGGGTAGCAGTGGTTTTATCGCTTAGGGTTTTTTTTTGTATTATGTTTTCTATTTTTTTCCCCTTTTTTAGTCCCTATTCTTACATCTTAGTTTTCTATACGGTTTTCTCATCTCTGAAGTCTGACCTCTGTAGCCAATAGCAGAAGGTGGGTTTAAATTTTTTTTTTTTTTTTAAATGAGGAGCATTTTGACCCGGTTCCCGGTTGAACCTGTCGGATCGACCTGGTCAGTCCGGTTCTCGCCAAAAGCTAGCAAACCGGTTGAACCGGCTAGCCTTTATGGCCGGTTCCAGTCGAACCGGCCGGTCCGAGTCGGTTCTGACAACCTTGGTATCAAGTCATTGTAAATCTTATTTGATGTTCTTAACAAGCCATAATATGAACATCAATATAGAAGACAATCACTTGAACTACTAAATTACTCCAAAGGAAATGAGATGAAAACATGATTGAAGTTGCTTTGATAAGAAATATGAATATATATAAATCATATAGCAAATAAAGCAATACTATGCATCACTATTGACTATTACTTATTACAGATCAAGTATTTTGATGACAATGAAGATAAAAGATATTTAAACTAAGTAATTCTATTTTATGCTTTAAGCTTTTCCTCTCAGCTCTAATCCTTAGCTTTAGGACCCCTACCCTGACAATAGCCTGGTTTGGCACAAGCCATGGACTGCCCTAGAACCTGAAATGTCTATAAGAGTATAAGCGAAACGACAACTTAGTGAAATAATCAGATTTTATTCCATATCATACAATCACAAGGAAGTTTGATTAACAAGCATATATAATGCAACACTAAATCATATGTAACAAATATAAGGTTAAATGATAGAAATTCAAACAAGGTGTAGATTTATGCCTTTATACTAGGTTATCAAGAATCAACACTGGTTGATCGAGCCTAGGAGAAACTAAGAACCAAGGAAAGAGAGAATATATGCATGCATTTAAAAATAATTCAAATTATCTCTACTTACCTTTAGAAAACTTAGGACTCTATTAAGTGCTAACTATTTCATGTTGATCCCATAAAGGACAATACTTTAGGTGCCAAATAGTTCCCATGAAACCAAACAGATCTATGAAAACTTAGCGTAAAACTAGGAAATTCACATCTTAAAGTACTAACTGAATCCATAGGTTCGAAATATTAACACGTAGTAGGGTAATCTCAAAATAATGTAATTTATGCAATTCGTGCAATGCATGATAATTTATTATAAAATGTGATATTTTTAGTCCAGTTATTAAAAAGACCACTTCAATCACAAATACTTATCAATTTATTAAACATATATTAAAATTATAGGATTTTCACTTTTATTATAATAATTCAACAGTCAATACAATCACCAAGCATCACATAATCCCATATCCCCATACATAATTCAATTTTTATGATCTTTTATTTTAGTGCACTATACTACAAACACATACAGTGAAACAGATCTGAATTATTTGCTAGTTCATCTTTAACCTATTCATCGTAATAATATTCTAGCAAGTCAGAGCATGGATCTATCTCCCCTAAAATAAAGTAATAACAATCATATCATGATAAAGATAATTGGATATGTATTCCTAATTGTGGCTAAGTATCCTAAATTTGTATTTTACTAAACTTATTGCTATTTTCTCATTACTAATCCTATTTTGGCACTTAAATAGTCAATTTAAAGCTCATGGAGACTACTTTATCATAATTTCATCTATTCGATCAATTTAGTTCGTATAAAATTAATATTTCTAGAAAATGTGCTCTAAATGACTTTAAATCCTAATTTTAACCACTTAATCTTAAACTAGACGTAATATATTTATTTCAACTCCGTTTTGAGCATATAAATAGTCGTTGGAAAGATCTTTTCATATGCTTTTCAAAAAAATCCACTTAGATTTTATAAACTAGATAATTTCCTTTTATTTTTATCTAGAAACCGTGGGGGTATATATGTATATCTATATATTATATTTTTGTATAATTTCTTTTCTAATTCTTCATATAAATCTTCACATTCTATAGCATCACATATTATACTAGATTTAACTTGTCATTTATTTTCTTAAAAATATTTAAAGGCATATACTTATTACTTCAATGATTTGTTTCCTTTATTAACTAATTAATCATTTCATCATCTTTATCTATTTTATGTGAAATAGAAATCATAGAGTTTTGAATTTGAAATAAAGTGGTGACCTATTTTTCTTTTTGGGCTGCCACCTATGTATGTATACATAAGCTCTTGTTTTGATTTTTATTCCTTGTCTAAACTTGATAATTATTACTAAATAATCAATTTGTCAAGGTCAATACCTCTTTTGAGTACAAATCATCATCACGGTCTTATTTTCCAAATTCCACCGAACATAAATAGCATGGTAAAGGACTTTTATCTTGTTATTTTTATGATTACATTTATAAGTCTATTCTACACATAGTAATTTGATGTTTCATCATAATATTGAATTTCCTTTACATAGCTAAAGCTTCTAAGATCAATATTCAAAGTACTAAACTATTTGTATCAACTTTTCTCTTTGTCCTCTAATAAAGTGTAAGGTTAAAGTAGTTTACCTTGATCTTGTAGAAAATACAAGATGAATTCCTTCTTTATTCCACTTCTAGAGAAAGAAAATGACATAGTTAAGTTCTATATTTTAAATCACCTTATGGATAGTGATAGTTAGACGAATTTACTTATCCTTTGTACTTGATTTTGTAAGTACTTTCTATTCCTTTTGTCCTAGAAGCTTCCTAAAGATTTGGAAATGTATGTTTTGAAAAGGAAAGAAAGTGGAAATGATAGTTAATGGGGGAGGGTTTTGCCCCATTTTCAAGGGGTTATTGGAATGGATTTTGTCTTGGTTGAAAATGAATGAAAGTGAGAGGATGTGGGGCATTGTCTTCTTGGCAATTTAAGGAAAAATTGGGGGAAGAAGAAAAGAAATAAAGAGAAAAAAAAATCAGAGTTATCATTATTAATTTCCATCATTTTTAGTCTTTGGCTAGCCTATTACCTATAGGATTAATTGAGTTAGGATGAGTCTTCATTCAATTGAACAAGTCTTGGTCAAAATAAAATATCAATGGTTTCCCACTTGAAGTTCAAAGTGAGGACTAAATTTGAGCCAAAAAAAAAAAAAAATTCTATACACTTATACATATACCAATTGAATATAAGAAAAAGCAATGATGATTTGTTGGACTAGGAAGAAGGGGAAATTCACAAGCAATTTTGGTGCACATAACAGAAAGTTGCCCCCTTGATTTTCATATTAATTTGTTTTATCTTATTTTTATTTTTAAAGTTACGTGAATGAAATTTTATAGGGTTTATACTTACTCAATTAAAGTTTCATATAGTTCAAAAGATTGAATTTATGTTTATAAATAAAAGTGAGAATGTTAATGTTGAAAATTAAGCTTTTAAATTATTTAAAATACTTTATTCATGGTTTTAAATTGTTTTAAAAAGTTTTAGTCTTATGCAATTGAGTAATATTGAAATTTAGGTTTACAATATTAGAATTAAAGTTTATATAGTTAGATATTAAAATTTAAACTAATGTGATTAAATTTTTAGAACCCTAAAGTTTAAGTTGTCTCTAATAGATAAAATTTTAATCATATCTCTAATTATGAATTTATAACTACCATATTCCTAAGTTACTATTTCTAATGGATGTTTCTAACTAATGAAAATTTCATGGGGTTTACAACTGTTCATAGAATGTTTGCTCATACAGTTTTTAACAAACATCAAAATGCAAGTTGGATTTATTTGAAGCTCCAGCTCCACTAATTAAGTGTATTTCGGCAATACACTTAATTCGTTCCACATAACGAGGGTAATAATCAATGTGGATTTTATTCAAGAATGTTTCATGAGTTTTTCAAAGAAATTCTTATGAGTTACAACAAGTCTTTTTTAAGGTTTTATGAAGATGTTTATAAGATGAAACCAAGTTGTTGTCTTAAGATAAATGAAGATATGTTTTGATCTCGACATAATAATATCTACGGATGAAGATAAGATATTGTCTTTTTCGTTTATGTTCAATTGAGGCTTATTTGAATTTTGAGGGATCTTTAAATTCAAAATCAAAGCTTATCCAACCAAGTTCTTGAAGAATCAAGTAAAGATACACATCAAGAATATCAAAAGAAAAAGAACAGAATAAGATATGTTCAGATCATTTTGAAGTTTGAAAAGATAAACAAGATATTCATATCCCACAAATCTAGGGATACCAATCTTATCCACTCAACAAAGAAGCCATTAGAAGATTTCATGGGATATTATGAACGTTTGGAGATATTATCATCAAGAGAGCGGTCTAAAGAGTTTATAAATTTTAGAGAAGAGAGAAAAATCATGAGAAATGAAAGAGAAAAGAAAAACATAGAAGTTTACAAGAAAATTTGTACTTGCAAAAACCCCTCTAAGCATTTGACAGACACTTTGACGGACACTGCAAGCATCATCCTTTATATATTTCTTTATAGATTTCGAGCTTAAATTTTAGAGATCATATATTTTCTCCTACTATGAATTTATCTCTTTCTGAGTGAGAATTAGCATAGAAGTTACATTATAAAGTCTTGTAGTCTGTGCATAGCTAAGTGATCGGGCTAGAAAGACAGAGCAAGAGCTATTGGTGTTTGTAATTCTTCTTTACTATTGGATTAATGGAACAATTAGTGTGGAAGACCGGATCCTTAGTAGTGGAGCTAGAAGAGGGGACTGATTCACAAGGAGGAATCTCTATAAATTGTTGTCTTCTTTACTTTATTGCAATTTAATTATTATTATATTATTTATTGCTCATCACGTAAAAAATTTATAGTGTTCTTTTCAATTGGTTTTTCAAAAAAAAGTTTTTAACAAATAAATCATCCCCCTCTTATTTGCCATTTTTGGACCTATAGAAGCTATGCTTAAAGTTAGGTATATGCGTTATGTCATGTTTGGTACGTAGGAATGATTTAGAATGAAATGGATTAGATTAGAATGGAATGGATTGGAATGGAATGGAATGAGTTTGGGAATGACAAATCAATTCATATGTTTGAGAGATTATATGGAATGGAATGGCTAAAAGTGTAATTGTCAGGAATGCCCTTAGCAATAAATGCAAACTATTAATACATGATATGTTAAAAAAGTAATTACACTCATATAATTAATAAGAATTGACGGGAATCGCGATTCCACCTTCTCAAAGACAGAATCAAATTCTCCTTCAAAGCCAGAATTGTTGATTCCAAGAAATCGCGATTCCAACTTCTAAAAACGCTTTCAAACATTGGGAAAGAGAATGAAAGCTAAAATCGCCTCCATTCCGGCCTATTCCTATGTACAAAACATGCCATTATAGTTTTATTTGGTTAAGATTCGTTGCATAATTTGGATTTAGTTGTTATAGTTGTTAATCTAAAATTTTGGAGACATTTCTCACATGCGCGGGATTTATACAGACGGTTCAAATTATAAAAAGAAGTTGATTTGTGTTACAGAGTATATCTATGCTAAAAGTTGAAATGCATTGAGAGAAAATGGGGAAAAAAAGTTTAGAAAGCTTAAATATCTATTGCATTAGGCCATTTACGCGAGTGAGATCAACTATTTATTTAGTGGAGCAGACCATAGGCCTGCTTTCAAATAACAAAAATGAACCATTGGCGGATCTTGTCAGCCTGGAGAATTTTGTAGTAGAAGTTGGTCAATTTCAATTGGCTTCAAAATATACATTTTTTTTTAACACGTTGGAAATTCATTTTTTAATCACAACTTAAGCCAATTTTTTTCCCAGTAAAGATTAATTTCAAACCCCAGAAAAATATTATATCAATTAGTTTGACTGATACCAAAAAAAAAAAAAAAAAAGAAAAAAAAAAACAAAATGACAAACAAAAAGTTGCAGGCACGAGAAGACTAGTGTGCAAATAGTTATGGTTGATCTACCATCAAAATACTCTTCCTAAGAAAACAAAGCCCACCCTAATTACAAGTGAATTGAATCTCATAAAAGAGACAACAAACACAATCCCACATAGGAATAGAAAAACTTAAGATCAATTTTAAATTGCTAGGATTCATTATTTACTCCTTAGATTTAATTTTTAAAAGCATACGTGATCACATTTAAATTAAAACATGGATCATGAATTTTCTTATAGTATATTTTATAAAATCGACATTTTGTACTTTGCTAAAAAGCAAAAATTATTAGTTCCAATTTCTAAAAAGTTATAGAGAATGCAAACATATCGTCATGAATAATCTTTTACTCTAAAAAGGTTCACATACATGTATTCCATTGTCACACTTTCAAAATTTTTTTCAACCTTTGGTACCCAAATATTCAATGCTTAACTATAACTGTTTATAAGATGATATCATGCACCACTAGAAAAATAGCCTTTTGAGATAGAAAATTTGCTACAGAAAATTTCTGTCTCTAAAAAAATGAATTAGAGACAGATTTGTGATGACATAAATTATAAATAGTCTTTTAATTTTTATAAGCTTTTGTGACAAAATTTGCGATGGATTATACAATGATTTGCAATGAAAATTTTTCTGTTGCAAATGTGTCTCTGATTTTAGAGGGAAATAAATTATTTTAGCTCCAATTTCTATTTTTTAAAATTCTATTGCAAATTTGTCTCTAAACAAAATTATTATATATATATAGTATTATATAAATAATTATGTTTAAAATTTAGTTTTAATTATATATCTAATATAATATATAAAATGTGCATTATATAATAAGGACATATTATATTTGTAAATTAATTTTATTATATAATAACTATAACATGTATAATCATATGTTATTTACAACTAATTATATATTTTTTATTTATAATAAATTTATATTATGTTACATATTTTATATTATAAAGTATAAATAAAAAATAGTACTTAAAATATAAATATTACATTTACATCTTTATATATTCTTTTACATAATAACTTATATAAAAAAATCAAATTATACAACTTGAAAAAATAGTATATAACAATAATGTAATATGTTATATAAAGTAATATCATAAAATACTACTTGAAAATAAAGTATATTTCAATAATAAAATACGTAAAATAAAATAATTACTATAAAACATAAACTTAATATATTTAAACATATATAAATATATAAATAATATATTATATTATATTAATATATTAATAAAAAAATATATTCATATTATTTATAATTTTTATTATATATTTATTAAATTATTCATATGTTATTGAATATAAAAAAATTTATTATATATATCTTACATAATTTATATTTATGTACTATATTTTATTTAAAATATAATAACATATTAGGGGAAAAAATAATATACTATGTAAAAAAATAGTATATTTAAATAATAAAATATAACATAAAATAATTAGTTAAATATATTTAAATCGATATTATATTTATTTTATTAATATATTAATGAAAAATATATTTTTATATTGTTTATACTATATTATAATTTATTAAGTGTAATAAAAATGATATAAAAAAAAATAAACATATTACTTTAAAATATATAATTTATTAAGTTAATATAAAATATTAAATAAGTGATGTAAAAAGTATAATTATTATATATATAATTAAATATATATTAAAATGCACATGTATAATATTATTTATATTTACATAATATATAATTTTTTATATAATAATATCATATTTGGCAAAAAAATTATAATATACTACTAAAAATATTTATATTTATAATAAATATATAATTTAAAATAATTATTATAAATGTAAACGTAGTATATTAATATTGTATATTATTTTAATAAAATATTATTGAAAAATCCTTAATAAATAGGCAAAGTGAAATTATAAAATAAAAATAAATTATAAAAGATATGTAAAATGTTTTATAGTTATAATATTGTAAATTGTGATATTTGTTAAATAAACAGTAGTGGAGCTTTACTCATGAAGATATAAATTGGTGTATTGGTTTAGTACTTGTGAAAACTTCAACATTAAGTGTGCTCAATATAAAGCATTCTATGATGGGTGACTTTCTGAGAAGGACAAATAGGAGGCAAATGTGAGTGTGTGTGTGTGTTTTTTTTTTTTTTTTTATAATCTATCTTAGAGTCAGAGATAGATTTGCGACGGAATAATTTTATTTAATATTTACTAATTGGATATTTAAAAATAACTAATTATAAAACAGTGATAGATTTGCGATGGAAATTCCATAGCAAAGTTGCGACGAAAAAGTAAATCTGTCTCTAAAAGAATTAGCGACGATGATTTTTGAGACAGAAATTTACGATAGAAAATCTGTCTCTGAAAGTTTTAGAGACAGATTTTTCACTTTTAGAGACAGAATTTTTTGTCTTTAAAGGCAAAATTTCTTATAGTGACTACAAATGCAGATCATGCAAGGTCGTCATTGACTAAAATCGGCACCATTTTGCCCATTTCAAACGATTATTAACTTTGTCGTGGATGCTATATTAATTTATATATGATTCTGATTGATAGTGACTGTATTTATTATTTATTTGCTATCATATTGCTTACATTAGTACTATATATATGTCACGTTCAGAATTAAAAATGGATATTAGATGGGTACATTTGGCCTGGAATCCACCCAATGGGAATGGCATTTTCAGCAACAATGCTCTTCTTAGACAGGCTAGTGGTTAGCCTGATCGAGAATGGAGGTACCAAAGCAGAGCCGGAGTTGAGTTTCCAAACAGCACCCCATGATCGTTGCATGGGAAGCCATTGTTGGCTAGTGGCTTGCTTCAGTTCAACAGCATCAAGATCTCCATCCCCACCTTCATATAGAATTAGGGTTGCAAAATAGTAAGGATTTGACCCGGAATCTACTTGGAACGAGATCGTCACACCATTGTAATCGCAAGCCACTCTGTTAGGACACAAGTTAAGATAAATGCATAATATATACGTGAAACAGTTAAATTAGCTTGTTTAAACATTATAAGATAATTTTTCTTCAACTATATTTTATTTTCCTTGCTTATAAGAAGAGGAATAAATAAATAAATAACTAAGAACTATTACTAATTTTCATTACTTTTGTAGACTAACATTTCTCTATATTAAATTTCATCATCCAATTAATTTATATTATATAAAATTATATAGTGTGAATAGTGGAATAAAAAGTTATTTCCTAATATTGTTGACATTCTTGTTATTATTATTATTATTATTAGTCATAAATGGGTTTAATATTAAAAAAAAAAATCTCGTACGTACACATTATTAATTATTTTATGTGGCATACTAGTATTATGAAAACTTTAGGAACCATCGTAACACGGAAAGATGCTCATGATAAATATTACCTCCGGTAGAAGATATTCAAGACACCCGCATTGCGTAATTCATCGGCTCTGCTTGGAATCGCCATGGCACCGAAAGCAGCGCCACTCATGTCGAAATGAGCCATTGCGGAGGCACAAGGCCCTCCTGGGCACGAATCGGTAATAACAACCGTAACCGGCTGCCCGGAGCATGCTGCATTCGTTGTGCATTTTACCTACGTGCATTCAAACACATTATTAGGCTTTAATTGGACTATATTCTAAATTGGCTATACAATCATACCATGATTAACATATATTGCGTGTACGTTTTCGAATTAATCAACAACATATATATATATATATATATATGGTAACTAAAGTACTAAATGGGAATATATATTGGATTAAAATAATTAATTATTAAGTTTATATTTTGATTTATCAATGGCATGTTGAGGTACTAAGTTCGATTTTTCATATTGCATTGGTTCTTAGTGGTAAAGGAAAAAAAAAAAAATTACATCTTGACTTCCTGCATTTTCCATGGTTTAGATTGGACCGAAATTAAATTAGAGTCAACCGTTATTAACATAATAAGAAGAGGGTTATTTTATACCGTACCATCACATGATTATAATTTTCTTTAGGTGGACGTGCGCAACCCAAGCAACATTTACCTGGTAACAAGCACCACATCCTCTGCCTGAAGAGAATAGAGAAGGGCCTGCAGCGGAAACCATTTTCGAAAATGGAGCTCTCTCAACAGCACTTTCATATCCACATGCCCCACCTATAATCCATAAATTAGTGTATGTGTGTGTGTATAACATAGCCTATATAAATCGTGATTAAGTTAACCACTCGGGTACTCATGCTTCACAATTTTTTTTAAGCATGTCATACATAGTGTTCTAACGCATTACCATCACTTCCGGCTCCTGTGGGACTTCCATACCAGGTTGCGCCACCCGGCACCAGCCGGAGCCACTCGAAATTTTTGTAGCATTTAGGAGTTTAGGATTGAAACATAAGCATGGACAAGCAACAATCAGGAAAAACAATAGCGTCACATTAAGGAAGAACAATGTAGGATGATTATTCTCATTGAGAGCCATTATCACCTTCACTATTATCCTAGAATTTGATGTGGAGCTTGGTTATTATGTTAATGCAATGGCAATGGGACAAATCTACAAGTTATTTATAGAAAAATCTTGAAGACCGAGTGTACAAGTTATCTTTCTCATCAGCGCAAGCATGTGATATGTACTTACTGAAATTGTAAATTACTACCGCGTTTTCATTTTTATTTTATATTTTTTTCCTAAATAACTTTTCCATCCTACCAGGTAAGCTTATTGTTTGTTTCGTGAAATAATATTTTACTGAATGCGTTGTAGGCTTTTACTAATGGTATAGGTTTGCTTTGTTAGCACTGTAAATGTGTTTAATCGAGATGATATAATGCCAAACTCTAACTTAATTTGAATAAAAATACTCAAAAGCTTGAATTCTACTGAGTTTTTAATTTTAAATTGAATTCAATTCAATTAAATTTGATTATTTTTTAAAAAGTTAATTATATTAAAAAATAAGTTAGAATTTGAGAATATGGTTTTTTTTTTTTTTTGTTGACTTGTTGGTATTAAAATATAATAAACTTAAATCATTAGATATAAAGAAAAAATAATAACAATAGGCTTTTAAAATACAAGAAAACACATGTTTTATAAATTTTTATTAAAAAAATAAAATGCTCAATTAAGATTGCAAATTAATTGATTTGAATATTTTAGGACTTGAATTCAATAGCTAGTCGAGTAGTTCGAATTCGATAATTACTCGAATAGCTAATGAGTATATTCAATTTGCTTACGGCAGTAGGCCTCGACCAATGATTTTAAAGAAAAAAAAGAGCCGCTCTTAATTAATTTCTTTAAAGCTGTCATTTTACAGATTTCGCTGGTATTAACAAAAGATTACGAATATGTCACAATCAAATACCGTAAGGGCATTTCTAAAATGGAAGGTATAAAATTATTTTCCATTAAATAAAGCAACTGCCTTATTTTGATGTGACACGTGGTTTATTACTGCGGATCTTGTTGAGATTAAAGAAGGAATTTTATTAAAACATGATCCACTGAACAGCAAGATAATTTATTACTCTTATCCAAATAATGAAAAACAATTTAGTTAGGCAGCATTAGCACATCATACTTAGGATAGGATAGAAATCCATTCACACCTAAATTGCGGTGTTCATCGTGGATGGTTGAAATAAATCAGACTTTAGTTTTCCTTATAACGTTTTGGCTTACATTTATTTGGGAAGGGCAAATCATTTATTTTGAACCGACCGATATCTTTAGTATTAGTTTAATATTACTTTGCTTTTATTCAACTCAAAAATAAAAAAATAAATATATTTTCTTATGTTGCTAATTTATCAAAATTTGAGGTGTTGTTTAAAACATTTAAAAGTTTAGAGAGTATTTCAATACTTAAGTCAAATTTTAAGGGATCATTTTATAATTTTCCCAAATTATTTTAAAATTAAGTACTTTTGCCCGTACTAAGAAGCTGATTAATGTAATAGAGTTTCTCTACTCTCAAAGTTGGAATACGTTGTAGAAAGGGAAAAGAAAAGGATTAATTATATAAACATGTCTTGTGTTATTGTACTTACTTTTACATACAAGTGATTTGACTTTTAATTTATGATAAATACATAATCAATGTTTTGATATTTGGACAATCAAATGACCTACATTTTATTTTTAATAAATACACAATTTGTGCTTTGTGTTTTTACAAACAAGTGACCTGAGTTTTAACTTTTGACAAATATATAACCTGTATTTTGTTGCTTTGTGTTTATAATAGATTAAGGATACATGATTTATTTTCATTGGTTGATGAAATCCATTTAATAATATTATGTACTAATAGGAAAAACATATTCTTAATTTATCATTAACATAAAGTGACAAAATATTGGTTATGTATATGTCAAAAATTAAAACTTAGGTCATTTATTTGCAAAAGCACAGAACACATGTAATGTATTTATCAAAAACAAAACTCATGTCACTTGATTGCCAAAATACCAAAACATAGGTTACTAAAATACATGTCATGCTTTTGTAATTAACTCAAATGAAAAAGTAAAAACTCAAATATTTGTTGCATTAGTCCATCTATTTTAGTGAGACTTGTTCTAATCAATGTTATCAAACTTGATTTAAGGGTTTGACGTAGACATGCCAGAGGGTTGAAGGTTAAATAATAAAACTGGGTTGAATCGGATGCTAAGTCATAATTGAACTAGTCCATGCCCAAGAAAGAGCCAGGTTCAATTAGATAGGTCAACCAAATCAGATAGTGTTGGTTGTTACAAATTCTTTATAGTCAATTCAATTACCGCAAAGTCCTAATATGAGGTGGTGTTGTTGTTGAGTGTTGGTGATAATTTATTTCACAATGGTAGGTTATAGGTCCACTCTAAAAGAAGGGAAAAAAAAAAATCAAAAACTACTATTTCAGTGATCTTCTTGGTCTGGTTAATTTTGCAGTAGAGATAACTTATTTTTCAATTTGGCTCCACAATACACAAAATTGCTTTGTAACACATTTGCATTGAATTGTTAATGACATACTTAGGTTAATTTTGAACTATTAGGAATCATCATTTACTCTTTAGAATCCATTTTTAAGGGTGTATATAATCACATCTAAATTATAATATGCGCCTAGAATTCTTACGGTGTAAGTTCATAAAATTAATAGTGTACTTGATGAGTGCAAAAATGATTAATTTTTTAAAAGGCTAAAGAAAATGCAAACACAGTGTCGAAAACTTTTTTTTTTTTTCCAGAAGATACACATACATGTGTTCAATTTCCACATTTTTTTTTTTTTTTTTTTTTTCAACATTTAGTTTATCGAAATATTCATTGTTTAACTATAAATATTTATAACATAATATCATATTACTAATGCAAATCATGCAAGTTCATTATTGAACTGACTACACCATTTTGCCCATTTCAAATAATTACAAATTTTTAAACCTTATGACGTGTACTAACCATTTCACCTATTGATAGGCCCTCAGGCCTCAATTTTGCTATAAAATCGCTTAAACTAATGTCATATAAACATACTTTAGCATAAAAAATTGACATTAGATGGGTACGTGTGACTTGAAACCCACCCAGTGAGAATAACTTTTTTGGCAACAATGCTCTTCCTACTAGATGAGAGAAGCTGTGATGGGTGATATATATTCTATATGAAATAAATAGGGCCTATTTGGTTCGTCGTTCTAGTATCGTTTTCACATCATTTTGGTGCCAAACAAATACTGAACTAATATTGATATGATATCAATGAAAAACTGATAGTTTTATATATAAATTGACCAAACTAAACCTATACTAAACTAATACAGGTCCGTTACAGATAGAAAACTGACAATCCACATAGGATCATAAGGATAAGTATCAATTATTATTGAACATATAACCATATTCTTAAATTATGGATTATAATTATTTTAACAACTATCTACTATCTTTTATCACATGTTCAAATATGATTGATAGTTACTCATCACTATCTATATATACGTGTGATGTATATTATTAATCAAAATTTCCTTTTTTCTTGCAGTCAGCCTGATCGAGAATGGAGCTACCAAAGAAGAGTTGGGCTTAAGACTCCAAACAGCGCCCGTGATTGTTGCACGGGGAGCCAATGTCCGCTAGTGGCTTGCTTCAATTCAACAGTAGCAAGATCTCCATCCCCGTTTCCGTATTCTATTACGGTAGCAAAATAATATGAATTTGACCCAGATTTTAATCGGAATCAAATCTTCACATCGCTATGAGTGCATCAACTATGCTAGGACACAAATTAATATAAAAATAAATTTGCATAATTATATATCAAAAGGACACCCATCGACTGCTACGTGATATGTATGCATGAGATGATAAGAGTAAAATTACATGCTATTTGAAATAGTTAAATAGCTTGTTTAAATATTGTAAGGTAATTGTTATGAAAATAGTCTTTGACTAAAGAAATTTACACTATGCAATCTCAAAAGAAAAATCTCTATAATAAGAAGAAAAAACAAAATTACAAAGAAGAATTCTTTATGAATTCCTCTCTCTCATAAATCTCTTCTCTTTAAAGGATTAAATCTTTATTTTTTTTTCCTTTGAATTTCATGTTACAACTCATTTGCACCTATATAAACTAAAAGACAAGCTAAACAATTATAGGTAAAAAAAGGTTTTCATCCTTAACCATCCATATGAATGGTTTACATGAACTAAACCATTAAATGTTTTATGATTTATATTCTTTTACTAATAATATTAATTCTTATTCAAGCCACACATAACAAATCTCCACCTTGGCTTGAATTTCTTAAGCATTTCGCTTCCACCTTCTATTTGTGTTGCTCCACTAGTTTTTAGTGTTAAGCAGCATTTGTAATGCCAACTAAGTCTAAATAGTGTTTGAACTTTACTGATGGAAGAGCTTTTGCCATTACATATGCTAGATTATCAGAAGCAGCAATCTTCTCTACCAACACATCACCTCGTGTTGTGACATCATGAATGAAATGCATCATGACATCAATATGCTTTGTCCTTTCGTGATACATCTGGTTCTGGGTTAACTTAATTGTGCTTTGACTATCACAAAACACTTTAATGTCTTTTTGACTTATGCCAAGATCACCAACAAGACCTTTAAGCCATAAAGCTTCTTTCACTACTTCTGTAGCTGCTATATATTCCACCTCTATAGTTGACAAGGCAACAGTGGACTGTAAAGTCACACGCCAACTAATAGCACAACCTCCAAGAGTGAAAATATAACTAGTCAAAGACCTCTTACGATCAAGGTCACTTGCATAACTTGAATCACAAAATCTAGTGACATGACCAATAACTCTATTTGTTCCTCTGCCAAATACTAAACCAATGTCAGTTGAACTCTTCAAATATCTAAGAATCCACTTCATAGCATGCCAGTGAGCTTTCCCTGGATTAGCCATATAATGACTAACAACACTCACTATGTATACAATATCTGGTCTAATACAAACCATAGTGTACATCAAACTTTCAACTACATTAGAGTAAGGCACTCGAGACATGAACTCTTCTTCCTCTTTTGTTTGTGGTGACATTTTTGCAGATAACTTGAAATGAGTTGGAAACGGTGTATTAACTGCTTTTGCATTTTGCATTCTAAATCTCTCTAGAACTTTCTCAATATAGCTCTTTTGAGATAAACACAACCTTCTAGCTTTTCGATCTCGTATGATCTACATACCAAGAATTCTTTTTGCTGAACCCAAATCCTTCATCTCAAATTCACCACTTAACTATGCCTTCACCATAAAGAAGCAAATAAATGTAGGAGCCATCAAGTAATTTTCTATGATAAACACAACTATCATATTCATTTCATATATAGCCAATGTTAATCATAAACAAGTCAAATTGTTTATACCACTGCTTTGGTGACTGCTTCAAGCTATACAAAGACTTCTTTAATAGACACACATGGTCTTCTTTCCCTGTTGCAACAAACCCCTCTGATTGTTGCATGTAAATTCTTTCATCTAAATCACCATGAAGAAAAACTGTCTTCACATCTAGTTGTTCTAACTTCAAGTCATGTAGAGACACCAAGGCAAAAAGCACTCAAGTGGAACTATGCTTCACAACAGGGGAAAAGACTTCATTAAGGTCAATAACTTGTCTTTGTGTAAAGCCTTTTGCTCAAGTCTTACTTTGAACCTTATTCCATCTTTCTTCTTGAATATCCACTTGCAACCCACAATCTTCTGATCAACTGGTATCTCAACAAGCTCCCAAGTCTGATTCTTGTGGAGAGATTCAAGCTCTTCTTTCATGACATCAATACACTGTGATATTTTGGCGGTCAAATGGCCTGCATTTTATTTTTGACAAATGCACAATTTGTGCTTTGTGCTTTTACAAACAAGTAACATAAGTTTTAACTTTTGACAAATATATAACTTATATTTTATTGCTTTGTGTTTATAATAGATTAGGGATACATGATTTTTTTCATTGGTTGATCAAATCCATTTAATAATATTATGTACTAATAGTAAAAAGCCATATATCCTTAATTTATTATTAACATAAAGTGACAAAACATTGGTTATATATATGCCAAAAATTAAAACTTAGGTCACTTATTTGCAAAAGCACAAAACATAGGTAATGTATTTGTAAAAAATAAAACTCATGTCACTTGATTACCAAAATATCAAAATAAAGGTTACTAAAATACATGTCATGCTTTTGTAATTAACCCAAAGAAAAAAAATAAAAAATAAAATATTTGTTGCATTTGTCCATCTATTTTAGTGAGACTTGTTGTAACCAATGTTATCAAACTCGATTTAAGGGTTTGACTTAGACATGCAAGAGGGTAAAATGTCAAATAATAAAATTGGGTTAAACTGAATGCGGAGTCATAATTGAACTAGTTCATGCCCAAGAAAGAGTCAGATTCAACTAGACAAGTCAATCAAATCAAACAATGTTGGTTCTTACAAATTTTTTATAGTCAATTCAATTACCATAAATTCCTAATATGAGGTGGTGGTGTTGTTTGGTAATAATTTATTTCACAATAGTTGGTTATAGATCCGCTCTAAAAGAAGAAGAAATAAAAAATAAAAAATAAGAAAAACTACTATTTCAGCGATCTTCTTGGTCTGGTTGATTTTGCAGTAGAGATAACTTGTTTTTCAATTTGGCTCCAAAATAAACAAAATTGCTTTGTAACTCATTTGCATTGAATTGTTTAATGATGTACTAAGGTTAATTCTGAACTATTAGGACTCATCAATTACTCTTTAGAATTCGTTTTTAAGGGTGGATATAATCACATCTAAATTATAATATGCACCAAGAATTCTTATAGTGTAAGTTCATAAGATTGATAGAGTACATTACGACAGCAAAAATGACTAATTTTGTAAAAAGTTAAAGAAAGTGCAAACATAATGTCGAAAACTTTTTTTTTTTTTCCCCCAGAAGATATACATACATGTGTTCAATCCCCACATTTTCAACATTTAGTTTATCGAAATATTCATTGTTTAACTATAAATATTTATAACATGATATCATATTACTAATGCAAATCATGCAAGGTCAATATTGAATAGATTACACCATTTTGCCCATTTCAAATAATTACAAATCTTTAAACCTCATGACGGTCACTAACTATTTTACCTATTGAGGCCCTCAGGCCTCAATTTTGCTATAATATTGCTTAAACTAATGTCATATAAACATACTTTAGCATCAAAAATTGACATTAGATGAGTACGTGTGACCTGAAACCCACCCAGGGGGAATAACATTTTCGGCAACAATGCTCTTCTTACTATACGAGAAAAGCTGTGATTGGTGATATATGCTGTGTGTAATAAATAGTGTTTGTTTGGTTTGTCATTCTGGTACCATTTTAGCATCATTTTGGTGCCAAATAGATATTGTTATGATATTAATGAAAAACTGATAATTTTACACATAAATTGACCAAACTGAACCGATACTGAACTAATATGGATATTGATCCGATACAGATAGAAAACTGACAATCCAAACAGGCAGGTAAGTATCAATTATTATTGAACATACAAACATATTCTTGAAATTATGGATTATAGTCATTTTAACAACTATCTACTATCTTTTTCACATGGTCAAATATGATTAATAGTTACTTATCACTTTCTATATATACATGTGATGTATATTATTAATCAAAATTTTCTTTTTTTTTTTTTTTTTTTTGCAGTCAATCTTTATTATTGATAATTTCAATTGGGTTTTGAAACCACCAACATCAATTATAAGCCACTAGCTTTTATTTCTAGTATTAATTATTGGTTACACAATTTATTTGTATTTATTATTTATCTTTAGAGTTTTCTCATGTAATATTATAAATAGTCCTTTAGGGTTTTTGGAAAAGATATTTGATATTTTGATATACTTTTTCTTATTGATATTTGAGAGAGTTTTCTCCTGGAAAATTGCTAGCTTTGCAATTTGAGTGTTTTAGAAATCATTCAGTGAGATTGGTTTCTGTTTAACGCTTTTACAATGTATCAGAGTGGTATCAAAGCACGGTAAAATCCTACGAAGATGTCTTTAGATGAGGGTGCTGACGGTGGTCATGTTCTTAATGGTGATCAGGATATGGGAGTCCTAGGAGCTGAACAGTTGGCTCCTAGGGCAGTGTTAGATAGCATGGGTCAGAGATTTCGGGTCATGGAATAGCGTTTTGATGACCTGATTTATCGATCCAATACCAATAGTAGCAGAAAGGATTATTGAAGATGACCAAAAAGCGATCAAATGATCAATTTTGTTACTTATGATACAGATGATGAAAATGAGTTTTTAAAAAATCCGGCTTAGAGAAGAGGTTATGGTGACAGAAGACTGTACGGCAAGAGCAATTGCAGGTATAAAGATGAAATCTTTTCTCAATTTAAATATGTTGTTTCTGAGTTTGATGGTACTAGAAATCTGGATGAGTTTTTGGTTTGGATTGAGGAAGTTGAGAGGTTCTTTGACCATACGAGGGTTTCTGAGAGTACGATGATAGAGTTGGTGAAGAGTCGTTTACGGAGTGATGCATGGTATTGCTGGGAAAAACTTCTGGTAGTGAGACGCCTTAAGGGCAAAGAGGCTATGAGGACTTGGTTTATGATGAAATATCTGATGGAGCGAGAGTTCTTTTCCTTAGACTACATACAAATCCTTTCTCAGAAAATTCTACAGATGCCTGAACTAGTGAATCTAATTCTAGAAGTGCCTAAGGAGGAATTGATGGAACAAGAGAACTTACCCCTTGAAGATCAGAGTGCTCGGATTGGTGATGGTAAGGACAGTGGGGAAGAAGCTAACACCTACAAAGATTGTGTTGGCAAGGAAGTTGTTGTGGAGAAGCCTCTATTGATTGATGAACAGGTGTTGATAGTTATTGAAGAGTTGGAGGCCGAAGAAACTACAAGCGCATTTATTGCACCAGTGAATGAGATTAAAGATGTGAGGCTCAGTGATTTGCCAAAAAACTTACATCCTGGCCTAGAGGAAATGTCAGAATTAGTAAGTGCATTTGTCCTATTGCTTCATATCAACATGGAGAACGATTATCCAGTTATCACTCCAATCCATCCAGATTGGGCATGAATAAATTCAAAAGAAAACTCGAGGATGAATTTTAATATGGTGGGAGTGAATGATGCGGTGCGAATCATGATCAATCGACGAGATAAATGGGATGAATCAAGAAAATCCAAAGAAAGGAAGAACAAAGCGATATATCCAGAAGAGAACTCGGGGTTGAGTCCATGTAAGAGAGAATAATGCAGTAGCGAAATCTCAATTAAAGCCAGTCATTATTACTAACGGTTTCAACTTTTGGGTTTTGAAACCGCCAACATTAATTATAGACCACTAGCTTTTATTTCCAGCGTTAATTGTCAATTACACAATTTATTTATATTTATTATTTGTCTTTATAGTTTCCTCATGTAATATTATAAATAGTCTTTTAGGGTTTTTGGGAAAGATATATGATATTTTGATATACTTTTTGATTGATATTTGAGAGAGTTTTCTTTTGGGAAATTGCTAATTTTGCAATTTAAGTGTTTTAGAAATCATTCGGTGAGATTGATTTTTGTTTAATGCATTCATGCTATGTCACAAAGAAGAGCCGGTTTTAAGAGAGAATAATGGAGCAGCAGAATCTTAATTAAAACCGGCCTTTGATACCGATGGTATCAACTTTTGGGTTTTGAAACCACCAACATTAATTATAGGCCACTAGCTTTTATTTTTAAGATTAATTGTCGGTTAAACAATTTATTTGTGTTTATTATTTGTCTTTAGAGTTTCCTTATGTAATATTATAAATAGTCCTTTAGGGTTTTTAAGAAAGATATATGATATTCCGATATAATTTTTATTGATATTTGAGAGTTTTTTTTTGGAAAATTGCTAGTTTTGCAATTTAAGTGTTTTAAAAATCATCTGTGTGATTGATTTCTGTTTAACGCTTTCATGCTGTGCCACAAAGAAAAGCTGGTTTTAAGATTCCAAACAGCACCCGTAATTGTTGCATGGGGAGCCAATGTCCGCTAGTGGCTTGCTTCAATTCAACGGTAGCAAGATTTCCATCCCTGTTTTCGTATTCTATTACGGTAGCAAAATAATACGAATTTGACTTAGATTTTAATCAGAATCATATCTTCACATCGCTATGAGTGTATCCACAATGCTAGGACACAAATTAATATAAAATAAATTGCATAATTATATTTCAAAAGGACACCTATCGACTGCTACATGATATGTGTGCATGAGATAATAAGAGTAACATTACATATTATTTGAAATAGTTAAATAGCTTGTTTGAATATTGTAAGATAATCTATCTCAATCTACGTTTTCTTCTTTGTTTTGAAAAGAAAAAAAAAGGTCCTTCCATTATTTTGTAAGCAATAATCTCTAGGCAAGGTAATAATGTCATGTCGTGTTGTTTGTGTATTTGTGTATTTTATGTATCATGTGCTTTTGTATGCTTGACCCATTCATGCTTGCATGCCTCCTATGTTGTGCTTTGTATGCTTTTTCTTCCTTTTTTTTTTCTCCTATGTTGTACCATGTCCACCCATTTATTTTTTATGTCATGTGCTTCTATGTGCCTTTAATAGGGTCCAATTTCACACAGTTTGTACGGTCTTTTCATTATTTTCCACTTGTGTTTTTCGTTTCAGTGGTTACAATAATTTAAAATTATGAAATTACTTAAATTAGCTTTAAGAAATTTATAACGTAAATATAACAAAATTTTTTTACATTTAATACAAACTAAAACTAAATAATGGAATAAAGCGTAATCTATTATTCCACTAATAATATACATCTACATCATTAATTACATTGGTATATGAAAAAAAAAAACTTAATTAATTCATTTTGAAAAAAAAAAGGCGAATAAGATGATTAGTCGCCTTACTCACCTTGATCATCGAAAAAAGTCTTAGGGTGAAATTTGGCAATTTAGCCAAACTAGGAATAGATATCTTGAGGCACTTGACATGATCACGGAGCATTTGATGAGTTTCATTAATCATTGGCCCCCTACTCTTGTTAGTCGGTCTTGCGGATTTGCTCTAGGCGTTCCATTATTTGAGTCATGCTAAACCTACTAAGCTCTTGTTGATGTTGTGCTTAGTCGTGCCTTTCTTTCTCCATTGGATTATGTTAAGGTAGGTATTTTTTAAGGTTGAGGTTCAAACCCGTACCTTCATCATCTTCCCCTCTTTGGCCATGTTGTGGTTATCCCTAATCACCATATATGTAGTATTGGTTTCATTCATGATCAAATGTAAAATGCAACTTCTTTTGTCTCTTTTGGAGCTTTGTTAGGCCCACAATTTATAGAAAAAGATAACTTCGCTTGATTGCAAGAGCGGGTGGAATTCCATGTTTAAAGTATTGGTGTAATAAAGAAGCAAATTTGGAGAACAACACATACAATTAAAGAGATCCTTAAGGCTTTCGTTAGACTGATGGAGCATTTGCTTAGTTGCTACTATCCCACGAGCAACTGTATACTTTCCCACTTGGTTGAAATATCGAATGTGCTGAGTCATTACCATTATGAACCTAGACTACAGTACATGTGTCTGCAATGGCAAGTAAAGTATGGGACTACTTTGTCCTCCTCTACCCACTCTTTCCAAGTTGCAATAATGTTAGATCTACGGTATAAGTTCCATGAGATTAAAGTAATCTTCAAGAAGTTCTACTAGAATGTTGGTGTAGAAGAAGTCGAAATAGATGACGAAAGCCTTAATGAAGGAGCAACGAGTTTGCAAAAAAATTATATCAATATCATGATTGGGAAACTACATAACCATCCCAATTAAAGCACACATGTATTCATTCATCTTACGGTTTCTCCACAAGAAGTAAACAAATTACCTAAGATGTTGGAAGCAACCGTAGGAATTTTAAAGAAGTTTATAGTGACATGTTGCAATATAGGGTGTAGCCATTCTAGGAGAAAGGGCTTGAATGGGAGAGGAAACGTGGGATGGTTTCAATGTCTTTGGTTAGTGCAAGAAGAGAATACATACGATGTCGGTGCTTTCCATAGCACCACAAAATGTTTGGATTCCTTTAGCTTCAACGATTTCATCAAAGTTAGCTTTTAATTTGGATGGGAGGGCCATCAATCTACACAACCATAGACTAAAACCAAAAACCATGAAACTGTCTGTGTGCTCAAAGGGGATTGGGAAGATGCTGAGGATAAAAAATATGAGTATCTACACTTTTGGTGACATAAGGTCAGTGACTCCAGAATATGAATTTGGGGTTTTCGACCGAGGGGGTGGGGGGGGGTGGGTGGAGGGAGCGGTCTTTGTCATCATTAAAGTCACAGTCATAAGCATAGGTACAGATATAACAGTGGAGTGAGGCTAAGAGATTTTAGGATTTGATGGTTGAGGATTGAGATGTAGATATGTGCTTGTGTTTTTTTTTTTTTTTTTTTTTTTTTTTTTTTGGTGCTTTGTTATTGTATAAGGGTTTCATAATGATTAATAAAATTTAATTTTTTTATCAATCCTAGTGCATCATGTCATTTAAGCAAATACAATTAACTAAATTGTTATTTTCAATTAATTTACATAACATATAAAAGTGCAGTTAAAAATTATTTAATAATTTCTTTTATTTAACTATTAAAAAATTCTAGGTTAATTTGTTAAAACAATAGAAATTATTTCTAAAAACAAATTATATTAGTTAAATATAATTTACATCAATATAAAATTATTTAAAACACTAATTTTTATCATTTTTTAAAAAAGTCTTGCATGTTGATTCACATGCTTGCATGTTGTGCTATACTAGCCTACTAATTTCACATGCCTCATGTGCCTTGTAGTAGCTTACGCACACTCGTGTCTTTGTTTTTTCTTTTGCATGTCGTGCTAAGCTCACGTGCTCGTGAACTCTCACTCACATAGCACGGCCCATTTATCATGCCTAAAAACATTTCTTATATAAAATTCTTTTCATCCATATATTCCATATCATATAATATATTGAGTGAAGTCGAATAAAACGTTTTTATTTAATAATATAAAATAGATGGAATAATAATTTACAGAGTCCTAATAGTTTGTTGGAAATGCTACCCTACCCTATGCTGCTTATATTTTACCCTTAATTTTTATGTGGAAAGTATAAGAAAGGAAAAACCAAAAACAACCATAACAATATAAAAGTTAGGTTCATAGCGAAACTCTCCAATATCTATCATTTCAACATTAAAATGGCCTTTATAAATTAATGTAATAGATATTTTAATTATTTCAACCTTTCAATAACCTTTTTTTTTTTTTTTTTGCTAACGAATCTTTTAATAATTTATAAAACGGATTTTGTATATAATGGAGTGGTACAAAAAAAAAAAAAAATAAATAAAAACAAGAAGTGATTAACTTTAATATGGCTGATGACATCATCATCATCATTATTATTTCATCGATTTAATGCTATTAACATGACACATAAATTGATTAATAATATGTATATATTAAAAAAAATGACATGCCAATAGTTTTATGAAAACTTTCATCCAAAATAATAATAGTATTTTATCCACTTCTATTTGGACATGTCATATGTTAGTATCATTGGATGTTTTTTCAAATTTTACTACTGAAATTTGTTACGGAAGCAAAGTTGATATTTTAGCAAATATAATTTTATAGTTGTATATAGGGTGAATTATTGTACTGAAAAATTACACTGAGTCAATTCCCAAGAAATGTTGGAGGGCTAAAAAACGATCCTACTTAAAATCCAATCTCCTTAGATAGAATTTCCCTCTTAAAAGTAATTTAATAGCATAATATAACACTACAACTGTACTCTATAATAGCTATTAAAAGAATAATAAAATAAAGAATAGTAGAAATTAACGAGGCTTGACCAATTATGCCTACGTCCCTGAATACTATGAAAGCTTTATTTCACTCAAAAGGAATACAAAGTGAAATATTAAAATATGAAGAAAGAAGAGAATTTCTTTGGAAGGGGCTAAGCTATAAATTTTGGGATGATTGAACTAGATGGGAGGATAACTCCTTTTATGGCTTCAGGAATGCATACCATCTTCTTGTTTTTTCCATGTGGGATAAGTTTCTTGGATAATTCTTATATTTTAATCATTTCCTTGATTATTTTCCACGTGGGACAACAACACTTGCATACATCCCACTTAATATTTTCCATGTGGGATGAGCCATAATTCAACAAATCTCCACATTGGCGAATTCCCTTTTCTTCAATCTCCTCATAAATAGTATTTGATAGTGTCTTCAAATCTAATCTTCAAACAATAACAATATTGTTCAAGTTCAAACAAAATTTGAACTTGACCACAGTCACTACTTTTGTCAACATATCAGCAAGATTCGCAATGGTTTGGACTTTTCGGATTAGCACTCCACCTTCTTCTAGAATCTCTCATATAAAGTGATATCGAACATCAATGTGCTTTCTCCTTGCATGATAGACTTGGTTCTTTGCTAATTGGATAGCACTTTGACTATCACAATGCACTGTGACATATTTTTGTGCAAATCCCATTCCACCAAGCAACCCTTGAAGCCAAATTGCTTCCTTTATAGCCTCTGAAATTGCCATATACTCTGCTTCTGTAGTAGACAATGCAACCGTTGTCTGTAATGTAGACTTTCAATTAACTGGTGTTCTTGCAAGAATAAATACATAACCTATAGTTGATCTTCACTTATCTAGATCACTAGCATAATCTGAATCATAATATCCAACTATATACTAACTACCTTCCTGCTCGAATATCAATCCAACATCCACAATATCTTAAATGTATCGTAAAATCCATTTCACAGCTTTCCAATGCTCCTTTCCAAGATCATGTATATACCTACACATAACCCCAACTGCTTGTGAATCGATGGGCCTTGTACATACCATAGCATACATCAAGCTACCAACAACATTTGCATAGGTACTTTTGACACATATTCCTGTTCTACTTCATTTTTTGGTGACATAACAGCACTAAGCTTGAAATGAGGAGCAAGTGGAGTACTATCTAGTTTTAACTTTTCATTCATGCCAAAACGCTTTAGCACCCTTCTTAAATATTGTTTCTGAGATAAACAAAGCCTCCTTGATCTTCTATCTCTAATTATCTTCATGCCAAGAATTTTATTTGCTTCACCTATAACTTTCATCTCAAACTCCCTTTTTAATGAAGTCTTCAACTTCTCAATTTCTATTTCACTCTTAGAAGCCATCAACATATCATCGACATATAGAAGAAGATATGTGAATGATCCATCTTGTAGCTTATGAAAATACACAGAATGGTCGTATTTACTTCTTGCATACCTTTACCCTATCATAAACTTGTCAAATTGCTTTTACCACTACCTTGTAGATTAATTCAATCCGTACAACGATTTTTGAAGTTTATACACTAAGTTCTCCTTTCCACCAACTTTGAATCCTTCTAGCCGAGTCATATAGATTTCTTCTTCTAAGTCTCCATGCAAAAATGTTGTTTTTATATCCAATTGAGCTAGTTTAAAATCTAACTATGCTACCAAAGCCAACGAAATTCTAATGAAGGAGTGCTACACAATTGGAGAAAATACTTCATGATAATCAATTCCCTCATTATGAGCGTAGCCTTTAGCCATTAACCTTGCTTTGTTGCGAGTATCACTTTGGTTAGGAAATCCTTCTTTTTTTGCATATACCCATTTGCACCCAATTGCCTTCTTACCCTTGGGGAGACTAGCTAGTTCCTACGTTTGGTTCTTATGAAGGGAATGTATTTCCTCTTCAATGGCAATCCTTCACTTTTCCTCCTCTAAACTTTGGACCGCTTCATGATAAGTGGTATTTCCTCTCTTTGGCTTACAAGTTGCAATTGATTCAAGTTACTATGGAAGTTCTTGGGTTGGAACCTCCTCTATGTTAGAATCTCCTTCTATCATAGGAGAATCACCAACAGTTTCTTCATCTGTTGGGATTACCAATCTTTCAAACCCTACCTACTTGGGAGTATCATCTAACTACTCAATATTCACCTTTTTCAATATGGTAGATTCATCAAAGGTGACATCCCTGCTAAAGACTATTTTCTTTGTCTCTAGATACCATAAACGATAACCTTTTATGCTAGAGGTGACTCCCATAAATATTGCTTTATTTACTCTAGGATCCAACTTTGACTCCTTAACATGGTAGTATGCAGTGGAACTAAACACATGTAAGGAATCATAATCTGTAGCAAGCTTTCCAAACCATTTCTCCAATGGTGTTTTCCCACCAATAGTAATAGATGGTAAATGATTTATGAGGTGACATGCATATGTTACAACCTCGGCCTAAACTTCTCTACCTAACCTAGCATTGGATAACATACACCAAACTTTCTCCAGTAATGTTTGGTTCATGCGTTTCGCCACCCCTTTCTATTGTGGTGTAGATTTGACCATGAAGTGTCTAACAATAGCTTCATCTTCACAATTTTTTCTAAATGGATCACTTTTGTACTTTCCTCCATTATTTTTACAAAAACGTTTGATCTTTTTACCTGTCTGAGTTTCCATCATCTTTTTCCATTTAAGGAACATTCCTAACACTTCATCCTTTGTTTTCATCGTGTACACCCATACTCTTCGGGAATAATCATCAGCGAAGGTTACATAATAGTGTTTCCCTCCTAAAGAGCTTATTTTACAGGGTCCCCACACATTAGAGTGAACATAATTCAAAATATCCTCAGTATTATGGATCGTTGATCCAAATTTCACCTTTGTTTGTTTCCCTTTGATGCAATGCTCATAGAAATCCAATTTGCAAGTCCACACTCCTTTCAATAATCCTTGTTTTATGAGTAGATTCAAGGATTTTTCACCTGCATTTCCTAAATGCATATGCCACAACATGATTGCTTCTAAGTCCTGATCATTTGTGGATGTTACTATAGCTATCCCTACAACTGTACTACCTGAGTAGTGATAAAGATTGTTGTTTTTTCGAGTTCCCTTCATCACCACACGTTCACCAGAAGTGATCTTCATTATTCCAACTTTTACTCTTATTTCAAAACCTTTTGCTTCAAGGCTTCCTACATAAATTCTTCATCAATTCTGGGCATATCGAACACATCTTAAGGTTATGGTTAATCTATCCTTATTTCTCAAGCGAATTGATCCAATCCATGTGCTAAGAGGAATATTATTTACGGTGTAAAGAATTTCACCCTTTGTTTCTTTAAAATCAAAGAACCGATTCTTATGAGGACACATGTGATAACTACAACCAGAATCAAACATCCATACATTAGAAGCTCTAGTTGACGATGTAGCAAGTGAGAGATTTGATTCCACATCATCACATTCAACTACATTTTCTTCCAATGTCCTTTTCTCGACAAAAGGCACACTCATCTTTATTGAGTTTAGGCCTTGACTTAGATCTCCCCTTTTTTCCTTTACTTTTATTAAATGAACGACCTCTGACTACCAAAGCTTCTACATCTCCATGTGAACTTTCTTGCTTGTCCTTCTTTCTCAATTCATAACGGTACAAGACAGCACATACTTCATTAAGAGATACATCAGCCTTCTCGTGAAGTAGAGTGGTTTCAATAAACTCAAACTCCTCAGGAAGTGATCCCAACAAGATTAAAGCCAGATCTTCATCTTTGAAAATCTCATCCATATTCATCAAATTAGTAACCATAGGAAGTGATCCCAATAACATTAAAGCCAGACCTTCATCTTTGAAAGTCTTAGCCATATTCATCAAATCGCTAACCAACTAATTAAAGTTGGTAATGTGACTATTCATTATGGTAGTAGAAGAATAAGTGAAATGACCTCCTCTTCATGTGGAGCTTATTTTGACTACTTTTCTTCATAAATTTCTCCTCTAGTACAATCCATAATTTATGTGCAGAGGTTTCCTTAGAAAATGCATATCTTTGCTTTTTAGAAAGGCACGAACGAATTGTACCAAATGCTAACCAATTGATAGTCTTCCAATCTTTCTCCTCAACCTCATCTAGTTTCTTTTCTTCAATAGCAATGTCTAGACCTTACTAAAAGAGCTTATCTAGAACCTCACTTTGCCACATACTGAAATAGCCCGATCCATAAAAAATCTCCATTGCAAGTTTTGTATTCGTCACGATAGTTCTTGCATAAGCGGAAGATAATGGAATGGATCTTCCTGTATTTTCTTCCATTTCGACAACAACTATCCTTCAATAGCCTTAATTGCAAATGCCAAATAGCCTAAGGAAATCTTGTGGAAGATCAAACAAAACTGCAACCACAGAGCATATTAAGAGTAACCCTTGACTTTGATGCCTAACAGCCTAAAGAAATATTTTATGATATGGAAGATCAGATAATACTATGACCACATAGCATGCTAAGAATAACATCGACTCTGATACTAATTGTTACGGAAGCAAAGATGATATTTCAGCAAGTATAATTTTACAGATTTATATAGAGTGAATTATTGTACTAAAAAATCATACTGAGTCAATTCCCAAGAAAGGTTGGAGGAGTCACAAACAGTACCGCTTAAAATCCAATCTTTGTAGACAAAATTTCCCTTCTAAATGTAATTTAATAGCACAATAAAACACTATAACTATACTCTATAATGGCTATTGAAAGAATAATAAAATAAAGAACACTAGAAATTAACAAAGTTTGACCAATTATGCTTACGTATGAGACACTATCAAAGATTTATTTCACTCAAAGAAATACAAAGTGAAATATTACAATATACAGAAAGAAGATAATTTCTTTTGAAGTGGCTAAGCTACAAATTTTGGGATGGTTGGACTAGATTCGGAGTGGGTGTGTGTGTGTGTTGGGGGAGGAAGGAGAACTCTTTTTATGGCTTAAGGAATGCACACCATCTTCTTGTTTTTTCTACTGGTATAAGTTTCATGGATAATTCTTATATTTCAATCATTTCTTCCCACTTAATATTTTTCCATGTAGGACAACAACACTTACATACATTCCATTTAATATTTTCCACGTGGGATGAGCCATAATTCAACAAAATCGCCTTCTCCCACAAGTGTTCTTTTTTCTTTTTTTCGTGAACTCCAAGTGTTCCTGATAATTTACCTCTCGTAAAAGATGTCGAAGACACCAGCGCCGCGTAACTTGTCGGCTTTGCCCCAAATTGCCATGGCACCGAAAGCAATGCCGCTTATATAAAAATAAGCTGTTTCGAAGACACATGCCCTCCTGGGCATAAATCGGTTATGACAACAACCGTAAGCGGCCTCTCGGAGCATGCATTAGCATCGTACATTTTACCTACACATTCGATCACGTAAGTAGGCTTTACTTTGACTATGTTCCTTTATTGGATGTATAATTATGCATAATAAAACTTCCTTCACTTGCCATTACTACTAAGCCATAATTCGTATTGCTTGTACATTTTCGAATTATTTTAAGACATATGGTTATTAATTACAATAAAATAATGTGTAGATATAGATTGTCAATTACATAATCCATAATATGGATATCGTACTTAAAATAAGGAAGAAGATTAAAATGAAACAAAATTTTGGTATTCATCATAATTACGGGTGTGATCTCTATTGTCATAATGATAATTTTGTTTCAACAGTTAATTTTTCAATAGTTGCAACTTTTGATTGATTTCTTAAAGAGTTTTATGTATTTGAGTTGCATTGATCCATGATAATGGTTCATGTTAATTATAACTAACTAACTTGAAATCCAAACGATGCAACCCATGTCCAAACAATATGACTCTTAGAGAAAGTTGTAATGATTAGAATATCTAATCATTATAAATTTAATGTGTTGCAATTGATAATGTTATTATGATCAGAATTATTATCTTTATTTCTCTCTTTTGTTAACAATATTATACACATATATCTCAAATATATTTAAGTGTGGTTTGATACTTGAAAATTTGCTATGCAAGTATCAAGACTTAGTTGTATCATGGGGGTATTCTGCAACATAACTCTCATAGCAAACTTTGTGTGAGAGACGTAAATTCTCTAAGGAAAGCGATATCATTCATGCCTCTAAGTCATTGTTATTCTCCAATTTGTTTCATTAGAAATTCTTTCCTAACAATCTTAGAGAATTTATGCGAGCTAGTGAAACAAATGCTGTTCTTAGAGTCATGAACCAATATTTTATCAAACTAGATCGATTTGATGGAACAAATTTCAACCGTTGGAAGGATGAAATGTTCTTCTTGTTGTCTGTATTGAATATAGCCTATGTTCTTGATCCTAACATTCAACCTATTCAAGATCTGAAGGAAGATGCGAATTTGGAAGAGAAGGCAAAGTTTGAGGAAGCCTAAAAGAAAAGGGTGGATGATGGATTTCATGTAGAGGTCATATCCTTAATACATTGTCAGACAATTTATATGACCTTTACATGACAACTAAATCTCCGGTGGAAATTTGGAAAGCACTAGAAGAAAAATACATTACTGAAAGACAAGGTGCAAATAAATTTCTTATGTTGAAATATTTTGGATTTAGCATGATTGATAACGTCCCTATATTAGATCAAGTTCATGAGTTGCAAGTTCTTGTCAACTGACTACGTGACTTGCGTGTAGTTATTCCTAAATCTCTTCAAGTAGGGGTAATTTTATCAAAATTACTCCCTAGTTGGAATGATTGTAGGAAAAAAACTACTTCATATGGCTGAGGATTTCACCATTGAGAAAATTCTTAGGCATACACATATAGAGGAAGAAACTCGAAAGCGTGATGCAATAAATTTTCAAAATAGTTATAAAGTGAACTATGTAAAAGATGGTGAAAATAAGAATTCCAAAAGGAAAAGAAAAACAAGCGAACCAAATGAAAATAAAAGGTTTCGCAAATGCTATAATTGCAACAAGAAAGGGCATTATGCTAAAGAATGTCGATACTCAAAGAAGGCCAAGAAAGAAGTTACATCACTTGATGCAAACTTAGTGGAAGATCAAGATTTTATTGCCATGGTGACAAAGTAATTCAAAGCCTTACATGTTGGAATGATCACTTAATCGAACATGGCAACAACAACCAAATCTGGAGAATGGTAGCTTGATTCAGGAGCAACGGTTCACTTGTGTAATGAGCGAAATCAATTCAAAGATTTCAAAATTGTGGAAGACCGTGAAGTTCTAATGGGAAATGGCAATTCGACAAGTGTATAAGGAATTGGAAGTGTGGATCTCTATTTTACATCCGAAAAGAAATTGAATCTAATGAATGTATTATATGTACCAGATATGAAAAAGAGTCTAGTTTCTGTAGGTTTGCTATGTAAGAAGGAATTCAAAGTTGTAATTAAGTCGGATAAGTTTGTACTCATGAAAGAGGATCTTTATGTAGGGAAGGGATATGTCTGTGATGGAATGTTTAAATTAAGCATTGAAATGGATAAAGTGAATGATTATGTTTATTTTGTTGACTCTTGTAATCAATGGCATGCCAGATTAGGACATTTTAATTTGCAAACCATGAAATATATGAATAGAAATGGTTATGTAAAATTAAATGACATGGATAATATGAATAAGTGTGAAATTTGTATTCAAGCCAAAATTACAAGACACCTTTTCCTCATGTAGAAAGAAATACTCATGTTCTTGATTTAATTCATAGTGATATATGTGAGTTAAATAGACATTTAACTAGAGGAGGTAAAAGATATTTTGTAACATTCATTGATGATTGTTCAAGATTTACCTATGTATATTTACTAAAGCATAAAGATAAAGCATTTGAATCTTTCAAACGTTATAAAGTTGAAGTAGAAAATATACATAATAAAAGAATCAAATGTTTACGTAGTGATAGAGGAGGTGAATACTTTTCAAATAAATTTCATAAATTTTGTGAAGAGAATGGAATTGTGCATCAATGCACTACTTCCTATACATCTCAACAAAATGGATTAGAAGAACGTAAAAATCGAACATTAGTAGACATGATTAATTCGCTAATCACTAATGCCAAATTGCCTTTTAATTTATGGGGAGAAGCCTTGTTAATTTCTTGTCATATTTTGAATAGAATTCCATCTCGATCTTTAGGTTTTGCTCCATATGCAAAATGGAAAGGAAGAAAACCAAATGTTGAATATTTTAAAGTGTGGGGGTGTATTGCCTATTATAGGGTTTTTGATCCAAAGAGGGCAAAATTAGGTGCTAGAGCCTTAAAAGGAATTTTTGTAGGCTATGCTCAAAATTCTAAAGGATATATAATATTAGATTTGGAATCCAACGTAATAATTGAAACTAAAGATGTAGAATTCCTAGAAAACAAATTCTAGGGTGATCAAATTGACAATGAGATCACATAACAAGATACTAATACAAGAAACTCTGTTGAAAAGGATAGTGTGGAAACTAATGAAGAATCTACAAAAAAGCCTAGAAGAACTAAAAGGTTAAGGAAAAATAAAAGTTTAGATCCTAAATTTGTTGATTCTCAAGCTCTTTGTTTTTTATTAGAAGGAAATAGAGATTCTGTATTTTGTAAAATTCCTGTTGTACTTAGTGTAGATACTGATCCCAAAACGTATCACGAAGCTATGACTTCACATGATGCGGCTTTAGGGAAAGAGGAAATAAATGATGAAATTGATTCCTTATTATCTAATAATACTTGGGTTTTAGTTGATTTACCTCAAGAATCTAAGGCAATTGGATATAAGTGGGTATTTAGATAAAAATATAATTCAGATGGTTCTTTGCAAACTTTCAAAACAAGATTAGTAGCAAAAGGTTTCAAGCAATGAGAGGGAATTGATTATTTTGATACTTATGCTCCTGTTACAAGAATGCCATCTATTAGATTGTTGTTGGCCATTACCTCCATTTGTAAATTATATGTTCATCAAGTGGATGTCAAAACGGCTTTTCTAAATGGTGACCTTGAAGAAAAAGTATATGTGGAACAACCGGAAAGCTTTGCGCTTCCCAAAAATGAAAAGAAAGTTTGCAAATTAATTAAATCATTGTATGGACTTAAACAAGCTCCAAAACAAAGGCATGAAAAATTTGATAGTGTAGTCTTGACAAATGGTTTTGTTCATAATAGTGTCGATAAATGCATTTATTCAAAATTTACAAATGAATATGGTGTTATTATTTGTTTGTATGTTGATGATTTGCTGTTGTTTGAAACCAATGTGATTGGAATAAATGAGACTAAGAAATATCTTACTTCACAATTTAAAATGAAAGATTTGAATGAAGTAGATACAATATTGGGAATTAAGATATTGAAACAAAATGAGAATGTTGTGTCGACACAATCACATTACATTGAAAAAGTTCTCGAAAAGTTTAAACACTTAGTAAAGAAAGAATATACAACTCCTTGTGATCCTCACATTAAATTACAAAAGAATACTAGAAAAGCAATAGCATAGTTAGATTATGCTAGTGTTATAAGGAGTTTAATGTATGCATCACATTGCACCAGACCTGATATTTCATATGTTGTGCGTAAGTTGTCAAGGTTTACAAGTAATCTTACTACTGAACATTGGAAGGCTATATCCAGAATATTTAGTTATTTGAAGAAAATTGTAAAACTTGGATTAGTTTTATGGTAACTTTCTAACTGTACTAGAAGGTTATTCATATGCAAGTTGGATAACAAATGTAATTGATAGAAGTTTAACTTCTGGATGGATATTTACCATAGGAGGAGGAGCCATAATTTGGGCTTCAAAGAAACAAACGTGCATAACTCACTCAATAATGGAAGCTGAGTTTATAGCACTTGCTGCGGTAGGAAGAGAAGTGGAATGGCTTAGAAATTTACTTATGGAAGTAGAGTTGTAGCCACAACCATTGTTAGCCATTTCAATCTTCTGCGATAGTGAAGCAACTATGTCTTGTGCCTACACTAAAATTTATAACGAAAAGTCTAGACACATAGGGTTGGGACATGAATATTTAAGAGAATTAATAAGGGGTGGAATTATAACCATTACCTATGTTAAGACTAATGATAACTTGGCAGATCCTTTGACAAAAGGATTATCTAGAGATCTTGTAAAAAGGAGTGCTTCTAAGATGGATCTTAAACTCTTATAGCTGGAAGTGATGGGAACCCTACCTTATTCTAGCACATCACTAGTTTCAAGGTTCAAAGGGTAAAAACAAGTCATTACTAACTGAGTGTATTATAAATACAATAAGTTAAAAAGAAAATGAGATGTAGTAAACATTTCTTAATGAATAGATATTATATCTAAATCAATATGTTTGATGTATTCCACCTATTTGAACATAGGAGTGGTGTCGCTCTTAACAAAAGCTTAAGGAGTTTGCTTTTGTAAATGTTCATGAAACCAGGATGAGCACATGGCCTTTACCGTGCTATCATAAATCCACTATTTGAATGTGAAGATGTTTATGTGCATAAAATCTCCGGTTGTGACACATAGCGTGAAAGTTCAAAGCAAAAGTCACTTATCACCCTGTTGTGACTTTGAGAATTCATACTAAGGAACAATTCAAATCTAACGATATTATTCTTTAAGCATAAACATAGAGGTATTTGTGTGTATACATAATTGATAATCTAGTGGGGAATTGTAGATATAGATTGTCAATTACATAATCCATAATGTGGATATCGTACTTAAAATAAGGAAGAAGATTAAAATGAAACAAAATTTTGGTATTCACCACAATTACGGGTGTGATCTCTATTGTCATAATGATAATTTTGTTTCAATAGTTAATTTTTTAATAGTTGCAACTTTTGATCGATTTCTTAAAGAGTTTTATGTATTTGAGTTGCATTGATTCATGATAATGGTTCATGTTAATTAATAACTAACTAACTTGAAATCTAAACGATGCAACTCATGTCCAAACAATATGATTCGTAGAGAAAGTTGTAATGGTTAGAATATCTAATCATTATAAATTTAATGTGTTGCAATTGATAATGTTAGTATGATCAGAATTATTCTCTTTATTTCTCTCTTTTGTTAACAATATTATACACATATATCTCAAATATATTTAAGTGTGGTTTGATACTTGAAAATTTGCTATGCAAGTATCAAGACTTAGTTGTATCCTGGGGGTATTCAGCAACATAACTCTCATAGCAAACTTTGTGTGAGAGACGTAAATTCTCTAAGGAAAGCGATATCATTCGTGCCTCTAAGTCATTATTATTCTCCAAATTTGTTTCATTAGAAATTCTTTCCTAACATAATGGCATCGACGAAGATGGATAGAACTTTCTCAATAGCACTTTCATATATCCACATGCCTTAGCTAAAACTAATGGCAAAACCCCTTAATAATTAGTTTATATATATATATATATTGATATGTTTAGGTTCACAACTCAAGTATTCGTGCTTTAAAAACTTCTCTTAATTTTTATTACCTTTATCCGTATTTATTTGGTGTCTATTTTATACCTACACATTATGTGTAGCGTTAATTTTTTTTTTTCACATTATCTAAAAATTAGATTTTAAATTTATATTAAAATGACGTAATAAAAATTCAGCATAACAAAGCCCCTTAACTTTCTCTCATTAAATAATCCAAAGATGTTGTGTATTGATTTTTCTCCTAAATAATCGGATATCATAAAAAAAAGGCTTAGCAAGAAAGCTTGTCCATGAAAGCTTACTACAATTGTTGATGCATATTAAAGGTTAGAAAGCAAATACATGACATTACACTTAAGCATGTGACATGTATTACTATAAAAAGAACACATGCTGGTTTTGGACTCCACTTCTTTTATCTATTGTAATTATAACAGTGACGTTTATATAAAAGTATTTTCACCATTTTCACCATCTTTTATATTAATCCTCTATTTATTTAGTTAGGGTCATTTTTTAGCATTAACAAAGCTTGAATTTTAAAATTTGAAGAAACTCTCGGTCTAGCCACTACTACTATCACTACATGTTATATGTCTATACTATTTATCTCTCTCCATTTTTCAGACTTTTTGGTATGTTTATTCATAAATTTGTAACTAAAAACTTTATAAGCAATGTAATAAATATTGGCTTTTTAAGGGTATGATTACACACATATTTACTTTGTTTGATTTGTTAAGTATCTAGTTGAAATACCCCAAAAACTAAAATAAGGGAAAATAATTGTAAATGGACAATTAAGTTGAGGGAAAAAATGTCTTTTTCCATAAGAGAATCAGTGTAATGTTTCAGATATTATAATTTATATGTTTTTTTTTTTTCCTTCTTCTTTGTTTTTAAAAGGAAAACACATAGGATGGTTTCTACTTCTTCTTCTTCTCCAAGTCTTACACAACAAACTATCAAGAAGACAATTTGAATAAGTCATGTATTCTTAAAAGAGATTCTTGGCAAAAAAAGAGTGTGTTTTAACATATTTGTATCATCAATAGTGAGGAATGCTAAGGAAGTTCAGAGTTGGAGAAGGGCAATGAGGAATTGAGTGATAAAATTAGTAACTTATGGGTGTTGTTATACGAGTTGATCTTGCCGATAGAGATAGCTCCTATAAACATAGAAACAACGGTTATTGGAGCGTTGGGGGGTTGTCTTGTGTTGCCATTCCAATGCTAAAGTCTATTCATGGGTCTTAAAGGAAAAGAAGAAAGAAATTTATAGTGCTCTAAGCCATACTAGGAGGGGACCATCAGGTCTTCTCATACTGGGTAAGTTTTCACTTGGTAGCTCGCTTAATATGCAAGGTATCGAGAGTAGCTGAGCTGGGGGGGACAGCTTCAAGGAGTAGAGACGAGCTGATGATGTCCCTCTAGTCTCGAGGTAAGACATGGATGTCTTACTTGGTATAGAAGTGTAAGCTCATCCTAGTTGGATGCTCATTAATGGGCTTAAGCGATCGTCTTCAGATCGAGCTTGTATGGGAACCTTGCTGAATTCAAGGCAAGGTCCTCTACATATGTTCACAAAGCCTACACAAGTGACATCCGAGGTTCCTGCTCCGAGTTGGGTCATGGTCCTTCCTTCTACCCGATGGGCCCCACTTCGTTGGTTGAGATCGATGGCTTATTATGCCGGGTGACGTAGTAGCGATGATGGTAGGCTAAGTGGTTTGCAGCTCGAATTTGGCTATCAACACTTGTCCTACTCACTCTTGTTGCATAAAAGCAAAAAGAGTGACCATAATAAGCTCAGCTTGTGAGGTGAAATGGAGGAGGTCGTCACATTGCCAAAGTTTTTTTGACATCGTTGTTCTTTGAGCTATGTCCCTTAATATAACAGTCGTTGGGGTACGTACACATTAAGCTCATTAAGTGGTAGGCTGGTACATCGTTTTTCATCCCGCATTCATCAAGCTTGTTGGGAAAGCTTGGTGGGATTCCTAAGGGACATGATAGGGGTTGTTTCAATCATGATGATCGCTATGATGGGCCCAAGGTATTTAGCCTACACAGTTCCTAAATATCAAGGAATGGGTAGTTTCTTAGTCTTCCACTATTCCCTATACATATAGGGATTGTTCCTTTTGTTGAATTCATCTGCTCATAAAACATTTTCATCCGTCAAAGTGAAAGTACCAAGTCTCTTCAAACGCTTTCTTCTTTTCGCTTGTAGAAAGGATGCTGAGCTCAAGTAACTCCAACACCCAATCTTTTTCACATGACTCTGATGGTAGGGTACAATGACTCGTAGACAAGGTAAGGAAGGAAAAGAGAGAGGTTGCTTCGAGATTAGAGAGCTCAGGCTTGGGTGGTGGAAACAAGTCGAAGAGTGGTGGTTCAGCTTTTGCTATGACTATATAGAGGTTTTTGGCAAGGTATATTTGTTGTCAGTGGAGAGATGGACCATTTTGAAAGCACTTCTTATGCAAAGTTGGCCGACAAGATCTACCAATGCCCCATAGACAAGTGTCCTTGTGATGGTCTAGCAAAAAGGGGCTGTCATCCCTTTACATACAGGGCCAACTCAAAGTGATGGTCCCGAGAGGATCCACTATAAGTTCTTTAAGGAGGCCCTTAAGGCCATTTACCGAGACGAGATGCAAGGTGTTCCTTAAGAGTGGGAGGTCATCATGCCTTCGATGTCAAATTGAGTTTGTCTCCTTAATGGTTAGGGGTTTACCTTATATAAGAAGGCTTTTGAGTTCCACTTGAGGATGCATTTCTCCCCTTTTTAGAAGGATTTCTTTTAATACCATCAGCTATGTGCGGCTCAGTTATTGCCCAATGCTTAGCAAATATTGGTGGCCTTTGAGGGTGTCTGCCTTAGTATGATAGTGTAGCTTACCTCGACCTTATTTTGCTAGTTTTTTCCTAAATAAAAAGATCAAAGGAGGGGTAGTGGTATCTTGCTAAGCAGCCTAAAAGTCCCCAGCTCCTCACTAGTCTCACTAGCTTGAATGGGTTTAACTGGAAGAGTAAGTTCTGGGTAATTGGGTTGGAGAACCAGGTTTGATTTTTGGGTCAATTGGTGTAAGCCTATCCAAAGTGAAAAGCCAGGAAAATTGATGCCATATAACGACAGGGGGTTACGGGAGTTAGAGGAAGCATTGGAGGGTGAGGTAGGAAGCCTTATAATGCCACACTTGTAGTGATAAATTTTCTAAAGGAAGCAATAGTTTCTAAGGGTGAGGTGATCTCTGCTTCTTGAGGTGTGGTTCCATCTTTGTGGACATTGCCTCTCTCTCCCTTACCCCCTCCCCTTTCAAGGGCTATTAAGTTGAGCTCTTTGTGGAGGGGTTGTGTCAATTTATGATGTTTTTATTTTTTGTTGGTAGATGAGCTTAACTTAACAGGCTTCATAATTATTTGTTGACTAATGTTGTTTTTATTGTGTTCTTGCAGATGTTCCTATGCCAGTGATTAATATTGGAGAGCGTCTTCCCAACTCATCGAGCAAAAAGACGAAAGAGTTTATCAAGTTGAAGGCAACCATGAAGAAGCAGGTGGTGGCGGTTGAGGGGTCAAGTCAACCTGCTCCTCCTGCAAATAATGTTCAAGTCGTGTCACTACTGAGTCTAATAGGTTATCGTCATTGTGGGGAGGAGGCTCTTGTTGGCAGTTCCTTAGTGCTAGAGGTACGAACTCCACTAGGTCCTCATTTGCTCGAAGTGCAAAGCGTAGCTCCTCATTCCCCTATTGTCGTTATTCCTACTAGTCAGGGGTCTTTTAGACCTGAAGCTACCAAAAGCATTAATGATCCCATTGGATCGGTCAATCTTGAAGGTTAGCCAAGTAATTGATATCATGTGGCGCAAGGTGCTTAAATGGAGTGACGTGGCCATCAACTGGGGAATGTTTGAGGACCTTGCCATTGTGGAGGATAGGAATAGGGTGGGAGCTATGTTGAGTGGGCTAAAGTCCAAGGATCATGCTTTGGACTTTTTTGCTCGCAAGTTGTATGAGGTATCTTCTTATTCCCCTTCTCCCTTTACCTTTCATTTGCCCTCTTATTATATGAACTTGGCTCATGTAGGCTGTAGTGGCTCTTTCTAAAGTTTGAGGTGAGTGAGATTAAGTTGGGGCATTGTAAGTTCTACCTTTGGCCTTATTAAGTGCGTGGTTTTTCTGTGCTGCTCTTTAACTTAGTGTTTTCTCCACAGGTGAGTGATGACCTGGAGCGATTGAAGGCTTGTGTTGCTAAGTTCGAGAAGGAGGTTGCCGATGAGATACATAGAAGGGTCGAACTGTAGAGAAAGGTGACTAAATTGATGGAGGAGATGGATAAGCTCATCCATGGTGTTGACACAATAGCCATCTGTATGCTAGAGGTGTACAAAAAGATCGATGAAACCAAAAACCAAAATAAAATCGAAAAAGCAATCCAAATAATATGGTTAACCAATCCGTTGGTTTCAATTTAGGATTACAGTTTTCATTTTTTCCAATTTTCGGTTTCGATTTATAACTACAAAAAATCAATAGTTAATTGTTAATCATTTCAATATTTATAAATATATTATATATATAATTCACATATGTTAATGTTCCTTTGATTTTGATTAAACTACTATGTTTTGTCCTATATTTAATGGGAGTTAATGTGGTAATTGATTTCATTTGATTTTATTTATAATGATAAATCTAAAAACTTGTTTTTCCCCTTTCATTAATTTGATTTTCCTTTTTTTAGCTCTTGTAATATATATAATAATTTAAAGAAAAACTTTATGATAAAGACTAAAAAATAAGGTTTGTTGAAACTATCAATTTGATTTGTTGAAACCATTACGTTAAATGGTTAAAAACTGAAAATTGAAAAAAACTAACTGAAAAAAAGGATTAACCATTAAGGTGGTTAACTGTTTATAATGGACCACCTAAGGATCGAGATATTAAAAAACCAATCATTACGATTATGTTAAAAAAAATATGGTCGCAAACTGGTTAACTGAATTGTGAACACCCCTATTGCGCAGTAGGAAGTCGGTAAGGCTCTACTAGTACAATCAACCTTGAAGGGTGTTGCTAGTGATTTGGAGAAGAAATGAAAGGACACGAGGTAGGAATGAGATGCTTTGTCCTTTTGCGTAAAGGAGATCATATCGAATTTTAACAAGATCATGAGAGATAATGATGCTCTTAAGGTTGATCGTTTTTCCCTTTTACTTTTTGTTTATTAAGTATGTTTTTATGAGCTTATTTTTTGGTGTTTCCTTGTTATAGATTCGAACTGTTGAGTTCAAGGATGGCGAGTTATTCCTAAGGTGGCAAAGAAGCATAATCAAGAGAAGCTCTTTACGAATCAAAAGTGAAGGGAGTACCAGCAGATGAGGGGAAGTGCTCGAGTTGTTCATGATGAGGTGCTCAGGCAGTTTCCTGAGCTGCGTTAGCTTCTTAGCAGCTTATCTAAGTGAAGCAACTTTGGAGGATGAAGAAGAGGGAGGTAGGAAGATGTGTGGAGCAAGGAGAAGGCACTGCCGGTAACGTAGCACAGAAGGCTAGGGGAGTATCCCTAATGTGGAGGCTATGATGGTGTTGGCTACTTTAGAGGCTCAGTAGATAGATGTTGAGGTAAGAGGAGGTGTTCCAGTTGAGCCACAAGGGGAGATCATTGTTATTGTTCCTCATCCTGTTACTAATGAAGAGATTTTTTGCTTATATTTTGCTAACTAGCTTCAGTTTTGCCTTTGTGTTTTGTTTAATATATAAGAATCGAAGTCAGTGTTTACATAATGTATTTTCCCATAACGGTCGTTCATGTAATATCGTTTTGTCTTAATGAAGTTTCTTATGTCTCGTTTCAAGTTTATTTCTATTGTTTTTCTATTTTTTGCTAAAAATTCCACTAAGTGTTTGAATTCTGAGCTCAGCTAAGATTCAAGGTCAATCCTTGAATGGTGGCTACATCTTGCTTCACCTATACTTGACATGGTGGTAGGTAGTGGTAAGCTGGTTGCAAGTCATGGCTTTATTTTGCTGCTAGACTTGTATGTGCTAGAAGTCCATCATTTTGGATATTCGTGTGTTTCTAAGGCTCGATCAAACAGTCGGGGTGGTCTATACTCAAGATTCTCGAGATTTAGTTGCATTAAATGCCGATTTTGGTGCATTTTTCTCCTGCCTATAAACAGTACTGGCGGATGGAGTGTTTCTCCATAAACCAAATGCAGTATTCTCATTTCATTCTAGCACTTTGAAAGGGTTTTTTTTTTCTTTTTTCACTCTTTTATCTCCAAGAGTCAAGTAAATTGTGAGTTTTTTTTCTAATTAACCTTCTTTAGGTTGAGAGGTCTATCCTTTAGAGGACACAAATTGTACGGTGTCCTTAGTGCTCTGTAGCCTCTGTTTAAGGGGATCGAAAGCTCTACAACCCATGTTATTATGGGTCCATCACTGAGGTCGGCTAATGGGTTGGATGTGTTGTCTAAGGCCCATTTCCCACTTCTACCTTTGTCGTTCGATCTTGGGTTATGTTTTCCTTCTACAGTCCCCAAATCAAGGTCGCTAAGATCTATTACTTGGTATAGAGGTCATGATGACTATAATGGCATGTTCTAAGTGAGTAAGGGCTCATCCTCCATCATCAATCTGAGCCTTTAGGGTAATTCTCAAGGTTGAGGTCATCGTGGAGGGACTGTCCGACTCTTTCTCCTACTTCCCAGCTCTGTTCTTTTAGCCATTTTCATGGCAAGTAGAGGTCTTTAGGGATACAGGGGCGTATTCTCCCCTTTGAGCCTAGTCTCCTAATAGCTTACTAGGTATAGGCTCATTATGGGGGGATTGACTTTACCATTGTCTTCCTGAGTATGTTGATTTCTTCTCAAGCTAAGATTCATTGTTGCCCTTAGTCAATCGATGAAGGTTGATGGACGAGCTTAGGCTTACGCTCGGGATGCCAAGGGGTAAGGTCGTGTTCAGTCTGAATCCACATTTTCAAGTTTTGGTGGGCTGGGTATGGGAGAATTCATCTAATTTGAGGTTTAAATCCTTTCTGGAGTTTCTCAGTTCAAGGCTTGAAGTTTTTTTTTAAACATGATTCTTGTACTAGTGAAAATTTCACTTAGTTTTCTTGCCTGAAATGCTAGTCAAAATTAACTTGGTCGAGATGCTAATAAAAAATACTATAATAATTTTCTTAAAATAAATTAATATGATGTTTTTTGTTTCCATGTTACTCTTTATATGTTTATAGGGTGTAATCGATGTCTTATGTAGCACAACAATATTAGTCTTGGTTGAAATTATGAGGGAGGCAACCAAGCACTTATGGAGAGTCATCTTTAGGAAAGGGTTACTTAAGCTCATGAAGGGAACTCTAAAGAGGGAGTTACCCGAGCTCATGAGGGGAGTTACCCTAAGGAAGGAGTTACTTGAGGTTACGACAAGAGTTACCCTTAGGAAGGAGTTATTCGAGCTCTACCAGCATGAGAGGGCGGAGTTTGTTGGACTCGCAAGGCCCCTTTCGGTCTTGTTTTATTATAAACCTTTGTTTCAAAAGGCTTTCACAAGGAGCTCATTACCATGGAACTCAATTTCATTTGTAATCTTTTCTTTTATCTTACAAAGCTATGTTCGTGACTGTATAGGCACATGGTGGAGATGATTCATGTCTATAAAAAAAAAAAAAAAAAAGACTTCCTTAAGTTGTTGGCGTTCCAAGTTATGGGAATGAGTTCGTCATCTAAGGTTTCGAGATTATGTGTCTCATTTCCTAGAGTTTCTTTTACCCTCAAGGGGTTTTTCCAGTTTAGGGTAAGTTTCTCACGGCCTTTTTTCGACCCTATTTCTTCTAATTTTGTGCAAACAAGGCCACTAGGGAGAAAAACCTTGTGCTTGACCTTTTTGCCATAGTACCAAGCTACCCCTTGTTGATAGGCGGCGACACTCTTGCTCACCATATCTTAGGTTTCTTCTATAGTGTCAAGCTAAGCTCGGAGACCGGCCTCATTTATCATCTCATTGTAGGATTACACTCAAATATTCTACAGTTCGATTTTAATAGGTAAGACAGTCTTAGATCCAAAGACGAATCGAAACGGAGTCTTGTCTGTAAGGATATGCTTGGTGGTACGATATCCACATAAGATGCTGGGTAACTTGTTAGCCCACTTGCCACTTTGGCGGTTAACTCGAGCTTTTAAGCTTTGCATTATGTCTTTGTTGATAGCCTTGACATGGTCGTTAGATCGAAGATGCATGATCGAGATATAGTGTGTTGCAATGTAGTACCTTCTATAGAAGTCTTTGATTCTTTTAGCGTTTAATTGCTATCTATTGTCCATTATGATAGAATGCAGGATTTCGAATCTAACTATAATGCTTTTTATAGAGGAAATGTTAGACGTTCCCGTCTGTGACCTTTGCTACTGCCTCGGCCTCTACCCATTTTGTGAAGTAATCACACCCGACTATGATGAACTTCCTTTAACTTGTCCCCGGTAAGGTGGGGTAGGGTGTGGGAATGATCCGAGGATGTCCAATCCTCACATAGCGAACAATTATGGCTGGTGAGATAGAGTAGGTTGGCACTCACGTGTGGTTAATGGGGGCGATCTTTTAACAATGTTCACATCGCTGGACAAATTCCTTTGCTAGCTCGTATGACTTGAGTGTATAGTGATTGTACTTTGACATGGTTGTCGCATTTGCCGACATGGAGGCTGTCTAGGACTCGTCCTTCTTCTAAGTGTAACCAACAAAGTAGGGGAAAGCTAAATCCTTTTTTATAAAGAACTCTATTGATTAGAGTGTAGTTAGCTGCTTTATGCATTAACTTCTGCTTCTATCCTATCCGAGGGTAGAGTACCATCTTTTAGGTATTTCTATATTGGTGTAATCCAACTTGGTGGTGGAGATATTTGTTGTAGCTCTATTACCTCGTGAATCTTGGTAGTTGTGGATTTTTCTAGGAGGAACTCAACGAAAATCTTCCCCTTGATTTTGCCTAGGCTGGGGACAATCATAGAGGCGAGCTTGGAGAGCTTATCAACCTCTAAATTATTAGTTCTAGGTATTTTGATGATATCCCACAAGGATAATTCTTTTGTAAGGGCTTGAACCACTTCTAAGTAACCTACCATTTTTCGTTCTTTACTTCATAAATCCCTTTAACTTATGCACTACGAGCTGGGAATCTAAAAAAATTTTGAGGTCCCTAGTTTCGGCTCCAATACTTGTTGTGAACTTGAGTCCAGCTAAAAGGCCTTTGTATTCTACTTCATTATTTCTTGCAAGAAAACCAAATTTCAAGGCATAGCAGATCTTGACTCCATAAGATCCTTCCATAACTAACCCGGCTCCACTCTTCCCCTACATGGAGAGTCTATCTACTTAGAGGGTCCATGCAGTATTTTGTTGCTTGTCGAGTTCTAAGGTTCCGGTATAGTCAACCATGAAGTTTGCTAAGATTTATGCCTTGATGGCATCCCAAGGTTGATATTATATCCTATAATCGTTGAGCTCAATCGCATATTTCATCATTCTTCCCAAGATGTTTGGTTTTTGGAGGATAGTCCTTATTGATATGTCAGTAAGGACGGTGACCTAATGCACCTTAAAGTAGGGATGTAGGCATCATGCCGGTACCACTGCCTCTAAAGTGAACCTTTCAAACTTAGTGTATCTCTATTTCAGTCCTTGTGGGATATGGCTGATGTAGTAGATTGGTCAATGTTGTTTTTCTTCGGTTTGAGCCAAAACTAAAGAGAGGGCTCGACCACTCACTGCGAGATAAAGGTATAAGACTTTGCGCAAGACTGAGCTTGACAACATCAGTAGTTCTACAAGAAAGCGCTTGAGTTCATTAAAGGCCTGTTGTGACCTTTCTATCCATTCAAACTTTTCGGGTTTTTTGAGGATTCTAAAGAATTTTGAGTATCTATCGGTGCTCCTAGGGAGGAATCTACTCAGTGTCGTTATCTTCCCAACAAGTTGTTGTACCTCCTTGACTAATGAAGGCGGCTTCATTTCTAGGAGCACTCTGATCTTGTCACGATTGGCTTCAATCCCTCTTTAGGAGATGACATAACCTAGAAATTTTTCTGATAAGGTGCTAAAGGTTCTCTTGTGTAGGTTCAATTTCAGGTTATAGAAGTAGGCGCAATCAAAAGTTTCTTAAAGGTCACACAAGTGGTCCTCTGCTTGTTTGCTTTTTGCGATCATGTCGTCGATGTAGACCTCTATATTTCTACCTATCTAAGGCTTGAACACATCGGTGACTAACCTTTGAAAGGCCACGTCAATATTCTTCAACCTGAACAACATCATTCTATAATAATAGGTGCCGAAGGAGGTTACAAAAGAGGTATGGAGTTCATTGATTTTATTCATCTTGATTTGATTATAACTCGAGAAGGCATCCATGAAACTTAACATCTCATGGCCTAAGGTATTGTCAACAAGCTGGTCGATCCATGGTAATGGGAAGTAATCCTTTGAGCATGCCTTATTCTGGTCAGTTTAGTCTATGCACATCCTCTATCTTCCACTAGGTTTTTTCACCAAGACTACATTGGCTAACCAGGTCGGGTATTTTGTTCCCTGATGAATCCAGCTTTGTAGTCTTTGGACTTCTTCTTCTATGGTGGCTTATCTTTCGGAAGCAAAGTGCTTAATTTTTTGGCGAACTGGTTTCTGGGTTTTGTTGAGGTTCAACTGATGCGTGATCACGCCCGGGCTAATGTCTATCATGTTATACGGTGACCATGTGAAAACATCTTTGTTTGCTCATAAGAAGGTCATCAAACTTTCTTTTATATCAGAGGGGGTCGATCTCCTTACTTTTGTGGTATGCTCAGGATTTCGTCCAAGGCGACCACCTCATGAACTCATAGGGGTGCCTTGATGTTCAAGCTGTGCTGTAGTTCTGTATCCATAGTGCACGCACGATCTCCTTTTAATGCTTTAAGGTACATTTTTCGGGACTACTCTTGATCTCCTCTACATACCCCTACACTAGTTAAGGTAAGGAATTTGGCCTTAAGGTATGGTTAGGAAACAACCATGCCAAATATCGACCGTATGCCCCTCCCCAATATGGCATTATATGGAGACTAGCAATCAACCATAAGGAATTCTATCTGGTGTGTCAAGTTACATGAACCTTCCTCGAGTTCAATACGTAATAGATAATCCCTCAAGGTTGGATAGGTTGGTTATTAAAATCATATAGCTCATGGTCATATGGCCTCATCTTCGGCTTCAACTCATATTTCATCTGCTCAAAGCCTTATTTAAGAGAATGTCGGCACTACTACCTGGATTGATTAATACCCTCTTAACTTTTTAGCCCAATATGCAAGCACAAATAGCCACGGCGTCTTGGTGGGGGGTTTAGATTCCATCGAAATCCTAGTCAATGAAGGAGATGGTGTTGTTAACTCTAGCCCGTTTGGGTTCTAGGTTCATCACTTGTCGGGACATAATCGAGCTAGTCAATAACCTTGCTTTCGTTGAGGTTAAGGGTCCATCGATTATGGTATTGATCTTGCCATAACATTGTTGATGAAGTCGTGGCTTATCCAAGCTTTATCGAGTATTTGTCTCTCTTTCTTGCCTATAAGTCCTATGTTTCTGGGTAAGCAGCTCAGATTTGATGTCTTGATTGATGTACTACTTAACCTATCCACGTTGTATGGTATCTTCTGTCACACTTTTAAGTTGCCAGCAATTTTTTATATCATGCCCACGATCGCAGTGATATTTGTAATATTCTTTTGATTCCTTGCATTTCAAACTAAGCTCCATCGAAGGGCATGGGATAAGAGCTCTTAATTCCTTAACTCGAGGAATATGTCATGCACATGTAGCTTTAAGGGGGTAAACTCATCGTAGATCGGAAAGAGTTTGTGCTTGTCGCTGTCTTTACGCCTTGAGTTTACACTAGCTCGATTATTGAACTCACGCAATCCTTTTGTTGCCCTTTATCCCAAGGTGGGTTGCCCTAGAGCTAGGGAGGTTTAGCCCTGGTTTGCTTTCTCTCCTTGCGTTTCTAGTGTCCTCTTGTCGGATATATTTTTGCACTTTCTCCTTCAGTTTTTCTAGCATAGTGAGTTGACATTTTGAGATAGAGTTGAAAAACAAAATGTCTACAAGGACTTCTTATTCTATAGCTTTGAGAGCTACTCCTTGATTGGGATTTGGGACTTTTAGACATCTTTGTTAAACCTCGCTAGATAATCTCTCAGGAGGTCACCTTACCTTTATCACACTGTATAAAGTTATGAAGCATTCTTCTCTGGAGGTTTGCTAGCCATAAATTGTGTCGCAAATAGGTTGAAGAGTTGGGCAAATGAACAAATCGTGTTGTGTTTGAGTTCATTAAACCAAACCTAGGTTGTGCCTTAGAAGTGGTGGGAAAATTTTTGCACCATTTTGCGTTTGAGAAGCTATATACTGCCATGGTGGATTGAAATTGAGTGACATGATCCTCGACGTCCATTATCCCACCATAGGATTCTAAAGTGGGTAGTCAAGCTCCTGTAAGGAGCACTTTAGTCTGAACTTCAGCTGTAAAGGGTGTCTTTCCTAGGGTTCTTTAGTGGTAAGCTCACCCCTAAAACTTTCTTTGATAGGTGATAACCTTCTCATCATGTTCTTGATTTCTTCAAGGGCGCGTTCCTTTTCAGAACTTGGTTGGATGTCATTGGCGACAAGGGTGGGCACGTTGTCCTTGCGAGCTTAAGTTGAGACGGGACTTGCAAACCTCGCCTTCACATGTTATTCATTGTATACTTGATACCTCGAGGTAAGTCGAGCTAAGTGTTGGGACACTATGTGCCCTCGCAAGATGTTGTAGGTGGCTTTTATTGGGCTTTTGGGGGTATTGAGTCTCTAGTATTCATTCAAGAGCTATCTCAAACTGTAGGATTGCTCCCCAGTGGAGGCGCTGGCTTGCAGTGATACCACAATACACTTGTGGTCCCTTTCAATCGGCTCCTCCCTAAACTTAGATGACAGTTCGATTAGGGAAGTGCTCTGCTGTGTACTGGATGCTCCTCTAAATGCAGGTTTCTCAACCCTTCTAACTTTGTGATCCTAGCTTATAAGAGAGCATTGGAGCATTCGTTTTCCACATTTTTGTGCACAAGTTGCTTACACAAGTTTTCTAGTTTCAAAATACGTCTTGGGCTTAAGAAAATGGCATATACAATGGTGGTTGGTTTAGAGGGTAGTAACTCAGGACCTCCACCATCCATCAAGGCAACAATAGATGGTGCGGGAGGGGAACCAAGTTGATTCTTACTCCGTCGAGGTCTAGGCATTATAAAAAGCAAAGGTATTCTTGGAATGGTTCTGTGGGTTTTAGGGAGGTTTTAGTAGAGAAGACGATGAGAGCAAAGAAAAGCTAGGTAGTTAGGGTCCCCAAAGACAGTGCCATGTGTTGCATGAGTTGATTTCGCCGGTAGAGATAGCTCCTACAAACATAAAAACAATGATTAGAGGAGTGTCGGGGTTTGCCTAATGCTGCCACTCCAATGCTATAGTCAGTCCATGGGTCTTGAACGACGAGAAAGAAAGAATTCTTTCCCTTTTCCAAGAAGGAAAGGGCTATTTATAGTACTCTAAGCCATACCAGGAGGGGACCATAAGCTCTTCTTGTGTTGGATAAGTTTTCACATAGTAGCTGGCTTAATATCCAAGGTGTCTTGGGTACCTGAGCTGGAGGCGACGACTTCAAGGAGTAAAGATGGGCTGATGATGTTCCCCTGGTCCCGAAGTGGGACATGACGTCTTATGCAGTATGGGAGCTCGAGCTCATCCTAGGCGGACACTCAATAGTGGTCACAAGTGATCATCTTGAGGTCGAGCTCGTATGAGAACCTCGTGGAATTTGAGGAGAGGTCCTCTATGGATGTTCACAAAGCCTGCACAAGTGACATTTGAGGTTCCTGCTCCAAGTTGGGTTGTGGTCCTCCTTTTATTTGATGGGTCTCTCTTGGTTGGTTGAGACCAACAACTTATTAGGTTTAGTGACTTAGTAGTAAAGATGGTGGACCGAGTGGTCTATGGCTCATATATGGCTGCTAACAGGTTTTAATGATAATTTTTTTTGTAAACTTAAGTTGAGGTCAATTCCTAACATAAGTAATTAAATTTCGACGAAGTGAGATTAGGTTTGGTGGATTAAGAACAATCTGTAAGAGTGTTTAACAAATTCGTCGCTTCCTTTCTAATTGACATTCAATAATCTTGAAGATTCACATGGGTTTACAATAATTAAAACTATTTTCTTTCTTTCTTCACTGTTTCCAATAAAAGTGATTTTAGGATATCATTCTCTTGTAATTTTAGCAATCGTTGTAATCGATACAGGAAGTAATGAGATTTGGGAAATATTTCGATAACTCTCTAAAGGAAAACTTCAAAAAATGGAATAAGCAAAGGGTAATTGGATTTATAGCAAGGTAATGTAAGTCTTCATGCAAGTCTTAATCCTTTTTTTTCGCAAGATTAATTGAAATGGATGAATGGGCATATTAAAAGGGTTACGTTTGAGTTTAATTGAGGTTTTAATGTTTATAATTAGGAAAATATTGGGATTTTTTGCTTTTGTACAAGTTGCCTATGTCTATTTTTCTACATGACTTCCTACACATCTTGTGTAGAAAGTTGTGTACAATGATAATTCCATTCAATTTTTCTACACGATTTCCTACATAGGTTATGTACAATGAAAATTATATTATGTTGTTCTATACAACTTCCTACACAGCTAGTGTAGAAGATTGTGTATAATGATAATTACATTCTATTTTTTATACTTTTAAAAAGTACTTGGAACTTGTTTAACTTATTTCTTTAAGACTTATTACTACTTTAAAAATCAAGACTTTTTTATTACCTGGTCAATTACTATTTTCTTTATTTTATTACAGTTTAAACTTTAAACTATATATATAACCTGACGATCCAGGTGTGGCATCGTTTGGGAGTAAAGTTGCGCATGAAAATGATCTGGATAGATCTAGGTGTCTTAGTTTGAGAGATATTGGAAAGCACCCAACATATGGCTTTTGACTCTTGAATGTTGGGAAGTGCCTAGTATCATATATATGTATTATTATATTTAGTGTGGCGAAATATTGAGTTATCCCTATATTATTTGTTCGACTTAAATCAAATATAATAAAACATCGGTTATTGTAATAGTATTAAGTTTATATGTGACTGTGTGCTTGTTGAATCATATGTGTGTGTGTGTTTGTTTGTTTGTGTTTTTGCTATGCTGTATTAGACTCCGGCTCATCCATTTATCCTTTTCAAATACAAGTATTGTGTTTCTATTTATAAAGTATAGAAGGAAACTTAATATAGGTATATGGGGGCAAGTGCAATGCTAGAGTTAATGATCTTTAGGAGAGTTGTGATTTGGCTAATCATGTCTAACTTGTCTAATGTAATAGGTATCGGTGTTTACCATAGGATAACATTTTAATTCTAATGTACAATTATTAAAGTTTCGTTACAATAAATTTTTCTAAGCTAACAATCAAGTAAATACATGAAGAACATGAGTTAAGATTCAAGTGATTGTGTATGGTGACATATTTGTAGTTTGACATAAATTGGAGTTATTATTTTAGAATTGATTCAAGAGTTAATTGTGGTATTAGTTGTGGAATTGACCAGTTTCCGAGCCTTTGCATATCCATATTCAATATGGGCACGAGATAAGTTGTAAATGTCCTTAAAATTAGGATGTTACACCAGTTTTAGGATATAACTGGATGTTTATATAGTGTCTAATCAAAATGAGGTAAATTACTCTAGTGGGTCATAACGTTTGGAGGTAAATGCATTTTGGATCATAACGTTTGGAAAAGTTCATTTTTTGTCACAATATTTAGGAGGCAAGTTCATTTTGAATCATAACATTTGGAAAAAGTGATTCAATATATGTTAAGATGGACACGTGTCAACAAGAGAAGGGTGACATGTGTCAACAGGAGAAGGTAATACGTGTCCACCGTAACTTGAATTGAATAATTTTTTTAAACGTTGTGATCCAAAAAGAACTTATCCCCCGAACGTTGTGACCCAAAATGAACTTTTCCGAATATTATTACTCTAAATGAACTTACCTCTGGACGTTGTGACCCATTGGTGTAATTTTCCCAATCAAAATGGAAGCTCTCCTTTCTCTTTCTTTTTCTATTTTCTTTTTCCATGTTCTTTTTCATCATGGTGGAAGCTCCGATTTTATGATTTTTATCAAGTCTAGCAAATAAGAAGCGTTGAAGTACCAATAACCACAACCCACTACGGATAATCTTGGTCTTCTTTAGGCAAAGTTGCACTAGCATATTACTTTATTAGACCCAATCTCCTACAAGTCCGCCAGGTTTTCCGCTTCTAAGGCATGGATTAATATTTCGATGTAAAGGTCACTTGCAAATTGCAATACCCCATTTCCTATTCCAACAAGCCCAGCATCACGGCCGAAAAGCGGACTAATTCATTGGTTCTTCTGCCTTACTTTGATGGTTCCGTTTTATGTTGAAATCGCTGGATGGCACCTCCCATTTCATGGAGAAAAAAGTCTGCAGGAACATTTCCACGTCAAGCTGAAAATGAGACAGTTGACCGTGAATTATAGAACAGCATTAGTTGAGGTAAAGGTAGGAAGAAAAATTCACCATATCCAATCAATTCTTAAATCGTACCAAACCGAAGTAAAAATATCATTTTTTTCAAATAATTTGACTTAAAAGATTTCCACTCCGAATCAATTTATTAAACAATAGTTAGTGATTCGATCGTCAAGGAAATCATTCATAAAAGACTTTATATATCTTTGATTTTATTTATTGCTTCATCAATTTATTATTTTTTTTAATTTTTTGCATCAACCATTTTTTTAAAGGTTCTTTTAATAATAATATATATAATAAGCATTTATTCAATCGAAAAACTCTAACTCTAATATATCATATGTACATTGTTGGCTAGTACTAGTGAAGCAAACAGTGGAAAATTGGTTTCCACCTTTTAAATATATAATTTTTAAACAATATTTATATTAATATTCCTATTTATAAAAGGGTACCATATATAATCCCATATTATTTTTAATATTAATTCTACTTTATATTATATTATATTAAGTCAATAAAGTGTTACTTAAATACATTTATATTATAATCATATTATAATTTGAATCAATGCATTATATTATTATGCTCTATATATTATATAAAGATATAATATTGTAAAAGTTTATATTAGTAAAATAGTTTTTTTTTTCCAGTGATTGTAAAATATTATTTGTTATATATATGTACGTATTATGTAAATCGTACATTCACCTATATTATGCAAGACATGGACTCGTCTCGGAGCAATTTTCATAATTGTTCTTTCTTAGAAACAAAAATAATCATAATTAATCATCCTAGAGCGGAAAGAAAAGGAAAAGGAAGACCACGATTTAAAAAATCATGATTGAGTCAATAAAGTGGTAATTAAATACATTTATATTATTATTTGAGTCAATGTATGTTATATTAAGTCAATTAATTGTAATTCGAATACATTTATATTATAATTTGAATCAATGTTGTATAGTTTCTACCTAGATATTTATTTTACACGTGTTATCTTGCTTGTATGACAAGTGTACAGCTTAGATTGTTTTAGTTAGTTACTTGTATTATATATTGGTTTTCTTCTTTAGAACAAAATAACAGAATAATGAATTACATTCTTCTTCTTCTTCACATTTGGAATTTCTTTGTCTAGTTTTCAAGCTTAACTAGAACAATTGTTAGCTGTTTCCACATGGTATCAAAGCATCCGGTTTAGGTATTCTCTTTCTCTTTGTCTTTCGTTTACTATGAATGGAAGAAATTCAGTTGAATAGATCAGTAGGTGAATCAGCTGGATCGAATCCGAATCACATTGAACTTGTGAATACGGATCCACTTTATATCTCAAGATCTGATAATCCAAGTATAGTGATAGGTAATATTGTTTTCAATGGTCTCAATTTTCTTTCATGGAGTCGGTCTATCAAAATGGGATTAGGAGCAAAGCTTAAATTGAGATTTATTGATGGTAGCATTGCGAAACCTAATAATAATTCGCCTGACATATTTCGTTGGGTTAGATGAGACTATATGGTAAGATGTTGGATTATGAATTCTATGTCAAGTGAATTTTCGCAAAATTACTTGTATGCATAATCGGCACATGATTTGTGGAAAGAGATTTTGAAGCCGTATGGACAAGGAATTGGTCCTTTGATCTTTCAATTACTGAGTGAACTCAGTAATATTCGATAATTGAATCAAACTGCAGAACATATTATAATATACTGAAACGTATTTGAGATGGGTTACAAGTTTTACATGCTTATCCTACTTGTGAATGTGGAAGGATAGAGTATTGTACTTGTCAAATGAAGAAAAGAATTCAAGAGTTTGAGGTGGAATCTAGGTTGATTCAATTCCTAATGGGTTTAAATGAAGGATATGAGTCTGTGAGAAACCAAATTTGTCTATAGACCCTCTTCCAACTATGAACAAGGCTTATTACTTGGTTCAATAGGTTGAAAAACAAAAACAAGTCACATTACATCATTCTTCAGAATTAGAAAGTTTAGCTTTTTTTACTAGAAGGTCAGGGACATATTTAAATAGGTTTGCCGAAGATAAAAGGAGAAATAAAATTGTGAATAGGTTGATTTGTAAGCATTGCAAGACAGAGGGACATTTGATTGATAATTTCTCCTAGCTAATTGGATGTCCCGTTTGGTATAAAGGGAAGAAAATTGGACAAGGACAACAACACCGAATGGTTGCAAATTGTGTGAATAACAAAGTGATAGGGGCTACTAATTTTGAGAAATCTGTTATGTGTACTCCTCTGGATGCAATGGAATATGTTGATAGCAGTGGAAGTCAACCAGTAATGGAGCATAGGCATATAGATGACGGTCATATAACAGCAACAAAGCATAATTTTGCAGGTATCATTACACATTCAACTTGTTTTAATGCTTTGAATAACCATATTGGTTTTTGGATTGTGGACATAGGTGCCACCGACCATATGACACCATTCAAATCGTTATTGACAAACACTTATACCTTGCCCACTTCTATTAGCATTCGGCCACTAGATGGGCAATCCAAGTTTGTTCAATTAGCTAGCTCAATTGTCTTTAATCAACACCTTACTTTATATGATGTCCTTTATGTACCAGACTTCCATTACAACCTATTTTTCTGTTCACAAGGCCTTGATTACAAATAATCTTGTTGCTATTATTGACTCACATAAATTCATTTTTCAGGACCAACAAAGTAAAGCTGAGGTTGCATGTGCCCGATCTCACAATGGATTGTATGTGTTGACTTCAAGCAATATTGGGAAACTAAGTGTTTTAGATGATTTCTCTTCTTCTAATATTTCTATGGCTCAATCTTCTTGTAAAAAAATACAATTTCTTCATTTGTTTCATAGTCGGTTAAGACATACTTTCTTATCTAAATTATATCATTTAGATGAATGTAAACAAATAAATGTTGATCATTTCATGTGTGATACTTGTCTTGAGGCCAAATTTCATCGTCTCCCTTTTCCTAGAAGTTCATCTCAATCCACAATTCCTTTTCATTTAATCCATGTTGATATTTGGGGACCTTTTTTCTATCACATCCATATTTGGTGCATGTTATTTTCTCACAATTCTTGATGATTGTACTTGTTCTACTTGGACTTACTTGCTTCAACAAAAGTCTCAAGTAGTTCCTCATTTAAAGTCTTTCCTTTCCATGATAGTCAATCATTTCTGGGCTAAACCTTGCTTTATTAGTTGGATAATGGAGCAGAATTTGTTACTCATTCTTGTCAAACCTTGTTTTGGAAACATGGCATTGTTCATAAAAAATCGGTGGTACACAACCTCAACAAAATGGAAGGGTTGAATGAAAACATAGGTACCTTTTTGATACTGCACGAGCTTTAAGAATTCATGCAAACCTTCCTAAATGTTTTTGGGGAGAATGCATATTGACTGCAATATACTTGATCAATTTGATGCCAGCATCTAAATTACATTAGAAGACACCTTATGAGTTGTTACATTATGAAAAGCAATCCTATGAACATCTAAGGGTTATGGGATGTTTGTGTTTCATTGCTGCACATTCCCATTCACAAGATAAATCTGATGCCCGTAGGATTAAATGTTTATTTATGGGATACATGTCAGGACAAAAGGCTTACAAAGTTTATGATTTAGCTTCTAAAATGATTTTGGTTAGTCAAGATGTGATTTTCTATGAACATTTGTTTCCTTACAAATCATCTTCTTTTGATACACTTTCGGATACACCTTTTTGTAAGTCTGATTCTCATGTTTCGTCACATCCTTCTCTTGATAATTCCGATTTAGTTGATTCTGATTCTTCTTTTGTTTCTAATCCTTGTCCTGATACACAACATGATTGTTCTGCTACACAACATAATCCTATTGTTCATTCTTCTTACATGTCTACTATCCCTCAATCTTTGCATCCAACTTCTCTTCCACAGAAATCTGCTAGAACACGATGTGTTCCAAATTGGTTAAAGGACTATGTTCATACAATCCAAGGTCAATATGGTGCTTCTTACTCAGTTTCATCATCCCTTTATCCTTTTTTTGATCCTCATTCCTTTTCACATTTTCCATCTGATTACATTGCATCTTTGTCACATGTTTTTACAACTAAAGAACCATATTGTTATTCCTAAGCTTCTAAACATAAAGAATGGGTAGATACCATGGCAAAAGAGCTTGATGCCTTAGAGTTGAATAATACATGGGAATTGACAACTTTACCACCAAGTAAAAAGGCTATAGGGTCTAAATGGGTTTATAAGATTAAATATAAACCCGATGGTAGTGTTGAGAGGTATAAAGCTTGGTTAATAGCCAAGGGATTTATCTAAGTGGAAGGGGTTGATAATCATGACACTTTCTCTCCAGTTGCTAAATTAGGTGCGGTTCGTATTCTCATTGTTATGGCTACTTGTTACAATTGGCCTATCTACCAAATTGATATCAACAATGCCTTTTTAAATGGGTTTTTGGATGAAGAAATATATATATGCATCCACCTCAAGGGCATTCTAAAGCTGGTTCCGATCATGTTTGTCTTTTCAAACGATCTCTATATGGATTGAAACAAGCTTCCCGTCAATGGAATATTGAAATTTCTAAATTTTTGCTTGCTTATGGTTTTTCCCAATCCGCCAGTGATCACTCCTTGTTTACATGTTACAAAGATGGTTTTTCTCTAGTTGTTCTATGTAGATGATATGCTCATAACTGGGAACAATGATGCTTGCATTTCATCTTTGAAAACTGCTTTAGATAAAGCCTTTACTATTAAAAATTTGGGATTAGCTTGATTTTTCCTTAGTTTAGAAACTTGTCGTAGTAGCATTAGAACTTTGTTAAATCAACACAAATTCGTTTTTGATATATTGTCTGATCTCGGAATGACTGGTTGTAAACCTACATCTTTGCCTTTGCCTACTAGATTGCATTTATCGAAGGAATCTAGCTCTGTTCTTGCTGATCCTCTGCCTTATAGACGTCTGGTTGAACGTTTTTTGTATCTTACTTTGAATCGACCCAACATATGCTGTGCTATTCATAAGCTTAGTCAGTTTTTATCTCATCCTTGTCATGATCACTATCAAGAAGCTTTACATCTTGCTTGTTATCTAAAAGGCTCCTCTGGTGTTGGTTTATTTTATTCGGCTGATTCTTCCTTGGCTCTTCATGCTTATTGTGATGCGGATTAGGGGTCTTCTTCTTTTGATCGCCGCTCTTTGTCTGGTTTTTGTATCATGCTTAGCTCGAATCTAGTCTCTTGGAAATGTAAACGGCAGTCCATTGTAAGTACCTCCACTACTGAAGCCGAGTACCTCTTAGTTTAGCTTCTACTACAAAGGAGCTGTTATGGACATATTTTATTCTTCAAGATCTTCGAATTCATGTGGATATCCCTATACCTTTATGATGTGATAATAGATTTGCAATTCTTATCGCTCATAACCCTTGCTTACATGGGAAAACCAAACATATTGATATAGATGTTCATTTTATTCGACATCACATTTGTGATGGTTTTCTTCAACCTGCTCATATCTCTCGTTCACTTCAGTTGGCTGACCTTTATACTAAGTTGGCCGCACTTGATCGTCTTCATTACTTTTTTTTCAAGTTGGGTCTTCAAGAAGCACCAACTTGAAGGGGGGCTGTAGAGTTTCTACCTAAATATTTATTTTACACGTGTTATCTTGCTTGTATGACAAGTGTACCGCTTAGATTGTTTTTAGTTAGTTACTCATATTATATATTGTTTTTCTTCTTTAAAACAAGATAACAGAATAATGAATTACATTCTTCTTCTTCTTTGCATTTGGAATTTCTCTGTCTAGTTTTCAAGCTTGACTAGAACAATTGTTAGCTGTTTCCACAAATGCATTATATTATTATGTTCTATATATTAAATAAAGATATAATATTGTAAAAGTTTATATTAGTAAAATAGTATTTTTTTTCCAATGATTGTAAAATAGTATTTGTTATATATATATATATATATATATGTGTGTGTGTGTGTGTGTGTGTGTGTGTGTGTTTAAGTATTATGTAAATTGTACATTCATTTATATTATGCAAATCATGGACTCGTGTCAAGAGAAATTTTCATAATTGTTGTTTTTAGAAACAAAAAAAAATCATAATTAATCAACCTACAACTGAAGCAAAATGAAAATCATGATAAAAAATGAAATTAAACACCGTAAAGAAATATCCCTTCTCAAGCAGTAAGTGTGACATGACCACCTATGAATGGATGGGATAGCATCGGAACAACGACCACGAGACAACAAATTTTCATCCAATTGAGATATGGGTGTGAAGAAAAATTGATCATACCAAATCAATTCTTAAACCATGTCAAACTAAACTGAAAATATAGTTTTTTAAATAATTTAGTTTAAAAAATTTTCATTTCGAATCAATTCATAAACTTATCTTCAATTTAAAGGAATATAGTCAAATTATTTTTTAACCTTAGTAGGTATAGACTTTGTTTATCAATTATGATTCTAATTATATATCAATTGCTTCATGTGCTTTGTTGGCAAATAATTTGCGTGGGTAGATTATTGAAGGAATGCATTTTGCTATTGAATGATTGACTGGTGGCTATATAATTTAATGGAGAACTATAAATTATAGTTGTGATGGTTTTATTAAATAATTTGTTGTGGTACGCAATTTCAACTTTATAGATCAACCTTTTCTCTTTTTGTTTTTCTTTTTGGAGTAGTCCTTTTCTTTCTCCCTTCTAAAAGTTACAATAATTAATTTAGGTGTCTATAATTATACATATCTACTTCCATAAATTTTTTGTAGTAATAATGTCAATTATCTTCTTATAAATCTTTATTCTTTTTTGTTTTCGGGTTTAAATATTTGAATTTCCACATACATATAAAAAAATAGAACAAAGTTTCATTTTTATTAGAAATTTAATTTAATTTAATTTATAATCCCACATGAATCAAACTTTTATTTATAAGTTTGGAAAATTTCTGATCAAAATCAAATTATTGTTGAATGGTTTGGTTTAAATAAAAAAAAAAAAAATTAAAGAGAAAGCAAATGGATTGGTGCGTTAGACTGGGGCAAAAAAGAAGGAATAACGAATAACGATGGACTATAATACGCCATCGCATCTAATTTTACTAGTACGGTAATAGTGAAAGAACTTCAGCCGACATGATGGGACCAAAAGCAGTAAAATAATACTTCAACTTCAGACCTAAGGGCCTGTTTGATTGATGTATTTCTTCTATTATTATGATTTTGATATCATTTCTTCATCGTTTTAAAATATATTTTTATTAAAAAATTTATAATTTTACTAATAAACTGATTAAACAAATTTAATATAAATATAATACAGATAAATTATATATTTTTATCCAATAAAATCTATGTATACAATTCAAATAAAATTTCAATAATCCAAACAGGTTTGTTCCTTTTTTTTTTTTCCACCTGAGTTAATTTTGATTGGTTGTAACTTTTCCGAGGATGTGGACTTACGATCTCATAATTTAATTTATGTATCTACTAGGGCAACCCCACCCGAATAAAAAAAAAAAAAAAAAATTCTACTAGGGCGAATTTAAACAGGTCTAAAACTCGTGGGCCATGGATCGAGTCCCAAGTGGCCTGGAATCGACCCAACTGTGTCCACGTGGGGCCAGTTCTGGGCCTCTGACCATTTATGGTCATAAAATCGCCATTCTATTTAAAAAATAAATAAAATAAAATAAAAAGTTGTAAAGATAATTTTTTTTAAAGATAGAATTTAAAATAGGCTAAAAAATAAAATAAAGATAAAAGTAAAACATTTGAAGAATCAAATTAAAAAATATATAAAACATATTTTTAACTTGAAATAAAATTGGATTTGAGAATAATGGTCTTTAATCCATTGATTAAAAAAATTGTTTGAGTTTTTCATTTATTTATATACAAGTACATCTATTTTAAATGGTAAAATCAGTAATATAGAATTACAAAATACTCAAGATACCTTCAAAGAAGAAAACAAGTTTCATATTATTAAGAAACAATAATTACTTTAATGAGAAGTCTATATAAATCCAATTAGATATATTTTCAAGTATATTTATTACTTATATTGTTAATAATAACATATAAAATACCGTGAATATGAAATAAATTTTCAAATAATAGCTTAAATATTTGATTCTTATTTACATTTTTCTCCCAATTTTCTCTCTTTTTTTTTCCTTCCTTTGTCTAATTTTTTTTTTTTTAAAATGTTTGATCCAAGTCAACCCAGCAAGTTGAGACAATTGACTTGTTCATATCCCAAAAACCCGTCAGATCATTAGAATTTTTTTCCTTCCTTTGTTTATATCTGTTTAGCATGTTTTCTAAAGGAAAGTTAGTGCATTTTCCACCTACTAGAGATCTTTTTGCCTACTTAGGACCAATAAAAACATATCTAACAATTAATTTAAGTTAGAATCCATCAATTATAATTTTTACTCTCCCAATTATTATTGTATAAATGCTTTACACTGTGTCATAAATAATAATAGCTAGTTAGTGCTAATTATTTATTGAACTGCTTTTGTGCAATAAATCGCATATTATAAAAATAGTTACGCATAATGTGGGTTTTTATTTTTTATTTTTATTGGTGGAATTTTATTCTTGAAAGTCGAAAACAATTTTTACTTTCAGTATGGTAAAGTCGATTTTTGAACAAGTTTTCCATGTAATTTTTATGAATACAGTCACAACAATCAATAACTATGGATGTATAACAAAGCCATTCTCATGGAATAATCAATTCATTATAACATGTTTGTGGTGGCTAATGATGGATGATATTATTGGCGATTGATTAAAGTGGAATATATATCATTAGGGAAGTTTCACCACAATATTTTACTACTGTGTATATGTAGTTGATGATACCAATGAAGAACATTCCAATTACGACACTTGAGGCTGTAACTATTTCTAAATGGAAGCATGGTACTTATGAATTTTCAATTAGTTTGCAAGAAAATGGTGAAAGATACAATGGTAGCGATAATTTTCTGTACAAGAATATCATATTATAGCATAAAGAAATAGGACTAAAATTTTTTGTACTATATTTGTTGCTCTAAGAGCAATACAAATGTTTTTTTTTCTCTTTCTTTTCTTTTTGAGTGATATCTTGTTTATTATTTATAGTGGCGGAGGTGATGATTTAATCATAATAGTACAAAAGTGGTAACTTAATTCCACTACTGTATGATGATGATGGCAATGACAATAATGGTGGTGGAAATAGTGATAATGTGGTGTTTGTAAGGTCAAGTGGTAAGAATAAGGTAGGAGTGATAGTGATGATACTGTTAGTTTGGAATCTTTCTTAAGTGATTTTATATCATCTTATCCCAAGAATGCTATGCCATCAAATGTAACAAACAAAAATTTGAGGTTTTATTCAATACTATGAGAGAGGTTTTGTCAAGTTCAAAATTTATTTTGTAAACCAAATATAATGTAATGAGTAGTGCCAAATTGGTTTTATAAACCAACCAAACACTACATATATTTACAATCAAAATCCACATCAATAGTGAATTACTTCTTGTTATCTTTACTTTTAGAGACATTATATATACATATATATATATAGAATAGAGGTTTAAATATATTTTCACTCTTTAGGCCCAATAATTACTTGGATATAACTCTTCGAGCTAAGGTAGAAAGGCCTAAAGAGTCATATTCATCTATTTTTTGGGATAATTAAAGGAAAATTGATATTATGGGTCTGGAGTAAGGCCTATTGGAATTAGTCTTGTTAATTCTAACCCTTTTTTTTTTCTCAAAAAAGCTTTTGCACTACAAGAGGGAAAAAAAAAAAAAAAGCCCTTAATGGGTATGAGTCCATGGGGGATCTTACTTTGATGTCCATTATGAAAAAGACTCATCTTGCTATTGATTATTCCTATGATATGGTAGATGACATCAACGGGTTAGCATGAATTATACATATGTAATATAAATAATGTTGGTCCCAAAAAGATAACCAAGAGGGTGGGGGTGAATTGGTTATCCAAAATGAAAATTTAATCTTTTCAAAAACTTAACCAAATTCATAAACTTAGTTAATCAAACTAAAATGGCTTTTTAAACTCACTTGAAAACAATAAACTTAATAAACAAAAGTTTATTTCACAATTCGGATGAAAACAGATTGAAAAATGATCACTGTACGTTAAACAAAAACAAGAGTGAAACTTCCAGTTTTAGCTTCTGATTTAGTTTCTGATTAGTAACAACACTTCCAGTTACTCTCTGATTTAGTTTCTGAATTTAAATTGTAGCTCATACAAACAATAAAATATGCATGAAATTTAAAGAGATAGAGTAGAGATGAGTGCAAAGCGATTTATAGAGGTTCCGCCTTATGCATACGTCCTCTTTTCCAACTCCACGTTGGGGACCCGGCTTTCCACACCGGTTTGTTCCACTATATCCAAAATTTAATCAAGTTACAGGTTGTCTTTGCCAAACACTTAGGTACAAAGCATTCGGCTTGATTCTCCAAGCTTTCCTCAAGCTAACAACCAATCTACTGAGCCTACTTGTAACTCTCAACCTCACACAAAAGTGTATAAGTCAAATCAAAGAACAAGATTAAATATTCTCAATAATTAGCACAACAACAACATAAATTTTCTATGGAATTTTCAAGCACACTATGGCAGTATTTTTGAGAGAATTGTATAGACTTTTTGGTGCCAAGTTTTGCTCTCTTTCTTCCTTCTTTACTGATATATAATGCTTACTTCAATGGCTAAAAGTGTATCTTTAAGATAGAGTTGTTGTTGGAGATATTTCGAAATCCATGGAAAGTTGCTGATGTGGACTTATCTTGTTTGATTGCTACAACATTTAAAAATTCGAATTTAAATATGATATAATCTCTCATTTATCTTCTAATCATGTGGCCTGATGTATCTCCAACAAATATAACAATTCTCATCCTTTAAATTCGAATTTCAATAGCTGATGTACATCATATCAAATATCCTCAAAAAGTAGGAACCATATCTTCTCTATCTTCCATAAATAACTCCAGCTTTGTTGAACCAATTCAACACAACTTTAGATGCTTAAATTTGATCCAAAATCCTCATTAAATCGTGCTAAAATAATCTTGTAAATATTTGAAATAAATCTGCAACGAAAACCTTAACTGCACTTGTAATATCATTTGAATATCATAATTTGAATATGAACTTTAATTCAATTTTTAATCCTCATGGATATTTGAACCAACTTTGTGGAACATATTGAGTATATTACCCAAATACACTCAATCAATGGAGTTGGGCCTTCAAATAATTCGAAATCCCAGGTCTAATATGTTTCTGGTCATAATTTGTCCACTGCAATCTATTCTCTGAACTACCTTCTAAAGTAGTCTCTAAAATACCTTCTGAATCCGGTTTCTTCGACAAAAACACTCTAAATCATCCACTTTAACTTCAGATAAACAGTAGCATTCCTTGATTCTTTCTATTTTTTCTTTTATCCCATGATCCTTTCAATTTTGTTCTTTTATCCTTAAAATGTTCTTATGCATTCAATTTTATGTTGCTGCACACTTATATAGGTTCATTAGTGAAGTTTAACATTTTTGTTATCATCAAAACATCATAAGAGAGATCCTAACATTCTCCATCCTAACAAATAATAAGCAAAAATTTAAGGGGAAATTGCAAATTACCCCCCTAAATATTCATCTAAGTGTGAATTTACCCTCCTGAACTTTTGAAATGCGCTTTTGGACCCCTAAAACTTTCAAAAATTAGTACAGTTAAGGATAATTAACGTATTCCGTTAAAGTAAAACCAGAGGAATTTCAAAATACCTCCTTAAACTTTCATCCATGTATATATTTACCCCCTTCCCTAACCAAACTTTCATTTATATATGAATTTACCCTTTAAAATTTCAAAGTGCAAATGGAAAATGTTAATTTTCCTTAACTATTACTGAAACGACCCAGCCTTTAAGGTACTTAAGGGCGTGGTTGTTTCATTGCACACATCGCCTTCAAGTGATATGTGCAAGACTTCTGTTGGCTAGGTAGGTTACTACTCAAGTTTTAGTTGTAAAATCATGATTAGGTTCATTTGTAAAACCATAACACATCGGTTGATGAATCGTCAACGATTGAGGAATCATTACACAAAACATAATAAGAAACATTTAAGAAAATAAAAATGAGAATTAAATTTAAAAAAGTTTAGAAGGGTAATCATAAAAAGGGGGAGCTAGGCTCAACCCGAGTACACATGTTAGCACTAAGCCTAAAAGAAAATATCATTAATCATCATTGCAACCATTTGAAAGACTAGTAATAAAACTCTCTTCAAAATCTTTGAAAATGCGTGAAGGGGGACGATCGTCTACTCCTTTGCATCAACAAATCCATACCCAAGTGAATCATAATGAAGGTCTATGAAGTCATCACTCTAGATACCTAAAATAGTGAAAAGTGAGCAGTGAAATCCAGTACACAGTAATCAATCACATACATGCATGCCATGCATGCCTAGGCTAATGCAACAATCATAAATTGAATTTGATTAAGTTTTAGTTTAGCAAGCAAGTAGTCCCAGAATCCTAAAAGTACAAATGCACACAAGAGTACTCGTGACTCCTACTAAGCAAAAAGGGTAGGGTTTCCTCAGCGAATCGAGCACTAAAGAGGTAGGCTTAATAAGTCCCTAGAACTTTACCAAAAAAGAAAATAAAGAAATAGTCTTATTCAAGGCATTCCCTCACAGATTGCCACCAACGAGTATAGTCCTTTATAATGGTCTATACAGGGTCTCATACATCATATAACTCGTTGTAACTTCGTACCTGCTCTTAGTTAGCCTCCCGATCTCGGAAATTTCCTTATTGAATACCTACTGAGCTTAGCCACGCATTCCATAGGGGATTAAGTGTTAAACTACCGCATCATCACGCAATTATTATCAGACTCACAATCTAGTCCGGGGGTGCCACTTCCTAGAGTAAGTGACTAAGCAACAACTAACACTTAATTAAGCTGAGTTTAAATTTTTAGTTCGATTATCAATACTACCCTAGTAAGCAACATGCAATTATAGCGTACCCGTTAGTCGGTTTGAGCTTGTTATCCCTTCCTAAGCTCGATGCCCAAAACTGTTCATAATTGAAATTGAAATTGAAATCAGTTCATGATTAATTATCTCTAATCCTCTTATATTGTTTGTTATATATAGGTCACTTTGACTTAGCCACTTCTACTTAAAGACCATGTTTAGAGGGTTATGTAAGTCTAAGGAAGGAATCAGGTTAAGTTTCGTGTGATTTGGATCAGGATTGACGAAGAGATGAGGGGCTAGAAAGGAACACACGTAGTATGAAGAAAATGTATTCCCCGTGTTCATTTACAAGACTAAATGCTTCAGTCGTATTATTCCTATGTCTAGAATTAGAAAGGTACACAAGCAGGTACATGACCTCGTGTACTTCCTGTATAGTTCTAAGATTGAAAGTGTTTAACATTAGAGAGGAGCACGGGTTAGAACACGGGTATATGTATTTCTGCATGTTCTTCTAGGATTCATTGCTTTTAAGACCAAAGAGAAGCATGAGTAGGTGCACGATCTTGTGTACTTACCATATTTTCTTGGAAACATTCCTCTTCGAGTTTTGAAATCAACGAGAAGCACATATAGGTTCTTGACCTCGCATACTTGCCGTGCTTTTCTAGGAAAATGAGCTTTGAAAGTCTAGTGTGTTCTTCTAAGTTCATGATGTTTCGTGCTCAAACTTGATATTTTTATTGAAAACATGTTTTGGAATAACTTTTAAGAATCTTAAAGGTGTCAAATGGTCATGTTCATGCCTAGTCTCGTCTAATTTCATCTCCCATCTTGTTAAAACATGATTAATCAAATTTCAAAGCTTAAAACATCTAGTTTTGGCAGCAAGTCTAAAATTGATCATAATTCCTCAGAAATTTAACAACTTTAACATTAACAATATAAAACTCCATATTTGTTTCATCACTCTCTCCATAGTTTAGGCACATATTATCACCCTCTTCCTTTTAAAGTTATTTTCTAGTAGTACATAAACTCAGGACATGTTCATTCTTCAACACAGAACATGCTCATAAAACAAACAGTTGATTTCAGGTCTTACCTTGTTGTTTTAGTTGTGAGTTGTACTCTAAGGCTTAAAATTTCTCTAAACTCAATATCCTTGCTACTTCCATTACATACCAACACACTCAAGTTAGAATTTACACTTAAAACACTATAAACATTGCATTTCAATACTTGCAAACTTCTAATTTTCCTTGTTACAAATTTCACTAAGTTTATGCTCTTCACGTTCTCTTAATTTGCCTCTATTGTTCTCATTTCCTATCATAAGGTAGATAATCTTAGTTGATTAGTGCTAATCCTCATTGAATCTTACTTAATTAACATTAAGTGAAAGTTAGGATCTTGGGAATCTTACCTTAAGGTTTTAGTAGGTTTCTTAAAATATAAGGGTAGAAAAATGAGGAGTATAAATGGGGCTAGTAAGGTAAGGTCTAGGGTTTGTAAGGTTTCTATTTAGAGTGCCACATGGTGCAATCTCAATCCTCCATCTCTATTAGGTTTTATTTGCCAGCCTTTGATAACCTAGATCTTTTAATTAAACTAACCTCAAATTTTGTTTCTAATTAACCTACTACTAATTTTGCTTGTTCATTCGATTTAAATTTCTAATTATTTCTAGCTATTATAATTAAATTTTGAATTTTATGGGTGGTGTTTGAATCATTTTAATGCCAAATGTTAAAAATTTAAGGGGTTAAAAAGTACATTTTGAAATTTGAAGTGATGAATCCATACAAAGCTAAAAGTTTGAGAGGGTATTCTACAATTTTTCGTAAATTATATATAAATGTGTAGAGAGAGAGAGAGAGATTCACTTGTGGTAATTGTTGGAAGAATTACCTATTCCATTATCATGTATATTAAAATTTTATATGTATTTATAAGGAAGGTGTCTATATTCATGGTATATACTACCATATAATATATATATATATTCAATAGTATTGGCACTAACTCCTAATAGGATAGACCATATTCAGATCCCTCCTCTCAATTGAAATCTACAATAGAAAAAAGAAAGTTATAAAAGAATGTGAAACCTAGAAGCAAAGCAACATTTTTGTAATTGTCTTATTTTAGACTATTTTTATGGCACCTTAAACTTGAATGGAATTGGGATTTTATGTTCCATTTCCTTTCTTAATATTTCAAAGTCTTTTTATGTCATGTTTGGTATGCAAGCATCATTCAGAAAGGAATGGAATTGACTGAGTGGTGGAATAATAAATCCATAACTTTGTTTGGATATGTCATGGAAAGGAATTGAATTGAAATGGCATGACATTTTTCAAAATATCATAAGTAATAAATGTAAATAATTAGTGTGAAAAAGGATAAAAAACGGTAATTCTAATAGTAATTATTAATAAGAAGGATTCATAATTTCACTTTCTTAATATTGGAATCGAATTTTGCCTTGATGTTGGATTGTCGAATCTTAGGAATCGCAATTTTGACTTTTAAAATTGCATCCAAACATAGGAATAGAAATGAAACATGGAATTGCAATTCCATGTTAGGTTCATTCCTACATACCAAATGTGATATTAAAAGTTAGGATGGTGATTCCTTGGTACGGAATCAATGATTTCGACTTTATAGGAGAGTCGATTTTCCCTTCTTAAAGGTGGAGTTGCTTCCATACCCTTTAATTAATGTATTTTACTTTAATTAACTTATTTAACATAATATTTTCTATATGTATTAGGCTTTAGTAAATTCTACTATATATACATGCCATTTGATTTCATTTTGTGATGTTTTCAAACATAAAATAAATATGCTATTCTACCGCTCATTCTATTCCATTTTGTTTTATTATCGTACATAACAAACATGACATTATTTTATAACATAATCTACTAATATTGTAGGCTAAGAAAAATAAAATAAAAACTAAAAAAAGATCTTGTTTGTCTTTTTGAGGTTGGTCCAGTGTGTGAATTGATGATGCTTACTATATTATCAAATCTTGAAAACCTTAATGGCATTTACAATAAATGGACAAATGCATATAAACATTATTATTATTTTTTTTTTCTGTAGACACCTTGTCGTAGTTTTATCTTCATTTTTTTTTTCCCCTCTTTTTTAACCCAAATTAGACTGACGCTTTTCATCAATCATAATGCAAACCATATCGATCCATTCATAAAAGTTCGCATAATTGCCGTCAATATATATGGCATGATGATCTTATTTTTTGGATTTGTTTTCATGTTTCAATTAAATATTAGTTGTTATTTTGTTGTTTAGAGTTTTACTAAATGTTTGGGAGTAAATGTAGAATTGTTTAGTACCAAAGAATTTGAGATCGACTAACCTAGTTAATCTAGTTGGAACTAGTCATTCAAGAGAATACTAGAGGTACCAGTTAACTAAGCAAGATGTGGTCGATCGAGTAAGCCATATGGTTGACTAAATAGCATGTTATGCATACATTTATTTAAACTTGCTTTATTTCTTTAGATTAGTTGCCTTTTCTTGTTCATTTACTTATTTAGATTCTTTTTTATCTCCTTTATTACCTTATCTCCTACGTTATCATAAGAATTTCAAGTTTATATATAGACATGTTTTGTATATGACTAATTAAAATGCAATTTACTCTTCTACTTTGGATGCTTTTTTATCTCCTCCGTTCCAAAATCTAGTACCCTTATCTATTGACATGCAAAAAGACACGCACCAAATCTCCTTCTTCTATAGATGTTGATTCAATTAATTCCAGTGTTAATCGAGCAACACAACTAAATAGCTTACGCATCAATAATTTAGATTTCATTAGTGGAGGGATAGACGGTGCCCATTAAAGAAATGATTCCCTTATTAGTCCAACAGAAAATAGTAATCGTAAATCCTTAGAAGACATACAAGGATACTTTTCCATATGAGCACCATGATACATATGCCCATATGTTATTTGATTCTAAGCAAGAAGGAATGGATAATGAAAACACAAAAAATCAATTATCTTTGAAAACTTCATTGATAAAGGAGAATGGATAAATTACATCAAAATATATCAACGTTAAAGAGTAAGTTCATTTAAATATCAATGTTTTAAGTGGTTTAAAAGAGGAATCAACGTTTAGGGATAAATTCATTTAAGATATCCATTTTAAGTGGTTAAAAAGAGATATCAATGTTTTATAACGTACCTCAAATAAGACATTAATAATTTATTATTAATGAAAATTGTGAAAAATAATCTAACTATTGATATCTTAAATGAATTTTGCAAAATGTTAATACCTCGTTTGACTCATATTGCCAAATGTTGATACCTTAAATGTACTTACCCCTAAATATTGATACCTTCTGGTGTAATTTATCCAAAGGAGAACCAATTGAACATAAAACTATTTTATATACTATATTTGAATGAAGACAAATTTGTTAGCCTTAGAAACAAGCAGTAGTTATCAAAATCTATGGTTTATCACTTAGATACACTGCTTTATACAATATACTTAAGCTAATGTGGGATTTTGCCACTAATATTGTAATGATGAGTATTGAATCTAGATATTATGACACTGCTTTTTGTAAAAGCAACAAACCTCACCATGGTTATAAGAAATGAACCTTGAGAAAAATGCACATCTATGAACCTTGGTTCATAGATGTGCATTTTTCTCACAATTCGCAACTAGGAACCAAATTTCAAGCTATCACCAGCTAAATTTAATATGATGCAGTCTAAGTTCATGTAATTAATTAGCTTTGGAATATTATGCTCTATTAGATTCACAACACATTGATGAAGCAATTCTTCTAGTTCTCCGCATTGTTACATACATTGATACAACTAAAATAAGACGCATCACATGATTATGTTCAAGTAAACTTTCATGAACTTTTAAATCATATTGTCATTATTGATAATAAAACAAATTTTAATGTGAAGGCATTAGCTTGCTTTGCTATGCTTGATGCTATATGAAGCACACAACTTACTTTTCTTCCATCATTAACAAGCTTAATAAGTATAGTGAATCATCTAATCCTAAGAATGGTACAAATGGACAACAAATGGCCTTCTAACATGATCCTTTTACATCAATTAATACTACAAAAAGTCTTAAGAATTTTAAAAATGTTACTTTGCTAAAGAAGGCTTCATCATTAAGGTTTGCTTAATAAAGGATAAATTGATGAGGAGTTGTCCATTCACAATGATAAGAAGGTCATTCCAAGTGGCAAACTAACAAATTCATTTAATACCTCAATATAAAGGTTGGATTTTGATATCCAATTACTTAAAAAAATTATAAACGGCATGTCATGAACTAAAATCAAAATCACATTCAATGCATTAATTCATCCTCACTACAAGAGGAAAAAATGTAATATTCCATCAAATTAGAAACTTCATAAGATAGCTTAATGGAATGTCCATTCATTAATTACCCCATCTCCATTTTAAAATTAACAGTTGAAATTCATGGTGCTAGTACCATTAAAGTTAGAGCAACTTTCAAGTCTTTATCTCTTAAAGATATTCAACCTAAAATTACTATAGGAGAAACACCCCCAAACACCATATGTATAGGTGTCAACATTGATAAGTCTCTTTCTCATGCACAATTAAAAAGAAAAGCAATTAGTTTAAAGAAAATTTCACAAGCAAAACTAAACCAACAAATAGACTGGAGAGTGATCTTAACTTTTTGCATGAAAGTCCTAAAGCAAAGGTCAAATGCTCTATGGCATCTGCCGTATTATCAATTGTTTTATGTCAATATTAACAATCATTAGTTCTTATTGTAGTACAACTCAATCATCTTCATGAAGGGAAGTCATCTCCTCTAAAGTGGTAAGAGCATCTAGAGTTGCTACACTTGTCACCGTACCAACAACTAACAAGCCTTAATCATCTTTCAGATAATGTCTCTTAGCTCAAGTTTATGGTATCAAGGAAATTTAAGAAAAAGCTTGTCATTTGTGGCAAAAGGAAATTAGTTGTAAGTATCTTTCTTGCATTAGTTTTTTGACTTTTTTTATTGAGAGTTTTTAGAAAAGTTTGTAATGTAAAGGATTATAAGAGTTGGTGTCTGATATCAAAAGTGTTATACATGTGAAGTGTTGTGCTTTTATCAATGGTATGTTTCTTCTTCTTATGTTGTAGCATTCCTTTAATATGAAGGATTTTAGTATGTACAAGAAAAGGAATGATACATTAAGGATGGAAATCATGTGTAAATTGAAACTATTGGTTTGAAACTACAATTTTACTATGTGAGTTGTTGTTGATGGGCATGACTCGAGTAAACTGATTGTACATCTTCAACCACTTGACCAAAATGTTTCTAGTTAGTGCCGACATAATATTTACAACTTTAGCCTTGTAAAAAAATATGAATTCTCAGTTACAATTCATGTAGGACTTCATATATAATGGGTATAACAATCTCTGACCCTTCAAAACGTAATGCAAGACTTTACGGCTGGGCGCAATTTTTTTCCTTATTTAGTGTGCTAGCCAATTCATTCCTATGACCCTCTGCCTATTGGTCATTTTAGAAGCATGTTAAAAGTCACAATTTGGTAACAATCCTTGCCTTTCTCGAACCTCCTCTATAAATTGAGTCAAATAGATCCAATGCCTTCCACTTTGGTCCATACCTAAATTGTGCACCTATTGAAGAGGGGTTCTTCTCCAACACCGTCCATAATGTTACAAACCATAAATAGTTAATAGTTAGCCAATAAACACAAATAATTTATTTTCAACCACTAGACGCAACAGCTTATACTTAATATTAACATGTAAATTGCTAGCTTGATATTGTAAACCAATACAAATTCCTGCTCACAGTCCATGTATAACTTCGTCCACATGGTACATTACATTAACCATATAAAAAACTTAAAATGACTTGTTTTTGTGTTTTTACAAGGTTAACTATTTGGGAGCACCAGTTTGACCAATTCAACGCATTATACTCGATATGTGGCATTATCCCAAATGCATTTACATACAAAATCATGCATTAGCTTTAAGCATTGTTTTTAATATGCTGAGAATTAGTTGTAGTTGGATTATATTAGCAAAATGGGCTATCTTTATGGACAACTATGATAGACTAGTATTACTAAAGGCTAATATGGTATTAATTTTAGAATGACAGCACTTATACTTTCGCTCATAGGCTTTTACAGGTACCCAAAACCAATTGTCTATATTATATGTGTGTGTTGTAGAGTTATAAGTTACTTTAGGTCTTAAACCACCAAGATTATAATGAGCCAACTAATCAACGATAATAGCTCATTGTGACGTATATTAAAGTTATTTCTACATGACATATGCATGTGATATTTGCAATCTCTATACTAACTTTAGCTCATCCTTTACAGAACCTTCCTATTCAGGAATGGGTAATTTCGTTGAGATGGATCCGTATGATGGTCTTAGTTGTGATGTTTATTATGAGAGTTGGGATGATGCTAAAGATTAACAAGTGATGGTTGTAGATGCAAGGTTCTTCTTGGGGCAGTTACGCGAGTGTCATGTGGGTCTTGTACCTGGCACGTGACTTCGAAGTGTTGCTAAGGTAATGAAACTTGGTGATGAGATGGCCTGGAGAGTATGAGGGGGATGAGGAACAGGCTATCTCAGTATCTTGAATGCCTAAGTGATAGGTAAGAGCGCTTAAGTGATCCTCACATGTCAACCTTACAGTTCTTGAGCAGGTGAGGTTGAAATTACTTGAGTTACCTTATTTGATCTTTCTTAACAAAGCCTCCTCTATTTGTCTTTTCTCTCCAAAAATTGGAAATGAGGAAGAACAACTAAGTATTTATAGGCACTTGACGTAGATGACGACCGTTAGATCATTTCAGTGATTGACAGATGAAATTGAATTTCTCATGGGCCAAGATCAAAAGTTATCTCTTATTTGGAGAAGCTTATCTAAGAGAGGTTGGATGCGACAAACCAGTTTAGCAATCCCTGTTGCAAGCCTATCAAGCCAAATTTCTCCTAGTCATCCCAATAACTGAACTAGACTCACTGGGCCCTATCACTTAACATATGAGTCAAGCCCAAATAATAATATTTATAATTTTAAGCCCATTTTACATTTTGTCCCATAATCAAAATTCTTTGGACAGAGTTTAAGTATTTTAGGCATTGGTTGCATTTATACATGCTTTGATTAATACTCGACACATAATACTACCAAGTGCTTTAATAGTGTTCAAAAAAAAAAAACACTTGATTTGTTGTAGACGAATCATTGAGTGAAGGTTAAGCACCAGCGCTACGACTTGTTCGATTGCATGCAGTTATATTATGGTGCGCAAACTTGCAGCACGATTCTAATTGCACATGTTGCCTTACTGTATTTAAATGATCTATTCCTCTTAGTGCTCTTGCCCCTATGAAAATATTTGATATCCATATTGGGAATACATAACTCTTCAAAAGCTTATTGGGTCTTATTGTGTAATAACAGTCAAAAGTAAGAAAGGAAGTTGCAAAACAATTCTTCTTTAATAATAAATATACGTCATGCTTGTACTCCATAGAAAACGAATATTTTTTACCTCATAAAATTTGGTATATGGTGTAGTCATCTTCATAAGTATTTTCAATTCTAATATTTTCTCCCACTTCTTTGCAATTAAAAAATATAAATGAAATGTCATGAATTCATTTGCTGTTCCTTTGCTCCATTGCATCTAATTGAAAATACCTTCCTTTTCGTTATTTTTTAATTTTTTTTAGTGAAACGTTTCTACAATATGTGATTATAAAAGATTAACTCAAACATCATCCTGTCCATTTTGTATAACCTAGGAGAATATCATAGCTCAAATCATAATATATCTTCTCATTTTCAAGTCAATATCACGAGATTTATCTTCTTCTTTCCAAATCAATATCACATAGCCTAAATCAATATCATAATACATCTTCTCCTTTCCAAATAAATATAATGAGATATACCATGAAATAATTTCATATATTTTTAATATCTTTTTTTTTTTTTTCATCTTCTTCGTATTATTTTTTTTTTTTCATTTTTTTAAATCTTGAACAGAAGATATTCCACGATAATAATGAATCTTCCAAGATAATCCTTTCCTTTCGCATTATCCAAGCCCATAAACATATATTCACAAGTTATACAAAACAAGCCAAATCTACTCCAAATCTTGCCATATTTTCACTAGTGGAAACTATGTCAAAAGCATTCAACGGCTCAGAATGCAATCACGCCACTTTCCTTTTTTTTTTTTTTACTTATCGAATGTCTCTATGTGAATCATTTAGATATCTTATATATAGATATATATTAAATATACATTTGGCTATTATCCTTTTTAGTCCATCCACTTGCCATTAAAGAAAATAGACAAATGTGATTAATAAATTGTGAGTGATCATCCGACATGAATACATTCACCAATGACTTAATCAATTTCTTCTCTTTTTTTTATATATACTTTTACTGAATTTGATTCCATAACCTTGCCATCACAGGACATGGGGTGACTTGCTTGTGACATCGACTGATCAACTTTAAGGATTTTTAAGGCCTCATCACCAATAAATGTGAAAATCTCCGCAACAAACCATCTGATTCCAAACCTATTCGTGACATTCAAAAGGTTGGCCAAATTGTCTTGGTTTTCCCCTTTTTTTCTTTTTATTTTTTATTTTATCGAATTAAACTCCTTTGTAAATCTCGCAGCTGCCGTAATAGTTAATAAAAGCTTGATTCATATAGCTTATCCTGTGGGTGACCCTGCCTGAACGCTCAAGACTCTATCACCATCAACCTTTCCTTGATGAGCAATCGATTGTGGTAAAGACGGCGAACAACCAGCAATAACAATAAGCACGCCATCCTTGTCTCTTCACTTTTCTTAGTTCGTTCTTATTGAACACAACCAGCAAGCTCTCATGAGAAGCCACTCCATCACCGCCTTTCAACAAAAACAACTGAAAAAAAAAAAAAGAACCACTAAAATTCCATCCATGATCATTGAATTTGCATACACAAGGAGGTTCTTCACGTCGTGCTTTGCTGATTGTACGAACAGTAGGCTTGCCTTGGATTCTCTCATTTTTTTATTATTTTCTTTTCTGTCATCTCTTGTTGTATTCTTGTTCTTGTGACCCCTTGAATGGAGTTCCTTTCTTCATGAGATGTAGTAAGGGAAGTGAGATTTCTGTTATTGCAGGTATAAATCATTTAACATATGAATCCTTCCCCATGAATGTCTTCAATTCCTTTGGATTGGTAAGCGAGGTCATAGGCCATATGGCCTACACTTTGGCTAGATCAACGTCAATCCCTTGCCTATGAAGGACGAATCTAATGAATTTTCCAGAAGAAACTCCAAGCATGCACTTCAATGCATTCATATGCAACTTGTAAAGTCTACATCTTTCAAACACTTTTTGTAGATGAGTTAAGTGATCAAGTGCCCACCTGGACTTGATAACTATGTCATCAACGTCGTCTTCCACGAAGTCATGCATCATGTCATGAAAAAGTGCAGTCATTTCCCTTTGATAAGTAGCACCTGCATTTTTAAGCCCAACAAGCATGATGGTGTAGCAAAAGTTTCCCATTGGTGTTCTAAAAGTGGTGCATTTGGCATCTCCAGCAGCCATTTTGATCTGGTTTACCCACTAAAACCATCCATAAAAGGAAACAATTCGTGCCGGCTGTGGCATCTACCAAAGTATCAATGTTAGGAAGTAGGAAATCATCCTTTGGGCATGTCTTATTAAGATCACAGAAGTCTACACAAACACATGTTTGTCCCATTCTTCTCTTTCACTAGCATGATATTAGCTTGCCAAGTAAGGTGCTCAATTGGCTTGATAAAGCCAGCTCGAAGTAACTTCTTTATCTTTGCTTTTATATGAACTTCAACTTCTGGACGTAAGATGCATTGTGTTTGCTTGATTAGCTTAACCCCAAGTACGATATTGAATCGATGCACTACTAAAATAGGGTCTAACCCTGACATTTTGTCATATGTCCAGGTGAACACATCTTTGTAGGTGTCACGTCCCGAGAGGTACTCTAAACATGACAGCCCACCATATATAATATTAAAGCCTAGGAATGATTACCTTAGTCACGCAAAGGCTTTCATATTATGCATAGTGTGTATATCACAATCAAGGAAACGCATCAGAATAACACAATTTATATTGATAACAAATAAAGTAACAAGACAAGAGAAATACTTATCATTAGATATAACTAAGGTCAATTATAATTCTTAGGGGCATACCCCCACTAATGTCTTCAAGTCTATATAAACACATTTCCTATTAATCTCCAAAATATTAACATATTATATTTTGCTCATAAAGAAATTTCAAGAAAGTAAATTCATCATATGCTCCCACTTCTTCCATAAGAGCTCAAGAATCTACCAACTATCCCCTTAATGTCCCGATCCTCGAACAGAGCTAGAAGTATACTTGTTTCAACAAAGATCTATGGGAGTGTAAGCTTACAACATACTTAGAGAGATATTCCCTTTATTTGAACCATATTTCAAATAAGTTTATTAATTTTCATACATATGCTATGCAACAACTACATGCTACAAACAGTTATGTATGCTATCTAGAAACTATTCGTAGAACAGATTTATGCCAGCCATATCAAGGGTTAAGGATTTGGGTATGAAGATCTATGCTATCTTCGCTGCTAGTCCCCAAGTACTCTACTCTCAGTGATCGATTGGCGCAGCTCATCCTTAGGATGTATCCCTGGTACACTTTAGTTCCTTAAGAATGAGCTTGACCTCTGGCCCTTTCGATTCCTCACGTAGGAGGAGCAACCGTCATTGTATGACTTGACGGATGCAATGTGTATCCATTTGATTTATATCAAAGCAGAGTAAAATTATGGTATACATAAAGGTGATCAAGCAAGCATCATACACACATAAAGCTATATATGATATTGATGATGTACTTAATCAATCATTTGTTGGTTTCAATATGCTTAGCGTCCCTTATCATAGATACATAGAAGCATACACGTATAAACCCATAACCCCATTCATATTCATTTTATCTTATATTTACAAATCTAGTGCAACTATCTATAAGCACATGCAAGGTAACGAAACCATGAGGGAAAACTCACTCATCCATGAGAGCAATTCTTAGTCAAAGTAATCCTCTGGAGATGGCACGTCAAAATCCTCATCACCTAAACAAAAAGAAATACCTAGAATGAGTATTTCATAGAGGTTCCACTTAAACTTTCTAATTCTATCTATTATTCGCGTCAAAATTCGAATGAAGGAAAATTCCAACTTAAAACGGCTATAACTTGCTCATTTTAACTTAGAATTTTGCATATTAGTAGTTGTTTTCTACCTACTTAAAAATATTTATTATTTCTAAAGTTATTTTTAATATTTAAACCCATTTTGGGTTTCAAAATAGGTTGATACAAATCTAACCCAAAAGTTCTAGCCCTCAAATTTGCATTTTTCAAAGTTTTATTTCACTTAGACACTTTATAGCGAACATATAAGCATTTCTGCCTTTGAAAATCATTTAGTATTGATAATAACTCATATTATATACATGATCCTAGTAATGTTGTTCCAAAATAAAATAAAACTTCGTAAAACAATCTTTTGTAAAAAGTAGTATTGTTGAGTTTATGAATTCTAGACTGGTGATAGAATTTTCCATATTGTAACCATGTGATTAAATGAAAAAATCATAGTTTAATATTTATATTTTGAAATTTCAAAGGTGTAAACCCCTAAAGTTTTGTGATCGGTTTAGCTTAAACCCTAATCTGAAAGTCAACCGGAAACCCTAAAATCAACAAAACCCTAGTTAGACGTAATGGTTTAAGTCTAATAATCCCGAATAAGCAACCCTAAGAAAGTAAGTAAGAGATTAGTATGTTAAATAGTTCTTAATTACATAAGGAAGGTTGAAAAGATCAGATTAGTAAAACTGCGAATCGTTTTGAACCCAAACGGATACAGTTCTTGAAAAACGTGTCTCGAGGCTCGGAATAGTGAAAATATTCTGGATATACCATTAGACTCGTAAGAATGTAAAGTTTTCAAAAATATCAGTTTTATAATTTTTCGGTGAGTAAAAATATCAGATATCACAATTATACGCGTATTTTCTTACTACCAGTACTTTATTAGTCTTATCTACTTTACCTTATACTATTCAATACTATTCTACACTATTCTTTTATCTCTAATTTTTCTAACACCTACTCTTACAACACCATAACCTATTACCTTTACTTTTTACCTTTCTCATAACTTTATTTCACATCTATCTTACTTATCTTCATTTAATCAATAAAAACACAAAAATAAATCTCTCTTCCCCCTCCATCATGTAATGGCCGATGCCCCCTTTGTCCCTCTCTCTCTCAATTTTTTTTTTATTTTTCTTTATTTAAACACAAAAAATTCACTCTTCATTTCCTATAAATACCTCCCTCCTCTTTCACTTCTTTTACACAATTACTACCCATAAATTTCTGCCAAATCTCTCTCAAATTTTTCTCTCAACACTCTCTCCAAATACTCTCTTAAAACTCTCTCAAAACCCATAACCACATAATACTTCAAAAACCCTCTTTAGGTAAACTTTTCTTTACATATTCTCTTTCTCATGTCATGTAACTTTACATGACCATGGTGTGATTTTTCAAAAATTAAATGTTGTGGAAGCTACACTATGTTCATATATTGTTCTTGTTCATGAATATCTATTTATGTTTATGTTGTTATTTTACTTTGTTCATATTATTATTGTTATTATATCTAAGTATTATTATATATTTATATATATATATATATATATATTAGAGCATATAAACTCACGTGCAATTCATTTATATTCATGCAAACTAATTTATTTATTTCTTCCATTGCAATTTATTTATTTCTTGTTGTTTTAAGACTAGTCTCTAGTTTTAGACTTGTCCTCATCAAGTCAAAACAAATTTTTCTTTCTTTTATTTTATTTCTTTCTTTTGGAACTAGTCTACTTTTTAGTCCCGAGAGTCTTGAAGAAGTTAAAACTCCCAATATTTGACTTTATTGATCGTTTATGTTATTTTTGCTTGCTATTATTTCTCATAATCATGCTCATTAAGATTGTTGTCTAAATTTTCATAGCTCCGTTTATATTTGATAAAAATGAGATTTTATCCCTAAAAGAATAGCTTTACATGAAATATAAAATCTATGGTTAAACCAAAGTAAAATTCTTTTCCAAGCTTTAGGAAGAATTCACTATAATTTTAAAAAACTACTTTTGTTTTGAAAAAGCTTTTTAAATCCTTTCTATATTTCTTGTTTTCTTAAAAGAAGATGACTTTGATACTAGAATAATTTTCATAATGTAAGGAAATCCCTTAGAACGAAAATAAGAGTTTCCAAAACTAAGATTTTTCAAATAAATAGTCAAATAAAACAAATAGGAAAATTAGCACTAATGTTGAGAAAGTATAAAAGAAGAAATTCTTTTTTATCCAAAAAGTCATTTAGAAAAATAATAAGACAAACATAGAGTAATTCTTTGAAAACAAAGTCAAAATATTCATTTTAAAAGGATTTACAAAATGAATTTCTTGTAAACTATAGTTTTCTAAACTCTTAATTAACATTGTTTTACCAAGAAACACGGTTGGACAACAAACACTTGAGCATGGATAAAATATGAGCTCAGTATCTATGAAAAAGGAATTTTTCAACTATATAGATAACTAAGTATTTATGAAACAATTTTTGAATGATTTAATGATTGAAACAAATTGCTTTTGGGTTAGGAAAAAATTCGTGGTGAATCTGATCACCACTGTTTCAGAGCTTAAATGACTTAGTTTGAGAAAAATAGTTTTAAAAATAGATATATATTTTCGAGTAGATAGAAATCGGTATATCATATGTACAATTCCGAGTTAAAATGACCAAGTTATGGCCATTTTAAATTGGAGTCTTCCTTTATATGAACTTTGCCGTTCGCATGATATTGTTTTTTCAAAATTCAAGAAAGTCATCAAGAAATACTCATTTTGAGTATTTTCCTTGACTAGGTGATTCCGAGGAAGGATACCCATACCCCGAGGACTATTTCGACTAAGTGGATTGTGTGAACGACTCATCCGTTTAGAGAAGTGTCAACATGGCATCGTGAGTTTATTCCCTTAAAGTGCTTTACTTGATTGTGCTTATAGTTTAGTCACATTAGAATTAAGAAAAGACAAATTGATATGTATGCAAAAAATTTGTTGAAAGGATCCTAAAAATATCGAGTCCGAAATTAATTAAATGTTTATTTTAGTATAGCACTTGATTTGTATGAAATTCTATGATCACCTTAAATTTGATAATAATGATGATATAATATCATAAATAAATTGATTCATGCATACCACGAAGTGAATCACATTGCATTGAGTTATTATCCTTGAGTGAGAAGGATAGTAGCTCAGGTCGAAAGCAACACTTGGCGATTATGATCGAAAGTGATTGCTTGGCGACATGGAATTAAATGCTTAGCAGAAGTCCGAAAGCATAGCTCAATTCAAGTAGACTTAATATGCTTGGCGGTATTGATCGATAGCATAACTTTTTAACTAAAACTACTTGTTTTGAGGTTACGTATCACCAAACTCCGAGTGAAGGGCGTAAATCTATTCAAGATATAATTCCCGGAAAACTATATGCCTTATTTACCTACGGTATATTGCATTTCATTTGTCTGCTTAAATAACTTGTTTGAATTTCATTACACAAGAAGTTATTTATGGAAATAGTTCTCACTAAGCCTATTAGCTTATACCCCTATAAATATCTTTTGTAGTTCACCTATTTGTGATTGCTACCAAGTGGACCCTACAGCCAGGTATTTTCCTTTTTGGTTAAGGAATTTCTAGATGAAGTTTAGTGTTAGATAAGATATAGACTTCATAGAAATATTTTTGTAATAGATTATAGTTATTTGTGGCTGGGGAATGCCCCTAATTTTTTGTAAGACAATTGCCATGATCAAATGAATATTATGAATCCTCTTTTCTTAATTTGTTATTATATTTTCTTAAACTTCATAATTCCATGTATGTTACTCTAAAATTGTAAGAGCATGCCTTACACTTAATATCAAAGCTTCTGGGAATGACTAAGGTTGTCATACTTAAGCTTTAATATTGAGTGTGGCGGACTGTTACGTTTAGAGTACCTCTTGGGGCGTGACAAAATGCCTTATTTGCTTAAAAATTTTACTTTAACAATTTGTCTTATAAGACATGGTTTTACTTATTTGTGACATAAAACTCTAAGTGTATTTCCTCTTTAAATTTTTCATAAATTTGGTTCTTAAATAAAATTTTAAATTCTTAGATTTTTGCAAATGTGAAATTTAATAAAAAGATTATTTATTTTGAGCCCATAAAATATTTCATCTTCATATTAAACTTCTTTTAACTAATTATTTCCCAAAACATGATTATTTATATGTTTATGAAGAGAAATCATTAAGTGGTATCATCTTTAAAATATCTTAGATTTTGGCATATGAGAAAACTTGGGTAAATGACTTGTTCTGAATTCCTATTTTCAATAAGAATATTTGTTTATGTATTGTAAATAAGATTTTTAGAAAACATTACGTAATAAAGAATTATCAATATTTATATTTGAGAAATTCAGTTTAGAAGTTTAAAAAATCTACTTGGGTTTCCTTCTTAAATTCTTAATGTAGAGATTTCCTAAATTTTGAAAATAAGATTTTTGTAAAACATTTTGCATAATAAAGAATTATTAATATTTAAATTTTTGGGAAAACCTTTGCATAATAAGAATCTCTCAATGCTTGTATTCTTAGATGACTTATTTTGAGATTTCGAAAAATTTAGCTAAGTAGCTACTTTTATGATAACCTTTCATAAGTGTTGGAAATAATTCTTGAAAGAAAAGTCTCATTTTATAAAATAAGAAATAATTTATATTTCCATTTTAAAATTTCTATTAAGACAACATCATCACTTTATGACCATGTATACATATGAATCTAATAAATATACTAAGATATAACTTGTTGGCATAAGCTTATATAGAAATAAATAATAGAAAGGCAAATAAGCAAATATAGAGAAAATAAAGATTTGGAAGTCTTAGCTTAAAATTAAGACTTCACGCAACTTAGAAATAGACAAGTTCCATGGAAATAGGAAAAGCAAAATCAAAGAAAATCATGAAAGTCGTAGATTTATTTCAAGGCTTCCCAGAACATAGAAATGGGCAAGCCCCATATATGAAATAAGAAAAGCAAGAAAATAATTATGGGAGTCTTAGATTAATTTTAAAGGCTCTCTGGAACTTAGATTATGGACAATTTCCCTTTATTTTGACTTGATTTAGGAGAAGTTTAAGACTAGAAGTTGATTAGTCTTATTTATTTGCACGAACTAAATAAATAAGCAAGGAAATAAATGCTTAAATAAAATGTTAGATTAGTGAGCTTTAGGCTATATATATACTTATACATAATAATATATAGAAAGTTATGTTAGAAGCATGAACATAACATAACATAGATTAAAATAAGACATGATCATGATGTTGTTTCCATGATTTCATTCCCTAGCATAAGCTCATGGGGATGTGTTGAAATCAAAACACACATGTTGTTCATGCTATGTTTTCATGAACTAAAGAGAGAGTATAGATGTTTACCTAAGGTAGATGATGATGGATGATGGTAGATGATAAATGGAAGAAAGGAAAATTTGTGAAGATCACTTTGGAATGGGGAATGGGTTTCACAGTTTTAGAAAGAAAAGAGAGAGAGTTTGAGTAGAAAATTTGCAAGAGTTTTGTTATGTTTGGAAAGTGTGTATAAAGAATAAAGAAGGAAGATGACATTTATAGAGTTTTAGAGTGAAAATTTGTGTGAATTAAATTAAATAAAAAAGAAAAAGAATAAAATAGAGAGAGAGTGTGGCGTAAGTTTGGCTTTTAGGAGAGGGGAAGAGATGATTAAAAGTTAATTGTTATAATATAAAGTAAGTAAAATGTAAAAGAAGTTTAGTAAAAAGTAGTATTGGTAATGTAAATATAAGAAATATGTGTGTAGGTTATAAGAAGTAGGTAATAAGAAAAAATAGAGATAGGTGAATAGTAATGAATAGTAGTAAATAGTAAATTGAATAGTAGACTAAACAAATAAAATATCGATAATAAGAAAAATACGTGTAAACAAGTTATATTTTATGTTTTTAGAAGCAAAAAAAATTATATAGCTGATATTTTATGATTCCTTATCTTATTACGAGTCTAAATATATTATTGGAACATTTTCACCATTTTGCATGCCAGGATCCTAATTTCGAAAATCGATCCTGTTCTGGTACAAGACGAATGAATTTTTGGCAAACCTGATCTTTTTAGGTTGTGAGACATTGTTTCAAACTATAATCTAAGGTTATCTCATTTTTACTATTTTAAGGTTCCTAGCATGGTTTTGCCGAACCTAAACCCTCTAGATCTTAATGTGGACTAAGTTGGCTTTTAGGGTTACAATTTCTATTCTGATTTTAAGATTTACTCGTAAGGTTATAAAATTTAAGGGTTTAAGGTTACACTATATTTTTGGTTCAAAAATTAAGTTGACTTTATTTTTATGATTTATTTAATATTCTACAGTTCGAGACTATCTAATCGAGTCTTTTAATGTTATATGTTGCCTTGGTTTTGACTCTTGGTATTTATTTTAATTTTTTATTTTAAAATTCACTAAAGGGTCTAAGGTTTTATAATTTTGTCATTGAATATTATTTGGATATACTATCTCGATTTATGTATTAGAGGTCGGATAGATGAATTATTCAGCGTAAGGATTTTGAGTCAAACGATTATTGAATTTTCATTTTTTTAGGTGTACTTTTTCTTAAGATTATGAAATTTCGTATTTGATTTTATTTAGAGATTTTAGTGTTCGGTTTTTAAGGTTTTGGTTTCAGTATTAGCTTAAAGATTATTTTCTAAGAGTACTAAAAAAATTCAGGGGCTTACAGTAGGTCTTCAATAATTCAACTAAGTGAACCTTGATCTCCGGTAAGAGGTTCCTGCTAACAAAGATGGGTCATGGGGACTTCTCCGGTCCTACTAGGTTCAATTCCTCAACTTTGTTGTCTTGAGGTTTCATCTAACCTTGCATTCTTTTTTCTATTTAGGGGGGAGGGGGAGGGGGTGAGTGTGGGTGGTGTTGGGTTTCTTATATTAATGTGGGATCTGAAGATGACATGAAGGCTTCTTTAGATCCCATAGACCGTCATAAATAGTATACCCTCTGTCCATTAACTCTAACAAAACTTTCAACCTCATTAGTCTATCTTTGCTTCTTACCTCCATAGGAGTCGTGTTTTCTCTTCTTTTGTTGTTTTGTCTATGTCTCTTCCCATGTGGGTAGTAGTATGCCAGAGGGTTTCGCAATGGTTGTCTCTCTTTCCTTAGCATACTCATTAAAGAAGCTAGCTTCAATGAGATATGACTCATTGTAATTGAAAGGATTCTTTGTAGCTGAAATGAAAATATCATTTCACTTCTGGTGACATTTCATGTGCTAATGCAATGTTGAGGGTTTTAAGACTGTGATTGTGTAATAACCTTTTTCCAACAAGTAAATGGTAAGATATATCCCAATGTATGTGAAGTTAAATAAGTGAAACTATTAATAGGAATAGATTGATTCACAAGCCATCTTATATCTATATCCTTAGCCTTGAATGTAGACATTGGCATGATGTTTATAAAGGCACCATTGTTTATAAATGTCCTCTTGATATGATATTCGTTGAGTATGCTCACAACGTATAGTGGACGACCATGGTTAGGATTCTTCACGCACATGTCTGTTTCTGTAAACAATATCTAGTTCTCTTGTGTGTATGCCATTCTTCATACTGTTTACACTATACTGCACTTCCCATATTATTTTTCAAAGATTTGGATGAGCGCAGCTGCTATTGTAAACCATGATTCTTCGTCAAACCACAACAAGTCAAACAACTTCTTGAATTTGGCTATTTTCATTAATGTAGTAGCTGCCATGGAGCTTGTACCTTGGTAACCTTCAGTAATCACTTCCTTTCCTCGTTGTGCCTCACTCTATGGCACTTCTTCTTCTTCAGTTCTCATATTATGACTAACAACACTTGCTTTACCCCGTTGAGTATTGTATGTAGGGAGTGGATTATTGTGGATGCCATGCCCATCAACAAGGAGCTTTCCATTACACACTCGCTCATTGAAGATTTCCTTAAGATTCCAACACTTTCTGGTGGGGTGACCCACCGTCTTGTGATACTTCAGAATTTAGGGTCATTCTTTTCACTTACACTAGGAAGATGCTCAACCCTTAGGAGCTTGCTGTTTCCATCCTTCAACCATTGGTTGAGTACATCATGAACTTTTAACATCAGGCAAGGAAATGAGAGCGCTGGAGTAGTGCTCCTTGGCTTATCATTCCTTAGCTTCTTGATGTCTCGAGAGGTCTCTCCTTGTACTGTATTGACAACAGTCATTCTTTTCCCAAACCTTCTACCTTCTCTATGTTGCCTTGTCACAGTATTGTTGGTCTATCATGCTTTCTCAATGAGAGTAGTGAAGGAGCATAAGTTTAAGTTCTCCAACTGGACGACGTACTCAGTGAACATACCTTGAATGTAGATTTTTACTTACTCCTTCTCATTGCAAATATCTTGGATATCCAATGAGTGCTCCCTGAAGCGTTCTATATAATCCATCAAATCTTCCTTTGGCTTTTGTCAAGTTCTCCCAATGTCAGTGATAGTGACTCACTCTTGAGTGAAGAAGAACTTCTCTTGGAAAAGTTTGCACATAGTTTCCAATGAATCAATTGACCCAAGGGAAGATTAACATACCAAATATATGCCTTTTCTGTTATGAACTTAGAAAATTCCTTCAACTTCAAATCATCATCAAATCCATACACATCTAATGTCTCGAGGAATTTCAATAAGTGTTCCTTAGCACTGCACTTATTCCCATCAAATAGCATGAATTTAGGACTAACATAACCCTTCAGAGAAGGCTTCACAATAATGCAATGGTCGTATGGAAGTTTTAAGTCCAACACTCCAGCAAAGGACTTAACTTGAATCTCGTTTAAATAAGCATCTAAAGCTTCCTTCATTATAAAGGATTCCTTTAGTGTCAATGCCAATGTTGCAGCTGCTGCAACCGATGTAGTTGGAAGAGTTGGGACTTCATGAGAGGTTTGGTCGTGTTTTAAGTTAGACTGGGCCACTTATTTCCATTAAATATATTTATATGCCCAATCCCCCCACAAGCATAAGCCAACACAGCTGGCAAGGTGCATGGATAATCAAGCTAGTTGCCCAGGTTTAGTTCCAAGCATTGGCACTTTGTGCTGGTTTTTGCTTATGCATGCTTTACACACATCAAGATGGGCGTGTGACCACATGCCATGCATGTGACAAGCCCCTTTAATCTCCTTCCTTGAGCAACTTTCACTATGCCGTAAAATCTACACATATTTTTGGCAGAAGGCCAATTCTTGATAATTCTTTATCCATTCTTTTTAAACTTATGCAAGTCAAGGCTAAAACACTAAAAAGTCCAATGTGGGTCAGGATCAGCAGCAACTCCATCCACATTATGCACATGGCTAAGCTTCAATTTGAACTTTTTGAGTGTGTTTCTGATGTTGTGGATCATTTGAAAAGCATTGTATGAACCCTATTTATAGTGTTTGAGCCTTGATTTGCATTGGGCAAGTCTTAAATGCCATTAATGAAAAGATCATATTTTGACCGTGTTTAGGACTTGCCCAATGCATTGTTGACCATAAAAATTCCACTAATTAAAAGATCAATGCCATTAATGAAAAGATCATATTTTGACTGTGTTTAGTACTTGCACAATGCAAATCAAGGCTTAAACACTATAAATAGGGCTCATAGGATGCTTTTCAAATGATCCACAACATCAAAAACACACTCAAACAAGTTCAAATTAGAGCTTGGTCATGTGCATAATGTGGATGGAGTTGATAATGTATTTGCTCATTTTGGTTTGGTTGTTTTAGGTTTTATCTTTTTTGTTTAGGGGTAAGAAGAGTGTTGATAGGAATACGGGGGTATTTGTAATGCAGGTGGATGATGGGGAGTTTAAGGATGTGTATAGTGATTTTGAGGAGGTAAAAAGTGTTGATAGGAATACGGAGGTATTTGTAATGCGGGTAGATGATGAGGAGTTTGAGGATGTACATAGTGATTTTGAGAAGGTGAAGAGTGTTGCTTTAGTGAGCAGTGGAAGATTTAACTGCAATGACTACAATGATGGGAATGATGATGAGGTTGCTTCTGATGAGCAACCATTCTTGATGGAAGGAGGAGGTTTGGTTTATGCTTGATGAATATATTAAATATTTGATAATCATTACTAATACATAAAGGATTTTAATTAGTTTCTATCAAATTTATTTATTATTGATGAGTTATTTTGAGCATAAGTTCCTAAACCTAATGGATCTTCTACTAATTTATTAGGGCCCATGTTTGACCTCTTGAGAACCTCAAAGAAACTCTAAGAAGACAAAACAGTCTTTATGCCTCCCCTTGACCTGACTCAATGGGTTAAGCACAAGTTACATGACATAAATAACCTACTTGCCATTTCTAGCATTCCCGAAAATCTTGGAGCATTCCTTAATGGGAAGTTACATTGCCTTTACATTCTTGGGGACAATTGTCTTACTAAAGACAATTTCCCACAATAACCATCGGGGTTAAAGACAACCATCCATAATAACCATTTGTCTTCTCCTTTATAAATAAGCCCTAGAGAACTCAATTTAATCCATATGAACTCACTTTGCTCACACTTCGTATTTCTAGTCCCTCATATGCCTTTGCACACTTAAACATCAAAGTGACTACACCAAGTAACATCTTGGCTATGCTTAGCACACCTTTATTTTATAGGTCTTTGATTAATATTATAAGGCATTCTTGACTAGATTCTCATTGATCCTCTTCCAATAAAAAGTTGAGTAAATATTTGATGCCATTTGTGAAACTTTCTCACAATTTTCTTCTATAACTATTGAGTTAGTGTTCATCAATCACCAATCTCGCTCAAAAATTGCCACACACTATGGCTGAAAAGTCAAGAAGTAAGAATGATGTCTTAGAGACCACCCATCGAGCTGTTGAACAAGTAATCAAACCTTCCAATATGAATCCCCGTATTATTGTTGTACATGCTAATGGCTAGTAATGTCTCACAAACTTAGAAGCCCTAATCTAACAACTTGCTATTTAGAATCATGAATTGCTCTAACAGAATCGAAAGGTCCTTAAACAAAAAAAGATGCTTCAAGAGTATATCATAAGGTATGAGTAAGTTATTGACCTTTGGATGGTGAAAATATCTCTACTTATTCACCCCATAATGGTAGAAGTGATGGATGTAAGAGGATCCCATTAATGCCCTCTTAGAGATTAGACTCGTAAGCATAATTTGCAAGCGTGCTTAGTCGTGCTCCTGCACATCCTAATGGAGCTGTTGTTTCTCACATGCCTGCAACTTCGCACACTTATGTGGCACTGGATAACCAAGCTTAACCCTCAGTCTCTCGAGATAAGTGTAAGCTTAATGATTTGGACACCTTATTGAAGTCATTAATAAGCTCTATAACCTAAAGGAGAACAAGAAGAGTGCTCTGATTACTAGGTCTTCTACTATTATAATTTCAACAGTTTAGGACAAAGTTTTGTCACTAAGATCAAAGTAGCTTTACGTGAAGAATTATGATGGTACTAATGACCTAGAGGACCATATAGTCATTGTTAGAATGTGATGATGTTGCACATAGCGTTGACAATTTGTATACCATATCATGTCTTATATTAGTGTCAAAATGAGTCAGTGGTTAAAAAACCTCAACCCATGATCTAACCTATTTATTAATTGTGCATGAAAATCTAAACTCAGGACTTGACTTGTTTATATCTTATTTTATGTCTCGTGTCGACATATTTATTGATTGATAAAACATATAAGACAAAAAGAACTAAACTTTAGGATTACCAACTAATGATTAAAACAGATCAACATGACTAAAACTAGAATTAACTATACCAAGAATCAATAATAGACAATTTACTCATTAAAAATTAACACAAAAGCACACAAGAACTCTACATTTTTTAGATTGTTTGCAATCACAATTAATTGAATTTTTTTTTTTTTTTGACAAGAAAGAATAGAACAAAGACATACAACTAATTAGTAATGCTCTTTAGGATTGTGGTCGAAATCTCATGCTGGTTATTATTGGAACAACATACTTATTTTCTTTCTTTGATGGGTGGATGGTGACTAAATTCTATTGTTTCATTTTTCCACATCAACAAAACATATAAACAAAAAAAGAAAAATACAAAAGTTCCAAATTTTAATATTATTAATTGTAAATACTCCATTTTTACCCCTGATTTTAGAGATTTAGTCGTGTTTTGAGCTAGATTAGGCCACTTGTTTGCATTAAATATATTTAGATGCCCAATCCCACATAGGCATACGCCAGCATAGTTGGCAAGGCACATGAACAATCAAACGAGTTGCTTAGGTTCGATTCCAAGCATTGGCACTTTTTGCCGCTTTTTGCTTTTGCATGCTTTACACGCATTAGGAAAGGTACGTGGCCATGTGCCATGCAAGTGATAGGCCCCTTAATCTCCTTCCTTGAGCAGCTTTCAATATGCAGTAAAATCTGCACATATTTTTCACAGAAGGCCCATTCTAAAACTTCAATGCGGGTCGGGATTAGTAGCAATTCCATCCACATTATGCCTACGACCAAGCTCCAATTTAATCTTGTTTGAGTTTGTTTATGATGTTGTGTATCATTTGAAAAGCATCTTATGAGCCCTATTTATAGTGTTTGAGCCTTGATTTGCATTAGGCAAGTCTTAAACATGGTGTTTAGGACTTGCCCAATGCATTGTTGACCATAAAAATGCCATTAATGAAAAGATCATATTTTGACCATGGTTGGGACTTGCCCAATGCAAATCAAGGCTCAAACACTCTCATAGGATGCTTTTCAAATGATCCACAACATCATAAACACACTCAAACAAGTTCAAATTGGAGCTTGGCTATGTGCATAATGTGGATGGAGTTGTTGTTGATCCTGACCAGCATTGGAGTTTTAGTTCTTTGTTATCAAAACTCAATGTATTTGCTCTTTTTGGTTTCGTTGTTTTGGGTTTTATCTTTTTTTTTTTAGGGGTAATAAGAGTATTGATATGAATACGGGGGTATTTGTAACGTGGGTGGATGATGAGGAGTTTGAGGATGTGAATTGGCACTTTGTGCCAATTTTTGCTTATGCATGCTTTACACACATCAGGAAGGGCGCATGGCTACGTGCCATGCACATGATAGGCCTCTTAATCTCCTTCCTTGAGCAGCTTTCAATATGTAGTAAAATTTGCACATATTTTTTGTAGAAGCCCATTCTAAAACTCTAATGTGGGTTAGGATCAGCAGCAACTCCATCCACATTATGCACATAGTCAAGCTCCAATTTGAACTTGTTTGAGTGTGTTTCTGATGTTGTGGATCATTTGAAAAGAATCTTACGAGCTCTATATATAGTGTTTGAGCCTTGATTTGCATTGGGCAAGTCCTAAACACAGTCAAAATATGATCTTTTCATTAATGGCATTCTTGACTATAAAAATGCCATTAATGAAAAGATCATATTTTGACCGTGTTTAGGACTTACCCAATGCATTGTTGACCATAAAAATGTCATTAATGAAAAGATCATATATTGACCATGTTTAAGACTTGCCCAATGCAGATCAAGGCTCAAACACTATAAATAGGGCTCGTAGGATGCTTTTCAAATGATCTACAACATCAAAAACACACTCAAACATGTTCAAATTAGAGCTTAGCCGTGCACATAATGTGGATGGAGTTGCTGCTTATCCTGACCCGCATTAGAGTTTTTATAATAGGCCTTTTGAAAAAAATATGTGCAGATTTTACTACATATTGAAAGGTACTCAAGGAAGGAGATTAAGGGGCCTATCACGTGCATGGCACGTAGCCACATGCCCTTCCTGATGCATGCAAAGCACGCATAAGAAAAAACCGATAGGAAGTGCCAATGCATATCCTCAAACTCCTCATCATCCACTCGCATTACAAATACCATCATATTCCTATCAACACTCTTCTTACCCTTAAACAAAAAAGATAAAACCTAAAACAATGAAACCGAAAAAGAGAAAATACATTGAGTTTTGATAACAAAGAACTAAAACTCCAATGCAGGTCAGGATTAGTAACAACTCTATCCACATTATGCACACGACCAAACTCCAATTTGAACTTGTTTGAGTGTGTTTCTAATGTTGTGGATCATTTAAAAAGCATCCTACGAGCCCTATTTATAGTTTTTGAGCCTTGATTTGCATTGGGCAAGTCCTAAACACGGTCAAAATATGATTTTTCATTAATGGCGTTATTGACCATAAAAATGCCATTAATGAAAAGATTATATTTTCAATCAAAATATCATCAATTTTTACGCTTAGCTACATATATTGAAGTTAAAATGCCATGTATAAGCTTGTTTAATAAAAGAAGTTCGAATGGCTTTGATAATGATGAGGGTCCATAAATAGCAAATGCAAAAATATTCAAAAGAAATCAAGGGCTAAAGCACATGGGGCTGGCACATAACCTAAAGTTTTCATTTGTTACAAACCTTGACAAACAAAGCTACAATTTATTCATCACTATAAATAAAAATTTAAGCAAAACACTTTTACACATTTAGAGGGAAGGCCAAGACAGAATCATAGTCCTAACAATTATCTATAATGATATAAAATAAGCTGAAGATGGTATAATACTCCTAAATTTACCGTCTTTACCCAACAAAAAACCATATAAAAGATTGTTGAATTACAAGAGATGAAACATGAAATAGCTTGCTCTTATCATGCCTTCCTGTTTTTGGTAATTCCATAATGCTTGAAATTTTTCAACTTCATAGATATATCAAAGCACAATAATGCCAAGAGAGAAGGGGGAAAATTTTAAAGTATTGAAAGTCTAAGTAATGAATGAATGGCATAGCTCACACTATCCTCTGATCCCCCTATTTGTCTTATCAATCTAGCCACACACTTCTCAATGCAACCAAAATCCTAGTTATTAAAAGCAGAGATAATATAAGACAGATTGAACTGTAATATGGAAAATTTGAGAAACAAGGAAAAGATAACATTCAACACTAGAGTTAGTAATGGAAAAGAAGGAAATCTAGGGGAAGTATACTGATACTCATTGAGTACTCCATTTTGAAGCATAACACTAGATAATAATATAACACGCTATCTAGATATTGACAATCATAGCATGTGTGCACTACCTTATTGGCATTTGCTTTAAAAGCCAAGTTTCCTTCCTCGATATGGTTCAACTTCTGAAGTCTTTCCTGCTCTAAAGCAAGAGCAGTTTGTGAAGCCTTAACTACACTAAAGGAAATGTTATTAGAAAGATATAATCAAGGAAGCAATGAATCGCCAAAATTGGTGAAACAGAATGGAAGCAGAGGGATTAAAAAGAATATATTAAAAGAGAAATGCATAGTGCAAGTACTACTAATTATCCCCAAAAAATAAAATAAAATAAAATACTACCAGAAAAAAAAAATCAAATGTGTTTAGTTTGGACATACTAGAAAACATTTAGATCAACAACCAACCAATTTAAAAGTTTTTCTCTTTTTCATAAATTGATTTGAAAGCTTAAAATTATAGATATCGCATGATGCTAATAATTAATCTTTAATGATCCCCCTCACATTTGCACTTCAATAAGATCCTTTATGTGGTAATAATTAAATGAGAAGCCAAATGACAATGCAAAAAAATCAAGTGAGAACACCCAGCTCTCACATCATTTTGAATTTTGATTCAAAAAATAGATATAAAAGCTTAAGCATGTATGTAAGTTTAAAATTTCACTTCAACATGGTTTATATAAACCAAGCTTAAGCTTTTAAATAAGTTTTTTGTGGACCATGGTAACACAACACCATAATAAGATGTCATGAGTTCAATCATTGTAAAAATCATAACTTAACCCTTAATTAATTGATACTACATGGGCATCAAATAATGTAAAGTCAATGTTACATTTGGTTTCTAAAGTTTAGTTGATTTTTTTAGATAACTACCCTGAACTTGAAGATTATTAATTTTAGTATGATTGAACTTTTCAAAGTCAGCGATTCTACATGTATTAATTCCATCTAAACCCTTCTACCTAGTTAGGTTTGTTTTCTGTTTTTTTTTTTTTAGTTAATGATGGATTACTGTGAGACTTAAATGGTTATTTTAATAAAGATTTTTCACTTAGGGTGCACGCAAGGTTTGAAAGTAACATCTCGTAAAACAAAGTATACAGAGCAGTCCATAGTTGTCAAAAAAATCATATATTTTAACTGTATCTTAATGAATACAGGAAACATGTGGCTATCTATAATTGGTCTAAAAAGCCAATTGGACAAACAATTCAATACATAGTTGACATAAATAGTGTAATGACCCCAATAAGTTTAATTTAACATTAAAATCAACAATCTAAAAACATAGAAAGATAATTGAATAATCAACCGAAATTCAAGTACCTTGATAACCCAAATGTATTAGCCTTTACATGAGGGAGAGTGGTAGCAAGCACAATCCATGTTATCAAGTTCAACATAATTCATGAATAAAAAAATGGTAATTATTACATTACATACCAGCTAAATCTGCTATCTTTTTCCCATCTAAATCAGATGGCTGTGGTTGAGATATCAAATTGCCAATATGGCTATCCATATTTTTTCCTACAGTTCCATTTTGGGAAACTGCACCAGACATCTTTTTTAAGTTTTCAGCAGCTCCTTCTTCATAGCTTCTTTTGCTTTTCTTTCAGCTTCCAAAGCAGCTTTTTTTTTTTTTTTTTTTACCCCTCTTCTTTATGCCTAGCTGCCTATATTGAAGTTAAAATGCCGTGTGTAAGCTTGTTTAATAAAGAAGTTCGAATGGCTTTGCTAATGATGAAGGTCCACAGACAGCAAATGCCAAAATATTCAAAAGAAATCAAGAGCTAAAGCACATGGGGCTAGCACACCTGAAGTTTTCATTTGTTACAAAACTTGACAAACAAAGCTACAAATTATTCATCACTACAAAGAAACAATTCAGCAAAACACTTTTACACATGTAGAGGGGATGCTAAGACAGAATCATAGTCTTAACAATTATCTATAATATATAAAATAAGCTAAAGATGGTATAAGACTCCCAAATTTACTGTCTTTGCCCAACAAAAAACCAAACAAAAGATTGTTGAATTACAAGAGAAGAAACATGAAATAGCTTGCTCTTATAATGCCTTCCTGTTTTTGGTAATTCCACAATGCTTGAAATTTTTCAACTTCATAGATATATCAAAGCACAATAATGCCAAAAGAGAAGGGGGAAAATTTTTAAAGTATTGAAAGTCTAAGTACAAATACCTCTGCTTCAGCCTTTGCTCTCCTCTCGTAATTTTTCCTCATGAAGAGCCTTTTCTCGCCTTTTGGCCTCTTCATGAGTTGCATCATTCCGAATTTTTCTTTCCTCAATCTGCGATCTCTACTCATGGTCTCGTTGAATGGCCGTTAAATGACTGTTGAATGCTTCTTTGCTATGATAACATAATGCTAAAGTCATGATATGTACATATATTGATTCTACTAAAAGTCTGTTCATTGACTCCAATAAGCTCATAGAAAGAATCACCACCAAAGATGAAACTTTATATGACTGAGAGCTTGTCACATGTCTATGTTGTCATGTTATTCATATGAAAGAAATCAAATCAGCCATATATTAAAAAAAAATAAAAATAATAATTAAAAAAGAAACCTTATTGTTGCTTCGAGTGGCATTTCAGTAATCATAAAATTCTCATCATATAAGCATGTAATTATTGTTTTTCTATCCATGGCCACATTTTCAATCGAATGGCCCCAATGAATAAAATTCCCTCTTAGTGCATCTTATCTATGAATTCTAAAAGAAAAAGTCCTATTAGAAATGAGTTTCATCTTACATTTGGCGATGGTATTGAGCATCAATACTCTTGTCCATATCACGTCTTGCATCTTTATATTTTTCGATTCGAACAAGTGCAGATGTCCACTTCTCTCTTTCATTTAGCAGTTTTGCCTCCAACATTGATATTTGATTCCTAATCTCATCCTGTAAACACATGCATATTCATGCATCATTGTGGGAAGAACTCAGACGGCCAATAAGGTCCATGAAAAATAGTTTATGCTACCTTTGAAAATCTGAATGGCCAGAAATAAAAATTCCCAAATTATCCTTTTTAATAGGCAAAGAAGAATTTCTCGTATAAATAATGATATAATTACAAGACATGAAAAAGCAAACAGAAAAAACACAACAAAAGTTTACAAGCCTCGCGTACTGTTCTTTAAGGTTAAGAAACACTGAGGTAAAGATACAAAGACGCCTTTAAGGGTGACAACCAAAACACTAAACAATAGCAAGGGGAGAATAAATCCTGAAGGAAAGAAACATATAAAACTCAAAGGATGTCAAGTGTCAATAAAGGCATTGGCGAGATTTAGGCCTTAGGCATTATGAAGTTCCCAAGCAATAAAGTGCCTTCTCCAGGTTCCACATCAATTAAGTTACTATTGAACAGGCTATCTTCAGGCTCTAAGCATATCAAACACGGATAAAATCCATGCATTAATGAAGTCCAATTTATGCTCTGTAGATAGCTTAAGAAGTGAACCTAGTGAAACTTGAATTTTAAAATATATTACGAGTTGTCTTGAGAGTTTTGGACCTTAATCCTTGACCAGTCAAATCAGTAACAAATAAATAAGAGTTGGTTCAAATTACAAGTATGGGTATGGGCTACACTTTCATTGCAACAAATAAGAGCAAAAACAAAAAAGAGAAATGCTAGAGTTGAATGTCAAGACACTTTGCACAAAGTCTTAAATAATCAAACATGTAGAAAATAAATAAATAAATAAAAATAAAAATTGAATAAACAATAAACCTATAAAGAACAACAATTTGCCTGCAATGATGCATGAATATGCATGTGTTTACAGGATGAGATTAGGAATCAAATATCAATGTTGGAGGCAAAACTGCTAAATGAAAGAGAGAAGTGGACATCTGCACTTGTTCGAATCGAAAAATATAAAGATGCAAGACGTGATATGGACAAGAGTATTGATGCTCAATACCATCGCCAAATGTAAGATGAAACTCATTTCTAATAGGACTTTTTCTTTTAGAATTCATAGATAAGATGCACTAAGAGGGAATTTTATTCATTGGGGCCATTCGATTGAAAATGTGGCCATGGATAGAAAAACAATAATTACATGCTTATATGATGAGAATTTTATGATTACTGAAATGCCACTAGAAGCAACAATAAGGTTTCTTTTTTAATTATTATTTTTTTTTTTTTTAATATATGGCTGATTTGATTTCTTTCATATGAATAACATGACAACATAGACATGTGACAAGCTCTCAGTCATATAAAGTTTCATCTTTGGTGGTGATTCTTTCTATGAGCTTATTGGAGTCAATGAACAGACTTTTAGTAGAATCAATATATGTACATATCATGACTTTAGCATTATGTTATCATAGCAAAGAAGCATTCAACAGTCATTTAACGGCCATTCAACGAGACCATGAGTAGAGATCGCAGATTGAGGAAAGAAAAATTCGGAATGATGCAACTCATGAAGAGGCCAAAAGGCGAGAAAAGGCTCTTCATGAGGAAAAATTATGAGAGGAGAGAGCAAAGGCTGAAGCAGAGGTATTTGTACTTAGACTTTCAATACTTTAAAAATTTTCCCCCTTCTCTCTTGGCATTATTGTGCTTTGATATATCTATGAAGTTGAAAAATTTCAAGCATTGTGGAATTACCAAAAACAGGAAGGCATTATAAGAGCAAGCTATTTCATGTTTCTTCTCTTGTAATTCAACAATCTTTTGTTTGGTTTTTTGTTGGGCAAAGACAGTAAATTTGGGAGTCTTATACCATCTTTAGCTTATTTTATATATTATAGATAATTGTTAAGACTATGATTCTGTCTTAGCATCCCCTCTACATGTGTAAAAGTGTTTTGCTGAATTGTTTCTTTGTAGTGATGAATAATTTGTAGCTTTGTTTGTCAAGTTTTGTAACAAATGAAAACTTCAGGTGTGCTAGCCCCATGTGCTTTAGCTCTTGATTTCTTTTGAATATTTTGGCATTTGCTGTCTGTGGACCTTCATCATTAGCAAAGCCATTCGAACTTCTGTTATTAAACAAGCTTACACACGGCATTTTAACTTCAATATAGGCAGCTAGGCATAAAGAAGAGGGGTAAAAAAAAAAAAAAAAAGCTGCTTTGGAAGCTGAAAGAAAAGCAAAAGAAGCTATGAAGAAGGAGGCTGCTGAAAACTTAAAAAAGATGTCTGGTGCAGTTTCCCAAAATGGAACTGTAGGAAAAAATATGGATAGCCATATTGGCAATTTGATATCTCAACCACAGCCATCTGATTTAGATGGGAAAAAGATAGCAGATTTAGCTGGTATGTAATGTAATAATTACCATTTTTTTATTCATGAATTATGTTGAACTTGATAACATGGATTGTGCTTGCTACCACTCTCCCTCATGTAAAGGCTAATACATTTGGGTTATCAAGGTACTTGAATTTCGGTTGATTATTCAATTATCTTTCTATGTTTTTAGATTGTTGATTTTAATGTTAAATTAAACTTATTGGGGTCATTACACTATTTATGTCAACTATGTATTGAATTGTTTGTCCAATTGGCTTTTTAGACCAATTATAGATAGCCACATGTTTCCTGTATTCATTAAGATACAGTTAAAATATATGATTTTCTTGACAACTATGGACTGCTCTGTATACTTTGTTTTACGAGATGTTACTTTCAAACCTTGCGTGTACCCTAAGTGAAAAATCTTTATTAAAATAACCATTTAAGTCTCACAGTAATCCATAACTTTAAAAAAAAAAAAAACAGAAAACAAACCTAACTAGGTAGAAGGGTTTAGATGGAATTAATACATGTAGAATCGCTGACTTTGAAAAGTTCAATCATACTAAAATTAATAATCTTCAAGTTCAGGGTAGTTATCTAAAAAATCAACTAAACTTTAGAAACCAAATGTAACATTGACTTTACATTATTTGATGCCCATGTAGTATCAATTAATTAAGGGTTAAGTTATGATTTTTACAATGATTGAACTCATGACATCTTATTATGGTGTTGTGTTACCATGGTCCACAAAAAACTTATTTAAAAGCTTAAGCTTGGTTTATATAAACCATGTTGAAGTGAAATTTTAAACTTACATACATGCTTAAGCTTTTATATCTATTTTTTGAATCAAAATTCAAAATGATGTGAGAGCTGGGTGTTCTCACTTGATTTTTTTGCATTGTCATTTGGCTTCTCATTTAATTATTACCACATAAAGGATCTTATTGAAGTGCAAATGTGAGGGGGATCATTAAAGATTAATTATTAGCATCATGCGATATCTACAATTTTAAGCTTTCAAATCAATTTATGAAAAAGAGAAAAATTTTTAAATTGGTTGGTTGTTGATCTAAATGTTTTCTAGTATGTCCAAACTAAACACATTTGATTTTTTTTTTTCTGGTAGTATTTTATTTTATTTTATTTTTTTGGGGATAATTAGTAGTACTTGCACTATGCATTTCTCTTTTAATATATTCTTTTTAATCCCTTTGCTTCCATTCTGTTTCACCAATTTTGGCGATTCATTGCTTCCTTGATTATATCTTTCTAATAACATTTCCTTTCATGTAGTTAAGGCTTCACAAACTACTCTTGCTTTAGAGCAGGAAAGACTTCAGAAGTTGAACCATATCGAGGAAGGAAACTTGGCTATTAAAGCAAATACCAATAAGGTAGTGCACACATGCTATGATTGTCAATAACTGGATAGCGTGTTATATTATTATCTAGTGTTATGCTTCAAAATGGAGTACTCAATGAGTATCAGTATACTTCCCCTAGATTTCCTTCTTTTCCATTACTAACTCTAGTGTTGAATGTTATCTTTTTCTTGTTTCTCAAATTTTCCATATTACAGTTCAATCTGTCTTGTATTATCTCTGCTTTTAATAACTAGGATTTTGGTTGCATTGAGAAGTGTGTGGCTAGATTGATAAGACAAATAGGGGGATTAGAGGATAGTGTGAGCTATGCCATTCATTCATTGCTTAGACTTTCAATACTTTGAAATTTTCCCCCTTCTCTCTTGGCATTATTGTGCTTTGATATATCTATGAAGTTGAAAAATTTCAAGCATTATGGAATTACCAAAAACAGGAAGGCATGGTAAGAGCAAGCTATTTCATGTTTCTTCTCTTGTAATTCAACAATCTTTTATATGGTTTTTTGTTGGGTAAAGACGGTAAATTTAGGAGTCTTATACCATCTTCAGCTTATTTTATATCATTATAGATAATTGTTAGGACTATGATTCTATCTTGGCCTTCCCTCTACATGTGTAAAAATGTTTTGCTTAAATTTTTATTTATAGTGATGAATAATTTGTAGCTTTGTTTGTCAAGTTTTGTAACAAATGAAAACTTTAGGTTTGCCCTTGATTTCTTTTGAATATTTGGCATTTGCTGTCTATGGACCCTCATCATTATCAAAGCCATTCGAACTTCTCTTATTAAACAAGCTTATACATGGCATTTTAACTTCAATATAGGCAGCTAGGCGTAAAGAAGAAGAACAAAAAAAAGTTGCTTTGGAAGCTGAAAGAAAAGCAAAAGAAGTTGCGGAGGAGGCTACTGAAAACTTAAAGCTGCTAAAGCAAATGCTCTATTGAGAAGGAATTTCCAACAAAGCTGCTAAAGCAAATGCTGCCTCTTTCCTTGATGCATCTACATTCTTTGACATGATCTCTTTGAAATTAACAAACTAAAGAAAACACAATTATCCTAGTATCAATTACATGCTGGGAACAATGAGACTGTTTTTGAAAGAAGATTAATCTACCTAGAAGTTATCAAAGGCTCGTGAAGGAATGTTATCATCAAATTCTTTCATTAAGTCTCAGGGTCCATCTCCAACCCCCACTAAAATAATTGATAAAGGTTATTCACCATGATCAATTAATTTTCTTGCATTATGGAATTGGAAAAACAATGCAAATGAAGTCTTAAAGCAACAAAACTACCCTGCTTTCACAATTGCATCAATAGTCCTTTGCTCTTGAGGACTGAGATACCCTGACTTTGTATCAATACTTCTAGTTGCCTAAATTTGGCATCAATAAATTGGTATGAATCCTACATAGACAAAGTATTTTGTGTGTGACACATGTAACATAAAATGTCATTGATCATACAAAGATTGCCGCATTTCCAAGGGAAGGTATAAAAGATGATGCAGATAATATTTGTATTTGCAAACACTAAAGATTTGTTATAACGTCCTAAACTAAGAGCATTAACAACCCGTCATATGCCTTCACTAGAGATAGACACGTTAAGGCTATAATTTGTACTAATCTATAAATTTAAATACTATGTGTCGAGCATGGATTTTGAATTTCCGGTTTAATTTCTTTTAATCCGATCTGTATTAAACTTAAACCCATTTAATACGAACCCTCAACTAAGAATTAAAAGAACTTTAATTTTTCAAAACAATTCGGAGTATAAAAAAAACCGTACATTCATATTCATATCAAACATCACAGTGGAAAGCACACACTAAGGAGAAAGTTGATTTTTATAATAATTTGGAAAATAACATCATTATCAAGAATATTTTAAGACAAAGTAATATTAATTACATATTCTATTCTTACCAATTGGACATTACACATACATATAATATTATGAATTTTTATCCTTATTATTATAACTAGTTTTTTATTATTATTATTATTATGGCATCATTATTTAATATTATTATAGTAAACACTATATACATGTATATATCTATATATTTATGTATTCATATAAAAAATATGATGGTAATTCACATACACCATTCCTAAATCTTATTATTAAAATAAGAAAACAGGTGAAGCAAACTTACTTGGAGCAGCTCGAAGGATAGGGACAATTGGATGATGACGACGACCGACGAGTTAGATTCTTGGGTTAATGGCCGACAAAGTTAGGCTTCGGTAGAGATTGGTCGGATTAGGCTCCGTCGATGGTGGTCGGCGAAGCTCCGACTGCGTCAATAGCACTTCAATGATGCTTGATTTCGCTAATTATCCTTTTTTCGTCTGTAAAATAACAAAAACGAAGTTAGAATATTGAATCCCAAATTTCAATAAATAAAACTAAGAACGCAATAAAAAAAATTAGAGAGAATTTAGAAGGGCCAGACCTTTTTTTTTTTTTTTTTTTTAAGTGTAGTGTGTGAGTCATATTTATAGTGTAGGATAGTGAATTAACCTTTAAGTCTTGCCAATTTAATCTGATTTCGAATCTAGTGTTTTTAGGGCAAGTTCTTGCACGAATTTGAAAAATTGACTCCAATCAATTATAACTTTCTAATTAAAAGCAATGTTAGACGTGTCTATACCATATTGTAACAATCCAAGTCAACAAACTTTCCTCAAAAACAAATTTTGACATATTTTGAATTTTTTAGGAAAGTTAAAAAACGAGTATTTCCCAATTTTTACATTCGAATTTGAGGCACTTTCCCTTGATTAAAATACGTGTTATAGGTACCAAATTAAATCTCTCCATGCCTACTTTCTATATGTACAATCATTTTTTTAAAAAAATAATAATGTAATATATATGATATTATATATGTACTTATATTATATCTATCATCTTTACTTCCTACAATCTGATTTATTTTCCTAATTTTATTCATTTCTAATCCTAATCCCTTTATAATTACAAAAATTAATCTAATTCTTCAACTTAGCCTTAATATTAACATATAATTAACAATAATTTAATAATTCGCTAATATGAGGTGTCTACACCATGTAACATTATTATCTCTCATTTAAGGGTACTTTTAAAATATTATGTGATAATAAAACTTCTAAACAACTTAGTTGTTATAAACCAAATGCCAACTTACATAAAACTTAAACCATTGTGTGAAAAAGGTACCATAAAACCGTATAAAATTTCATAAGGTCTTCAAACTTAGCTATCTTCAACATTAAACATCTAATAATCAGCTGGAAAGTTGACTCCACTATCGTCCCCATAGTCCACAGCTACATTATAGCTAGACAGATCAAAGACTACTAGATCATCACCTGTTATTGAGAAATAAAAGAGTGAGCGCAAAGGCTTAATACACCAAACCTCAACCACATGCACATGTAAAAATATCATACAAATTCACATGCAACCTAATAACTTATGCAACAATCATAGGTTGTTATCTTTAATTAGCCATGCAAACAGCACAATTTAGAACCATTTACAACTAGTTTTAATGTCACGACTCCAAATGGGGGCCTAGTAGGATTTATCTAAAGCTATTATATCACGTGTGTACCCATAACATGAGAGTCATCTTGTAAGTCAGAGTATACAAGACTCTATTTATTTATCAATATTTATCATATAAATGATATATTATATTACTGGATTTCAACTATGGAATTTGATTTTCCAATTTTTACCAAGATCATAGAGAATCTGTATCCCCTACCAAATAGTGAAAGTGAGTTTCAAATTACAACATACAAAATTCAAAATTTATCTAATTTACATTCTAAGTTTCCATATCCTATATCTCTATCTTCAATAGAGTTTGTTGGAGATGTTCTCTTCACACATTCCTAGCCCAAATCCCAACTAGTATTAATCCTGCACAAAAACTGTTGGGGGTGAGCGAACCACGAGCTCAATGAGATAACTTGACTAGACCACACATCAACCAATAACAAATAAGTATAATTATCAATCATATACCACGCAACAATCAATCATATGTACATTACAAGCTTGAATGATCTAGAATCCAAAGCAAGATGAAGATTTACGTCCTCTCATCGGGGTTGAAGGAACTCAATACTATAGCCCGCCTACCCAGGAAAAACTAAGTATACAGGAATGCCACGATCCTCATTGTAGCTATCTCATTATACTTTAGGTATTCAATTCCTGTTTTAAGCCTTAGAAACTCCACTAAGTGTTAGTCCTTTCACAACGATACCATGTGCGGCGTCCTTTATTTCCAGTTAGTTCTCATGGAACCGACGGAACAAAGGTAATCTTGCATAGAACTATTTACCTCTTGCCTAGAAAAACCAAGAATTACCAAAAAACCAAAATACTAATACGTAGTAGGCTGCCACATCTCCAAATGTAGTTTATGCAAATCATGCAATGCATGTCCATTTCATTTATAATACCAATAGTTGTTAATCCAGTTTAAGGCGATCATACGATTTACAGACAATCATCAACATGTTTCATACAACATTTATCATACACTAGTATTATCAGTTATATTACAGTACTTTGTCATTCAATCATACACCACTCATCATGCATTATTCTCAGTCCTGTATGCATATCAATTGAATATATATTATTCCAAATGCAACTATACTACAAGCACAAACAATGTGATAAAGTCAAGTAACTTACCTGTGGTCCTTGCTAAATTGTTGTATGAGCCACCGGAAGTCCGGGAATTGATCTATTTTCCTATGAAAAGAAAATAACAGAGATTCATTATTTGACTATTTTTGTAAGAGAAGTCTTCCTATTAAAGGTGCTGATTTCAATCGCCGGACGTTAGACTAAACCCGTTAAATTACTGTATCATTAAATAATTTAATTGAATCCTTATAGATGCCTAGTTATTCTATATCGGTATTTGATACAGTTTTTATTAAGGTTTTAATCTCTATAGTAAAGAACATTTATTTGTTTTTATTTTGTTTTTCTTGATCTTAATTGCTACCTATATTTGTATTTAAGGGGTTTGTCTTTTCTTAAATTCTACTGCTTTTAGTGGAAAATTTTTATTTATTAATTCTTTATCCGTCAACCTTATCTGTCTCTCAAATTGGTATTTTTATTTATTTAAAGGTATATTCTAGTATCTATACCTTTAAAAAATTATCCTAATAAAATAGTATGTATATGGAGTTTAGATATATCAAATTTTTATTGTACTTCAATTTTATTTGTATTGCAAAACAAACTAAGTTTAATACTACAAATTATAGGTCTTGTTTGTTGGTTCATGAAGGGGATTGTATACACGGCAAAGCCAACAAATGCATCAAATCCATATTTGTTCTAGTAATTTACGTGTTTACATGGGAAATTCTTTGTTGCTATTTGGATCTTGCAATTTCGGTGAATTTAGGAAAAGAAAGGCTAGTTATATCAAGCAAAATTGAGTCATCAAGCTTCATTTAAAGCTAGTATTTTGGAGACTTGTTATTAGGTGAAATGTCATTTTCAAGTTGACTTTAGATGTGTTAAACTGTTCTAATTTGTATTGTGAATGGGGGTGGTAATGTGTGGAGATGCATGACTGGTCATATGGCTCTCATTTTCACTGTGTATCACATGTGGAATTAAGGGAATTGCATATATAAAGAGATATCCAAGTTTTCTCATAATTTACTAGACTAGACGCGTGGGGTTTTACCTCTAAAAGTTCACTTAAGGTCTCTATAATATTTCTAGAGTATTATTAACTTCAAAACTTGAGTTTAAAATTTACACGATTGAGTATTTTTAGAGTTTTATTCTATATGATTAGGGCTTTTAAGCCTGATAGGCTAAATTAGAGTTTTGGTCTCTATAGGCTCAAAATTCTCTAACTGGTGTAATGTTGCAATCCAAATCTTTATTTAAAGTCTAGATTTGTAGTTATGAGTCTATTTTTTTGTTCTCATTACATATTTATAATTCTAGCGATTTATCTTTAAGTTATCGTTTTATAGCCAATAGGCTCTATCAATCATTAGCTTTCTAATGCAATTGAAATATAGGACTACATATAACTATATCTCAAGTTTTCGACTCAGGCCAAGTAATATTGTCATTGGTATCTTTTAACATCTAGGAAATTTCTATCCTGGGTTTTAAGTTATTGGTTGATTTATTTACCTTCAAGTGTAGTTTTAAATTTATAAAAGGCCCGTTTTAATCCACTATAAAGGTAAATAGGTAGTGTACCTATTGTTAATGTAATATAGAGCTAAAAAATCGGGATTGTCCTTAGGGAATAAGCAAATACTAGTACTAATTCGTTTTCTACTATCTAACTGAACAATTTTGATTTTTTACTATTTTATCTAATTTACTTTGAACAACATTAACACAGATCCAACAACAAACAAGCAAGATTCAATAAGAATAAATGATCCAGGTTTTATCTTACCTCTAATTTATCATGTGAATCATTGGCAACTCATACTAGATATTTAAGATTTAGTTCTAAAGCTCTAGAGTTCCTTAAGAAAAATGTCAATTCTTTCGAATCTAACAGTTTGTCTAAACTTAGGTTAATCAATTAGGATGTCTCCTTAATCAATAGCAACCTAAATTTGCATTAATAACATGAACTCATTTTCATTTTCATAATAGAAGATTCTTGTTATTCTATGTCTAGAATTACAAACAAATCTCTTTAATTGCATAGATCAAATCATAAAAGCAATCTTTCAATTAACTTAAATGAAATTAGTCATAAATCTATATTTCCAAACATACAAACTTAAGAAATGGTTAAAAACATGCAATTGAACAAAAGAACTTCAGTTTTTCATTAAGCTCAAAGCCTCATCGCATGATAAACATGGAGTTCAACAAAACCTAGATCTAAAATTTCACTCTTCCATAGTGTCTAATGATAATACATAAAATTCAAAACAAAATTTCGAAATCATGATACACCCGAAAACAATAAAGCTAAAAAATTTTGGATCTTCAATCCGTGATAATCTGGACTTATTGCTGGAATCTCCAAAACTTTCTTTTCTTACATTTTTCTCTTCTTGCAAAACTCTCGTGTGTCTCTTTCTCTCTCCCCAAGATCTTCTTTTGCAATCATCTTCAATTAAATGGAATTGAATGTTCATGATGAGGAGAAGTGGAGAGTTACGGAAGTTATGGGTCTCTTGGTTTTTAAGTAACACTCCTTCAATGCCCAAAATCTATGTTTCCTTACTAAATAAGAGGTTATTATTGTTAAAAAAAAAATGTTACACATTAAGTGACTCCTTCTTAGATCGATAGGGCTGGTGATAGGTCATGTCACAGAAATATCCCTTGCAAAGTTGAATTCCCAGATTGACACAGTTTGAGATAGGTCGTGTCACTCAAATGTCTTCCAAAAACTTGATATTTAGCCCTTGATTGTCTCTTGCAAAGTTGAGTTCCCAGTTTTTGTCATGTTGAGCTCTTCTTGGTCTAAACTTTGCATTTTTTACCTGTTTTTGCTTTCTTTTGAAAAATATCTCCTTTAAAGACCTGAAAGCTTAACTTCATGATTTCAAGTGCTAAATTCTCAATATTCATCAATAAAATGACCATCAAACATATATTTTAGCATTCATCAAATAGGAATAATTTTGGTTCATTAGTTATAAATAAGCTAATGACTATTTAAAGTTTCTAACTAATGTTTTTGTTAGCTCACTAATTCACTATCTATTCTGCAATTACTATTCTATTCATTTTACTAGTTATGAAAATTCTTAGGGATAACATCATAACTTCTTTTAAACAAAATAATTATAAAAAAAAACCTAATTTCAACCCTAATCGCTCTTTTTTAACCATGTTATATTATAGGCTAAGAGTTATTATGAAAAAATAACTTACTTAATTTTATTTCACATTCATTATGTGTTTCAAGTTTTTACGACTATTGTAAACATATCCATAGTTTTTCAAACATATTTTGCATTTTTACGTCCCAATTCTACAAACGCTATATGATTTCACATAAATTCATAAGTTTGACAACCTTTAATTGTCCCTCAAGTTTCAGGCTAAAGCTTTGAACATCTTTATTTGTTTGCTTTATAGGTTACCAATTGAGGGGGTGAATGGAGTGATTCCTATTGAATCATGGCCTAGTGTAAAACCATTGGCTAAGTACCTAAGAATATTTGGTTTGACGTGTTACATTCATGTTCCACCAATCAAAAGATCTAAGTTGGAGCTAAAAGCACAATAAGGGATTTTCATGGGTTATTCATCAATATCGAAAGGTTGTAGAGTTTTAAATTAGAAACTTTGAAAATCACTACCAACAAAGATGTTGTGGTGAATGAATGATCTTATTGGAATTGGGAGATATGTATCACTGAAAAGGATGAATGAATAATTAAATCAACTTCAATTCATGCACTAAAATCTACAAAATTCCATAGCCAAGATGATGAAAAATAATTTGATGAACCTTAACTAGATTCACTAGTTTTCAAGACCAAGACCTTATTTGAAATTTATAATAGATGTCAATTTTCAATGTTAAGGCCTCATTCATTTTATGATGCTGCAAAATATGATGTATGGAGGATTACTATGAAGGAGATTGATATGACTGAGAAAATTGACACTTGGAAGCTAGTTGACAAACTTGAAAACAAGAATGTTATTAGTGTGAAATGTCTTTACTAAACTAAATAAATCTAGATGGCTTCATTCACAAACATATGGCAAGATTGGTAACTGAAGGGTATTCTTAACTTACTGGAATTGATTATGGATATATCTATGCTCCTATGGCAAAATATGAACTATAAGACATTTACTAGCTTTACAGCTTAAGTGAAGTGGGACATATTTCATTTGGATGTCAAATCAACATTTCTTAATGGTGAACTCAAGGAGGAGTTGTTTACTGAGCATCTTGAAGGATTTATAGTATCTAGTTATGAAGACAAAGTATATGTACCACATAAGGCCCTATATAGACTCAAACAAGCTCTTAGGGCTTGACTCAAACAAGCTCGTAGAGCCTGATATAGTAAAGTTGATGCTTATTTGATTCAATATGACTTTAAAAGGAGTGAGAATGAAACCATTTTGTATATGAAAGAATCCAAAAAGGGCAATTGTTAATTATTTCCATTTATGTTGATGATATGTTGACTACTGAAAATGATTCATCACTAATTGCTTACTTCAAGGAGGAAATGTAGTCAATATATGAAGTGTTAGATTTAAATCTCTTGACTTATTTTCTTAGTATGGAGATTAGTAAAACAAATTCTAAAATCTTGGTATCTTAATAAAAATATGCATTGAATTTGTTGAGGGGATTTAAAATGGAGAAGAGTATTTTAATTTGCATATCCTTTAATACACGATGGGAAATCATCAAAGCCAAAAAAAGGAGATGAAGCTAATGCTAGAAATTACAAAATTTTTAGTTGCAAGTTCATTATGTTTACCTTTAGTAAGACCTGCTAATAGCCTTGTAGTCTAGTGGCATCCAATATAGGTCCTCATCCTTGAGGTATCAAGTTCGATTCTCCGCGTTAGCACGTTTTATGGTTATGCTGTAATAACCTTTGTGGCCCATCAAAAGGGAAAAAAAAAAAAAAAACTTCATTAAGACCTGACATAGTGTTTGCTGCCAATGTTTTGTACAAATACTTGAAATCAGTTGGTTGTGTTCATTTTTGTGCAATCAAATATGTTTTGAGATTTATTAAGGAGACATCAGGTTTTGGCATTTGGTATATGAAGACAACTAACTGAAATTGATTAGGTACTTCGATAGCAATTGGGCTAGATGCCCTAATGATATGAAAAACACTACAAGGTATATGTTTTCAAGTTGACTTTGAAGTGTTTTCCTAGATGCCTAGATGATATGAAAGGCACTATAGTATGTAAAAAAAAAAAAAACCTATCTCTCTCTCTCTCTGATAAATGTTAGTTACTCATTAGCTCTTCCATCCACGTCACTAGATGAAGCAAACAGTTAAGAGGGCATTAGAAGTAGTCACAAAAAATTTAATTGGATATTAGATTGAATTTTTTAAAGTTCATATTATATATTATGATATATTTTATAATATGTAACATGTATTACATTATGTTTACATACTAGATGTAGAATGTATGATCAATAATGTGTAATATATGTGGATGATTATACTAAATATATTACAACAATAATAGAACATATTTTATAATATATTTTTATTACATTTTATTTGTATGTCTTTATCAAACGAAGATATATATATATATGTATATGTATATGTATATATATAACAAATATAAGCTCTATTGTGTCAAAGATGAGGAATTTAATTGTTTATCTTAATTATGTTGATTTCCTTTAATAAAGCATAAGGCTAAGAAGTGTGTATATTGGGTAGTAGGAAAGGTTTGTTTTGGAACTCTGCAATAGTTTAATTATCTTCCCCTCTTTTTCCAGCATTCCGAACATATTAAATGTGACATAAATGTATTACATTATAAATCCTGTTAATTACTGTTTTGGAGACACTTGAAACATTTTGCAAAATTAATCATATGTTTTATATAATGTTTGTATATTGTGCTTTAACTTAATAAATGCCTCAAACGACCATTATCATTTTCTTAAAAAAAAATATATATATCCTCTCTGTTTTCTCTTCTTTTTTTAATTGTATACTAAAATATGCTACATAAAACTTGTTAACAAAAATTTTTGGTACATCATAACATGCAATATAATTGTAATATAAAATGAATCTGCTTATATGAGTAATGGTAATTTTTAGTTTTACAGTTTCATACGTAAAATAACAATATTCTCACTACAAAATAGAATTTCCTGCCTAAGCTGAATCATAAAAAAACATTATTTTATTTTATTTTGCAACAGTATTTCTATAATTATTTCTATTTTAATATTAAATAAGTAGTTATTTTCAGTTGGAACCCAAAACAAGAAATTATTTCAGTGTGTTGGAATCTCCATTATTTATCATAACAAATGGACACATGTCCCAGCTAGATTTCGTATCCCACCTTAAGAATTAAACTCAAGACGTGGCTTCGCAGGAACAAGACATAATGGAACTTTCTTGTAAGCAGATAGGCCAAGTGCTTCTTCCATGTTAATATCTTCTTTCTTCATTCCATTAGGTAATTTCCAATCAAACCAATACAAAAGATTGGCAAGGGTCTGCTCCACCACTTTGATTGCCATGTATTTTCCAGGACAACCTCTTCGGCCGGTTCCGAAAGGCAGCAACTCGAAATGCTGTCCATTGTAATCAATAGGACTATCTGAAAAACGTTCTGGAATGTACTCCAAGGGATTCTCCCATAGATTAGGATCTCTTCCAATGGCCCAAATATTAACGTGGATTTGGGTATTTGGGTAAATGTCGTAGTTATTAATCCCAAAGTGATGCATGGTTTCTCTAGGAATCAGGGGAGCTGGAGGGTGCAATCTAAATGTCTCTTTGATGATCATATGTAGGTATTTGAGCTTTTCGATGTCATTTATAGTCACTTGTTCTTTATTTCTGATGCAGTTTCTAATTTCATCTTGTGCTTTCTTGATAATTCTTGGGTTCCTGGCAAGCTCCGTCATTGTCCATTCCAAGGTAATTGTTGCTGTCTCAACTCCAGGTAGAAGTATATCCTAAGATAGAGCCGAGAAAAGAAACAAGGAAGTTAAGCGATTCCTGAACTTAAAATGAGTATATAATTTGCTGATGCTAGGGCATTAATTTTAATCAAGATTTATAAATTTATCAACTCTCATTGATGATGTCGCAGTCATTGAATTTATAACTAAGCGAGTAATTCTGTTTTAATTTGTACATATAAAGTTGACTTGACTAGGGGTTTGGGTTCTTAGATGTATATTGAAAAGTAAAGACTACCATCAGCAAGGCCTTAACATGATCTTCACACAGCGAAGAAGATCCAAATCCACTCTGGTTCATTTGCAATCTCAGCAACGTATCAACAATGTCTTCACTCTCTCGATCAGACTTTGCGGAGTTGCGGTGCTGATCAATCACTTTCTTATAGACGGCATCCAAAGCATAGAAGCTTTTTCCGAGCCTAGTATGTAAACCGCTGACCCTATCAACAATCCAACCAAAGTGAGGAAAAAAATCCGAGGCCGAGAAGCTTCCCAACATAGCCATTGCCTTATGAGCAACTTCCTGGTAGTCTCCAAATTCACTCCCCTGAAATTTTTTCCCAAAAGCAGCCCTGCAAATGATACTAGCATTAAGTTTGAAAAATTCTTCCCCTAGATTGACCTTGGCACCTTTGGAAGCCGCCTGAGAGATGGTACCCACCAAGGATTTGATCTCTTCATCCCTGACAAATTGAAATGATTGCACCTTTTTGTCATTAAATAGGCCGAGCATGCAAATTTTCCGCATTTCCCTCCAATAATCTCCATATGGCGCAAATACCATATCGGAAAAATTGTAAGAAAGCCTTTTCATGCCAACCCGTTTTGGGCGGGTGCAACAATCAAGATCATGAGTTTTGAGGACTTCTTCTGCTGCCTCGGCTGATGAGACTACGAGAGTTGGCATCCTGCCAAGTTGGAGTAGCATGACAGGGCCATATTTTTTGGAGAGTTCCCATAGGGATTGGTGTGGAAGTTTTCCTAGCTGGTGCAGATTTCCGAGAATTGGAAGTCTAGGAGGTCCTGGAGGCATGTTCCTGTTCTTTTCATTGGACTTCTTCAACAAAGACAGGATGAAAAGGAACAGAATTGTAATACATGCTACTAGGATGTGCATAGCCATGGTTGAATGTTCTCCTTTGTGGTCCAAAGTGTGCGGTGAATATATGAATTTATAGAAAAGCTGCGGTTCAAGTACCATTCCCTCACCATAGATAAAAGGGATGGAGATTTTCATGGTCCGACTGCAATTACAATAGGATCGGTTTAATCATATTAATAGGCGATCCAGATCTTTTTCGACTATAGTCGAACCTTGAAATATTTTACACTTATTTATTTTTATAATCCATTTAATTTTTATATGAGTGCAATACGGCCTCCGTCATGAGACCGTAGAAGCCCCCTAAAAAGAGGATAAAACATTAGAGGCTTTTTTTTTTTAACATTCTTTTTTATTAGTTGCTTCTAGGCTTTTAAAGTTCGATTAAGAGAAAAATGATCGTTTTTAAAAAAAATTACACAAATCTTGCAAAATTGAAAATAATCCAAGAATTAAGCAAGTTAACATCGTCTCTTAAAGAGACGACGTTGTAAGTTGTCAATCTTGTCTCTTCAAGTGATGAGGTTACTGTATTGATGAGGTTGCTGTATTTACATCAACCTCGTCTCTTTAAGAGACGAGATTCTCGTAAGAGATAAGCTTAGTCACATATGACCTCGTCTTTTCAAGAGACGTTGTTAACTTGTTTAATTTATAAGATTATTTTTATTTTAGTGGTATTTTTATAATTTTTTTAAAATAAATAAATATATATATTAATTTCCTTTTCCCTTTAAAGTTGATGGATTAATTAGTCTAAGTTGCATGTCACAATGATGAAAAAAGAAAGCCCAAATTTGTTGCTTGAGGCGCTGGCGAGCAAATGGCATGTCATGATCAGCATTCGGTATTTTTGTTTCCTTCTCCATTCGTGCAATGTGGCCCTTTCTTCCCCTGCGTAAATCCTTCTTTCCGCATTAACTGCTTCCAGGTTTCTAAAGGCAATGAATTAATTAACATAAGCTGCATGTCACAATGAAAAAAAAAAAAAAAAAACCTAATTTGTTGGTTAAGGCGTTGGCGAATAAATAGTATGCCCCATCAGCGTTTCCTAATTTTTGTTTCCTTCTCCATTTGTGCAATGTGGTGTTCGATTGATATGTACGAATGGATTCATAATGAAATTATGACTTTGGGTTTCACTCTCATTCTTATTTTTATGTTGAGATACATTTATAAAGCTTGATATCGTAATTCCCAAGAATCAACGATGCCAGATTTGAACCCACTTTATACAATCCATACTTATCTCTTGGCTAGCATGTTTGGTATGCAGGAATGAGTTAGAATAAAATCATGATTTTGACTTCTATTTAATTTTCCCATGATTGAAATCATTTTTAAAAGCTGAAATCAAGACTCCTTAGAATTAATGATTCCGGCTTATACGAGGAATTAGAAGGCAAAATCATGATTCCATTCCATCTATATATATGGTTATTTTTTAATTACATTTTTATTATCCACATATTTATTATATATATTTAATATCAAAGTATTTTTTATAAATCTTATTAAATAATCGTTCCATTCTATTTTGTGAATATATCCAAATATAAGAATGGATTTGTTATTTCCTTGTTCAATCCATTCCATTATATTCCATTCCTATGATTCCACCATACCAAGCGTGAAGTCATGAAATTGAATGGAATGAGATGGAATGATTATTTAATAAGATTTTTCAAAAATATCCTTCATATAAATATGAGTAGGATAAATATGTAATTACAAAAATAACCATATAAATAGAGAGAATGGAATCATGATTCTACTTTTGAGAAAGCGACATCAAATTCCTCCTAGAAGTTGGAATCGTTGATTTTAAAGAATCGTGATTCTAGCTTTTAAAAATGCTTCCAAGCATTAGAAAAGGGAATGGAAGCTAGAATCACAATTCCATTCCGGCCCACCCCAGCGTAGCTAGAGCTGTGCATTTGGGTCGGTTAGGCAGGCCAACCTGCATAAACCACAAAAAAATGCAGGTTGGGTTAAAAATTTTAGTCTGTTTAATGTGCAGCCAAAAATAGCCTGCCTCGCATAACTCGGGGGTTGATGCGGGCTAACCCGCTTCGAGTCGGGTTGGCCCACGAAATCGCACTTAAAAAACATAAAGAAAAAGAGAGAAATATAAATCTTTTAAAAAAAACCTAATACATTACCCTTTTTATTTCCTCTTCACTTCACTTTTTTATTATTTAATTGTTGAATGTTGATTATGTAACTTTTATGGGAGTGATGTTTTAAACTTTCAAATTTTATATTTATTATATCCTTAGTCCTTTTATCAATACTTTTTCTTTTATATTTATTAGATGTTTCTATTTAAAATAAGCAACACAATATCAATTGATAATTTTCATGGTGTATTTTTCATTGCCACGCCAAAGAAAAAAAATTGGAATAAATTCTAATTTATTAAAATAAAACAATTTATTTTGAAATAAACAATTTCAAAATAGAAATCTATAATTTTTCCATACACGACTATCATCTATGATTAATATGTAGGTAATTGGTGAGATGAAAAATATATATTATATATTAAAATTATTAAAAATTTAAATTTAAATTCTTATAATTTTTAATAAAAAAAATATACATGGCAGGTTCGCGGGCTAGCCTGCATAACCCACCAACCTGCGCGGGGCAGGTTGGACTGCTATGCAGGTCAAAGCAGGCTAGCCCACATAACCCATGGGTTGACGAGGGGCAGGACGGGTTGGCCTGCATAACCCGTTTGCACAGCTCTAAGCATAGCAAACGTACCATGGATCCGGTTAATTGCATTATTTGAGGCACTTGAAACTTTTCAAAAAAACTAATCCTATGTATTACAAAAGGTAAGTATATTGGCTTAGGCCTGTTTGTTTCATTATTTTTGAATCATTTTCGTATCATTTTTTTTTTCAATTTACTAAGTTAAACCATTGTCAAAAAAAAAAAAAAAAAAGAATGGAAAAATTCTCTCCCTCTCCCTCTCCCTACCTTATTTTATTGTATTATAGGGAACGCTACATAAAACTTCATAATAAAACTAATATAGCATATCATATAGGGTAATATAATTATAATATCAATTAAAAATGTTTCTCCTAATTTGTAATTTCATAATACCATGCTAACATAACGATATTCTCATTACAAAATGAAACTTCCCTACCGAAATTGAATCTTAAAATTACATCATTGATAGCTTTCAAATATCCATTATTTATCATAACAAAGGGACATGTATAAGATTTCATATCCCACGTTAAGAATTCAACTCAAGATGTGGCTTCATAGGAACAAGACAGATTGGGACTTTCTTGTACAAAGATAGGCTGGCACCTTCTTCCATGTTGATATTTTCCTTCTTCATTCCATGAGGCAATTTCCAATTGAAACAATGTAGGAGATTAGCAAGCTTCTGCTCCACCATCGTCCTTCTTATATATATATATATATATATATATTCCAAGGTAACCTCTTTTTCTAGCCTCAAAAGGCAACAGCTCGAAATGTTATCCCTTGTAATCTATAGGACTATCCAAAAACCAGTCTAGAATGCGTTCTAGGGGATTCTCCTATAGATTAGGATCTCTTCCAAGGGCCTGAACATTAACCTGAATTCGAGTTTTGGGATAAATGTGATAGTTATTGATCCTGAAGTGACACATGGTAATACGTGTCAAAAGACTCTTGTTATTGTGCTTATTTGAACATATTTGTAATGTATTTCTTATGATTTTAAAGAAAATGATACTTATTTTGTAAAAGATTCATTTCAAGGTTTAAAGAGCTCATTATGAAGATTTCATGATGATCTAAGAGAAATCAAGGCAAATAAAACAAGCTTTGATTAATTTTGCAAGAGGAATGAAGTTCTTCCTTCATCCCCACCTTTAGCATGGCCATGTTGAATGGCAGGGATGGACATTGCAAACATTAGAGGTGAAAACATTTCAGCCCTTCCTCCAACACATGCAAGGCAAAGTGCCAGGCATGAGGTTAGAAGTACCAATAGGCTTGTAAATTTTAGCCCCTCCTTCAACACAGTCGGGGCAGAATGGCATGGACGAAGTCAGCAAGTATCATAGTTGAAATTTGAAGATTCTGATTTTAGCCCCACCCTAGCATGGCCATGCATACGCCTATGCTGACATGAGATCACTTGAAAACTATAACTAACACCTTGTTTTCATACTTTATAAAATTTGTGTCATTTTTTATGAGCCGTAGGAGAGAAATTACAAAGGAAAACACAAAGAACTTCAAGGAGAAATTTGCTTGAGCATCAATTAGAGATCACAAGACAACTACAAGGGTTTTATCCTTACATCATGACTTCTTTTATCTCTTCTAGATCTATTGTTTTTATTGAAAATCTTATAGAGGAATAGATTCTTTATACCTTGCATCTTGTGAAACACTAATCCATGTGATTTGAATTGCTTTTGATTAATGAAATGTTCATGTCTTTGTATCTATTCATATGATTCCATTGTCTTGTAATTGATTTGTGCACAAATTAATTGCATATATGATTCTTATTAGATAGGAAGAGGTTTCATCTAATGAGATGGATCTTCATTAATAGAGAAATTACTTATTTCACTCGAAGGTAGGGAACTTCCAATTTTATGCTACAAGGATTTAATTCTTGTTATAAGGATCATGTACTTTCATATAATCTTATGTGATGTTAGTAAGGGCGAGATTTCCATTATCTCATGTAGGTTTAAGAATTAATTAACTCGAGGGAGTAATTAATTTATTTAATGAGATCCTGCAATACAAAGCATGAATAATTCATTAATCAATCATTTATCATAAGAATCTTAAGATTTATGGTAGGTCAAGATGAGGGGTATGTCTTGTGATTGAATTCATCTTTTGAAACATTCTTAATTGATCTTAGGGTCCGTTACATTAGTTAATTAGTAGAAAAATCATATATCTCAATTAATGAATTTAGACTAAACAGTAAAAAAATAGTAATACTAGTACTTGTTTTCAAGATTCCTGAGGGCGATACCCTAAAATCTATGCTACATTAGATAGGTATACTTGCCTAAGTTAGATCGTAGATTCATCGGGTTTATAAAGTTAGAATTTGATACGACCGGTAAGTGCGTATCACATGGCTTCTCTAGGAATCAGGAAGACAGCTGGCATGTAAAGACCCGATATGCTCAATTCTCAAATTGAGCACACCAAGTCCCCAACCACATATAACTCTTACGAATTATACGTAAGGTTGTCTTAAAAAAAAAGTGTTTATGTTGAACATTGCTAAACCAATTTTAATCTAAGAAATCGTTTAGTTAGATTTTCAAATAACTGGATTTGGCAGCGAAAAAATAAACTTTAATAAAAACATTTCTACATAAAAAGCATTTCAAACTTCCACTATTAAAAGTGGAAAAACTTTCACTTAAACAAATCTTTACAAAAGCTTATTTACAAAACATGGCCTCTGACAAGCCCTTAAATGCAAATAAAAATTTACAAATGAGTCCAGCCTGTATAAAACAAACAAAAGAGAAACAAAACAACTAAACTACTCAACACTCCTAACTCGCATCACTCATCCACAATCCTTCTCGAGTCCACAGAAGCACCCAAAAACCCGAGACAACATCATCAACAACAACAACATCATCATATCATCATCTCATCATCCATCATTACTAACATCAACAAGAACTCATCATTATCAATTTCATCAACATCATCTTTATCAACAACAAAACCTGTAAAAAGAATAACAACAACAAGAATGAGTCGAAGCCCAGTACACAGCAACACAATCATACACGGAGTGGCACGCGAGCGTAACTAAATGTAATGCATCAATCCATAAGTTATTATCTTTTCATGAAAATAAACAAATCAACAATGGAGCACTCACACTCTGGAACAAGCCCATAGTAATCTGGGGGTCCTGAGTAACAGCAGCTGCTTAGGGCGTTGATATAGATAGACCGAATATCTATATCTCCTATATCTAACAGATAAAGAATATTAATAGCATCATCTAGGGTTCACACTCCTTTATACACTCCATTTATCCAGGTTTATAACATCAATTAGTTCAACGGTCCCATACCCGTAAACTAAAACATATTATTTCCTCTTGAGCCTACGTAAAGAATATACCAATACAGTTAACCCTATTAGCTACCCACTTGGCCAATAAAAGAAACCACCATTGCATCATAGTGAACCATTGCATCATGGATTTTAGTCATTGCATCATGACAAAAGATTGGGCTAAGTGCCTAAACTACCATGCCATTGCATCATGACAAGGTTATCGCTCCCCGGTTTCGGATTCAACTACGTAAAGCACAACCAACACTCATCAATTATTAAGCCGAGTTTAAGTTCTTCATCCATTTAGGATGTCTATCCTATCATCCAACACGCAAGTTACTGCGTACCTTGAATATGAAATCCAAACATAGCCTTGGAAGGAATTTCAGAAGATAAATCAGACATCCACTTCTGTCAAGGAAAGAACCCATATAAGAAACTAAACTAAACTAATAATCCACTTTCTCAAACTTTTATTAACACTATTTGATCAGACACTAATGTGGAACCCCACTATGGCTGCGAATATCGCCCCGCCAAAATATGGACAGTTCTCCTTTGTCTGTCAAAGTGTTTCTTTTCACTTTGTTTATGGTCTTTTATCAACAAAAGCTTAATCAAGGCATTCATTCACAAAAAAACATCTATTTCTTAAGCAAACACACATTTGAAACAACATATTCCCCATATTAATCAAAGATCATCCTAATTCATTCATCTAAGCTAATTATTAGCTATTAACCCATTTTAGCTTAACCTTAGCCAAATTGATTATAATTACTCATTTAAGTCATTTACTAAGCCAAGGTGATTAAACTATATCAATCTAATTCATTTTAGCTTAGTGAAGTTCATTAAGCCAAATTGGACCTAGATTAATTACTAATTCATTATATATCTAAGATCTATGTCAATTCGAGCTTACATTAACTTAAACTTAGCCAAATTCATCAAAGTTAAACAATCTAATCCATTTTAGTTCATTCAAGTTCATTTTGTCAAGTTGAACCTAGGTTTGTTAACTAAGTTCATTTTATAACTAACTTCTAGATTTAATCTAATTATTTATTAAATCTATAAATCTACTTAACTCATGTTTAATTATATCAACCAATCAACATAACACATCAAACATCACTTATCTATCTCATTTTATCTCAAAAATATCCATTTCCTAAAGCAAACACACATAAAACAAATAAAAACAAGTTTTTAACTTTGTTTGGAAAATGCATTAGTTGGAAAGAAGTAAAATTTAAGCACTGATACTTTTAGAATATGCAAAAACTCAAAACATGAAAGTTGTAGATCTCTTTTTAAGCTTTCCAATGCAACTTGAATCACTTAAATTGAAGTTCGTATGAAAAAGTTATGATTAATTTATGAAAACATATTGCTGCTGGGGACGGATCACGCCCCATTGCTCGCCTGTGATTTTAGAAAAATTTGTGATCAGACCAAATCACGCCCCTTTGGTCACCCGTGATGTTTGAAAAACATATAATCAGTTCATTTCACTCCCTTTTGCTTGCCCATGATTGATTTCCTGATACATGTTACGAATTTGTTCTGTTTTTAAAAACTATTTTTACACTTTTTCATCAACTTATACCTCTCCTACATTGATTCTAATATCAAATAAACTCTAATAACAACTCCTAACACATCAATCTTCCTCCAAAAACTTCAAACAACAATCAAACTTCAATTCACTTCAACAAACTCCAACTCACTATTCATCCTCTTCTTTACCATTTCCAACTTCCATCAAACATTAAACTAACAATTACAAATGTAAACAGCATTTCCAACTCAATCCAACATCAATTCATCAATTACGAATGTAAATAACAAGTAAAAACAAAGAGAAATAGAAATAGAAAACTTAGCTTTTTGGCTAAATCATACAACTTCTTGTACTTCTAGCTTTGATTTCCTTCTTCTATTCTCATATTCTACTCGATTCCTCCTTTTCTCTTATTGAAATTGAGATTTATGTGTTGAATTTGGAGAGAGAAGAAGAAGAAGAAGAAGAAGAAAAAGATACGGGAAAGAAGAAGGAGAAAAGAGGGAGAGAGAGAAAGAAAAAGAAAAAAAATAAGGCAGAGGACAAAATGAAAAAAACGGGGAGAAGATAAATATAAATATATTTTAAAAATAACGTATTAGATTTATAACTATCATATCAATATCTATAGTTCCAGAAGTATTTAAAAGATTATTTTTGAACCAATAGATTATAAATTAAGATCTTAAAATAAGAACTTAATTTAGGAATTTAATTTGGATACAAAGATGTTTAATTTCAGTTTGGGTTTAAGAACTGATATTTTTATTCAAGCAAATGAACTCAAATTTTATTGAGATTTAGGAATTAGTGTTTAGGCTAAGAAATAAGGGTTTAGGAATTTTCTAAACTCTTTGATGACATGTTTAGGGAATTTGAAACTCAAATCTCAAACCAACTTAATTATGAGCTAATTAAATTATATCAACTTGTCTATTTAAATCCTATAATTCATTTTAGTCATTTAAATCTGTCTAAAACCAATTTCTATTTTAGGTGAAGAGTTGGGATATTTCATTCTTCCCACCTTACAAGAATTTCGTCCTCGAAATTCATTTAAATATTTGTTGATATATGACATTTCATATTATCTTTTAAACTTTACTACTCAAAAGCTTTTAATCATATTAAGAATTTTGTTCTTTCACTACGCTTTTGCTGCGTACTCTAATCATTTTCTTTGAATTTTGTTCTTATACTTCTTCATTTTGAATTATTTGGAAAACATATATAAATTTCAAATTCTAATTGTATATGATTATTGTCAAAAGGATTTTGAAGTTCTATTGGATATTTTTTATTATCTTTGATTTCGGAAAACATATTGGGATTTTGAATCATTTTTCCTTGATCACTTATATTTGAAAACTTTCTTTTCATTTTCTTTACAAGAAACATTTTGATATTCGAGTTACATTGATTTCATTCTTTTCTTGAAAATCATTCGTTCATGTTTTGATTTTAAGATTTTAAAAACTTTAATGTCTCTTTAACTTACTCAACTGATTTTCCATGCAATCAAAATATATAAAGCAATAGGAATTAGTTTAGCGATTTTAACCCTCCATTTACTCGATTTTAAGAAGACTCGGACTCAAACAAAAACAACAAACGACTCTGACTCACTTGTGTATCTCGCCTTGAGATAACACACAACGACAATACCAACACAAAAGAAACAAAAGACATAACAAAACGACTCAACAATGAGGGTTATAAACTTACTATTCCATTCTCACTTGCATATTTATGTCAATTTGCATATGAACATACAGTATCCATATTCTTTTAATCGTCAAAGATGTTATGTTTGGTATTCATCTTGATATGGTAGTAATCAAGACGTCTCATGTCATTTTGGTCACACATATATATGGAATCAATTTTATTTTGGATCGAGAATATGGAATCATTGACAAATAGTTATCTATTCAGTGTTTTAGGATTTCAAATCTTAGTTTCCATTTTGACATGAAATTGACTTTTGGAGATTTCTTGAACACTTTTACTTGTGGTATACTTAGGATATTTCTTCAATTATCTCATTTTAATCTTTTGGTTTGGGGAGAAACTTGTATTTGATTTAGATTTGATAGTCAATTTGAAATTTCGGTTTTGCTAGATCATTAGATTTTCGATAAATATGTTGTCATATTAGTAGATTTGGGTAGATTGAAATTTACTTCCCAATCTAATTGAAATTTGGAATCATTCTTTTCATTTTGAGTTTTCTTTTCTACTTGATTTTAATTTATATCTCTCACATATACAAATTTGAGATGTGAAGGTCAATTTGATATTTCAAATTTTCTTTTCCATTTGATTCTCTTCATTTTGTCAACATATCAACAAATTTGACTTAAGAGAGGAAGAAAGAAAATTCCTATTATAGTCTATCAAATTTTATTAAAACAACACATCTAATACATAACACACAAGCACGTAAGAGTCTATCTCAAATTTTAAAGGATTTAGGGGGATAAATCCTAGTGTTTGTCTAAATCATTTGTGCTCTATTTACATTTAGTCAAATTTGAATTAAGTTCATTTTACAAGAAAGCATTAAACATACTCTCACAATTATAACAAAAATACATAATAAACATACATGTATACATTACATCAAACACACATATACCTCATAACATTCACAAATATACTATAAGACAACTCATTTAAAAGAAACATGTGTGTGTGTATATATATATATATATATATATATAAACAACACATAGAAATCATGCAATGTTCATTTAAGTTCATTTTCAAATATCAACAAAAAAATAAATTTAAGCTAAGTTGATTAATTTTAGTGAGACCAAATTAATTTTATTAACTACTAACTAATGATTTATCAAACAACAAGAAACAATAAACAAGCCAATTAAACAAACCGGATTCCCAAGCTTCCTGCACTCAACTCACCGATTCTAAAACGTAACCTAATTCATTTTGGAAGAAGCAATGTTCAAGATAAACATTTCTCTGATACCAATTGTAAAGACCCGATATGCTCAATTCTTAAATTAAGCACACCAAGTCCCCAACCACGTATAACTCATACAAATTATACATAAGGTTGTCTTAAAAAAAAGGTGTTTATGTTAAACATTGCTAAACCAATTTTAATCTAAGAAATCGTTTAGTTAGATTTTCAAATAACTGGATTTGGCAGCAGAAAAATAAACTTTAATAAAAACATTTCTACATAAAAAGCATTTCAAACTTCCACTATTAAAAGTGGAAAAACTTTCACTTAAACAAATCTTTACAAAAGCTTATTTACAAAACATGGCCTCTGACAAGCCCTTAAATGAAAATAAAAATTTATAAATGAATCCAGTCTCTATAAAACAAACAAAAGGAGAAACAAAACAACTAAACTACTCAACGCTCCTAACTCGCATCACTCATCCACAATCCTTCTCGAGTCCACAGATGTAAAGACCCGACATGCTCAATTCTCAAATTAAGCACACTAAGTCCCCAACCACGTATAACTCTTGCGAATTATACGTAAGGTTGTCTTAAAAGAAGGTGTTTATGTTGAACATTGCTATCCGATTTTAGATTATGAAATCGTTTAGTTAGATTCTGGCAACAACTAGATTTAGCAGCGGAAAAGTAAACTTTAATAAAAATGTTTCTACATAAAAGCATTTGAAACTTCCATTATTACAAGTGGAAAAACTTTCACCTAGATAAATATTTACAAAAGCTTATTTACAAAAACACGGGCACTAACAAGCCCTTAAATGAAAATACGAATTTATAAATAAATCCAGTCCTCTTACAAAACAAAACAAAAGAAGAAACAAAATATAAATAATATCTCGATCCTATCACACTTCACTCATTCTCCCATATCTTCAGAATCGCCCCAAAACCCGGGACAAACATCATCACATCAATCATCATCGCCATCATCATCCTCATCAACATCAACATCAACATCAACAACGATAATAAGAACAACAACACCAGCAGCCTCCACATCATCATCAAATCATCATCTCATCATCAACATCAACAATAACAATACATGTAAAAAGAATAATAACAACAATAATGAGCCGAGCCCAGTACACAGCAACACAATCACAGACGGAGTGACACACGAGCTTAACTAAATGCAATGCACAATCAACAAGTTATTATCTTTTCTTTACAATAAACAAATCAACAATGGAGCACTTACACTCCGGAACAAGCCAATGGGAATCTAGGGTCCTGAGTAACAGCAGCTGCTCAGGGGGTTGATATAGATAGACCGGATATCTATATCTCCTATATCTAACTGATAAAGAATATTAATAGTATCATCTAGGGTTCACACTCCTTTATACACTCCACTTATCCCGGTCTATAACATCAGTTAGTTCAACGGTCCCATACCCGTGAACTAAAACATATTATTTCCTCCCGAGCATAAGTAAAGAATATACGATACAGTTCACCCTATTAGCTACCCACTTAGCCCATAAAAGAAACCACCATTGCATCATGGTGAACCATTGCATCATGGATTTAAGTCATTGCATCATGACAAAAGATTTAGCTAAGTGCCTAAACTACCGTGCCATTGCATCATGACAAGGTTGTCGCTTCCCGGATCCAGATTCAACGACGTAAAGCACAACCAACACTCATCAATTATTAAGCCGTCTTTAAGTTATTAATCCATTTAGGATGCCTATCCTATCAATCATCACGCAAGTTACTGCGTACCTTAAATATGAAATCCAAATAGAGTCTCAGAAGGAATTCCAGAAGATAAATCAGACATCCACTTCTGTTAAGGAAAGAACTCGTATAAGAAACTAAACTAAACTAAACATCCACTTCATCAAAATCATACAAGAACTTATATTAATTATTCACTAATCTCTAACTCATTTTATTAAATCCTATTTGATCAGACACTAATGTGGAACCCCACTATGGCTGCGAATATCGCCCCGCCAAAATATGGACAGTTCTCCTTTGTCTGTCAAAGTAATTCTTTTCACTTTAATTATAGTTTCTTATTACAAAAGCATTAACAAAGAATTCATAAACCAAAAACATTCATTTTCCAAGTAAACACATTTGAAACAACATATTCCCCATATTATTCAAAGATCATCCTAACTCATTCATCTAAGCTAATTAATAGCTATTAACCCATTTTAGCTTAACATTAGCCAAATTGATTAAAATTAGTCATTTAAGTCATTTACTAAGCCAAGGTGATCAAACTATATCAATCTAATTCATTTTAGCTTAGTAAAGTTCATTAAGCCAAGTTAGACTTAGATTAATTACTAATTCATTATATATCTAAGATCTATGTCAATTCGAGCTTACATTAACTTAAACTTAGCCAAATTCATCAAAGTTAAACAATCTAATCCATTTTAGTTCATTGAAGTTCATTTAGTCAAGTTGAACCTAGGTTTGTTAACTAAGTTCATTTTATAACTAACTTCTAGATTTAATCTAATTGTTTGTAAAATCTATAAATCTACTTAACCCATGTTTAATTACATGAATTAATTCACTCAACACATCAAATATCACTTATCTATCTCATTTTAGCTCAAAAGGATCCATTTCCTAAGCAAAACACATTTAACAAACAAAAACAAGTTTTTGACTTTGTTTTGGAAAATGTTGCAGCTGGAAAGAATCAAAATTTAAGCATTTATAAGTTTCGAATTTGTAAAAACACAAAACATGAAAGTGGTAGATCTCTTTTTAATCTTTCCAACGCAACTTGAATCACCTCAATCGGAGGTTAGATGAAAAAGTTATGGCTAAAATACAAACGGCTGCGAAACAGGGGAAGTCTGCACGACCGAGTGCATGGCCGTGCTCGAGGCCGTACAGAGCATGAAAAAGTCACCCAAGACAAAGTTTTAAGCATTTTAAGGGCTGCACGGGCTTGTGCATGGCCGTGCATAAGGTAGTGCACACTGGAACGACAAAATTACGAATTCCTTTGTTCTTGAAATGCATTTTACACTTTTCAAAGTTGTTTAAACTCATTCCAAAGTTCCCCAAAGCTTGTTACATGATCAATATAACATTCAAACAACATAAACTTCACATTCATCACATCAAACATCTCAAACTTCATCAACCTGCATAACCACTATTCATCATCTTCTTCCTCCAACTCAACCCATATCTAACTTCAACTCAACAATTACAAAAATAAACAGCACTTTCAACCCAATTGAACATCAATTCATCAATTACAGTGTAAATTGCAAGTAAAAACAAAGAGAAATAGAAATAGAAAACTTAGCTTTTTAGCTAAATCATGCAATTCCTTCTTCTTCTAGCTTTGATTCCTCTTTCCTATCTTCTTGCTTAGTGTTAATTTATCTTCTTGATCTTGTCTAAGGTTTGAGATTGAGAAGGAAAGATCAAAGAAAGAAAGAAAGAGAGAAAGAAAGAAAGAAAGAGAAGAAGGAAAGAAACGTAAGAAAAGAAGAAGAAGAAGAAGAAGAAGAGAGAGGCAGGGGATAAAGGTCTTTAAAAGAAAAGGATAGGGACTAAATTAATATAAAGGATTATAGGTATAATTTTAGAACTATTAGATCAAATATCTATAGTTACGAGAGTATTTAAAAGTTTGTTTCAGAACCAATATGTTAGAAATTAAGAACTTGCAATAAGAACTTAATTTGAGAATTTATTTTAGATAAAATATATTTAATTTGAGTTTGGATTTAAGAACTGATATTTTTATTCAAGCAAACGAACTCAAATTTTGTAAAGATTTAGGAATTAGTGTTTAGGCTAAGAATCAAGAATTTAGGAATCCTCTAAACATTTCAATGACTTGTTTAGAGAATTTAGATTTCAAATCTCAAATTTCATTTAATTAATTACTAATCTAACTTTGTCAACTTGTCTATTTATATCCTATGATTTATTTTATTCATCTAATCTATCTAAACTCAAATTCTAATCTATGTGAAGGTTTGGGGTATTTCATTCTTCCCACCTTACAAGAATTTCGTCCTCGAAATTCACTTAACTTTTGTTGATAGGAGACATATCATATTACTTTTAAACTTCTTCATTCAAAAACTTTTGCTTATTTGAGATTTTTATTTCCAATTACGTTTTCGCTGCGCACTCTGATCATTTTCTTGAGTTTTGTTCTTATACTTCTTCATTTTGAATCATTTGAAAAACATGTATAAATTTCAAATTCTAGTTGTATATGATTATTGTCAAAAGGATTTTTGAAGTTCTATTGGATTTTTTTTTCATTATCTTTGATTTCGGAAAACATATTGGGATTTTGAATCATTTTTTTCTTGATCACTTATATTTGAAATTTTTCTTTTCATTTTCATTGTTAGAAACATTTTGATATTCAAGTTATATTAGTTCCATTCTTTTCTTCAAAAACATTCATTTATATTTTGATTTCAAATTTTTGAAAACTTTAATGTCTCTTGAACTTACTCAACTGTTATTCCATGCAACTTCAGAATATATAAAGCAATAGGAATTAGTTTAGCGTTTTTAACCCTCCACTGACTCGATTTTTAAGAAGACTCAGACTCAAACAAAAGCAATAAACGACTCTGACTCACTTGTGTATCTCGCCTTGAGATAACACATAACAACATGACACAAAAACATAACAAAACGACTCAACAATGAGGGTTATAAACTCACTATTCCATTCTCACTTGCATATATATGTCAATTTGCATATGAAACATACAGTATCCATATTCTTTTAATTATCAAAGATGTTATGCTTGGTATTCATCTTGATATGGTAGTAATCAAGACGTCTCATGTCATTTTGGTCTTACATATATATGGAATCAATTTTATTTTGGATCGAGAATATGGAATCGAAGATAAATAGTTATCTATTCAGTATTTTAGGATTTCAAATCTTGGTTTCCATTTTGACATGATATTGACTTTTGGAGATTTCTTGAACACTTTTACCAGTGATATACTTAGGATATTTCTTCAATTATCTCATTTTAATCTTTTGATTTTAGAAGAAACTTGTATTTGATTTAGATTTGATAGTCAATTTGAAATTTCAGTTTTGCTAGACAATTAGATTTTCAATATATGTTATCGTATTAGTAAATTTGGCTAGATTGAAATTTACTTCCCAATCTAATTGAAATTTGGAATCATTCTTTTCATTTTGAGTTTTCTTTTCCTCTTGATTTTATTTATATCTCTCACATATATAAATTTGATATGTAAAGGTCAATTTGATATTTCAAACTTTCTTTTCTATTTGATTCTCTTCATTTTAAACTTTACATTACTTTTGATTTTGGGAGATATATGTTGGTCATATGTAACTTTAAGGAATCATATTTACTTTGAAATATTTAAGTTTTCTTGTATTTGATACCAATATATGTTTATCACATTTACACTTTTAAGAAGTCAAAGTCACTTATAATCTTGAATTTTCTTCTCATTTCGATTTCTCAATTTTGTCAACATATCAACCAATTAGACTTAAGAGAGGAAGAAAGGAAATTCCTATTATAGTCTATCAAATTTTATTAAAACCACACATCTAATATATAACACACAAGCACCTAAGAGTCCATCTCAAATTTTAAAGGATTTGGGGGAATAAATCCTAGTGTTTGTCTAAATCATTTGTGCTCTATTTACATTTAGTCAAATCTGAGTTAATTCCAATTTACAAGCAAGCATTAAACAAGCACTCACAATTATATTACAAGCAAAACACACATATATATACATCACATAGTATTCACCATTACATTATAAAAGAAATCAATATAAGAGAAACATATATATACATAAACAACGCATAGGAATCATGCAATGTTCATTTTATAAGCAAGCATTAAACATACTCTCACAATTATAACAAAATTACATAATAAACATACCTGTATACATTACATTAAACACACATATACCTTATAGCATTCACAAATATATTATAAGACAAATCAATTTAAAAGAAACATGTATATATATATATATAAACAACACATAGAAATCATACAATGCTCATTTAAATTCATTTTCAAATATCAACAGAAACTAAATTTGAGGCAAGTTGATTAATTTATTGAGACCAAATTATTTTTATTAACTACCAACTAATGATTTATCAAGCAACATGAAACAACAAACAAGCCAATTAAACAAACCGGATTCCCAAATTTTCCCGCACTTACTCACCGATTCTAAACGAATCCTAATTCATTATGCAAGAAGCAATGTACAAGATAAACATTGCTCTGATACCATCTGTAAAGACCCGACATGCTCAATTCTCAAATTAAGCACACCAAGTCCCCAACCACGTATAACTCTTGCGAATTATACGTAAGGTTGTCTTAAAAGAAGGTGTTTATGTTGAACATTGCTATCCGATTTTAGATTATGAAATCGTTTAGTTAGATTCTGGCAACAACTAGATTTAGCAGCGGAAAAGTAAACTTTAATAAAAACGTTTCTACATAAAAGCATTTGAAACTTCCATTATTACAAGTGGAAAAACTTTCACTTAGATAAATATTTACAAAAGCTTATTTACAAAAACACGGGCACTAACAAGCCCTTAAATGAAAATACGAATTTATAAATAAATCCAGTCCTCTTACAAAACAAAACAAAAGAAGAAACAAATAAATAATATATCGATCCTATCACACTTCACTCATTCTCCCATATCTTCAGAATCGCCCAAAACCCGGGACAAACATCATCACATCAATCATCATCGCCATCATCATCCTCATCAACATCAACATCAACAACAATAATAAACAACAACACAGCAGCCTCCACATCATCATCAAATCATCATCTCATCATCATCAACATCAACAACAATACCTGTAAAAAGAATAATAACAACAATAATGAGCCGGAGCCCAGTACACAGCAACACAATCACAGACGGAGTGACACACGAGCTTAACTAAATGCAATGCACAATCAACAAGTTATTATCTTTTCTTTACAATAAACAAATCAACAATGGAGCACTCACACTCCGGAACAAGCCAATGGGAATCTGGGGTCCTGAGTAACAGCAGCTGCTCAGGGGGTTGATATAGATAGACCGGATATCTATATCTCCTATATCTAACCGATAAAGAATATTAATAGCATCATCTAGGGTTCACACTCCTTTATACACTCCACTTATCCCTCTATAACATCAGTTAGTTCAACGGTCCCATACCCGTGAACTAAAACATATTATTTCCTCCCGAGCCTAAGTAAAGAATATACGATACAGTTCACCCTATTAGCTACCCACTTAGCCCATAAAAGAAACCACCATTGCATCATGGTGAACCATTGCATCATGGATTTAAGTCATTGCATCATGACAAAAGATTGCTAAGTGCCTAACTACCGTGCCATTGCATCATGACAAGGTTGTCGCTCCCCGGATCCGATTCAACGACGTAAAGCACAACCAACACTCATCAATTATTAAGCCGTCTTTAAGTTATTAATCCATTTAGGATGCCTATCCTATCAATCATCACGCAAGTTACTGCGTACCTTAAATATGAAATCCAAATAGAGTCTCAGAAGGAATTCCAGAAGATAAATCAGACATCCACTTCTGTTAAGGAAAGAACTCGTATAAGAAACTAAACTAAACTAAACATCCACTTCATCAAAATCATACAAGAACTTATATCAATTATTCACTAATCTCTAACTCATTTTATTAAATCCTATTTGATCAGACACTAATGTGGAACCCCACTATGGCTGCGAATATCGCCCCGCCAAAATATGGACAGTTCTCCTTTGTCTGTCAAAGTAATTCTTTTCACTTTAATTATAGTTTCTTATTACAAAAGCATTAACAAAGAATTCATAAACCAAAAACATTCAATTTCCAAGTAAACACACATTTGAAACAACATATTCCCCATATTATTCAAAGATCATCCTAACTCATTCATCTAAGCTAATTAATAGCTATTAACCCATTTTAGCTTAACATTAGCCAAATTGATTAAAATTAGTCATTTAAGTCATTTACTAAGCCAAGGTGATCAAACTATATCAATCTAATTCATTTTAGCTTAGTAAAGTTCATTAAGCCAAGTTAGACCTAGATTAATTACTAATTCATTATATATCTAAGATCTATGTCAATTCGAGCTTACATTAACTTAAACTTAGCCAAATTCATCAAAGTTAAACAATCTAATCCATTTTAGTTCATTGAAGTTCATTTAGTCAAGTTGAACCTAGGTTTGTTAACTAAGTTCATTTTATAACTAACTTCTAGATTTAATCTAATTGTTTGTAAAATCTATAAATCTACTTAACCCATGTTTAATTACATGAATTAATTCACTCAACACATCAAATATCACTTATCTATCTCATTTTAGCTCAAAAGGATCCATTTCCTAAGCAAAACACATTTAACAAACAAAAACAAGTTTTTGACTTTGTTTTGGAAAATGTTGCAGCTGGAAAGAATCAAAATTTAAGCATTTATAAGTTTCTAATTTGTAAAAACTCAAAACATGAAAGTGGTAGATCTCTTTTTAATATTTCCAACGCAACTTGAATCACCTCAATCGGAGGTTGGATGAAAAAGTTATGGCTAAAATACAAACGGCTGCGAAACAGGGGAAGTCTGCACGACCGAGTGCATGACCGTGCTCGAGGCCGTGCAGAGCATGAAAAAGTCACCCGAGACAAAGTTTTAAGCATTTTAAGGGCTGCACGGGCTTGTGCATGGCCGTGCATAAGGTAGTGCACACTGGAACGACAAAATTATGAATTCCTTTGTTCTTGAAATGCATTTTACACTTTTCAAAGTTGTTTAAACTCATTCCAAAGTTCCCCAAAGCTTGTTACATGATCAATATAACATTCAAACAACATAAACTTCACATTCATCACATCAAACATCTCAAACTTCATCAACCTCCATAACCACTATTCATCATCTTCTTCCTCCAACTCAACCCATATCTAACTTCAACTCAACAATTACAAAAATAAACAGCACTTTCAACCCAATTGAACATCAATTCATCAATTACAAGTGTAAATTGCAAGTAAAAACAAAGAGAAATAGAAATAGAAAACTTAGCTTTTTAGCTAAATCATGCAATTCCTTCTTCTTCTAGCTTTGATTCCTCTTTCCTATCTTCTTGCTTAGTGTTAATTTATCTTCTTGATCTTGTCTAAGGTTTGAGATTGAGAAGGAAGGATCAAAGAAAGAAAGAAAGAGAGAAAGAAAGAAAGAAAGAGAAGAAGGAAAGAAACGTAAGAAAAGAAGAAGAAGAAGAAGAAGAAGAGAGAGGCAGGGGATAAAGGTCTTTAAAAGAAAAGGATAGGGACTAAATTAATATAAAGGATTATAGGTATAATTTTAGAACTATTAGATCAAATATCTATAGTTACGAGAGTATTTAAAAGTTTGTTTCAGAACCAATATGTTAGAAATTAAGAACTTGCAATAAGAACTTAATTTGAGAATTTATTTTAGATAAAATATATTTAATTTGAGTTCGGATTTAAGAACTGATATTTTTATTCAAGCAAACGAACTCAAATTTTGTAAAGATTTAGGAATTAGTGTTTAGGCTAAGAATCAAGAATTTAGGAATCCTCTAAACATTTCAATGACTTGTTTAGAGAATTTAGATTTCAAATCTCAAATTTCATTTAATTAATTACTAATCTAACTTTGTCAACTTGTCTATTTATATCCTATGATTTATTTTATTCATCTAATCTATTTAAACTCAATTTCTAATCTATGTGATGGTTTGGGGTATTTCAACAGAAGCACCCAAAAACCCGAGACAACATCATCAACAACAGCAACATCATCATATCATCATCTCATCATCCATCATTACCAACATCAACAAGAACTCATCATTATCAACTTCATCAACATCATCTTTATCAACAACAAAACCTATAAAAAGAATAACAACAACAAGAATGAGCCGAAGCCCAGTACATAACAACACAATCACAGACGGAGTGGCATGCGTGCTTAACTAAATGTAATGCATTAATCCACAAGTTATTATCTTTTCATTAAAATAAACAAATCAACAATGGAGCACTCACACTCCAGAACAAGCCCATGGTAATCTGGGGGTCCTGAGTAACAGCAGCTGCTCAGGGGATTGATATAGATAGACCGGATATCTATATCTCCTATATCTGACCGATAAAGAATATTAATAGTATCATCTAGTGTTCACACTCCTTTATACACTCCACTTATCCCGGTCTATAACATCAATTAGTTCAACGGTCCCATACCCGTGAACTAAAACATATTATTTCCTCCCGAGCCTAAGTAAAGAATATACCGATACAGTTAACCCTATTAGCTACCCACTTAGCCAATAAAAGAAACCACCATTGCATCATGGATTTGCGTCATTGCATCATGACAAAAGATTGGGCTAAGTGCCTAAACTACCGTGCCATTGCATCATGACAAGGTTGTCGCTCCTCGGTTCTTGATTCAACGACGTAAAGCAAAACCAACACTCATCAATTATTAAGCCGAGTTTAAGTTTTTAATCCATTTAGGATGCCTATCCTATCATCCAATACGCAAGTTACTGGGTATCTTGAATATGAAATCCAAACATAGCCTTGAAAGGAATTTCAGAAGATAAATCAGACATCCACTTCTGTCAAGGAAAGAACCCATATAAGAAACTAAACTAAACTAATAATCCACTTTCTCAAACTTTTATTAACACTATTTGATCAGACACTAATGTGGAACCCCACTATGGCTGCGAATATCGCCCCGCCAAAATATGGACAGTTTTTCTTTGTCTGCCAAAGTGTTTCTTTTCACTTTGTTTATGGTCTTTTATCAACAAAAGCTTAATCAAGGCATTCATTCACAAAAACATCTATTTCTTAACCAAACACACCTTTGAAACAACATATTCCCCATATTAATCAAAGATCATCCTAATTCATTCATCTAAGCTAATTATTAGCTATTAACCCATTTTAGCTTAACCTTAGCCAAATTGATTATAATTACTCATTTAAGTCATTTACTAAGCCAAGGTGATTAAACTATATTAATCTAATTCATTTTAGCTTAGTGAAGTTCATTAAGCCAAATTGGACTTAGATTAATTACAAATTCATTATATATCTAAGATCTATGTCAATTCGAGCTTACATTAAGTTAAATTTAGCCAAATTCATCAAAGTTAAACAATCTAATCCATTTTATTTCATCCAAGTTCATTTAGTCAAGTTGAACCTAGGTTTGTTAACTAAGTTCATTTTATAACTAACTTCTAGATTTAATCTAATTATTTATTAAATCTATAAATCTACTTAACTCATGTTTAATTATATCAACCAATCAACATAACACATCAAACATCACTTATCTATCTCATTTTATCTCAAAAATATCCATTTCCTAAAGCAACCACACATAAAACAAATAAAAACAAGTTATTAACTTTGTTTGGAAAATGTATCAGTTGGAAAGAAGTGAAATTTAAGCACTGATATTTTTAGAATTTGCAAAAACTCAAAGCATGAAAGTTGTACATCTCTTTTTAAGCTTTCCAACGCAACTTGAATCACTTAAATCAAAGTTCGTATGAAAAAATTATGACTAATTTACAAAAACATGTTGCTGCTGGGGACGGACCACGCCTCATTGCTCGCCCGTGATTTTAGAAAAATTTGTGATCAGACCAAATCAAGCCCCTTTGGTCACCCGTGATGTTTGAAAAACATATAATTAGTTCATTTCACTTCCTTTTGCTCGCCCGTGATTGATCCCCTGATACATGTTACGAATTTGTTCTGTTTTTAAAAACCATTTTTACACTTTTTCATCAACTTATACATCTCCTACATCGATTCTAATATCAAATAAACTCTAATAACAACTCCTAACACTTCAATCTTCCTCCAACAACTTCAAACAACAATCAAACTTCAATTCACTTCAACAAACTCCAAGTCACTATTCATCCTCTTCTTCATAATTCCAACTTCCATCAAACATTAAGCTAACAATTACAAATGTAAACAGTACTTTCAACTCAATCCACCATCAATTCATCAATTACGAATGTAAATAACAAGTAAAAACAAAGAGAAATAGAAATAGAAAACTTAGCTTTTTGGCCAAATCATACAACTTCTTTACTTCTAGCTTTGATTTCCTTCTTCTATTCGCATATTCTACTCGATTCCTCCTTTTCTCTTATTGAAATTGAGATTTATGTGTTGAATTTGGAGAAAGAAGAAGAAGAAGAAAAAGAAAAAGATACGGGAAAGAAGAAAGAGAAAAGAGGGAGAGAGAGAAAGAAAAAGAAAAAAAATAAGGTAGAGGACAAAATGAAAAAAAAAGGGAGAAGATAAATATAAATATATTTTAAAAATAACGTATTAGATTTAGATATATCATATCAATATCTATAGTTTCAGAAGTATTTAAAAGATTATTTTTGAACCAATGGATTATAAATTAAGATCTTAAAATAAGAACTTAATTTAGGAATTTAATTTGGATACAAAGATATTTAATTTGAGTTTGGATTTAAGAACTGGTATTTTTATTCAAGCAAATGAACTCAAATTTTATTGAGATTAAGAATTAGTGTTTAGGCTAAGAAATAAGGGTTTAGGAATTCTCTAAACTCTTTGATGACATGTTTAGGGAATTTGAAACTCAAATCTCAAACCAACTTAATTATGAGCTAATTAAATTATATCAACTTATCTATTTAAATCCTATAATTCATTTTAGTCATTTAAATCTGTCTAAAACCAATTTCTATTTTAGGTGAAAAGTTAGGGTATTTCATGACAGGTGCAATCTCAATGTCTCTTTGATGATTCTATGTAGGTATTTGAACTGTTCAATGTCATTTGTGGTCACTTGATCTTTATTTCCATTGCATTTTTTTATTTCATCTGATGCTTTCTTGATAATTCTTGGGTCCCTGGCAAGTTATGCCATTCTCCATTCCATATTCATTGTTGCAGTGTCAGCTCCAGCTAGCAATATGTTCTAGCAAAAGAAAAGCAACAACTAAGGTTGTTCTTAAGTAGGCATGGTAAGTGGGTCGTATTGTGCCGTCCGCGTGCCAAATTTTGCGTGTCGCTTGCTTTTACGTGCCTGGCCCATTCGTGCTTGCATGCCTCGTGTGCTGCGCTTCCCGTGCTTTTTTTTTTTTTTTGCGTGCCGTGATGTGCCGTGATGGCCTATTTATTTGTGTGCCATGTTGCATGTCGGTTTGCGTGTCTTCAATCAGGTCCAATTTCACATGGTTTTTTAATTTTTTATTATTTTCATCTCGTGGTTCTTTTCCTATGGTTTTCAGAAATTTAATTAAACTAATTATTCAAATAGTTACAAATAAATTATTGATTACTACAACATTTAACATAAATAAAATTCAAACAATTACTAAAGTAATATTTTAACTCTATTAACAAGAATATGAACTATATTATTATTTACATTAATAGTAAAAAAAAGTAATTAATTTAATTTTAAAAAATGGTGCAAAAGTAATGATTGGCCACCTTTTTGTCCGCCTTGATCTTTAATATCACTTGGAGGCTGATAGTGATATGATGGTTGCGGCTCTTGTGGTTGAAATTATTATGTTAATAGTAATACAATTGAAATCATTTAAAAAAGATAAAATATACTGAATATATTATATTTTTTAAGAAGACAAATATATTTTATTAAAATAATAAAAATAATTTATTTAAATACAATTTAAAGTAAATTAAAAAATAAATCAAAATTTTCATATTATTAATAAAAAGGCCTATAAATTAATTACTATTACAATATTATTTGATAATTTTATTCTTTTATTTCCTAAAAGATATTGAAGTTTATATGTTAATAGTAATATAATTGAAATCATTTTAAACAAATAAAATATACTAAATATTAAATTTTTTAAGAAGATAAATATATTTAATTAAAATAATAAAAATAATTATTTAAATTAAATTAAAAAAATTAATATCAATTTTTATATTATTATTTTAAAAAAGGCATATAAATCAATTATTATAACAAATATTAATTTATAATTTCATTTTCTTTTATTTCCTAAACAAGTAAACAATATTGAAGTTGATATATTAATAGTAATATAGTCGAAACATTTAAAAAAATAAAATATACTAAATATATTATATTTATTAAGAGGAAAAATATATTTAATTAAAATAATAAAAATAATTTATTCAAATACAATTTAAAGTAAATTAAAAAAAAATAAATCACTATTATTATATTATTATTTTTAAAAAAGGCACATAAATCAATTACTATTACAATATTATTTTACAATTTCATTTTTCTTTTATTTCCTAAACAAGTAAACAATATTAAAGTTAATATATTAATAGTAATACAATTAAAATCATTTTAAACAAATAAAATTTACTAGATATATTATATTTTTTAAGAAGATAAATACATTTTATTAAAATATAAAATAATTTATTTAAATACAATTTAAGAAATAAATCACTATTTTTATATTACCATTTAAGAAAAAAGGCCCATATGTTGGTTCATGTACCTTGTGTGCCGTGCTGTGCTGACCCACTGAGTTCGTGTGCCTCACGTGCCTATGCCTAGCGTGCTGTGTGCCTGCCCGTGCGTGCTCATGCTTTTGTCTTTTTCCTTCCCGTGTCATGCCAGGCCAGTGGCCCACATGCCACAGCTCATTCACCATGCCTATTCTTAAGCTTAAAAAAGAGTACAACGATGCTAGCTAATAGGTTAATTTTAGTCAAGATTTTTAAATTTGTTATTAGTTTGAACCCCTGCTGGTTAGTAAAAGAAAAGAAAAAACCGAGGTTGTTCTTCATAATGCATGTATGATGGGTATTATCGAGCCTGGGTTTTGATTTTCGGTTCGATTTCCTTTAATCCGATTTGTATTAAACCCTAACCCATTCAATACGAATCATTGACTAAGAATTAAAGGAAATTTTGAATTTTGAAAATATTTTGGAGTCGCCACTCTACTAAAGTCGAGAAAAAAGATAAACCAAAACCAATGGGTAGGTTGATTTCGATTTTGCTACTGATCGGTGAAAAAATAGTTTTGAAAACAAGAACCAGAAATTAACTTAAGTCCGGGGGCTAACCTATTAAAACCTAAACATTTACCACTTTAGCTTTCCAATTTTAAATTGCTTTCTTTTAAACCTTAATTTCAAAATCTAAACTATTTACAAAGCTCTAACTATTTACAAATATGTACAAATTTACTTAAACTAAGAGAAACAAACAAAAACACAAAAATAAATTTTTTATATATTTTGAGTCGCCCATTTAGGTGCCTACGTACCCGCTAATTAGGATCAGACCACACGTAGCTCTTTAAGAAAAATTTAGTTTGTTGGTAAATTTTAGTATTTTGAAATCTTATCACTTTAAGTTCATTAAGTTTCATGATTTAATAAAAATTATCTAATTTTATGTGATTCTTAAATTTATCAAATTAATTTTGAACAAATTTATAAAAATCAAAATTTTCTAGGTGTCAAAATGATTTTTTTTAAACAAACAAATCATCATAATATCAATCATCATAAAAACTCATGTAAAACTATCACAATTATTTATAAACACAAACTTCACACTATTATCATATATTAACATCAAACGAATATTACTATGATTAATATTATTAAAACTTCAACTAATTTCACTTATTAATCTATTTATTAACCTATTTCTATGAAAAACATATATTTATTACTAATTATATATAATATGTTATTATATATTATTATATAATATATACATATACATATATATGAAAAGGAAAACTTACCTGGATGAAGATGGCTCCACGTGTAGGAATTGAAGACAACCAGGGATGAAGACCGCGACAGCGTGCAGAGGATCGACGAGTGGATGAACGAAGGATGACTCGCGACGATTAGGATCAACGACGATGATGATCAAGAGCAGTCCAACGATGGCAGCAGTAACGACGAAGGGTTAACGATGACATGGCAGTGGACGACTAACGAAGGCAGATTGGTAAGGATGGGAGATAATTGATTGATGGCTTTTAAAGTCCTCACAATTCTGAACAAAATCAATGTAAATTAATTGTTCTAATTTTTCTTACAAGGCAATAAATTTGACGATTAGAATTGAGAACCTTAAATCAAAAACAACTTAAGAACCAAAATCCAAATTAAAATTAAATTGAATAGAGTTTTGAAAAATCAGACCTTCCTTCTTACAAAAATAGAAGATGAGGAAGGTATTTATAAGTTTTAATTCGACCAAAACCTTCCTAATCAATCAATCCTGAGCTTAAGACTTATAAAACACGTTTTGGGCAAAATTTGAATAATCCGAGTCAAAACCGATGTGACTTTCCAATTAAATGCAATAAACGACGTGTACATCCCATATTGTAACGTTCCAAATCATTAAATTGTCTAAAGAACAACTTTCACACGTTTTTGAATTTTTTAGGAAAGTATCAAAAACAAGTTTTTCCCAAATTTGAAGTCCGGATTTGAAAGAGTAATTATTGATGAAAACATGTGATTTTTATACCAAAACAAACTATTCCATGCCTACTTTCCACATCTGCCTTCGGTTAGTAGAAAAAATGTCCGGAAGTACGCTGAAAACAGGCTCAAAGTGGGCCGGTGGGCTGCCCAACCAAGAAGAAGATAAATAGTAATTTTTTTTTTTTGATTGTAAAACTTTATTATATACATGTATATTGCATCCATTATATTTATTTCCTTTAATTTGATTTATTTTTCCTAATTTTTATTTCTAATCATAATGCTCAAAAATGCAAAAAAAAAATAAAAATAAAAAAAATCCTTCAATATAGCCGTATTTGCACTAATATTAACATTTAATTATTGATAAATTGACAAAAATAAATTGTCAAAATGAGGTGGCTACAGCTGTCTCTCTTTGTGGTGAGGTTTATCAAAACCTTATCACAATGATAAAATAGACCTCATTTTGACATCAACTTATCTGGAACTCCTACTTCTTGAGCGGGGTGAAAGCTTTTCATGTTCTGATATGCTCCTTAAACTGGGTTGCTCCTTGAATTGGGTTGCTTCTTGAGCAGAGACGATTCATGTTCTTGAAGAGAAGGATGGCGCTCCTCTGAGCTAGTGATCCTTAAGCTTGAAAAGAAAGAAGGCGCTCCATCGAGTTAGCTATCCTTAAGCTTGAAAAGAAGGAAGGCGCTCCACCAAGCTAGCGATCCTTGAGCTTGAAAAGAAGGAAGGCGCTTCACCGAGCTGGCGATCCTTAAGCTTGAAAAAAAGGAAGGCGCTCTTCTAAGTTAGCGATCCTTAAGCTTGAAAAGACTCTTGAAACATTTCGCATGTTCTGTCGAGATGCTTCATGTTCTAAAACGCCTCTTAAATTGGGTCTCATGTTCTGATTCCCAAGTAACAAATCTCATGTCTTGAACTCTTGATTTCCTCATGCTTTGAGTGGCTTCTAGAGCTAATATCCTGAAAAACTTAATCCTAGTAATATTTTTATTCATTCTCTTTCTTTTTTAAGAAAAACTTACCAGATTCTTATAGAAGCTTTTAAACTAGTCAGACCACTTGGTGAAGTCCACTCATCACTAGGTTTACTCTTGTCATGCCCCAAAGAGTACCCTAAACATAGCAGTCCACCGTACACAATATTAAAGCCTAAGAATGACCACCTCAGTCACATGAAGGCTTTCATATTATGTACAAGGCGTCTAACACATGGAGGAGACACATTGAAGTGATGCATTTTATATTAATATAACTTGAGTAACAATGTAAAGGAAAGACAATTCACTATACTTCAATTTCAATTCATCCAAAGATTTCACTACACAAACTATTACAAAGCAATTTACAAGACCTAGCTAATATCTTCAAGTATTCTTACTTTCTGCCGGAATTCCGAAGTCATACTCGGCTCCAACCATCATGGTCCCCAGGTAGCATTCTCTCGTCAACGTGTTTATTTAAACATCTATTGGGGTATAAGTTACACTAGCTTAGTGAGAGTTCCCTTAATTTTGTACCATAACAAGCAAGTTATAAATCATACATATGCTATGCATAAATAAATGAGCGTACAAGTATGTGACTTTCTGGTAGCCATATGTGAATGGATTTACGCCCTCCATTCGGGGTTGGGGTGGTCTATAAGTCATGCAACCATAATCCCGATCTCTTTCTCTTCGTTATACAACATCTATTGTTTTATGTGGTAGTTTTAAGTGCCTACCCCACTTCCGTTAACTTAAGCAATTTTGTATCCTTAATGTTAACACGGGCCTCCACGCCTCTGCTAATATACCTTTATCCCACCAAAGGTATACTTGCTAATGCAATGTGACTCACTACGTGATATGCATGTACAATTTATTCATATAATCATAGCATGTTAATTATGTAGGTTAAGAGCGAAAATAGAGAATTTCAGACAATTCAAGTCTATACTAGCTCATACAATGTTTTTACAACAAGTCTCGTCTCAATATACTTATCATTCATTAAACCAAGATTAGGTCACAACTCGTCACAATTTTACCTTTTCCTAATTCTAATGCCACTACGATTACAAGCACATACAAGGTAACAAAATAAGAGGAAAACTCACTTGTCCATTGGACTCCGATCTTTTAATCGTAATAGTCAGGTAGCAACAAATCCTTGAAAACAAAGTCACCTAAGGAAAGAAATACCCAAATGAGTATTTCAACTCAAAACTAATCCACTCTATCTCATACAAACTATCAAATTCGTAATTCTCGTCCTACACGGGAATTCTAACTTAAAACGGCCATAACTTGGTTATTTTGACTCGGAATTTAGCAAATTATATACCGATTTATATCTACTTCGAAAGATCTATCTAATTATAACATCATATTTAAGTTTTGAAAACTTTTAAGCTTCGAAAAGATCTGATCATTTCATATCAGTAGCGAAAAACAATTTTAGAAAATTGATTTTGTGAAAGTTCATGAAGTTTCCACTATCCGAAGCAAGTATACATGCAATATGAACAAGTTACTATCATAAATGATATGTCATGAGATATATATGTACATTTTCTTGATGATATTGAATAAAAGAAATTTTTAGGAAACTTTTTCCTTGTAAGACTTTATGAAAAATTAACTTAGAAAGGCTAGTCTTGTACTCTTAACAATCCCCACTTGTTTTTAGAAAAATTCCTTGATAAAATTTATTTATTCTTGTTAAAATTAAGCCTTTATTATGTATATTCCTTAAGGCCTTTGTTTTTCAATAAAAATTCTCATTTTACACTTTGTAAACATGTTTTTAAATATGGTTCATCCCAAAATCCGAATTTTGTAAAAATTATTCTTGTGGTGATTTCTTTAAGTAAACTCATTTGATACTTAGAAACTTAAGGCTTAACCATACCTAGCCACTAAGGAATTCATTTCTTTAATAAAACTTTTATTTTGAGTTTGGAAAGTAAGTGTTTTCATGCCATTATTCCATTATTACGAATTTCTTAAAATGACAAGCAACTCAAATTGTTCTACTTTATTTTTACTCCTTGTTTTACATATTTTTCTTAGCAAATCCCATCTCAACTTTTAAAAATCGTTACTTGATGATATCTATTACTTATACTTTTCGTTTTTCATATAAAACACAAGTTTTGGAGTTGATAAAAGGGTTTTTTTGAAGCCATCTGAATTTCACAAGGTTAGGATAAAACTCAAATTTTATACTTTGTAATCCCTTCCTATTTTGAGAATCTCTATTATTACATCTACCATTTACTTATCAAAAACATCTCCTATTGATACCTATTCCATAATCCTTTCATTTTTTAAACAAATCCTTCATTTTGGTGTTGAAAAATGGGTTTCCAAAATTGGTCTTGGTTGAGATCCGAATTTACAAAATTTGTTTTTGGATATATCTTTTGATAAAATCCATCTAAACTTATGAAAATTCATCCCTTACGTATCATATCTTAAGAGCCTTCCATATCTTGAATAAAAACTTCATTTTTGAGTTGGAAAACATGTTTTTAAGTTATGCCTTTGTCTAGATCCGAAAATAGAATTTTTTTTTAAAAATAATTTTTGAAAATCACCTTTGAACCATATAAAATGAAGTCTTGATGATATATACCCATTAAGCCTTCATTATTTTAAGTAAAACTTCCATTTTGACACTTGGAAAGTGGTTTATAAATATGGGTCTTGCCTAAATATGAATTTCACCATTTTTGCTTAAGTTCTAAACCAAGATCTATACTTACTATGAACATAAATATAAAAGAAATCCATGGTAGTAAACTATAAACTCATAGATCTAAACATAAACGTAATCAAAGTTACATAAAAGTTAGATCTACAAAATATAACCATTGCTAGCAAGAAAATAATAATATTACAAGAGAATAATCATGCATAAGATGAGTGTTTCATTTTGGCATCATCATCCTTAGCTTTTAAGCTTATGGAAGGTCATTTGATGCATAAAACTCTCACTATACTTCACCTATATCATCTATGGAAGCCTTGAATAAGAGTTTTACCAAAAGATCTTGAAGAAATATGTGTGGGAGCTCAAATAAAGAATAGGGGCAGCAAGTGTTCTCGCAAGAACAAGAACAAATGAAGAGAGAAAGAGAGAAAAATAGAGAGGAAAAATGCAAAGAATGAGAAAAGGTTAAAGGTGTGAATGAGAGAGAGGATATATAGAAAGATAGGAGGAGTTAAAGACACTAAAAAAATGAAAAAAAAAAAAAAAGAAGTGGCAGCAAGGACTTCCCATAGCTGGCGTGGAAGATAGAAGAGAGAGGGAGAGGAATTTGGTTGGTTTTAAACTTGAAATTGTAATGTGTAACTAAGTTTATGTGTTACTTATTAAAGAAGGATTGGAATAGATTTATTTTAATCAAATTGGGAGTGTTTCAAAGGACAAAAGGGCAGCAAAAAGAGGTCAAAAATCTACCATGAAGTGATACATGAAGTGTAGAAAGATTAAAGTAAAAAAGAAGTGATGCGTGAAAGGTATACTAAATGTATGGGTTTGTAAGAGTATTTTCTTAATAAATAAAATAAAAAAAAACAAAATGCATTCCAAATTTTTGTAGCAGATTTTTCATAATTAAAATAATATAATTTATTTATTTATTTTAGTGAATTATCGAATAAGTTACTAGTATGATTAAAATACGTGAATATGAGCTATAATTGATATTTTTATAACCCGAAAAATTCTAAAAATTTATTTTATGAAAATAAAAATATTTTTCAAATATTTTCAATTATTAAATTAATTTATTTTATTTTTAGTATCGGGTCGTAAATAGAAATTGACCCCGTAAAAACACGAAATGAACTAAATTTTAGAAAAACAGAATTTTCTATGATCTGTAAAATATTTATTTAAAAATTATATATATAAAGGTTTACAAGAGTAGTAAAATTGTGTAATGAATAGTAGTGAATAGTGCAAAAAGACTAGTTAATTATCGATAGTAATGAAATACGAATATAATCGTGAAATCAAATATTTCTAGCTATTGAAAAATTATAAAACTGATATTTTTGAAATCCTTATGAAAATACGATTCTAACGATATTAATGGCATATTTTTTATATCTCAAGCCCCGAGACACGCTTTTCAAAGTCTGTATCCGAACGGGTTCGAAATAGGTCAAAAATTTACCAATGTGATATTTTTAAGCGACCTTATATTACTATGACTTACTCTACACACTTAACCTACCCCTCGGCCTCTAGGGTTAAGAGCGCGAGATGGTCGGACTAAAACTACTATATTCCACTTAGGGTTCTCGAGTGATTTTCCGATTTAGATCTTTGCCAATTTGAAAACTGAGGGTTTATATTTATACAACACATTTAGTTTGAGAAATTTATTTTAAATTTTATTTTTGTAAGTATTTAATATCTCTTAATGTTTTCGGAATTCTTGAATTAGGTTTTATTTCCGAAGTTTATCGTTATTTACTTTTTAATAATTTGTTTTTGAGTTTTATATTACCCAATTTTACAAGTCAGAGATAAGTATAGAATTTGTCATACGTAGTGATTTTGAATTTAAAGACTGTTGAGTTCTTATTATTATTATTTTTTTAAAGGATTCTCATTTTCTCAAGATTAAGAAATTTCTAGATTCATTCGTGATTTAGGACTAGTCTAAGTTCGGTTTTAATTTAGAGTCATTTTTAGAGTTTATTTTCGATGTTTATTTTGGAATTATTTATTGAAATTTTTCAGGGCTTACAACTCTATCAGGCTAGAACGCATTCATAGTGGCTGTCCTTTGAATAAAGTATCCATGTTTGTCTCTTGATGGTAAAAGGACCCCCACCGCCGCGCGCCCTTCCCCCCCCCCCCCCTTTTTTTTTTTTTAGTCTTGATCACAGGACGATACAAGAGATGATTCTTAAAGTCTTTCTTACTTTGCAGCTTGAACTTATTGACTTCTTATGTTATTCCCCTGAAATAGGCATTTCTTTAAGAAAAGATCAAATCACAAAGTATTAACATGTTTTTATAACTTTATCAGTTGCTCATACCTCTCTCTCATAATACACTAGTGTTTTAAGTGTTTGGAAGATATAAGGATGAAAGAGAACTTATCAATTAAGGTGAATGGTCAATGACCGATCTGATGATTAGAGATTGCCAGAGACATCTCTTGGTCAATAGATAACAAAAATTAGATCACACATAAACAAACTAGTCAGCAAATTTTCTGAACTTGATAGAATTCTCATTAATTTCTCAAGTGTAGTACAACTTGATAGCTTCAGAATTTACAAGGTCTTTCAAATCTGGACCATCCATTCTAGTCAAAATTAATGCACCACCAGGTAACACTCTCTTCACTACATATGGTCCTTCATAATTAGGAGTAAATTTTCCTCTAGGATCTTGAACATTCGGGAGCACTTTTCTCAAGACTAAGTCTCCTTCTTTGAAATTTCTCGAGTGAACTTTCTTATTAACATGCTCGAGCCATTCTTTGCTGGTAAAGCTGGCCATGATATAAAGCAGTTATCCTCCTTTCATCAATGAGATTCAACTGATCAATCCTATTTCTTATCCATTTAGCTTCATCCAATTCAGTTTCTGCCAATATTCTGAGTGATGGAATTTCAACTTCAACTGGCAAAACTGCTTCTGTGCCATAGGCTAATGAATAAGGGGTTACCCCTGTTGATACTCTGATGGATGTTCGGTAGGCCATGAGTGCAAAGGGTAGCATCTCATGCCAGTCTTTGTAAATGATAGCCATTTTTCTCTATTATTTTCCTGATGTTCTTGTTGGCCGCTTCAACTGCCCCATTCATCTGAGGTCGATATGGGATAGAGTTCCGATGTTTGATTCCAAAGTTTCGGCACAATTCAGACATTAATTTGTTGTTCAAATTGGAACCGTTGTTTGTAATGACTATATCAGGGACTCTATATCTGATTATGATATCTCTCTTGATGAATTTGACAACTACTCCTTTGGTAACATTAGCGTAAGAGAATGCTTCAACCCACTTGGTAAAGTAGTCGATTGTCATTAATATAAATCAGTGACCATTTGAGGCTTTTAGCGAAATTGGCCCTATCATATCCATACCCCACATCGAGAAGGGCTAAGGTGAAGATAGCAATTGCAATTCTTTGGGAGGAGCATTTGTCTTATTGGAATATATCTGGCACAAGTGACAATGTCTCAAGTGTTTGATACAATCTGATTCCATAGTTATCCAAAGATAACCCATCCTCATAATCTTTTTAGCTAGCATATATCCATTCATGTAAGGACCACATATCCTTTCATGGACTTCCTTCATCAACATTTTTGCTTTCGCCTATCTACACATCTCAAGGGAGTAGTATCAAATGATTTTTTGTATAATGTATTACGACTGATCATGAAATGAGCTGCTAAGCGTCTTAGCGTTTTTTGCTCCTTTGTTGAGGCGTTTTTAGCGTATTTGCCGTCTTGGAGGAATTCTTCGATATTAGCATACCAGGGATCTTTCTTTAATACTTCCTCGGTATTCAAGCAAAATGCCGGTTTCTCCAATGCGAATCTTTAAAGGTTGGATCTCAACTCCATCACTGATCTGAATCATAAATGCTAATGTGGCTAATGCATCCGCGAACTGGTTTTGGTTTCTTGGCATATAAGTAAATGATATTTCTTTGAATTTTTGTGCCAATTCTAGTAAATGTTGGTGATAAGGCACCAATTTTACATCTTTCGTCTAATATTCTCCTCGTTTTTGAAAGATGATGAGAGAGGAGTCTCCATATACTCCAAGATAATCTATCTCCAGCTCAAGTGCCATCTTGAGACCCATGATGCAAGCCTTATATTCTACCACATTATTAGTATAAGGGAATGTCAATCTTGCCAAAGCGGGGTATTGATTACCATCTGGTGATATTAAGACTACCTCAATTCCACATCCACATACATTAGTTGCTCTATCAAAGTACAACTTCCATTTAGGGGTGAACTGTTTTGATTCTTTATCCAAATCTGTCAGTAATATGATTTCATCCGGAAATTGAACTTCTCCATCAATCACATTATCTTCAACTAGGTTTTCAGCTAGCTGATTTACAAGCGCCTGACCTTTAACTGAGTTCTGATTCACATAAGTGATATTAAATTCTGATAACAACATTTGCCACTTGGAAATTCTCCCAATCAGTCCTGGTTTCTGAGCTAGATACTTCGAAGGGTCATGTTTCGTGTAAAGCTCTATAGAATAATACAATGTATATTGTCTAAGTCTGTGCATGATCCACACCACAGCACAACAAGTTCTTCTTCAATATACTTCTTTTCACCTTCAATGAATTTTTTACGCAAATAGTAAATAGCCCGTTCTTTCCCATCTTCATCTTTCTATCCAAGCATACCTCCTATTGATTCAGGAAGTACCATCAAATACAGGAAAAGAAGGCGACCACGTGTCGGTGCTACTAACAATCGTGGATTCATTAGATATTGCTTAATTTCGTCAAATGCTTATGGGCAATCTTTTTCCCAATGGATAGCTGCATTTTTCCTCAATAACTTGAATAGAGGGCGATATTTGTCGGTTAATTGTGATATGAACCGAGCAATATAGTTCAAGCGTCCTAATATGCCCCTAACCTCTTTGATCGTCTTCGGAGGAGGCAATTTAAGTATGGCTTTAACCTTATCTGGATCAACTTCTATTCCTTGTTGACTGACTATGAATCCCAGCAACTTCTCTGAGGTCACGCCAAAAGTACACTTCTCAGGATTCAGCTTAAGATGGAACTTATGTAATATATCAAATAATCTCCTCAATATTTCCACATGATCCTCATCTTCCTTAGACTTAGCAATCATATCATCCACATATACTTCGACTTCTTGATGCATCATGTCATGGAATAAAGTAACCATCACCCTTTGATATGTTGCCCAGCGTTTTTAAGGCCGAAAGGCATGACTTTGTAACAAAATGTTCCCCAAGCAGTAATAAAGGTTGTCTTGGTTTTGTCTTCTTCTGCCATTTTAATTTGATTGTATCCCAAAAAGCCATCCATGAATAAAGATAGATGGTTTACAGCTGTGTTATCCACCAAGACATCTATGTGAGGTAAAGAGAAATTATCTTTGGGTGTAGCTTAGTTTAGATCACGAAAGTCTACAGAAACTCTAACCTTTCCATTCTTTTAAGTACTGGGACCACATTGGCCACCCATTCAGGATAATCAGATACCTCTATAAAACCGACTTTTAATAATTTCTTCACTTCTTCTTTAATCTTAAACAAGATATCTGGTCTAAATCGCCTTAAATTTTTCTTCTTTGGTTTGATATCTGCTTTAGTCGGTAATTTATGAACCACTATAGAAGTCCCTAAACCAGGCATATCTTCGTAGGACCATGCAAACACATCTAAGTAATCAGTCAATAATTTTATCAATCTCTCTCATTGTTCAGCGAATAAGGTGGTGCCTATTTTCAAATTTTTAGGCTCATCTTCAATTCCAACATTTACTACTTCTGTGGGCTCACTAATCTCAATTCTACCTTGTTCATACTTTTGCCAACTTTTCTCTATGCCAGTGTGATCACTAATATCACCTTCGATGACTAAGCCAGTAGGGCCGCAAGTGATATCAGTATTTTCATTATCTATCGGCATAGGATATCCCTTACTTTCACCGTTATCATAGGATCTGAATAAAGGCAAGATAAAGAAAAAGGAAGAAAAGTGAGGAAAAAAGAAAGTGATGATATGAATAAAAGAGATAACATAGAAAAGAAACAAAGAAATTTCATTAATGAATATGACTTATGGAGTACATTTTATTTGAGCAACTAACAAAAGAAACAAAACATAAAAAATGCTTCATGAATTCAACCCTTACTCAAAGGTAACCCTAGAGTTAAAGGGAATAGTAAACCGGTTATTCAACTCCTGAACCGGATGGGAGCTGCAAGAAGACTCCATAACTGATGCAATATTCGGCTTCTGGACATGAGAAGGTTGTGGGAATGTGACTCTGATGTCTGGAGAATCAATAGGGGAATTATACCATTCTTCTCCTCTCTTCTTCCGGGCTTTCCTTTTCATCTCTTGTATCTCAGTCGGAGTAGGAACATATCCTTGTCCAAATGTCCCTAAATGTCCCTTTTCTTGAATCATATTGGCTTCTTCAAAAATTTGAAAACCAAAGTCTTTGGATCCTTCATCGCCAATATAAGGTATAGCAGTGTCTTCGAAGATAGCATGATCTTGTTCACCCAGTACCCTAATGATTTGGCCATTTGTTATAAACTTGACCATTTGATGCAGACTAGACAGTATTGCCCCAGCTGAACGGATCCAAGGCCTTCCAAGCAACAACTTGAATGATCTTAGTATGTCTAAAACCTGAAATGGAACAACAAAGTCTTATGTTCCAATAGCAACTTCCAAGTCTATTTCTCCTGATATTCCTCTCTTGGATCCATCAAAAGATCTAACAATTATGGAACTGGATTGAAGATCAGATGCATCGATTTCGAGTAGGTTCAAAGTGGCCAATGGACAAACATTCAAAGATGACCCATTGTCAATGAGGACTCGGGCTACAATCAATCCATTACACTTAGCCATTATAAATAGAGGCTTCATGTGTTGAGTGCCTTTAGCTCCCAATTCATCAGGTGAGAAAGAGATTTGGTCCAAAGCATATACCGAATTCATCATATGTTCCATCGTTTCAGTTGCAACACCATCGGGAACCTTGATTTGTTGAAGTATCTTAAAGAGGGCTTCCCAGTCTTTTTCAGAAGTCAATAATAAACCCATCAAGGATATTTGAGTCGGGACCTTAGCAAGTTCATCGATAATCTTATAATCACTCGTCTTCATAATCTTGGTCAAGGCCGTTTTCTCATCAGATTTCTCCTCCTTTTCCTTAAATTTTTTCTGTAAGAAGAATTCCTCTGCCAATGTTTTCTCTTTTTTGGGCTTTGGGGCTTTTCCAAGTTTGTCGACTATGGGCTTGGGAACTTGATTAACAGCTTAATAGTTGAATAAGGCAGCTTTATAATCTTTTGGTGCAATGGGTACATGGAATTGATACCTCATTGACTTCACCTTATATAGGGCCTCTTTCTGCTCCTCTTGACATTGGATAACTACCCTTTTTGGATCGAACTGGATCATTCCAATAAAAGGCTCAGATTCTTCAATCATGATCATGTTGATCGTGGGCCCATGATTCAAGAGAGGATTGATGTTAACATTAAGGGTTGGAGTTTCAATGAAATCCAGTTGGACCAATTTAGCATCAATGAGGTCTTGAATCTTATTCCGAAGCCTCCAACAATTTTCAGTAGAATGACCTACTTACCCTAAATGATAATCACATTTATGCTCGGGTTAAAGCATTTGGGCTTGTAGTTTTCTCTGGGTATTTCAAAGGTGATTAGATTGTCGACTCTAAGTTGAGCTAGAACTTGGTTAAGGGGTACGGGAATTCTGGTAAACTATCTTTTAGGTCTATTGAATGGTTGGTTTTGGGATTGTGGTTGTTGTGACTGGGTGATGGGCTAATTGGTAAGCGTAGGATTGAGTAGGTTTAGTGTGTGGGGTTGATTGGTAGGCATAGATTGAGTAGGTTTAGTGTATGGGGTTGATTGGTAGGCGTAGGATTGAGTAGGTTTAGTGTATGGGGTTGAGCTGACTACACTGACAATAGTATCCTTTCCTTTGTTGTTATTGAAGTACTTAGAGTTTGTATTCTTTTTCTCCACATAAATCTTCTCGGTAGTAATGGCATTTTCAATTCTGCATTCGGCCAATACTATCTCGGAGAAATTAGCAATAGTATATCCAATGAGATGGATAAAGAATGGTTCTTCCAAAGTATTGATGAAAGTAAAAGTCAAATCCTTCTCTGGGATAGGGGTAGATACCATAGATGCCATTGATCTCCACCTTTGAGCATATTCCTTAAAAGACTCATCTTTCTTCTTCCTCATATTGCCTAAATCCTACATAGATGGGGCCACTTCAATATTGAACTTGTATTGATTGTAGAAAGCCCCAGCCAATTTGTCCCAAGTATTAATCTCATCAAGATCCAATTGAGCATACCATGTCAAAGCTAGACCGGTAAGGCTATCCTAGAAATTCTAGATCATAATTGCTCATATTGAGTGTACCGACTCATCTTCCTCACATAAAGCCTAGTATGCAACTTTAGGCAACCAGTACCATCATACTTTTCAAAGTCGGGAATCTTGAACTTCTCGGGGAAAGCCCCAACTTCGATTGTAGGAAAGTTTGTGATTCCAGCTTGATCAAATCCTTCCATTTTCTCAAAAGCCTTGAGTTTCTCATTGAATTGAGAGAAAAACCTTTTCTCCATCTCTTTGTCTTGAGCCGCAATTTCCTTCTTAAGGCCGGAAGATTTGATCTCGAGAATGATTTGTGGCTCATGATTAATTACTTGTTCCTCAATGGCTTTACCATCTCTCTTTACCCCGGAATGTCCTTTGGTAGTATCTTGAGGGGCCTTTAAGTTTTGTGCAAGAAGATTCATTTGCTCGGTCATTCGAAATATCATTTGTTCTAAAGCAGTGAACCTTTGCTCATAAATTGGATTGAAAATGTCAGAATTATTATCGTTGTTGCTAGCCATTCTGGATTTGGACCTAGTGATGATTGGACTTTGAATCGGGTCGAACCATTTAGGAGCTATCTTTTAGAAACTGGATGAAAATAAAAAAAAAAAATATCTAAGTTTTGAGAAAAATATGTATATTTCTATATATAATTTTTTTTTTTAGCAAAAATCTTGTTATTTATTTACAATTCTCAACAAAACAAGCAAACAGTTAAAAAAATATACACAAAAACAAGCAAACGGTTAGTGAAAAAAATATATACAAAAGAGTTACACAAGAACATGTAGAGATAAGAAAAGAAAAGCATATGCACATGCAAATTGAGATGATGAAGAAGCTTTGTAGCAAAAATCATTTTATTTCATTAAAGCTGAATTTATTCAACGAATCAATACATGACCTAATCATGATAAAACCGAAAAGCTAAACCAAGAGACTACAAACTAAAACAAACACCTAATCTTGCTAGGACACGCTAAACGGTTCTTCAGCTCCTCGATAGTCCTCTTCGCCATTCATAGTTGAGCTTCAAGTGCTTGAACCTTAGCTTGAGAACTTTGCACTTCCTCTTCCATCTCTCGCTCCCTCTTCTTCATTTCTTGGAAGCGAACCTCCACCCGAGCTTTTGTCAATTCTATATAAGCTTGTGTCTCCAGGTCGGAAGTGGTAGGTGGTTGACTCAATACCTCGAGAGCTTGAAATTCCAACCCTTCTACCTTTGCCTTTTGGTTGAGGATTTATTCTTTAGTGACCCGGTATTTCTTCATCTCAGTATTGATGGGTTCTATCATGTAGATCGGTTTGATTTCTTTTGTCTCCCATTTGGCTTGTATCATCCTTAGCTTTCCCTCTCTTTATGCCAAAGGAACGTTGGGGTCACCATAATCCGTATTAACCTCCTCTAATGATGGCTTGCTAGTTATATCTTGAAGTGCTCCATGTGGTCTTATCACACGAGCCGGATAATATCCCATTGACCCGGTTAAACTAATCGAAGGAACTGCCGTATACTCCATGCATCCGGCTATTGCTGCATGAGAATGGAACCACTTAGCAATCCAAAGGAATGTGTGAGTGTAAGCCCTGGAAAATTTCAGTAAATAATCCAAGAATAAACTTCAAAGACAAACTCTAAAAAAATGACTCAAAGTTAAAATCGAACTCTAAAAGGTTCTAAAATATGAACATAAATAAATTTTTTTTCCTAATCTTAAGAAACTGAGAGCCCTTGAAAATAAAATAAGAACCTAAATATCTTTTGAACCAAAATTCTTACATAAGATAATTAGTTGATCTGATTTTTCACTCGGAAATCAAGATAATATGGAAACTCAATTACCACAACAATAATTTCGAGTAATTTAAAATTCACCAAAGCCATTTCATAGTTAGGCTTTGGCACGATTAAGTAAGCTTAATTTGACGACAATTAATCGAAAAACAAATTAATGATCCTGAAAGATAAGATTATAATGAAAGCTCTAATAGACAAACCAAACCTTCGAAAATCATAAAACAGGATCGAGAATAAAATCCCATAACCTTAAGAAGAAGGTCTAATTATTATTATGATAATCAATTCAATCATTAAACCCTAAGTTGAAGTACCATAGACTTGAAAGCAAAACGAAAGTTCAACACTCATCCGATTATGAAATCTTTAAGCCAATCAAATCACTCGACGAATCAAAACTCGTAAGTCAGAGCAATTTAAACCTTTAAAACAATATAAATAATCCCCATAAGGCATTAATAAATTCTTAGACTCAATTTCATCAAAAATTGTCTCAATAACCAATATTTGGTACGATAATCGAGAAAACCCTATCCGATAACGAATGCGATAAATTTTCAAAACAATAAATCAATTTAAATAATCTAGAGAACTGTTAATACTAGATAAATCATCAAAGAATTAATGTTATAAGAAAATATGAATTATGAATAAAACTATTCAGTTTCTAAGTTGGCAAACCCTGGCCTTAGTCAACCGAAAGCCCAAAATCCTAGTTATTTAGATCCGGTAATCCCGAGTTCTTAATCCTAGAAGTTTAAGAACGAGCTTAGTGTTTGGAATAGTGCGTAATAATATAAGAAAACTAAAAAGTATCAGATTGGATCGAAATTAACCTTTTTCGGACCCGAACAGGTACTGCCTCGAAAAGCGTGTCTCGGTGACCGGAATAGTAAAAATATTCCGTCAACACCGTAAAACTCATAATTTTATGAGGAATCATAAAATTACAGTTTCGTAATTTTTCGACTCCTAAAAATATCAGTTATAGCTTATATAAGCGTAATTTGACCGTACCGGTAACTTATTTGATAAATTACTAAAATAATTTAATTAATTATTTCATTTTAATTATTAAAATTCTGCCATTGATTTTTTTTATTTATTTATAATTATTTTTCTCTTTTCAAAAATCTCATAATAAGACACATACATGTGACCCATACCTTTACACTATTGTGATGATTTCTACACCACACTTTGTACTATTCATGTCTTCCAACACTCCATGGCAGCTGCAACAAGCCTCCAAATCTGCCATTTTTCTTTTATTATTTTTATTTATTTAATGATTTAAAAGCTCCTTTTTGTTAATCACATGTGGAAGACAAGTTACATTTCAACTTCAAGTCAAAACCAAACTAAATCCTCTCTCTCTTTCCCCCTAGAATTCACGCCAGCCCCCCCCATCTCTTGCTGCCCTTGCTTCTTTTCCTTTCTTTCATTTAACTCTCTTTAGCCTCTCTCATCTCTCTATAAATAGTCTCTTATATTCACTCCTTCTATTCTTTACAAACCCTAGGCAAAATACTCTCTTATTTTCTTTCTTTCTTGCCTCCTTTGTTCTTGAAGTCTTGCTGCCCCCATAGGAAAAGAAGGCCTCCACACTCATTTCTTGAAGCTTGTTTAAGAAATCATCCTTCTTAAGCCTCAATTGGTGGTATAGGTATATGATAAAGAGGTCTCATGCATCAAAGGACCTTCCATAATGCCTATGAGCAATGGATGATGATGCCAAGAACATGAAACACTCACTTTGATCCTTGCTTATCTTGTTATTTCTATTTTTGTTGTTATAATGTGTAGACCTCACTTTTGCAAGACTTGTTCTTAGTATTTGTTATGTAAAATCTTGGTATATGGATAATGTGGTTGTATGCATGAAGTTGATGCCTATATAAATGTAGATCTTGGTTTTGACACAAATGAGAACTTTAATTTTCGTATCTTGGCAAAGCTCAAATTTAAACACCCCCTTCCAAGTCTCAAATGGAAGTTTTAGTTGAGAAAATGAAGCCTTAAGGAGTAGATATCATCAAGACTTTATTTTAAAAATCAAAGGTGATTTTCAAATGTTATTTTCAAAAATAAAATTTGTATTCTCGGATTCAAACCAAGACCCATTTTCAAAACATATTGTCTAACCCCAAAATGAAGTTTCAAGCTAAAATATGAAGGGCTTATGGAATAGATATCATAGGGAAGTGATTTTAATAAATTGATGGTGGATATACTAGGAGGAAATTGTTAAACAAGTGATATTTACAAGATAAGAAAATTTGATCTTGTGTAAGATTGCATGAATCTCGTATCTAGGGAAGATGAGATATAAAAACCTATTTTTCAAACTCAAAATGGAAGTTTTATCAAAGAAATGAAGACCTTAGGGTATAGGTTTAGTGGGGACTTGATTTCCAAAAGAATAAATGAGTTTTCCTTAAAAGAAATCACTTAAAAACCAATCTTGCAAAATTCGGATTTAGAGATAGCTCCTACTTGAACACCTATTTTCTAAGTCTAAAATAAGGATTTTTATCAAGAAATGAAGGCCTTGAGATATATATTTAGTTGAGGCTTAGTTTTAACAAGAATGAATAGGTTTCACTATGAAATTTTCCTAAAACAAGTGTAGTTACTCAAGACTACAAAATTATTCTAGTTTAACTAAGTTTTCTTGACTTTTTATGAATTTAAAATCTTCTAAGGAATTTCTTGAAATAAATATCAACAAGAACATACGTATAGGAAGATCATAACATGTCATCCATGATAGTAAATCATCCATATTGTATTTACATTTGATCTATGATTTAGAAACATCGCAAACATTCACAAAAACAAATTTTCGAAAGTGAATTCGTTACTGATCAGAACTGATCGGCTTGTTCCGAAGCTGTAACATTTTCAAAACTTAGATATTTTATTATAATTAAATAGATCTTTCGAAGTAGATAGAAATCGGTATATAATTTGCGAAATTCCGAGTTAAAATGACCAAGTTATGGCCATTTTAAATTGAAACTTTTGCTTGTTACGAAAATTACGAACTAAAGAGTTATATTTGATAAGTTGGGATTAGATTGTAGTATGGAGTACTCATTTGGGTATTTCTTTCGTTTAGGGGAATTCGGATCGGAGGATTTCTTGCCACCGGACTACTACGATTAGAGAACGGAGTCCATGGCCGAGTGAGTTTCTACTTCCTATTACATTCCTGATTGTGCTTGTAAATTTAGTCGCACTAGATTGATAAGCAAAGATAAAATGGAGATGTATGATGGGTAATTATGGGGTTATATATGTGTTGATGATGTATTGAGCAAACCGTGTTAAGAATATCGAAACCGGGTGATTAATGATGAATGTTTATTGCTATATTATTGATTGTCTGCGTAATTGGTTGATCACTTAAGAATTGGAATAATGACTATTTGGAATGATAAACTAATATGGACATAATCACTTCACGTTGGGGATGGAGCATTAGCATATTGTTTCAGTTATCCGGTATCCATAAAACGGAATATTTATGTGAGGGTAACCGTGACCTGAAGACGGAATATTATGTGAGGGTAACCGTGACCCGAAAAAGGAATTGACAGTACTGCAGGAGTCGTGAATCTGCTAACCCCGAATAGAGGGCGTAAATCTATTCACATATGATTTCCAATTGATCATATGTTTTGTATGATTCATGTGTTTGTTGCATTCATATGATTGATTAAATAACTTGCTTGATTGATTGTTGGATGCGTAATTTATGGAAGTTCTCACTCACTAAGCTAGTGTAGCCTACCCTCCCACAGTTATTGAATGTTACAGGTTGATTTAAGATTACGACTCGAAGATCGAGATATCAAGAAACCCGAGTATGAGTTTGAGCTTCCAATAAGGAAGCAGTGTACGAGAAGGCTTTAGTCAGGTTTAGTGAAGTTGTGTTATGATAGGTCTTATGTAGTGGTGACCTATGAGATTCTATGTATGTCTTTTGTTTAAGGTTGAAGTTGGGAATTTTAACGAGGGTATGCCCCTAAGAAGTGTAATTGATTATATTTGAAGTTAGTTACATTCCTTATATATTGTTGGATAACTTATATCAATATGAATTGCTATACTTCAATCGTGTCTCCTTAATGTGTTGTACGCCTTGTACATAGTATGGAAGCCCTTGCGTGATGAAGGTAGTCATTCTTAGGCTTTAGTATTGTGTACGGTGGACTGCCACGTTTAGGGTACCACTCGGGGCGTGATAGTGAGCTTCTAGGTCTTGGAGTAAATGCACCCACTTATCGGTTCTTGGAAGATCTTGAATGCGGACTCTTTCACTAAAGCTCAAAATAAGATCATAATCGTCTCTAATGTGGCAAGCCGGACTTAAATTGCTCCCATAATCTTTAGTGTGGCTAGCAAACCAACCTATCAAAAGTGTCATACTAGACTTGAGCTTCCCATGGCCTCTATTCTTCAAGTGGTTGAGAGATCTATTTTATTCAGTAAGCAAGGCCGGGATATAAGACTTTCCTACAAAAACTGGTCTACTAATTCCACCACACGATAGTAGATGAATAGATCCCCATTCGAGAAGAGGATAGTACCAAATACTGCGGCTATAAAGGCATTGATGCGATTTTGTTTCCATGCTTCTACACTTCCACAAAAGATGGACTTATTGTCCTTGTAACCATTTGGAGATCCAAACCATTTGAACAAGTCAGAAAGCCGAATAGAGATCGAATTGCAATTTTTGAGAGCTTTAGATACATCGGTCCTCTTAATCCCTAAAAAGGAGTTGAACAAATTGATCGGCCCTTTACTAAGTTGAAGGGCATATATTCCTGCATGAGTTAGTGGAGCTTGAAGAAGTCTTGTATATTCCTAAATAGTAGGACTCAAAGTGTGCTCACCAAGGCAAAAGGCGGCCTCATCAATATTCCATAAGTAAACCAAGGCCCTAAAAAGATGAATGGGGACCTAGAACTTTGGTAGAGAAAGAATAGGGCCTAAACGATCTTCAGTGAATCCTCTTTGTCTTGGCTTGAAAGTTTGTAACCACTTGATCAAAATGGGCATCGGACTAGTAGGCTCATGAACATGGATCTTGGGAATAAGAGTGGCCCACATGTTGCCACTACACATACTGCTTACCATACTTCCTAATCTACATATTACAAAAGAGATATGTTACAACACGGTATATACATTTACAAAGGACAAAGATGACGTTTTAAGGATTTACAAGACACATTTACATAACGGATTACAAAGGAAAGTTAACTCCTATAAATTCAGCTTTTGTTTTGTTTTGTAAAAAGGTTTTGAAAAACACTTTGATGGGCCACAATGCTTGATCATCATCTTCTTCATGTAGTGAATGGAAGAAGGGTGGGTTCTAAAGGTCCCTTAATTAATGGACCAAGGGCCACATTAACTGGAATGGGAGGCTAATTCATGTCTGGTGGGTAACCACAACACCCGAGACCTATTGGTGCCACCTGTCCTAAGTTACCTAAGGTGGCCCGGATTTGACCACATCTAGTACACACTTTTCTTAAATTCAACCTTGCTCCTAGTTAGGGGTATTTGCAGAATTTTCCTTTTTTATTTTTTTCTTTTTTTTCTTCTTTTTTTTATCTGCATCACTTAAACAAAAATATTAGTATAACTATTTACAAATATGCAAGATATTTATAAAAGAAAGCAATTTAAATATGAAAAACATAAAGTGGCTAGCCCTCTAAAAGATTATCCCCAGTGGAGTCGCCAAGCTATCGAGCCTGGGTTTTGATTTCCAGTTCGATTTCTTTTAATCCGATTCGTACAAAACCCTAACCCATTCAATATGAATCATCGACTAAGAATTAAAGAAAATTTTGAATTTTGAAAATATTTTGGAGTCACCACTCGACTAAAGTCGAGAAAAAAGATAAATAAAAACCAATGGGTAGGTTGATTTCGATTTTGCTACTGATCTGCTAAAAAATCGTTTTGAAAACAAGAACCAGAAATTAACTTGAGTCTGGGGGCTAACCTATTAAAACATAAACGGTTACCACTTTAGCTTTTCAATTTTAAATTGCTTTCTTTTAAACTTTAATTTCAAAATCTAAACTATTTACAAGGCTCTAACTATTTACAAATATGTACAAACTTACTTAAACTAAGAGAAACAAACAAAGTCACAAAAATAAATTTTTGACATATTTTGAGTCGCCCATTTAGATACCTACGTACCTGTTAATCGAGATCAGACCACACGTAGTTCTTTAAGAAAAATTTAGTTTGTTGGTTAATTTTAGTATTTTGAAATCTTATCACTTTAAGTTCATTAAGTTTTATGATTTAATAAAAATTATCTAATTTTATGTGATTCTTAAATCTATCAAATTAATTTTGAACAAATTTATAAAAATCAAATTTTACTAGGTGTCAAAACGATTTTTTTTTAAACAAAAAAATTATCATAATATCAATCATCACAAATACTCATGTAAAACTATCACAATTATTTATAAACACAAACTTCACACTGATATCATATATTAACATCAAACAAATATTACTATGATTAATATTATTAAAACTTCAACCAATTTCACTTATTAGTCTATTTCTGCGAAAAAATATATTTATTACTAATTATATATAATCTATTATTATATAATATATACATATACATATATATGGTAAGGAAAACTTACCTGGATGAAGATCGATTGAAGATGACCAGGGATGAAGACCGCGACAGCGTGCAGAGGATCGACGAGCAGACGAACAAAGGACGACTCGCGATGATGAGGATCGACGACGATGATGACCAAAGCAGTCCGGTGATGGCAACAGCAACGGCGGATAGTCGATGATGATGTGGCAGTAGACACAAACGAAGGCAGATTAACAAGGATGGGAGATAAGTGATTAAGGGCTTTTGAAGTCCCACGATTCCAAACAAATCAATGTAAATTAATTGTTTTAATTTTCCCTGCAAGATAAGAAATTTGACGATTAGAATTGAGAACCCTAAATCAAGAACAACTTAAGAACGAAAATCCAAATTAAAATTAAATTGGACGGAGTTTTGAGAAATCAGACCTTCCTCCTTACAAAAGCAGAAGATGAGGAGGGTATTTATAAGTTTTAATTCGACTAAAACCTTCCTAATCAATCAATCCCGAACCTAAGGCTTGTAAAACACATTTTAGGCATAATTTGAATAATCTGAGTCAAAACTGATGTAACTTTCTAATTATATGCAATAAATGATGTGTGCCTCCCATATTGTAACATTCTAAATCATTAAATTGTCTAAAAAACAACTTTCACACATTTTTTAATTTTTTAGGAAAGTATCAAAAACGAGTTTTTCCCAAATTTGAAGTTCGGATTTGAAAGAGTAATTATTGATGAAAACATGTGATTTTTATACCGAAACAAACTATTCCATGCCTAGTTTCCAAATCTGCCTTCGGTTCATAGAAAAAAGGTCCGAAAGTGGGCCGAAAACAAGCTCAAAGTGGGCTAGTTGGGCTGCCCAACGAAGAAGAAGATGAACAGTATTTTTTTTTCAGATTATAAAACTATATTATATACATGTATATTACATCCATTACATTTATTTCCTTTAATTTGATTTATTTTTCCTAATTTTTATTTCTAATCATAATGCTAAAAAATGGCCAAAAAAAATCCTTCAATTTAGCCATATTTGCACTAATATTAACATTTAATTATTAATAAATTGACAAAAAATTTGTCAAAATGAGATGTCTATAGGTATTTTTAGAATCTTTGAAGCATATGATTTTCTAAACACATAGGGAAGAGTCGTGCCTTTTCCTAAAAGTTGTCTTATCTTTTGATAAAATAAAGATTCTTAATCAAACATGTCTGAGTTATGATATTACAGTCATTGAATTTAACAGATGAAAGAATCTCCAAGAAAGTTAATGTATAGAAAAGAGAAAAATCAATTCAAGCCAATCCAAGTTGTAGAACTTAACTGATGCAAAATGAAAGCTAAACTAAAGAAGCTATTAGTGTGGAATTACAATTCCTGAAACTGAATTTTGCTAGGATATAAAAGTAGAGGGTACCATCAGCAAGGCCTTAATGTGATTTTCATTGAGCGGAGCAGATACGAGTCCAATTTGGTTCATTTACAATCTCCGCAACGTATCAACAATGTCTTCTTGGTGTCGATCAGACTGTGCGGATATGCGGTGCTGACCAATCACTTTGTGGTAGAAGGCATCCAAAGCATAGAAGCCTTTTTCTAGCTTAGTATGTAATCCATTGATCCCGTAAAAAATCCAACTAAAGTAGGGGAAAAGAATCTGAGGCTGAGAAGCTTTCCGACATGGCCACTGTCTCATGAATCACTTGCTGGAAATTTCCAAATTCACTCCAATGAAATTTTTTCCCAAAAGCAACCCTGCAAGTGATACTAGCAGTAAGTTTCATAAACTTTTGGCTTAGATCGACCTTAGCACCTTTGGAAGCCGCCTGAGAGATTGTACCCACCAAGGATTCAATCTCTTCATCCCTGACAAATTGAAATGATTGCACCTTTTTGGTACTAAACAACTCAAGCACACAAATTTTCTACATTTATCTCCAATAATCTCCATATGACTCAAACGCCACATCGAAGTAATTGTAAAAAATCCTTCCTATGCCAACCGATTTAGGTCGGCTACAGCAACTAAGATCATGAGTTTTGAGGACTTATTTTGCAGCCTCAGTCGATGAGGCTACGAGATGCGGCATGCTACCAAGTTGGAGTAGCATGACAGGGCCATATTTTTTGGACTGTTCCCATAGAGATTGGTGAGGAAGTTTTCCAAGTTGGCGCAGATTTCCTAGAATTGAAACCTAAGAGGTAGGGTTGTAAACGAGTCAAGTCGAGTCAATGTAATACTAAGCTCAAACTCGACTTGAATAAAAAACTTGAAGCTTGAACTTGAACTCAATCGAGCTTTTATTTTTAAGCTCAAACTCGACTCGATTTAATACTCGATAAACTCGAACTCGACTTGATTAAGCTCGATTACTCTTTTAAATATTGATTTAACTATAAAGAGTATTTAATATATGATAAACTCGAACTCAACTCGGCTCGATTTAATACTTAATTAAGCTTGCGAACTCACCAAGCCAAATATTTTAAAACTTGAACTTGAAATCGGTGGCTACTCGAGTAGCTCAAACTCAAGCTCGACTCGATTGTAAGTAAGTCGAATTAGAACTTTTGTCAAGTCAAACTTAAATAACTTGTAAGCTGTCTAAACTCACTTACAATCCTACTAGGTAGTCCTCAAGGCATGTTTCTTTCTTTCTTTTTTTTTTTTTTTCATTGAGCTTCTTCAATTAAGGCAGAAGGAAAAGGAATAGGAATAGGAATGTAATAAATGCTACTACAATGTGTATATCCATGGAAAGTTTTCTCCTTTGTGGTCATCACAGCATAAAATGAATGGTGATTGAATTTATAGAGATGCTGTGCTTCCATTTAGATCCACTCACCATCGATGGCAGCGCAAGAAATTGGCTGCTTATAGGATTAAACAATGCAAATTATGGAAAAAACCAAAAGACCAATATTACACACAATATGTACATATAAATTTTTTACTGTATATTAGTACAATAGGCCCACTTGTGATTTGCATATTTTTTATATGTTAAAATTTTATAATATTTACATACCTTATATGCATATCAAGTAGGGCATAATAGCAATACTAATAAATCTTTTAACCAAGTAATGACAGAGCAATTCTCACTTGTAACATGTGAGATATTATAATTTGTCGCTTAATATAAGAATTCCCATATTATTGCCAATTTTTCATTTTGTTTACCTATTATCGATCCTTTTATTTTCTTTGTTTGTTTTTTCCCCCTATTTTAAGAATCCCTTGATCTCGATTGGTCTTTTTCTTCATATATAACCCATAATCCTGCAAGATAAAAGATTTGTAGAGAATACTTCCACGATTTCTTTGATCATTTGTATACACTTATAGAAACACTGATGTACTATTGTACTGGATTTCGTAGTTTGTTATAGGAGACTCCAATGTAGAATGATTAACCCTAGTACACACGAAGAAAAATGACCATCTTACCCTCTATCATAAAATTACAATTATATGGATTAATACGCTCTCTTGATCTCAAGGTGTTAAATTCAATATGAGATTGGTATAATAATGATTAAAAATTGTGGTGGTGGATAAATTCTTGAAAAGAACTTCAGCATGCTAATAAGCAATGCTTAATATCCACATGTACAGTGTGATCATTTATTACAAAATTGCTAAATGTTTAGATAGCACGAAGGTTGTCACTACATAGGATAATAGGACGCTAAAAAAGTAATCCTAATTTTCCAAGTAATATATTAGACAAGTGGATTCAATTATAGCACAAGCGATAGCTCACTATCCAATTTCCTTGGAGTTGCATAACAGCTAAATAGATTAATTCTTAGATTACTAGAAGACAAGATTACACCTAAGGAAGATAGGATACCCTATAGTGGACTGATAAGTGTCTAGATAACTGCCCCTTTGAGATTTGCAAAGGTAGTTAATGAGATAGAGTAAATTATACAAGAATGTATCAATGTTTGGATGTAAGTTTATTTAAAGTATCAAAGTTTTGAGTAGTTAAAAAGATGTATAAATGTTTCAAAAAGTGTATCAAATGAGGTATCAACATTTTGTAAAGTTTATTTGAGATAATTTTTGGATTAGTTTTCACTTAAATCTCTTTAGCTTTTCACGAATGATCAATTATTATTACCTTATATGACTTACTTTATTAGATGATGATACCTTTTTTAACCATTCAAAACTAATACCTTAAATGAACTCCTCCCCAAACCTCTTATCTCTTTTTGACTACTCAAAATGTTGATACATTAAAAAAACTTACCCTCAAACGTAATAACTTTTGATGTAATTTACCCTAATAAGATGTGGGAAGCAAAATGGGAAGTCCTAGGGATAAAGCTCTAAATAGATGGTGAAGAACTCATTTAGTTGCTGGAATATGATTATTGTTTAGAAAATATATGTATTGACTTAATTAGCTAGTGAATTATAGAATGATATTGGTCTAGTAATATAAAGTGATGTAATGTACCAATAATCTCATTATTGGCTATAAGATTTTGCAGTAGGGAAACCCACGAGTGCCAACTTGTATAGGCAATTGTTGAAAGATGGAAAATAGAATAGTCTCACATGGACAAAGGGACAAAAGTAACTAAAATATAAGTGATAATGGTAGCAAGTATAGATTACCTCAAGCCTTTGGCATTTTAAACACAAAGTTACCATCAATTAATATGGTCCAATTCTACACTGACTCTCCCATACATAAACTATAGGTTCTACATACTTCCAATAGCAACAAAGGAGTTATAAACTTATCACTGGCTTTAAAAGGCTTATGTAATGGTGTTTAAGGTCAAGAGTAAATTGAAATTGACATAGGTAGATGGCGTGAGGAGTGTGAGTGACATAAATGCTAAGAAAGGTGTAGAGATTACTCAAGAATCTAATGACAAATTGACAAGAGATATTGCATATGTAGTGATGTTGAAGTGCATGATCGCCGCCTGATGCAGTATACAACATGAAAATATATCACAACTTCGTTGATTCTCAAAATACCAAGAATAGTGATCTTTAAAATTTATTGATTCTAAGAATATCTAGTCTAATGGCATCAAAAAATGAAATATAATCTAATTTTGGGATTTAGGAAAAAGAGTAATGATGGCTCTATAAATTTAAAAAAAAAAAACTATAATCGATTATCTCGTTTGCTCTAGAACATACATATATAAGTAGGTTAGAAAGCTGCCCAAAATAGAACTTGAAAAACTTCCAAAAATAAAAAAGTCACCAAATTTAAGGACACAAAGTACATAACAATATGAATAAAATATCGCAAACGGCATATAAAACTAATGAGGCTATAATGAGTTTTACAAAACTAAAACTTCCCATAAATATAAAAAATGTTCGTTTAAAGGCCTAAATGAAGGAATTTGCCATAAAAACAACGTAACTCACCCCTAAACAGAGTGACTTTTTCCTGTTTGCCTGTTTCCTTCGTGATAAGGACCTATATTTTTAGAAGTGCCACTAATCAGTCTTTACCCCACTTTCTCAGGTATTTGTTTGTCATTTCTTCCACTTCATCATCCATGCCACATCATTGCCAATAAAGGTCATTGGCATAAATATGAAAGACTAGGATGTTAAAGTCCTGAGAGAGGATAAACAAAGAGGTGTTACTCTAATGAAGAATTCTATAGAGGAGAAAGCTATTGAAATGATGGAATTTGGCATGAAAAGTGTCCATCACTATAATAAAGCAAGTTTTTTATGATGAAAAGATAGAGAAAGCTTTTATTTTCACTTCTGCAAAAGTAGTTATTTTTTTTTTTTTTTATGGCAATATGTAGATGCATTTTTTTAATTCGCCTCCATATAGAGGCAATTTGTATAGGCAAAATTAAAACTCGTACGTGGGCGGGATTGAATGGTGAAATGAAGCATAAAAGGTCGAAAAAAGAAAACTAAAAGTTCTAAAAGGAAAAAAAAAAAAAAAGGAAGAATAAAACTTAAAAACTAAGTAAATGAAAAGTACAAACCTTATTTTATGTTGTAAATCCTCTATCAATCTTTCATCTCTATCTCTATCTCATTTGTCATTCTCACTCTCCATTTACTCTCCAATTCTCTTAGGTCTCACATAATATCAAAGGAAAAGAAGTTGAAATCATGAAAATGTGAACCTGTGTAAGTACATTTCATTATAAATTCTTGTAACTAACTTTAATTTTGTTATTAAGAAATTTCATCCATGGGTTTTAATTAATAGGTAGGGATTTGAAACTTTTATTGTGCTATTGTGATGCCCAAAGGAAACATAAACTTTAAGTGGAAGAAAAAGTTGAAAAAATCACTTAGAGAAGAAATCACATAACACTCAAAATTATAGCTCATTCCATATCAAAATGCGTAAAGTTAAACTCCCCTAAATTTTCTTCTCTAATAGGTATTTCCCTCTTCTTCTCTTTGATTTCATATTCCATTATGTAACAGCGTGTTTTACTGTTCTTGTTTAATTTCATGCTAAATGCCTATTTCTTGCATCTAGATTCATAGTTTAGTTTAGCTATCTGCTTATATCTTTATTACATAATAAAAAGATACGATTTTGGGTTAGAGGAATGATTTAAGGAAACTTTAGACACATTTGCAAAATTAATTAGTTGGATCCATGTAAGGTAACAATACCATTGATATAAGCAAATAAAACTAACGGCTTAGACCTGGGGTTTGTTTGGTTTTTCAGAAAAAGATGAAACTTTTTAAAAGATGGATTTTGATGTGTTATGAAATGGTTTTGTTAGTACTTGTACATGATGGTGGTGGTTGTCTTTGGCACTTGATGGCATTAGATAAATCATAGAAATAGTAATTATAAGTTGGCAAAGGATGGCCTTTTATCCAAGGTGTGTAGCATTTACCTGCGTTATTTACTCATTGTTTTTGTGTGTTTCTATAGCTTTAGTTAATATGTTGTGGGTTCATATAGAAGGATCAAATTACCTTAAAAAAGATATAGAAGCATGGATCCAGTTATTCGTATAATTAATAGATCTTGGCATCCTTTGACTTATATAATTACCCATCCCCTTTCGGAAAAGGAAAACAAAGTCCACATATTTTGTTTGTATATGCTTTAAGAAAGGGAAAAAAATTAAAAAAGAGCAGCCTTTTATGGAGTAGCATCAGCTTTGCTTTCCTTTTGTTGATGCATTTGGTTAAATCAATTCAATTTATGCTATCATATTAGAGAATTCATGCATGATATGTACGTTGAATTGAATTCGATATCTCAATATGTTCTTGACATTATATCTTAGGATCATTGTGATATTAACGTGTTTTTAGATTTGAATAGTTCCTTAGTTCTTTAAGTTGCTTCATTGTTGCATTTGTTGATTATTTGTAGTTTCTATTGAAGCTTCCTTCTAAGTTTGTGTTATTTCTTACTATTTCATCAATTGAGCAACCAACAATCAACAATATGTCAATTTGTAGACAGTTTAAGCTCAATATATATTTTCTAGTTTTATGATGACTGTCTCTCCATAATTGGTATATCTTCTCATGTTAACAAAAAAAATGCTCTGTTGTTTTGTGGCCACTTCATTACCTCTTTACCTATGGAATGCCTTACAATGCCTGGGAGTGTATATTTGTCAAGGGGGTATGTGAATCTATATATGTATACTATTTTCTTAAATATTAGATCTAAATCTGCTAGATGTCTTGTGCTTTTCTATTATATTATTAGTTGGTTTACTTCATTTCAAAATCCATTATTGCATGAAATACTACACCCTACTACTCTACTCTTAGTTGGTTTACTTCATTCCAAAAACCATGAATGCATGAATTACTACACCATGCTAGAATAATCTTGAGAATTTACTACACCCTGTTACTATACTAATGGTTGCTTTTCTTCTTTTTTTCACTATATTGGTCTACTAATAAGTATATGCTTCTTTGTGGGCTAATATTATTGCATCAATAATTAATCTACCTTCTATGATGATTGCAATATATAATGTAAATGTTGTAGAAGTTAAATGGAACATAAATTTCCTAGCAATTTTATTTATCACATGTAATGCTCCATGACATGCTTACAGCTGATCGGATGGGCTTGTGAGTATACCATATCTGAGCTTTTACATAAAACCAATAATTCTATCTTATATATATATATATTATATTTTAAAAGTACTCGTATAAATGATAATAAAGCTTATAAGAGGCATGTATGGTGATTGTTTATATATATGTGAGTGTTTGTGATAGTCATGATTCTAAGGCTTTGCTCTCTAGTATAATATTGAATGCAGTAGGCTTCCATCCATTTGACATACGACTAATTTATTGTTTGTATGGTATAGTTATGATGCATTATTTTTTTAATAGAATTGGATAATGTAGTATTTAAAAAAAAAATGTCATGAAGCAAAGGATACGGGATAAATACAAGGTTAATAGTTTAGAGAGAGAGAGAGAGAGAAATAAATACCAATTTAGCATAATAATGATGGCATGTAGTGGGGTTGGATCTGATCACATAGTCATGTGTGTGTAACATGCGTCTCGCACTACAAATAGCCTCAGAGGAGTGAAATGGAAGCACACACAAGGGATGACTAAGAGTGAAATGGTAGAGAGGAGAAGTAGGTAATCTCAGGGAACTCAAACGCACAGGTAATAGGTAGATGAGCTAAATAGCATCAACCCCATTATTCTAGAGTAGAGGCTATATATTCTTCGCTCTGGGCTTTATTTGACCTCTTGTGGAAATATTTCGGCAGCAAGGCAACGTTTCTATCCAATTCTAAATCCTCCCAAATGAGGAGGAGCTCTAGGTATTTATACAGTTAGGCTCTTAATGACGTCCGTTGGATCGTATTGACCATCAATGGATGAGATGAGTCCTCCTAATGATTGATTTCTCCATGGGCTCTTTGACTTATACAAGGCCTCTTTAAGTGCATGAGCTCCTTAAGAAAGGACGAGAGCAGGCGGGTTAACCCGATTTAATGGTCCCTACCTGTTAGGACCTGGACCCACCACTTTATCTAAAACAAGCTAATCCAGCTCTCCAACTACATATAACTTGCAGTATTTTATGTAAGGTTGTCCTTAAAGAAAGGTTTGAGTAATTGTTTGTTTAAATCTCCAATAAGAGCAAATTTGAAAACTATTAATTCATAAAAATTTTTAGAAAAACATAACACCAACATCACATTCACATAAAAGATATAAACCTACTACAAACATATATACATATAGATTTTATAGAAAAAGGCTTATAAATAAGCCATAAGCAAAAATACATAAGTTTAACAAAATTTATCATAACTATTACATGTGTTCCAAGAAACTTCAAGCTATTCTATTACAAAAAGTTATCAAAGCTAAAGTCAAACCCTTAGTCTTCCCAATCATCTAAGCAATCCTTAAAATCCATTTCGTATCCCATACTAGTGTAGAATTCATCACTTTCATCAACACTTGAAATATGAAATAATGAGCCAAAGGGCCAATACACAAGTAACAAAAAAAAAAAAAGGCGAGTGGCATACAAACTTATAGTAAATGCAAATGCAACATCCAATAAGTTATTAGAAAATCTTTAAATTTAGCCAAACATGAGTATTCAAACTCCGAACAACAAGGATATTTAGGATGGTCCTGAGTAACGATCTCGACGCTCAGGGGGTTGATATAAGTTGTTTGGGGACTTATATTTCCTAAATGATATATCCATAAACAAAAAAAAAAAAAGTCTCATTTAGGGTTCTCAGTCGTTTCTCATCTTCAATTAACTTAATCCATAATATCACATAATTCAACTGTTCTCATAAACATTTAAATTAAATCATATTATTTCATCTTAAGAATAAGCAAACATTATATCGATGCTAATAACCACATCGACTACTCGTCGTATCACTTATGAAAGTCATTGCATCATGACATGGGTGGTCTAAGTGCTTAAACTATCATGCCCCCAATCTAAGCAGGGTATCGCTCCCCGAACCAGATTCATTGATGTAATAAACAATCAATACAAACAAAATTTAAGTTATCTTAAATTAAAGTAATTTAGTATGCCTAACCTAGGTAAGAAAATAAGCATGTTACCGTGTACTTTGATAACTAGGTTTATCAAGCAAAAGTCCAGTATTCGAACTCAGTCAAGTACGAGAATCTGTCAAAGAAATCATTTAATATAAAACATCATTAATTCACAATTATACATTAACTCATTAAACCCTTGTCAAACTTAAGTAAAGTTTGAATAAACACATAATTCATATTCACACACAATATATATATACACACACATAACATTCCTTTATTTAAACTTAACCATTGTGGTTCATTCAACTAATATAACACATTAACTATCATTTATCTATTTCATTTTAGCTCAAAAAGATTCATTTCATACTTAACTACATACACTTAATTAGTAAAACAAGTTTTCAACTTTATTTGAAAAACATAGTAGCAAGAAAAAATTAAAATTTGGACCTTGATATTTTTTGAATTTGCAAAAACTTAAAACATGAAAGTTCTAGATCTCTTTTTAATATTTTCAATGCCATTTGAATCACCTCAATCCAAGTTTGTATAAAAAAGTTATGATTAAATTACAAAAATACTATCGCGCTGCTAGGGGGCTTATCCCACCCATGATTAGATGAAAATGCATGATCAAAGGCTAGCACACCCTTGATCACGCCCGTGATTATATGGAAACACATGATTAGAGGCTATTACGCCCTTAATCACGCTCATGATGAGTTACCTGTCAAATTTTTGGAGAAGTTGAGATTATCATAGGGTCTATCACGCTCGTGATTAGTGTCATGTCTCCGATTTTCATGTTTTTCCTTCATTGTTTCTTCAAAATTCAACTTCTTAACTATATCTTATCATACCCTAAGCTCAATGTGAACATCATTAATCATGTCTCATGCAATTATCAACACAAAACAAGTACAAAATCCACATTCAACACTTCATTTAGCCAATTCAACTTCTCTAAACTATCCCAACACTTCTTATTTCAAACCCTAAACATCTCTACACTTCAAGTTATTTACTTAACACATACTACAAGCTCAATAACCAACCAAATACAACCCGATATACATCTAACACACTCAACTCATTATACTCAATTTATGGCATGAAACCCCACTTTCACAAGAAAAATTAAACAACATAATAAATATATAACCAACCAAATACATACCTTAAGAAGCTCTATGTCTTGTTGAAAATCAATTGAACAAACTTATATCACTTGGGCTCAGGATCTTGACCTTGTTAAGGGCTTAGAGTGCAAGGTTTTGAAGGAACAAGAGAAAACAACTTATAAGAAATGTAGTGAAATTCATATGGCTTTTGGGGTCTGTTTTGAGAGTGTATTTTTTTTTATCAAAAATGGGAATTGATCTTATCCTAAAGTTGACTTGAGGGGATGCTATAATAGGGCCTTTATTTGCAAGGGCTTGGGCTTGATTTTGGGCTTTAAAGCTGTGTTTTTAGGCTTATTTTCATGACTAAAAATTCTGCTATGTATAGAAAATGTATTGAGCATGTTTAACTTATTTTAAACCAATTTTCATACACTTTATTATACTTAAAAATTCATAAACATAATATTTATTCACACTAAGATATATCAATATTCAAATACATTAATACAACACATATACCACATACTAACACAAATCATATACATCATGTTTCAAAATCATTGCATTAACACACATGTGTAATATATGAATTTGGGAATTATGGCTATTTCACTACTCCAAACTCACCATGTCAAATCTCCCTTAGTCATCACAATTTCATGGACTTGACTCTTTAGGCCCTGCCACTCAATACAAAGAGTCGAGATCCAGATTTAACCCTCTATAATATAGATGTCAATATTTGTGATAGTCATGATTCTGAGGCTTTTCTCTCTAGTATAATACTAAATGCAGTAGGATTCCATTCGTTCGGCACACGACTAATTTCTTGTTTGTATGGTGTAGTTATGATGCATTATTGTTTCAATAGAAATGGATAATATGGTATTTAAAAAAAAAAAGAATTGGATAATGTAGTATTTAAAAAAAAATGTCATGAAGCAAAATATAGGATAAATACAAGGTTAACAATTTAGAGAGAGAGAGAGAGAAAGAGAGGAGAGAGAAGGAAAAATAAATGCCAATTCAGCATAACAGTGATAGCCTGTAGATGTATAGAGTAAGTGTTAGCTTATATTAATCCCCTTTTCCCATTGGTCAAAAGCTTTAAAATTAACAAGATAAAAGGTGATGGGTAAACCATGTTCAGCAGGTTTAGATAAACATAAGATTATCATAATTAATCTTGCAACAGACTTGATAGATTATGTAGTGTACTTTAGGAAAGTTTGATGTATTTTGTATCATATTTTTGGGGTCTCTTTGTATTCTGTGACTTGTTTCAAAAAATTTAGCATATGCTATGGCTACTACCCTTTCTTAGTTCCCATCATAAATATATCAAGAGATACTATTGAGCTTCTTGTCGATTGTTGCACTGTATAGTTTTAAAATGATAAATTGTGTGGGACCTATATAGTTCTCTATAATGCTAGCCATTTTATCCAACAAGATCTTTGTATTGTTGCAATGTCATGATGGGAATAGTTGTTCCATACCTATAGAATTCTCTATGGTGTTGCATTACCCCAAAAAAAAAAAAAAATTCATAACTTGCTTTGCAACCATTGTTTCATACCTTATCAACTTCTTGTGTGCTTGCATTGTATAAACCATTTGTATGAGTGATATGTTGCTTTCTGTCTCTAATAGGATAATATAAATAAAAACCTATCCAAAACCAGTTAGCAATAAGTTAAAATGGACAAGAATAAATGTTTATGCATTGTTTTACATATTAATACATTATGGATGTTATGTTATCTATGATTAGAAAGATATATCAACTTCTTATTTATTTTTTCATTTATTTAATTTAAAAGAAACAGAGTCATTATGTTCTCTATGATTGGAAATATCGCCACACTAAATTCACATGGCATTTTTATTCATGGTGAGTATGTTAGGGTTTGGCTAATTTTGCTAGACTAAGGTCTTATGCCCATTACCCAGCTTGTTAGTGGAAATTAAATAAATAACCACATGTGATCTTTGTGGATGTATGCAAAAATTTTAAATATTACAAATAACCTCCAATAGTTTGATAGGAAAAAAATATAGTAGTTTTAAACAAATCGAAAATCCAATGTTTTTAGAAATAATATTATTAATAGGAACTTAAAATCATGCCTCGAACATATATTTGAAAAGGTGTTTTTTTGAGATATAATTTTAATACTTAACGTTAGTTTGGAAATCATGTCTTAAAAACATAATATTAACTCAAAAGTAGAAAAAGTTTCTTCATTCTTTACCATATTATTCTTGCCATTCATAATATTCAAGTAGATGCCAGAATGTGCCAAACAGACAAAAAAAAAATGCTTATAGTTAGATATGGTAATGTAATTTATTGAGAATAAAATTGATCAAAGTAGATTTTATATCGCTTTTCATTTAAAATGTATCATAAATTTCATTAATTAATTATATTGATACTCTTACATTTAAATTAAAATTTTATTTCTCATAATGGATAGGAGTTAGATAAATAAGGCTAGAAACAATATTGAGCATAAAGAAGGTGTTGAAGAATTCATTGAATTTGCGTTTTGCAATTCATCTTATGATGGAAAGATAATGTGCCCTTGCGTGAAATGTGTCAATTGATCCTTACAAACATATAATGATGCTAAGGTGCATTTGATTTGTGGTGGTTTTTCAAAAGAATATACACTTTGGGTTTGTCATGGGGAAGAACCACCAATTGACATTACTTCTTCAACTTTTTCTCCCTCTAATTCTCATGCATAAAGAATTATACCTATTGGGCAATGTAATTCTATACATATGCATCAATGGAGAGCAGATGATATTATGGTATTATTGAATGATGCATTTGGTATACATAATCGGGAAAATGAAGGGGCAACTGCTTAACAAGTACAAAGTGGAACATTTGATATGGATGAATCATTTACTGTAGGTAATGATTTACATCAGCAATTTGGTATAGAGCATGATATAGAAGTACCCAGTCATGTAACAAATAGGTTTCAAGAGTTACTTGAGGAATTTAAATGAATTATACCCTAGATGCCCCACATCCTCAAAATTATCTTACATCCCATATTTGTACCATTTAAAATGTTTGAATGGATGGTCAACAAAATCATTTAGTATGTCGCTTGAACATTTGGGTGATATGCTCCCACAAGGAGCTACGTTATCAAGATCCCATTATGAAGTAAAAGACAAAAAAATTATATATGATTTAGGTTTAAGCTATGAAAAAATACATACTTATCAAAACGATTGCATGTTGTTTCGAAGAGATAGAGCCAATCTAGACTCTTGTACTATTTGTGGTTCATTACGCTGGATTTCACAGAAGGCAAAAAATTTGAACTATGAGAATGGTTCAATTAGTTGTTCTACTAATAAAAAGAAAAGGCCAGTAAAGGTGTTACGATATTTTCCTCTAATTCCAAGGTTGCAAAGGCTTTATATTTCAACAAAAACATCAAGTGATATGCGGTGGCACGAGGAGGGACGCAAAAAGGATGGACTTTTGAGACATGCTGCTAATGGAGAAGCATGGAAAGCATTTGATTTTCCTATCAAGATTTCTTGTTAGATTCTTGCAACATAAGACTTGCTCTTTGTAGTGATGGATTTAACCGATTTAGGATAATAAATACGACATATAATACTTGGCCAGTTGTGTTGTCCATTTATAATTTTTCTCCAAGCAAACCTCTTTTATCTTATCAATGATAATTCTAGTTGGAAAAAGTCTAGGCAATGGCATAGATACTTATCTAGAATCTTTAATTGAATAATTATTGCATTTATGGGAAGGTGTTGGGACCTATGATGCTTTAACTCAGCAAATTTTCAATATACATGCTACATTGATGTGCACCATAAATGACTTTCCTACTTATGTAAATTTATATGGTTAGAGAATCAAAGGGAAATTTGTTTGTCTTATATGTGCTAAGTCTACTGATGGGAAATGGTCTACACAGGAGACAAATATTGCTACATGAATCATAGATGATGGTTACCCAAACATCATTGATTCCACCACAAATATATATATATATATATATTGATGGGAAAAAGGAGTTGAGAATAGCACCGATAAGAGCAAGTGGAAGTGAAGCGTTGAGGCAATTTGATGGAATTCAATTTACATTAGGTACACTAGTAAAATCTAAAGTGAGAAATGCTAAAAGATAGAGGTCCAATAATGACTTAGACCTTAATATTTCAACTAATTTTGGTGAGAAATCAAATGATCCCAGGAATTGGTGGAATAAAAGAAGCATTTTCTTTAAGTTGCCTTATTGGAAGCATAATTTTTTGCATCACAACCTTAATGTGATACATATACAAAAAAAAATGTTTGTCATAGTTTGATAGGAACTTTGTTGAATCTTCGCATAAAGTCAAAAGATAATATGAAAGATCGTCTTAATTTAATGGACCTTAACATTATACCTAAGCTACGCTCTCAGGTGCTTATGAATGGTAGAAGATTACTACCACCTGCATGCTTTACCATGACTATGAAGGAGAAAGAAACTTGTTGTTAGATTCTCAAAGATGTGAAAATGCCAAATGAATATGCATCAAACATATCAAGGTGTGTCAATGTCAAAGAGTGCAAAATTGTGGGGCTCAAAAGTCATGATTTTCATATTATAATGGAAACCCTTCTTAAGACCATTTACTCCATTCAAGCAAGTCACCTTTGCAGTCGTTGAACTAGCTACATTCTTCAAAGCATTATGTTCTAAGGTGTTAGTCTGAATGAGGATGATAAATTGCAGAACCGCATTATTAATCATGGCTAGGGGTAAGCATACTTTAAAAAGAGTTAAAGTAACTTCTAGATTGGAGCAATAACTTGAATAACCAAATGAAGAGAACTTATGCGGTCAACCTCAACATTGAGATGGAGATAACACTCAATTCCTCCTTTGCAATTTGAACACAAGTATAAACTTAAAGCAAAACTCAAGAAGAAATTGAACTTGATAAAGACTCTTTTGAGTATATTGGTATGTCTTTCATTTGTTTTTCATTTAGGATGTTTGTCAAGTCTGGAGAAGTATACATATGCAATGACCTTTTCTCACTTCTTTACCGTACAGATAAAAAATGGACTGTGATATAAAAAGAGGAGTAGAACCACAATAGCTTCGATTAGGAATATGGATGGTAATGAAAGAATTTATGTTGAAGTTGATGGTCATGGAATCCCTTGTACTCAGGAAGGTGATATACTTAGTTCTTTTTTGGGGACACTTGCTGTAAATGGATCATATGCACCTTTGAGCATGGTTAGATCGGATAAACAAGAATTTAGACCACTTAAAACAAAAATGTTGAATGCAATCGAGGTACAAGATTCATTTTAATTTTTATAGCTATATTATGTTGGTATTTCTTACCAATAATTTTTTTTTCCATTAATGTTGTGACTAGTATAGGTTTATGTATGCTCTTAAAACAAAGAATTGGATCTTGAAAACATTGAATAAAAGATAGAGAAATTATAAAAGTGCATTGAATGGAGCTTATTTTGATTTGAATAAAAATGCGAAGGAAATGATGGAGAATATTCTTAATGATATCAGATCATATCAATGGTATGCTCTCTTGAATGAATGGTTGAAGCTAGAATCACAGGTAATTTACATATATTTTAACTAGCTGTATTAAAAATCATTTGTTAGTTTGTCTTATACACACACATATATATTATATATTATATATATTGGTTACATAGGCAATCGGTGAGATTAATAATACCAATGTTAACAAACAAAACAATGCTCATACATCTACAAGAAAAAGCCATGCAAGACAAAAGAAGGAAATGTTGATACTTGTATTCATATGTTTATGGAATGAATTTGATGTTTGTATCCAATGTGTTATAACATGACAAAGTTTTGGTTATAGCAAATCGAAATTGGGAAAGTACCTGAAAGACTTACTATGTATGACATCATGTATAAGAGGAAAGATGGTAGTTATGTTCATGAAAATGCAAGGTAAAAGATGGTAAACTCACAATTGTGTCATCCATGTTTCCTTTTCCTTATTTTACTTTATGCTTTATCAGTCACTTAAGTAGATCAAGATTCAAGGAATAGATTTATATCTATTGTATTGATGCTCTTATTGTAGGAAAGAGCTCAAGCTCTTCTTCAAAAAAAATGTGGTGAAGGCTCAAATAGTACCTCAAGTGAATTGAATGAAGAAATATTTGAAGAGGTACTTGGTCCTGAGCACAATGGTAAAGTGAGAGGATTAGGTTTATGACCTACCCCTTTAAGACATTTTGGCTTAAGATGATATAATATTAATGTTGAAGGATCTACTAGTAATGCTAATGCAAATGAAACAACTAAGTTAGAACAAAAGTTATCAGTAATAGGATGAAAGTATGATATCGTTTTTGGTCTGTTGCCTAATAGATTTCATGAAATAGGGGACATGTTAAATACAATCGACTAGGTACAAGTACATTTACTTTTTCCTTATTTACCTTTTTTCTCAAATTTTTTATAAAACTAACTAATTCACTTCTTAATAACATGAAACTGATGGAAGTGGTCATGTAAATGTTGCATCTCCTTTTGCCAATCATTCATCACATTGAAGCCATCAACCTGCATCTAATGACCCCTCCCATAATATTTGAGATGCTTTATATGTATCATGTTTTGTACTTATTAAGTATCTTTACTATTTTGCTAACAATAGTGAACTTCTAGTACTCTTTTTTGGTAGCCATGGAACTTTGAGTACTCTAACTTTATTAACATTACAATTTACAAAGTTTATTGATATGTTTTCATTTACTTTTGTATGGACTTAAATGTAGCACCCTTTACTTGACAACTAAATTCAGACTTTTGTATTTGTGAATGAAAACTCAACTTTGTTTAGTTCTTAATTTAAGATATGAACCCATTAGATGTTCAAAATTTGACATTGAAGGAATTCTAGTGATCGGATGTGCATTTTATATTTGCATTATATTTGGTGTCATACTTGAAGGATCAATTAGTTGTGGTGGTTGAATTTGCCTTTACATTTAATGAATATTATTTGTTAAAATTTTTGTTCCATGTTGATGTGGCAGTTTCATTCAAATCCATATTTACCTCAAAATATGTGTTAAATTTTCGTACTAAATTCTTAGGGTGGTCTAAATTGCCACTAACATAATCTTGAGGTTGTCTAAACCACCATTAACTAAATTGTATGTAAATTTTCCTTATCTTATACCGACGGTTTGGACCACTAGTAAAACTATTCAAAATTTTCAAACCAAATTTTGATACTGTCCGAACCATCACTAAATAAATTGTATGCGAATTTTTCTCATCCTGTATTGGCAGTTCAAACTGCCAGCTGAAGGGTAAAAAACTGCCACTAGAAGATGATAGCCTACCCCGATGAAGGGTAAAACTACCTCTATATGGTAGAGATGGTGGCATTCGTGACACCAATGAGGTAGTTTTTAAAATCGCCTCAATTACGCATAATGGCGGTTTTAACCACAGCTAAAGGGTAAAAAAAAACCACTACAAAAGGCTTAGTTTGTTGTTATGATGCATGAAACCATATATAGCTTTTACAATTTATAGACATTATCAAAATAGCAAGGATGAGGATATTCTATAGGTTGTTTCTTAAAGACTGTCTTCATGAGATGGACATGGAAAAATGTGTTCTTAACACTAGGATTTCGAATTTCTCATTAGGAAGGAACAACATATGAAATAGAACAAAGTGAATAGTGGTGAGTTTGATTATAGGATCAACAACCTTAATGTAATCAACTCATTCTCTCTAAGTGAATCCTTAGGTGACAAGATACGCTTTAAAGTGATCCATTTATCCATTAGAATTGTATATGATGTGAAATTTCCCCAGGCTTTTAATAAATTCTGGTGAAGTTAAGAAGGGATAAGAATCCATATTTTATTTTTAAGGAGATTTAAATACTTTTCTCATTGTTGTGACCCAAGTAACGCCACCGAGTCCAGCAATGTATGACGTAGTTCAAAGATGGAAGAATATGTGTGTAAGCTAAGGAGGGTTTGATGTTTAATGTTTCTAGATTTAAAACACATGAGCTTATAGTTGGTGGGTGTGCAAGAGGGTAAGAAAAAGAAGATAATGAGGGTGGCAATGAGATGGAAGGGAACATCATGTGATAGCATAGAAAAAGGAGTTTATTGAGTTTTAGAGGGTAGAAAGAGCTTGGTAGGTTTGAAGGAAAACAAAGATGAGTGTAACAATAAAGACAGTGATTGATGGATGGAAAGAGGTTGGGAAGAAGAGGAAGAGACAAGAAGAGTTAATAAGGTGGAGATAGTTGGAGTAGGGCAACGAGTAGATGAAAAGGAATCTGGAGATAGGGCTGTGTAAATTAAAAAAAAAACGAAAAGAATTGTGAATGGAATCAAAATGAATTGAATCGCACCACAATATTGGTTATTTTTGTAACGATTCAATATGATAGAGTAAACAATTCGCAATTTAGTTCAAAATCCTAAACAAAACTAAACCATTATATACACACACACACACACTTTAAAAAACTCAAACATGTTGTTTTTTCTTTTAATTATTTTTAAAAAATTTTCATATAGATATGTACCATTAATAAGAATAAACTTAGATTGGTTATATCATATTTTGATTATTATGGTGTGTCTACAAATAAAATAACTTTTCGTTTTAGCTTTTAGTGTTCTAAAAATAATACATATTTTTTTTTCTATCTTATCAATTGGTCTATTTGCATTACTTAGTTACTTACTAGTTTATGTAGTTGATAATATCTGGATTGGAAACACGACAAATTAAAATATGCACCTCATATTGGGGTAGTGATGAGGTGGAGATAGTGGCGAACATATATTGAGAGAATTGGGACAGAAATTGTTATGTTACTGTTGGGTGATCTGAAGACCTTATCTCAAAAGAAATGAGCTAACTCAAAAAAATCACCGCGTTTAGTTGTGAGCTAGGCCAGTTTTTAGCCAATTCCTTTGTTTAGGGCCTCAAACGGCCATTTTTAGTATTTTTGGTAGGTTTTAATTTCAATATAACTATTCATAAGCATAATGTCGTATGTGGCATTAGTTTTGTCTTTTCATGTACTTATTGTCCTAAAATTTTAGGACTTTTCTATTTTTCTACAGTTTTATAGGTTTCTATTTTTGGAAGCTTTAGGTCTGCTTATATTGTATGCCTTAGGACAAACGGACAGTCACATATCATATTTTCAGTAAAATTTCAGAGCTAACTTTCTTCTTTTTCCCAAATTTACGAATTCTTGCAAAGAGTTTCAATTTTTTTATGCCATTAGCCTAAATATTCCTAAAATCAATAGGCTTTTGAAAATCACACTCCGACAATCGTGCACTATTCAACGAATCCTGATAAATCCTATTTTACCCACTGCGTTAGGTAGCATATTTTATTTTCATCGAGTCTAATGTATCATTATAGTTGTAGTTTAGGATAATTCAAAAGAATGACACTAGTATATGATTATAGTTTTGTAATAGATAAATTCTCTTCTAGTTATAAGTTTTATGTATTTATGTGGGTATATAATTTGTAAGATATTCCCTTAATAGTTTTGATGATAACAAAAAGGAATCAAAGATATCTAAACTATTTTATCAATTGTGCAAATTTAATAGTGCATATCAGAAGGTTTATCAGAATGTTTTTCAAAAACCTTACAAGAACTTATATCAAAACCTACACAGGAGACTTAAAGCCTAATAAAAAGGATTTTGTACCTGACAAGCTAATTTTATAAGGATGAATATGTTGAATGAAGACCTAACTCCACTTTATGAGATGTATTTGAGTAATATATCTAACAAGTTCCATTCGAGGAGGATTTAATCCACGGGGATAATTTATTCAAATTGGGTAAGAATTTGTAGGAAAAAAATTTTGTTATTTTCAGTTTATCATCTAATTTGTTGGAAGTATTTTTACAAACATAAAGGAAGATTTTTATCAAAGACATATCTACTCGTACGTGAAGATATTAGATGAACTGGTTAAGGATGAAGATTTGCTTGATCAAGATTATGACGATATGGATAAGATATATGCTATAACCTAATTTTATGTAGCAACATATCATGCTGTTAACAACATCTTTTAGATATTTATGAAAATTTTTTAATTTGAAATTTTAAATGAAGCAATGACAGCATATACTCAAGGAAAGATCGGGTTATTTGTTTCAACTTATCAATATAACTTCAAGATTAACATGACCAAATATTGTGGAATATCTTTTAAGCTTCAAACTTTCGAATTTAAGAAGATAATAAATCTGTCGATTTTGAAGATACATCCAAGATATCATAAAATAGACATTACAAGAACAATTTAAAAACAAAAAAAGTTCAACTTATAAAAAGAACAAGCACTCAAATTACTCATTGTACTATTGATATTCATCCAGAGTCTACTTCAAAACCTATTTTAGAAGCTATCTTACTGATCTCATTAAACTATCCTTGCTCTTTACTAGTAAGAGTTAGAATGAGTGACTATTGAGAGGATTACATCTTAGTATTTTGTAGTTCTGTGATTAACTTAGGATGAGACTTGCGAGACAGAGCAAGATAGCATTGGTGTTTGTGATCTCTCATTTTGATTAGATTAGTGGAACGACTGGTGTGGTAGACTAGATCCCTAGCAGTAGAGTTAGAAGAGAGGACTGACTAATAAGAAGGAACCTCTATAAATTTTGAACCTAATTTAAATTCACACTTTAATTAATTATTGTGTCATCACATTGCATTTACATTCATATGCTTAAAATCTAAAATTTGTAAAAGTTTCTATAATAAATAATTCGCCCCTCCCCTCTTATTTGTTTACTAGGACCTACAATAATTAATTTCAAATGTTTTTATTTCATTGAAAGAAAACAGGACTTTGAAAGTAAATTTCTGTTGCAAAAATCATTGTTGATAATTGTTTTTGTAGAATTATAACTTCTTTTACCAATTTTCTATTACATAATTTTTGCCTCTAAAGGTCCATTTTCTTATAGTGTTCGTATTAGCATGAATGATAAGAAATATGTAATTAGAACCTCTTAATAGAATGTATTTTTATTTTACCATACCATACTATTTTTTTAATAAAAAAATTATAAACCAAACCATATAATTTTGTTCAAATTTAAAAGAAATATTGTACTATAATATACAATTCGAGGGACGAACTAAAAATCGTACAGCCCCACCTCCATCCAGAATGTGGATTTTAGATTAGGGAAAAATGTTTTACTAAGGAATACAAACCACCTATATTTACAGGTGGTGGGTAGTTCCAATTATATTTTAATAAGTGGTAATGATAATGGATAACTTATAGAAAAACTAGCATCCATATTTAATATATACTGCTCTATGCTAAAATAAAATTAGCACTTACCCACTATATGTATATTTTATGCAACACGTATTACTTATCGAAATTTTTCTTCAGATTAAGAGTAATAGTACAGGTGTCAGTAGATGCCTGGATGCTATGTTAATATAAACCTCTTTTTTTCCCCTTCATATTTTCTTTTGCTAAGTCCCTTAATATACAAAAAAAAAAAAAAAAGATTAAAGCAAAAGCTAAAGAAAAAAAACTAAATCCCAAAGAAGTAAATAATAATAATAATAATAATAATAATAATAATAATAATAATAATAATAATAAGAAAGAAAGAAAGGGTCCAAACATTGCAAAAAAGAAAAAGGAAAAAGTAAATGTAATCTTATGGTCTCTTTGATGATCGTACCTAGGTATTTGAGCTGTTCAATGTCATTTGTGGTTACTTGATTTTTATTTCCAATGCAACTCGTGATTTCATCTTATGCTTTCATCATGGTTTTTAGATCCCTAGCAAGCTCAATAATGACAAGTCAAGTGTTTGTACTTTTCAAATTTTGGCAATTTAAGGTCTCACCTTTAAATTTTAATAAATTAGTACTTATACTTTCTATTATGTGTAATTTAATATGGGTAAATTACATCGAAAGGTCCCAGTATTTAAAGATAAGTTCATTTAAGGTTCTAATATTTCAAATGGGTTAAAAAAAAATCCCAATATTTAGAGAAGTGAGTTAATTGAGATCCCAACATTTGAGTGGCTTAAAAAGAAGTATCAACATTTAAAAAAATGGGTTGATTGAGGTCTCTATTGATATATGTCAACAAGAGAAATATTTAGTTTAAACTCATAAAGCCCTTCTTTTAAGGTCTCATTAACATGTATCAATAGGAAAAATATTTAATTAAAACTCATAAAATACTTTTCCAAACATTGATGAGACCTTAAATGGATTTTTTGGAATATTGGGACCTTTAACGAACTTATCTTCAAACCTTGAAACCTTCTAGTGTAATTTATCTAATTTAATATCTCTATCAAATAATATTTGATGGACATTTATTTTGATATCAAGTTAACGGCAAACAAAGTGCTTGTATTTTCAATATTTGACTTTGTATTCTCAAACAAATTACTAAATCTATAGATTTTGACAATTTTTTGCTAAGTGTCCACCTTTTTTTATCATTAAAATAAATATCTGTTGAATATTATATAACACATATCCTTGTTTGGAAAAATTTTTATCATTGTTAAACCCGCATGATATTTTGCTAAAGTTGCAATTTAGATTGCCTCTACTAAAAATAAGGAAATTTTCAAGTAATTTTAGAGATAGACAAGTTAGTTGAACCAACGTAGGCTACTATTACTTATGAGAATTGTAGAGGTATGGATTTAAGCAGAAAATTCGATAAATGGAGGAGTTATCAAATATCAAACCTTACTAGTAATGATAAATAAGCATTTAATCTTTTGAAATATAAATCTAATCGCAATCAATGTTTCTATCAAATTTCTCTCCTTTCTAACAAGGAGAGACTTGTGATATTTATAAAGTTAGGCCACCAATGTCATCTGTTAGATCACATTGATAATCAATTGCTAAGATGAGTCCCCTTGTAATGCATGAGTGATAACGAGGAGGGTTAAATGATAGACATGGCGGTCTAACAGGCTCTACTCCAAGCCCACTATGCTAAGTTTCTTTTGATCATCCCAACGAGGAACCGGACTCTTCAAGCTCCGGCACTTAACCCAATTAAATAATAATATTTATATAATTTAAAGTTTATATACAAGATTTAATTAAATCAAAGGGAAAGCAAACCAAACAAGAGTATAGGACTATAGAATTTTTCTAATTGCGTTCTCATGGAATTAATAACTAAGATTAATCTGATCTAATAATTATAAAAACTCCCATCTATTAATTACATACAATGAACTGGATGCTGGAATTTTCTCGGATTTTTTTGGAGTATCTTTTGGTTTTGGAACATCATTGGTTATGGGCTTGGGCTTCTCTCGTGATTGGACCTTGATAAGCTCATGAGTCTAAGTCTGCCGTGCAACTCCGTGACACATAGCGATGGCAAATTTTTGCCTTTTGGTTAATAAAACCCAATATTGGTGATTGTATTTATAAAGAAGCTGAGATTCTATTGCTATTACACTCACCATAAATGACAGGACAAGGAATTGGAGATTTTTCCTATAGCAAGCAATAGGATTTCCAATCTTATGATACTACATATCCGATATCCCATGTGTAACATAGTTTTAGGTTAGAGATCCAACTCATATGAGTTTATAACCAAGGAGATTTTAAATATATGTTGTATACATTTAGAAGATATTGAAATCAATGATACCCTAAGTATATGGCATATACTTGGAAAAAGACTTGAAATAAGGATATTTACGTATCAAAGGAAGATGATTTTTTTTTCTGCTATATGCTTGCGCTAAGGATAGGTACATCACTGGCCTTGAATCATATCATTGTCGGCGTTCAAATTGAAGAATTTTACTGAGAGTACAAGATTGCCAAGGCCGGCTTCAATGCCACTGGCCTTGGGGGCCTATACCATCGGCGTAGGGTGGGTAGGCTATCAGAGTAGGAACATCGAAGTTCCAACACAGTTCTCAAAGCTGTCGGCCTTCTTTTAAAGTGTACCAGTTTATGTTGCTGTGACTTTTCCCTTGTTGTTGCACATATACACTTCTTATTTGTTCTAGGGTTTGTATGAGATGAGATGAGGAGTTAAGGCTATCCTAAATCCTACACAGAGAGAGCCCTATTCTTGTTGCAGTCCACCGGTTTGCGGTGATGATTGAGTGATCCACTAGTGCTATCTAGTGAGATACATCCCATTATTATTGATAGTGAAAGAAATTCGTGCTGTTGTCCTGTGGTTTTTCTCTAAATGGGGGTTTTCCACTTAAATCCTAAAGTTATTTGTTTTTATTTTGTTATTTTGTTGTTTAATTGATTGTGATCGCTACAGGCAAGAGAAAAAATCATATGTTGATTACTTTCAAGTTTATTGGAGGATTTTTCTTAACCCATAGAAAGTATAATAATTTTTTGCTTACTATAAGAATACATGTATCATAGTCAAATTTTCTATTTTCATTTTTACTTTTTCTTTCCTAATCCAACAGATTTCTAGTGGGACAAGATCTTTGGTGCTTTTCGCCCTGACAAATGATTTCATGATCAAAGGGAGAGTTACTCAATTTCTGACACTAACATGTTCCAAACCTCTTGTAAATGTCAAGGAAGAGGAAAAAGACTGTAAATTCCTTGTATATGTTAACCTTATCATTATCAATCTTTACCGTAAAATGTAGGAAAAGATCCAAGATCCCTATATAATTTTCCAACTTTCTATGAATATGGCTTGAAGTGCCCCATAATAATATCAAAATGAAGAGAGCAACTTCGACAAATTAACTTGTACCTTAAGAATACACTTCGCAAATCCAAACTGTTAACTTAAAAATATACTTGACAAATTAACTTGTACCTTAAGAAATATATCTTATAGTTTCCCTTCATTTTATATTATTATCTTACAAATTTCATATCATGTCATTATATATTTGAGGGGCTAGCCTTTGGACTAAAATGTTTCCATCTTGCTCACTTATCTTCTTCTCTTTTTTTTTTTTTTTTTTTTTTCCTTTCATTTTGGATGATAAATTGTAATTGCTTTTTGACAAACTTGAAAAGTATTTTACTGAAGCAATGAAATTTAGAGGTGGATGAGAAGAATGAACTTGTGACTGTTGATTAACATATTTGCCAGCATATTTGCTTCTTCTATATCTAATATCTGAATCATCTGGTGATCCTAGAAGTTGTTGTAGTGTTATATCGTTACTGAGCTTTTTGAAAGCCTTTTCGATCGATTTTCTGTCCCCTTCCGGCTTGATTAGCAAGATTATCAATGGAATTTGATTAGCAGTGTGCCTCGTTGTTGTAGCTATGTATTGATGTTAATTAACTGGAGAAGGGGCTACACATTTTAAGCTTTATTAGTGTAATTTCGTGGTAAATGCCTGTAAGTTTTTAGGACTTGGATTATGGACAAGTCCCCCTTTGTTTTGACTCGATTTAAGACAAGTTTAAGACTAGAAGTTGGCTAGTCTCATTTATTTGCATGAAATAAATAAATAAGCAAGAAAATAAAAACTTAAATAAAATGTTCTATTAGTGAGCTTTAGGCTTTATATATATATATATATATATATATATTTATACATAATAATATATAGAAAGTTATGTTAGAAGCATGAACATAACAAAACATGGATTAAAACAAGACATGATTTTATTTCTTAACATAAGCTCATGGGATGTGTTGAAATCAAAACACACATGTTGTTCATGCTATGTTTTCATGAACTAAAGAGAGGGTATAGGTATTTATAGAAGGCAAATGATAGATGGATGAAAGAAAAATCTATGAAAATCAATTTGAAATGGGGAATGGGGCTCATGGTTTTCAAAAGAAAAGAGAGAGAGTTTGAGTAGAAAATTTGCAAGACTTTTGTTATGTTTGGAAAATGTGTAAAGAATGAGGGAGGAAGGCAATATTTACGGAGTTTTAGAGTGAAAATTTGTGTGGATTAAATTAAAAAAAAAGAATAAAGAATAAAATAGAGGAGAGAGAGGGTAGCATAGGTTTGGCTTTTAAGAGAGAGGAAGAGATGATTAAAAATTAATTTTTGTAATATAAAGTAAGTAAAGTATAAAAGAAGTAAGTAAAAAGTAGTATAGGAAATATGAATATAAGAAATAGGTGTGTAAGTTATAAGAAGTAGGTGATAAGAAAAAGTATAAATAGGTGAATAGTAGTAAATAGTAGACTAGACAAATAAAATACTGGTAATAAGAAAAATATGCGTAAACGAGCTATATTTGATATTTTTAGAAGCCAAAAAATTCTATAGCTAATATTTTAAGATTCCTCGTCTCATTAGGAGTCTAAATATATTATCGGAATATTTTCATCATTTTGCGTGCCAGGATCCTGATTTAAAAATTGATCCCTTTAAGTTGTGAAACACTATTTCAAACTATAATTTAATATTATCTCATTTTTATTGTTTTAGGGTTTCTAATGCAGTTTTGTCAGATCTAAATCCTCTAGATCTTAATGTGGACCCAAGTTGGCTTTTAGTGTTCCGATTTCTATCCTGACTTTAAGATTTACTCATAAGGTTATAAAATATAAGGGTCTATGGATACACTATATTTGTTGTTCAAAAATTAAGTTTACTTTATTTTTATGATGTATTTAATATTGTATAGTTCTCTAGACTATCTAATCGAATCTGGGGCTTTTAAGGTTATATGTTGCCTTAGTTTTGACTCTTGGTAATTTATTTTAATTTTTTAATTCTAAAATTTAACGAAGGGTCTAAGGTTTTATAATTTTGTCATTAAATATTATTTGGATATACTATCTCGATTTACGTGTTAGAGGTCAGATAGATTAATTATTCAGCATAAGGATTTTGAGTCAAACGATTATCGAATTTTAGTATTTTTTTTAAGGTGCTCTTTCTCTTAAGGTTTTGAAATTTCATATTTGATCTTACTTAAAGTTTCAAGTGTTCGGTTTTAAAGTGGTTCGTTTTTTGGGTTTTGGTTTAAGTATTAGCTTTAAAATTATTTTCTAAGAGTACTAAAAAAATTTGGGGGCTTACAGTAGGTCTTCAATAATTCAACTAAGTAAACGTTGATCTACAGCAAGAGGTTCATGCTGACGAAGATGGGTCATGGGGACTCCCCTAGACCTACTAAGTTCAATTACTTAACTTTGTCTGCTTGAGGTTTCATTTGACCTTGCATTCTTTTTTTTTTTTTTTTTTTTTTTGGGTAGGGGGATGGATGGGGGAGGTGGGTTAGGTTTCTTGTATCAATGTGAGATCTGAAGAAGACATGAAGGCTTCTTTAGATCCCATAGACTGTCATAAATAGTATATCCTCTACCCATCAGCTTTAACAAAACTTTCACCCTCATTAGTTTGTCTTTGCTTCTTCCTACCTCCATAGGAGCCATGTTTTCTCTTCTTTTATTGTTTTATTTGGGTCTCTTCCCATGTGGGTAGTGGTATGCCGAAGGGTTTTGCCATGTTTGTCTCTCCTTCCTCAGTATACTCATCGAAAAAGCTAGCTTCAACGAGATGTGACTCATTGTGCTCAAAGGGATTCTTTGTAGCTGGAATGAAAATATCATTTCCCTTCCAGTAACCCTTCATGCGCTAATGCGGTGTTGAGGGTATAAGATTGTGATCGTGCAACCACGTTTTTCCAATAAGCAAATGGTAAGATATGGGTGTGTCGATCACATGAAATCTTGTAAAGCCCTGAATTGGCCTAACTTTGAAGTCGACATTAACATATCCCAATGTATGTTAAGTTAAATTGGTGAAACTATTAACAAGAACAAGTTGATTCACAAGCTATCTTATATCTATATTCGCAGCCTTGAATGTAGACATTAGCATGATGTTTATAAAGGCACCATTATCTATGAATGTCCTCTTGATATGATATCTGTTGAGTATGCTCTCAACGTATAGTGGATGACCATGGTTAGGATTCTTTGCACATGTCTGCTTTTGTAAACAATATCCTGTTCTCATGTGTGTGTGTCATTCTTCATACTAGTTACACTATGTTGCACATCTTACATTGTTTTTTAGAGATTTAGAATAGGCAAATGCTGCTGCAAACCATGAGTCTTTGTCAAACCTCAACAAGTCAAACAACTTCCTAAATTTAGCAGTTTTCATTAACGCAGTAACTACCATGGAGCTTGTACCCTAGTGACTTTCATTAATCATTTCCTCTCTTTGTTGTGCCTCACTCTATGACACTTCTTCTTCTTTAGTTCTCATATCATGGCTAACAAAACTTGTTGTACCCCATTGAGTATTGTGTGCAGGGAGTGGATTATTGTGGATGCCACGCCCATCAACAACAAGCTCTCCATTATGCACTCACTCATTGAATATTTTCTTGAGATTCCAACACTTTTTGGTGGGGTGACCCATGGTTCTGTGATATCTGTAGAATTTAGGGTTATTCTTTTCACTTACACTAGAAAGGTGCTCAACCCTCGGGAGCTTGATGTTTTCATCCTTCATCCATTGGTCGAGTACAGCATGAACTTTTCCCATCAGATAAGGAAATGAGAGCACTGGTGCAATGCTCCTTGGCTTGTTGTTCCTTGGCTTCTTGATGTCTGGAGAGGTCTCTCCTTGTATTGGATGGCGTACTTAGTGAACATACCTTAAATGTAGATTTTTACTTACTCCTTCTCATTGCAAATATCTTGGATGTCCAGCAAGTGCTCCTTGAAGCATTCTATATAATCCATCAAATTTTCCTTTAGCTTTTGTTAAGTTCTCCCCGTGTCAGTGATGGTGACTCGCTCTTGAGTGGAAAAGAACTTTTCTAGGAAAAGTTTGCACATAGTTCCCCACGTATTAATTGAACTGGGGGAGATTGACATACCGAGTGTATGCCTTTTCTATTAGAGACTTAGAAAATTCCTTCAACTTCAAATCATCATCGAATCTATGCACTTCTAATGTCTTGATGAATTTCAACAAGTTTCCCTAAGCACTACACTTCTTCCCATCAAATAACATGAATTTAGGACTAACATAAACCTTCGGGTAAGGCTTCATAGCAATGTAATGGTAGTATGGAGGTTTTAAGTCCAACACTCCAGTAAAGGACTTAACTTGAATCTCCTTTAAATAAGCATCCAAATCTTCCTTCATTATAAAGGATTCCTTCAGTATCGATGCCAATGTTGTAGCTGCTGCAACCGATGTAGTTGGAAGAGTTGGTGCTTGAGCAAGATCAAGGTCAAGGGGGGAGCAGTATCACCCAGGTTGGCATGAGAAGGTACGCATGAGGATGAGGACCCACCCAACTAGGCTCTTACATTGTTTGCTTCAAATGCTGGCTGCTATTCCACTACAACTTGTGGTGGTAGGGCTTGGACATTCACACAACCAACCACCTCCCGCCCCCCCCCCCCCCCCTAGGGGGCACCTGCTCCTCCTCCGAGGCATATTGCTTGAATAGTCGGATAATAGCTAGTTGAATAAAGAGGGGGCACTTTGCTGTGCAGCTGGGGTTGGCCCTGGCAAGGCTATACCTTAGAGTGTAGCAGCATTAGCAACCATCCCTTGTATGAGATGAGTGAGTATAGTCAAGAACTGATTCAGGGCCCGAATGTTTAATTGGATGATTTGCGTCGTCTCTAAATTACTTTATTGTATAGCACATATGATATGTGCATTGTCATAATGACACCTTATGCACTAACAACAAAGTTGGCATTAACATTAGCATTAACATCTTCCGACGATGGCATGTCTTGCTCAACTATATTAAGATTAGTGTTGCCAGCATCCTGACTCACATTGTCATCGATGTTAGTTTGCTTTCTTCTTGGAGGTGCCATAATAAAAGTGTCAAGATCCTTAGTTCCTCAATGGAGTTGCCAAAATATAATGGGGTAGATCCAGTTCCAGCAGTCACATGCATGCAGCGTATGTCTCACATTGCACGTGGCCTCGAAGGAGTAACATAGAAGCACACACGATGGATGACTATAAGTGAAATGGTAAGGAGGAGGAGCAAACGATCTTAGGGAGCTCGAATGCACTAGTAACAAATATAAAAGCTAAGTAGCATCAACTCACTGTTATAGAGATTCTTCGCTCTAAGCTCTGTTTGATCCTTTGTAAGAGTATTCCAACAGCATGATGATGCTTTTGTCAAATTCTCGATTTCCCTTAATAAGGAGGAACTCTAAGTATTTATAGCTTGTCTCTTAATAACATCAGTTGAATTGTATTGACCATCAATGAGTGGGATGAGTCCTCTTAATTGTGGATTTCTCTATGGGTTCTCTGGCTCATGGAAAATCTCTTTAAGTACATAAGCTCCTTGAGAAAAGTTAAGAATGAATAGATCGGTCCGATCCAATGGTCCCTACTCCAAACCCACCATGTCAAATTTCTCTTAGTCATCCCAATTTTATGGACTTGGCTCGATGGGCCCTATCACTCAGCCTTAAGAGTCAAAATCTAGGTTTAGCCCTCTACAAATATATTGATTGCTTGTTTTAGTTGGTGTATGTTTGGGTTTTTAGCTTGTGTGGATTGATGTACCAAGCTTATTTTGTGGATTTATATCCATCTAGATGTATCTGGTAGATTGCAATATTTTAGTTGTATCTAGTTGTACACATACTAGGTATGAGTTAATGGAAAAGTTAGGATATTATAAATTACAATAACCAGAAAAGTAATCTCATAAGTTTGTAACCAGGTACCACATCAATACATTTATTAAAAATCGCTATGTACAACTGACCCCTCTCATTAAACTCACCCACTTTCTTTCCGTTTAGAGCATTAATCGAGCAAAATGGTGGTATCTTCTAATTTCTACACTTTGCCTCGCCTTTAATTCTTCAGCACATCGTATCGTTCTCTCTATTTGATAACCTCCTCCAATGCTCACTTCTCTTTCCAGATGACAACAATAGCTTTCAAATACGTTCACATTCACGTGTAATTTGAAACCCATCAAGAACAAGAAATCCAGCTCCAGCTTGTTCATCTCTTCCGTCCTCAATCCCCCAACTCGCGCAAAGTAAGAATTCCTATAGTTCCTATTCATTAAAAAAATCAAACATGCTAGATTAGAACACCAATTGAAAGTAGTACAATCATAATTTGGCTATAATAATCACTAAACATAGCACAATTTATGAGTGATTGTCATTAGTGTTTTCTTTTCTTTCCTTTTCTTTCCTTTTCTTTTTTTCTTTATAATAGGAAGAGGGTTCGAATATGGTATCCCTCATTTAAATCTCATTTAACAAAGCAAAAGTAACGCGACTAAATCATAAGGCATAGCAGCTATTTGTGACAAGTAAAGATAATACTAGATGTTTGATGATTGGTGGTTATTAAAGAAAAAAGATACGAGACATAATTTATGAGAGGGGGAACTTTAATTTTAACAAAAAGTAAAAGGAAACTCCGATAGACGTTTTCTGGATACGGGCACACATAATCTTACTTATTACTGTCATTTCCTGTTTTCCAATGAAAGAGTGGAAGAAAAAGACTCACATGTCCTCAACGTATTTAGAAGCCACCATAATAGCAGTGATGAGAAGCCGATGCACATTAGCCGCACTGATTCTAAACCCCGAATTCAATTGGCAAAATCGATCAATATAGACATAGGCCACGACATAAACCGATGGACTAGGTTTAGTGTATCGGAAAATTCTCTCCAAGTAGGACTGAATCGACATATCAGGTGTCTCGTGGCAATCAAAAACTCGAGCCTTAGCATCTTTTGAGGACAGAACCCATTTACAGTTCTTGGCAATCCTTTCATTTCTAAGCATGTTTCTCTGGATGAGAGAAGCCAGGACAGAAATTACAAGAGGGGCTTCGGAATCGGCTATGTATGAGAAAGAATATAAATCTGAACGAAGCTTTTGGGACGAAAGTGAAGACATTTTTTTTTATTATTATCTAGTATGGTGTTTTGGTTTAATGTATAGTGTGTGATGAACTAGAAGTAGCTAGAATCGATATTTATATTGAAATATTTATATAGGGGGATGGGGTAGTGAATTTAAATGAAGAAAGAAGAATTTTAAATTTTTTTGTGACTTGGAAGCTTGCTGGGAGGCAGGGATTAAGATAAATAATAAAAAAAGGTTACATGAAATTGTGTGCCTTAAGCACCCAAGAACTTTCCGAAATGTTGAATAAAGAAACACATCTATCAGCAGCTGATATGGATCTCTACTAATTCGAATCAATCTAGCTTCATAATTAATTCTTATTTTATATAGAATGAGCTAATGTTGTCTAAGTGATTTTTCAGAAGAAACCACATAGAAGTTTCTTAAATTTTCTATGTATTGATTTGTTTTTAAATACATAATTAATAAGCATAATTTTATTTTTCATAGTTTAAATTCTTAAATCTTTGAATCAAAGATACCCCTTAATGACACCTTCATTAATATTATAGATTTCTACTTCTAAAATATACTTGTATAATCGGATCTATTTGGATTGTTTGATTTTTATTCGTATCGTATATGTATCATATCAACATCTATAACTTATCTATATTATATATGTATCGTATCTATTTGATCTATTTAAGAGTAAAACTGTTAATTTTTAATTAATAACTGTTTATTAATAGAAATTTTTTTAAAAATAATAAAAATATTATATTAAAATGATTAAAATATGATGAAACAAGTATCTCTTAAAATTAAGCCATGCAAAACATAGGTATGTATATTCTAGGTAACGTATGAATAAATTATTGTCAATATATTTATAAACGTAATTTGGTGGAAAAAGGTCAAAATAAATAAGAATTTTGTAAGTATGGAAAGCAAAGAAAAATGATTGTAAAGTCGCAAAATTTTCCATTTAAAGTCACCGACAGTGGGTGAAGAAAGAAGACGGAAGGGTCAAAATAGTCAAATAAGTTAGGATGCAATATCAAACTTAGTAGATCCTGCTGGCTGTTTTGGACCCACGTAATTGCTGATTATTTTGGAGCGACATGCTGATTGGTGAAGTACAGTACCAAGTTGACTACTAAGGACTCGGCAAACGTGCATCTGAAAAATACCAAGAGTGACCAGCAAATCTCCGTTTGCAAATATTTTTAGGGCAAGTCGCAGGAACCATCCTAAAGACTCCGTCGGTGAGAGGTGAGAGAGTGTAGGTCGCTTAAATAAATCTGTGCTTGTTTTGTAGCTTTCAATTATTAATTCAATGCCACAGTTCCAGAGATTACTCTTAAAGTTTTAAGTGCCTCCAAAATTGGACTTAAATATAGAAATAGTATAGGTATTTGACCTAATTCGATATGATCCGATCTTATCTTATCTAAATAAATATATCGAGTATGGTGTTTAGGAAAAAGCAAACAAGGAATGCTCATACTCTAGTCATTCTCTTGTGCTTTAAGAACTAAACTTGGTCTTTTAGGTCTCGTTCACTTATTTAGGATATATCAAACCTATAATTATTTTCTTTTGCAATTTTTTCCTATTTTATTTTATTTTATTGGTTTTATTGGCAAATCTGTTGGTACCAACTGGATCCACAAATCTTTTAAGGGCTACCCACCCTCAACTTATAAACCTATCAGAAACTCTTCTAGGTTTAAAACCACCATCATGAGTCAAATCCTTATTTTGGAACCAGTACAATAGGTCAGCTTTGAGGTATCAAGCAAAACGATTCCATGTATATCTAATTGAATATAGTATTATTGTCATTATGATGATTCTTACCATTAAAATTCATACAAGTATTAACTCATATTATCTAGATGTCTTTCACGATAATAATAAATCAGTCATGCTACATAATTCGTTTAGTAGAGTAATGTAGAAAAACTTGATAGAAATAAGGATATTATTTGTTTCATAGATATTAGTAGTTGTACTTCATATTTAATACTAATTGAACAAAGGCCACAAATTGTGATACAACCCTAAAAAAAATAAAGTACATTATAACATTAAGGTATATTATATTATGGGAAAATTGCAAGTCACCCCCTAAACTTTCACTTCGATGCTAAATCACCAAACAAACTTTCAAAATAGAATTTTAGACTCCTTAAACTTTCGAAAATTGATACAGTTAGAAAGAGTTGATCTTTTCTAATTAAAAAAAAAAAAATTGGGGGATCACAAATTATTCCCTCGAATTTTAACCTACGTATAGATTTACCCCCTAAACTTTCATCCATGTGTTGATTTATCTTAAAACTTTAAAAGTGCATATAGAAAATATTAATTGCCCTTAACTATACTAATTGCCAAAAGTTTAGAGCTCAAAAAATACATTTTTAAAGTTCAAACAACGAATCCACATTTACGTAATAGTTCGAGAGTGTATTTGCAATTTTCCCTTATATTATGGTAGCTTGTAGTTTATTATAGATTTAATGTCAAGCATGCTTAGTAAATAATTTCATAATGTGGTAAATTATAACACAAGATGTCAAGATTTGAGGGAAAGCTCAAATAATATATCAATATTTCAAGTCGTTAAAAGGGGGGATCAGTGCTTGATAAAGTAAATCAAATAAGAGATCAACGTATTAAATTTTTAAAAAGAGGAATCAATATTCAACAAATTATTTTACAAATTTTATTTTTAGAACTAATAAGAAATTGAATGCATATATTTTATTATTTAGTTGAATATCTAAATGATTATTTTATTTAATTTTTTATAATGAATTTTATCTTGTACCAAATTAGCAAGTGCAATATTGTAAATATGATGTAAGCCTATGGGGAAGAAAGAGTTGGTTAACTTATCGAATAAACCCTATCATTGATTGGATTATTCTCACAAGCAAAATCGTTTAGTTTATTTGTGCATTATATTAAATAGTTTGAATATAGTTCGATCTTCTATTGGTGCATACTCTCTAATGATGAGCAAGTTTTTCGTATCTTATTAAGGGAAAAAATGAATAAACTTGATTGTTTCCAATAACAATGGAAATCCATAAAAACTAATATCTTAGTGAACTCTAGTGGCCCTTTCTCTAGATCTTGTTCATGTAGAGATTGTTAATTATTGTTCTTGCTAAAGCTTAGTGATCTTTATTCCTAGGAAACTATCCCTCTTTTATTACCGATTGATTAGTTGTGTAGATTTGATTGTGTTCCTTGAAAATTCCTTAAGGAGAATACTAAGGCACATTATCTTTTTTATACCATGGCAAAGATTGTGGCAATGGGAAGGTAGAAGGTTGGTCGTAGTAGTATAGATTTGTAACATTTATTTATCTTGTTTGAGGATGACTTGAGATGATCAACTTAGCAATAATGGATGCTAAGGAAATGACAATGTTTCGGAGATTACCATAGAAAATACTGTGCAAGAGTTAGTAGAAACCACAAGGGCCTTGAATGCACAATATGGAACTCTAAGAGCTTAGGAAAGCAATTTTGAGATGAAAAGGTAATGTTGGAAAAAATAGGTAATTGTAGGGATTTAAGCATATTAAGATGAAGATTCCACCTTTTAAGAGTCATGAGTAAGCAAAAACTTGAAAACATATTCAAATGTTATAGCTATGATGAGGAGATAAGGTGACGTTAGTTGGATTAGAGTTTAATAGGTACACTACACTTTGGTGGAAAAATACCAAAAATAGCATACCATGCCAAGACAAAAGATAGGTAAAGATATGGAAAGAGATAAAGTGTTTTATGCTTCAATGATCCATTTTTTATTATTGTAAGCAAGAGATGTTCATGAAGCTCCAAACCCGTAAATAGAGAGGACTTAATGTGGAAACCTATGTAAAGGAATTTGAGATGCTTTTAATTTATTGTTGTCATGCCCTAATTGCTTCAGACAAGGCAGTTTTCCATGTATATCACTTGCATAATCTACCTAAAGTTGCAATTAATACAAAATGGGTTTCTAGCTCATCTATAGTTTATGAAATTATGAATAGTTTTCCAAAGAAAACCCTAGTAGAGTGTCGTATGTAAATTCAATATCTTAAGGTTACAAATACTTGTAAAACCTTAACCTATTCAAGATATAAAATTTCAGAATAATACTTATTTATATATAAGGCCTCCAACCACTAAACCATAAAGCATAAGCCATACTCAACAACTTAATAGTAGCCATGTATAATCATCCACAAGTCAAAAGTTAAAGTGAAAGAATTAGTGTTTATGATAATATGAAAACATAGTAACAAGTCATCAAAAGTTGTACTCATCTAAATACAAGTGATGTGGATAGATTTCAATAAGAGATCTATACATATTTCTTTAAAAACAGAATCTTTGGAATCTATGGTTTTTATGGGTTTATAGTTTGAACTACGAAAAGGAAAAATGATATGGATGATTCAATTAAATATGAAACACCAAAATTGAATCAAACTAATTGTTTTGTTTATATCTAATTGATATGACTCATACTTAGATATAAACAAGTTTTGAATTGACTAATTGAAATAACACACTATTAATTAACCTAAGGAGAGTCTATCACAATTTTTGAAATAACTGAAAAGAACAAAGACAGTAAAGAACTTTAGGGTTCTAATTTTATGAATCTTACTCCATTAAATAATAATGTCTTGCTACAAGCTTATATAGTCAATAGGTGAATTACACGAGAAGGTCTCAACATTTAGGGGTAAGTTCATTTAAAATCTTAACATTTCAAGTAGTTAAAAATAGGTTCCAACATTTGGGGATAAGTTTATTTAAGGTCCTAACATTTGTTAAGAAGTGGGTAAATTTAGATCACCTACGTGTCAACAAGAGAAGAGTCTTCTGAGTTTTAATTAAATATTCTCTCTTGTTGACACGAGTCCTTAGGGACTCAAATTGATTCACTTCTTCAAACATTGAGACCTTAAATAAACTTATTTCCAAACGTTGGGACTTCTTTTCAATTACTTGAAACGTTGAGACTATAAATGGACTTACTCCTAAACGTTGGGACCTTCTGGTGTAATTTACCTTATAGTCAATGCATAACAACCCTAGAATTATAAGTGTTATATAAAAAAAAAAAAAAATAGGATTGATCATAATTAATAACCTATAAAGAGACATAACTCTAGTAAAATAGATACAAATATAACTAAAATTCTCGTTACTCTTATAATGAAATTAATAACATGGGATAATTAAATATCTTAATTAATGGAAAATGATAAAAGTCTTCATTATGTAACTAACATTAATTTCTAAGTACACTAAATTGATACTCATCAAGAAGTTTATATGAGTGTTATTAATATGAACTCTTCCCATCACCTTCAAAACATGAATCCAAGTCAGTGCACTCAAAGCTAAGAAAGTTAATGCAAATATACAATAAGTCATCATCACCAAAAATAGAAAAGATTGACAAAATGAGCCCACTACAGAGCAACCAAACACATAGTGGGATGTTAAACGCATCTATCGTTTGATTGTGGTGTGAAAAATATTTACAAAAATTTTGGAATAGATAGGCTATTTTTGTTTTATAAATTCCATAATTTTGATCTTCTCTTACAATTTTTCTAAACATTTTTTTAGAACCTCTATCATTGCTGGTAATGCCAGTTTCTTATTATTATTTTTTTCACTAATAAGTGGACATTTCCTATTTTCTAAGGTCAAAAAAGAGATTTCTATTCTCAAAATCATTACAGTGCAAACTGGTACTTAATAGCTCTTTGTTTTGAAAAGTTTGGATTTAGGCTCTATTCGAATTTAACTTTATTTCCTCATAATTAATTGAATATAATTAATTAAATGGTAATGTGATTAGTGATTGTTGGTTGCATTAGTTTCATTAAATTATTTGGAGTGTGCATAGCATGTGATTATATGCAGTTTTTCATATTAAACAACTTCAATCATATTTTATTTATCAAGTCATGATGATAATGATGAGAATCACTATAATTACATGGGATACAAGCTTTATATTGGTGGTAGAAGCTACCTATACTGCGTGAGATATGACAATATATCAATTATCTATGATGGAAATTTAGTCATGTTTAGTTTTCTATTTTAAGATTTCTTAGATTTATTATTTATCTTAGTTCAATGGATTATCATTTTGTTAAATAATATTATCAACATCTGTGGAATGAGTTTATTTATTGTACTAAGGGCATTTCTTGCGAATCTCATAGTCCACTAATCGTTAGTAATTTTATATAAGCGTTCTTTGATGAGTGTATACATCGAAACTCATAGCACTCTTGTCCTGGGCATGAAACAACTCATAAAACTCTCATAGTTGTTAAAAGAATTATGATATAACTAGCACAATATAATTAAAAAGATTGCAAAATTTTGAAATCATACTGATAAAAACTACATAAATAAATAAAGAAACAAAAACTTTCATCATTCATGACTTAGGAAGAAACACATCTCACTCATATTGTAGTGACAAAAAAGGCTTACAAATCTGAACTTAATCAGCTCATTGTCTAATTGTATCTAATTACATAACATCATTAGACCCAAATTACGCATCAAAACAAAAATCTTAAGGAAAATAAAATCCTAGTAACTAAAAATGCACATAAAAAATAAAAAAATAAAACTAATAAATATGGAAATACCTCTAACAGATGACTTGAAGGAAATTAACAAGATGTTATATAACATAATAAAAAATTGATTACCATAATAAATACTAACGAAACTAAACATAATAAAAGAAACTATGACAAGCTAATCTCATAAAATTAGCCAATTGTTGGGTTTTAATTAGACTAGTCAAGTGGATCTAATCAATTGTTCCTAAAGATGCAATTTGGGCGGATTTTGAGCTGGCTCATATAAAATATGAATTCACCTTAATACCAGCTGAAAGCAAAATAGCAGTTACTTTCAACAAAACCCTTCTAGATCTCTCTAAGCTAGAGCCTTTAGATGGAACCAATTACAAGCTTTGTGTTATGACTCATGTACGGAATAGAAGGCAGCCCACATATTTACAAGACTATGTACCGTAAAGCAGAGGATATGTCATGAATAGCATTTGTATTGTATGAAAATAGCTAAGACAAATATAGTATCATGTTGTAATAGAATAGACTTAGTCAGCAAGTGTAGCATCTGTGACAGCAATAGAAATACACAATCTCGTATAAACATAAAAACTGTAACAGAATAGGCCAGCTGGAAAACAGCATGCATGTAACAAACTCATAACCATCTACTACTTGTAACATACACAATCGTGTATAAGTAGGAAAGGAAAAGGAATACAGAGGAACCAGATTTTACTCAAAGAGCAAACTAGGAGCTACTGGAGGCTCGAACTCCAGCATTTCTTTTCAAACAGATTCCACACTTCGCAACATAGCTTTACCTTTCACAAAAAACAAACAAGAAATCACAGTCAGTACATTAGATAATAGAAACATCGTTTACAAAGAAAACCCTAATTTCACAGAGAAATTGCAAAGAAAAGAGAAACCCTAAGAGAGGCAAACTTACAAAGTGTAGAGGACGAACGTTAAAGCGAAGCTAGGGTTGTGATCGGACGCTAATACTCCGTTCCGAGTGGGCTAATTCATACAGGCTTGGACTTCTGTTTTCTTTCGTGGGCCTTTGGGCTTTATCATTGGTGCTTTCATTGATTTTTCATCATTGTTGCAATGGCTGAGGGTACTCGTGGATTCTCTCAATTAAAGGAGGATTTACTGTCACATGAAAGTAAGATTCTTTCTCTTGAATCTAAAACAGATAGATTATTATCTGATATGAGTCAGGTTTTGCAATTCGTTAAATTGCAAATGGAGAATCAGGTTAATTCGAATTCTAATTCACATGTTAACTCATCATTTTCTCCTGAGGGACATTCGAATACAGAGGAGTCTCAATATTCTTTCATAAAAAATATGAAGTTGGATTTGCCTAAATTTTCAGGGGATAATCCAATGTCTTGGATTTTTAAAGCCAATCAATTTTTTGATTTACATCATGTTCCTGATTCAGAAAGATTAAAAATTGCATCTTTTGCAATGGAGGATGATGCTGCGGATTGGTATCAATGGTTGTTTAGGAGTGGTTTAATTTCTACTTGGCCTGTATTTTTGAAGGCCATGGAACATCGTTTTGGTCCCTCGTTATATGAGGATCCACAGGGTAGATTGTCTAAGTTGGTTCAAACTGGAACTGTTTCTCAGTATCAGCATGCTTTTGAATCCTTGTCTAATCATGTGACTGGGTTATCTGAGAGTTTTCTCATGAGTTGTTTTGTTTCAGGTCTTAAACCTATCCTTCAGCAGGAGGTTTTAGCTAGTCAACCTACTGGTTTAATCCAAGCAATGAGTCTGGCTAAACTTTTTGAATCTAAGTTTACACACACTTTACCATACCCTATTTCATCTTATACATCACATACACACAGTTCCTCTTTTTCTAAATCTGGTATTTCTTCCACTTATACACCTCCTACATCCATTAAATCTAAACCTTTTACTCCTAAACCTACTTTTTCTTCCTCTTCTTCCGCTACTTCAAACACATATTCAAAAAAATCTTTACCTTTTAAAAGATTATCTCCTGCTGAGATGGCTGTTCGACGAGAGAAGGGTCTTTGTTTTAATTGCGATGAGAAATTTAACAAAGACCATATTTGTAAAGCTAAATTTCTTATGTTGATACAACCTGATGAGGATGCTACTAGTGATTTTGTATCATTAGATTCCGTATCGCAGGATTCTGTGGATACTCCTATAGAGATCAGTTATCATGCTTTGTCAGGCACACAAGCTCTTAGAACTTTGCGACTGGAAGGGTGTATTGGGGGACAGTCGGTTTCTATTTTGATAGATTCAGGGAGTACTCACAATTTTATACAGGAACATGTTGCCAAACAGTTACATTTACCTGTCTTAGCTACTCCTACTTTTAGAGTGATGATTGGTAATGGGGAATATATGAGTTGTACAGGATTTTGTGAGAAAGTACCATTAATTTTGGGAGACTTACAGCTCAATGTTGACTTGTATGTTCTTCCTATTCAAGGAGCAGACTTGGTATTAGGAATACAGTGGCTTCAAACTCTAGGGCCTGTTACTATGAACTATGCTCATCTTACTATGGATTTTTTTTTGGATGGCCATCACGTTTGTTTACATGGTATTTCCTCTGTTTTGCCCAAGCGGATAGAGTCTCCCCAGTTAAACAAACTGATCAAATCTGATCAAATTGCTGGTTTGTTTAGTTTGGTGGCTCAGACGGATAGTGAACTGATTGATACCACCTGCAATAGTTCGGTTGAGGAACTATTGGGCAGATTTCCCAGTATTTTTGAGACTCCATCATCATTGCCTCCATTACGTGATGTTCAACATCATATCCATCTGAAGAATGAATCACAGCCCATAAATGTCAGACCCTATCGTTATCCCTATTATCAGAAAGAAGAGATGGAAAAGTTGGTTCAGGAAATGTTGACTTCTGGTATCATAAGGCCAAGTACAAGTCCATTTTCTTCACCGGTTTTATTGGTGAAAAAGAAAGATGGTTCATGGAGATTTTGTGTGGATTACAGAGCATTGAATCAAGCACTGTGTGGGATAAGTTTCCCATTCCCACTATTGATGAGCTTTTGGATGAACTTTATGGAGCCACTATATTTTCCAAATTGGATTTACGAGCAGGCTATCATCAGATACGAATGTATCCTGCTGACATTCATAAGACAGCTTTTCGAACCCACGAAGGACATTATGAATTCTTGGTTATGCCATTTGGCTTATCTAATGCTCCTTCAACATTTCAGTCTGTTATGAATACTATTTTTCGGCCTTATTGAGGAAATTCATCATTGTTTTTTTTTATGATATTCTCATTTATAGCCGATCTCTTTCTGATCATTTGAATCATTTGGAGATTACTTTATCATGCCTCAAGGAACATGAATTTTATTTGAAGCGTAGTAAATGTCTCTTTGGACAAACTACTGTGGATTATTTGGGACATGTGGTTTCTGCCTCAGGAGTTACTCCTGATCCAGCAAAGGTTCAAGCCATTCAGGAATGGCCTATGCCAAGTAATCCTACACACTTGAGAGGATTTTTGGGACTCACAGGATATTATAGGCGTTTTGTGCAACATTATGCTACTATTGCTGCCCCTCTAACGAATCTTCTCAAGAAAGATGCTTTTGAGTGGACTCCTTTGGCTAATTCAGCTTTTGAGAAGCTGAAACAAGCTTGATGACCACTCCAGTTTTGGCCTTACCGGATTTTACCCAGAATTTTATTGTTGATACAGATGCTTCAGGCATGGGAATGGGGGCTGTGTTGCATCAGAGAAATCATCCCATTGCATTTTTTAGTAAGAAATTCTCTTGAGATTACAGAAAGCTAGTACTTATGTGCGAGAAATGGTTGCTTTGGTAGAGGCGGTTAAAAATGGAGGCATTACTTGTTAGGTCGCCATTTCATTATTCGGACAGATCAGAAAAGTTTGAAGGAAATTCTTTCTCAAACTATTCAAACACCTGAACAGCAACAGTACTTGGTGAAGCTTTTGGGTTATGATTATGAAATTGTCTACAAACCAGGGTCTGAAAATGTTGTGGCAGATGCTTTATCTCGCCAATTTGTTTCTTTACCCCAGTTGAATTCTATTTCTCTACCATCCTTTGACTTTGTCACACTACTTAAGACAGAGTTCAAGATGAATAAGGAGTGGCAGAAGTTGTTTGAAGATTGTGTAGCAGGAGTCTCTTTACCTTGGCCTTTAAAAGCCAAAATGATTTGTTGTTTTTCGGGTCCAAAATTTTTATCCCTCCTCATTCCTCTATTATCAATTCCTTGATATTAGAGTTTCATTCGGCTCATACAGGGGGCCATTTAGGAATTTTGAAGACTTTTAAGCGACTTTCAGTCTTTCTTTTGGCCACATATGAAGAGGGATGTGGAACAATTTGTGAAGTGTTGCCATGTGTGTCAACAGATTAAGCATTTGAACACATCCCCAGCTGGGTTATTGCAACCACTTCCAATTCCTGATGAAGTGTTTGAGGATATTTCTTTGGATTTCATTACTGGACTACCAATTTCAAACAGTTATTCTGTTATTATGGTAGTAGTGGATCGCTTATCCAAGTATACTCATTTTGGGAGTCTCACAGCTCATTATACTGCTACTTCTGTAGCCAGATTGTTTGTGGATATAGTAGTCAAATTACATGGGATTCCCAAATCGATTGTGTCAGATAGGGACAAGGTATTCATGAGCAAATTTTGGTGTGAGCTGTTTAAGCTCAGTGGTACTACTTTAAAGATGAGTTCAGCTTACCATCCTCAAACGGATGGTCAAACGAAGTGATGAATAGATGCTTGGAGCAATATCTGAGGGCTTATGTTATGGATTATCCTAAGGAGTGGCCCAAATTTCTTTCTTGGGCAGAGTACTGTTTCAATACCAGTTATCATACAAGTACTCATTTAACACCATTTCAGGTGTTATATGGCAGAATTCCTCCAACCATTTCTAAGTATGTTCAAGGACAAACACAGGTGGATGCAGTTGATCAGGAATTGAAAAATCGAGATGATTTATTGAGATTGCTAAAATCAAATTTGAGTCATGCTCAGTTACGCATGAAACAATTAGCAGATCAGCACAGGACAGATCGAGCATTTGCAGTAGGAGATTGGGTGTATGTGAAACTTCAACCATATAGGCAAACATCTCTTGCCTATAGGCTTTCATTTAAGCTTTCACGTAGATACTTTGGGCCATTTCAAATTAAGCGCCGAATTGGCTCTGTGACCTATGAATTACTTCTTCCAGAAACATCAAAAATACATCCTATTTTTCATGTTTCCTTATTGAAGGAAGCTCAGGGTATTACTCCTACTGTAATTCCATTACCAGGAGACTCTTATGACAATTACCCAATTGTCAAACCGTTAGTGATTCTGGATTCACGAGTGATTCACAGGCAAGGGCAGGTTTTTAAACAGCTATTGGTTCAATGGGAGTCTCTTCCCTTAGAGGATGCCTCTTAAGTGGATCTTAATGATTTTAAAAGGGACTTTCCAGATTATCACCTTGAGGACAAGGTGATTTTTCCAGAGGAGGAGGAACATGTTATGACTCATGTACGGAATAGAAGGCAGCCCACATATTTACAAGACTATGTACCGTAAAGTAGAGGATATGTCATGAATAGCATTTGTATTGTATGAAAATAGCTAAGACAAATATAGTATCATGTTGTAATAGAATAGACTTAGTCAGCAAGTGTAGCATCTGTGACAGCAATAGAAATACACAATCTCGTATAAACATAAAAACTGTAACAGAATAGGCCAGCTGGAAAACAGCATGCATGTAACAAACTCATAACCATCTACTACTTGTAACATACACAATCGTGTATAAGTAGGAAAGGAAAAGGAATACAGAAGGGAACCAGATTTTACTCAAAGAGCAAACTAGGAGCTACTGGAGGCTCGAACTCCAGCATTTCTTTACTCAAACAGATTCCACACTTCGCAACATAGCTTTACCTTTCACAAATAAAACAACAAGAAATCACAGTCAGTACATTAGATAATAGAAACATTTCGTTTACAAAGAAAACCCTAAGTTCACAGAGAAATTGCAAAGAAAAGAAGAAACCCTAAGGAGAGGCAAACTTACAAAGTGTAGAGGACGAACGTTAAAGCGAAGCTAGGGTTGTGATCGGACGCTAATACTCCGTTCCGAGTGGGCTAATTCATACAGGCTTGGACTTCTGTTTTCTTTCGTGGGCCTTTGGGCTTTATCACTTTGGTCCAAAAAATTTAGCATATTCTTGGAGCAGTTGGAGGTCAACTATATCCTCTTCATAGAGTATTCAGCAAAGGCTCAATCTAGTGACATGCTAGCCACTCCTTTGACCATGCCTCTAATGGAAAAGTCCAAAGCCTCCCAAGAAGACATACAAAAAAAATTCAAAAAAGATAATAAAATAGTGAGAGGCTACCTACTAAATCATATGAGTAACTCTCTCTTTGATTTGTTTGTCTACTAGAAATCGACGAAGATCATCTAATATACCTTGATGATGTGGGAAAGAAAAAAATACGTCGTTAGAAAGTGGCTATAATTTTAAATAGTTAATGATAAGGCAATCATAGACCAAGTACATGAATATGAAAATCTAGTAACTGATGTCATTAGTGAAGGTATCAAAATGTGTGTAGGCAAATGTATTACTTGAAAAGTTTCCACCTTCTTGGAGTGATTGTAGAAATCTTTTCAAGCACAAGAGAACTAAAGAAGCCAATAGACTAAAAGATAAGCAAAATTCCTCTTCTTCATTTCCTATTAAAGCTAATCTTATTGCATCTGCTGGTGCAACTAAAGACAGGTTTAAGAACAAAGGAAAAAAAAATCAGAAAGGTGGCCAACAAAAAAGGTTATTTACAAGAGGATGAAAGCAAAACTTAAAGGAAGCAGGTCACTTGCTATGTTTGCAGCAAAATTGGCCACAAGGCATATCAATGCTTCCACAGGAAGAATCAACATAATTCAATCAAGAAGTCAACCTCTCTTCCTCAACTTGAACCTCAGGTAAACCTTGCAGAAAAGGAAGACGTTACTGCTATTGTGGTGGTGGAGGACAATCTAGTGGAAAACAGAATAGATTAGATGATTGGAATTGAAGCTTTAGGACATGTGTGCTAATAAAGAATTATTCCACCAATTAGAAGAGGCAGCACATGGAGAATGTGTCTACATAGGGAACTCCACCACTGTCGGAGTGCTTGGTAAACAGAAATTTTTTATTAAGTTAACATATAAAAAAAAAACATTAGTGCGTAAGAACTTAGTTTCAGGTAGTTTACTTAATAAACCTGGTTTAAAAATTGTTTTTTGAGGCTGCTAAGTTTATTATCACTAAAAATGGAGATTATGTGCAGAAGGGGTACTCATATAATGGACTTTTTATTCTGAACACTTTTGTTGATGTTAATGTTTCTACTTCTACTTTTGTGTATATTGATGAATCTGTTGATTATTTATGGCATGGTATGATAAGATATGTAAATTTTGCCTCAATTAAAAGGCTAAAAAACATGCATTTGATAAAAACTATGGATGATGATAATTGTTCTAAATGCTCTATTTGTGTGGAAGCCAAATTTGTTAAAAAAAACTTTCAGACCTATCCTAAGTAGAAGTATTGAATTGCTTGAATTAATACATTTAGATTTAGCAAACTTTGAAAATATTGTTAACAAAGGTGGTAAAAGGTATTATATAACCTTTTTTGATGATTTTTCAAGATATACCAAAATTTATTTATTGAAATCAAAAGATGACACTACAAAAATGTTCTTAAAATATAATGCAGAAGTTGAAAATTAATTGGAAAAGAAAATTAAAAGACTTACATCTGGCAGGGCGAAGAATATGGAACATTTTTTCTTAAAGAATTTTGTGAATCAAATGGCAATATACATGAAACTATTACTCCTTATACTCCACAACACAATGCCATGTTATTGAGTTCTAGTATGTCTACCAACATGTGGGGGGAAGCTATTCTTTTACATGTTATAATCTTAATAGAGTTCCTTATAAAAAATTGGATAAAACCCCTAATGAAAAGGTTTTGCACCTAATTTAAATTATTTAAAATTGTTAGGTTGTTTAGCAAAATTTGGATTACCGAATATTAGAAAGACTAATATTGGACCTAAAACCTTTGACTATGTTTATTGGTTATGCTTAAAATAGTGTTGCGTAAGGATTTATGTCCGTGAATGATTATATTATATGTGAAGCTAGAAATGCATAATTTTTTGAAACAATATTTCCATTAAAGAAAAATGAAATTAACGATGTTGTCGGTCTATCTAATACTACTTTGATGCTTGCTTATGTACCTATTGTGAGTGCTAATTCTACTTCAATTGATTTCATGAATGAACCAAGAATAAGCAAAAGGCGAAAAATAAAAACTAGTTTTAGACTAGATTTTATCACTGATTTCATAATTCAAAAAAATAATAATTTTGAAACAATAAATGAAGACTTAGTGTCTACTTATTTAATTGAAGAAGATCCTAAAACATATGAAGAAGCAATGACCTCCATAGATGCTAGTTTTTTGAAAGAAGCTATTAAAAGTGAGGTTGATTCTATATTGACAAATCATACATGGGATCTAGTTGATTTACCTATCAGATGTAAGCTTATTAGGTGCAAATGGCTTTTTAGAAAGAAAATGTGGCCAGGTGGATCTATAGAAAAATCTAAGGTAAGGTTGGTACTAATAGGTTATTCTCAAAAGAAATGAATTAAATTGACTATTTAGAAACCTATTCTCCTGTAACTAAAATAGTTACCATTAAAACTTTAATTGCCATTGCTTCTATTCATAACATGATAATACATCAAATGGGTGAAAAAACAACATTTTTAAATGCGGATTTAGAGAAAGAAATATATGTGGAGCAACTTAAGGGTTTTGTGATTCCTGATGAAGAGAGTAAAGTGAGTAAACTCAGGAAATCCCTTTATGGTTTTAATAAAGGTCCTAAATAGTGCTATGAAAATTTGACCAAACTTTAGTAACTAATCAATATGCTTGTGTTTATTTTAAATCCTTTGGATTAGATAGTGTAATTACTTGTTTGAGTGTTATTGATGTGGTAAATGAGTCAAATTATTCTTGTCTTCTTAGTTTGATATAAAAGACCTAAGAGAAGTTGATATGATTCTTGGTATCAAAATAAGAAAAAGATGAAAATGGTATTTTCTTATGTCAATCTCATTACATTGAAAAAATTTAATTGCTTTGATATGGTACCTCTTAGAACACCTTATGATCATAGTATATCTCCAAAGAAAAATAAAGGCCCTAGTGTTTCACAATCTGAGTATGTTAAGATCATAGGAAGTATTATGTTTCTTGTGAATAATACAAGACTTGACATAGCCTATGTTATTAGTAGATTAAGTTGTTACACCCATAATCCCAATAATGAGCATTAGAATGTACGTCATGATTTACTTGAATACCTTAAAGGTACTATGAATTGATGTTTATATTATACTAAATTTCCTACTGTGTTGGAATGTTATTGTGATGCAAATTGGGTTATTAATAAAGATAAAGTTAGCATAACTAGTGGCTATATTTTTAACTTAGGCAAAGGTGCCATATCATGGAAATCCACTATACAAACATGTATAACTTGTTCTACCATAGAATCTAAGTTCATAGCTCTAGAATTAGTTGATCAAAAACCGAGTGGTTGAGAAGTTTGTTGGTGGTTATACCATTGCGGGGGAAATCTCCTATACTTGTGTCAATACATTGTGATTCACAGGTAGCCAGTGGAATTGCTAAGAAAAGCCTCTACAATAGCAAGAGGAGATATATCTGAATAAGACACAGTATTGTCAAACAACTCCTAAAAATGGAGTGATTTCCTTGGAATTTGTAAGAATTGAGAGGAACATAGCACATTCTCTCACTAAAGGTTTGATAAGGAGAACTATCGATAGCCTTTTGTGGTGGTTCATCCCAAGTGAACTTGATGGATGCCAATTTACAGAGGTTGAATTTAAATGACTTCTAATGGTTTCATTGCCTCTAATTGGGTAGTCTAGAGTATAAACTTGATGAAACCACTTACTCGAGAGTGAATGTGGGCCGCTTTCTATGAAAGTATTTTCTTTTTAGAGCACTCATAAGAACTAAAGTTGTGTGCATGACTATTAAAAGCACTTAATTTAAATATCGTAGAACATCAAGACTTAAGAGAATAAAACGTGCTATAGGGGTCTCAAGTCACGTTCTTAAAGTTCAAGAGTAATTCACTTCATTACTTAAGTTGTTGCCTCATTCCACTATGCATTAATTCAATCGAAAGACATTAATTCTTAAGTACACATCTCTTCCTTTGCCCACAATTTTTTTTCCGTTTTTTCTTTTTCTATCAAGCCATTTTGTATGCAACTGTCAGAAAATTGCTTGTTGAGTTCATTCATAACTTCTATCCCACATGGGATATTTGTCTCTTTAATGTTGTGTTTTTATTAGAATGTATCTTTTTATTGGCTTAAGTGTATGAAGTGAATTTTTGGAAATGAGACCGCATGTACGTGCACCACTCGCTCAGCATGGCTCAGTCTAGGTTGGGTCTCATAAATTTACTTTTCAGAAATTGAATTTTTCATTTATTTTTATAATTGAAAGAAACGAAAAGTTTTATGATTTGTAACAGTTACATTTCGATTAGTTTTATTTGAAAATTGAACTTTTTGGTTTATTACAAATTTTGGTATTACAAAAAAAAAAAGGTATGTGCTTCATATAGCAAAAAAAAAAAAAAAATCAATTCTTTTTGTTTCTCTTGAAATTTATCTTCTAGAAAATTATATTCTTGGTGTTTCAAGCCTCTACCATGAGTGCATGTGTTGGAGGTTGATTGTGTTAAACTTAGAGAGCAGATGATGATCATCAATTTGCACTACGATCGTGTCAAAATTCACTTTAAGGGCAATAGCTCGTCTACAGCACAATCCATTTGACAAGTCATTTATATTATTTCCTTTTATTAGTATTTTTAACGATCTACATTCTTTTCCACATCTACAAATTTCCAACTCTTCATAGTAAGGATGTGTGTATTTGTGTGTGTGTTAGGTCGTCTCTTTTCCACATTACATATAAAATAACATAAATCTTGGAATGTGTGGTACAAGAATGAAGTTAAATGAATGTAAGTGAGATAGATGACAGAGTACTCAATAATGATATGATATAGTATAATATGATAAGTATATCAGTATTATTTTAAAATATATATATATATATATATTGATTGGATTATTATAATTAGTATCATTTTCAAAAACAAATATTATATCATTTTTTCAAGTTAGGTATTCACCGCGTGTTAGCAGCTCGTCTTAAAACCTTCTTATGTTAATGTCCCTCATAAGTCTCGCACCATTCATCTTCTGAATCTTCCATACATGCATCACCTCATCAAATTTTTCTTGATCAAGTTTAAACTTCAATAAACCTATAGAAAAATGTAGCTTTGACGTTATAATTTGTTGCCTATAGATTTATGTATAGGGTAAATTACATTGGAAGGTTCTAATGTTTGGGGGTGGTTCATTTGAGATCCCAACATTTTGAATAGTTCAAAAGAGCTCATCACATTTGGAAAAGTAAATTAATAGAGGTCTCCATTGACTCGTATTAACAAAAGAAGGGTCTTCTGAGTTTTAATTAAATATTTTCCTATTGACATGTGTCAATGGCGACCTCAATTAATCCATTTCTCCAAACATTGGGACCTTTTTTGAACCACTCGAAATGTTGAGACCTCAAATGGACTTACTCTCAAACATTGGAATATTCTAATGTAAGTTACCTTTTATGTATATAATTTTACTGAAGTTCAGTTTCAATGCAATATTTCCTTCAAATAAATTCACAAGAAAGAAAAAATCAAACTAAATTCCTAAAAGAAAAGAGTTATAAGATACTTTAAATCTATGATGATGAAAACATTGGTAAACTACATGAATCTCACAGTATTGTTTGTCCTCTGAATCTCTCATGTATGCATCTCTTCATCATATTTTTTCTTCATTGAGTTTAGACTTCAATATACCTATAGAGTTATATGAGCTTTGATGAGGAAAAAAAGGACAAAAAAAACCTAAAAGTTATAAAGATACTTTTAACTCTGTGCTATTAAAAGGAAACTTCTAAGGTTTATCAAGAGGACAGTTCAGTTAATTATCTAACCATTAAAATCAATATAGTAAATGATATATTAAATATTTGAGTAGTCCGATCAGGATTGAGTATGCATTTAAGCCGTTAAATAATCGATGGGACTGATTCTATTAAAATATGATGAGACAATAGGATTTTTCTAAAACAATTCTCATGCATTTGTTTGAAAGGAAGTAAGAAAACTATTATAGAACATAGAAGCAAGAATTATCTCTCTAGAAGACAAATCAAGCCGAATGTATATAGGGTCTATTTGTTTTGTCGACTTATAGATGACACGTTGACATTTTTAAGTAGATTGTTTGTCAAGAAATGGATACAAATAAAAAATAAACATTTTTACTCATAAACAAATCAAACATATTGTCAAGGGTCATTTCGATAATTGGTTTTAGTGATCAATTTAATGCCATGGGCTAGCCTTCTAAGCTAATGATAGGGCTTAGAAGACTGAGTCAACTAAGGGATATTATAGGGAGATTTAACTTAGTAAGCTCAAATCAAGGATCGCCGAACCGATTCATTTTGTTGTTTACCCAATTTGGTTTTCTCATGCGTGAAAAGTAGACTCAAAGAATATCTTTCTAGGTAAATTTGTTTTTTTTTAGCTAAAATAAGGCTTATATAAAATAAAATAAGCCTATTTCTTATTTATATTAAAGATGGGCAATTTTAATAGGAAAATGGCCTTCTTTTATATTATAAAAGCTCTCATTTTATTCTAGATCTATGTCTAAAGCCTATGCCCATATATATAAAAGAAGGGATGAATTCTAACCGTTGGATCCATGGAAGAAATTCGACGGTCGTAAGCAATATTCCATCTCAACCATCTATCTGGAAATCATCTAACGGTTATAATCAGACTCCAATATCTATAAATAAGAGGCTTTTTTTCTCATGTGGGATTATTCTGCATATTGCTAAGATCAAGAGTAATACAAAAACTCCGTCGAAATATCTTTAGAAAGGATCAAAGCAACCACTTCGCGAAAAGTAAGTCTAGAACAATCAATTCTATTTGATTTGATCTTATATCATACTTATACGCTCGACAAACTAGGTTTGCATGTTCCTACTACCATGCCTCTCTCTACAATATCTGTACATGTGTCATCTATTAAAAACTCCTTTAAGATCGACCGCCAAACTTGTTGCATGTAATCGGCTACCTGCAGCAACTCTAATACACACATATCAAATATAAATAAAATACATATGAAAACAAACCATCCAAACATAAATATCTTCTAAGTATTTCAAGGGCACTTGAAGTATTAAGGATCAAATTACGTATAACAATAAATAAACATTTATTTACCATACGGATTACAAGGATTTTGGCAGTGGAAATAAACCGAATCAAATGAAAAATTAATTTCTTTCCATTTGAAATGACAAAGGGACTGTAAATTTTCTTTGGCTGTAAATATTATTTTGTCTAATATATCGAGGGAGGTTTATAGTAGACTTCCATTTTTCATTATCATGCTTAAATTATCTAAAAAGTGGATACATCTGTTTGGATTGTCTATTTTTTATTTATATTTGTATTTGTATCAAAATGATATATGTAAATATATCCAATTTTCATCTATATTTTATATCTATTTGATCTTTTTATGAGAATTATCATTTTTTTTTTATATGTATCAATTTTTCGATAAATAATTTATTAAAAAAATATTTTAAAAAAATATCTATATCTAAAAAAAAAAAAAATCTACCCAATCAGACCCAGAAAACATATTGCTTTTTATTGGACTTTCTAGTCCTGGCTTAGGCGTGGCGATTTAGGAAATCATTCAACAAAAAGTGGACCAAGCCGAACGTGTCGAATGTGTGCCATGTGGACGCATTTCATGGAGGAATTAAAATTTGTAAAGAAGCCCAACAAGATCAGCCCCTCCAGATTAAGAGAGTCGCAAGCAGGTCGGGCTTTCACTTAGTATAATCTAAGTCGATTTTATTCCCCTTGGGAAAGCAGACTATTAAATCAATATATATATCTATTATAATAAACCTAGTACCTTTTGTATTTTGCCTCCATATTTTTAATTAAATAATATTTTTTTGTCTTTTTTTCCTTTCTCTCTTCCAGTACCACCTTTTCACTACACGATATTCAAATTTTACAAAAACTTCAACTACTCGTAACTTTCACTACTTATTTCTTTTTCACATAAAAACAACAAGAAGTAAAAACAATTATCTTTTCCTTTTATACCTTACTCTTAAACAACCCGATTGGTAACTTTTTTTTATTATTTTCATTTATTGCATGGGAAGAATTTTCCTTTATAGCATTTTGTAAATAATTGATAGGCCTAATGGAGTTTTCATTAAGGTAAGCAATGATAGCTTCTCCATTTTTCTATAAATATAAATTCAATCTTTCATATTCTATTTAAGTCCCATGCTTTTATTTCCTTTTTTATTTTTTGGGGGAGGGGGGGGGGGGGGGGGGGGGGGGTGGTGGCGGTTTATCATTTTACAACTTTTACAAACTAAAACTCATGGTAAAATGTAATGTTATTATATTTATTCCATAAAATAAAAAAATTCATTCATGATTTTTATGAGCAATGAATGTAAGATAGATGCCTGAGCCAATATTCTCCTCAGAAAATCTTCGAATGGATTTCTACAGGTTTGAAAGATGCAAAACCCAAAAGCTGATACATTAGATGATATTTAAGATTATGCATAAGATTATTGGATTTTTATCTATATCGTATTTATATCAAATTTATATTTATATCATATTTATATCATATCTGTTTAATTAGTCTACGAGTAAAATTGTATTTTTTTATCAATATAGGGCAAAGATATGACATCAAAATGGCCGGAACATGGCAAAACAAACAGACCCAAGAGCATACTTTCCGATTTTCTTCTCTTTGGAGTAAATTTGACAATACCTCCTCCATTGAGTCTGATTTTTTAGGTATCTTGTGCTGAAGACATCAAGTGGCTTTCTCCCTCTGTCCATGATGTTCTGGCAGTTGTGAGGAGGGAATCGAAGTCGAAGGAGGAGTGGAGCACAGTGGTTTTGTTCGTTTTCCATGGAATATTCTGATAGCTGGAAAACGTCTTATTTTCTAATTGCTTTTTACTTCTTTCTTTATAAAGAAAAAATAGATATATGTATTTTTATTTCAATATATTATTTTATTAAATAAATTTAATAATAATAGATATTTCTATGAGAAAAATCAACACTTGTGGATGGTGATATATAATTTAACGAAGTTAACAGAAATTGGTTGTAAAGGCTGTAATATTTTAGGGGCTAAATTGGTTGACTTGTTTCAAAGCAAAGATACCAGAGCCACATGCATATTTTCAAGGAAAATAGTGCTAACAACTTTTGTCTTCAAACAATAACATCAAAACCAATCTAATACGGTTTATATAAGTATAGATACAGAATACGAAACAAATATTAAAACTAATAATAAACTAGATTGATATAAACTTTTTGATGGGTGATTCTAATTATAGGCTCTCTAGACCCAATCTAATCTCTCAAACAAGATTTGTAAGGTTGTGCCAAGATATCTTACTTAGTAGTAGCTCGACTATTAGTAAAAGATAGTCTCTTGTCGATTTCATTCTTGTTATGCTAAATGAGCCAACAAGCTTAAATGTGCACTCAATTGCATAAATAATAACATATATAATTATATTTGTATTAGTATATCAATATAAATAATTATATAATGTCATATTAATACAAATAACAATATATAATAAAATAATATTATAATAAAATTTCTTCACTAGCTTGTCCCAAAACTCTTAATAAGCTTGTTTGCAAGCCAACTTGTGAGCCTGAAAAAAAGTTCACGTTTGGCTTATTTAACTAAAGAAGCTTCATTTTAAGCTTGATTGGGTCGAGTCAAACTAAGCCAAAACAAGCTAAGATTGAGTAGCTCATAAATAACTTGACTTATTTGCATTCCTACTCATATTGTTTCATCATTATAAGGAATTTTATAAAATGCTTCATTTTAAGAGTGATATATAAAAAAGGTGGTCTCACACATAATCTAACATGTGGCCCCATTCTTATATGCCATGTTCTAATGAAAAGTATAAAAATGGAAAATTATATTGTCTCATATTTAACAACTTTGATTCATGCACAATCATGATCACATTATTATAATATTTGACATATTAATTATTATATTTATTTTAATAGTCAAATGATTAACTAGATGGTTCCATTGATAAGTCACAAGTCTATTTAGATTGTCTAAGTTTTATTTGTATTTTATCTATACTTGATCTATTTAATTAGTTTATGGATAAAAATATCTATTTTTCATTTATATCCATTTTTTGGCAAACACATGTTTAAAAATGATAAAAATAAAATGTCAAAATGATTAAAATAATAGAAAACAAGCAGACTCATAAAAGTTTTGTATAGAAATAGATAGGACAATAGTCTACCTATCTTTTACTCTTGGTTATATCATAAAATTCAAATATTTGAGTCTTCAATTAGAAACACATATTATTACTATAGAATTAAATTTTATTCCGAATTTCAAAAATTCCTTAACCATGAAAATTTTACTTGACCTAGCTAAATTTTCTAAGTTCTAAATTATTGAGCGACTTGACACGTGGGTTGGAATTTTGTGGTTACAGCTTATTGGCTTAGTGTTTGACTATTTCCAGACCAATATATTACAAGTAGTATTAAATTTGATCCAGCCAATAGATGTATGACGAGTTACTCGATAAGGGTGCTTTTACAACTTATTGGCTTAGTGTTTGACAATTTCTCATGAATTGAATGAAAAAAAAAAAAAAAAAAAAAACAGTAATTAACTTATAATGGCAGGACAGCTGACTGCTCATTCATGTCCGCAAGAAATATAGTGATTAAATTGAGTTCATTTTAATATCATCGCCTGATTTTTGTAATGTAATGGGGATTTAATAATAATAATAATAATAATAATCATAATAAATAGATAGATAGATAGATAGATAGATAGATTGGTAGGGGTCGCTCTTATATTGTATAGATTAATATGTTAAGAGTGGCATGTTTACAGATAATATTGCCATGTGATTGTTCTCGGTTTGGAGGATTTTCTTTATTTTTATAGAATTAAGAAATTATTGAATGATTTAAATATTTATTTTCTTATTTATATTTGAAATCTATTTGAGTAATGTGATTACTTTTGGATACAAATTTATATAAATTCAACCTGATATGTTTTAAGTATATTTATTAATTGTATTGTTAATAACCATAGTACACTAAGTATTACTATTTATATGAAAATAGTTTAAACACTTATTACTTATTTATATATTTTTTTCATAATTTCTTTTTTTTTTTTCCTTTTTTCTTTTTTATTTAAGGTCGACCTGGACCAACCCAACGGGTTTCGACTCGTCGCATCCCCCAGTTTCAAACCGCAAATCCCAGTCCGTTTCCCGGGTCAAAATCCACCCGTGATAATGTCATGGAGGCTATCATCGAAATTGTACTTCCTAACTAGGCCATTGGACCATAGATCCTTCCAGATTCATTTTTTTTTATTTTATCAACTAGTGATATTAATATTTGTTTACATCTCTCCCTCTTCCTTTGTTCCATGGTCTCTTAATGTAAACATTCTGCATCCCTCAAAACTTACCTCTCAATTTTAACAGAAAGTAAGGACTACAATTGAAAATGAAGGTATAACTATAAGACGTAATTGTCAACATGGATTTTAGGATTTTCAAAACTGGGAAAATTATAAGCCTAGCCTAAAAATAATATAATTTTATTTGGACAAAATTCATTAAAGAAGCCATAGAATCTAATTTTTCTTTCTTTTTTTTTCCCCACTGCCATAGAATTTTTTCTTTTTTTTTTTTTTTGGCTATTTTTTGGGAGGAGGAAATCAAACCTGTACATTTTACTTGAGAATTCACGTGAGATGTCACTCGGATACAAAGTCATGAGTTACTATAGAATCTAGTTAAATAAAATAAATTTGTCATTATTTTAAGGGTTTGTATTAGTGGCCTTAAAATATGTTAATGATATTCCTAACATTCCTAGGCATATCCTATATTAGTCTAAACCTTTTCATATTTGTTTGGCCTATCCACTCTATCTAAAAGTTCATTAATATCCCCATAGGATCCCAAGTGATCTTATTCATATCCAAATATGGATATCCATTGTTTTTTTCCCCCTACTATGAATATCTATTGTCAAACATATGAATATCTCCTAGTATTCATTTTAAGAAATTTGATTGCCACATATTGAATGCATTTCTTAAAAAAAAGGACAGTTTAGTCGATCATTTTATCATTAAAATAAATACAAAAATTGATATATTAAATATTTCAATGATGTGCTATTGGTTGAGTATGCATATGAGTTGTTAAATAACTGATGGATGATTCCATTAATAAAAGAATAGGACCATATAATTTTCAATATATCTTAATGTATATTTATTATTCCCAGTATATAGATTTGGTAGACATAATTATGGTATGTTCCTCCTGTATAACCCTTTTTCAATTATCTTCATTTTCATTGCAAGGGATTCAACATCACGTTTTTATAGACCCTTAAGTGAAATGCTGCAAGCACATAAAAAAGCTATAAAAAAATTTCACCCCTACAATTATTAATGCAAGATAGGGCTATTACACTAACTTGCTAGACCTTTTCAAAAAGTAGGATGTAGAATGGTCAATGATGGTTGATTTAATTGGAACTTTCCAAGTCCCTAGGATTCCAACTTTCTTATTTCAAGGTGTATGATGCTCATGGTGATCTCCATGTCCAAGCATTTTTTTTTTTTTTGACCTTTTCCAATAACCTCTATGACAATCTCATCTCCATTTGTCACACCAAAAGATGCAAATTGATACCCATCCCATTCAAATCTTTACCATATCTAGACATGTCCCACATTCTTGTGAAGGTTGATGGAAACTTTTCTTGCTACTTTATTTTGTTTTAACTAAACACAACGTTAGTGAGATGGGATAAGACAAACATCCTTTTCCAATGGCTGCATAATAACAGCTTCGGAAAGTGGATCAGTTCAATTTGGAGTCGAACTATAGTGGAATCTCATTTTAAGGTTTGATTTCATATTTGTTGTTTCATTTTTCCTCCATCAATCTCTAAAGTTTTTATTTATGTTGTCATTAATGTATAAATTGAACTTTGGCTTCTGAATTTCATTTAATAGATATCATTTTACCCATTGTGAAAGAGTTTTGTTTATTAAAAAGTAAAGGGATAGATGAGAAATCATGAAACTAGATGACTGAACATATTTTATAAAAGTGCATGTTATAATCATTTCTAGGAAAACTCAATTTGTCGTTGTAATTATGCTACATTTTATACATACATAATCTAGCTAAAAGTATATAGGAATTAACATTTTCAAATTAGAAATCTAACACTCATCCATGATCAAGAGAATGAAAGCTTTCAAAAATCATCTCAATTCTAATAATCTTTTTATGTACAACACTTACAGTTATGCCCAGTCAAATTTGCTACTACTCAGGACTCTCCGGTTACCTGCAAGTGTATTGCCAAAGTGTGAGTGATCTACTATTGTTTTACGACAATGAAATTATAGATCTCAATTGTTGGTTATTGCCTTTGTATTAAAATAAATGTGTGTGTTCATATCATTTGTGCTTTTGTTGTTATGCATTACATTTCAACTCATTTTCTCTCTTTTATCATGTGATGATCTGCATACTTCTATTTATCCTGAGTATGGGGCAACACAGGACCAGCTTATTAATGAGTAGATTAAGATCGCGGATTCTATATGAAAGTCGTTGTTTATATATATATATATTATATATATTTTCTTTTCAAACTTGAAGTTCTTTTGAGAATTGGGTTTTGAGCTCATAATTTGTATAATCTTTTATTATAAATGTATTACTGAAAATTAGTTGCTATTGGTACTTTGATACTTGATACTTGTCCACTGCCATGACAATTTTTTTCAAAATCTCATTAAACGATTCTAGAAATCTAAAGCTTGTTAGCAATGATCACGATAAACACTTGGTATAAGATAATTTTTGTGTATAATACTTAGATATTACACGTGAAAAAAACTAAATGCCTTGACCCTATTCAATACATGACAGTATGCCTAGTAAGGTATAGATTTTTTTTTTTTTTTCAATCAGTTGTATTTAAATGAGATAAAACATACTTCAAAATAGATGTCAAGTAGCACATGGCTAGCCCATTTTACAATAAAATTCTATAAATGATTGGAGAGTGTTTGGAGTAATAATAATAAGTTATATTATTGTTAGAAATCACATGACATCATTTTATAAGATTTATCCATTATCATATAAATATTTAGAGAGGCATATATATATATATATATATATATTTAAACTGATACGTTTTGCAATTAAGATCATTTTTGCAGGACCAAGATAATGATATCTAAGTTAACAAATAAGTGCTAAAAATTAAGTGAACAATTAAGATAAGTGAACAACTCCATTGCATAAGGTATCTATTCGTAACTTCTTTGATCCAAGATCTAAGTGAGTATTGAAGGCCATAGGTATGGACTGATTCAATAAAGAATCTTTTTGTATTTTAGTTTATTAAAATCAAACTTTAAAATTATTACTTGTCATATTTATAATAGATTTTAAAGATATCAATAAATTACTTGATTTGTTGGGAAAAAAAAATATTACATACATATATATACATATATTTTTTTAATTGATAAATATTGTAAAGTATTCCTAAGTATATGCTACTTCCTATTGAAGCGTAAAAGCATCATTTTCAACAGCATTGAAGGTCACAAGCATAGACAAACCTAACCAAGAAACCTTTTGTATTTGAATTTATTACTTATCATATTTATAATAGACTTTAAAGACATCAATTAACTGCGTGATTATGTTGGGAAAAAGATTATATTTTTCATTGATATATATTATAAAATATTCCTAAGTTATAGTAGCACATATTGAAATGTAAAAGCATCATTTTCATAGCAAGAGTCACAATTATATATTATAATTGTATAGATATTAAAGCACGGTATTTTACTGTCATTACCATGTGAACATAAACATTACCGTCAAGGCTCTCATTTGAAACTATTTAGAAATGTTTATTACATATAGGATAGTGAGTCATCTTTCACTTATGACTTTTCCTTTTACCCATTCTTTTCTTATACTAGTAAAAATAGTATGATATGGTGTTGTCCTTATTTGTCTTTTCTTTATCAGAATTCTATTTCACGAAAGTTCTCTTTTAATTTAATTTTTCATATTTGTCTTGTCACATTACCAATCATGAGAAACACTATATATCATGAATGTTTGTCAATTCACATAATAAATTAATTATCTAACTTATGTATAGTACCATATAAATAACAATTATGTTTTATATGATTTAATATATAAACTATATAGTAATTTTATTATATATTATTGATAAGGTTACATATGTATATACTAGATACAATATTTTATATATTTTGCAATATGACATGTAGGCCATAGTATTAATGTGTATAATGCATAATAAATACTATGCATGTGTATTGTTTTAAACAAAATATTGGTTATGCATTGTGTTATATATTCTAATTAATGCAATTTGTAGATAAAATGTCATGTGGTTTAATTGTTATGTCTATTTAAATATCAATTATGATTTGATACATTATTTTGAAACTAGTCAGAAATCATTATTATACATAGGATATTGAGTCATCTTTCACTTATGACTTTTCTTTTTATTAATTCATTTTGGGTTAATTTACAAATATATGGTACCTGAACTTTGACAAAATATATAATAAGATACTTGAAATTTAAAATTAATCAATTTAGTACCTAAACTTTGAAATTGATAAATTTAGTACCTAAAAAAAATTTTCATGCATGCTAACAGTATATTTCATCAAATCCTTTTAAGTATTAAATTAATCAATTTTAGGTTTTTTTGGCGACCAAGTTGATCAATTTTAAACTCCAAGTACAAATTAATTGTTTTCAAATTTTAGGCACCTAATTACATATTTTGCCAAAGTTCAAGTATCATTTGTGATATCATCTTGTTCCTATTTATACTAATAAAAATATAGTATTATATTGTGTCATCCTTTTTTGTCCTTTCTTTATTAGAATTCTCTTTCATAATTTAATTTTTCATGATTGTCTTGTCACATTACCAATCATGAGGAACATTATATATCATGAATGTTTTTCAATTTATATAATAAATTAATTACCTAACTTATATATAGTACCATATAAATATCAATTATGTTTAATATAATTTAATATGTAATCTATATAGTAATATTATTATAGATTATCGATAAGATTACATATATGTACACTATATACAATATTATATATATTTTGCAATATAACATCTATACCATAATATTCATGTGTATAATGCATAATAAATACTATGCATGTGTATTGCTCTAAACAAAATATTTTTTATACATTGTGTTATATATTATAATTAAGGCAATTTGTAGATAAAATGTCACGTGGTTTAATTCTTATGTCTATTTAAATATCCATTATAATTTGATACATTTTTTTAACTTAAACATTTTATTACATTTGTCATCAAAACTACTAATAATGTCTTCTTCTTTTTTTTTTTTCAATAACATATAAAGGTTGTAGCTTTTGCTTTATGGGAAATTATATGGTCCCATCATTAATTTTGACAAAATCGGTCCCGTCACCATCCAACAGCTTACACCATACCCAACCACAATCGAACCACTAAAATGGTTAATATTCTAATTATGATATTTATTTTAACAGTATGATAGTTGACTAGACGTTCTCCCTTGCTATAATACCATTGATTTAGTGATTTTCATGATAGTATTAATGGTCCCCTACCATTAAATCCTGCGCTCATCATAGGTAGGGTATGTTCCAAGGAAAGAATACGTATTGAGTGTTATAAGGTAGGTTTTAGTTATAGATTTTTAAGATCCTATAAGATCTCTATACCTTGTATACACATACCCTACCCTAGAACCTATCCTTTAATGTAAATAAGGTATAGGTTCTACTGTTATAGAGTACTAAGTACCCACCATATACAACTTATTAAATAAAATTAAGGGTTAATGTTATAAATGGTATATAAACTTTTACAAAATATGCAATTAAATACCTAAACTTTGAATTTGATCAAATTAGTATATAAACTTTGAAATCGATTAATTTAGTATCTAAAAAAAACTTTTCATGCATATTAATAGTACCTCTGTCAAATTCTTTCAAATAATAAATTGATCAATTTTAAAGTTTTTTAGATACCAAATTGATCAATTTCAAAATTTAGGTACTGAATTGATCGATTTTAAAGTTAAAGTACCTAATAGTATATTTTACCAAAGTTCAAGTACTATTTGTGACATTAACCCTAAACTTAATAAATGAACATAATTATAGTAATAGCATTATTTTCAGGTTATAAATATTTTACTTTTAAAAAAATTATATTAAGATCTCTAAAGTGCCACTTAGTTACCTAAACATATATTCTTTAGTTGACTACGCTTGATCTTGTAGGTTATATTGAAGTATTGCTTACCTTTAGAATCTAATAAATACATAAATACCTCAAACATTTTTATCATTAGAATTAACTATAAGAGTCAAATTTTATTTGACATCAAATTAATAAGTTCCTCAGGTACTTACTATAGGTTTCAACTTTTACATATATGTTACTTCTATAATGCCATAAACACAAATTTTATATAAGGAAACAAATGTGATATTAGAAAACTATTTATTAAACTTCTTTCCAAGGTAGTTTACTATTATAGTGAGTATATGAAAATACGATAGTTCTTCATGCGACATGAAATTGCATATATTACTTATAATATCAAATTAACATAAAAATTTACAAGTGTCACTTGTACCCTATAAAGTTTACAAGATGCAAGATACAAAGTGGTTCAGACATGCTATAGGACAAAATGAAAATAATAATAGTCCAAGCTCCAAAATTTATGCACTTCCAGAATATTTTCCATTATTTAATAATTATTATTGGGTTGGGATATTACAAAATTTGTTTGTCAATTTCGTTATTTAATTAGTTAATATTTTTCATTATTAAAATTAGCAAGTACGCCACAATACATATTTAGCACTGAACTTGATATATATTCTCTCTCCCTTAAATAATATATATATCACCAGCACCTTTGTATGCCTTTTCTTTTCGGAGGATCAGAATTTTGATATCGATTAACTTTACTGATATATTGTCTATATTTTCCCCTCCTGATCGGGTCACTTACCTCGAAAAGTGTCGAAGATTTTCCCTAGTTTTTTCGTGATTAATTGAAAAGGCTCATCCTGTTCCTGTCGACGTTATATGAAGACTTTCGTTCAGAAACGAGTGGTTTTGCTTAATCCAAGTTGATAAATAGATAGCCAATCATCAATATGCTGGTCGTTTAGCAAACATCACATGTTTCATGTCTGTTGTTATGTTCCAATCCATTCGTTTTCTTTGGCGATAAAACTGAGTCAGGAATTTAATATCTCTTCTTCAAATTTCCACATGCAACACGAATCATAACAGGGATAATTGTACGACCTTTTTCTTTATACCATCTTCCTTCTAGATAGACGGAATTATCCTTAACAAACCATGCCGAGAATACAACGTTAGATCTTGGAAAGAGAAAAGACCGTTTGATTCATGGAAATAAAAACATTCATAAATTTTTCTCCAGCTAAACATTACAATGGTAGCTAAAATTCATCTTTTATATATCTTACTTCTCTAGTATTTTGACATTAATGTTTTTACATAGCTTTTGCATTCCAATCTTATCGACTATATTTTAGTCATACCCCAAAAGATATATTAAGCTTCCAATGGTTACTATTAAAACTATCAATCATAGGTTCAAATCTAAATTAATATGATTAATCCAATATAATAATATGGGGTTTCTACGATGTTTTTTTTTTTAATGTTATACAGGAATTATGAAATATAGCACAAGTTTTAGGGTTTTAGCAGCCACCTCTTCACCATCACGAATGCAAACTCATAAGCTAGAATAGACCCTAATTTTATAGCAATAATTTTGACCGCCATTACATGACAAAGCAAAGTAAGAAATAATTTTGACCACCACTAGAATTTGACGTGAAAATTTAGCTTCTATTTTGAGGCAAATTCATAAGTAAATGTAAATACCACAACAATTTTGTAACAAAATTAAAACATAATATATGTATACAAAGAGGTGGATTCAACACCAAAATACTTTTGGCTCCAAAATTTTAACACAGCAAAAAATGCAAATATAAACATGAATTTATACATTAATTTGTATTTCTAACACCATAATCTACTTGGTAATGTAATAAATAATATAGAAAAAGTCAAATTCACTAATTAAAAATTTTCAATTCAATTTTCAGATAAAGGCCATTCCTTTAAGTCTACATTATAGAAAATGACTACACCCTATCAGTGAATTTCACATGCTAGAGTATCAATAAATTTAGAATACTAGAAGTTCAACATTTTTAATTTAAAAAAAAAAAAAACACATGCAATCTAAGTTGGAGAAAAATATCTGAATATTATCCCTAATCTTATGTTACTGAAATTTAAGGAAATGACTGAAATAAATACTTGGCCACATGGCCTTTATGAGCCCTGGGGTACGATGAGTTTAGAAATTACGAAAATCATGAAACTACCAAACATTATTGCAAGTTTTTTGAATAATTTAGGTCTCTATTTATGGGTCCGTTTGTTTTGGCTTTTTTCCGACAGATACAGACACTTTTTCAAACTTTTTTCTAATAAATTATTTATCAAGAAATAGATATAGATAAAAAAAAGTTGACAGTTCTCATCAAAATATCAAATAGAATAAATATATATAAAATTTAGATGTAAATCGAATATATTTTGCATATATCATTTTAAAAAAGATACAGATACAGATAAAAAACAGACAATCCAAACAGACCCTATATTTAGAAAATAAATACGTATTAGTTACGATACATGGATCTGTTTGGATTGCCTCATTTTCATCTATATCTTATCTGAATCTGATTTGTATCTATACTCAATTTGCATTTTATCTGTTTAATCTGTCTATGAGTAAAAATATCTATTTTTTATATGTATTTGTTTCTTGACAAGCTATCTATTTGAAAATAATAAAAATAAGATATCAAAACGATCAGAATAAGGCGAACCATGTATCAATATCAATCAACCCAAATTATAGGGAGATTGATCGAGTCTTGAGATACTTGGTAATAGTTTTGAATTGCATTATACAAGAATTTTTATTATTTAAATCACACCCTAGAGGAAATTCTTTAGGTAGGCTTAAGTCACCATAACACCAGATAAGATGAAATCATAAATCTCAACAATATGTATTATTCCCAAATCCAAACGATGAGTATGTTATAGTAACAACTTTATAACAAAAAAAAAAAAAAACATGGTATAGAGTGGCAAATGACAAATTGCAATTAAAGTTTAAAGAAAAAGCTAATGCAACTTTCAAAATAGATCGTCCCTACAAATTGTTATTTAATCCTCATTACTAATTCGAATTAGAAGTATATTAAAAAAAGAAAAAACATAGACTTGAATGCTCACTAAAAAAATTAAGGAAACCCCTTTTGGTACTTAAATTTTGACCCAACGGGTAATTAAGTACCTGAACTTTTAAGAAAACCAATTTCATACCAAATCAAACTTTCTGTACCATTTTTCACTACCTTACCTAATAATTGTCTAACATGTGTCAATTACTTCAAGAGACAATAAAAGAGTAAGGTAGTGAAAAGGGATACAAAAATTTTGACTAAGTATAAAATCAGTTTCTTTGAAAGTTCAAGTACCTAATTATTCATTTGGCCAATGTTGCTTTGTAGTGACCTTTAACCTGTACTAATATATGATATTTTGGCTTATCTGAAAAGGAAAAAGAAAAGAAAAGAAAGGAAATATGACAATGTCCATCTAATGATCATATACAAATATATTATGTATTATATATATATATATTTTTTTTTTCTTTTAACCAGTGTATAAGTTACCTCTAATCTTGGGATGTAAAATGGTTTTTTTTTTAATCATGCCTATTAAATAAAAAGGTCAATGTTGCAAATGGTACCTAAATTTTGGAAAATTTTGCAATTAAGAACCTGAAATTTAGATTTGATTAATTTAACATTTGAACTTTGAAATCTATCAATTTATTACCTGAAAGTTTTTTATATTAATCATTTAGTACTTGAAAAAACTTGAGTAAGGTATTGTCGGCGTGCAAAAAGTTTTTTCAGATACCAAACTGATCAATTTTGAAGTTTATGTACTAAATTGATCAATTTTAAAGTTTAAGTACTTAATTGCATATTTTTTCAAAGTTCAGATACCATTTGTGACATTAATTCTAAATAAAAACTAATAAGCTTTACTTGCCAAGTTAGTAATTACAGCCTTGTGTAATATGTAACATGTAATTGTGTATGATGTAGTGGTTACATATTGATTTCCAAATTCAACCACTTATGATTTTCAATGTTTCAAGTGATGCTCATATGTTGATGCATATAATAAGTTGGGATACGGCATGAAGCAAAGAGATGGGCTTGTGATACTTGTAAATGTTGAGAAATAGAATTATATCTATCAAATTTAAAGTTTCGTGAAAATAGACTTTAGTATATTGATTTTCTTCTTAAGATTCTAATATTTTGTAAGCTATATTGTTAGTAGAATTTTTAATTAGGTGGAGCAGTCACACCTTTCGTCCGTGGGGCAATATGCATACTACAAAATAAATATTGAAATCTTTTATAATCCATAATTTAGACATAAGAGAGGGCCAAAAACAATTTATATTTGTATTAAATTGTTTGTAAGTATGGAAAGTTACTAATAACTAACCTTAAGTGTTAGACACAAAAGTTAAGGGCAAAGAACAATCACAAGAAAGGATGGAAAACAAAAAAGAGAAAACACTAGAAACTAGAAGCGACCGTCTATTTATACCATCACGCCAAATGTAAAGATTAGACAAGTTACAACACTTAGTACATTTTAGTATTTTATGTAAATGTCAATTTTGATACTTGAACTTTATGAAAGCTTAATTTGTTACTTAAACTATAAAGTGGCAATTTAATATTCATTTAAACTTCTCATGGTTATTTTTACCACCTCCTACACCATTTCCTCAGTAAAATAAATAGAAGAAACAATCTATTATCAAATCTATACTTCCTCACTTGAAGTTGTCTAGCACCTACAAAGTATCTCTTTCATGTCAACAAATGAAACGGATGGCATTAGATAAAGTAGTAAAAATAGTAATGAAAAAGTTTGATTATATATCAAATTTATTATATTAAAGTTTAGGTATGAAATTGAATTTTCATGAAAAATTCTAAGTACTAAACTTAACATTTTTTCCTAACAAAGAATATACTGAAAAAGGAAAAAGTTCCTTTTATAGGGACTTGAACTGACTCTATGAAGTATGGGAACATATGTCACGAGAAAATTATTTGAAATCTTATATTATAGTCCAGTAGGGGCATAACGAAAATGGCTTGACAATTTGTGGTCTAAGATGGAAATCTACTTAATAGCATTATGAATCTAGCCATCCAATTTCATGTACAATAATAGTAGAGATAGTAGGTATGAGTAGGTAAATATATAATATGAGTGAGAAAATATATAAGTAAATATTAGGAATGATGTGTGAATTTTGACAAAATATATAATTAGGTACACAAACTTTTAGATTTAATCAATTTAGTACATGAACTTTAAAATTAATTAATTTAGTACTTGAACTTTGAAATTAATTAATTTAATACCAACAAAAACTTTTCATATACACCAATAATATCGCCATAATATTAGTTAAAAAGCCGTATGAAAAAACCGTGCTAGCCAATTTTTTTTTCTTATACACTGATAATACCTTCATAATATTAGTTAAAAAGCCGCGTAAAATAACTGTGTTAGCCAATTTCACGGAGGTATATTGACATGTATAAAAAGTTCTTTCGGGTCTTAAATTGATTAATTTCAAAATTTAAGTACTTAATTCCATATTTTCTATTCATGTATTATTTACAACTTTAACTTTAAATATATTAATTGTAAAGCAAGAATAAATTGTAACAATTAAATGTAATGATCATTCAATAATAAATATTGCATTTTCATGCAGAGCACTTCTCTTTAATTACTCTAAATTCCTATGTATGTGATCTAAATTGACTTAGTACTCCAGATAGATATTGGAGTTTCCAAGTAAGGCATTAAAGTGATTTTAAGCAAAATTTCCATAACAAGCGGTATTGGAGCTAAGGTTTTGTGAATGAAAGTGAGGATGTGTAATCCCTTAGAAATTTTTGTGAGTTGAGAGTCAATAATTTGTTACTAATGCGATCATAAATCTTTAGTCAAGAATGTAACCATTTGAATTTTGTAACACTATAGATAAATGAAATATTAAAGATAACATCTGAATACATACAAAAATAAATAAAAACTTTAAAATGTAATTCGAAAACCTTAAAATTAAAATTGTGTATTTGATAAGTTAAAAACATCAATTGTCTGATATGAGAACCATCTAAAACCCTCAAGATAGTTTAATTATAGTTAAATTTAGTTAAACCTTAATTTAATATGATAAAAAATCTCAAATTATTATTATATCAAAACCAATATTGAAGCCTTAATTGTGTGACCCTAATTTTTAAAACCCTCAATACTACCAGAGGTGGGCAAAGCGGGTAAATGGATCAGGCTGCAGGTTAAAAGGGCCATAATTCTTAGGCCTAGACCCAACCGCGGGGCTAGATTAATTTTTTTTAATTTTTAATATTAGTTAATGTGAAAATTAGAATTATTTATATATTCTATGGTTTTATATATATTAACGATTAATTTTATTACTATTTTGACTATTTATATATAAAAATAAGTTTTTAAAATGATTTATTAGATATCAATTACTTTTAAATCAATAAATATGTATGTTAAAAAAGTTATAATACTTGTGATACATGCATCCATCCTTCTTCTTCCATAAAATACATTAATAATCACTAAGATGTTATATTATTCTTATTTTAAAACTTTTCTTCTTCTTTTTTTTTCTGATGGCTCGCAAACCAACCCGGCTCGGCTCGCTTTAGCTTGCAAGTTAAACGGGCCAAAACAATAGGGCTCGCTTTTAAACAGGCCAAAAAATTTTAGTCGCAACCTACTTTTTAAAGTGGGTTGGCAGATGGCCCGCGGGCTGCAGCCCATATGCCTAGCTCTAAATACTATACTCTATATAATAGTTTAAGAGTTAATGTCACAAACGGTATCTGAACTTTAGTAAAATATGCAATTGGGTTCTTGAATTTTAAAATTGATCAATTTAGTACTTAAAAAAACTTTCCGTGCAAGCTAATAATACCTCTATGATATTAGTTAGCATATATGAAAAGTAACTTCAAATACTAAATTGATCAATTGCAAAGTCCAGGTACCTAATTAAATATTTTGTCAAAAGCTAGGTATCATTAATGACTTTTACCCATAGTTTAATTATATAAAACATGATCAAAATATTAAGCTTCCCAAAGAAGTTCACTTGGTTATCCTACTCATGAGGGAAGAAAAGGAAAGCTTCCTCAACAAGTCAACTATATTTAAGAGATGGCTTCTAACATAATTCAGCCAATTTTTTCTTACATCACCCTTGCTTAGGTCACACATTAACATAATAATTTATTTAACATTTAAGAAAACTTATTCAAGAAGTGTTTAAGGCACATAACTAAACTCAATCCCCTTTCATTTCTCTTGGAAGCTATCTTCTTCTCTTATCCTTTAACCCTCTCCCATCTCCCATTATCTTACTCTATAAACCACCATTTAACCACAACATTTAATAACTCCAAGGATTCAAAAATCAAACACATAAGAAACAGCAACAATTATCATACACGAATCAAAGTTGCTTACAAGATCTTAAGCTTACAATCTGTTTTGAAATTTTTCATTCCATCTTGCTACAATCTTTTTTCCTTTCTTGCATAAGATTTTTATAGATTTGGTTTAAGTGTTGCACGGCACTTTAGACTACAAGTTGACCTTGAGATTCAGTAGTTAGCTGAGATTTAGTTATCTTGACTAATCAAGGAGAATTGAGTCAAAAAATTATACTTTGACAAACACTTGTAATCGTTATTTGGTTATTAGATATAGTGAAATATACCCATATGGAAAATGGGGTCCCCAGCTTAGAGCTAAAAAAGAATTGACTCATGAGAAGGAATCTATATAAATAGTTGAACACTTTTCTCTTCCCAACCCTTTTTAATTATCATATAGTATTGTTGTTTGTGCTTGAACTAAATTATTTTAAGCCATTGAAATATTTAACCAAAAGTGTTGTGTTAATTAAAGGGAAAAGTTTTTAATTTTGATAATAACAAAGTAAACCCCCCTCGCGCCCCCCGACCCCAACGAAATTATTGAATTGGGACATAAATGTGCATAAGGCAATCATTCAACTATTGATGAGATAGTGATCATACATATATTTTTTTTTCTTTATTTATTTTTAGTGGGTTAGGGCGGTTGGATTTTAGAGCTTTATATTATATTTTAGGTACATGGATTATCCACTCAAGGGTACGAGTAATCAAATTCACTTGGTGTGATGTGATAGTCAAATTTAGGGTTTGCTCATTCTTGAGCATAAATTATCAATTTTGTTGTTCATAATTTAATTTGTTTCAAACATTTCCCTTTTAATACAAACCCCTAACTCATAATTAAGGAAAATTAATTTTTCAACGGATTTGGAATCGCCACCCATCTAAACTCGAGAAATGAATTAGAATTGGCTGGCTTAGATAGCTTATATCACGTTACCTCAAGTTAGATTACCGTATACACTGCAAGTTCCCATGCAATTGTCATTGCAATTTGTGTCCTTGACATCATGGTCAGCCTCAACGAATGATTAATTATGCTATTTAGGTTAACCAATGCTTGAAGCACTTTCATGCAATTGATGCGTCATGTTTTGGGCAATTTTCTTAGTAAGTGCATTCCTGTGTACTTAGAAGACATTTTGGTATATAATAGACTTAACTAATCACTTGAACCATTTAAGGTCGATGATTGATGTGTTGGGGGAAAGGAAGTTGTATGGGAAACTAAACAGAAGTTCCTTTTTTGTATCAAAGGTAGTAATTTTAGGCTTTATAGTGTTTAGAGAAGCATTTAAAGTTGATGAGGAGAAAACCAAGACAATAATTGAGTAGTCTATATCATTATTGATAATGGATGTGTATGATTTTCATGGATTGGCTTCATTTTACAAGAGAACTATTCAAAATTTTTAGCAGAATTGTTACTCCATTAATTGAATTAGTGAAGAACAATGTCAAATTTGAGTGAAATGAGAAGGCACAAAGGCGTTTCAACAAGGTAAAGGAGAATTTTATTATCACAACCTACACCCATTAGTTTTACCAAATTTTGAGAAGGTATTTAGGTCGGAATGTGACACATTTGGTGTTAGATTTGATTTAGTGTTGATGTAGGAGAGAGAACCTATTGCATACTTTAGTGAAAACTCAACGGATCAGCATTAAATTATTCAATATATGATAAACGGTTCGACTCATTAATTGGAGCCTAATAGTTTAGCAATATTATCTATTACCTTGGGAATTTATTATCTATATTAAACCATGAATCACTAAATCATCTAAGAGGTTAAAGCAAATTATCCAGCCAGCAAAGGTAATTTCTAGAAGGGTGTTTTTTTGTAATCTAGTAGAGGAAGGATAGTAGTAACATATTGGCTAATGCATTATCAAGCAGGGTTTCTTTAATAACTATATTGCAATTTAAGTTGTCTACTTTTATGATGATTGTAGAGTAATATACACCGAATGAACATTCTAGAACCATTGTGGCTGAATGCGGTTTAAGTATGAATCTCAATGAATATTATGTACTTAATAAGGGAGCTCCCAGTTAAGGAAGCTCATTCTAATGATTTAGCTGGGCATTTCAAGGAGAAAAGGACTAATGATTTGTTGCAGGAAATTTTTCACTAGTTAGGAATGATGGAAGATGTGCATGGAATGATTGAAGTTTATATAATTTGGATGGAAAAGAAAGTTAAGGGTGAAGCCTATGGGGAGTATATGCTATTTCCAATTCCTACGATATTGTTGATTGATTTAGGTATGCATTTTGTTTTAGGATTACTTAAGACCTCAGGAGGAAAAGACTCAATCATGGTCATTGTCAACTTTTTTCAGTCAAATGACACACTTTATATCTTGCCACAAGGTCAACAATACTCATCACACTACTAACCTTTTCTTGCAAGGTATTGTTAGGTTACACAATATTCCATATAGTGTCATCTTAGATAGAGAACTTAAATTCTTCAAGTTGTTCTAAAGGGTGCTATGGAGTTGATTTGGTACCAAACTCATACTAGCATTACATGCCATCTAAAGATAATCAGCCAGACAAAGACTGCCACATGCACTTTACAAAAGGTGATGGTTGATAAGAGCCTTACCTATTGGCACTTTATCTATCTATATTTTAATTCACTTACAATAGATGTGCACATAATATAACCAATATGTCTCCCTTTATTTTGAAGCCTCCTATGGAAACAATCCAACAACTATTTTAGATTTGTTACCTTTACCATCATCAGAGGAAGAGCATCCCAACAAATTTGACAAAGCATAAGCAATTCAAAAGATGTGTCAACAAGTTTCCGATGAAATAGCTAAAATAATCTTCAACTAATGTGCATGGATTTTTCTAAATATATTTTTTCAATAAAACACTGGTAAGTGGATTGTATCGAGCACTATAGTAAAAACTGGTGAGCTCCAAATTATCCTCAGGACTATAAACTAATTACTAGCTAGGAAACCTAAATTAGTTGTTCACGCAAATTAAGAAAAAATTAATTAATTAAAGCACAAATGTTAAAAAAGCAAAAAGGTCACTAAGGCAAACGTATAGGATTTCGACTAACCCATCATATGATAAATTAACTCATGCTTTTAAGATGTGATAAAACTAATTAGTTGGTTTTCAATTATATTCATGGAAAATCACTTCTCTTTCAAGTTATTATCGTCTTAATTATATCATAAATGCCTTTTTCAAGTGGCTAATCTATAATTATCAGTCTTCTAAGAAATTCCTCTCACCAATTTTACTACTCAAATTAATATTAAAATTCATGCATATATCTATATCATAAAAATCAATATTAGATGTCACCCAAACCAATCATTCCTTTTTGAGTTTTTGAAGTATTATTCATAAAAAGATTGTTGATCAGACAATATAATCTTGAATTATAAAAGTGGTATAATTAAAAATCACAACTAATTAAATAGTAACATATAATAAAATCTCATATTAATTATATCATCAAGCAAATAACAAAATCCCATAATATTTCCTTTAGTTCATGATAAACATAAAAACAACACACAAAGCTTCAAGAAACATGAGCATAGACTAAAGATAAAGTGAAAAGAAGAATTTGGTTATATTTTTTTTAGAGCATCTCAGTCTTTTAATCCCCTCTTTCCAAGAAGTTCTTGCCAAATCTTGAATTTGTGTTGTCTTTTGACTAAAATAGAGTACTTTACTTTTACAGCGCGAGGGTATAAATTACTGAACTCAAAACTAAAAACTGCTTCCACAATTTTTTCTCGTCCCCCACTTTTCAAGTTTTCGCCTACTGCCTTTTATATACCATTCCAAAACCATATATTCCCACATATAGGCATAGGCGATGTAAAAGTAATTTTTCAAGACATGGGTTTTTATATCCCTATGAACCCTGCCAGCCAGTGCCGCCTTGCTTCATGGAATTAACAAATATAACATATCCCAAGGCTGGAGCTTTTCTCAACAATCAATGTTAACATATATATTATTTAGATAGATACTTTAGTTTACTTGTCACGTGTCATTATTTCATTGGTTATTACCTTGTATATATACATTTCTCTGTAACTGTTTCTGGTTGAACAGTTTTGGAAAGCTACTGAACTTTTCATGGTCTTCTCTCTGTTTCGAATGGTTTATTCAACTTCGATACTTACATTTCACATGGTATCAGAGCATAAGGTACGAATCTAGTAATCTTTCGTTCTTCGATCATGACGTCTTCTACTATACAGATTCCGAATAATAGTGTCTTTGATGCTTCTATATCCGATCCTTATTTTTTGTCTGGTTCGGATAATCCGAACATGGCGATTGGAAATCTGCTTTTCAATGGAACAAATTATCTAGTTTGGAGTAGTTCAATTAAACTCAGATTAGGAGCTAAGATGAAGTTAGGTTTTGTTGATGGTTCTATATCTCGGCCTTTGGATGGTTCTGTGGATTTAGTTCGTTGGATTAGGGTTAATAATATGGTTAGATGCTGGATTATCAACTCCATGATTTCTGAGTTATCACAATCCTTCTTGTATGCTAAATCAGCTAAAGAGCTTTGGGATGAAATTAAAGAACAATATGGAACGTCAAATGGACCTCTTGTTTTTCAATTGCAATATGAAATTAGCAATTTAAAACAAGGGAATCAGAGTGTGGGTACGTATTACAATAAGTTGAAGCGGTATTGGGATGAAATGAGTCAAGTTCATGCTTATCCAAAGTGTTCTTGTGGACGCATGGAGTACTGTACATGTGATTTGAAGGAAAGGATCCAAGAATTTGAATCAAACACAAAGTTAATACAGTTTTTGATGGGATTGAATGATACTTATGAAAATGTGAGGAATCATGTACTGTCAGTGGATCCGTTGCCTTCTGTCAATAGGGCATCTATCTTGTGCAGCAAGTGGAAAACAAAAACAGATCTCCTCTGTGTTGAATGTTGAACCAGAGATGTCGGCATTTGTTGCTAAAGGGAGGAATTTCAACATAGAGAGAAGAAAGTATAAATCAAAATGCAGTGTCAGAATTGTAAAAGTGAAGGACATTCAATTGAAAATTGTTTTCAATGATTGGATATCCTGAATGGTTTAAAGGAAGGAAGGTTATAAAAGGAAAGAAAAATGTTATGGCTAACAATGTTAGTTTTGATGTTGCTGGGAATGATGAAAATGAAAATGTCAGTGGAAACATTTTTCCACAGAGGTTGCTACACCTTTTGATCACTTTAGTGGATCTGTTTTGAGCAAAGATATGACAAAATCAAATGTGGTTGATCAAACAATGTTGCGTGATGTATGTATGGAAGTCATGCGAGTGATGCAAACCAAGGCTAATTCTGTCTCTACTCCTACTCCAAGAACAGAATGCATGAATCATATGATGGTTATGCCTAGCCATGTGGAGTTTGCAGGTAATGTCACTCATTGTTTTAATGTTCTGATAATAGCAAATATACTTGGATATTAGACACAGGTGCGACAAGCCATATGACACCACATTTGACTATACTTGTTGATATTCACAACCTGTCAAAATTAGATTGCCAAATAACGCTCTTATTTCAGTCACCAAAAGCGGATCAGTTCATTTGAATGATACTTTGATTCTTCATGATGTTCTGTATGTACCGTCTTTTACACAGAATCTTTTATCCATACACACATTAGCCACTAACCAACATATCACTGCCTTTTTCGATGGTCATCAATGCTATTTGCAGGACCAGATCAGTAGGAAGGTTGCAGCAACAGCAAGTGTAGTGAACGGCTTATATGTACTTAGTTCTAATAAAAATTTTCCTTGTAATGGATCATCATCTCCTTTTAATTCTAGTCTTTCTCACAATAAGACTTTCAAGTCTGTTTCGAGCTTTAGACATGATAATAATGATTGTGGAGTTAATTCTTCTTCTTGTTCTATGCTATACACAAATTGTAATCCATCGATTCTTCTTCTAAGAATCGACTTCAAATGTTACATGCTCGATTGGGGCATAGTTCTTTGTCTAAGTTGATTCATTTGGATCATTGTAAAGACTGTGATTTCAATGACTTTGTTTGTGGAATTTGTCATGAAGCTAAAATTCACAGACTTCCTTTTAGTAGAAGTACTTTTGTGTCTACTTCTATTTTTGAATTAATTCATGTTGATATATGGGGGCCTTATGGAGTGGAATCTATTACACACATGAAGTATTTTCTGACCATTGTCGATGACTACTCAAGATGCACATGGACCTATTTGTTTGCATTCAAGAGTCAAGTATATGCCATTTTGAGACAGTTCTTGATTTACATTTCTGCACATTTTGGAAAACAACCTAAATATGTTAGAACAGATAATGGCATGGAGTTCTTGTCCAAAGATTGTCAAACACTTTTCAATGAGTTTGGGATCTTACATCAAAAGTCTATGATCTACACTCCTCAACAAAATGGATGTGTAGAGAGGAAACATAGACATTTGTTAGATACTTCAAGGGCAATGCGTATTCATGCTAATTTGCCGAAATCCTTTTGGAGTGAATGTATTCTCACAGCAACCTATTTGATTAATAGGATGCCTATGAAGAAGTTGAAATGGAAAACACCATATGAGGTTTTATTTGGTCGATCTCCTGCATATGATCACTTAAGAGTAATGGGTTGTTTATGTTATGTGGTTAAGCATCCTGTTCCACGAGATAAGTTGGAGTCAAGAGGGTTGAAGTGTGTTTTCTTGGTTATGCGTTTGGGAAGAAAGGATACAGAGTGTATGATTTACTCCATAAGCGTGTTCTTGAATCGAGAGATGTTATTTTCATGAAAATTTGTTTCCATTTAAATCAGATTCTTCTCTCAATACTGATGATCAGCAATCTGTTATTGATGTTATTCATCCCTCTGTCACTTTTGAGTCCTGTCCTTTTGGTCCAAGTTCATATACATCTTCTTCACATTTTCAGTCATCTACTGATCATGATTCAAATTCTATTCCATCTAATCCTTGTTCGCAGTCTCAGTTACACACTGACATCCGAATGTCCCTTTGAGACGATCTTCAAGGAAAATACATTCACCTTCATGGCTTGAGGACTTTGTACATACTGTTCAAGTCACTACATCAGCTGATAATTTGTGTTCTGCTGCAACCACTATAGGTCAGTTCAGTTCTTCTAATCACAGTTCTCATACTTGCTTGTATCCTTTGATTAATCCTTCAACCTTTGTTTCTTATCCAACTGAGTTTGTAGCATCTTTAGCAAAAGTGTTTAATACTCAAGAACCTTGCAATTATCATGAAGCTTCTAAACAAAAGGAGTGGGTTATTGCTATGCAAAATGAATTAGATGCATTAGAATCCAATGAGACTTGGGAATTGGCTTCTTTACCTAAGGGTAAGAAAGCAGTGGGGTGTAAGTGGGTCTATAAGATTAAATATAGACCAGATGGTTCAATTGAGAGGTATAAAGCTAGGCTAGTTGCCAAGGGGTTCACTCAAATTGAAGGTGAGGATTTCCATGATACCTTTTCTCCTGTAGCGAATTTAGGAACTGTGAAAGTGGTGCTTGCTGTTGCTACTTCATGTCATTGGCCTCTTTATCAAATAGATGTCAATAACGCTTTTCTACACGGACATTTGGATGAAGAAATTTACATGACACCACCTGAAGGTTATACTAAAGCTCTTCCCAATCAAGTTTGTCGATTGCGTAAGTCCTTGTATGGACTTAAACAAGCTTCCAGACAGTGGAATATTGAGGTTTCCAGGTTTATTATATCTCTTGGTTTTGTTCAATCCACTCATGATCATTCTTTGTTCACTCATCATGGTTCATCTGGTAGTGTTTTCATTTTATTGTACGTGGATGACATGTTAATCACAGGTTCTGATCATGTTCTCATTGATCATGTTAAGTTTCGGATGAATGAGGCTTTTACTATTAAAGATCTTGGATTGGCTCGTTTCTTCCTTGGTTTAGAATTGTGTCGCACAAATCAAGGTTTATTACTTCATCAACGCAAGTTCATTTTGGATGTATTGCGTGATGTTGGTTTGGCAGGATCAAAACCTGTTCCTTTTCCTTTACCTCCACGCACGGTTTTGGATTGTTCTGCCGGTGATCTTCTTCCAAATCCCAGTATCTACCGACGATTGATTGGTCGATTATTATACATTACATTGACTAGGCCGGATATATCTTATGCTGTTCATCGCCTTAGTCAGTTTCTTGCAGCTCCACGCACTCCACACTTACAAGCTTTGTTCCATTTGTTACGATACTTGAAGGGTACCTTCAATTTGGGGTTGTTTTATCCATCTGATAACAGTCTTCATCTTGATGCCTATACTGATTCAGATTGGGGTTCCAGCCATAATGACAGAAAATCTGTTTCCGGTTTTTGCATTTTCTTAGGAAAAGCTTTGATTTCTTGGAAATCCAAAAAGCAACCAACTGTTTCCACATCCACTACTGAAGCTGAATATCGAGCATTAGCTTTTGCAACCAAGGAATTACTATGGCTTTCTTATATATTGAGGGATATGGGAATTTCTGTTTCTTCTCCAGTACATATTCATTGTGATAATAAATCTACTTTGTTGATAGCTCAAAATCCATGTTTGCATGGTCGACCAAGCACATTGACATTGACGTGCATTTTGTTCGTGATCACATCAGTTCTGGTTTTCTTCAACCGCTGCATATTTCTTCTCTTGATCAACCTGCTGATGTTTTTACAAAATTTCTGTCCTCATCGTTTTCATGACATTTGTAACAAGTTGGGCTTAAGAGAAGCTCCAACTTGAGGGGGGGCTGTTAACATATATATTATTTTAGATACTTTAGTTTACTTGTCACGTGTCTTATTTCATTGGTTATTACCTTGTATATATACATTTCTCTGTAACTGTTTCTGGTTGAACAGTTTTGGAAAGCTACTGAACTTTTCATGGTCTTCTCTCTGTTTCGAATGGTTTATTCAACTTCGATACTTACATTTCACAATCAATGACAACCGCAGCATTGTCATCATATCATATTATCATACTGTTATCACGCTTAAGTTCATTACAAGGATGTACAATTACAGCTCTGATCACTTTGGATCTTTTGAGAAGTGTGTTTGATAATGCTTCCTTGATCACAACAACAATAATATCACCAATATGAGCATATCGGCGATTACTAACTCTTATGATTCAAATAAACATTAATTCTCTAGCCTTGCTATTATCCGCTACATTTAAATGGATTTGAGGTTGAATCATATCATTTTTGAATATTTTCTTTTAATGCTTTAATGCAAAGGGCAAAGTAAAAAAAAAAAAAAAAGGAAAAGAAAGAAAGAAAGAAACCTGCAATTGTTTTTTATCCCCAAAACTTATTGCCTTTTGTTACATGTTCATTGCGGATGAGGACATAATGGGCCTCACGTGAATCCTTGTCATTAAATAACCAAATTGCCAATTGAATATCTTCGATGGAATGTGTACCTAACAGATTGACAATTTTCAACTTTGCCACGAGTGCATCCACTTGTATCTTTATGGGTTTCATTTTGGATTTTCTCTCTTGTAAATCTTGCACTTGTAAGAAAATGTGTGTTTACATTTCAACTTTATATATTTTTCTTACTACAAAGTACAAAAAAAATCACATATATAAATTGGTTTATTATTAAGATAAGAATATAGAAAGCTTCTATGGTCCCGTCGACAAAACCGTTCAATCAATCATTCAATCATTAAAATAAATATAATAAATGAAATATTAACTATTTTATTGGTTCGATCATGATTGTATATGGTATGATCCGTTTGATAATGACAGGATTGGTCCCATCAAAATTAATGACGAGACCATAAAATTTCTAAGAATATATAGACGGTCTATATGCCATTTAAATCATTTGCCTTGAATCCTTTTTAATGTTTTATTTATTCTTTATATTATTGCTCATTTTACGTGCAATTAATATATTTTAAATGATTTTAAAAATTAATTTCATAATAATAGCACTCAAGTGTCTTTTAGGTAAAGAAGCATATGTAAAATTATGTATTATCAAAGACACATCACCAATAAAAGTAATGAAAGAAAAGTGATCCAATTTAAGCCAAGCGACCTTATATGGATCCACTTGAGGTAGATTAGGTTTCCACACCAACAAATTATCATCCTTAGCCGATGGCCATTCAAAGCACTCTAGAAGATCAATGATAATGTCTATTAAATCAAACAACCTGAAGACTGCAAGGTTTTTGTCACTTTCAATGTTGTCAATCTATCACCATTCACAACAAAAAGATGAAGGCTAGCATGGAAAAGATCCCAACAATTTGAGGACAAATCTTCTATAGCCCAAGAGAATAATTATGTAGGGGCCTAAAAGTCCTATCACATGTTTCACAACTAAAGGAGTTGAGAATCTTATCTAATCAACCAAATAAAGACGAGTTGTATTTCATTTTTCAATTTCATTTTAATTGTATTCCTAATATTGAGACTTGTATTTTGTTAGATAGCACACTTAAAGCAAACTAAACCTAATTTTGCTTGGCCAAGAGTGACTTTTAACAATAATAACAAAAATAACTATTAGCATATGTACCTTAGCAAACACCATATGGAGGCTAGTTGCAAATGTCTTTAAGATTCTAAGTTGTGCCAAACCACCTACACACTATTGCCTCGTGTCAAGCACCAGAAGATATCTTTTCCTATGTACTTAAAGACCAAATTCTAGTTGTTAGATGTGACCCAATGAACTATCCACATGTTATATGCCATGAAGAACATAGAATCAAGAAACTAAACTCTTGTTCAGACACTACCCACTAGAAGTCTAAACGCCTATGTTCACTTATTAATTTTCCTTTTAATTGTGAGTTTGTACCAAGTGTTGTGTTCTCTTAGGTATACCAACTTTTAAAAAAGGAAAATATAAAACTAAAAGATTAATTATATAATCATATACATATATATATAGAGAGAGAGAGAGAGATAAAACTTGCAAACCTCCTTTAGATTTTGTACATAAATAAAGTTAAATTTGAACTTGATCTGAGCTTATTTACAAATCAAGCTCGATTCAAGCTAATTTTGAAGTGATCTAGCACTTAAGGAGCTTGTGAGTAGCTCATTTCATTTAACACCTCTAATTTCTAACCAAAATATATCTTTTCGAGATTAGATTGATCCTTATAAAAGTTATTAAGATAATTATCTAATGGCTATAAACATATGAAAAGAATTTGAGGAAATTTTATACAACCTTTCCGACAACTCTAGTAGTCTAGCAAATTTATTCATTTGCTTAACTTAAGAATCCAACCATCAGAAAAAAAAAAAAAAAAAAAAAAATCTACCAAAAACGACAATTGACATAACATAGCTTATTGATTGAAATGCAATGTTATATGCCATGAAGCACATAGAACCAAGAACCTAAACTCTTGTTCAGATGCTACCCACTAGAAGTCTGAACGCCTATGTTTACTTATTAATTTTCCTTTTAATTGCGAGTTTCTAACCTTTTAAGCTACTATATATAGCTTCTATCTTAATGAACTAATTCATTACCAGATGAAGGCTACTTTACTTTTGAATCTTTTGTCTCAAATTTTTCGTACTCTTTAGTTGAGGAATGCCCTTGTCGACTAGTTTTTGCATAATATCAATATAGTCTTTAGGTGTTCATGATCTTTAGTGCATTAGATTTGTGGTTGAATGATACATTTAGCCAACCATTTACACAAAGCTTCCATCCTCTTACCTCATTCCACCCCTTTTGAGATTGACAACCAAGTGTTGTGTTCTCTTTGGCATACCAACTTTTTAAAAAGGAAAATGTAAAATAAAAAGATTAATTGTATAATCATATATAGAGTGAGAGAGATAAAATATGGAACCTACTTAGATTTTGTATATAAATAAAGTTTAATTTGAACTTGAGCTAAGCTCATTTACAAATCAAGCTCAAGTCAAACTAATTTTGAAGTGATCTAGCACTCAAGGAGCTTGCAAGTATCTCATTTCATTTAGCACCTCTAATTTCTAACAAAAATATATCTTTTTTAGATTAGATTGACCCTTATAAAAGTTATTAAGACAATTAACTGGTGGCCATAAACGTATGAAAAGAATTTGGGGAAATTCGATACAACCTTTTCGACGGCTCTAGTAATCTAGCAAATTTATTCATTTGCTTAACTTAAGAATAATATGTACAAACCAAACGTCAAAAAAAAAAAAAATCTACCAAAAAAGACAATTGACATAACATAGCTTATTGATTGAAATGTAATTGCTAGTATCAAAATCACGGCGAATTGTAGTATCATCTTAACAAATAAACACATCATCGTATTGGCACATTGTTGTGTCCAAGGAAAGCCGGATAAGAACACCGTATGATAAACTAAAGGCAAAGTCGTTTAGTTCTTGGAACTGGAAGCGGGTGGTTGTTGTTGTTGCTGCTGCATCTGTTGATACATGGCTGCCATTCTGCTATATGCATCCAAAGTCATTGGCTGCAAAAAAATTTTAATTTCCTTCCATCAGTGCTCGGAATCCAATTTCATTCACATGATAGTTTTGTTTTTACGCCCGACGACTTGAATATGGAAACCATTTACCTGTGACTGGCAAGCAAGAAATGCAGACATGGGGTCGGCAATGACCGGTGGCGGAGCTGTAGGGAGGCGATCGGCGGAGACTCCTTCCCAAGACCCAATGGGCAAGAATGTGGCCGGAAGAACTGGTGGCATTCCAGGGATATTAGGGCGGGCAATGGAGTTCATGTCCATGACACCCATCCCCATTCCCATCCCCATTCCTAAGCCCATCGGAGCCATCATAGACATTTGTAGTTGTTGCTGCATTGCCATCGGTAGCATCATTGGTGACATGTTCATTCTCTTCATCATCTGAACTTGTGCTTGCAGTTGTTTTAAATGTTCGATTACTTCATCAAGGACAGAAGCCTTGTCCGTCTGCAAATCAAGAACTTAAACCAAAGTCATAAACTTATTCTAAAGTATCTAATATGGATGAGACATTTCGGTGGACCCATCTCGTTCATTAATAGTCCATTAGCACCTGCTTTTAAATTATTAGATTTTTATTTGTATTTTATCTATATTTATATCTTATCTATATTTAATAAATATTTAAAAATAAAAATATTTATTTTTTAACAAATAATCTAAACTAGCACGCCGACCAACCGAACAAAAACTCGACTAGGGAGTGAAACACAACTCCAATAATTGTGCAAAACTTAGGTGGTTTATTTACACATGACAACATAAGTCACAACAGGAAATATATGTGGACTAGATTCGGAGAAGCGTGGAGCCATGGACTGCAGTAGAATGATTTATATATTATATTATATTTATGTCGAAATCTGTTAACTTGTCCCCTCACAGAATTAATTATGTGGACTAGGATTTCTCCACAGGGTGAGACGTGAGACCTGAAAAGTTTTGGGACCCAATTATCAATGCAGAAGAGTCGACCACGGTTCCCATGACCAAGACTTTTTATGTATATCCAAATCTGAGACTTTCTTATTTTCATATACCATCATTAAAAATCAAATATCTGTAATTCGTCCCATCGCAATTGCTCGCAAAAAAAAATAATAATAATAAATAAAAGTTATTTTCATACTTTCTATTCTTATCAAATTTTATATTTTAATTTTTAAAAAAATTAATTTAATACTTAAAATTTAAAATAATAAATTTAATATATAAAAAAAATTTTGTGATTATTTTTATTATCTCTATTTGATCTATTTACTAATGTTGAAAGACATTCTATCATTGAATTTTTTCTACTTCTCGTAACATTATTTAGCACCAACATTTGTTTTCTAAGTTAAAAAATAAAGCAAACAATATTAGTGAAATAGTAATATAAATGTGAAAATTTTTATTATATATTTAATTGATCATTTCAATATCATATACCAAATTGAAATTTTTATGTGAAGTTCAAGTATCAAATTTGATATTTTTCCTTACAATTTATACTAATTAGGTATAACTTTTTATAAATTGATTAAGAAAAATATTGAAGTGGATATTTTAAAGAATTGAAAATAAATTACTGTGTTCAGGATATTATTATATAAGTACACTGTCTTCTAATTATTATATGAGTAAATTTAACTGTAGTTATATTTATTGTTTAAAAGTATATATAGTATTAATATCAAATCAATTTGTTTTGCCCTGACCAGCCACGAAATTTGACGATGTCTAAATTCTGCGTGAAATCGTTTTCCATGGTTGTTTATAGATACAGGTATTAATTAGGCCTCCCAACAATAGAAATATATATATATATATATATATATCTACAAGGTTGCTGTATTTAGTCCCAAGACTATGGTTTATCTAAAGGGTTATTTCCCTGATGCACATGGTAAAAATTATTATTATTATATATACACGCACATGAAAAATTTAAGAGCTTCTATATTCAACTAAAATATAGAACTTTGATGACACGAAATTAATATTTTTCTTTATTATTTTTTATTTATATCTAATTCGTTTTCACCTTCAAACATGGCATTTGAGTAGATTATTTTTTGTATAATATATTTCTAGTAAACTTAATACAACATAAACTCGGAAAAAAAAAAGAAGAAAAACTAAAAAATCATATGTGTGTTAAAGTATAATTATTGTTAAAGTATAATTATTGCTTGTATTATTTTAAAAAAAGTTTTAAATTTTACACATATCCAATATCTATTCAAGAATAAAAAGGAGCCGGAATCGCAGATACAGTAAATTTTTATCCTCCGAATCCCAAGTTGTATTCTCCAAAGCAAATGATGATAAATAGTTATTAATTACTATATATCAACGAGCCTTTTTTTTCCCCCAAAAGAATAAAGATTAGATTCACTTGCTGAAAAGGTTGTTTCTTTACCTAAATGGGCAAACAAAAAGTAGCAGAAACTTTCATTTTTTTTCATGATTTTATAATTAATGATAATGTTTGACTTAAGGGAATGGTAGTATAAATTCATCATTAATCATATCATTTGTACTATGCGTAGTCAGTAACCATCCATGTTATGATTTCATTACCATTTTCTATTGGATAAAACAAAAGAAAAAATAAAAAAATATTTTGTTTTGCTTGGGAGGTGAATGTATGAATATCCGTGGAGTTAAAGGAGACAGAATCAGGAAATAAATAAATGAAAAGGTACTGAAGAAAAAGAAAAAGAGAACCCCACACCTTACTGGAATTGGGAATCAGCTTTTGCAATGTCTTCATCCTCTGATTTATCTTATCTCTTCTTTTCTACAGATAGAAATTAAAACCAATTTCATTACAGTCAGTAAAAAGCTAATTCTGTACATCTACATTTAATTTGGTAATAATTTACCTAGCTAGTGAGCATCCGTGGACTCATTATACGGATGCCTTAAAAAAAAACTAATGAGAAAATAAAATGCTAAAAATACAGGTGGCTTTGCAGATGTTATAAGATGAAGAAGCACTTTCCCTGTTGGAGTCCACGTCCATGAATTTAGTTAAACGATTTATTGAGTTTTACACCCGACGGGCGTCGTAAAGTATTAATAAAATTTTAACACATTTGATTATAAAATAATAAATTTTTAAATAATCATTACCTATATTTTATATTAAAATTTACACCCTACTTATACATAAGAGCAATTTCTCATTAAGTAAAATCTCACTAATATCATTTAACTACATCTTATTCCTTATGATAAAAGATTGCCTTTGTGTCCAAGAGGTCCATTTATTCTAGGAAAAGTATATTTTGAATTATATAAAAGGAGAAAACACATGATAATTAGTTGGATAATAATTTTATGGTACCAGAAAAAAAAAGCAATTAATATTTATGAAATGATGAATATATTTTTCTTTGCTATAAAATAAAATAAAAGCCATCCCACCGCATTATTAATTCTTTCACACACTGGTTTTTCATTACAAGCGACCAGTACTAAATTTCGCGACCGACCGGAACTGGTAATCAATCAATCCGTGGACTGGACTGTGTCCAATACTATAAATAGATTGGAAACAGACCAAAACCTAACATAGATAAAAACAAAAGATTAACTATTCCCAATACTCATACATCATGATCTTTTTACTACCATATATATCCTATATCCACCCACTACCTTCTCTTTGCCTTCTTCAAGGAATAAAACAAACCAAGTTTCTCGAAGAAAATTTTAAAAACAATTATTTTGCATTCTTTTAAAATACCCTTTATATAGGATGCTTTCAGACAATCTAATTGCAAAAGGACTTCGACCTATAAACTTTTTAAAAAATATATTTAAAAAAAATTAATTTAGCAAATTCCAAATTCAAAAGTTTTCATATATTGATGGAGTGGGAAAATATAGTAAATATTAAGAAATTGCCTTTTAAAATAATAAAATTAATTAATTTATGATAGATGGATAAATATATGTAGATATGAAGATGGGGGATGCTTACACGTTCAGATTGATTGTGAACAGCAGCAGCACGACTCCTTTTTGTCGAAATTGAAGATTTCCCATTTCGCTTCTTGTCCTCTTCATCACCAGCATCGTCCCTCTTCCCAAATTTATAACACATTAAAAAAAAAAAAAAAAAAAAGTGCTAGCTATAACATCTGTATAGGTATTCTGAATTTAGAATAAAAGCTGCAGCAGATATCCATCCATCACGTGTCGTGTAACATGTTCAAAGCGATGAAAAGATCTATATGATATATACGATGTAGACAAATTTACTATGATAGATTTATATATATATATATAATTATTAGATATACAAATATACTACATACGAATCTTCAGAAAATGGCCAAAATATCATATAGCAACTCATCAACACAACTTGAGGCCAAAAAAAAAAAAACTTATTAACACAACTATACTCTTCTCTCTGCTTTTTGTCAACCGTCTTTCCCTAGAAAGAGAAAACAAACTAACAATATCAAATTCCCATATGCTTCTATGTATATTAATAAGAAAATAAAATCCAAGTTTCATTTTGGCTTTAAAAAGGAATTAAATCCAATTTACTAAACTAAAACATCACCCAAAAAATAATAAAATTATATAAAAACACTACATGAAATATTAGAAAAAACTTTAGATAATATCAACAATTGATTTATAAATTGAATAAAAATTTAAAATTTTCTAACTCAAGCTATTTTCACTATCTTGGGGAGAAAAATTCATGAGCCTAAGCAGAAATAAAAAGGAAATTTAATACGTCTAAATACTTTTTTTTTTTCCTTTTTTTTCTTTCAAGACCTACAATTGATGCATAGGAAATTTTATAAACACTATTCAATAATCCAGAAAGGGACACGCCTCCTGAGTCGTGAATAAACTCCACTCCATAGGACCATAATATATATACCTGAGGGCTACTGTGAGAAACGGAATCATGGTCATCCGCGGTGGTGGTTTTCGTACAAGGCTTGGCGGAGCTGGTGTTCCCCGGCGAACCCAAAGACGTGGAAGTAAACCCAACTCCAAGATCTCTCTCGCCAGTCTCCAACGTCATCTGCTGGCTGTCTCTCCCAAAAGTTGCGCTTCCAGTTACGCTATTATTGTCCCTACTCCACTCCGGCGCAACCACCGGCACATGAGCAACCTTGGCGCGTTTCTTAGCAGCAAGCACTTCCTCATCATGAACCCTAACGCCACTGCATGACCCCACGCGCGTTGAGCATCCCACCACGCAGTTGCCGTTGCCCGGAACGGAGTCAACCAAGCAGTTCCGTTGGTCATCGGTGGTAGTGTTATTATTGCTGCAGGGGACTAGAGCGTCCATCGTCATGGTGGCGGAAGCTGCAGCGGAGCGGTCGTGTTCGAACCAAGGGACGAGTTCATCGGCCGACGAGCCATCGAAAGGAGGCTTGCTGCGATGGTGGTGGTTGTGGTTGTGGTTGTGGTGGTGGTGGGGGAAGGATGGGGCGGTGGCTTGGTTGACTATTGACTCGAGAGTGCCGGTCGCTCTTGGCCTATCCCAGGTGTACTTAGACGGGGAAGTGGAGAGCTGTTGGGGTTTGAATTGCACGCGCGGAGGACCTAACCCGTGCATGGATAGTTGTCCGTTTTCCCATGTTAGTTCTGCTACTTCGTAATCCAACCTAAACCCACAATAATAAACGCATAACTTTGGATTTAATCTTAAATACTGCTCCTCAATTTGAGATGCTGTTAAGAAAATAAAAAAATATAAAAGACAATAACATATATATATTTCACGACAACAAGAAAAAGAAAAAGAAAAGGAAAAAGAAAGTCTTCCCTTCTTATGAATTCTTTAGGCCAAGCAATTAGCATCAGGGGAAAAAGAATTAAGAAAACAAAAGGAAAAGTAAAGAAGAGGAGCCGTACATGGGAACATCTGGAGCAGCGGAGTTGGAGTTTGAACGGACGGAGAGGCGAGGAGGGATAGGATTGTCGTCTATATCCCAATTAGGCACGCACTGGCTCATCTTTTTTTCTTTTTTTCTTTTTCTTTTCTCCTAATGATAAATTAGAACGGCACAAAAAGCTTAATTTTTATGGGTACCATCTACTGGGTGTGTTTTTCTCTTACAACTTATGGAGAACAAAAGCAGAAACAGAAAAGGAGGGGAGCTTTACCTTTTTTCTTTTCTTTTCTTTTCTTTTTCCTTTTTATATTTATGAACTACTATTATTGTGTGAATGCATAAATAGACATGCCATGGTGAGAAAATCATTAGGTTTCAAGATGAAGAAATAAGACTTTATAATATGACAAGGACTAGAGAGAGAGACAGAGAGAGAGAGAGAAGTGTGATGTGTGTGTGAGCATTTTTTTGCAGTCATTGGATTGAATCTAGAGAGAAGAAAAAAAATACTGAATATACAGGATGCGATAAGGTTAGTAACTATTAATTATATATTAAAAAATAGATAATTTTGTGAGTAATTTATAAAGTAATCATAATTTATATAGTTATATATAAAAAATTATTAATAATTATTTATTATAATATATTATATGTAACATGTAATATTCGAGAGGCAGACGGTATGGTAAAGCTTTTTTTTTTTTTTTTTTTTTTTAGCTTGGAGAGAGATTATTGTGGGAGTTGGGTATGGCCTTAAATGACCGGCAGTGTGTATGTGAAAAGGTGATAAGACTAAGCAAGTGGACTAAAACTATGAAACAAATAGCTACCACCCAAAGCAAGGAGAAAAGTTGGCAATCATTGAGATGCCAAAAATAAGTGGTACCTTAGTTGATTTTCATGAGCAGAAACAGGGACCCTGGGCTCCATCCGGATAGAGGCAACAATAAATGTGTCCACGGAAAATACCAAAAATAAGATTGCATCATCCCAGCACTCGATTCACGCAGATTAGACCAAATCAAGCCAACAAATCAAATGCAATGCTTTAATGATTTCATTTGGAAATTCCTAAATAGAATTTAAAATGAAAATTTGTAGTTACTTTGACCGGACCCATCCAATCGAAGGAAGAAAAAATAAATGAATGAATTATCTAAAGGAAAATGAAATAATATTTTATTTTTGGTTGATTTTCTTTTTTATAATATAGTTTGTAAGATAGATTTGAATTTATACACATTCAATTTTTGTGATCCATAATTTACCCCATATGCTACCTTGCGAGTTGTGACTAAAATTATTTTTTTTTAAGATGCTATACAAATAATAGCATTATTAGCCTCTTATATTATGTCCTTTGTCAACACGTTATTATTAAAAGAGATTTTAACAGATGTGAAATGATAATTAATACCATAAAAGATATAAGCATTATTTGATTGTCAGCACAATATTATCTTGGTTCAAACTATCTATTAAGAAACAGATAAAAATAAAAATATATATATATTTTTACTCATATTTAGATCAAATAGATCAAATACAAATATAAATACAAATAAAAATTAAATAATCCAAACATACTCATAATAAAAATTTAAAATAAGGGATGAAGAAAGTCAATTTACCCTACCTTAAGTGCTATATAAATCTTTACTTCTTTCTAAATGAAAACTCTGTCCCCTTTCTAGCAATTATTTTTCCCTCTTCATAAACTAATTTTTCTCCGTCCATGAATTTTTATCATGGAAATCTTGAAGGGTAGGCAAATCTTTATTAAATTTGATGATATCACGAGAAGCAAGCCATAAACATCATTAGGGACAAGTCTGGGGGACCAATGGGGGCTTCGATCCCCTCAAACCCGAGAAATCTTTTTTTTTTAATTTTATTTAAGAAGAAAAAATGTATATGTTATATGTATATTTTGAAGAGCAAGTCATACTACTTTTGACAAAGTATGGCCTAGTGGTTAAGTACATAGTTTTATATCTAATAGGTTATGGATTCAAATCATATTGTTGTATGTTTCTTTTTACCTTTTAATATACATTTATTGCATGGCTAGATACTCCTTCCATTACTCTCTCTCTCTCTCATTTTTGTCAAATTTCTTTATCATAGGGTCATATCTAACTGAATAAATTATATTTTAATTAACTATGTTTTATTTAAGTATACCATAAATAATAATTACATTATATGTATATATTACAAATGAAACTTATTGCATACTAAATATAAAATTTGATGTAATAACATTTTTTTTACAATTAATGTTATTAAAATGCACATGGATTATTTAATAGCTATCCTATCTAGATTATTGTATGATCTTTTTGGTTAAAAATAGAACTTATAGCCATAGGTATGGAAAATTCTATGATCCCGCTATTAATTTTGACAGGACGGATTCTATCATCATCTAATGGTTCACACCGTACTCAACCATAATCAAATCATTAAAAATAATTTATATTCTATTTACTATATTTATTTTAACGGTTGTATTAATGGCGAGACAGTCCTGTAGCTACCCCCATAGGTATATAAACTCTATAATTTATATTAATAATTAATTTTCAAATGACATATATACAACCTCCTTACAAAATACTCTTAATTGTTGTTTGGATGAATTTTTCATAAAATTTTTAAAAAAATCACAGTGAAATCATTAACGAAATTCTTATAAATATATAAAGTGCACACCCACCCCCCAACCACCTACATAAAAAAAAAAAAAAAATTGTACAATCCTGTATTCTTCCCTGAACATCATTAAGTGGAAAATTTTAGCATTCTTGATTTCAAAAAAGAATTCAATATGAAGAAAAGTAAGTAATTGGAATTTCATTGTTGGTTTTGCATTAAAGTGTGTATATAATGAGATTAGGTGGAAATCATGTTTCAAAAGAAGTGTAGATGATGATTGGATGTAAATTTGATACTTATAATGGAAGTATAGGGATGCAGATTCATAATGTATAGGAAAGCTTTCGTCTGGGTGAGCATAAGTTGAATATAACTCATATTTGAGCTCGTGTTTCATAATATAATGTTTGTGTTTCAAACATAAGCCAAATACGACCTATGTTTGAATCTATTTTATATCATATAACAGTTTTATTTCGAACACGACTTGAGCAGGACTTGTGTTACGATATGTTATGCTTCAGTTTCGAACGTGACCTAGAACAAGACCTATGTTCCAACTTATGTTAAGTTTTTGTTTTAAAGCGACCTCTTACATGGTCATTTTTAACATAACTTTTTCAAACCCACATTTTTCCTTCTCAAAATCACTTAAAACTTATTCGATTATTTCCTATAAGATTTAATGTTACTGTGAGACCTTGAAACTTGGATATTATTAAATTAATTACCTAATTCTTATTTTAAACTAATATTGTACAACTCTTTAAAATACCAATGATGGTTTAAGGGCAGTAAATATAGAAATAACTATTAGTAAGTTTGGAAGTATAAATGGCTCTAACTGCTTAGTTGCTTTATACCTCATGTAATAGGATTTTAGCATATGGGACAAATCAGTCTATCAGGTACATGTGTTGCCTTGCATGTTGAATGTGCTTTCCTAGCTAGTTTAATTAATCAACTAAAGGAATATTCGGCTTACTGAATAAATGTTGCATGTGCTTAGCTATGGTTAATGGTACTAAGATACTAATGTGGTAATCCAATGATCTTTATGTGAATTTGACCCTGCATGAAGTTACACTTAAAGATGATTATGGGTAGATCTAAGTTTTTGAGTCATAGATATATGAGAGTATCCAAAATCATGTACATATATATTATATATAAGTGTGTATCCCTATGTTGGTTGTTAAGCTTAAATTGAAAGATAATAAATTGATTGGTTGTTACATTAGTTATATGTTTGCATGTGAATAAGTTAAAGCTTGATCAAGTCTTTGTGCTTATAGTAGTGCCGCACTAGACTCCTACTCACCATTTTCTTCTTTTTAAGGTTCAGGTGATACTCCCATTATGTTTGATCTTTTTTAATACGACATCGTTGTTAGTTATGAAGATGGTGCTAATAGAGATGGCTACTCAAATGGTGATTAGATTAGCTTGTTCCTTTGTAGACAAGGATTATATATCTGTATTTATATATACATATATATGTATTAGGGTCTTATAATGGGGCATGGACCTAGCTGATTATTGTTTGGTATCGCTAGTTTAGTTTAGATGCACTCTTTGAGACCATCTAGTATTAATGATATGTAAACTTGTGGTTGCTCTTATGATTATATGTGATGTTATCAGTATGTTTGTTGCCTTAGAATTAATGTGTTGAATGTGTGTTTGAAGTTATAAGGAGTACTAAATATGATTTCTAGTAGATTTCGAGCCTTAGTGTCTCAACATCAACAAACTATCCACTTGAGGAGAATAACTATTCATTCCATTATCGTTCTACATAAAGTTGCTATTATAGCATTTAGTTTGAGAGAATAACAATTCATAATGAATTGTTATTACACAAAATAATGTATAACAATTATGTCCCCACACTCATGAATTGCAATTCAATGATTGGTTTTCAACTTTTATCATAAATACCCTATCTTGAAAATATTATCTACACAATAATAGATATTTTACCTTTATTCTAATAAATTACTTTATTTTTGAAACCCACTAAATATTGTAATAGACATTACAACTCTATTATATTTCCATTGAATTAGAATTTAATTTATCATTTATTTCATACAGTAAAGTAAACAAGCTATAAATGTAAACAAGTTAGGGTTGTAAAGATTTTTGTATTTAGAGCATTACAACCATGCACATAAATTTTCTTATGTAATATATTTAGGTATGCTTGCAAGTGTATGAAATATTTACAAAAGGTTATGATTAGGTCGATTAAAAGTTGATGGACTGAGTACGGGAAAAATTTTTACACATGTATCTGATACTTAAATTGGTTTACCATTTAATTTTTCTCTTTTTTCATTGTATGTCTAATTGTACTAAGCAACACCTTCAAATATCATATGGTATTAAGTTCCTAAATCAAGTTTGATTGTATGAGCACGGGTCAAATGGCACTATCAACTATGACTTCCAATATTTTGCCAACGGTTACCTTCGGTAAGAAGGATGTTTTTTTTTTCTTTTTTTTTTTTTTGTAAATTTACTTTAAACTATAATGCAATTTTTGCAAATTTTGTATTTTTAATGATAATTTAGCATAAGATTGTCCAAATGTTTAGGGAATCACATGTCAAAGTCTTTTCTAAAAAATGTCGATCAATTTCAGAAATGCTGGTTTTAAGTTTTATTGTCACTCTAATAGAAATTACGGCACATTATATATTAGAAAATCAATATAGAATCAGATTTCCATAAATGAGGTAAAGAGCAAAGCAAAAGAGAAAAACTATACGCAAAAGGCAAGATGTTGAGATTAAAGAAGTACATGGTTTACTACAAGTTGAGAATAGTAGGGTACATAGTGCTTTTTTTTTTTTTTGGCGCCATCAATAGGCTACATTGTTTACTCTACCACAATCTAAGGCGATGTTTAGTTACAAGAACTATATAAGAAAATGAGAACTTAATAATGTAGTATAAGTAATGCTGAATAATACAATTCTTTTCTACTATATTTTATATATACTATACTAGATAGAGATTCTTGTACCATTCATTATTTAGTATATACAAGTACAACACAAGATACTGTATTATATTATCATGCATTAATTTTATAATTAGTGGCCAATGATGATGATTTAGTGATGGTTTTGGTGGCAATTAGAACTATAGTTGTGGTGACAAAAGTGGCAGTGGTGGAGGTGGAGGCACCAATGGTAGCAGTGGTGCTAGTAGTAGTGGTGGTGGCAACAGTGGTAGTAAGGTTTGAGTGGTAAATAAGATAATAAATTTTGTATCTTTGTTAATGAATTTTACTTTTGTCCAATTTTAATTTTTTTATACTATCAAATATAAGGGAAAATTTATAGGTTTTGTCCAATACCACTAAAAGAGTTATATCTGGTATCAAATAATTTGTAGACGAAACATAATGCAATGATGATGCTACAACTGTTATAACATTATGAAATAATGATATAACTATTGGAGCCTTTCTATTGTGATGATGAGAATAATATTTTTAAGTTTTACAAGATTAATTTATAGGACTAGACTTTTATTTTATAGTTGAATGGACCCTTTCCAAAATTATATAAAGGTTTTGGCTAAGCCCGCTACCTAATTCACATATTCTCAAATTACACTATTATATTTATTTTATGGTTACTGGAAATAAAATATTTTAAGCTTCTATACATTTTGTGTGATATGAGCTCTAAGAAATAAGAACTTTGCTCCTTCTTCAAGGAATAAAGGTGTTGTTCTATCTCACTTTTATCTTGGTGATCATGGTGCCTTGGTTTTCCTTGATTAAGTTACTCCAATCCTTGGAACACGGTGCATTGGATTATTACATCATTTGAACATGATTTGTACCATACTTATTGTTGCCCTCGTCCATCTTCGCATAGTTGATAAGAGTCAACACCATGGACTTAACCATCGGAGGTCCAATGTATGTGTGTTCAAGTATTTTGATACTGAGGGTAATGTTACATTCTTGTCCATTTATTTTCTTTTTTGTATCTCACTATTTCTTTATTTTTTTTCTTTTTTTTTTCCTTTTATGGTTGTTATTCTTCTTTTAGTATGAGAACTCTACCCAACTTCGTTGTTTTCAAGTGAAAATTATTCCTTTTTCGGATTTCCAAGGGTCATAATCTACAATCTACTACATAGCTTAATAACTCTTCAACTTCTATACTTTATATTAGTACATTAGCTTGAGATGAGACGTTCTTTTCCCTTTGTCTTAATATTTTTTTTCTTTTGGCTTCATCACTTTTTGTCATATGTCTTTTCATTCCTTGTTGAGTAAATTTTTTCCTATACTTAGTTTTCTCTTCCACTAAAATTGTAGATTTACTTATATCACATTTGGAACATAGAAATTGCTTGGAATGGAATGAATTGGAATCGAAAAATTGTAAAAACAATGGAATAAATACAAAAATTCCCATGTTTAGAATGAAATGAAATAAATGGGAATGAGTAAAAGGTGGAATTTATCAAAAAAAAAAAAAAACCATAACAATAAACTTAGATAATTAATATGGACAGAATAAAAAGGTAATTAAAGTAATGGGTATTAATTTAAAGTGGAATGAAATCACTATTCCACTTTGAAATCCCCTTTAAACCTTTAAGTTTCTAAAAATGTTTTCAAATGTGGGAAAATGAATGAAACGCGAAATGGTTTTCTCACTTAGATTCCATTCTACTCCATTCCTATGTTCCAAACTTCATATTAGATTATTGAGATGACTCTTTATTATTTGAAGTAGAGATTAATATGGTTTTCTCACTTAGATTATTAAGCATTTAATGGCTCCTTATTATTTCAAGTAATGATTAGGATTGTAGTCAAGTTGAGTCAACATAATGTTGGATTAGGTTCAATTTCAGCTCTATTCAATCAAACTTGTTTAAGCTTGACTTTTTTACAAAAATATTCTTATTCTAATTAAAGTAATGCTATTATTTAAATTCAACTTAAACTTGATCAATATTTGTAGTCAACTTGGATTTGAGTAAGCTCAAGAGCTGCCAAGCTAAATATTATAAAGCTCAAGCTTAAATCAATAAATTACTTAAGTAGCTCAAATTCGAAATCAATTTGATTATTCTCAAATCAAATATGACTAAAAATTGAGCCAAGTGTGAATAACTTGTGAACCAATTTGGTTGTATATAAATCTTTTGTCTATAGATCTTGTAGTGAATATTCGTAAAACTTACCATAATCAAAAAAGAAATCCTTCTATTGATGGATGTTAATAAAATCAAGTCCCCGTAACTATTCAGGCTTACTTTTGATTAGTCGAATCCTCTCTCTTAATCTACTTTTCTCCTTTTTATTGTTGAGCCGTCGTCCCTTCTGAAGTCTTTAGTCGGGATTGTCCCACGGTCGTGGCTTCTTTTTCCCTTTGTTTTTCTTGCTCATTATTCGTATCATCTTGTTCATTCAAATCATATTTGTATTGGTTAGCGTCACATGACATAGTCTCACTTGCAACAAGACGATAGGGTCCGTTTGTTTTACGGCATTCTAATTGTTTTTATATAATATTTTTATTGTTTTTAATCAGATATTTATAAAAAAAATAGATATTAATAAAAAATTAATAATTTTATTCATAAACATATCAAATAAATAAGATATAAATATGATATAAATAAATTATAAATATAAATCTAATACAAATACAACACATATAAAAAATCAAATAATTTAAAAAGATCTTAATGCCATCATATAAGATAATTTGACGTATTTCATTTCATCAATTATCAAAGGTACGAAATGGGGGGTTCGTTAAAATATTTGAGTACATAAAGTCTATCAACCTTCTCCATCCAATAGAGGTTGTACAAGTATCAAATTAAAACTTAATACAGGCCAACTGTCTCGTCAGTCTTTTTCAACGCATTTACCACATGGTACTCTAGTCGTAAGTCATAAATTCAAACCCAGCTTTAGAGAGAAAAAGAAAAAATGCCCATTTGAAGCATCAGCATGCGAAAATTTCCATACAGAAAACAACTTTTTAGTAAAAAAATTTGTATCCCACAACCCACATAGTTTGACTATAATGCCCCATTCCAAGTGTTTCATAAAGCCCTTTTTTTTTTTCCCTTTAAAAAATACTAAGCCCCTTTTATATATTTTGCAATTACCTTGTAATAACACAATTAGTAGAAGTGTCTTTCCACTTTATTTCACACACACACACACACTATGAGCATCCTTCAGGGTATATTATTTTATTATAATACAAAATATGTATTGTTAGTGAAAATTTTCTCCCCTCCTAGGATAATGCAAAATATGTGCAAATTTTATTGCCTTACTGAACTATAATTTCTCTAATTTGAGATAAAACTTCTATATAAACTATATATATTGCACCAAATAATATTGAAACTCAATATTGCATAATGGCAATTGGGTTTTTTTACCTTGGTTATAGAATGCTTCATCTAAATGTTGAGGTTTGCCGTTATCTTTTTCTATAATTGTTATTTTTAGAACAATTTAAACCCCCATGCTGATATGCTATGGTTTTAGTTGAATCAAGAATTATAGTTGACCAATGGATGTTATCCTTTTTAATGTTGAAATTGTGCATACTCCGTGTTTTTATATACAAATCCTAATCAAAGCTTCGTAGAGTTCGTTATTATCAAAATCGAAATTATGCAAGTTTTTTATATGTTTTGTTCTTTTTGTTTGCTTTAGAAAAAAAAAAGATATTAATTTTGAGGTTTAATAAGAGTTGAATTTTCTTTTATTATTACTACCCATATTGATATCGTTTTTCCTTTTTCGATTCATTCAAAGGAACTCTAGAGTAACATGGTCTATTATATAGCTTGATAACATCATATCTATGTGTTGTGTTTTCTTCGTAAAATTATGCAAAATTAAAATAATTATTGCACTTGGTATGAAAAGAGAAAAAAAAAAAAAGAAAAGAAATTACTTTCTATAAGAAATGTGGAGCTCTAATATTTAGAATTTATTCCCTTAATTTCTCAACAAGTTTTATAGACATTTTCAATTTTTTTCTTCTTATACATTGAAAATAATCTAAGGATTTTAGGAACTCATATAGTGAAATATACGTAACATTATCACTTATTTGTCTTTTTCTATCACTTTTTAGTTATTATTATGATCCACAACCCAAATATACGTGTTTCTCTCTTTAACATTTTAAAAGATGATAACATGGAATTGGGTGGAGAAAGAAATGGAATTTCATTCTATTATCATTACTTGCATAGAATCATTCCTTGAAAAGTCAACAGTAGCATCAATTAGCCCTAAAGCATAGATGCATCATTATAGCCAGATGACATGGTATAACATATATAATGCATACATGATGCATCACCCACATAGTGCTGGAGGGATCCATACATGACACATGAATTTGTATGATTAGTGTTGGTTTTCCTCCGGTTCATTATCTTCCTCCTCATTTATGAGAAATTCAATGCATATGCCTCCAAGCTTGTGTGCATTAGAGAATCTATGAAAGATGGTCTTTTTGTCAATTATATTACATCCTTTGACATTGTGGGATATCGAATTTCTGAGAATGGCTTGGTTGGTCATGTGTATATATATATATATATATATATCATATAACAAATGATTTTTTAATATATGTTTGTATGGATGATTGTTACTTTAAAAATTACCCATTACTCATTCATATATCAAAATATAATTAGTAATAAATTATCATGTATACATACATGTGATATATGCTGCCATTTTTTTCCTAATTTCCTATTTATGTAAAAGCTTTCCTTGAAGTACCGTTTTTGGAAGGTTGATTAGGATGAAGTCCTTATAGTCAGCTTCTTTTAAGTCTATTGTTCGGATAAAAGGCGATGATTCATTCAGACAAAAGGGGACCTTCTTCTTCCTCTTTATGATCGAAAAAGCAATCTGGTTTGAGTCTTTATTTATTTTTATTATTATTATTTTTTGCTCTTTTGCCCCTTCAGGTAAAATCAGGTTTGGAGGGGTTTAGCTTTGTCTCGTGTTTGAAGAGAATCTTTTCCTTCTATTTAATTTTTTTCTTGAGAACCATAAATTCCAAGGAATAAAATTCTCGGTTTTTATGCCCCACTTATTTGGAACAAGATGCCTCACGAAACGCGTGGTATCCATAATTTGTATTTTCCAGGTTTACAAAGATACCAGGTTTATATTAGAATATTGCAAATGGATCCTTTTCATTCAACTTTTTTTTTTTTTTAAATTTAGCTTGATTTATCACGCAAAACTTTGTCATATACAATAAAATTGTGATTATAAAGAAGAAGATGGCATTATAATAATGTCACCATAAGTTTCAAGGATTTAGGTAATTTCAATTATTTATTTACAAATTAAGAAAAAAATTGATTTTCACTATGTAAACAAAGAGGCTAAAAGGTAAATATTCTGCTAATACCAAATGCACATCAATTTGTTGTTGTTGTTGTTATTATTATTATTATTATGAAGCTTGGTGTTTAATGTGTGTCTATATATGGTCAATTCTATTTGAATCATCGTCATCGTCATCATCATCATCATCAATGGTTTCCAACTTTGAAAAGTTAGAACTTTGACTACTTATATTAAAGTCTCCAGCTATTATTGTCACGTGTCAGCTTTAGATTAATCTGTATTAATCTAATAAAATAGCATCATCAATATATTTGATCAAATATTATAATAAAATTTAAAAAACTATAATAAAAAAAAAAAAAAAAACAAGAAATTTTAAAATTCTGACACCCAGCCCTAGGGCTAACCTTTCATTTTTTATCGTAATTATATGTTATTAACTATTTTCAAATAATATTATTTTAGTAAATTAGTTAATAGTTATGGGCACTAATGAGAAATTAACACGTGTAAATGATAAATGGAAAACTTAATAGATTTAACAAAACTCTTAATATATTAAATTTTTAAATATTAAGGAATCAAATAAAAAAAAGAATAATTATCATCTATATCTGTTTTCTTATAAATATTTATTTTAGAATAATAAAAATATGACATCAAAACAATCCAAAACAAATCAAACAAACAGTCCCAAGATATGTATTTATACGGAAGTGCCCAATCTTTGGATGGCTCAAGCTTCAAATAGCCAGCCCAAACGTCAATCCCCATGGGTAATTGAAATATTGTCATTGCACGCAATAATTCAAGCGAATGATGTGGGGGAGGAGCTGAACACGTTTTCAATCTCAAAACTAGATGATACAATTGAACTTTATATGATTTCATTGTTGCCAGCAAATTTTAGAACGATAAGAATCGACCCGGGAAGTGCTTAGCTTCTACACGTCTCCTTTGATTTAATTGCTTCCATGAGTAATGGAACGTATGCATGCACCAAATACGTAATGGCTTCCTTGAATCAACTTTTCAATGGCCGTCAGATGCATGTATTACAAGGTGCTCTTGTGATTTAATTTACACGAAAATCATTCGAAATAAATAGATTATAATGAAAAAATTAGAATAAGAAACAGAATGATAAATTTATTTATTTATATATTATGAAATAAAATAGAATCAACACGTTATTTATTAAAAGTATCTTAATAATTAATGTAAATAATAAATAAATAAATAAAGTAATTATAATAGCAATCATTTACTATAAAAGAATGAAATTGTAATTCTATCTTTTTTAAAAGTAAGACCATCGATTCTCGAGAATTGCATCTTCAACTTTTATAAACATAATCAAATATAAAAATAAAAATGAAACTTGAAATCATAATTTCATTATAGATTCTTTACATGTACCTATCCTTATATAATATTATCTTTTCGGTCTCCATATAAATCAAATTCCTATCCCTTTTCTAGTTGTAATTGGTAAAAACGGAAAAGTGATTCAATAATTCCTTTTCTTTTAATTGTCATATTGTTATACACTTTTATTTCTCCTAAACATGTGATTGATCTAGAAAACTATCAAAATTTTCAGATTTACATGTTTAACAATAGATGATTTAAGTTTTCTATTATTTTAATATTATATTGGAATTCATGTGCCATTACTACAAAACATCCAAGGAACAAAGTAGTTAAAAAAGGAATGAGACGGAGTTACCAATTCAAGACGCAACTATACATGTTCTTCAAGATCCCAATAAAAAGTTAGAAATTATAAAATTACAAATAGCCCAAATTCAAAATCTTAATATTTTCAAAATCGCGATAGAATGTTTGAATCATAAAAGTTGTAAAAAACCTAATTTTGTCGAAGAAAAATCAATCTTTAATTTTGTTCTTGTCTAAAAAATAAAAAGCATTAGCTATTCATGATTTATGAAACTTTAAACCCTATATATGTTTGTGAAATTAAAGCTTCAATTTTTTTTCCAAATAAATCAATGAACCATAGATCCAATTTGTTGAAAGAATAACTGAATAAGGGTTTCCAAAGATTTTTGACAGATTAAAAGTTTGACAGTTGACTCTTTAATAGATTATATATCAAATTGTAAAGCAATCTGGCGTCGAAATTGAGTGAAATAAATTTCCCTAATTGATATGTATTGATTGAAAGATTTAATTTTTGGCTTAATATTACACCTTGGGACCAAAATAAACCCTGAAAGATAACAACACGTGAAAAAAACTTCAAACATTTTTTTTTCCTTGCACAGAGACTACGAGAGCATATAAACCAAACCAGTTTGCAAACTACTTGAATTTGATTAAGAATAATCGAGTCAAATTCAAACTCAAGCTATTTGAATAATTTATCAGGTTATACTCGAACTTTATATATTTAATTCGATTACTTGCGAGCTTAATCAAGTTCAAATTAAGTATAAATGTTAATGAAATTTGAATCAACTTTAATTATTATTATTATTTTAATTAGAATTAAAAATATATTTTTTAACAAATCGAATCTAAACGAGCTTAATTAAGTTGAGTTCAAGATTATATAATGTTACTTTGAATCCAACTCGAGCTCAAAATCTTAAATTGGATCAAACTCGAAATTAAAATCTTAAGTTCGATCAAACCCAAGCCGACTCGTTTGTAGCCCTAATTGAGACCGATGAAAGTGTTAAACCAAGTCAATTACCAATAAAAGCCATCAACAGACCGCCCCCTCATTAGCTCAGTCAGCTGGGACGCCATGAATCCAGCATGCCTTAATTTATTACAAGATTTATGAAATAAAATCTAAAATAGATTTTCATGAGAAATTTCCTTTAACTAAGGCATCGATATTTAAAGGGAGACAAATTAGAAATACTTAAAGTAAAATTTAGGTAATTTATTAACTTTTTATTGGAATTTCTATACGATTATTATAAATTAGAAAAACAATGTGTGTGTGTGTGTGAAGTTTGGTGAGTGACCTGTTCCTACTTGCAGCTTACACTTGTAGGAATAAATGAAATTAATTCTATTGACCATCAAATTGTTTCATTCAATGTGCTTACACCTAGACCAAGGGGATTGCACCATTGGGGCATTGGAAGTGTTTAATGTATGTATACATTGGGAATTGTTTTTGGGTTTACACGCATTCAAGTTTTACTAATAAAGTTATTTGAGAGTGCAATGATTTTGTTAAAATGAAAATCTTAAGGGTTATATCAAGAGCTTATGAATATTAACAAAATTTAAGGGTTTAATTTATTCCTTTCTTTACGCATGCAATCATTTATAAATGTTTTAATTAGTTCAAAATTTTGTGAAACGGCTTCATATATCTTAGAGGTTAACCAGAACAAAATAGCAAATTTTATCTTCCTTAAATAAAGTTCTTTTGGAATCAATCATATTCTTTAAATAAACTTTATCATAATTGTTTGCTTCTGATCATTTTAATATTATATTTTTATCGTTTTTAAGCAAGTAGTTGTCAAAAAATAGATACAGATGAAAAACTGATAGTTTTATTTATAAATCGACAAAACAGATACGATACATACATGATATATAATTCATATAAGTTACAGATGTAGATCAAATATAGAGTCTGTTTGAATGATCTATTTCTCATCTGTATCTGTATCTGTATTTGTATTAAAATAATATGTGTAAATATATCCGATTTGTATCTATATTTAATCTATTTAATCTTTTAGTGAGAATTACCAACTAGTTTTTATCCATATCTATTTCTTGATAAACAATTTGTTAGAAAAAAAAGTTTGAAAAAAGTATCTGTATTCATAATCTGCGAACAAACAAATAGATCCATAGATACAATATAGAAAAAAATCCAACAATCTAAACAGATATGTTTATTTCATCATATTCTAATCATTTTCGCATCATATTTTTATCATTTTCAAATAGATGTTTATCAAGAAATAGGTGTCAAGAAATAGATATCAATAAAAAATTGATAGTTCTACTCATGAATTGATATAAATAAGTTATAAATGTACATCAGATACTGATACGATACAGATAAAAATCCAAAAATCTAAATAGGGCTTATTAGTATTTAATTTTTGACAAACATCTATTTAAAAAAGATAAAAATATGATACTAAATTTAGAGAATACGATGAAATAAATACACCCGTATCAACTTAGTCTTAGCTTTTACAACTGATCGTTTGGCAAATTTTCAAGTCAGGACAGGGCGGGTTTCATGTTGTTAAATTCCTATAGGAGTGGGAGGTAGGTGAAAAAAAATAATTAAATAAATAATAAAAAAAGATCTTATAGGATTTTCCACCGGGTGTGTATTCATGCATGGTGCGGGGCAGTTTAAATTTTATCAGACTTTAGTCCTAAGAAAACACCACTTGAATATTGGAGATGAACTCTATAAAAAAATCAAGTTTCCCAAGATTCAAGACGCGATGAAAGATGAAAGAACACTTGAATTTTTATATTTGCTTCACATATCTTAACCATTTATCATAATTGTGAAATAAAAACAAATAAGATGTGGATAAGATCATTCTTTAAAGTTAGACATCAAGCAAATAAAATTAAATGCTAAATATATTATTGTAAAGCTCAACTTATTAACCTTTTACTTTATTCATTTTCACACAAACATCAATTAAGATCTTCTTTTTCTAATGTGTAAATATATATATATATTAAAAATTTTCTCTCTTAAATACAATATTTCTTAGACTTTGAAAGAAACTTTATAGTTCCATTATTAATTTTGATGAGACCGATCCAGTGGACAATCCAACAACTCACACATACTAAACCGTGATGAAACCTAATATTCCAACTACTATATTTATTTTAATGATTAGATATTTGACCGAATAGTTCTCATATCACATACTAAAGACCACATTTGTTATTGTTATAAAAACAAAACCAAGTAAGATACTAGTAATATTATTTTCCAAACATTACACTTCAAACAAATATATAGATGGAACAGAAAAGAAGTTAATGAAAATTAAATCTGACAATCCAATTTTTCAACGTTATATATATAATCTATATTATTATATGTATGAAAGTGCTCTATGTTTAATCTGTAATTTATAACACACATATATACCATATAGATTATATATAACAGATGAATTATATACATAAATATTTAATCGATTTATATGTAATATGCATAATATAAATAAAATAAATGATATACAACATATTGATTATAAATGGATCATATATTATATATATATGGATCACAAAGAAATTTAAAAAAAATATTGAAATAAAAATTTCACGGTCCATGTAAGCAGCGTTCTAGCTCCAATATCATCCGGGGAATAAAAGCCCATCTTTTCCGGCCCAAAAATTTGACTATTTTTCACCGAAAACAAATGGGAAAACGAATCAGAAATTGTCAATTAAAGGAATATTTTAACCTTTTCATTTTTCTTTTTATATTTAACTTTTCTAACTAATACCCTCTCGTCTTCTCCAAGATTCATTGGCCCAAGCTGAAACTCTTTGACTTGTTTTTCATCTCTCTGTCCATCTTGCCGGCGACTACTCAGGTAAGCTGTAAACCTGATGGGCAAAGGACCCGCATTCCTCCTGTTTGCGATTCAAGAAATTAGGTTATTTGATTGATTTATTATCATTTCATTGATTTTAATAATTAGGTTTTTGTACGTGTATAATCACAACGTCGTGCTTGTACGTTACGTCTTTTATTGGGTACGGTGTCTTATAGGTGCACAAACATTAATTGGTGACGAGAAGATCAAATTAGCTGTGATGGATGTGTTTGTTGACTTTTTGTGGGAAATGTTTCCGGAACTTCTTTTGCTGTTTGTCAGTGTCTTTTGATAAGCAATAGGCTTCAATGCATCGTAGGTTCATTTCAAATTGGTTACTTCATTTGCTGCTTCTCACGAGTTTATGTTAAAAATTTGTGCTGGATTAGCTGATTTTGCTAGAGATTGTATGCTCGATTTTTGGGGTTTTGTAATGGTCCCAACAACAGACAGTCATGTCCAGGATCTGACCATTAAATTATCTATCGCGTTAACCTTTTTAATGATTTCAATGGTCAAATGGCATACTAGAAGTTCCCCCACTTTGTGTGGTTAGCCGCCGTCCAGCAATCACCAGATTATTAATTTTTCCAATTGGTTGGGGGTCAGGTCAGCGTTCTGGAATGAGATCATATTGCTTGAAGTTTGTATGATATTTATTCTGCAACAATGAAGAAGCAATGATGTTACGGTTACCTTGGGACTGCAACCACTTGTATCTAGCTTTGCTGTGTGGGTGCAAGATCTGAAAAAGTACAAGGTTCAACAATAGGTAGATGGCCATACTGTTAGGTATTCATATTGGGAAAGTTTTTCATAGTAGGACTTATTGACTAGCTGTCAGTAGCAGCTGCCAATTCATGTCATGTGCAAACAATAAGAATAGTTAGCAGCTGTACTTAGTGGAATGCTGTATGACTTGTATAAGGTCATGGCTGATATGATGAAATAAAAAATTATCATCTATTTTCACTTTTAATTCACAATATTAGAGGGTTTTCTCCCAAGATTCTCAAAACCTACATTCATTCTCGATCATAAAGGTAGGAACACCAATAAAAATCAATTAATCCCAAGAAAAGATTGTGTTGTCAGTAGACCCATCACTAGATCTTTTTCACAAGTGCATAACAAATCGGTATCAAAGCTAGGTGCCCGTGGGTGATTTAAACTATTTCCAAGTTCATATCACGGATCTACTTGATCAGCTCATGAAAGTAGTTAGTGGACACACTGGTGAGGTAAACTGCTTATCACCTATAGTCTGATAGACAAACTGCAGCTTAGAGATGTACATGCACTGTTTCTTTGTGGTCTAATTGAACCAATGGGTAAGTTAGGTTTGTGGGCTGAATAATGCTATAATACATCCATATTTCATTGCATACAAATCCATTTTAGGAGGTTTATGGAATTGAACCCCCACACCTCATGTTGTTTGAGAAAAATGGTATATCCAATGAAGATTTGCATTTTGCAGATGGAGTTGAAGAGATGTAAAAGAGATCTTAACACTTAGAATAGACAGGAGAGATAAACCTGGCAGCGTACTGTGTCCAAAGTCAGGGTTTATATATGTGTGTGTATTATAATTATATATATATATATATATCCTGAAGAGATTTATATCTGCCCTGTTCTGGTGAAATTTAACATCCAAATTTGCCACTTGTCTTGTTGATTATCCATCCTCAAACTCACCTCAATTGGTGCAAAAGTCTGAAATTTGTTCTTTATTGGTCCATAAGTTATTACAAAAGTCAAGCTCCTATATCTTGTGTGCTTTCAGTGCAGTGGAGAACATTTTATCTTTCAAGCTTTGCTGACTTATAGGTAATATCTCCTGTAAATAATTTCTTGGAGTCGGTATCCCCTTCATGGCAACTAAAGGCAGTTTTCTATAGGACCGAAAAACATTATAAATGGGATACTTACAAATGTAAGGAAAATAATAACCTCTTTTGCATGGTTCAACACATCCCAATCTTCTTTGCTGAAACTGTTATCTGTTAATTATAGCTCAAAAACTAAAATAAAAACCTGCTCTTTGGAGTGGCTTCCAACATTTTATTTTATTTTATTTATGCTAACTCTTGGCTTTTAATTTTGTCAAGGCCCGAGATGAGGGATGATGTCTTACCTGTCGCTTCAACTGCAATGTATTTTGGTCGAATGAAAGAGTTTTGATTATACATGGTTTTTTCCTTGGATGTTCAAATGCTTTTAGCAACATAAGGAGAAGTCTTGACTGAGATGATTTATATAGACTGCTTCCTAAATAAAATCATGCAGTACTCTTATTCTGAATCATATAGTACAATTCTCTGATGCTTTGTTATTTTAAATGGAGTCATATGATATTTTTAAGTGGAATAATCAGGTATCTCTTGGATAAAGTCACAAAAACAATTTAGTAGTGTATCAAATATTGTGTGGTTGATAGGTTATATCTATGCTATATGTAGATGTTGAAGTGTCTTAGTTTTAATAACAAAAATAGATGTGCTGAAGTTTTAACTGATGTGTTTTGCGTATTAGAATGTCCTCTCATAAATGATATATAATTTCTATCGTTAGAATATGTACTGGTACAGCTCTTTGACATTTTGTTAACAGATTTCTTCCTTTTAAATTTTCAGAGCAGTGCATTTGCAAGAGGCAAGGATGGCTTCATTTAGAGCATTCTTGAACAGTCCTGTTGGTCCCAAAACAACTCATTTTTGGGGGCCTGTCGCCAATTGGGGTTTTGTTGCTGCTGTATGCTTTTTTATATTTTATCCGATAATAAGTGGACTTCTTTTTAAGTACTCTAACTTTACTGTGTATCTAATAGGGGCTGGTGGACATGAATAAACCTCCGGAAATGATATCAGGCAACATGACAGCAGGTAACTAGTTGATCTTATTTTGGAAAGTTTGGATCAGATGTCCCCACAATGATGGCAAGAGTCTTATGCAATGGATTCTTTTGTTGCAGCAATGTGTGTATATTCAGCTTTATTCATGAGGTTTGCATGGATGGTTCAGCCACGTAATTATTTACTATTGGTGTGCCATGCTTCCAATGAGACCGTACAGCTGTATCAACTTTCCAGATGGGCAAAGGGTCAGGGTGAGTGATATTTTAGTTGATTTTGAATGCTTATGGAATATCTTTGAAATGTATCTTTTTCTGTTCCCCTGGTCTCGTTCAAATCTTAACATAGACGTTAGGTGATGAAGAATAAAGAAATTGTTTTCTCACTGACTTTGATGCTGCTATACATAAGCAAGAGTTCTTCAAAATAGATAAAAGGACACAAAAATGCAGTAGAAGCAACTTAGTTGTACATGTGCTTTGCCTTTGCATATGCATAGGCATTGGTTTTTGGTGCAACCATTGATAATTTGTTACCTGTCATATAGGTGTGTTTTGGATCTTTTTCATGCATATGAGTATCAGGGCTTATAAAATCTTTATTTTCTTATTTTAAACAGCATTAGCAACGACTTTTCCTTGTCATCCATATTCCCATTTACGTGCAGCATGTCAAAAAGAATAGCAGTTCTCTGAGCATGAACCTGTCTAATGGCCTGCCTGTATTTCAAATGTGTTCTTGTTCTGTCATGATTGATACTATGTGGTACTACACTTTCTGCTCAGCATAAATTATTGAGCAAGTTAATAAGGATCTTCCTGTTTCATTTTTATAGGTACTTATCATCCCAGAAAAAAGATGAAGCGTCATCTAGTGAGCCCAGTAATTGATTGTGTTTTCCCCATTGCTTCCCGGTTATTATGGTTTCTTTTCCTTAGAACTCATTTGGTACATTTGTAAAAGCATAACGCTGTTTGCTTTCATCTATCCAACAAATAATTGTGCATGATGAGGACGATGCATTTTCTGCAATCTTTTGAAATGGAAGAAATTTCTCCATATCTGAGCGTGGTATGGTCGATTGGTCGTGGATGCGCTAGCTTCCCTTTACTCTCTAATCCTACCGATGCAAAAATTTAGCAGTCAGCATACGAGCTATTCGTTACGAATCGTTGCGATGTGATAATGAAGTCGATGAATTCCATGTTTTTTTTTTTCTTTTATTTTTTTAAGCATGTATATCTTTAAAAATTTCATTATAGAATTTTTTTTTTTAAATTGATGAAACTACTTTTGTGTTTGGAACGGTGAAAACTTGATCAAAAGTGGGAGGAATTCAGGTGTTTGGATACAGTGGAAACCCGATGAATGCATTGGAAATGAAGAGAATCATTTTTCCTCTCAAGTGGCTTCCTTTTCTCTCCAAGACTGGGAGAAAGCAAGGGTAAAATGTGGATGGCAGAGAAATTACCTAAATGCCCTCGAAGAGGGCGAAAGGGATGTTAGCTAAGAGTTGAAATTACATAAAAAGGCATATCAGTCTATTTCCACTTATTTCTTTCCATGTCCGCATTTTACATTTTATAGTCAAATAATGGCAAAAGTACTTACCTTTCAACTTTTTGAAAGATTTGCCAAACACAGCATAGGATTTTCAAAATTATAGGGTCTGTTTGTTTTGGCTTTTTCCGGCAGATACAGACATTTTTTCAAACTTTTTTCTAACAAATTATTTATCAAGAAATAGATATAGATAAAAAAAGTTGACAGTTCTCATCAAAAGATCAAATAAAATAAATATAGATAAAATTTAAATGCAAATCGGATATATTTTCACATATCATTTTAAAAAAGATATAGATACAGATGAAAAACAGACAATCCAAACAGACCTTAATAACTGCCATTGGAATTAGGTCCTGTGATGGAAAAATAAATAAATAAATAAAGATAATGGACCCTGAAACGGGAAAAATTAACAAACAATAAGAGGACTTAAAAATTTCATCCTTTTAGTTTAGGATCAATGCCTTTCATTTTTTTAACATATATTTTGTTTTTCATTTTGAAACAAAACTAGGAAAAGTCAAATAATAATATACTTTTTAAAAAAAATTGCAAAAATGCTTTTGGGATCAAAATAATTTCAATTTCGGATAAGTTGACCTTGTCTTTATATATTGAATTTGTCTCTTGAAAAGAGGAGGTCAGGCATGAAAAGGTCTGTTCATAATACAAGGAGAGACGAGATTATTAGTTATTAACCTCGTCCTTTCAAGAGACAATGTTAGTGGATATAAATTTGCCTGCCATCTTCTTCTTCCTCATTTCGATACAAATACTTCCAATGGAAAAAAAAAAAAAAAAACCTAGATTGCAAATCAAAAACCCTAATCCTAATTTCGTAAATCCTACAACAAATTTTGACAAAATTAGTCATTATCTAGAATAGTTTCAATCACCATGTGTTATAGAAGTCATAATTTTGCAAAATAGTAAAAGAATTTGTGCAAGAAATCAACAAATTTTCTTGCGTCGAAGTCCACAAGTAAGTGTTTCGCATTTTCGCTTAATTTTTTTATGATTATTGATGTTGCATTATTAAATATTGTGTTGAGATCCTAAATTCGATTTTAATCAAAAACTACAAGAACAATTAGTAAAGAAAAGGAACTTACTTAGCCTTGTTTGGATTGAAGAAAGTAGCAGCTCAAGAATAGGTTCATGTTAGAGACTCCATGTGGTGTTTTTTTTTACCTTTTTTTACATTTTTAACAATCCGACTTAGAATAAACTTACAATTTTTTTTGTCAAATGGTGAAGTATTTTGTATGTTATATGGGTGTTGTATGTAGTATTGGATGAGTTATATTGTGGAGTGGCAATGTGGTTTGTATGCTAACCGTATGTGCTATTGATGTTGCCTTTGTAGACAATGTCTGATGTAATTATGATTATACTCTATAGTTTTTGAATTCAGGATCTAAATTATGAAATCAAATATTGTTATACATCATACACATCGATCATATGTTATCATAAGAGTGGGGTGGATACAGTAGCATTAACAAATATGCTTAAATATTAAGAGAGTGCAATAGATAAGTCATGATACAAATTTTATGCATTCACCCCATGTTTTACGAGATGATATGGTAGGTAAGAAAATGGATAAGGCCAAGTTTATAATGTACACTCATGACAACATTGTTGAGGGGAATAATGGTTTTGGTTATGATAAGCGACCAGTTATTGTAGTCATTATTAGTAGAAACTCAACATATGAGCAAATACATGGCATTATTTGTAATAGTCTTAAGGTAAATAGCTCTATACATTGGGTTGAACTGTATCATAGGGTAGCTATTGGAGATAGGACGTTATGTTATGATATTATTCTAGTGATTGATGATGATACTGCACAGGAGATGTTGGTGTACACTAAAGGGTCAGTGCCTGTATATGTGCAGATATCTGATAATGAATTGTAACATGCACCTCTAGGTAAGGCTACAAACGAGCCGAGTTATTCGCGAGCTACTCGAGCTTGGCTCGGTTTAGGCTCAGCTCGGCTTGAGCTCAATTACTAAACGAGTCGAGCTCAAACTTTGGTTTAAGCTCGCGAGCCAGCTCGCAAACATGCTTGTTTAGAGCCCGATAATAGGCTTGCAAGCTAGGCTCGATAACGAGCTTGATAATAGGATGGCGAGCTCTATATATATATTTATAATGTTGTTTTATATATATTATATTTAATATTATATGTAATTTAATATATTATACTACATTATATTTTTAAATATTATAAAAGAATATATCTTAGTAAAATATAGAATGAACTTGAACAGTGGAAACATCAGTTTTCAAAGTTGGTTTAATGAAACTTGAAAGTTCTCGGCATCGGCAGCTTAAAAATTAAAAAATAAATAAAAAGTTTTTCAAAATAAATCCAAAAGCTAAAATTAAAAAAGGAAAACAGAAGTCAATAAAGTCATGAACAAAAACCAAACTTCCCTAGTCACACTCACAGACTTATAATCTACTTTCACCCAAAAAAAATCCCCTTTTCCCATTCACTCAAAACAAAAACCCCAGTTCACAAATCAAAATGGTTTCACTAGTCATCAGCTCACCATTCCATTAGTATGCGATCACCACGATCTACGTAGTCAGCGACTCCTTGTTCGTCCAAGCGTCCGTCCAAGTTGCTGGTCATTGTTATTTATCTACCTGGTCTTCAACTTCTCATCAAGTTGCCAACTTTCAAATGTGAGATTTATTTTTTCAGTACTTTACTTGGATTTTTAGTGGAGAAGATTTTGTGGGGGTTTTTTTATACATCTTTGTGTTACAATGGAAAGTTGGTTTTTTTTTTTTTTTTTTTGTTTCAATAAATATAAACGACGATTTCTACTCTTTGGGATTCATAATTTTGAAATTATGAGCTTAATTAAGTATACAACAGAATGATGTATAGACAAAAGCAGCTGGACCAAGACAAACCTAACGTTGATTAGAGTTTTAAAAATATATATAACTAGTGTTACAATCAGTACGAATTCGAGACGGGAACTCTTATAATAATGCAAGTCACACATGCTACAACATTAACTATAGTAGAATTTACATATATTTTATAATGAGGTTGCATTAGCTGCTCCTCCCTTACACTGTAAGGTAAATAGAACACTGGTTTGTCTTTAGATGCTTATACTTGTATAAGGGAATGGGATGGATCGTGGATTTCTTTGTTAATTTAATAGTTAACAAGATCATTTAATGAAACTATAGGATTTTTTTGTTAATTTATCATACGAAATTCTTCAATAGCAACCTTTTGACAGCAAGTGACTATACTAAATAAGTTTGAAAATTATCATCAAGAAGCTTTAGTTTTCTTATTATATTTGATGAAATTTTAATTTTCATGAAAATTTAACCTTTAATAATACAGGAAATTCTTTTTAAAGAAGATCCTCATTTTTGCTGTTTTAGATTTGAAAGAATTGAGATATATAATATCGTTTTTATGCATGATATATATAATAATAGGTGATGCATATATATAGTATAATGCAAATATTTATAATCTTACCATGAAGTATTCTTGCTTGAATTTGAGAAGCATTATTGATTATTAGTAAAACAAGAAAACAATAATAAGCAAGAGAACACAAAGAGAAAGAGAGAGAAAGAATTCTCATGATGACATAAGAAGCATTTGAATAACCCTCCCAGTTCTTTTATCATGTCAAAAGCTTGATTTTATAGTTTTGTTAATAAACCATATGAAATCTCATTCAGGTAAATAGATCAGCTCCATTTAGATCCACTTTGTTTTAGGGAATATATTTTGTGAAAAATGTTTTTTTCTTTTTCCATTTGTTTGTTAGGCAAAAGATATGGAAAACAATTAATCCCGTTTCATAGGAAAACCTTAACTTATTTCTTAGGAATTCCACTTGCCGTTTTTAAAATGAGACTGAATTACTTTCCATAGTAATAGTTAGGGGTGGGCAAAAAAACCGACCGAACCAAACCAATCCGTAACCGAACCAATCCAAACCAAAAATATGTTTTTTTATGGTTTGGTTTGAAAATTTTCAAATCCTAACCAATCCGTAAATTTATGGTTTGGTTTGGAAGGTAAACCAAACAAATTTTAAAACCGAACCAAACCGTTTTAGAAAAATATAATAATATTTTACTATATGTTTATATGATTTTATTTGATATTTATTATTTGATGAATATTAATTAAAATCAACTTGTCCTTTTTTTAATTTTTTTTAAGCTCATGATATGTAATTTTTTTATGATGATGAACTATTGTTTTTTTAATAGCTTTTAACTTTGTAAAGTATGAAATTTATTTATTCAGTTATAAGCTTTCATTATGTATTAGTTGTTCAATATATTTTGTCAGTGATCATTTTATTTATTGATGAATTTGGTTTATAGATGTTTTTTATTTTAGCTAAATTATTGGTAGATAATTGACAATAATGGTTATATTAAAAATAATAAATTATGACTTACTATATAATGGTTAGTGAATGTATTTTATTCGTGGATAAGATTTTATAGAGAACTATAGATTAAAAGTATGATGAATTTATAAAGTATTTTGTCATGGTTTATAATATCAACTTTGTAAAATGATATAAATATTTAAGAATCTACACAAATATAAAAAAAGTAGATTTTTAGTTAGAATTTTGATTTAAACCGTAATCCAAACCGAACCAAACCGTTATTTAATTGGTTTAAAAATCTATAATCCGAACCAAACCGTTATTTAATGGTTTGGTTTGGGATGGAAAAAAAAACCAAACCGATCTGTGCCCACCCCTAGTAATAGTACATTTTATTGGATAAAGAAGGGGTTTACAAACACCTAATATAATTGCGAGGAAAACAACCTCCAATCATCTTACATACAAAAATCATTCAAAAAAGCAGGTAAATTATCGAATTGCTTGTAACCAATAGGCAATATTAGCCCCCTATTAGACAGTAGATCTGCACATTTGTTGCCTTCACGATACACGTGCTGCACTTTCATAACCCAATTCCTATTACACATCTAATTTTAAATTTTTAACTCCATTAGTTCACAAGTTTAATTGAACTCAAATGACCTTTAAATATCTATGTTCAAATAGATTTTATATATTAAAGTTATTTTAAATTAGAAAAATATTTATTTGAGCCTAATCAAGTTTAATTTGAGTTCTTTAGTGCTTCTAATAGATATAGGCTGAAGTTGAATATCTTATAATCTTTATCATTATTTGAGTTTGAAATTACATATATTGGTAGATAAAAGAAAATAATTCTAGCAATATTATTGATGAAGTATTTAAAGAGAACTAATATAATTCATTAGTTGTTCAAACGATAATATTTTTGTACCATGTTTATGCTTTCAAGTTGAATAATACATTACTATATTCATTTTGCTAGAAGATGTCAAGTGATGCAGGCGTATCTTCTAGAGCATCCAACGCTCACATTCTTCACCATTATACAATAAGCCCTGACCCCGAACATAAAGCAATATGCAACAATTATGGGACGCAATTTTCAATGATGCAAGATGGAAGTATATTCTTGACGAAACACTTAGATTTTTGTGATAGGTAGAGTAGAGATAAATAATAGTAAATCACATAGAGCCTAAGTGACTCACTAGTAAAGATATGTAATTGTAATTTTATTATAAAAAGTTCTTAGCTATGTAAAGCTTTTTTAGGTTCAACTCGAGATATTGTTTTATTATAATGCTTTATTATATTATTTATAATTCATTTATTTTATGTGAATCTAATTCATTCATTCTTTTGTCTAAATTTTCAGTGTATTGTCAGATCATTCTTTTTCATCCTTCGAGATCTTCTCTGAAAATATGAGTGACGCTGAAGTTGCCAACAATAATGGTAAAGAGTCTGAAGAAAATAAAGATAATAAAGAAGATGCAAATAATGAGGAGCTTTTTTAAAAAGAAAAAAAAAAAACGAAAGAGGACATCCAAAGTATGCTAGAATTCAAAGAAATCCAGCTTCCATATGGCACCTTGAAGGCTAAACGTACTCATTGTAATACAAGGCTATCTATGAAGGACGATGCAACTACTCATTTCACTCGACACTTGAATAGTTGTAGTAGAAGAATGGTGAACTTAAGAGGCCAACAATACCTTACATTCCAACCCACTGAAGGAAATGAAGCATCTTCTTTAGAGAACTTCAAATATGATCAAGCGAAAATGAGGGAATCCATTGCTACATTTGTTCTAGTGCATGAGCATCCATTTAATATAGTGGAGCAAGATGCATTCAATATGATGATGAAAATTGCATCGCCTCAATTTACAAAGATTTCTCACACAATGGTTAAGAACGATTGCCATGCACTTTATGAGAGAAAGAGGAAGAAGTTGAAGGAAACATTGAAGGAAGTGAACAAAATTAATTTGACTACAGATTTGTGGAAGTTGGGATAGACCATTTCTTACATGGTACTCACTAGTCACTTTGTGGATGATAGTTGAAGCTTACAGAAAAAGGGTGCTTAACTTTGTTCATTTGCCTCCTCCACATTCTAGGTATGACATTGCTACTTCCATTTTTCAATGTTTGAATGATTGGGGTATTAAACATAAGGTATATTCTATAGCTGTTGATAATGCAACAAATAATGATATAACAATTAGGACATTGACTCAGAGTTTTGAAAGGAATAACAAATTGCTTCTTGGAGGCAAGTTGTTACATGTTCACTGTTGTGCACACATATTGAATCTCTGTATCCAAGATGGATTACAAGAGATTAAATATATTATTGAAGATGTTCGTGAAACTATCAAGTATGTTAACGGGTCAAAAGCTAAATTGAAAGCTTTTGCTCAGATCGTAAAACAGGTGCGTATGAGTGAACGAAAGCTTATACTTGATTGCCCGTCACATTGGAATTCAACATACGATATGTTAGTGACTGCAATAAAACCAAAGGATGCATTCCCAAGATTTGCCAAGGTTGAGGTGGGTTATCATTCTATACCTACAGAAGATGATTAGAAAAAAAGCGGTTAAGATTTGCAAACTTTTACAAGTTTTCAATTCAGCCACTAAAGTCATTTCCGAAAGTGATTATCCGATTTCCAATTTGTATTTGAATGAGATTTTTTTGGTAAAGCGTTTGTTGATTTCTAAGGAGAATGATGAAAGAGACTATATTCGAGTAATGGTCCAAAGAATGGAAGGAACATTTGATAAGTATTGGAATGAATATAATTTGCTGATGGCAATAGCAACTGTTTTAGATCCAAGATTTAAGATGAAGTATGTGGAGTTTTGCTATTCTATGATTTATCCAGATGTAGAAGTGAAAGATAATAGTAAGAAGGTGCAAGACTCTTTAAAAGAAATGTTTGAGTTGTACATTGAGAATTTTGGAGAGCACACCATGGGAAGCATACATGAACTTGGACCTTCAGGAGGTTTGTTGTGTAACGAGGAGAATGATGTTCTTGAAAATTCAAGCATGGAAATGTATTGCAAATTTGTGATTTCAGTTCAAACTGCTCGGCAACAAAAAGTGAATTGGATATCTACCTGGAAGACAATGTTATCATTGGTGACATGAATCGTCCCTTTGATGTGTTAGACTGGTGGAAATCAAGCCAGTTAAAATATAATGTTTTGTCAAAAATGGCTCGAGATATTCTTGCTGTTCCCGTTTCAACAGTTGCATCGGAGGCTACTTTTAGTGCTGGAGGTCGTATTATCTATCCTTATCGTGGTTTATTGTCTCCAGACACTGTTCAAATTTTGGTTTGTGGAGGAGATTGGATGTGTAAGCTTCAAAACATCAAGAAAAAGCCAAAAAAGGTAAGTATTAACACGTGTTATTATTTCTTGCATGGTTGATTGAAATTACATGCACTTCTTTTTTTTTCAATTACTTCAATTAATATATCAACTTTTGTATATAGGAGGATGATGATACAATGATGGAGATTAATTTGGAGGAGTATCTGAAGAAAGGTATGTGTTTTGGAAATATTAGCAAGCCAACCGTTTAACCGCGCTAATTACTTTTTGGTTCACTTGGGACTAATTTTCAAATGATGTAGAAGGTAGTTTCAAATGTTAGATATTTTTTTTTTTCACTTGGGACTAATGCAAGCTCTTTGGGTTCAATCAAATCCAGTTTTCATTTATTTGTTTTATGTTTCTGTTACTGTATGTTGCTCATACAGTCATTTGTTTTGATCATATTACATTATCAACTGAAGATAATACATATTATCTTAACTTGTTTTCATTATAAAATTCCTCTTTGATAACTTTATGCCCATGGAATTTTCTACAAGTATTATGAACTACTCAAAGTTTGCAATTTATCCACTGTTTGGCATAGAGAAGGCCTTGTGGTGCTCTAAGTTTTGTAAGCACAATAACTGATGGTCCAATTATATCCATAAAGGTTGTTTGGAATTTCAAATAAAGTTCTTATGTTCTAGATAATTGTGTGTTTGTTAATTCTCTGTTATGTTGGATAAAAGAAATCAATGTGCTTCTCTCATGAATGTTTCTTTTGTTCTTGACAAGCTACTCCTATAAATTCAATCATTCTTGCTGCTTAAAAATGTGAATTGTGACATGAAAATGTTTCTCTTTTTTTTTTTTCTTTTTGACTTCGTTTCTTGCTTCTTCAAAATGTTTTACAGGTTGTTGAGTTGAGATGGTATAGCAATGGAGGCGATTTGTGGTCGGAAAGCATAGTGAAAGGGACAATTTTTGTTACTTTATTATTTGCAAGTTTAAATAGACTATCAATAAAGGGGAGGCCTATGTTTGTATGGTCAATGCCCCCTGACGCTTGGGTTTTGTTAAGTGCTAGCACATTTATTGCTTGGACTAGGAGTAGCATGGTGTTAACTGTTAATCTTATGTTTTATGTGGTCAATGCCTACTGACACTAAGGTTTGTGTATGGTTCTACTTAACCATGCAAAGATGCCTTGAAGATTGGCTAAAGATTTCCTCCAAATAATGTGTGAAAAACGTCAAAATTGCATCTAACAGGGAAGAAAACCTACCATTCCTTTGGAGGTTGGTGTATTTCTAAGGAATATGTTGTTTGCTTATGCATACAACATTATCAACTAGTCCATTTCTTTTTTTTTTTTAATCTTTGTTTCTTTATAAATAAATTATCATATTTACCTAAAAAAATATATTATATTATGATATTATTGATTTTACAATATTTTATTATTATCCCAATAAATTGGGTGAGATTGGATGATGAGGTGCCAACATAAACGAGCCTGAGCTTGAGCTATTTAACGAGCTCGAGCTCAAGCTTACTTAAGGCTTATTTAAGCTAAACAAGCTCAATCTAGGCTCGTTTAGCAAAATGAGCTTGAGCTCGAGCTTAGGCCCATTCGGGCTTTCACTTTCTTACCGAGCTAGGGCTCGAGCCTACCATTTTAAAGCTCGGTAAAAGCCCAGCTCAGCTCGAGCTCATCAAATTTTAAACGAGCTAAGCTCGAGCCTTTAAAAGCTTGGCTCGGCTTGGCTCGGCTTGGCTCGTTTGCAACCCTACCTGTAGGGGAAATGGGTATCGATGGAAATATTGGCAACCAAGGGTTGGTAGACTCAAACTCTACTGTAATTCAGACAATAGGTAACATACAGGTGCAGATGGGTAACTTTGAAATTAGTACACTTGATTGGACATGTGGTTACGATACTAATGTGATGCCAGACTCCTCAACAAGTCAATCTAGTGACGATTATGATGATGATGGAAATTATAATGTGGAAGTTTTTCCTTATGAAGATGTTGCTATCGGGGTACAACATAACAGAAATGACTGACACCGTTTCGTAGCTTCCACAAACGTTGATGCGGTTGGAGCTCAGTGCTAGTACGTTTTTTCATCGTTGATGTTAGTATTGGTTATGTTATATTTGATGATAAGCAGGAAATGAGTGTTGGAAATTGGAGTTTCAATGATGAATTTAAGGTTATGATGCAATTTAAGAGTAAACATCATCTCATACGGGCAGTTAAAATATGTCATATATCGAATCATTAAAATTTCAGGGTGGTGGACTTGGATCTAAGGTCATGGGTAGTTAAATGTACAAATATCCATAATAGAGGTTGCAAATAGGACTCAGAGATAGTTATGAGAAGCACAGTGGATGGTTTCACATCACTAAATATGAAAGATCCCACACATACTTGGATGAAATCATTGGATAAGACCACTGTCAATTGGACTCCACTAGTATGTCTAGGTGCATTATATTAGAGATTCGTAATTTTCCAGATGTGAGGGTGAAGGACCTCCCATTGACCATCTTAAAAGAGTTTAGATATAATGTTCATATGAAGAGAATTCGTAAGGTAAAGCAAAAAGCTATTGATCAGATGTATGGAAGTTAGGAAGAGTCATATATGGAGTTCCTGTATATACTTGATGGATAATAGAGGCAAATCTAGGAAAAAAGGTTGATTGGAGAATTATGGATTCAAATACAGCAAGACACGTCTTCTTTGACAAACTCTTTAGAGCATTTGCTCCTTGCATTGAAGCGTTCCAGTATTGTAGGTATGTTTTGAATACATGCTTTAATTTAGTTATAAAAGATTGATATCAATGGACTAAGTTATATATGTCAATTGTTTGCAGAACCATGGTCACAATTGATGGCACCTTCTTGTATGGCAAGTACAAGCACAAACTACTCCTCACAGTAGCAGTAGATGGTGTAAATAATATCATTCCACTAGCGTGTATGCCTGATGACTGGAGAGGGTTTATTGCTGCAGACAAATTGTACAATTTGGTTCATGTGATGTACCTTCAGCTGCTTGATGACTTAAAGAGAGCAAGCCAGTATGCATAGGAAGCAGCTTCCTTGGCAGGGTTATATAGACAACTATGCATAATTGCCCACATTGAGACGGGTGACATAGCAAGACCCTTTGTAGTCCTGCAATCTAGGCCTGGGAGCACTTCCCACACATCATCCTGCTACGTCAACAGATCATAGTAGTTACTGCGGGATGCCCACTCATCAAGTATTGGGGTGCCACATTTGATGTCACTCGATCTTCCACATATCAGCTATTTGAGTATAGGAGGTGTTTCGATAGACAAATCCCTAGTCAGGTATCATTTTGTATGTTCTATGTGTTCACATGTGTATAATTTCATTGTCTTACTAATGCATAGTTCACTTTTTTGTTGAACAAGTTGTTTGGGACCCTTACTATGTTATTATTGATTCCCTGCCTATCTACTGTCGGGCCGGTAGTGATATATGGCATGAACAGGTTCCCCCAGTTTGATTTCACATTATCGGGCACTTAGACAGTTTAATGGTTTCCAAAGGATCCAAGACCCTTTAATTGATATGAGAGTCCTACATGAGCTAGACTTACGAGGGTGTTTCGAGTGGGACTGAGCGGCAAAGCACGCCAGGTGGGTAGCAGAATGGGATGATAGGCGCCATCACATTATCGAGATGGTAGATGTCCCCACTGGCACATTTGGAGGTTATTTCGACTAGTACCATGCGATCACGAGGCACTAGATCAGTCATACAAGGCCATTATTCTATATATGGTTAGTTCAATGACTACATAAGCTATATATGGATATATATTGAGTTTGATATTCACTTATCTAAATGTTTGCTCTCGCTTGTAGGTAGATTTCATTTACAGAGTTCCCGACATGCTAGTAGTGAACACTCTTACCACTACATGAGATGTCATTTGTGTAGTAGAAGAGTTCATGGGGCTTAATTTGAATGATCTAGTGCCAGCACCAGCACTAGAGGATCCACAACCTCGGCCTATATAGAGACGACAGCCACAGAAAGAAAGGCATGGGAACGAATGGGGTAGAGATCAAGGGCGAGTTCGAGCTGCAATATCAGAGACAAGCCTTCGCCCTTGCATATACACGTACCTGATGAGTGTGGCCATTCATAGTTTCATCATGACAAGTCTGGTCTATCATCATCATCATCATATGGTCATCTGGAAAATACCCCGATACCAGACATCTCATACACCAAGTTCCACACCCCTCTTGTTTCACAAAAGAAGTGGCCGTCACTGCCACATGATATGGGAGAGGGACTTGCCTAGGTGGATCTAGACCCATCCCATTTCGTCCTTATGGTGCTGGTGGTGGAGATGGGAATGACACGCTCAGATAGGTTGATCTATCTATAGAGCATCCCCATCAGGATGTTCATCAGTGCATACCATTCCCTCAAACTTTTATCAGGCGGGGACGAAGGAGGTAGGGCACTAGCAGTAGAGATCGCATAGACTTTCATCTTTTATGATTGTTATGTATAGATTCTTATGTTTTATGTTTGTTGTATATGAATTTTCATATACTTTTGGTGTAAATAACAGAATATTAATGCAATCATTTCATATCATGTTTTATAAGTTTCTTATTATATTTGTGGTGATAGGTTTCTTAAAACTATTATGATTGAATGGATTGGGTTTGGGACTATGAATGAATGGATTGGATTTGGGCCTATCGTTGGATGGACTGAGTTTGGAAAGACTATTATGGTTGGGTTATGAAGTCTAGAAGTTAGTAGATAAATGACTTATATAGCTGATTGTGTTATGATTTTGACAATTTATAACAATTAATGTAAAAAGAGAGTGATTTATGAGATGTTGGGGGCGGGGAAGGATTTTAACTGACCTCATCTCTTGAAGAGAGCAGTCAACTTGCCGAAAATTGGGATTATTTTCATCCCAATGGCATTTTTGAAAATTTTTTAAAAATTATATTATTATTTTCCTTTTCCCATTAATGATGCATGTGTTTTGAAAGCTTAAGATGTGAAATTAATAAGGATGAGAATATTAGTTCTAAGGTGAAGTATGAAGAATATTTAAGGTTTCTTAATGTTTTTTTTTTATTTTTTAAACGATGCTTTGGTGCAATAAAAAGGCTTAAATGTGATTTAAATTTTTTTTTAAAAAATCCCTAAAATAAAGTAAATAACTACTATCGCTTAATATACACATTTTTATTATTATTATTATTTGCGATAGGTTGAGATATGGTAGGATAGTAAAAATTTTTCCTATCTATATATATATATATATAGTGAATATGAGCTGTGTCATGCACTCTTCTAGCTTTCCCTTTGCGTGAATATATGTGGAGGAGATGCTTAGTTGAATTAATAAGGGTTGTCCAATGGACCCCACGTTTCATGAGGATTATGCTGGTCTACCATTCTCCTATACCAGTATGTAGGATTATAGGAATGTGACTCAGATAATGGATAGAAGTGGCAACCGACAAGAATAACTGGGGTGACATGGAAGAAACTAGAAAGCAAATTGTACCAGATTTGCATCATTCTATTACATTGTGTCAATTAATGTAAATATAAGTGTGTAGTTCTACAATTTTTCACATGGACTTGATCATTGTACAGCTATAGGTGCATTAAAATTAAGGGAACTTGTAAATTATCTTTTGCTTTGGGCTGTATGGTTATATTGAGATGTCTCCAATAAAAATGATAGATAGATCAAATGATGAGTCAAGGCCACTATTTATAGGCAAATAATAAAATAACCCGTGTATGACCACCCTACACGGCCATGTTCGAGGTTGTTTAAGGCAAAAATGGATGATATTGCGTGATTAAAGGGCTGCATGACCACAAGTACAACTTATGTAGACAGGCCGTGTACTTCTTAAACGACCTATGTTGCTTCCTTGTATACTTTAAAAATGCTTGCTGGTCATGTTTTGTCTCCTACACCAATATTTTGCACAGCTTGTGCATAAATGCTATGTATGTTGTAATTAATCCCTTTACCTAGTTCTTCATGAAAAATCTTCCTTAGCTTATCCAAATGCCTTCCTTAAGCTCAATATCTTCCTTATTCTTGTAATTAATATTTTTCTCCAAATAACTATCCTTTTCTTTTAATAGTTCACATAAGATCAATATATATCTTATGAAAACAATGTGAATAATAAGGATCTTTAGACACTTATCAAACTTCCCCACACTTAATCATTTGCTTGTCCTCAAGCAAATAATTAAGAACAAAGAAATTCATCCTTAATTATATTCAAAGTTCAATGGAAACTCAAATCATATAATAGCATTTAAATTTTCATTTAGATCATAACAACTTCAAACTTTTGTGTCTTTTGCTCAAACCTACTATACATGTACTAGCATACCAAAATCGAAATTCTAAAACTAATCCAGGCAAGTTAAACTTTACTCTCACCATTTAATAACAATTTCTAAAGTTATAAAGTCAAACAGAGCAAAAGAGATCCAGTCACACTTCAACCACCTATTTAAGAGTATATAGCCCTTTCAACCACTTCTCAAGCATACTAATAAAAAATGAAAATATTTTGCATCTATTTTTCCCTTCGATTTTCTTTTTAAATCTCTTTAAAAAAATTTCAACTTTGTCTCTCTTTTCAAGCAGTTTCAAAGGGGGAGGTTTTTGTCTCCATCTCTTCCTTTTCCTTTGGATGGGTTTTTGCCCACTTCTTTTAAGCTCTTTCCTTCTCTATTTTTATGTTTTTCAACTTTTATCAGCAGCAGGGTCAGACTTCACTCTTCCAAGGAATCAAAGCCCACCTATGCTAACTAAGCTTTTTATTCTATCAATTAAGCACATCAACTAATTAAATAATTTTCCAAAGATATTATTGTAAGAATCACCAAGTGAAAAATTTTATTTGCCCTTTTACTAGATATTATATGGGTTCTCAAAATTATTGGAAAGAAAATATACAATCCAATAAACTTAGAAACATAACCAATTAACTTTTACTAAAGACTTTGATCCACTTCTAAACTCTAAATTCCATCATTAGATAGCAAGTAAGTTTGCCTTACCTAGATTTCATATAATTTTGACTAGGTATGCCAAATACAAAGTAAGTGAGTAAAATACATAGTTACTTTTAATCCTTCAATGTTCAACTCAATAAAAAACTAATGAGTATAATTTCAAGATTTTCAAAATTCTTCACAGATTATATTGCATAAGTGGGAGACTTTTGAATAGAAGTGCATAATTTATTAAAGTACAAAACAAGACCACTTAATTTAATCATCCTACATTATCCCTTCCCTTTACTTAAAATGAGACATTGCCCTCAATGTCTACTAAAGTAGATAAAGCCTAAGAAGGAACAAAAAGAAAAGGAACTACCCGATTTGTTTCAAATATTGTCAAAATAGCAAACATCAAGGGAATCATGCAAGCGGAGCAAATTTGCAGCAGCAAGTCAAGAAGGTGAAAATCCCCTAAAAGTGTATGCTACTAAAACAAAGCGAGCTAAAAGATAGCTAACGATTAGAGTTTCTAAGATAAGTCCTGCAAAATCACAAAGGAAAAGATCAAGAAGCTTGCTCACTAGGAGCATGCTTCATCAGTACACATCGACAAAGGCTAGATAGGAAAAAGGTCTCTAAAAAAATCAAAGAAAAAGAAAACAGCAATCAATCACCTCCATTATCATCCTCTTCGTCTTCATCTTCGACATTGTCTTCCTCATCATTTTTAGCATCCTTCTCTTTAGCTTCTTCATCTTCATTTAACTTAGCTAAGTCTTCATCTTCTTCTATGTCTTCCTCATTAGCATCAGCACTTTTAGTATTAGTTGCACCAATTTTTTCCTTGCCCCTAGTAGAATAAAAGGTCTTTCAAGCAGGGTTAGTAGCTGGAATCCTATCATCACTATCAGAAGATGGTTCATGGGTAGGAAGGTTAGTATGAGGTGATTTAGGACAGCTAGCAACTCCCTAAAGGAAGTCAATAATATAAGTCCTAAATCTCCTGGCCTTCCTTTCACTCTTTACCATCTTCTTCTCAAGTTTATCTAACCTCTTTTCAATACCAGATGGAGCCTAAGAGGTAGATGAACTAGGTGAGTTGTAAGATGTCGAATGTGGTGGTGTTAAGTACATCCTTGTAGGAGTTTTGATTAACTTCCAGAAACCCTAGCCAACAAAAGATCCATCTGTGACTTTAGTAATTTGCACACAAGGTGTGCTATAAGCTGGCTCCTTGAAAATCTTCATCCCTTGAAAAAGTTTAGTGATGTACCTACCACAGTACATACCCTTAGAGTGCAGATCAGATGCCTGGTGATAAAAGTAGTGGGCCAATTCAACTCCTACATTGATCTTGTAATGAGTTGCAATACTATAGATGTAGAACAACTCAAAGTTGTTCACCAATCCTGTGCTGCTTTTTCTGGCTCCAATAGTGTTTGCCATCATCCAGTGAGTAACCTGATAGTTGACATTGTCATGGAAGACGCTTTTGACCATGAAGGATAATACTTTATGTCCATGTTGCACAACACCTTCCAATAGTTCAACTATGTAGTTCCCATTGGCTAACTATTAGTTAAGCTCTTAAAATTCAATAGTCTAGATTTCCTCCTTAGTGTACAACCCCATATAGACACAAAACTTTGATAAATGCACCTTGTAATACTTTCCATAAGCTTGGAAAGTGAAAAAAGCATCTACTCCCTTAGAGTAGTTCTTGTCATCAAGCTTAAGAGTGGAAAGTATCTCAATAGTGATATCGAGGTATGCAGGGGTGCGAATGGCAAACAAAGCTTCCCGTGGACCAATAGCAAGGAGCTCCTTAATCTCATCTTCAATCCAATAGCTCCCTATCAATCCCTAATGCACATATCTATGTGTGCTAAAAGGTTTATCCACCACTCTTTCCCTCCTCTTCTTGCTTCATGACTTCTCAAAAATGTTCTTGTAGTAGATTAATGCATCCTCCTTCTCCATCTGAATCTTTTGCTTTTTCTTGGATGGTTCACCTTTTTTCTTTAGAGTAGGAGCAGATTTATTTGAAGTAGATGGCCAGAGGGGGAGGGGTTCTTAATATACGCCTTCTTCTTTCCCTTATCTACAAATGAAGAATACACATTATAAACACTTAGGAAATGTAGAAGCATCATAAGTATCAGAGTATGGATAATGTCTACTAAACATATATAGGAAATGTAATGTGAAAATTCTTGACATGATTACATACGTATAATACAATCAAACATGCAAATTTTTTTCTCTACATAGCATGCGTATGTATATAAAGTGACCAATTTTTTAATTCAACACGAATGTGTGAAAAATGGTTGTGTGTAAGCTCGTGTACAGATTCATAACAGATTATGAATAAGAAAATCATCCAAAATGACCAATAATCATCACTCCATAAGTTAAAATCACAAAACCCCAATTTTCATCATTTATAACCCTGAGTATCACTAATTGGATCATCCATGCAATTAATCTTGATGAAATTTATATATACATGTACGGTAACAAAGGAATTGCATGAAAAAATGTGAAATCCCCAATTTTAATGATAGATGAAAATCAAGTATGAACCCTAGATTCTTGAAATATCGGTGTTTTTGTTGAAAAATGTGTTCAAAAGTGTCAAGGATCATTCAAGCATATGATTCCAAAGTTAAAGATCAAAATGCATGGTGGATTCAACAAGAAAAACATTAATACCCAAGATGTTCTAATACATATTGATGCTACAAATTAAAGGTAATGAAGGGTGAAAAACCTAAGTAATTTGCAAGAAAAGCAAGTGAAAATAAGGAGTTCTTGAGTGATTTGAACAGAGTAGATGAAAGAAGAATGGGAGTTCCACTTAGTAAGTGCAAAGATAAAGAACAATGAAAAAATGTTCCTCTCCATGGTATGCCTGTGTGTGTGAAAAATATAAGGAAGTGAGCATCAATAATACCATATTTATATAGTAAGGAAAAACAAGGCATACATGACTATTTGTACACGGCTTACATATGTCGTTAACACGACCTATATTAAATCTCGTGTATACACAATTTTCTTTTTAAGACTCAAGAAACATGTGTCGATAAAGTATGCATAACCTTCATGTACAACCTATGCAAAATGGTCGTGTAGGACATTAAAATTGACTTAAGAGCTTTTTAGAAGTGCACAATCTTGTGCACAAGCTGTGTATCATAAATTTTTGTTGAATTAAACTTTTTCATAGCAAGATTAGGTGGAATTATGTGAGTATGAAAAAAAGTTGTGTTCATTAGAAAAAGAATAGAATGGTAACTTACCTTTTTACACCTCTAGTACTTGCCTTGAAATCATATAGCAAAATTGAGTTTCCCGACACTTTAAGTTTAAATATCAATCCAAACGTGAATGTTAGTACACACACCTGTAGAAATATACATATCAAGGAGTCAGGATAGAGAAGAAAAAGAAACTTAAAAAAAAGACTTACATTAAACATAAGCTGCCTCCCATGAAGCATTTTGTTTAATGTCGTTAGCTTGACATTCTTGAAATTGGTTGGTTAATAGCTGGTGGATGGAGTCGAAATTATCACGCCTCAAAAGGGGGCCTAGAAAGATTAACCTAAAGTCATCATACCATGTGTGCACCCGTAATATAAAAATCATCTCGCAAGTTAGAGATCACAAGACTTTATTTATTTATTTATATCTCCACTTGATTTATACATATACATATAATAATATTATTGAGGTTCAACGAATGAATCCGATTTTCTACATTTTAGCAAGATCGTAGAGAATCGGAATCCCCTATCAAATAGTAAAAATGGGGTTTCAAACCTACAACATACAAATCTCAATTGTTTATACAATTTATCTAATTTACATTCTAAGTTTATTATAATCTACATTTCTAACTTCAATAAAGTCTGTTGGAGAAGTACTCTTTACACATTCTTAACCCGTTCCCAGCTAGTGTTAATCTTGCACAAAAACTGTTAGGGGGTGAGTAAACCAGGGGCTCAGCGAGATAACCTCACTAAATCACATATCAAGTAATAACAAACAAGTTTAATTAACAAGCAAGTGCCATGCAACAATCAATCATATGTACAAGTACAAGTACAAGTACAACCTTGGATATCCGAAATTCAAATAGGATGTAGATTTATGTCCTTTCATCGAGGTTGGAAGGACACCATTACAAGCAATATACAGTAGCTACAAGAATCAGAGAACCAACGAAGAATGGGTACCATAAACTCTCACAAATTAATTTAAAACATTTTACTCTTATCCTTGGAACAAAGAAACACCATTAAGTATTAGCCCTTTCATGTCAATACCACGAGTGACATTCCTTCGATTCTAATTAGTTCCCATGGAATCGAACGGAATAAGGTGCTTTTGGAAGAACTGGGAGAATGTCATCTAGAAAAACCAAGCGCGTCATTAGAGAATCAAAATGATGATACATAGTGGGGTCATCACTCCCTTAGAAATGTAGAATATACGTATGATGTAATGCATGTCCATTTTCATTTATGGTACCAATAGTTTTTAGTCAAGTTTTAGGTGATCATACAATTCACAGGTGAATATCAACATGCTTCATACAATAATTATCATATAATAGAATTATCGCTTATATTATGATAATTTGGCATTCAAGCATACACCAAACATCATGCATTATACCCAATGCCGCATGCATATTAGTTGAATATATTATTTCAAATGTAGCTATACTACAAGCACAAACAATATGATAAAGTCAAAGTTACTCACTTGTCGTCCTTGCTAAACTGTCGTCATATGATATTAGAAGTCCATGAACTATTCTATATTTCCTACGAAATGAGATAGCAGATATTTATTATTATACTATTATCCATAAGGCCTTTGGTTGTACTTTTTATGACCTAATTTAAGTTTCATTCTTTTTAATTCACTATACTTTTCTAGGTAAAAGTTTCAAATTTTTATAAGGGTTAGTCTTCTTTGACAAGGTCAAAAATTCGTGTAAACACATTTCCTAAAAGAGAAGTCTTTCTAAAATAGTAGGTACTGATTTTAATTGCATAGCCTTAGACTATGTTTGCTAAATTTCATTTTAGTTTCAATTTAGCATATGAATGGGCATTTGAAAAGCTTATTTCAAGCGTTGCATGATAGTTGACTTGGTTTTATTAAGCTGTGAATTTTATTTATTCTATGAATACTGTTAATTATCATAAAATATTTTAAGTCTTATTTTTGCTTAATAATTTTATTATTAAGATTTTACTATTTATGCAGTCCTTTTAGTATATCCATCTTAAGGTAGTTGATATTTAGTATTATTATTTATTTTCATTTTATTTGTCTTGATCTTAATTGATATTTATATTTTTATCTATTGTGCTTTTTTCTCCCCATTCTTTTAATTAGGTCCTATAGCCTTTCGTAGTAGATGTTTAGTTATTGTTCCTTTGGTTGTCAACCTTATCTATCGTTTTAAGTTAATATTTCCATTATTTTTAAAATTGTATATTAACATTTAATTACTATTATCTACATATCAAGTGTTTATTTTACTTAAATTTTATTTTTACATCGCTCTTTTGTTTGATTATTTTAAGGTAACTAATATTTGTTTTCTATTATTTGTTTTCATCGTGTTTCTCTTAATTTCATTTCAAGTTATTATCTGTTATTTTTAGAAATAAAATTATCCTTTATTTTAACTTATTTATATTTTCCATTCTTATGTATTTTATCTACATAAAATAATTATTATAATCTAGTCTTTTGGCTTAATTTAATTAAAGTGTTTCTTATTTATAATAGTTATTAATGTTTATCATTTAATCAATTATATAAACATACTATTCTTAGAATATTTATTTTATTTTATGTTCTTCTCATTTTTCTTCTCTCCTTTTTTTTATCTATAAGTATATATATGTATTGTTATGGACGAACAGATTTGTCTAGGTGGAAAATTTATGTGTACACCAGCATCCAACGCCGCCGGTGTTGAATCCTAAACTACTGGTGTACATTTGCAACAGAATTTTTATGAAGCTTCTCTCTAGATTACACTGGCACGAGGGCCGCCAGTGTATCCAATGTACGCCATCGGTGTATATATGTATGTTGCCAACGTTCGTGCAAAATTTTACGTGTTATAATAATTATGTAGCTTCATTCTAGATTACACCGATTTGAACACCGTTGGCCTTTCCTATGTAAGCCGCTGGCTTTGACATGTGCACCGCTGACGATGGGCTGGTCACTGTTCATCATCTTCTTTCTTCTTTTCTAGTTCAAACTTCATTTTTCTTATAATTTATATGAATTATGCTTAGTGTTTTAACTATTTCAAGTGTTTCTTCATAATTCCTAGCTATTGTTTATGACACATTATCACATATAACATTTCATAATCATTAAAACTAATGATTTCCTAGCTTATATATGTATTATACTACATAAATGGAATTTTAAGTTAGAGATTACATTGTATGAGCTGTCATGGGGGTGTCTAATCCTTCCTCAAAGCTTGATATAACCTAGGTTAATAAGAACATGGTTTAGGCTAGTGTTTAATACATAAACTTACTTAGAATGAATTTCCACTTACCTTTCTTTGTTAATTTCCCAAGCTTGAATTGTGATTGTGTTTGAGCTATTTTAATGGTTATGTTTGTATGTGTTTTGTGTGTGTTTTTGTTGCGGCTTTAGTGTATGGTTTGTGTGGTTTTGTTGGTTGTTCAACTGTGTTTAACTACCTTGTTGTTTTTATTCATTAATAAGTTATATATGTATGGAGGAAATGGAGGCAGCAACTTGAGCCAAGAAGGAGCAATTTTTCCCACCGAAATTCTTCTTATTTTTGCATGCATTGACTGCATTAAATGAATGGTATTCTTGGGCAATCATGATTGGTTTAGATCTTAGTCAACCTTGACTTTGTTGTGCAAATTTTGAGCAATTTGTTCAAAGAGTTCGGTTGGTGCAAATTGAGGAAATCTCAGTCGTGAATCCTTCCCTATTTGCAATGAATTGTGAAATATTTATTATAATTTTATTATAATTATGTTAGTTTGAGGATAGTTTATTAAGCTAAACGGGTATATTTAGATAAGTTACTTAGGAATTTTGTCTCCAGAAATTTATTTAATGCTTTTACTAATTTTCTAGATTATTAATGAGTTCAATTTTGAATTTAAAGTTTACACGATTAAGATTTCCTAGGTCTGGTAAGCTAAATTAGGATTTTAGTTCCTATAGGCTTAAAATTTGCTAAATAGAATAATGGCGCAATCCAAATATTTTTCTAAAGTCTAGATTATTAGTTACAGATCTATTTTTATTTTTATCGCGTATTTAGAACACTAGTGGTTCATATTTTAGTTATCATTTATAGCCAATACTTTCTATAAAAGAGTAGTCTTTTGTTGTTTTTGAAATGTAGAGTTACTTTTAATTATATCTTGAGTTATTTGCTTAATATACGAAATTTTGTCTTTTGCATTTATGCGGGTCAAAGAATCTTCTATACAGGTTTTAATATCTATTTTACTACTCATAGGTTTATTCTAGAGTTTTTATTTGTTCCTATGTTTAATATCTATTTTACATTTCTTACTCTGTTTATTTTACTAGTTATAAAAATTCTCGAGTTACAATGGTTAAATCAAGATTTTAATCTCTATAGACTTAAAATTTTATAAATAAACTATTGGTATAATTCAAATATTTAATTAAGGTTTAGATTCTTTAGTATTGATCAGTTTTTGATCTTTTTGTATATTTTATAATTCTAATGATTTATTTTTAAACTATCTTTTTATAACTAATATATTTTAAAATTTAATCGTCTTTTATTGTAATTAAAATTTAAGGTCAACTATATTATTTTTTGAATTATTAATTCTTTTCATAGAGTATTATCTTTTACTGTATAGGAATTATTTATCTTAATTATTAACAATAGTAAATTTTCTAATGCTATTTTATGGTTTTATAATATTAAAGATAATTTGATAATCATTGTATTATTATTAGAATCTTATTTTTTGAAGTATTGAACTTAAGAAAATTAATTTTAAATTTTACAATAATGATCGGTTTATCATCGATCTGTATTCGTTTATACTTTAATAATTTTAATTCGCGAAAATTAAGAGTGATTTCTGTGACTTTTTTTTTTTTACTATAGTTATTCATGATTCCATATTATACTTTTAATAATTATTATAATCGGGTTATGTAAAATTAGGGGAATTACAAAAACTCCTTACGTCTTTCTCAGTCAGAATCATTCCCTAAATAAAGCTTCAAATGATGACCATCCACTTTAAAAGTTCCACTCTCTGGATGCTCTAGCTCAACAGCTTCGTGTGGGAAAATCTACTTAACCAAGAAAGGTCTTAACTATCTTGATTTCAACTTCCCCGAAAAAAATCTTAACTAAGAATTAAATAGAAGCACTTGGTCTCCTTCCTTAAGGTGTTTTGGATGGCGGATTCGCTTATCATAATATCATTTCATCTTCTCCTTGTAAATCCACATGTTCTCATAAGCATTTATCCTCCATTCATCCAATTTGTTAAGCTAGAGTTTCCTCCTCTTACTAGTGGAATCCAAGTTGAAGTTGACGTGCTTAATGGCGAAATTGGCCTTGTGCTCAATTTCTACTGGTAGGTGGCTAGCTTTTTTATAGACAGACGGTATGGTGTGGTTCCCAAAATGGTCTTATAAGTTGTTCTGTATGTCCATAACGCGTCGTCTAGCTTTTCTACCCAGTCTTTCCTATGATGCTCCTCCGACTTCTCCAATATTCTCTTCAAGTCGCGATTGAAACCTTAACTTGCCTACTAGTTTAGGGGGATACAGTGTTGCAATTCTATGATTTACCCCATATCATCTAAAAACCTTCTCAAGTTAAGAATTGCAAAAATGAGTCTCCCTATCGCTTTTGATAGCTTTAGGGGATCCAAACCTTGAGAACAGCTTCTTCAAAAACTTGGTGACTACCCACTTGTCATTAGTGGGTAGAGCTTAGGCTTCTACCCACTTCGAGACATAATCCACCACCACCAGTAAATATTTGTTCCCAAAAGAAGCTGAGAGTGTTTCCATGAAGTCGATGCCCTATACATTGAAGACTTTACATTCCATAATATAATTCTAGGGCATCTCATCACGTCGAGAAATATTCCCAACTCTTTGACATCTATCACATATATTAACAAGTTGATGGGCATCTTTGAAAATGGTTGGCCAATAAAACCCAGCCTCCAAAACCTTATGAGCTATCCGATTCGCAATGTAATGGCCTCTTATAGGACCGGAGTGGCATGCATGCAAAATATTTCATCCTTCATAATGAGATACACAGCATCGAATCATCTAATCTGCATACAAGTGAAAAAGAAACAGCTCATCCTAAAAATAATACTTCAACTCATAAAAGAATTTCTTTTCTTGGGAAGTCATAACTCAGGGGAGGACTTTAGCAACAAGTTAATTTGCAAAATTTGCAAACCATGAAATTTCATAATCTATTACCTCAGATACTACATATAATCATTATTTAGGGAATTTATCATTGATGTCTTCCTCCTTCAATTCCTCCAAGTGGGGGTTCTCCATACGAGACAAGTGACCAACTGCAAGGTTCTTTGCTCCCTTTTTGTCTTGGATCTTTAAATCAAACTCTTGTAAAAGGAGATTCCAATGGATAAGGTATGGCTTCTCATCTATTTTGGACATGAGAAATTTGAGAGCAGAGTGGTCAATATAAACTACTACCTTTGATAATATCAAGTAAGGTCGAAACTTGGTGAAGGCAAACACCACAGTTAGTAATTCTTTCTCTGTGGTCATGTAGTTCTCTTGAGTGCTATTGAAAGTTCTACTGGCATAGTAGATTAGTTGAAAATATTTTTCCTTTTGCTATCTCAGATCTGCCCTAACTGCAAAATCACTTGCGTCACACATCAATTCAAAAGGTAAGCTCCAATTAGGAGCTGTCATGATTGGTACATTAGTAATCTTCTCCTTAAGGAGGCTGAATGCATCAAGACATTCGTGGTTGAATTCCAACTATGCATCCTTTTCCAATAGCCTTATCAAAGGTCGGATGATCTTGGAAAAATCCCTTATGAACATCTTGTAAAAACCTGCATGACCAAGGAAACTCCAAATTGCTTTCATTGACGATGAGGGAGTTGACGAGGAAGTTTAGCAATAATCTCAAATTTTGCTTTATCCACTTCTATCCTCTTGTGAGACACCTTATGTCCAAGAACCATACCTTCCTTATAGATGAAGTGACATTTCTCCCAACTAAGTACTAGATTAGTCTACTCACAACGAATTAAAACCTGCTTCAAGTTCTTAAGGGAATCATTGAATGAATCACCAAAGATAGAAAAGCCATCCATAAACACCTCCTGATGTTTTCCACTAAGTCATCAAATATGGCTAACATATACTGTTGGAGAGTACCGGTGCATTACAGAGACCAAAGGGCATCCTCCTATAAGCATAAGTGCCATAGGGGCAAGTTAACGTTGTTTTTTCATGATCCTCAAGAGCAATAGGTACCTGAAAGTAACCGGATATACTGTCCAAGTAGTAGTAAAACATGTTACTGAAAGCCTTTCCAACATCTGATCAATGAAAGGTAAAGAGAAATGGTCCTTGCAAGTGGCTTCATTCAGTCTCCTATAATCTATACATACTCACCACCTTGTTACTATCCTCATTGGGATCAACTCATTTCTTTCGTTTGGGACCATAGTCATCCCTCCCTTTTTAGATACGAATTTCACTAGGCTTACCCAAGAACTATGAGATATTAGGTAAATTAGCCTGGCATCTAGAAGTTTAATTACTTCCTTTTCCACCACCTCCTTCATATTTGGATTCAATTGTCTTTGAGGCTATACAACTGGTTTGAATCCATCTTCTAATAGGAATTTATGAGTATAGAAAGAGGGGCTGATGCCCTTAATATTAGATATCTTCCAAGTAATTGCTTACTTATGCTTTCTAAAGATTGCTAATAATTGTTCCTTCTATTCACTGTTTAAGTCTAAGGCAATGATCACCAATAGTTGTAAGTCTCGGAAAATTTTAGTAAATAATTCCAAAATAAACTTCGAAAATAAACCTTAAAAATGACTCCAAATTAAAACCGAGCTTCGACAAGTCCTAAATCCTAAAAGAATCCAGAAACTTCTTAATCTTGAGAAAATGAAAATCCTTAAAAGTAAAATAAGAACTCAACAGTCTTCAAATTCAAAACTGCTATGTACGAAAAATTCTATATTTAACTCCAACTCGTAAAACTAGGTAATATAGAACAAAAAAAAAGCCAATTATTAAAAAAATAAATAACGATAAACCTTCGGAAATAAAACTCAATCCAAAGAATTCCAAAAACATTGAGAGATATTAAATACTTACAAAAATCAAATTTAAAATAAATTTCTTAAATTTAATATGTTGTATAAACATAAAATATCAGTTTCCCAAATTGGCAAAGATTTAAACCAGAAAATCACCCGAAAACCCTAAGTAAAATACAATAGTTAAGTCCGGCAATCTCGCGCCCTTAACCCTAGAGGCCGAGGTGTAGTTTAAGTGTGTAGTGTAGCTCGTAGTAATATAAGGTCGCTTAAAAATATGATATTGGTAAATTTTTGACCTATTTCAAACCCGTTCTGATACAGACTTCGAAAAGCATGTCCCGAGGCTCAAGATATCAAAAATATACCATGAATACTGTTAGACTTGTCTTTCTATAAGGATTTCTAAAATATCGGTTTTATAATTTTTCAATAACTAGAATTATCTGATTTTGCGATTTTATTCGTATTTCATTACTACCGGTAATTAATTAGCCTTTTGCACTATTCACTTCTATTTCATTACAAAATTTTATTACTCTTAAAATCCCTTATATTTTTAGATAAATATTTGTATTATAGAAAATTTTGTTTTTCTAAAATTTAGTTAGTTTCGGGCTTTTACGGGATCAGATTTTGTTTAAGACCCAGTACTAAAAATAAAATAAATTAATTTAATAATTTAAAAACATTTGAAAAATATTTTTATTTTCATAAAATAATTTTTTTATAATTTTTCGGGTTATAAAAATATCATTTATAGCCCATATTTGCGTATTTTGATAATACCGGTAACATACTTGTTGAAATACTAAAATAATTAAAATAATTATTTAATTTTATTTATGAAAATTATGCCATTCATTTAAAGGTATTTTTCTTAATTTTATTTTATATATTTTCTTAATAAAAAAGTATTTTTTCAACCCATACTTCAAGTATACTTCATTTGTCACTTCTACACATTAATCAAGTTTTCTTTCACTCATTCTATACTCCATTTCCCCACAATGGCAGCTACCCACACCCCTAATAATGGCCTCCTTTCTTTTATTTTAATTATTTATTTAATGATTTCAAAGTCTTTTAGTTAGCACATTAAGTACACAAGTTATACTTTCAAAAATTTAAGTTATAAATTAACTACACTCCCTCTTTCTCCTCTTGAAGTTCATGTGCAGTCCCCTCCCAATCTGCCCTTGTTTTATTTTTTTTCTCTCAATTAATACAGTCCTCTCTCTCCATTTAATGCCTCTCATTTACTTCTTTTCATTCCTTTGAAACCCTATCTCATTTACTCTCTCTCTTCCTTTCTTTTTCCTCTCTTTCTTTCTTCTTTTGTTCTTGTTCTTGCAAGAACACAAGCTGCCCCCATTTCTAAACCTTGCTTTCACACTTCATTCTTGAAGATTTTTAAGTAAACTTTCCTCTTAAAACTTCCATAGATGATATAAGTAAGGTATAGTGAGAGTTTCATGCATCAAATGACCTTCCATAAGCTTAAAAGCTAAGGATGATGATGCCAAAAATGAAACACTCCTCTTCTCCATGATTATTATCTTGTATCATTATTATTTCCTTGCTAAAAGTAGTTATGTTTTGTAGATCTAACTTTTTATAGCTTTGATTTTTATTTATGCTTTAGATCTTGTTATTTGAGTTATTATTTTTGTTATTGCTAATGATTTATGCATATATTCATCATCCACATAACCATCATAGTGTTCATGCATTTATAACTAGTATAGTAAACTAGATCTAGTGTTTTGAGTTCATAAATGCATTAGTCTTTTGTTTTATGTTCATAAACAACTTGTAGTAGCATGATGATAATAGGAAAGTTTTAGAAAGCTCAAGATCTATTTTAGTTTCAACAAAAATCATTTTTGAAAATTCGGATAAAAAGGGAACCATATTTAGAAAAGTTATTTTTTAACATCAAAATCTGTATTTTTCATTTAAAATGAAGGGCTTAGGGAATAGATAACATGAATGAATGATTTTGATGAGTAAAGTTTAGATCTATGAGTTTATAGTTTACTACTATGGATTTCTTTTATATTTATGTTCATATTAAGTGTAGATCTTGGTTTTGAACTCAAACAAAAATGGTGAAATTCGTATTTAGGCAAAACCCCTAATTAAAAACCACTTTCGAAGTGTCAAAATGAAATTTTTACTTAAGATAATGAAGGCTTAATGTATATATATCATCAAGACTTCATTTTATATGGTTCAAAGATGATTTTCAAAGATTAAATTTCAAAGCAAAATTTCATTTTCGGATTTAGGCCAAGGCATAGTTTAAAAAAATGTTTTCCAACTTAAAAATGAAGTTTTTATTCAAGATATGGAAAGCTCTTAAGATAGGTTATGTAAGGGATGGATTTCCATAAGTTTAGATAGATTTTAGCAAAAGGTATGTCCAAAAATAAATTTTGTAAATTCGGATCTCAACAAAGACCAATTTTGAAAACCCATTTTTCAACTTCAAAACAAGACTTTTATTAAAGAAACGGAAGCCTTAAGGAGTAGGTTTGATTAGGAAGTGGTTTTTGAAAGACTAAATGAATTTTACAAAGAAAACAAGCTCAAATGAATTTTTCAAAATTCGGATTTAAAAATAGCCACCATTTAAACACCTATTTCCAAGTGCCAAAATGATAATTTTTATAGGAAAATGGAAGTTCTAGGGAATATGTAACAAAGACCAAGTTTGGACAAGGATAAAAGAGGTTTATCAAAATATAATCTTAGAACAATAAATGGTTTCCAAGAATAGGTTAAACAATGTTTTCATTCTTTAAAATTTTGTAAAATTCGTACTTAGGCAAACCACCTATGTAAACACCTATTTTCTAACCCCAAAATAAAGGTTTTTGTTGAAATAATGAAGGTGATGGTTATATAGGTCATCAAGGTTGAGTATTGATAAAAGCAAGTATGATTTTACAAGAAGAAAAACTATTTTTCTTAAGTCTAGTAAAATTCAAAGTTTTGCAAAGTAAAGGTTTTCAAAAGAATTATTAGTACTATATGTATACATATAGGTAGATCATCTCATAACCTTCATAACAATAGCTTGTAGGCAATACATATAGGCATGATGCATTGTAGAAATAAAGGGAAAATTTGAGTTGTTGTCATTTTAAGAAATTCGTAATAATGGAGTAATGGCATGAAAATACTTACTTTCCAAACTCAAAATAGAAGTTTTATTAAAGAAATGAAGTCCTTAGTGGCTAGGTATGGTTGAGCTATAATTTTCTAAGTATCAAATGATTTTTATTTAAAGAAATCACCACAAAAACAATTTTTACAAAATTCGGATTTTTGAATCAACCCTACTTGAAAACATGTTTACAAAGTGTAAAATAGAAATTTTTATGTAGCAATGAAGGTCATAAGTAATAGATATAATGAAGACTCAATTTTAATAAGGATAATTATATTTTCTTAAGAAATAAATTCAAAACAAATGGAAATGATCAAAGTTAGGAAACTAGTTTTCTTAAAAGTAAATAGCCATGGAGTCTTGCAAATAAAAAGTTTCTAAAATTCCTTTTAGTAAATATTGTCAAAAGCATGCATACATCAAGCTCATAGCATGCCATTCATGATAGGAAATCATCAATATTACATGTATAGTTAATCTATATAATAGGAACATTACAAACATTTACAAAACTATTTTTCGGAATTAGAAATTGCTACTGATCAGAATATTTCATGATCCAAACCATGATTGTCAAACTCGAGTTTCTACCTAGAATCGCTAAGGAGTCCATAAAATCAAAACGTAAAATCGAAACGTAGAATCGTAAGATTCTATAACTAATGTAAATTTACTTACAAAAACTATTGATGTACTTACTGAAATAATAAAACTTTAAATAAATTATGAAAATAAAGAATTTAGTATTAAATTAATTATGTACAACCAAAATTTAAGTTTTATCAATCATAATTCACATACTGTCATTAATATATTTACTGCAATTTTATAATTAAAATAATTTATTTTTATTTAATAATGATTCATAATCTATAATTATTAAGATGTATTGCAAATCATTTAAATTATCATGTGTGAGTAGCTTGTTTTGTGTAGTAATGAATATTTTCATGTTCACTATATTTTGCACAAAAAATCATTATATTTATGGCAAATATTTATAGATAGAAAATTATTAAAAAGGGAAAAACATAGCACTGTATATATTAGTTTAATTTTCATTCAAAATGTTCAAAATATATCATAGTATATAACCTAAAAGAAAATAACTCTCTAAAAAATACAAAAAAGGAAATAAAAGGAAAAAATATTTAAAAAACTAAAACTAAGTTAGATTAAGATAAATATCAAGAACCAACCCCAAAAATCCTAAATTTAAATATATTAAATTGATTGCATTTTTAAAGTTCAAATAGAAAAAAAAAAGTGTAAAATTACAACTTTAAGATTTTACTACGATTCTACTACCGATTCTACCGTTTCTACTCACGATTCTACGATTCTACTTACGAGTTTACTCAAAAAACGATTTTGAATGCGAGTTGAATCGAAATATCATCATCAACTCGTAAACTCGTAGAAACGTACGAGTAGACTCGCGAGTTTGACAACCATGATCCAAACATTTTCAAAACTTGAAAATAATATTAGAATAAGATAGATCTTTCGAAGTAGATAGAAATAGATATATAATTTGCTAAATTCCGAGTTAAAACGACCAAGTTAATGTCGTTTTAAGTTGGAATTCCTGCTTAGGACGAGAGTTACGAATTTGATAGTTTGTATGAGATAGTTGGACTAGTTAAGTGATGAAATACTTATTAGGTTATTTCTTCCTTTTTACGAGACCCCGATATCGACGATTCCTTACCACTGGATTACTTGTACTAAGAGACCAGTGATCCAATTGCCGAGTGAGTATTACTTTCGATTCCATTTATTATATGTGATTGTAATGATAGTTGCACTAGATATTTGGTAAAGATAAAATGGATATGCATGATGGGGATGAATGAGAACTATGTATGGTTGTTGTTGATATGAGAAATGGAATATAAGAATATCAAAGCCAGGTGATTAACTATTGCTTGTATAGATGAATTAGAATTGACTATCTGCGATTATTGATTGATCACTTAAAAGAATTGGTATAATTGACTATTCGGACTTGAAGATGAAATTAAACTCATTCATATCACGATGGGGATGGAGCATTAGCATTTGTTCGGTTTCCTGTGATCCTAAACGGTGTAAAGTTCGGTTAATCGTTGTCCTCAAATGAATTTATAGTTCAGTTGGCCGTGAGCTTAAATGGCATTGTACTGCAGGATTCATTAATCTGCTAACCCGGAATGGAGGGCGCAAGTCCATCTACATATGATTTCCAGTTGGTCATATGTTTGTTGAATCCATATGTTTGATGCATATCACTTGTCTGACTAATCACTTGTTTGTATAATGTGCTATAAATGTGATCTTGGAAGTTCTCACTCACTAAGCTAATGTAGCTTATACCCCAATAGATGTTTGAATGAACAGGTTAACTCAAGAATGCTACGTGGGGAATGAGATGTCTAGAGCCGAGTATGACCTTGGGATTCCGGCAAGAAGTATGAGTACTTGAAGATATTAGCTACGTGTTATGAATTGCTTTGTAATAGTTTTATGTATTGAAATCTTTTGATGAATTGAAATTAAAGTATAGTGAATTGTATTTAAAATATAGTGAGTTATATTTCCTTTACTTTGTTACTCAAGTTGTATCAATATAAAATGTATCACTCCGACGTGTCTCCTCCATGTGTTAGATGCCTTTTACATAGTATGAAAGCCTTCGCGTGACTAAGGCGATTACTCTTAAGCTTTAATATTGTGTATGACGGACTGCCACATTTAGGGTACCCTTCGGGGCGTGGCAGTAGTTCTTCTCCAAAAAGGTATACTTTAAATAGTTGGGAAGCTAGTTCATTTCTAGTACTAGTAAATCTTCAACGGATGGTTTTAATCTTGACTCGGCTTCTATTATTAATTTTTGAAACCCTTGCTTGGTTGTGAAATCTTCATGCTTCTTTAATTGAGCTTCCATAGCTCGCACTTCAGGGTTCTATTCTTCATTCTCTTCTAATTTGATCAAACTTAACTCCAAAATATCCTTACATAATATATCCTACATGTAGTCCACCACAGAAGAATCAATAATATCAACACTAAAACAAGAATCACCAATTACCATGGGTTGCTTCAATACCAATGGAATTCTTACTGTTAATTCCTCATCACCCACTTTGAGCGTTAATCTCCCATCACCTACATCAGTGATAACCCTAGTAGTTGCTAAAAACGGTCTACCGAGGATTAGAGGTACTTCCTCATCTTCATCCATCTCGAGTATCACAAAGTCTATAGGAAATATAAAATTCCTCACTTTCACAAGTACATCCTCAATGTTTCCTCTATGTAATTTAATTGAGTGGTTTACCAATTATAGGCTTATTCTAGTTGGACGAGGTTCTTTTAAACCTAGCTTTCTAAAAAATGAATAGGACATCAAATTGATGCTTGCTTCCAAGTTTGTCAGAGCCTTTGTTATAGAAAGTTCCCCAATAATACATGTGATTGTAAAACTCCCGAGATCCTTCAAATTGGTTGGTAATTTGTTTTGAATTATGGCTGAACATTCAACCCCTATGGTTTAAGTAGACACATCCTCAAGTTTTCTCTTGTTGGATAAAAGTTTCTTCAAGCATTTGCCATACTTAGGCATTTGAGAAAGTGCATTGACCAAAGGTATGTTAATGTGGAGTTGCTTGAAAAGCTACAAAAACTTTTCAAACTGTTCTTTGTCTCTATCCTAATTAAGATGAGCAGGATAAGGAATAGGAGGAGTTTAGGCTTTTACCTTAGAGAATTGTTCCTTGTTTGTTTGAACTTTCTTTTTATCAAGATTTTGACTCATTTCTCCTTCAAGTTCCTTTCTGTTCCTAGACAATAATTCCATCCCACTTCCTAAGCTAATGGCTTTTGCCTGCTCCTTTAGATTTTCTTCTATGTTACTGGGAAGTAAACCAGGTTGCCTTTCTGATAATAGTTTGGCAAGTTGCCTAATCTGGTTTTCTAGGTTATGGATAAAGGCATCTTAGCTCCCATGACAAGCTTTAGAGTTATGAATAAATTATGTCATTAGCTCTTCCAAGCTAGGCGTTTTCTCCTATGGAGGAGGTAGAGGAAGCTGTGGAAGTTGTTGAGGAGGTGGAAGCTACGACTTTTGGAATCCAGGTGCTGGATTATTTGTTTTATGCACATTTTGGCTGTTAGCATAGGAGAAATTGGGGTGATTTCTCTATCCTGGATTGTACGTATTACTATACGAGTTGTTTTGATATCTGCTTTGATTTCCCGTATAATCAACTTGTTCAAGAGCGTCAAAGTAGAAGTTCTCAACACATGAATTTCCATATTGGCTTTGAGGTGTTAGTTGGTTCTTCAATTCCATCACTTGCTTACTCAAGGCATCCATCTTAGCAAGCAGAGTAGTCATCATATCAATTTTATACATGCCAACTCCTTTCTGCTTCCCTTATTATTACCCCATTGGTTGTTATTCTTTGCCATATCTTCATATAATTTAAGTGACTTCTCAAGAAATTTTGTATGCAAAGTACTGCTAGTTGCAACATCTACCAGTTGATGAGTGGAAGTATTGAGATAGTTGTAGAAGGTCTGCACTTGCATCCAATTTGGTACTTGATGAGGAGGACATTTCCTTAGTAAATCCTTCCACCTCTACCATGCATCATCAGTGTTTAAGAAGTCTGTTGTCTGAATGATGAGATGACATTCCTCAACTTAGTTATCTTTGAAGGTGGGAAATAATTGTCAAGAAACTAATCAACTATGTCCTTCCAAGTTGTTATTACTCTTGGGCCTAGAGAAGATAACCATTGCTTTGCTCGTCCTCTCAAGGAGAAGGGAAAAAGGCAGAGTCTCACTGCATCATCAGTGACCCCATTGTCCTTAAACATCTCATAGATTTCCAAAAATGTTTGAATGCGAGCATGTAGGTCTTCATCAGGTAAACCATCAAATTGATAGTATTGTTGCAGCATGTGAATCACCACACTCTTAATCTTCAAGTTATTTGCCATAATGGGTGGTTTCACAATAGTGGGCCCAGTACCCTTAAGTGTAACCCCAGTATAGTCCAAGTTGGTCTTTGGACAACCATATCTGTGTCCTTAATATCCAGTATTTCCTCTTCAAAAACTAATATGCTGACAATATCTCTTGCACTCTTTCTTAACCTACTATGGAGTGTTCTTTCGATCTCAGGATCCAAATCAAGAAGTCTTGCAGATGAGATTCTTGTCATTCGATACAAAAAATCAGAAATTGGAGTTAGAATTTTTTTAAACTATGTATGAGAAGAGAAAGAAAATTTAATCATACAAAATAGAAGCAAAAGTAGTAGAAATCAGGCGTTCCTAATATTGACAAGTCCTCAACAATGGCACCAAAAACTTGATATGGATTTTCTAATTGCAATCACTCAAATTAAAATTAAAACCCTATATATGTTCTACGATTAATCCTAGGCAAATGTACCTATCAATTATAGCATAGATTAGCACAAGGGTCGTTCTACTAGTACCTTTAATTATTAGTACTAACCTTAATCCCACTATTTAGTTGGTTTAAATCGAATGATAATAAGAAGAATTAATTGCTTCTTAATTATCTAACCCTAGAACAAATAATATCATGCCTTCAATATATATATATCAATCATAAAACATACCCCAATTCTTGATTCACCACTAACTCCAGTTCCAGTTTCTTAATAAACATTTATTAATGGATTGTTAAGTTTCTTGAACTGCATGAATCCCTAGTGTCATCGATCTCTTTCTCGAGTTGATTGAATTCTGACCCTATATGTCTAATGGAAATATCTTTCATCATTAGATGCATACAGAATTGCATTAAAGTTCATGAATCATTAAAAAGAATAAATCTTTATGCAGAAAATTCATGTAATGTATGTCTAAAACCATATTCAAATTCCTCTACTCATGCTTGATCTATCTTATCAATCAATCCACCAGTCAATTCAATAAGAATCATTTAATGATCCAATATTGCACACATATTAAATCAAGAAACAATGATGAACATATGAATAGACTCAGGAAACATGAACTTCCATTAACAAAAGCATTTCGTATCTATATTAGGGTTATGATTCCTTAAGACCTAGGGTATAATGATCTATTTTTCTATCGACAGATGATTATAAGGATAAGAAAAGGAAAAATAAATAGAAGACATGATTACAACCCTTAAGAATAGTGTCTTATGATCTTGAATAAGCTTTGGTGTTCCCTCTCAATTATAGCTATATTTCTCTCTAGGGTTCGGAATAAAAAATGATAGATAGATCAAATGACAAATCAAGGTCACTATTTTATAGGTAAATGAAAAAATAAATCCTGCATGACCACTTTTACACGGCCGTGTTCAAGGCTGTTTAGGGTAAAATTTGATGATATCGCGTGATTAAAGGGTTGCACGACCACGAGCATGGCTTATGTAGACAAGCCATGTACTTCCAAAACCAGTTCTAGTCATTTTTCATCCTCTACATAAGCATCCTACACGGCCTATGTTGCTTCCTTGTATACTTTAAGAATGCCTGCTAGTCATTTTTTGTCTCCTACACTAATATTATACACAGCTTGTGCAGAAATGCCATGCATGTTTTAATTAATCCCTTTGCTTAGTTCTTCATGAAAAATCTTCCTTAGCTCATCCAAAAGCCTTCCTTAAGCTCAATATCTTCCTAATTCCTAAAATTAATATTTTAGTCTAAATAAGTATCCTTAACTTTTAATAGCTCAAATAAGATTGATATAATATATTATGAAAACAATATGAATAATAAAGGTCTTTAAACACTTATCAAGCTGCCACTTCCACTTTCGCCCTTGTACTTCTCTTGCGATCACGATTGTGTCATTACGTAGAGATCTTTAGAAGCTACATCATCATAGTTTGGTGATTCAATTGTGATTGGCAAAGGACTTTCCAAAACTTGACCTTCTTACATATTAGAATATTGATTGTACAATTGACCTAAAACAGATTTTGCCACACGTACAACAAAAGTAACATTTACATAATACATATCCTAGCTTTCCAATAAATTATCCACATTTTTTTTAATTCTTCTAACATTCCCTTAATACATTCAACTTTGCGACGTGGATCTAACACCCTCACAATATTATATATCATTGAAACATAGCTATATTAAAAGAGCCACCTACATATCATGTCACTTGCACCCATCTACAAGATCACACCATGTTGGAACCTACCTAAGGTACCTAACACATTAAGAGTCTCAAGCAAAAATAAATGAACAATCGGGATATATACCTGAGAGAATGTCTTTGTGTAGTCATATAAAACTTTTAGAACAAAACAAATCAATGCATCTAAGCCAATCATTAGAAATGCAATAGATTGTTGGGTATGCTCATAAGAGCAAAAGTACACAACAGCTTCACTTAAGCCTTCATCATCAAAATCAAACAACTCAATATTTTCGTCCATGGCATTTTGTCTCTATTTACGCTCTGATAATGTTAACACAACCTTAACGTTGTCACTGGATTTTTTAAATGAACAACGACGAAAGAATGATGCCATACTGAACCCTTCGATAATTTTACTTCATAAAAAAGCTGAGTAAAAGTAATCACACTATCCACTAATAAATAGTAAGATAAAGTTATAATTAAACCAATAGATTTCCTAAACATAAGGTTGCTCTTCTCAATATAATAAGAGTTAAAGAAAAAAAAATGGCAAACACATCCTAGATAAATTACTAATTCTAATCAATTGGTCATTTAGGTCATATTGAACTAAAATCCAAGTCCCATTTTTTAACCTTGGAATTTTTAGAATTTTTCAAATTTATTGTTTTATCTAAGATAAATGCACTAAATGCAATTTTCCACTATCTAGTATTAGTATTGTATCTCCATACCTAATATTCACACTGTAACCTGTATCCTAAGTTGTACAAAATATGGGTTTCATGATATCTTATATGCATTATGTAAAAATTAATAACTAATAATAACAAATGTAAAACAATATTATAATTATATTTTTTTTATTCCATTTAAAAGGAAAAAATAGAAATTAAACATATAAGATACACCTTGAACCCGTCATTCATACATATCTTACTTTTTTTTTGGTAAACTACATTAGAAGATATCAACATTTGGGGGTTAAATTCATTTAAGATATTTATGTTTGAAGTGGTTAAAAAGAAGTATGAATGTTTTGCAAAGTAAGATCAAATGAGGTATCAACATTTTGCAAAGTAGTATAAACGTTTCAAATAGTTTTCAATTATGTTTCATAAATTTTCATTAATGGTCAATTATCAATACCTTTTTTACTTATTTTACAAAACATTTATACATTTTTTTATTCATTTGAAATCTTAATACCTTAAATGAATTTACCTCAAACGTTCATACATTTTGATGTAATTTACCCCCTTTTTTTCTGATCTTTTATTATAATTGTATGTTCCTTTTGTATAAAAAAAACATATCGAAAAGCAACTAGGTTATTATTCCAATCCAGAAGCTATAGGGTAGATTTCTAAACCGATTTTAATTATACTTAACTAGCCATTATCTCTTTTGTAATTTATGCCTAATTCATGAAATTATAACAATAATAACAAAGAGATAAGGGAATCAGAAGATCACACCAGAATTTAATGAGGAGTTCGGCCCGTCTCCTAGTCTCAACGACCTATAATTGCCTCAATCAAAGAGGATTTCGCACCATCCATTCATTTTAAACAATTTGCCTCACAATAAGAACTTCAACAATTTGCCTCGTCATGAGCACTTTACCAATGCCTACAACTTGTAGGACTTCACTTAAATGCCTCAACATATGAGGACTTCATCTATGCCTTAAACACATAAGGACTTCACTAAACAACTCTCAAACACAATGTGAATAGTGTCTTACAACAAATTCAACCAAGTATATTATTACACTATTCCACTTTCACTAATCTAAACATAAATACAAATGAGAGAGTATTTTAACATAATGTTTACCAATTAAATTTCACTCCCATTCACAATAACACCCTAACCCTTACACTATATTTATAAGCACACAAAACAACCTAGCCGTTACACCAAAAAATAACACTAATGGTCGAAATGCAAAAGTTGCAACGTCGAGTTTTTGGCCTATAGGCGAAATAGTGCACGAACCGCACTCGTGGTGTTTGTCGTGGTCTCTTCTGATTTGTGCTCCTACAAATTTCCTACGTATCGACGAGCTGATCCATTATGTACCAGTGAGCCGATGTTGTCATGCCCTGATGGCACCCTAATAGTAGCGTACATTCCACACATGTATACTATTACCAGTTATACCTTTAGAGATGACATATTTCCAAACAAATAGGATCTTTTAGTTGCATCAATAAGAAATGACGAATAAATGCAAGTCATAATTCAATAAAATGACAAATATCATAAGTCTTGAATAATATAATATTACAGACCATATTCCTATCTCATAGTTCTTCAAGTACATAAACTAATATTTCAATTACTAACTAATTTATAACTAGGAAATAAAATAAACAACTTATCCTGAACATCTCAAATTCTTCCAACTTCTAAATTTTATCAGGATCATGCTCTTGAAAGAAACGAGTCAAGGTCGTAGAACAAGTGTGAAAGGTCTTTAAGAGTGTGAGCAAAATCACGAGCTTAGTGAATAACCAGATATATTACACATCGAGTAAGTTCATTAACAATCATATGTAATGCAACAATCAAACAAATGCTCAAATAAAAGTCTGGATGAACTAGAATCCAAACAGGTTAAAGATTTATGCCCTCTCATTGTGGTTGAAGGACTCCAACATAATAACCCACCTGCCCAGGAGAAACTAAGTATATAGGAAAATAAATGATTTCTCGTTTTAGATTATCACTTTGAATTAAGGATATTTTAACTAACTATTTCCTATATCAATCCTTAGAAACTCCCTAAGTATTAGTAATTTCAAAGCGATACCACATGTTGTGCCCTTCGTTGCCACTTAGTTCTTGTGGAACCAACGAAACAAAGATAATCTTGTGTAGAACCACTAGTCTTTTGTATACAAAAACCAAGCATTAATGGAGAATCGAAATACTAATACATAGCAAGCTGTTACACTTTTAAAATATGTAATAATGCAGTTCGTGTAATGTATGATTGTTTTAATTATATAGCAAATATTTCTTAGTCATATTTTATGGTGATCATACATTACACACAAACATTTATCAAGCCTTTCTCAAGTCTTCAGACAATTTGTATTATCACTTTTATTAGCTTAGTTTGTCAACACAAACAAATAACTCGTATCACATACTCAACAAACTTCCACATCAACCATGCTATTATCTTTGCATTACATATGCCACTAGTTACAAACACAAACAATGTAATATATCTTAGTTACTTACCTGCTCATGAGAGTCCGTCGTAATAGTCCTCAGGAAAATCCACAAACTAATCAGTATCACTTATTGGACTAATAAATATTTACTAATCAAATATATATATGTCTGTATAAATAAATCCTATTGGTTTTCTAAGTGTCCTAAAACCAGTTTTTATCTTTTCTCGCTCTATTATCTTTTCTAAGTTATTATTTACTGATAACTAATAGTTTTAAAATGTTTTATTTTTATCGAATAATTGTAGAGTTTGTGTTCAATAAATCAATATTTTATTATTACCATCATTATTATTTTTATATCGTTCTTTAGTTTGAACACTTTATGGTAACTAATATTTATTTTCATAGTGTTTCCCTTGATCTCTTTTCATGTTATTATCCATTATCTATAGAAATCACATTATTCTTAATTATAACTTATTCACATTTTCCATTCTTATACACTTACTTATATAGAATAATTATCATACTTTAATCTTTTTGTTTAATACAACAAAAGTGTTTATTATTTGTAATAGTTACCAAAGTTTGACGCTTAATAAATAATTAAACACACTAATCTTAAAACATTTATATTTATTTTATCCTCTGTTTTCTCTTTAATATATATATATATATATATATATTATAAATCACAGATGAAACAAATTCATCCAGGGCAAGATTTGCATATACGTTGACAGTCAACGCTGCTAGCCTTCATGCATGCATAGCCAACCTTTATACATTTTTATGCGTAATAAAATTTTGACGTAATGTCATTCTAGTGTAAGCTGGTTCGAAAGCCACCAGCTTATCCCACGTACGCCGCTGGCCTTAGTAATGTATGCTGCTAGCATAAGACTGGATTTCAATATACACTATTGGCTTTGAGCCGACTTTCACCACTATTCATCATCTTCTTTATTTTTTCATTTCGTTTTCGGAGCTTTTCTCGTCCTTTACGTATTATACTTGCATGTTTATTTGTTTTTGAGTGTTTCCATGATCATCAGCTATTGTTCATGATATATTAACACATATAATATCTCATAATCATCATAATATATGACTTCTAAGCTTCTATACAAATCATGATGCTTAAATAGAGTTTTAGAGGTAGATATTACCTTATATGAGTTTAGATTGGGTTGCTAAACCTCCTTCCTAGATCTAACCCAAACCTATAGTTAGTAAAAACATTGTTTAAGCTAATGTTTTATACATAAACTAACTTAAAACGAATTTTACTCACCTTTGCTTGTTCACTTTCTAGGCTTGTATTTAGGTCTTAATGAAGTTGTTTAAATGGAGTTGTGTTTGTGTGTTTCATGTTGTTGTTTTTAGCTGTTTGTGTTTTACAATACAGGAAAATATGGCTGTTGAAAGTGTGTTCAAGTGTTTTGTTTCTTGTTCATTATGATGGTATATTTTTGTCACGCCCCAGAGGGTACCCTAAACATGGCAGTCCGCCGCATATAGTATTAAAGCTAATGAATGACAACCTTAGTCATGCAGGAGCTTTGATATCATATGCAAGGCGTGCTTCCAAGATAGTAGGAGACTCATAAGGGTATTATGTTTAAATAGATAGCAAAAGCAAGCATGAACTTAAATAGATAAACATAAGATCTTCATTTAATAACAATTTAGTACATCATCTTAGGGGCATTCCCCCGCCTTAAAGTCTTTATACAACTATACTAATATCAAAATAAACATAACTACCACATAAGCCTACTATAGAGATTTTTCCTAGAAGTCTATGTTCAAAACTAAAAATACATAAACTTCTTCCAAAAACTCCTAGTAGCTTACACTCGTACCTAGCATATGGGGCTCCTTGGGGCCAACCATAGATAATCATACTGTAATAGAAAACTATAAGGGTATAAGCAAAGCTAATTTAGTGAGATAATTCCAACTATAGGACATTTCCATAAATCAACCAAGTATTTAATCAAAACATATGAAAATGCACAAATCATATGAACAAGCAAGATACACATGATCAACCGGAAATCAAGTGTAGCATGGATTTAACGCCCTCCATGACAAGGGTTGGGAGGTTACAGGCCCATACGACCATCAATATCTGCAGATTTATCAGCTGCTGTTTGCTCCTGTAGACTTTCCGGCTCCTACTAGCCACCATGTAGACTTTGCGGCTCCTACCAACCACCACTACCATTTCATTGTTTTCCCACACGAAGAAAAGTAGTGAAACAAATGTGACCCATGTATATGATATGCATGAATTAATTTCAATATAATTTAACCAAAGATATTTAGTTCATGTTAGAGGTGATCAACACAATTCTCATCATATCAATACAAGAATCACAAATTATTTATCAAACCAAATTCCGATATTCTTAGTTTGTATTCAAGCAATCATAATCACAAGTCTCATGACAATTGTTCATTTTATCTTTCTCTTAATTTCTAGTGCTTCTATTTACAAGCACAAAACATGGAAATGTAACTTGATAGGAGGAATAACTCACTCCATATTGGTAGATCTAATCAAAATAGTCCTCCGGATAGACGATCTCGGGTCCCTCGTCACCTAAACAAGATGAAATACCCAAAATGAGTCTTTCATAAAACTTTTATTCTTAAAGACTCTAAACTTCTCTTAAAATCGCGGTAAAATCGTATAAGGGGAAATTCCAACTTAAAATGGCCATAACTTGCTCATTTTAACTCGGAATTTCACGTATAATATATCGTTTTCTACCTACTCAAAAAGATCTATGCATTTCTAAGCTTATTTTCAAAAAACTACGTCGTTTGGGTTCTGAAAAAGTAGCGACCAGATTTGCCACGAATTTGCAAAACTTGTTTTCCTTCTTGTAAATAAAGCTCATTTGAAAAGATGAATATTTCAAGTATGTTGTAAACTTTTTGAAAGGTATATACATATATGTAATGACTCATAACAAATGTATGAAGTAAATGAAGTTGTCTCAACTTATGAAAAGTAAGGTTTTAAAAGACTTTAAACTTGAGATTTTATTGGAATATTCATTTTACTTTTGAAAGGATTCTTGGGTTATTTGAGATGAATATTTCTTTTTCTAAAATTAAATTTAATTCCTTGCAATTGCTTTAATTTCCTAAGGAGTGGTTTTATTTTCTAAACTTAGATTCCAACAATTTTAAAAGTAGTAAAATGATATTTTTGTTTCTTGTAATGATTCTTAAAATAGTTTCTAATACTTGATGAAAATAAGTTTTTACAAAACATTTTGTTTATTTAAGAAAAATCATTTCCAAATATGTTCATGAGTTTTTAAGAAATCTATTTCCTACTTTTATTTAACAAGAACCTTTAGTTTATGAAAACACTTCCTCATTTATTTTTATTGAGACAAAAACATTATGTTCATGCATGAATATGAATCATAAACTATAAAAATATAAAGGAACATAATAACTTGAAAGATTAAGCAAATAAGAAAGTAAATAAAGTATTGAGACCTTAGCTTCATCAAAGTACCCCGGGACTAAGAAAAGACTAGTCCCAAAAAGAAAAGAAAATGTTTTGACTTGATGAGGGCAAGTCTAAGACTAGAATGACTAGTCTTAAAAACAACTTGAAATAAAAAAATTGCAATGAAGTAAATAAATTGCATGAAAGGTAAATAAATTACAAGACAATGAGCTTATATGCTCTAAATAATATATATATATATATATATAGCTATATAGATATTTAGATAGTTATGAACATAAAGGAAATATAAAGGAATTATGATTATGAACAAAAATAAAGTATGAACCTATTGTTGCTTTCTTAACCTTCATGGTTTTAGAAAACACACACTAAGTTCATACTAAGTAGATGAACATAAGAATTTCTTGAAGGCATATTACCTAAAAGAAAGAAGAAGAGAGAAACTTCTTGTAAGAGACTTCTTGGAGAGAATTCTTGAGAGATTTTGAGAGAGTAACTTTAGTGAAGAAGTGGTGTGAAAGAAGTGAATGTATGAGGGGGTATTTATAGGAAAATGTGGGAGGTAATTTGTGTTAATTAAATAAGTGAAAAATAAAACAAATTGGGCATCATAGGGGGGTGGCTGACGCTACTTTTGGAGGGAAGAGAGGGGAAAATTTATTTTTTTGTTATTTTGTTAATTAAAAGTAAGAAATGAAATATGTGAAATTGTATTGGAAAAGAAAATATGTAAGAAATAGGTGTATGAGTTGTAAGAATAGGTTGTAAGAAAAAATAGAGATAGATGAATAGTGTAGAATAGTAAAAAATAGTGTAATGTAAAAGTAGACATGACAATTTAATGCCGGTAGTAAGAAAATACGCGTATAAAAGCGATATCTGATATTTTTAGCTGCCGAAAAATTACGAAATTGATATTTTTGAAAATCTTATATTTTTACGAGTCTAACGGTATATTCGAAATATTTTTCCTATTCCAAACTTCCGGACACCTTTTTCAAGAACTATGTCCGATCGAGTTCAAAGGACACTCGAATTCCTCCAATCTGATATTTTTATATAACCTATAACTATTACGAACTATTATAACTAACTTTTCCAACTTCGTTTTTTAGGGCTTAAGGAAACGGTAATGCCGGACCTAAGAGGTTACGGTAAACTAGGGTTTTGTTGACTCTGAAAATCCGGTTGACTTCCGATTAGGGTTTAAGCCTTAATTTGGATCCAAAAAAAAATTCAGGGATTTACAATTTTATAAGCATAAAGGCAACAATTTGTAAGGATGTTTCGACCAAGAAAAATGGAGTTGTATTCCACTTGTTTTTGCATGATTTCAACTAAATTAATTGTGATGTTTATTTGGGCAATTTTGATTGGCTTAACCATCCTTTCTTTTGACTTTATCAACCTAATTTGACCCATTTGTTTGCAAATTTCTGCTGCTGTAAGTTTTAGAACATCCCAGCCGAATATTATGTAATTTCCACCAAACATGTATAACGTAAATTATAATTTTATCTAATTAATTAATTTTCTTAGTTTTAGGATAGTTTATTAAGCTAAATGGGTATAATTATATAAGTTATTTAGGAGTTCTATCTCTCAAAATTTGTTTAAAGTTTCTACAAATTTTCTACATTATCTTTAAGTTTGATTTTGAGTTTAAAGTTGACACAATTAATTATTTTTAAGGTTTTCATCTCATGCGATTAGAGTTTTCTAAGCTTAATAGGCTGAATTCGGTTTTAGTTTCTAAGAGCTTTAGAATTCTCTAATTAGAACAATGGTGCAATCTAAATATTTATTTGAAGTCTAGATTGTTAGTTATGGATCTGTTTTTATTCCTATCGTGTACTTATAACACTGATGGTTTATCCTTAAATTATCATTTTTTAGCTATAAGCTTTATTGGTTATTTACTTTTTAATACACTTGAAATCTTAACTTAATTATTTTTATATTTTGAGTTTTCGATACCTACTACGAAATCTTATCTTTGGTATCTGTTATTATCTAAAGAACTTCGTTTTAGAGTTTGAAGTTATATAAATGTTCATTACTACTCGTAGTTTTATTTTAGGGTCTTTGTTGAGTCATATATTGACCTTCTATTTTTATATATATTTTTCTATTTATTTTTTACTAATATGAAAATTCTCGAGGTTTGTAGATGCGCTATCCACTACTGCATCAACCTTGATCCCTCTTTCACTTGTAAATCCAATAAGCATGCAACCTGATAAAATTTGAGCAAGTGAAAGGGAATCTTATTAAACTAAGTTGTACTTACAGAGAAAAATTAAACTAGGCTATACCCTAGAATTTTATTCTTCTCCCTTTTGAGCAACCAACTTGTTTCGAATGAAATTAATTAACCAAACCAGGCCATTTGGTTGATTTTTGAATCAATCTTGTTATGTTTTTCATTTCTGCCATTTAAAGAGAGAAAATAAGTTTTAAGGAGGAAGAAAAACACGTTCATTGCACGTGATATATGATGGAGAAATCAGACAGACTTAGTGATGATTCCTTATTTGACTTACTTACTCAAACATTTATTCATTTTTTTAACATCCACAAACGTTGATGCTTTAAATTAACTTAATCCTAAATGTTAATGCCTTATAATGTAAATTTTTCCTCTGATTTTATTTGCCTTACTCACTTGAATGGAACCACAAAACCAATAATCAAATCTAATGAAATACTTGTAAAACTTGAAAAACAAAAAAGAAACCTAACTTTTTATTCGGTTCAATTTAATATGACTGGTTTGTAGTTTAAACAGTTTTTTTTCCACATTTTTAATTTTTGCAATTTGCTTACACTCCTATAATTCTAGACACATCATTTCATCTAGTAAAATTATATTAATAAATTAATTTGCTAATTTTGTTTCTCTATATTATCCAACCATGTAATAAAACTCATGAAGTATGTACATTAAAATATTAAAAATTATATGAAAGTTGAATACATAATTTTAGTAAAGCTATATTAAATGATACCTTTTAAGAAATATAGATCGGTTATTGAAATTGCACTACATCTTTTATTTTCTTATGTGATAAAATATTCTTATGTTAGATATTGTATTCATTAAATAGATTTATGCATCTGAGATTTGATTTTTAATATCTCTTGCAATGTATTTTTATGATTCGATTTATGAATTTTTTTTTTGAAATTCTTGCAAGTGATTATCCCAATTTGCAATTTGTTGCCATAAATCCATTGATATCTTATGTAAACTATGCGCAAATTGACTGAAAAAAATAAATGTAATAATTGTTTTGGGTTAACTTGCATTCACTATCTGAACTTTGTCTAAATGTACAATTAACTATCTAAACATTCAATTAATCAATTGAGCTAACTTTGTCACCATTTATTAGATGACATGGCATTTCAGCTAACAAAAATATGCCACATCATCTCTTTTTATATTTATTAGTAATATTACCATATATTCAAGAGTATAAATTTTCTAAGCTTAAAATCAACATAAGCCCATACACTTGTAGCCCCTCTTATTTTATTAATCAAATATTTTTGAATGAAAATATTTACTTTTACAATTTATATTAGAATGAATTTCCAAAGTTTAGCTATGTGGGTCAGTAGAGTGTCTCTCGAACTCATTCTTCACAGATCTATAGTGAACCATGATAACCGACTCAACCGTACCGCACAAATGTGCAACCAAGCCAAATATCGTGCCCTATCATCGACCTCCACAAACCATACTCCGATCTCTATCTCCTTCTTCCCCAAACACATGGCGCAAGAGCAAATCCAAGTAGTACATGAAAATCTAATATCAATGTACATGTTTAATTACATATATCTGATGCTTAAGAAGAAGGTGGCGACAAAAAGTCACTCATTGTGTTTAATTTTTAAATAGTTTGACTCATCAAATTTCCTAAACATAACATAGGTTTAATTTTCAAATGAGCTATTATCACCTAAAAATTTGAATGAAAGTGCAGTATAAAATTGCTAGAATAATTTAAAATGATATTTTGGGTCTTATAGAAAATTTCTCCTAATGGCTTTATTTTATACTAGTACTTCTCTAGATAGAAGTCAATATATACTTTCATAGGAACAAACACTTTAACAACACTTATTGGTAAAATTTCTATAGTTCAACCACACATTAAAATCATAAAAAATCATTCCATAACTCGTGGTTTTTTTAAGGTAAGTTTTATAATGGCTCCTTTGTAACTGTTCAAGAATACAAAAATAAAGCAATTTATCACAACAAAATAACTTGAGCTTTCTTCATTAATTACATAAGGTTTCATCCCGCATTAGGTTATATAAATTAATAAGGTTATGTTAAAGTAGCTTTTATGTCAACTAAATAATTATTAATTGCTAATTTCCTATTGATAATCTAGAAGTCATGTTAAAGTAATAATTTTTATGGTTGCTAGTTTGTCCATGATAATTTGTAGAGCTTCCTCCATTCTAATTTCATCTCTAATCTCAGCAAGCATCAAGCTGATACTAGGAAAGTTATGAGCCCTCCATTGTTAGATTTGAGCTTCGAGCCATTAAGAGATCGGATTTCTTTATAAAGAATGTTGGGGTTACTCCAGTTTTAGGGCTTGCAAATCTGTGAGGCTTAATATGGTGTCATAACAACACCTAGTTCATTTTGCATTCTTTAGGTTGTCCAACTAGTAAGTATGAGTTAACATCAGTATGTAATGGTGAGCCATCAATGTCTAATAGAGAGAGAACGGGAGGAGAGGAAGTGTGTTTGGAGAAAGTAAAGAAGTGAAGCTCCACATTCCTAATCTCTTAGTAGTAAACATTATATACATAATGTAAGTGTAGGGTCCATACTTGAAACAAATAAGTCCATTAGGTATGCATGGGCTTTGTGTGGGGGCTACTATCTTGGCCTAATCCCTGTTTTATTGCGAGTTAACACTAAAGTAATAATTATGGAAAAAAAGATAATAAAATAAATAAATTTTATAATATTGGACACGTGGCAATAGTTTATAGGCGGGGTTGATAGGTCAACAAACAGACGTAACAATGTTAGTTGAGGTAGTGTTAACCAACTCAAAAAGTTTAATTAGGTAGTTAATCTAATTTAGACAAAGTTTAGTTAGTAAATGTGATAATAACCCAATTTTTTTTTATACAAATTGAGTGGAAGGGTATTAATTAAGTTTTTCACATAATAAGTAGTGTTTTAAGAAGGTAAATTCTTAAAATTCAGAATGAATATATGGAGAAAACATCTTTTTACATATTATTTTATCGCTTTTTAGTAGATGACTTAGTTTATGTAACATTAATTGTTGTTGCTTATAATAATTGAAATTGTAACTATTTTAAATTGGTTGCTTTGTTAAAACTAGGGGTGGGCATGGATCGGTTTGGTTCGGTTTTTCCTAAAACCAAACCAAACCATAATTTACGGTTTGGTTTTTTTTCCATCCCAAACCAAACCATTAAATAACGGTTTGGTTCGGATTATAGATTTTTAAACTATTAAATAACGGTTTTGTTTGGTTTAGATTACGGTTTTAAATCAAAATTCTAACTAAAAATCTAGTTTTTTTATATTTGTGTAGATTCTTAAATATTTATATCATTTTACAAAGTTGATATTATAAACCATGACAAAATACTTTATAAATTCATCATACTTTTAATCTATAGTTCTCTATAAAATCAATTATCCACGAATAAAATACATTCACTAACCATTATATAGTAAGTCATAATTTATTATTTTTAATATAACCATTATTGTCAATTATCTACCAATAATTTAGCTAAAATAAAAAATCATCTATAAACCAAATTCATCAATGAATAAATGATCAGCTGACAAAATATATTAAACAACTAATACATAATGAAAGTTTATAACTGAATAAATAAATTTCATACTTTACAAAGTTAAACACTATTAAAAAAACAATAGTTCATCATTAATAAAAAATTACATATCATGAGCTTAAAAAAATTTAAAAAAGGACAAGTTGATTTTAATTAATATTCATCAAATAATAAATATCAAATAAAATCATATAAACATATAGTAAAATATTATTATATTTTTTTAAAACGGTTTGGTTCGGTTTTACGGATTGGCTTGGTTTACCTTCCAAACCAAACTATAAATTTACGAATTGGTTCGGATTTGAAAATTTTCAAACCAAACCATTAAAAAAACCATATTTTCGGTTTGGATTGGTTCGGTTATGGATTGGTTTGGTTCGGTCGGTTTTTTTGCCCACCCCTAGTTAAAACAACAACATTTTAGATAATGTTACTAGAAATAACATATCAAAGCAATGGTTTATACGAATTGTCACCTCCATCCAAAGAATTATTAGCAACTTAATATCTCTGCTATATCAATGTATTAAATTTATTATAGCAATAATTTTTTATATTATTTCTTCAAAGTATTGCCTTTATGTAATCTTTTCAGTAAAATAATTTTTTGTTATTGCTATTAAACGCTATACACAACATTTTCTTAAATGTTGCATATTTAACATTGCATCATCCTCTTTTTGATACATTGATATACATATTATATATGTCAAAATTTATATAGATAGATTTTTTTTTAATAAATAGACAATCTCCAACAATTGTAGAAAAGAAATTTTTTTTCCAGACAATAAAAAAGCTATATATTTATATAAATCAATTTATATTTTAAAAACTATAGTGCCTAAAAAGATCTAATCATGGGAATGTAGATTTTGGACTAACATAATAAAATTTTTGCAGAAAAATCTGTCTTATTATTACATAATCTGTAGCTATCTTATAGGAAGAAAAAAAAAAAGATTCCTTTCCAAATAATAACAAACTAAATATTTATTTGATTTTTTTGGCAGTTTGGATTTATATAATATGATAATTTATAATTTTATTTGTGGCCAAACTGAAATTTATTCTGTTTAAATTGTTAGGTTTTTATTTATATTAGATCTGTAATAATAATTTATGAACAAAAATATTAATTTTTATTGATATAATATTTGTATTGATACCAATCCAATTTGAAAGTATTGCTGAAATAATACGGGATGAGAGTACCAAATCCGACATGCAATTTACAAAAGAAAAGTAAAGCTACAGTCACACGGTTTCTTTAAAAAAAAAAAAAAAAAATCTTATAAATATGGCCATCTCCACCTATTTCACAGGTCAAAGCTCTTCTTCAAGCGAACTCTGCAAATTCCAGATCTCTAACTCTCAAGTCTCAAGGTGATCTCTCTCTCTCTCTCTCTGCCTCTGTATTCTGTGGGATGTCCTTTGCTTTTGTTGTCGTCTCTGTCTCTCTGTGTCTCTGTCTCTCTCCTCTGTATTGAGTCTCCCTTTTCTTTTATTGTCCTATAGTCGTTCTTGATCTATGAAATCCGAGGCAAAAAACATTGTAATTGACGTAGCATTTTGTAGATCGATGAAAAACTTTATGCATGTTGATGAGAAAACATATAAAAATTAGAACTTTATGCATGAAGGTAGCGTAATAAGATGATTCAGACGGACAGATCTGTTTTTACCTTCGTCAATTAGTTGGTTCTTTAGGAAAGACTTAGGTTTTAGGTTTGTTTGATGTTCTATCGTGATTTGTATCTGCGTGTATCATCGGATTTAAATTCCTGGATTTATAGGATGAAATAATAATTTTTGTTTATTCATGTTGCAATTTGTGTGAATCCGAAAACCCAGATTTTGGATTGTTGATGCACATGTTTCATGTGGATGGAAACTAATCTTTCAAATTCCCATCCTATCAAACATCCCACGAAAAATCTCAATTCCGTCGTATGGCTGGGTATAATGCATTTGTGGATTGATTGTATATATAGCCTGCCTGTGTGTTTTTCAATCGACCTTGCACGTGAATTATGCTGCATTGCTTTTCATAGGATAAAGTTGAATGTTTTGTTTGTTTGTGTTTCTGCCAATTACATATCATTCAAGAGTTGATGAAAAAGAAAATAAAAAAAAAGTGGGATCAAGATTGATTGTTGTGTTTGTTTGTGTTTCTGCCGATTACATATGCCGTTTAAGAGTTGATTAAAAAGAAAAGAAAAAAAAAGTGGGATCAAGATTGATTGTTGTGTTTGTTTGTATTTCTGCCAATTACATATGCCGTTTAAGAGTTGATGAAAAAGAAAAGAAAAAAAGTGGGATCAAAATTGTATATCTATTTACAAAGCAGTCTGTGATTAGGGATATGAAGGATAGCAAAAAAATTTTCTTTATGTTTTTGCTGCATTGTAGTTTTGTCAATGTGACTGATGGGATGTATAGAATGAGAATAAACACCTGAGATGAGCTGATTGGATGATTGCAAAATTCTAAGTTTATGTGAGTTGAACATTTGCAGTAAAGAGGACTGGATCTTCTTTATTGGTTATTGCCATGGGTAGTGCATTGATTTCATTTGATTTTGCTGAATTACTTTGGGTTAATCTGTTCATAGTATGATCACAAGTGGAAGTTGTCAACAACTGCTGAAAGCTCAACTCAACTAAGTCTTTTGTAATAACTACAAAAGTTACCTGCTTGTATGCCCGAGAAACACTAAAATTTCCCAGTGTAACAATTTAGTCATCTGATTCAATATTATGCTATTAAGGACAGCTAGGAACCCTTTTTATGGTCTACTCAATACTTGGTAATTGATATGAGCCCTTTTGAGATTACTTTTGATTGCTATGAACTGTGTTATGGAGTCCTTGTAAGATCTCATAGTTCTAGAATCTTGGACGGAGAATCTATTCTTTTTTATGTATGAAGTGTTATTTGGAGGACTTATAAAGAAGTGCTGATCCTGTAAAGCAAGGCAGGACCCTGTTTTTTCTCCAAGCTAAGCAGTTTTGATAATGGCAAATATATATATATATATATTAATTTTTTAGTTTTTCTTAGTGATGGCATGTAAGTACATACAGAGGTTGGAAAAAAAAAAAAAATCCCTTTTATATATTTCTTATTTCTTTACCCAAATGCACATCCTAAATCTCTTTTCCATGGAGAGCCTTTTAGTTGTTTGTTTGGATATTAACTCTTTTGAAAGTTTTAGATGACACTTGCAAATTTATAATTATGATTAATTTGAGCTACAAGAATCCAAGGACTTTCATCATCAATCAGTGCATTAATGTCTTTTACTTGCATGCAAACCTTCTTTGGGGTCATTTGTACATGTGATGAAAGTTCGATAGTCTTTTGCAAGGGTTATGTTATTATAGAGTTTTTATGTTGCTATAAATGAAGTTGATGATAAGTCCTAGGCTACTACAATTTATAAAATACGATTCTTGACAAATTTTTTGCAGTCTGTCAGGATGCTTGTATTTCTAACATATGTTGAAAATTTTCAGCATCTTTTTCAAAAATGGCCTTGGGTGGAACAGCCCCTCCAAGAGGAAGTGCTGCTGCTGCTGCAAGCATGCGTAGGAGGAGAACAACAAGTGGTGGAGCATCTGGAGGCACAACTGGAACCATGCTCCAATTCTATACAGATGATGCTCCTGGACTCAAGATTTCTCCAAATGTTGTTCTTGTCATGAGCATTGGTTTCATAGCTTTTGTTGCCATTCTTCATGTCATGGGTAAGCTATACTTCGTCCGAAGATAAGCACGATACTGCAGAAAAGGTGGAAGTGCTTTCAGCTCGCTCTATTATGATAATTAAGTCTGAAGTGCTTTCAGGTCACTCTATGATGATGATTGAGTTGTTCTTATAGCTCTTTCTGGGCATAGCAGGTTAATTTTTTTGTAGCTTTAAAGACCATAAAGAGAATTATATGCAACTCTTGGTTCAAATTTAGAGCCTTTTCCTTGGATAGTATACTATCAATTGAAAGGAATATTATCTATTTGGCTATTGCGGTTTATTTTACATTTGTGCGGGGAGTACAATGGGAGAGAGGAATTGAACTTTGGTCTATCTATTGTGGGATCAGCACTCACAACACTAGGCTAGAAGGATAACATCTAGTTGATTTAACTGTTAATGGTGTCATATTCTATACTACTCATTACAGTTTTTACCTTTTACCATTACATTAGGGGTAAGGATTCGAACATGATATATTTTACTGGAGAGACAATGAGAGATGTCACTAGGTGCCTTTGCTTGTTTGTGAGCAAATCACTTTGCCTTGAGGGCAGTCAGACAGTAGGATGCTAGTTAATGATGGTGATGGCAGTTTGCTATTTTAGTCCTTTGTGTGCGTGTGTTTTTTCTTTCCTTCTCTTTTTGTCGTTATTTGTTATTCTTGAGTGATATATTATATATGTTTTTTTTTATTTTTTTTATTTTTTTGCACTTTTCAAAAAGGTAGTATCGCTGAATGGGATATTTGCTTTTGAATAGATATGCCCATTAATCGGTTAGATTTTGAGCCCAGCTTTTCCTGACGTTTACGAGTCGAATCAATCTATATCATTGTCATGCTCCAAACTGAACCAAGGCCTAATCAAATGTCATGTATAACACTTAAAGCATTATATGTTGAAGCTATTCTCGAAAGGAACTATTTGGGTTGAAAAATTATTAGCCAATTTTAAATTTTGAAATCAGTTAATTAGATTCTAGAAATAATTGTATTTAGCAGCAGTAAAATAATCTTTTTATAAAATCATTTATTAATCCACTCTCATGAATAGATAATCTTTTACAAATAAAACAATACCATCAAGTATTTCATCAGGTAAACAAAGCTTTAAAGATTATTACAAATATGAGCTACCTAACTAGGCATTTTAAAATAATATTGGTTCTAAAAGAATAAAATCAGTTGTAAAATAAAATATAAATAATCCAGTAGTCTTAAATTCACTTCACTCCTTATCCTAATCTTCTAGTATTGCCCAAAACTCAAGTCAAACATTATTATCATTCAATCGTATTTGGAAAGAGGAAAGCAATGAGCCGAAACTCAGTATAATAGAAATACAAGTATGAACAAGATGACACTCATGCTTAAACTAATGCAATACAACAAACAATAAATTATTATTTTTAATTTAAAGTAAATAAGCAATACTAGAGCACTCACGTTCTGGAATAATATTTGAGAATCTGGGTATCTTGATTAATAGCATTACTCAGGAAGTTGATATAAGCAATATGGATACTTATATCTCTTATATCTAACCAAAAAGGAAAATAACTTTATCTAGAGTTCACAACCATTGTGTATCTCTATGCATCTTAATCCATAATATAATATGGCTTACCCAGTCCAATAAATGTGATCCATACTATATTACATCCCTTCAAGCTTAAGTATACGTTATTTGATACCGTTTGTCCTATCGAATACCCGTTAAGCCACCTATGAATTGTTATTGCATCATGATATACTATTGCATCATGGTAAGAGTGGTCTAAGCTCTTAACTACCGTGCCTGACTTCAAATAAGGTTGTCACTCTTCGGACTGAATTAAACGATACAAGCACAAACGACATTCAATTATTAAGTCATCTTTAAGTTTTTATTCATTTTTTATATACCTATCCTAGCACGCAATAAGCATGCCACTATGTACCTTTCATAGACTCTAGAGTCTAAAACAAAAGCAAAGATAGATCAGCTATCTATTCATCTGTTCAAAAATTAAACTCATGCAATAAATTAAATTAATTATTAATCTATATCAAACTTATATTAAAATCTATTTGATCAAACATTAAGTAGGAACCCGCCATGGCTATAAAATCACCCTATCATGATAAGGACAATTCTCCATTGTTTGTCAAATTATTTCTTTTCTTTTATTTATAAAGAATTTACTAGAAAATATTATCATTTATTATTCTCTTTCAAGTTTTAAATAATAAATGATAATATTTTAAATAAATTATTAACCTTTAGGAAAATATTCATTTATCTTGATAAATAACATTTGAAACAACATACTCCCTTTATTATTTAAAGTGTAATATACAACAATTACATCTAAGTCATTTATAAGTTAAATCTATATTAACTTAATTTAACTAAGTTGATTAGACTCAACTACTTAATTCATTTACTAAGTTATTCAATTATTTCTCTATATCCTTATCATATATCTTATACGATTGCAATTAGTCTTGTTCATTTAGCTTATTTAATTCATTAAGCTAAGTTGAACTTAGATTTGCTAACTAAGTTCATTTTATAAATTTAAATTTCATATTAAATCAAATTAATTAATGACCTATTAATTCATTTAACCATTCCTAATTATTCAAGTACCAACATATTACATCTTATTATTTATCTAGTCTTACTCGGTAGAATTTCTTGTTACTAAGTTTTAATCTTGAAATGGTCATAACTAACTTATTTTAACTCTAATTTTCATTTATGAATAGTTAATTTCTACCTACCTCAAACACTTTATCCATTTCCAAAGTTATTTCAAACATCTAAGGTCATTTAGGTTTAGAGATTCACGAATGATGGGTATAACTCAGCACGTGATTTTTATCATGAGCATAATCACACTTGTGATTGTGAGATTTTGAAGTTTAAAAACAACACAAGACTAACAAGGTTAGATTACTCGTGATTTTTCAAAACTTCCAAAATTGAGCTTACCATGAGTTAAATCAAGTCCGTGATTGCTCAAAAATTTTCAACCCAGGTACTAAGCCGTGATCACCCGTATTCACCAAAGCAACTTGAATCAAAGCTACTAAGGATTTTATCGCCCCCATGATCAAGAAAATTTCGGATATCCGAGCCTACTAAGGGTCGTGTCACACCCGTGGTTTGCTCCTATCAATTATTACGATTTCCTTGTTTCTTTTCTTCAAAAGTTAACTCCTTCATTACTTGTTTGCATCATAAGCTCAACATACAATTTATACAACTTATCTTCATAACTATCTATCACTTTTAATCATATTTCTGCTTTATAAAACTTTAAATCATTTTATCAAATCCTACACAACCTAGGTTTTAATATGAAAGCTCATATGTTATATGTTTACAAGTTTTATCTTAAACCCTACTTATTTTATGAACCAAGGTTGGTTACAATCTTATTTTGATGAGAAAATATATTGCACAAATGCTTCTCAACTTAGTTAAGCTACATTTAATAAGCGAAACTTGTTTTTGATATGTTTGACCTTTAATGTGCATATATGTGTTTGTGTTTGTATATGTGTTGTTCTCTATAGATTGTGTAGAACAAATTATCATGCCCTAGTCTGATCATGGCTTGATGGCGAACTTTGTCAAGGCCTCGATTGTTCCAATCGAAGTGTAAATTCAAGGCATGACAAGTGGAGCAAATCAAGAAAGCACATCCTTGGTTGTGGCCTTGATCGTGGAGTAAATCGAGGGCTCGATAAGTTTAACTCTAGGGCACAACAAGCATAAATCTAAGACTCGATGAGCACAGACTTGGTTACGGAGTAAATTGAGGAGCGACAAGTTTGAGGCACGACAAGTCTAGGGCATGTTGTTTAAAAAATAGTAGTTGTAACTTTCAAATTCAATGTTGTGGCTCTTTTGGGGGAAAATAGCTATGTTTTTAAAGCTGATATATATAGAATATTTTCAGGTCATTTTTAAAAAGAGAGAGAAAGAGAGTACAGCTTAACTTGCATATATTATGTAAAAATATACTCTGTTTGTGTTTATTTTTGTTAAGTGAATCCTGTCATTCATAAGTTTAGTGAGCCAATTTTGTAAACACTATTCACATGTTTTGTATAAATGTTTAGTGAAATCCTCCTGTGTTTGAGGTATTTTGTGAAGTTTTCGGTCGTGAGGCATTTGTAAAATCCTCTTCGCGAGGCTTGTTGTTTGAATGAAATGCGTGAAGTCCTTTTTGAGCAAGGCAATTGTGGATCGTGGAGAGTAGAAGGCGAGCCGAACTCCACGTTAAATCCAGTGTTATATTTTCCTTCCCTTATCTCTTTATTATTATTATTATTATTGTAATTATGTGTAAAAAGATAAAAGAGATAAGGGTTAGATAAGTGAGCTTAAAATCGATTTAAAAACCCAACTTGTGCCTTTCGCTTCCGCAATATATGCGTATAATCAAGCTTAGCTGCGGTTTACAATTTTTTTAACAATTTATAGATTCAATTCATTATATACCACAATCAAAACAAGAAAAAAAAAACTAAATTTATCTTTTCATTAAACACGTGGAATTTGATCTTCTCCACTACTCCTCCTCCGTAGTTGTTGTAGCTTCTTCATGCATAAACTATATCTTTTATCTTATGTGCCAACTTTAGTTTCTTTTATGATCATGTTGAATATTGAGATTTTGGGTTGAAATTTGAAAAATAAAAGAGAAATGAAGAGAAGAAGAAAAAGAATGAGAAATGAAAAAGATAGAAGAAGAAAAGAAATAAGGAAAGGAAAAAGAAAAGATGGCAGTAAGAAAAGGAGAAAAAAAAGAGGAAGGGATAAGATAAGGATTAAAGATATTTTTGGGTAGAGGTTTATGTTTAAACTTTTAGATAATTATCTTTAGCTCTTGAAATAATTAGAAAATAATTTGAGATTCTATATATTAGAAATTAATATCTTGAATCACAAATCTAATTTAGAAATTCAATTTGTAAGAAATTGATATTAAATTTGGGTTTGAACATAAAAATTGATAATTTTAAAGAAGTAGTTAATTTAAAAACTTATAGGGATTTTAGAAAATAAAACTTAACTAAAGTTCAAGAGTTTAAGAATTTAGAGAACATTTAAAATGTTTGTTTTAAGGTTTAGAGAATTTAAAATAGAAGAAAAGAACTTAAAATGATTGATTGGGAAGAATTTAATACTTTAGGACTTTGGGTCATAGAAAAAGGATAATTAAAAAAATAACAATTTGAATGAATATTTGAAGTCTCAATTTCAATTTATCCTAATTATTAAATTGATTACATTAATCTATCTAATTTTACTCTATTATTTACTTGTTTTACTTAACTAAACCATATCTAATTTAAATTTTCTAACTAAGTTTAAAACTAATTACCTATAATACTATTCAATTAAGCTATTCTAACTTAGTGAGGTAAGGATTTTGGATATTTTAACCATATTTTAAATGATTCCATACAAACCCTTAATGAACGAATTGTTTTTAATAATTTCGGGTTTTGGGCCAAACCGCTTTAAATTGGTTTGTTTAGGATCGAAACTGTTTTGAAAACACTTTATTAATTGATGTTGCTTATAAAACTAAACATTGATTTTCTAATTGATGAATATTATCTAAGAGTCATTTAATATTATATTATAGTAACAATTACATTACATTCTAGGTGTGCGTATTTGCTTCAAAGATTGTAATGATGTGCAAGACTACTTAAGAGATGAGACATGAACGTGAAGGAAGGATGTAGATTCAAAATATTATCTAAGAGTCATTTAATATTATATTATAGTAACAATTACATTACATTCTAGGTGTGCGGATTTACTTCAAAGATTGTAATGATGTGCAAGACTACTTAAGAGATGAGACATGAACGTGAAGGAAGAATGTAGATTCAAAATGTTGAGATTAAGATGAGAGAGAATAAAATAAAAGGGTAAATAGGGTATGATGAGATAAAGGTGAAGGAAAAAGGATAGGTTGAAAATGTTGAGAATAATACGAGAGAAAACAAAATAGGGTATGATGAAATGTTAAAAGATTTGAAATTACATAATATCATCTACTTTTTCAAACTTTTTAATTAGAATGAGTCAAATCGAACTGTAAACAATTTAGAATCTTCTTAAATTAGATTGTGAAGTAAATCAAAGTACAAAAGAGTTCTATTGTATGGCTTTTGTTTTGATTTGATGAACAGCTACTTATGCGAATGCTTTAAACCAATAGGTATGGAGGAGGAAAAAAAATAAAGAAAAAAGAAAAAGAACAAACCAACAATGACAGTGGAAACTAGATATTTAGCTCAAGTTATAAGAAATGATATATGAGGTCTTACCTACCCTTTGCTTGTATCCTACTCTACACGTTTTGGAATTAAATGCTATCTTTTCATATTAAACTTAGGTGTATACACTAGCTTACAAAAATCTAATGAAATATTTTAGTATATTTCTATGATGAAATTCTTGAGTATATTGTCAGACAGCCTATTGGTATCCTAATATATCGAGTATATATATATATATATATATATATTAATTTAGTAATAATTCAATAATTTAACCATATAATTGAATCTCATATTTCTCATAAACGCATAAATCGTGAACTTGCAATCTATGGTAAGGTTTAGGTTCATTCCTTTAAAACATAGAACAACACTGGATCCATTATAATTTTTTCACTAGTACAAGAATAAATGATAAAATATATAATACAACAAAACAACTAAATTTTGAATTTTTACTTAAGGTAAAATAGGTTGTAAATTTAGGATTATTTGCTCATTGTGCAATAAATAATATTGATTATAATTACATAAAAGGAAAATTCGTGGAGATTGTAAATAAATAGTATAACAAATCCATTGGATATATGTATGCATTGAGTTCTTTCCTTTTTATTTAATTAGTTATTTTATTTTTCGTTCACCTACTATATAATTGTAGAATTAAATTAATATATCGACATGTAAAACGTGTATATAAAATGTCATACATTCGTGATCCTATGGACCACAGAATTTGTCATATATGTTAATATCCGTGGGCATCATATTTATAACTGGAAATAAGTAATATTGAGTCAAAATTATGATGAAAGCTGCATTGGTGATTAATGATAGGGAATTCAAACTTATACTATTCCTGCTAGAGGATGGCATTGATAGAAAATTTACAATGATGGTTAGTGAGAAATTCCTAAAAGCTTTTTAACACTTTCTGAAAATAGAATATTATAAAGCATTATCTTTGACTAATAGTTTGGAGAGAAGGGTAAATAGGCATTCTACCTTTAACCGCCTTTTGTGTGAGCTCTTAATCTTCTATTATTTAAATCCTTAACATTTTCTAATTTTTTTCAAAAGGATTTTCATCAACTTTATTAAAATTTTCCATTCCTCTTTGACATGTGCCAATTCATGATTGGCTTTAAGGGGTCCATCATCTCCCTAAATTACAACCATTATCAATGAAGAAAAAAAGGAAAATGGATCGATCATTATCAATAGAAATGAAGACAGTTGAATTACAATAACTGGGATTATAGTCTAAATCTACATAGAAAACAAAGCAAAATTAAACAACTAAGATAATGCTAGAGTTTAAGGCAATATGATAAGAATCATGGAACAAGATGGGAGTTATAGGTAATTGAGATGGACTATCGACAATACAAAAGTTCATAATCTAAAAGCTAAGAGGCTGACTGAGCCAACTAACGCGGCCAATTGACATAATCTTCACGAAGACCTTAGGTCAAATGGACCACATTGCCAACCAAGCTCGGTTTCTACGACTTGCGCCATCTACGTCTTCAACGATTAGTTCATATAAGCCGTCAGTTTTATTATTCTACCTAGACATCTCTCCGGTCTAGGTCAGACTCAAACTTTAACCCGACCCAAAGATTATGATATGAACCTCCCAACCTTCATGGTAGGATGGGTCGGATCGTAGACCTAGAACTAGGCATACGAGCTATGGCCCATGAGCCGGCTTGTTTACCAGCTTAAAAAAGTGAGTTTCAGCCAGTTTTTTTCAGTCCATTTAAATGCGAGTCAAATTGGCCTTGCTCGTTTAGCCCATAGGCCAAAGCGGGTTGACCAAGATTTAAAAAAAAAAAAAGTTTAAGAATAAGAATAATATAATAGTATATTAGTGATTATTTATGGTATATTATAGAAAAAAATAGATTGATACATGAATCACGAGTATTATAACTTTTTTTAAGTATATATTTATTGATTTAAACATAATATAATATTTAATAAACCATTTTTAAAACTTGTTTTTATATATAAGTAATTAAAATTGTAACAAAATTAATCTTTAATATATTTAAATCCCAAAATATATAAATATTCTAATTTTTACATAAACTAACATAAAAAAAACAAAAATAAAAAAGTAAAATAATTGCATTTAGCCCACAGTCTGGCCCACTTAGCCTATAGGCCAAAGTGGGTCGAGCCTGGGCCTATAAATTTTGATCCCTTTTAACCTCTAGGCTGATGCTGGCTTGTCAAGCCCGGCTTGCCAGACTCATGTGCCCACCTCTACATAGATCCATCGATTCATGAGACGAGTCCAATTGGGTTTGGCTTTTTTTTTAATTTACAAACAAAAATATAAATCTACAATTTTCCTATAAATATGAAGTATGTTGAATGAACATAATGTATACATTGCACGTATGAAATTTGAAAAAAAAAAAAAAAACAACCTGGTAAAGTTGAGAATACTATCAAATAGATTAAATTTACATGTACATGGTCTGAATTTATTCCTCATGTGCACGTTGCATAGCTAAATTTCTGACATTCGCATGGAAGATGAATTCACAAATCAACATTACAGCATGCCATTCATAAAGCAAGGCTAGGCAATAGGCATAGCCATGACATGAGGCTTGTACTAAAAAGACAAATGTGTCATGTTATTTCACTACTCTCCATTGGTTTTGCGTGTGAATGAGTCTGTCAAGTGGGGTGATGGAATTGTGCATGTGTTTGTACGGACATTTGCCTTTTGGTGTTATTATTATTTTTTTTTTTTTTGGATTCATTGGTTCGGCTGACTCCTCAGAATGGACCCGATAGATCCACAAGCGGAGTCTTATCTACCATAGTTGGTCTGAATCTGATCCTAATTTGGTCTCGACCCAGAAAGATATCTAACTCTACCTCTTGAGCTTGGTAACACCCACCGTAGTGTTTCAACATTGGGCAACTTCTTGGTTACAGGCATGTGGTTGCTCTACAACATCATGCTAGGACGACTATCTTTAAATAAATTGAGCATGATCTCTTTCACCTAATATCTAAAATCTAAGCTCCTGCACTAACGAGATTTAGTATTTGCAAAGGGGATTAATAGCTCGCTCAAACCTGTCTCTTAAGTGCAAGCAATGAACACCATTACAATTTTCATAAGCAGGAACGCTCTCAATGATAAAGACAAGAATAAGAATAACCCTTTGAGCATCTTCGCAAGTTTCTAACAGCTCTATAATTTCTTACGCTTCATGACATCTGTACACACTCCAATTCTTTCCATTTAATGCTTCAATTAATATCATATTAAGCTCACAAATTATAATAAAAAATAAAAAATAAAAGTTTTATATAAAAAATAATAAAAATATAAATAAATGGTCATTACTTATTTTAGTTATTTTGAGCAGTTAGGTAAGCGAGTAGGTGAACATGTTAAATATCCATAAATATCTAGCATAACCCAACTTGTAACCCAACTTCGCTCCATGCCTGCACACATCCGGAATCCAAAGTCCGACCTACGCTCCAGCCTTTCATCCATGTGCGTGCATCAGACCAGGTAAGTTGATTTTGATTTTTTTTTTCATTTAATTAATTAATCAAATAATTGAATAACTTGAAAAAAAAAGACCTTAAAAAGAATAACGAAAAAGAATAAAAACATAAAAATGATTTAGAATAGTTAACCATCTTGCATTGTAAATAGCATAGGAAATGATAAAAATAGAATAAAGAACATGAAAGGGATAATAAATAGAAATAGATAAAAAGAAGGAAAAATTTTGTCATCTAGCAAAATTCCAATTTTCTTAAATAAAAAAAATGATAAACTGGTAGTATATAGGAAACATGAAAACGGAATATCTTTTCAAAACTAAAAGTTAATGAACTTATATTGAAAAGAGTTAAAAAAAATTAAAATAAACCAATAAGCTAAAAATTTTATAAAAGAACTATATGTTATTTGATTCTAATTAATAGGTACATTGACACTATCGGAACGACATAAAATTTGAAAAATTTATTTTTGTTTCATCATCTTTTTTGTATATATTACTACTATGTTATTTCTTATAAGCATTAATTGGTTTATTATTAATTTGTCAATAAAATTGTAAATGTTGCAATTCATGATATTTGATAATTCTTTTAGCATTAAAAGGATGAAATTTTGATTTATGAATTTTAAGTGGTAACCATATGGTTTTAATAGGGTAGTCCCTGAATCCAAAAATTTCTGGTTCACTAAATTTGGTTTTAAATCAAATTTTTCGTAAATTAGTAGCTAAGTTAAGATCAACCGACTCATTGATTTAACTTATAATTTTTTTTCCTATTTCACTCAGGAGAAAGTTTTATAAAATTTAAATTTTTTTAATTCATAGTCGATGGTTCGTATTATATGGGTTCGGGTTTAATATGAATCGGATTAAAAGAAATAAAATTTGAAATGAAAAATCTAAGCTTGACAACATCTCTTATGATCTCCTACACTATACCATGTACACAATATATTAATGAAATATAAGCACGTCAAGTCCACCGATACTCCATCTCCTTAACAACTCTATTGCATTGTAGCACAAGCTACCATATTATACATCACTTGGTCTTCAAATGACCAACTAGGTTACTAAGACCTTTGCTTCCAGACAACCTTTGTCCAAATTATTGGTGAATAAGGCTCAAGACCAGCTAACTAAGTTGAGCTCATACAATCAAACAAGTTTCCATGACTCCACTTATTAATAGGTTATATTCAAATATTTGTCGACAAGGTTAAAAGCCCTAAACATCTAGGCACTCCCAACTAGGATAACAAAAGTCCTTAATCACATTTATTCCCTGGTCATTAATGGACATACAGAGATAGCCTTTGTCTCCCCACAGGTAAAATAAGCCTTTTAGTTGGGTATGGATCCTGTAATATAAAGATAAATATTTCATAATGAAAGGCAAATGTGTCATTTGTTATAAAATAAAAGGGTTCTATGGTCAACCCTAATAAATAAGATATATAAGAATCATCCCTCACATTAATGATGGTCAACAAATCCTTAAAGATAGTAAATCTTCAATAAATTATGATAAAGGGAAAAAGTTGTTATATGTTGAAAAAAAGAGGGTTTTATGGTCCACCTTAGTATTAAGTTGATGGTTTTGTCTATCATCTAGAGATGTTTGAAGAATAGCTTTTTGACAAATGGTCTCTAAGTCGCCGTCCTATATGTGAAAGTTGTCGGTGTAAAACTCTCGGACTTTTATGAAATTTGTAAAAGCCGATAAGAAGGCCACCGGCGAAAGGACAAAGGCCGCCAACATTAGATTAAAAGCCGTCGACATAAGTGTCAGCTTTCCTACCCGAAATTTTATTATAAATATAATTTTAGGGTTCGTATTTCTCATAAGTTCTTCCTTTCTTTTTGACCAGAGAGTGTCTGTTAGGGTTTTAAGAGTGCTTGAGAGGGAAATCTGAAGGAAAACAAGAACTTTGATCCAAGTAAGTCGATATAATCAAGATTTGTGCAGATTTATATAGAAACAACATCTTTCTCATAGATTTTTGTGTTTTTGAAAGAGTTCTTTAGAAAAACCCTAGTTTTCAATTAGGATATGTTTTTCGGGGAATCGATCAAGGAGTAAGATTTGAATAAGTAAGTTACATCTTCTTTATCGTAGATTTGAAATGAAAAGATTATTTTCGACGGATCGTGCCTATTCTTATAGATTTTCAAATCTAGGGTTTTTGTGAAATATTTGGTATTTGTGGAGTTTTATGCGATTCATTGTTGTTCTTGAGGATTTTTGTGGAGTTTGATCAGAGTAGATGATGCGGATATCGGAGATTTCTTGTTAGGTTAGGGTTTATGGAGAATTCATGACTGATAGGATATATTGATAACATGTTTATATCTGTTGATGTATGTATATATGTTGTAATAGGATATTTGGAGTTTGTGGAATCGTTGTTGGTGATGATATAGGAGTTTGTGGAGTTCGGGTTGTCTTTGTTGTTGATATCGGATTTGAGAATTTGGGTTGTATTCCTGAATTTGAGAAAGGTACAACCAATCCTTACTTGTTGTTTTTGCCTGTAAGTTTAGTATTGCTTGATTGGTTGTAGGGATAGAACTTTATAATAAACTTAATTCTATTCGGTTTAATATTTGTATGCTTGGTTGTGCTTGGCTTTGACCAGTAAAGACCTGGCAGATAATAATACTGGTGAGGCACCCTGATGATCTATGTGTGAGGTTGTCCCGAGTGGACTCGTGCATAGAGATGATTATAGTAGAATTAGGGAGAAACGGGGATGTTTGGGGAGTACCCACTCATCCATATATGCATATAATTATCTTATTTTTAAAGAGTTAGTTGTTTTTCAAAAGGAGACTGAGTTACTTTGAGTTCGGGACTAGAGCATACATAATTTTGAACTGTGTTGATTTGCTGACTATAAAAATATAACAAACTGATTGTTTGCATTAGATTAAGTGCATTTGATATATATAGCTGTTACGTGTGCATTTGCATTTGCTTTAAAGGATTGGAGTTATCGTACTGGGCTTCGCAGCTCACTTTTTAAAATTTCAGGTACAAGTGATGAAGACATCGTATATGATCTTTTAGGTTATGATCTGATCTTTGATCAGGGAGATGGTGATAGTGGACCTGACTACCCAGTTGAGAGTTAGATTTGCAGTTTACAGGTTCATGGAAGGAGAGAAGTGTTTAGATATATTAAAGACTTGGAAATTCTCTGTTTATGTTTTATGTAAAGACTTTAGGATTTTATGTTGTAGAAAATTCTAGGTTGTAAAGAAGGTTTTCATGTGAATTGGTAGTTTAGCTTAGTTGGCTTGGTATTACCAACTTGTATGATTGTTTTAAATCAGAAGTTTGTTCAGAAGCTATGGTCCAGGTTATACAAGTTGTGTTGGGTACTCTATGAGATACTTTATGTGTGTTTACAGGTGATATTTAAAAATTTATGGATATTAGAGCCTTAGCATATCCTATTCAAGATAAGACACGTGGCGGGTTGTAATGCCTTATTTTAGGGAATTATAGATCCTGTGCTAAATTGGGACATTCTATCAATTCGATTCAAAGTACTATATATCTAGTTTGTTTTGGAAAAGAATAATAGATACCCTTGGTCACCTATCACTCTTTCTTGGTCAAATCGAGCAATCGTAGCCATTTCACTAGCAAAATAGGTCATCGTTGGAGTATAGATCCCATGCATAATTAGGATACTCATTCAATTGGGTTAAAAGCCTTATACCTTCGATTTGCTCTTAATAAAGGTAATAAGGCCCTATTACTCACTTATTGCATTTGCTTATTGACAAGCAAAATTATATAGTCTTAGCTTTCTTACTGGCAAAATAAGGCACACCAACTAGGCATGATCCTATGTTTAACAAGAACAATTTTTAAGGCTTGTATATCTAGTCTATACCTGAAAAAAAAAAAGTAGAAATCATGCATCACCATCCACTTTAGTTCTATATTAGCTACACAAGGCATTTGTCCTCACCTTTCATGCGGGCATAGCTAGGAACTCACTTTCCTTTACAACTTAAATATCAAGCTTAAACCCTACTTCATCTTCATAGGATGCTCCGTCAACTAGAACCAGACCTAAATGCCTTGAATACTCCTAATCTCACATCTTTCAGGGCGAAATTCACTTAACAAATCAAAGAGAACAGAGCAAAGAGAGGAAGAAAATAAACACATATGAGAGTACATAATTTCATTTATCTATAAGTTAAGAGGCACTTACAAAATGAAGGTTACTACACTAACCTAGGCATACATTGTACATAATCTAAAGCTTTAAGTACAACTCGTTAACCATCATAAGTTACATAAAATTCTAAGTTCTAGTGTTTTTTTTTTTTTTTTTTTTAGTTTATACACTAAAAGTAGGCACTGTGCTGCTTCCTAATGCTTGCAATGTAAGCAATTAATGTACCTATCCTCTCAGTTCATGCATAAGCTAATTCATCTTCATAACACATGCTTATTGAATAGGTAGGTTATTCAGTGCGCTACCCACCCCCCCGGTGGTTGCTCTTCTACAAAACCTAAGGGAATGGAGAATTGATGAAACATCGAACCTGCTCCCTTTAGCACTAAAGGATCATGAAGTCTCTAACCATCAACCATTTACATTACTCTTTCCTTTAAAGTTGCATACCCCTTGGTTGACTAGAGATATGACCAAAACATTATTTAGCTTACCAAAGGAGTTAAGGCTTGCTAAAGTATAACAATTGACGATTATAAGTCAAACCTTGAACTAGGGAAAGAGAAATGTATTAGCTTTAAATCTATAGACTAACCCATAAGAGCTTACTTAATGGAGCTCTTTCAACAAAAAAACATACTATGCTTAGAATGGGCCACACTTTTAATAGTTAGCCTCCATATCTAACCTTTGAGAAGTAAGGAAGTCTCCATCATCCATTCCATTTCCCTCCTAGTCAGAGTAATGATCGCTACAATAGGGACAATCAGACTATTTCCTTCTCCTTCTAATGAGACTTCACACATCTCAACCTCTTCAACCACCAATAAACTCATTATAGAAAATGAAAGTCCCATCGTCGCCTCTAAGGAGAAGTAGGGCTAAGGACATTCTCATCCTTGATTTTATGAAAATCAAAATAGAAAGTAATACTTTCAAAATTAAAAAAAAAAAAAAGAAAAAGAAAGGAAAAGGAAAGGAAAGCTCTTAGAGATCAAATTAGATTTTTAAGAAAAGAATTTTGAAAACTAATACAAGAAGAGGATTTGAAGCTTTTTATTAATAAAGGCTAAAAAATAATACTGTAGTAGATGAATAGACATAGCTTAACACATTCCAAGTGTTGAGGTTAATTCCTTCACTTTAAGTAATCTATAAGCATCCATGGACTAGATTCAATTAAGCCCAGTTTGTTGGTTCGCATCAAAATAAGGTAAAGGCACCCCCCAACCTAGCTCACCTTCGAGTCAAACTTCTCCTAACATATCTGTCTAGGAACTTGCTATAAATTAGTGAAGACTTAACATTATTTAACTTGACAAATCAAGCCTCTCAACTTAATAAAAACTTTTTGAAAACCTAACATGGTCAAACTCACTATAACGGTCTCACTAAGTCTCTTCAAAGACCTTATAATGTTGTACTTACCATGACAAGCCTCTTCAAGCTCCATAAGGCTTTGCAAAGATCTGAAATGCTCTAACTCACCATGACCATTCTCTTATAGCTTAGATTAACCTCTTGGGCTAATAATAATTTGAATATCCAAATAATTATAATTTAACTACAATTTTGAATCTTTAATTTGCGTAAGTTCTCGGTTTGGGGATCATAATTTTGCAAGATTATAGCTCATAACTGCATTGTTTTGATTTTTCTTTTAAATTTTTATTTTAAGGGGCTATTTTTAAATTCTAATTTACTTGATTTCGACATTTGAGTTGTTTTTGAATTTTCTAAATTTAGGTTTCCGGTTTAGGACTAATTTGAGAATGTTGAGAAATTCAGTAGTTTAAATTCATATGTGACTTTGGCTTTATTAACTTCATTTGATTTTTATTTCTCATGACTGGTATCTGGATCATTTCAATTTTCTCCCTTTAAATAAAATTTAGGATCCAAAATTTTACTTGGTGTTTGAATGACTGATTTATGTATGTTTGACGTGTAAGGCTCCCTCCATTTGTTGGTGATTTGGTTCTGCGTGTAAGCTCATTTATATTAAGATTGTTTCCTCTTAAGACTTTATACCTTAGCATGTAACCATTGAGTCTTGAATTTTCTTCTTCCCCACTTTTATTTATCAATAACCCTATCCTATTGCATCTTATTTATTATCAGTTATTATCGTACATCCAAACATTATAGTTTCCATCCTCGATTTTATAGGATTGATGTTTCATATGACTTAGTACGTATAGCCACAAGAATGATTTGGTAAATTGTGACTCTTCATTAACTCAAACTCGCCTATTGTGACTAATGAATTGACTATTAGACATGATTCATTACTTGACTCAACAAATGCTAAATTGATAAGACACAAAGACCATATATGACTTTAAGATGATGTGGCATGATAACCCAATTCAATACAGACATGAGCCACCACGAATTTGCCATTCCATTTTATCTGTATATGCATACTATTGAGCATATAGAACACATTATCCCAGTCATCTTTTAATTGTCAATTGCATTTGTTTATACGCTTCTTGCTAGTCCAACTCAATTATGTATAATTGATCCATATATTATTATTATGTAATAATCTATCATTGATGGTATTATAGGGTTCTTTACATAAACAAATTCCCCATTAACTTCGTTTGAGTGACGGTATATTATTTTGTTATGGTTGTGTTATCATCTATAAATTACAAATGTTTGGTTAGTTCATATAGCTTTAAGTCATCTTTAGTGTTCAGCTTTAATATTTTAGTTTTCATGATGCACTAAACTTTTATAAATGAGTCGATCGTCTTGGCTAACTTATGTGTATCATAATTAACTATTGAAGATTGGATTTCATAATCTTTTATTCAATCCTTACAATCTCTCTTAACCAAAGGTGAGGAGAGATATTATTTTATTATCAATTATCAACAATAGGGTACAATGTATTGACTAATCCACCTATAACAGTATGTTATGCCTAGTTTTTGAAACTAAACTTGCATTTTTGGTTCCTAACCATCTTTAATTTCATCATCACTATAATAAATCCATTATGGTTCCATCCCTAAGCCTCCTTTTGGTGTCACTTAACATCCCTCATGTCTCTTTATTTATCACCTCAAATTCTTATTCATTCGTGGTCGGGGTTCATACATCAACGTGATTGTATTAATCGGTTCTAAAGAATATCATTGGTTTAATACTGACGAATCACTACACTTAGTGTTCTTTTTATCTATACCAATTTAATTTAGTTTTGATACTTAACTAGCCAGATAGTTTATTAGTTCTATAAGAAAGTATATTTCTTCTTTAATAGCCACTTGATCTGGCTTCCTACAGTTAATTACACAACCTCATGTGTCTATTTTGCTATTCTACCAAAGTTAAGGAAGTGACTAAGATATTATATAGATCCTTTCTTGCGCAGCTTTTAGTTTGAGTAATGAGTAATTAACCCCTTGTCTTCATAAGTAACCTTGATACCATGCTCTTATTATCATTCTTTACATGATATTTATCAATCAACTTAGTGCAATCAATGGTCTTGTTTTATCTTTCCAGACCACAATCCTTACCTACACTTTGTACTTGTAATTTCCTCTAGCAAACAATTGGTCATTCAACGCTCGTAAAAACATTTCATTAGTTATTCTGAGTTACATCATCACTTCATGTGGACCAATCAACCACATCTTCATTAACATTCTCCAAATAAGATAATTACTTATATTTCTAGATTTTACTCGATCTAGTTCACTCACATTAATTCCTATGGCGAGCAATGGCAATTATGATATCTTCATGAATTCATTTAAACTAATCACCATAGCAAGCAAAGATAATTTATTACTCCTTAGGTATATAAATCATATCATTTAGCCATATGTACGTCTACTGGATTTTACCACAATCACCTTGATGACTCAAGTAATCCATTTATTAGCTCCTCTAGAGCCCTAACCTGTATTAATTAGAATCCATATATATGAATCACCCTATATACATCATTACTTATATATCATCATTTGTGCATTATTTATAACAATATTTCTTACTAGTTTCAATATCATATTTCATCAATATCTCCTTATAATGCATTAAAATGGGAGTAGCCATTATAAATGAAGCCAACTTTCAGTCTATTCAGATAATTCTATCTCATAAGCTATAAACAACCAATCATTCAATTATAACAACCACCCATCAACTAAAACCTTATCTACATTATTTACTTAACTAACATAACTAAGTTTGAAGTTCCAAAATAATCCTAAAAACCTCGTTGTAAACTTATTAATTCAGCTACATTTACTCCTGGAATCTTATATGTCAACCATCTTAAACTCATTGCTTTCCTATCTTCTTTAACATATTAATTACTAAGTTGTTAAGATACTCATAATCTCGTAGTGTAAGGGGGTAGGGAGTTTCTGAAAATGTGAAAATGCACTAGAAAATACTTAAGGTAGGGGTGAGAGGGAGGAGGTTGAGTATTTCCATAAAAAGCTCAATAATTAATTTTAATGTAACAAATCAAAATTAATGTTAATGGTAGCAAATAATATAACAATAGATTATAATATGAAATATAAAAGCTATAGGAATAGAAAATTTGAATCCAGATTTAACGTGGAGTTCGATCAACTTCCTACTTTCCATAGTCTATTAATGCCTCCAAACGATGACTTCATCACTACTTTATTGGTCTCCAAATAAACATGCCCAAGTTGAGCGATACACCACTTAGGAAAGAAAATATTTCCTTTCTCTCTCTAGATGCTCATTGATAAATAGTAAATACAAGAATAGAGCACTAGAATATTTTTCTCTTTCTTTCGAGATATTTACAAGTTAATGAGTAAGAAAACGAGAAAATTAATGATTTTTTTGTTTGCAAATAAAGGCACTTTCAATTCACACTTCTCTTCTTGAATCTCCCATGAACAGAGTATATATATAACCATAAAAAATTCAAATGTTTGTTAGCGATAATGTCTTTAAGTCGTTAAACATTAAATATGTTTCAATGACTTTTTTTGTCACATTGGTTCGTTCTTTTAAATTGTTACACCTTAATGTGTCACACCTTATCTTTTGCCCTTGACCAATTTTGTGCTCATATACACTCCATCGAGCCTTGAATACAAACTTATCGTGTCTTGAACTTGTCGCGTCTTGGACTTGACCCTCGATTAAGACTGCTCTTCTTTGATCTTGTTGAGTCTTAGATTTTGAAATTCTCGCAACCTAAACAATGAACTCATCGAGCTCTCGATGAACCTTGCGACGAAGCATTTTACATGTTTAAATTTGTTGAGCTTTAATCTTAAGCTTGTTGCACGTTGATTACTGACTTATCGAGCCCTCGACGTAACCCACGACCACTGCTTGCTTAATGAATTCGCACTTGCTAAAACCTGCAAAAAACTCCACAGAACAACACACACAAAATATATATTTTCTAACATATTGATCATTATGTTGTTCGATTAGTTAAGTGTAGTTTAACACAATTGAAAATTGTGCAACTAATTTTATCATCAAAATCCATATTAAACTTACAAGTTCAATAATCTCTCCCTTTTTTATGAGGATAATTATGCACAATTAACCCTTGCTAATTCAGTATCTCCCCCTCAACTAAGCATTTAAGTTTCAAAGGAATTTTCCTAGATTTGATTATAAAGACTTGGCGCTTAATTTTAGGGAAAAGCACACTACATTAATTTTTCATTGTCCTTCTCTTGTATTAATCAACACAAAAACATAAAACATACTACAGGCATATTAATTGTGCATACAACATCTCTCTCCTCCTTTGGACTCATAAAAAATAAAACACATTTCATGCATGTTACTGGTGCAAACATCTTATCTCTTCCCCTTTGGACTCATAAGAAAAATCAATAACATAAGTTGCTTCAACCAATGAGGACTTCACAGCATTCATTCAACACAAAACAACTACCTCACAAAGAGGACTTCACAACAGGTACCTCACTAGAGGACTTCATAGATGCCTACACATACGCAAACTGCACAAATGCCTACACACATGTAGAACTTTACAGACGCGCCTCAACACATGAGGACTTCACTCAATGCCTTAACAAAGGATTTCACATTGCCCGATAATAGAGGACTTCGCCGATTGGCTACATGTGTAGGACTTCACATTGACTCAATACTCGAGGACTTCACTAAAACACTCAAACAAAACATGTGAATAATGCCTTACAATATTAGCTCACTAATTTCATGAATGGCACTTATTCACTTGATAAATGCAAATACAAAATGAGAGAGGATTTTCACAAAATCTTATCCTATTAAGCTCTACTCTCTTCTCTCTTTTTTATCTCTTCAAACAACATTTCTTTGCTACATTCAATATTTTAACATGTCTCTCCCCCTTTAATTGTGCATTCCATACTTCTCTCCCTTTGTACTCATAAAAAAAAAAAGCACTGGAAAATACTCAAGAGGGGAATAAATTGAGTATTTGCCCCAAAAAGCTCATCAATTAATTTTAATACAACATTTCAAAATTAATGTTAATGGCAATGGATAATATAACAATAGATTATTATATGAAATATAAAAAAGATGGTGCTAGAAAATTTGAGTCCAGATTTAATGTAGAGTCGACTAACTTCCTACTCTCTACGGTTCACTAATGCCTCCAATCGAGCCCTTCACCATCACTTTATTAATCATCAAATAAACACGCTCAAACTGAGTAATGCACCGCTTTTATAATACTTAGGAAATAAAATATTTCCTTTCTCTCTCTAGATACTCACTGATAAATGGCAAATACAAGAATAGAACATTACAATATTTTTCTCTCTCTTTCAAGACATTTACAAGTTAATGAGTAAGAGAATAAGAAAATTAATGATTTGTTCGCTCACAAAAAAGTCATTTTCAATTCGCACTTCTCTTCCTGAATCTTCTAAGGATAGAGTATACATATAACCTTTGAAATTCAAATGTCCGTTAGACATAGTGTCTTTAAGTTGCTAAGCATTAAATGCACTTCAACGGATCTTTTTGCTCCACCTTAATATTTGCCGTGCCTTAATGTGTCGGGTCTCCTTTTTACTCGACTAAGTCTGTGCTTATATGCATTCCATTGAGCCATGTATATAAACTTGTGGTACCTCAGACTTGACGCATCTTGAATTTGTCGCGCCTTGGACTTGACCCTAACCCTTGACCGAGAATATTCTTCTTTGATGTTGTCGAGTCTTAGATTTTGAATTTGTTGTGCCCTGAATAAAGAACTTACAGAGCCCTCGACATAACCCATGACCATCATTGTGCTTAATGAATCTGCACCTGCTAATTCTTGCAAAAAACTCCGTAGAACAACACAAAAAAAATACATATTTTCTAACATATTGATCATTATGTTGTTCGATTACTTAAGTGCAGTTTAACATAATTGAATAGTTAACTATGTAACCAATTGTCTCATCAAAATTTACATTGAACTTACAAGTTCAACAGGTTCCTCTAAGGGATTCACCATGTTTGACATCTCTCTTAACCATCTACTTCCTCAAAATAAGAAAAAGCAACATTTCGATTCAGTCTAGTGATTTCAGCCCATCGAGAAGGAATAAGAAATTAACATGCACAATTCACCAACAAGCTTGATGACCATTATTGCACTTAATCAAGGCGATATGCAAAAATTCGAGGGCCCTCCAACAAGTCAGCCACTTCAAGGCTAGAATTCTATAGTAAGGGTTGAATGTTTGAACTATGACCTGAAGCTTAGTTTGCCCTTGGACTCTTAGGAGGCATGAGCAAAACAACTCCTTTTGACACAGTCATAATAAGACCAGGGTCAATTATTGATGGTGTTTTCTTAATCGAGCATTCTAGCCTAAGACTAACTCATGAAGACCTTTTTATTAGAATAGAAAGTAGACTATCATGATAGGTGGCACCACTTTATAGATTGGCCTCCACTAGCCTCCTCCTATCCCCTTACTATCCAACAGATTTCAACGAGTCACAAGGATGTAACCTGGCATCATTAGTCATCATCCTCCTATATATATCTACATGAAGTATAAGATAAGGATCATCTCAACGCCTATCATCATCATCATCATCATCTATCTCTCATTACCCTGTATCCATTTTCATTAACTAAATCCTTAGTTTGATAACTAGATAACTTTACCTTTTCATACCCTTTCTCTTCATTAATTCTTATCTCTATAGTCCTCCACATACTAAGTGTTGAGTGCTTGCACTAAGACTTCCCCTTGGCGCTCTTATATCGTGTTTGCTACCTTTGTAAACCTACTCCACTCATGGCACTAAATGGCCTATTACATTGAGCTGAAGACACCATTGATGAGAATATAGTTCCAATAGCAATGAAAGTGTGTTGGTTAGACCTTTGGATATTACCTACCTTATCTCTATTTTGATTTCATTGCTGCTAGTTTATGGCAATTTCAAGTGATAAGCAATTGCTTTCCCTACGCCCTCTTAGTCTTCCTTTTCATGTTAGATCTTAAAAATATTAATCAAGATTTATTTAGGTTTAGAAAATCTTATATTTCATGTTTTCATTATTAATCTAATGGCCATTGTTTAACATTTTTTTTAATATGATTTGCAAGTGCAATTTTAAGTCAGAAAGGGAATTGCAAAAACTCTTATAATCTAGTGATATGAACACGAGTCTTTTAAAATGGACTTGATTTTATTTCCCTACCATTTATAATAGATAATATTAGAAAAAAGGGAAAAGCAATATTAGAAAGGGAACTAAAATATGTTTTCTCTATTTTCATGTATTGAAATAAAGTTTAATGAAAAGAAAAAGAAAAGATATTTAGCCATCCAAATATTGTGTGTATATGCATAATTCACTAGTACATATATTGAAAACTAAGTCAAACTTTTGATTTTGGATGGATTTGGCCAAAAAATATGATGATTCTTACAAGTTATAGTTCTTAAGGTGTGATCATGAAAATGATTTTTTTTTTTAATTGGGGCAATAAAAAAAATCAAATCAATTTACCAAAGTTAGGTGTGGAATTACATAAAATTTGGGAACAGCATTTAAAGGATGAAAAATTTCTAAGTGAAGAATGAAGCATTGAAACTACGTAAATTTAAATATATAACAATTCAAAGAAAATTAACTTAATATGCAAAAATATTTGCTAAAATCCTTATAGTGATATGAGTACTGGTCTCTACGATGACTAAATTGATTCAAATATCTTATCGATAAACTTCATAAATAGGGGCTCCCACATGTCATTATGGTAAGAGAATATTTGTAATGAATGGGAAGAGAACCCTATGCATATATCAGATCAAATGTTTTAGTCATGCTATGTGATGCTATTGTGTATAGGATGAAACAATTTGATTTTCATTTTGGCATCGGTGTTAGTTTTTGGTTTTAGAACTGTACTCTCCATTTAGTATTGGTAATACATAAAACAATGGTGAGTTATGCACAACAATATTATGCATGATTTGGCATTTACAGGTGGTTTTCTAGATGAGTTTTACCTAATTGGTTTTGTGATTCAATCAATTTGGAGCTTGTTTTACTATAGTGTAAGTATAAAAATAAAGTGGATGAAAAATGGTTTATTTTAGATTTTCCTAAAATTGAAGCGTCAAGGTTGTATTCTAACCTCTTATTATCCTAAGTAGGCTCGCAAATGGGTTGATTCAAGTTGGTACAGTGCTGAGCTTAAGATTGATTTGAAATTTCAAAACTCGAGCTCAACTGAATTTGAAATTTTAAAGCTTAAATCTCGCTCAAAGTAACACTACATAAACTCGAGCTTGACTAAGATAAGCTCGATTTACATTGAAAATAATTTTAATTTTAATTTAAATAATATTAATACCCAAACTCAATTTGATTCGATTAATATTTATACCTGTCTTAACCTTGATAGAGCTCAATTAGCCTCATGAACTAATCAAGCTGAAGATACGAAGCTCAAGCTTGGCTCTATAGACTACTCAAGTAGCCAGAGCTCGAGCTTTAGTCAATTATACTTTAATCGAACTTTAGTAAATATTGAGTTGAGCTTAAATAGTTTGTGAACCGACTTGATTCATTTATGCTCCTAATCCAAAGAGCTTATAATATAGTGATATATAAAAGATGATTACTATATTAAATTCTTAACTTTACATTTTTTTATTTTTATTTTATTATGCTAATAATTTGATAAGATTATGCCAAAGCGGGACTTTTGGTTTCTCACTACTTTTTTATATTAAAATTATTTATCTAGATCTATTCATATCATTTTAATTTTTATATAAAAGGAAAAATTGGTTACTTCATTTATTTGATGTTCCCTCCCATGTCTCCTTCCACTTTCCAAAACTCTTTATATCATTGTGGTTAGAATTTGTACCTTTTGTTGTTTTGGCACCACCCTCCCCAACCCTTCACCCCCCACCCCAAAAAAAGAAAAAAAAGAAAAAAAAGAAGAAGAGAAAACCCTCAGTATTTATGATCATTATTTTTTTAAAATAAAAACTATTCCCTCTAAAATATTTGTAACTCCTTCTTTAAATAACAGTTGCAACACCTTTTTTTTTTCTTTTTTAATTTCCCTTTCAAAAGTTTAGATTAAAATAAATTAACAAATTATTTCATATATGAAGAATTTCTTTATTAAATCTGAAATCTAAGTAGAGTTTTATGTAGTCAAATATTTAATATTTTATGATAAAAGATTTAGTATTTTTATTTATGGTATTATTCAATTTGCATGCCTGCTAGCTTGTATATGAGATAAAAAGAATCTTATTTAAATTTTTAGGTAGCAGAGGCCAGAGGATAGTTCTAGAGCTCTTATTCATTCATGGCACGTTTACTTCTCTATATAGAATAATGAGGTATTAAATTCAAATTCAACACGAATAGAATGGAGTTATAATGATTATTATAAAATTCACTTAGTAAAAAAATAAAACAAGTAATTACTGGAGTAAAAACAAAATATCTATAATGTTTTTATTTTTATTATAAAGAGAAATGCCAATTGTATAGATGATATTTTCCAATAAGGTATTTATAACAAAAATTGAAAATAAAACATTGAATTATAATTTATGCGTGTGGGATATGAATTATTATTAATTATTTTACTTAATAATAATCCACTATGAAATGTTCTTCTCTCTAACTAAATACCGTAAGAAGGAATGGATAACTATCTCCTCTGAACGGATTGTTAATCTCTCTAAGTGTTATTAAATACCTTTAATATAATACATTTTTTTTTTATATTAATTAATTTTATATTTGCAAGGAAAAAAAAACCTTCTTAAAAGTAAAGTAATATTTTGTTGATGAAGAATCCAAAATGTGAGTCTTAGTATAAAAATACCTTTAATATAACACATTTAGGATCTGTTTGTTTAACTTTCCTAGGCAAATACATACACTTTTTTCAAACTTTTTTCTAACAAATTGTTTATTAAGAAATAGATATAGATAAAAAAAATTTGAAAGTTTCATGAAAAAATAAAATAGATTAAATATAGATAAAATATAAATATAAATTAAATACATTTACACATATCATTTCGATATAGATACAAATATAAATGAAAAATATCATCCAAACGTTTTAATTTAAAGTTTTTAAGACTCATTATTTTCTCTCTCTCTTTCTGTGTTTAATGTTTTTTTTGTTTTTGCCTTTTTTTATATATTTATTTATTTTAATTTCAGTCACTTGTTCAACAGCAAGACTCTTCTTGCCTTAACCTTAACCAATTCGAAAGCAGGAACATACCGATTTCCCTGAAAGAAACCTTCGACCCCAAAAGGAATATGGCGACGGTGACGGACTCAGCAGACTCAAACCCTGAACCGAAACCCATATCAGGCATCGATAACACTCCATGGATAGAATACGCCGTCCAACAAGCTCATCTTCTCCATAACAACATCCAGCACAATCTTGATTCCTTCCTCGAATCTTCCAGATCTCGTCTCTCTGAAATCCGCTCCACTTCTTCCGCTCATTTCGCTATGACCATTGTATGTGTTCTATTCCTTTCATTGTTTCAAATTATCTCAAAATTTAATCATTTACGTTTGTTTTGGTAATCGTCTTGTCTCGTTTGATGTTTGCATTTATGATTGTGTGGATACTTCTGCATTTGGATAATTTTGAGAAAATTTTCCGTGATTTTAGTGTGCATAAAGGAGAGTTTAAAATTGCTGTTTAAATAATAATATTCGGAAATGCTGGTATGCCATCAGCAACGTAATGGGACAGCGTTCTAATCGGGGTTGAAGTTGTGATTATCCTTCATTGAGAGCATAAGTTCCTACCATTTAAAACTAGGTTATTGGTTGTATATGGTGTATTGCGAATTATATTTTCTTGTTGGGTTTATTTTTGAAGTCTATTTGCAATGCGTAGAGAAGATAGCTGAGGTGATTGTCTCTTGCATGAGATTTGTTTTTATGATGAGAAGTTTTAGTTGGGAATTTGTGGCATTCAATCTTAAACCGGGTTGAATTTGGATTCATTTCTGACTAAATTGTTGTGTTTTCTACATATGAGGAATGTATGCTAGGGTGAATATTGAGTATCATTCAAATGAAATGCACGTCATGGCCATATGATGCCGGTGTGTTTTAGTTCAATGAAGCTGGTTTAACTTGGGCACTGCCTCCATTATACCACTATAGTAAATCTGCATTATAGTTATATATATAAAGAATGGATGTCTGCTGAACCAAAACATATTGTATGTAATTTGTTTGAAATTAAAGATTGAAAATTCGAATGCAGGACTCTCTTTGGGATCTCTCATCTGAATATACTGCTTATGAGGACATTTTCTTTGGAAAAATCAAAGGTATGTTGCATTGGTATGAATTGAGTCCTTTATCTAATACAATCTGGCTTTGACCTTTTCTCGGATTAGTGAAGCTATGCTTGCTTTACAGAGGGGATTGATATCGCAGCAGCACGTCCTATGGTAACGGCTGGCGTAGTCACTGGTTTGGGATTCGTTTTACTGCAGAGTATGTTCTTTGTTGCATGTCATATAAGTCACGTGTCATTTGTGCTGTGTGGCAACTTTCATGAATAATTATAGAATTGCAGGGCCAAGGCGCTTCTTGTACTACAAAACTTTACGACTTCTCATGAGCGAAGAGGTGAGCTTATTGTTTATCTGTTAGAACACAATGGATATGTTGTATATTGCATGTCATCTTTGTTTTCTTTTATATCCTGTACTTGGATCCGTCTATTTAGTGATTGTGCTATCATACATATATGTATTAATTCCCCAATTTTGCAACCATCTTATTTAACATAATTTCTATGATAAAGGAAGAAAGAAAGAACTTCTTTCTTGATTGTTGCCACTAATTATGCTTTTACCTCCTTTACTTGTGGTCTCTACCTTTCTCTACAGCACATATGAGCTTGTGTGGCTTTCAGTGGTTGGAGCTTCAGAACAGGCATTATGACTTTTTACATTTACTTGCATAGTAGTAAGGAAAAAAAAAAAATTACTATGAGAGGAACCTTCTTAAAAATGATTTGACTATGTAATTGTTTACCTGTTAATACACCAAAGAAGAAATTATCTGTCATATGTTAAAGAGGTATTTTAAAAGAGAGGACATTCTAGGGACATGCTGGTGCCAACTCTAGTGGAGAAACTTTTGTCTATGGATCTCATTGAAATTATGACTTTGAATCAATTATGGGGCTCACCCTTCAAGGGCCTCACCCTTCAAGGGCCTCATTATCGATTTATTGTGGTGGCGTATCCCATCTGTGGGACCTAGGGCTTCACTAACATTACTTCAGGAAGTTTAATATGATATCTTTAGTGTGTGCTTCTGTTACTTTAAAATGTTATTATACTTAGAAAATATCCTTTACATTCTTTTGTTGTAGTCAATGCTGAGCAGAGCTGATGATAGAGTAAAGGAGCTGCGGAAATCAATTGACCTACTTAAAGCAGAAAGTGAGAAGTTGGAAGTAAGTTTTTTCACTTCTAATTAAATATGGAAACCTGCCTGTTGGGATCTTCAAAAGTGTGAGTTGTGATTTAGGGCAGAAGGGAAAGAGGGAAGTATTTCATGGGTTGCAATGGCATCTCTCTCCTTTTTTTTTTTTTTTCCCTCTGATAAATTTAGAACATCTTTTTGCTATTCTAAGGAGGAAGAACCTCTCTTTCCCTTGCTTTGCTGAGTTTCCTCTTCATAGCTTTTTGTAAACAGAAAGAAATGCCTATAGATTTATGAAATTTTGTCAATTTAACTAAAAACAAAAGGTGCATGGGGGTGAATATGCCTATTGTGTTGGTTTGACAACCATGAGGACCATCACACCCTCCCCCCACCCCTTTCTCTCAAAAAAAAAAAAAAAAAAAAAAATTATAGCTATTTGTTTTATAGCAATTATATGCATAAGATGGAAAATGTAGTAAATGTGTGTTCTTGGGTGAATGTGCATATTGTGGAGGTTTGACAACTTATTTGGAGCTTCTTTTGCTGTTGATCATATTTGGAATTGGAATTTTGCAGAAGAGTGCACAACTAGCAGAGGAGGAAATGCTACGAGGAAGGACAAAACTCAGGTCTGTCTGTGTACATGGTTGTCTTCATCATGCTCAGTTATGATATGATGGGTTTAAACTTTAGTTGGACATGCTCATTAATGCAGACAAGCAGGGAAACAGATCCAAAGTGCAATTCAGTCAGCTTACAAGATTGAAAGACAAGCTGCTGGTGTGTGGCTAAAATTTTTTCCTTTTTTTTTTTATTATTATTGAATTGATTAAGATGAATTCAAACTCGTAATGATACTATCATCGTTTTTCACTGCATTAGGTTTGAAAGATGTTCTTGGAGAACTTCCTCGTAGAGAATCTTCTAGATTCAAATCACAGGTTTGTTATATCAAAATATTCTTGAATAATTTAATATAATTGTAGGACTTATGAAGCCTTATTCTTAATCTCTAATTTAGCAGTGCTCCTGTATGAGCTGGCAATTGACTGTTTTGTTGATGATGTCACCTTTACAAATGTATGTTTGAGGTCTGCAAATGTTAAGGCAATTTTCCCGAGTGTATGGTGTTTTAAGGCATTGACTGAGGATTATACAATCCACAATCCGGTGCCTAATTAGAAGGAATTTGGGGCGCCTAGTCAGGATCAGGATGCCATGGGCCTAGGAAACTGGATGAAAAACATTATGCTCAGGAAAAAGTTTAAAAGGAGATGACATACTTAATGAAGAAAGGGAAAAACAAAAAGAAAATAGACGTCAAAATGGGAAAGAATGTGCATGGATTGAGAAAAAAGATGGTTATCTTGAAATAGTTTAGGCATTGGAAATTCATATATATGGACAAGCAGGGGACAAGAAACGAAGAAATTTATAGTGAGTCTAGTATTTTCCTTTATTGCTGGTTTGAGGCATGGAGCCTTTCCGTTCCATTTTTTGGTATGATAAAAAATATTGTAGATGCAGCTTTCCAATCCCAGCCACCTGCTGTTTCTTCTTCTTCTTCTTGGAAACACCTCGTGTCCACTACCAGTGCCAGCTGAACTGATCTACTTGTCCTAGAGACAAAGCATGCCTAACCAAGAGGTGATCTTTGTACTAACTGAGTGAATCTATGCTTGACTTATACAAACCCTCGTTGGGTTTGCCGGTGGTGGTTGCCCACTGGCTCCCCCCACTTTAACCGGCTCTAGGTTAAAGAAGACATGTACAAGGTATTTCTAGGTAATATTCTTTATGTTGGAAGGAATAAGATAGGAACAAGTGTGGGTTGAATGATGGATGAGTAACTCGACAGTAGCTATTCAGTGCTTAAGTGCAATCAAACAGTGGAACAAGTGTTTTGTGTGGACTAAGGGTGGAACACAATAGCCATTCTTTCCAACTAAACATACTGGTGGACAATAGGTCCAATTCAAGTAAATGGTTCTCTGCTCTGAATGGGCTTTGAGTGCTGTTAATGTAGGGCCATTATAGATTGGCTGGCATGTTGATGGCCTCTTTTCGTGTATCCGAACATACTTACATATATATATATATATATAATGAGTAGTACATCATTTTTATAGGCTGGAAATGCAATCACTAGTATGAGATGCCTCAAGCTTTGCATTTGGTAAACAAATGAAACAATCTCTGATGAGGCTTAAAGGAAAAAAAAAAAACCAACTGGCTTGTTTAGAACATTTGAGGAGGTGTATTTTTTTCCTCTGGTTTAGCGTGAAGCTAATCCATTGCCTGCTCAAAGCCATCCTGCTCTCATTTGATGTGGCCCCTCAAGATTATGGCGTCCTTGTCACCTTTCACATGCAAGTGTGCTTGTTATGTGGTGCAGTTGCAACTCTATTTGTGTTGGAAAGGGAGGCCACCAGCACTCCTCACTATCTAAGAGATTTTATTTTATTTTGCTCTGTAAATCCTCAGACTGGCTTTGGTTTACATTTCAGGACTACGCTGGATGTCTGAACATAAATTTTTGTACACCTGGCATTGCATACTTTAAATAATTATTGTGATGCTTGTGCTCGGCATCTCATCTCAATAAAAATCAGATCAAATTATTTACCACAGAAGAAAAAGATTCAGGTGGCTCGCTGTAATAGTTTCATTTTAGCTTGGTGGTGGGTTAAAGCTCTAGGGCTTAGTGGAGGTGTCAATTGATGTAGAAAACAAATAAAAATGTTATAGGTTGTCTAATAAAGCAAAGAAATTTGCTAGAGAACCCAAACAGCAGTCAGAAAAGACATCAATTTTACAACAATCTGATTCCTTGATTTGGATGCTGTTATTGTTAATTAATCAATTAAAGTTTCTAGGGGAGAGTACCAAATCATTCCCTTAAAACATGTCTATGCATGGAAGAAGAAAATAAGGGAAGTGCGACTGGTTGATCTGTTCATGACTGTTGTGTCGTGCATGTTTGTTTTGTTCGTGATGGTGTTGTGTTGTATGTGTTGCATGTTTGTGTTTTTGTGTCCTAAATCTAGCCATTGGTTTGGGGGGGTGTGTGTATGCAATTATTTGTGTTTATTGGTTGTTTCATGTTATTGGCAGTAAGGATACATGTTGGTTATTTTGTAGTAGTTATTATAAGAATAGGGGTTATGTATCGTGTCATGTTCGGAGTAAATTTAGGAACTGCAATTACATAGATGCTGGTTGTATTTATAAAAAAAGACAGAAAGAAATGGAACAGAAGGCGTAAGTCCTATCATTTTCTCGAAAATTTAGAATTATCAAATTTTAAAGAGATTGTAAGGTTCTCTTCATAACGAGCTCTAGCGAATAGATTGTTAAATTTTCTCTATAATGAGCCAAAAAATTTATTGCAATTTGATCCCGTGATAGATGCGTGGGTCAGAGAAAATCTAATACCTCAAGAAGCTAAGGCGCAGATGTAAATGACTCAAACTCAGAATTGGCCTAGTTTTTGTATGTGATGCTGTCTTTTGTAAGATGTTCTTTATTGTATGCTTACATGGTTATGTAAGAAATAAAATAGTTTATTCATTTCCTAATTTGTACCTTCAACATTCAATCATCAATGGTGATTGCATCTTCTGATGTCACTTCTCTATTTCCAGCAAAATTGTCTTGAACTTTCTTTTGTCTTATGAAACCAATGTTATCTATAGCTTTGTACCTTCTTTATTGCTGTTTGTCTATGGATTGTTGGCGAGGCCTTCTTAACATCTCATCCAAATTGGAGAAAGAACCATGTGGGTCAACTGGTCAAGCTAAATATGCTTTCTGGCACTCTAATCCTAACTAGTAGTCAGATCACCCCTGCTGTGAGACCTTAAATACTGCACAATCTTGGTAGTTGGTACATCATAAATGTGACTTCTTTTTACAAAATATCCAGTTGTTTGAACCTCTCCTCATGATGCAGACTAGAGATGCACAGCTTCACTACTAAAGGGAATCCCCATACTTTATGGCCATAGAGCATGTTATTTGAGTTGATTGCTTATTAAGACACTTGTACCAGCATAAAAACAGCAGATTTGTTGCTTTGCTTGTTGCAATAGAGTATGGTCTATCTTTTGGTCTGCTGAACTTCTCGTGTGGTTTGGAAACATGGTATTGTCTAAACATTGAACTCAAGCACCTGCATTTCTTTAAAGTACAGTTAGTAATGGGTGGTAGGAGCTACGAGAGTCCTGCTCTGCTCTATTTCAAATGAGTGGGGAGGGTTTAGGGTACAGCAAACCCTTTATGTTGCAGAAGGGATTTATGTATAGATTATGAAAATGATAGTTTTGTGGTCAGTTGCCATAGGAGTTATTTGATCTTTGAGTGAAGAGTTTGTCAATATGCTATCTCATCGATCATCTTATTAAAAAAAAAAAAAAAAAAACTCTCACATCTCATTTGCACAATAGACATATTTCAAGTTTTTAATACCTTTAGATGAATACATTCAACTACGAACACCAGACATTTAGCTGAAGGGATTGACTCTTGATGTCAGAATTGATGTAGTCTTCTTGCTGTGCTGTCTGATTTATATCTGCAGTTTAGGCTTTTGTTGTGCTTAATCAAGGTTTTACTCTTTTCCGGGCAGGTCTCTAAATTAGCTTCAGAAGCAAAACGAGAACGAAATGCTTTGACAAAAGAGGTGACCAAAATCAGCAATTATGGGATTTCAGTCTAACTTCTGTCCCTTGGTTTCCAGTCTCTATCGTCTTACACCGTTCTGCATCAATTTTTGAGTTAATGCTCTGGTCACTAGCCATTCCTTACATTAAGAGGTGATACAGCAAAATAAATCGTGCAAAGATTTGTTTTGTAAACCCTGATTTAGTGTATAATAATGATATTGAAATATATTTTATAAGATACTAAAATTGTGGAGGTTAAAAGTTAGTAATTCGACAAAGTGCTACATTGATCCGGTCTTTTCTTCACACATTTTCCCCTTGTTGTGGCAGCCTGGCAGTATTTCATGAATCTATATTCCGTTCTGTGGTAGTTATTATTCCTTCTGATTTTCAGAGATTAATTACATATTGTATGATGAACGTTATAACGTGGTTCCACTAGCTGATGGCGCGCTTCGCGTGCCAAGAATGATTAGATTACAACCATGAAAAGTTGATTGGGCTAACTTACAATCTTCCATTCAGTTTGAATGTTTTTGAGTAAAAGTGTACTGTAACAAGTGTGTAGAAGACTTAATTGAACGGTATAGATTTTGATGAACTGCTATAGAATGTAGCAAGCGATTACTGATTACCGATTTCTACCGGGTCGGCAATGCTTCGTTGCCCGTTGAGATCTTGTGCTTTCTTTTCTTTGCAACTTGTTCAAATATAAATTGGGATAATGAGAAAAGTGGTACTTGAGTTTTCACAAAAGAAATGATTAGATATCTGAAGTTTCGTTTCAAACAATTTGATACTTAAACAAAGTTTTATTAATTTTTTTCATATTTGAAGTTTAGTTTTGATAATTTTGATAATTTTGGTATTTGAATGAATTTTTCGTGGACTTTTTTAATATCTCGTTTCTTGTTTCAGCTATGAAAAAAGTTAATAAAATTTTATTTAAGTACCAAAATTGTCAAAATCAAATTTTAAGTATGAAAAATATAAAAATTTTGTTTAAGTATTAAATTCTTTAAAACCAAATTTTAAATATCTAATTGTTGTTTGTGCAAAATATTAAGATACCATTTTCGCCATTAACTTATATGAATTTGTATATATATAAAAAGGGAATATGCAAATTCCGATTCACAAAGAGAGTATTTCAGTTTGAATAGGATTTATTTTCCATATTTCAACACCCGAAGCGCAGCTAATTTCTAATATTTTGTTTCTTGTCAATTTTTATTAGCGATTTATTACTATCAATGCCATGTGTTTCTCCTACAATAGAGGGATTTCACATTTTTCGTAAACTGCTAAGCAAAAGTCAATATGCCAAATTGCCAACGGCCAACACGTACTAGAGAAACCGTTTGTTAGCGCATGTGTCAAAAGAGGGGTTTAAAAAAAAAAAAAAAAGCTACGCTTATTTTACCGAAGAAAATTAATATAGACCTTAAAAATTAAGTATCAATTACAGCTTTTGTCAAAAAAAAAAAAAATCAAAAAACAAAATTTACAGCTACCTTGAATTAATGGAGTTTACATAAAACCACGTCTATATTATAATCTCTCCTGGAAAATCAGAACCAGTAGATCCAGATTATACATTAAATAATTTTCATTTTTCTACCATTTATGCGCATCTGGATATAATTATTTACTCAAAATTAAATTAGAGAAATTAATTCAAGCACAGTCTGAAAACTGGAATAGTAATCGCCTCGGATTAGCAAGACACAGGTCTAAGTCCATGGTCTCGCTAAGTTCGGGTGGGTCTAATTTGTGCATTTTATAAAATGAAATTATAAGGACTAGAACTTCTTATACTTTTAAAATAAGTGTATCCACTCCCCAGTCACATGTAATGTGTAGTATTATATGTAAAGCTGTCTATAATGAAAGAGTTTGTATCAATTGTTTGTCTAAACCTGTTATAAGAATCATTTCAAAAACATCTCATTAAGGGAAACTCCATACATAAACTTACAAAGCCTAATTGTCCTTTCCTCAACAAGATAAAGGACTTAATACATATATACATAAGTATTATAAAACATAGGCTTGAGATCAAGTTTATAACAAAATACATACAAGTTTGACAAAACCTTTAAATATTATAGCATTATCTATAAAACATTTTCCCTAATCTATTACATAAGCGTCCATAAACAAGATTAAGGTCCTTAGTCCTCCCACTTGTCCAAAAAATCCTCAAAAATCGTATCCATAACCTAACCAAATATAGAACTTGTCCTCATCAACGTCTGCAAAGCAAAATCGTAAGTCAGAGGCCTAGTACACAAGTAATACAAGCAAATACGAAGTGTCAAGCACCTTTATAGTATATGTAATGCAACAACCATTAATTTATTAACTATTAATTAAGTTTGTCAAGCAACATAGGAGTATTCAAACTCAGAAATAAGCCATTGAGAAGTTGGGAGTCCTGAATAACAGCATATGTTCAAAGGGTTGATATAGACAGATAGAATATCTATATCTCTTATATGACATAACTGAAAAAGAATAGTAGCTTCATTTAAGGTTTACAATCATTTCTTATCTTTACTTAACTTAATCCATAATATCACTTAGTTCAACTGGTCTTGTAAACATGAACTAAGTCATATTATCTCATTTTAAGAATAAGTAAACGTTATACCGATATTATTACCCCTATCGACTATCCACCGAGCTACTCACAAAATTGTTATTACATCATGACAGAAGTGGCCTAATCGCTTAAACTACCGTGTTAACCTCTTTAACAAGGTTGCCGTTCACTGGATTGGATTCAATGGCACAAGTACAACCAATACAACCACTTTTTAAATCTTTTTTAATTAAGGTCAATTTAGGATATATCTATCCTAGGCAAACAACATCCATGTTACTATGTACCCGAGAGATATGAATAATAAATAGTAGATATTCTCAATTGAGAAGAAGTATATGTAAGAAAAGAATTCAATTCATATAAATTTAAATATTATTGACAAACAATTCTTTAGTTCTTCTTTCAAAGTAAAACTTAAATAAAACTCATATTAAATCATAACTTTAGCATTCAAACATACATGTATATATATAACACATTCCTTTCTTTTAATTTTGAAAATGATTAATATTTTATTTTTATTTAAAATATATATAAATGGCGAAATAGAGATGCACGATTGTGCTCGAGGCCATGCTAGACAGAAAAAAGTGCCCAAAACCTAAGTTCGCTTATAACGTGCTCAGCATGGGCTCGTGCACGCTCGTGCACATGGTTGTGTTGAGGTGGAAAAAGTGCCTAATAGCCAAAAATTTGTCTACACGGGCTTGTGCACGCCTATGTTGATTGGGAAAATTTAAGCAACAACTTTTGCGAAAATCCTCTGTTTTCTTTACACATTTTTCTCAACTTTAACACATTCTGCTTTAGGTAAGTCATCATAAAAACCACATACAACTCCTTATATACACTTAACAACACCAAATATACAAAAAATTTACATCCAGAACATCAAACAACTTCCAAGAATTCATATCTACAATTGAACATTACATAAACCTTACTAACTTATTCTTCTCCAAAACAACCTCAATACTTCCTCATGCTCATTACTACACTTCAAAACTTATTTAGTTCCATTGATCAATATAGATCATCAATTTCACATAGAATTCATTAGGAATATACTAGAACAAGAGTCATTCTTATGATAAAAACAAAGAAATATATAACTATGGAAGCACGCAAACTTACCTTGAGTGACTTTAGTTTGTAGATGGTGAATGGAAAGGAGTTCTTGGTGAATTGATGAAGGAAATTTGAACCAAAAGGAGGGGATATGGAGGGCTAGAAGTACTATCAGTTTTAGTCCGTTTTGGTTTGTGATATTTGAGAAAAAAAAAAGTTTTGTAATTATCTACACTTTTCTTGACTTTGTGGCTGCTGAAGGAAAAAAGAAGTGGATTTGGGCTTAAGTTTCTTTTGATGTTTGGGCTTAATATTTGGACTCCAAAAATCTACTTGAGCTTAGGCTTGTTTTTATAGAAAATTATGAGCTTATCATGTACTAAATAAACAATATAATGCAAAACAATTACAAAATCATACTAATATATTAAATTTTTTATTTTAACATGCACAATTATCAACTAAAGATATTCACAAAATTTTCATATTTCAAACAAGTAAAACATATATAGATGCAATTTAATTAAACATAAATAGTTAAGGACATTTCAGAAATCGAAGGAAAAAAATATTAAACTAAATAAAATTTTAAACTTTAAATATAAAATGAGCCTAAAAGAGCAAAAGAAAAAGAGTAAATTATACTATAATGTTATAACGTTTGAGAATAAGTTCATTTGAGGTCATAATATTTCAAATGATTCATTTAAGGTCACAACGTTTAGGTAAATTGGTCAATGAGGATACCATGACATGTGTTAATAACAAAAAAATTTAATTAAAAATTAGAAGATTTGTCACGTGGTGATACATGCCAATGATAACTTTAATTGACCAATTTCCTTAAATGTTCTAACTTTAAATGAATCACTTGAAACATTGTGATCTCAAATGAACTTATTCCAAATATTGTGACCTTCTTATATAATTTATTCAAAGGAAAAACAAAGTACCATATTATATGGAAGTAAAACTCTTCTCTTAATAGAAGTCTATATAAAGTGTAAGACATTTTTTGAATTATATTTATCATATGTTTTATTATTGATAATGCATTAAATATTTTGTATAGATAATTAATAATTTTTATTCACATGAAAAAATAAACTAAATATTAATGTTATTTACTTTTTTTTCTAACTTTTCTATTATTCTATATTCCATATTTATTTTATTTCTTATTTTGATAATAAACATTATATAATTATCACCTATAATTTTAAATTAAACCTGCTTAGAACTACTGGGTTTAACCCAACTTGCTGGGCCGAGTCTAAAGGCAAACCTGATGTAGGGATGCTATCCTATAATGATGGAATTTTGTTGTCACCTTTTATATATATGGTAAAGACTTAAAAAAGCCAATAAGTTTATAGTTTAATAACATTTTACTAATTCATATCTCACAAGTAAGAAGTACTAGATAAATAATTAAAAAAGGGCTAAAAAAATCATATATTTAACTATTTATCATATGTTTATAAAAACATAAATATATAAAAAGATGATCTTTTTGTTGAAGTTTCTTATACTGTCCGCTAAAATTTTATACTAAATAAGTAGATGAATTATTAATGGAAAAATAGATAAATACATAATTTATTTATTAAAATAAAATTTAAAAGAAAAGAGAGGGAGAAACAAAACACAGATGGTTACGGTTAATTAACGACCACAAAACAAGAAAGACCGCTCTTGTCTACTTCAGCTCCACAACCACACGGTACCTTATTCGCCATGATGTTGACCTCCTTTCCCGCTAATTCTTCTCTCTCCACCACGCTTACTAGAATCGCCTGTTCATCTTCATCTTCTTCACCACCTCCTTCTCTCTCCACTCCACTCTCTCCCAAACAACGCCTCCTATCTCTCATCTCCGATCAACAACGCGGCCTCAAGACCCAGAAGGACCCCAAGGCCCTCTCCCCCATTATCCAAGCCATTGACGATATTGCCCTTCTCGGCCGCGGTTCCGTTACCACCGACCAATCACTTTCTGCCACCTGGAGGCTCCTCTGGACAACCGAGAAGGAACAGCTTTACATAATTGAGAATGCCAAGTGGTTCGGGACGCAGGCTGGTGATGTCCTGCAGGTGATAGATGTGGAGAAGAAGACTCTCAATAATGTTATTACTTTTCCTCCTCATGGAGTTTTCTTCGTGAGGTCTACCATTGAAGTTGCTTCTGCACAGAGAGTCAATTTCAGGTCTGTTGCTGTCTTCAGTTTGATGCGGCAATGAAATTAGAAAGTATATTTAAGGTCTTGTAGCCGAGTGGAATGTTTGACTGGCTCCGATTTTCTCTGTCCAAAAGTTGTAATAGATAGTAATTGGTCCAGAAAAGGAAATTAGAAATTATAAGCCACAGGCTGATTGCGACCAGGATAAAGAAACTTTGTTGCACTGAATTTACCATGTAACTTAGGAGGAATCACGAAGTTGGTTCTTACAAATGTATATTTGGTTTTTGTGTGTTAGGTTTACGAGCGCTGTTCTACGCGGTGAGAGCTGGGAAATTCCACTACCTCCATTTGGACAGGGTTGGTAAGTTCTTTTATCATGATCTCGACTGCACTCCTCCTAAAAAATGTGATCCTTGGCACTGTCTATGTGATTTCCTTTTTAAGATATTGGATGGATTTAGAGGCACAATCATATAAATCAGAATTATATGCACTTGCAAACTGTTTTGAGGAGGATGTTAATCATTGAATCAAGCGTAGAAAGTTTGGATGAAAGAAAAATGCTGGAGTTTTCAGACATGAAAGGAGTGAAGGAAAATTGCTAAGGGCTGCTCTTGAACTACTACTAGGGGCTTCCTTAAGCTTCATCTTGAAATTCATAGTTCACTTGTTTTTTCCAATGACCATATGGCAGTCATGTTTCTGGATCTTAGCTGTTGCATAAGGTTGGCAAGCATCCAGTCTTTTTTGGAGAATAATTAGAATCATTTGTGTATAATGCAATACTCAGACAGCTTCTACCATTCAATTTGCAATCATGTTGGTTCTTTGAAGTGATCTTCAAATATAATCAGACTAATCAAAGAATTCAAGTCATGAATGCTTTAGTAAATATCATCAAACGGTGGATGCAAGAAGATATTTGCTATCATCTTATGGAAATCCTTCCCTAAATCGGCAGAAGTATGGTTCATTTAAGTGACAGCCAATAATTTGCCTATCATAGTCAATATCCCACAAACATAGTACTGCAGAAATACAATTTTCTCCGCAATACGTTTTCTTTTTCTTCTTAATGCCTTCTGTCTCAAAGGGAAAAAGTACTAACAACGTCAATCAGTTGTTTAATCAGTTTATATCCCTATGATAAATTACACTGTTATGCAACAGTCATTTTGTTGTCCTCCTGATGCATTTAACATCCATATATAAATTCTTGCCAGGAAAAAAAAAAGAAAAATCCATATATAAATCATTGGAAATGTTAAGGATTTGCTTTTTTTTTTTTTTTTTTTTTTTTAATTTCTTTTAATTATAAATATCTAGGCAGCATCAAGTCAATTTTTGAGGTTGGAACTCTCTCCTTGTATGATATGGATTCTTCAATGTTTTTTCTCCTCCAGCACCAGAAATCTTTTCTTATTGCATTCTCTTTGCTAAAAAATCAATAAACCTGTAAGTTAAATTGATATGCTTCCTAGAAGCAGAGAGAGCATAGGAGCAGAGGAGAAGTAGGGAGTTTGGAAGATAAGAAATCATTGATCCTACACCTTGTTCGCCTTAGATTTTTTCCGGTAGAGTGCTAGGCTTGAAAAGCCTTAGATGGATGCTACTGAGCCTTAGATAGAGAATATGGGAAATGAAAGCAGCGGAGTAATGGCAAGAGTATAAGTGATTAGATGCTCTTTATTGTCTCTTGAAGGCCTATTTATAGGAGAAAGGGTTGCTGTAAATTTGGCAAGTGGATCACTATAGCGAGAAGGTGCATCCCAATATATTAGGTAAGCGTATCTTTCCACCATCACAATTTTGGAGAATGTCGGGGGTAGACTAGAAAGGCCTAGCCGCATCTGGCAACTGCTCATCTGAAGTGAAATTGACCCGTGAGACCAAGTTGGAGCCTGGAAAATCATCCCATGGTGCCCGGTCTAACATCGTGTAGGAGGTGACCAAGCTATTGCCGACTATGATTGCTTGGTCTGGACTTGCGTAGCTTGTTCGATGCCCCAAATGTTACTCAAGTGGTAGGAAGCATAAACAAATAACTTAGCACAATAAACTTCCCTTTGAAGAGATAGGCCAACTCATTGATTGGAGAAGTCATACCAAAAATGCACCTCATTCACTAGTTTAAGTTTTTCCTTCATTCGAGTGGACATGTATTTAATTATGTGCAATAGTTGCCATGCAGTTTTCATACCATCTTTTCCTTTTTTATGATGTCAAAAATCTGATATATCCTCGTCTTATGAGTGTTCAACGACCATATAAAATATGTTAGTGTTGGTCTCTACTTTCTCCATTTAATTCATCAATTGTGTTATTATTATTTTTTTTTTATGATATAGAACAGACCCAAAGGGTGGATAGGTCTTGCCCCTCACTCAGGAAAAAAACTAAATTATTATCATATATTTAAGTAAGAAAAAATTACGTGTTATATTTATATTTATAATAAAGTAACTTTGGTTCCCTGTGATATGATTTGGCACTGTATCTAACAACACACCATTTATAACATCTCATTGTTGTGGTATTCATCCTCTAGTGTCATTTGATGTTAGAATCGCCATCTTTTCCTGCTTAGAAATTTTGACATTGCGTTGGTTATTTATTCAATGTATTAGGCAGCACTAAACCTTTATTGTGTGAAAACCTACAGGTTTGAAACTGTATACCTTGATGATGAGATTCGAGTGGTAAAAGACATTCGGCGGATTATTTGGTCGTTGAACGTGCCCCTTATGATGGAAAGAATGAAGGGAATGAAATGATACCAATGATGTTTCCCACATGGCTCAAACATGTCATTGTATTGAGTGGTATTTGTTGTTTGTAGTAAATATGATTTTAAATTTCTCATATCATAACTCTTCATCTCACATTATGAATCAGTGTATGGCTGAAGCAAAAGATGCACTTCCTGATGGAAAAATACACTGCTTTATATCCTTGAACATCTCATTTGTAGTAGGGAGGGGGGGGAAAGAAGAGAAAACCCATCATTTGCACGTAGGCATGTGCTAGGTCTAAAAACCTATTTTGCTTCTTGCTTTTTGTGAAATCAGGCTTTTTGCCAAACAAACTATAGTAACCTAATATGGATCATCATTTTTGATAAGGATTCTAGCTCAGTCAGTATAGGTACGTCTTATCAGATGAAAATGTCATCAACCGTGATACATGAGTCTCTTACCATATACTCTCCTCGCTACTCCCACCCTAATCGACCATAAACATCGACCACAACTCTTGGTAGGAGCGCTGCAAATTAAAACAAGCAATACCACATAACACTTCTTCACACAGCCCCAATTATTTTGTTTTTTAACACGTTGTTTTGGAAGTTTCTAGGTTTTAATTTGTTTATGTTGATAATTTTGGAATAATTCATATAACAATTCGATTTCTTTGTGTTGCATCTAAGACTTAAAAAAAAAATGAGACAATTATTAGAAAATATTTTTTCGTGCCTATTTGTAGTTTATTTTTGGAAAAGCAACTTATGAATTATAAAAAAGTAACTAATTTTTTCATAATTTACAAGTTCTATCTACCAATCATTTACGGCATTTATTATTAACTTTTTAATTTTTCATCTTGGGAGATTTATTTCTCATTATAGCATATGTTTTATTATTAACTATTCTAGTATCTTTGTTATTTAAGTATTTGAAAGAAATAAATAAGGAAAAACTATTTTCATAAAATTAACCAAACACCAGAAAACTAGGGGTTCACAAAAAAACTGACCAAACAAAACTAATCCGTAGCCAAACCAGACCAAATCGAAAATATGGTTTTATTTTTTTTAAACAATTTGGTTTTGAAAATTTTCAATCCGAACCAATCCATTTTAGAGAAATATCAAAGTATTTTATTTATAATTTTAAAATTTGTTATCATGATTAATTAAATGTTATATATGTTCTTATAATTTTGTTATGATATTTATTATATGATGAATATTGGTTAGTGTTAACTAGTTCCTTTTAAAAAAAAAAAATTCATGATATATTCTTCAATTAATAATTTAATGTTGTTTTTTGTTAATTATTTGAATCCTCTGGAGTATGGATTTTGTTATTTAGTTATAAATCTTATTATGTATTTATAGTTCATTGTATTTTGTTACTATCTCACTTTATTCATAAATGACGTTTCATAGTAGATGATTTTTGTTTTTGCCAAATTTGTTAATAGATAGTTAAATAGATATATTTAGACATTTATAGATTATAGTTTACTATGTATTAGTTAATGAGTGTAATTTGTTATTGGATGATTGATTGGTGATGAAATGATTTTATAGAGGACTGTGAATTATGAATGTGATGGATTTATGAAGTATTTTGTTATGATTTACAATATGAATTTTGTCAAGTGATTTAAATATTTGAATATTCATACAAATGTAAAATATAAGAATAAAGTTTTTTTTAAATTATAATTTTGATTCAGTTTGTAATCTAAATCAAACCAAACCGTTATTTAATGGTTTAGAAAATTTCTAATTTGAACTAAAGCATTATTTAATGGTTTGGTTTAGAATGGAAAAAATCAAACCATAAATTATGGTATGAATTGATTTTTAATGAAAATTGAATCTAACCAATCCACGTCCGTCTTTACCGAAAACATATTACTTTATAAGAAACCTTTTCTTAAAGAAAAACGTTTTCCACTAATAAATAATTTTTCTCAAAGCATGTAGGACGCTAGTAAACCTATATTTTCACTTTTTTCACTTTTTATGATGAATTTATATAGACATATTTTGTATTAACTAGCATATATTAACTTTATTTGTTAATATTAGCTAGTAGATATAGACCAAATTATGATTGATTCTCCTATAATTAATTTAATAAATTAATATTGTTTGATAAACGTGTTAGATAGCATAATAAAAAATTTTAAAAAGTTAAAGAAAGGAAAAATAGAAAAAAAGTACCAACAAATCCTTAGTCTGCCGCTAGCAATAGGATAGTGAAGTGGCGACCCAATTGAATATAGACATATTTCCGTGTCGGGTTCAAATTGAGATTTGACTCGGACTGACCATGGTAGGTCCACCATTGGATCGGTCCTATAAAGACAATTTCGATTCACTTCGAAGACCCACTAGGTTGGCAGGTCCTATATAGGTTTGTCCCATGGACCCATCTGAATTAGTCCTCTAGGAAATAAAAAAAAAAAAAAAAAAACAACCCAACTGCTGTAGTAATTTTTGATAAAAACAATGGCATGCACAATGGAATGATTCCATTTCACACAAACATCCAAAAAAGAAAAGAAATTGGAAAACAGTGAAAGGAATCAAAAGACAATCCTATAATTATTAGCCTATGTCCTATGATGCCTATCCCTAATTCTCCTTTATTGCCAAGGCCTTGTGAAAGACAATGACTCAATGCTAGACAGTTATTTTTGCCAGAGTAAACATTTAGATTGTAACGTGCAAATTTATCCAATCTATAAATATTCTTACCTATACCAACCTTTATTTTCAAATGTTAGATAGGCACTATACATAATGACTTCGGCTGGATTCGCAGATGCATCTTAACAAGTGACATTTGCTAGTGAGCGTTGAGAATATTATCAAACTTTATTAGTCTATTTGCATTGCCAAATTGAAGTTTTGGCAAACATAAGACCAAAATTTCAAACTTTCAAATTTCGAACATCTATCTTCCGCGCTTCATCATTTTCACTCAAACACAATTGTATATAAATATAGGTGAAATATCAAAATATTATCAGATATGCAAAAAATAAAAAATAAAAATAAATCCTTGTGCAATTACAATTAGATGACCAACAAAATTCTATTACATTTAGTCACAAACTAATTGTGCTTCATGTACATTTTAGGTCACTCTTAGTATATAACTTGTGACACTTGTTTAAAATAATTCCAAAAATTTCGTTGTAGCCCATGCTTCTTATTTTTCTTGCACTTCGAGTGTTGCATATTTTGCAAGGTGTGATATGGCATCATTTTTTAATTGTAACTTCTAAAAAAATAGTAGTGACAAAGGCAAGTCCCTGGCCTTATCATCGGAATCCGAACACAGATGATATGTGATAGATGAAGATCTAGAGTTTTTCGATTTTAGTCATAATCCCATTGTAGATGAAGTGCAACAACTTCGATATCCTTCTATCTACCTAGCTTTGAGCAAAGAATCCTAATTTATCATCCCATTGGTGAAGACGAGACACAAGAGCCAGATGATCTAGACAACCTAATGCAAGGGATGACTGAAGAGGACCTAAAGGTCGGTAGCAGGGAGCAAGATGAACCAATTCCTTCACCTAATTTAGGTAAGTCACCACAGCCTCTTAAATCATTTATATTTATGGTGCATTTAAGAAAAGTCTAAGGTCCTGATGGTAAGCTTTGAGGGTATTACAACTATTGCACGGCAAGTTACACATGAAAGATTAGGGATTGATATGGCAGCTTCACCAAATACCTGTAAAGCAAACATCCTAACTAGTTCGGGATTGCACTGGAATAACAACAACTATTGGGAAAAAGTGGTGGCACCGAGAAGGATACAAGGATATTTCGATTTAGTGCCTAGAAGTATAAGGAGGCCCTTGCAAAGATGGTCAGAGGCATGCGCCTTAGTATGGGGTCTGATCAGCATCTAGACTTAAGACATTGCCACAAAGACACATTAAATTCACAACCATTACTATATGGTGTAATAGCGATGCCTGGACACATTATACAACTCTATAAGGATAGTAAGTTGGAACTGAGAGGTATTTTCAACAACCTTGATACATGGGCTTCCATTTGTTTAGATATTTGGATCGACGGGTAGAGCGAGGATTCATACATGGGTATCACCTATCATTAGATAGATGACCAATGGATATGAATAAATGTTTAATTACATCAAGAAAAATGAATGGCGCACACACTGCACAAAACATATATTCAACAATAAGCTAGATTCTTGTAGATTATTTCTTAACAAAAAAAATATTTTCCATTGGCTTTGATAATGCGTTAGTAAATACCGTGAGTTTAAATGACCTTTAAAACCTTTGCCAATGGTATTTTTTTCCATATTAAGTATGTGTGGCACATTCTAAACTTGTGTATTAAAAGTGGAATGGACTCACTAAAGGTAAGGTACCTGCCTATTAAATCAACCATTGATTACATAGTTAATCATCTATCAATAGATAGAGCATGGAGAAAATTTTGTCTTTAACAACGAGTGAAGCCTAAGAAATTTGAAAAAGATGTGCTGCACACATGGAGGGAGAAGTTGAGCTAACAAGGGCGAGAAAAAACGGAAATCACGGGATGTCGTACCTTCAACTACTGAATGGGAAAGAAGAAGAAGAAGAAAGCGGATGTGTGGTCGGCTAACATTGTTTTTTCAAGAGACGAGGTTAGGTTATAATGTAGGAACTCGTCTCCTAAAGAGATGGAATCAACCACTTATGTTATATGACATTATATCTTCATTAGACGAGTTTAACTGGTCTAAAAGTGGGATTATTTTTGTCCCAATAATATTTTTGTAATTTTTTTCAATATTAGAAATATTAATTTTCTCTTTCTAGACACAATTTGATATTTAATATGAATATAAAAATGTGTAGTGTTGATAAACCCGACAATGAATCGGGCCTGGCTTTGTTTGGTGTACCTACAGCCCAATAGTAATGTTACTGGGGGATTGAGGTTTTGTGGGGTTTAGTCACTTTCTCTTCTTTTCCTTCTGGTTTATCATCTCTCTCAGCCTTCTCCTTTTCCGGTGACCGAAGAGCCAACCCATCAACGCCCTGAAAAATTGAAAATCCTCCAGGTTCCCTACTTTTTCCTTCAGTTTGTCTCTTTGATTTCTTGTACTTAATCTGCTCATTTCATTTCCTATTTTGTAATGAATCTTTAAATGCTGTTTGCTTCATCTAAAGTTCTCACCCTCTCTCTCTCTCTCTCTAGGGTGGCGGTTGTTACTATTGGGAGTGGTGTTTGATACCCCTTACTGGGAATGGCTTCGATGGTTTCGCGAAGATTGTTACGATCTTTGGTCTCACTTAGAAATATTCATGGCAAGTCATCTGTACATTTGTGAATAATTTTGTATGTCTTGTTTAATCAGAACCCTATTTGAAGTGAATCTGCTTTTAACGCTTACGCTGTTTCCTGTTGTTGTTGTAGATTTGTTTGGCCATGTATCATCTGCCGAATCTACTAGCACTTGCAAGGTACTGCATTTCCGCGATAAGGTTCTAGCTTCTAATAGGTTCTGTTGTTAATTGCCAAAATGATACTACTTTGTGGAGTTAAATCGTATCTCGGGGTTATGAGTATGGTTTTTGAATTTCTTGTACTTGTATTCAGGGCCTGTGGACTTGTAATTGCATACGTATGTTTCTTGTAAATGTTTGATTGATGCAATGGAGTTCTACTTTATAGTTTGCTTTTGTATCTGCTGAATTGTTAATTATGTTTGATGATTTATATATATGTTTGGTCTTCATGCAGGGGTTATCTTCTCTTCTTGCCAATAGAAGATTCTTCTCAACCATTTTGACGCCTGATTCTGATGAAACAGCGATCCCTCCACATTTGTTGTCCAATAAAGGAATAATTATGCCAGATAGAAAGATTGGTAAGAAGTGTTTCTTTTTAATTAAGGTTTCCTGCATACAAAAAGGGAGGGGGGAAACAAAAGAATTGTCTGTAAACCTAACAAAAAGTCTAATCTTGATATACAAAATTGTGGGTTGCAGATGACATCTGTACTTTGTTTGCAGTATGAATTTCTTTATGCAACCTTGTTGGCAAGTTCTTAATTTTTGAAAGTTGATTATGTAGTGTGAAGTCCGTCCCTTTCTACCAGCCTGACCTTGTGCATTTTTCCCCTAGCTGATTTTACCTAGTACTAGCACTGTTGTTGTTTTATTTTTTCGTTCTTTCCGGTTGATGGATGTGTTCGTTGTAATAGGATTGTCTATCTTTGAGCCGATGAATGAACCATGTGATGAGATAAATGTACCGGTTAAATATAGCTTGCTGGGTAGTCCTAAAAACTTAGTGGCTGAGGACCTGATTGTGATATATCATATCATGAGAGTTTCTGGACCCTAGTTACTTGGCAGCCTTTGTGTAATGGATGTCCCTGTGCATGTTAAAGGCAATAAATTGCGAGGTGTTGAAAGGTAAAGGCTTTTGGTCAGTATAACCTCCTTTTGTTTGCTCAATGGATGTAGTGCCAGCTACTTAAGTTGCGTACTTTAATGCAACATCATTTTGTTTGGATGGTTGGAAATGGTCTTTCTGTTTACCTTTGGGTTGATTATCGGTTATCACAAGGCCCCCTCATGAATCTTTACCATGCTGAGGGAAATTGTCTCATCTGGTTTTGCTTTGATCGCAAAGGTATGTTTGTTGATTGACAATAATTCTTCAAAGCCGCTGCCCTCCTTATCTTGGGAATCACCATCCCCCAAATGTGCCTCCAAACTTTTTGATGGAAGATTAAAATTAGTGTGAAACAGGCTAGGACTAGGTCACAATCAAAAGTGGCTACAAGCCATGTTGTCCAATTGGTTCAAGAGTTTCTCAGCCAAAAATTATTTGGGGCAAGAAATCTTTCTCAAGTGATAGCTCCATTCTCTGGCTTACTCTCACAGAAGTTATCAATCCTTGACAGGATTCAATTATGGGGCGTGACTTCCACTACATCATGTTTTTCAACCAGCAGCCCCCCAACCTGCACTCTCTCTTAGGCATCATGGAAGGAAACTATCTCTGCTCTAGATTGTCCTCCCTTTTACTCATTGTGGCAAGGAGCTATTACTGGGCTCTCTTTTCCCCCCAACAACCAGCTTACCACCAAGTGGGAATTTGCTCTCTGTGTTGCAGTTTATTGCTTATAGCGAACATGCGATTCAGATTGGCTGGGGCAGCACATCCCAAATCACTCTCTAGCAAGGCTTATTTTTAATTATGTTCTTGTATTGGACGATAGCTAATCTGTTTTGTAGTTTTCTTGATCCCTATAGCCTAGTGGTGTTGGTCTAGTTTTGAGCTACTTGTAAATTGCAGGCTCTACCCTCCTTCCTGGACATTTTGGCTTGTATACCTTGGTTAAATGAAATTTTAGACAACACAAATATATGTATGCATATATACATATATATATGCACCTTAATTTATGGCCAAATATGTCTGTTTCCAATCTGCAGTATTTGCTGACTTTGTGGATTCTTTACTAGCACAAAAATATTGTTCTGATTCTGTGCCTTTGAACACTGTGTCATATTGCTTTAAAAGAAAAGCACCATGTCATTTTTTGAGGACATGATGAACATGTGGACTTCCCATCCTCAGTGGTATATCCTTGTTTTTCTTTTTCTGACTAGAATTTTAATTCTATTGCTATTGGCAGAGAGCACTACTCATAAATGTAGAAATCAAGTAAAACTGAACAAAATTCGTCTTTTATGGTCATATGGAAATTCCTGAAAGATCCTATTATCTAAGAATTGTTTGGCTGGGAAGAGTTTGAGCATGAACCTTTTGTATTAATGACTTTTATGGCATTCTGATAGTGCTATCTATTTTCAGGGCTGTATCAGGACCTTGTGATTCCTGTTACAAACTTTCTCAATGAAGATAAAGGCCTCATGGTGTTGGCTGGAGATGTTTTTGATGTTCCCATAAGGAAGGACATTGTTCATCGCGTAGTAAGATGGCAGCTTGCAAAGCGACAGCAGGTATCCCCATGTCTATTTGTTTTGATTACATTTTGGAGCCACATTCTGAAATCCTGATAATTTCCCCTTTTACCAAATGTCTGTTCTAATTGTTTGTGTTATTGTTATGTTTGAGTACTACATTAGATATCCAGTCACTAAGTCAACTTTGGTCATTATGCAGGGGACGCATTCAACCAAAACCATCAGTGAAGTGAGTGGAACTGGGAGAAAACCATGGCAACAGAAGGGTACGGGTCGGGCACGGCATGGAACATTGCGTGGGCCGCAGGTATATTTTGTTTGTATTATGGTTATAATTATGCTGTCTTAAACATGGCCTTTATGGAATTCAGTGGCTAATGACAGTTCAGGGGTGGAGCTACGATGCATGGTCCAAAGCCACGAAGCCATGCTATTAAGTTGAATAAGAAAGTTCGGCGTCTTGGCTTAAAGATTGCTCTTTCAGCACGTGCTGGAGAAGGAAAGGCATGCTCCTCTCACTTTATTCACTTTTTCTAGCACATTCATACCCATGGATGTGTGCATGCACACATGCAAACCAACCACCCAGTCAAGGATCAAGATGAATTACAAAAAGCTTAAAGTCTGTGCATGCATGTCTCTGGTGTGCTTGAATTTATTTATTCTTTATCATGGATGTTGAATAGTATTGAACTTGAGCTTGAGCTCAAGTTTGATGTGAAAGTTAAAAGTTCAAGCTCAATTGGACTTAAACTGAGCTTCCTCATTAGTCTCTAGCTTGATTTGATTAAGTTTGTTTAGGTTTCATTACTGAAAAAAAATCATATTTGTCTAGTGAAGTTTATATGAAAATTCAATTGTAACTCTAAATTCTGGAAACCTTGACATATGCATAAACTCTGTTCAGGCTCAATTAGGCTTGGGAACTTATTGTACAAAAAAAGTGGAAGCTTGAGCTTTGACTCAACAAGCTACTCAAGTGGCTTGAACTTGAACTTGATTTGATTTAAATATAGAGTTAAACTTGCGTAGCTTGTGAGTTCGCTGGGACTGGATTTCTTCTTCTTCTTCTTGCACACCCCCCAAACCCCCTCCTCCCTCCCTCCCCCACCCTCCTCCTCCTCCTTCTCGTATCTCTAAAATTGTTTTTGGTTAAATATTTTTAAACATTTTCCACAACAACAAATGTGCTGATTGATTTTTTCTACACTTCTAAAGCTGTATGTCTACTGATGCCATCTCTTCTTGTTAACCTTTTATATTTTACCCTTTTGATTTGAAATTTCACTTGGATACAGCTTCTCGTGTTTGACGATTTGGAGATCCCTACACATAAGACCAAGAACATTGTAAATTATATCAAGCAAATGGAAAACACCAAGAAAGTTTTGCTTGTTGATGGTGGACCGATCAATGAAAAACTCAAATTAGCTACCCAAAATTTGCACTATGCCAATGTGCTCCCTTCCATAGTAAGTGACACTTATTTCTATTTTGATTGGATTTCAATTTCTGTATATGTGGATGCTTTCATATTGATAAATGCCCTAATTGCTGTGTTAATCATGTTGTTGATCCTGAACATTTGTGTTTATGTATGTGCTTACCCTTTCAATGTTTTGACAGGGCCTGAATGTTTATAGCATCCTGCTGCATGATATGCTGGTGATGTCTCGTGATGCTGTGAACAGGATAGTTGAGCGGATGCACACTCCAATCAATCGTTGAAGCAATTCACACTTGTGTTACCATTTTGCAAGGGTTTCAGAAGAGAGCACTTCAAATTCTCATAAGGAGCAAATTGACATGTCATGCTATACTATGCAAAGGCCTTCCACCATCAGCTTTGCGGCAGTCTTATAATAAATTGGCTTTGAGCAGGGAATGTAATTTCTGCCTGTGGATCCTGATGGAGTTGCATGCACAAATTCATCTTCTCCTTTTCTAGTATTCATGAGATTAACATGGATATTTTCACCTTCATTTACCAGCAGACAATCATCAATTTTTTCAGTTTTAACAGGAAAAAGGTGAAATCTTTTCGGACTAATTGTGGAATAGAACAAATTTTATCACATAGATAGTGTCTACTGATCGATCTGTTCTCTTTACTTGGTCCCCTCTGTTCCACAAAATAGTTCAACTACACTGAAGATCTGTTATTGGTGGGGCGGAGGGAGGTTTAGTTTTTACTGTGGTAAGATTTCATTTTAGAAGATACATCTTGATAATTTAATTTTAAGGCGAATGCCATGTTCTGCAGCTGTTGTTTCAATTATTTTGGAAACTGAGAAGTGCTTTTGTTTGTTTTACCTTAGTTTAACGTTGCTCATATATTGTCTCTCAAGTTTTAAGTTGGATACTACTTTTGTTTTTGGTTTTCAAGGTTTTGCTTCTTTGGGGAGAGCAATAATTTCTTGGCAGTGATTATAGTCGTTACTGCAAGTGATGTTTAGTAGCACCTAAGGGATATAAAATCAAATTCAGGCCTGAAACATATTTACTTATTTTAAGTTTGCCAGTAATTATTACAGAAAGTTAGTAATTGGTGAAGAGGGACCCTAGAAATTTAGTGTCAACGCTTGAAACACTCGATTCTTTGCTTTGACCATATAAGAAAAGGAAAAGCATTAACCAACAAAATCATTATCATAAAACATGGTGGGAAGGTTTATGTGGAAAGAAGAAAAATCCGGGAAAGTATAAAGTAATATAATTATAATGGAAAGCATATACCAATGTGCCATTTAGGACACGTTAAAACAATGGATCTCGTTACAACAGCAGAAATCATATACCTATGAAGCATATTATCATAAATCTTTAGTACTTTATGTGTGACACTTGTCTATCACTCTTAAAAATAGAGCTATCATACTATAAGCTTATATGATATAAATCACAAATATACTTTTCAAAATCATATCTTGAAAATGCAATTGGCATTATTCACAAAGAAATTACATTTTATAATTGTGATTTTGTAAACTTCTACAGTCTAAAAATTATAGGTTAAAACTATGAGTTATATTATTGCATGTATAGCATTTCTCAAATGCGATTCTAAAGGATCCCATGGTTCTATTTGATGGGTCTATGCCTCCACAACATCGATCTCCAAGAGAAGATTGGAGTGAAAAACATACTATATATATGTGCTAGTGATAAAATAAGAGATTGAGTCTAGTTGACTTGGGTCATGATGATACATTACATAGTATGGTTTTTGACAATTACTACTAGTGGTACTACAGCATATACATAGGGTACATTAGAGTACTTTAATAAGTTTTTTATCTCAAATCATTGTATCGATATTGATATACATATCTCCATGCCGACTTACTTTGCTTACCTATAATCATGTGGTCGAATACATTTGATTGCATTTAGCACATAGACACCTGAAAAGAAACACAAACACCTAGTAGCTACAGGTTGTCACACATTACAAGGTTATGATTGTGTTACATTTTTTCCCTCTAGATTAGTAGGAGCAATGCCTAGAGAGGCCTCTAGGTAAAGCGAGAGGATGAGGATGGGGACGGGGATGTATATAGGGTCGAGTTCAGTAGAAATAGCTACCATTACATCAATCTCCTAATCCTCCCGTATATCCTCCAACAAATCCTCTCACAGATCATCCTGTAGATCTACCAGCTCACCATTGTCTTGATGCTTTATCATTTGTCTTGATAGACTACTTGACACCATATTAAGCTCTGTCGTCATTATATGTTGATACTTCGCTTGCTCTCATGAGGCCACCACTTTCAATATTATCATATATGAGAGAGTGAGTAACACAAATAGAATCCTAATAACTCGAAATAGAGAGTGATACATCCCAGCTTGAAGAATCTCCTTAGGAGATTTGGTAGAGCAACATATAGGAAAAAATCACATAAGAATCTATAGATTTTTTTATATCATTTTGTATAAGATTATAGATAGTTGATTTATTATTGTATATGATTAAAAAAATATCTTGTTGTAATGTAGATATCTATTTTTATGACTTATTGCAAATGATCTTGTGAATGTTGTATTAACTAGTTGATTAAATGACTACTATAATTTGATAATTGTATTTGTGGTATTATATGATGTATGAGTTATGTTGTGAAGTTCCCTGGTGATAAGATATTGGAATGTTTGTTAAATTGTTAGATTTTCTGATGCACAAATAATGAATATTTTATATATAGTAAGGTTGTAAGAATAAAACTTTGATCTTCTCTAGAATAAAAAGAATTGCATGTATTTTCACTGTGTAACATGTGATTTTCATTCAGTCGAATAATAATTAGTTTTAATTGAATATTATTTGAGTAATTAGTTTTTCTAGTTGCTCCAAACAGACCAAAAAAAAAAAAAATCTCCAATACATGCTATTTGTGCTGAACTTCGTGAGTTTTATTTAAATGTTCATCTTTCAAAAATTTGAGAGGTAACTTCTGCTAGTCTTGGACTTATTTATTATTATTATTATTGTGGGCTAGAGTTTACCAAATATTTTATGCTGCCTTAAAAACCATTCGCTCTCTAATTGCTATTTTTTTCCGGCCATGTCTCATTGCTAATTGATGTCATGTATTACTATGACACCACATACATGATGGCGACTTTTTCCTTCAGTCAACCTTGACTTTTCGCCCTCAATTGGGTTTTTTGTCCACGGAAGACATCATTATCGGATCATAATGTTGGGATAAGATCCTCAAAATCTGATCTTAGATAACATTTCATTCAAAAAGGTTCTTCTAATAGTCTCCTATTACATAATTAGCTACAGAGAGCATTAAGAGATTTGCAATTTATTTATAAGTAGAAAATATTGCTTTTAATCCGCAGTAAAGATTCTTGATGACCCAAGTTAGATTACATTTGATACAAACTCGACGTCATTAAAATTTTTTTAATCCTAGCCACTAACGCAGTACAGCTATTTTAGCATGAGATTTGAAATAACAGCAGAGAGTAGTAACATTAATCTCGTAAACTGCACAAGCACCCGTTTCATCCTATAATCATTTGGGTTTGGTCTAAAATTTGTAGGTCCGCTTTATCAGCGGTTCATGGCAGCCAAACCAAGACAAAATACCACTGTTTAACCGATAAATTAAGTTCCTCCGCAAACAACGTTATATCGGCAAGAAATGATGCTTAGCATTATTTTTAATTTTTTACTTTTGATATGTTAGTTGTGTATAATTTGTACAATGTGGGCCGTGGGAATAATAAAAAATTAAAAAAAATCATATTAAATAACTTTCTAAATAACTCACGATAAAGTATTGAGTTCCTTAGTAGGAAGAGTTGCTTCAAATCATGTTAAGTAACTCTGTAAGTAACCCACGGATAAAGATGATCTACTTAACAATTAATTAGCCATTAACTTTACGTTGTTCACATGACCACTAAATCCGTGGGAGTTTTTTAATATATTATATATATTATATATGAGGAGAAACTACCAACCACTATGAGTGAATTATATGTTCCATTTATACGGATGGCTTACTAACCACAAGTCTTCTTAACTTTTTTGTTTTTATCATCTTTGGACTTGTGATAGTGAATTTTTCTTTTTCTTTGTCTTGATTATTATTAATTAATTATTTTTAATTATTTATATAATTAAATTTATTTAATAATATTATCCTGTTAGATTTACTAGTTTAAACCAATAAAAAGTTGAGATATGTTCTCCATATTGATATTATTACTCAAATAAAAGATAAGCTATTTATTAATATAAAATTAAAAAAAATACATGTTGCTTTTGTGATTTTCCATCCTTATAATTTGCTTTGGGTTTTTTAAGTTAGGTAATGGCACGTGAAATAGATTTTAGATAGGTCTCAATTCTCAATCAGAAACGTGGTTAGGTTAAATTAAATGCACGTATGCATAAGAGATGTCAATAGTTGGTGGAGTGAAGAAGGCAGATGGATAATGAATGGCTCTGAAAAAAATAGAACAACTGGACACTCTTAGATCGGAATCGTGTTACTATATTGAGGACTCCATTGTTGCCAAATTAATAGGGCTCAAAAAAATTGAAGCCAGCATGGACCCACACACACCTGGGATCAATTTTATTTTAAATAAGCAAAATATTTTGAACAAATACTCTCATGTTATTGAAGCATGCAGTTACGCCCCTTTCAGTGTATGTAAATAATCTCTTAATGTTAACGAAGTTCAAAATAAAAGGCCATTGTTTATGGTATCATTTTTCCCATACATATTTAATATTTAATAATCAGCTTTCATTACTTGCCATCAGTCATCATTATGAGTTTAAGGCTAGCTGGAAATTGTGTATGATGCCTAACTTGAGAAAGTCTCCATCGAATCACATGTGTAGGAATGTTAATAAAAGGTATGAAAGGATGAAGAAGCAAAACTCAGTTCTTCTGGTCTATGCATTTGCTGAAGATCAAATTGATCAACTCAGTTCCTCAAACGTATACTCTTTTTGAAATGTCACCATCCAGAGCATGAAAAGGAGATAAGTTGATCAAGTCAATAGTTGTCCTTATTACTTCTCCCTAGAATGATTTAGATAATTTATCATAAGACAATATGCATTTTACTCTCTTTGTAATAGTGCGATTCATCTTTTTTGCAATGTTATTTTGCTGCAAGGTCTTTGGAATTGTTTTCTCAAGTTTAATTCCATGGAGCTTACAATATTCTTCAAATGAGTCTCTATATTCACTACCATTATCCATTCGGACACAGTTCAACCGTCCTTTTGTTTCTCTCTTAACTCTAGAATGAAACTGCTTAAACACATCAAGAACTTGGTATTTAGATTTCAAAGCAAAAATCCTTAACTTCCTAGGGTGGTCATCAATAAATCTTACAAAATAAAGAGTACCACCTACTATTCTATTTTTCATATATCACATATTCATATTGATTAAATCAAGTACGTGAAGTGATATTTTACGAAATGCAACTCTATAGTGTTTTCTAGCAATACTGTTAAAGCAAGCTTTCAGAGATGTACCTTTCACATCAGGTAAAAGTTGCTTCTTGGCAAGTATTTGAAGTTGTTTTACACTCTTGAAACCAAGCCGTTTGCATCAAAACTCTATTAACAACCTATTAATCATGTTCACATTTCCTTTACTTAGTTTTGTAGACATTAAGTAAAGAATATTGTTTTTCTTCCATTTAGCCACTATGGGAAACTCATTGATGAAATTTCATTTACCTTCAGCAAAATAGCTTTTATTATCCTTCATCATCTAATTTTCTCACAGATATTAGATTTAGACAAATATCTTAAACATGTCTAACATCTTTGAGGACAAGCCTGCAACTAGTACTAGTCTTCAAAATAATATTTTAATGCCAACAATTTTGAATGTACCATCATTTCCCATTCTAATATTGCCATAACCACCAGTAGTGTAGGTGAGAAGAATTCACCATGTGGCATGAAAGGAGGTATCAGAATCAATAACCTAGTCATTATGATGACATGCAAGATTAACACAATCATCGTCCCAGGTAACAACGATTTCATCATTTCTGCAGTAGTCGTGTCTTCCATTTTCATCACGTTTACCTATAGTCTGCTCTCTTTTCCAAATTCTATATTCCTTCTTTAAATGTCCTGACTTGTCACAATGGTAGCATTCAATATTTCTTCTTGATTTGGATCTTCCCCCATATTTGTCAGATATTTCAAATTTATTAGATGAGCCTTTGATCTTGCTTCTTACCACATCTTTCTATTTATCAGTAAATAGTGCTTGAGTCTTAAAACTTGTACCAAGTTCTTTTCTTTAGCTTCTACATTCATCAATTTGTATTTCAACATTGCAACAATGAGATTTCTCTTTGAAGCAGAATCGCTAACTAACACTACGAGTGTATCATAATCGTCAGGTAATGAAATTAATAATAGTAGTGCTTGTATCTCATCATCAAGCATTGACTTCATAGCAGATAATTAATTCACAAGACATTAAAAAGTACTCTGTCATATTAGATCCATCCTTATACTTCAAATTTATTACACTCCTAATTAATGAGGTTTTATTTAAGCCAATTTGTCTCTCACACATGCACTCCAATTTTTCCATAGAGCATCAACTCTAGTTTTTTAAGCAACATGATGGTATACACTACGATCAACCTATTATTGGATATGACAAACATTTTTCCTATGCATAATTGCCAAATCTTCATTAGATTTATCTTTTAGCTTCACCTTAACATAGCCTAAAGATACATACAAATCTTTATAGTATAAAAGATCTTCCATCTTTGACTTCTAAATTGAATAATTTGAAGAATTTAACTCTATCATGATACCCGATAATTTTGCCATAATTGCAATAAAAGAAACAAATACTTTTTATCAAATGTTTTGATACCACTTGTTAGGAAAAATAATATCCTATAACGATATAATATTTTTCCTTTTACTTATAAGCAATAAACTATATAATAAACTCAAACAACAACAGCAGCAGCAATAAAAAACACTAGAATTTAACATGAAAAACTCTAATCTAGGAAAAAACCATAGTACCATAGCCTATGGTTTTTTATATCATTTATTACTAACAGATAACTAATCCTTTACCAAAATAATGGATATCAATAAAATCATAAAACTTAATCTTGAAAACATGAAAATACCTATTTAATCTAGATAACTGAGTAGGATTGGCAAGGATAAAAAATAATCATCTTGTAATACTTCATAGCATGAGTTCAAAGAAAGAAGTTTCGTCACAATTGATATTTAATAAGCAGTTCAATTGTGGATCCAAAGTCGTTTCACAAAAATCGATTTTCTTATGATGTTGTAAAATAATTCTTTTCTACTCACAACTCTACTCTAACAAATCGTGTGTAGTATTAGGAATGACTAAAGTACTTTAACCTTTTAATTTTTTGTAAAGAAAACCATGAATCTTCAATTTCCTTTTTAATGATGGTGTTTTCTTCCTCCGCAAGTTATCTTGTCACTTGAAATAACTTTCCTATTTTTCACCACCACACTTTTACTTTCCCTTTTTCCTTTTTCCCTAAAACATATATAATTGGAGTTTCTATTTCTAGTTGCTATGGATCCACATGTTGTGGACCGAAAACCCACCAAAGATTTATATATTCTATCTAGAATGTTTCTCCATAGTAAGCATCGAGCTCCTTTTGTCATTTAGACAACTACACTTTACTATAGTCTTGTTTCTCACATGTCCTCTAATCATCATCTCGAAAGTCTTAAATGCTAACAATATTCCCAAACCCACTAACCGATTGCAACTAATGATATAACTATATATATGTGCATCACCTACACCTAAGACTCGATACTAACACAAGATTGAAAGGTTAGGAGGGACCACAATCAATATCATCAAAGACCGTTATTGTATTTATATGGTATTTTTTATAAGTTAGATGATGCTTTATCAGTTACTATTTCTAATAATTGACATATGGAATAACACGAGAAGACAATCATAAAGAAGCTATATTAAAAACTTTCATAAAGAAAATAAGATAAAGAATTGACCAAAAATATTTTAAAAAAAATCTAGGAGACAACAAATATGATGATATATTAATATTTAGAGTAATAGTAGTACTATGAAAAAAAATTACATTAGAAAAGAGAAGTGACAATCGAGAGAAGATACATTATATATAATAACTTTTTTCACCTTAAGTGTTAATGTTCTTACTTATCAATTTTCCAAAATTTCAAATATTTGAACCATAGAGAGCGTTGTGTGCTTCTGGAAATTGTTACTTTTAGTAAATTTCTTCTCATTCCCAAACCAAGACATTTTTAAAGTCTCTTTTACTCACCTTAAATAACCCTTACTCCAAAATACTCCATAATCTACACATAGCGGAAATGACACTAAAAAGATTGAGAGTATGTCAAAATCATGATACCTTCTCAAAATTCTTTAGTAATTCTATTATCTACAATGTCTCCCTCCTTCTCTTTTAGAAATTTCTTTAGAAATTACTCCTCAATCTACTGCTTCTCCTTTAGAATGTCACTATCAACACTAATAAGCCAAGATTTTATCACTTATACATTTATCTCTTTGAATAGATAGGAAGGAGGAAAAACTAACACTTACCACAAAATCCTATTGGCAATCTTCAAGAATTGAAACGAATTTTTTAGAGGAAGGAAAAGGAAGCTTTTGTACCTTTTATACATAAGGGGAGAAAGAAAGATGGTTACTATCTCACTAGTTATAATTTACCCCAACTAACATATCTTTTAATTTATTTTAATTGGAAAAAAATACATTTATATTAATATTAATCTTACATTTATACCCTTTTGTAATTATAATTATTTAGTAGGTTGTTTCAAAGGGTCAATATATAAAAACTAACTCAAAAGGTCTACTTAGTCTTTTGAACCTTCTCCATGACTTGAGCAAATAGCTATAAGGTGGGGTAGCAACCATTGAAGTCAATAAAAGGGTTTAAGTTGAAGAAATCACTCTTAGAAGAGTGTTCAAGTGGCAATCAACGATAGGATTGGAGGACTTAAGCTCATTTTCAAAAGTTATAATATAAACTCACGCATGAATCCAGGTGTTTTTGTTAACGGGGTTCGCTACAATTTTTTTGGTGTTGTGTGTTTGGATTGACAATTAAACCAAATTGAACATAGACTTCACTAATAAATGTACGTTAATTGCTTCTTAGGATTCAATCTAATAAGTTGATGTTCTTAGGATTAGGTTTTTGATATGTGGGATTTGTGGCTAGCTTAAGTGGTTGTCTTAAACCAAGACAAAGTTGTAATGGGCATTATGCAAGTGCATGGGATAGTAGATGATACATCGTATATGGACTGTGCTTGTCGATGGTAAATTCAACGGTGATCTCCATATGAGACTCTCTCTCTCTCTCTCTCTGGGTGAGAAAATTGGATCTTACTACCCTTCGATAGACGGCATTGTTCGTACTGTTGCGTTATGTTAATGATGTTAAGCATTTAATCGCCATTTTACCAAGTGTTGGATATTCTATTTAATTGTAAATAATGAAATATGTAAACTCTTTTTCCAAACTCCTTATTTAACTATTTTCAACTTGAAGATGACCATAGTGACACTTGAAACTACTTTGGACTTAAGCTCAACAAGTGTTGAGGTCAGGATGTACATATTGAGATATATATACACACACACCATCTTCATCATTGCATATGAAAATATAGAAAGTAAAGAAGAAAAGGTACAACCAGAAGAATTGTGTAAAATAAGTGAATATATCCAGTTGAGGCATGATGTTTTGACAAAATCAAATTCCCTCTTCAGGTGCATGAAATATCTCTTTTGTGATCATAATCACGACAATAATGTCTTTGTTAGATTCTAGGGTCGAAATAAGGGAAAACTCCATTCACTTTTCGATGGAAATGGAGTTTTGCGAATTCTCTAATGAACAACATGATCTTGACCTATCATTTGTTCAATCTGATACTTAGTTAACTCTTTTATTCTTATGTTCCCACTGATACCTAATCGAGAACGAACATGAATGGCTTTTTTCAATCCAATTACTATTGGATTTGAACCAAGGATTCTCGTCATATGAAAAGCAATACTCTAACCACTGAGTTAAGTAGGTCAAGCTGAGTCAAGTCAGAAAAAATAGACCTGAAGTTCCTAAAATATTTTATCATCATTTGTCAATGCCTTTTAACAGCTTTTGTAAAATATAAAATCATAAAAACCCAGATGACATTGTTGTGATTTTTATAAAATTAATAGAACATTCTTTTTAAATATAAAATTAGAAGCTCATCTAGTAATTGGATGTCTTACGTGGTACACCTAAGTCTTTTAATTGAAGCCGAAATATGGAATTTGACAAATCACACAATGCCATATTTGTTCTATTTATCATATGCATATGCACAAGGATTTTCTCCCAATTCCTAGAAAAACGAAAATGATTATAATATAACCCTTTTTTCCTTTTTCGCGTAGCCAAAGAAAAGGATAGAAACAATTAGCATAAACATACTTATTCATGACATACAAAATATAAAACCCACATCTACATGGAATTCAACCAAAAAAAAAAAAAAAAAGGACTCTTGATAGTTAAGTCTCTTTAATATATCAGTGAAAAGTGATACTAAGGAAATGCCAATATGACCCAACTTATGCTAGTGCTCAGACCAAGGATGAAGTTCGAATTTATCAACGGCAACTAAATAAAAAAACTCCAAACTCTCAAATTGTTTTGAACCACAATGGACCCTAAGAATCATCCCTAGTTAAGATAAGATAAGAATAATGCAAGTCTACGAAGAAGTCACTAAAAATCCATAGATCAAACGATTGCACATTCTAGACCGCCACGTCAAGATACTACGTTAATTTCAATGTAAGACCACCTATATATATATTATAATATATATATCTTTTTAACTATAAACATCACAAAAAAATTTCAATGATAGTACACACTACGTATATGTATACGTAGTGAATAATTGTCAATTATATTTTAACACTTGAATAAAATGATGGGTAGTTTTCATAGTAACTACCATCTATATTGTTAAGTGTTAGAATCGTCACAAGAAAATTAGGGTTTTAAAACAAATTTTGTATCTCTAAATATAAAGTTTTGTCATAAAAATTATCATTGTTGATTCTATCTATATAGATATAAACTATATTACTTATTTTCTATCACAGAATTTCTATCTTTACAGATCAATTTTATTATAGTAATACCATTGGTAGTTACATACTATATGATATTACAATTAGCATATTATACTCCCCAAAGCCTTTCATGGAAACGAGGGACCGAAACAAGACAGTTGAGTTTTATTTATTTATTTTTACATGTTCGACATTCGATTCAATTCACACCACTTGAATTAAACCATGAGCTAATGTACTTAAATTTGATCCAAAGTATAACGAAAAGAACTTATCTTTGATTTTGTTTGGTTCGCTGTGTAATATTTTTTTCCCAACTCATATTAATATTGCTGAAGATGAGGAAGATGATTTCCTTGTTTAAAAAGTGAAAATTATTTCTCTACTTCCCCAATAATTTTTCTTAATGATATTATTGTTAACCATCAATTGTAACTCACCTCCCATCATTAACTACAAACAAAAGACACTTCCAAACTAACTTCTTAAATTATTACAATTTTATTTGATCATTCTCAAACTTTGGTAATAATGAAAGTTTTGAAAAGAAAAAGAATAAACTCTCAATAAACATTTTTGAATAAAACAAACAAACCCTAAATATAATTCATTCATTAAAGTGTCCTAATCCTCAAGCCTAAGATAATATAGTGCTGTGCGTTCTTACTGTGTGCAAAGAAAGAAATAGGTTTTTTTTAGATTGGATGTTTGTTCAAAGTTTGATTTAATAGTATATTCCGTTCAGTGAACCCCAGACGGAACCTTAATGATCTAAGGTATATTATAAGCCAAGGTTAACCATCTGTTGTGCATCATGATGATGAGAAACATCCTCCAAGACTGAAAATTACTTGGTGCAAGGTGGGTGGAGTGGTCAGATTGGTATATTTTGTATGGCCCATGCATAAAAATTCCATTCATTTAATGGCCAATAACTTTAGGTATACCACACATCTGTCTAACCTAGGATGCTTGTCCAAATATAGATTTTTGCATCTTCCCATTTGCTTTCATTCACTCCTTTGCATTATTGCTGTTTTCATACTGTTTGGTTGATTTCATTGAATAGTATTTTGCCGGATCCAAATTATCATCATAGTTTATCACAAAATCAATGGATTTATAATATAGTGGATTTAGTCTCTTAAGTAGATATGCCAGGGTTCAAATCCCCTTTTGTTGTAATAATAATAAAAAAAATAGATAAAAATCATTATAAGAAAAAAAAATTCAAGTTGGTAGTTACGTGAGATAAGCCAAAATAATCCACACATTAATATGTTCAAATTTTTAATTCAACCCTTTTGTTTTGGATTAAACGGGTTGTCCATATAACTCATCTCCTTTGCATAGCATTATAATAGATATTTTCTTTCCTTTTTTTTTCCTAGTACTAATTTATGTCTTGACAGCAACAGTATGCTAGCATTATTTTTGTACTCATTCGATAAAAATAGGCAAATCAAACGAAGCTGACATGTAAAAATTAATTTATAATTTGGTCAGATAATTTTCTAACACAAAGTAGTGGGGTATCGATCTTGTTACTGTGTTATGATGCGTATACATAACAAGTGGTTACGGAGGGGTTTCTAAATATTCTAGCACGAGATTTCAAGTGCATCAATGACTTACGCATAAAAATTCTCATAATCATTTTTACAGAGAAAAGAAGCAACTAAAGAACCCCCTGTACTTTATAATTTCTCTACTTTCTCTAGCATTCCTTAGTGCCCTACAAGAAGTAATGGGAATGACAGCCTTGTCCCATGTATGTAAGGACAGTAATATTGTACGAAGTTGACATCTGTTTTTTTTTTTTTTTTTTTTTGGCCTTTTTAAGGTCGCCTTCTTATTAATTTGTCGTGCCCTTGCCGTTTAATATATTTTACAAATTACGGTGGTCTCGGTCTATGAACTTTCCTCACTCCTCCCGTCGTATCGCGTGGAGCCACTTCTTAAAGTGCAGGAGGAAATAACCAAAAGAGTGAACATGGCATTCGTATCGCGTTCTAGTGTTTCATCATGTGTTGTCGTTGATAGCTTGCCTCCTAATTTTAAGATGGCGACAACAATTGTCGTAATTATAGATTTTTCTGAAATTTGGGATAACAACCGATTAGTATTTTAAAATGTTAATGTTTAAATTTTAATAAATTACTGTCTTTATCTTATCATCAAAATAACTGTTATAAGCACATCTTCATACAAATACTAATTTGCTAAAATCAAACATGAAACATTAAATTATCAAAAATTTAAAATATAAGATTTAACTTGTCATTATCTCTGAAATTTTATTTTAATTTACATTTGTATTTTGGAAGATGAATGATATTAATTTGGTATTGCTATAGACATTCATATGGAAATTTTAGTTTTCAAACCAGCAAAATCCTACTTTAATTACAATTGACTAAAAAGAATTTGCATGGTTTGCAATTATATTATTTCTTGTTTAATCATCGATTTGAAAAAAATATAATGAATATAATTTGTTTGAAAAATATTATATAAATGTCAATGCTTTATCATATGTTAAAGTTTTTTTATATATCACATGTTGAACATGCAATACACGTATAATTATTTAATGTGTATTACATGATTAATATGAGCTACACAGTCAAACTTATACTACAATTTCGACATATGATATAACACTTTCCTTATAATTTTGTTGAACTTCATTATGATATATATGCAAATTATTGTATTGCAACTTTTATGTGTGAGACATAGTTCATATTTATGTAATTTTTCTCATTAATTTGTATTTTTATAATATAAGACATGTTTTTTTTTTTTAACTAGTTGTTAATTAGTATTTTAGACACTGGATTATATTTCAATTAGTTTTGTACAGTGGTAAGTCGGCAAAGAACGCTAACTACTAGGAGGAAATGCCTAGTTATTGTAAACACTGACAGACTTCACAATTCACACACGTCTTTCTGAAGACCTTTTCATTGTGTACTCTATCACGAAGTCTCACAACGTGATCGCCTGACCTTTCGTGCAATGCAATAAATGTTATCAGGAGACCCATTTTGTCGTATTGATCTTGCCGGAATTCCTAAGTTTTTTTTTTTTTTGGCCATACTCCCAAGTTTAAAATTTACGTTGGATCTATTGATTCACTTCAGCTCCACGTGGGATGAATTGCTACTAGATCCTCGAAACTTGAATTATAAGAAGATATGTAAGGGTGTTGACCAAGACGACCAAGACTAGTTTTGGGCTAGGAACCGGTTCGAAACCCATTATAACTTTTTTCCATTTTTCTTTTTTCCCAGAAGAAATTAGAGGAATTAGGTAATATAAATTATACCATAAAAAATAAAAAATATATATAGAGAGAGAGTAAAATTTAAATCTATTATCAACTTAGAAAGGAAAAGTTCTTTCGTATTTCTAGTCTAAGATGTTACGAATAATAATACAAAAAGCAAATATTCATTAAACCATATATGTATTGTTATGTTTTGGTATATATAGGCTTTTGCCAAAAGGTAATTCCTTTGCCTAATACAGGATTAAAGTTTGGAGAATACAAAAATTAAAAGACAAAAGTCGTCAGTCTCGTATTACTATTAAGTAAAGTTTCATTTTGGTGAAAGTTTATGTATACCGATCCAAATAAGCTTTAAAATATATTTATTTTCTGCATTATTATTTGCAACACATTAAATATCATAAACCCAAAAGTTTATTTTACATTTTTGCCATATACCAATTTTATACTTTATTGATTTTCTATTTCTTTTAAGTCTTTAAATTATTAAAAGAATTGTTATGCGAATAGTTCACAAATCATAGGTTGTCAGGCTCACATAGGAGTGAGTAATCAAGGGTAAGTAGAGCATAAGACTTACCTAAATTCTACTCTGTAAGATACAAAGCATGAGGTTTTGTACATGGAATGATAGCTTGGCCCACTAATAGAATTCAATCTACTCCCATATGAACACAATACCCTAGACTCTTCTACACACTACACATCTCTTACTTTCTATCAGGTAATAAACCTTAACACTCTCTCTTTCTCTTCTAAAGCTAAGTGCTCCTCTTTTCTAATGGTGTGTGTTACTTTGTATGTTGGTAGCTTTTGAGTAGTACTGGTACTCTTTAGTCAAGAGACTATTTTGCTTTCTGTAAAGAGCCAAGAATCGTTTCCCCTTTTTGCTTTCGTTTATTTATACCCATGTTTTTACAATCTTATCTATTACAATAGTTGCATGTATATCTACTTTAACTATTTTTTAACTACATATTGTTATGCTACTATAAAATCCTTGTATTTATCTAGAAAGTATCTTTGTCTTCTATTATGTATTTGTTGAGTTGTAACATTTTGCTCCATGTCTTTGAAAACATCTTGTCCTCAAGGTTGTAATGAGGATAGAGGCTTTGAAAATAGTCTTCCTAAGTGGTATTATCAGGCAATAACCCTAACCACTGAATCAATATTTGTTGAACAACTAACCATGCCTTGTAATAACCTTAGATCCCAAAGTAGACAATGTCGTAATGAAGGATGGTTACCAACGGCTTGATCTGGTAAATCTAAAGTAGGTATAGAGGCACCTTAAGCTAATTTTCAGAGTTGAAACATGAAGAACATTGTGAATTTTAGCTGTGGGGGTAACTCTAGTTCATAAGCTACTTCCACAATTCATTATATGATATGAAAAGGTCCATAATACTTCTTGCTCAATTTATGATAGCCTTGAGAAATCGATGTCTGTTTGTAGGGTTGTAGTCGCACAAAGAGTAAATCACCCTCTTTGAATGCAGTATCCCTTCTATGCATGTTTGTTACTACTTTCATATGATTTTGTGCTTCCAATAATTGGGACCTCAATGCTTTCAAAAGCTCATTCCTATCACATAATTATTGTCTAGTGCTTCTAATTTAGAATCACCTCGAAAATAATCTAGTAACTTTGGAGGTGCTTACCATAAATAACATGAAAAAGTGTTGTTTGTGCTCCTGGATGATAAGATGTATTATAGGAATATTTAGCCTATGGTAAATATTTCACCCACTAAGTCGGAAACTCCAGGGCATAACTTCTCAAATATTATTGAACCACTCGATTTAACACCTTTATCTAACTATTCGACTATAGATGATAAGCACTTGACATATGTAATTGAGTCCCACTAAGCTTGACTAATTCTTTCCAAAACCAACTTGTGAAAATCGGTCTCTATCTAAATCTTGGCTCTTGAAAATCCATGTAACTTCACCACCATATTTAAAAATAGTTATGCAACCTTAGTTGCAATAAAATGTTGATCAAGGGCACCCAAATGACAATATGTGGACAATCTGTCCTCCACTACTAATATTACTGAAAATCCATGTGAAGTCGGGAGGGATTTGATAAAATCCACACTAATGTCTTCCTAAACTCTCCCTGGAACAAGTAATGGTTGTAGTAACCCAACTGGTTCCTTGGTCATATATTTGACCTACTGACAAGTAACGCACTGTTGAACAAATTCTTCTATAAAATGTTTATACAACTGAACCTTTTATAGGTTTTTAGTAAACCAAAATAACTACCAAGAGGAGAATCATGGAACTCACACAATAAAACAGGAATGAGTTGAGATTGAGGCACAAAAAATAATCTCACTCTATAGTACAAAAGTCCATTTCTCCAATATAGAGAATATTTCATAGTTTTCCCTTCGTTTAGGTTAGACGCAATCTATTGAAAGGTAGGCAACATGTAATATTCTTGTTTCAAATCCTCAATCAATTTGAAATAAAGTGTCGAAATGCCAAAATACTCTTCCTGATCATTCCCTTATCGTGATAATGCATCTACAATAATGTTCTCATGACCTAGTTTGTAAGTGATCTAATAGTCATATCCAATTAATTTGGACAAATATTTTTGTTGCTTGGAATTTGTATGACTTGATTCAATATTTGCTTTAAACTTCTATTATTTGTTATGATAGTAAAGTGTTGGCCCAATAGATACTATCTCCACTTCTTTACAGCTTCCACTATCGCATACAATTCTCTCACAAAAGCTGAGGCTTTTTGTAGATGTACTAGCAACTTCTTACTAAAAAATGCCACTAGTTGATTTTGTTGCAACAACACTACACTAATACCATGTCCTGAAGCATTGGTTTCCACAATAAATGGACATTAAAAATCTGGAAGTCTCAAAATAGGGGCTGAACATAATGCCGATTTCAGCCGCTTAAAAGCCTCTAAAGCTTGTGGAGTCCACTCAAAACAATCTTTCCATAGCATATTAGTCAAAGGTTATGCAATTGATGCATAACCTTGAATAAAACAAAAATAATATCCAAATAGACCTAAAAAACCTCTTAATGCTTTAACTGTCTTTAGTTTCAACCAATCCTTAGCAGTTGATATCTTCGATGGATCTTGTTGCACTCATTTTGTCCTACTATAAGGCCTAAATAGTCAATCTTCTACTGGCCAAATGAACACTTAGATTTTTTTAAAATAATTTATTCTCCAACAAAATGTGTAACATAGTTGCTAAGTGTTCATGATGTTACTCCTTTGTTCAGCTATATATCAATATGTCATAAAAAATACGATGACAAATTTTCTTAAAAATGGTTTGAATAGGCCATTCATAATAGCCTGAAAAATAGTTGGTGTGTTAGTTAATCCGAAAGGCATCACTAAGAATTCATAGTGGCCTTCATGAGTACTGTCATGCCTCGAAGAGTATCCTAAACGTGGCAGTCCGCTGTACATATTAATGCCTACAAATGACCGCCTCGGTCACACAAAGGCTTCATACTATGTACAAGGCGTCTAACACATGGAGGAGACACATCGGAGTGATACATTTCATATTGGTACAACTTGAGTAACAATGTAAAGGAAATACAATTCACTATACTTCAATTACAATTTATCAAAAGATTTCACTACATAAAACTATTACAAAGCAATTCACAAGACCTAGCTAATATCTTCAAGTATTCTTACTTCCTACCGAAATCTCGATGTAATATTCGGCTCCAACCACCTTGGTCCCCAGGTAGCATTCTCCCGTCAACCTGTTTATTTAACATCTATTGGGGTATAAGCTATACTAGCTTAGTGAGAGTTCTTTAATTTCGTACCATAACAAGCAACTTATAAATCATCCATATGCTATGCATGGACAAACACATAAGCAAAAATTATGTATGGGTATCCGAACCCGTACACAGAACGGATTTACGCCTCCGTATCTAGGGTTAGGGATGGTATTGAAAGTTACACGACCTACTGCTAGTCCCAAGCCTCCTAGCTCATAGCACTCAACTCGGCTAGGCTCATACGTGGGATGCATCCCCAGTGTGCTTTAGTTCCCTATGAATAAACTCTGATACCGAATCTCATTCTCTAAACGTGACCTCGGACCATACCGATTGACCTGTGTAGGAGTAGCATGCTACCAAATGCAACTTAACCGATGCGATGCATGACCAATTTATTTTTGCTTAGGTCAAATTATTCATACATTCTTTAGAGTGACCAACCAATATCATACACATAAACAAAACAATATGAACAATGCATTTATCCAATCGATTCATAGTTTCGATATGCTTTAGTATTCTTTAGCATACATACATCAAAGTCTCATTATCTATCCTATCCCATTCATATCGGTTTTTATCTTGTTCCTATAATTCTAATAACTAGCTACAAGCACAAATAAGGTATTAAAATAAGAGGAAAACTTACATGTCCATTGGACTCCGATCTTTTAATTGTAATAGTCGGGTGGCAATGAATCTCAAAAGCAAGGTCACCTAAGGAAAGAAATACCCAAATGAGTATTTTAACTCAAAACTAATCTACTCTATCTCATACAAACTATCAAATTCGTAATTCTCATCCTACGGGAATTCCAACTTAAAACGGCTTTATCTTGGTCATTTAACTTGGAATTTAGCAAATTATATACCGATTTCTATCTAATTCGAAAGATCTATCTAATTCTAATAAAAAATTTAAGTTTTGAAAACTTTTAAGCTTCGAAAATATCTAATCAGTTCAGATCAATAGTGAAAACGATTTTAGAAAATTGATTTTGTGAAAGTTCATGAAGTTTCTACTATCCAAAGCAAGATACATGCAATATGAACAAGTTACTATCATAAATGATATCATGATATATGTATATATATATATATGTACATGTTCTTGATGATATTGAATAAAAGAAATTTTTAGAAAACTTTTTCCTGTAAGACTTTATGAAAAATCAACTTAGAAAGGCTAGTCTTGTATTCTTGACAATCCCCACTTGTTTTTAGAAAAATTCCTTGATAAAATTTATTTATTCTTGTTAAAATTAAGCCTTCATTATGTATATTCCTTAAGGCCTTTGTTTTTCAATAAAAATTCATATTTTATACTTTGTAACCATGTTTTTAAATATGGTTCATCCCAAAATCCGAATTTGTAAAAATTATTCTTGTGGTGATTCCTTTAAGTAAACTCATTTGATACTTAGAAACTTTAGGCTCAGCCATACCTAGCCACTAAGGACTTCATTTCTTTAATAAAACTTTCATTTTGAATTTGAAAAATAGGGGTTTTCATACCATTACTCCATTATTACGAATTTCTTAAAATGACAAGCAACTTAAATTTTCCTACTTTATTTCTACTCCTCGTTTTACATATTTTTCTTAGGAAATCTCATCTCAACTTATAAAAATCATTACTTGATGATATCTATTACCTATACTCTTCATTTTTCATATAAAACACAAGTTTTAGAGTTGATAAAAGGGTTTTTAAGGCATGGTCTTGAAACCATCCGAATTTCACAAGGTTAGGATAAAACTCAAATTTTATACTTTGTAATCTTCCTTTTTGAGAATCTCTATTAGTAGATCTACCATTTCTATTATAAAAAAACATCTCCTATCGATACCTATTCCATAAGCTTTTTTTTTAAACAAATCCTTCATTTTGGTGTTGAAAAATGTGTTTTCAAAATTAGTCTTGGTTGAGATCCGAATTTACAAAATTTGTTTTTGGACATATCTTTTGATAAAGCCTATCTAAACTTATGAAAACTCATCCCTTACATATCCTATCTTAAGAGCCTTCCATATCTTGAATAAAAACTTCATTTTTGAATTGGAAAACATGTTTTTAAGTTATGCCTTTGTCTAAATCCGAAAATAGAATTTTATTTTGAAAAAAATCTTTGAAAATCACCTTTGTACCATATAAATTGAAGTCTTGATGATATATACCCATTAAGCCTTCATTATTTCAAGTAAAATTTCCATTTTGACACTTGGAAAGTAGTTTTTAAATATAGGTCTTGCCTAGATACGAATTTCACCATTTTTGTTTGAGTTCAAAACCAAGATCTACACTTTCTATGAACATAACATAAATGAAATCCATGACAGTAAACTATAAACTCATAAATCTAAACATAAACAAAATCAAAGTTACATTAAAGTTATATCTAAATATAACCATTGCTAGCAAGAAAATAATAATATCACAAGAAAATAATAATGAGTAAGATGAGTGTTTCATTTTGGCATCATCATCCTTAGCTTTTAAGCCTATGGAAAGTCATTTGATATATGAAACTCTCACTAAACTCAACCTACATCATCTATGAAAGCTTGGAATAAGAGTTTTACCAAAGGATCTTGAAGAAATATGTGTGGGAGCTCAAATATAGTATAGGGGCAGCAAGCTTCTCTTGTAAGAACAAGAGAAAATGAAGAGAGAAAGAGAGAAAAATAGAGAGGAAAAATTGCAAGAATGATAAAGGGTTAATGTGTGAATGAGAGAGGGTGCATAAAGAAAGATAGTAGGAGTTAAAGACTCTTTAAAATGAGATAAAAAAGAAAAAAGAAATGGCAGCTCACACTTGTACCATGGCTGGCGTGAATTTAGAAGAGAGAGGGAGAGAGATTTAGTTGGTGTTTGACTTAAAATTATTATGTGTAACTAAGTGTATGAGTTGCTTATTAAAGAACGATTGAAATAGAGTTATTTTAATTAATTTGAAGTGTTTCAAAGGACAAAGAGGGCAGCAAAAAGAGCTAAAAATCTGCCATGAAGTGATACATGAAGTGTAGAAAGATTGAAGTGAAAAAAAAGTGACGTGTGAAAGGTGTACTAAAGGTATGGGTTTGTAAGAGTACTTTCTTAATAAATAAAATAAAAATAAAAAATAGAAAAAGCATTCCAAATTTTTGTAGCAGATTTTTCATAATTGAAATAAGATAATTAATTTATTTATTTTAGTGAATTATCAAATAAGTTACCGGTATGATCAAAATACGTGAATATGAGCTATAGTTGATATTTTTTAACCCGAAAAATTCTAAAAAGTTATTTTATGAAAATAAAAATATTTTTCAAATATTTTCCAATTATTAAATTAATTTATTTTATTTTTAGTATTGGGTCTTAAACAAAACTGATCCCGTAAAAATCTGAAAAAACTAAATTAAAAAAAAACGAAATTTTCTGTAATATATAAAATATTTATCTAAAAATATAAGGGTTTACAAGAATAGTAAAATTGTGTAATGAATAATAGTGAATAGTGCAAAAGACTAGTTAATTACCGGTAGTAAAGAAATACGAATATAATTATAAAATCAGGTATTTCTAGTTATCGAAAAATCATAAAACTTATATTTTTGAAATTCTTATGAAAATACGAGTTTAACAGTATTAATGGTATATTATTGATATCTTGAGCCCCAGGACACGCTTTTCAAAGTCTGTATCCGAACGGGTTCGAAATAGGTCAAAAATTTACCAATATGATATTTTTAAGCGACTTTGTATTACTGCGAGTTACTCTACACACTTAAACTACACCTCGGCCTCTAGGATTAAGAGCGCAAGATTGCTAGACTAAAACTACTATATTCCACTTAAGGTTCTCAAGTGACTTTCCGGTTTAGATCTTTGCCAATTTGGAAACTGAGGGTTTATGTCTATACAACACATTTAGTTTGAGAATTTATTTTAAATTTTATTTTTGTAAGTATTTAATATCTCATATCGTTTTCGAGATTCTTGAATTGGGTTTTTCTAAGTTTATCGTCATTTACTTTTTTAATAATTTGTTTTTGAGTTCTACATTACCCGATTTTACAAGTCAGAGTTACATATAGAATTTGTCATACATAGTGGTTTTGAATTTATAGACTATTGAGTTCTTATTAATTTTTAAGGATTATCATTTTCTCAAGATTAAGCAATTTCTACATTCGTTTGTGATTTAGGGCTAGTTGAAGTTCAGTTTTAATTTGGAGTCATTTTTAGAGTTTTATCTTCGATGTTTATTTTGGAATTATTTACTGAAATTTTCCGGGGCATACAAGTACGAAAGACTATTTTCTCAATTTCATCTTCCATCATCCTAATCTGGTGATAACCATATCTGAAACATAATTTGAAAAAAATCATGGCTCTATGCAACTCATCTATTGACTCATCTACTATAGGAATTGGAAACTTATCCTTGACAGTAACATTGTTTAATGCTCTATAGTCTATACGGAATCTCTATGATCCATCCTTCTTTTTAACCAATAAAACGAGACTAGAGAATGGACTGGTAATATCCTTATAATTCATTGTTCTAGCATATCTCTTGTTTCTCTCTCATTTTTTTTTTTTTTTTGAAAATGTAGGTAACAGTAAGGCCTTACATTTACGAGAATAGTACTTGGATTCAAATAGATCCAATGTTGAATACTCTGATAGAGTGGTAGTGATAAAGGTGTCTCGAATACGTAGAGAATTTGCCCAATATGCCTACAAAAGTGTCATCGTTGGTGATACTCGATGTTGATTCACCAATTTGAGCCACCAATTGATAGAAAGATGCTATAGCATCTATTCTAATCAAACACCATAATTGGTGATGTGATATTGGCTATACAGTAGCTGAGTCACCATATAGAGACACCTGCTGATCGTCCCTATTGAATTGCAAAGTTATTGCGATATAATCGATCGTAATTGGCCCCAAACTCTGCATCCAGTGGATGCCTAACACTATATCAGCCCCTTATATAGGCAGAATATGGAAATGCATCTAGAATTCATAATCCTGAATCCTAATAGATACATTCTCACACTGTCCTTCACACCACAATTTTGTGCCATCCCCAATCATGACTGTAAATCCAATTGATGCTATTACGGTAAATTTAAAAACTTATCTACTCTTGATTGTAAGAAATTGTGTGTATTACCATTGTCTAATAGTATTGAGACTGGTTTATTATTAATCACGCCTACAAATCTCAAAGGTTTAGGCATTGATATGCCAGATAATGCGTGCAAACTTATTGTGAATTTGCTATCATTAGCTGAAAATTCATCAGAATCCATATACTTAAAATCCTCTATTGTATATTCATTTTTTCCACATTCTATTCCTCAATAAAATCATCATCAGTTACAATCATCAATAAAAATTTTGCTTTACACCTATGATTTCTACTGTATTTCTCATCATAATTGTAACATACCCCTACTCTCTTCTTGCTATGATTTATTCTTGTGATAGTTTCTTTATAGGAAGTGATGGTCTGGTTTGCTCAAGTGTTTTGGTATCTCGTTTTGAAAAAAAAAAAGGGTTGGTCAAGTGTTTTAGGTTTCGAAAATTATAAGGTTAATGAAGATGGTTTTGAAAAGGAATTTGATTGGATGCTTTAAGTATATTTTGATTGATACTGATCGTGATACTTGGCCTCATGCAGTCTTGCTAAATTGATGGTTTGAATAATGTCTTTTGGTCTTGCAATTTTTTATTCATGTTTTAAATGGGGTTTAATACCCAATATGAAATAGCTAATCAAGAAACTATTTGACAACCTAAAGACTCTAATGGATGAAACTTGGATTGATATTCTTCCACAATGATGTTTGCAGCAACTTTGACAACTACCCTTGGACATCTTCATATAATGACGGTCCAAACCTCTCTTCTACTACTTTATTGAAAGCACCTCCGTAGTAATCTTGTGATTTTTCTCTAACCATTGGTACCACTCTAATGCCCTATCTTCCACTGCAAAGAAGCTACTGTGATTCGATCTCCCACATGTACTTTATGAAAATTGAAAAACCTTTTGATTTTGAATAGCCACCTAATTGCATCTTCTCCATTAAACTTAGGAATCTCTAGTTAAATGCCTTTAAGGATGCAATCTAAATTGACATCATTGGAAAGTGATGAATCCCCACCATTTGATTGTTGTGATGCTACTATTGGAGCCTGATTCCCCATTGCTGATAAGCTACACTTATATTTGCTTAACCTCTTCCATAAAAATTGCTAACTTTCTGTCCATTTCTTGTGTAATTGGGCCTGAAATTTCTCTAAATTTTTATCTAAATTCACATCAAGATCAAGAACCCACTACTATGTCTCAAGAATTCTCAAATTCTACTTTAATAGACGATATGAACACCAAGAATCTACTTCAAGAATTTGCTTCAAGGAAGAGAGCACCAAATGATAGCTTGGCCCACTAATAGAATTCAGCCCACTACCATATTAACAAAATACCCTAGACTCTTCTACACACTACACACCTCTTACTTTCTGATTAAGTATGAAAACCTAACTCTCTCTCTTTCTCTTCTAATGCTAAATTGTCCTCTTCTCTAAGGGGTGTTACTTTGCAGGTTGGCGCTTTCAAGTAGTGCTAGTACCCCTTGTCAAGAGACTATTTTCTTTCTACAAAGGACCAAGAATCATTTTCCCTTTTTGCTTTTATTTATTTATACTTATGTTGTTTTACAATCCTAATCTGTTACAACAATTGCATTTATATCTACTTTAACTGTTTTTTTAAGTACATATTGTTATGCTACTATAAAATCCTTGTGTTTATCTGGAAAGTATCTTTGTCTTCTGTTATATATTTGCTGAGTTGTAAGACGAAACCTATCCTATAATGCCTTGCATCCACCCTATTTCTTGTGAACTCATAGGATACAAGGTACCTTATGATTTTTTTTCCTTTAATTTCAAGTTTATTAATATATATACAGTTTATGTAATATGTAAAATTATCTTATTTTTATATATTTATTATGAGTCATCCATAAAAATTTGAAAAATATTTTTTAATATTACAAATTCTACAATATTCTTGATTTCTTAGTATTAAAATTTAAATCTGTAGCAAATACTTGTAGAACCTTAATAAGTGATATAAACTAAATCATCAAACATTTAGCAAGTTTTAAAATAAATTTTTGGTGGCATTTCTGCATTAATTAGCTTTAGAAAATAAATAACACTTCTATATAACTTATAACCAAAGTTATTCTAAAATAAAAATTACAAATACTCCCATAATAAAAAAAATTAAAAGTTATTGCAAATAAAATTTTCTAAAATGTACGTTATAGATAATAATCTTAAGGGAAAAGTACATTTCTAGTTCTCAATGTTTGACCGTTATTCTATTTAAGTCTTTAACTTTTTTTTTTTAGTTAAGTCTTCTACGTTTGTTAATGCTTGTGAAATAGGACTTCGTTAACATTTTTATCCATATTGGACAAATGACAACTTATGGTTCGTTTAGATGATTCATTTAAGTTAATAACATAATTAATTGTATATGAATTAAGAAAGTAATAAAAAATTTTGAAAATAAAACAAACAAGCAAAAAAAAGGTAGAAAATAAACATAACTCCATTTTCACATATCCCAAATGTAAAGATCAAATCTTTACCGTGAATTTCAATTCAAATCAAAACAAACAAAGATTAACTGTAATAATCAGCACATAATATCCATTAATATGTTTGATCAAAGCATCAAACACTCGAATTTAATGACAAAAGAAAAAATTAAAATAAGAGAAACTAGCGAATCCATGGAATCTATACAATCTCATTGTCTAATAATAAAAAAAAATTACAAAAATAAAAAGAGAAAATGACAAACAATGAAATTATATAGATTCCGTGGATTCTTTTTTTTTTTCGTTTTCTAGATTTTTACGTTTGTATCTAAGTATGTGATGCTTTGGTAAAACATATTTACATGTTAATTATTACTCTTAATCTTTGTTACATGTTAATTATTACTCTTAATCTTTGTTTGATTCAATTTGGATTGAAACTCATGGTAAAGATTTTATCTTTACATTTTGGATATGTGGAAATGGAGTTATATTAACATTCTACTTTTTTTCACTTGTCTATTTTATATTAATAATTTTTTTTATTTTTTCACTTAATTTATATATAATTAACTATATTATTAATTTAAATTAATCATTTGGATGAACTATAAGTTTCCCTTTATCAAATATGGATGGAAAGTTAATGATGTTAACAAAAGTCCTAACTTGTAAACATTGACAAACGTTAAGGACTTAAATAAAAATAAATAAATAAAGATTAAGGACTTAATATAGAAAAACAGTTAAATGTTGAGGACTATAAATGTAGAGCTTCTGCGAGACTATTCCGTCAACAATCCAACCATTAAAATAAATATAGAAAATGGAATATTAACTATTTTAGGAATTCAATCATGATAGGGTATGACATAAGATGGTGACGGAACCAATCCCATCAAAATTAATGACGGGACCATAGAATTTTCCTAAAAGTTATCACAAAATGAAAAACAAAGTATTATTGTTTACTTTTTATTTATTAATTTTTTTAATGAAGTGCGGGTTCCAAGGTAGGTATAAAATTATTAGAACTTGGAACCTGTAACCTCTATATAATAAATCACAACTTTCAATGTGGATATATAAGGTATGAAGACCACATACCTGTATCGTACCTGTAAAAGTGAATTCTATATAAAACTATACTCATACTCTCTCATGTATTATAAAAAAATCGACCTTTAAAGATATAAATTTTATGATGAAAATAGGTAAAATAAGTTATATTTCGACAAATAGAATTAACGATGATCGTTTTCCTGATGAAAACTTATGTTTAGAGACAAAGTTTTTATCTCTAAAACTCAATTTTCTTATGAACTCTCAATACCTATTTGAAGCGTACTCGATTAAATAGGTATGATTTAGTACTCTATATAGCATATTTATCCACTTAGCCCTAGGTGGATGGATCTAAACCTTTAGACTAAAAAGTACCGTTGGCTTCGCATATTGGATCAACCGTCCCATTTTTATTTTCATAGAATCGTGACAAGTGGTTCAGATCAATTCCATGCTAATACATCAACCTATGTAAAAAGTAGTAAGTATAAAAGCCATCCAAATCTTACAGTATTTCATAAGATTCCCTATAGTTTAGCCTAAGTTTTTGAATGTAGCTTTTTGTGCCTGTAGTTTTTTTTTTTTTCCTTCCTTTCCCAGCTTCTACTATCCACTACTACTTTTAGGATGAAGAAGTTGAATTTAAGTCGATAATATTGGTAGACTAGTGTTTATACGAGTCAATATAAAGGTCTTAACTTGTTACTAGCATTTAGGTTTAAATTATTTCACCATAAGATCATCCCTAATCCCTTCATTACATGGAAAAAAAATAATAATAGTAATTTACTATTAATAATGCTCTTGCTGCTCAAAGGGGCTAAAAAGTAAAATCCTACTTTCATAAGAAAATCTTTAATTTTAAGGATTTTATTTAGGATACCTAAGTATCATTTCAATTAAAAAAAAAAGATTCTCTCTTTGAGAACTTTCACACTTTATCTATTATTGTTTTTGTAAAAATTTTTTAGATTATTTTATGTGTTATACATGAATCCATTTCATGTATTTTAATCACATAGGTCTGTTTGAGCTTTTTTGGACAGATATAGATACTTTTTTCTAACAAAATTGAGTGTATTGTTGGATGTGACTCTTTCAGGTCAAGGCCACCAGCTTTCACGTTTACACCACTGGCATTGGGGTTGGCCCTAAATTCCTTTGAATTTTGGATTTTTTTTTTCCGAGAGTGAGCTTTTGTGAAGACCGACTCATAGCCATTAGCCTTCATACTATACACTACTAGCCTTTGGCCAGCGTTAAAGCTTACGCACTCAATTTTGCACAACCAACCTACGCACATATGTATGTGTGTGTGTGTTGTGTTTTAGGGTTTATGTGAGTTGAGATTTGTGAGATCACTTGTATACACATCATTTGTACTCCGTTCTTAACACTAGTGAATTCCTCTCTCATTTGCCCATGGTTTTTCCTACAAAAGTTTCTACGTAAATCTTGTGTGTGCTTTCCTTTATTACTTTAATTTTATTTTTTTTGCCATTGTTTCTCAGATCTGTTTATAACAAACTGGTATCAGAGCCAAGGATATTGTTTTGTTTTCTCTACAATGGCAATAATGAAGTATGATATCCCATTGTTGGATCGTAATACAAGATTTTCTTTATTTCAAGTTAAGATCGTGCGGTTCTTGCATAGATGGATTTGGATGATGCTCTATTTAGGCTTGATAAAATGTCTGCATCATGGTCATCGGAAGAAAAGCAATGTAAGGATCGAAAAACCCTTTCTCAAATTCATCTTCATTTATTAAATTAGATATTACAAAATGTGTTGAAGGAGTAGACAGCTGATGAGTTATGGCCGAAATTGCAGTAGTTGTGTATGACAAAGAGTTTGACCAATAAATTGCATTTGATATAGCGACTATGTTCACACCATTTGACTGAAGGTGGGTCTCTAGAAGATCACTTGACCATCTTTAAAAAAATTGTTTTTGATTTGGAAACTTTAGAGGTTAAGTATGATGAGGAGGATGTAGCTTTAATTTTATTGTGTTTGCTACCTTCTTTTTATTTGAATTTTAGAGACACAATTTTGTATAGTCGTGATTCTCTTACCATAGAGGAAGGTTATGATGCTTTGGCTTCTTTTTAGAAGATAAAACATCTTGTAATTAAACCTGAGCCTTGGGTAGAGGGGCTTGTTACTCATGGTAGGAGTCATGATTGCAATTATAGTAGAAATTCAAGAGAAAGATCAAAATATGAAAATAGATATAAGATCTGTAGGTATTGTAAGAAGAAAGAACACATCAAATATGAATATTACAAGTTGCAGAATAAAAATAAGAGAACTGCTAAAAATCAAAAGGGGAAACAACAAAAAAAACCCACTAAAGTTGATGTAGCTAAAGGCTACAGTGGTAGAGAACTTCTCGTTACTTTTAATGATGATCTTCAAACTAATGAAGAGTGGATTCTTGACTCTGGTTGCACTTTTCATGTGTCACAATCGAGAATGGTTTTCAACATATAAAAATGTATTTAAGGGTGTTGTCCTGTTAGGTAATAATACTTCTTGTAGGGTTGCAGGTATTGGTACCATCAAAATCAAAATGTTTGATGATGTTATCAGGACTCTTGGTGATGTGAGACATGTGCCTAACTTAAAGAGAAATTTGATTTCTTTGAGTACTCTTGATACAAAAAGCTATAAATATACTAGTGTAGGTGGAGTTCTGAATATCTCTTGTGGTGATGAAATGACAGAAAAAGAATGCTAACTTATATATTTTGCAAGGTTTTGTGGTTACAGGTGATGCAGCCGTCACTTCTTCTTCTTTATCAGATAAAGATGCTACTAGATTTTGGCATATGCATCTAGGGTATATGAGTGAAGCCAATATGACTGAATTGAGTAGAAGAGGACTTCTTGATGGGTAAGGCATCAGCAAATTGAAGTTTTGTGAACACTATGTCTTTGGGAAACAAAAGAGTTAGATTCACCTTAGGTACTCACAATACAAAGGGTACTCTTGATTATATCAATTCTAATATTTGGGGGCCGTCTAGAGTGCCTTCAAGTGAAGGTGTTGTTTACATGCTAACCATCATTGATGATTTCTCTAGAAGAGTTTGGATATTTTTCTTGAAACATAAGAATGATGTTCTACCCACATTTAAGGAGTGGAAGACAATGATTGAGAAACGAATCAAGAAACAGGTAAAGCATCTTTGTACTGATAATGGTTTAGAGTTTTGTTCTAATGATTTTAATGTTCTGTGTAAGTCAGAGGGAATTGTGAGGCATCTAACAATTCCTTATACACCTCAACAAAATGAGGTAGCACAACGGATGAATAGGACTATTATGGAGAAAGTCATATGTTTGTTTTCTAATGCTTAGTTACCAAAGTCATTTCGGGCTGAAGCAACTTCTACAGCATGTTATTTGATTAATAGGTCTCCATTAACTGCACTCGAGATATGGCCTGGTACTCCTGCTAGTTATTCTAGGTTGAAGATATTTGGTTGTCTCACTTATGCTCATGTTGATAATGGGAAATTTGAGCCTAGGTCTCTGAAATGTATATTCCTTGGTTTTAAGCCTGGTGTCAAGGGATATAAGTTATACTATCCTGAACTAAAGCAAGTTATTATCAATAAAGATGTGATTTTTGATGAAACAACTATGTTACATGACTTGTCTTCTAATACTTCATCTAATAAAACATAGCAGAAATCAAGCATGCAAGTGGAGTTTGAGATTAGTTTAGGTTCTACACCAAATTCTACTTCTTAACCTGTTACTACACCACCGTAGCCACAGTACTTTGCTAAAGATGGACCTAGGAGAGAAGCTAGGCCTCCTTAGAGATATGCAGAGGTTGGTTTGGTAGCCCATGCTTTGAATGTTGCAGAGGATATAGATTCTAATATGGAGCAATCTACTTAGTCAGATGTTGTTACTTGTGTGGATTCTAGTAAGTGAATGATTGCTATACAAGAGCAGTGGAATCCCTTCAAAAGAATTGTACATGGGATTTAGTGAAGCTTCTTAAAGGGAAGAAGACTGTTCAATGTAAATGGGTATTCAAAAAGAAAGAAGGAATACCAGGAGTTGAAGAACCCAGATATAAAGTAAGACTTATTGCAAAGGGCTATAGTTAGATACTAGGTGTTGATTTTATTGATGTGTTTTCTCCTATTGTAAAACAAAGCTCGATTAGAGCATTGCTAGTATTGTAACTTTGCAAGATCTTGAGCTGAAACAGTTAAATATGAAGACAACTTTTTTATATAGAGAGCTTGATGAAGATATCTATATGCAATAGCCAGAAGACTTTGTAGTCTTAGGAAAGGAGGACCATGTTTGCATGTTAAAGAAGTCACTTGATGGCTTAAAGCAGTCACCAAGGTAGTGGTACAAGAGGTTTGACTCATTTATAACTTCTCATGATTTTAGAAAAAGCAATTTTGATAGCTGTGTCTATTTCAAGAAATGTGATGACGGGTCTTTTGCGTATCTACTCTTGTACGTTGATGACATATTGATAGCAGCCAAAGATAGAGGAGAGATTGAAAATATTAAACTTTAGTTTAGCAGAGAGTTTGAGATGAAAGACTTGGAAGCAGTAAAGAAGATGCTTGGAATGGAAAATATAAGAGATAAAAAAGCAAGTTTGTTGCAACTAAGTCAAAAGGGACATATTGAGAAAATCCTTTGCAGGTTTAATATGAAGAATGCTAAACCTGTCAGTACTCTTTTAGTAGCTCATTTCATATTTTTATCTGCTTTGTCCTACAGTTAGATGATGAGATTGATTATATGTCAAGGGTTCCATATTTTAGTGCTACAAGATCTCTTATGTATGCTATGGTCTGTACACGCCCTTTTTTCATATGATGTGAGTGTTGTTAGTGGGTATATGGAAAATCCTATTAAGGAACACTAGAGTTGTTTAGTGGATTTGCAGGTACTTAAGAGTTACTACTAATGTTTGTCTACAATTTGATAGAACTAGAGATGGAATTGTTGGTTTTATTGATTTTAATTTTGCTAGAGATTTGGATAAGAGAAGATCTCTCACGGGTTATATTTTTACACTTGGTTGTTGTACTATCAGTTGGAAAGCCACATTGCAAGCTACAGTTGCTCTATCCACTACTGAAGCTAAATATATGACTATTACAAAGGCTTTTGAAGAAGTTATTTGGTTAAAAGGGTTATTTAGTAAACTCAGTGATGACTTGAAGACTGCTACAGTCTATTGTGATAGTCAGTGTGCAATCTATCTCACTAAGGATAAGATGTATCTTGAAAGAAAAGCACATTGATGTCATGTATCACTTTGTTCTTGATGTGATTGCTAATGATGAATTGCTGAGCAAGGTCAGTACTTAGGATAACCCTTGATATGATGAACAAAAACACTTCCTATAGCTAAGTTTAAGCACCATAGACTTGGTTAGTGTTTTTTGCTGATTGATTCCTTTGGGGTTTGTGGAAGAGGAGGAGAATGTTTTGTTTTTTGTATTAAAGATTGATTTTGTGTTGATTTTACTCCTGAATTTATGTTAAGTGGGGATTGTTGGATATGTGACTCAAATTCTATCAAAGTAGCCATCTCTAGGGTCAAGGCTACCAGCTTTCACATTTACACACCAGCCTTAGGCCAACTTTGAATTCCTTTGAATTTTGAAATTTTTTCCAGAGCGAGCTTTTGTGAAGGCCAGCTCAAAGCAACTAGCCTTCATACTATACGCCACGTGCTTGCCCCTCAAAGCTGCCAGCTTTATACGCTTAATTTTTCACAATTAGCCTTGGGTTGGCCTACACATACATATATATATGTGTGTGTGTGTGTGTTGTGTTGTGTTTTGTTATGTGAGTTTAGATTTATGAGATCACTTGTATACACATCCTTTGTACTTCGTTCTTCAACACTAGCGAATTCCTCTCTCGTTTGCCCATGGTTTTTCCCACAAGGTTTCCACATAATCTTGTATGTGCTTTACTTTATCGCTTTGATTTTATTTTTTTGTCATTATTTGTTAGATCTGTTTATAACAAAATTTTTATTAAGAAATAGATACAAATAAAAAATAGTTGGCAATTCTCATGAAAAAATCAAATATAGATAATATATGCAAATCAGACAAATTTATACATATTATTTTAATATAGATAAAGATATATATCAGAAGCAAACAATCCAAACACACCCATAAAAAAGACAGGTTTTAAATGTTGTTGAGCAACATGAGAAGCAACTTGGAGAAGTTTTTAAATGAAAACTTGTTAGAAAGTCGGAAAAAAAAAAGGACTTGGTCCTTCAAGAAATAGCTTGATTCATTACTAAAGACCACCATGTGAAGATCCTTAACCTACTAAGGACGCAGTAATAAATATGGTCTAATAATGATAGTTGAAATCGCTATCACACATGAAATTATTTATCTAATCCACCACCGTTGGAAAAAAAATAACATATTGATTTAAATTACGTCACATTGTAATCAAGTCTTATAACTAAGTAACAATATAATGTAAAAGTTTGGTTTCTTTCCTCCTCCTTGCCCACTTTCTTATTTTTCATAATAAAATGTCAAATTTAGTACCTAAATTTTACACAAAAATTCAATTTTATATGTAAAATTTTAGAGTCAATTTAATAACAAATCAAACTTTTTGTTGCAATTTTTACAACCCTATTAACTATTTACTCTGTTTCCAAATGTGGAAGAAACAACCTATCAGTGTTAGATGATGTCAAGAGAAGTGAAAAAAATTCAATGATGTGTTGCCTCTTCTATGTAAGAAAACAGAATAAATAATGGTAAGGAGGTAGTGAAATATATGTGAAAAATTGGATTGGGTATTAAATTAATTACTTCAAAGTGTAGGTATTGTCGATTACTCGAATCTAGTAGAGGCTAGATAAGAATATACGGTGGGCTTAAAATTCCATGATAAAGAGGCTTGCAAAACAAGAACTCGATTAATGGAACGATGGGCATGGGCTCGGTGTAGCCACTCCGATACTTATACATTAGTAGTTATGATAACAAGCCCGTAAACTAAGTGTGTATGATGAGTTGAATGCTATAATCCTATTACCATGGAGAGAAAGTGGATATCTATAATCGATTGCCCTGGTTGTGAACGTATTGAGATCATGATGAGTGAGTGAGTAGACGATTGACAGTGGTTGTGGAGGACATAGACTAGGCCCATTACTCCAGTATGTGTGTGTTGAATTCGATTGAGTGACATAGAAGACAAGGTTGACAAGGTGTCGAGTGTGGACAATGGTCATCTCTGCGAGGATTTATGTTGCAGCCATCGTGGTTGGGGCCTAAGCCCATTCGGATGTTCCAGTTCTTATGTGGGCTGGACTTGGCTTAAGCGGTCCATGTTCCAATTTAAGCTGTCACTATGTACTAAATTGAATTTTTGTCAAAAGTTTTGCTACAATTTTTTTTTATTTTGAGGTGGTTGTTAACTAATCACCACCATTAATGAGTTGTATGACCAATCGATGGTGGTGGATCACACCATGTAACATACATTTCTATGCCTTAGATGACCATTCCCATGGGTGCAGCAAGCTACCACTTGCAAGAAGATGTACAATTGTCTCTAAGTAATATTCTTAAGGTGTAGTTAATCATATCCTTAATATGGAACGAACTTGGAAGGCATATTAGGTTTGAAATTATTTTTTTTTGCAAGCTTCTCCTTGTTCCTTTGTTTTCATAGTACTACTACTACTATTACTAAGCCACAACCAGTTTATTCATCTTCATTTTATAAATTATAGTTTTAAAACATCTTTAAACCCTCTCCCTCACACATTTTAAAAATTTCTACTATCATGTTTAGTACCTTCTTCCCCGTTCTCCCACTTTCAATGATGGTTTCCTTCTTGGTTCTCATATATCCAAGAATTGGTAACTTTACTCAGTCTCTCTCTCTCTCTCTCTCTCGCTACCCCCACATTTAACAATTTCCTATTTTCGAAACCTTTTAACCCTAAACCACATCTTAACCAAATCCCTCTTTAACCTTATTTGATATTATTCCTTCCCTCTTCCTTTTGAAGGTTCAATAATTTGGTGATGGCACTAAAAGGTCTTCATAGAAGCACAAGCATTGCCATCATCGTCGGCACATACATGAAAAAATACTTGAAGAGGATGGAATGGATGAATTCAAATCTCAAAAGTTGAGTCTTCAATTAACTTTTTCATTCATATTCTTATCCAATTGAGGAATATTCATAATCCATTTTCCATAAGAAATTGCCTTTAGAACTAAATAGAAAAATATGTAACCTATAAGTTAGGATTATTTGGTTAGGCTAATTTTTAAAGTTATATCACTAGTATATTCATCTTAGTTTATATATTCGCTTGTATATTTTATTGGAAAAAATCATTTCTCATTCATTAGAAAAAAAAATAACTATCTTTTTAATAATATTTTGCAATGATTTTGAATCATAATAATCCAAAAGGGAGCTTCTACGGCCCCATCGATGGGACGGTCCCGTCATTAATCTAACCATTAAAATAAATATAATAAATAATATTAACTATTTTAGTAATTCAATCACGGTCAGGTATGGCATGAGTCGTTGGATGGTGATGGGACCTGTCCCATCAAAATTAATGGCGAAATATAGAACTTTCCTAAAAGTTTTACTTTTGCTTTCTATGTTCACTTCTTAACTATAACTGTCGCCTCACTTCGAATTTCAAGAGAACTATACTCTACAAATATTCTTTTTTTTTTTTTTGGAGAAGTTTCCTTTAGTTTGTGTCACAATTTTTCTAAGGTATTCTTTTTTGTTTATTATGGAAACTAATTTAATGTCATCAACATATTCAAGGGATAATATATAAACTACATTTTCTAGGTATTTTATTATAATTGCATATACTTTCAAGATAACCCCACATAATATAGGAGACATTATTTGCTAATTTATTTATTTTAGTGATTTTTATATGATTTCTTTTTTACTTCTTTCAATAAACATAGGCAATGAAATCATTATACATTCAAATATGATTTTTTTCTATTTTAGCACAAACATTGCAAGTATATCAATTGTTAGTGTGTATGTATGTGCAAATAGTTTACCACACATATTCATAATGCAATGGGAGTATAAAAGGCTCAAAACTTGCAACTAACGAGTTCAAATGACATTCTCTCTTCCATACTAAAGGTTACAACTAAGGTGAAAGTACATAATAGTCAATATACTACCTAAATAAGGTGATGGTGAATGCATATGCTACCTAATTAGTCAATTAATGTTTATTATAAATTAAAAACCATTTGACATGGGTATTTGCAATATGATAATATATAACAGGTTATTTGTTGGAGAAAAAATGATGTAAGACATCATCTTCTTCTCTATGGTGACTCTCTCTCTTTAAACTCTTCTTTCTATAGCCTCTCTTCTCCATCGTAGACCTCTCACCAAACACAGCCTTGGATGAAACCTATTATCACCAACGAAGAAACACCACAGACTAAGCCACAACCAAATCGAGAGTGTCAAACCCATAAGATCGCAAACCACCTATGCACACCAAGTGCACTGAATCTATGATGCCTTAACTTGTTGGCAATTACAACCAGCCACATGTCATCTCTTATATAGGACACGCAAAGGCTATAACATTCTAAATCCACACAAACAATCATAAAATAACAATCTCCATAAAACTGTGATAGAGGGTTCTTCAGAAGGTTCAAAACCTGTATATCATTTACATATAATATCCTTCAAAAGATTCTGTTTAAAACTGAATATAGTTGGCAAAACCAAAGCCAGCAAATTCAAATAGTTCTAATCTCTATTATTACATAGAAACTCTCAAAAACCCTTTCATAACTTTTAACAACAAAGAAATCCATAATCATAATTATTTAAAATATCCAAAATCTTAAAATCTAGAAATTCTTAGAAACATAAATATTCTAAAGCATTATTCCATCAGTGTTCCAAGGATTCTAAAGAAATTCTTCTCATATCTCATGTATCCAAAATCTATTCTTCAGCAAGGTATTCGGGTCCATTATAACCATCCCCATGATAAAAAATATAGATCACAATCAGATAAATTAAATACTACTTCTTCATCACCTGTACCTAAAAAATGAAAGGAATGAGCGAAATCGCCTAGTACGCCAATCCACAAAACAAATGCATACGCACACACAACATACATATATCAAATGCAACTTAATCTAATGCAAACAACCAGATTATTATCTTTATTAAGCCAACAAATCAACACAGTTCAGGAATATAAATTCCTAGTCCCAAACTTAGAGTAACTCAGACCCTTGAAAATCAACCAACTTTTGAAAATAGATAATTATATACATATATTCGTGAATAGGTACTCCCCAAACACCTGCGGCTATACTGCCAAATCATCTAAATCTACCGGAATCATCTCTATGCATGAGTCCTCACACATAGATCATTAGGGTGCCATAGCAGTATCACTGTCTGTCAGGTCTTTACTGGTCATAACCAAACACACCTAGAAAAACAATTTAATTAAGCCAAATAGATTTAGATTCATTATTCATCTGTTCCTACAACAAAACATACAAAAAACTAAACCTGCAAACACATACACCAAACAAGGAAAGGTCATACCTTTTCAATTTTAGGAACAATTTGTCAAATCCACAAACCTTTATAAACAGTAACAAATGAATTCTCTAAATCTCCTGATTGATAAGATATAACAAAAACAAAGTAAACATCATCCTTATAAACAAACCCTAACATCCTAAAATTCTCGAAAACCCTAACCTTTCAAGAAATCCTGAACCCACCTTCTTCTTAATCATATTCCACCAAATTCTCACAAGAACAACTCTCTTCCACAAAACCCTAATTTGTAAAATTCAACAATTGTAGAAAAATCATCATAAAAATTAAACTTTTTATAGAATCTATGTTTAATAAGATAAAAACTTACTTGGATAATTTTTGTATCCAAATCCTTAATTTCTCCAATTATAATCGGAAAAAAACAAGAACGACTTCCTCAAAAACCCTAGATTTGAGAAATCAATAAGAACAACATGATTTGTCAAAAATAATCTTTTCATTTCAAATCTACGAGAAAGAAGATGTAACTTACTTGATTCAAATCCACTCCTTGATCTAATCCCCGAAGAACAGATCTAATTGAAAACTAGGGTTTCTCCAAACTCCTTTTAAAACACAAAAATCTATTAGAAATATGTTGTTTCCATATAAATCTGCACGAATCTTGATTAGGTCAACTTACCCGGATCAAAGATGTTTTCCTTATATTTCCATCTCAAGCACTCTCAAAACCCTAACAGATACTATCTGGATGGAAAAAGAAAGAAAGAACATGTGAAACTCGAACCCTATAACTATTTATAAAACATATTTCGGGAAAGAAAGCTAGCACTTACGCCAACGGCCTTTATTCCAACCCCAGCAGCCTTTGTACTTATGCTGGCGGCTTTTATGCCAGCTTTTACCAATTTTCATAAAATCTTCAAGAGCTTTACATCGGCTTTCACATATAGACCGATGACCTAGAGACCAGTTTTCCTTTGTGAAAAGCTATTGTTCAAACAACTCTAGATCATAGACAAAACCATCAACTTAACACTAGGGTGGACCATAAAACCCTCTTATTTTTCAACATATGACAACTTTTGCTCTTTATCATAATTTATTGAAGACTCATTACCTTGAAGGATTTGTTGACCATCATTAAGATGAGGGATGATTATTATATCTCATTTATTAGGAATGACCAAAATTTTTCTCTCCTTAATTAAAAAATAACGTTCTTTTGACCTTCTTTATAAAATATTTTTCTATATATTACATAATCAATCACTACGACAAGCCTTTCTCTACCATAGATTATTGAACAAACGTGTGTCATCGAACAACGATGACTGCGAAAGTAAGTGGTTCGCAATGTAGAAGATGATCGGAAAAGAGAGATTAAAGGAAGCTACTTTAGGACCAAGAAGGAGCGGTGGTGAAGGGGAAGGAGATACTGAGTCGGTTTGTGTTTGGTGATTACTTCATTGATGCCGATACTCTTATGTACATTAATGACAAGTATATGGTATACAAATTCATATCGGAAAATTGGAAATTGTTGCGTCCAAAAATGAAGGTGCCGCACTAATGGATCTCAATTTTGCGCCTAAATCTATTGCAATAATAGTGAGCTTGGTCTTTTCGCACTCTAATGCTATAATAAAATCAATATAGAATAAATGAAAAATAACTAACATCAAGCCATAGGATGATTACTGAAAAGAGTTGAGGAAACTTCCTAAATTGAAATTTAAAAGCCTAAATCGAAATAAATTTTAGGAAATGAATTATCATTATGAAAGCATCCACACTCTGTTTTGGAATAGAAAAACAAAGTGAAAGCTTTCTACGTCCCTTGCATTCTCTGTGATGTGGATAATGTTCTTTGTCAATGTTGGTAGCAATTACTCCATCCAAAGCTTGCAGATATAAATGAAGGTGAAACTAGTTATATGCAAATGTATCCTAAAGTGAAGTTGAATCAAGAAGCGAGAAGTAACATTGTAAGGGTTATTGCGAAACATATTGATTGAATACTATGATCACAATAGCCACATATGTAAGATTCCCTTTTTAATTTTCAAATATTGAAAATTCCATGAGCTAGATAAATATAAAATAAGGAATAATAAATAAATAATTATTCCATGAGGTGATACGAAGTCTATTTATGCTAAGCCATTACAAAGTCCTACATTGCTAGATATCCATGATTGAACTAAGTTCATATTGTACATACTAACATGTTTATAAGTGTTGAGGAGAGATGTTGGGCTACAAATGGGTTTGGGCTATAAGTTATAGTAAAAGAAGAAATAATATTCTAAAAATAATTAATTAGAATTGACTATACAAATTAATAATTATTATTAGTCTCAAACACGTGGTGCTCTCCTATAGGTAAGAGATGACACATCAATGAACGAATTTAACGGTGTTAGTTGAGGTTAGGGGTGAGCGTAGATCGATTTGGTCCAATTTTTATTAAAACCGAACTAAACCATAATTTATAGTTTATTTTTTTCCGTTCCAAAAAAAAACCCCTAAATAACGATTTGGTTCAAATTAAAAATTTTTCAAACTATTAAATAATAATTTGGTTCGGATCGAATTATGGATTAAATCGAAACTCTATTAAAAAAGAAAACTTAGTTCTAATATTTTCTATTTGTAAGGATATTCAATATTGAAATCACTTTACAAAGTTCATATTGTAAATCTCAATAAAATACTTTATAAATCAATCACATTCGTAAAGCATAATCCTTCATAAAATGATGTAGTCACTAGCACACTAATTAATTTATAGTAAAATATAATCTATAGTCCTCTAAAAAATTATTTAATTAACCATTTACTAACAAATTTGGAAAAGAAAAAAAATCATATGCAACCAAAAGTCATTTATGAATAAAAGTCATATGCTAACAAAATATACAATGAAAAATTAATACATAATAAGATGTATAACTAAATAAAAAAAAATTCATACTCCATAGAGTTTAAATGATTAACAAAAAGCAACATTAAGTTACCAATAAAAGAATATCTCTTGAACAAAAAAAAAAAACTTTTAAAAAAGGAATAAGTTATGATTAACCAATATTCATGATATAATAAATATCATAATAAAAATCATAAGAACATATATGACCTTTTGAAATATCCTAAAATATTTAGGTATAATTAATTTGCATGTATATGTTTTATTGTTTTTGAAATATGAAATTTTTGTGAATATACTTAGTTGATAAATTATGCATGTTAGAATAAAACTTAATGTGTTAGTGTGATTGGTATTTGTATTGTATTGTACTGTTTGTTTTGTGTAAGTTGAGAGATTTTTCAACAAAAACAAACCCAGTAGTAGATTTTTATGAAGCTAAACCCAAGCCCCACACTAAACAAGCATAAACCTAAGCTTTTTCTTTCCCATATCAGCTACCCCTAAAGTCAAAGCAACATAAGGGATAATATCAACTAAAAATTTTGCAAAATACAATAAAAGAATAGACCATAAAAATGACGTTTTCTGGTAACCCAATATCTCAACCATTTGATTCAAATTTCCTTCCTAAATTCACCAAGAACTTATTTCCATTCATCATCTACCAGATTAAAAGAAGTTTAAGGTAAAGTTTATATGCATTTCTTTTCATTTATTTCTTTAATTTACATGGATGAAATCTTTGTTCAAATGAAAATTTTAAAAGTGAATAAGTTTTGTTGTTTTCTTTGCTTTAATTGTTGTTTATGTATGTATATGATGTATTGGTACTGGATAGGAGTTGAGCTTGTGATAAAGCTTGTAACTAAAGGAGATTTGAGCATGAAACTATAAACTTAGTAGTTTATGCATTAATGTAGGAAGGGTTTGATGATGTGAATTTGATGAAGTAATTGGAGGTGCTTGATAAAGTAAAATGAGTATATAAGTGTTAGAAGTTATGACAATGAGTTGTATGAAGCTTTGATGATGTTATGATGGAAGTAGGATGTGTAAAAATTGATAAAAATGTGTAAAGAAAACAAGAGATTTATGTTATAGCTATTGCCTAATTTTTCCTTGTCAGCACGAGCTTCAACACGAATGTGCACGTGTTCGTGCAGACAAGTTTTAGCTTCTGGGCACTGCACTTTTCTCACCTTAGCACAACCTTGTGCACAAACGTGTTGCAAGCGTGTCTTAGGTACTCGGCAAATTTTTCTACCCAATACGGCCTAGAACATGACTGTGTAGTAGGTTGTATACCTAAGTTCTGCATGTTTTATAATATATATATATATATATATATTAATTCAAAATTGAAATAAGGGAATGTGTTATATATATATACATATATGTATGAATGCTAAAGTAATGATTTAATATGAGTTTTATAGAAGTTTTGCTTTGGAGGAAGAACTTGAGAATTGTTTATGAATAATATTTAAATTTATATGAATAGAATTTTTTGTTACAGATTCTTCTTCTCAGTTAAGAATATCTATTGAACATTTATCAAATCTCCTAGATACGTAGTAACTTGGATGTTGTTTTTAGGATAGGCATACCTTAAATCAACATTAATCAAGATGAATTAAAAATTGTTTGAAATTGTTTATAAATTCGCCATTGAATCCTTTTTGGGGAGCAACAACCCTATTAACAGGTTAACATGGTAGATTAGGCACATAAGCTATCCCTATCATAACGCCATGACAATTTATAAGTGGCTCAGTGGGTGGTCAATAGGGATAACGATATCGGCGTAACGTTTACTTATTTTAAGAGGAAATAATATGATTTAGTTCACATTTATGGAACCGGTTGAACTATATGATATTATGGATTGAGTTAAGTAAAGATAGGAACGGATGTGAACCTTAGTTGAAGCTATTATTCTTTTTTTAGTTAGATATAGGAGATATAGATATTTGGCCTGCTTATATACCTCTTGAGCAACTACTATTACTCATGACCCCCAGCTTCCTAATGGCGTATTCCAGAGTTTGAATACTCCTATTGATCGAAAAACATAATTAATGGTTAATAATTTGATGGTTGTTGCATTGCATTTAGTCTAAGTTTACTTGTCATTTTGTATTTGCTTGTGTTACTTGTGTTGGGCCTTTGGCTCATGTTATGCTTTGTAGGTGTTGAAGATGATGAATTTTATTCTCAATTGGGTTATGGGATGATTTCAAGAACTTTCTGGACGAGTGGGAGGACTAGGAACCCCAATATTAATGATGGCTTTTTTGTAATAGACTAGAGAAATATTTTATGGATAAATGTAATAGTTATTAAAGGCTTTTCTAGCTTGTTTGTATTATATTTTGTTAAGGATTGACCTAAAGCCTAGGTTCATAACATACAAGTATTAGGTTTTCTTATTTTACTTTTTAATAAACAACCAAGTTTGTAATGGTATAGATATTGCTACTCCTAATGAGTAGTTTTTGTAATAGTTCTTGTGGCATATTTAGCCAAACATTTTATACAAACTCTTTCTTTGAAGATAACTTTATATGTAATACTACAGGATTACATGTGGCTGGGACTGGATACATATTTTAGAGATGTGTTGAATACGGTCTTTACCCCTTTAATCAATCATCATAACAAAATTTACAATTACAAGTAAAATATTTTTATGTTTGTCTTAAATATTTTGGTTTGGCTTATCCATTCGAACCAACCATAAATTTACAGATTGTTCAAATTGAAAATTTTTCTAAACCAAATTGTTTAAAAAATCATATTTACCAATTGGTTTAATTTGGTTCGATTGAATTTTTGCCCACTACTATTTGAGTTAGTGTTAATGACTCAAAAAGTTTAATTAGGTGTTAAATTAATTGATTGTAAGTTTAGGTAGTTAATTTCGCGTTTCAACAAACTTCAAGTAGTGATTGTGACATTAACCCTTTAAGAAAAAAATGTCCCTTAGAGGGTTACTCCTAGTCTAATACATAAATACCACAGTTAACATGTATGTCAAGCAAACATCCCATATACAGCTCTGATTTAGTGCATCAAACACCTATTATTATTTTGAACTGAGTGTGATACACAATACAATTTAAATTTAAAGTATCTTATTACTCCGTATATATATATATATATATATATAAATGAACATACATATATTTGTGTTACTCATCCCATCTAAAATCGAGATTGGATTATCTAATAGTACTCACAACCCACTACAACTCCTCTCAAGTCCAAGAAAATAAAAATAACTTGTATTTCAATAACTATTACTTAATAATACTATTCCAATGTGTCATGTGTAATGGCATCAGAGCCTAATTAATCTATCATATTACTTTCTATCCTTCTAAAGGACAAAGCTACAAGTTTGTGTTATCGTATGCAATCACCATAGTCACAAATCTTAACCTTAGTGCAACACAATTAACATTCAATTTATGGTTTCAATATTATTGGCCTCATTGTTGCCATCGCCGCTGCCGCCCACCTACCCCCCTCCTCCCCTCCTTTTTCCAAATATTGTAGTTGTTGCTTCCAATCATGGTGGCACTAATTTACAAATTGCTTGTAGCTATATCCTTTGTTAGTATTCGTACATTACCATTGCAATAAGGGTGTTTTTTGGGTTGTCTTTTTAAACCATAATGTACATAACCAAAATTACAACACTTTGTTGTGATGACTTCTAACTAGTGATGCCACTAGCGATCAATAGCTAGGAAGATTAAGTAGATAACAAGTAACAACAATAGTAGAAGATGAAAATTTATCTTAAGGATTCCTTATGCCAGTTGGAGCTTGCATGTTGTTCTCCACCATTGTCATATGATTTAAACCAAATAATTTTTCTCATTTGATAACTGTGAATGGAAGGCCTTGATCATTGAAGGTAATGTTATTTTGAAAATTTCCTAAAGCAATGTTGGTTCCTCTCATTCCAATTATAAATACAATATATAGGTTTCTCCATATGACAAAAGGATATCGAACCTACCCAATTATTTATCCTGATTCCCTAAATATAAAAGAAATGCTTTGACACAGCTTGTTTCACTTTTTTAGATTTAATCAATTATGCTGTGGTAAGCTACTTGAGCTTGGCTTACCTTAAGCTTGGCTTGATTCGAACTTGCTTGCTAACAAGCTAAACAAACCAAGCTCAATCTTAATACAAAACTATCAATTAAACAAGGTTTGAGCTTTTGAGTAGGCTTGTGAGCCAGCTCATGAGCAAACTCCTTAAGAGCTCATGAATAGGCTTGCAAATTAGTTTTATACATACATACATACATACATACATACATACATACATACAATTATATATCATTATCTCAAAATTTGTGCTTAAATTATGAAATTCTTAAATTAAATTCATTGAAAAAGAAGGATAAAAATGTGAATTTAATATTGATTTCAAAGTATAAACGAGCTCAAGCATGAAATTAAAATTGGTTTCAAACTATTCAAGCTCGGGATCATTAAGGCTCCTCAACCGGTATAAAACTATGAGCCAAGCTTGGGTTTGTGAAACCTTGAAGAGATCAAGCTCGAACCTGTACTTTTTAGAGCTCGATCTTTCAAAAACTTAGTTTAGCTTAACCTATTTGTAGTCCTACCTCTTTTTCCAATCTTCTATCTTAGTTTTGCATTGTTGTGTAGAAAAGCAGCAAATCAAATGGCAATAAGTTAAGTATTTATTAAATATATATAAATCAGATTAAGGTTCTCCCTTTTAGGTGGTCTTAGGTCTTTCTTCTAATTTTTTTTCATTGATTTACTGGGTTCTTGCGTTGAATGATGGTAGCATATCTCATGTTTAGATTTCGCGAACCAAACAAGTAATATTTATCACATCATATATGCATGGATGTGAAAGTATAGCACTTTCTTATGCCCTAATTTCTTCTTATTTGGGAAAAAAGAGAAAAAAAAAACATAGGATTATATTTTTCTTCTTTGATGCCATGAACCCAAGACCTAATGGAAAGAGTCATTGATTTGTGTTAGAAAAGAAGAAGTTTTGGTCATCATTATGACTTTTGCAAACATTTTGACTACCTTTGAAGGATTTTTGAACTAGCCTTTGATGCATTATATGTATAAAGAGCCTCTAATTATGTTAGTCTGATTAATTTAGCCAAAGAAATGAACTTAAGCTTATGTTAGATCCATAGATTGGCTCCAATCAAGTTGTTGTTGAAAGATTCGGTGCTTTAGGAAAGATTCTGCTTATGGAATGTTTGAAAACTCAAGAATTTCTACAATTTCATCAATAAGATCATTCAGTCAATTATCCAACCATTAAAATAAATATAATAATTAATATATTAAGTATTTTAGTGGTATGATCATAGTTGGGTATGAATTTGAGCCATTAAATAGCTGACATCAATGATCTTAATATTAAAAAAAAAAACAATGGAACCATATAGTGTTCTGAAAACTCTATTATGCTTTTCCTGTTGTACAAGATCAATCCCATAAATTAGTGAATGACTCAAATTTATATACAATTGTGATTGTAGAATTAAAATACTTATTATATTAACTTTTATAATCATTTCAATGATTTAGATTATGAGCGGACAACCTATCAATAGAATCATAGAAGTTCCTTAGGATATTTATTTTGTATTTAGAATATTAGTAGATAAATCTTTAGTTTCCTTCTTCACTTTTGAAATTAGTTTAATTAATATTAATAAGTATTGACTAGGAAATCAAGATTTAATTTGGCGTTTCCAAGATATTAGGCTATTGATCAGTTTCCTTTTTTCTCTTACTTGTTGGATTTTTTTTTTCTCTTTTCCTAAAAAGAGGCTATGCTATTATATTGTAGGTGTTACTGCAACTAGTTGGTCAACAACAAATGTGCCAATCGACCTAACAGGAGTTCTAAAATGATGACATGTGTGTAGATGTTGTAGGAGGAGGTATGGGATGAGGAACAGACAAACTCAATTTTTGAAAGGCACAAGTATGATAGAAGATCAAATCAAATAGACTTTGATCGTCCTTGATTCGTGAGGATATTTCAATAGAACTTTCATGTTGCTCTCAATCTTAATTATACATAAAATGATACCAAATGAGAAGAGAAGTCTCTTATTTATAGATATTGGAGGCCCATGTTAACCATTAGATGTCATCTAGAGGATGGTGGCTATCAAGCGTTGCTTGCAACCATTGGATCGCTCTCATGGATCCAACGACCAGTATCCATCCCTTCTTTTTGTGCTTGAGTATAAGCTTTAGATGTGGGTTTGAAAGAGCCTGGGTGCTTTAATAATATAAAAAAGCCTAATCTTCTTTTAAAATAGCCTGTCTTTGTTCTTTTTAAGGCCAATTTTAGTCCACATAAGTTATATTTTAGTCAAATAAAGTCCAAATTAACTCAGAATGATATCTCTCGAGTATACTTTTTGCACACAAGAAAATTGAATATGCTTAAGAGTGGAATAAATCGGTCCAGCAATTCTTATTTTGTGCTTACCAATTCAAATCTACCTAAAACATCCCTTATCAAGCCTGATCTTTTGAACCTTGCCACTAGCTCAAAAGACCAACTCCAGGCATTAAATTGAGCTTTGAGCTAAATCACTGAAATGACCCCTTACAACTATATTATGTAATGAATAATCCTTTATCAATGATTTCATGCTTATCATTTTCTATGGATATCTTCTATGTGATGGATTGCTCATAATTGTATTCAATTCTTTTCAATATATTATATAAGTTATGGCAAACTCTCTTTTACTTAGATTGTATGTGTGCCATATCTGTATTCTATTTGTAATATATAAATAAATATATCATAGTGAAGGGCAAGGTTGTCATATGGTTAAATAAGAGGGTAATATGTTGTTATATGGAAGACATATGATTGAATAAGTGAGAATCATCCAAGAAGGACAAGAGGAGATAGCTTTACGTCACCTCCTAGGCTGTCGACCTTGGCATTTATGCCGCCGGCCTTGGATCTTACACCACTGGTATAGGAGCCTGCTTATAATGCTCGTGTTTGGTCTTTCGTGTTTAGGTCGCCAACCTTCTTTACTAGCCTTTAATGCATAAAGTGTTTCTTGTTTTTAGGGTTTTCCATGTATTATATATAGTTTTTGGCCTTGTTTTCTTTTCATAACCTATCCGAAGCTTTTGGAAACCCTAAAACATCTCTCAAACGGATAGGTTGCATCAAAGAAAAACAAGAATCAAGAACTAGGTAAGATTAGTCTTGTTCAACTTTTTTGGCAATCTAAAAATGATATCCTACCTAAAGTCTTCTTATTAGTTTTGAAAGGAATCAAATTCTTGGAGGCGTTTTTAGAGAAACCCTAAGTCTTGGATATTCTGTTGTTCTACAATTAAGGAAAGAAGGTAGTAGTGATACTTGTTGATTTAAGAGTTTAGATGACGTTAAGAGTATGTTTATCTTGTGAAAACGAGTTTTGAGATAGTTTTGCTTTATGTGATCAGGAATTATTATTGAAAATTAGGTTTTCTATTCCAAAAGTTGTTTCAGGTATGTCCTTACCTTGCTTGTTATTTGTGATTATAGGCTTGGTATCAGTAAAAGAATCTAATTGCTATATGGCTTTAATTGGTTTGTTACTTGTGCTTAGCTATATTTAGTAGACTAGGAGTGTTGTGTTATTAAGATGGTGCCCTGATGATCTATGTGTATCGTTGTCCCAAGTGAGTAGTGCACAGAGATGATTTCGGTAGATTATGAGTGGTACGAGTACGGTACCCAGGGTATGTAGAGACTACCCAACACACACACACACACACATAAGTATTTTATACGTATTTTTTTTCATAGAGTCATGAGTTACTCCGGGTTTATGACTAGTTGCAAATGGGTCTAAACTGTGTTGGTTGCCTGGCTAATTAAAGATAATAATATGTGATGTTACATATGATATTATGATGCATGTGGATTTATATACCTTTTGCTCATGCATATGTGATTGTGGTTTGGCATACTGGGCCTTTAGCTCACGCTTTTATTTTCAGGAACAGGTGACGATCTCGTAGTCTTCAATCAATCTGGATATGATGTATATATAGATTACAAGGACAATGATAGTGCAGCTGATTTCCAGATGATTTATAGAAAAGAAGAAGTTATGATAGATAGAGTTGAAGATCTTTATGAAGTTTTATTTGTTATCGTGACTATATAAGTTTGGATATTAGTTTTTATGATTTTTGATGTTTTAAGATTTTCCTTTCAAATGATGGTTTAAGATGAATTGTAAGTTGGCGTTTGGTTTAAGCCAACCGAATTGTTTAGTAGTTTTATTATGGCATAAATATTTTATTAGTACCCTTATATTTGAGATATTGAAATTTTCTTGTGTTATAATTATGGTTTAGTCGAATTATAGCCTTAGCGTCTTCTTCTTTAGTGAGGACACTTGACAGACTATTAATACTCTCAGCTTAGAGCATTATAGCTTAAGTGGTATCAAAGCATAAGTTGTAAGTCTTCTAGGTCTAAGTTATGAACCCCTTAAGACGGTGAGCAATGATGAGTGGGATAACAAATAGTTGTGGTTGTTTATCTAGTTAGTATTGTTGATATCTAGTAGTTTTATATGGGGTTTTGATCCTTTTAGTTTGTCTTCACTCATTTCTCATGTTTTGTGTGTTTGTCCTTGTTGGTATGCCATCTAGAAGAAGAGCCCTTGATACTAGTTCCTCTAGGACTGGTGAGGAAAAAGTTAATGGAGGACAGCTACTTTTGAACCAACTACCCTTGAATCAATTACTTCATGATCTACCACCACCATCTCACCCACTTGTAGGTCAACAGGTACTAGTTAATGCTACTCAGTTCATGCAAGTGATGAACACCCTCCTGGGGGTGGTTACACAACAAAACCATAATATGTATCAGGATGTGTAGATGATACAGGCCAATGTTGAGGCTTGGAGAAGGAGACATATAGATAGAATGACAATAGAGGCAATGGTGCTAGACATGCTAATCTGTTGAGTTTGAATAAGTTTGTAGATTTGGTGTACAAGTTTGAGTCAAAACCTGGGAGACCATTAGATGGTCACTTATGGATGGAGGAGGTAGAGAAGACTTTTTTTGCCTTGGATATTCCTAAAAACAAGAAGGTAAAATATGCCATTTATTTGTTAATTGGAAGAGTAAATAATTGGTGATTGAGTACTAAGAGACACATGGCTGAAGTGATTACTTAGGACAGATTCCAGTAGGCTTTTTATAAGGAGATTTTCCCTGAGAGCATCAAACAATAGATGCTATAAGAGTATTATACTATACAATAGAGTCAAATGTCTGTAGAAGAGTATGAGGCTGAGTTGAACAAGCTGATGAGGTTTCTACCAGATCCTCTGAAGGAAAGTGGGGATGCCAAGGTGAGTAGGCTTATCACAGGATTAGAGGCTGAGGTTCAACATCATGTGAACCTAATGGATTTGACTAATTATTCTATTGTGGTCAACAAAGCAAAGACAGTTGAGCAAGACTTGAACAAGATTAAAGGTTGTGAGACATAGAGAACTCATATTTATTTAGGAAAGCAACCACCTATTAATGCCCTTACCTAAGATAAAGGGAAGTGTACCAGGTACTACGGAAAGCAACCACCTATCACTCAGCAGGTCAAATCAACAATCCAAGTAACTGATAGGAAGTGCACCAGGTACTACAGACCACATGATATCAAAGATTGCAAATGGCCAAAGAATGCTTGCTTTATATGTGGCAAGGTTGGGCATAACCATAGGTTATATACAGAGAAAGTTATCCCAAAAATGTTCTGTTTCAAGTATGGACAACGTAGACACAATGCTATAGACTACAAAGAACCTAAAAGGCAAGTAGTTCCAAAAACCAGCCAAGGTTTATGCCTTCTAGCGATAAGATATATCTAGCATGGACACTATTGCAGGTACATTCCCTTACTAGTGCAAGTTTTTCATGCATTTTTGAATCGTTTGTGTCTGTATGTGGTGTGTATGTTGAGTATACAACTGATTGCTTGTCTGTAATCACACCTTTAGGGAGTAAAACCATATTAAACATGATTTGTAAAAATATGGATGCAGAGATAGAAGGTAGACATTTACCTACAGACCTAGTAGTGTTAGACATGGTAGATTTCGATGTAATCTTAGGAGTAGAATGGTTAGTAAAGTCCCATGCTATGATTGATTGTCATAACTTGATAGTGGAGTTTAGTCTACCAAATGGAGATTGGTTTATATATAAACTTGAAGTATAAAGAACTCTAGCTTTACCTACATACGAGTTATGGGAAAGGTTAGATTTAGTGATAGCAGCCACGATGATAGAAGGTGAATAACAGACAGACCTTACATGGGTACCGGTTATATGTGAATACCCTAGTGTGTTTCTGGAAGATCTATTGGGGTTGCCACTAGAAAGAGAAATAAAGCTTTGTATCGATTTGGCGCGAGGTACTTGCCTATATCTTAAACACCATATCGTATAACCCTAACAAAACTCTCAGAGCTAAAAGTTTAGTTAGAAGATCTGCTCAAGAAGAAGCTTATTAGACCTAGTATGTCACCTTGGAGAGCTCCAGTTTTGTTTGTGAAGAAGAAGCATGGTAGCATGGGGTTATGTATAGACTATAGAGAGTTAAAGCAGGTGACTATTAAGAATAAGTACCCTTTGGCGAGAATAGATAATCTATTTGACTAGCTGATAGAAGCAAAAGTGTTTTCAAAGATTGATCTCAAATCAGGATATCACCAGTTATGGGTTCAAGTAGAGGACATATAGAAAACAGCCTTCAAGACTAGATACGGGCATTATGAGTTTGTGGTCATGCCGTTTGGCCTTTCAAATGCACCAGCCATCTTTATAGACTTTACGAATAGAGTCTTCGGAGATGATCTAGATATGTTTATAATGGTCTTTATAGATGATGTTCTAGTGTATCTAAAACGAAGGAAGAACATGAAGAGCATCTGAGATTAGTTTTGAACAAATTGCAGGATGAGAAGTTGCATGCTAAGTTTATGAAGTATGAGTTCTAGTAAGAACAAATATCTTTCTTATGACATGCCATTAATGGAAATGGGATAGCAGTAGATCATGAGATAGTAAAGGCAGTAATAGAATAGCCAACTAGTAAAGGTACGTCAGAAATTAGAAGTTTTCTAAGGAATGATAGGATATTACAGAAGATTTGTAAAGGATTTTCTAAGATTGCAAGTCCTTTAACAAGATTGACACAGAAAGGGGCAAAGTATGAATGGGATGAGAACTGTGAGAACAACTTCCAACAGTTGAAGGAAAAGCTAGTATCTACCCCAATGTTAGCTTTATCAGTAAGTGGTGAGGAGTATACTATTCTATGATGCGTCTATATAAGGACTAGGTTGTGTGTTGATATAAGGAAGTAAAGTGATAGCATATGCGTCTAAACAGCAAAACCCTATGAAAAAAATTACCCTACACATGATTTGGAATTAGCAACAGTGGTTCATGCCTTGAAGCTATGGAGGCATTATCTGTATGGAGAGAAATGCAAAATATATACGGATCATAAAAGTTTGAAGTATGTCTTTACTTAAAGAGGGTTGAATATGAGACAGAGGAGATGGTTGGAGCTTATTAAGAATTGTGATGTGGATATTCAGTAGCATCTTAGAAAGACGAATGTAGTAGCAGATGCCTTAAGTAGAAAGCGAGTTGAGAATTTAGTAGCTTTGATCACCTATGAACGTCATTTGATAGATGATATGAGAAAGTTGGAGCTAGAGATAGTAACTAAAAGAGTAATTACAAGACTGGCAAACTTGTAGATTCAGCCTACAATTATAAAAAGAATCAAAGCAGCATAAGTAGATGATCTAAGTATATAGGAGGTAAAGAAGAGAATGGAAGTGGGTAATGCAGTTGTGTTTCACATAGATAGTGAAGGTATCATGAGATATAAAGGGAGGTTATGTGTGCCAGAGTAAGAAGAACTTAAGAAGGAGTTATTGAAAGAGGCACATTACTGTGGATATTCAACTCATCCGAAAGGCAACAAGATGTATTGAGATTTGAAAAACCTGTATTAGTGGAATAGCATGAAGAAAGAGATTGCAGAGTATGTATCAATGTGTTATACATGCCAATTGATCAATATTGAGCATAGAAGACCAACAAGTGAATTGAAACCTTTACCTATACCTCAATGGAAGTGGGAGCACATAACCATGGATTTTGTTATGGCTCTGCCTAAAACTAGGGAAAAGTTTGATTTAGTATTGATAATTGTGGACAAGCTTACAAAGGTAACATGCTTTATACCCATTAAAACCGAGTACCGATTGGAGCAATTAACAAAATTATATATCAAGGAGATAGTGAGATTACATGGAATACCAAAGACCATAGTATCAGACAAAGATACCAAATTTGTTGGAAGGTCCTAAAAAAGCTTTCATAAAACTTTAGGTACTACAATGGTTTTCAGTACCGCTTACCACCTTCAGATAGACAGACAATCTTAACGGACCATCCAAATCCTTGAGGACATGTTGAAAACCTGCATTTTAGATTTTTGAAGGTAGCTGGGATGAGCATTTGCCTTTGGTGAAGTTTGTAGCAACAGCTATCAAGTGTCGCTTGGGATGCCGCCTTATAAAGCCTTGTGTGGTAGAAAATGTCGATTGTTGATTCATTGGGATGAAGTAGGTGACAGAAAAATTTTGGGACTAAAGCTTTTACGGGATGCTACTGATAGGGTCAAAGCAATTAGACAAAAGTTGCAAACAGCTCAAAACCATCAAAAAATTTATGCTGACAAGAGGAGAAGACTTTGGAGTTTCAAGGAGGAGAACATGTTCTACTTAAGTTTTCACCAGCTAAAGGTGTTTTCAAGTTTGGTTTGAGGGGCAAGTTAAACCCCAGGTATGTGGGACCTTATGAAGTTTTGGAAATGATAGGCAATATGACTTATAGATTAGCTTTACCGCCCAGTTTGGATGGAGTACACAATGTATTTCATGTTTCTATGTTCAAATAGTACGTGAAGGATCTTGAATAGATAGTAGCTTTGGAACTGTTGGAAGTGCAACCAAATATCACTATAATTGAAAAGCCAATAAGGATTGTTGATGTTAAAGAACAAATCTTAAGAAGACGTGTAATCAAGTATGTGAAACTACAATGGACAAATCAATCTGAACGAAAAGCTACTTGGGAGCTAGAGGAGGAAATGAGAGCAAAATATCCCAAGCTTTTCAATGATTTAGGTAATTTTCGAGGACAAAAGTTCTTTTAGAAGGAAAGAGATGTAATATATAAATAAATAAATCATAATGAAAGGAAAAGTTGTCATATATGGTTAAATAAGACGGTTTTATAGTCCACCCTAATATGAATAATATGTTGTTATATGGAAGACACATGATTGAACAAGTGAGAATCATCCAAAAAGGACAAGAGGAGATGGCTTTACACCGCCCCCCTAGGCTGTTGGCCTTGGCATTTACACCACTGGCCTTGGATCTTACACCACCGGTATAAAAGCCAGCTTTCAATGCTCACGTTTCATCTTTCACATTTAGGCCACCAGCTGTCACGCCCCGAAAGGTACCATAAACGTGGCAGTCCGCCGTACACAATATTAAAGCCTAAGAATGACCACCTCAGTCACGCGAAGGCTTCCATACTATGTACAAGGCGTCTAACACATGGAGGAGACTCATCGGAGTAATGCATTTTATGTTGATACAACTTGAGAACAATGTAAAGGAAATTCAATTCACTATTCTTCAAAATACAACTCATTAACTTCAATTACAATTCATCAAAAGATTCTACTACATAAACTATTACAAGGCAAATAAAAACCTAGCTAATAACTTCAAACATTCTTATGTCTTGCCGGAACCCGAGTCATACCCGGCTCCAACCAATTCAGTCCCCACTTTGCATTCTTGAGATAACCTGTTCATTTAAACAACTATGGGGTATAAGCTACACTAGCTTAGTGAGTGAAAACTTCCAGGATTACATTTATAACACATCATACAATCAAGTGATTAGTCAGACAAGTGATATGCATCAAACTCGTGAATTCAACAAACATATGACCTGCCGGAAATCATATGTGGATGGACTTGCGCCCTCCATCCCGGGTTAGCAGATTAACGAATCCTGCGGTACGACCGAGACCGTTTCAGCTTACGGACAACTATAAACTATAAAATCGTTTAAGGCACAACGATAAACCGACAAATGCTAATGCTCCATCCCCATCGTGTATGAATGAGTTCAATTTCATCTTCAATTCCAAATAATCAATTATACCAATTCTTTTAAGTGATCAGTCAATAATCGCAGACAATCAATTCTAATTCATCTATACAGGCAATAGTTAATCACTCGGCTTCGATATTCTTACATTCCATTTCTCATATCAACAACAAGCATACATCTTTCCCATTCGTCCCCATCATGCATATCCATTTTATCTTTACCAAATACCTAGTGCAACTATTATTACAATCACATACAATAAATGAAATCGGAAGTAATACTCACTCGGCCATTGGATCACCGGTCTCTTAGTACAAGTAATCCGGTGGTAGGGGAATCGTCGTTATTGGGGTCACCTAAGAAGGAAGAAATACCCTAATAAGTATTTCATCACTTAACTAGTCCAAGCTATCTCATACAAACTATCAAATTTGTAATTCTCGTCCTAAGCGGGAATTCCAACTTAAAACGGCCATAACTTGGTCATTTTAACTCGGAATCTCGCAAATTATATATCGATTTCTATCTACTTCGAAAGATCTATCTATTTCTAATATTATTTTCAAGTTTTGAAAACATTTAGGTCTCGGAACAGAGGGATCAGATCTGATCAGTAACGGTTTCCGATTCCAAAAAAATAGTTTTGTAAATGTTTGTAATGTTTTTATTGTATAAATTAGCCATACATGCAATATGAATGATTTCCTAACATGAATGGTATGAAATGAGTTTCATGTATGCATGGTCTTGATGATTTTTGGCAAAAGAAAATTTTAGAACTCTTTATTTTACAAGACTTCAACTATAACTACTTTTTGAAAAATCTAGTTTTCTAACTTTGATCATTTCCATTCGTTTGGGATTTATTGCTTAAGAAAATATAATTATTTTTGTTAAAATTGAGTCTTCATTATATCTATTACTTATGACTTTCATTTCTACATAAAAATTTCCATTTTGCACTTTGTAAACATGTTTTCAAGTGGGGTTGATTCCAAAATCCGAATTTTACAAAAATTAGTTTTTGAGTGACTCTTTTAAGTAAAAATCATTTGATACTTAGAAATTTAAGGCTCAACCATGTATAACTACTAAGGACTTCATTCTTACACAAAAATTTGCATTTTACACTTTGCAAAATGTTTTCCAATATGATTTATTCAAAAATCCGAATTTTAGAAAATCCACTTTTTGAATGATTCATTTGGGGAAAAACTTGTTTAATGCATTAAAATTTGAAGCTTTACTATATCTATTGTCTAAGGACTTCATTTAACATATAAAACTTGCAATTTGAGCTCAAATACTAAGTGATTACTTATGCATCATCTCAAATTACGATTTGACAATTGATCACTAACTCAAAATTTTTCATTTTAATTCCATTACTTGTTTTAACACCTTACTCATGCCTAAACTCATTTTAACTTGTAAAAATCATTGCTTAATGATATCTATTACCTATATACTTCATTTTTCACATAAAACATGAGTTTTGGAGTTGATACATGGGTTCTAAAAATTGGTCTTAGTTGGGATCCGAATTTACAAAATTCATTTTTGGTTATATCTTTTGATAAAATCTATCTAAGCTCATGAAAATCCATTCCTTACATATCATATCTTATGAGCCTTCCATTTCTTAAATAAAAACTTCATTTTTGAGTTGGAAAACATGTTTTTAAAATAGGCTTTGGCAAAAATCCGAAAATAGAATTTTTATTTTGAAAATAACTTTTGGAAATCACTTTTGATTCTTGTAAAAAGAAGTCTTGATGAATACATATATTAAGCCTTCATTTTCTTAAGTAAAAATTACATTTTCACACTTGGAAAGTGGTTTTTAAATGTGGGTCTTGCCAAAATACGAATTTCACAATTTTGTTTGAGTTTATAACTAAGATCTATACTTAATATGAACATAAACATAAAACAAATGCATGGTAATAAGCTATAAACATCATGGATCTAAACTTCACTTATCAAAATCTTTCATTTATGGTATCTATACCCTAAGCCCTTCATTTTAAATGAAAAATACACATTTTGAAGTTGAAAAACCACTTTTCTAAATATGGTTCCATTTTCATCCGAATTTGCAAAATTGATTTTTGTTGAAAATAAAATAGATCTTGAGTTTCCTACAACTTTCCTACCATCATCAAGCTATAGCAAGTTGTTCATAAACATAAACAAAGATCTAATGCATCTATGAACTCAAAACTTTAGATCTAGTTTTCTAAACTAGTTTTACATGCATGAATCACTAAGATAGACATGTGAATGCTAGATCTATCCATAAATCATAACGAATAACAAAAATAACAACTTAAATAACAAGATTTATGGCATAAACAAAAATCAAAGCCATAAAAATTAGATCTACAAAATATAATAACTTTAAACAAGAAAATAATTATAATACAAGGTAATAAAAGTGGAGAAGAGAAAGATTTCATTTTTGGCATCATCATCCTAAGCTTTTAAGCTTATGGAAGTTCATTTGATGCATGAAACCTTCATTATACTTTACCTATATCACCTATGGAGCTTTGGGAAGAAGATTTGCTTAGAAATCTTTAAGAAATAGGTGTGGAAGCCATGGAAGAAGAAGGGGGCAGCTTGCTTTTCATGGAGGAACAAGAGAAGAAGAAGAAGAAGAAAGAGAGAGAAAAAAAAAGAGAGAAAAGCTAAAGAATGAAAAAGGGAAAATGAATAAATGAAGGAGAGAGAGAAAATGAGTGTATTAAATGAATGAAAGAGAGAAAAAAAAATAAAACAAGGCAGCAAATGTGAGGGGGCTGCTGTCCACGTGAAAAGAGAGGGAGGAGAAGAGCTTTGATGAAATTTGACTTGAATTTGAATTGTGTAATAAATGTTTAATGTAACTTTCTTAAGAAGGAGTGGAAAAATAATTAATTTGGTCAAAATGGAGTAAATGAAGGACAATGGCAGCCATAAAGGAGTCAAAAATCTGCCATGAATAGATATAATGAAGTGTAAAAAGATTGAAGTGAAAATGAAGTGATATGTGTAAGGTGTACTTGAAAATGAGTTGTAAGAGTACTTTTTTAATAAAATAAATTAAAATAAAATAAAATTGGAAAATTTATTCAAAATATTTGTAGCAGATTTTTCATAATTAAAATTAAATAATTATTTGAATTATTTTAGTATTTTAACAAATATGTTACCGGTATGATCAAAATAGGCGAATATGGGCTATAAATAATATTTTTATAACCCGAAAAATTCAAAAAAATTATTTTATGAAATAAAAATATTTTTAAAATATTTTTCAATTATTAAATTATTTTATTTTATATTTAGTATCGGGTCTTAAACAGAATCTGATCCCGTAAAGACCCGAAACGTCTAAATTTTAGAAAACAAAATTTTCTATAACATATAAAATATTTATCTAAAAATATAAGGCTTTATAAGAATAATAAAATTTTGTAATGAAATAAAAATAAATAGTGCAAAAGACTATTCAATTACCGGTAATAATGAAAATACGATAAAAGGGTTATAACTGTAACTTTTATAACCCGAAAAATTTCATAACTGATATATTTAAAAATCTTATGAAATTACGAGTCTAACGGTACTATTGGTATATTTTTTATATCTCGAGCCCCGGGACACGCTTTTCGAAGTCTGTATCCGAACGAGTTCGAAATAGGTCAAAAATTTACCAATCTGATATTTTCAAACAAACTCATATTACTATGAGCTATTCTACATATTTAGCTATGCCTTAGCCTCTAGGGTTAGGGGCGCTAGATTGCCGGACTTACACTATTGTATTCCGGTTAGGGTTTCCGGGTGATTTTCCGGTTTAGGCTTTTGCCAATTTGGAAACTGATATTTATATTCATACAACATATTTAATTTGAGAAATTTATTTTAAATTTTATTTTTGTAAGTATTTAATATCTCTTAATGTTTTCGGAATTCTTGACTTGAGTTTTTATTTCCGAATATCAATCATTATTTACTTTTTAATAGTTTGTTTTTGGGCTTTATATTACCCGATTTTATAAGTCGGAGTTAAATATGGGATTTTTCGTACGTCGTGGTTTTGAATTTGAAGACCATTGAGTTCTTATTTTATTGTTTAAAGATTTTCATTTTCTCAAGATTAAGAAGTTTCTGAATTCGTTTGTGAATTAGGACTTATCGAAATTCGGTTTTAATTTGAAGTGATTTTTAGGGTTTATTTTCAAAGTTCATCTTAAAATTATTTATTGAAATTTTCCGGGGCTTACACCAGCCTTCTTTACCAAACTTTTAATGCACGAAGTGTTTCTTCTTTTTTTAGGATTTTCCATGTATTATATATAAACCTTTAGCCTTGTTTTCTTTTCATAACCTATCTTAAGTGATTGGAAACCATAAAACCTCTCTCAAACCTATACGTTGCATCAAGGAAGAACAAGAATCAAGAATTAGGTAAGATTAATCCTTTTTTATTCTTTTGGCAATCTAAAAGTGTTATCCTACCTAAAGTCTTCTTATTGGTTTTCAAATTCTTAGAGAAGTTTTTGGAGAAACCCTAAGTTTCATGGATATTCTATTGTTCTACAATTAAAGAAGGAAGGTAGTTGTGATTTTAGTTGGTTTAAGGGTTTAGATGACCTTAAGAGTATGTTTATTTTGTGAAAACAAGTTTTGAGATATTTTTCCTTTATGTGATCAAGTGTTTCTGTTAAAAATTAGGTTTTCTGTTCTAAAAGTTGTTTCAGTATGTCATTACCTTGCTTGTTTTTTGTGACTATAGACTTAGTATTGGTAAAAGAATCTAATTGCTATCTGGTTTTAATTGATTTGCTATTTTTGCTTAGATGGGTCTAGTAGACCAGAAGTACCGTGTTACTAGTCTTGAGATTGTAAACATCTAGTGATTTTCCTCTCAGGTAAGCCATATATTGGTTGAAGAGCAAATAAAAAACTATCATTAGATTATGCAATTTTGAGACACATTATCTTGGTATTAGAGCATTAGAAATACTAAATTGCACTTATCCAATGATAGTTGTATTCATTACCTGGATTCAAGAATTCTCATTTATTAGTTAAGGAGGTATTTTCAACTACTTGACCATTTTATATGTCTTACCTTAAGGGAGTGTTAGATTAGAAGTACTATATCATGAGAGTTGTAAAAAAGAAAAACCATTATTGCACTTAAGGAGACTCTTTCTCTTAGTCGCAATGGCTTATGATGCGCTTAAGAGATGATGCCCTTACCAATTAATGATGACTTTTGAATTACCCATTATACACCTTTATTTTATTTAGCCCCAAACCTTGTATGGAATCTAAGACAATCATTATGGATGATTTATTGTTGTAGTTTAGACGTGGATTGATTAATTTTTGGTAACTTTATAAAGTGACCATTGCATAGTGAACGATATGCTAAAGTGTTGTTATCAACAAGTACTGCATGAGGGCGTCACATAGCAAGCATGAGATACTCCATTGATGACCTTTCTCCTTTAATTACTGATGAGTCATTATAGATAAAGACATAACTTTTAATGTAATGGGAGATTCAATAGAGAGTTCTCTATATCCTTATACCTTTGCTTGCTCATATTATAGGGGAGTGTTAGAGGAGAACACATACTATGGAGGGAGTGTCCAACTCAACTAATGACAAAGTGAAGCCATATTATTACTCGCAAAACTAAAGTCCCTTTATTTTTGAGAAAGTTGAAGTGCTCTTAAAGGATTTGATTACATTAACTCCAAATGGTAGGCATTGTATGTTGCTATTTAGGGTGAGTGGTCACTTTTCATCAAGTTAATAGAACAAGTAGACTTTCCTTATATTTTGAAGACCTAATGTACACAAAGTAATAAGATTGAATGTTACTAGGGAAGAATCCTTAGGCTTAAGGAATGTATGATTGGGATGTAAGGCTAATACTTAAACTTGATGTACATTGACATTGTTTAGGCTTAAAGTATGATGGCTAAATCTTAGGATGGTACCTTTGTTCAAAGTGTGAAACTTAATGATGTACAGTAAACCATGAATCTTATCATAACCATCCAACCTAATAAAAAGGGGGGTTGGATTTTGTTTACTGCTTTTTAGACTCTAAATATAGAACTTTGCAAGATTTTCAAACTACGCCTAAACCATCTAGATACTATGCTTTGGCATCTAGGTACCCATATATATCTTACCCATAAAACTGAAGGCTAAACTAAGCATCTAACCATTGGCTAAGATACCATTCAAATGCTATAAGTCATCTTACCTATAAAATCAAAAACATGATTCAAGTGTCTAGATGCTACTCTACAAGGCATCTGATGATTGCAAAGCAAATTAGGGTTTTATGTTTCAAATTATTTATAAATTTATATTGTCTTGTTGAGAATCTTATCAATTCATGGCAAGTATTCCAACAAGTGACTCTAACATTTGTTTATGTGTCATATTAATATAATTAATTGTATTCATCAATCTATAAGCATCATATTTGTGATTGAGTGTCATCTTTGACTAACCTTCTTGATTTTCTATGCTTAGTGACTTTCATCACCTTCATCTTCTCCCCTTGAGATTAATACCCAAGCAACCATTCTCTTAAGCATATCACTTGAGACACTAGGACTTCACTAGGGCTAAAGGTATAGATGCTCATATGACAAAGCGTCGACAAAGCTCAAGACACAAATGTCGAGATGCTAGGATATCCAAACTTAAGGTGTAAAAGCTAAAATTCCAGACTATGCTCGTGGTTAAAGCATAGAAGTCAAGAGATTAAGGCATTTACTATACTTAATGTATGGAAGCTAAGGTGCTAGGGAGTTTCTTAAACTTAAGACATGGAAGCCATTGCCAAGGAAGTTTCTTACCTTATGGCATAGATGATGCCAAAGGAGTCTTTTGGCCTATCAAAATGTGTGGTGCTAGCAAAGTTCTCTATTCTGAGAGGTCATACGGGACCGGAGCAGTTGTTCGTCTTAAAGGAGTATGTGATGCCAAGAGAGCACATGGTCTTCAAAGAACATGTGGTGTTAGGGGGATTTATGAGTCGTAAAGGGACATTCGTTGCTAAAAGAGAATCTAAGTTGAAAAAATACATCGTGCCGGGGGAATCCTTGACCTTGAAGTCCTTTGGTTAATCATAATATAACAACTTTAGATTTAGGGTTCTAAAATATGACTTAGCTTTTACATATCTCAGGTAAATATTGAAGACTTTCCATGCATTAAAAAAAATCCTCGAAGCATCTAATTGATCCATAAACATAGTACACTGGGTTCACTCACCTCATTCCTAAGGGGTCTCCCCTTCAGTAATAAGAGGATTGAATAGTTGAATTAAAAGAGGTAACACCTTACTATGCTCCAATAGTAAGGCTTGACAAAGTCGTATCTTATTGAGCTATAACATTGGTAATAAACCTTGGCTTGAACTAAAAGAATATAATAAGAACGCACTACAAGAAAAATTGATTTTTATAAACAAAATTTATGTCTCTAAATGTAAATTTCTATAACAAAAATCATCGACGTTAATTCTTTTTATAAATATATAAGCTATTTTGCTAATTTTTTTGTGGTAGAATTTCTATGTCTAAAGATCAATTTTCTTATTGTGATTTATTCACCTTGGTAGTCTTATAGAGTCTATATGATTTTTACGACTTCAAGAGGATCTCCTTAAGCTAGATTTTCCTAGTTGATGATGTATAGAGGTGGAAGTAGGTTATGCTCCATGACTTCAATGTTTGCCTCCCATCTATAAGTGGTGCTATTGGAGGATTTGATCATCCTCTTCCTAGTTGGTGACATCATTTTGTATCATTTATTCAATCAATAGAAGATTTGACAAAATATAAATATAGAATCTAATTGAAGTGATTGTGTATGTTTCATGCAAGCCTCATACAAGACATGATTTAGAGAAAAGTGACATAAAAGTGACATGTGGAGAGAACCATTTAGAGAGAATTATCAAAAGGGAAACAAATAATCTTGGAGTGTTAAATGCATAAGCTATAGATGTAGGAATCAAGAGCATTAACCTTGCAATTGTTTAGTGATGGAGATAATTTTTTGCCTAGAGTACTTGCTTGGCCTTTGAAAGAAAAGATAACATAATGGAATACCATTTTTATGATCTCGCTAAAAGTTTATAAACATGGAGGAATAATTAAGTATTATAAATTATTGAACTAAAAAAGTATCCTTTTGATTTTGTTGGAGATTGACGGATCAATTAGAGTACATCGTTTTAAAGCTATTCCAATGAGTTTATTATAAGTTCAAAGCTAACTGTTTTTCTTATTAATCTGTAAAGAGAAACTAGAGCAGATGGATCAATTACCATTCTTATTTCCAACCTATCGACTCGATCCGTAAAGTATTTTCGATTAATTATGGCGTTGAAATTAAGCTTACAAGTAGTTTCATTATGGCGTCATTATATTTTAATAAATCTGACTTCTGGTGTTGGTAATTAATAGAGAACACGACACACATCTCCAAGCAGGACAAGATGACGTATGAAACACCAAAGTTTATATATATATTTTTAAATATATTTGTTAATAGAGTCAAGAAGTGATGGGCAAAATAGTAAATACAACAAAAAGACAAACAACTGAAACAAGAGTAAAAGAATAGGTAGGCAGTGAAATCAGGCGGCTCAAATAGTGGCAAAACTGTCATTTCACAACCCCCCGCCCCAAAACAATTTTTAAGGTTCTCCTCTCTCTCTTTCCCTTCTCTCTCCGGAAAGTGGAAAACGACTGCTAGCAACCTGTGGTCTACCTCTGCCTTTGCCCCTCTCTCCCTCTCCTCTCTATACATATCCCCCACTCCCACCTACAGAAAAATAAAAATCCCCTTCACAAAAAAATTATATAAAATTTTTTTTTATATACAATACCACTTGTAGTACCGACTTAAACCACTTGAAGACCCATTTGCTCATCTTTTTCCGTCCATATCTTATAACACCATATTTATATATCTTCTCTTTTTCTTCTCTCTCACCCACACTTCTTGGGGGTTTTAGCATCTTTTTTTGATCTCTTAAATACATACATACAGATACACATATTTCGCTTTCCTCTCCTCTAAAAGCTTCAAGATCATGGTGGATTTCCAAGTCGTATGTTGCATGTGTGGCGATGTTGGGTTCCCGGAAAAACTCTTTCGCTGCAGCCGATGCCGTAGCCGCTTCCAACATTCGTATGCAAAACAAACAACCCCTTTTAATTTCCTTTCTTTATTATTTTACAAAACCTACCTTATTATTATGTGTTTCAAATTTTAGGAAAAATCCCAGATCACTATAATTTTTTACGTCTATAATCTTAGTATCTAATTTTACCCAGTTATTTACCATTTTTTTTTTATTTTGGAAAAAAATTAACGCGTTCTTTTGTGAAACACCTGTGTCCCTATAGGATAATGTTTCGTCTTCTTAAAATTTATAGTTGTCGACATATGTATGTTGCAGCAGCGTAGGCTATATCATCGTAATGTCACTCTCATGTCTGATGGGTGCTTTTAACTGAATATCTTCTTTTATTGCCATGCCAAGATCTAGCTTCCATTTTATCATACCAGTAACATTATTATTATTATTATTATTATTATTATTATTATCATTCATCTAACTGTTTATCACGTAATTAAATTTAAACCATAGATATGATGCGCATGTAACAATCTTAAGTAATAATAGACCTTTTGACTAAGCCTCTTATTATTATTATTATAATTATTATCATGTATAGGTATTGCAGTAATTATTACAGCGAGTCATCGGAGCCAATTGAGCAGTGCGATTGGTGTCAAAGTGAAAGAAAACTTACAAGACATGGAAGCTCCTCCTCCTCCTCCTCCTCCTTTATAAGGAAGTCCGCGGCGGGAAGTGAAAACGTGGTCGTGAAATCGGACTATTCGGGAGACAGAATCAAGCAAAACATGGATCGCGAGGATGGTGGCGAAAAGGGTAAGAACCAGCCAGCAGCACCCGGTAGCGGTGTACCATCACCACGGACCGCCACCCGCCGGTACAAGCTTCTCAAGGACGTCATGTGTTAGCTCAAGTCATTAAAAAAAAAAAAATTAAGTAAAACGATGTTAATATGGTAGCATATGATATAAGCTAAGTTTGTTTTTTGTTTTTCGAGTGTTTCAGTTTCTGTTATATTTTCACTTATTACTTAATTACGTACGTTTGAGTTTGGTTTAAGCTTTAACTTTAAGCTATATATATATATATATATAATGTACATCCTTTAATAATCAGTAAGTTGTTAATATTATGGGTAATGTAGCTTATTTATCTTTGATTTTTTTAATATATTCTTACAATGTTTTTAAGCTAAGATTGTATCTTATATATATATATATATTCGCTTCTTATTGTAAAGTGGAATATGTATTGGGAATCGTAGTGAATAATGTTTCAAGTAATTCCAATCATGTAGCTTTCACGCATTAAAATGTGTTAGAAGCTATATATATATATCTAACTCTCTAGACTCACTAGCTACAAAATCGTTAGGTAGGATATAAATCAGAATGGCTTTAGCTTAAAGTAGCAAGTATTATTTCATGTTTAGTATTTCGTATGGATCCCGTTTATCATGCTTTTTAGATATGAAAGGTTGGGAAAAAAAATTTATCTGGTTATTAATAAGTGATTATGCTGATACGTATATATATATAAAATATTTATATTTGATGGTAGGCTAGAGAGAAAGTGAGACATTATGCAAAACCATGCCCATCTTCTAATTTTCCTCCGTACTGGAATCTAAATATATAATATAATTAGAAGTCCTAGACTTGTGACTCATCAATGCAAAATCGACACACCTCTTTGTGTACTAGGGGAATCGGAGAACCCGAAGGTGCCAAGTTTTACCAAGTTGTCGGACCCTTTTTTTCCTTTTTTTTTTGCCTTTATATTTCTCGGGCAATGAAGTCATAGGGATGTTAATTTTGCCTTAATTAACTCTGTTTGTAACATGCTTCACCGGGAAAAAAAAAAATTAGGTGATCTTGATAGGCAAGAAAGGTATACATAGAGATACACTAAAAATAATATTCATTAAGATTGTCGGGTGGCTGTCAGTAATTTAGAGCTGTTCTGGACATCTGGTGTTATGTACATATCTAGGTAAATTACATATGATAAAAAAATTATGCATTTCATTCTTTGAAGGCAAAACATCGGTGGTGGTCGGGTTTGGGTGTTGGGTGGAAGCAACATGTACTATAAATTAGTCTTTCGGATCCGAGGGTCCTCTTTGAGATCGTATTTTAATTGTAATCAAAATCTTTAATATTTTTATAATTTATTTAATGATAATATTATAGATATGGCAGTTGAGAACTCCCCTATCTTTAAAATTATATAGTTTCAAGTCTATATATATATATATATATAATATTTGGCTCTTGTATTTCGGTGTGCCCTAAAAACCTAGTAAAGAAAGTGTTGTTGTTATTATTTTTAATTGTTTTGTCTAAGAGTAAAATAGGGTATAAAACATATCATATAAAGATCTAGGATTTAAGAGTAAAATTTCAAAAAATAAAAACTTAATCATACAAGGACAATACAAAAGAGGATATATTGGTAATTTACCCTTCAATATATCGAAAATGTTTGGTTAATTCATTAAGTTTGTTGTTTTTGGCCAACAATAAGTATTGTTGAATGGCTTGGATCTTGTAATTATATGTGAATTGTTAAATTTTTTCAGATAATAATACAATTATTATTATTATTTTTTAATTATAAATATTTATATGATATATATGTACACATTCAATGTGTATGTCACTTAGGATGAAACGAGACCGAATATGGAAAATTTATGAAGTTCTGGTGCACTGAACGAAAGTGTAAGGAGAGAGGGACATATCGTGGGTGACTGTGAACCATAAATTTAAGTCAACAAGAATTGATATCCTTAAATACCTGTACGATGGAAAACGTGAAAATGAAAACAAATGGATGACTAGGAATAAAGGAAAAAAAAATAATTGAAAGTATTCCTTGGAAGTCCACAACATTTATTGGAGTGAGGGGAGATTTATATGTCCAATGCGGCTCCAAATATCTTAGATTCATCCCCTTTTATATGAATTTTCAATTCACTTATTTATGTGCCAAAATTATATACATTTATATATAAATATGGGGGCCTACTTATTGAGATGTCCTTATCCTTAAACAAGAGACTATAATATAATAATGTTTTAGGCCATAAACTTTTCTTATGATTCCCTTACTCGGATTTCCTTTGGATATGCACGAGGAAAGGAGAACGAAGATTTAGTAAATACTCAAAAACAGATTCAAAAGTATTATGGAGTCGCTTCATTTTTAAAAAGAATTTGCTCCCACTTCAAGTTTGCAATAATGACAACTTTTGTTGGCGGTACCATTAAGTTTGGAAATTTAATAAGTATTGCTAAACCTCCAAACCACACAATTAGAAATAAATTTAGAGTTATTAAAAAAAAAAAAAGGAAGAAGAAGAGAAGAAGAGATCATAATCACACAAAATGGGAAAAATTCATGATAGAATGTATATTTGGCTTGAAGGTCATATATTTACGAACATAATTTTTTTTTCCATTTTCTAGCTAACCAATGCATAAATTTAAATATAAACACAGATTTCAAGAATAACCGATATTTATTATTCTAATAAGAGGTTATAAATTCAAGCAAATGGATGAGATGATACAAGTTTGTAAAAAAGCGCAAACATATAAATAAACATTTAAATATAGCTTAAACTTCATATGACCTTATAGTCTAACAATATAACTTTTAGTTTTTTAAGTGAGAGGGATAGGGTTATGAATCACCTTTTTAACTTGTAATGAAAAAAAAAGAAAAAAAAGGCCCAAACTTCCCCGTTTATAATTTTTGCTTACACGAAGCACTTTGTTTGATTGAAGGGTCCCTTTCTTGGGCACGGATTCTAGTTATCTTCATGGGAAGAACATGGGGAACAGGCTTCATTTGTATGTAGCTATGTCCATGAACGAAACTTCGTATCGTGCAATTTTTCTTTAGCTAACTTTGTTCACAAACTTAATAAAATTTTTCATTTAGTTGAACTCATTCACTGGCAACGTATACAACATTTCCCACTAGATAGCTATCTAAATATTCTCAACAACGCCATATTTTGAATATAATCAATCAACAGTATTATTAGATTTGAATCAATCTATATAAAACCATTGAACTGCAATAGGTGATGGGTAGCTAATTACTTGAACCATCACATTTCAATTCACAACTTAAGATTCTGTAGGCATAATCAACTTTACCTTCTTATAAGTGGTTTTCCATTGCGGTACAATTGCGGCAAATGTGCTCATTCTGGCCATAAAAACATTATTTAATCAAGCTTTTGTTTGATGCAACACCACTGTCATGTTCCATAGATGGAACCCATCAATAGTCAATTGATTTAAATTGATAAAGCTTTTTACCGAACCATATCCTCATTAACCTATTAAGAAGTATATCAATCAAATCAATAGTGACTTATATTTAGTCTTTCAATCTCAAGAGTAACGATATGTTAAAATGACATAAAGTCTCTCTTATAGTTAATTAAAAGAGTTTAGACTCATTATAGCAGTACTTTTTATTAACTCTCTTAACAACTTCATTGTTAGAGAATCCACCACATTACTTTAGTCTTAATACAAATGATGATTAGGCTCCTATTACATCGGGGATCCAAAGGTATGATTAATCCATCGAATATGCTTGCTGCTTAATAAGGTCACATAAAACTCCATCTTGCATTCTCCAATCTTTTAAATCCAAATAATTTATTTTATTTAAAATAATAGTTCTAAAATGGGGTGAGGAAAATTCCGAGGATGACAATAGTATCGCAATATATACACAACCATGACAACAAATACCATGTATAATCTAATGCAACAACCAAGTTTCAATTACATTATGGTTTTAGGAATAATAAACAACACAACTTTAGCATCTCGAGGTTTTGAATCATTCATATCCCATCATCGGGCATATATCTCGTAATGCATGTGACATTCGGTCCCAATGTCAATGCTAACCATATGTAGTAGCCATCGAATCACATCATTGACAACATTATTTTCCCATCTTGATTTCATCATTAATATTGGCTTCTGAGCCATTAATCTACTACTAACTACCCATAAAGGCATCCCATACCACTAGTATTACCCATTGGTAAGTTTGCTCCAAAGACTTGTCTCATATCTTATCATGGGTGCTCAAATTATAAGCCATTTCATCTAGAAAGTCATAACGCAAACCAACAAAAAACACCTAATCTACAAATCGTGCTTCCAATAGTCCAAACATAGGCTGAAATACAAGCTAAGCAATTAATAAGTTTAAATGATGTGCCTAAATAGGTGCATATCAATACAGTCATTTTTGATTGCAAATTATGATGCTATAATAATTGAAATGTTTGGTTTTTTGTAATAAAGGATATGGACAATTGTTTAATGTATCTAAGGAAAAGTTAACTTGTGTTGATATTAAGTTGATATGACTCAAAAATTCAATAACGTCAAGATATTTGCCACATCAAAGATGGATATGAGTGGGATTTGAAAGAAAATCCTTTCCTTAATGGTTATAAATGGTCTAATTTAAGATTAAATTGAAAAAAAATTGTCAAATGTTTAGGGTTAAAAATTCACTATGAAAAAAATTTACCTTTAGAGACAGTAATTCTACAATGAAAAATTAATAAAGGAAATTATATTTCTACAAAAACAATAAGTGGTGATGATTTTTGCTATTGGAAATTTTGTTTTATCTCTAAAATTTAGTTTTCTTGTAGTGATTGAAACAAAACATTCTTTTAAACCATTAAAATAAACTCAAAGACCTCTATTAAGTCATTTGAATACCCATTATGAAGAAGTTAGATAGCTTCAAAGGTGCCATTGAGGTTAGTAGCATCCATGCTTTTAGTTGCACTGTCTATAGGTTGCAGTCATATAAGTGCATCTCTATCAATTGTCTTTAAGGCATCATACCTAAGGGATACAACACCTCTCTAAGTTTAGAAAGTATCTATCTTTTGTTTAACTACCAAGGGTGAATCATCCAAACAACATGTTAAAAATCAATAGTACTTAGGTTTACTAAGCTGCAAAGGTTAGTGCTAATGTGACTTAAGCATGATGTTAGCTCCTCATGCTGATCAACAAATGACTCTTGGAGCTCTTAAGGATCGAGTACAAGCAAAGAACATGTCTTGACAAGTTTTAATTAATCAAAAATCACTCCTTGAAGAACTTTCTAAACTAGAGAGTTTTGAGTTCTTACTCTTGCTCAAGTTATTAAACTGGTTGTAACTTGTTCTAGTCACTAGGTGTTGATGGTTTGATCTGAAAGAAAGGCCACTTGAACCAAGTGTAGCCGACAAGAAAAAATTGGACGGCCCACTTAAGCTAAGGTGCTAACCGCGTTAACCATAGCATAAGGCCTCACTTAGGCATCTAATACTCTAGCTCGGTACCCAATCGCTACCTCTAATATTTAGTCAACCCCATATTGTATGCCTCTTGCTATATGTTCCTTGGTCGTCCTTGAAACACATGAAATTCGATTAGTGGGTCTATCCCATGTCCACTACAACTGTTATCAACCATCCACTCATCCACTATCCTATGATCTCACAACGCACTTAACCGTTGAACCAACCAACTATTAATAACCCACATCCCTCCTTGGGAACAATAATGTCACATTTATCACTCTACATATGCATAATTCATCAGTCCATCTCAGTGAATGCTAACTTAAGTATTAGAGTGGCCGCATTAGGCTCATGTTCGATGCACCACTAGCTAAGTTTTTGTTTTGCAGGTCCTCCACTATAGCAAATCCAAGCCAATGTTCTTTAATCCAGCCTCTACTGGATTCAAACTAGCAACTCCAGGTAATGGTACTTGTTCTTTTCACATCCGAGGAAAAAAAATAATACTTGTTCTTTTTACCTCCAAGATATTCCCATAATAGTAATTTTGATAAATTAAACAAATTCAATAACTAAATCTATAATGTATTCTAACTCATTCTTTAAAACTTTCTAATGTTTTAAGAGTTTTAATTGATTTAGATTTATTCAGGATAAGAATTTATCAATTTAGAAGAATTGAGCTGATGACAAAAGGATAGTGATTAACCATGTTAAAATTTAAATTAATCTAGTCAACTGAAGATTCAAAGTGGAAGTTATACTCATGGTCAATCGATCCACCAATATGGTCAACCTGGATCAATGGAAAGAGACTCTTCTTTTTATCTTTCCTTATTTATTTATTTTGTATTTTGATTGTAGGGATATTTATGATATTAAAAGGTTTTTTTTTTTTGTCAAATATCTTATAGAATTCCTCTTTATTAGTTATAATTTTAGATTTAAAAGGTAACTCTCTTTAACGTTTGCAATTTCAAACCCAACCTATGAACTCACATACAATATGATTATAAAGGGGTTTAGGTAGAGTAAAAACAAACACAAATAATAAACAAACCCAAAAATGAAATGAATTTAAATGTATTCAAATTTGGGTTTAAAACCTAAACTCATTTATAAACTCATGAACCTGATAATCAATTTCGATATTACAAAGTTATAAGAATGGTACGTGATATCTTAGGCATACCAAAACTTATAGACCTTCAGAAATTATAAAAGCTCTTTTATAAAGTAAGTTTGATTCACAGTACCTGAACTTTTTCATTTGTAGTAGAAAAGTACCTAAAAAATTTTGTACCAAGAAAATTCCTAAACTCTTTGAAGTTTCACCTAAGGTACCTCTAGATCGAATTTGTCCATTTTTCTGTCAAAATGCTGATGTGGTAAGCAGACCCGATTAAAATATTATTTTTTCCTATTCACATTGGTTTTTTTTGTTTTTACCTCTCTCTCTCTCTCTCTTCTTCTTCTTCTTCTTCTTCTTCTTCTTCCTCCTCCTCCTCCTCCTCCTCCTCCTTCTTTTTCTTTAGATAAAAAAGGGGATAAATTATATCGAAATATCACAACATTTGAGAGTAAATTTATTTTAGGTCACAACATTTCAAAAGTTCAAAAGATGACACAACATTTGGAAAAGTATCTTATGAGATTTAATTAAGTATTTCTCCTATTGATACATATCAATAGAGCCTTAAACAAAGGGTTTCTTGAGTTTTAACTAAATATTTTACTGTCGACGTGTGTCAATGGTAACCTCAATTGACCCACTTCTCTATATGTTATGACCTAAAATGAACTTACCCCCAAACGTTGTGACCTACTAAACATTGTGACCTCTTTTGAACTTTTTGAAACGTTGTGATATAAAGTGAACTTATCCCCAAACATAGTAACCTTCTAGTGTAATTTACCCTAAAAAGAATCCCAAAATTGTAGAACCTATTAAAAAAAATTTTTTTTTTAACTTTCATTTCTCTTTCTCTCTGTACTTCTTCCTTTTCCTACTCTTCCACCTCCTCTTCCTTCAAATAAAAAGAAAATCTAAAATTATAGATTCTATTAAAAAAAACTCTTTTTTTTAACCTTCCTTTCCCTATCCCTCTCTTCCTCCTCCTCCTTCTCTTCTCCTCCTTCTTCTTCAAATAAAAAAAAAAAAAAAAAAAAAAAACCTAGATCCTAGTTTCTCTCTCTAACATTCAAAAAAAAAAAAATGAAACAACAATAGCTACTACTATTTGTGTAACGGTTCATGTGTAGTTTGGGTAGAGGAAAACTTCATCTTTTTTAACCTCAAGATCCCACTTTCTCTTTCTAACTCGATTCCTCTCTCTAAACCCTCCATTACAAAGCTTCTCCAAGTTTTACCTCTCTCTAAAACCTCCTTTTTCTAGGTTAATATTATCACGTGCTCAATAAATGAAAAACATGTTCTATATGTTAAAAAAAAACTAGGAAACTTATTTTTGTAAATTACGCAAAAATACTCGAAAAAAAATACCCATCATGGGTGATGAAAATTTTTCAATTTTTTTTATTTACCCATAAAGAATTTTGAATTTTTATTTATTTATATATTGTTTTGAATGAGGATTAAGCATTAGATAATGAGTTTGTTGAGATATTTGTTAATTGTTTTTTATTTATGTTTTATTATGATTTATAAAAATTTAGTTTCTTTTTTATTTGAAGAAGAAGAAGAAGAGAGAGAGAGAGAGAGAGAAGGGAAAGTTAAAAAAAAAAAAAAAAGAGAGAACCTTTTTTTTAAATAGATTTTGCGATTTTTTTATGTTATTTGAAGAAGAAGAAAAAAAAAGGAGGGAAGAAGAAGAAGAGAGAGAGAGAAAAGTGAAAAAAAAATAAAAAAAATAAAAAAGTGAACATAGATAGGAAAATATAATATTTTAATCAAGTTTGCTTGCTATGTCAGAATTTTGATGGAAAAATAGATGAGTTCCATCCATAGGTACTTTAGGTGGTACTTTCAAAAAGTTTAGGTATTTTCTTGGTACAAAATTTTTTTAGGTGCTACTCCATCATAAACGAAAAAGTTCAAGTATCGTAAGTGAAACTTAATTCTCTTTTTTATACAAAATATTAGCTCTTTAGAAAAGAAGGTGATAAAATAAATTTTTTTAATAATATTTTTTTAATAAAAAAATTATTGACACCATTATCTCATATAATAGGTTCTTCAATTGTCTCTGATATGCTCTTTGGTTAAAACTATTTTTATAGCGTAAAACTATCTACCAAAGTACTGAATGCATGTGCAATAATAAAATATCGACGAAAACCAGGTCAAATATGTCATGATCCTAAATAAGGGCCTATCAGGTTTACTCTAAAGCCGTCATATTATGTGTGCGGCCATAATATGAAAACCGCCTTGCAAGTTAGATATTGCAAGACTTCTAATTTCTTATTCTCTCCATATGTTACACATATGTATATATTTAGAAAAATAGTTTTGGATATCGATATTTCCACAAATCACAAAGACAGCCAAGAAATTGGATACCCTACAAAAGATGAAACAAGGTAAAGCAATTAGTTTATCTATTATCCACTATCAAATAAGATTATAGAGGAAATAAATCAAGTTTTAGGTCTTTTCTCTCAACTATGTTTAATCCATAGACATTTTAACCCTCTAATTATCATGACTTGATCTTTGACACGCTCTGCGCTCGGTTCTTATCCCAATCCCAACATTATGATTTTCCTACAAAAACAAACTAGTGGAAGGTAAACACAACTAGCTTAGTAAGAATTATTTACATAAATAAAGTACTCGAGCAATCAATAATCAGACAAGTTATTTAAACAAGCATATGAGATGCAATCAAACACGTGAGCAAATAATACATACGATTTTCCGAGAATCATATGTTTGAATGGATTTACCCCTCCATTCGGTGGTTAGGTGTTCCAAGTAACAAGGTCATAGTTCGTAAATGATGTTTTTGTAGTTTTTATACAGATTCCTACTAACCACTAAATTAAAGTTAATTCGGGTGCCCACTCACCATTTATTTATAGGCAATCAAAGCCATGGAGTATATTTTCAGGTTCCTTAACCTCATTACTATGCCCTTGTTTCACCAAGGGTATAGTAATGAATGCAATGTAACTCACTACGTATCATGCATGAATCATTTTACTTAAGTAATCATGGCAATGATTAGTTAACAATTTCCGCCTCGATATCCTTAGCATAATTTCTCTCATATAAGGAAAACACATGTGCTATCATATTTTTATCTTTGCCTAAAGTCTAGTGCCACTAAACTACAAGCAAAAGCATAAGTACAAGAATGTAAGAAATAAACTCACTCGTCCTTAGTGCAACCATTAGTCGAAGTGGTTCTTGGGAAAGATACATCAAATTCTTTGTTACCTAAACAAAAGAAATACCCGAAATGAGTATTTCATATTGATTCTACTTAAATTTCTAACTCTACTTCATTATTCTCATTAAAATTCAGATTATGTGAAATTCCAACTTAAAATGGCAATAACTTGCTCATTTTAACTCGGAATTCCACATATTATATGTCATTTTCTACCTAGTCGAAAAGATCTATCTATTTCTAAGGTTATTTTTAACATTTAATGTCATTTAGGTTTCAAAACAGGTCGGTACAAAACTGACACAAATTTTCTAGCCTTCAAATTATTTTTTTTAACGTCTATTTTATCCAAAAAAGATTCTATAGCAAACACATAGGTATTTATATATTTAGAAAATCCTTTAATATAGATATAAGCTCATATTATATGCATGATCCTAGTAATGTTGTCCCAATAATGATTTTTCATAAAACAATTTATTTTAGGAGTTTGAAGGTGAAGTTTACAAAATCTCTTTTTCAGTTGTTGGAAAGAAAATTAAATCTTGAATTTGTTACAAATGAGTGCCTACCCATTTTATCTATTATTTTTATATTTTCTTAAAAATAAATTTACTTCTTAAAATTCAATTCTTTAAGTTGTCTACCAATTTTATTTTCTAAGTGGATTTTTAACTAGTAAGTTGCTCTTAAACTTGATTTAGAAAAATTGTTTGGTTCTTAGTGTTTTTCAAAGTGTTAGTATAAATCCTATAAATAAATTCATAAAAAAAATTTTCATATCAAAGAATTATCAACATTAAAATTCTTAAAAATTTATTTTTAACAATTTGGAATTAATGTAGTTGAACCATTATCCTACGTTTTAGTGAAAAATTCTCCTAAGTGTTAAAAATCATTTTTCTAGAGAGTTTAGTCCTATTCTTATGAAAGAAAATAACTCCTTTTATCTTCTTAAATTTTCATTAAGACAACAACATTATAACCATGCATGAATATGAACTTGCAGTTATATTATATATATTATATTATATTATATTATATTATATTAGATATATAACTCTTATAGAAAATAAAAGACATAAAGAATTAAATAAACACGCGCGCACACACACACACATATCAAGGCTTTTCGGAACTTAGAAATGAACAAGTTCCATAAAAAGAAAAGAAAAGAAAAGCATAAGAAAGCTTAAGGAAAAGAAAAAGAAAAAATTGCGGAAGTCTTTGAGTTTTATTCATGTATTCCTGGGACTTAGAAATTGAAGTCCATAAAAAAAATAATAAAAAGGCATAAGAGTCTTAGATTCATGTTAAGGCTCCCCATGACTTAGAAATGGACAAGTCCCCTTGGATAGTAAAATAATTAAGAACAAAACAAATAAAATGGAAACCTAAGAATTTTCTTGGACAAGCATTCCGTGACTTAATTTAAGGACAAGTCCCATTTTTGTTTTGACTTGATTAAGACAAGTATGAGACTTAGATTAAGACAAGTCTCAAAAAGCAAGTAAATAAATAAATAAATTGCAAGAAATAATAAGTGAATAAACATAAATGTTAGATTGGTGAGCTTATATGCTCAAATAGATATAAATATGTACATAACTATATTTATACATATAGATAGTTAGATTAGATGATAATAATATAGCAACACGAACTCAAAATTAACATGATCATCATAACAAGTTATTGATTTCATTTAGCATTATCATCCCTAGCTTAATGCATCATGGGAGATTTTATTCCTTAGATAATGCTTGAAACATATAATATCAACTAAGGATGTATGAGATGGACTAAATGAATATGTTTGAGTTGAGAAAATAAAAATGGCAGCAATGGGAGAGGAAAATCAGCACAAAGAAGAAAAAGAGAGAGAAAATTAGAGAAATTTGATGAAAGTTGCAAAGTGTAAGAAGATGTAAAAGTAGTTGGTATTTATAGAGATAAATGGGGTATTTTAGTTGAAATAAATAATTTGAAAAATAAAAAAAATTGTTGTAGCAACAAGGTACAGCAGGATAAATAGTGGCTGGAACAAAAAAAAATCAAGTGAAAAATGACAATTTTGACTTGTAATGAGATAACTTATAAAAGTAGTAAACATGATATAATGTATAAGAAATAGGTGTAAATTACAAGAAAAAAAATATGGCAGCAAGTAATGGTAGAAATTAAAGTAAATAGTGATGAATAGTAACATAAAACATCATATAAGTTACCATTAACTGTAAAATACGCGTATAAGAGCTATATCTGACGTTTTTATGACTCGAAAAAATTGTATCTGATATTTTATGAAATGATAAATCATTAAATGATCTTTGAAAGATGAATTGATATTATTTTATCATTAATTATTATCCAATTTTGTTATCTCGGTTTGCATAGTAGCGATCGATTGCGGAAACTGTTTGGTTGACGAAATTTAATTTGAAAATTCAAATACCATATTATAGAAAATAAATTTGCATTATTTTATTACTAAATATTAATTAAATTATATTGTCTTGATTTACGTGTTCGTGATCAGATACAAAAACTGATCCCTTAGAGGTCCGAAAAGATTGAATTTTTGGATTATCTGATCTTTTTAAGGTTTATACTTTATATATGAGTCATAATTTGAGTTCATAATATTTTTCTAATTAATTTATTATTTTATGATTTTTTTGAAGTTGTTCGATTTTTATAAGGTTTACGATTGACTCGATTTGAATTTAGGATTCTAATTCTGTTTTTGAGTCTAAGGTTTTACTTATAAGATCACCATAAAATTTTGGAGTTTACAATTATAGAAAATTATTTCTTATTATTTTATTATTGATTTGTGTATTAGAGCTCAAATAGATGAATTGTTTAGCATAAGATTTCGGATTGGTTAAACTATTGGATCATTTTATTAGCGATATTTTACTTTATTTTATTTTATTTTTTATTTGCTATACGATTTATTTTTAGGTTCTAGGCTTTATTTAATTCATCTTATATCTTAAGGTTATTGAAGCTTTATCAAATCCCGTTTTAGGTTTGAATTTTTTAGCGATCCAAGTTTAATTTAATTTAATTTATATGATATTATAAAGATATAAAATTCATTTGATTCCATCTAAGGTTTCTGAGATTTTGATATGATCTTATATGATTTAGGATTTTGGCTGTAATGCGAATTTTTGAGTTCACGATATATTTTATGTATTTTATTAAAATTCTAATTAATCTTCTGATGTGATTTTGGACTATATTATTTAATTAATATCATACTATTTTCTTGATTTGCGTTTTTACTTCTTTATTATAATTATCTTGATACGGTATTTGTTGTATCAAATGATTTGTCAAATACGTAGTTCATGCCAATAATTATAAGTTTTTCTAAATTAGCCTTAGGGTCTCATTATGTTATAGTTATATTGACATTATGATTATGTATAAACTATTACTATGATTATTAAATTATAAAGGTACTTATCTCAATTACAATGTTGGATATGAATCATATAGCATTATTACAAGTTGATAAGTTATCAAGATTAATATATTATTGGTACTAAAATAATAATGGTCTTATGTAATTAATATTGTTAACTTATCAAAATTGTTTTAATATGTAGATCAAGTATAATATTATTATTTATCATATGATAAGATGATCTTGTTTATTTTTACTACAATACATATATTGTTAGTTACAATATATTTTTTATATTATTAACACTACTACTATAAATTGTAGTAATAGTTTGTCATATACTTATTATGTATTATGTGTCTAAGATAATCACATGATTAATTTAGTAATATAGAATATTTTATGGGTATTAATTTTAGAGCATTTAAATTTTATTATAATTACTTGTGTTATATTTTGAATGTTTCCATATGTAATAAATTATTTACATGATTTGAGTGACTTCTAAGAATTTGTTTACTTACTTAAGGAGGTGGTGTTATTCATTTCTTTAAGGGTGTTATGATCATTTTTAATTATAAGTTCATAAGAAAATATTTATTTGCGATTGTTTGGAAATTTACTCATTAGACATTATTTGATTATATGTGTTTGATGAATCTAAAGATATATTTGTTTTTATTTGTTGGATTTGAAGTTTTGCTGGTTGATTAATTACGTTATTTCTTATTAGAGAATTTTCAATGCATAATTACTGTTTTTGGAATTATTTTCAAAATTGATTGGTAATTTTTTTAAATTTAGTGGAGTCTCTAATAATTATTTTGTTGAATTATTATTGCTCATGATTGTGAAGGCTTAAGGAAATTTTGTTAATGAAGATTTGAATTTCTTAACTATAATTAAACTAGTTATATTTTATTACACGAAAAATCGAGAGTGATTTTTGCGACTTTTCTCAATCTCTTTTTTTTTTAAGATTTTACAACCTATTATTGTTAATTATCAAAATTAGGTTATGCAAAATTAAGGGATTTACAAAATCTATTGAGAGTTTATGACTAATAGGAATTGGCATTGTTCGATAATCCAGTCCATCACCTCTTTTTTGGATTAAACTGAACTGATTGGTTTTTTAATTTATTAACCTAAAACCGATCCATTATCAATGGTTAACTGTTTTTTTGGTTAATTTTTTTATTTTTCATTTTTCGCTAAATTACACTTGAAGGTTACAAGGTAATAAGTTCATTTTAATAATAACATTTCAAAAAATTCAAAAGAGGTCACAATATTTCAAAAATTCAAAAGATGTCACAACATTTAGTGAGTAAGTTCATTTTAGGTCGCAACATTTTGTAACAAGTTCATTTTAGGTTACTACATTTAGAAAAGTGGATTAATTAAGGCCACCATTGGCACATGCCAACAAAAGAAATATTTAATTAAACTTAAGAAACCCTTCTTTTAAGGCTCATTGACATGTATCAATAGAAGAAATACTTGATCAAATCTCATAAGATATTTTTTCAAACATTAGGACCTCTTTTCCAAACCCCACTTTTGAATTTCTTGAAACATTGTGACCTAAAATGACCTTACCCACTAAACGTTGTGACCTTCCGATGTAATTTACCTTTTTTTTTTTAATCATTCAACATAATGGTTAACTAAAAATTGTGATTAACCATATTTTCAATTCTAAGCACAAAAAATTAGACCCTTTTATTTTATAATTACATATAAAAATTATAGATTAACAACTTAAATAATATAATTACCTTCAAAACTTGTAAATAACAAATCAAATAACAATCAAACCAATAATCAAGAACATAAGTCTAATACAAGTTCTATGGGTAAAATTCCAATACTAATATTACACAAATTAAAATTTCATGTCTTCTTCATATTCAAATTACACACAACATAAGTTATTGAACACTTTCTTCCACATAAATGATCCAATTAATATATGTCCCAAATTTCAATAGTTCTTGAACACTTTCCTATATTCTCCAAATTACATAAATGTTCCCAAATATTAATTATATTTATATATTATTTATATACATATATATTTCGGACTAGCTAATTGAAACCGTCAATTTCCATCGGATATAAACCAAAATTGAAGCAAAAAATAGAAAAAAAAAATTAAATTTTACCCATAAACCGAAATCAATAGACCAATTGAACATATTTTTCGAATTGATATCTAATTTCGGTTTAGCTTTTTGATTTCATTAGTTTTTTTATACACCCATAGTGACTAAATACTAGATTATAATGACTCTACTCTAAGTAGGCAAATTGATATTTGGTTTTCACATGTCTATAATTAAACTACTTTTAAATTTGTCACTAAAAATTATAACTAAATTAGACTAAACACTAACATTACTTTTAAAAACTTTTTCAATACACAAGTGTAGGATTATGTAACAGTTTGTACCGAATTTTCATTCATTGCATTATAGTTATAATTGGGTTTATTTATTTAGATTTTGATTCAAGTCACAAGAATTTGCTTTCCTCTCGAGTTGCAAAATTATAATTATAATATAGATTTCCCTTTCAAGTAATCCATTTATTATAACAAATAAATAGCATATTCATCGCACAAACCATGCTACTCTAATTGAATTTGTGGTTCAAGCACATGTTCATATCCTAAACCACAATTCCATTCTCATTAATTAAGATCATGAGTTCTATGATTTGAGTCAAAATCACACAGTCAATGTCGCTTTTGAAATCATATTTTCTATTTCAATTGAGTTTTCAAATCCCTCTCGAGTATCTTAACCCTGATTTATAAGAGATTTATAGACAAATTTTATCTTATGAACATTAAAATGAAAATAATTAAAGTTCCAAATTAACAAAGCCTATTATAAAACAAATCAACTACTCAGGAAAGCCATTAACCCATTACATAATCCCACTAAAATACTTTAGCTTAATTAACACTCAAAAATATAGTTTCATTAAAGGAAATGATATGAGTACAGTCCATTACAAAAGTGGCCCAACGTGTGCAATTGAATAATTGCAAAAGAGTCGAAAACTTAAAGAAATTTTATTTCTCATAAAAAAAAAAAAACTATTTATACAATATGTGAATGAATAATAGCATAACCTAAAAAGAGAATTTAAAGAAAATATAAAGATATCTAAAAATACTGAAGAGATATATAAAGAATCTCTATATAAATATCTAAAGAAATATCAGACTTCATCATTAATTTTGTCTATCCCGTCGGTTCATATAATCAATGTTAATCTTGCTCACATCATTTCAGAATCTTAATTATAGGCAAGTTCTTCGATTATATGGAGGTATCATAAGAGAAAAGGTGAGGTTGGTAGCATGTAAGCTAAAAGGCAGTGCATCTATATGTGAAGAGATTGTAGAAATTGAGAAGTTGTGAAGGAAAAGCATATGTTAAAATGTGGTATAAAATAAAAAAAAAATTATTAAAAGGAGAATTTATTCCTTCTGATTGTGAGCAAATCCTATTTCAACAATACTAAATATATCATTAAGGACAAAACTCGGTAGGTTAGTATACTAAAATTTATTATGTTGACATAGAGGAATGATTTATAGGAGGTAGATATGAAATTGAAAAAAATAGCAAGAAACTTTCAAGGTTTCTCAAAAACATGTCACTATGAATGTAAATGAGGAAGGGAGAATTTCTATAATTATAGAAGAAGACTGCAATATTAAAGTTATAAAATAGGTGGTTAACAAGAGATAAGTCTTCAAGATGGAAGAGAAAGGTTTTGTAAGTGATGCGGAATATTGTATAAGCAATAGATGATCAATTAAAGGTGTTGGAATCAATGCATAAGGTTAATGTTATACGTAAATGTCTATCTAGAAAAACTCATAGTGTTAAATTTGAATGGTCACAACAAGGTGAGATAACTGACATAGCATATCTAATTGGCAATGACACATGACATTGCAAGAATTAAAGATTTGCCAGCGTTTATGAAGATTTGATTTATCGTAGTTTAGATGGTAAGTATGATCCATATGGAGGGTTTTTGGTTGATTATATAAACAATATATTGGAGAGTTGACAGTTCTTAGGATTAATGTTGAGCTAATCTGGGAAACATTAATCCATAGGGGATTTACTTGTAGATGATCCATGAAGCTTGAAGCTGGATGTAGTTCGAAATCCTAAGATAATTAGGATATTTTACTTATAATTGTTAAGATTCCATTGTGTAGTTTCATCTTTGATCTCAAAAAATATCTACCCATTTTATCATTTTGATAAACCCCTATATCCAAAGTTAGCTATAAACTCATGGACGAGTTTATTTCTCAAGCTGGGGAGATTGATCTGGACAAGATTAATATTATCACATGGACCAGTGGGATAGATAAAACCAAAGATAAAGTCTAGATATTTCTTTAAAATAATATTTAGATTTTTCTTTAAATAACTTTCTATATATTTCTTTTGATATTTATATAGACATTTTCTATATATATCTTTAGATTTTCCTTAAATTCCTTTTAAGGTTATATTATTATTCATTCACACAGTCTATCAATAGTTTTTTATAAGAAATAAAATTACTTTAAGTTTACAACTCTTTTGTAATTATATGTGCACGTTGTATCAAATAGATAAAGAAGAGAGTACACGTGAAAATTGCAGGGTTCAACTCAACTATTTGTGGGTAATGAAAGGTCTCTATCCCGTGTATGAAGGTGGAAGTGTGGATAAATGTATGGATGGATGAAGCCTAAAGTAAGATGGAATGATGAGGTGGCTTGTCAAGGACTAAACAAAGAAAATGATGATGGAATGAATACTACATATGGGTCTGTGGTGTGTGAAACGCATGGAATGGGTATTGGTACTGTGTAGTGAAGTCTATGTTAAGTGGAGTGGACCTTGTCGGTAAAAAATAAGCTTAAAAAGACTGGTCTTATGCTTGACATCAAAAATAAATAAAAAATTGCTTAGAGTCAATGTACAGATTAGTTTATTTATTAATTGCTCAACTCAGCATTGGTCTTCCTGGTAAGATCAGCTCCGACATGTACTTGGAGTAACTTGATTCAGCCGAACAGGTCAAGATAAGAAGTCTAAAAGCTGCTCGGCAAGGCTGTGGGGACCAGTTCGAGTCGACAGAGAGCTCGGCTCAAAATCCGACAAGTTGGCTACTGCGTTCTTCATTGAACTGTCTTGTCACTGAACTCGGATTCTTTCTTCGTAAATTACAACTCCTACTATGGTTTGGATCAGGTATGTGGCTATTTGCAATTTCTGCTCAATTCCTAACTATTGCGGTGGCTCGGTGCTTAGCTTCTTCGCTCAGCCGCTGTTTAGCCTGTTTATAGTACAGTCCACCAAGTCGATACTATTGCTTGTTTCAAGAACATTAAAGCCCGGTCCTTGCGCAGTTCGGCTTTAAGGTTGGGGTTAAGTAGCAACTCGGACATTCTTAAGATTTATACAAAGGAAAGTCAAATTATCAAGAATCATATAAATCTAACCAATATAATCTTTAATTCCGACTCAAATCAAATGCAGATTAGAGTTCAGTCGGCATAGAAGGGATCAAACAACTCAGAATTCAGTCACCGCTAAAATGTTCGACAGTCAGATGGACTGGTCGGTATTTGCTCCCGATTGGCATCAGTGTTGCACATGAAAACCCGGCAATTGGACATGGTTGCTTGTAGTCAAGGTGCTCGGATTTGTTGAAAAGTAGGTTGGTATCTGTTAGTCTGTCCACTCATCATGTGCCTTTGGAGCTCGGCATTCTGATGTTTGGTCATCAGGAGTCCTCGATTGCCATTGCAAGCTCAGAATTTCAGTTTTCTATTTGGTTATGTGAAGCAGCTGGGGGAGTTCGGTTACTAATTAGTCGGCATGTTGGTTGGTTTGAAGCTCGGCATGGACGGATGGTCCTTTGATAAACTATAGCAACTCCGTGTGTCAAGAATTAATTGCAGAATGGATGCTCAATGATTTGGATCGCAGCAGCTCGATGTGTCAAAGATTGCAATTCTGCTCAGCAACTTGGATTCTGCAACATGGTTACACTAGGGACCAATTTAGTCCTCCCAATTCTTGTATGTACTATGTAGCACTTAGACCTTGCCATCTTAAACCTCCATCTTTTCATAACGGAGGTTAGGTGCCCAATAAGGTCCCTGTTACCATGCATGGACTACTATGGTGGGCTTTGTAGTGTGCCTTTGAGTTGTTGCACCTGAGGAGGTTTTGCCGAGGTTTGAGCTTCATAATTGCTACAAGGCAAGGAGGATAACAATGTATAAGATGGAAGAAGAAGAGGAAAAGAAGATACGAAGGAGAGGTAAAAATCTTTTGAGTATTTAGATACGGTGAATAAGACACCTACTCCATAATACCTTGTACTCATCTTATAAAAATTTTATAAAATCATATTAATAATAGTGTTGTTTACTTCAACTATATTTTAGTTAATATAACATTATTGATAAAAGTCCTTCAGACACATCAAAGAAGTAAATGCCAAATATGTTTCTTTACATTTTAACAATATTAAAGGAATTAATAATGTGTTTCCATTGATCGATTGATCTCTTAGTCATAGTTTATTTCTACCATTAAAATTGACATAAAATTATCAACAAATCAATAAATACTAAAATTGTAAATATATATAAGCAAAAGAGGAGCCCAACCCATTTATTAAAAACCTTAGATACACTACTACTTACCTAAAACGCTATTTTCCTTTTAGTCCTATCTTTTTTTTTTTTTTTTTTTTTTTTTGTCTCTTACTCTCCCTTTTTCTTCCTGATTTCATACTGTGATTTTCAAACTAGAGCATCACATGAAAAGATATACATATCCACAACTTTACCTTTTATTTTATTTTGTTTTCATAGAAATGCCTTTGATGTCTCTTTGTTCATCTTTAGCACAGCTTTAGAACTTTTCTGTGACCAATTATGACTTGAGATTTGACTAATGTTTAATTTTTATTCCTTTCTTAATTTTAGTTTACGCAATAAATTATGTATGATTTATAAGTAAGAGATTAATGTAACATTTGGTACCTAAAGTTCTTTTGGATGTATAATTAAGCACTTGAACTTTAAAGTAATCAATTTAATACCCAATCAAAATTTTTGTATCTATTAATACTGCCTCAACTAATAGACTTAACTATATTTGCTAAGTTAACACTCACAATTAATAGGAAATTGAGATGTCTCAAGTAGCCAATTAGAAAAAACTACAAAATTAGGCAATGAAGCAAACATATACAAACATTGTCTAATTAAATAATTAAGTAGGAAAACTAAAACCAACAACTTTAATGTATGTGTTAATCCACTACTTAATTATCTAATTTTTATTAGCTACTAGACAAGTGTCTCTTTTCTATTCGTTACAAGTGTCAACTCAACAAATAGAGTTAATTTTGTTAATTGAAGTAGAAGTAATGAATATGAAAATTTTGAGTAAGTATTAAATTGACTATTTTAAAATTCAAATAATTAATTATACATTTAAAATTGGGTTCGTGTTGGTTTTATGGACGATGGAAACCTAACATGGGTATTATCAAATGCCAAAAATTGGGTTCGTGTTGGTTTTATGGATTTTTATTCAAATATTATCACGGGTATTAGAGTAATATAACTAATATTTCTCACTTTATATAAAAGTATACATTTGATTTAGCTGTTTGGGGTTCTTTTTTCTTTTGTTTTTTCAGATTATGACATTTTTAATATATACATAGATGCATCAGTTCCTCTTAAACAAAATCAAGAGTAAACTCTGGCCCAATCTATACTCAATTATTAGTGTATTTGGTGTTTTAAGGTTGGTATAAATATATGGAAATGCTTCTAATTTGGGTTTGTAACTTGTACAAAAAGAAATGGAAACAAATGAGAGGAAACAAGATTTAACTTTCCTTTAATTTTGGCCATGTTGGTTTTTCTTTCGTTTTGATCACACATTATTTATTTTCTTATAAGAAATTCAATTTATTTTCTTCCATATGCAATTAACCTAAGCAAAAGCTAGATTCAAAACCTTGTGCTTTTTGATTTTGTAATAAATGACTGATTTTTTTCCTTATATTTTGAACTTTTAAAATGAAAAATGAAAAGCAAAAAAAGAGACAAATAATACTCCAAGTTTAAGGAAGGCACTTTACTATCAAGTAGTGATTTTTCATCCCAAATATGTGACAAGAAAAACAAAGGCTCACCAACTTAGGTTCATTTTAGGAAGAACTATCACACATGATTACAAGCATAATACTGTCAAGAAAAAAGTGCAATTATTATAGAGTCAAGTTATTAGATAATGTTGATTATTGGCATACTTTTTCTATGTTGAAGTATTTGAAACACTGTTCTAGATTTCCCCAAAATAGAGATAAATAGCAAAAGAGCCTTACATCATTTAAAAGAAGAAGGGGAATATATGACTGATAGTGATGGCTGCAATTTTAAATGTTGGAAGTTAGATCAATATTATTATAGATGCATGCTTGCTCAAATGGTTATTATTGATAAACAACCTTTTTCTGGTATGGAGTGTAAAGATTTTAGAAATTTTGCTAATGCAATGCAATCAATGTTTAAACAAGTATTATATTTCACCAAAACTATAAATTGCATGAAGCTTTATATTCATGAAAAGTCCTAATTGATGAAGAGATTTAAATCTTAAAAATCTAGGGTTGCTTTTATAATTGATAATTGGACCTTCAATCAAAATCTTAGTTTATTATGTCTTACTACACAATTTCTTGATGATTGTTGGACATTGCGCGAGAAGATTATTAATTTTGTTGTCATGCCTAATCATACTGATAAGGATATTGGCAAGATTGTGGAGAAATCTATTCGGATAAGGACAAGGCTCATTTTATTTGGTTAATATGGGATAACATATGTTTGATGATTTAATAATTCCTGTAAGTGGACCGCGTATAAAGGTAACTCGAGCTCGAATCCTTGGAAGATCTACGAAAGCACTACTTTGTTTGTTTGTCTTGCGGCGCAACATAAAACTACGACACTTAAAGTGATGATGGTATGTGAAATTCATGGTCTTTTTATGATATTTATGGGCACTATTAAGTACTGTGGAGATGGCCAAAGAAGAAAAGGTACTGTGAAGTGTAATTCGATTTGTGTGCTCTTGATCTCATTGCTGGATGTGCCATCGGGGTCCATTCAACATTGCTAAATGATTTTCCTCATTTAAAATAAAAAAACACTAATAACTAAAGCTTTGTTACTTGTTGCAGGCAGCGAAGTAAGAGAATCTTCATAATAATCAGCAGACATATTGAATAGTTTTTCGCTTTCACCTTTTTTTTATAAGTAGGACCGAGGCCAACTAGCCCAAGCCTTTTTAGCCTGCTAGTTAGATGGATCGGTTATATTTGATCCATCATTAAATAGGTTAAAAAAGATTGGTTCTAACTCATTTTCTAAAATAGGTAAATGAGTCAGCCAGTCCATAGGTCATAATCCATTTGCACAGCTTCATATAAAGCAATCACAGCACTTTCTAATTAGTAAATATAAAGAGGTGACACAACTAGGTAATAAATAGTTGCAGCTCTTGATGCAGGGCAAGCCTGGTACTGGGGGAGGTGGTGGACGATGTTGGGGAAGGCATACATAAGATACCTATGAACATTTAAAATCCTATTCTCAACTTTGTGAACAAATATCCCCTTTTTGTTTTATCAAATACTATGTTAAGAAAGTAAAATCTATGTCGTCCGGAGGCTTACTTGTAGTTACGATTCTGCAAAACAGCATATTGAGAAGTTGCACATCTTAATTTAATTAAATTTTAGCTTTCGACTTACTCAAAAACAAGTAGACCCCTTTATATGTGCAATAAGGTTATAGTAAACTTGAAATGCTATGCTAGCATTTAAATGATACATTAGTCTTGTTAAAATCGAACCAAAAAATATAATTCAAGTTACACCAAGATCTTTGTAGCCAAGTCACTCCTCAGGAGTTACTTAGATTCGATTCCTCTCTCCTTCAAAGTTGTAATGGATACTAATTCGTAGAGATAAGCGTATTTTATCATACGGAATATGCACACATGCCCCACTTGATAAAATAAGGTGCTTGTGGGTATTAAAGATCATAAGGTAGGGTAAAAATACAATATCCTTAAACTTTCTCTCACGAATAAGATACAAGTACTATTAGAGTACAAATTCTAGGGTACCGTTCATCTATCCTATTAAAAATTATAAAAAAAATTCATCTTTTTATTTTGCAATCATTTTTATTTAAGATTATATTTAACAAACAAATTTTTATTTTGAAAGTATTTATTCCGAAAGAACTCTAATTGTATGTGATTATACTTTTAGATTGTGCAGAAGTATTGTTTATGATTTGAGTCTAATTAATATAGAAGTCTCTTTAAATTTTTTAATTTTGGAATTTGTTACCAGTTGTACATATTGCATATTTATGATATTAAAAACTACCTTTTAAATTTTTTTCCACATGTCATTTATAGTGGATATATAAAAATAAGGTAATTTTATATATTACACGAAACCGCATATATTAAAAAAAATGAAGAAAAAAAGAATACAGGTTTCACATGATATCCGCTATTCTATAAATTTGACGGGTATAGGATACATAACAAGTACAAAGTGGTATAAGGTAGGTCTTAAACACAATATTTACTATCCTATAGCTTACAAGGTAGGATATGGATAACGATTCATACTTTATTCATGCTGTTCCCACTCACTCTATCAATAAGGGAAAAAATTAAAGGAAACAGGAGGGGAAAATGACATAATTGATGTCACAAAATTATAATGTTTGTCTGTCAGTGAGTTTCAATCACTATGAATAATGCAAACACTAAAAAACTTCATTATATACTTTAGGTGTGACTCTTAATGGGAGTTTCCAAATCAAATTCTTTAGACTTAAAGAGTAGCCTCAATATAATATAATCCTTTTAGCAAACATAGCACGGGAAGTGTCAGTTATTAAGGACATCCACCTAATCACCCACATAAATCATTTGTGATATTTTTTTTATTAATATAATTTCTTGTACTGATATCCTAACAAGTACACCCACACACATTAGTTTTGATTTGAGGACAAAGGATGTCTCAAAATGAATAAAATCTCATGAATGAAACAGTAATCTTTTAAAAAGTTGCAAGTAAGTATACATAAAAAAGTAATAGCACAACTCCTCTCCACCTACATAGTGCAAAATCTCTAGGGCTAATGGCTCCATTTACAGAAGTATCAGACTCTACTAATGATCCAAACAGGAAATGATGCTTTGATCCATACAAGGCTTGGATACCTTCTATATCATCATGCGACAACACTAGTTTCTTCTCTCTGGGCTTCAAGCTAGGGTACATGACAGCTTCCTTAACAGAAGAATGTGCCAACCCTAGCAAGTGCCCAATCTCATGCAATGCAACTGACTCCAAATCAACCGCAATTTTCGATTGCTCCGCCTCGAAATCCACTGCCCACGTCTCCGCGGCATCGAGGTGCAGCCTCCCACTCTCCGGGGAGAACGAGTGTGCTAAGATCCCAAGCACCCCATCAAATGGCTGGCCATCCCCATGATCACCTTTATAGAACCCTATTCTTATATCAGCATAACCATAGTCATCAGCTTCTTTGAAGCTCACTGGAATAACCGATGCCCACTGTCGGAATGCACGTTGGAATGCACCTTTTATGTCCTTTAAACTCAAGTAATCGATTGAATTATCTGGGGACAACGCGTAGGTCAGTGTGATGGGCTTCTGGCGCGTCCATTTTGGCTTGCCAGTAAAATACACATAATGTTGTTTTGTGCCATGTATAACATTATGATTCCTGTCGGATACACCGCACCTTGGCATACCTATCTGCTTAATCGTGTCGGGATCGAGCCTGCCAGTGAGGGTGAGACCAAGGTGTATTTGGTAAGATGATATTGCGGATTCGAATTGGGTATCGAATTCATCAGTGAAGTTGCTTTCTTGTGACTCAAGATACCCGAAACGGTGGAAGTAGTGCTTGAGCTGTGATATCCCACGAATTTTACTGCCATTTTGTGCTGTGAGGAATAGTTTCTCGTTGATGTTAATAGGAGGTTTTGAAGAGGGTAATGTAGAACGAAGGGCTCTTGTGGAGAATATGCATGGAAAGAAGGAAAGAAGAACAAAGAAGAAGACAGTGAAATGATAACGGAATGAAAGAAACATTTGGATTGGCTTGAGGGTATCATCATGAGTGAAATAGAGGACCTATTTTTTATAAAGAAAGGGTCGTTTAAGTAACCCCATCAAGGGATAAATGATACTGTTTAGTCTTTAATATAAGCAAACTTAGGGAGATATGGTAGAAGGATTATGAACCAGATATGGCTGCGGTTCGTGAATATTGGATTAATTGAAGATGTGGCAAAAGATGTCATCTCTTTATATTGTATTCTTTTTTTAATTATGTATTATGGATATGATAAAAGCTGTTATATAATTGATAAGAACGGTCTCGTTAAAATTAACGTCGAAATCGTAAATATTTCTAGTGAAAATTAACGTCGGAATCGTAAATTTTTCCATATAATATCTACTGCAACTTTTTGGGAATAGAAGATCCCAGTCCAATCTAAATCAATCCCTTTAAGAAAATTATATTCATTTTGTTGGGTACAAGTGTCTTAAATATGCTAAACTTAAAAAATAAAAAAGATAACTAAGATAAATTGTAACAACTTGCTTGAAAATTAATAAAATTATAGAAATGTCTAAATTTTCAAAAAAAAAATACCTCTAATGTACTCTTCTAAATATCAATACATGGATTTTTTTTCATATATGTCTATCCATTATGAAATATTGGTATTTTTTTTCGATGTATCATTTAATTTATGTGGTATGTTGACTTAGTTAATATATATCTTATCAGTCAATACTGAATAAATTGACCTAAAAATCATTACAAAAGTATTCTATGACAATAAATTAACTTGGTGCTATAGTGGAGGAAAGATTTTTGGATAAGGAAAAAAATAATTATATTTTAATTAAAAAATACAAAAATGTCAGTGAATTAAAAATAATTCCAAAAATACACTCATCTTTTCAAGAAACGAGTTTGGATTATAATAAAATCCTCTCTTAAAAGGACAAGTTTAATATAATTGCAATTACCTTATTTTTTCAAGAGATAAGTTTATATGTTAGATCATTTTTTTTAGGAGACGAGTTTAAGACAACTTCACTAAACTTGTCTTCTGAATAGATGAATTCTTCAAGAGATAAGTTCAATTTATCTATTTTTTAGATTATTATATAACATTTTCATTTTTTTTTTTTTGAAAAACATAGAAATTTTTTACTTAACCCAAAGATTTTTTGTCATTAGCAATTTTTAAGAGATATAATTACAATATTTCAAAAAAAATTGGGATTTTAGAAAAAGATAAAAGAAAAAGAAACCAAAGTTGACAAAATAGGTTGAGCATCTTTAATTGTTGGGGGGGAGTAGAACAAGTTGGTGGTTTCTGGTATGAAAAGGAAGTTCTTCAGTTTCAACAAACCATCCCTTTGTGATCATATTGTTTATATTTGAAGACACATCAGAGTTTGTTGTGATGCTGAAAAGCTAGAGGCCCACTCTTTTTAACTCTGGATGTTGGCACGGTCGTTTGGGGACATGATTGCTTAACGATGTTTTGGTTAGGACTTGTGTTTCTATGCATACGTGCAAATAACTCAATTGGAACGTGCCTTACGTTGTGTCAATCAGCTTGTAATTTAGTAGCACTCGATCTAAATCTTCACCCTTTACATATCGAGTTCGATTTTCTATATTAGCATGTTGTAATGACCCTATATGATTGTACTATTAAAAAAAAAAAAAAAAGTCTCACGTTGTATCAACTCGAAGATATATTGTGAGATGAAACAATTACCACTTTCCCTAGATGCAATGCAACCGCCCAAAGGAACACAGAGTCGACAGGACTCATGAATTCATGATCAATCTGGCCTCTTTTTGCACACGTATCCTTCTTTAGAGACAAGCTATGCATATCCCAAGAAAAAACATATTGGATAATGACGAAAGTTAAAAGTCAAGGTTACCTTATCAGGACCAAACCATGGCAGATTATGAAGGAAAAGATAATATATGAAAGTGATGATGAAGCAAAGTAAAAGATATTGAGTTATTCTATCCATAAAAATAGTAGCAATATATGAAAAGGATAAAAATAAACGGTGTGAACTAAAAACAAAATAATGTACTTTTTATATATAGTAAATATTTATTAGCAAAGATGAGAAAACAAATTTTTATCCAACAAATGTTGTCTTATTAGGGCTCCCACCAAAAATCCCTAAAATAATATATAAGTAATAATTATTAATTTTAATATATGGTAAATATTTATTCACATGAATAATAAGAAGACATGAGAAGATAAGACAGTATTTTCAATACAACAAGTTTCCATAAACATGTGCCATTGTGAAAAATAAAAAATAAAAAAATCTCTAAAATATTACAAACAATAATTACCACTCCATGTCACGTGGTAAGCATTTATTTGTAGCGACAACAAAAAAAAAAAACATTTTCGAGACAATAAATTTTCATCCCTATATATAAATACATAGACCAAATTATTATTATTATTTTTTACCATGTAATAGAATTGCGAATTAAAAAATTGTAACAAAGAGATTTAGAAACACCATTTAGAAGAGAATTTTATCAATAGGAAACTTAGGGCTAAATGGATAGAGTATTGAAAATTGTTGAATTTGAGTCACTTGTAATATGTTCCTTTCGTGCGGGGGTAGCGCAATAGTAAGAACCGACTTAGCAGAGATGTTTAGGATTGAGTGCGTGCAAACAAGCATACTTTGACTCATGCATTTGCGAGTTACAATCCTGACAGCAGCAAAGAAAGCAAATTTTAACAAGACAGTTCCTATCATCAAACGTTCGAACGATTAGGGATAACAAGTTAATGAAATTACAGGAAATAGTGGACTAACGAAAACACCTTTTAGATTACAAAATTAGGGAATTTTTATAAATGAATGGATTATAATCTAATAGAACACTAAAATTAGATTTAGGAACATATAAAAGAAGCAAGATGAGAAAAGCCAAGAAACTAAATGGATGAGGATCAGTCAACCACCCTTTTAAGCCAATCAACCACCTTCCAGGTTGTTTCTAAGTCAATTGCCCTAACTCAATTTATGTAAAATCCTTAATTTGATAAATTCAGCAATCATAAAAATCAATTAGAGTATTAACTAATTATGCTAAGATGAGAATATTATAGAAACAAGAAAATAAAATCCTAAAATGTGTTTAGAACTTAATATTTAACTTGTTGGTAAATGGATATTTAGGACATAAGGAAACAACATTTCAGGAAAACAAAGGTGTATGCTCTTTGTTTGTAATTTGTATGAAATAGGATAGATGTAACCAAAATAATAAATGTTGGGTTATTGAAAATTGAATGTGGTCCTTTTGCATAATCATTCAGTCATCTGATATTCAATGTGGTCCTAGACTCCTCAAACTATGCTTATTAATGTAGGTAGACATCCTCGATTTGATTTAGGTCTAGAACCAAACCTAAACCACCAGTTCCCAGTTTCAAAAATAGTAGAACTGTAATCGGGAGCAAGTCCGGTTTTCACGGTTTGATTTCGGTTCTAGAGGAACCGAGAACCATGAAATAAAAAAAAATAAAAAAATCAATTAAATAATTTACTTAATTTAAGTCAAAAAAAATATTTAAAAAAATTTCAACTTGAAATAACATTGACCCTAACAATAATTGTTTGTAGCACATTAGCTAAAAGAAATTCTACAGTTTTGTTTTTTTTATGTATACAATCGCTTGCACTTTTTTAGTTGTCATATTAGTTAGGGATGTAACCGAGTAGGTTGCTATAGGGTTTCCGATCTGCCCATCTATTAAAAACCGCATAGGGTTTTAGGGTCGGATTTGGATATATAGTAAAAACTATATATGGTTATAGGGTCAAATTGGATCATATAACAAACTCAATAGATATCCGACAACCTGATATTATAATTTAAAAATAAATAAATAAATATAAAACATTATTAAAGGGGTAAGGAGAGAAAAGAAGACATGAATGAACTACCATCTTTTCTACCTTCCAATGATGTTTTTTCATTTATGTTTATTGGACTAGTTAAGAATTTTAGAACTTTTTATTCAATTTTGTTCAAGTCATGTTTGCTATGGAGATTAATATTATTTGATGTCTCTTATATTTTAGGCCTAGAAGAAGATTTAATTTAACCATGTTTTTAAGATATTACAAGGTAACAAAGAAAATATATTTTTGTGTTTAAATGTCGTATAATAAATGTTGCATCTTTTTATTTTTGAATATATAGAAAACTTGTGTTAGAAGCACCGGCTTTTCGTAAATTTATTATTAAAATTTGAAAATAGGTTTGAAAAATAGCGTTATAGGGTCAGGTTTCATGTTTTAAATTAAAACCTATAGGACGGGTTTGGATATAACATAAAAACCTATAGGGTTATAGGGTCAAATTTGGTAGACTCTATAAGATAGTGGGTTGGGTTTTGAGTTCATAGAATCTATCTAAAACCCAACTTGGTTACATCCCTAATATTAGCAATGTGACATTATAAAATATTCAAGATACAAATAAGTACCAATAATACAAAAACAAGTCACATATTATTAAGAAAGAAAGTCTAGTTTGGTTAAAAGTCTATATAAACTTAATAACATATAATTGCAAATATATTTATTACTTGTGTTATTAATAACAACACATTAAATATTATGAATATGAAATAAATTTTTTATTATTCATGTGAAAATAATTTTAAATATTTATTTTTTAATTACAATTTATTTATAATTTTTTTTTTATAGTGTAGAACCGTGAGAACCACCGGATTATATGGTTTTTAAGAACCGAACCGTAAGGACCCGCTAGAACCGATGAGTCCTTTGTCGGTTTGAACCCGCTATCTCGAGACCAGTTGCTAGATCAGAAACCGCCATGATGGGTCAAGTTGGTTCCCTATTCAAAACCAACCCATGGTCATTTCTAAATGTGGGGACAACCGCCATTGTAGTGATCGAGTAAAATCTTTATTTCCTAGTCCCTTTTGTGATCAATTCTTAAGAGTGATGATTGGAAGACCTTTTCCGATTTCATCGTTTTACCAAATTAATCTAACAATTTGGAGGCATTCGATCGTTTTACCAAACCCGTGTGTGCCTTAAAAAATCATTGACTATTATAAGGCTGTTATTGTTTCCTCCTAAATTCAGTGTCGGGACAGGACCATATAAATCCTTACGTAAAAATTTCAATTGTTTATTTAATTGAAATCACATTTTTACTTCTGTAAGAAACCAAAAATATTTCATTCTTTGGACAGGAGGCATAATGGACATCATATTGTATGATCATTTTTGACAAGCAGTTTATAATATCATTTTTAGAAAGCTTTTTAAGTTATTTAAAGCTAACATAAGTAGGGTATAAATGAATCAAAATAGCTTATAAACTACTAGAGTTTGGCTCAATCTTTATTCAAGTTCAAATCAAGAATAGTAAATTAAATCTAGAACTTGAGTTACTCAAGTAGTTTTTTTGAGTCGAACTTGAGTTTCATGATATTTACCTAGATTAGAATCTAAGTCAGATCAAAATCAAATCAAATGTAAATGTTAATTAAATTTGAGCTTAGTTCAGATATTAATATTATTTTAATTAAAATTAAAAATATTTTTTTAAATGAATCAATCCTAAACGAGTTTGATCTAATCAAGATTGAGTTTGTATAGTAACACTTCAAATCCAGCTTAAACTTAAAAAACCCAAATGAATTAGAACTTTGAAATGTTAAACTCGGTTGAGTTCATACTCAAGCTTAACATTATACCGTCTCAACTCATTTTTTATTGCAACCCTAAACATGACCTTTTTTTTCTTTTGGTCAAAGGGGAAATTTTTATCATTTAATGAGATGGGAACCATGACCTCATATGGTTTTATTACATAGATATTAGCTTGTAAAAAACCTTTAAAATGATTTTTGTTTTTTTTTCTTTGTCAAAACCTATACATTGATTTTGTTCAAAAACCATTTTATTGTCTTTAGACTCTTTACCACACAACTGACTCACACTCAATAAATTATGTGTGTTGTCACATTAGTTCTACTAGTACAGTGGATTAGATCTGAGCCTACTAATGATTAGACCGACAAAACAAGAATGGGCCAATGAGCACCAAGGATTACCTGGTAAAGCCACTCTAATGATCAAGTTAAGGATATGTAGGAGGTAATGAACAAAGGCTGAGCTTTGGCAAGGTGTTACTAGAGCGTGAATGAATTTCCAAGGGATGTTTATAGGACAACGATTATTCGCAATTACTAGGAGTGAATGCATGTTTGTGGAGATCAAGGCAGTTATTGAACTTGTAGATACCAATCCACTAAGCCACTTCCCAAGATCAAGAATAAGGAAGAATAGTCTTAGTCAAGTGAGAATGTGCCAAGTGAGGAGATTGAACCCACTCAAACCAAATACTCCTTCGGTCTACTCGGCCTTTTCATGGGGCAATTAAGTTTAGCAAGAGGTTAGCTAATGGATTATTAGGCCAGCCCATGCCCTAATTACATCAAGCTAGACTTGTGAATAACAAAGTCTAAATTTACCTATCAATAATGAATAAGACCCTTCACAAGTAAGACCTTATCAATAGTGTGAGGAGAAACACAAATGATACCATAATAATTCTCCTTGTGATCACAAAATTACATTGTTTCCTTCCTCTCTATCTGAGGATAGCGAAAGTCGAGGTATCTTTAGGGTTTGTTTGTTTGTTGGCAGATGGCAGATACAAACTTTTTTTAAAACTTTTTTCTAACAAATTATTTATAGAATTAGATACAAGTAAAAAAAAAAGTTAGCAATTCTCATTAAAAGATCAAATAGATCAATATAGATAAAATATAAATATAAATCAAACATATTTATAAATATCATTTTGAAAAAGATACAGATACAAATGAAAAACAGACATCCAAACATATCATAGTCATGCTTTTGAATATCTGCTCATATCTCTTAAATTTAACTTTGAGTTCCTACAACCATAGAACCTAAGTAAGTTTGGGTTATTTATAATTCAAGCTTGTAATATTATTTTTGCTAACTTGTTTACTACTAAGTTTGCTCTTCTTGTAGAAAAATTATCTTTAATATGTTATAATTTGTAGATGGAATGACTTTATGTGTGTATGTGCATGTGCGTGTGCGTGCGCAAGTGTGATGTTTATTTAATACCTTCTATATTAACATTAATACCTTCTTCATATAATTTAGTTTAATCTATTTTAATAAATTTTATATTGAACTAAATACCAATTAATTTGCTAAAGATAGCTTCTATATTGAATAGGAAATTTTGTATCTTGTACTACATATTTACCTTTATTCGTAAAAAATTATTCAATCGGTTCACTTTGCACTACATTTTTTGCTTTTAGAAAGAATTTTTTTTTTTTTAACAATTGATATTACTTTAAACCATTCTTAGAGTTGTCAACTATCTGACAAGGTAGAAGCATTCTAAGCTTTTCATCACCTCATGGAATTTGTTAAACATGCTTTTGATTGACAAAGGAAGAGCATCCTCTTTACTTTTAAATCCTTTTTATCCCTTCTTTCAAAACCAAGTTTTCATTTGATGATACTTCTTTGTCCATATGCAAATATTAATCATCATTTTTGTTTGACTCAAAGTCCCTTTTTCTTGAAGCTATGTTTTCATTACATAATTTTGTAATCTTAGCCTTATTTTGAAAGAAAAGTTTTTTTTGTTTTTTAAACATACACATTATCAGGTATATTTTCACAATTAAAATACACCTTAATGTTTTTCATGAAGCATAAATTTGAGTACTCTCCCTCCTTTTTGGATTATTCTGATTCACTTTAAGACTCATCTCATCGAGTTCATTCCACATATCTATCATAACTTTTGGTTAACACTTAACCACTAAAGCTACATTCCCATATATATTTAAAACTCCACAAAGGGCAGCGTAAAGTGATACAAAGTGATGACACCTATTAGGAAGAGAGTGACTCGACCCTCAACTGAAGGGGAATAGTGAAGCCACTCAATAAGACCTGCTCCCGATCCCCAAAGAACACCAGCCAAGACAATTCAGCATTGATGGTCCTCTTAAAGTCTCACATATGACCCAGAGAATGCAGGAGACCACAACGATCATGAATTCAGTTCCCGATAGTTTCCATGGTTCGTCCAGGATTAACCGCCCGTGCTTATGCTCAACCAGATTCAACTTTGCCAATTATATAGTTTATATGTAACAAGGGCAGAGCCATTTGATCCCGTTTCAGTAAGTATACCATATGAACTATACAAGCCTTGGCGGTAAATCTTATGTGATGGTGGTAGCATTTTTCCAAACATTACCTTGTGGAAAGGAACATATATATAGAAAATCACCTGCTCGTGTGCTAACACACAATTTGCTTCCTCAAGTAATGTTGCGACTCCTGTTAAACCTAGTGAGATATCTTAATCAGTCTACCCCTACCAACTCTCTTTCAACAATGTACAGCCTTTAGTACTTCCCATTTTCCTAAAGTCCAAAGCGATCACTTCACTGAGCGAGACCCGATGGCAAAGTTCTAGCAGTAAAAGGTTGTTTTTTCTTCCTCATCTAGATCATAGGAAACTTAAGAATCGTGCATTTGCTTTCTTGAGGCAATCACAATTTTCTGAGATGAGAAATACAATAATCAGATTACGAGCATTCTTATAAGAAAAAAACAAAACATTATGTAAGATGCAGAGGGATACAAACTTCAACCCCGTTCTCCATGTTTTGTGACTGAGCCTCCGGCAGTGTTACACTACCGTTATCATCTCTGCATAAAATTATTTATCCTAGGACGAAAAGAAAAAATCTACAGATACCATTTCAATGCCTGCACCAGGTTCCTTTAATTATTACTACACAAAAGAAAACTACAAATGCCCTCTCAGATTATACACAACATCCGAAAGCCACCTCCCCAAGATTCATCTCTTTTCCCCACATAAGCATCTAGCAGCTTGAAGAGCAAAATATGTGAGAATGATGTCTGCTCCCGCCCGTCGAAGACACATCAATGACTCCATCATCACCTTCTCTTCATCAATCATTTTGAGAACCCCACCAGCCTTGATCATTGAATACTCACCTGAGACCTGAAATAAACACTTTAGAAGTAAGACTTACAAATTTTAGTCCAAAGGAAAAAAAACTGACTGTTGACAAAAGCATTTAGGAACCAATGACATACTATGGGAAAACCATATCAGAAAGACCTAGTGTGTCCCTAAATTTTCTGGGGAAAAAAAAGTTATGCAAAAATATCTCTTTTCACCTTAATAGTAAGTTCTGACCACAAAAATAAATAAATATTGTGATAATAAGTAGGATGAATGTTCATGTCTGTCTTCCACCAAAATACTTTGACTATCATCAACCTAGAGATTATCCTGTTGTGCAAAGAGTAACATACACAATTCCTTTGTACACCAAATAGCATACTTCTCTACAACAATATTATAATGAAACCACTGAATATTACGCACCCAAGAATCTATTTAAGCACTCTGCTTTTGCTTTTCTTTTTGGTAGTACGCTGCTATCAAAGATTAAAAAAAAAAAACTCTGCTTCCACTTATCAATCATCCTTTTTGAGCATTATAATGTCAAGAAAACCCTTCATGGTAAACAAGAAGTAAGAACTAAGAAATTAATTAGATTTGGCAAGTCCATCAACTCTCAATCAGAGATGAATCTTAGTTCAATGTGTCTGATTGCTGTGAATCAACTTAAAACATAGTACTTTTTTTTTTAAACCATTACAACTAGGGAGGAGGGATTCGATCATATCCATCCAATTTGAAAGACCAATGTTTATGCCAACGTTGATTAAAATCGTAATGCTACTTGTGAGTTGTGACAGAGGAAAAAACTTAGCAATCAAGTATAATCGTAACTCAAGAGTGCTGAACCAATTAGCTAATTGAACCATAAATGCTACACAAAGGACATACAGAGATTAGGATTACCTGATATGCAGCAATTGGCAGGGGGGACTTATCCCGGAGAAGTCTTATGATATCCAAATAAGGTAAACCAGGTTTCACCTGAAAAAGCAAGATAAGTTTATTTTAATAACTTTACCGATAAAGGAGGCTCATTGTAATAATGGTCTTGCTCCAAGTAATATAGCTATCTTTATAACAGAAAGCAATACTGACCAGAAGGATATCAGCTCCTTCAGATTCATCTGCTTGCATCTCAATTAAAGCCTCCCGATAATTTGCTGGATTCATCTGATAACTTTTTTTAACAAAAGCAAACAAAATATGAATGTAAATTCCATGGAACCATGATAAAGAGGAACAGAACTTGATAAATAGTCAAAAAGATATTACTCACGTCTTCTTATCTCCAAAACGTGGATTTGAATCCAAAGCTTCGAAATGGTCCATAAAAAACTTGCATATCTGTCCAAGAGAAAGTAGACACAAAGAGGTCACCAACAACTATTATCATGTCACCAGGTTAACAAGGGTCCTATGTCTTCCTGGAAAGGGCAAACATACAATCAATACAGGAAGACTAAGCAAAGGAAGAAATTATACTTTCATATCCTTCGCTCTGAAAGCAGTGAAATGCCCAATAAGACACCAATCAATATTCATCACTCAACTGTTTCTTGGAAATTGTGCTTAGTGCACCTTAATTGTCAACAACTCAAGCAATAAACTAGCAACAAAAAGTTACTGCACTTCACCAGCCCTCCATGTTGAAAATAAGTGTGAACACAAACCAGCATAATATCACAGCACAGAAAATGAGGTGGCAGAAAAAAGGGATAAAAGATAATGGGCATGCTCACTTTGCAGTATAGGACATGATAGAAACATGCTGAAAACCTTCAGCATCAAGTGCTGCCCTGATAGCTCCCACACGTCCATCCATCATGTCACTAGGACTCACAACATCTGCTCCAGCTCGAACCTATTAAAAACAAAAAGCATGTGACACACCATATCAAATGTCAAGTACGTAGAAAACTCACAAGTGCATTTTGATGAATCTTGGTAAACTGTATTAGGGTCCATTAGATGTCGCTTTTGTCTATATTTACGTGTTCATTTCCCTTCACCAGAAAGCTTCGTAAATTCTCTGATACCCATTTTAGCTTCAAACATGGCATTTGGATTGTCCAGATTGTAATTGTAATCAATATAAAATAGGAAGTGAAGACTTACTTATTTGTCAAAATAAAAGTCATGAAAAAAGAGTAGGTCATTAGAAGGAAAGAACTCCGTTCAGTCTTTTTGCAAAACTTAAAATCAGAGGGGCCAAAAGTGCCTACTTTATAGCATATGAAACTGTGGCAATAAGATACTAAAGGATATATGAGAACCAATCCAAGTAGGCTAGTTCTATGTGACTCCCTTAAACCATAGGGTCACCACTGAAGGAAGCGATAAATTGAACAGCCCTCCTGCTTTAAGGACTATTTTCTTGATTTAAGAGAAGGTAAGTATTCATTTTTATTTTCTAGTAGAATGGATCCTATGAGTCAGATCAGGCAAACTGTCCGCGTAAGAACTTCAAGAAGTATACCTGGGAAACAGCCTGCTTGCACAACTGATGCACTGTCTCATCATTCATTATTACTCCTACAAAAAGTATGGGAGAAAATTGACATATCAGTATTATATTTTGATATCAGGAAAAATTACACTTCTATTGATTTTTCCAACTGAAGGAAATGCAACGGAAAACAGGAGCAAGTATTTTTCTGCTTCCCTCTCAGGTAATTATACAATGGTAACACCTTATATACTTGTTCCAATCAAACAAGACCTTTTAGCATTATAGTTTCATTTACTTATTAGAGTCCCCTATACTAGAAACACAAAGCAAGTTGGCAAGAAATGGATAAATTTTCAAATTGAACCCATCCAGTAGAAGCAGAAAACAGAATGAACAAGACGATGCAAATTATATTCATATATCAACAACACCATGTATCATGAACACAAGCCAAGCATTTGACATAGCTCAACCACATAAGCTGTTTAGTAGGACTTGAAGAAAACTAACTGCACGCATTTTGAAATTTGAATCATATCTAAATTCTAATTCATTGTTTTATAAGTTCAAGGAATAATGCAATTTATAGAGGGGGCTTACCATCTTCTCTCACGATACCATCATGCCCATCTGAGGAATATGGATCCAAAGCTACATCAGTGTAAATAACCTAGCAACATATGCAGACATGATATGAGCAACTACTGTATTTTCCAAGTATCAATAGAAAAGAACGAGACATAAAATTAAATGCACTAACTTACAAGATCAGGATATTTATCCTTAAGCAAGCGAATTGTTCGTGGCACTAACCCATTGTCATTGAATGCTTCATCACCTGTTGGAGACTACTTTGATATTTAAAAAATAAAAAATAAATAAAGAAGAAGAAAAGAAAAGATCAGTATTAGGTAACCATTTTAGAAACAACAAGAAATCAAGGATCAGAAACTAAACCTTCAATCCATCTGGAACTTTGGGGAAGAGCACAATGCTGTTGACACCAACATCACGAGCTTTTGCAACCTGCAGAATAGCATACTTTTTCAAAATTCTGAAGTTTTTGCTTTACACCTATGATATTTCAGGCCTAGATGCCTAAAATAGTTGATATCATGATTGAAGAGTATATAGAACTATCTTCAGTTCAACTGCAACTGCAATGCCAATGTTTATGTATCAACCCAAACCACAGTTCAACTAATATGGGAGTTTTATCTGTATCAAACCAACGTAAAATTGCATCTACTGACCAATAATGAAGGGAAATTGACCACAGATTGAAACAGGCAACAACATAAAATCTTCAAACGAATTCCTAAGTCATCAACAATGCTAGATGACAGATTATTGTCCATGACACGAAGTTTAGGACTAGATTACCTCTTCAACAAGTCCACGCCTCCAGCCTAGCCTGTAGCATCCAGGCATAGCACCAATTGGAGTATCTTCCTCACCTGTACATCTTGTTATACAATGACACACCCGTGAGAGATACAAGGATGGACAGAGAACATAGACAGTGAAATAACTGATCAAGGGATTCTCATCAGCTTTTTCTTTTCCTTTTATTGAAGTATATGGAAAAAAAATATTCAACAAAGAGGTTGGCAGAGGCACCAACCTTCATGAATAAATAGTGGATAAACAAAATTTGCAGGCGATATAGTTGTTTCCTGGAAAGCAGCTCGCACTGCAGGTGAACTTCTGTTCCTTCGAGGGCGGCGACTGAGGGGCTGGTAAGGGAAAAAAGGAAATACATCAATCAGACAGGGCAAGTAGGTAAATTTGTTTGCCCGCATAGTTTCATACAAACCACAAATAGAATTAAAATTTTTAACCTAAATTATGTGAGAAGGACTCTCAAAACAGAAACTTAGCATTAGCAGACTGTCCACATAAGAGTAAGACACATCACTTTATCATCAAGCAGCCCATCAATCACAACATCATACTCAATTTCTCGGGTTTCGATATGCTTATTCAACATTGTACAAGGAACACTCACAAGAGAAGGAACCACAGGAGTTCCAGCAGGAGCAGCAGGCTTAGGAGGAAACGGAGGTGCTTCGGGAACGTTGCCATCAACAACAGCCGCCTCGCATTCCGCATCACTCATACCCATCTTTTTAATTGGATCATCCCGCTTCTCACTCGCCCTCACTATGAAACTGCTCCTCCGGCATCGCATCCCAAACTCCCCTCGCGAAATCTTAAACTTCACAACACTTGTAGTGGTGGGTCTAAGACCCACGTAACTTTGGCAATCGAACTTAACTGCAGGAACACTACAATGTGTGCTACAGATCGTAGAGGCCATTTCCAAATCCAATTGGAATTATTCTGTATATAAATCAATTCGCAAAAACCCTAATCACGAGGATGTAATGTGGAAAGCTGCAACAGACATCACATGGAATGAACAAAACTAGAGAACTATTACCTTAGGTATGAACAAGAGCTCTCTTTAAGCAATAGGTCAAAGGAAGTGTGAGAGAGGGAAGAAGAGGAGAGAGAGACAGGTAAAAAAATGGATGATAAGATGTTAGTTAAGAGAAAAGAGGTCTTATCTGAGGCAGTATCCAGCCAACCAATGAGATGCTCACAGGAGACTGATCAACAACAATAGCATTATTGCAACTAATAAGGATAGTATTTTTTTTTTTTTTTTAGCCAAATTAAGGATAGTATGTTTGAAAGTAAAAATAATAGATATATATATATATACACATATATATAAGATGGTTTGTTTGGTGTAAAAAGTTTCTTTTCAATTTTCTTTTTTTATAATTATAAATTTTAAAAATGTTAAATACAAGAAAGCCAATATTAATGGTACAAGTGGCCAAAAAAATATATTAATGGTACAATTAAGTTTAATTCTTCTCCATATTTGATAATTAAAAATATATACAATTGTTAAATAACTAATTAAAAAATTACATCATTGATAATATTTAGCATACATAAAATGGGTAACTATTATGAAAAAAAACAAAATTTGATGTGTCCAAAAACTTTTTCTTCTTTTTTTATTGGGTTAATATCACAAACAACACATAAATTTTGATAAAATAAACAATTAAATATCTAAATTTTAAAATTTATCAATTTAGTACTAAACTTTGAAATTGATTAATTTTGTTTTTAAAAAAGCTTTCCATGCATATTAACATTATCTCTATAATACTGGCTAGTATACATGAAATTTTTTTTTAATATTAATTTTAAATTTTATATATTAAATTGATCAATTTTAAAATTTAATTATTTAATTATATATTGATACATTCACGGTATTTATTTATTTTTTTATTTAACTGGCTGACTATCCTAACATTCTCCTTTAGGAAATGTTGAGTATATCTTGTGATTTTTACTTACTTATCATATTCAAGACAGTTTTATTATATTATATGGAAAGCTGCACTTTAATAGTAATATCTTTTTATTTCATATCTAATCTGTGTCACTATGGCAAATTGGGAAAAAAAAAAAATTTCCTAGAACGTGTCCAGTTGGAGTTTTGTTTTGACTTTTGAACGTTTGAGTGAGTAGTTCGGAGATGTCAAAAAGGTTTGGTGAGGTGCTTTGCAAATTGCAACTTGGCTACTCAACTCTCTCCTCTCTCTCTGTGTGGGGATTAGAGGGGGAAGTGGAAAAATACATTTTTCAGAGAAATTCGGAAATCTAAATTTTCAAAAAATAATCCCAATTTCGCTATTTCCAAATATATAGTTTTGCTACTTAATAAAAAATATGTTATCTCTTTTTTTTTAATAATTTGTCATCTCATATTTTATTGTTTAAGATTTTTTTATTACTTCTTCCCAATTTTTTTTTTTTTTAAAAGGAGCTTCATTAAGATGCTAAAGTTATTATTAGTGAGATGCAAATAATCTTCGAAACTTTTATCTCAATTGTGCTTATATTTTGAAATAGTGCAAATAACCCATTGAATTTGACCTCGTGTCCACAGACCTATAAACTTTTAAATATTGCAAATAATTCCTAAACTTTGATATTGAAGCAAAAACATCTATTCAAATTTATCAAAGTGTAATTTAATACTAATCAATCTTTACCTTGATGAATTTTTTAAATGAAAAAAAAAATCCCTTTTCATATCATCAAATTATCCAAATTTAAGCAAAATTGTTAATAGCATTTGAAAATTCATATGATATATTTGTGCCAATATCAAAATATAGAGAGTTATTTGTAATTTTTCCATATTATTAGATAATATACTAATTTTACTTTAAGAAAAATATAAAATTGGTTCCCCATATTTGGTTGTTTTTTAAGTTGAATCTTCAATGTTTTAGAAAAAATTTATCACTAAGTCCTTTTAATCACTTTGTTAAGTATTATGTCAAAACTTTACTGGTATAACTCTTAATTGGCTCGAATTAATTAATCTAATAAACTATTATTATTTAATATATTTGTATGTAAATAATTGAAAAATTAGAATAAAAGAAAAAATGATTAATTAACTTTATGATCATCTCAATGGTTGGATAATGGTATATAATTCATCAGTTAAAAAACATTCTCAGTAACTGCATGCTTCGAGCCCAAGCATAAGCTCCATTACATTCTCATATTGAAGTTTGAGCATATATGGCTTAGAAAGTGTTGATAGATAATTTCGATCATGGTTCGCTAAGCGTAAACCAACCTCTTTGGGCTATGGACCAACCTTTGGACCTTAGACGAAGTTGTTTAGGTCATAGGCGCACCTGCTCCACACCCTTGGCAACCTTGAGATTACCCCCAAAATAAGTCTCATAAGGCTATGTCAAGCTACCTTATTTGACAATAGTTCAACTATCTCTTGCCAATCTCTTGCTTATTTGACGAAGTCCCTTATTTATTTTAGGCAAATAAATCAACTACCAATTGTTTCTGGTTGATACGGTAGTTATCGGAAGTTTCCTAATTTAGAATATGTGTTTACTGTATTCATCTTAAATTTGCTATCCTAAACTATATGGAAATTTCCTAATATGAGTTTATCCACTTTTCTTATATGTTGTAGATCCACTCTTAAAAACATCCGATGTTATATCTAGGTAACAAAAATTCACTCTTAATAATTTTTAACTTTCTTGCTATCAATTCATTATCTTGCATATGTACTAACTTAAGCTTTGAAATGGCTAATTCATATAACCTATTGGCATTTACTAACTATTCTCTCTCTTGTAGGCTAAGATTTTGCTTGACTTAAGGCTTGTTAGACCCACTTCTTGAAGATCTATGCTACTATATATTGCTTAATCTACCAACAAAAATCTATTAGGATTAGAAACCAACTAAAATCACAAAGAACTGAATTTCATAAAATACCCATAAACTTTCGAGTATGAATTCACTTAAAACAACTCATGAATCTTTAAGATTATACAAAAACATAATATATTAGAATCCAAGAATTCCAAAATAAAACCTTTATATATCTTAAATTATGATTCCTAACTTCTCTAATCTCACTACTACACCCATTCATCACTTGAACTGACAATCCCACTCTATGCAATCATCCATCCATCTTGTGCATTCATATATCCTTTGTACCTAAAATAAAATAATTAAATCCTAAATAAAGAACTAAAATAATTGATACAAAAGTACTCTAGAAACACATGAATGTAACAATGCACACATCACTATCAAAATACTATAGTTTACTATCTTCACACAAAACATAATTCATTTCACCCATTTTCTCATAAATCTCCTTTTATGAAAATTGCATTTAATAATCACATTCAATTCTATCATAAGGCTTATTCATAAAATATAAAAATGCCTTTTACTTTTAGTTTTGTTTCTTAAGAAATAGAATACTTATTTGGTCTCTAATTGTTATCATGTGTCTTCAATCTTAAAATAAATAGGCATTGTAAATAGCTGTCTTAAAGCCAGTTAATGAACACCTTAGCATTATATATATTTATCTAGCCATTCCAAGAATTCCAATGCCTTATCTATTCCTCCCTTCATAAAGAGACTATCATATCTTTTATTCAACTAAGTAAATATGAGACCATTATCCCTAAATCTTGAAGATTTGCATAAGATATCATTGATCTAAAGCCTTCGGTAAGTCTGGCTTCATTCTTTCTTCCTCATAATTTCTGAATTTTGTCTAATATAGCATTTAAATCATTAACGCACAACCGCAAAAGTTGTATCTTAACAACCTTTCATTTAGTAATATTTTATAACCTAACCTTTTAATGAAATTTCTCAAGGGATTGTGCCCATAAAAGTCTTCTCAAATGGCTCCCATCACTCAATATCGAAATAGTTAATGAAATGGAAAATATCTCCTATAACTTAGACATTCAAACCAGCATTCCACCATAATACAGAACCCCTTAGTTTACGTCTGTCAACATTATTGCTGCAGTTGTATTTCCATTTGTTGCTTAATCTTATGTTTGCATATTTTCTTCTTCATCAAACCCATGCTTCTTTGGTTAAGTGATGGACAATCTTTGTGAAGGTTTTTTTTTTTCAGTTGATCTTTGTGAAAGTTTTTGCTCCACCTGAGTACTAATTGATGATACTAATGTTCTTTCTGTGATTTAGTAATGTTATGATACATCATAGTACGAGGCTTTTTAAGTGCTTAAAAAGAAGACAAAGGCATGCATGTGAAAAAGAATGTGCTAGGATTTTTGAAAAAGATGAGAGCATTATAATTGTTCATGTTCGATTATTAATCTGCTTTCAAGGATCTTTTTTATCCATTGAATGATGTAATAAGTTATTACAACCTTATTCCATTTCTTATGATAGAAATGCTTTTACTACATTGTACATTCAATAAAGTCAATAGAAAATATGTCTTTTGTTATTATAGGTATGATGGAGATTCTACTCACCAAAGAATGAAAATAAATTTCTCAAACTTTAACATTCACACTTCTATAACCTGAGAACTTATAAATATAGCAAATAACTTCCTAAATCTTGATAAATCAGTAGGCAATATGTTTTTTGTTATTATAGGTAGGATAGAGATTCTATTCACCAAAGAATGCAAAAAAATTTCCATAACTTTAACATTTACACTTGTATAACCCATGAACTTATAAATAGAGCAAATAACTCCTTAAATCTTAATAAATTAGTGAATGGCCCTAATGGCTGCAATTAACACTTAAACTTTGATGCGGGTGCATCCCTTAAACCTATCAAAGCATTTTAACACCCTGTAAACCTTTACTTTAATGTGCTTTTTTAAAATAAAAAATAAAATAAAATAAATATACTTTGAATTACCAAATTATCAAATTGTTTAGGATTATTTAGAATATATGAAAATTTGTATTATATTTATATCGAAGTTAAAGTTTAAAGGGGTGTTTTCCCCCTTCTCATTCATACTAATTCCTCCTTTTATGTAACTGCCCCACCGCCCCATCCGGAGCAGGTAGGGCATCATAGTTACACCACACATATCGCCTCCAAATTATATGTGCAAGGCATTCCAAAGTAGGTTTCTTATTAAGTTTCAAGTTGAGAAATCGTTTTTCATTTTTAAAAATTTTGGCAAAATGCCGTATGTTTGTCAATAGTCCGAAATTTATCAAAACCTATAAAATTCAACTTGTTTAGAAAATAAGTATCACAAATAGTCATTTATAAACATTACCTATAAGGCCCATCAAGAAATTACAACTCAAATACAAAACTTTGGACTTAAGGATCCATATTAAATTAAACGAAAGCATTTGTTGCTTAATTGGTTACAGTCATCTAAGTTTATAAAACATGGTTACAATAAAACTCTTCCAAGAAAACTCATGAAACCTAAGTCTCATACATCAACATCGCCATCTAATCGGGTCATCTCGCATATCTCTCATTTCCCATCGAATCACTAATAGGACCTGAAAGGTTAATAAAATGAGCTATGAAGCCAAGTACATAGTAATACGAGTATACACCACATGTCTCATGCTCCTAATCTAATGCAGCAACTATAGTTTAGAATATTTAATTTAAGATTCACAATCAAGGTATCCTCTGCGTCCCAAAAATACCAACACGCACAAAAGTACTCAGGACTCCTGCTAAACAAAAGGAGTAAGGTTCCTTCAGTAGATCAAGCACCAAAGAGGGGGTTCGATAAGTCCCTAGAACTTACTAGGAAAGAAAAGAAAGAAGTAGTCCCATATTGATCAATTCTACACAAACAACCATCAATGAGCACAGTCCATTGCAACATTTTATGCAAGAGCCTATACTCTCGCATAACTTCGTTGGAACTTCGCACTAGCTCTTAACTGATCATCTAGTTTCGGAATATCCCCTATCAACTACCCACATGTCTTTATCGCACACTCTGTTAGGGTAGGAGTCCAAGCATCTACAACTACCACATCATCCCGAAGTTATGATTAGGTTCACAACCTAATCCATAAAGTGCCACCTCTAGAGTAAGCAGCCAAGTAACAACCAACAATCAATTTAGCCAAGTTTAAATTCTTAATCCGATTATTAATACTATCCTATCAAGCAATACGCAATTACTTACTGCGTACCTATCAATTAGTTTGTGCTTTCAAAATCCTTTCCAAGCTCAATATCCAACAAATGTTCATGATTGAAGTTCATGATTAATTATCTTTAATCATCCTGTATTGTTTGTTATATATAAGTTACCTTAACTTAGTCATTTACTTAAAGATTATGTTTAGAAGGTCATTTAAGTCTAAGGAAAGAATCAAGTCAAGTTTCGTGTGATTTGGACAAGAAAAGAAAAAGAAAAGAGGGCCTGGAAAAAACACGATCAATACACAAGAAAGTACACGACTAGTGTATATGCCATGCTTTTCTGGGGAAACTTGTTTTCTTCAAGTTTTGAAGATAGAGAGAAGTAGGTACACGACTCGTGTATCTACCATGTGATTCTTGGCTTCTTGAAGGTCAAAGAGAAGTACAGGCAAGTACACAACTAGTGTATACGCCGCGCTTTTTGGATTCGTGAAAAATCATGCTCAAACTTGATATTTTGTCGAAAATATGTTTTAAGACCAATGTTAGTGATTTTAAAGGTATTAGATGGTCCTATTTATGCGTAGTCTCTTCTATTTTGATCTCCTATTTGTTAAAGCATGGTCAATCCCAGTTGATAGTCTAAAACATCTAGTTTTGACAGCAACCATCAACTTCATTATGGTTGTTTGTGAGATTTTCAAATCTTCAATATTCAAACCTTTCTTCTAGCAACTCTACAACAACAACCTCAAAGCTTATGTTCATTCTCCATTTCTCATAGTCAGATTTAACTTATCTCCTTATTATCACATCTTTATAACACCAAGAGTTAAGTTTAAACCTAACCTTGTTGTTAGTTGTGAAGGATAATCTAAGACTTAAAACACCTCTAAAATCAATTTCCTTGCTACCTCCATGATATACCAACATACCCGAGTAAGTTTTTATGCTTACATAACTATAAAACACTCAAAAACACCTTGAATTCTCAAGCTCTTATCTTTTTACGAATTTATTGTACCTTAAGTGGCTTCTCCCACTTCATTTCCTGTACTTTCTAATCTCAACTACCACCCGAGGATAGTATAGTCACTAAGGGAGCTTATTAAGTTATAAAAAGAGCTAAAACCCAAGTTTAGTACACTTTTCTTACCTAGGGTTTGGGCATTAGAATTTTAAAACTCTTGAGTTCCTTGGATGTTCATGTCTTTTTCATTGTTTTAAGGAAAAAAAAAAGGATAAAACTAATCACAACATAATCTTACATTATACTAGCTTAACTATGGACTAAAAGTACTTAAAATATGAATTTTGGAGCCATTCTACCTTATATAGGTCTCAGGGAGGATTTAATGAGGAAGAAAAGGAGGAAAAGAGAAGATGGAGGCAGCCATCCAAATGTTTCAAAATGAGGAAGGTTTAAGGTTTTGTTCTTTTAGTCTTATGATGCCACATGGCACAATCTAGACCATCCATTTTTACGTGTGTTAGAATTTGACAATTGACTAGTTTAGGGCTTGTAATCCAACATAGATGTAAATTGTAGATTTAATTACTCCACTAATTTTATTCCATTTATTTTAATTAAAATTCCAGTTTTTAATTCATCTTGGTTCCCAATTAAGGCTAAAGTCATAGTTTCGTGAAAACAAAGCCCCAAGGAGGATTCTCTGATTTTTCATGTAAAATTTTCAAAAAAAAAAATTCTAAATTATAATAATACTTTACTTTTTTTTTTAATTTTCTAAATTTAGGCTTCTGGTTTGGGACTAATTTAAGAATTTTGAAAAAAAAAAAAATCAGCTCTTTAAATTCATAGTAACTTTAATTAGCTTCCATTGACTTCAATTGATTTTTTTTATTTTATTTCTTATGATTGATGTATGGATTTTATTTATCTTACTCTAAGCTTAAAAAAAACATTTATTAATAAAGTTTCGATTGTGATTGGTTTTAAGATTGAATTTGTGCTTTTGTTAAGTTAAATGATTTAGGTCTTTTTCTTCTTCTGTCTTTTCAAATTAAACGTTTATGAATTTTGTCTGTGTCAACAAAATAGGTTAGCTTTAGATTTAAAGGTCCAATGTTTTGATGGAAAATCTGAAGCGGTGTTCATGTTTTGTTTTTACCTTTTTATTTCTTTCTTTTTTATAATTATGGTTATGACGTGAATTTAAAATGCTTATAAGTTTGTTTGTGGATAAATTTTGCAGTAAAAATTGATTCCATTATGAAAGTTTGACTGTAGAGTTTGTCGATTTCTATGATAAAAATTACATTAAGTTGATTATCTCTCTGTATATATATTTGTCTTTACAATAAATAGGGAAGTGAGATTTAAACTTAGGACTACAAATGAGTAAAATCGAGTCAAAATATTATTTTGTTGAGCTCAACCAAGCATAAAATTCTAAACTGGAATCCTGATTGAAGTAATATTACATAAACTTGAACTCGACTCGATTAAACCTATTTAGTCTCGATTTATTATAAAAATATTTTAAATTTAATTAAAATAATATTAATATCAAAACTCCATTCAAATTCGATAAAGATTTACATCCAACCCAAACTCGATTAAGCTCACAAGTTGATTAAACTAAATATATGAAGCTCAAAGTCAGTTGACAAACTACTAAAGTAACTCAAATTTGAGCATGACTCGAATGTTCTTGAATCAGACTCAAGTAACTATGTAGTCGAGCTCGAGTAATTTGTAAACCATTTTGGATCTTTTGCACTCCTACTTAAACTTAATTCATCTCACTTGGAAAATTAGTGGAAATATTAGTAGAATATAAAGTCATGAATAGTTTTTTATAAATTATTGAATTCTTTTGCATACCTTGATTAGAAATTCATGGTGAATAAGTTTCGTGCTTCTTTTCTTTTCTTTTTTTTTTTTTTTCATTTGCAAGATTTTTGCTAGACATATAATCCTTTGCAACTAGATTCCAAAAGAAGGCAGCAGTTTCGCCGTCAGAAAGAGAGAACTTATAAAATATTATGTAACGGGAGATGTTTATGGAATTATTTTGTTACTTCTTTACATTCTTGCGTTAACATATAACCAATTATATCTATACCCACATTAGCCTTAATCAAATTTAGTTTTCTTATAAGATATGAATTTTTTTTTTCGTGGAATGATAAATAATTTAATAAACTTAACCAAAACATAAAACATCCCATAAACTTATAAAAAATGAATTACTGTTTATTATTTTCCATCAATAACAAGTTCTCAGGTCAACGTTCAGTGGTTTTCATAAATAAGTGGGAAGAAAGGAGAAGATATATCACGTAAATGACTTTACTTTCTTTATCCCATTTATCCGATAAATTACTAGGTTAAGTCACGCCCACCAATATGCAAGATCCATCATTAGATTTTGTGTTAAAAATGATAAATATAATACATTCATACTAGATTAGTGCATTTATAGTAGATTAAAAAAGTGCTAGATCTAATATATTTATAGTAGATTTATAAAAAAAAAAAAAATATCCCCATTTATCCTTTATACCAAATCCACGTCTCTCTCATTCTAAGCTTCCACTCATTATATTTTATTTCTTACTTCTCATACTCATTATTTTATATTTCTTGCTTTTCATGTCTGCACATGATAGAGTGAAGCCATATTTATTTTTGATAATGTAATAATGATGCATTATTACAACATCAAATAATTATATATAAACATATGTATAGCAATTTTATAAAATATTACCATAACCATAACGTCTTTTAACTCCTTTTTAAAAATAATTTTTTTTCCTCATAAATCAACAACATATGTAGTTTGAGTTAATACACTTAACTTTGATCTTTTAAATAAGATTATAAACCTCTATATTTAATTTATACAGGACGAAGTACGCTTTAATTAATAACGGTCTTGGTTATACGAAACTTTCCGTGAAGAGAATGTTAACTTAAAACATGTCAAAAGTTTACAAAGAGAAAAAGGTGATACAACCGCCATTTTAAACCATTACTAAGGTACCGAAACCCTTCCCATCTTATTCAGAAAATGAAAAATAGTTCTAAGGAGGGAGGAGGGAGAAAAAAAAAAAAAAAGGGTAAAGAAGGGAAAAATAGACAGAGTTGAGGAAGGAGTAACTTCTTCTCATTTGCCAAGAGCTTCCAGCACAACACAAAACTTTGTGAGAGTGTGTTTACATCAGTACCTAAAGGGATGATTCTAAGCTTCCTGCAGAACATTCGATAAAGAATGGAATGAGAGGACAAAACAAGGCTTCATACTTTCCTAAGCTGCAAAATCTCTGAATCAAACCAACCATGCAAGGCAATGGATAAATCATATCACAGAAATTCACAACACAAGCATAATTACAAAAATAAAGATGCTAAGTTTCTAAAGCATAAACAATGTACTGAAACAGACCAGTACCTCATTTATAGCTCATCTTTCGTGTCGTCTTCTTGTGTCTTAGTGTCTTCCTGCTTCTTAGTTTCTTCATGCATAGTTTTATCACGGTTCTTCTCAATGAAGTCGATGATCTCTTCCTTGCTTCTACCACCATCATATTGCAGAAGCTTCCCACTTGATGACCTAAAGTAAAGGGTAGGGTAACCCTGGACTTCAAAGGTATCGACTGGGATGTCATTTGCTGTTGCATCCTGTAAAGAAACAAGAGTAAGCATCAACTAGACGTACAGTGTCAAATATATTATAATATACACGTACACATATAGCGTTGTAGTCTATTTGTATGGTCGATTGCTTTCACTTCCTCCCAATTTCATAAACTTGATCAAATAAAGCATCTTTATGAAATAGTACCACAATTATCCTTAACAACTACTACAGGCAAATACACTTACAATCTTTGCTATGACAACATCAGCATCGCTTTCATATGATAAAGCCACTTCATCCAATATGGAGCAAGTTTCTTGCAATGACCACACCAAGGAGCATAAAATTCTAGAAGAACTGCAAATGACAGCAAATATTACAAGTGGAATCAGACTCCCAAGTACAAGATCAGTGGCAAATAACAGCATCTATATAAGACGGACTTCTCAACAAAAATACCCTCACAAGTAAATTAAAGACACTATAAAAAGGTAATAGAACAGACGTGGAAAAGAACTGAAAGAAGATGAAGGTGAGGTTTGGTTCAATGGAGGAAAGAACAACTTCCCTTTAAAGCTACTTCACTCAATCATATTAAGAATTGGATAAACAGTTCAGAAAGAATGGAATAAAAAAGCAATAGACTATTTTGGCTGAATATCCAAAAGTATTGCATTGGGACTGAACAAGGAGAAAAAGAGATCCCTCTTTAGCTAAGAACAGACCATTTTAAGGGGAGAGAGGGTGTTTTTTTTTTTTTTTTGGGGGGGGTGGTTGTTGGGGTTGTGGTGGTGTTGTTCATCTGATGATAATGCCAATTGCCATACATAAATAGATGATGAAGCATACCATTCTTTCCAGAGTTAAAAACCATGTCCTGTAGACTATCTGCAACCACAACTTTGACTGGCTCAGTGTTCTCTGTGGGGAGAGGCTCAGACTTCTTGAATGGAGCCACATTCCCAGCCTACAATTAAGACCAGTCAAAACAGATCTAATGCCATCAATATGTGGAAACTGGAAAATAAAAGAAAAAAAACATAAAGGAAAAACAATGGTAGGACACAAAACTAGTGATAGTCACCTTAAACTCCTTAACCCAAGAAGCAATTTGATCGGGCTCTATACTGGATTTCAGATACTTCTTTCCATCAGCAGTTTGAATGATGATGAGAGGTGCTTGCTCCTCTTTAAGTCCAAAGTACTGCTCATTTGCAACAGGCAACAATTGTTATCAAAGATAAAGAGTATTAGGTAGCACCCAAATAACAATATAAACAAAGAGTATGTAGCACTCACCTGAAAGGCACCTTGACTAGCTTCTAGATCTCCCAAAAGAAATCTTAAGCCCTGTCCCTTGTATTGTCCAGCAACCTCATGATAATTTGATTTCAAAGCCTCAGCTACTTCGTTTTTGAAGTTCATGAATAGCATGGCCTAGAAAGACATACCAATAAAATTCAATAAGAACAAGAATGAAAATATATAAAAATTTACATAAAAAGCACTTACAAAATCAAAATGCACCTACAGAAGCAATCTATATCATTTTTTTTCCTGGTAAAAAAGAGGATGTATACAGAATATCCATTCGATGAAATAAATTTTCTAATATGATAGACCTTTTCTTTCTCGCGGATTTTCAAGGGAAAAAAAATGATGTGAAAATGCATATACTGTAAAGATTTGTGCAAACAATTAGGGCATGCGTAGCTTGGTTGTCTGTCAGTAAATCAATACAGACAGGTACTGAAATGAAAAGGAAATGGTCCGTTTCTAAATTGATACTCTTATATTAAATCAAGTCCTACAAAACAACAGAGCTTTTAAATGTGTTCCATAAAAGTTTGAAAGTCCAAACAATGTCCCAGATATTCTTTTCCAAGAACACGACTCTAAAAAATCAAATCAATAAGGAGGCATGAGGCTACAACTACAGCATGCTTTTGAAGAAAAATTAATAATTCATATACAGAAAAGATAGGATATAAAGGGTCAAACTTCAGGAGGTAAAAAAAAAAAAAAAGAACTCCCACACGATGGACTATAAAAAGACAAGCTCATATACCTTGGCATCGTCACTGTTGAAAAACTTGATAACAAAAGGGTGATTGCTAGCATCATTATCAAAGAGGGTAACAAGAGGAACACTAGCTTCTTCCACAAATTTCTCGAGGGCATCCACGTGGAAATCCTGCAGAAAGCATATCGAATGCATAAATATGTGCAACAGAGATGAACAAGCAACACAAGACATATGTTTTTGAGAATTAGTACTTGGATATCAACGAAGAGCTCATCAAATGGCTTGAAGAGCCTAACAAGGGGCCCAGAAACTGATGATTCTCCACGAGGAAGGAGTTTAGCATCCAAAGTATGACCAAAGTCATAATCTGAGCGCAACTTCTCAGCTAAATCTGTGAAATTCTGAAACTCCTCACCAGAAAACTTTGGGAAAACACCAACCTACATGATACCCATGCCAACAAACCAATAAAAGAAGAGACAAAAAATAAATAAATAATAAAAAGAGCTAAGCAAGGCATGAGGCTCTAACGATGGCTATCTTTTTCTCAATAAGAGCAGTAGCATCTTCCACAGTCTTAATTTCAGCAGAAGCAGGACCACTTTGCTTCTTCAAGTAATCAACAATCCCATCAGCCTCACGTGGACCCTTGTAATCCTGGATATTCTTTCCTCCACTCCTCAAGATTTTAAGAGTGGGAAAACCCCTGATCTCATATTGACTTGCAAGGTCTTTGTTTGCTTCATCATTGGCATCAACTTTCGCCAATACAATTGGAGGGTCATTCTTACTCAATATGGCTGCAGCTTTCTCATACTGACCAAAAAAAAAAAAAAACAAGGACAAGATTGTCATCTTTAAACAAGCAAGATACAATTAGCCTTTTCAACCAATACCTCAATAAATAATTGCATAGAAAAGCTAAAGAAAATGGAAAACTCACCTCTGGGGCTAGGCTCTTACAATGCCCGCACCTGTAACAGAAAGTTGAAGTTAAAAGAAGTAAAATTCAGAACCAAGCTTAAGAGTGAAGATTGCTAATACAAACCCCTTCCATATATCTTCATCATATATTACTTCCATTATCTAATCCATATCATTTAGTGGAATTCTATCCTTGCAAATCCACTAGTGGGGGGCAGAGTTGTGAGTCACATACTACACCTACCCAATGAATGACATGCATCATAATCCAGACATCAAAAATAAGAACTTTACACTTGGTAGTCAGAATTGCATCCTCCAGCGCTTAAAAAACACATAATTCAAAAGCATAGGCTTCACATAATTCGCAAGCAGATCGAATTATCCGTACCCGAGCTAAACCAAAATGAAATCATAAATTAAGTCAATTCAGCAAAAACAAGCAATCATAAGCCAACGCATGCGCCCAAAATCATTCACATAATCATCAAATCCACATGCACAACGATATATCCTCAGAAACAAAGATCAACGAATTAGATCTTCAATTCTCCAGAAATGAACGAAAGCACACCATAGGAATCAATAAAAGAGAGGCATTTTCAAGATCTAAAACGGAGATAGCGAAAAAAAAAAAGAAAGAAAAAAAATGAGACGAGAGATTTTACCAAGGAGCGTAAAATTCAACGACGATGAAGTCGAGCTTACTGACAATGTCGGAGAAATTAGAGTGATCCAAAGTCAATACGAACTCTTTATCTTTATCTATATCATCAGAGCCGTGAACGAGGGACAGCGATAGAGCAACAATCGCGATAAGGAACAAATTCGAAACCCTAATTGCCATTGTTGATAGTTGAAATCCGAGAAATTTGGGTATTTTCTAGCGACTGAAGGCGTTTCTGGGGTTTAAAAAGAGTTTTAGAAGGGGGTTACGACAGGGATGTGAACAGGATCTCGTGACTAGGAAATTCCAAGATATTTTTGGGACGAGCTTCACACCACGTGGACCGTACTCGCTTTCTGAGTGGGTGTATGTCCACGTGGAAGTTTGTTATTGGTTATGTCTTGTCACTACTGTGGTAAACGGTAAGAAAAAGGAACAATATCAAGGAATTTTGTTTCACCTTTTTCATCTCATACTTAATGTAAGGAAAGTTATCCGGAAAATCGAAAATTTTATGGCATCTTGAATTTGATTTGCCGATCTCATCACCATTTAACATTTCATATCATATTTAATCTTAATTAAATCTTTAAAATAATTAATTTATTATGTATTTATTTTAATGATTAAATTATTGATAAGACAATCTCGTGATGAGACCATTGAATCCCCCTTGAAAATTTTTAATTCTTTCAATGATTTAATTTTATATTTGTATTAATTGATTAATTAGCAAATCAATTATTAAAAATTTGTATATGTAATTAATGAGATTTCTATTATTTGTCATCAAATCATTAAGATACATGTGTACCAATTGATACATTAAATATTTTAATAATATAATAAATAAAATATAATATGAATATTAATAATCGACATACTATTAAAAATATAACAAACCACTTTTTATATTTCAATAAGTAAATGTGTAAGGATTTTTAACTTAAGGAGGGAATAATTAAAACCAGAAAACAATCAAGCAATCCCCTTGATATACTTGCTAATCAAAGAACTTTGCTTTTATTTATACATTTGATGTTTCATAAGGTTAAAATTAATATTGAAAATTGTAATGGGTTTATATTTTAACTTTTAATAAATGCTCGAAAAGAACTTATTGATCCAAGCCTTAGTTTTAAACTTTTTTATCTTTTTATATTACATAATTTCATTATGTGTTACCAATTATTATTATTTATGACATCATTATTAATGTAAAATCATTATACTTAATATATAATATAACTGTATTTGATAATGAATAATAATTTATGATTTAAATTAGTCCCTTTTTTTTTCCAAGGATCTTAACTGATTAAAACTTTAATGAAATAAATAATTGAACGAGTAAGGCAAGGACATTCTCACTCAAACTAACCATTTCACATTTTTAAAACAGGTTATATTCTATCAATATCAAATTTGATAGTTAAACATTAAAGACACACATACATACATAGTATGTGCGTCTGTGTATGTTTATAGGGTCAAATACGTGTCTAATGTCTCCAAATTACCATAATTATATCGCATCTTAGAAATATGATACATTATTTTATATGTGTATTGTATCACCAATATACAATATAGCTTTATATGTGTGTCTAAGGCTACAAACTCGCAAGCTACAAAAGCTCGGATCGTTTTAGACCTAGCTAGGCTCAAGCTCCACTCAGCTCGTTTAACTAAACGAGCTAAGCCTATGCTTTACTTCAGGCTTGTGAGCTTATTGGCGAACCAACTCACGAACAGGCTCGCGAACAAGATCGTTAAGAGTTCATGAATACATTTTTTATATAAATTATTCTAATAATTATTTATTATTTATATTAATATTAATATTAATAATATAATTATATCATACATAACATTGTATATCAATGTATAGTTATCTATATCAATAATATTTTTTTTGCCACTTGTATTAATAAATAATTTATCAGTATAATATAAATTATATAATATTACAAAAAAAAAATAAAGTATGGGGAATAATGATATTTGAAAGTTATTTAAGAAATAGGAGCAGGAAAACAAAAAAAAAATACTAAAAGCCTACAGCTACAAAAGGTACACTGTACACATGACAATGTGACATCACAAATTCACAATTTTTTTACCAAACAAAAAAAGAAAATGAAATAACCTAAATTAAACTTACTAAAATAATTTATATATATATATATATATTTTATTGATGATCTTGTGATTTTAAATTATTATAGTTAAGTTATGATAATTTGATTTGATGACAGGATAAATTAATAATATTGAAAAGTGTGTTGGTGTGAATATGTAAGTGTAGTAGTATATTTTGAATTGAATTGTGTTGTTAAATTAAGTATAGCGTTGTTTTCAAAATTTGAGAGCCTCCTTTATGCTGCAAATATTGTATTTGAAACCTAAGCCCACATACACATGCAAACTAAGCCCACACATAATTATAGCCCAAAGCCATGTCCTATCATCTTCTAAAGGCTTATAAGATGCCTCAAAAGTCAAAAAGGACATAAAAATATCAATCCAAAACAGACCCACCATCGTCTCATTCTTTCTTTCTTCTTCCCTTATCTATCGAAAATACAAACAAGCCAAATATCTCTCTAAACCTTACCCCTCACAAGATCCTAAGTAAAGAACTAACCTAAGGGACAAGTGGGAGCAAGAATTTAAGCTAAGGAAGTAGCAAGAGAAGTTTGGTTGACTGTAATAGCCATAAAAGTAAGCAAAGTTATTTCTTGATTGTTTTATTTAATCATAGTTTTGATCTATGTTAATGTTAGATAGAAGTACAACTTTCATGTTTTAGATAAACTAAGGGCATGCTAATATATGTATTGAATTAGATATGCAAGTAAACACAAGTACTCTAAGTGTTTGGAGAAATGAAATTTAAGCTTATGACGAACTATGCATGTATTGATGTTGATAGTGAAAAAATGAGTAGGACTTAAATGATTAGAGTGATAATAGAGTTATACTAGCTTGAATAATGGATTTATGATTTAGATTAGGATTATTGTGTATATACATGTCAAATGAGTATATGAGTACAAGTGAACTTGATGATGGTTGATATTGTGTTTATAGGCTAGTTTTAGCATAATTTTACAAACAAATAAGAACTTAGGAAAGATTTAGAAGATGTAAAACTTTGAAAATTTTGGAATAAGTAACAAAGGATTAATGCCTTATTTAAAACGGCATGTTCAAGGCCGTTATATTCTCAACAAGCTATTTTCCTAAGCATCACAGTCGTGACACGGCTTGTGATCTCCTCTAAGTAGTTTTTAAAATGCGAAACAGCCTTGATCACAACCCTTACTAAGCCGTTATCTCCTCTAGTGCTTTTAAAACATAATATGGCCTACACTACTGCCGTTACAAGGGTTGTTATCTTCTCTGTGTGAATTTCAAAGCTTAATATGGCCAAGATCACAACCATTAAGTAAGGCATGATCTTCCAGAGAAATTTTTAAAAGAAATCTTTTACAAATTGTTACGAGCATAATTTGTAATACGCCCACATCATGGCCGTGATAGGGGGCGAGATCTCCTATTATGAGCATGACAAGACAGTGAGATATACTATGGCCTAAGTTCATGGGCGTAATAGATCATCTAGTACTGTCATATGAAAAATAATATTAAATAGATTAATAATGAAATATGATATGTATATTTATACTTGTATGAGTAAGATGTTGTATGATGATTGAGTTTTATTTAAGTTGATGAAAGTTTAATTATTATTATCTAAATATAGATTAATATTGTTTTCTATGAAATTATTTTCTTTGACAGGTTTCAAAGCTCCGTTGAGTTTAAATTCTTGTTCCTTGTTTAATTGTTCCGTAAATCCAGGTACGCAGTAACTTATTTATTGAATGCTAGATTAGACATTATCAAATAAACTATAATTAAAGATTAGCTTAATACTTTGTATGAATTGCTTATATGCGTGTGCCATTGAATTCGGTCTGGGGAGCGTTGACCCTGTTAATAAGGTTAACATGGTGGTTAAGCGCTTAGGTCCCCCTTGTTTTGATGCAATAGCTTTCATAAGTGGCTTAGTGAGTAATCGATATAAGGAATAGTATCGGTGTAACATTTACTTACTCTTAAAAGAAAATAATATGATTTAGTTCACGTTTATGAACATAGTTAAACTCGGTAATATTATGTATTAAGTTAAGTAAAGTTGAGTAATAGATGTGAATCATATATGAGATTATTAATTGTAAAGTTATATAGGATGTAAACTCCGAGAATTTTCATACTAGTAAAAATAAATAAATAAATAGAAATACATAAATAAAACTACATAGTAGTAATAAACCTATATATAACTTCAAACCCTAAAACGAAATTCCCTAGATAGTAACAAATACCAAAGACAAGATTTCGTAGTAGGCATCGAAAACTCAAAATATAGAAATAATTAAAATTAGATTTCAAGTGCATTAAAAAGCAAATAACCAATAAAGCTTATAGTTAGAAAACGATAATTTGAGGATGAATCGTTGGAGTTATAAATACACAATAAAAACAAAAAACATATCTATAACTAACAATCTAGACTTCAAATAAATGTTTGGATTATACCATTGCTCTAGTTAGAGAATTCTAAAGCTCTTAGAGACTGAAACCGAAATTGGCCTATTAAGCTTAGAAAACCTTAATCGCGTAAGATAAAACCCTAAAAATAATTAATCATGTAAACTTTAAACTCAAAATTGAATTCAAAGATAATCTAGAAAATTTGTAGAAGCTTTAAACAAATTTTTGGGCCATATATCTAACATAAATATACCCAGTTAATTTGATAATTTATCATAAAACTAAGATAATTAATTAAATAAAATTATAATTTTATTGGTGAGAATTTGATGGAAAATTGCATGATTTGTGGTTGAGATTTTAAAGCTTGTAGCATTCAAAACCCTTAAAGCAAATTATCCAAATTCTTACACAATAAAGTCAAATTGACTAAGAATTAACCAATTGAAATTCTTCAATTAAACACCTTATTAATTGCAACAAACAAAGCAAGGAAGAACTTGCATTCCAATCGAAAATTTTAAGAAGAAAGAGTGCAACTCCTTGCCTATGAATGCCTCCAATAATTAACTACAAATAAAGCCATTAAAACACACTAAAACAACAACACAAAATACACAAACACAACTCCATATAAAAACTTCATCAAAACCCAAATACAAGCCTAGGAAGCGAACAAGCAAAGGTAAGTAAAATTCATTTTAAGTTAGCATGTGTATTAAACATTAGCTTAAACAATGTTCTTATTAACTATAGGGTCGGGTTGGATTTGGAAATGAGGTTTAGCAACTCAATCCCATCTCATACAAGGTAATATCTAACCTTAAAACTCTATTTATTCATCATAATATGTATAGAAACTAAGAAATCACATATTATGATGATTATGAGATGTTATATAAATTACTATACCATGAACAATAACTGATGATCATCAAAAAACACTAAAAAATAATTAAACGTGCAAGTATAATACATATAGGAAGAGAGAAGCTCTGAAAAATGAAATGAAAAAAATGAAGAAGACGATGAACAGTGTGTATACTAGCCTCACACTAGTAGCGTACATTGCCTAAGTTGGCAACATACACGGGATAAGCTGGCAGCCTTCGAGCCAGCTTACACTAGAACGACATTACATAAAAATTTTGTTACGCATAAAAATGATGAAGGCCGACTATGCATACATGAAGGCCGGTGGCGTTGATTGCCGGCATACATACAAATTTTAGCCCCAGATGAAATTTGTTTCATCCGCAATGTATAATATATATATATATATATTATATAAGAAGAAAAGAAACAAAACATGAAATTTAATAAATAAATATAAATGTTTTAAGATTAGTGCGTTTAAATATTTGTTAAGTGTCAAACTTTGATAACTATTACAAATATGAAACACTTTTGTTATATTAAACAAAAAGATTAGAGTATGATAATTATTTTATATAAGTAAGCGTATAAGAATGGAAAATATAAATAAGTTATAATTCAGAATAACGTGATTTTCATAAATAACAGATAATAACATGAAAAGAGATCAAGGGAAAAAACATGAAAATAAATAATAAAAAATAAATATTAGTTACTATAAAGTGGTCAAACTAAAGAACGATATAAAAATAATAATGATAATAATAATAACATACTAAATTATGAACATAAATTCTATAACTATCCGATAAAAATAAAATATCTTATAAGTTTTAAAACTATTAGTTATCGGTAAATAATAACTTAGAAAAGATAGAATAGATCTAGAAAAAATAAAGACTAGTTTTAAGACACTTAGATAACCAATAAGATTTATTCATACAGATATATATATATATATATATATCTTATTAGTAAATATTTATTCATTCAATAGGTGATACTGATCACTTCGTGGATTTTCCTTAGGACTATTACGACTCATCATCATAAGCAAGTGAGTAACTCAAATCTATTACATTGTTTGTGTTTATAACTAGTGCCACATGTAATGCAAAGATAATAATATGGTTGACGTGAAAGTCTGTTGAACATGTGATATGACTTGTTTGTTTCTGTTGACAAACTAAGATAATAAAAATGATAATACAAATTTTCTAATGATTTGAGAAAGACATGTTATATGTTGTGTGTAATGTATGATCACCATAAGCCTGATTAAGAATTATTAGCTTTATAAATAAAACAATCACGCATTACACTAATTGCACTATTGCATATTTTAAAAGCGTGACAGCCTACTACGTATTAGTATTTCAATTCCTGGTAATATTTGGTTTTTCTAAAATTATTAGTTCCACTCAAGATCATCTTTGCTCCATCAATGCCACGGGAACTAAGTGGCAACAAAGGGCACTACCCGTGGTATTGCTTTAAAATTACTAATATATAGGGAGTTTCTAAGGATTGATGCATGAAATGGTCAATTAAAATAACCTTAAATAAAAGTGATAATCTAAGACGAGTAATCATTGATTTTCCTATATACTTAGTTTCTTCTAGGCAGATGGGTCATTAAATCAGAGTCCTTCAACTCCAATGAAAGGGCATAAATCTCTAACCTATTTGGATTCTAGATCATCCAAACTTGTATTTAAGCATTTGCTTGATTATTGCATTTGTTAGTGATTGTGCCCTAGGCTAATTACTGGATATTGTCATTTGATATTTATATATATAAATAAACAGAGGCATTTATTTTGTATTGTTTACATATTTACTTTATAATAGAAATTCATGAATAATTTATTATTCTAAATGTTCCTAGATGCTCATTATTATGGGAATGATAATGAATTAAATCTAGTATGAGTTTTTATTTGGTAAACATGGGATGTCTATTTGTATGGTGATACAAATGAAACTCATAGGCACATATTAGATGGCTATGTGCTGAACTGACCCATTATGAGATCACTACATGGAATATTGTCATAAGTGATTTTCATAATAACTATGTCAACGTATCCTTAGACCTGAAATCGCCATAGGTTCCAACATGAGAAACGTTATGTTTCAACTCAATCAAACGTTGTCTTTAACCGGATAATTATAAAGGTTAAGTTTGGGCATAATGTATATCATGTAGAGGAAGTTGAGTAATTAAGATGGGATTTGTCCCTCTTGTTATAAGAGAGATATCTCTAGGCCCCTAGATAAGTGAGACTGAGAAATGCATGGTCATGCTCAAATGAATTAATAGTTTAATAAATTTCATTTGTATTATCAGATCACTTAGAAATCAAGAAATGATAAGATCGAACAATATAAGAATGACACTCTCCATATCTTATGTTCAATCTAGATATCATGTGACAAAAAAGATAATGATATAAATTATAGATCAGACAAAAATCGAATTACTTAGATATTCACCTAATTTGGGTAGACATAATGTCTTGCTAGAGACCAATGATATCTTGAAGGTCTAAAAGGTGTTTAAGACCTACTGCCAACATTAGGTATACCTATAGAGTCACACACAAAAGAACGAATGAAATATATTATGGGTTTATATTTAAAACTATAGGAATTATTATATTTATTATTCTTAAATAGTTTAAGAATAATTAATGAGTTACTTCAAAACTATAAACAAAGGAAAAGTATTTTCATAAAATTAGCCAAACATTTGAAAATATGTTACTTTTTCAAAAAAAAAATTCAAGAAAAAACTATTTTCATTAACAAATACTTTTCCTCAAAACAAACGGATTGGGAGTGTTTACTATTTTGTATCCATACGGAAGTGGAATTGATGATCATCTCCCTTCCTTCAAACCCTAATTCCCACTTTTCATTTTCAACTATTTTCTTCACAATCTCAACAACATCTCGTTGTCTCCCTGTCTCTCTCTCTCTTTAGATCGAAACCTAAGTAGATATGGAGAGTAGGTATTTGATTACAAAGGAAAATGGCGGATGCCAAGTCAAAGATGAAAGTAAAGTAGTCGATGATGGTTCACTATGTTGATACGAATCACTTTATAGCCTCTCACTCCCCCAACATCTCTTTCAAGTCTATTCTTTCTTTCTTTTTTTCCATACTATCCTAATCTTTTGGTCTGATTTGTTTTGTTTGGCGAGTTCAATGGGGTGACTTAGTGGAGATGGATGAAGGTTTTGGTAGATGACACGGTGGTTATACAATGGAGATAGCTGGTGACTCTTGGTTTGGTTTCAAAGCTTGGTAGGTGTTTGGTATTTTACACTTATGAGTGGTTCTTGACTAATATGGGTTGAAGTGGCTTGATGAATGCGCTAGTTACAGTTCTAGGTTCGTTTGGTAAGGTGGTTCAATGGGCTTTTCAGTTTTGGTTTGGTAATGTTTGCAAATGGTGGCGTGGATGGTGTTTTGGTGTCTCAAAATGCTGAAGACGACTCTCTTTCAATGAAAAAAATATTTTTTTTTTCTTTTTTTTCCATGGATCCCGATAATGGAATTGATTTATTAAGTTAAACGGGCTCAGGTTTGCAAATCCTAAACAAGCTCGAGCCCTAGTTGTATTTTTTAGGCTCATTAATAACAAGCCGTGTAATGCAAGTCCATTATCCAACAAGATATATAACGATGATGATTTGACAATTATTCTTGTTCAAGTTATATTTGTATTTTTTTTTAAAAATGATGGTTAACATATAATAATCTAATATGCTTCTGCAAATGTCAAATTTAATGTCATACCTTACATGCATTCGTAGAATTAACTATATCAGAATGCAGATTTTTATTTCACAACTAATTGAGTATATATACCTTCCTTTTTCGTTTGATCGCCATCTTCCGATTTTCAATTTATGCATTATCTTACTTTAAACCACTTTGTTTTTTTTTTTTTTTTTTACAGTACTCAATAATTAAAATTCCTAAGAATACTCATGAAAAAAAATTATGTGGTAGAAAAACAATGGCAACGAGATTTAAGTAGAAGCTGGTCAAATCAATTAATAATTTGACACAATTAAAATTAAATGACTAAAGGATGCAATTGATTATTGTTAGATATAAGCCTATGTCATACAATTACTAAATAAAGAATATTTTCTCTTTATCCTTTAGTTAATTGCATCAGTTATGGCTTCTTTATAAAAAAAATTAAAAAATTAATATGATCGTCCCCTTTTTATGTGATTTGACTCACTCTAATTTTTTTTTATTTTTAAATTATCAATTCATATTTACCCTATATTAAAAGAGGGATAAAATGGATGATAGTAAGGAAAAATGTCAGATTTGATTTCAAACCTTTTAATAAAATCCAATTTAATATGTGGATTTTAAAGTAGTTAATTTAATACCTAATCAAGCATTTTCATGATTATTTTTACTATCTCTTCCATATTTACAAGTGAAGCAAACCATAGGGAGGCGGTAAATATAATTGCAAAATGTTTGATTAGATATTAAATTAACTAACTTAAAATTTAGGTATAAAATTGGATTTTGTGCAAAATTTCGATATCTAACATGATATTTACCTATAGAAAACATTTTTTACCAATTCAAAAATGTAACTAACAATAATAAAATGATAACAGATTTGATAGAACTATATATAATTGTGACATCTTTTAACTATATATTTTCCAAAGGTCAATACTTTGTCGTTATAATTTTAAAAAGGGAAAATATCACATTTGAAACATGAATATTGTATAAAAATTTAATTTAGCACTTAAACTTTGACATAATTAATTTAATGTCCAATCAAACTTTTCATGATTATTTTTATTACCTCACTAACACCAATTGCTCTCTTTCTTAACATAGAAGATACAGTCTATCAGACAATCTTAGAAAAAATGGTAAAAACTCAATGGTAGCTTATCTATTCTTGCCAACACATAGAGTTAACCGTATTAGAAAAGTAGTAAAGAATAGCTAAAAAAGTTTTACCATATATTAAATTAACTACTTCAAACTTTAGATATCAAATTAAATTTTTTCTCAAAATTTATCTCCCAAATTTGGCATTTATTCTTTAAAAAGAAAGACAGCCATGTAGCACTACTGAGTTATACATACCATTGGAGATAAAAGTTAACATGTATTTATTGTCCTTTAAAAAAATGTTTTATAATTGAATTGAAATTGTTGTTTGAGAACTATAACTAAATAAATAAATGAAAACGAAGAAGAATTGTTGTTGTTATCTCCAGAATTTTCGAGCTCTTTCGTTATCATGAGCCATATGGGTTTTTCCAGATCGAGCATTTATTATCTAGAAAGTATAGCCAGCAGCCATAAATCATCAACGCAATTAGTGGATATGTTTTATTACACTGAACGTTGAAATAAGCTACTCGTGGAGCTTTGTCTTATCTTTTTCTTCTTGGTTTTCGCTTTCTATGTATCATCTCTTAGGAAAAGTGAGTTGATAAAGTTTAAAAGGGTAGACGAAGAGATCCATTTTCCTCGTATTAGTTGATTATTAGTTTAGAAAAGTACACTGCGAGATCATTATTAATTAGTATTGACTCAATTTGCTATCAAGTTAGAATATATATTTTATTATTTTGGACTCCCTAACTTCAATCGACCATACTTTAACATAAAAAATAGAAGTTAGCCCGATAATAACCTTTGTTACAAATAAAAGACCAAGAGTTAAAGATATTAATTGAGGTGGATAAACGCTACTATATACAATTTAAAGGAAAAAATGTATATATTTGTCTACTTTTTTATTTAAGTTATTCCATTAAATTTATTTTGATACATGATCAATTTATTAAAGTAATATTATCAAATAAAAAATTAATTAATGTAATAAATGAATAAAAATTGCTAAGCATGTTGAGTATTAGATCAATAAGTCCCTTTAATGGAAACTAATTTGAAATAATCCAGAGACCAATCATAAGACTTTAGTCACCTGAAATAGTACGAAGAGAATTCAAGTCCAATTAGGACTCAAGCAGTAAAAGTTTTTTAAAAATTCAATTTTCCCCTAGAAACATAAGTGTTTAAAAATTCAATCCAGCAACTGGCAACTTTACACTAGATTGCAAGCTTGATCACTACGTTTATAAAAATACAATAGTTTGAGAGCTTAAGCCTCACGGAAGTCAATAAGCTCATGAATGTTAATAAAAAAGATTCATGATAGTTATGGTTAATGGGTAGTCAATAAAAGGCATACATGATAGGTATGCTCGGCTTGAGCTAAGACAAAGTTGTGATGAGATTATACAGGCAAATGGGGCTTTGGATAGAATGTCACAATGGGAATGCTTGCTAACAGCTAGATTTGGTGGATAGATTCCATGACACCACTTCTTTCTTTTTCTTTTTGATGGTGGTAATAGACCTCATCAACTCTTAATTAACAGAAAGCAAAGTTGAACCCCTTCCATTCTCCATCACTTTATTTTTTCAAAATTATGAATACTTTGACTTCCATTTAAATAGCTTAAATTGTTAGTTACATTGGCGCACATGACATGAGAGTATCTACTTGATATTATTGTCATATTGAGTTTCGCGCTCATTTTTTTTATCACTTCAAGTACTAATGATGATTGTTGTGCTGTATGCATCACAGCTTTTTGGGATTTGGATATGAGGATAACATTTGAGGGCTTTTGATGGCCATGTTGATAATTAAGTGCATTATGAAAAATATATCTTTTACAAATTGTTTCACAAGTTTTTTACTCTTAAAAATATGAGAAATAGACATAGGTCTATCAAACTTTCTAAAAATTTAATTATGTTTTTCATAAATAAAATTGAATAGAAATCCACTTATGTTAAGTAAGCCTTACATATATTATATAAGTAGCCTTACTTCTATCCACTCATAATGTAATATGATTTTTTTCAAATAGGGTTCAAGTAAAAATATTTTGTAAAATGCCATTGTAAAATTACACTTAGAAGATGCAATTAGCTTAGTGTCTTTTAAAGTTGAATTCACAATAAAATAGCATGTAGAAAATGTGATTTAAGATTCACACTTCTACTTGCAATTTCCATGCCAAGTTCTAATTGAAAGATCTAATTAATAAAATGTCGCATTTCAATAGAAGAATCATAGTTTTAAGCTATAATTTTTGTGGAAACATATTTCCATCCATTCTTCTTCTCCTTGGACCAATTTTTCTTTTTTTTTTTCCTCAAAAACATTATCATTATAACCTACAATGTATGGAGATTTAGCCAAGAACAAATTGCAAGCCAATTAAATGATTAAAAAATATGATTTTTATTTTGTTTTTAGATTTATGGATTTAAGATATGTGCGACCACGAGAAGTACATTGCACAGATTTGCACTTCACTTTGGTTAAGAGGATATAACCAATAAATTAACTAGAAAGTAGGTTATTTGTCACAATCAAAATCCATTGATAAGAACAAGAATATGAGTTTGGCAACTCTACTCTAAATGATCCCTTCCAATTATTTGTTACATAAATATACAAAGCACAATGCTTTTAACGAAATGGCAAAAAAGTAATAAAATGACTTAAATAAAACACCTAATAGTGGAGACATAAATAAGATTATAAAAACATAAATGTTATTACCTAATAGAAGACCAATTAACTTAATAACCTATAATTAAAATAAACCAAAATATTGCAATTTTGCTAGTGTCGGATGAAAACACACAAAATTATATGTTACTTATAACTTAAAAATAACACCTACAAACAATTAGTTAAGTAAAAATTGAGAAATTTATACAACATAGGTATCACGCCCTAGGTATGTGTAGCCATAGTAATCATTCTATATACACAAACTTAAAACAAAAAGCTAATGCTCAGCTTTTCTTATAGCCTAGTGCATACAAGGGATGAACCATTAACCCACTCGAAAGCATCCTTAGCCCAATGGTATAAATGAGAATAAAGTGTATGTTTATATATAAAAATGATAATTTACGAAGTTTCAAATGACGAAGGGTTCACACATAATATCAATGGAAAAAATTTATGGGCAACTATTTTATAGATTCATGGTCAAATTAGATGTCTAAAAGTCTCAACTGACATAGTTAAACAAAAAGAAAATAAAAGATAAAAAGCAATTAGGCTCCTACTTATTTCCGTTATCTACACATCTGTGGATCTATAGTAGATGACAACACCTAGAAAATTAGTTTGAAATTGTAAGAAACTTTAAAGAGAGGTGACTCAATAAAGGGGATGGATGTAAAAATATATCCAAAATAAAACAAGTAAGATTGTCAAGCGATTAATTAATATAATGTGTAAACAAATAAATACCATCCATATGACATTTTCCAATCTGTCATGAAACTAGAGAAAATAACCCCACTCTAACCTAGGTTAACGAGCTTATAGTGCAATGCAAAATGACGATTGAACAAACCTAAGCTTATGCAATGGAGCGATGGCTCCTCTCAAGACCTCTTCAAACATATTCTCATACCTCATCGCAGCCTCTTCTCATGTCACTTAGTTTAGCCTTCATAGTGGAGAAAGGTGGTACTTCGAGCTCTCCTCAAAATCATTATTTGATCCATAAAATCTTAAATGAGCCCTTAATGTGTTGCAATGTGTGACATTTTAATATATTGATGCAAGTTTTTAATTTTTCCATTTTTAGGGAATTTAAACAATTCGAAGGCACTTCAAGGTCGTTAGTAATACATAAAAATATGATGTACCATGCAACTCAACTACCAATCAACACAATAGGTATGAACACAGGTGTAGCATGCCACATTCCAACATAAACACACTTTAACCTCCCTATACATTTAGTTAGTATTCTATAATACGATAAAGCATTGATCCTACCTTTGATCGCTCAATTAGTTCCTAACATCTTGCTCCTCGTAGCCTGCGATTCCTATAAATGAAATTTACTTTCAGTTCTATATGAGTTACAAATACATTATAAGATGTTATTATTTTCAATAAAATCCATTGTGTTTTCATTGTAGCTGTTCTATACATGTACATCGTAAGTGTACATATGGTAGATATAGATGCAGATTTATATTATATTCCTTTTTTTACATACTTTTTGTAATAAAAATATATGAACACTAGTATATATAATTTAATAAATATCTTTCATAAGCTTATGACTAAAATATATTTACTTAATTTATATAAGTGAAAGCCTATACAACAATCCTTTAGTACATATATTACATATAAATATTTATATACATAAATACACACACTAAGAATATAATATTATTGTATGTTAGTGTAGCTTTAAATATAGGGTTTTTTTTGTTTTTTAATAAATGAAACTATTGAAGTATCACTTATCTATACTATTTTGATCATTTCAAAATCTAGTATTTAGTCACAAGGTTATGTTCTGCTACAGAGGAGGGGTCAAAAGCTTATATTTCCCATAATGCTAAAAAAGGTTTAGTTTAATACATTTAGACTAGATATCCAAATTTAGTGTCATTAATATATTGGGTTCAACAATATCATTGGTTCCATGAGGCTTATTCTAAATTTTGTTTTCCTTATATATAGCAAATAAAATTTCCTAAGTTGTTAGAAATTATCATGTAAAAAGTTTTCTTTTTTTTTTTTTCTAGCATGTAAAAAGTTTAATTATTTTATATTTTACACTGGCCTAACTCATATTTATGCATATATACAATTACATATTTTAATAAAATTGACATATTCATAGAAAGGTAATAATCATATTTGGTAGCCAATAAATCGGTTATAAAAATCTCAGTGAATCAATGCATTTAAAGCTATTAACATACTATAAGAAATTACTCTAAATCCTAGGCTTATCCTCTAACAAATATTTGTTACAAATAAGAATAAAATATTATAAAATATGCTCAGGGATAGTGTACAATCAAATTAGATCACAAGAATATCAAATTATATTATACAATTTGAAGTAACAATGAATATTTTTTTGCCAATTCAAAGTTTCTACATGCAGACATTAATAATTGACATTAAAGAACAAATTTGGACAGATTCTACTCTAAACATGGAACCATAATTTTTAGTAGTAATATAACCAGTACTACAATTTCAATTTCCGTCCATCTATATGGCTGTAAACTATATATATACATAAGGCTTACTTTAAATTGATGCAAAATTCTCAAGAGAATTATCATTCTCAATGGAATACGATATAAAAGCTAATCAACCGACTATGCAATCTCAAAATCCTATTGCACGATGACATATAAATTCCTAATGTTGTTATGAATTCTTAATATTAATGATATGGCGTGATACATTGACTTATCAATTGTTTGGCAACCTAAGATTAGGCAGTGCAATTATAAGTTCAAAAGTCATTGCATCAAATCCAATCAACTTTTGAATTAAACTTAATGACCGTACAAAGTTATTAATTCTAAATGCCTTTTTTTTTTCTTGTTAAGTTTGCAATTGGCATAGATCATTATAGGATATCTATCCATCCAACCTACTAAAAGCCCTAAAATTTTGTAGGATTTTAAAACAAGTTCGAGCATTATTTTGGGCTGTTTGGATTGTCGTTTTGGCATCGTTTTCAAACCAAACAAATACTGAACCGATATAGATATGATAACGATGAAAAACCGATAATCTTACTCATGAACTAACCAAACTAAATCGATACAAATCCAATATGGGTAAAAATCGGATGATTCAAATAGGCAAAACCATATAAGGTTTTAAATATTATATATAACTCCATGAGAAAGCTTAACCTTGAAAAATAATATAAGAAAACATAAAAAATAATAATAATCATCATCATCCTATTATCATATACCATATCACGGTATAATGCCATCCATCTAATTCATATTTACTTATTTCAATTTCCTATCATACAAAATTCTATCATTAGTTTTAAAATTAATGTTATTTTATCTGTGATACAAAGAAAGAGATTATCTCATTTTATACATCATATATACATATCATATCCCCCATTATTAACAATAGAAAATTGGTAATCCTGAAAGAAAATACATATCACCAACATAGTTGTGAATATCAAAGTACATATGCATCTCAAGGGTTTGGTTCACCCTAATATAGACCCAGAACCACCTTATGTAAGTGGCGATAGACATCTTCTCAGTCGAGCCTTGATAGGGCAGGTTAGACCCAAAGTTTGAATTTGTCGTGGCCCACTTGTCTTGGCCAAGTTTACCGGCAGGTCCTATTTAAAAATAAAATATAAAGAAAAGAAAGGTTAAAAAAAATAACATATAATGTTTGGTCTATTTTCTATTTGAATAGAAATTATTATCTATCACAAGTATTTAATATATTATTGACGACAACACGTGTAATAATTATAATTTAAAGATATATCTAAAACTCTCAAAAAGAGCATTCCAACTTCCAAACAATGTGAGACTTTCTTTTCTACTATAAACTCTACTTGTTTAGAGTGACACTTTAGTCGCACGTTATTAATATTCCAACTCAAAAAGAATGTATTTTTATATAAATAGTTACATGCCATTAATAGTTTTAAATGAACATAGGCTAAAGAGTATTATATTCTTAGGCCTAATTTATAATTTAAGTTTAAAGTTTTATTTTAAATTAAAAATTTTGTTTCTTTATTTTTTTTTTTTTTTAGAATATGAGACCAGTGCGAGCCATTCCGAATTGCTTTTTACTCTTAAAATAAAATTATATTCTATCAAAAAACTTCAATTACATATATCTTATCACTAACACATATATAAACAATAATATTTGAAATCAATTATTTGACTCCATAAAATAAGAATATGTTATCCTAAAATGAGACATAAATTTTAATTCGTTATTTACTTTTAGTTAACATACTATCAATTATATAAATCATTAATTAACTAAGTAATAAAAGTAGATTAATTATTAAGACAAAAGAAAAAAAATTAATTAGTAAGATAAAGGAAAAAAAATGAATGCTCATAATCCTAGAGGCTAAAACCTAAAAACTATCTTATTTGTAGCTGTATACACACACAATAATCAAATATGATATGACTATTCTAATTTCATATTTATGAATAATACATATCTAAATAAAGAATTTTAAAAAATATTAATATTTTAATAAAATAATTAAAACAAAGAAAATGATATGTTTGGTTTTTTTTTTTTTTTAATATGCAAAACATTTTGGTTCAATTCAGAGTCCCAAACTAAACCACGAATTGAATTGTTTTGAAAAAGAACCAAAACTTTGATGGGGTTCGGTTCAGTTGCTTTTTCTGCACAATTCTAGTTAAAGGCACCTACAAATTAAATTAGATGTTATAGAGTACTAATTGGTAGAATTGGTAAGTTGAAGATATCATATGTGATTTTTTAGCTTTATATGTTGATTCAATTTGATATTTGAGATGTCAATTAGTAGATAAAACAAGGATTTAGCATAAGTGAAGTTAAATTATCATAATGAATTGCTACTGAATAATAATTCATATCTCCATACTCATAAATTATCATTCAAGATTATTTCCAATTTCTCTCACAAGTACCTCTATTTTAAATATATCACATATACAATTACTATCTCTCCATAATAAAAACAATGGTATTATAATTATTTTACTTTTACTTCATTAATTATTTTGTTTTATTTTTTATATTGAGTGAACATTATAATAATCATTATAATTCTATTAAATTCCTATTAAATTGAAATTTCATTCCCCTCTTATTTCATATGACAAAGTGAGCGAGTCATAAGTATAATGCGTGTTAAAAGGCTAAATTGGTGATTTCCTCATATTCAAGCCTAAAGTATCTATTTCCTTATACGTGTTGAATTGAATCGTTTAGTGAAAGTTTCAAAAATCTCCTTCTTAATGGTATCCCCCTTGACAATGAGAGGACTAATCGATTAGACCAAATGAGTGGTGCCTCGTTGCTCAATAATGGTAGGGTTGGGTAAAGTTGTACCTAGACATTATGATAGTTATGGAATCAACCCAAACTGTTAGTGCTTGGGTCCAAAATCGTGGACTCACTAGATCATGGCCCAATTCATAAACTCAAGACCAATGCTAAATATTTTTAAAATATGAATAAATAAATCTTAATTTTAAATAATATAAATTTTAAACACAGAGTAAGAATTACACAAAAAAGCAATAAATATCTCTATCACGCTCCTAAAAGGGGCCCTAAAGGATTAACCTGTAGTTATCATATTAAGTATGCATCCAAGATATGAGAACCATTTTGCAAGTCAGAGATTGCAAAACTCTACTTAATATTGCTACACAAGTTTTAATTGTATAAAAACATTTTTATATTTAAGGAAATATGGATTTCCATAGTCCACCAAAATCGTAGAGAATCGGTATCTCCTAGTAAATAGTGAAATAATATAGATATTTACATAGTACAAACTTTCAAACAACATATTACTAATATAAGTCTAAGCATGTCTTATAAATTACAAAACTCCAAACTTAAATATAAAACACAAAATTTTAGATTCTTAGTCCATCCTCAAATCTTTAAGGACTTCATAAGGAAGATCCTCTCTCTCTCTTTACACATCCTTAGTCCGTTCTCGGCTTGAGCTATTCCTGCACAAGAACTACAGAGGTGTGAGCTAATCCATAGCTCAGTGAATAACAATGACCAAACCACATAACAAACGAATGCCAAATGATTGTTATTAACAAACATATGCAATGCAATACTCAATCATATGACAGGTACAATCTGGATGACTGAAATCCAAACTAATAGAGATTTACGGCCTCTATTTAGGGTTGAAGAACTAGCTCAAGTCATTCACATCCAAGAGAAACTGAGAACTAAGGAAGGGGATATTTTCTCAACTCCTTGTCATATACATATATTTATTACTAATATATCCTCGAATTTCTCCTTAAAAATAACTAAAGAGGGAGGATTTCTTTTGAAATTCTTTATTTATTTATATATATATCATCAACATAGCCTCCACTTCATATTAAAACCTCAGAGACTCCTTAAGTATTAATCCCTAAAGTCGACTCCAACATGGGCGATGTCCTTCGGTGCGTGCTTAGTTCTCATGAAGCCGAAAATTCTATAGTAGTCTTAACCAGATTCACCGGACTCTCAAAAGCACTACTACAGAATCGGAATATTAATACGTGACATGAATACCATGCTAATACAAGTATGTTGTCGTGCAATGCATGATTGTTTAATTAAATGATCAAATAGTATTGCGTCCGTTTATTTCGGTAACTAATCAATTAAAAAACACTCATCAATAATAAGCACCCAATTATTATAAATCATGTGTAATCACTTTATTTTAATGATTTATTAAACAATAAAATTACCAACCAGTATACGAATACCCAATCCCCATACATATTCAATTATGTTTATTTTAATTTAGTGCAACCACATTGCAAGCACAAATAATGTGATAAGGTCAATATTACCCACCTGTCATCCAAGTTAAGCCATAGAAATTTTCTAGAAAATCCATAGATTATTTGATTCTGATTGTGAAAAGGAAATATTACACACTCAAAGTCTTTCTTAATACACACATTATCAAATTTTAGTATGTAAATTCATTTTTAGTTCATTAGTCTACACTTGATTGAACTAGAGACATATACTATAAACTTGTTTTAGTAAATATATATTTGAAACAATATATTCCCTTTATTATATATGAAGACTAACATACTACAATTACATTTAATTCATTTACAAGTTTAAAATCTATTAACTTAACTTAGGCAAATTGATTAAACTTAATCAATCTAATTTATTTTAGTTTAGTGAAGTTCACTAGGTCAAGTTGAGCATAGATATATTACTAATTCATTTTATATCTAAGATTCATGTTAACTTAAGTCCATGTTAACTTAATGTCAGCTAATTTGATTAAAATTAATCATTTTAACTCAAAAAAATTCATTAGGCTATGTTGAGCTTAGGTTGATTAACTAAGTTCATTTTATATCTAAGTGTTCTAAACTTATATTATAGTAATCCTAGTTCATTGATCTTTAAGAAATTATAAAGAACTAAGCTCAACTACCTTCACTTAACTAGTAAGATAGGTATTTAAGTTGATTTGAATACGTTACATTTTGAAACAATTAACATTTAGGCATTGATACTTTTGGAAATTAAAAGACAAGGAGTTCGAGTTGAAAATTTATAGGAATGACGAGGCAATCTCGTTTATTGAAAAAGATAATTAAAGTAAATAGAAAAATAGAGAGGGATAGGATTCCAAATTAAAGAATTTGATTCATTTAAATAAGCAATCGAAACAATTAGGTAAATGGAAAGGAATTTTTGAAATCTCAATTTCTATTAAATTTATTTATTAAATTGATTATGTTTATCTACATAATTATACTCTATAACTTAATTTACTTGATTTAATTCAAGTTATCTAAGTTTCATTTCTAACTTAAATTCACATACAAATAAATAAATCATTCACATTTTACACTATTTAATCAAAATAAACTAAAACTTGGGGTATTACACTCTTGCCCCCTTCAAAAAATTTCGTCCTCAAAATTTGTTTGGCCATTTGTTGGTAGAAGACATCTCTTATAGAATTTAAACTCTATTATTTAGAATCATGTAATCTTTTTAAAATTTGCTCTCTCATCATGTTTTTACGAAGCTAATTTGATTTTTTTTTCAAATTTTATTATTACTTTTCACTTGTAAAACATTTTCAAATAATTTGCTAAGCATTTATATTTATCAAGATTACTTGTTAGCATATGTGATTACATTGTTTTACTGTTTTATCATATTTGTTTTGATATTTCTTATCATTTTCTTCTTCATAAATCGAAATACCTCAAACATTTATCTAAGTTAGAAATGGAGTTTAAATAGATAAAATGAATCAAATGAATTATAGGATATAAATAGATAAATTGACCTAATTAGATTAGTAATTAATTAAGTTGAAATTTGAGATTTTTAATTCCTAAGCCCTAAACCTGTTGTTTAAATGTTTAGTGGATTCTTAAACCCTTAAACTTTAGCCTATCATTCATTAATCTTCATAAAATTTGAGTTCATCTGCTTGTATAAATATATCAAATTTTAAACTTGAACTCAAATTAAATATCATTTTGATTTAAATTAAATTCCTAAATTAAGTTCTCATTTTAAGTTCTTAATTTCTAACCTATTGATTCTGAAATCATCTTCTACATATTTATAGAAGTAAAGATATTGATCTGAAAGTTTTAAACATAATACCTTTATTCTAAAATATCCTAAATTATGTTTATCCTTTCCTTTTCCTTTTATTCTTCCCTACCTTCTTTTTCTTTTGCCTTTTTCTTTCTCTCTCTTTTCCTTCACTCTCCTGTATCTTCTCCCTCTTCTTCTTCTTTCCTTTTTCTTTCTCTCTCTCAAATTTATCTCCATAAATCTTAATTTGAAGAAGAGAAAAAGAGAAATCAAGTAGTAGATGAGACAGGAGAAGAGGAAATTAAACTTAGAAGTAAGCCAACAACAAGAAAAAGAAGAAGAAGAAGAAGTGTGAAGAAGAAGAAGAGTGCATGTGATTGCAAAAAAGAGATAAGTTTTGCTTTTTCCTTTGTTTTAATTATTGTTTTTGTTTGTATGTGTTGGTTTGATGCTTGATACATGTTGGATTGATGAAGAAGATGATGAATAGTGAATATGGGGTTTGATGGAATGGTTTGGAGGTGTTTGACATTATTGTATGAGAATATAAGTGTTAAAAGTATGAAAACTAGTTTGTATGATGTTTAAATGATGCTTTGATGGAAGTAAAATGTGTAAAAGTTGGTAAAAAGATGTAAAAGAAACAAAGCAAATTCATGACAGGGATTGCAGGGGCAACATGTGCATGCACGAAGTCATATAGAGTGTATTGAGGATAAATTTTCGCTTCTTGACAAAATTTTGGGGTTTACATGGGTGTGCAAGAGCCCATGCTAAGTTTTGCAAGGGAAAAACTCGAGTCTGGACATTTTTTTAAGGTCAGCACAGCTTCAAACATGGTCGTGCAGCTTTCCCTACTTCATAGTCTAACCGCAATTTGATCATAACTTTTTCATCCAAACTTAGGTTGAGGTGATTCAGAAGATTACAAAAAGCTTACTTTCATGTTTTAAGGCGTTTCAAATTCTAAAAGTATGGTGGCCTAAATTTATTTGTTTCAAGTTGTTTTATATTCAAACAACGTTGAAAACTTGTTTTATTAGTTAAGTGTATGTAATAAAGTATAAAATCAATCTTTTTGAGATAAAATAAAATAGATAAATGATATTTAATGTGTTATGTTTGTTGAATGATATAATTAAGCATGAGTTAAGTGGATTTATAGATTTAATAAATGATTCGATTAAATATAGAATTAGATATAAAATGAACCTAGTTAGAATCTAAGTTCAACTTGGCTTAATAAACTTAAATAAGCTAAAAGGATTAGATTGATTAAGTTTAGTTATCTTCGCTCGGTGATTGAATCAAATGATTTAAATTTAAACAATTTAGCTAATATTAAGTTCAAATGAGTTAATAGTAAATAATTGGTTTAAGTTAATAGAATAGGATTAACCAAGAATTATATGGGGAATATGTTGTTTCAAATATGTGTTTGCTTAGGAAATGATTGTTTTTTAATATGAATGCTTTGTTGATGCTTTTGTAATAAAATAATCAAATTGAAAAGAAATACTTTGATAGATAAATGAGAACTGTTCGTATTTTGACGGAGCAATCTTCACTGTCATAGCAGGGTTTCTATTTAGTGTCTGATCAAATAGAGTAATAAAATAAGTTTGAGATAAGTGAATATTTAATTAGATTTCTTATATGAGTTTAACTCTTGAATCAATAGATATGAATACATGATCTATGTTCTAAGTTGGCTTCTGATTTACCTTATGAGCCTGTTTGGATTTCAAATATAAGGTACGCAATAACATGCATGATGATTGTTAGGATAGGCATCTAAAATGGATTAATAACTTAAAGACAGTCTAAGTATTGAGTGTTGTTTTGTGCGCGTGTCGTTGAATTCGATTCGAGGAGCGCAACCTTATCCAATTGGACAAGGTAGTTTAGGTACTCAGGCCACCCCCATCATGGTGCCATGACATTTGTAGGTAGTTCGGTGAGTAGCCGATAGGGAAAATGGTATTGATGTAACGTCTATCTTGATCGATGAGAAGTAATATATTGGGGCTCACGTTTATGGCACCAGTTGAACCCTTGTATATTATAGACTGAGATGGGTAGAGTACGTGTAACGACTATAAACTCTAGATGAGGCTTCTATTCCTTTTCTATTATATCACCTAGAAGATATAAGTACTCAGACTATCTATATCAACCCTCTGAGCATCGTATGATTACTCAAGATCCCCAGATTCCCAATGGCTTATTTCAAAGTGTGAGTGTAGCCATGATGTTTGATTTACTTCAAATGAAAGATAATAAATTGATGTTTGTTGCATTGCATTTAGCTAAGCTTATGTGCCATTCCGCATGTGTCTGTGTTATTGTGTACTGAGCTTCGACTCATTATTGTTGTTGTTATTCTTTTTTGAAGTATCGTGTTGATGAAGAAGACGATGTTGATGTTGATGATATTGTTGTTGTTGATGATGATTGATGGTGATGATGATAGGTTAATGATTGGATGCTGATGATGTTGATTTTGATGAAGATGATGATGATTTGGGTGATGATGATGTTGTCTCGGGTTTTGACCGATGAATTGAGAAGAGTTTGTTGGAGAGTGAAGTAGGTTAGGATCATGGTTGGATTTTGATTTTGACTTTGATTTTGTTTTGTCTTGTCATAAGAGCTAGATTTATTTTTGAAAATGTATTTTATTTTCTTTAAGGGCTAGTTGTGAAGCTTATATGTTTGTAATAATCTTTTAAAGCTCTGTTTTTGTAAAAATTTTATTTTATCGCTGCCAAATCCAATTATCTTGAAAATCTAATTAAATGATTTCGGTAATCTAAAACTAGCTAGCAATGTTCAAAATAAACATATCATTTTAGGAAACCTAAGCATATAATGCATAAAGTATTATATATGGCAGTAATGCCTTAATTAAATTTAGGACATTATAAAAATTATATTGAAGTTTTTCGTCATTTAGATATAATACCTCCTCTTTATAAACATTTATTTATATCTTAATTTCATATTTGGAAAATTTCAATGTTTTTTTTTTTTTTAACTTTACACAACTAACATTTCATGTAATATAGCATATATAAAATAGTAGGAACTAGTTTAGCAATTTCAACCTTCGCTTACTCGATTTTGAAGGAGACTTAAACTTAAACTTGACAAAAACTATAGACGGCTAACAACTTGACTCAACTTAACTTGAGTCGACTTTTACTTGAAAAGACACATGACAACTTCATACTAACCGACACAACACAACAACTCAACAATTGAAGATTGTAAATTCGTTATTCCATCCCCATCTGCATATATATAAAAATGTGCATAAGAATCATACAATAGTTATAATTCCTTGATTATTAATCATATTATGTTTTGCAACTTTTATTAACACTTATAACTTACAAGATTAAAATAAATATTTTTCATGTTCATCATTTGTGCTTATATTGGTTTTTGATATCTCTTCTTAGTGTTATTATCTTGATAATATCGAACAATTGCCAATTTTAATATCTTAGTTTCACAAATAATCTTAAGTTTTATATGTTTTACCATTGAAATTTCATTTTAATGATGCATATGGAAAATTAATTTCATTTTGAATTTCACTTTATGTATGATATAAGGTGACAACTATGAGTCATTATATTTAAGTTATGAGTTAAATCTTTTGCAATATGATTATGTTTTACCATTGTATATATGTGTGTGTGTGTGTGTGTGGAATCAGTGATATAGAGATATCTATTCACCGCTTAATGCTTCGAATCTTAATTTCTATTTTGGTACAATATTGTTTTTGACAATTTTTCATATATATTCTTTCTTTTGAGACCTTTGAAATAATTTTCAATTATTCATTTTGTCATTGTATCACCATTGAGTAATGCCACGTATAATACCTTAAGTATTACATGCATAGTGAAATACCCCAAACCTTCACCTAGTTAATTTAGAGACGGTTTAATTGAATTATATAATGGATAATTAATATTGAACATAGCTAGATAATTTTTAAAATAATATATATATATAATAAAATAAAATAAGTAGACAATAGAGAAAGGAATATATAATTTGATATAATTAAACTAGTAAATAGATTTGAATTGAAATTGAGATTTGAAATATTTTACAAAATCATCTATTTTCCTTAATAACTTTTCTTAATAAATAAAACTATCCAATTTTAATTCAATTCATCATTTTAAACTCCTTTATCCCAAATTCAAATTCCTAAATCTCATATTTTTTATGTTTTAAAAACTCTTAAGCCCTTAGATTTTAGTTATCTTTCATTTTGTAAAATCTTTATAAATTTAAATCAATTACTTATTTAAAAATATCAGTTTTAAACACAAACCCTAATTAAAATTAGATTTTCACAAATTATATTTTTGAAATTTGTTTTATATCAAGTTATAAATTTCTAATATATATGTTCTCAAATTATTTTCTAATTACTTTCAGAAATAAAAATAATTATCTGAAAATTTTAAACTAAAACCTTTACCCATAATCACCCTAAAATATCTATTAGTTCCTATCCCTGTTTCCTTTTATTTTCCTTTGATTTTCTACCCTCCCTTTCTTATCCATTCTACTTTTTCATTTCTTCTTTTTCTCTTCTTGTTCTTCTTTTTTTATCTTCCTTTTTCCTCAATCCATTACCTCAAATCTATATCTCAACAAGACCAAAGAAGAAATCAAAGTTAGGAAACAAAGTAAAAGATAGAAAGCAAGATGGAAGTGGGAAAATCAAGTTAGATGAAGCTATATAAACTAAGGAGAAGAAATAGTAAAAAGATCAATTTCATGTGTGCCAAAAAGATAAGTTTTGCTTTTGCCCTTGCTTAGTTATTGTTTATATATATAATGCATTGAGGTTAGATACAACTTGGGTTTGTGGTGAAATTGATAAAGGATAGATATTAGGGTTATGCATGAATGGAAAAGAGTTTGACGAAGTGGGTTGATGATGTAGGATGATAAAAATATGTCTAGAAAGGTTGTGAATATGATTTTGATCTTGTATGCTGCTGTAAGGACGATTTAGTTGATGTATGTGATGAACAAGTAGTTAAAATAGGGTAAAAAGATAAGGAAACCGTAAATAAGATCCCTTATTCATCAGGGCATGATGTAGCCCGTGATCTTCTTGGATCATGAATTTTAGAGTGTAGAGCCTAGATCGTGGCCGTGATAGAGGGGGTTATCTCATCAGGTCAAAATTTTCTAGCGCGATATTATTTTGTAATTTAATCATAACTTTTTCATTCAAACTCGAATTAAGGTGATTCAAAATGCTTTAGAAATCTTAAAAAGAGATCTACAACTTTTATGTTTTAAATTTTTGCAAATCAAGGCCTAAATTTTGATTGATTCCAGCTACTACATATTCCAAACAAAGTTAAAACTTGTTTTACTAGATAAAAGTGTGTAGTTAAGTATAAAATGAATTTTTGAGCTAAAATGAGATAGATAAATGATATTTGATGTGTTATACTTGTTGAATGATATAATTAAGCATGAGTTTAGTAAATTTATAGATTTACTAGATAATTTGACTATATATAGAGTTGGATATAGAATAAACTTAGTTAATAATCTAAGTCCAACTTGGCTTAATGAACTTGAATGAACTAAAATAAATTAGATTGATTAAGTATAATTATTTTGACTAAGATTAAGCTAAAATAGACTTAAGTTAATATGAATCTTAGTTATAAATGAATTAGTTAATAATTTTAGTATAACTTGACTAAATAGGCTTGAATAAGTTAAAATAGATTAGATTGATTAAGTTTGATTAACTTAGCTTAGTTATTGGATTAAATGATTAACTCTAATGAAACTAGCTAGGATTAAGTTAAAATGAGTTAATAGTTAATAATTGACTTAAGTTAATGGGTTAGGATAAACCATAGATAACATGGGGGATTTGCTTGGTAAATATATGTTTTTAGAATATGAATGATGTGATTATGCTTTCGTGATAAATGACTATAATCAAAGTGAAAAGAAATATTTGACAAACAAAGGAGAACTGTCCGTATTTTGGCGAGGCGATCTTCATAACCATAGTGAGGTTCCAAATTGGTGTTTGATCAAATAGGAAAATAAAATAAGTTTGATATAAATGGATAATTAGTCTAGTTTCTTATGTGAGCTTAATTCTTGAATCTACAGATATAAATACATTATTTATCTTCTAGGTTGGTTTCTCATTTTCCATATGAGCCTGTTTGGATTTCATATAAAAGGTACGTAGTAACTTGAGTAATGATTGTTAGGATAGGCATCCTAAAATAAATTAAAACTTAAATTTGGCTTAATAATTGATGAGTGTTGGTTGTGCCTATGCCGTTGCATCCGGTCCATGAAGCGGCAACCTTGTCCGAGTTGCCACTATAGTTTTGGCGCTTAGGCGACTAGTTATGATGTAATGACCTCTCTTAATGGCTCGATGAGTAATTGATAGGGAGTATTGTATCGTTGTAATATTTGTTTATTCTTAAAAGGATATAATATGATTTAGTTCGCGCTTATGGGGACAATTGAACTAGGTGATATTATTAATTAAGTTAAGTAGAGTTGATGACGACTGTTAACCTATATGAGATTACTTTTCTTTATAGGTTATATTGGAGATATAAGTATTCCGGTTGCCTATGTCAACTCCTTAAGTAGCTATTACTCAGGACCCTTAGATTATTGCCCTAGGGTAGTTATCTACGGAGGCTATCGACACGCTCCCCATTGTTGCGATAGTAGGCCAGGGATGGAAAATGGTTTTCCTAGACTGTTCCAGAGTGTGAGTGCCAGTATTGATTTATTAACTTTAAATTAAAGATAATAACTTTTTGTTTGTGCATTACATTTAGTTAAACCTATGTGTCATTCCATATGTGATTGTATTATTGTGTACTGAGCTTTGGCTTATTATTGCTGTTGTTATTTTTTCCAGTATTTTGATGATGATGATGAGATCTTGATGTCGATGATGGGCTGATGATGATTTTTGATGATCTTGAAGTTGTTAGATGATGATTGATGTGATGATGCTTGACCCGGGTTTTGGGTGATGTTGGATGAGTAAAGTGAGTTAGGATCCAAGATTTCATTTGTATTTGTTTTTGTTTTGTTTCAAGAGCTGGATTTATATTTTAAGTTGTAATATTCTTTTAAAAGACTTGATGAAGCTTATGTTTTGTAAAAGAAGCTTTTAAAGTTCTGTATACCATCAAAAAGGGTATATGAGATACTAATGGTATATTTTGTTTAATGGATGTGAGTCTACTCATAAGAGTAGATAATAAAATGTTTTGTAAAGTTTATTTTGTAAATTATAAATCTAGTGATTTCTAGAACTTAATTTAATGATTTTATAATTTAAAAGCAAGTAGTAAGTGTTCATAATAAACATATCATTCTAGAAAGTCTTTGCATGTAATACATAAAGTATTATATGTGGTATTAATACCTTAATTAAATTTAGGGCATTACACACAGCTTCCTTAAAACGATATGTTTATGTCGAACATTCGCTACTCAATTTTATATTCTAAATCATTTTTTTAGATTTTGGAAACAACTGGATTCATAAAGATAAATAAAACCTTTCATAAAAATTTCGGTATTTACTTTCATAAGTAGACAATCTTTCTCATAAACAAACCATATTATCATATATTCTATAGTAAAAAATACATCATGATGGTAACAAAGCTTAAGAGCTTAAATTACAAAACTTGGGCTCCACCAAGCCCTTTTCAAAAGAATATTAAGCTTAAAATATAAATCAAGTTCTTAAAATAAAAACAAAGTATAATCCAAAATCCTAATTCATCTTATATTTCCAGGATCGCCCTTCACCAAGAAATCATCATCGACGTCATCATCAATCATTAATGCAACACTTGAAAAAAGGACAACAACAACAACCATGAGCCAAAGCTCAGTACATAGTAACACAGACAAACATGAAATGGCACACAAGCCTAGCTACATGCAATGTAACAAACAACAACTTATTATCTTTTATTTTAATAAAGCAAGCAACATGAGAGCACTTATACTCTAGAATAAGCTCTAGGAATCTGGGGGTCCTGAGTAATAGTAGCTACTGGAGGGTTGATATAAGCAGTTCGAATAACTGTATCTTTATATCTAACCGAAAAGAGGAAAATAGCCTCATCTAGGGTTCATAGCCATTGCTCACTTTTTACTTATCTCAGTCCATAATATCACTTAGTTCAATCGATCCCATAAACATGAACTAAATCATTTTACTTCACCCCACGCTTAAGCAAACATTACGCTGATACCATTTGCCCCATAAGCTACCGACTAAGCCACTTATAAATATCATTATATCATGACGAGAGTGGTTTAAGCGCCTAAACTACCGTGCCTTGCTTGGGATAAGGTTGCCATTCCCCATATCGAATTCAACGACACAAACACAAGCAACACTCAATTATAAAAGGCCATCTTTAAGTTTTAATCTATAAAAATGCCTATCCTAATAATCATCACTTAAGTTACTGCGTATTTTTCATATTTAAAATCCAAACAGAGTCTCAAAAGCCATTTCAGAAGATATATCGAGATATCCATATATGTTCAAGAATTAAACTCATATAAGCATTTAAACTAATTATTCTTTTACATCAAACTTTATTAAGATCCTATTTGAACATACACTAAATAGGAACCGCCATGATTGCAAAGATTGCCCTGACAAGATATGGATAGTTCTCCTACTGTCTGTCAAAGATTTTTTCTCTTTTTTTATAGTATTTTATTACAAAAACATCATCACATAATCCGTATTCGAAAATACATCATTTTCCAAGCAAACACACATTTGAAACAACATATTTCCCATGTTATTTATGGTTTATTCTAATATGTTAATCTAAGCTAATTCTAAGTTAAACCTATTTTATCTTAATCTTAACCAAGTTGATTAAAATTAATCAATCTAATTCATTTTAACTCATTCAAGTCAATTTAGTCAAATTGAACTTAGGTTTATTAGCTAAGTTCATTTTATACTTAACTACATACACTTAACTAGTAAACACAAGTTTTCAAGTTAATAAATAAAATTAGACCTTGATAATTTTATAATTTCAAAAACTTAAAACATGAAAGTTGTAGAGCTCTTTTTAATTTTCGTAGCATTTTGAATCACCTCAATCCGAGTACGGATGAAAAAGTTATGGTCAAATTACAAAACAATATCATTGCGACTCGAGGCTAGTAAAGGCCCTTGTATGCCCGCCAGGGGCCTGTAAAGGCCTTGTATGCATGTACACCATGAAAATGTCCCGACCTAAGCCCTGTAAGAGTCGTTGCATTCCCGTATAAGACATATTTTAAGGGGTTGCGAAATCTCCTTTTTGCAAACTTCGTTTTATCAAATTTTTACACTACCTACATCAACTAAAACACTATAAAAGCAACATATAATCCATCACACTCACTTAACAACACCAAATACACATGAACTCCACATCCCCAACATCATACAACTCCCATAACTTTATATCATATTTGAACATTTCATAAACTTTATCAATTCATTCATCTATCAATTTTATTACAAACCCTACTTCTTTCTAATTCTAATACATCATGTATAAGCATACAGAACCATCAAAATAACGAAAATAACAAAACTTACATGTTTAGTTAATTTAACTAACTTGATCTTCTCTACTACGCCTCCTTTCTATTTAATGAAGCTTCTATATGCATATATTCTATCTTCTACTTTCTTTTCTAACATTAATTTATCCTATGATCTCTTTGAAGTATGAGATTTAGGTTTGAATCTTTAAAGAAAGAAAAGAGAGAAGAAGGAGAAAAGAAATGGTAAAGGAAAAAGAAGAAGCAAAAAATAGCAAAGGAAAAAGGGAGAAAAGGATAAGGATTAGGAAATTAAAGATATTTTTTAGAATAGGGTATTAGATTTAAATATTTATGATAATTATATTAAGTATCAAAACTAATTAGAAAATGATGTGAGAATCTTTATAATAATAATTTATGTCTTGATTTGCAAATCTAGTTTAAGAATCCAATTTATCGAAAATTGACATTTAGTTTGGGTTTGGCTTAAAATCTAATATCTTTAAACAAGCAGTTGATTTCAAAAATTATAGATTTAAGAAAATGAAAGTTAACAAAGATTCAAGGATCGTCTAAGAGTTTGCAAAACATTTAAAATATTTGTTTTAAGATTTAGGAATTGAAATTGAAGAAAAAGAGTCTCAATAAAAATTTGAAGTAATTGAAAAGTTTAATTTGTAAAGAAAAGTCATTGAAACGAATGGATGATTTAAAAGAATATTTTAAATCTCAAATTTCAATTTGATCTATGTACTCATTTTAATTATGCCAAGTTATCTAATCATACCTCATTATTCATTTTACTTGAACTGTTTAAACTATCTAATTCCAATTTTAACTTAAGTAAATATTTGGGGTATTTCATTCTTTCCCCCTTCAAAGAATTGCATCCTCAAAATTCACTTGACTATCCATTTTTTAAAAATTATTTAAGATGTGTATTTATTTATATACAAATACATCCAAATTTAATTATAATGTTAACAATTTGAGACTACAAAATACTCATAAGGCTGAAAAAAAAAAATAAGAGATAAAAAGTAGTTCCATATAGTTTAAGAAAGGGACTTTACTTTTGATGGATTTTTTTTTTTATTTGGCCAATGCTTTTGATAGAAGTTTATATAAACCAAATAATTTATTTGTTTTGTTGTTATATTATAAATAGGTAAAAAATATTATTATTAAAAAAACATATTAAACACTAAAAGTTATATATTTAATATTAGTTTTTTATTCTTGTCTCTGATTATCTCTCTCTTTTTTCCTTTTTTTATTTTTTTTTTAAGGAGGAACTGGCCAAAACCATATGTTTCTATTGGTTTAGGTTGAGTATGATGGTTTTAGGCGGGCAACTGGCTAGGACATTGATGATTAGTGATTCCTAGCTAGTTAAGATTCACCAAGTCAAGCCGATTTCCAGTTGATAATCTTTAATTACAATTGGGGGTCGGGTGACTAATCTAATACTCTTTAAAAACACATTTATTTGATGTATTATAAAACAAGACATTAAATCTTGTAAATAGATAATAAATTTTTACCATTCATATAAGATAGTTTAAGCAATAAAAGTTATATATTTAATATTATATTTTTCCTCTCTCTCTCTCTCTCTCTCTTAAGGAGCAACGGACTAAAATCAATGGCACTTGTTTAGGAGGGTAAATCCAAGAATGTAACCAACTAAGGGTTAGATAACCAGTGGTTTTCACCTAGAGAATCTCCAAGCTAAGCTGAATTTCTAATTCAAAAAACCGCTCGTAGCAATTTAAGGTTGGTTCCAACCAACCCATGTCTATACCTAACTATACCCTATTTTGCAATACCAGTAGTAACCATCCTTTGCATAAAGACCATAAATTGGTTAAAAGTCTTTGTAACGTCTTGCATAACTTGCACCATTTACATGACATCTAAGGGATTCTCCATCATTAGGTGGCTTAGGCTAACATACTTAAGCAGCAAAGGCAAGTATCGCTCAATAGGTTCAATGCCGATTTGCTATTATTAAGAGGCAACATCAAATATATTAGAGGTCATTTTTTCTAGTGGTGCTACTACAAAGCCATTGACTCTCAATGTCTCCAATGGAGTCATCAGGAGGTAGATGTGGCATTCTAGTTGTCATGTAAATGCTACATAAATCTTGTGTTGCACATGAACTTAGAAGATTAACATGTAGATGACACTTAGGGAAAGAACATAAAAAAAAATAGCATAGAGGAGAAATAGATGGTCTAATTGGATCAAACACACTTATGATAAGTAAAAAAACTTATAAAATATAAACCCTACTATGTGTAGTCAATTATAGACCCGTTCTTCATTTGAGGTTTATTAGATCTTCGAGAGTAGAGATTTCATAGCTTGACACTATTTCTTTGATCTCTAATATTTCTAAAAGTTCTTAAACGAAGGGACATGATCAAGTATCTAAAAGCTCAAGTATGATGGCATATTCCAAATCACACGGCAATCAACAAACAAGTTTAAGCTTACCTATTAAGAGCCATCTAAATGATCATGCTCTAGGCTCAAAGTTAAATGCTTGCTTTATTGAGTTTAAGCCTATTCAAAAAAGGTCAGGAGCCAACAAATCCAACAGTCTTCGTTTTGAATTCATCAAGCTTAATTTCCATATACTATTCCAGTATATGAATTTGATATTTAATTTAAGAAGTCAAGCCTAAATAAATTATAGATTTAACCCAAAATTCTATCATTCGGCCTCTAAATATAGGAGAATTCAAACTACGAAAGGGTCTCCACCTTTAGGGCCGATTGCTTTTCTCACCCTATTCTCTTATCCAATCGTAAATTCATAAATTGAAAAAACAAATTAAAATATACTAAAAGGATTTAAATCCCATATGGTTCCTCATTCCTTCGGCTGGACGATTGACCTGTCGCGGCAACTATGGTCATGAATGTCAACTTATAAAATAACTCCACTTAGCGTTGCTATAATAAAATAAAAGGACTTTTGGCACTGAGGGAAGCTGTTTTTAATCCTGATCGTGTAGGATAGCATTTCCCTATGTTCTGATTAGTTCAAATAAGTGATTAGTCGTTGCACTATATATAAATTTTGCTTACTTCTTAAAACATTAATTCTTTAAATTTAATCGCCTGATGTAGCCTATCTTAATAGCCCCGTTAGATGATTTATAGAAATAAAAAATAAAAAATAAGGAAACAATCACTCTTATTATGAAAATGATCAAGTCAATTGGTAGGGCGCCGGTCCATGACCCCAGTGGTCATGAAATTGAATCTTGCTGCAGGCAAAGGTGTCTCCTTTTTACCTGAGATCATTAATCAATCCTTATCAATATTACGATACTGCCGGTAGATCACATATCCCGTCCATCTAAAGGTATGGTATTATCCTAATCGATCTCCTCACCATGAATGGGAGAATGGTCTTTGGGTCTCCTATGATGGTGATCCGAGTTGAAGCCATTGCAAAATTTTTGAAAAGCAAAAGAAAAATGAAAATGCTAAAAGAGGACCAAAAAAAAGAAAAATGTCTAATGATAATGAGAACCATCTCATCATTAACTCAACTATTGATGCCTATAATGATAATTTGGCAGATACTAAATTTTAAGGGCAAAAGTGGGTTAAGAATGGATAAGATATGAAGATATACTCTTGTAAGGTACATAATATGAAGTTTTGTATCCAAAACTTATCTTATAGTACTTTATATTCACAGTCTATTCTATAACATATGAAACCCACACTGTATAAGATATCCTGTGGGACTTATAATTTTTTTTTTTAATTTCAAGTTTATTATAATATATCAATTTATTATTTATGTAATATGTAAAACTGTTATATTTTTATATGTTTATTATAAAAAAAAAGGCTTTCCAAAAGAAACTTTAAAATGTATTTTTTTAATTTATAAATACTACAAGAATTATTCATGTTTTAAAGTTGAAATCCATTACAAACACTTACAAAACCTAGATGCAAGATTTCAATAAAATTGTAAAACAATTAGCAAATTCTAAAGCCAAAAACTTTAAAAGCACTTATGTATTGATTATCCACAAAAGATAAATAACACTTCTATATATATAAAAGCTTAAATGCATACAATCGAAGCTCTACCAAATTAAAGGTCAGAACTACAATCGAAGTTTTGTATAAAAAATTTTAAAGAGTTGTCCATAAATGATAATCTTAAATAAAGTGATCACAAAATAAAAAATTGGGTACTATTATTTATTCCTTGTTTATTTACATTATTTTATAATTTAATAGAGTACAATTATGAGATTACATCTATACCGTATCATGTGAAAGCATATTTTAGAAAAATCATATATGTACTATACTCTATGACCTATAATAATACTTATCCAAACCCTATCTGATCCACAATACCTTATTAGAACTTATCTATTTAACAAGAACATACCTGCTTACCCTTAATATATTTATATTGTGACATCAATATCTAACCTAAAGGTCGGTATCGAATCCAAACCAAAATTGAAACAGGATGGGGCGATTTCGATCCAGGTCTAGAACCGAGGAACTGCCCAAAATATTTTTTAACCTCATATATGTGTCGAGGAACTTAAATTTATTAGCTGCAGCTCGTTCGGACTTTGGTGTCTGTTTAGTTCTAATGTTATATGGCTCAATGGCTTTTTGTATCCATCAAACATGATAATGTAGAGTGGAAGGGGAAAAAAAAGCAAAAAAACTATAGTTTCTTTTTAGGTAGATAATCAATGGAAGAAGATACGTATAAATTAAGAAATTTTTACGGGCCGTAAAAGCTCAATGGTGTTTGTTTATGTTTGTTTAAGAAATCTATGTTTATAATAAAATGGGGAAGGATATACAAGGTATCATCGAAAAGATGATGCATTAGAAAAACTAGAAAATAAGCTACATGGCTTTATCGGGTGGTTCATATCATCTTCAGGTTCCCCCAAAAATCCATGTTGCCCGGAGTTTAAAAACTCTCATGATGTATGACTGACTAAAGATTTAATAATATTGATTGTTGCATTTTGCATTTAGCTTAAGCATGTGTGAATTACTTTGCATTTGTATTCGTTACTTGTGTACTAGGCCTTTGGCTCATATTTTAACCATTTCAGGTGATGAATCCGACGAGTTTTACATGAGTATGGGGTATGGAACCAATTTCGAGCAATTTCTTAATGATTTGAAGGACTAAAGATGACCTTAGACTTGATGGAATCCATATTTTGTAATAGACTAGTTATGATAGCTTTTGTGGTTATATTTAAAATACTAGTTGGATTATATGTATAATTTTGTTAAGGCTTGTAAGAAGCCTTTGATTGTAATGTGTATATATATATGTACGTAGCTATGTTTGACTTGAGTTTATTTCTTTTATGAAATATGTTAATGGTGTAATATGTTTTGCTAAAATTCTTGAAAAACTATGGTTTCTATTATATTAATTATGTGGAATTAGACAAACAATTCCTCAAACACTTCTTTTAGAAAACCTTACATATAATCCTACAAGTTATATGTGGTTGGGGAACTGTTATTGCCTATTTTAATTATAGGGGTGATAGCGGGTCCTTACAATAATGAGCTAATGAATACCCCTCTTTTTGCCACTGGATTTCCCAATCAAATTCGTCATAACATTCATAATAATCAACTTTACGAAGATCCCAATTTCTGATCTACAACGGGTAAATCTATTGGACATACATGAACACATAGTTCACAAGCAATACATTTATCAAATTCAAAATGGATTCGTCCGCGGAAACGCTCCGTTGGAATTAATTTTTCATATGGATAGTGAATAGTACAGGTAAACAATTTGCATGGGGAAGAGGATCAAGTTGGCCCTTGTGAATAGCTTGATGCACTATCTCCCTTCAACCCTTTGAGCGAAATACGGCCCAATGATTTTTTTTTCTATGTTTCATAATACAGTTAACCAATATGTTAACTAATCGATTACGATAAACTGGATCGGATTTTGCAGTTTTTTTCTTCTGTAATACATCGAATCTCTTTAGAAAGAAGATCTTTTGTCTCATGGTAGCCTACTCCAGTCCCCTTACGAAACTTTCGTTATTGGGTTAGCCATACACTTCACATGTTTCTAGCGATTCACATGATATCAATTCAAATAACATTTATTTAACATTGTTTTGCTAACTCAAGTCTATTACTTTTCATTTTATCACTAATCTTTTTTTATATTTATAATAGTTTTTTCCATAATTTCCTTTTCTATTGCCTAGACTCAATTTGATAAGTAGAATCGAATTTAGTAATTAAGGGAATATAGAATTTCCTAATCAGAGTAGAATCTTATTTTGCATTCTAGAAACTATATGTTTGATTCTATAGATTAAAATTCTATAGAAAATCGAGTTCGACTAATTCGAAAACAAAATGGAATTCTCATTTATTTCATTAATTTCAAAGGTATTTGTGCTTGGATGGCTACTCAAGATCAGCTTCATGAAAACCTTATATTCCTTGAGGAGGTTCTATCCCGTGGAAACGCTCTTTAATGGAACTTTAGCTTTAGCTGGTCGTGATCAAGAAACCACCGGTTTCGCTTGGTGGGCCGAAAATGCACAACTTATCAATTTATCCGGTAAACTATTGGGGGTTCATGCCTTCAAACAGAAAAGCTGACATAGATGTTATGGGTTGAATTTTTTTTGTTTCATTCACATCTTAGGTAACAATATATTTCCCAGATATATGTATCTATCTATTCGATTTTGAAATTTCATAAAGGAGCCAAATGAAACCAAAGTTTCATGTTTGGTTTTGAATTAGAGACGTTAAAAATGAGGAATCAACATCAACCATAAACCCTAGCCTTCCAAGCTAACGATGCGGGTTCGATTCCCACTATCCATCCTATCCTCGTCTCTATTTTAAATAGAATAGATTCTATTTCTAGAATTATACTATACATTATTAGATAATTGATTATCTAATTTCTATTTCTTTTTTCTATTTTTTATTGTATTTTCATTTGATTTGGTTTGAATTTAAATAATTCAATAAAATTAAATATATTAAATATGTATAATTAATATAGAATCTGTCTAATTCTAGAAAATATCGAATTAATATTTTTCTTATAGAAAAAAAGAATTTTTTTAAACACTATTTAATCTACTCCACACCATCTAAAAAATTCTCTCACATCGTATTTTTCTTTTTGAGAACAAGAAATAGAAAAATCCAAAAAAATTGGAATAGAATAAAAAAAGCATCCATAGTCTAATGGATAGGACAGAAGTTTCTAAACCTTTGTATAGGTGCAAATCCTATTGGATGCAACGCTATTTTATCTGCTTTTTGAGACTTCTATAGCAAGAAAAATATTGTTATCTAGAATCCTTTGAATGGAATAAAAAACGAGGATGCTTAACTTATTGAATTTCATTCTTTTTTTTATTATTCTTTTCTTTTTTTAGTAATCTATTTGTAGTTAATATATCTAGATATATTATCTATCTATTTATTTCTCTATTTTATTTATTTCAAAACGAATATTTTCATTTTTGTTTTCTATTTTTTGATAAATTTTTTTATTTAATTATGTCTAAATAGAAAGTAAATTCTTAAATAGATAATACTTTTATAGAAAAAAGTTTCTAATTGGTCAGGGGCTCTTTTACCATGGAAACTCACAGAGTTACCTCATGGGGAGTTAGCCGCACCTATGAATGATATAAATACTACTGTTGCTTTAGCTTTAGCTTTAGCTTTACTCACGTCAATAGCATATTTTTATGCTGGTCGTAGCAAAAAAGGATTAGGTTATTTCAGTAAATACATTCAACCAACTCCAATCCTTTTGCCTATTAATATCTTAGCAGATTTCACAAAACCCTTATCACTAAGGAAATATATTAGTGGATGAATTAGTAGTTGTTGTTCTTGTTTCTTTAGTACCTTCAGTGGTTCCTACACTCGTTATGTTTCTTGGATTATTTACAAGCGGTATTCTAACCTGCTTATGCATTCATAGCACAAGATTTTACTACTCAAGATGCCTTATATACTCATCACCAATACATTGCAAGATTCATCACGACAAGAGCTTTTGCCCATGGGTTATATTTTTCATTAGAGATTATAATCTGGAACAGAATGAGGATAATGTATTGGTAAGGATGTTAGACTACAAAGAAGCTATCATATCCCATTTAAGTTGGGCCAACCTCTTTTTGGGGTTCCATACTTTGGGATTGTATTATATTTATTGTTAAATGAATTGCATTGCTGATATTGACCCCAAAAAAGAAACGGTAGGTACAGCTAGTCCATGAACAGCCAACCATCGCACTGTAAAAATTGGATAGGTTCGATCTATGGTCATTTTGTCCTCCTAAAAAGATCTACTAAATTCATCGAGTTGTTCCAAAGAGTCAAAACGGCCAGTTATTAATGGAATTCCTTGTCGGCTCTCTGTAAAATATTCGTTTGGACGAGGGCTTCCAAACACATCGTAAGCTAAACCCGTGCTGACGAATAACCAACCCGCAATGAATAGGGAGGGTATAGTAATGCTATGAATAACCCAGTATCGAATACTGGTAATAATATCAGCAAAAGAACGTTCTCCTGTGCTTCCAGACATGCTGAGCTCCACATATTCTTGTACAGTTAAAGGGGGATCGATTTCTCGAAAAGATGAAATATGACCGATAGTTGTTCAAATTTATATACAAAGAATTTCTTTTTTTACACTTCTTACTATTAGATAGTGCCCATAAATCTCATGATAGGTACCCAAAGATTTATAGTGAACCTCGATGGGGACTTCTCTTGAAGCAATAACACATTGATCGAGTCGCCACCGGAGTTACAAAGGACTATCTAAATTGATTCTTTTCTGTCGATAAGCCCCAATTGCATTGTAGGAATTACAATAAAAAAATGTTCTTTTTTTTCCCTATACTTATAGTTATTGTCATAAATGCTTTCATTTTGATAGTTTCTGCGATTACATGGATTATACCTATTCGTACAAATATCTCGACAATTCTTGTTCGTTAATACATATAGACCAATCAGCATATCTTGGGTTGGCATGGAAATGGGTTCCCCAATAGATGGAGACAGGAGATTCATATAAGAAAACATAAGTAAACGAGCCTCCGCTTGAGCCTCCAATCATAAAGGTACATGAACAGCTATTTGATCCCCATCAAAGTCTGCATCAAATCCCTTACGAACTATTGGATGTAAATAAATAGCACGTATTTCCACTAAAATGGTTGGAATGCATGTATGCCTAATCTATGCAGAGTAGGCGCTCTAAGTTCGGACCTCCACTTAGTTTCACCCAAGCTTCATCCTGGTCATGGATAGATCACCTAGGTTCGGGTCCATAAGCAGTGACAATTGCCCTATGAAGACTCGCTTTCGCTACAGCTCCGGTGGGTTCCCTTAACCAAGCCACTGCCTATGAGTCGCCAGCTTATTCTTCAACAGGCATGCGGTCAGAGCCTTAGTCTCTTCCCACTGCTTGGGAGCTTACGGTTTCATGTTCTATTTCAAAAGGTTAGGATAGGTTAGAGTCTTTAACCGCTTTCATGTCATAATGTTGACTCCAAAAATTATCTAGCCAGAATTAGATAGGTATAGTAAAGAAAACAAAACAACAAAGATTCATAAAGCAAGAATAAAAAAAGGATAGGTGCAGACACTCAATGGAAGCTGTTCTATTTCAAATTGATTCCTTAGTAAAAATGCTTTTTCTATTTTCAGAATGTCCAATATTTGTTTTATATCTTCTATGAAAAAATGTTCAATTTTCATAAGGTCTTCTTCACTCTTACTCAAAAGTTCCAGTATCACACATTCCATTCTGATACATGAATACTAACAGAATGGACATCTCAATATCCATTAGATTTTGAATTGAATTGATTCGTTTTATTTGAAAAAATTTGGATAATAAAGAAATGAAGGTTTTTGTGTATACCAAACTGTCATTATTCTTATTTATCAGTAAAATTTATTTCTTTTTTTATTAATTATTAAATTAAAAAAGAGGATAGAGGATATTGTTTTATGATAAAAAATTCATTCGTTTAAGTTATTTCACAAGAAGAAAAAAAAAAAGAAAACAAGGGATTTATTGAATTTCAAATAGTTGGTTTCACCAATAAGATACGAAGACTTATTTATCTCAAAGAAGTCTATGGAAAATCCTAGGAAAATGCCAACGGCTATTGTCTTATTTTTCAAAGAAAAATAGTCTGTTATAAAGAATTAATTAGTCAACTAGATATTTGGGAATCAAAAACTCATTAAAGAAGTAACTTGAATTATTTGATTTATTAGATCTTGAATCTTAAATTTTGATGAACTTCTTTTTGTTTTCAGCCTCGGGAAATACCGATAGAGCTTTTCCAAACATTTGTAATTCATAGGCTAATTAGACAACATCTTGCTTCGAACATAGGAGTTACAAAGAGTCAAAATCGGGAAAAAGAGCCGATTGTATGGAAAATACTACAAGAAGTTATGCAGGGACATCCCGTATTGCTGAATAGAGCGCCTACTCTGCATAGATTAGGCATACAGGCATTCCAACCCATTTTAGTGGAAGGACGTGCTATTTGTTTACATCCATTAGTTCGTAAGGGATTCAATGCAGACTTTGATGGGGATCAAATGGCTGTTCATGTACCTTTATCTTTGGAGGCTCAAGCGGAGGCTCGTTTACTTATGTTTTCTCATATGAATCTCCTGTCTCCATCTATTGGGGATCCCATTTCCGTGCCAACCCAAGATATGCTGATTGGTCTATATGTATTAACGAGCGGGAATCGCCGAGGTATTTGTACGAATAGGTATAATCCATGTAATCGCAGAAACTATCAAAATGAAAGCATTTATTCCATAATTTCCTTTTCTATTGTCTAGACTCAATTTGATAAGTAGAATTGAACTAAATCGAATTTAGTAATTAAAGGAATATAGAATTTCCGAATCAGAGTAGAATCTTATTCTACATTCTAGAAACTATACATTTGATTCTATAGATTAGAATTCTATAGAAAGTCGAGTTCGACTAATTCGAAAACAAAATGGAATTCTCATTTATTTCATTAATTTCGAAATAAATGATTCGTTATACCTGTTATAACTAATTATAATGTTATGTATAAATACACATATAATTTAATCAATATGAAATTTCATTTTTTTTTTTTTGAATTATCTTATAGAAAGCCCACACTAAGCTAAGGAAACGGAAAGGATAAGAATAAAAATGAAATGAAAGATACAGATAAATGAAATCTCGACCATACTGAATGAGACATTCCTCTGTTATCATTCCGAACATAAAGTTGGAAGTAGAAGCTAAAGATGAAAAAAAAAAAAATCGACCGTTTGAGTATTCAAAATTGCATGATTAACATCTCAATTAGAAGTTCCTAGATGTGGTGTCTTCCATTCCAAGGAACATATTTATTATTGCTGTATTCAAAATTTCACAAGCAGTCATTGGTCATTACTAATAAAATATTCCAGTATCTCTATTTATTCGTTCACAACTTAGTATAATTATATACAAATTCTAATGTTATCTTTATAACAGATACAAATATTAACTCGAGGTACCCATTCTATGACAACTCTCAACGACTTCAACTTACCCTCTATTTTTGTGCCTTTGGTGGGCCTAGTATTTCCGGCAATTGCAATGGCTTCTTTATTTCTTTATGTTCAAAAAAACAAGATTTTTTAGATTTGATGGGTCCAAATCTCATCTATTTTTTTCAACATTTAGATAATATCTATTTAATAAAATATGGTATAATGTGCAGCTTCCTCTGAACATAAAATAAAGGAGCTCTTATGTATGCGTAAATAGATGAGTAAATGACTTATAGCTAGTTTCAAATAGACCATTCACTATTTCTTGAAGCTTGATCTCTTCGCCGGATGAACCATATAGCCAAGAGAAACCATGAACCAGAATAGAAGAGCTTACCCCACCCATGAGTAAATATTTCATAGTAGCCTCATTAGACCGTACATCTTTCTTGGTATATCCAGACAATAGGTAGGAGCATAAACTAAAACATTCTGAAGCTACAAAGATAGTTATTAAATCGTTAGCACCGCATAAAAACATTCCTCCTAGAGTAGTTGTTAATACGAATAACAAAAACTCTGTTATAGTCATTTCTGTACATTCAATGTACTCTATGGATAGAGGAATATATAGAGTTGAACATTGTAAAATAATAAATTGAAAGATTTCGTTGAAATTGTTCGTTTGGAAATTTCCTAAAAAGATAATCATAGGTTCTTCTCTCCATTGAAACAATAGGGCCATTATGCTCATTACTAAACTTGTTGAAGAGATGAAATATAACCAAGGTATATCTTTTTGATCGGAGGTTGAATTGATCATCATAAGAAGAATTAGGCAAAAAAATAAGAGACATTCTAGGTCGGATCCGGGAAAGAGCTCTCAGAGATCTTTTTTCCTTTTGGAAGATACAGGAGCGAAACAATCAACCTATTGATATTGGAAGACCCAAAAGATTCTTCCAGCGTACCATTTCTGGGTCCAATGGAATTCATAGGTATAGGAAGAAGCCCTGTCAAATAGAGATTTTTTCTTTCGACCCTATTTCGATTCTTCATACGATATAGAAGGACCGCTACTACAAATAGTACTACACCCTTGATCGTGAAATATCGATTGCTTCTTGAACCCTGTGAATTGCGTGAAAGTAGGATACTCAAAATTCGGGGGTCCAAGAGTTTTATAAAACGTTCTTGGTGGAAAAAAAAAAAAAACAATGTGAATGAAAGGTAGCACTGAATTGAATTGGGTCCATGAATCTAAGAAATAGTGAGAATTCTTGATCTCTCTCAATTCGAAAATCCAGGATTTAAATCGATGTCCTTTCATGGACTCCCCCTAAATTGGATTGATTTATCCTAAGGATTTCATTTCAATTGGAATTTAGTTATTCACCATGTACGAGGATCCCATTTACAGTTATTGCCTCTGTGAACATAGTAGCTAAATAGTCCCAACGTGTCACATAAGGCAAATATTGTATAACTATTCGGTTTTCTACAATTTTTTCCATTCCTCTGTGTAAATAACCCAATATTGGCTCACAATCAATAACATCTTCACCATCTAGAGTAAGGACGAGTCGAAGGACACCATGCATTGATGGGTGGTGAGGTCCCATATTGACCATCATGAGGTCTTTTCTTGTAGTTGTTCCATTCATAGGTTATTCCTCGATTCATTCTTTCATGAATTGCTGAAAACAAAAAGAAGTTCATCAAAATTTAAGATTCAAGATCTAATTATCAAACAATTCAAGTTACTTCTTTAACGGGTTTTTTATTCCCGAATATCCAGTTGACTAATTAATTCTTTATAACGGACTCTATTTTTCTTTGAAAAATAAGACAGTAGCCGCTGGTGTTTGCCCAGGATTTTTTAAGTAGGTCCTTAAGTTAAATTAGTTAATTTAGTGAAATTAAATTATTTGATTTGTAGCGAAAAATAGTTAGTTTGCCCGAATCAAAATCAATATTCTTCAAATGTATTTTTTTCTAGTTGTCTGACATAATATAATAATGGTTTTGAATCTCATTCGTCTTTGTCAAAGATTACAATTCTTAGTTTCGATTTTTTCCGGTTTCGTTTTTTCGAGTCCTTTTCTATTTTTGACATATATATACATATAAAAAAAGTAGTGAACAAACAAAAAAAAATAGATAAAAATCAATTTATTGAGAAAAATAGAACTTATTCAATGAATTTCTCAATTTCAACTTTGATGAGATGCTAAATAGATAGAATAAGGGTTTATTAGAAATTTGTATAATATCGGATCGAAAGAAGTATATAGTGTAATTGTGTCATTCAGGAAAACAGATACAAATGGAAAGGAATTGATAAATGACACTTAGACTTATGGGCTTTGGTATAGAATATCAAAAAAAAAAAAAGTGATTCAATTTCTACCATTATTATGATATTACATATTCCAATCCGATTGGATACCAGAAAAAAATCGGATTCATAATTTGATCTGTTCGATGAGATAAAGACATAATAATCATCAAAAAAATAGACTTGATATTTTTTTAGCACTTAACTTTTTTGTTGATTTTATTATTCAACAAAAATAAAGGTTTCTATTTATTAATTATTAAACATGTGTGGATAACTATCTCTCTATATGTTTCCTCCTTTATTGCAGTTCTATTCGGGACAGCATATGCCATGCTATGTCAAAATTTGGATTTTCTTTTTCAATTTAAGAAAAATTATTGAAGCACTACAATTTCCTGATAATTCCCTATAGGCACGGCATCTTATCTATATTTCTTTCCAGTCTCAACTATCTGATCTCATAGAATACTATACCGCTGATTCTAGTCCGCTCATTTCGTCATTTAATTTAAGTTAAGACGTGAGACTCAAATCTTTTTGATTTCTTCTATTTCGTCAATCATTGACTAAGCAAATAAGTCAAGTTTGATTCAAATCAATCACTTTGACTGACTGTTTTTACGTATATTATAAGTAAAAAAGCAGTAGGAACTAGAATGAAGAGTGCAGTAGCAATAAATGCGAGAATATTTACTTCCATAATCTCATTGTTTTTTATTTGGCAATAACTCGGGATTTAATCCCATAGAGATGATAAATCTTTCGCCTGCAAATTCAATGGGATGAATTACACCTCGATGATATTGAATCAGATCAATATCATGAATAACAATATCGGAGCTATCAAATCAATTCATCGTCGAGAATTGAATAGTATAACATAGGAAGATCTTTTATCCATAGCTCGTCAAAAATTGGATTCCTAATCCAACCCTTTTGCTTTTCTTTTTTATTTGAATTTCTTTTCCATTCTTGTTTTTTTTTTTTTCTATAACCTACCACCCTCCTTCTACAATCATCTGTAGATGTATGATTTGAACACTCTTAAGTTTCCATTGGTTATAAAAACAAACCAAAACAAACAATAGAAGCGAAATAGAAAAGAAGGAAAAGAGTTAAGTACTTTTTTTTTAACTTATAGATTATTTATTTTCTTGGAAAACAAATAAGAAAAAAGTGTGATAAAAAGAAGTCCCAGTATAAAAACAATCTAATATTCCATCAAATTAACTATTTCTTTTAGAGTTTGTTCTTTTTTCGCCAGCCCCTTTACCTTACTGAAAATGCAAAGAAAAAAGATTTTTTTAAAAAAGATTATTCATTCCACCTCTAAGCGCGGTTGGATCCTTGTTTGATCTTTATTAATATCCTCTTTTATTGGATAAAAAAAGGGTCGCATATATCAAAAGTTCAGTGTTCAATTTGAATGAGATAGATATCTTTTTTTTTTTTAAACTCCTTTTACTTAAGAGTTGAAGTAGAATATGGGATTAAGAGTATACGCTTGGATCAAATATGATTCTTCTTTCTGATTTTGAATGATTCTATTCTTTTTTGAGCATATCTTTTTCACAAATAGAGTTCATAACATAGATAGAGATGGAACAAAATCAAGTTATGATCTAGGTACAGTGTGAACATAGATCACACCAAGTTGAATGAAAGGAAAAAGGAGGTTGAATGTGCCTTTCATTCTATTCCATCCATCCTTTTTATTCCTATTTATTTTATTTAAGTTAGTTACTTTGCAGGCTTTATTTATGGCCCATATAATAAGAGTTAATCAACTTAAGATATTAATGTCAATTTAGATTAGATACGTAAGATATGTCAGTTTTCTTTGAACCTAATTTTTAGGTATTTGATTTCATATGTGATTTGGTTCTAATGAATAATTATTCATCTATGTAATAATAGAGACGGGGATGATTCATACAACCTATTCTAAAATGGCCAAAATGAAATTTGAAATCAAATTTCAATATACTATATATAAATTAATTAAATTATATTTAAAATTAATTAAATTATATTTATAAATTAATTAAATTAGATTATTCTATAATATACACAGATTGTGTCAAGCATTTGCTCCTTTACTTAGTGTTCTTTTTTTAATATTATATATAATTATAATAATTATTATAAAATAATTCTTTATTTTAAAGATCACCATAAGAAAAAAAAAAAGTATTTGAGTCTTATAGAAATTGGTTTTTTTGTAAATAAAATTATACGGAGAGAATCCTTCTTTTCCATTTTTTTTTAACTCTCAAGTATGATTCTAAGGGAAGGAATTTACTCACCTATTCCGATCGAGAGGAACAGGCCCTTAGGCAGGGAGATTCTAAAATTGCCAAGGCTTGGTTCGACCAAGCCGCTGAGTGTTGGAAACAAGCTATAGTGAATAAGAAATAATAAGAACTAGGTCTCAAGAACCTACCATTATACCTACAATGATCAAACATACTATTGCTATACATACTGGATGGGAACATTGGCCTGTTTTATAAAAGATCGTATGGTAGGCCATAATTGTGAGAGTTTGCACCTACTATGAAATCCGCTACACATGCGAAAAATGATAATAAATCCCGTCGTTAATAATTACTAAAATGAATATAGATAATTATTTATCATTACTAAGAGATGAATTTTATGAAAAAGAATATAAGAGTTCTGTTTATACAGAAGTTCTTTTGATTATTCATACGCACCCCACCAATTAGTTATGAAATCGAATTGAGAGCTAGATTTGCCTCAATTGTTTGTCTCTTTCCTTCAAATTTCCTTAAGTTAGCTTCCGCTAGTTCAAGAGTTTCCTGAGCTTCTTGTGGATCGATGTCACTACCCTTTTCCGCATCAAGCATGGGTTAGTTCATAGATCTTTGGATTTCGATTACCAAGAAATAGAGACTTTATAAATAAAGCCAGAGGATTGGCATTCTATTGCTGTCATTTTATATGTATATAGTTACAATTATCTGCATTCCCAATGTGCTTATGATGTACTCTTGGATCAGTGATCAATTTCTAGGTTTCGTCGTAAACTTAATTGGTTACTTCCAATTACGTAAATCAATAGTTCAAACTGCACTCAAAGGTAGGGCATTTCCTGTTTTTATAGGGACTTCTATACCAAAAACAATGGTATCTCCAATTATAGCCCCTCTGAGATGTAAAATATATCTCTTCTCACCATCCCCATAGTGTATGAGACAAATGTATGCATTTTGATTAAGTTCATATTCTATGCTTACGATTCTACCATATATGTCTTTTTTATTCGTCGAAAATCGATTTTACGGTATAGATGCTTATGACCTCCCCCTCTATACCCTACGGTAATGATTCCTCTGGCATTACGAATATGGGAATTTCCTGAAAAGATAATCATAAGTTCTTCTCTTTACCGGAACAATAGGGCTGTTATGCTCATTACTAAACTTGTCGAAGAGATGAAATATAACCAAGGTATATCTTTTTGATCGGAGGTTGAATCGATCATCAAAAGAAGAATTATGCCAAAAATTAGGATACATTCTGGGAAAATAAAACTTCCATCGAAGAGAAGCAAATGAAAGGCTTTCATAAAAATTGTTGTACAATTGAGAATGAGGTTTTCATTCTGTACATGCCAGATGATGAATTAGTAATCGTATCCAATCTCCAAAAAAATTACAATTCTTTCAAACTTTCTACTTTTGAAAATGGAATATTACGAAATCCTCATGAATAGGATCAAACCTTATTCCATGGTATTTCCATGAGATTTTTCTTCTTTATTCTTAAGCGAAAAAAAAAAGGCTCGAATGGTACGATCCCTACGTCACCCCAGAATGAAAGGGGCGACCTCGTAGTTCTTGGTTTATGAAGATACATTGTTAGGTGCTCCATTTGATTTTCCCATTGAGATCGAACCTAAACCCGTGCTCAAGAGATAACTGTCCATACACTGATAAGGGGTGTATGGATTCTAAAAAAAATGACATTATATTATCTTAGCTATAAATAGAAATAATTATCTATAACTAGAATACAGGTTTAAGTATATCATGTAACTGTTTGTATATATAGATTAGATAGACTCACACCTGATATCTTTCTATAGATGATAATGGTATCTACTTATATCTATGGTTGTGTTTTATTTGGTGGAATAAATATATAATAGAAATTATATTTCGGAAAGATGGTCGAGTGGTTGATGGCTTCAGTCTTGACTCGAAATGGGAGTAGGTTTGAATTTGAAAAAAGGATCTTATAGTGTTTAGGGTTGGGCCAGAAGGTCTCTTAACACCTTCTTTTTTCTTCTCATTGCAGTTATTTCATAAAGACTTGCCATGGTAAGGAAGAAGGGGGGAAGAAGCACACTAGGAAAGCGCAGTACAACGAAGAGTTGTATGCTGCGTTTGGGAAGGATGAATCGCTCCTGAAAAGGAATCTATTAATTCTCTCCCAATCGGTTGGACCATAGGTGCGATGATTTGCTTCACGGGCAAGGTCTCTAGTTCAAGTCCAAGATGGCCCAGCTGCGCCAAAGAAAGAAAGGATTACAAGTATTGCTTCCGTTGGACTTCTTATGTCAGGATATGGATCAAATAATAAATATTCCTTTTTAGGTAGTCTATGAGCTATTGCTCAATCAATTAGTTATGAAATACCATTAACTCTTTGTGTGTTATCAAAATCTCTACGTGCGGTTCGTTAAAACATCTCTATTCCCTACATATTCGTTCCTAAGCTATTTGAAATAATTAAAGTGGGTACAGTCTTTGGAACAACAATTGGTATTTTTATTACATTAGCCAAAACCTATTTGTTTTTGTTCGTTTCAATCACAAGAAGATGGACTTTACCTAGACTAAGAATGGACCAATTATTAAATCTTGGATGGAAATTTCTTTTACCCATTTCTCTCGGTAATCTATTATTAACAACTTCTTCCCAACTCTTTTCACTATAAAGGAAATAAGGAATGCAATAAAAGTCTTTCCGGTATATACTATGAAAAAAGATTAATTCAAGGAAAAAAAAAAGAATAATGAATTCAACTAATGATTTGAAACAAAGAAATGGAAGAACAAAAATCATACGGATTTGCAAAAAAAGAAAAAAAAAAGGATTTGCTCTTTTTTTTATCATTGTACTTAAAGTGATGATTTATTATCACTCGATTTGTCAATAACGAAAGGATTACTATGTCGTTCTCAGAAAACGCCCTTTTATGGGGATATTAATATCATATCTTGTGCCACGCAATTCAAATGGAGAGATGAATTAATGTATTTTTTATTGGATTTGATTCCGTCAAGACTAACGGGACTCGAACCCGTAGCTTCTGCCTTGACAGGGCGGTGCTCTAACCAATTGAACTACAATCCCAGGGAAATGAAAGAGTAGAGTATAAATATTCTACTGATTGTATTTAAAATTTAATACAGTTCTATTTCGATTAGAATCGTCGTGTTATAAGATCTAACCGCACCTTTTAGTACGGCTACCTTGTTACGACTTCACTCTAGTCACTAGCCCTGCCTTCTTCACCCCCCTCCTTGCGGTTAAGGTAACGACTTCAGGTATGGCCAGCTCCCATAGTGTGACGGGCAGTGTGTACAAGGCCCGAAAACGAATTCACCACCATATAGCTAACCGGTGATTACTAGCAATTTCGATTTCATGTAGGCGAGTTGCAGCCTGCAACCCGAACTGAAATGAAATAATAAAAAAAAGGAATATAATATAAAAATAATCCAGGCGAATGTCTTAAATGTGAAGTCAACGTATCTATATGTATGTAGATATCTATAGGCGATTCTAAAAGGGGGATTCGATTATTTTGGACCTAACCAATTAGATGAATTACTCCTAAAGCAACGGGTTACATCAGAACAGAATAGCGCTAGTTGATGAGAGTTACTTCGGAAATAAAATAAAAAAAGAAAGTAAAATTCATTTGGATTTTTTTCTCAATTCCAATAAAATGCAACCGGATCGAGTATGAGTTGGCGATCAGAACATATATGGATAGAACTTATAGTGGGGTCTCGAAAAATAAGTAATTTCTGCTGGGCCTTTATCCTTTTTTTAGGTTCATTAGGATTCGTATTGGCTGGAGCTTCAAGTTATCTCGGTAAGAATTTGATATCTTTAGTTCCGTCTCAGCAAATCATTTTTTTTCCACAAGGGATCGTGATGTCTTTCTACGGGATCGCAGGTCTCTTTATTAGTTCCTATTTGTGGTGCACAATTTCGTGGAATGTAGGTAGTGGCTATGATCGGTTCGATAGAAAAGAAGGAATAGTCTGTATTTTTCGTTGGGGATTTGGTGGCTCATTCAATAAGGAAAAATTTTATATCCTTAAGGAAGGTGGTGTCAGGTCAAAATTGGATTTGATATTACCTACCAATTGCACATAGATCCAAGATATTTCATCGAATCATATGATAAAGAAATTCAACTTGTCCCCTGAATCAAACAAATTCTTAAAGAAAGGATTTCGATAACTTCTTGATCCCCTTTCCCAGTTCCCAGATTTCAAAATTTATCGTTTGTTAATTTCTTGGCTTATTCTTATTCTGGGATAGAGATTCTCTCTCATCTTAAGAAAGAAGGAGTGAATCAATGAATGAAAGTGAAAAAACTGGAGTTTAATCCGCCTTCCGGAACAGCTGAATCACTTCCTGAAAGGATCCTATACTTCAGTTCGTATTACTTCTATTTTCTTTCTATTTCTTTTTTTATTTTATTTAAATATTCATTCTATTTTATTATTTTCTAGATAATATAGAATTTAGAGAATAGTAATAATTTTTTTTTCTCGAATAGCGATTCGAATTAATGATTTATGAAAAGATCTTTCGAGTCTAGTTAGAACATTCCATTCTATTGACAATTTCAAAAAAACTGTTCATACTATATCATGAGCATAGTATAGTATGATGGCGGTCGGGCAAATATGCCCCCATCGTCTAGTGGTCCAGGACATCTCTCTTTCAAGAGGGATCAAGTCTAGGCTTATTGATAATCCATGATCAACTTCCTTTCGTAGTACCCTACCCTTAGGGGAAGTCGAATCCCCGTTGCCTCAGTTCAAAAATTTCTCATACACTAGGGGGATGGTAAGAAGAGATGTATTTTACATCCAGAGGGCTATAATTGGAGATACCATTGTTTCTGGTACATAAGTTCCTATAACAAAGTAACAATACAGTTTATAACACTACAGCGGTTGGTATAATAAGTAAAATCATACGAAAAGAAGAAAAAGGGTACGAAATAACCATAACGGATGCGTCAAATGGACATCAAGTGGTTGAAGTTGAAAAAATCACCTAATCTTTTGAATCCTTGCCAATCCTTTTGAATCCTTGTTATGGAGTCTATAAATTCGACGTCGGAAATAGAAGAGTCCGTTGAATCAAAAACTCAAAGGAGGTTCATGGCCAAGGGTAAAGATGTACGAGCAAGGATTATTTTATAATGTACCAATTGTAGTCGAAATAGTCTTAATAAAGAATCAACGGGGATTTCCAGATATATTATGCAAAAGAATCGACACAATACGCCTAGTCGATTGGAATTGAGAAAATTTTGTCCCTATTGTTACAAACATACGATTCACGGGGAAATAAAGAATCGAAATTATATTTCGAAAAGGTGGTCGAGTAGTTGATGGCTCCGGTTTTTAAAACCGGTATAATTCGTAACAAAGAACTATCGAGGGTTCGAATCCCTCTCTTTCCTTTTGCTCAGGAAGATATTTCTTTATTAGGGTTGCCTGGCTTCTTAGTGTCATAAAAGGAAAAAATGACTATCAGAAATGAAATAATCCTTTTTTTAAGTCTCTTGTTTAATTTAAGAAAGAAGAATAGGAATGAAAAAATCTTTTTATACATTTATATATTCATAAAATCTGTGTGTCATGATAGATGAACTACTTTATAATATATAATATTATTTTTTTCATAATTGAAAAAAGATAGGTTGAAATATTTATTGTAGTTTTACAAGGACTATTTTATTGAAGGATAAAGTTATTACTCAATAAAGAAAAATGAAAATTATTAAAGGACGAGATCAATTCAGAAGTCTTTTTTTAGTTATTATTATAGCAAACAGAATTCCGTTGGTCTAATTCGAGACTTTTGAAAGGTTTTACTCTATTTTATCTATATATATTCTATTTTATTTATAACACGACAAACATATCGACATAAAAAGAAATCTCGAACCGGACCTTAGATTTATTGGTGGCCTTGGAGGAGCCGTATGAGGTGAAAATCTGACATACGATTCTAGAATAGTGATAGGAACAATGATGTTACCAACGACTATGATTATCTAATAGTTTAAGTACAGTTGATATGGTTAAGACCCAGTCAAAATATCGTTTTTGGGGCTGGAATTTGTGGCATCAACCTATAGGGTTTATTGTTTTTCTAATTTCTTTCGTAGCAAAATGTGAGAGGTAACCAAAAGGGGAGGAAGAAATAGTAGCAGGTTATCAAACGGAGTATACAGGTATCAAATTTGGTTTATGCTTTGGATTTTTTGAAATTTCATCTAATCTATTAAGAATTTCCATATCTTGTTTGAATATACTTAAACATGTATTCTAGTTATAGATAATTATTTCTATTTATAGCTAAGATAATATAATTTCGTTTTTTTTTTCCCTAACGAATCCTTTTTTTTTTTTTTTTACCTTTTATCATATCGTATATCGAATAAAATTAAGAAACCTAACAAAAACTTCGTGGGCGAATATTTACTCTTTCAATGTATAATCTGACTTTTTCTCGTATTCCAGCCCTAAAGCATGTAATAAAGACTAATTAACATATTTCTTTTTTTTTGTACATTTTTTTTTTATCCTAACCTGTCTATTTGTTTATTGTTATGAAATCACTAATTCATTTAAGCTTATTCACCCTCAACTTTTCTCAAAATAAACAGAACATCTTCTAAAATCCATTAAGATGGATGACATTATAAATCTTTAAATTTTCTCAAAATAGGTATCTCCACATAACCATCCTCGAACAACGAGCTTGTCTTGAAATCATTATACTTTCACCCTCAGGAGGTCACTTACCCTAGAAGACTCGTTCACCGCCTACCGGGTTGTTCTCTGCACAAATCTCAAGCTTAGTTTTTTATTTGGATCTTTACATAAGTCTTATCTTCGACTCTAAAGCAGGCGATGCCTTCATAGAGAAAAAGATTAGAAAAACCCCCCGCTGGAAGATAACGTATTAGAAGAAAAAAAAAATGGTTCAACATATGGTTATTAATATATGACCATTTTTTTAAGTATCATCCAGGATAGAGATTGTTGTCAAAGATAGATTCCGAGTCTAACTACTTTAACTCCGCCTCCACCACGTTGATACGGGTAGTCATCACTTCCCACAACTGCATTCATGGATTATAGGTGGAATAGAAACAACTCACAACGGGTGAAAAATATTACGCCTCGTTGATTAAATCGCAGTGTTATTATATGCAATCAGCAAACACGTTAATTTCCCAACAGATATGTCAAAATTGCCAATACAGCAATCACAATCATTATGTTCAGGAAATAGTTGGATTTGAGAGGCGTATCTGGGCTTCCACCGATGGCTTCATACTCCGCTCGGATTCTCTGCTTCATTGCATCTGAAAGCTCTCTCTGCAATTCAAATATGCAACATGCATTGAATTTTTTTTATTTCCTCCTCTTCAATTAAAGCTTCCAAAAATTTTTAAGTATGGATAGGTTCACAGGCATTGCAAACAGCTTCATCTTTTATCTATTAAAAGACACGCACAGAAAACATGACACTTGTATAGTTGTATCTAATCCTGCAGCAAACAAATGAAAATGAAAGTAGATGAATGATTGTGGGACTCTCCTCATTGAAGCCATAACTAAAAGAAAGGATATTTAACTTTAGATGATGAAAGAGACGAAAAGAATGATGTAAGAGATGAATAACCTTTCCACTAGAGTACTTCGCTGCAACGAACTTCTCTGGTTGACCTTGTGGAGGAACCTCATTTAACACAATACCCTGAAGAATATAAGCACAATAATGCTTCGATTAATTGCATGCAATCCCTAATTTGATGAAATGAATAGGTTTTTTTTTTTTTTTTGGTGGGCCATTGGTGAAATGAATAGCTTGAATTCATGGACAATGTAACGAATAGAAAGAAAACAGGGACATAAATGGACCTACTTGCTTTCTAAGAATTTAAATCCCAAAGTACTTTAGGGCTAGTGGGCCACATATTTTGTAAAGTTGAGTGATTGGAATAATTATAAAAGGTAATAAAACCTATTCTGTAATTATATTATTTTTAAACCAGGATATAACTTTAGTTATTTTTGTATCATACAACGAAAGATGACATCAGAATTGCATCTACCTGTTATTGAAACTTAAGCAATCAGAGAAAAAAGTTATAATTAATTAAATACTAAAATCCAGACTGAGTTTCAAGGAATAAATGGTGCATCTATTTCAAACCAAATTGCCTTCCAGACATCTTATGAAAACTCACAAACCTAAAAAGTTGAGCAGAATAAACATAACTAAAGATCTATAACCAACCTCTGGTGGATCAAATTTGGCTCCAAGGTTGCTGAGTTTGGCATGTGCTTCAGCATAGTCCTTGAAGAATGTCCCATTATCTTCAGCATACTTTTCAGCATATACCTGAATTCCTCAAATTTAGTTAAAATATTACCTTCCATGACATAAGCATAAAGGATGCATAAATGGATCCTCCTATTTAATAAAACCCTTGACATAGTTACCTTAAATGAAGGATCTTCAAAGAGGACAGCATCAGTTGGCAATACCAGCAGGTCTTCATCTTTTCTTTCTTTGATATCCTGCATTTGGAATAATTGAGACTTCAGGGATGGGGAAAAGGAAGAAGCATCCTAAAGATGGCCTCAACATGTCAGAAGAAACAATTTCCAAGCACACAAACCTTGAAGTAGGAGTTGTCAAACTTCAACCATTGCACAGTCCAGGAATGCCCCCCCGGTGCGCCAGGCCCATCTTTCTGCAGCACAAGAACTTTTATTTACAACCTAAAACTCCCATTGAAAGGATATCTTCATGGCCAAACTTATTGGTTTCAACATAGGAACATATCATATTTGATTAAGGCACATTGATATTTGAAAGATGGGAACCTTCACCACTGAACGATACCAGAGATGACAGAACAAGATAGGATGACATGAGGGCATGCCCTTCAACACTATACACTTAGGTACCTCAATGAATCTCATTAATTTACCACCCTACCATCTTAGAGGATATAAGAACGTGATGTATGTAGCCCATTTCCAAGAACAGGCCATCATGACATACATTGTGTGTCAATTACTTGGGGGGAAAAAAAAAAAAAAAAGGACATTCGCGGTTTATCTCATACAGACATGACAAGAATTTGTGACTTCATGAAGTAGAAGAGATGCTCAAATTGACAACCGTGTGAGTACCATCCCAAAGGAACAAAGCTATGAAGAGAGAATAAACCCATATTTATCAGAACTTAAATAGAAAATACTGAATACATCATTCATCCATTTAGAACTTCTAATATTTAACTTATGTTGCCCCTGATATAGACTTGACACCTTTTAACAGATCCAAACATCAAGAATGTGTTGACCTAATTGGAGTACCTGCAAAAAATTTATCCTATATATTCCATTACCCACAATCTGAGGCCTTTGTCCACACATCTTCCATACATGGAAGCAAGAAGAGAGTTCCCAAAGCACTTTCTTTTGAAAATTTATGAATAGGGCATAGACCATCAATACTGGGTACCAAACACGAAGTTTTGAAGAATGTAAGTGTAATTTAGATTTTAAACCCTATAACCAACAGTGGTACTTAATAATTTAAGCCCTGATATTCATTACCACAGGAAGAATACTAAAGGATGGAAGGAAGAGGGATGCTTGTAAGCAAAGTAAAAGCTGTATTTCAATACCTGGTTTTATCATAGAACTATTTAATAATAATCTTCAATCAAATAAAACAGAGGACCACTTGCTATCACTGACATAACCTTGAAGGACTCGTTTTGTTGAGATTGATATACACTTTGAAAACACAAGGTTGACAAAGAACCAAATTAATGAGAGGGAAAAAGATCTTGCTGCAACTGCCTCTAAAATAGTTGGTGCAGAAGAAAAGATGTTTATGGATATTAAGGAGATGAATGAAAGGAGGGGCGGGTGGGTGGGAAGTGGCTGCCACATAATGTATTAAGAGATAAGCTCTTGTTTTTGAAACATGTTTTGTAATATTAGATAAGGTTATAAATATATGAAGTAAAACCTTTCAAGTGATTCTAAAGCTTAGTAAAAGCTTGGACTTACAAAATGACCACATTAGTATGAATTAATCCTTAGGGCTACAAGGCCCAGGCCACATCTCCATATCAACTAATATAGTGTTTTACTCATCTCTCAACAAAGAAAGTTTGCCCTAGACTAAAATCTTGTCCATGCTTGAAAAGTGAAAAGGCTTGCCAAAGGAAAATGCCAAGGCTTGATCTTTTAGAAAAAGCAAATGTCACGTTTAATGCATGAACTTTTCTCATTTTTACCATTAATCATCTGAAGTTTAAATGCATCAATTTGGTAACAGAAAATTTTCCATTTTTACAATAAATTGCCCTAATTTTGTTTGTCTTTGCAATTAAGTACCTGGATTTTACCCATTTTACATTAACTAACTAATCCATATACTATAAATGACCTCAAAAAGTTTTTAGATAATAAATTGATACTTTTGAATTTTTAGATTTTTATGGCAAAATTTGGTTACCAAAAGTGACATTTACCCTTCAAAACAAAACTGCTACCAAGAACTATGCCATGTTGAGGCTTATAAATATTAGGCTTCATCCTATCCCGCACATTGTGGTTGTATATCCTTCCTTTGGTTAAATGAAATTTTTTGAATTAACAAAGAAAAAATTGCTACTGAAAATAAATTCTATTTAGGTTTTTATTTGTAATAGATTCCATAATCTTTCAGTTATGCCAATAATGAAATCAGTTTCATTAAGCAAGGAAACATGTTAGTAATGTCAGCATATACCTATGAGGAGGAAGATATTGCATACCGTGTATTTAGTCTCTGGCTTGCCCCAACCACTGCGCTCTGGTCTAGACCTTCCAAGTGTATGTGCACCAGATAATGCCACTATTTCCTGCACCAATATAGGAACATTGGTTCTTGGTGTATAACCCATGTATGTTGAGACAGCATCAATTGATTGACTACATTAGAAGATACCTTGTCATTTAATCCCATCCTGTAGAAGACATCTCGAAGGTGACCAGCAGGTGAAGGTGGACCAGCATCTGAATGAGACAGAAAATATTCAAAAAATATCCTTTCACATAGCAAAATAGATACAAGAAGCAGAAAAACTAAACAGGACATATGACAAACCAAAAAAAGGTTCCTATTAAAGCTAAGATGATAAGATACTTCTACCAAGAAAGGAAAAGGAAAGGACATCTTTAGAAAGCCAAAGGCTTTCTAAGGAATCCCTCTAATTAGAATCTCAAAAAAGGTCATTGCACTTTCTAAGAAGAACTAGTGGGCAAGAACAATCCCATAGCAGACACACATAGTTGTAGGAGATAATCATGACTACGGAAGCATGACATCTCTCATGTGTAACAGCAACAACTTTGTTTTTCCAACTCAGCTATACTCATAGCTAATTTCCTCCATAGCAGACACGCATAGTTGTATGAGATAATGATGACTATGGAAGCATGACATCCTCTCATGTATAACAGCGACAACTTTGTTTTTCCAACTCAATTTGCTCCATTTTCTAGGGTATTTTTATTTCTCTTTTCGAAGAAAAAGAGGAGTTTTCCCCATTAATTATGCCTTTGTGCAAAATGAAGATACCACATAAGTTCTTCTAAAGATACTTTAGTACTATAAGACCATGAATTAAGCTTTGTGTATCCCAAAATCTTTACTAATATGACAAATAAGAAAAGGCATGTATGTGACAGAGATATCTAAAGTTATTGCCATCCACATTGATACCTTAGGAAGTTGCATAGGATGGTGTTGCAGCAATCTAGCAAGCCTAGACTTTTTAACAAGCTTTATAGAAATCTTGCCAAATCAACTTATGTGAACAGAGTTGATGGAGTTGGTCTAGCCCATATTCAACACTGGCATCCCTATTTGGTAGACCTCATGTTTGTTGTCCGAATTGCTCAAAGAAGCTTGTTTTATCTTGTACACAATGCATAACCACTCCAGACAGATAAATTGGCCATAAGATGCTTGGCAACAATTTTGAGATAAATATAAGGCTTGCCGTGACAACAGACTGCTAATGCACTCTCATGCAAACCTGAATGCATGAAAGAAAAGGAAATTTTTTTGTCCTTGGTGATTGGACTCGGACAGCACCTAGTGTGAAGCAATGTTGATGTAAGTTGCCGGTGTTAAGCAGAAATTGCAGCAGGGTGCAAATAGCATTCTTGGTTTTCTATTGAAGCATGGCATTCTATCCTATGTAACAGATTGGCTATTTCTGTCTATCTCAGATAACTACAACTTGTCTTGAGTTCCAAGCTACACCTAAATGTGGGAATTCTGGTGCCATTCGGACATATAGGAGGGTGGCTGAGTTTGTAGCTGCATTTGATACAGTCAATGGAATAAGTATTGACCTTCCACACAGGTGGTTCATTACAACCCCTTCCTGCTGTTTTAAGATGCTATTACCATGGACCTTATCAAGCTTCCATAGTTGGTGGATGATGTGATTTTGGAGGTTGTCGACCACCAAAATAAACATACTTTAGATTATGTTTTGACAAGAAATTTTTTGCTTGTAAAGACATTCACTGAACTATGATTAAGGATTACCATCCGAAAACACATGGCCAATCCAAAGTAATAAATTAGTGCTTGCAAGACTTATTTTCATTGCTTTGCAGCTAAACATCCCTGTGAATGGGTTTACTGGCTTCATTGGACCGAATTTCCGTATAACACCACATACTATGGGGCAGCACCATCTCTTTGAGTAGGTGTATGGCAAACCACCTCCTTGTCTGCTACACTGTGCTAAGAGAAGGCAGTGAGTGAAGAAAAATAGACATGAGAGGAAGCTTTGCGCGACAATTTTTCTAACCACCTCCAGCCATGCTACAGTGAGTGGTGAAATATGCTAATAAGCATCACCAGAGGGTGCCTTTTGAGTGAGATTTCTTGAAATTGAGGACTCTTCAGTACCAAATTGCATTGAAAAGAGAGAAGCTGAATGTGTCTCCCAAGTTCTTTGGCCCATATCAGATTTTTGGCTCATGTGGGTCCTGTTGTTTATCATCTTCTGTTACCATATCCCCACACTATATAGTTAAAATTATGCTGTTTGTGCTTCAACATTGCATGTATCCATTACCAGGGGGCATATAAAGTAAGGCTAATCTGTTAGCTGCCCAAGGTGTTGGTAAGACATGTCTGTCAAAAATTTGGCACTTTTTTCTTCAGTTAGTACAATGAAAGAACGAACCTCCTAAAGAAGCAGCTCAGCCTGATGGAGAACTCCCAGCTTAATTTCTAGAAATTCATCTTGAGGGCAAGACACGTTGAGGTTTCTTTTTTTTTTTTAAATCTGAATTTTGAAATGGCCAATAAATATCCAATTAAACTTTTTGTATTATATCATTTACTCTGTTTGCTGACATGAAAAAGACAACTTATTATTGAATTTAACTACTTCTCTTAACACCATCTAACATGAATAGGCTACCTTTTACACGTACAAAAAGAATGCAAACAGTGTTAGTGAGACAATAAAAATAGCTATGAAAAGTTTGATTAGATATTAAATTGACTAATTCAAAATTTAGATACCAATTTGAGTTTTTGAGAAAAAGTTCAGGTACCAAATTTAACATTTTACTTCTTTTTTTAATTGGTAAATACATTTGATAAACCTCTTATTTTGTGTTTACTATAGGAGACCTAACAATGATTCATTTGTAGTAGATACTAACATGTAGTGGATGGTGGGCAGTTAGTTGCTCTAGGGGAAACATAAATAGGAGTTAGTTGTTTGTGAGGATATTCTGTTACTTTGTCAATCTGCTAGTTGAGTGGAAAGGAAAAACACTGCTCTATTGGCATTTTGGAGATCTGCATCAAATCTGCCTTGAAGAACGAGGAAGTCAGTAGTTTGAGAGGGTGTTCTGATACTTTGTCAATCTGATAGATGAGTGAAAAGGAGCACATTGCTCCGGCAGGGGGATTTGGAGATATGAATCAGAACTATCTTAAAGAAATAGGAGAGTTAGTAGTTTGAGGGGTATTCTAGTACCTTGTCAAGCTGTTAGTTGAGTGGAAAGGAGCACATTGCTCTGGAGGAATTTTGGAAATCTGCCCAGGTCTGCCCTAAAAGTGATTTAATTTTCTTTTTCTTCCAAAAATCATAATCCTGCTCTATCATTATTAATGCTATGAAGCAATTCTTCACAGGGCATCTGATTTACATCCGCAGAAAAGAGGATATAATTGTTAACACATAGGAGGAGAGTTTGCTAACCAGGGAGTCTCCCTTCTTCTGGACATTCTGCAGGTGAAGCGACATCCACCCTTCCATATTTCATGGGTATCTTGGGGCCGCCAGCTTCCTGGAGGAGACCACTATTAGTAGATGTTTTCAGTGTGTTTCATTTTAACTCATTAAAGCAATTCAAAATGCCAAAAAGGACCTCTATAGCAGTAGCACTGGCCAGCTGGAACAGGTCGGCATATGTCACACCTGAATACTTCTCCTTAATAGGCCCAAGGAGTTTCAATGCATTCACAAGGCCTAATCACAAGGGTATGCATTGTCACTTCAAGGCTAAAATGAAAAATAAACATACTCTGCATTTGGTGCCATAAAATTACCAGCATTGGCCGCATGTTTGAGCTCAACATCAAATCGAAGACTGCCATTGGCTCCTCCTCTTTTTGGCCATTCCTCAATGTCCTTGTTATAAGTACCAGCATCATGCCATCCCAAGCGAACCTGTCATGAAAACAGTAGAAGACAAGCTTGGGCACATGTTTACCTGATGATTTTCTGACTAATTTAATATATTGAGTTAAATTGATAAGAAGTTACATGTTATAAATTTGCCCCAACAACCACAGCTAGTAGGAAGCTTCAGCACATAAGTGTGCATTGGCAAATCAGTTTATAAAAGCTATTATATACTTGAGCAAACAGAACCTTGTGTAAATCAGATTACAAGTTGGACCCTTAACAGTGACCAAAATTCTCCTAGACAAACCTGAAGCCCCTGTGGCTGGTTGCCCAAGCATAGAGAATTCCATCTCAACAGAGTATATAGACCACTGCTGCTAAAGCAGCTCATCATTGAATAATCAAAGATTTTCAAAAGCCAACAGTGAAAGAGAGAAGGAAATAAAAAGGATTTAGCGAATGAAATGGAAAATTAAAACAGAGGTAGAGTTTTCTGGTCAGTCAAAATGCTGTTGACATAGCTGTGATGATTAGGCCTGGTGTTGCTCCTTGACATAATTATAAGATAGGAGTGCTATAGATCAGATTCGTCATATGATGTTTGGACATTCCAGGATATTTTGGTCTATAAGCTTTCTAACTAGCTTCCTGATGGATTAAAGTTAAATATGCTCAGTTAAAGAGAGCCCAGAGTTTATAAAAAGCAAAGAGGCTTTAGGATGTAGGGCACATGTAGATTCAATCCAAGATCTCTTTCGAGCTGTTTTTCTGAACATTTTCCTGCCAGCTTCTGTTGTTCACAACACAACATAAAGGATAGATGGAATTACGTAAACAGCCATAGTTATGAACCTCAACATAATCATATCCATGATTAAACGAAAAGGATTGAGAAATAAACATTAACAATGTGCAAAGAGTCCACCTAGCTAGTTGTTGATGTGCCCACAGACATGTCTACAACAATAACTTCCACAGCATGTAACATTGCTTCCCTATGCAAAACAAATATTAGCTGCAAGGTTTCCTAACTGGTCAGTAAGATTTATCTCAGTTTTTCTGGTAAATAGATGTATCTTAGTTTCCTCTGCAGCTTCGTCCTTATTTTTTCACTCTGCTTGTTTGTCTTCTATATCCAACTGGAAAAGTTTCTTGCACTTATGGCTTGGGATAGACGCCCTCCATTCTTTTATTTCCTCACAATTGGGTTGCCTCACGGAAGGGTTGGACATGGCTGAATTTGATAAATTTCCTTCCATGTGCATCGTAGTTTTGACAGTACACATCTTCACCAGTTTCAATTGGTGAAAATAGTCCCCACTACAGTTACACTTAAGTCATGGCATGACCCAAGGCACAGAGTGGTGGAATCCCACTTCAACTGCAATCAACTCCTCCAAGCTGGTGACCTTCAAGCTGCTGACAAAGTAGCCAATTTTTCTTCCAAAATATGAGAACTTGCTTGGGCTGCCAATTATCTAAAACAACAGTGATAGTTCTCAAACAGATCCAGTTCACAATAGTTTAGTAAATTAATCTAATTAGTTACCCTGTGGTCCAAATCTAATATGGCATTGATATTTAAATCAAGTCATTTACATCAGAAGATATCAATATTTAAGGATAATTTCATTTGAGGTATTAACATTTTGGATGCTTAAAAAAATAAATCAATGTTTCGCAAAATAAGTCAAATGAGGTATCAACGTTCCCAATGTTCATTTAAGGAATTAAGTTTTTTAATTAGTTTTCAATTAATTTTCTTTAATAGTCAATTGTAAATACCTCGATTAACTCACTATGTAAAAGGTTGATTCTTTTTTTTAACCATTTAAAACATTAATATATTAAATGAATTCATCCCAAAAATCGATGTTTCTTTTTAACCACTCGAGAAATAAATACCTTAAATGAACTTGTCCCCAAATGTTCATACCATATGATGTAATTTACCCTTTTTAAATTCTTCCCAAGTCAAATTTGGATGATCATGCTCCAAATACAAAAGCAACAGTTATGCATCTCTTTCTAAATAAAATGATGCCAGTGCATCATCTTTGTCTGCGGGTGTTCTTTGATAGTGAATAGAATGTTGACAGTGTTTGACCCATCCCAAAGATCCAAATTCCTATCCAATTCAGAGAGCTCTCATACAATGCTTCCTGCCACAAAGTGTCCAGTCCTTATGCATCCCCTCTCCCCTCAGCATCATTATCGCTTCCTTCCTCTCTTCCTTCTACATGTGCAACAAATTCAATACTTGAGATAACTCATCAAAATGTTGCAAAAATCTATTGCTGCTTGGCTTCATTTTTGAATTTCACCTGGTCCTTTTCCATGTGCTCACACACCTTATTTTTCTTGTACATCTGTAAGAGCACCACATACTGTTGCTGAAGAGTTTGGATATAATCCATAGAGGCTGGCTCTAATACCATGTTAGGGGCTCAGATTTGTGATTGGTTTTTGGTCATTCCAGGATGAAACCCTTGGTATTCTAGTTTTCTAACTACTAGCTTCCCCATGGTTCAAAGATTATACAGGGCTCACTAGACAAAATCCCAGATCTCCTGGAAACTTTTGAAAGTAAATAGGTGTAGAGCTCATTCAGAGAGAACTCTTAGAGCTGTTCTTCAGAAAGCTATTTTACCATCTTAAGTTGTTTGTACATAGACATATATCTCTCATTCATACCATAAAGCACAAAAACAAGACACATCGAATCATGTAAACAAACCTACATAAAGCCACAACACAAGCTTATCTCTCATATCTAACACATACGGACATGGGCAGAAATCAGATATTTTCATCAATATTTCGTAAATGTACAAAAAAGGGTACTACCCTCCAGTCCACATAAAAATCACAATAATGAACAACTTTTGGAATATCCATACATGCATCAGGTTTCAAAACTGTCTATGTATCGGTGTTCCAAGCTGATGCAACTCAATAAGAAGCTCTAGCCATTGAGGTACCACAAATAATATTTCAAAAGATACCCTTTCTAGCACCACATTGCCCATATTCTATTCAAAGCAGTGCAACCCTCTTCTATTTTAGAGTCAAGGGTGAGTAAATGTCTGACACCAAAGAAAGGAGATACGAGATATAAGGAGTTAATAGCAGCTGGCCACTTGAAGTGAGCTTGGAGTTTGGCCCAAAATTCCTTTGCAACAGCACAGTTAAAAAATAGATGATCACGTGTTTTGAACCATGACTGCCCAAGAAAATTTGTCCAAAGAAACTAATGGTTCACATGTGTTAACCACGATATGAAAGAATGTCTTGGATTCCCTCCTTATAACAAACCAAATTAACCAAGGAAGCCACCCACTACGCAGAGCTATATAGACATTTTTTATCGTTAGAGCCTTTGATGAATTAGATTTCCACACCAAATTGTCTTCTCAATTTCCTTCAGGCTCGTATCCTCCTATTGTGTCCCACAAATCCCCTTGTGATAGATCCCAATCCTGGCCATTTAAGATAGGGCACAAGATCCTAAACAGATTGCTGTTGTTGCAATTTATTTTCAATGTAATAAGGGAAGAATGTTATAATTCTTGGTAGAAGACCCAGTCACAAGAATAAGGGTTCAAGCCTCATTAAGACAGAACCCCTGGATTTTGTAAACAAGAATAATATAATAACTCAAATTTTCTATTGTCTTCATTTCTCATAGCAATGGCATATAAGCCTGTTGATTCATTTCCAAAATAAAAGTTCCTGATATATCTCATGAGATGCTTTAATCTTGATAATTTCCAAATAATATTAAAAGCTAATATTCTCAAAAAAAAATATTTATTTTCCTACGCCACACTGCCTCAGAGTATTGACAGCTAAAGCCAGTGGCAAATTTTTATGCCTGATCCAGGTTACAGAACATTTTCCCATGATCAATGATATGCTATGGGAATAACGGACTGTAAAAGCCTTTCTCCTTCTCTTTTCTCCATGTCTATGTTCGTATCAGCAGATAATAGTGTTGAAAGTAGACCCTTCAATCAACTTATTCATGCTATAATACTTACTAACAAACGATGTGATCTATGTCATTGAACTATACAGAACAAGTGAAAAGTCTTGTAGGTGCACACCACTTCTCAGTGTAATCATACCCAACACAACACCAGCATTATTCACTACATTATCATAAAGCTCTCATCTAGTTAAGTTGAAATTAGATTGGTTGAGGCTCCCATTCTTCAAATCTTTCATAATGAAGGTATGAGACAAAACAAAAAAGGAACCCATTTAAAATGGAATAACACAGTGAACTAAAATATGAAAGCATTGAAGCAAGAAAATTACCAGAATAGGATGGCAAAACTTAGTCCTGAGAAGTTCCTTGATATCTTCCTTGGCTTTCTTCAGCTGCTCAGGATCTGAAGCAGCACATTTTGGAGATACTACACCGCTGTAATTTGCACTAGATAGCTGAACAGCTAACGATCGCTTCTGTGTACAGAAGATAAAGGCAATTGAGAACACAAATTTTTCAGTTTCCGGCTAATTAGAAGCAAAAGAAGGCTAAAAAAGCATGAGATCACATTCCACACCTCTGAAAGAAAATTTGATGAAAGATTTACAGCGAGTACAATTATGTGAGGTATGTCTGTTTCATAGCATAGCAAGCATTTTCTGGTGTTTTTTCCCCGTATTCGTCATAATCAAACCTTTAAGTATTATCATATGATCTCAAAACTTGCAGTTACCAGTAGCTTTTAGCAACAAGTGATGATAGGACACAAGAATGGAAGCCAATGGTCAATAACAACGGTGATCGACCATTCCTTTTCTATAATTGTTAACCACCGGCATGAAGGGCCGAGCAATCATCACCATCATTATCTTCCTTCCACCAGCACCAAACCACTAAAAAGTTACTACAAACACAACCTCTTAAGATTACGGTCACAAAATATTCATCATAACAAATGTCGAAAAAATCAAATAGAATAAAGAACCAGACAAAGCTTTCAGCAAAACAAACATAGCTCCATATATGCATCGTATCGTATCGATAATCTTATCGTTAGAGCATCTTCTATGCAAATTCATAAAAGGCACAAGAAATCAAACCGAACGCATAAGATTGTTACTCTAAACAGCAATAAATAACCGCAAAGCGCGCGCGTAAATTTAACGCACTAAAACATAAACATAGCATGGAGAGACGATACAAGAAATCAAACCGAGGCATGATCTTGAATATTGATACCGCAAAATCAATTCTCAATAAAATGCGTATAAAAGAGAGAGAGAGGACCTGGTGTAGGAAGAGGCGAGAAATGAGAGGCGACGATCGGAGGCAATTGAGAGAGGAGAGAGATGAAGAAGAAGGAGAAGAGAGAGAAAGTCTGGAGGTGGAGTGAAGGACACGAGAAGTTGTAGTAGCGGCGATACTCAAAGAAGCCATGGAAGGAGGAGTGGCGGTGCTAGTAATAGCAATAGTGGTAGGAGTATGTGTTGTTGGAGATGGTAAGGAGGAGCGATGAAGACGGTGTGGGTGTGAAACAAATGATTTCAAATGTAAATCCATAACCTTTTGTTTTGGATGAGTTGAAGAGGCCTAGCTGATCCTGCTTATTTTTGAGCTTGTGTTTGGGCTATATTGATTAATGGCTCCGTGTCTTGTTTTGTTTGGGTTTTGGCTTTTGGGGCAAGGCAAACACACGCCCAGCAGTGGTTGGTGGCTTAATTTTCATATTAAGAAATCAACGTGGTTGGCGATGACTTGGAAATGTATGCCTCTCCATTTTCAAAAGGCCACGTTAGTTATTACCTGTGGCAGTATTCTCGTTTTTATGTGAATTTTGGAGAGTTTTTAAGCTATCTAATCAATCATCTAACTATTAAAATAAATATAATATTTAAAATATTAATTATTTTAATAATGATAATTAGATATAGTATGAACTCTTGGATAATAACGGAACCAATTCCATTAAAATTAATGAAAAAACTAAAAAATTTATCTGAATTTTGCTGTCCAATACCGATTAAAATAAAAGGAGTTGGATGATATGATACAACGTTTTCTCACATCATATCTGATATGTATGGTATTAAACTAGTTTATGTACTATCCATTTATTAATATATACAATAAAAGATATTATATTTTAACAGTTATACATTTATATTATCATTCGTAAATATTATAACTAATGATAGAGGTAATGATAAAATGTAGTTTTTTTATTTTGAAAACTAATAAAATATTAAATTAAAGATAGTGGTAATGATATAATGTAGTTTTGGCTTTTGGGGCAAGGCAAACACACGCCTAGAAGTGGTTGGTGGTTTAATTTTCATATTAAGAAATCAATGTGGCTAGCGATGACTTGGAAATGTATGCCTCTCCATTTCCAAAAGGCCACTTTTGTTATTACCTGTGGCAATATTCTCGGTTCTATGTGAATTTTGGGTCAGTCATCTATCTAACCATTAAAATAAATATAGTGTTTGAAATATTAATTATTTTAGTAATGACGATTGGATATAGTGTGAACTCTTGAATAATAACGGAACCAATCCCATCAAAATTAATGAAGGGACTATAGAATTTATCTGAATTTTGCTATCCAATACCGATTAAAATAAAAGGAGTTGGATGATATGGTACAACATTTTCTCACATCGTATCTAGTATGTATGGTATTAAACTAATTCCTATATTATCCATTTATTAATATATACAATATAAGATATTATATTTTAACAGTTATACATTTATATTATCATTCATAAATATTATAACTAATGATAGAGATAATGATATAATGTAGTTTTTTTATTTTGAAAACTAATAAATATTATAATTAATGATAGTGGTGATGATATAATGTAGTTTTGTAATAGTCATTATGAAAACCCGCTGCTAGCATTGTATAGATAGCAGTGACAACTGTTGTAATTAGTGACGGTAGTAATGACGATAGAGGTGGGTGATGATAATAGTGATGTCGATGGCAGTAAAATTAAAGTAATAAAAATAAAAGAGTAGTTACGGTGTTAGTTTAGTGTCTTTGTTAAGATTTTTCTTCTTCTTTTCAATTCTAATATTTTTGGCCTATTAAATATAAGAGATGTTTTCTTTTAAGTTCAAATATTTTGTCCCATTCATTATCTAAATATTTATATATCTATTCATTTTTGTATATTTAGTCTTTTTTTTTTAGCTATATATCCTGGGTTAATATAGGCTAATCAAAAATTGATATTTAAATTGAGTATTACTGTAATATACAAATAAATATTTTCCATTGAAGGGCAAATATGTCATTTGATATAAAATAAGAGGGTTTTATGGTCACCCCTAATGTTTAAATTAATTACTTTTATCAGTTATCAGATACGTAAGAGAAGATGAAGAGATGGAGAGAAAATCAAATGGGCACAAAGCTAAGCTGGCTAAACACTTTCGGCCTAACTTTCTATGCCGTCGGTATACATATTGAAAACTGCAAGCATATGTAAAGTGAAAGAAATGAAAAGGTCACGACTTTTATTATATCTTTCTTCTTTATTCTCTATCCCAACATAATCCTAAACCTAGCAGACATCCTCTGGCGTATTCATAACTATCAAGACGATTCGGTAATCTAGATCAAGTAATCAAATCATCAATTTTTCTTTAAGTTTCATAGATCTATCAAGTTCTTAGAGTTTTTATATTGTTTTGAAAGAGAATTGGAGAATCGTTTTAGTTTTTTTGGAGAATCTGAAGATTTAATATTTAACGAAAGTTGAGGATCAAATCCAAGTAATTTCATAATCATTCTTTCTTTAAGATCTACAAATCTATAGTATCTTCAGAATTTGTTTGTTGTTTTTGAAAAGAGATTGGAGAAAACCCTGATTATCTTAGAAATCTAGATTTGGTGTTAAAAAGGATTCTATGGTCCAGATCAGGTAATCAGATCCCTATTTCCTTCTATAGGATTTTACATATATATTAGTTTCTTAGAGTATTATTCATGGTTTTAAAGGAACTTTTAGAAGAGAAATCCTAATTGAGTTGGAATATGATTTTTTGTGATCAAGGAGAATTAAGAGCCAATTCTAGGTAAGTTTATATGTTCTAAACCTTTATGATAAAAAAGGAATGATTTGTATTGGTTTGGTTTAATTTGTATTAAATGGATTATAGGGTTTAGAGGAATTGTGGAGGAAATTTTTTATCTTTTTGAAATTTTGTGATTCCACAAACAAAGAAAACGGGTGAGATTGATTCTCTCAACTCTTTAGATGATCTAAATATATAATCTTTTGTTAAAGTTTTTGTATTGGTTGATAGGAATCAAAGTTCCTGGAGATTTGGAAGAAAATCATAAATTGTGGTGTTTGAGGATTTTGTGGCTTTATAATTTATAGAAGAATGGTGTTCTGGTGAAGTAAGGTTCTGTTCCTAAAGCGAAATAAGGTACGACCATTCCTTGTTTGTTGTATGTACTTGTAGCTTTATATTTGTTTGTTGTATGTGATGTAAGATCAGAATTCTAAATTGACTTAATTCTATACGACAATAAGAAATTATGTTTATTGCTTGTGTTTGGTTTTGGTTAGTATAGACCACGTAGAGTGTGATATTAATGAGTCACCCTGATGATCCATGTGTGAGGTTGTTCCGAGTGGACTCGTGCATAAAAATAATTCCGGTAGATTAGGTTTTGACAGAAGCCACGATGTGTGGATGATTCTCTAACACCAATATATGTATATAATTACCTATTTTCAAAAGTTGGTTGATTTTCAGGGGTCTGAGTTACTCCAAGTTTGGAACTAGGAATTCATAGTTTTAAACTGTGTTGTTTGACTGGCTTAATAAAGATAATAATTTGATTGGTTGCATTAGAATAAGTTGCATTTGATATATATGTTGCGTATGCATCTGCATTTGTTTTGTGGATTAGCATACTGGGCGTTTTCGCTCATTCCATTCATTTTTCAGGAACAGGAGAAGATAAAGTGAATTATGATCATACTGAATATGACATCTTTGTATATCATGGGGATGGCGATAGTGAACTTGATTTTCCTGCTAATGATCAATAGAGATTGATTTTGGATACCTAGAGATAGGAAGACAATTTAATAATCTATGAAGTTTAATTTGAAACTATTATTAGTTTGAAATATTTTATTTACTTTATGAATTTAAGATTTCTTTGTAGGACTTTTCAGTTAAGTTATAAGTCAGGATGATGTTGGCTTTGATTTATGCCAATAAGTTAATTCAAGAGTATTATTTATACAATGAATTGTTTAATAGGAATCCTTTATATGTGAGTATTGGAGTTATCTTTTTGATATAATATGTGGATTAATATTTCATAGCCTTGGCGTATTCTTATAAAGAGAATGACACATGGCGGATTGTAATATCCTTAATTTAAGGCGTTACAATTACATAACAATCTAAGCTATATAACAATATATTGTGGTATATTACATTTTAGGTGATAATCTCACACCCCACAAGGTTCCCTTGAAGTATAATACACTATGGATCATACTAGACCCACAAACATTGTTATTAAACTCGTCCGAGACTTCTAGAGAGATACATAAACAACACACTTATAGAATACTCCATGGCGTGGACGGTTGTACAGGACCAAAGGTTATTTAGATTAAGAAAAACTAAATACATATAAGATACAAGCAAGAATTACAATTCATGGAACTTATATTAAGTTCTAAGTATTACATTGTAAATTCTTATCTAAACTATAATTCTCAAAACTTCTTTACAAAGAACTTCAATTATCTCTTTCCATCCAATAATTGTTCTTTATATTCTGGTGGATACTGAAAACAAACAGTCAAAAGGAGTGTGAGCTAAAATAGTTTGGTAAGTAACTTAATCTCAAAACATTTCAAGAAATATAAACAAGTTTGATTATCAAACATATGTAATGCTAGACTCATTCATATGAAAATGCACAGTTTAGATAACCAGAATCCAAACTAATAGAGATTTACGCCCTCTCTTGGGGGTTAAAGGACTAACAGAAGTCATTCATGCTCAGTAGAATTATGAACTAAGGACTCATTCTAGAGCATCCAGCTTATAGCTATCTCAGCACAAAATTTTTTTCATATAACGAACATAACCTATAACTGCCCCTTAGATTTAACAAAGGATGGAGGATTTCAATTTGAAATACATTTTATTGAAAAATAATCTCTAACTTCTCCTCAAACATAGCTAAGGAGGGAGGATTTTTCTTTGAAACTCTTTTTATCAAACATAGCCTCTACTTCTCCTTAGAAAACTAAGGAGCTGGGACTTCACTTCTAACTCATTTTGTGAAATAGCTTAATTTTCATGCATAATTAATTTAATATATATATATATATATAAACTTGATTTAATTAAATTATGAATTTTGTTAAGTGTTTAGTTGATGAGAATATGATATGCTTGTTTGAAATATAGAAATTATGATGAATAATTAGTTAATAAAATATGGTGTGGCAGTATGATTTAGTAACAGTAGTGTATAGCATGTATATGTTTTATTTGTCTGAGATATGAAAATTTCGTGAATATACTTAGCTGATAAAGTGTGCATATTAAAAATAAAGTTCAATAAGTTAGCATGAGTTTAGGAATTTCAATGTGTTGCATGTTGGTGGTAATTGAACCATAGTTAATTGTTTTATTAAAGCAAAATTCAATCCAAATCCAAAAATAAAATATAGTAGATTTTGTTAGTCAAACCTAGCTCTAGTCTTTAGCCAAAAAGCAAGCCCAAGCCTCTCCTTAATCTCTCAAAAATCTGCCTCAAAAGTCAACACACATAAAGATAATATCAAGCCTTATTTGGCCAAATTTAACAATCCAAAACAGACCTGTCTTACGGTGCCTTTGTTCCATATCATTCCTTTTTTTCTTTCCAATTTTTCTTGCTCAAGTTGCAAAGGATTTCTTTCTCAAGACTCAATTCTTAAGATAAAATCACATAAGGTCATTTTGCATGCTCCCGTGGTTGTTATTTCCTTTGTTTTATCATGAGAATGATTTCTTATTCTAGTTGGTCCATGGTAGCTTGAATGTGGTTTTTATAATTCATGTTAACCAATGAGGTTATACGAGCTTTTGAAGTGTTTGGAAATAGATAAGTTGTGATGGAGGAGTTATGGTGAGTATAGGAGTTGTTTTGAATATGTTTGAGTTGGTGAATTTAGTGATGAAGGGTATAATTTATGTTGAGTGATGTGGAGAGTTGTTTGATGTTGTTCAAGTGGATTTTGTACTTGTTTTGTGTTGATAATTGCATGAGACATGATTCATGATGTTCATATTGAGTTTAGGGTATGATAGGATATAGTTAAGAAGTTGAATTTTGAAGAAAAAATGAAGGAAAAACGTGAAAATTAGAGGCAAGGCACTAATCGCGGGCATGATGGCTCCCGTGATCGTCTCAGCTTCTCAAAAAATTTAGCAGACAACTCATCACGAGCGCGATCAAGGGCGTAATAGCCTTTTGATCGTGCATTTTCATATAATCACAGGCGTGATCAAGGGTGTTATAGGCTCTGATCATGCATTTTCATCTAATCATAGGCAAGATAAGCCCCCTGGCAACATAATAATGTTTTCGTAATTTAATCACAATTTTTTCATAAGAACTTGGATTGAGGTGATTCAAATTGCATTGGAAAGCTTAAAAAAAGATCTACAATTTTTATGTTTTAAGTTTTTGCAAATTCAAAAGGTATCAAGACAGAAATTTTAATTCTTTCCAGTTGCTATGTTTTTCAAATAAAGTTGAAAACTTGTTTTACTAATTAAGTGTATGTAATTAAGTATGAAATGAATCTTTTTAAGCTAAAATAAAATAGATAAATGATAGCTAATGTGTTATATTAGTTGAATGAACTACAATGGTTAAGTTTAAATAAAGGAATGTTATGTGTATACATATTTTGTGTGTGTGAATATGAATTATGTGTTTATTTAAACTTTACTTAAATTTGACAGGGTTTAATGAATTAATGTATAATTGTGAATTAGCAATGTTTTATATTAAATGATTTCTTTGATTGATTCCCGTACTCGACTGAGTTTGAATACTAGACTTTTGCTCGATAACCATAGTTATCAAGGTACGCAGTAATGTGATTGTTAATTTTTAGATTATATATGCATTTTTAAAGCAACTCTAATCAAAGAGGAATTAAAATTTGTTTAAATTGGTTGTGCTTTTCGCCGTTGAATCCAGTACGGAGAGCGACAACCTTGTTAACGAGGTTAACATGGTAGTTTATGCGCCTAGGTCACTAGTCATGATGCAATAACCTTTCTTAGTGGCTCGGTGGGTAATTGTTAGGGAGTATAGTTTCATTATAATATTTGCTTACCCTTAAAAGGATATAATATGATTTAGTTCACGTTTATGGGGAGGATTGAACTAAGTGGTATTATTGATTAAGTTAAGTAAAGTTGATAATGGCAGTAAACCCTAAATAAAATTGCTTTTTTCTTTATGAGGATATAACAAGGATATAAGTATCCAGATTGCTAATATCAACCACCTGAGCAGCTGTGATTACTTAAGACCCCCCCATGATTGAATTTGGAGTTTGAATGCTCCAGTGTTGTGTTGTTGACTTAATTAAAGAGAGATAATTTATGACTTGCTTTGCATTAGTTCAGGAGTGTATGTCATATTGTATTTGTTTGTATTACCGTGTATTGGGCCTTTGGCTTGCTTTTACTATTTCAGGTATTGAAGAGGATAAGTTATATGATTCCTTGGGTTATGGGATGGACTTTGAAGACTTTTTAGATCAGTGCGACAATTAAGATCCTTGGACTGACCTTATTGTTTTCCTTAAAAAGAAAGACTAGACCAGACCAGACCAAACCAAGCTTGTTTTTTAAAAAGAAAATTGTAATAGTATAGACTTGGCTTACTTATAAGCTTCAGTTTGTAATATAAAGTTTCTATTTAAATCCCTTATATTGTACATAATATATGTTTGTAAACTTTATGATACCATGATATTGGTATCTATATGTTAATGTATTAAAGTATCTACTCTTTTATGAGTAGTTTTGTTAAAGTTATTATAAGTTTAAACACGTTAAATAGGCAATCCACATAAACACTTCCTTTTCAAACAGCCTTACATATAATATATCCGTATATTATATATGGTTGGGGGACATGACATGTCATATTTTAATATTGTACATGTTAAATCCTTGCATTTTGTGCATTGATTAAAAGATTTTTGTTGTCAATGTACCCTCCACTTCCCTTAAAACCACAGACCCTCCTTATGTATTCATCCCTAAAGTCGACTCCAACATGGGCAACGATCTTCGGTACTTGCTTAGTTCTCGTTAAGCCGATAACCTTATAGTAGTCCTAACCAGATTCACTGGAATCTCACGGGCATTACTATAGAATCAAAATATTAATACGTGACGTGAATATCGTACTAATGCAAAGTATGCTATGGTACAAAACGTGTTCGATTTATTTAATGGTCGGTTAAGGTTTATGTCAGATTATTTTGTAACCAGTCAATCTCTAAACATTCCACATAACGTGTTCCTTAATCAATACAATTCAAGTAACTTTAACTTTTGTTATTAAAGTTTTTCAATCACTAGACATCAAGCACTATACCCATCCCCATACACACTCAATTATTGTTATAATTTAGTCTTGTGCTACAATATTACAACAACAACCAATGTAATAAGATCAAAGTCACTCACCTGATATCTGAGCTAAGGTGTAGAAATCTTCTAGTAAATCCAAATATTAATTTATGTTTAATTTTTCCTATGAAATAAAATAATAATTACTCATAATTTCATGTTCTATATTAATCTACTATGAACTTCTTTACTAACTTGATATTCACTAAGTCTATTAACTTAATATGTATTTAAATATATTTCATCAGCTTAAATCTTATTCATTAGTTATTAGTCTAAATTTTACACAATACATGCATTAACACTTATGTTTAAGGCTATATGTAAATATACATATATCTATCAAAACACATTCAACAATAGAACACTTCATACTCACATGCTTAGTACTTCCTATAAACATATGCATTGCTATTAAAACAAATTCAATCACATAGAGCATCATATTAATGTTCATCTAACGCATTTTCTAGAAACACGTATTTAAGTCAACTCATTTCTTTTAATATCTAAGAACTAATATACTATGATTACATCCATGTCATTTACAAGTTCAATTGATATTCACTTAGTTTAACTAAGTTGGTTAGACTTAGTTATTTTAGTTCTTTTTAGTTTACTAAAGTTTATTTACTCAAGTTGAACCTAGGTTTATTAGCTAAGTTCACTTTATACTTAACTACACACATTTAACAAGCAAACACGAGTTTTTAACTTTGTTTAGAAAATATAGCAGCTAGAATTGATTAAAATTTAGGCCTTGATATTTTTAAAATTTACAAAAATGTAAAACATGAAAGTTGTAGATCTTTTTTTAAGCTTTCTATAGCCTCTTGAATCACCTAAATCCGAGCTCTTATGAAAAAGTTATGATCAAATTACAAAACAGTGTCATAGTACGAAATTGCGGACCGGAGGCCAGTAAGGGCCCATGCATGCCCATACAAGACAAAAGCCACCCAACTAGAGCCTTGTAAGGGCCGTTGTATGCCCGTGATTGACATATTACATGGGGTTACAAATTTCTCTGTTTTTCTTACTTTGTTTTATCCATTATTTAAATATTCTACATCAACTAAAACTCCATTAAAGCAACATACAACTCATTATACTCACTCAACAACACCAAATACAAGCATCGAGGGTAAGGATGTTGGCACCAAATATCCAGGATTCCCCATAAGATTCATTAAGGTGGTGAATCTTTGCAATGTATTTGGATATCGAGTACCAAAGACTCATGAGTCATCGAACTCGTTAAAGTTAGATACAATGCTTGGTATGTTGTTGTTACTGACCATTGTGAGGTGGGATACCTATTGCTTAAGGAGCTTCGTACAAGTGAATTGTGGGTAGGAGAGCTCCAAATGGATGAGGTTACAAGTTGGTGGCCGGTGGTGAGGCACCAATGTAGTCATGTTAGCACAACATGTGGCAATGTTGGGGACAACATGGCCACTTCATGCGCCAATGTGACCTCCTTTAGTGATTAAAAAAAAATGTTCAAACATGCTCGCATTAACAGCAACATGAGCACCTTGTTCCCTACCCTAGAAAATAATTTAAGCAGGAAATGTAACGTGGGCACTTTCATGGGAAAAGGTGCCCACATTGTATTTCCTGCCCAATTTATCTTCTTGGGCAAGAAATCTAATGTGTACACTTTAGCCCTAAAGTGGGCACATTAGTTCCTTTTTTTCTTTTTTCCTATAATGTGGGTACATTGGTGCCCAACGTCTAAAAAAATGAGAACGTTGGGCACCATCACACCCTTATTGTATTGAACATGGACATATTGTTCCTAAAGTACAACAAACTATGAACATAAGTCTACAACATGCACAATTTGCCCACTGATGTGGGTAAGTTGATGTCCAATGACCTTTTTTTTTTGTTGGACACTAACATGCGCATGTTAGAGGCTAAAGTAAAAAAATCTGAATGTAAGACACCGACATGTCCACGTTTGATTCCATCATGAGCATGTTGGTGCCAACAATAAAAAAAGGGCAAAGTACACATGCTGGCCTAATGACCATAAAGTTGCCCATGCTATTTAAAGGATTTCGGATGCGGGCACTTCACCACATCTTCTCTATACCTTTTTTTCTTCAAAAAAATGCTCATCCTTTCATCTATGAGCTATTAAAATCCTATAAATACAATAGAAGGTGAAGGTGAAAAGAAACAAGCAAAATGCTTCCAATGTTAACGTTCACCTGCACAACCACCACCTAATATGTCGGCATCTCCTCCCCATCCCTATGAGCTCCACTTTCTTGAAGCTTCCATGAAAGAACGGTTCGAAAGGGAGTTATGCACTAAACCCATTTTGTTAAAGAAAGATTGTGATCAGGCATTACTAAATGTGGCGTACGACTTTAACGATGCCCTTTCCGCTACTGGGTTACCGTTCTTGCTGTAGTTACCAAAGATGACCTTGTTCAGATGTTTTACTCCAACACGACTACAAACAAAAGTCATGGAGGATGGATTTATCACTTTTTGGATTGATATCATAATGCAATCGGGGCAGGTTCGGGATGGGTCATCTGGAACCCGAACCCAACTCAACTCGATTCTTTAACAGTATATCCAAAACCCGAGAAAAATCCTATTAAGTTTTTCTTATCATTTCCAAAATCCGACCCTATAGGGTTTTAAAGAACCCATTTACCGACCCATCTCAAACTGACTCGACTCTACCCGATAGTCAAAGATTTGCAAATGTTTTTCTTGAAAACAACTAAGTACGTAAACTAAGTAATGAACATGTGAAAACTACTAAAAGTCTAGATCTAAGTACCCACAAAAAATGATAAATTTTATTAATTTTAGAAACACCAATAACGAACATATAACAACAATAATCAACTAGACGTCTAGATCTAAACAAATTCCAACATAGAAATGGACAAAAAATAAATGAAAAAAGATAATACCGAAACGAAAAACCAGAGAGTAAAACTGCGAAAGAGTTAAGAATGAGAATGAGAGTTGAGAGTGGGAGCGAAAGAGTGAGAGACAAAGGGAGCGAGAGGGTGAGAGACAAATAGAGCGAAAGTAAAGGTGAGGCGAGACTTGAGAGGAGATTGGAGAGAGTAGCTGCACAGCTTAAAGGAAAGTGGCTAGGGTTTCTTTCTAGTCTTTTCCTTGTTTTAATAACTTAATATTTTTAACTTTTCATATTTTACTTTAAATTTATACCAAGTAGGGTTTTCCTAACGAGTTACATATAAACCCAAAACTGACCCGACAACTTATCAGTTTTTTGTTTTAAAATCCCAAAACTTGCCCCAAAATCCTATAGGGTTTTTAGCGGGTTGAGCAAGTTGGATACTCTATAATGACCAGCCGATTGCATCTCTATATTGATATTGGGTAGCAAAGTGCATCAACAGTGACAATTCATCTATCCAACACCATGGTCCACATCACACCAAAAGCCATCAATCATTTGTTGCATCAAAACAACAGTAGTAGAAGGATACGGAAAGATTAGGATTTAAGAAACGCATTTTTTTGGGTTTATGGTGCTCCTGTTTATATGGTGAAAGTCCTACTGACCACTTTAAGCATACAACTCAAAATCACCTCACCCTTTAAAATAGCACATATGTACCTTTTTGTTTTTTTGCTCATTTTTCAATTGTGTATAGGAGACCATGCCCAAGTATAAAGCTAATTCTTCCACTATAAAATTATTCATTCCTCCATTTAACCTATAACATAAAGCTAGACATCGGCAATGGGTTAAGCTAGTTTGAAACTAACCTCGAATCGCGATTTCATGGGTCGGTGTTTACAAGATCCATAATAGACTCGGGCTTACACAAGCAAACTGGATCAATTTGAAATGTAAGTCATGGGCTAGTTCATGGCCTGTTGACCCATGGTACCTTCTTTTTTTTCCTTCCTTGATTCAAACTCTCTCTCTCTCTCTCTCGCGACTGACAAGTCATAGACTCACACATACACTTCAAAACAATACAACGTACACATTATTTACACACCACTTTCAAGCACACACTGACATGCTATTCAACACACAAACCTAACACACATCACACACACATACACACAACACTTTCACACGGGCAACCATTCAACACACACTATTCGTACATAAAATTTCAAAACACACATCATAGTTTTGGCTGTCGGGTTTTTTTTCCCCCGTGCGACTCACCTCACTCGGTAAGTTGGTGGGTTAAATGTGTTGACCCACTTATGATCCAGCTACCTGCTGAGTCGACAGATAAGTCAAGCCCTGTATGGCTGGTTTGGGCTGACAAGTCTAACTTGCTGATGGCAGTTCGAGTTAGGTTACAAATTAGACCTAGCCTGCGTCTATGTCAGTATAAAGCTATATTTTTAAGAGCTCTCTCTAGAAAGTGTAGAAATAAAATTATCGAAAAAGATAAATTCATATTGATATGTGTAGATATAAGAATTGAATTTATATAGGGTACACTACACTAGAAGGTCTTAGCATTTAGAGGGTAAGTTTATTTGAGGTCTCAATATTTTGAGTGGTTCAAAAGAGGTCCCAATGTTTAAAAAAAAAAAAAAGGTTAATTGAGGTCCTAACTTTTGGAAAAGTGGATCGACTGAGGTCTCCATTGATACGTGTCAATAGAAAAATATCTTATTAAAACTCAAAAAACAATTCTTCTAAGACCTCTATTAACATATATCAATAGAATGAATATTTAATTAAAATTCATAAAACACTTTCTTAAATATTTAGACCTCTTTTAAACTTTTCAAAATGCTGAGGCCTTAAAATGAATTTACTCTCAAATATTGGACCCTTCTAGTGCAATTTAGCCCTTTATAATAATAGCCAAATATATAAACAATAATTTTCTTATAAGAAGTATCCCACTAGAAAATTTTTTGTTTTTCCATATACACGACAACATTTATAGATATATATCTATATCTATATAGTAAAACAAGCCATCAATTGAAGAATCAGATTGAATTGAGCATGCATATCCATTGTTTCTCCTAGGGTAGTAAGTGAGTCGAGACAGCTCATGAGCTATTCGAGTTCGATTCAACAAAAGCTTGAATTCAACTCGCTTACAATCGAGTTGAGCTATTCAAGTAGTTACTGAGATCGAGTTCGAATTTTAAAATACTTAGTTTTGTGAGCTCGTGAACTTAAAACAAGTATTAGATCGAGACTAGTCGAGTTTGAGCTTATCAAATATTAAATATTGTTTATAGTCAAATCAATATTTAAAAGAATAATCAAGCTTAATCGAGTTGAGTTTGAGCTTATCGAGTATTAGGATCTGTTTGTTTTGGCTTTTTTTCGGAAGATACAGATACTTTTTTTAATTTTTTTTAACAAATTATTTATCAAAAAATAGATATAGATAAAAAAAGTTGACAGTTCTAATCAAAAGAACAAATAGAACAAATATAGATAAAATTTAGATGCAAATCGGATATATATTACACATATCATTTTAAAAAAGATATAGATACAGATGAAAAACAGACAATCCAAACAGACCCTTAAACCGAGTTCGAGTTCATGTTTTGAGTTTTTCATTTGAGTCGAATTCGAGCTTAGTTCTGTATTGACTCGACTCGACTCGACTTATTTACGGCCTTCGTCTTTCTCCCTATTTAATTAGTTGCATACTCATAACTTCATGAACAATATTCAATCTAATGGTAAGTTTTCTTCGCCTTCTCTGTTCTTATGTGCACACTCGTACTACATATATTGGAGAAAAAAAATAATTAATTAATATTAACTGTTAAAACCCATAAATTGTTGCATGAAGGCTTGTAACCGCCATTTTCTCTCACAAGTCAAATCCGGGTTTGTTTTTTATTACTCAATATTGTTTATATATTTTTTATACTTTATTACTACTATCTATTTTGTTATCACTGCATAAATAACTAAATTGTAGTTCAATTAGCTCTAGTTGACCAAAATAGCTAGGTGACACAATCTTTTTAACCCCCCTTTTACTATTATATTATCTTTTCGTATATTTTGATTATCTTTTATCATATGATTAATTATATTTAATATCATATTGTTAAATAATATACATGTAAAGTCATTATTTTGTCATGTTAATTATTATTAACCAATTTGAAATTGATATGCGTTATGAGTGTATAGTAACTTAGTAGCATCGAGGAGATTTCTATTAAGAAAAACTGAGTAGTTTGGTGCGACTGGAGATGTAAACAAGTCTAAGACAAGATAGTATAATGCTTAACTCAAAATTTCACAGTTAAAACCCAACTGAGTTTAAAAATTTTAAATTCGAGTCCAACTCAACATGATACTAGCCAAGGTCGTTTGGGCTCAGTTTATTATAAAATTAGTTTAGTTTTAATTAAAACAACATTATTATCATTTATCAAAACTCAATTCAAATTCGTTGACATTTGTACTTGACTTAAGTTTGGCAAAGCTCGCGAGTTAATTGAACTAAATATTTGAAGTTCGAGCGCAGCTCAATAAACTACTTAAATAAATCGAGCTCGAGTTTGGCTTAATTATTATCGAATAAAACTCGAGTAAACATCTAGAAGAGCTTGAGTAGTATGTGAATTGGCTTGATTTATTTGTATCTCTAAATGCGGTAATATGATGAAGATAATAAGTACATAAAATAGAAGGTTCTTTGTTAGGTATTACATACTCAATTATTAATAATATTTCGAGATGATATTTATAGATGAATGACCATGAGCACTTACCTTAAATGATTGCTGGTTTGTGGAGAAAGAAAGCGCGGAAGTCCGAGAGTGACAATTGAGCTTCTAAACCACTTCTTAATAATGTAAGCAGCAGGGCAGGATTGTCCTAGCCAAATGACTTTACTGTGAACATGATACTCGTGGCTGAGCGAATTATCTGTTACATTAATATGTTCGATCTTATTAAGGGCAATCCAATTTGTTTAAGGATTATCTAAACATCATAAGGCGTATTATGGCCTAGTTAGAAAGGGTTGGACTTGATGAGTCATAAATCCAAATTACTTATCAACACATCCAAAATTTATAAATTTACAATGGTAGTTTTGATAAATTATAAAAGTTATTTTTACATCAAGATTCAAGTTTAAGAGATCAATTTATAATACTTATAGCTCGTTTACTTCATCATATGAAATTTGATTTGGAGGAGGTGGGACGGGAATTGGATTCCAGTTAGACATGAATATAATAGAGTTCTTATGTCTGTTACAATATTCACTTAGTATACAAAATAAAACAAGGAACTATCTGAATAAAAGGTAAAATATTTATAATATCATTTATAGAGAAATGATAATTGTATAGGTAATAATTTCAAAACAAGAGTATTTATGACAAAATTAAAAAAATAAATCATGTGGGAATATGAATTGTTATTCATTATTTTACAATTTATTATGAGTTGACATTCTTTACAATTAGATGATGGGCTGATATTAAGCCTAGTATAAGAATATTTTGTCAATTGATGATGAGCAGAACCAATATTCAGAAGGAATAACCAATAAGTTAATAAGTTACGAAACCAACATGAGCCATAAACATGGCTTAAATTCAAGTTAGAATTGCTTCCAAACTTAAGGGCTAGAAAAGTACTTTTTAGCCAGATGGAGATAAGGAAATTTTTCTTAAGCGCTTGTTTGGTTAGCTTTTTCTAGTGGATATAGAGACTTTTTTCAAGATTTTTTTTCTAACAAATTATTTATTAAAAAATAGACTTAGATAAAAAAAAAAAATTTACAGTTCTCATAAAAAGATCAAATATAAATAAAATATAGATGTAAATCGAACATATTTATACTTATCGTTTCTATACAAATATAAATACAAATACAAATAAAAAATAGACCATCCAAATAGACTCCAAATCTGTATCTTCTGCCATCTCAACATATGCTATGGGTGTTTTTTCCCCCCTTTGTCTTGGTGCGAAGAAGTAACAAGCTTGATGTCTAAATTCCAGTCGAGTGGCAATGGGAATGATAGGAAGTGCATACATTGGGAGAAATGGAGTGATATGGCTTTTCTTAAAGAAGAAGGGGGAATAGGCTTTTTCTGGGATCTAGTTGATTTTAACAAAGCTTTGCTTGGAAAATTAGCTTGGAGAATCAAATGTAAACTGAATAATTTATGGGTTAAAATTCTCAAAAGCATTTATTTTCCTAAAATTGACTTTATGAATGCTAGAAAAGGATGATGTCCGTCACGGGGCTGGAATAGTATTTTAATTGGAAAAAAAAATTTTGAAAGAACATATGTTATGGCATGTTGGAAGAGGTGATCAAGTTTCGGTTTGGCTTGACCGATGGATACCCTCCCTTACTGGTTTTAATCAACAATCAATACCTAGTGATTCTTTGATGGATTTAAAGTTTTTTATATCAAAATCTAGGATAGTGGTAGCTTGGACATATGTTTAATCAGAGATCGTATAATTGATGAAGAAGTGAGATCTATTAACAAAATCTCAATTGTAAAACTTATGGAGGACAAATTAATTTGGTCTTTTAATTCCTCTGGTGAATATTCAATTAAATGTGGAGTTGTTTGATTAAATCTCATGCCAATGTAGATATGGCTTCCACTTCATTGTGTGTTGATAAGAAGTTGTGGAAAATTATATGGAGCCTAGAAGTAGTACTTAAAAGTAAGCATTTCTTGTGGAGGGTTTGTAAAAATGCCATTACCTGTAATGATAATTTACTTAAGAGGAAGAGTCGTGATAGCCCTCTATGTTTATTATGTAATGAACGGGAGACTGTTGAACATATATTTTTTCAATGCTTATGGACTCGTATGGTAGGTTCGATTTATCTAGTTACCATATTAACGAGAGAATAATCTCCAGATTTGAAGAATGGTATTTCATCTATTTCTAATTTGTTTTTTCTGAATTAGTGCAGTAGGGAAATCTCTATTATCTACTATTGCTTATACTCTCTAGTACCTTTGGAAGGAAAGAAACACTTATATCTTTCAAGGAAAGCAACCAAATCATTACCATACCATTAAATGTGTTCATATTGCCATGGGGGAATTTAAGCTGCAAAATCTTTTGGAAAAGAATCAATACTATTGTACATCAAAAGCAAGTTCCTTTATAGCTACAACCTAAAACACATAAGCAACCTTAATTAGGAATATTGGCAGTAGATGCTACTAATAGAACTTTTTTCGTGCTTTATCAATAGTAAATCCCATTGATAAATGATCTCCACCATGCTTAAACATGACAAAATTAAATAGTGATGCTGCGATTAACAAGATTGATAGTGTTGGCTATCGGTTTTATTGCTAGAGATTGCAAAGGAATCATGATAGCTACTGAAGCTTCTCCAATTTAAATCTATGATACTTTGGAAGCTGAAGCAATTGCTATATTGGAAGCCATCAAAGCCACTACTAAGCTGAAATGGCAGCTGATTGAAGTAGAGATACACTCAAAAGTGCTGCTTAATGATTTTCTTAATCCTTCAAAAAGTTACTAGAAGATCATACCATATGTTGATTTAGTCCATGATCTTTTTTCTAAGTTTGAAATTTTTTATTTATTGTTAGTTAAGAGTGATGCAAATGCTTGTGTTGATTGGCTTGCATGCCAAGGCAAAAGGGAATGGGGTTTTCAATCATGGGTTATCAACCACCTTCTCCTTTGTATTCGATTATTTCTGTTGATTTGGAGCGCTGTCTTTAAGGTTTGATCCTGGTTGATTGTTGAAATAAAGATCTTTTGTGTCTTGGCCAAAAGGAAAAAAAAAGTACTAATTAGATATTTGAACCTCAATAATATAAAAATAGGAGTGATAGAAAGTAAAGTGATCAACTCAAGTTAGGAAACATACTATGGCAATCAAGGATCAAACAAACCCCAAATAATAAAATTATAAATCAATAAAATATATTGTTATGAAATTAACCTTGAAAATTGGAAATACAAATAAAAAAAGATATCCTATGAAAAAAATATATAATTGGAATAGTGAAAAGTAAATGGTAAGAAGTGAATAATGAATAGTAAATAGTAAATAGAATATGGTAAATGGTAAATAATAAACAATAGGAAAAATTACAAATAGGTTACCTGTGTTTTCCCATTTTTGCAAATAGGTGACATGTGATTTCTTTTTTATGGATGACTAACTTGTGTTAGCAAATATTTTGTACTATTAAAAAAAGTTAACTTTAGAACGTGGAGCCCATGTGCCTTTTAAAATATTAAACAAAGCTTAACAAAACAAAATCGAAACAACGCTCTGCCATATCTCTCCTAAATTATCCCTCTCCACTCCAGTCTCCATTTTCGAAACCCTAACACAGCTATGGATTCCCACAATTGAAGATGCCATGATTGAAGATACCCATGAAATCTCAATCGAATAGATCTCACCATACACGACATTAGAGAAGCTTCATGCTATACATCCTGTTCTTCGCGTAAACGCGCCGTCAAAGAAGCATTGGATTGCAAACAAAGTGGTCTTCTCTGTACATCGTGAAGGTAACAAGATTCTAATTTATTTGTTTCACTACAAAATATTGTTTTTGTTTCATTGTTTGGTGTGAAGAATGTATCCAATGAGCTCACTTGTTTAGTACCTTTTAGGTATTTTAAGGTGTAAAGATTGTTACTTTTTGTTATGAATGACCTTGTTTAAGCCTTGAATATGTTTACAAGCAAATGTTTAAGTAGCTATATGTCTGTGAATATGGGTGGCACTATGGCGAAGTTGTAGTTAAGTTGTTTTCTATTGTACATATGGAAGTCCGTGTGATGTGGAGTTAATGTGGTGTTGCACACCTTTTATTTTCTTTGTAAATTCCACCAGTTATTTTCGAAGTGGAAAAGTTACTGATATAAGTCTTAGAAATCATTTTTATGAATGACCTTCTTTAAGCCTTTGATATGTTTACAATGAAATCTTTAATTAGCTTGGTGTTTAGGAATATGGGTGGCACTGTGGCATAGCTGTGGTTGAGTTGTTGTCTACTGTACATATGGAAGTCGGTGGTGATGTGGAGTTAATGTCGCATTGCACGCTTTTTATTTTCTTTGTAAATTCCCTAAGTTATTTTCAGAGTGGAAAACAAACTGATATAAGTCATACAAATCATTTTTCAGAGGATGACCTTGTTTATGCCTTTGATATGTTTACAAGCAAATCTTTAATTAGCTTTATGTCTGTGAATATGGGTGGCATTGTGGTGAAGTTGTGGTTGAGTTGTTGTCTACAGCACATATGGAAGTCGGTGGTGATGTGGAGTTAATGTGATGTTGCATAATTTTTATTTTCTTTGTAAATTCTCGCAGTTATTTTCAGAGTGGAAAACTTACTAATATAACTCGTAGAAATCATTTCACCCCTATATGATATGTTGTCCTTAATAATGCAGTACATTTTGACTATTTTCTTTAACAAAACGTGTTGCTTAATTACACGGTTTGTGACATCGACAAGGATGGTGATTCCAAGCTTGATTAATCTATAGATCCACTATAGTGGAAGATTAGTCAAATGAGTAATTTGAATGCATGAGGGAGCATCTATTGAAGTAAGAAGGGATCTTTACCCAGATGTTCTAGGTTATCTTGAGATTGAAGATCTTATTAATGACATTGGCCAGGCAACAAATTCATCCATATATTATGCAATGCCTGGCCAGCCGTTACACAGTGGATTAAGGCTCCTTAAAAATGATGATGATGTTGTGTTAATGTTGGAAACACACCATTCTCTTGGGTGTACACAATTAGGTTATATATAGATAAGTAACAATTGGTGGAGGATGTTTTTAACCTACTTGCTCTAGGTGCATTGCTTATGGTTGAGGTAAGGCCTAAGGTTAGAGGCAGTGCCACTAATGATGACCATAGTTGCCACACGGGTGATGATGAAACTCGGGATGATTTTGTAGTTCCAGGTGATGATGATAGTGGAGGGTACTAGAGATTGGGACTATGAGTGGGCAACTATTAGTGGGGATGGTGATTGGGAAGAAGATGAACTTGATGATGATTTACATAGCTTAGTTGATTATGAGGACGATCAAGAAATGGATAGACTTGTTGAGTATAATGCAGATGTTGATGGGAAGCATCCTAAGCTTATTATGGGGATGAAATTTCCCAATGTGAAAACATTTAGGCAATGCCTTATTGCATATGCATCTAAGAATGGTATAAGCTTCTGATATGCCCTAAATCATCCTAGAAAAGTATCTATGCATTGTGCTATTGAATGTGGATGGCGAGTGTATGGGTCGAAACTTTGTGATGAAGAGACGTTTCAAGTGAAGTCCTTCTACTCAAGATGCACATGTCCTCGAAGCTTGCTAACAAACATATCAATTATACTTTTCTTGCACATAAGTACTTACCTGAATTTTGAGATAATGGACCAAAATGGGAAGTTACCGCAATTCAGCGCCATGTTATGAGGGACATTGCAGTAGACATACCCAATCATACTGCCCATCGTGCTAAAATAAAGGCACAAGCAATTATAGATGGTGATGATGCAAAGTAGTATGGCCTAGTTTATGATCATGCTAACATGGTGTTGTCTTATGATAATGGAAGTCGAGTGAAGATCAAGTGTGACTCATCCATAGAGGGGTCTCCACCCATATTTGAGAGAATTTACATACGTTTTAATGTGGAAAAGGTTGGTTTTCTTAGTGGCGTCGCCTAATCGTAGGATTAGATGGATGTTTTTTGAAGAGATCCTATGGAGGGCATATGCTTGTAGTAGTTGGAAGAGATGGCAATGAAAATATATTTCTTATTGCAATCGCAGTTGTTAAGTCGGAGTGTAAGCATTCACAGCGTTGGTTTCTAGATATATTTGGACAGGATATTAGCAACCTAGGGCAGCTCGACCTTGTGCTCATTTCTGATAGACAGAAGGTATGCATTTCATATCTTATTATTTTCAATGCACTTTTGCAAGCACCTTACATTGCTCAGTATTATAGGGACTTGACAATGCATTAGAGGAACTTTATCCCACATGTGAGCATCAATATTGTATGAGGCACCTGTATGAGATCTTTAGGAAGAATTTGCTGGTAAAGAGTTTAAGGATGCAACGTGGGTTATTGCAAATGCAAGCACTGAAGCGAATGGGAGAAAAAGGTTCAAGAAATGAAAAACCTAAGTGAAGTAGCATGGGAATGGTTGTCTATAATTCTGGCATCTCGATGGTGTAAGTCTCATTTTAGTTATCGTGGAAAGTGTAACACACTTGTAAACAACTTCAATGAATCATTCAACTTCATGATACTAAAAGCACGATCGTTGCCAATAATGTCGATGCTCGAGTGATGAGAAGTTTGTTTGATGAAAAGGTTTAATCTGAAAAAGAAGGAATGCAAAAGTATGACAAAGAAAATTTGTCTAAACATACTAAAGAGGATTGAGAAATTGAGTGTTGTGGCTAGAATTTCTCGGCAATTGCTTCGGGTGCCAATATGTACTAGGTTAACAATGGGTTTGAGCGGCATGTTATTGATTAAATGCATGCACTTGTGCTTATAGGGTGTGGAGTTGCAAGGATTGCCATGTAAGTATGCTACAACAGCAATTCTTCAAAATTTTGAAAGGCCGGAGCAATATGTGCATGAATGCTACGAGAAGAGTGCTTATTTAGCGGCATGCCAATCAATCATCACCCCTATGCCTGGAAGAGAAGAGTAGCCAAAATTAGGCCATGCATCACATCCATTCCACCAAAATTAACCCCTCCCCCAGGTAGGCCTAAGAAGTCATGGAGACGTGGCCAAAATGATCCACGAAATCCTAATTCTACTAGCCGAAAGAATAGAGTCAAGCGATGTGGAAAATGTGCTGGGGTTACTCATAATGCACGATCATGTCATGCAACTACCATTGGTCCAACAATGTGCAAAGACAACTTGAACGTTTGGTAAAAATTGTATAATTGTCATGTAATTACACATGCTATCCATTTATATTGAGTTCTTATATGATTTGCTCATTTATTCTTTCTTTTCTAGTCGGGTTGAGAAAACAACCAATCCAGAGGAGGTAGGCCAAGTAAAAGAGCCAAAGGGAGGGCCAATACTTGTGGAGGTTGTAGTAGTAATGAAGTGGCATCACAACCCCCTCCTTATAGGCCTCTATCACAGTATAAATTTATCTCAAAATCATAAGTTTAGATTTGCTTATTTTTTGTTTTAAATTGTTCATGATACTCAATCAAGATATGTGAACTAGAAACATATACAGTACCCAACAGCAACATGGTTTCTCAACCATTACAAAGCAGTTCCATTGGTGAGACTTCTGCGAGAGGAAGGAGCAGTGAAACAAGTGATTCAAGCAGAGGGTGTCATAACAGCATTGGTGCAGTAGAAGCTGTATTCATGGCCATTTTGTACGTCCACCATGTCACATAACCGGAAGGCGAGGACAAAGTCAATGAAGGAGCTGATGAATATATGTTTTTGCTTTTGTTGTACTGGTTTTTGCCTTTTTTGGCATACTTATGATTATTTTGTATGAAAGTGGAACAAGTGATTCAAGCTGTATTGTATGAGCATTTACTAACTGTGCTCAATGGGATGTGTGGGTCATTTTGGATATATTTTGTCTAGAAACACTACAATTCTAGTAATGATTGATTTCGTGAAATATGTGGAGATTACAAAATTCTAGGTGTGTAAATGGTATTTTGTATAGAATGTTTGAACATAGATGTTTTGTAGAAAATTTGGTTAATGGGGATGATATGTTGCATATGAACTATCAATACTTTGTTGAGTTGGAAAAACCTGGTTGTTTAGATTTGTATTTTCCACATGAATGCAAACATGTGTTGTGTAGAAAATATATTGATTTCGTCATATCTCAGTACACATGTTGATTTCTCATGGATTTGGGAGTTGTGTAAACAAGTGTGTGGATGTTGCAAACATTTTAGCCTATGTTAGAATAAGTAACTCTTTTTAATTTGGTGTACCAAATTAAAAAGATATAATCTAAAGAATATGATGGTGTTTTCATTAAATATTCGTATCCAAAGAATCCTTCGGAAAGAAATAGGAAATGGAGTCCTGTTTGGTTCGTTCTATAATATCTACAACAACAATTTAGTCAACCAGGGCAGTGGTGTTGTGGTTACAATAGAATATGCAAGCTTGATGTGAATCATCAGCCAGTCTACGATTGCCCAAGAGGGTTCTCTTTGGTTGACAAAAAGATGATTATAGTGGTTTGTGCCTGATTATTCACAGGGATGTGGAGAAGATGCCTAAGTTTCTACAAAAGATTTGTTTACCATAGATGAATTGAGCAATTTTGATTGGCCATTAGCCGACTATGAACTCTTACTCTATTAAGCCAAGGTGAGTATAGTAATTCTTGCCTTAGGGATTGTATGTGTGCTGTTGCTATATTTATAGAAGGTAACAAATGTTGGAAGAATAAAACCCATTATCAAATGGCAGAGTTGATCCTGGCCTTAATTCGGTTGCCAATATCAAGAGAAAATAAACAGCAATCCTCTCCAGAGCCCTCATCCTCCAAGGGCTGGTAGACAAAATAAGGATACTTTGGTACTCGCGAGATATGTTCTTATGGGAAGTTCTGTTTTTCAACTTCATATCGATAGGAGCAATAGGATTAGACTTCTATGAATCTTTGTAGCTATTTGTCTCTATTGCTATTTGATAAACCATAAGGCTAAACGACCTTTGACATTAGGAATATTGCTGTCTACCTCTGTCTCTGCTGCTGTTGTTTGGAGGCATTAGAATGTTTGTATGACCTGGGAATTATTCACGTGCCAGTATTTGGTCTCTTGGTTGTATCCTTGCTAACTCTACTCCTTTGAAGTGAGTCCATTACTGCTCCTTCGTCTGACTTTGTTAATAAATTTGTTTTGTTTAATAAATTTAAGGGAAATACTACTCTACTAGTTTAAGTTAGGCATAGATTTGTTTCGATTCGTAACTTCTCTCAATCCAATCAGTTTAATGTGGGGACTGATTATCTATGCTTGACCAGGTTCTGTTTTAAACAATTTTGTTGTGACGATCCTAACTTGCATGATTGGGATGCTTAGTCTAACTAATATTGAACTCTTTGATCGTTGGCTTTGATGTCATGATTCATTATATACCCTTCTTTGAGCAAATAGATACTCACATGCTAAATGGTTCTTTAAACAAATAGAGAACCACACGACAACAAGATGTAGCATGAAATGCTAGTACCGCAATCATGCAATACAAACATCCACACTGATTTGTGGAACCAAATGAAAATCAAGGAAAGATAGAATACTTCAATTTAACCCATTGTATCCAAAGGGTGGGTAAAAGGTATAGGAAGATAAATTACACTCAACCGGTAAATATTATACTATACCAACTATTGCAACACACAACCAAGAAAAAACACAAGTCTTTGCAGTTTTTTCCTCTCGCATTCCCTACGTTCTTGTTCAAATGCAAGCATCTCCATTGCTTCCTTCTCCCTTCTTTTAGATGTCTCCATTTCTTGCTCAAGCTTACGAAACCGGTTTACCACTTTATTTCCAAATTCCATGCCAAATCTACATGTAGGTGGATCTATCCACTTGAAGTAGTCGCAACCCTCTCCTATCTACATGATCGATAATGTGTTTACAATTAGTATGTATATACAATTATGTAGGTAGTGAGGGAAACAGTCCGAACAACATACCCAATATTTAGGACATCCTCGGAATCTTCTTCCAAAGCTTCTAAGCTTCCATGACGACAAAAATGATGGATCTTTCCCCACAATTACTGATCATCCTTCTGGGATTGGAAAAAATATTTGATGTAGATCCTAAGCTCATAATTTCCATAGCTTTCTACCATCATACCAAACATAAAGTAATAAGACAATGCGTCATAAAGAACTTTGAATTGAATATCATACTATTAAGATAAAATGTGATGCTAAAATATCACAACTAATAAAAGACTACGAAGAAATCAATCAACCACTAAAACATTGTGATTTGGATTCGTGCAGTGGTAGCATCACAACAGTTAAGTAGACTCTAGAAAAAGCTAAGGTAATTTCATTTTGGCTAAGGATTAGATTGGGGTATAAATTTACTATGCAAAATATAACCTATACTAGATAACTGAACTCTTGCAGAGTGATAGGTTCACAAACATGATTGAACAAGCATAATTTTTTACACGTCCTAATTTGAAAAACATTAGAAATCTTTTATCACCATTCACTTATTTTCCTTCCTTCTAGTTCAACATCATAAGTATTAAATTCAAAAAAAAACAACTCTCTTCTCATTTGCATCGTATGTCCTTGAAACAGCAAAGAAACTACATCAAAGGCATACATCACGAACAGTGATTTGGGTGAACGAAACGGCTAGAATGAGCCACACAGTAACTTCTCTTATTCCATAGAGAATCATCTCAACAAGCATCTCGATAGACAAAAATTGTACACATACAATACACAAACAGAAATCGTATCGTATCAATGCTTCGCTCAACATGAAATTGAAAGAAAAAAGAAGCAAAATAGTGAGCTAATTATACAGATGGGTTAGAAAGTTCTTACCTTGATCTCTACTAGGTATAGATGAAACTGGCGAGGAATGAATGTTACAAGAGTTAGGGTGTTTGTAGAAAAAGGGGATTTTGGTTGTATGGCGACATATATTCGATTGAGATTTCATGGGTATCTTCAATCATGGCGTCTTCAACTATGGGAATCCATAGCTATGTTAGGGTTTTGAAAATGGATGGATGGAGTGGAGAGGGATAATTCGAGGGAGATATGGCAGAGCATTATTTTGTTTTGTTTTTTTAAGCCGTGTTTAATATTTTAAAAGGCACGTAGGCTTCACGTGCTAAAGTTAACTTTTTTTTTTAACAATACAAAATATTTGTTAACATAGGTTAGTTGTTTGTCAAAAGAAAAACACAAGTCACCGATTTGCAAAAATGGGAAAACACATGTAACCTATTTGTAATTTCCCCTAAACAATAAATGATAAATAGTAAATAGTTTATAGTAGATAGGACTTGTAAGTTAGAAAATAATGGTAAAATTAGCCAAAATCAAGGTTGAATGGTACCAATACTTAATGGAATTTTGATAAATAAAGTCAAATTAAACTAACATGAAATTACCAAAATACCCTTTAATTAACCTAAAAATCCCTAAATTAACCTATAAAACACCAAACATCTGAGAGAAAGAGTATCATGCATAGGAAAAAATCTAGTAGGCTTGAAAATTTAGAAATCAAAATTTGAAATTAAAGGAAAATTATCATAATTATTTTTTATGTATAAAAATGTGTAAAATTCACTAACAAGTGGCAAAAATAGAAAATGAAGGCATATTCCGCAACAAAGACTTAAAAAATTATAATTAATTTGAAAATTACTATAAAAATTCGAGATGCATATTTAATAAGAGGAAATTGGGAAATTCCCTAAAGTGTGTCCAATTGCATGTAGAAAAATCATAAAAAAAGGGTCTCATAAAAAGCTGAAAAATTCACACAACATGTATTATTATGTTTCGTAATTTTTTCTTGACATTTGGAGGGTGAAAAAAAAAAAGCGACCAAATCCCCCTACAAATAGAACATGTTTCTTCTAAAATTCATCATAAACCAATAACTTCAATCAAAGTTGCGAAACTTGGTCTTTCAAGGTCTAGGACAAAGATAGAAACTGTCGACATCGGTTAGTGGTTGGCAAGTGTGGTTTTGGTAGTAAGTGCTCCAATGCCAGTGAAAATCAATTAAGTAACCAAAATTTGTTGTTAAAGCTCATATTTTTACCATCAGCATACCTTGACATAGTTTTAACATATAAATTTTTATAAATTTTTTTCATTCAAGTTTATATTTTTAAAAATTCATAAAGATAGCCATTATAATGCCAAAATATTGATAGTGAAATAATTAATATAAATTACTTAAATGTTTCTTAAAAATCACCAAATCACTACACCATTACTATATGATATTTGCACTACACTATAACTTACTAATTTTTATATAAATACTATATATAAACCATGAATGTTAAATATAATTATTAACCTCCTTAAATAAATCTAGATGTGTGCATGTACACATATAACAATGAAACAATGAAAGTTACCAATTCATTAACACACAAGGCTATAACCCAACTCTTATTAATATAATAAAGTTGCATATAATTGAGTATTACAATATTAAATTTTAATCGTATTATAGGAAAAACATACTTAGAATTAATATTAATTAAATGTCAACATCAATTTACCTATTTACTTATTCCACTGGATTTCGGAGTTTTACACATAATGAGAAATGACCAAACCGTGTTAACTGAACCGGACCCACTGTTAAAGATTATTGTCAATGAGCGAAACTTTATTTTATTTTTTTTTTATATTTAAAAGTTTGAGGAAATGTTTAATAGGCCCAAGTATAGAGAGTTATATTTATATATTAATATTAATTGTAGATAAGGACAAAGAAAAAGGGCCACTGATCTGACTGCCCTTCCTTGCTGCTGTATTGGCGCCAATTCGCATTTGGGGACAGTCCTCCCCAAGACAAAATACCTTCCCTTCTCATAGAAACATCGAGCACTAAACCCTAGAGCCATGACGGAGGTGATTCCTATGATGGACATCGACAGCGGCGGGGAGGAGCAGGTAAACCATGCTTCTAAACCAGGCAAGGGCAAGAACGTCATTGCCGCAGGCAATCCACCCGATTCCAAGGCCACACCCTGGGTAGAGAAGTACCGTCCCCAGTCACTAGCCGATGTCGCTGCTCACCGTGACATCGTCGACACCAGTAATTTCCTTACTAACTCTCACTTGTTTACTCTCGAAGTGTTTGGGGTTTACCCAATCCATGATATGTGGCGAAAGTTCAGAAAAATTTGTTCCGCGAAACAAACACACAACTGATGTCTTCCAAACTGAATATTTTAGCGTCAAGAGCTTTTTAAAATAGGCTTTTTATTTATTTATGTATTTACCTTTTAAAATGAAGTAATGGGTTGTTGCCCTGCACTGTGTGTAACTGATGTTTAGTTTTTAACTGATTAGGGTGCTGGATTTCTGATTTTTTGTTCTTATGTGTTGTGTTCAAAAGTTGATAGATTGACAAACGAGAATAGATTGCCACATCTTTTGCTTTATGGCCCTCCTGGGACGGGGAAAACTTCTACCATCCTTGCGGTGGCACGCAAGCTCTATGGAGCTCAGTATCAGAAAATGATCTTGGAATTGAATGCATCGGATGACAGAGGAATTGATGTCGTGCGGGAGCAGATTCAAAATTTTGCTAGCTCTCGGAGCATCTCATTTGGGTAATTATTGAACATATATCTTTGAAGGCACTTGTATGATATGGCTGGAAGTGTTTTGGTTTTTCTCTGGCACATTGGTCATGACAAGATGAAAGTGTGAACAAAATAGAGTTTGTTTCTTTGTTGTGTGCATATCTGGAAATTGTTTGAATTTAGTTATGCAGAGAACACGTTGTACTCCAACTTCCCACATTGTTTCTCACATATTTGTCAAAGGACCTTTCTTGTTATAGCTACTTTGCAACGATTGATATTGGATTTCAGCATGCTTACTCTTGATAGGGTTCTAGTGTTTGCGATTTTTTAAGCTGTGTGATATATATATATAATTTTTTTTCGTTGGGATAATCTAGAGTATATCTTCTTCTTTCTAGTAAGTAAGCCAGTGAAGCATTTGTCTCTTGCAGAGCAAAGCCAGCTGTAAAGTTGGTCCTACTCGATGAATCTGATGCCATGACAAAGGATGCTCAGTTTGCATTGCGTAGAGGCATGTTATCATCTCGTCAATTGAACACTTTTCAGTTAATTCTTTTTTACAACTCACATTCTTGTTCATGCAGTGATTGAGAAGTACACCAAGAGCACTAGGTTTGCTCTTATCTGTAACAATGTCAACAAGATTATCCCTGCATTGCAATCGAGATGTACCCGCTTCAGATTTGCACCTCTTGATTCCATCTATGTAACTGATAGACTCAAACATGTCATAGAAGCTGAGGGGTAATTCCATTTGATAATTATTTGAATATTTTTCCTTTTAATTTTTCTGACTTGTTGAACATCAGTGATATTTTCATGAGACATTTGATTGATTGTGTTATAATCATGATGTTTCCCATTATTTATACTAGTTCTTAGATTCATTTTTCTAATGCAATTTTTTAAATCATAAATTTACCTGAGAGTCTCCACCTGCTGAAAGATCCACCTAATTACTGATTATATCATATGCTTAATGAGACGAGTCATTGAACTTCATCTGCTTATGCTGACAATGGCAATAAGTTAGTTTTACCAATTAGATTAGTAGTAATTTATTTACTTTAGAAAAAGACATGGCAGGTCCTTTAAAAGTCTCTGCTCATTGTCTTCTGGAGCTGCCATCTGCATCTTTAATCGTGATACAGGTGTGTGCATATCATGTCTAGTGAATATTATCCATCTTGAGCAGAATATATAGTGACTGCATAATTAATTGATCATGTGGATGACCTGGCATCTATAATTTGTCCCTGGTCCAAGTGCTACTTAGATTGAGCACTTGAAGTATGGTCTTGTCAAGTTGAATCGGATTGTTGGGTTGTCAATAGCCTCCTTGGATTTACTGATGACAGTTAATTACTTGTTACTAGGCTTGATGTAACTAAGACTGGCTTGGAAGCGCTTGTGCGACTCAGCAATGGTGACATGAGAAAGGCTTTGAACATTCTGCAGGTTACTATGTATTTGTTGCTTTACTGATTTTCATTCTTATTTATTAATAGAAGTGCTGCTTGTGCATTTGTTTCTCGATGATACTTGTCCTAGTTATTTTCTTGTCAGAACACTTCCATTTGAATAGAAAAAAGGCAAAAGCACTTAAATAGGTTTTGCTGTCTCAATTTAGTTTGTCCATTTCATTGATATAGTCGACGTAATCTGTTTGCTGATTCAAGTTATTGTCTTGCAGTCCACACACATGGCTTCTCAGCAGATAACAGAAGATGCTGTCTACCTTTGTACTGGAAATCCATTGCCAAAGGATATCGAGCAAATATCTTACTGGCTTCTGAACGAACCTTTTTCTTCAAGTTTTAAACGTAATGCAACCTTCATATGTTGATTGAAAAGCAGCTATGTGCATTGTAGGCTACTAAAAATATGCACTTATTGATTGTGTCATCACCTGCAGAAATATCTGAAATCAAGACAAGGAAGGGGTTGGCCTTGGTGGATATTGTGCGGGAAGTGACAATGTAAGTACATGTCTATTATGGACGTCTGTTCAAGTAATTATTATAAATATATATTTTTGGTGATTGCAAGAATATTATTTTTGATAACTTATCTTTGTATTTCTGTAGGTTTGTGTTTAAAATAAGGATGCCATCAGATGTCCGGATCCAGTTAATTAATGATTTAGCAGATATTGAGTAAGTTGTACTTAAAGGAAGTTTTAAATTTTTCATTGCATGGAGTTATATGTGGTGTTATTTCTTTCAAAATTGAGAGGATACAATGAAGTTTTTCTCTTGCTGAACATTTTTACTTATGTCATATGTGCACGCTGTTCAGTAATTAACCACATTATACATAGAAAAATGACATGCTGCCATATTAAGGACATAGAACCGCTATTTAGTCACTTATGATGGAGAACGTTGCAATTTGGATTAGTCTAAAAGTAATCTGTCTGGATCTTCTACATAGTAGCGGTTCATTTAAACAACAGGCAATGCTATCTTGAAAGCTTCCTTGACCAGTTGAATTGGTCAAATAATAGTCACAAAAGCTAATAATAGTCATAAAAGGGTTTTGCTGGATGCCATGTACATCTATCGGGTAGAAGGATGTTAAATATAATATATAGATAATAGATACATAGGGCCATGGTTATAGTTTGACCGGTCACCTCTAGGCAAAAACACATGGACTGGTTGAGGCATAGCTTGTGCTATGCATGTTATAGTAAGAAGTGTCCGCGTTGGGATTTGAACCTAAAACCACTTGCTGGTTGTTTTAAATGTTAGTGGGCCTTTCCACGAGCCTAACCACCATCATGGTAGTCAAAATCGCAAGTTTACTATATGATTCTATGAGTTTGTGATTTTATAAGTTTTTCTTAATTAATAGAACACAAAAATCACTTAGGTGCAAACTTTAAGTAAAATTTTGAATTTAGGTATACGATTTCACAAATTTACAATTTTACTAGTTTTGCACGATTTTGTATGGTTTTATTGATTCTATGGATTCCAGTGAAAAGTAAATTCACGAGTTTGACTACCATGCCCTCTATGTTCTGAAAATGGATATCTAAATTTGAGCGCAGTGATGTCATATTGAGTGAATTTGGCCATTATGTCTTTGGTTGCAAAAAGGACATAAGCTTACCTGCCTTGAGCACATTCAAAGGTTTTATTGAAATATTTGGATAGGTAAATATTTAAATGCTGATTGACAAGTGATTGTGTATGGCAGTGTTAGTATTCGCCAATATGATCCTATCAAGATAGGTAGGAAATCTTTGAGGTACAATATTTGCTTAAGAAGAGTTAGATTGCTGATGATGATTATTTTGGTCATATCTCTCTGAAAGCTAGCTCCAAAATATTATCTGTTGGCTGGGTATCTCATATCTAAATACTGATGGCTGTAGTCTGTCAGTTCTGATGGAAGGTTAACTTCCTTTTGGAAAGAGTGAGCCATTCATGTTAATCCAGATATAAAAACAATTGATGACAGCTTATTCGAATGTGTTTTCAAGAAAAAAGAAACTAATTTCTACTCATTTTATTTGCCTAAAAGAAATGTTTTTCCTAATTCTTCTGGTGGATATTCTGTGTAACAACTATTGCTTGAGTTGTTGGCCCCCCCCAAAAAAAAAAAGAAAGAACCTTTATAGAGTATTATATGAAAGTTCTGGTATGTTTTAGGATTTTCTTGACTTTTTGAAGTGCTGCTAATTATCATTTGGGTAAATATGACCTTTATAATGTTCTTCATGATATTGAGTGCATCAAGTCTAATTGCTTGTTGCAGGTATAGGTTGAGCTTTGCATGCAATGACAAATTGCAGCTTGGATCACTCATCTCTTCCTTTACACAAGCTCGCTGTGCAATGGTAGCTGCTGCAAAGTAGATATGTCATCCTGGATCATCCTCCCCACTTTACCTCTCTCTCTCTTGCCCTCCCTCCCCCCCTCTCCTTCTCTCCCTGCTATGTTATTTTAAGATTTGTTTTCTAATTTCGTGTCATATGGTCCGATAAAAGGGTGGAAGTGTCCGTAAATAGAACTTTTCTAATCCAGCAGGTAGCTATGTCCACAGTGGAAGCAGAGCTATTTTGACAGTCACCAGTTTTTAACTACTGATTATTCTCCCATTTATGTTGTTCTGAGTTTGATTAAATATTAATTTATGAGCACAAGTATGAACATGGAACTAGGAAGCCATAATTTGTACTATTTTTAAGCTCATTCTTATATTTCCTGACATATTTATGATTAGCATATGGAATTGTCATGCTTTTATGCCAGATGTGACTTGTCTGGGTAAATTAGGACTGTTTAGGTTGGAGCAGCTTCTTGCTGGTTCTTAAAATAGATAGCCTTGTGCTATATTGAGGGAAATTCTCCTTCACTCACCATTTTCTAGTTTCAGGCCTCAATAGCAGGTAGGCCAGAGCTATTGAGCCAGCAAGCCTTGCTATGCCCCGTGATGCCTTTACCTACAATTCTCGCTGCTCTGCTGTATGTGTGCACATTAGAAAATCATGATACGTCTAGTGCCGTTATTTGGCTGTTAACATTTCCTTGAATTTTTCATAAACCAAGCCCAGTACATTTTATCCATAGGCCCATACTACAGCATTGACGTTGATGAGCCATCTCAACATGATGCTTGCTTAAATTCACATTCTTTTTATTCGTTTTTGGGGTAGCGTATCACTTATAAAATGCGTAAAAAAGGGTATACCATTGTTTCAGGCAAAATTTGGCATTTGAAAAATGGGGCTTCATACTTGGGAGGAATGTAGGCGAAGTTGAATTGAGCTGGGTGATACTATTCTCGATCTTGATTAGAAATCATATTGAGCTCGTTGAGTTTAGGCTGTTTAGCTGGAGCTTTGTTTGAAATTATTAAACAACACTCTTATTTAGGTTAGATTTTTTTTTTTGGCAACATTTTAATGTAAATTATATGTATATGTATTTGGATTTCAACTAGGCAAGCCGCATTTGCAATTTGAACTTTTGGGTTGCTTTGCAATCTTCGACTTTGTGATTGCTAAATTTTATACCCAATTACGTTCATTCTTCTTCTTATTCTTTTTTCAGACATATTTACCTGTCTTCGTTATTTTTATTTGCCTCTATTATCATTGGTTAATTTCTGGTCTGATGTGCTTGCGCTTGCAACACATAACGCATTCTTAAATAAGAAATAAAGACATAAAAATCCAAGGACTTGTATCGCCCAATGAGATCTGCAAATTCTTAACTGCTCATCACCATTTGCCACTAAAAACCATAATGCAACCACTGACAAGTGACAACCATTATTGAGAAGTGAACCAATGGTGATGATTCTCTTTTATGGTGATTCGGCTACTATTTTTATTTTTATTTTTTTTTTTGAGAGAGAGGGAGGGAGGGAGAGGGAGGGAGAGAGGCAAATGTAAATGTATAAGGGAAGATAAGAGAAGAAAGGAGAGAGAAAACAAGAATTGGCAGGTACATATAATATAATTTTTGAAATATTTGATGAGTTTCAAACTCAACATTTAAAAAATTTGGTTTGATATTTGAAAAGGACAAATTTCAATAAGATTTTTAATTGTTTTAAATTAGTTGTAATGATATTTTTTTAAAGTAGTAAGTTGTCCATATGTCAAAATCTTATTGGGAATTACATGCCATATAAATAATTCTAGTGGGATGCATCACCCAATAAATCTTTTCTTATTAAAACCTTATTTATGGTTCCCTTTGGTGACTGAATGGAAAAACATCCCAATATTCGGAGTTTATTAAAAAATTTAATCATATTTTTATTTGATTTTTTAAGATTGAATTGTGGAAAATTTTTTTTTAAACCAAGTGAAGCATCGCATGCCCATAGATGAATGCTGATTAGGATAATTAGTGTAAAGGGAATAACTCAATGAAAAGCCCATATTGTTACCACAGATGGATGGCTTCATCCATTAGTCAAAGTGGATGACGACTCATGACTATTGTCGGGGATGGGTTGCACACTCTTCCACAGCCCATGGTTGATCGTGGATGATGCAGCTGCGGGTCATCCCTTATCCCATTATTATCATTTCACCTTTTTAATTTTTTTTGAATCTTTTATTCATTTAATATATTCAATGTAAGAACTTATTAAATTAATTATTGCGAGCCAACAACGAAGTGATCTCTTTAGCTCTCTCTCTCTCTCTCTCTCCCTCCCTCCCCTTTTCTTTCTTGACGCGGATTAATTACATATTTGGGTTAATGTGCAACGGTTCTTCAATAGAATTATTATTTTTGGGACAGGTTTTTATGGGTTTTAGGTTTGAACAAGTAATATATGGTGTCATCTTTGTAAAATTGTTAAATGAGATAAATCTTCTTGGTTCGACAAATGATCACTAATAAGAGCAATCTTCTTGGTCCAACCTATTGGTCCTTATCAGAAACATTTGGATGATATTAAGCATTTCAATTGTGGATTATAAAATAAAAATCTGAATCATTAAATAACCGATTGAATAGATCTTGAGATTATAGCTTGTTTACCATCTTTTTTTAGAAAAAATCACACATATATAATTTATGTAAAAAATATTACGTATATACCATCACTATATCGCATATAGGATATGCACTATAGCTTGTTTTTCAAATAATATGCGATACAAATGAAATAGCGATACCTTGCATATGTCGCATAATCTATATGCAATACATGTACTGCAAGTATAAGGTGCGATATACAGGAAGTACCGGTATTTTGCTTTATGTATCGCATATAGGATGTGCAACACTCGAAAAGTACCGGTATTTTACGTGCATCGCATGTAAGACATGCGATACACAATGTGATTCACAAATTTTTACAATTTTTGTATAATAAGTCGCTGTATCTTACTCTCAAGATATGATGCATGTATAAAATTTTATATCTTTCCTTTAACATGCGATATATAGATGTTAATTTGATATTTAATTTTATATAATTTATATTTATGTAATTTTTTTTAAACAATGATAAACATGTGTTTCATTCCATAGATTCCATTAAAATCTTAATGTCACTTACCTTCAAGATACGATGCATGTATAAAATTTTATATCTTTCTTTTAGTATGCGATATATAGATGTTAATTTGATATTTATTTTTATACGATTTATATATATATAATTTTTTTTAAACAATGACAAACATATGTTTCATTCCATAGATTCCATTAAAATCTTAATGTCACTTTCATTTTCATGACGATTGATTTTACTACATTTAAATTAGTTTGTATCTGACTAGCATTCATTCATTACTATTCAATCCATTATCGGTTGAATATTCATTATCATATCATTCAACGTGAATTGCGGCAACTGGGTAGACGTCTAGATTAGATCATGGTTGAAAATTGAAGGAGATCTGGAGCGTAGTGCCATGCTTTATTACGTGGTCCATTTATATTATTCTGTGTCTACAAATCAGAATATGCTAATCAAATTCTCTTTAGGTAGGTATCCTGGCGCTATCTCGCCATTACTGTTCTATGTCTAATCGTTTATTAATATTTAATATTTTGATGATTAAAATAAGAATCATGTTTTGGATTGTTATACCACGTGTCAAACAAGGATTTGAGTATTTCTGGGCAGCAAATTCGAGAGGACCCATCTTAACATTTTTGTCATCGATTTTCGAGGTTAATAAAAATAAAAACCTATTCCTCGATTTAAATATTAATAAAATTGGGTTTTTAAATTAATTTAAAAAAAAAAAAACCAAACACAAATGCATTTCTAAAAGTAAATTTACAGCCGCATTTGTTACTTGTAATTTTTAAAAGCATATATAATTTTTTAAATTACATTTTAAACACTTTTTTTTATGTAAAATCAATTGTAGCATACTCAATATGTAATTTATAATGATATTTATATGAAAATTTTTATATAATTAGTATTTACATAAAAGAGTTTGTGACGATCCAATAAACAAATAATTATCTTTTAACTAGACTATTATTTGTACATTCTTTTATGTCTTACATGTTCCCTATTTTCATTGGATAATTTTTCTCTTACTAGATGAAGGGATTTTTAAAAAGAGTCATTTTACCTTACTTTTGTCATCAACTTCATATATTAAAAAGAGCCTTTTTACCTTATTCTTGTCATCAATTTCATCATATTCACCTTTCCGATACTTTTCAATCTTTTTGAATTCTCTTTTATAGACCTTACCAATCATTTTGCCTTGTTTGTTGCAATCTATTTATTCAGATCCCGATGTCATATTGGTCTATTTTATTAATCCCTATTGATTCTTATTATTGTTCGTTAAATCAGTTAGAATTCAACATAAGCCAGTTTCAACCGTTGATTGAATATATAATTAAAATTGCCCATATCTTAATTATTTTCTGAGGTTGTTTGTTAATAAAAAAACATACAAAAAGGAAAAACAAACTAGTAGGTTTTTTTTTTTTTTTTTTCACTATTCCTTATCTCAAACCCAAATAAACAAATAAAACACACTGTTGCTAATTGCTTAGGGATAAAACTCACAGCATAGGATTCTATTCTAGGCACCGGGCTGTATCACTTTTAACATTTTATTTACTTTATATTCTAATTTCTAACTTTTAAGACAAAAAAAAAAAAATATAGTATAATATATTTCAAATTTGTATTTAAGTCCATTTAACATACTTTATCAACTCTCAACCTCATTAGTAAAACCATTTGGTATTATTAATAGTCACATACTACTTAGAGTTCCGATTCAATAGTTGGACTTGTGTTACATTTTTATTGGACCTTTCATACATTTCACCTACAATTAGCAAGCTACTAATGCATGTAGTAGTATAATCTTCATTTTACTATTTGTCATAGCTTTCAAGCAAATGTAAGACAAATATAATATATATATATATTTCAAATGAGATTAAATAATTATGATGTGATTATCATAGAATTTTCTTAATCAATAAACATGTTGAATTCTAGTAAGGACTAAGGAGAATACTTATTAGGGTCTATTTGTTTCGTCATATTTCTATCGTTTTCAAATAGATTATTTATAAAAAATATATACTAATAAAAAACAAACATTATGAAACAGATATTGATGAAAAACAAACCATCTAAACAATCCCTAGATTAGGTTATAGGTTTAAGTTTTCAAACATGATTAATATACGAATCATGTTACATATTAATGTTTTGTGAACTCAAACCCCTTTAGATTGGATACGAAAAACAATTAATTAACACGAATTGCTACTCTTAAATTGCATCGATCAAAACCATTAGAGTTCTTGTACAAGCTTTAGGACTCATATTTCTACGAACTTAAATAGGTGTCTTCACATTCCTATCTCATATATGGAACATGATGTCCTTACCTCAACCCACTATCGTCATAAGAATATTAACTTCGTTATTAAAATGAACTGGCGTTTCCAAAGAAGTACGTTACAACCAGCGTAGTTTGACTTTTGGACGCTAGATCTTGAGTTCTACATCAATTCACCTCCTCTTCCGTTCACTATGCCCTTCCAATCTCATGCTTGGGAGGTGATTCTCTGAGGCTACCTATACCCTCTGCATCTTCATGAACTTTAATTAGCAATGGAGCTACCACTTGTTATGGTGATTGAAAGGAAAGGAGACCCCTCTACAGACTCATTAGTCATTTCTAGCCCATTATTGTCGCCCTTTACACTAATTAAAAGTTTTAGACATGGTCATAAATATCAGAGATCAATTGCTTCATATGGTGAGTTTCTGGCTTTCCTGTTATGGGGGAGACACCTTATACTATATTTGGTGCCAAACTTTAATTCCATTCGAAATTCACTTATATGGCACTTTACCACCTAAAGAGATTTCTCTGTTCACTTCCTTTTTTTTCCCCCCTATTGTTTTTGCTTGTCGTCCAACCAAACTTTTGCACCCCTTAATAGGAAATCCCTTACTTCTATTTGGGAATTAGTCCATTAATGTATCCCTGTTCCAAATCTATTTCACAAGTGTGAAATTCTCACCGATATTTATTGCTTGTGGCGCTTTATAGTCGAGAAAAAACCTATTACATGTGCTAAGAGACTTTGGTCCATGTTTGGTAATTCAGCTATTATTTGTTAGATTTATTAATCTTTTAATTTGAAGACAAGCCCTCCATTTGTCTGACTTAATCTTGCACCATCAGACGCTTTGGAACCACCACCGATCTCTGCATTCCTTGGCCTTTCTTATTCCTTTACATGTTTTAAATTATTTAAAGTTTCATGACAACCTCAAATATTGCGTCGAACAACCATTTTAATGAAACATTTAAATTATCCACTTTCAGACATTGAAAGTAGAGTTATAAAATTACAAAACCTTCTATTCCTTCTTCTTCTTCTTCTTCAATTTCTTCATCTAAATTCCAAACCTTTCATCTTAAACCAATTTAAATGATTTCAATAGCTGACCCTAACTTCTGAGTTTTGTCTACTTGAATTGTAGCGCTCTCAAAGATTTCACACTTCTCTCTATTTTTTGATTGGTGTAGGTCAACATATATGATATTAATAGCTCAGTCTCCTCTGATAAGCATGTATAAGTTGCATTGTGTGCAGCCATGATGAAAACTGAGTATTAGGCTTTTGTGTACCAACATATATGATATTAATAGCTTAGAAGGAAGTAACATTTAGGGTTCAAGCGGGCGCGTTTTTATAGAGTACCCAACCCGACCAGCCCGATAAATACCCTATAGGATAATGCGCTATAGGGTTTGGGATGGGTTTTGGGATTAATAATAAAACCCTATAGGGTTTTGAGACAGATGTAAAACCCGTTGGGAATCCGAACCCGTTAATATATATATCAGACTTAATCTTTTGATTCTTCTGGCCATCCTGTAATCCTATTCTCGTCCAATCACGTCAAAGGCAACTTTTTTTTTTCTTTTTGTTTTTATTAAATTATTAAAAAAAACTAAAAAAACCCTAAATCCTTAGTCCTCACTCTCTAATCTCCTCTCCTCTCATTCATTGCCGCACTCCTCAAAAGTCAGACCTCAGTCCTCCACTCCTTCTCCTCCCAAACCCAGCTTTTATTTTCCTTCTAGCATCACAATCGTAGCTCAAGGACCGTCAGATGTCGCTTTTACTTGGAACAACAAATAGACCTACTATTATTTTCCTTCTCGCAATCGTTGCTCGCGGATCTCGGTAATGCATGACTTTAACTGTTTTGTTTTCTTATATGCATGCCATATGAATTTATTTATCTTAATTTTGGTGAATTATTCGTGTATTAAAAGAAGATGACTCTCTCTTTCCCAAATCTGGTGAAAATTGAATTGTTCTTTTTTGTAGATCTGGCAAACTTTTTTAAGGAAAAACTAATGGAGCCCAAGGATTGTTTGGTTTTCGCAATTCTTAAAATGCAGTTCTTACGATATAGCTGATTGAAATTTGTTTAACAATAATCAATTCTTTTATAAGGAATAGATTAATTTAAAAAACTTATTTATTTGTAATAGGACAAATTAATTTAAAAAAATTGGATCCATTGAACACCATCTATAAGAGCATCCCAACTTACTTTTATAAAATATTTTATAATAATTTTTTAACTATGTTAGTGTAAATAATACTTTATAAAATTTATCATCAATAAATTATGTAAATATATAAAACAAGTATGATATATATTATTGATATTTAATTTATTATCATTTAAAAATATAATTAATAAATTTAGTTTTGATAGTTCCGTGCTTATATTGGCCATAGATCATTAGCATTTTCTTCAGAATATTTTAAGGAGCATAACAAAACACCTAGAAAACAAAAATAAATAAATTTACCTATGGTGCAAATGGGAAATATGGAACGGCTTTAATTTGGGAAAAAGAATTTGGCCTACCTAACGGTGGATGTTATTTTGACGCAAGCCAAGTTAGAATTTTACTAAGAAAGATACTTAGGGTTTACAAATTTCGCTAACATCTTAGTCTTTGGGAATATAAGTTTCTAGTAATAGGACAAATTTTGTTCTTTTAAAATTTTGAAAAACTGTAAATGAGTTTGACTTTTTGAATCTTGTTGTTCGAATGAAAACATGACAAGATATAATGCAATGATGATAATGAAGGGGACACAAACACCTAAAGTTCATGAAACAAAGACACACTTTAGTTAATTTAATATGAGATAAAACTCTTGATATTTCCATTGATATATTGTTCTTTATTCCAATTCCATTGATATGATATTTAAGATTATCCTTTCATGCAGTTAATTTGAGTATGGATGTGGATGAATATGAGATGAATACGGACGAAAATGTCAATGATTTTGATCCTATGGAAAGCCCATCTCTACCACCAAGACCAAAAAAACCAACAATTACATCAGGCTCTCTTGTAGCAAGTAGCGCCAATCAAATAGACAACCCCAACAAGCGTAAGTTAACTTTTTCCGTATGGTCTGAGATGGTGAAGAAAACGATCGATGGAGGGGAAGTTGCAATTTGCAACCATTGTTCAAAAATATTGAAAGCAGTAAGTAAAGATGGTACCAAACACTTGCATAATCACTTAAAAAAGTGCATTCAAAGAAACAATCATGGAGACCTTAGACAATATCTCTTATCAATGGAAAGAAACCAAGGTGAGAGTGACAATAGTAGCTTGACAATAGGAAACTGGACTCTTAATCAAGAAATTGCTAGGCAGAAACTTGCAAAGGCAATTGTTGTCTATGAGTATCCTATTTCAATAGTTGAGCATGAATATTTTAGAGAGTACATAGAGAGTATTCAACCTCTTATTCAGCATGTCAGTCGTACAACCATAAAGAAAGAAATCTTGAGCATTTATAATGTAGAAAGGGAAAATTTGAAGGTGTAACTGAAAGGGCTTAATTCTCGAGTGGCAATAACAACTGATATGTGGACTTCAAATAAAAAAAAGGGATACATGACTGTTACTGCACACTTCATTGACAACAACTGGAAACTTCAAAGTCGACTCTTGAAGTAAGTCTCTATACTTGTATATATTCTATCTAATGTATATGAAAATTAGAATCTCTTTTAATTATTGTTACATTCATATACAGTTTTTTGTATGTTCCAACTCCACATACAAATGAAAATCTTGCTGAGGGATTATTTGATTCATTGATGGCATGGAATCTAGATAGAAAATTATCTACTATCATTGTAGATAATTGTTCAACAAATGATGCAATGATTGCAACTCTGTTATTAAAGTTGTGAAAGGACGATTTGATTCTTCATGGGAAGATATTGCATATGCGTTGTTGTGCGCATATTTTGAACTTAATTGTTAGAGATGGTGTAACTGTGATAGAAAGTGCAATAGAGAAGATTTGAGATAGTGTCCAATTTTGGTCAGCAACTCCATCACGAGTTGAGAAATTTAGGGAAGCTTGCAAGCAGCTAGATGTCTCATACAGTAGAAGGCTTTGTTTGGATTGCAAGACTCGATGGAATTCAACATATAACATGCTTCTTACTGCCATTGGATATAAAGAAGTCTTTTATAGAGTTCAACATTTGGATAGACATTATAAAAGTCTTCCTTCAGATGATGATTGGGAGTTGGTTGAAGAAATATGCAAAAAGTTGGCTATTTTTTATGAGGTATCTAACCTATTTTCAGGTACTAATTATCCGACTGCAAATTATTATTTTTTGAAAGTATATACAATTAGAAATGCATTGATTGAATGGAAGGATTCTTTTGATTTGAATATTAGTGTCATGGCTAAAAAGATGTTTGAAAAGTTTGAAAAATATTGGGGTGATGTTCATGTCATTATGGCTGTATGTACTGTGTTGGATCCTCGCTTTAAGATGAAGGCGGTGGATTTTGTGTTTCGTAAGATTTTTGGAGTGAATGCTTCTAAAGAGATACAAAATGTTAAGGACACTACTTATGAACTAATTCAAGAATATCAAGGTAGATCTAAATCTCGCCAAAGTAAGAGCTCAGATGGTAGATCTTCTCCAAATCCTTCAGGAGGTGGCAGTGGCACTAGTACTCCAACTTCAATTGATCCTATTATGGAATGTTATTTAGAATATTTGTTAACTACCACCACTGATGTCCAGGTAAAGTTAGAGTTAGACCATTATTTAGAAGAACCTATGGAGCCTTGGGTGGAAAACTCTAAGTTCGATATACTTGAATGGTGGAAAGTGAGTGTAATGAAATATCCTACGTTAGCAGAGGTAGCTAGAGATATACTAGCTATTCCCGTGTCCACAGTTGCATCTGAATTTGCATTTAGTACCGACGGTCAAGTAATTAGTTCACATAAAGTCGACTTAAAACAGATACTATAGAGGCATTCATGTGTACTCAAAGTTGGAGAGTTCATAAATCAAGTGGTAAGAAACTAGTAAATTTATTTATTTATTTTTTAAAAAAATGTTTTCACCATATATCTAATGTATTGGAAATGTTTTGCTTTTTTTTTTTTTGTAGGTATGAACACAAATGAAGAAGAAGATGAAAACGAGTAGTGAAATCTATGAGGATTTTAAATTTGTATTGTAATTTGATGAGAGATGCTTTAGCTTGTCTAATTTTTATTTCGCTTTAAAATTTGTATTGTGATTTGATAAATGTTGTGATGAATATTACATTCTCTTTAATTTGGTTTCCTAAGACACTTTTGATTTTCTTCCCATGAAAATGGTATTTTATAAAGAGGATTGTATAAGTAATGATAAGAGTTTTCTTCTTAGCTTGTGAAGTAGGAAAATATTGGAAATAGAAAAAGATGAAAAAACCCTATAGGGTTTGGAACGAGTACTCTATAGGGTTTGTTTAGCGGGTTTTGGGTTCATAGACAAAAACCCTATAGGGTTTGGGACGGGTTTCGGGAATCCTACTACGCATGGGGTGCAGATTCGAGTTTTAGTATACCCGTCCCAAACCCGTCCCAGTTGCATTTCTAGTAACGTTTGATGCTAAGTTTATTTAAGCTATCAACTTTTTAAGTAGTTAAAAAGAAGATTTGGCATTCAAGAAAGTGAATCAAATGAGATATCAAATATTGTAAAATTAGTTTAAGGTATTAGTGTTTGAATTAATGTTTAATTAATTTTTCTTAATTTATCTCGAAAATTAATTCGTTTTTTTTAATCATTTCAAATATTGATACCTTAAATGAACTTACTATCATGTAATTTACTCTTAGGCTTTTTGAAATTCCTCGAAAATACTAATGTTTTACCGTAAAGCCTTTACGTTTTTGATAGTGGAGCTCAATTCATTATCTAAGCCTTGTGTGATAGTTTCTTTATACGCCATCATACCCCGATCGACTTTTTACTAAGGCTTTTGAGGTAGCACAATCTATCATACATCAAAAGGCCAACCCTTATGTAGACTTTTTATTTTTTCCTCACCTTGATCATGGTGTTGTACTGGTTGTCAACAAACATTGTTTAATTATTTGAATTTTTTAATATTTTTTAAATATTAATTATAATATTCAATTGTTTTTTTTTTCAATTCCAAGTAAAAAATTTTAGTTAATAAAGAAGAATTGAAAAAAAAAAAACAGAAAACAAGAATAAGATGGTAGATACAATAAATGTGATTTAGGGTTTATGATATATTATTTTGTTTTTGCATTTGCGTCAAAGAAAGAAATCTCCATATATTTCAAAATTGAAATTATAGCTATTTACATTTCAATCTCCATGTATATAGATTACACATTATCTTTAATTATTGATGAGTATTGATTAGTGAAGAAATCTTCGCTTATTTTCATATTATAAAATAATTTGCTAATAGCACGACGAATAAACTATATACATATATATATATATATATCTTAAAATTTTGTAAATAAATACAATAAAATGGAGCTAGTGGAGAAAGAAAAAGAATTCTATTCCATCCTCCAAACTTGCATGATCACACTTTAAAAGTTATAAAAAAAAAAAAGCAACTGTTGATGCTAAAGCATAATTAACATGATGCATCCATATCTACAAGTGTTATTTATGACATTTACAAGGACTAGGTTTAGTTTGTGGTAACGGATAAGATTCCCCAATTGAATCGCCTCCACTATACCATAACAACTTCTTTTAATGGAACAAATTCAATGCACCTAATGAAGTCACACTTTTTTTTCCTTTCTTTTCTTTTTATTGCAAATATAGGGTATGTTTGGCTATCTTTTTTTTTTTTGGTAGATACAGACATTTTTTTCTAATAAATTATTTATAAAAAAATAGATATTGATAAAAAAAAGTTGACAATTTTCATGAAAAGATTAAATATATTAAATATAAATAAAATATAGATACAAATCAAATATATTTATACATATCGTTTATCATCTAAATAGACCCGTAAGATGGCCCATGCTCAACCTTTTTTTCCCTTTAATTTATTGAGTCACAAGGGTGTATTAAGTTTGATTCCATAATGGCGATTTGAAAAAAACAATATGATTGTTTATTTCAAGGGAGCTTCTACGAGTTGTTAACGGAATCGTTCCGTCAATAATCTAACAGTTAAAATAAATATAGTAAATGGAATATTAATCATTTTAGGGATTTGATTAGGGGCGGATCTTAGGAGAGGCCGATGGGGCCCCCGACCACTAGACTCAAGAAAAATTAATTTTTAAAAAGAAAAAAATTATATGTTATATGTACATAAAGAGAGCATCATGATGCAAAACTAAGTATGGTCTAGTGGTTAATTATCTCTTTTATCCATGGGGTCATGGGTTCAAATCCTATTGGAGTACTTTTTTTTTTTTTTACTTTTTTCAATATACATTTATTATATTAACTATTCTTTCTCTCTATGTATGTATGTATGTATGTATGTATGTTTCTTTTTTACTTTTTCTTTCACAATAACTAATAACATTAAATTCTTTTATCATCAAAATAATCAAACTAAATAAATTCTTATTAATAACTCTTTTAATATTCAAAGTATACCATAGGATAATAATAATTATTATTATTCATACTACAATTGAATCTTATTGCATACTAATCATAAAATTTAATTATGTAACTTTTTTTTTTTCAGTTAATGTTATTTAAATGTCATGAATTATTGAATAACTATTCTATTCACATATATTTTATAATTTATATGTGCCAAAAGCAATCATATTACACATTAATTAAGTAATCTAATTTAGTAACATTATTTTTTTTTCTATATGTAATACTAAGAAAATGAATACAAAGTATTGAATAAATATCCATCTAGATGTATTTTATGATTTATTTTTATTAAAAGCAAAAATTTGTACAGATACTTACTCTCTATATTTTTATTAATAATTAATTTTCAAGTAACATATATATCATCTCTAATTAAATGCACTAAATATTCTTAATTATTTTTTGAATGATTTTTGCATACAGTTTTAAAAAATATCACATTGAAATCATTATGAAATTTTTATAAATATATAAAATGTAATATAATTGTAATAGTGAGTACTTTTCTAATCTGGCAACGCCATAGAATTTTCCTTATTGTAAAAAGATATGACTATTGTATACAATTATAGTAAAACACATCCTTCAGTTTTCAAGACATTTATATACAATTTATACATTTTTTTAAATTCTTTATTCAATAATTGTCTTGTTAATTTTAACTATGTTGTTTGTTGCAAAAAATCTTTTTCCTATATAAAATTTGCATATGCAATAAGGGATGCATGCTTGCAAGTAGTTTTATAGCTCATTCATTTAACATGAATTGCTATTCATTCCCTTAACATGAATTGCTATAAAGTTCCTCATTGTATAGCGGTTGTTACAGTGTTCATTTGAAAGTAATGATAATTCATATTAAAATAATGATTAGTAATTCATGTCCTATACCCATAAATTGCTTTTATTTTTCAACTTTGTCATAAATACCTTTATTTCGAAAATATCGCCTATATAATTATTTTCTCTATAATAAAGATAATGGGTATTATATATCTATTTTAATTTTTTATACCAAGTGATCATTATAATAGTCATTACAACTTTATTACATTCATATTGAATTAAAATTCAATTATCTATTTATTTCATAAGGCCAAATGGACCATTCATTAATATAGTTTCTAGGCCAAAAGTATAGCACGTGCATTTATAGCTTTTTATGTATTATATTAAAAGACTAATGCCCTATTTGCTATTCTACATCTACTTAATAATATTTATTCTTAATTATATTTAAAAACAATTATTGCATTTCAATTCTTAAAGACAACAAAAGGACAAACTTCTTCATTTTACTAGTTACAAAAATATACTCATTTACTCATAAAACCATATTTATTGATATTTTTGGTTAACATGCTATTAAAAATAAAGAAAAACTGTTTCATCAATAATTTCTATATCTAATTTTGAATTTAAACATTCCAATTCTATTTCTAATAGGAAGCTATACATTTTTTCTACAAATTCTCCTAAATCTTTAGGATTTTTATTTTTTCCCATTTATTTTTTTTTTGTGAATTTTGGGTACTATTAACAAGAAGAGTAATCAATTAATCATCAAATCATTAAAATAATAAAATATATGATATACTAAATATTTTAGTGATTGATTACGATTGGATTTAAAGTTAAGTTGAGATCAATTGGTACACCTTCACAAGATCTATTCTTTCCTCTTAGAGACCTCAGCACTTTATTCAAAAGTTTTTTCACTTCTTATTATACTTATATAGATTCTGTTTATTTTTATATAATATCTCTTTTTTACATAGTAATAGTAATATTAACAATAACAATAGTGATATTTTTTAAAAAATCATTTTTAAGACTTTGGTATAAAATCCTAAAAAATTGAATAAATCATCTATATTTACAAGGATCTCAAAAAGTAAAACCAAGTAAAGCCCGTGCTAACCATATGAGAAATGGATCCTCACTTTCTAAGCATTTTTAATTTATACTTTTCAATCATGCGCTCCCTCACTTTCTAAATTATTCTTTTTCTATATTGAAACTTCAACGTCTGTACGGGTACTCCCACGTCGAAGTTGTGTGCATCCTCTTCTCATATGGAATTAATTGCGGCCCTTACCATGGCAGAACATTTCGGAATGAAGACTGGGGATTTTGAAATAACTTGAGACTTTTCAGTAGTTTACTTTCCTTCAAAATGCTTTGGACAACATGACAATAGTAGTTATCCGCAGTTTCATTATCCCTTTTTTCCTTTAATGATTTGCGATTTCTTTACCCTCTCAAAACATTTAGAAATTCTTCTTTTTTAAATTTTAAATTTATTTTAATGATTAGATAAAACCGAATAAAAAATAATTAATAGTATCACCCTCTTACCCTTTCAAGTAAAATATATATTCAGTTATTTAATTTGTCCATAAAGAATAAATATTTATTTTCCCACCTTTATCTATTTTTTTATCAAGCAAAGCTTAAACCGACACAAGCATGCCAACAAACCAAATAGTCTTTAAATCTCCTGATAAGGTATAAAGATCACCCCTGTATCTCAAAACAGAATATGCCCCGGAAATAAACTTCGTTACATTCATACTAGTTCTATATTTAGATATTTTTAATAAGATCATCATTGGAACAATAATTGGGGAAAACGAATAATTGTCCGGATTAAGGTAAAAGGAATACCATGTAGCTTTAAATCCTGTGGAATTAATAGCTAATAACACAATCATACGGGGGTCTTTTTTTCTGTTCGGTTCAAAGTGTATAACGATAACAATGACACCTCACTACTTACATGAAAAATGTTCTAAAGATATCACAAAGAGATAAAATAGTCCAAATCCAAAAAAGACTTCCTACTTTGAAATGTAAACATATATGAGTCACATGATGCTTCTTAGAAGTCTTCCCACCCTCCCCACCGTCAGATCAGCATCAAGCGGTGGGTATTGGGACCACCGTTTTATGGAGCACTAAACACGACAACACACATACCCAACTTTCCTCTCAGCACACTCATGGACTTCCTTTGTCTCGTGCTGCTGGAGGAAGAAAGCAATCCATGTCATATCCAAATCCATCGACATTTTTTTCTTTTTATTTTTTTTTTCCATAAATAGAATTCCCTACGGCATTACCCTACGACCCCAAGCCTCAACTCGATACTACTATAGATTTTTTAGAAGGGTTTCTGCAGGTACATGAACATGTCCTGCAGTGGCAGCATCTGATTCACGCCCTGGGACCCACCAAAGTCCATGGTGGCATCCATGTAATTACTCCCGAAGTCGAAGACCTTTTCCCAATCCGAAGAAGGCCGCCACTTGGGCTCGCTTTGCACCTCGCATGTGAATTCAGACGACACCACGTGCTCTGAGCAGCTCGAATCCGTGTGCAACCTAGGGACCGAATCCGACGTGTCGAAGTGCATCAAGTCTCCCAGCCCAGCACCACTCGCCTCCCCCGTTGGTGGAGGCGGCGGCGGCAACGCCGCCGTTATGTGACCCTTGCTGACGAGATTTTCCGGCTTCTTGTCCTCGGGTTCGTTAAAGCTGTCCGCCGCCTCCGCAGGTTGCAGATTCTTCTGCGGTTGAGGATGTCGTTTCTCAATCACACCTTTTTTGTTATATATCCGACACAGCACCCAATCATCCAACTGCAAATTGAAATATATATTATATATATATATGAGAAACTTGAATAGAATTATTAAAAGAATTCCAATGATTAAATATATATGAGAACTTGTATAAAATTATTAAAAGAACTCTAATGATTAAAAATAAGTATTCTATTTACTATTTATGGTTTTATCTGCATCATTTTCTTTCTCTGTCTACCTCTTTTTTTTAAAATAATAATACAAATAATTTTATTGGTATTACCTAGCACTTCCGTGCATCCTCGGTATAGACCACACTGCAGAAAATATTACCAAAAGAAATGACGTATTCACTTACGTAAACGACTAGGGATAAATTAATATTTATTCGATTTCAGAATTCAGATTCTTAATTGAAAAGTCAATTATACCCCTACAATACACATACCCTCAAACTGTTCTTCTTGCGAGCCGACCGATCTACATCGGCCAGCCGGTACTCGTGCATAATCCAATTAGTTTTATCACCTTTAGGGGCTTTGCCAGCATAAAACACCAAAGCCTTCTTGATTCCAAGCGGTTTTGGTTGTCCAATCGGCTTATCTGCTCCAGTCGCTTTCCAGTACCCGGTCCCAGCCGCCCGGTTCGGCCTCGAACCGTTGGGATACTTCCTGTCTCTAGGAGAGAAAAAGTACCACTCCTTCTCCCCGTACGAGGCCTTCTCTGTATTATATATTCATACAGGTAAACAAAAATCAATAATATCAGTATTTATTAGATTCTCAGATTTAAAAAAAAAAAAAAAAAACTTATGGACGCAAAGGAATGAAATTTACCAGGAAGGTCCCATGGATTATACTTGTACAGATCTATTTCAGCAATGATCGGAACGGCGATAGCTTGCGATGCGCACTTTCGAATTAAGTAGTGCAGGACAAGCTCCTCGTCCGTCGGATGAAACCTGAACCCTGGTGGCAAATGCAAATCAGCTGTCATTTTTTTCGGCTAGAGCCTCTTTTGTGGTATCCTAAAAGAAAGTGTTTTTTCCCCCCCCCCCTAACAGAATATAATTGGGATAATCAATAATGAAGAGTAGAAGAGAAAAGAACTTGAAACTTAAAACATAAGGGAGAGGAGGAATATATAGGGAAGGGGAAGGGACACGTGGCGAGAAAAGGCGGCTGGATTCTAGAATATGATGTGGGCTGATGGTTTTGAACTGGGGGACACGTGGAAGGCGTGGAAGTGATGTGCGTGCTTGTCGACAGCCCACATGGATGGAGTGAAATTTTGTCATGGCTTACGTCAAAGATTTTGTCTTGTAGTGTGGTATCGGCTTTTGTTTGGGTCGGCGATTCGACTTTTTGGCGCTAAACGGCTCTGACGGTGGATCGGGATGACACGTCAGAATTTGGACTTTCCACGTTCGCAAGTTGACGGTTATCCTTTTCTGTGATCTGTCAGTGGTGTGGTGCTACTGCTAAGTCACTCGAGTCCATGAATCGTGGCTGCAGAACCAATCGCCCTCATCCACGTTTTATTTATGTTATTCGCATTTCTAATTTCCCCACCAAATAAGTAGGAAGAAATCCTATAAATCAAACGGTACCGCAAATCAAGATAAACCCAAACTAAAAATGGCAAAGGTATGTCTTGTTTCTTCACATTTTAATTTGGAAAATTGTAAATCACAAGAACCAGACAATTCTTGTTTTTATGTTGTGATTAAAAGGACTCGTAACTTCGCAACAAATGATATTTAGAAGATATTTAAATTTATCATTCTTTTTTATTAAATACTACTTTTTTACAAAATAAAAAAAAAATTCATACCTACATCAATCCCATGAAAAATTGGTGTTCATGCATCTAGACCATAAAGACTTTGTCTAAATTCATAGTAACTGAAGTATGCATTCTATTGATGGTCTATATTGGAATATGGTCATCTAAATCTAGCCTAATCTATAGGTGACTTGGGACTCATTCATTGGATCTAGACCTTAACCATAAATTCTACACTATAAAGCTTTATAAAGACAACCATGACTCCTACTCGACATTCGACCTCTACCCAAATAGTCAATGGAACCTGACTTGTATACTACTTGGTATTATTCACTCCACTGGATTTAGCACGTAGTCGTGGAGTAGTAGGTCCATCCCGCGACCCCCAAAACTATAACCAACTATCCACTCAACTACCTATCCATGATTTCATCATGCACACAATTGCCAAATCGGCCACATAAAATTACTCACCCTCCAAGGAAATGGTAATGTCGCACTCAACCTGTCACTTATATTTTATGCATAGGCTCCTCTTCTTTTTACTAACCTAAGCATTGGAGTAATCACGTTGGGTCTACAAACAACATGTCATTAACTGAATTCTTGTTTTGTAGGCTTTACTCTCATCATAATAATCCAAGCCTAATATATCTTGATCTAACTTCTATTGGATTCAAGCAAGCAACACATTCATTTGATTTTCATATTATAGCTTCTTTAGATATGTTTATGAGTCTATTCAAAATTTGTATTACAAGCTAATTTATAAGTTAAAATGTGTTAAGATACTTTCAAAATTCTTTAATTATACAAATACCAACTTCATTAGCTTCTTATATAGGGTGAATGTGTGTAATTACTAATGAAATTAGTATACATAGTATATGATTTCATGTTATGTAAGTACTTCCTTGAATTGTAAATTATGGTTTAGTCCACAAATTATACTAGGCAAATTGATAAAAGAATTAAAAAAATAAAACAAATATATATATATCACTTTGGATGAGAATTAGACTAAATTTAATTGTGTTCACATTTACTACAAAATATAGATAAAATGACATGCATAACACTCATCTTAAAATTCTATTACCTTTCATTCATTTTAGTAAAGTTTTAGCATTAAACATATGCAATATAATATTTTAATTTTCAATTATTAACAATTTAATATTTAACTTTTGGTTCATTTCTTTCCAATAAAGTGCATGTATTTTCAATTCAGTGAAAATTAATACAAGCACTAAAGTACAATTTAAATAACAATATTAACAAGTGATTTATAGGAGGCTTAATATCCACTTCTTCAATAACTCTCACGTACTCTATGATCTTTATTATATATCTCCACTTCCAATAATTGTGTACCACCATTTCTTCATGAATACCAACAAAGATTTCACTCATAGATCATTTATTAACTCTTAGTCAATACTATTTTACCTTGTCTATTCATTAATCTTTTAGGCCTTACCATGGTCGTGGTAATGATTGTATAGCATAACTCAAGGTGCCCAATAATCCTTATTATTTCGCAAGCTTATTTATCTCTAGCCCAAGGTCAATCAATTCTATTAGTAACCACAACAATATTGATATAAATTTAAGTCATTTTTTAATCAAAAAGTATTCAATAAGAAGTTAGGTGCTAGAGACCGTTTTGGCCTTGGTTCGTTTGCTTGGCTTGGGATGACCATCTAAGATGGCTGAGAGAAGTGCCTTACATGAATTATTCCGTACTTCTATCTATTAAATTTTATGTACTTCATTATTCATTAAAACAACCAAAATTACATGGAAGTTTTTTCTTTATATGAACGACTAACTTTGCGTTGGATAAAAAACTGATTTTGGAAAAAAGCAATGCGAACATGTAAAATATATAATAAAAGAATTGAAGAATATAATAATTTGACGGAGATCTTATTTAGGAAGAAATCTGTATACTTAAACAGTTATATAATTAATCATTTGAGGTGTGATGAGAATGATAATAAATGGCATTAAGTAATTTTCTCTTCTAGAATTATTTCAATAAATAGAGACTAGCATTCGATGTACCACATTGCTTGTAAAAAAAGAAAAAAATAGTTAAAAAGCACGAGTGTGCAAAAATAAATAAATAAAAGAGTAAGAACAATTAGAAAGAGAGTAGGAGTGAGAGGTAGAAGAGAGAGAGAGAGAGAGAGAGAGATAGAGCAGGGGAAGAGGAGGACTAATCATTACATATAACGATATAAGACAAGAATAAAATAATAGAATAAATATTTTTTGATACTGTAATTCATGATTCTCTTAATAATAGTATAGATTACCTTTTTAATGAACGTTCATTATGCAGCATTGCAGTTTTGCTTTTTTTACATTGCTATACTTATTGGTTGATGTAAAAGACTTTTACTTTATTTATCCAAAGATAAAATTATTTTACTCATGAACTGCATGATTCATATTTTGACAATAGAAATTTCGAATTCGTTTTATACATTGCTATACTTATTGGCTGATGTAAAAGGCTTTTACTTTGTTTACTTAAAAAGAAAACTATTTTACTCATGAACTGCATTATTCATATTTTGATAATAGAAATTTCGAATATGTTTGCGGTAACAAGTATTCCAAGGGATTTATCAAACAATCAAAAAAGGCATGCTACTTGCCTTTTATACTTCAATATAGAAACAAAATTAAGGGATTATATATTTTAGAAGTATTTTAGGTTTCGTATGCGATGATGGTTTCAAATAGAATAGATTGAATAATGAAAGTGATTATAATAGAATAAGTTATGAATTGACAAATCCGTTATTATATTTGAAAATATACACAAAATGAAATAGAATAAGGTGACTATAAAATATATTTGTAAAAAATGTTATTAGAATTAATTGTAAATTATAAATTTGTGATAGAATATAATGGTAATTAAAAGGGTTAATTTCACTCACGGTATTTGAACTTTTTCGATTTTTACAAAATTGTGCCTAAAGAAAATTTCACTATAAGAAAATATATGAACTTTTTAAATCTTTTACCTATGGTACCTATGGACAGAGTCCATCTATTTTTTCATCCAACTATTGATGCGACAAACGACCAATTAAAAATTGTTTTCTTTACCCTACATGGCTTTTATATTATTTTTCAATATTTTTTTAACTTTCCGATGTTTCTCTCTCTCCCCTCTTCTTCTTCTTCCTCCTCCTCTTCCTCTTTTTCTTCTTCTTCTTCTTCAAAAAAAAAAAAAAAAACGTAGGTGTAAATGTATCGAAATAAAAAAAATTCTCACTTTGTCATTTCCATTCTTTCTCTCTCCTCTTTCTCCCATGAATTTTTCCGTGAAAAAAACACACCTAATTCTTCTTCTTCTTCTTCTTTAGTTCCTCCTCCACCACAAAGAAGTTCCCCTTCTTCATGATTTTATGGATCAAAATGAACCTTAGAACTGAAATTCACCAAATAAACTTGTAAAGACCCCTTATTCCCCTGATTTATCTATTAAAGTTTTAAACTTTACTTAAAAAGATTTAACATTTTTTCTTTAAATTAATGGATTGTGCAAGTTCAAAACTTGATGATCTTACTACAGTTGCTTTTATGCAAGGAGAGATGTATATATTTAGATGAAGCTATATGACAAAGATGCACTCTAACTGAAGCACATGTATCGTTTCGATTTTTCATATATTTTTATTCTTCCTGCAATTGATTTGTCTCTCCTCTTTCTGCATCTAAAGCCATCGAAAAAACCTTAATCACTTTATATTCGTATTCGTTTTGGATTTTTTTTAATTTTACTGATCAGTTGTGTTGTTGTGATCATATAATGAAGCAATTGATTAGGAATTAAGATTTCGTGTTTTTCACAGAGCAATTAAAAAAAACTTGACCTAAATTTGATTTGATTTAATTATTATTTTATTTAGGGTTAAGATTAGAAAAAGAAGAAGAAGAAGAAGAAAAAGAAGAGAGAGAAGGAAAAATGTTAAAAAAATATCATTGGAGTAAACAAACATCATGAAGGCATGAATAGAATACAGTATAACATCAGTAAGAAAACTTGGGTCGGGCATACCAGAATAGTATATACCACTTTGCTTTTCTTTTTCAATGTGGTGATTCAATTTAATCATAATCAAAGTTTTTTGGAGAGAGAAAGCTTCATGGTTATGGAGTTTTTAAGGAGAGAGTGTAGAAAGTTTGGATACTTAAAATTAGTTTGTTGAGATTAATTGTTTTTTCTATTAAAGTTTGATTATGATTTTTGATATTTTATTTGAAGTTCGATTATGATTTTTAGTATTTAAGTTTTTTTTTTTTTTTTTTTTTCCGAAGAAGAAGAAGAAGAAGAACCAACACAGGAGGAGAATGGAGATAGAGAGAGACAATAGAAAGAGAAAGGGAGCAATAATATTTTAATCAAATTCGTTTGCCACATCGGCAGTTAGAAGGAAAAATAGACGGAACCGTCGATAGATACCGTGGGTGAAATATTTAAAAGGTTCAAGTATTTTCTTGCAATGAAATTTTCTTTAGGTACAATTTCGTAAAAATAGAAAAAGTTTGGATACCGTGAGTGAAATTAACCCTAGTTAAAATTACAAATAATTAATAAAGTTAGAATGAAATCGTGATTTGACTTTTAATAGAGTGGAATTGACTTCTAATGTTATATTTGGTATGCATGAATTACTTAGAAATGAATGGATTAATATGGAATGGGTTACGAAATGGAGTGGAATGATATGAACTACGCCAATCGGTGACGCAACCCAGTAACAATACGTTTGGAATTATGACCTAAGATCGAACTCAAATCGATGGAACTGTGACACTCTATTTATAACGAAAGGAACCTTGGTATAAGTGAATGATGCCATAATTGAATGTGGGAATTCGATTGATAAGTCGAAATTGAACGCCACAGTAAACCGATAAGTTCATGATTAGTTCGTCAAATAATCAAAGAGAAATTCTCTCAAGAAATTGTATTCAAAGTTGTGTTCTTGTTAATACAAACCAATGATATATATATAGCTACATTGAAAAAAACCTAAAGGACAAAACAAAAAGATAATTCGAAAAGTAACATAAGCTGGCAACCTTTACAAAGGAAACAAAATTATGAAACAAAACAGAGTTTGTACGCCGGCGGCTCAAATCCGGACGCTACTGCCATATAGGCCGACAGCTTTATGCCTCTATCGAACTTAAGCTGTCCAATGCTAATGCTTCCAAGGCCGGCCTCCTTTAAATGTAGGCCGACGACCTAAAATGTAGGCTGGCGGTGTACATTGCTAGCTTTGGTCAAATTTTCTTGAAACTCGACTTGATCTGTTTCTGAGTTCGCCTTGATGATATTGATCAGTTTAAGCTCCTCTTTTGGGCGTTCTAAGTGAATTTCCTCATCTTCAATGCTTTGAATCAATCCAATGAGTGTGTCTTTGAATCTATTGGTTCTAGCTCGTGTAATTGGTATAGATGATGGCATCTCCAAAGGATCTACATTCCATTTACAAGCGTTGACTCCATCATTCCCTTCCTCTTGAAAAGGATTTGTCCTCAAATCATCACCTGCATTAAAATGACTCAAATTAATGACATTGAAAGTTGCACCCACACTATACTCACCTAGTAAGTCTAACTTGTAGGCATTATCATTGATGTGCTTGATGACTTGAAAAAGGACCATTGCCTCTTGGGTGCAACTTGGATCGCCTTTGAGCAGGAAACCTCTCCTTGCACATGTGCAACCAAACCCAATCTCCAAGCTCAAAAACTATCTGGTAGCGCCTCTTGTTGGCTTGTTTTGCATATTGCTCAGTCCGTTGTTTAATATTCTGCTTCGCCTTCTCATGAATCTGCTTGACAAAGTCAGCTTTCTTCTTGCCATCCATGTTAATATGCTCAGACAAAAGCAAAGGAGACAAATCCAAAGGAGTCGGTGGATTAAAACCATACACAATCTCAAAAGGAGAGAATTGAGTAGTAGAATGTACAGTACGGTTATAAGCAAACTCCACATGTGGCAGATAGTCTTCTAATGCTTTAATGTTCTTTTTAATGATAGCCCTTAACAAAGCAGGTAGAGTCCTATTCACTACTTCTGTTTGACTATCAGTCTGTGGGTGACAAGTAGTAGAAAACAACAATCTAGTCTCTAACTTACACCACAAGGTCTTCCAAAAGTAACTTAAGAACTTAGAATCTCTATAAAAAACATAGTCCTAGGCATACCATGTAATCTCACCACTTCCCTAAAGAGCAAATCAACAATATGAGAAGCATCATCAGTTTTGTGACACGGAATGAAATGTGCCATCTTTGAAAACCTATTCATAACCACAAAAAATGAGTTCGTACCATTCCTACTCCTAGGCAATCCTAGAACAAAGTCCATACAAATATCAATCCAAGGTTCACTACAAATAGGTAATGGTGTGTACAAACCATGAGGTTGCACTTTAGACTTAGCTTGCCTACATGTAATGCATCTCACACAGATCCTCTCAACATCCCTTTTCATATGGGTCCAGTAAAAATGCTCCTATAAAACTCCTAAGGTCTTTGCTACTCTAAAGTGTCTCATTAATCCCCTACCATATGAGTCCTTCACTAACAACTCTTTAACAGAACAATTAGGGATACACAGCTTGTTTTCCTTAAACATATATCTCTCATGCCTATAAAATTTATCACAAGCAGATTTCTCACTACATGCATAACTCTTAGCAAAGTCTTGGTCTACAGGATATAATGCTTTAATATGTTCAAAACCAAGTACTTAGCATCTAAAGTAGAGATTAGCAAAGTACCTTCGTGATAGCCCATCAGCAACAACATTTTCTTACCTTGCTTGTAGCGGATGACATAAGGAAAAGTTTCTATGAACTCCACCCAACTTGCATGACGCTTATTCAGTTTGTGTTGGCCCTTTAAGTGCTTCAAAGACTCGTAGTCTATATGAATCACGGACTCCTTAGGCCAAAGGTAGTACTGCCACATCTCTAAAGCTCTAACTAAAGCATACATCTCCTTGTCATAAGTAGGGTATCTCAAAGCTGCCCTACTAAGCTTCTCGCTAAAGTATGCAATCGGTTTTCCTCCTTACATCAACACTGGTCTAATTCCTACACCAGATGCATCACACTCAATTTCAAATGTTTTAGAAAAATCAGGAAAAGCAAGTAAAGGGCATGAGTTAGTTTATCCTTAATCAATTGAAAGGCTCTTTCTTGTTCTTCTCCCCACTTGAACCCAACATTTTTCTTGATAACTTCTATTAAAGGTGTAGCTAGACTACCGAAATCTTTCACAAAGTGCTGATAGAAACTTGCAAGTCCATGAAAACTTCTAACTTGACTCACATTGGTTGGACATGGCTATTCTTGTATAGCACTAATCTTCTCATCATCCACCTGTATTCCTTGTGCACTAACAACAAAACCAAGAAACACAAGCTTGTCTGTGCAAAAAGTGCACTTCTTAAGGTTAGAAAAATGTCCCTCCTTTCAAAGCACATCCAAAACAGATTTCAAGTGAATGAGATGATCATCTAAGCTCGTGCTATAAATCAGGATATCATCAAAGTAGACAACTACAAATTTTCCAATGAAAATGCAAAAACATGGTTCATCAAGCTCATGAAAGTACTTGGTACATTAGTTAACCCAAAAGGCATAACTAACCACTCATATAAACCATATTTTATTTTGAAAGCATTTTTCCATTCATCACCCTCTTTATCCTAATTTGATGATAACCACTTTTTAGATCAATTTTGGAATATATACATGAACCACGTAATTCATCTAACATGTCATCTAAGCGAGGAATGGGATGATAATACTTTACCGTAATGTTGTTGACAGTGTGATAGTCAACACACATCCTCCATAACCCATCCTTCTTAGGCGCTAAGATTATTGGAACAACACATGGACTCATGCTTTCTCTTACATACCCCTTCTCCATCAGCTCATGAACCTGCTTTTGGAGTTCCTTGGCCTCCTCAGGATTACTGCTATAAGCCGGTCTATTTGGAATTGTTGCTCCGGGTACAAAGTCAATCAAATGTTCAATCCCACGTACGGAAGGTAATCCTTTTGAGATTTCCTCAGAAAGACATCCTCAAATTCTTGCAAATGAGATATAACAATACTAGGCAAAGTGTCAGGTAATTCGTTAGCATTAAAGCAAGTTTCTTTGTAAATCATCAACAACATAGGCTATTTCATCACTAAAGCTCTCTCACCATGCTCACTCTTGTCACACAACTCTCCTTTTGCAAGGTTGCACTCTCCTTTTCTTCACCACCAAAGTCGATCCATTTTCAACTTGGCATCTCTCACTCTTTCCAGCCTTCCTCTCTCTTTCATTTTGATTTTTACAATTTTGCTCTTTTTCTATCTCATGTTTTTCACCGTCCTTGTGTTTCCCCTAAGATTGTTGTAATTGCAATTGATCCTCATTACACCTGCTTAGGGGTTAAAGATGCAAGAGTATGATTTTTGCCAAGGTAGACAAAAGAGTATTTGTTCGAAAAGCCATTATGAGTCGCCTTCCTATCGAATTGCGGCGGCCTTCCCAATAATAAATGACAAGCTTGCATCAGTACTACATCACATAACACCTCATCCTCATATTCCCCCATGCGAAAAGCAATCAAAGCTCCCTTAGTTACTGTAGTTTGACCACTATCATTCAACTACTGCAGTTTATATGGATTAAGGTGTTTAGTGGTCTTGAGTCCTAATTTCTCAATAATAAAAGTGCTAACAACATTAGTGCAACTACTTCATCAATGATCAAAGTATAAATTTTGTCACCAATGTAACACCTAGTATGAACAATATTTTCCCGTTGCACTTCAGCCTCCTCTTTCACCTGTACACTCAAAGCACGCCTCACCACAACCACTAATTTTCCCATAGGAACTTCTTCATCATCACTAGTATCCTCTAATGGTGGCATATCCTCATCATCCTTACTATCTTGCTCAGTCTCATACACACCATCATTGTGCAAGATCATTATGCGCTTATTAGGATACTGACTAGCAGTGTGACCCTTGCCTTGGTATTTAAAACACGCAATATCACGATTTCTAAGAGTAAAAGAATTGGATTTACCTTTATTTCCATGGCTGGTCAATTCTGTTTTTTGCTCAAATTTTGGCTAATTGATGGGTTGTTTCTCCACCTTCTTCCAAGAATTTGATTTCCAATTGGATGAACCCGATCCAGATGCAAAACGTGTAGTGCTACTACCTTTCCTCTTAAGTTGGTTCTCAACCTCCATAGCCATGTGAACCATATCCTCAATCTCAATATAATGTTGTAGCTCCACTACATTATGAATCTCCATATTCAATCCAACCAAAAATCGTGCCATCGTAGCTTCCCGGTCCTCCTCAACATCCGCCCTAATCATGGCTACCTCTATCTCTTTATAGTATTCCTCCACACTCCTATTTCCCTAACGAAGTGTCTACAATTCATTGTACAACTCTCTATAATAATAAAAGGGCACATACCGCTTTTTCATCACTCATTTCATCTCTTCCCAAGTCTCTATTTGTGGCTCTCTATTCCTGTTTCCATTCAACACTAGCTGATCCCACCAGACTATGGCATAATATGAGAATTCAATGGCAACTAGGTTCACCTTTTCAACCTCAGAATAGTTATGACAAGCAAAAACCAATTCCACTTTTTTTTTTTTCCCTCTCTAGATACACCTCAGGATCATTCTTCCCTTGAAAGGAGGGAACCTTCATCTTGATATTTTCTAAATAATTGTCCTCCTGATTCTTAGTTCCTCTAAATCCTTCTTCTCCATGCCTCCTATGGCTATCAACATAAATTCTATCAAACTCATCATCAAAATCATACTCGTCATGACCTTTTGCTTCCTCCTCTATCCTCACTCCTCTCCTAGGATTTCTACCTCTCCTTTGTACTGGAGGATTGCTCTTTGACTACTTCAAGCTTTGCTCTACCTTTTCTTGGAGTTCTTCCATACCTTCCCTAAACATCTCCTTCATTTCAGTAGTTAACGCTTCCAAAATCAATAGAAAGTTATTGCATAGAAAATAATTGTACCAATGAGCCGGTACAACAAGCTAGTGCAATCATGACTTGCATAATTCTATTAAAAATAGAACACAGGACAAACATAAATACATATATCGCATATTAACACATTGCAAATGTAATTTTTATATTAAGGGCAACTTAACAAAGTCATTGAGTATTTATGCAATATATTTTCTCATCAAAATAAGATTATAACCTTCCTTAGTTCAACAAGATCCTATGTGGTTCATGAATTAAACTAGACCTATCAAATTTTTAGTTCCAAAATGGAGCAACCGGAAATGTGGGAGCGGGTTTGGTTCCAATTTCTTAAGAACAATGAATTCTGATATTTAAAAAATAAAAGTGATATTAAAAAATAATAATTATACTTAGTTTAAGTAAACATAATTGTAAAATAAACTTTTAACTTAAAATAAAGTTGAGCATAGTAATAATTGTTTTTAGCCCATTATTTTAAAAAGTTTTAGAGTTGTGCATTTGCTTCTACACAAGCACTTCCATTTTTAGTTGTAATGTCAATATAATGAGACTATAAAATATTTAAAATATAAAGAAATCTTATAAACATAAAAACAAGTCCCTATTATTAAAAAGGAAGAGTTCTTTTTGTTAAAAGTTTATATAAACTCAACAACACATAATTTCAAATATATTTATTACCTGTTTTACTAATAATTATTTTTTCTTCTTCTTTTTTTTCTTTTTTTTTATGGCGCAAAACCACTAAATCAATTGGTTCCAAACTTGTTAGGTCAAGGGTTTATTTAGCTAGAATTTGTGTGTCTATAATTGGTTCTCATCCACTATATTCGATTCGTTCCCAATTCAAGAATTGCCAATGGTGGGACATATCCGGTCCTCGTTGGAACTCGGCCAATGACAAAATATATATGTCGATCAATCTATAAGTTTATGCATGGACCAATACTTTATGGTTCTACAATTGTTAGCCATGTGCACAAACAAAAAGGTGAGTTGCATATTTTTTTCCTTTTTATTTTTTTTATTTTTTAGTTTTTCTTTTATATCCAGTTAAAGGATGAGATCAAATTAGGAATTAGGATCTTAAAAACCTAAATAACTAGGATTGATATTTGATTATCAATAGTGTTAATTTAGGGGTTTCAAAAGTGTGATCCTCCAATCTAAAGAAAAAAAAGATGGTGACACTTTAAGGATGGCTTTATCATAACAACCCACCATGCTACGCAAAAATCAAAGAATGGCTCCACAGTGATTGTGAAACTTCATATACGACACAAAAGGCTTCAGTATTTCGGTTATCTGTCAGGGATGTTATAAAGTGTCCATATAGCATCTTCAATTGAAAAAAAAAAAAAGTGAATAAATAAAATTATTACAAAGGGTTGTGTCTGCCTGGATCGGTCCATAGAAAAAATAAAATTTTCTATATATATATGTGTAATTAATCATATGAGGTGTGGTGAAAATGAATTACAATAAATGGAATTATGTGAGTTTTTTTTTTCTTCCAGAATAATTTCAACATATATAGTTTACCTTTTCAATGAACATTCATTACGTTATGCGGTTTTAACTTTTGTAATTTGCTATAATTATTGGCTGATGTAAAAATATATATAAAATATATATTTTTTCTCATCAACTGTATAATCCATATTTTGATCATATAAATTTTGATTACGTTTGCACAAACGATTTTTTCCAACGCATTCATCATGAACACTCGCAAAAGGCATGGTAGGCATGCTCCTTGTCCTTTTTCATTCCAATATAAAACAAAAAACAACGGAGATAATATATATATTGGAAACTTTCACAAAATTAGGTAAATGTCCTGTTCTTGTCTCGTAACTTTTTAAAAGACATTGATAATAGAAACTTTTTTCCCGATGCAATATCATATCAGCTTTTCACATGTATACTTATAAGTATTTCTTAGGCTGAATTATCGTATAATATGATGGATATGTTGGGATAATTAATAATTTTTTCAGCCAATAGAAGTCATACCCACTAATAAACTGAATTCAAAATGTTAGAATTGTATACTAATTTTAAATATTAACTTGACACTAAATTGAAGGAAATATTTTCCGATGCTAACTTTTTGGGAGTGACATAAGTATTGCAGCTTTGAATTTGGGGTATAATATAATTAATTCGATGGTTTTGAGGTGTCCCTATAACTCACCCTTGATTTTTTGGTCCAATTAAAAAATGGCTTATGTGTATGTGTATATATATACATACTTTTTTTTCCCACTCGCTTGTACATCGAGTAAGTAAAAATAATTAAGTACAAATAATTTCAGGTTGTTTAATAGCACAAATTATGTAGGTGATATAAAAAAATCTGTACTACGTGTGTTAAAAAAATTGCAAAAAACACTGTTTATCATCTATTGATATATGATAATATTTAAAGGAGATTTTTTTCCCCTTTGTACACCGCTTTATTAATTTTCATAAAAATACTGATTAAGATGTCGTTTTCCAATACATAGAATTATTAGAATATATTTTTAAAAACTTTTTCTCTATAAGATTGAACTTGCTTTTGATTACCCCTCCCTATCCTTCTAGAAATGCAGTTGGTGGCCAAAAAAGAATTCTAGCATGTTTTTATTTCATTGAAAATGAAAATGATAAAATATAATTATGAAGTAAAGGCATTTGGGCCGTTCTCCCCCTCTTCTCTAGATCTTCTGATATGTGTGAAGTAATTGTTAAAGTATGGCACATTGAGAGGGAAAAGTATATCACAGGTTTCCGTAAGTGGTTATTTTAAGTGATAGCTTTGTTAAGAATAATAAATTGCATCCTTATTATTTCCCTCCTTTATGTTTTTCTTTTTAAGTCCTAATTGATCAAATAAAACTAGGTTATTATATCTTAGTAATTAGGGCATGTGATCGATGTTGAATGACGCGTTAAAAATTGTTTTGATGTTAGAATTTCATTTGATTTTTAGTTGACTTTCACATTTGGGAGATCGGATTGAAATGTGAGGGTCAATGGTGTTAATTTGGGCTCTTAAAGCATGAAATTTTGGGTTAATTGAGGCTAAGTTGGAATAAGGGTTCAAGATTTTGAAGAATTCATTCTGGATTATGGGTTTGATACAAGTTGATTAATTGAATCTTGTTTCGATGATCAAATTTTGTTTTCAGCATACCAATTTTTATTTTAGTCAACCAAATTTTACTCTAGTAGTTCTCCTTTGATTTCTTTCTTCTATAAGCGGCCTAGGGATATGTAATCTTGACCAATTTAACCTTACAAAAGTAATGAAACTAATAGCATCCATATGATTGAGAATTCTTAAAAATAAGACGATTTAACCATTATCTATATGTTTGATTGTAAGATTAAGATCTTTGATGTTTATTTTGAAAGGTTTAAGAAAGACTCTAGGTACATAGTTGTTCATGCTTAATCCTTTGATTGTAAGGGTAGCTATTTATATGGACTTAAACCTACTAAAACCCTACTATGAATGCTCCATGTGCTTGCCTTAATGCCTAGTGGATAGGGAGTATTGAGGTATTGAAATTGACGATCATGGACTTGTATAGTTGTATCATCTTGTGACGATAGTGATTTGTGAAGCAAAGATTGCCCGGTAATTTCATCGTGTGCAACAAGAGGATTTCTAATCAATTAGTTATGAGGTTAATGTCACGAATGATATTTGAACTTTGACAAAATATCAATTAGGTACCTAAACTTTGAAATCGATCAATTTGATATATGAATTTTAAAATTGATTAATTTAGTATATGAATAAACTTTTCATGCACATTACAATTTTCCATCAAGTTTTGTCAATAAATAAACTGATCAATTTTAAAGTTTTTCAGGTAACAAATTGATCAATTTCAAAGTTTAACAAATAAATTAATCAATTTTAAAATTTAGGTACTTAATTTCATATTTTATCAAAATACAAGTACTATGAAAAATCTTTGTATACTTATTTTGTGACATTATTCCTTCCCCCTACATTAATACATATTGGTGATATGGAATGAAGCTGCAAGCACATTGTACTGGTGGTATGAGAAATCTTTATTGAAAGTTACAACAAATGGTTTGTGCCTTATGATCTATTTGAATGATCTATTTTTCATTTGTATTTATATTTTTATTAAAATAATATGTGTAAATATGTCTGATTTACATGTACATGTTATTATATTTGATATTTTTATGATAATTGTCAACTTCATTTTATGTGTATTTATTTCTTGATAAACAATTTGTTAAAAAAAATCTAAGAAAAAATATCTATATTTACTGAAAAAAACTAGCCAAACAGATCCTAATACTAATGAGAACTGATATGAGATGACTACATTGGTTTAGGATGATGGGACACTCTATGCTATTGTAAGTTTTTTTTTTTTTTTTTTTTTTTCCCGGTAGTTATACTATTGTAAGTTGGTCAATGTATATGCGTGTTTTTCAAATATTTTTTCTTTATTTTGTTATTTACAAGTTTCACGACATATTCGCACCTCATGCTTATATTATGGAAGTGTGAAGAGCGATAGCTAGGATGATTTTGTTATTGTCAAATAAAATCCTATTAATCTCAAGGGGATCCATATATGATTGGGTTTCAGCAATAAATGGTTCCACATATTAGTAATTAAAGAAGATGCTTATAAAAAAGTGGAAATTTTTTCTCCTTTGTTAATGCAGAAATCATTTTCTTTATTTTCATTAATATTTTCCTATGATGGTCAATTATTGAATTGGAAGCCACATTCACCTCTTACCATCACTTATGTGGCAAATGTAATTAATAATCATAAGCTTTTATAATTACTACATCCAATGGAGATAGATGCCGTGCGGTTCAGTAGGCGCTGCGTTGCGGTTCGATTTGATTATTTACCCCTAAATCAAATCAAATTGTATATTACTGTTCAGTTTTTCTTTTAAATTCAAATCTAGCCTTAAGGTTTGGTTCGTCATTTTTTCAAATTGAAAAAATAATTTGATTAGTCATTCAAACTATTTCTTATTCATAAAAAAAAACATTCTATCAAAAAAGCTTTAATTATATTTTTTATCACTAATGCAAATATAAATAATATTATTTGAAATTAATTATTTACCTAAATAGATATGTAGAACTTATAGCGATGAAAAGTTTTCATCCATCATAAAATTACAATCAAATACTAGTTTCATCATCTTCAATTATGCTGAACTGTAATAATATACAAGACTTAATAAAATAAGACTATTCTATCTCGATATGAGACATAAATTTCAATTCATTGTATACTTAACTTATTTTCAATCATATATACCAATAAGTAATTAAGTAATAGAAGTGAATTAATTAGTAAAACAAAAAAAATGTATGGAACACTAGATGCTAAAATGTAAAATTATCTTATTTGTAGACACACCATAATAATCAGGACATTATATGACTAATCTAATTAAATTTTCATCAATGATACATTTCTAAATGAAAATTAAAAAATATTTAAGTTTTTTTTAATAAAAGCAATTAAAAGAAAAAAATTTTCAATTTCTTTTAAAAAAATGTAAAACAATTCCATTTGAACCATATAGTTAAGTTTAGGGCTCTAAACCACACAAATCATTTACTTATTGCTACAAACAAGTCGAGTCAAGCTAAGTTTTAGGCTTGGGCTTAGCTCGTTCAGCATTTATCAAGCTTGAACAAGGGTTGAGCTTTTTACATAGCTTAAAATTTAAGCTCAAGCATGGTTTGTTCATAGCAAAAAGCTCGGGTTGGCTCATAGAGCTTACCGAGCTTTTATCGAGCCTGAAATTTAAGTTTAAGCTCGATTCATTTAGATATTTTGTTTTCTATTTTTTTTCAAACCTAAATAATATATAAGAGTTGCTATAAATGTATACACATAAATACAAAATTTTTTTTTTTGTTATTTTAATTATATATTTATGTATAAGTAATCATATATATAAAACTTACTAATCTATTAACAAGCTTGTTAACAAGTCACTTTGTAAGCCTACTCAAGAGCCTAAATAAGCATGTTCACAAGCTGACTTGTGAGCCTAAATCAAAGTTTGAACTCGATTCGTTTACTAATCCATTTCAAACCTGAAGCAAGTCGAACTCGAATAGCTTGCAAGCAGCTTGGTTAGTTTGCAACCCTACATTTACTCTTCTCTAAACCGAATTGCAAATTGAATCTTTTTGAAAAGAATTGAAATTTTGGTGTAGTTTAGTTTGACCCGACTTGTTTCATAATTCGGCCGGTTTTTTATACAAGTCTATTATATATTACATGTGTAATTAAAATAAGTTTCTCTATATTTTATTCTATTTAAAAAGCATCTATATAAAGAAAATAAGACATTTAACTAATGTATTTTTATCACCAAGGTTGTTAAAGCCTAATGGCATAAATATTTATTTCCTAACAAAATGATTAATTATATTCCAATAGTGGTATGTTACATGAAAATGTATTAACATTTGAGAGTAAATTCATATACGGTATCAATATTTCAAGTAATTAAAAAGAGAAATCAATATTTGGAGTTAAATTTATTTAAGGTAGGATAATGACAATAATGTTATTTGAATTTTTGTAAAATATTCAATCAGATACCTGAAGTTTTATTTTGAATAATTTGATATCGAAACAAAACTTTTGTTGACTTTTTTCATACTTGAAGTTTAGCTTTGACAATTTTAGTATTTGAACAAAGTTTTCACGAACTTTTTATACCATAAGCAAGTTCAATCAAGTATGAAAAAAACCTGCGGAAACTTTGTTTAGATACCAAAATTATCAAAATCAATCTTCAAGTAGGAAAAATGTCCATGAAAACTTGCTTCAAGTACCAAATTGTTTAAAACCAAATTTCAGGTATCTAATTAAACTTTTTGCCAAAGTTCATGTACCATTTTTGACATTATCCCATTTAAGGCATCAAAGTTTCGAATGATTAAAAAAAGAATCAATATATTATAAAGTGAGTCAAATAAAGTACTAATAATTGACTTTTTAGGAAAATTAAAGAAAGTTAATTGAAAATTAATATAAATATTGATACCTCAAATGAATTTTGCGAAACATTGATAGTGCATGTAATTTACTCTACAAAACATTGATTTTTCTTTTTGATCATTTGAAACGTTAATATTTTAAATGAATTATCATCAAATGTTATGTATATTCTAGTATAATTTACCCTATTACAAAATAATCCTTTAATAAATTTATTTTTAGTTAATTTAAATAAGTTTAAATATTGCATTGAATGGCATAAATTTAAGGGATAAGGAGACGATGGGGAGTTCAAAACTCTAATCCTCTTAATAATGTTAATACATAATAACATCTGTTAATTATAAAATTATACATATAACAAATATTGAAAAGAAGTTTACCATTATCAACTGTATTAAATATATGTCGCCGCACATTATTCAATTGTCATAAAAAGATTTATCTGTTGCCAATTTTATGAAGTAGGTGCTGTTTATTTTTTATTTTTTGGTGGAAAAGCAAGTACTCCTTTTTATTAATCACTTCCACGTTGTTAATTAAGTTCGGCACATAATAAGTTAATGATAGTCAAACAAATCGAAAAAAAGAAAATTGAAAAATTGCGCAACATCAACATCAACATCAATAGAGATTAGAGAAAGGCTTCCGGAACGTAGATCGGTGGCAGGTTCTTCGGTTGAGAGCAAAAGTTTACCAGTAAAATATTAAAAAAAAAATTACGTATAGGTGACCATGATGGGCGTGATGTATGCAATAATATTAATTAATTATTGCTCCCCCGGGATGTTTTCTAATTTATTCCCTTTCATTATAATCCCATTCAACGGTGCGGAGAAAATTAGTCGGCTACAATAAAAACTCGATTAATTAAACTGCGTTATCGTATCTGCGTATCTGTTCGAAAAGGACTTAATTTCTACTATTGATGAGAAAGTCCAAGCCTAACCCTAATTGAGGGCAGTGCACCACGTACGGTCACTTCTGTAACAGCGATAGGGATAGGGTAGGCACCATAAACGTGCCATGCCGTGTGTAAAATTTTATATGCTCTGCATATCGCATATTTTATATGTTCAGTCTATTCGTGTTTGTGTGTCTTTCGTGTCATGCTTCGCATCTTTTCTTTTTTAATGCGTGCCATACTATAATGGTCCATTAATTCACGTGTTATGTTGCGTACCAATTTATGTATCTTTAATAAAATCTAGTTTCACACAGTTTATTCGGTTTTCAATATTTTTTTTTACTCACATTTTTTCTAACAGTTTATATTATCAGAATTTTTAATATGAAAATTACATACTATAATGAAGCAATTTTTTCATTTTATTATATAAATATAATGCAATTAGAATGTTGAACAAATAATATTTCCCACTGTTATTGATAATGTGTAGTTACATACTATTTTGAAAAAAAATTACATAATTAACGCATTTTAGGGAAAAAAAAAAGGCAATAAGGATCATGGCCGCCTTGCTAACCATCTTAACCATTGAGCCGCTAGGGGAAGAGGGATGATATGGTAGTAGTGGATGAACATTCGATCTGTAGCCCGCTCATCGGGAGAATTCATCATGAAATTTAGTCATTTGATCATACTTAGAACTAATATCTTGGAGCAGTTCATTGCGACTTTGGAGCATATAGTTTTCATCTTGAAGCGTCGAATGTCGACTTTGGAGAATTTCATTCTAATTTGTAAGCATCTCATTATGTTGCCTTATAAGTCCGCTCTGCTCCTCCTGATTTTTTTTTTAATTAGGTTCAACTTTTTCCTATTGTTGTACCCATACTAAATTCACCTTGATTGGGCGATTTTTGTTGATGGTAGGCCTGACTTTGACTTTGTCCTTCTTCTTGCATTGGTTCATCATGCCAAGGTAGGCCTAAATCTTCCATTCGATATTCAAATCCACATCCCCCTGCTCCTATTGCCTCTTACCTCGATCACCACCTCTAGCCCTATAATATTCATTGCTTTAGGCATCATGAAATGCCTTTTTTATTGGATATCGGCTTTTCGAATTTGCCCCTTGCACTCCTTGTAACATAATCCATACTGAGTGAGAAGAGATGTGATCAACCTTCCATACGCCGAAAGAATCCTTTCTCCCGAGCACCTATTGGAAGGTTTTCACCACCACATAACCGACATCTAATAGGCGTTGCTGCATGATTGCGCCTATTAAGAACACGTCATCAATAGTCAAGTTGTTTATGTTTCTCTTCAAGCAAATGTCGTATTATACCATATGATGTATGAGCCAACAAATGGGGATGAGGTCATTTTGACTTGTATGCTTAAGATGGTCGGTAACACACCACCTTCACAAATAGGAGCACCACATATGTAGAGAAATGCGTTCTTCATATCCCAATCGCCACCATCTACCTTTTTGCCTTCATTGGGTCTATGCAACAGATGATTGATCGTATCAAACGTGATGCGGATTACGGTGTTAAACATAAAAGTTGTAACCGTTGAATTACTGAACTGCTCGATTTCAATCCATGGAGTGACAAATTCATCCTCCATGAGTTTTTTGGTAGTGGCGTTTGAGTAAAATACGCAAATAAGGTCAAGATAGATGATTTTAGGAAACTAAAACAATGGAAGTAACTTGGTGGTGGCAAGGGCGTTGTTGAAGTTGTAGACTTCATTCAATGAATCCTATTCATAATCCTTCCCTATTAATATAGCTCAATTATAGAACTTATTTTCGAACCTTTCCCTCATATGGACTTTAGGAAAGTGCACATTGAATAGATAAGGAGGGGATGACGGTAGACTAAGAGAAGGTGATGGAGTAGGGAGACAATAGCGGCGTCTAGCTTGTTTCTTGCCGCTTTCCATTGACGTGATGATTCACCAGCACCTTCCATTCTATTTTTCATATTTTAAAGACAAAATGAACAAAGAAGTGTTTTTTCATTGTAGAAGCGGAGAGTGATATACTAAAGTGCTCATGTTAGAGCTACTTAAATTGGTGTAGGCCATGGTCTAAACGTTGGGTCCAACATGCGTACGTTGGGCCAACATGGGCATGTTGGCGTGCCCAACGTACATTTTTTTTTAACGTTGGGACCTAACTTGTGCACGTTAGTCACTATAAACACCTTATTTTTGGTGCCATATAGTTATTTTCTTTAGGATAATTTAAAAAAATAAAAATAGAAGATAATAAAAAAATAGATTTAAAAAAATAAAAAAAGATAGGTAAGCCAGTAGGTGAGCATGCTGAGCATCTATAAATACCTAGCATACATCAATGGAAGTAACACAGAAGAATTCCTGGTCTAATACATGTTTACCATTCTACACAAAAAATTACCAATATACAAATCAAATGAAATTAATTACCAATATACAATTGCTAAATCGCGTTTAGAAAACAAGATAAAAAATTTTATACATAAATTGCGATATAGGTGTGGTATTGAAAAATATTTCAAACACTTTTTTTCTCTTTCTCTCCAATGTCTTCTCTTTCCTCTCCCTTTCTTTTTCTTTTTCTTTTTCTTTTCTCTGTCCCTTTACTTTCTCTCATCTATCCTTTCTATCTTTCTTTTCTTTTTCTCTCTTTCCTGCCACACTCTCTCTCCCCTCGATCATCTTTCTCTGACACACACACTCCTTCCTTTTCTCATGTCTGCCACACTCTCACTCCCTCACTCTCATGTCGGTTGTTTGTTTGTTTTATTTATATCACGTCTTATAATCGCGATATACATGATATTCGATTATAAGACGTGATATATATACGTATAATATTTATTTTTATATCCTGATTATAAGACACGATTTTAATACTGTATATTGGTAATTATTTTTAATTTAACCATATTTGAGTAATTATTTTAAATAAGTACCTTAAATTAAAAATTATTTTAAGAATTCCACACACAAAAAAAGTATCAAAGAATTTCTCTATTTAGGTAAGTTCATAGTGTTCAGAATTTCTCTCTAGAAATTCTAATTTTCTGGTGGGTATCAAAATGAACCTTTGCTTTAAAAAGCTTTCTAAAGTCTTTAGCTTTCCATTGGAGTACTCTTCATTTCAAGGAAGTCATATTCACCATTATCAACTACCCATGCTTTAGAGCTTGATGACCATTCTTGATCATTCATTGTTGCAGGTCTCCAACTTCCAAATCGTTAAGGCATTTTGGTCCTTGGTTCAGGCTACACAACTTTGACCACTCAAACATAGTGGAGCACCGCCACCACATTTTCGATTTTAGCCCATGGAAAAGTCTCTTCTTGTGTACTTTAATATATAGTAGTATGAATATATATATATATATATATATAATATTTGAGGATGATGGAACCTACTGATGTTTATATTGAAAATATAATAAAACAACAAGTAGAGGAAAAAGACTTTTTCTTTCTTTTATAAAATAGCTTTTGCATTTAGAAAAATTGTTTTTCTTTAAAAAAATAATAAATTGGATTTTTTTAAAAAAATTTAGGATTACCTTTTCAAGAAAAAGAAAGAAAATCTCTTTTTTTTTTAAAAAAAATTAATAAACTTAAAGTGAAAAGAGTTCTAAAAATTAAAAAATACCAACCCATAAAAGTTTTCTTAAAAGGAACTACGTATTATCGAATATCGATTAGCAGGCACGTAAGTACCTTCGAGGCAACACAAAATCTGGAAAAAAAAAAACACTATTTTGTTCCATCCATTCTTTTGTAAATAGTGAAATAATTAGTTAGTTGTAAATACTAAATGATTTTTTCCTAGATTTGTGAATAAAATTGTAAGTACCATGGTATGTAAAATTCAATTTTTTTTAGCATTAAAAAAGAATAAATCTTAGTTTACGAATTTCAAGTGGTAACCATTTAGGTTTTAATAGGATTGAAATACCCCAAGCCTTTACCTAAGTTAGAAATGGAGTTTAGATAAATTAAATAAGTCAAATGAATTAGAGGATATAAATAGATAAGTTAACCTAATTGTATTAGTATTTAATTAAGTTGAAATTTGAGATTTAGAATTCCCAAACCCTAAACATGTTGTTTAAATGTTAGTGGATTCATAAATCCTTACACTTTAGCCTAAATCCTAATTCATCAATCATATCATAAAATTTGAGTTCATCTGCTTGTATAAAAATATCAGTTCTTAAACATGAACTCAAATTAAATATCATTTGGTCTAAACTAAGTTCTAAATTAAGTTCTTAATTTCTAACCTGTTGGTTTGAAATCATCTTCTAAATATTCCTTAAACTAAAGATATTGATCAGAAAGTTCTAAACCTAATATCTTCATTCTAAAATATCCTAATTTTATCTTTATCCTTCCTTTTATTCTTTTCTTTCCCTTACCTCCTTTTCTCTTCCTCTTCTTTTCATTTTTCGTTTTCTCTCTTTCCTCTTTTCTTTCTCTTCTCTTCTCTCTTTTATCTCCTCCAACTCTCAAATTTCAAGAAAGTGAAAAGAGAAATCAAAGTTAGAAGATAAGATAAGAAGGAAATCAAGTTAGAACAAGAAGAAGAAGAATGAAGTGTAGAAAAAGAAGAATCAATTGCATGTTCTTGCCCAAAAAGCTAAGTATAATTGTTTTATGTTGTTTTGATTTTTGTTTATGAATATGTATGATAAATAGATGTTAGTTATAAGTAGATTGTAATAAAGTTGGTAGATGAGCAAGTTAATGAAATTTATGAAATGTTGAAATATTGGATGAGAAGTTTGGAAGTTGTATGATGTTGGAGATGTGGAGTTTTTGTGTATTTAGTGTTGTTAAGTGAGTGTAATGAGTTTTATGTTGCTTTTATGGAGTTTCAATTGATGTAGGAATGTATAAATTGATAAAAATGGAGTTAGAAAACAAGAGAAGTTCATAACCCCTTGTCATTTGACGTTTACGAGCATGCAACGGCCCTCGGGTCTTTTTCGTGGTGTACGGGTGTACAGAAGGCCTTACAAGCCTCTGCTGGTAACATTTTTGGCCTGTACAGGCGTATAACAATCCTTACAGGCCTCTGGTTGGTGTGTTTTCAGGTTGTACGGCGTACATGGGCCTTTATCAGCCTCAAATCCGCAATTCCCTACTATGGCTCTATTTTGTAATTTGATCATAACTTTTTCATCCAAACTCGAATTAAGTGATTCAAAACGATTTGGAAAGATTAAAAGAGATCCATAACTTTTATGTTTTAAGTTTTTGTAAATTATAAAAGAATCAAAAGTTAAATTTTTATAGATTTCAGTTGCTACCCTTTCAAACAAAGTTAAAAACTTATTTTACTAGTTAAATGTAGTTAAGTATAATATGAATCTTTTAGGGCTAACGTGAAATAGATAAATGATAGTTAATGTGTTATATTTGTTGAATGATATAATTTAGCATGACTTTTGTAAATTTATAGATTTAATAAATGATTTGATTAAATATAGAATTAGATATAAAATGAACTTAGTTAATAATTTAAGTTCAACTTGGCTTAATAAACTTGAATAAAGTAAAATGAATTAGATGATTAAGTTAATCAACTTGACTAAGATTAAGTTAATATAGACTCAAGTTAATATAAATCTTAGATATAAAACGAACTTAGTTAATCAATCTTAGTCTAACTTAACTAAATAAACTTTAGTAAGCTTAAATGGACTAGATTGATTAAGTTTAATTATCTTAGCTTTGTAATTGGATTAAATCATTAACTCTAATCAATTTGGCTAGAATTAAGTTAAAATGAGGTAAGAATTAATAATTAGCTTAAAATAATGAGTTGAAATAAACCATAAATAACATGGGGAATATGTTATTTCAAATGTGTGTTTGCTTAGAAAATGAATGCTTTGTATACGAATGCTTTATTGATGCTTTTGTAATAAAATACTATAATCAAAGTGAAGAGAGATAATTTGACAAACAAAGGAGAGTTGTTCGTATTTTGGCGGGCCGATCTTCGCAGCCATAGCGGGATTCCTATTTAGTGTTTGATCAAATACGATTTTAATAAAAGTTTGAGATAAGTGGATCATTAATATAATTTCTTATATGAGTTTAATTATTGAACAGATATGTGGATACTTGGCTTATCTCTGGAGATGGATTCTGGCCTACCTTCTATTTCTGTTTGGATTCCGAATTAATAAAGTACGTGGTAACTTGCGCGTTGGATGCTAGGATAGGCATATTAAAATGGATTGAAACTTAAAGATGGCTTAATAATCAATGAGTCTTGTTTGTGCATGTGCTGTTAAATCTGGTCCGAGAAGCGGCAACCTTGTTCGAGCTGGCACGGTAGTTCAGGCGCTTAGGGCACCACCATTATGATGCAATGACATTCATGGGTGGCTCAACAGGTAATTGATAGGCAGATGGTGTTGGTGTAATATTTGCTTATTCTTAAAATGATGTAATATGATTTAGTTCACGTTTTAGGGACAATTGAACTAGGTGATATTATGGATTAAGTTAAGTAAAATTGAGTAACAGCTATAAACCCTAGATAAGATTACTTTTTCTTTATAAGTTATATTGGAGATATAAGTATTTGTACTTCTTATATCTACTTCCTAAGCAGATGCGGTTACTCATGACTCCCAAATTCTCAGTGGCTTGTTCCGGAGTGTGAATGCTCCTGTGATGCTTGATTTACTTTAAATGAAAATAATGACTTGTTGTTTGTTGTATTGCATTTAGCTAGGCTTGTGTGCCACTCTATGTGTGCTTGTGTTACTGTGTACTGAGTTTCAATTCATTGTTGTTTTGTTGTTCTTTTCCAGGTATTGTGTTGAAAATGATGATGTTGAAGATGGTGATGTTGTCTCGAGTTTTGTGCAATGAATCAAGAAGAGTTTGTAGGAGAGTGGAGTAGGTTAAGACCGTGGTTGGATTATTTGTTTTTAGTTTATATTTTTGTCTTGTATAAAGAACTGGATTTATCTTTTGAAATATGCATTTTCTATAAAAGGCTTAGTTAAGAAGCTCATGTGTTTTGTAACATCTTTTAACGTTTTGTGTTTGGGAATGTTGAGCTACTCTTTAGGGTAGATAATAAAACGATTTTATAAAATTTTGTTTCTCAAAAGTTGGTTTGCTCTGGTGGGAGTAAATTTATAAAATATTTTTATCAAGTTTGATTCACTATTGCTAAATCAAGTTATTTAATAATCTAACTAAATGATTTCATAATTTAAAACTGGATAGCAATGTTCAATATAAACATATCATTCAAAGAAGCCTGAGCGTGTAATACATGAAATATTATACATGGTAGTAATTGCCTTAAATTAAATTTTAGGGCATTACAAGGATAGTCCTCGAATATATGAAACTCTGGTTCTTTTTTTCTTTTTCTTTTTTTTTTTAAATTAAGCTTTGCAGATCAGTAACTAAGTTAACATCAACCGACCCATTGGTCTTAACTTATAATTCTTTCTGATTTCAATCGGGTTGCGACTCCTTAAAGTTTTTTTTACAAAATTTAAATTTCTTTTAGTTCCTAGTTGAGGGTTTGTATCAAGTGGGTTAGGATTTAGTATAGATCGAACTGAAAGAAATGAAACCAAAAATGAAAAATCTAGGCTTAACAGCTTGGCGACTCCATTCGGAGACCTATTTTTAAGAGGGCTAGCAACTTGAAATTCATAAAGTTAAAGTTTATTTCTTTTTAATTCTCATTTTTATTATTTGTATGCTATTTAATTTTTAAATAATTGTATTGATTTTTTCTTTTAGGTAGTGCGGATATTAAAAAAAAATTATGAGACAATCTAAAAGGGCACCTTTATCATTTTGAGGGAAAATTTATAAAAATGTGTACTAGATACAGTCAGAACCAGGTCGTCTTAAGATCCTAAGTTGGGAGGTCGCTAATAAGATCCAGGAGCTGTTTTTCCACTATCTGGTTCATAAAATGACCTGCTTCGGTTTAGTATTGATCCGCGATCTAATAGATCAGGGAATCTTTAAAACCCATCCAATTGCATTAATGAGTATAGGATTGGCAAATAAATAATAGCGGGGCATATTCTAAAAAGAGTTACAATTTGAAAAAAAAAAAATTCTAAATCCTTCCTATGTAAATATATTCACTTAAATTTTCTTCAAATAAAGTTGTAATTCAAATGAAAAATTTTCTAAATTACACCATTATTAATTATTTGCCACCTCCTATATCTACATCTATGTGATTTGAATGTATGTGTAACGTGTGGCAATAATTTGTGTATATTTATATCTTGTATATATAAAAAAAAAATTACATTGTAGGCAATGGTTTGTTATTTGTGATTACTTATAAATAGTCTTTTCTTTTTCTTTCTCTTGTAAAGCGATACACATCTTTGTAATATATTTATATATATATATATATATATTAAAAAGAAGATTTATAAATTGTTTTCACTTGTTGCAAATAAATAAAATTTCTTTAAGAAAAAAGTGCCCTATAGACTACAAATCATAACATAAAACATGTATATAAACATTGTAAAAAATGTATAGTAGACTTGTAAATATCTATAGATTGTATATAATTTGATCATCCATTAGATTAATTCTTCTTCTACATAGTTATAGGTCCTTTTCAATTAGAATCTCTTTATCATTCTATAAATGACATTCGCCATTTGTGAATATTTAAAAAAAAAAGGGGTCATCATTACTTTTTACAATTATTTACAAAAATAAATAAAATAAAAATGCTAATTTATAAAATTGTTTTGGTTTGAAATTTTCAAAAAAAAAAATCATTGTAAATAAATTCCCACTTTAGATTGTAAGATGTGGTTCATCCATCGCTTTTTGTAAATACCTATAATCGTTTCTATAAAATAGTTTTCTAATAAATAAAAAAAAGTTTAAAAAAATAACAATAAAAGAGATAGAAAAGGAGAAATTTGCTAATAGGTAAGGATCATTTGAATTCTAGGTCCAATGGTTACTCACTTTAGGCTAAAGTTTGACTATAAATGAAAAGAGATCAAAAATAAGAAGCAACTAAAAGGTCTTGATAATTTACTACATAGGGGCATTGGTTAGGCTTAATTTCTAAAATATAATCCCAATACAAAAGAGGCATTTAGTAAATTATCTTGAGGCAATTAAAAAGTAGATGATTGAAAACCAAGAATGATACTTCATTATTTTAAAAAGTCTAGAATGATAAGAGGTAATACAAATCCTAAACACTCACCCTAAACACTCGAGAGCAGAGTGATATTAAAGGAAGGAAATGAACTCATTCCTTAAAGGAGGTCTGTCTTGAGTATGATACTTGGGTCAAATAACATTAGACATTCATTTTAATATCCCAAATACACTTATCCCTTGCTAACCCATTTGAACCTATTAAGGAAGTATTTTAGAAAAATAAGCCCTATCAAGAACCATCTTGTAATGAAGCACACCACAATGGGGCAATTTGGTTGTTAAAGTCATTAATAAGGGGAAAAAGGATTAACTAAGGTGTGCTTACCCTAGTTGTATCAATTCAAGAACAATCAATTGGTATGAATAATTGATTTCCTTTGAAAGGAAGAAAAGTCTCTAATTCAAAACCATGCACAACCCATACACTTTGAATTATAAAGTCATCTAATGAAAATAAGTCCCTTGAATTCATGTCAAAGAAGAAGAAGAAGAACAAAGAAAAAAAATATGAATGAGGAAGAAAAGGGGATTAGAAAATGAAAAAAACAAAAAAAGAGAAGAAGAAAAATTGAGAGCACTCAAACAAGGTGATTTATATTTATGCCTAAAAACTGCAAGCATATGCTCAAAGCTAAAAACCACCAAAACCCATCAAAATCCAGTGTCCAAAATCTACATTAATTTTATATCATGAGGCCACCCACAATACTACCTTTTTAGAGGCTCTTCAGATCATAGGACATGATTTATTAATGCTCTTGAAACTAGGGACAAGCATATTATTAATTTTCTTTAAGGGTTCTTGATTTAAACTTAGGAAGTGCCAAATATAAATTTAAAATAGCTTGTGTGTATGTTATCCCTTTTGATTAAAGCCAAAAACCAAAAGCCTATATTATGGTCCGAAAAAAAAAAGACCTAATAGATTAATCAATGTATATCACTTACAAGTCGGACCATAATTCTTGAAATCTGAGTCAAATGTATGAAAATAAGCTAAGAGAGTGTAAGGAAGACAAGACAATTATGTCTAGTTTGAAAAATCATCCACAAGGACATATGAAATCGCCTACCCCAAGATAAAAGCGAAATTGAAAGATAACGCCTCAATAAAAGCAAATTATAGTCCTAAAATGAAAAGTTTTATCCCTAGTGAGTAAAGTTCTTCAATGAGAAACCTTATATGGTTTAGTAGCCAAGCCCATGGCCGAATTGAAATGAGTGGTGGGATTCTCACCTATTAGCATTTTTTCAAAAAAAAGAAAAGAAATTGATAAAAAAAGTTACTAGAAAGTAGTATTTTTATTAAAAAATCATAAAAAAAGAGAGATAAAGTTCATAAATTTTTCCAAAAAAATTAAAAAAAATAAACAAAGATAAAAAAAAAAAGAGTGTTTATAGGCATTAGCCCAAACATTTAAAAAAAAAGTAAAATCTTGTCTGAAACTTTTCAAAAAAAAAAAGAAGAGAGATTAATAAAAACAAAACAGCAGAAAGAGTTTATTTTACACAAAAATTATAAAGAGAGAGAGAGAGAGTTCAAAAACTTTTCCAAAAAAAAGGAAAATTTAAACATAAATAAATAAGATTAAAAAAGAGTCTTTAAAGACATTACCCAAACTAAAAAAAAAAAAAAGTAAAATATTGTCTAAAACTTTTCAAAAAAAATTTGAGAAATGAAACTTTTTTAAAAAAAAAATCTTTAAAAAAAGGTTTTTCAAAAGCTTTGGCTCAAATTTTTCACATATGAATTTTTTTCAGAAGATAAAAGAGAATTACAATACTTAAAGGTCTTGGAACTTTAATTATCCTATCTCTCTCTAATTGAACCTCAAGAACTTGAGTTATCTTATGAAGTCTTTGAGACCCTTAGTTATCCCATAAATTCTTTAGGAACTTAAAGTTATCTTATAAAACCTTCAAGCACTTTACTTATCTTATGAAATCTTTAGGACCGTCAGTTGTCCCATAAAGATTTCAAGAACTTTAGTTATCTTATGACATCTTGAAGAACTTCAGTTATATCATGAAGTCTTCAGGATCATCAGTTGTCCCATAAAGATTTTAGGAACTTTAGTTATCTTGTGACATCTTCAAGAACTTCAGTTATCTCTTAAAGTCTTTAAGACCGTCAGTTATCCCATAAAGTTTTGAAGAACTGTAGTTATCTCATAAAGCTTTTAGGAACTCCAGCTATCTTATAAAGTCTTCAGGACTCGGTTGTCCCATAAGCCTTTTAAGATTTAATCAAATTTTTTATGTTTTAGATGTAGAATTAAGTTCCATATTTGTCGAATTTTATTAGATATATTCGAATGGAAATAATGAAGAATGATGGTTGATAACAAGATTAGTATTGATTTGATTTTTATCTTCTATTCAAAGGATATCAAAATTTCAGCACAACAGCTAGTTCAAGGACAAAATTCCACAAAATTTTTTCCACCTTTCAAGGGATATGGTATCTTTTCAAATTTGAGTTGATTTCTATCCAATCTGTGCAGTAATATCCAAACAAAAGATTTATTAAGATAATCTCCATGATGTTAATAGATGTGATTTAGTTTAAAATTTTAAAAAATAGTCACATCAAAGATATGATGAGTCTCATGAAAGAAAATCTAAAACTAAAGAAGAATCTGGTCCAGAACTAAAGTCTGAAGCACCAGTTATTGAATCTCATGTATCTAGAAATTCATAATGTTTTCTAGATGGTAATATTGAGGGTACTCCAAAACCTAAAGAATCCGAACCACAAACTTTGAGGGCTTGGAAATATAAATCTGCTTATCCTCCTAAACAAATAATAGGTAATGTTCAATCTGGTGTTAAAACAAGAGCAAGTTTACAAGAATTTGAAAATCATTTTGCGTTATTATTTGAACTTGAACCTGTTAATATTGATGAAGCTTTAAATGATAATAATTGGATATATGCCATGCAAGATGAGCTTAATCAATTTGAAAGAAATAATGTATGGAATCTTTGCCTAGACGTAAAGGAAAATCAGTAATTGGAACTAAATGGGTATTTAAAAACAAATTAGACGAAGATGGTAAGATTATTAGAAATAAAGCAAGATTAGTAGCTAAAAGATATTCACAAGAGGAAGGAATTGACTTTGATGAAACATATGCACCTATAGCTAGATTAGAAGCAATTCGTTGATGCTTGCATATGCATGTTTTAAAAATTTTAAAGTTTTCCAAATGGACGTAAAGAGTGCTTTTTTAGATGGTTTTATAAAAGAGGCAATATATGTTGAACAACCCCTCGGTTTTGAAGATCCTTTTAAAAATGATTATGTTTTCAAACTAAATAAAACTTTATATGGTCTAAAACAAGCCCCAAGGGCATGGTATGTGTGTGGTATGAATCTAGATGCAACGATTACTGCGTGTCGCTGACTATCGCCTACGCGTGACCTAAGAAACAACACGTGATAATGATCAAGAGAGAATCGTGTAGGAGAGTAGCAATCTCAATAGGCTCTAACACACGTGTGACGGGTAATGACTAAATAATCACAAACCTCACTGAGTACTATGTTGGGTATTTCTTGAGTAAATTAAGTGTTTGATTCACCAAGACGGAAATCCGCAGCACGACGCGTTCATTCAAGATTTCACCCTATCCAAATGAGTAAGACTAGCTGTCGATATCGTCCGTCAGATGATACAGACGACCGACGGCTATATGAGTCAGACGACCGACGCTAGATGATCCCCTCATTATGGATATGGATGTGATGTATGTGGATGTAGGCTCCCTTGTACCCAGGCCCATAAGGCCTTCATTATTGTAGCCAATTTAGAAAGGTTGGAATTGGGCAAGCCAATTCCAACGGACCCTACTCAAGCCTTCCATGCCAATTCTCCCATGATCATCCCAATTGAATTGGGCTTAACTCTTTAAGCCCTGTCACATTAGCCCAAAGAGTTAAATCCAAATAAGAATTAGCTCAAGGCCTTTATAATCAAATTTGTACATCTACATTTTGCCCCCTGACCAAAGTCTTTCGAACCATGTCGAAAGGATTTGGTCATTAATCAAGCTCTTTTAAATGACAAAAGTCTCATCCAGCGCATGTGTGCTAGCTGCACTGCTGCTTGGTGTGTTAATTTCTTAATGCTTGCAATGTAGGAATCTAATGCAACATTGTCAAATAAATCTCTTTCTTTAGGAACAAAGCCTGAGATACTCGACAAGCTGCAGCCTGTAACAAAGGCTCTTTGTCGTTTTCGAACTAACTTTCCAGTAATTGTTTGCATTTGAGAACTCTGTTCACCCTATAGAGTAATCTTGATAGAAGCTTATGACTATCTGGCCATGGCTTTCACGCCCTTGATTCACCGCATTGTTTTCGTTCGTTTGAGTGATCCTGTTCCTTTACTCCCAAAACAGTATGTTATGCCTATGACATAAATCTTCCTCGCTTACTTTGCTCTTCTAATAAAGACTTTGCTTGAGTTGGGTCTTATGAAGCCCTCTACCATATCATCATTCATACTTGTCTCAATCGAATCAAGTGAAGAGCAATATAATCATATTCTATAAGGTAGGGTATCGAGCACTTCGACTTCTTCCAGAAAAAAATGTTGAACATTGATCTTCCATAAAATATATCCCCATAATATAAATTATAACTTCCACCGTTGATGTTCGTTGGAAAAGATTATAGAACCTTCCCATAAAACCCTAGAATGTATATAGCTTTTTTTTTACCAAAAAAGGAAATTTTTACCAAAAAAGGAAACCTATCTAAATAATACCTAGAGCGAAAATAGATGACGGACAAGATTAATGCCACAAACGGCATATAAAAAGATTATCCTATGAAAAGATATGACATGAAGAAAAGTTACTAAAAATAGTAAAAACGCGGTTTTGAAGACGTAAACGAAGGAATTTGACCGAAAACCAGCTTGGGTCATGAGCAAGCTGATGAGTATTGCTCGTTGGCCGTTTCCCTTCAGAATGGTCTCGCTCGATAAAAATTCAAAACTCCCAAAATATAGAACTGCCATCGACACTATTTTTCCTTTTCTGCTAACGTTTTTTTTTTATCCAAAAAGCAGCACACAAGCAGGACACAAGTAGGGTCCCCTGCAACCAGCCCATACACATATATATATATATATATATATATTTTTAAACTTTTGCTGCCAGCACGCAGCAAATATGCACTCTGTTAATCCATCCAGAGCATACACATTTCTGGCATGTTTAACTTTTTATTGGTTGGCCGTACTATTGTAGCTTCTTTTCATCTTGACATTCTATTCTTGGGCCAGCATATACTGGGGTTTTTGTTCTTCTATTCCATCCAGAGCATACACATTTCTGGCACTTTATGTAATAAAGAACATACAATCCATGTGTCGCATTTTAATTGCCACTGGTAGCTATCTTTTCATTTTCTTTTCACGTTTCATTCATAAAAGACAAATTGGTTGGCCAAAATCCTTCTCCTCCTTCGGCACATTGCTTTGTTTTTTTTTTTTTTTTTTTTTCCTTATTCTACCTTTGCTTTCTTCCTTTTCGTATCCTTATTATTCCATCTCTCCCTTCATATAAGACTGGAGCTCAGATTATCACCATGTAAGGCTGCACGACCTTCCTTCCTTTCTTATTTTGTTTGTGTTTTCAAAATCTAACTTTGCTGGTGTTACTTATGGCTGTCCATTTTCATCTCGGAATATCGTTCATCTTTTTCTGGCTCTCATCGTAACCATTTCTGTCTAGCCATTGTGACATAGCACACATTGTAGTAGCTTTGCTCAGAAACTAATCGCTTGATGGTGGAATGCTCCAATAGTGAGTTCCAATCGAGCTTCTAGTTGGTCCAAGCGAGCTCTGTCAGTGTGGGTGCTTTGTTGCAGCGGTTTGGATGATTTTCAAGTTTTATTAATCAGTTACTACAATATCACATTCATTTCTGACCATGGTGGCTTTACTCGAATGGGTCTCTTTCCATCTCTACTTAAAATACTGAAGGTATAAAATTCTGCCCTCATTATATCTGTAATATTCTTTTGGTGGGATAGAACTCGGCTATTTGTTGATTGTTTAGATGTAGAAATGGTTATCCTATGGTTTTTCTAGTAGAATTGGATTGTTATTATTGGGTCGAACCAAAGCTAAGTTGTAGCACTTAATTTACGATCCTGCACCATATACAAAAGGAAAAAAAAATTGCTAGCAGCAAAGTGAATTGGAAGTATGCCAAATGCAAAAGCTCATTACACACACAAAATAGACACTCCTACGTAGCTGATAATTTTTAGTAGAAGCCAATAATGATATCCTAGTATTCTGCAGGAGGACCCACAAAGACAAAGAAGAGCAGCTGTTAGTCTTTCTATTTTAGTTTTACCAGAGTGAACCCTTAGGTTCTCTTGTAGATGTCACCTGATTACCATGTGATTTAAAAACTTCAATGGCTTATATCAGATCTTACAATATTAGATTACGAAAAGGATTTTAGAGTTGATAGGTATCTCTGTGTGTAATTTTTCATTGACAATAAGGACAAGAATCGGTGACATAATTCCTATAACAGTTAATATCCATTCTCCAATTGTTTCCAGTTTTTAGAAATCCAATTCATAAATTCCATCTTCAAAGCTGTTGGCACCATTTCATCACTTACGTAATGAACATTGAGACTTCCTAACAATTGAATTGCCTGTTAAGAAATCATGAAGATTCTTCTTCTCTTTTGCGAACTTATAGAACTACTGGATTCTTTTAGTCTGGCACCACACTTATAATTGTGAAGTTTTATGACCCAGGGTGTAAGGGATGGGGAAAAACTGCAAGTCCTTTGAATTAAATGTGGGAATCTTTGTTTATCAAAGAATGTTTTGAGTATCACAAATTAAGCCTTACATGAAGAAAATAGGATATTATACACCTTTGTTTGGAATGAGGTGACTACTCTGAAGAAAACAATTCCAGATGAATTCATAACAGAGCGATTAATATTTATTCCATATGCGTCAGGGTTCAAGCCTGAGGATCCTGTGTTTGGCACTTTCCATTCCCCTAAAGAAGTTTACTGGAAGGAGTTTACCGGAAGGATTTGACGGGTTCAATGAAGTTATTAAATGAAATATATTCCAAGTGGAATGACGAATTGCTTGCTGGATCCTTGCAAACCAAAGACTTAAACTCTTTAAAAGAATGCTTAGCAAGAGTAGAGTATAAGGTTTTCCCCACAGTACAAGACAGGTGGGTGTCCCTGCATTCTTCCTATGGGGTTCTCTGCTGGTGTGATGATGAGAAATTGAAGAAGGAGATCAAGAACATGGAGGGTGTTGATTTTCTATACTTAAGTGAACATCACAGCAATGACCAGGGTGCGCTTCATAAAAAAAAAAAATTAAATCCCTCTTACGAACATTGGGGGTCCCGTCTCTTTCAGAGATTGTAACTCGTCAAGCATTGTATTATGGTCCCGTTGATGGGAGCTCCAAATCAGCATTGGTTAGTTGGGCACTTCCTTATGCACAGCGTTACATATTCTGTATGCATCCTGAAAAGTACTTTGAGCTAAAGGAGTCTGGATTCCATATCATGAAGAGGCTTAGGGTCTTTACTGTGGAATCATTGTTCTACAAAAATGTTATTAAAAGATATGGCAGTGTGTCATCCAAACAACACGAGTGCAGTTGTGTTCTGCAGGGCAATATACTGTATGTTGCTGAGGAGTCGGACAACTAAACTTTATTTTTGGAGCTCTCTCGGTTGTGGTTTGATGGAACTCCGGAGTTGCACATGGCAAATTTTCTTCACATGATCACTTCCATGGTGGAATTAGGTTCTACCATGGAGCAGATAGAGCATATCCTAATAAATAGCCAAAAGGTGACTGGACTACCTGAAGGGGAAGCTGTTTGGTCCATCGCAACCCCAGATTCACCACTAGAGCATGATGAGTCTATGCTACTATCTTCTGCTACCAAAAATAAAAAAAAAAAAAGAAAAGCAAAATACATAATGAATTTGTAATGTAAGTAGAAATGCCTTGAGCTGATGCTAGTGGGTCAAAAGATTCTCCTCAGATAGCAAGAGCAACTGAAAAACTTTCAGCCACCCAGCCATTGCATTAATTTTAGCGTAGCTAGACCAATAGAGAGCCAAATAAGTCAATACTCCAAATACATGTATAAACTCTTCAAAATAATTTTTTTTTTTTTTACTTGTCTCTACCTGCATTACCTAGGTAATGTGTTGTGAACAATCTTATCACATCTACATGTATAAACTCTTCAAAGGCAAGAAGAATACTATAATCTATATGCTATATTTGTACACTTTCCTTCATCATTCTCAAGTCTATGAGCATTCCTACATCTACTCTTGTCTCTTGTAAGTTCTTCATGTAGGGTATTGGTAACTTCATAGCCCACCCTTTTGCTTTATGAAACTAACTCATCTTTAATTTTCTTGCAATGCAGGTACTGAGATTGCTAAGTACTGGGTGATCTTTAACTAGCATCACACATTGTTTCATCTCTGAAAATGGTTAGGAGGACTAAGAAAAGCAAGCCAAATAGTGCTAGGAGGAATGAAGTATTGACACAAGTAGATGGACATGTGCCTGATGTTCCGTTACCGCGAGATGAATGGGTTGATACAACAATTTCAAAAGATTTCTTCTGGGCAGATATTCGCAAGCGAGATTTATTTCCACGCCAACCTATAGATGGTGAATTACGCTTTATAGGTCAAGAGCCTCGCATAGGAGATAGAGCGTTTATAGATAGCTCTTCGATATTACGATTCAGGAATGAGAGAAAGGAGTTGCCCCTTTCAGAGAGCCAATTTCCTAGTCCTAAGCTATTCATGCAAGTATGGGGTTCATGGGTAGAGTACATTGTTGGGAAGTATGGCAGCGTCCTTCATCAAGCAGGGGTACATGACTCGATATGGGTCACCTCCAAGTTGAGTTTCATTCGTGCTACGGAGATTGAAACATGGCGAGCTATCATTTGCCGTTGGAGCATTCAGACGCACAGTTTTATTACTTCATGGGGTGAAGTTACCCCTACTTTAGAAGATGTGTGTATGCTCTTATGCCTACATGATGTAGGGTTGACAGATATCATTAGTGGTGAAATTTCGAAGAGGATGAAAATTTGATAGCCTCGTTAGAGTGTCACATGGAAGCTGCAGTGGACAGTCGCAGACAGCTTACATTCGCTTCATGGTTCAAGTATTTCTTCAAACAGGAGAAAGGTGGTGAACATATCAATGGTCCTGGCTACAATAGCAAGTAAGTACTTTTATATTGATTTATTATTCTATATGATCTTCTTTGAAATTTTAACCTAACTCACTCATATTGTTTCATTATTTCAGGGAGGAGCTGGTGGCCTTTCTCTCCTTATGGCTTTCATTATTTATATTTCCTGGGGGTCCTGAAAACAGCATCAGCCCTCGTTTCTTTCATCTAGCGATCCGCATATCACGTGGGGAACGCTTTGCACTAAGCCTATTCTACTTGGGGTCTTTGTATCGAAGACTAGATCTTTATCACAAGTCTTCAGTGCGCTCAAAAGGTCGATATGTAGTGATGTGCTATGCGGATATGACATTTTTGCAATTGTTCTTTGCTGAGCGCTACAAGAAATACTATGATCCCCCATTGGAGAAACCTGATGTTGTTGAACCCCGAGCTTGGGCATGGGTGAATAGGAGACCATTGGGATCATTGATTGATGTTATTGATAATGTTCAAGAATTTATCTTCCGCCCTTATACCAAAGAGTTAGCAGGTTATGAATGGTATCCGGATTTCTATCCTCAAGGCTCTAAAGATCTAGTGAACCTGTTAGATAAGCGTGAAAGTCTTTCCACTGCTGAGGTAGGATTCATCATTTGGTGTACACCCGGCAATCTCCCATCGCTCCATGACTGGTGTGATGCTTCCGGTGAGTTCCTCGACTGTGGTGTTGTAGCATATCTACCTCATCGAGTTGCCCGTCAATTCGGATTTGATCAAGGCGTTCCTCGTACTATTAGGATCATTGAAGATTTTGAAGAGTGTTGTAAGGAACTTCACCCGGAAAATTGTAGATATATCTACCCAAACATCAGACAAATCTTCTTTCCTTCTAGCAGTCGTGTCGGTGTTATTTCTACTGGATGGATGACCTATTGGACACGTTGCTTGGAAGAGTTCAAGAACTATGTTAACTCTGAGGTAGAAGACATGCTTCCAGAACCTTCTGTCCGTAAATTTGAGTTTTATTTCCAACTTTCAAACAAGAAGGTTTCCAATCAAGTTCAAAACCAAAGAACACGATCTCCTACCAAGGTCGTCAGACATATTAAGCGTTCACGTTTTCATGAGGTATGAGTAGTGACTAACTATATCATTTCTTACATACTATTGATATGTCATTAACCATGGTTTCACTCCTTCTTTCCTTTTCAGGACGAGTTGAGGACAAGCCAAGTCACAAGCCAAAGTGAGGTTAACAAAAATATTTCTGGCGATGGAAACACCAGCACTTCTGAAATATTTGCTTCATCTAAGTCTTCTTCGCCGAACACTCACCCTTATCCCAATCGATATGGTGTTGGGAAGGTATTGCAAGCAAGGGGTGATAATACATCTGCTGTAGTGATTGATGATGATGATGAGATGAGGACATGGCTGGTGAGGAGCAAGCTTCTGATGACTTTGGAAGCGATAGAAGTGATCATGGAAATGAAAGCATACAGGAGGAAGATATTAATGCATATGCAGAAGCGTTGGCTGCAGAGATTCACGGTGAGGGAATTGATGATGTCCCTTGTAATAATGCCTCCGAACCCCTGGCACATCAGGATACTACTCTTGCTCTTCCAAATAATGAAATACCAGAGCAAGTTGGAGGGGAGAACACGCACCCGCACATGATAACTTCGGGGGAGAGCGTTTCTTTTATGAATTCCTGGTCCCCCCTATTTACTTGGAGTCATTAAAGAGGTTGCATGCACGTGATGGGGATTTTTGGGCAGGATCAATTTGTCCTGGTTCTGAAGTCACAAATGCTATGGTTGTGATGTTAGGTCGGGCTTGTATGCTGCTAGGTAGACCATGGAATTCATTTTCTTCAGCTGACTTGGAGTTATTGGTACAAGCTTTTAATAGTGCTCGTGCCTTGGGGTTTAAAATTGATAGCTTAGAGAGTGTTGCTAGCAAGGCGCAAAGAATGTTGCACCATCAACCATTAATCCAACGTTACGAGAGGCTCAAAGCTGAACTTGAGGCGACACAACTCGAATTGGAGAATTCTCTTGAGGGTCTTGATACTGCTTCTATAGCAGAATAGATTATTACATTGGTCATGATACCCTTTTTTTTTTCAAGGATTGCGTTAAGTTATGTAACTTCATGAACTTTGTCTTTGTTTTGTTTCATGTTTCATGCACAATATTTCACATGATGCTACTTTCTCTTAGTTTTGTTCCCTTCACTTGTATCGTATCATATACGTGAACTCGTGCGCTTTACAGAATGTAAGATTCATGTAGCGGCACATTATATGTTATGACTTTGCGCGTTTAAATTATTATTTCTTTCGCGAGCAAAGACTTCTTGATTTCACAAGAATTGTCAAGGGGGTATTACCCACTACTTGACCATTCCATCAAATGTGATGGTTAACATAACATACTTAAAAAAGTTCATATGCATGTTATATGCCACGCGCTTAGTAAATTTTAAATTACAAGCTGCATGTTGTAACAAATAAATGTCGCGCGCATAGGAGACAAGTCTCTTACTACGCAGCAGCAACATACAAATATAATCATATAACCAACCCGACTGATCAAATAATTATGTGTAAGCAAGCTCATATTATTCAAGCTATCATCATCACTGATCATGCTATTACATATGAAACTTCTTTACATATTGAAAATTTATAGGAGCTGTAATAGCATCAGTCTTCGGATTGAGGAGCTTGCAATACCCACTATCATGAACTTCATGTATAATGAAGGGACCTTCCCATTTTGGCGTGAACTTTGGTGCAGGTATACTTCGGCGCACATGCTCGGCTGCACGAAGTACAACATCACCCACTTGAAAGGACCTTTTCCTCACCAACCGGTCATAGGCCAGACCAAGCTTGTGTTGGTAGTTGATCAATTGTTTTTGGCCATATCTCGTCTTTCATCTAAGGCTTCCAAGTCTATTATGCGTAAAGCATCTGGCTCAAGCTCAGCATTGATCGCTAATCGTGCTGAAGGGATCAGAACCTCTATAGGCACAACTGCTTCGGCACCATATACTAACGAAAAAGGTGTTGCTTGTGTTGGTCGCCGCTTTGAAGTCCTGTAAGCCCAAAGTGCTAGATAGTTTATCGTGCCATTCTTTATGGTTTCATGTACCATACGACTCAGAACTTTAAAAGAGTCTTGTTCGTAGCTTCCGCTTGGCCGTTGCCCTTAGGGTAATAAGGGGTTGACTTTACATGATCAATACCATATGATTCCAACAGTTGTCGAACATGTGAATTGATGAAAGGAGTGCCATTATCTGAAAATGCGTTTTGGAATCCCAAATCGGCATATAATGTTCTCCTTAATGAAGCTTGCAACTACCGGTCCTGTCGCCTTTTTTAAAGGAATGGCTTCTACCCACTTAGTAAAACATTCAGTTCCAGCTAGGATCCAAATACAACCTCTAGATGGCGGGTGAATAGGACCGATTAGATCAAACGCCCAAGTGTGGAAAGGCCATGGTGTTGTTAAGCTGTGAAGTGCAACTGCAGGAGCATGAATCACATCTCCATGTTCTTGGCAAGGAACGCACCGCTTAACAAAATTGGAACTATCTGATTCCATGGTTGGCCAATAGTACCCCATGTCTAGTAGTTGATAATACAACTTCCTTGCGCCTTGGTGCTCACCGCATTCTCCAGCATGTACCTCGGTTAATATCTCTTCTGTTTCAGGAGATGTAATGCATCTGAGAGGCTTTCCCATGAATGAGACTCTATACAACTCATCCTCATGCATTAGGTACTTGCGTGCCTTCCTTTTTACTAATTTGGCATCCGTACTATTAGTCGGTAGCACGTTATTCTTCAAATAGTCAATATACGGACGACGCCAATCTCCAGCACTTGCGACAAAATTACATTCTTTTGCATCTGGTAACTCAGAGCATTTAGGACAATGCATTTGTACCTGAGATGCATCCTTAGCCATTGAGGGCCAGTAATACCCTGCACGTTGAATGCGACGATACAAAGGAGGTCCTTCTTCCCCACACCAGATCTTATGATACTTGTCTAATTTTAATCGAGCCTGTTTCGCGCAAATGCATCGCGATAGAACGCCCTCCGGTCCTTTAAAGTACAAAGCACCATTGATACGAATAAAATTCTTCAAGGTTACGATGGAGGCTGCATTGGGTTACGCTAATTGATTCTTGATACCAACACGCCAATCATCTCCTGTTTCATCATCTTCCTCCAACAATTGCAAGGTTGTGCAAGGAATAGTTTTCTTGATAACTTTGACATCTAGGCTTTCATCTGAAGCATGCATTAGAATCTTATATGCCAATGTTGCCAATGCATCTGTGTAATGGTTCGTAGATCGTTTGGTATGTTCATACCTTACGACTTCAAACTTCCCAATTAAAGCTTGCACTGTGGCCCTATAAGGCGCGAGTGATGGCTTCTTGAGGGAATATTCACCATTGGTCTGCTTAATAATCAAATTCGAATCGCCACGAATACACAAGTGGTTTGCTCTAGCTTCCAAGGCAAAGACGATCCCGAGTAACAATGCCTCATACTCGGCTTCGTTATTAGTGCAATGAAAGTCAAGCTTAAATGCCAAAGGTATTTCTTGGCCATTAGGTGATGTTAATACAACTCCTGCTCCCCACCTTGACTTCCTGATACCATCAAATTGAAGTGACCATTCTCCTTCTGTTTCGATCATGAGTGAGTCCTCGTGAAATTCTGCTGGTATAGTATCTGTGATCACATCTTCACTTTCGTTCGGAAAATGAGCCAAGAGATCAGCTAAGGCCTGTGACTTAACAGCTTAGGAGTTGTATTGTAATGTCGAACTCTCCAAGAAGCAACAACCATTTTGCAATACGCCCAGACAACGCTGGTCGTGACAATAAATACTTGATAGGATCTGACCGTGTGACAAGGTTAACCTTATGTGCCAGAAAGTAGTGACGTAATTTTTGAGTTGCAAACACCAGCGCGAGACAATGCTTCTCGCAAGCTGGGTATTTGACCTCACTTCCTTGAAGTGAGCGACTCAAATAATAGACCGGGCGTTCTTGGCCGTCTATTTCTTGTGCAAGTAAAGCTCCGATTGATCTGCTGGTAGAAGTGAGATATAATATCATCGGTACTTGCTTCACAGGCATAGTCATGGTATGAGAAGAAGTGAGAATTCCCTTAATTCTTTGAATCGCATCTTCATGGACTTGTTTCCATTCAAATGCAATTCCTTTCTTCATAAGTTGATGTAAAGGATGCGAAATCTCTGCAAGTGCAGGCATGAATCTCTAATATATGAAACTTTCCCCATGAAAGTTTCAACTCTTTCAAAGCAGTTGGCGAGGGCATAGACAATATGGCTTGTATTTTTGCAGGATCAACATCAATTCCCTTCCTATGGACCACGAATCCAAGGAATTTTCCCGAAGCAACTCCAAAGACACATTTCAAAGGATTCATGCGAAGCTTATACAATCGACATCGTTCAAAAACCTTCCGAAGATGGACCAAGTGGTCTGGTGCGTGTTTTGATTTCACGACTATGTCGTCCACGTAATCCTCCATGAAATCATGCATCATATCGTGAAAAATGGCTGTCATTGCCCTTTGATAAGTAGCACCAGTATTCTTAAGTCCAAAGGGCATGACAGTATAATAGAAATTCCCAACAGGCGTTCGAAAGGCAGTACGCTCAGCGTCTCCAATTGCCATCTTGATTTGATTATACCCGCTGAAACCATCCATGAATGAAAATAATTCATGTCCTGCCGTGACATCCACTAAGGTGTCTATATTTGGTAAAGGGAAATCATCTTTAGGACAAGCCTTGTTCAAATCTCGAAAATCTACGCAAACCCTTATTTGGCCATTCTTTTTTCTAACAGGTACGACATTTGCGAGCCAAGTAGGGTGCTCGATTGGTTTGATAAAGCCCGCATGAAGCAACTTCTCAATTTCGTGTTTGATTTGAACCTCAACCTCAAGACGGAAAACTCGTTGTCCTTGGTTAATAGGAGTCGTGCCTGGGGCGATATTTAGTCTGTGCACTACAAGACTAGGATCTAAACCTGGCATCTCATCATATGCCCAAGCAAACACGTCCCTATATTCTCTCAACAAGTCAATGAGAGGACTTTTAACATCTTGTAACAAACCTTTACTGACAAAAATTGGCCGCGGCGATTCCCCTGGACGCGCTAGATCCAATTCCTCAATTTCTTCATTCTGTGACTTTATTTGATCTTGCATTTGTTGAGGGGCAGGTTGAATTTCTTGAATTGGTACAGGGTCTGAAGAAGAACAAACTTCCTTAGACCCTGGAAACCGTCATAAGAGATATACTCTTCGCCCATCTTCTCTAACATAACTTTGAACTGCGTCAGCTTGCTTGTTCTTCTTTTTACCTCCTCGACAACCACGCATTTTTCTCTTCTTTTGTTGGCCCTCTTGAATTTCTTCCCAAGTGGGTAATGGTACACCTGAAGCTCTAGCGATAGCTGTCTCACCTTCATCAGAGTACTCATTGAAGAAGGTAGATTCAATGAAATTTCCTCATCGTGCTCGAAAGGATTCTTTGTATGCAGGAATAAATAATCCTTCCCTTTCCAATGTCCTTTAATACATTGATGCATCGTTGATGGCACTAAATTGTGATCGTGCAGCCATTTCCTACCTATCAAGAGGTGGTAGGACACAGGCGCATCAATCACGTGAAAAGTAACACTACCACGGATAGGTCCAATCTTAAGATCAACATTAACTCTTCTAATGGTCTTTGTTGTAGTATGACTAAAGCCATTGACTGAAATGGGTTGCTTCACCAAACGACGATAGTCAATACCAGCAGCTTCAAATGTAGTCTTAGGCATGATGTTGAGAGAAGAACCAGCGTCAATGAATGTTCTCTTAACTGGATAGCCATTAATGTGCCCTCCACATATAATGGTCGATTGTGATTTGGACCGTCTACACACATATCTGCATCAGTGAACAAGATTGCATTTTCATGTGCTCGAGCCATTCTTTTGACTGGCTGCGCTGCACTACACTCGGCATATTGTTCCTCGGAAATTTGCGCGAGCATAGTTGCTGCTGCAAGCCTTGCCTTCTCATCAAAGCCAAGTAGATCAAAGAAATTTCTAAAATTTGAAGTCTTCAAAAGCGCCGCAGCAGTGGGTACACAGTCATTTTCCTCAATTACATGTTGTTTTCCTTTTGTGTTACTTGCCTCAGTAAGTGGTGTATCACTGGCCTCGACCATGGCAGGATCATGAATAACGACGTTGACAGTACCACGCTGATTGTTATGGGTTGGAAGTGGATTGTTCCTAACGTCATTATTTTCAATAACGAGCTCTCCATTCTGCACTCTTTCATTGAAAATTCTCTTCAAAGTAAAACAATCCCTTGTAGGATGCCCTACAATCCTGTGGAACCTACAAAACTTGGGGTCATTCTTCTCCTCTTGAGTTGGTAAACGATCTACCCTCGGGAGCTTAAGATTTCCATCTCTCAACCATTGATCGAGCATAGCATGCATTTTTCCCATTGAACAAGGATATGTTGGCACTTCCTTTGTTCTCTCACGTCCAGACTTTTCAACTCTTCGTTTCTTCTCATCTTTGGGATCTTCACTTTGAGTTACATTCACAAACGGTCCTCTTTTTGTTAAAATTCACGCTTCCTCCTCTCTGTCGCGCGATAGAATTGTTAGTCCTTCGCGCGTTTTCAACCAGAGTGGAGAATGAAGCTAAAGAAAGATTTTCTAGATGTACCGCATATTCAGTAAACATGCCTTGGATGCAAATTTTCACTAGCTCTCTTTCGTCACATATATCTTGGATGTCTAGTGAACGTTCCCTGAAACGCTCAATATAATCCATCAAGTCTTCTTGGGCTTCTGACGAATCCGTCCCATATCAGTCAAGGTCACTCGTTCCTGTGTGGAGAAGAACTTCTCTAGGAACATCTTGCACATAGTTGCCCATGAATCTACTGATCCAGGAGGAAGGTTAACGTACCATGTGTACGCTTTCTCTGTAAGGGACTTAGAAAATTCTTTCAACTTGAGATCATCATCAAATTCATAAACCTCTAGCGTTTCAATGAACTTCAACAAATGTTCCTTCGCACTTCCTTTCTTACCATTGAATAGCATGAACTTTGGACTCACATAGTCTTGAGGATATGGCTTAGTAGCAATACGTTGATTATATGGGAGCTTGAGATCCAATACTCCCACGTCAGACTTAACTTGTATTTCCCTCAAGTACAAGTCTAGATCTTCTTTCGTGACGAATGTAACTTTAGGAGTTGAAGTAGTAACTTCAACTGGTGTAGCTGGAGTGAAATAACCATGAAATTCCCAATTTATATTCTATATGTGTGTTAATAAATTTATACATACTTTTGATATGTATTGAATATGATTTTTTTTCATGATGAATTATATGTTTTATTATTATGTTAAAATATTGAAATATTCTAGAATTTATTAAATATTTAGTTCATAAAATTTTAATTGTATTCATATGTGTAATTTATGATTTGAATGTGTTGAATTAAGTGGAGGAATGCATGTAACTAAGTCCTTATGTAGCAGAATTTTTTAGGCAAAAAATAAAGCTATTAAACACTCATTAAGGCCTTAAGACAATGTCATTAAGTAACAAAAGGTTAAGTCATTAATTGCCTTAATTACAAATGCCTCAAAAGTCAAACAAGTAGATAATATCTACTCTTCAAACTTAAATTTTCGGGCAAAATTTCAGACCTTAGCCAAACCCTTTCTCTAAGCTTCAAAACACCTCTTAACCCTCTCAAAAGCTCCTCCAAGGTGGCATAAGATTAAGCCCTTCATTTTCCATCACTTTTACCACCAAAAGATTGCTAGAGGACCATTAAACTAAAGCCTAAAGTTCTATTGGTGAGTTTGTCTTTCATGTCTTAATCTTATGCATATATGTGATTTCTTGATAATAGGGTACTTATGCTAAATATGAGAAATGATGTGTTCTATATGTTAATGGTAGTTTAAGTAGTATATTAAGGCTACAAGAACTTATAGTATATGTTTTATGTGTAGCAAGAAGTATGGGTGTTGTTGAATTTGGGAAGAAGATAATTTGGGTAGTTGAAGTGTGGATTTGGAGTTTGAAGTATGATAAGTATTAGAAGTGTTTGAAGTGTTGTATGAAGTTTGCATAAGGTTTAGGACATGTTAGGAGTTGAGAAAAGTTGTTTTTTTTTCAAGTTTAAAGTGTTAAAGTTTGAAAAATTTCGTATAACTACTACTACACCTGTCAAAACACCCCTGTTGCCAAGGGTGTAGTGCTCTCGGATCAAAAATTTCATTTCCCCTGAGTTGAAACGGCCTCCAAAACACCCCGTTGCCAAGGGTGTAGTGTCCAAAACACCCTGTTGCCAAGGGTGTAGTGCTCTCGGATCAAAAATTTCACTTCCCCTGAGTCAAAACGGCCTTCAAAACACCCCGTTGCCAAGGGTGTAGCGCTCGCGGATTTCTTCCCTGACGCGACACTGTTTTGTAAATTGATCATAACTTTTTCATACGAACTCCGATTTGAGTGATTCAAATTGCGTTAGAAAGCTTAAAAAGAGATCTACAACTTTTGTGTTTTGAGTTTTTACAAAATAAAAACTTATCAAGGCCGAATTTTCGTTTCTTTCCAGCTGATACATTTTCCAAACAAAGTTAAAAACTTGTTTTTGTTTGTTTTATGTGTATTTGCTTTAACAAATGGATCTTTTAGACTAAAATGAGATAGATATATGATAATTGATGTGTTATGATGATCGAGTAATATAATTAAGCATGATTTAAGGATATTTGTATGATTTAATAAATTATTGATTATCTTTACTTGTTTTAGGATCTTGTGATAACTTATTTGAATGTATTTGTATGGTTATGTATGAGATTAGTTGAAATGAGTTTAAACTAAGTGTGAATTGTGATAATTCTTGTTGAACAGTTATTGATCCTCGCTTGGCCACCCCCATTAATTCCCAAGCTAATACAGGTACGCAGTAACTTGCTTGTATGCTTGTTAGGATAGGCATACTTAAATTTGATATAAGTTCTAAATGACTTAAGTATTGCTTGAATTGCTTGTGTTTTCACCGTTAAATCCGGTTCGAGGAGCGGTAACTTATCATGATGCAATGATAGGTTAGTGTAGACGCTTAGGCCAATAGTCATGATGCAATGACTAGGCTCGGCGGATAATCGATAGGAATGTATAACTGAGCAACATTTACTTACTCTTGAGAGGAAATAATATAATCTAATTCAATGTTTATGGGAGCATGTGAATTGCTTTATATTATGGATTGAGTTAAGTGAAGCTGAGTAACGGCTATATAACCTGGATGAGATTATTATTTGCAATGTAACGTTATCTAGGAGATATAGGTATTCGGGCTACCTATATCAACCCCCTGAGCGTTGTGAGCATTACTCAGGACCCCCAGATATCCTCAGCTTGTCCCGGAGTTTGAATACTCCAGTGTTGATTTGTTTAAGAAATATTAAAGAAAGATAAATGAAGCAATTGTTTTTGCATTGCATTAGTATAGGTGTGTATGGCTTCGCTTTTGTTTGTGTTGCTGTGTACTGGGCCTCTGGCTCACTTTTGCTATTTTCAGGTGTTGATGATGATTGTTATGATGATATGGGATTCGGGTCAGATTGGGAGAAGTTTATGGACGAGTGGGATGAGTAGGACCCTGTGGCGAGAAGTTTTTGAAGAAAGTTTTATTTCATGTGTTCGTTTAACAAATGTATTTTGTATTTTGGAATAGAGGCTTGTTAGTTAAGCCTGGGTTGTATTAAAAGACTTAAAGTCTATTTTCTTCATTTTGTAACTTATGTATATTTTGTTGTGTCCTATGCTGGACACAAGGATGTAAATATTTCCTTAAACTATTTTATGTAAATAGATTACTCAAGTGAGTAATCCTTTTGTAAAAGCTTTTATAACAAGTTTTAGTAGTTTTAAACAAACAATTCACATAACTGTAGATTAGGACAACCTTCCATATAATACGAAAGTATTATATGTGGTTGGGGACTTAACTTGCTAAGTCTTAAGGATTAGCAGGTCGGGTCTTTACAGTTGGTATCAGAGCCTGTTTATGTAAAATTGTTTGTTTAAAAATAGGAGACTTGACCTTAGATACGGTGAGATTAGCATGGCTTGAGTCTAGGATTTGCTTGAATGGTGTGTTATGCTTGAATGTTGTTTTATTTTTAATATTAACTAAATTCAAGATTAATCTGACATTGCATTAATTATCATATGTCATGTGTATATTGTATGTCATTTAAAGATGGATAGGTCAAGGAGAATCACTAGACAGACTTCAGATCGGGAGAATATGCCTCCTCCTCAGTATACTGCTTCAGCATCTACAGCTTCTACTATCCCAGCTTCGACTTCGACTCCATCACCAGCTTCAGCCTCTACTACCCAGGATCCTCCACAACCACAAGCGCCACCTCAAATGCCTCCTCCGATGCCTCCATATCCTCCTATGCCTCAGATGCCAGTAGGAGATACAAGTACTATGTTCAATTTGTTCCGGGATATGTTTGCAATGGTTCAACAGTATCAACAAATGATGTATCAACAACAACAACAATTCATGCAACAATATAATCCATCAAATGTGAGGCAAGAACCTAATGTACAAGTAGGAGACCGATATGATCAAGTGAAGCTGCATGACTTTGTCAAGCTAGTACCTGAGTTTGATGGTATTACCATGGATCCAATTAAAGCTGAAGGATGGATAATAGAACTTGAGAAAGCTTTTGCTGCTTGCCAAGTACCCGATGATAGAAAAGTTGATTTGGCGATTTATATGATGAAGCAAGATGCATATAATTGGTGGATGCTGAATAGTGAAGGATTTGCAAGACCAATTCTCTGGAATACATTCAAAGATGCTTTCTTCTTGAAATATATTCCATCGACCGTGAGGGAACAAATGATTTCTAAATGGTTGAGTTTGAGACAAGGGAATATGAAAGTGGATGAGTATTATGCGGAGTTTTGCAGGTTGCTAAGGTTTGCGGGAACGAACTACAACGACGAAAGAATGAAAGTTCAAAAATTCCAAGATGGGTTGAATATGGAATTGAAGAGTGAAGTTAAGAAGTTTCAACTTACGACCTTATCAGAATCTGTAGTGAAGGCAAGACTGTTAGAGCAACTATCAGATGATAATAAGGTTCAAGGAGATAGAAGAGCTACTTTTCTGGGAAAGAGATCTACAACTTCATACACTCCTTATCCAAGATATGACAGTATTGATAAAGGTAAAAGACCATATTTGGGAAAGAAGCCTAGTTCGGGACAATTTGTGAAGACTTCTATGTCTTCTACTCCTCTTGACAAGAGGTGTACTAGATGCTTTGGACCCCATGATTTAGCTCAGTGTAAATGGGCTCCAGGAGCATGTTTTGCATGTGGAAATATAGGTCATCGAGCTTCTGATTGTAAAGATCCAAAGTTGAAGCCTATATTCTGTGCATATTGTAAACAGAGAGGACATCATGTGATGAATTGTAAGGAGAAGCCTAGAACCGATGGTCCTAATGTAGGAAAAGGAACAACTGCTGCTAGAGAGTGCCCTACAACAGTATGAGAAAGCTCCTTCAGTGGATACATTAGCAGGTACCATAAAGATTGCAAATCATACTGCATATGCATTGATAGATACGGGTGCTACTCATGCGTGTTTAGCTGAAAGCTTTGTGAATGAGTGTGGTTTGTATTCTGAAGTGTTGCTTGATAGAATGATGAGTGTTAATACTACTCTTGGGGTGCAAACTAAGAAACCATGTGTTTGTAGAAATGTTGATGTTGTGATTTCTAATATAAACATGCCCATTGATATGCTGGTTTTGCCTTTAACTGATTTTGATGCTATTTTGGGAATGAATTGGTTAAATCTGTATAAGGCTACCATAGATTGTAAGAGGGCGGAAGTGAGTTTTGAGTTGAAGAGTGGAAGAGTGACACATGTCTTGGAGAGAAAAAGACCGACTTGTATGTATACTATGGAGTTATGGGAGAAGAGTAGTGAAGAGATTGGAGTGGATATGGTGTCAGTGGTGAAAGAGTTTGTTGATGTTTTTCCTGAAGAATTACCGGGGTTGCCGCCTGATAGGGAAATTGAGTTTGGAATTGATTTGATACCAGGAACAACACCAATATCTAAAGCTCCATACCGAATGGCTCCTGCAGAATTGAGAGAATTGAAAAGCCAGTTAGAAGAGTTGCAGACATTAGGATTTATTCGCCCGAGTATTTCTCCTTGGGGTGCTCCAGTATTATTTGTGAAGAAGAAAGATGGAAGCTTAAGAATGTGTATAGATTATAGAGAGCTAAATCAGGTGACAATTAAGAACAAGTATCCACTTCCCCGAATTGATGATTTATTTGACCAGTTGAGAGATGCTGCAGTGTTCTCCAAGATAGATTTAAGATCTGGATACCATCAACTCAAGATTAAACAACAAGATATTCCCAAGACGGCTTTCAGAACGCGATATGGACATTTTGAGTTCTTGGTTATGTCTTTTGGTTTGACAAATGCCCCTGCTGCATTTATGGATTTAATGAACAGAGTATTTAAAGATTATCTGGATTGGTTTGTCATTGTTTTTATTGATGACATACTGGTATATTCAAGAAGTGTAGAGGAGCATGAACAACACTTGAAGCTAGTTCTTCAAAGGCTAAGGGAAAGGAAGCTTTATGCCAAATTTAGTAAATGCAAGTTTTGGTTGAAAGAAGTGGCATTCCTTGGTCATATTATTACAAAGGAAGGAATATCTGTGGATTCGGAAAAGATTGGAGCTATTTTGGATTGGCCACAACCTACAAATGTTACTGAGGTACGTAGTTTTCTGGGTTTAGCAGGCTACTATCGAAGATTTGTACAAGGATTTTCAAAGATTGCTTCTTCATTGACAAAGTTGACTAGAAAGCATGTGAAGTTTACTTGGAATGAAGATTGTGAGAAGAGTTTTCAAGAGTTGAAACAGAGGTTAGTATCTGCACCTGTTTTAGCACTTCCAGTTAGCGGGAAGGAGTTCGTTGTGTATAGTGATGCATCTATACAAGGATTAGGATGTGTTTTGATGCAAGATAACCGAGTAATAGCTTATGCTTCAAGACAATTGAAACTCCATGAAAGGAATTATCCAGTTCATGATTTGGAGCTTGCTGCAGTGATACTAGCATTGAAGCTTTGGAGACATCACTTATTTGGTGAGAAGTGCAAAATCTTTACCGATCACAAAAGCTTGAAATATATCTTCACTCAAAGAGAATTGAATATGCGCCAAAGAAGATGGCTTGAGCTAATAAAGGATTATGATCTTGAAATTCTTTATCATCCGGGAAAGGCAAATAGTGTGGCAGATGCATTGAGTAGGAAAAAGCAAATGAATATGGTTACCATGGTTACAAATCAAAGAGAGTTGCAAGATGATCTCCGAAAATTGAATGTTGAAGTTACTATGGAAAAAGTTGAGATTATGTTGGCAACTTTACTCTACAACCTACTCTATTGGAACAAATTAAACAAGGACAACAAGAAGAACCAGAAAGCCAAAGTTTAAGAAGCGACATAAAAGAAGGAAAGAAGAAGGACATGAGAATTGATGATGAAGGTGTGATCAGATTCAGAGACAGAATTTATGTGCCAGTAATTTATGAATTGAGAAAACAAATTTTGAAGGAAGCTCATTCTTCTACTTATTCGATCCATCCAGGAAATACCAAGATGTACCGTGATTTGAAGCGACATTTCTGGTGGGAAGGTATGAAAAAGGATATTGCAGAGTATGTATCTAAGTGTCTGACATGTCAACAAGTGAAGATTGAACATCAGAGGCCTGGTGGAGAATTACAACCTTTGAGAATTCCAGAGTGGAAATGGGATGAAATCACTATGGATTTTGTTACAGCTTTGCCCAGGACGATGGCTAGAAATGAGATGGTTTGGGTTATTATTGATAGGCTAACTAAATCAGCACATTTTATTCCTTTGAGGATCGGATATTCGCTTGAAAAGTTAGCACAAATTTACATTAGAGAGGTAGTAAAACTCCATGGAGTGCCGGTGACTATTACTTCAGATAGAGATACTAGATTTGTGAGTAGATTCTGGACAAGTTTACATGAAGCACTTGGGACTAAATTGCAGTTCAGTACAGCATTTCATCCTCAAACAGACGGGCAATCAGAACGAACAATTCAAATTCTAGAGGATATGCTTAGATCTTGTGCTTTGGATTTTGGAAGGAATTGGGATGAACACTTGTCACTAGTTGAATTTGCATATAATAACAGTTACCAATCGGCGATACAGATGGCTCCATATGAAGCGTTGTATGGAAGAAAGTGTAGGTCTCCCTTACATTGGGATGAAGTGGGAGAACGGGCTCTAATTGGTCCTGATTTGGTACAGCAGGCGATTGATAAAGTTCAATTAATTAGGCAAAGATTGAAGGTAGCTCAAGATAGATACAAAAGTTATGCCGACTTAAGAAGAAGACCTCTTGAGTTTGAGATTGGCGATCGTGTATTTCTTAAAGTGTCACCAACTAAAGGTGTATTCAGATTTGGAGTGAGAAGTAAATTGAATCCAAGATATATTGGACCCTATGAGATTTTGGAACAGATTGGATCTTCGGCTTACAGATTGGCACTACCACCGAGTTTGTCAGGCGTTCACAATGTTTTTCATGTATCTCAATTAAGAAAATGTGTCTCGGATCAAGATGCAATATTAGATACAAATCAACCCGAGATATTGCCTGACCTTACTACAGAAGAGAAACCTGTTAAAATCATAGGCAAGATAGATAAAACATTGAGAAACAAGACGATTCCCATGGTCAAGGTTCAATGGAGCAACCAATCAGAAAGAGAAGCAGTGTGGGAAGTTGAAAGTTTGATGAAGCAAAAGTACCCCGAGTTATTTGTATGATAAGGTAAATCAAGTTTCGGGGACGAAACTTCTTGAAGGAGGGAAGAATGAAATAACCATGAAATTCCCAATTTATATTCTATATGTGTGTTAATAAATTTATACATACTTTTGATATGTATTGAATATGATTTTTTTTCATGATGAATTATATGTTTTATTATTATGTTAAAATATTGAAATATTCTAGAATTTATTAAATATTTAGTTCATAAAATTTTAATTGTATTCATATGTGTAATTTATGATTTGAATGTGTTGAATTAAGTGGAGGAATGCATGTAACTAAGTCCTTATGTAGCAGAATTTTTTAGGCAAAAAATAAAGCTATTAAACACTCATTAAGGCCTTAAGACAATGTCATTAAGTAACAAAAGGTTAAGTCATTAATTGCCTTAATTACAAATGCCTCAAAAGTCAAACAAGTAGATAATATCTACTCTTCAAACTTAAATTTTCGGGCAAAATTTCAGACCTTAGCCAAACCCTTTCTCTAAGCTTCAAAACACCTCTTAACCCTCTCAAAAGCTCCTCCAAGGTGGCATAAGATTAAGCCCTTCATTTTCCATCACTTTTACCACCAAAAGATTGCTAGAGGACCATTAAACTAAAGCCTAAAGTTCTATTGGTGAGTTTGTCTTTCATGTCTTAATCTTATGCATATATGTGATTTCTTGATAATAGGGTACTTATGCTAAATATGAGAAATGATGTGTTCTATATGTTAATGGTAGTTTAAGTAGTATATTAAGGCTACAAGAACTTATAGTATATGTTTTATGTGTAGCAAGAAGTATGGGTGTTGTTGAATTTGGGAAGAAGATAATTTGGGTAGTTGAAGTGTGGATTTGGAGTTTGAAGTATGATAAGTATTAGAAGTGTTTGAAGTGTTGTATGAAGTTTGCATAAGGTTTAGGACATGTTAGGAGTTGAGAAAAGTTGTTTTTTTTTTCAAGTTTAAAGTGTTAAAGTTTGAAAAATTTCGTATAACTATCACTACACCTGTCAAAACACCCCTGTTGCCAAGGGTGTAGTGCTCTCGGATCAAAAATTTCATTTCCCCTGAGTTGAAACGGCCTCCAAAACACCCCGTTGCCAAGGGTGTAGTGTCCAAAACACCCCTGTTGCCAAGGGTGTAGTGCTCTCGGATCAAAAATTTCACTTCCCCTGAGTCAAAACGGCCTTCAAAACACCCCGTTGCCAAGGGTGTAGCGCTCGCGGATTTCTTCCCTGACGCGACACTGTTTTGTAAATTGATCATAACTTTTTCATACGAACTCCGATTTGAGTGATTCAAATTGCGTTAGAAAGCTTAAAAAGAGATCTACAACTTTTGTGTTTTGAGTTTTTACAAAATAAAAACTTATCAAGGCCGAATTTTCGTTTCTTTCCAGCTGATACATTTTCCAAACAAAGTTAAAAACTTGTTTTTGTTTGTTTTATGTGTATTTGCTTTAACAAATGGATCTTTTAGACTAAAATGAGATAGATATATGATAATTGATGTGTTATGATGATCGAGTAATATAATTAAGCATGATTTAAGGATATTTGTATGATTTAATAAATTATTGATTATCTTTACTTGTTTTAGGATCTTGTGATAACTTATTTGAATGTATTTGTATGGTTATGTATGAGATTAGTTGAAATGAGTTTAAACTAAGTGTGAATTGTGATAATTCTTGTTGAACAGTTATTGATCCTCGCTTGGCCACCCCCATTAATTCCCAAGCTAATACAGGTACGCAGTAACTTGCTTGTATGCTTGTTAGGATAGGCATACTTAAATTTGATATAAGTTCTAAATGACTTAAGTATTGCTTGAATTGCTTGTGTTTTCACCGTTAAATCCGGTTCGAGGAGCGGTAACTTATCATGATGCAATGATAGGTTAGTGTAGACGCTTAGGCCAATAGTCATGATGCAATGACTAGGCTCGGCGGATAATCGATAGGAATGTATAACTGAGCAACATTTACTTACTCTTGAGAGGAAATAATATAATCTAATTCAATGTTTATGGGAGCATGTGAATTGCTTTATATTATGGATTGAGTTAAGTGAAGCTGAGTAACGGCTATATAACCTGGATGAGATTATTATTTGCAATGTAACGTTATCTAGGAGATATAGGTATTCGGGCTACCTATATCAACCCCCTGAGCGTTGTGAGCATTACTCAGGACCCCCAGATATCCTCAGCTTGTCCCGGAGTTTGAATACTCCAGTGTTGATTTGTTTAAGAAATATTAAAGAAAGATAAATGAAGCAATTGTTTTTGCATTGCATTAGTATAGGTGTGTATGGCTTCGCTTTTGTTTGTGTTGCTGTGTACTGGGCCTCTGGCTCACTTTTGCTATTTTCAGGTGTTGATGATGATTGTTATGATGATATGGGATTCGGGTCAGATTGGGAGAAGTTTATGGACGAGTGGGATGAGTAGGACCCTGTGGCGAGAAGTTTTTGAAGAAAGTTTTATTTCATGTGTTCGTTTAACAAATGTATTTTGTATTTTGGAATAGAGGCTTGTTAGTTAAGCCTGGGTTGTATTAAAAGACTTAAAGTCTATTTTCTTCATTTTGTAAGACTTATGTATATTTTGTTGTGTCCTATGCTGGACACAAGGATGTAAATATTTCCTTAAACTATTTTATGTAAATAGATTACTCAAGTGAGTAATCCTTTTGTAAAAGTTTTTATAACAAGTTTTAGTAGTTTTAAACAAACAATTCACATAACTGTAGATTAGGACAACCTTCCATATAATACGAAAGTATTATATGTGGTTGGGGACTTAACTTGCTAAGTCTTAAGGATTAGCAGGTCGGGTCTTTACATGGAGTGACAGTCTGGAGTGGAGCTGTATCTGGTTGAGCAGCAGGTCCACCAATGACAATCTGTGGCATAGTCTGTGAGTATGAAGATCCTCCAAGTCGAGCATGTAATGTAGGCTGAGAAGTTGATGATGTTCTAAGCTGAATTCCAGTATTCATTACCTGAGGCGCAATCGGTTGTGTGATTGCAGGCTCTAATGGAGGGATTTGCTCTCCAACTCTGGTAGGATCTTGTTCAGGAATAGGAGTAGGATTAACAGGTGGAGCAACTTGAGGTGCCTGAGAAGCGCGTTGTTTCGCAATAACAACAGGGTTCGACGAAGTCGCACCTTGTTGCGTAGCAGCAATAGCAGCTATTCCAGGTAGGTACTGAGCAAATATTGTCATGAATTGTTGGAATTGTTTTGCAGACTCTTGCATTGATTGATTGACTTGCTTGGTATTTTCTTGCACAGCGCGTAAGATCGCAGCATTATTGATTTGAGCACTAGTAGGCTGGTTCACATCCTTAAGTGCTGGCATGTCATGTTCAGTAGCCTCGGGATCAACATTAAGTTCTTGAGTTGTATCCTCAGTGGGATCGGTAGGTCTCTTCCTTGAAGGTGCCATCACACAAGTGTTGATTTCCCTTTCCCCAGTGGAGTCGCCAAAAATGTGTGGGTATGAATCCGGATGCAACGATCACATGCGTGTCGCGTGACTATCGCGCTACACGTGACCTAAGGAAACAACACGTGATAGGATGATCAAGAGAGAATCGTGTAGGGAGGAGGAGTAGGCAATCTCAATAGGCTCTAACACACGTGTGACAGGTAAGGGAGCTAAATAGCATCAACCTCACTGAGTACTATGTGTGGGTATGTTCTTGAGTAAATTAAGTGTTTGATTCACCAAGACGGAAATCCGGCAGCACGACAGCGTTCGTCCAAGATTTCACCCTATCCAAATGAGGTAAGGACTAAGGTATTTATAGAGAATCTAGCTGTCGATATCGTCCGTCAGATGAGACAGACGACCAACGGCTAGGATGAGTCCCTCTCATTATGGATATGGATGCGGATGTGGATGTGGGCTCCCTTGTGGACCCAGGCCCATAAGGCCTTCATTGTAATGTGTGTGAGCCAATTTGAGAAAGGTTGGAATTGGGCAGGCCAATTCCAACGGACCCTACTCCAAGCCTTCCATGCCAATTCTCCCATGATCATCCCAATTGAATTGGGCTTAACTCTTTAAGCCCTGTCACATTAGCCCAAAGAGTTAAATCTAAATAAGAATTAGGCTCAAGGCCTTTGTAATCAAATTTGTACATCTACAGTATGAAAGATTAAGTCTATTTTTAATCTCAAAAGGATTTCAAAGAGAAATGTTGACACAACTTTGTTCTTAAAGACATATGATCAAGACATTTTAGTTGTTCAAATGTATGTAGATCATATAATATTTGGTCCTGCTAATGACATATATTGTCAAGATTTTGCAAAGAATATGCAGATAGAATTTGAAATGTCAATGATGGGTGAATTGACATTCTTTCTTAGGTTACAAATTAAACAAACTAAATAAGGAATCTTCATTCATCAAGAAAAGTACACTAAACAAATCAGAATTTGGATATGAAGAATATAAAGGAGCTGCAATACCTATGAGTACTTCAATAAGGTTAGATTCTGATTCAAATGGGCAAAAGGTAAATGAAAAATTATATAAAGTCTTATTGGCTCGTTATTATATTTAACTACACCGAGACCTAATATCTTGTTTAGTGTGTGTTTATGTGTAAGATTTCAAAGTGCACCAATAGAAATGCATTTATTAGTTGTTAAGAGAATTTTCAAGTATTTGATAAATACTTCAAAATTGGGCATCCAGTACCCTAAAAATCAAAAATTTGATTTAATAAGATACTCTGATGGAAATTATGCTGGTTATAAAATTGATAGAAAAAGTACATTAGGTATTTGTCAATTCATAGGTGACAAATTAGTTTCTTGGTCATCTAAGAAACAAAATCATGTTGCCTTGTCTACAACCAAAGCAGAATATGTTTCTATTGGTAACTATTGTGCTCAAATACTTTGGATTAAACAATAATTACAAGATTATGGTTTATTATAAAAATATACCTATTAAATATGATGATACAAGTGCAATTAACTTGACAAAAAATCCTGTACATCATTCTAGATCTAAGCACATTGAAATTCGCCATCATTTTATATGAGATAATGTAATTAATGAAAATATTGTTATTAAACATGTATCGACCGATAATCAATTTGCAGATATGTTTATAAAAACTTTGGAAAATATTCATTTTGAATACATTAGAAATGACATTGGTTTATGTTATCATTTTTAATAAATTTTAATAATAAATTTGAATAAATGAATATGCATGTTCATAATTCCATATGAAGCTAAAAAAATAAGTGACTTTCACCTCGCTTCCTTACTCTTTATAATCTTTCTCTCTTAGTTTTATTTCAAAATCTCATTCACAAAACTCTCTGATTTGTTCAAACCCTCGAAAATGGCTCCAAGAAAATCCGGAAGGCTCTCAAACAAATATTTCAAAATGGTTACATCTTTCAAACCCATTTCCATTCAAGACGAATCCTTTGACTCGGAGAAAACTTTATCACAACAATCATCACCTCCATTACCTAGGGTTAGAGAGATACGATCGAAAATGGTTCAAGAATCTGGTGGAACTTCTAAAAAATCAACAAAAAGATCGATCTCAAAAGAAAAGAAGTTGTCTGTTTCAAACCCAGAGCCTAGTCCAGAACCCTCGATCAAAGCAAAGAAGAGAAAAATCTCATCTTCACCAATGGAAAAATCAAAATCAAAGATGAAAAGAACAGCAAGAGACTCTGATTCTAAGCTTCTTATCACGAAGGTAAAGCTTCATGACTGTTCTTTCATAGATTTTGGGTATTTCGAGAAGAATGGTTTCTATTGGAATGAATGGTTAGATACGCTAGTGTTGGGAATTTAAGGATCCAATAGCAGCAGAAATATTTAAAAAAAATTAAAACAAACCCTAAATCCCCAATTTCGATTCATGCAATTCAATCAAATTAGAGCGCATGGAATTACCTTTTTAATGCTTTAGAATTCGAAAATTCGGATCCAAGATATTGCAAACACAAACACCCTTTATTGTATCCATTCGAACGAATTTTCAATCAAATCTCTATGCATGTGCTAGCATGTTAGAACAATTTCGAATTTTTTGAGAGTCTCTCTCAATGGGGTCTCTCACATTTTGAGTTATAGAGTTTCTTTGTAATTCTAATGTGACAGCAAGTGTTTGTAAACCCTAGAGATGACCATCACCTTCTATTTATACGAAAATGTGTCTGTTGGTTACCCACCCTAACCTCACTTGGTTTTTTTCTCTATTAAAATGACACGTGTCTTATAAAATAACAATTTTATTTAATAATTATTTATTATTCTTAATCTGATTAAGGATAAAATATAATTATATAATTCCCAATATGATTATCTAAAATAACCCATGATCTAATTGACTCATTCTTTGTGTGTGACCATATAAGTTTACTTAATGTTGGCAGTACCCCTAAAACACTTTTTAGGCCTACAAGACATAATCGGTCTCTAGCAAGACATTATGTCTACCCAAATTAAGTAAAGATTGGTGATCCGACTTTACCTATTAACAGTAAGTTATTTAGTCCTTTTATTACACTATATCTTATAATTAAACTTAAGGTATGGATCAATGCAATCTTATATTGTTTAATCACATATTTCTTGAATCTAGAGTATGACTGACTTAAATTAATGATATTGATAACTCCTTTTCAAAGAGGCCTAAAGATACCTCTCTCAAATTAATGAGAGAAACAAATTCCTTCACAAACACTCACTTTCTCTACATGACTTATTCCATGTCTAATTACAGCCTTATAATTGTCCAATTAAAGATAATGAAGAACATAATCAAAACATGGAACGTGCTATGTAGGAATCCATGGTGTCATCAAATCAAATGACTAAAATAACACTACAATGAGAAATACTTATTGCATTGATCCCTATAACATTCTTATATTTGGTCATTCTAATAAAATGTAATATTACATGTATCCATGTGCTGAATTGATATCTCACATCCATGATCAGTAAAACATGATCATCATTCAACCAACATACTAGTCTTAATTCATTAGTATTCCATATAATGAACAACTAGGGATGATTTAGAATAAAGTTATTTCTTGGCTTATGGTTTTACTCTTAAAGTCACATGTGTTAATAACACAAGGAATAACGAATTTATTCAGTGAATTCTTTTCATTAAAGCAAAAAGGTCAATAATAACTTTGATAAAGAAAATGACTTGTATTATAAAATAATAAACATTCAAACGACATAAAATCCATATAGCCTAGGGCACATCACCAGCAGTTAGGATGTTGAAAGCTTTGTGGTTTATCTGGAGAAGTGATTGGTGAAATGGTGGAAGAGTTCTATAGATATTTGACACATATTGATGGAAGTAGTTTAAGATCTTTTGTTCAAGGAGTTGATCTCGATATAAGTCGTGAAGATTTAATCAATTATTTTGGTCTAAACAATTTTTAAGATGATATGAATATGATTCTTTAAAAAGAAATGACTTGTTCTCGATGATTAGCGGTGGAGTAGAAGAATTTCCGGATGATGATGTGTTTGTTCATGAATTTGAATTGATTATGGGGTTACTGCATAAGGCTATTAGAGAATGTATACTTCCAAGAAGAGGAAATACTACAACAGTAACTAAAGAAGATGGTTTGGTCATATTATCAATGCTGAATAATATCAAGATTGATTTGCCACAACGCATTATTTGTCGTATGTGGAAGGAAAAAGAATTTAAGATTTATGGAAATTTACTAATGGAAATTTTCAAGTTCAAGAAAATCAAATTTCCAACACATGTTAAATTTCCCATCAATCTTAAAAGATTAGGAGAGAAAAGTATGAACTACATGAAAATCCGACCATATAAGAAGTTCTGGTACTCTACTGATGGTGCAATTTACTTGCATAAAAAGTACAGATAAGGTATTAACTGGAAATCAATCAAAGCAAAAATTGAGGGCGAGACAAAAAAAGATCCAGAAGGATCTAAAAAAGTTGGAAAACAGAGAAAAGGAAAAGAGCATAGATCTAGGAAGGAACCTACGTCTCAAAAGAAAAAGAAAGATTTTATTCCAATGACTGGTGGTCAGTTCAGAATTGATGAGAATGTTATGGTGGATTCAAGTTTTGAAAGTGAGATCCCCAGAGTTTTTGAAGGTCCGAGTGAATTATCCATGCTATAACTTGAGAATTCTATTATAAAGCTTGTAGAAGAGAAGTTTGAAGCCTTCAAACATGACCTGAAGCAATATATCTCGAATGAGATCAAAAGTTTTGTCTCTACAAAGCATCGTTCACCACCTCATCAATCATTTGAACCTTCTTTTGGATATGTTCTATCACATCGACAAGTTTCACTAGCAAAAGGAGAATCAATTCCAGAAGTTGTATCGACTAAGACCTCTAACGATGGTTTCCAATCTTAGTCTCGTTCCTTTCATTCCTCTTGAAGTTCTTCAGAATCCACAGAAGTATTTTTCACCATCTCTTTTAAGCCCTGATACAACATCTGTTGTTCAATTCCCCATCTGCTACACCGCCTTTCCCTTCAAATTATAGAAGATGAAAGCAAGGAAATCCACTAGAAGTTTTCCAAAGAAATAATTTTTTTTTTTTTTTTTGTTAAAAAGACATCAAACTTGTGATGTAATTTTTTTTTTTAATGATTGTGTTCTTTGTTTCTCTTTCCTTTTAATTGTGTGTTTTGCTGATAACAAAAAGAGAGAGATATATGTGATATGAAGTGATGTGTGATGTGATGTGACGTGATTTGGATGATTCTTGAGAATTTCTTATGAGAAAGGTCATTTTGTTATCATCAAAAAGGGAGAGAATATTGATTCTCTATCAATTAAGTTTTGAAGGTAACAAAATACTTAAAGAAGCTAATTAATTTACTTAGCCTGCAGGAAGTTTTTTTAACAAAGGATTTTACAGAACCTTGTTAAACAACAAAAATGAACTAAGTTAATAGTATGGAATAAGTTTTCAAGATCATTATATGTGAAACATCTTTTGGAAGTTTTAAGGAAGTATTTACAAAAGGCATAAAACACAAAGAAACTTGGAAATTTCTCAAACAGTGATTACAAAAGGTTATCCAGAATGTTGTCCGTGAGAAAAATGAACAGTATTAGGAACATAGAAGGCTTCTGCAATTTTTGACGGAAAACTTGTTTCACGTAGATTTATTGTTCATCAATTGAATTTCGACCTAATTCATTTCAAATCAATTCATATAAGAAGATTGAAGGCCTAGCTCCGAGATAATAACTATATTTGGGTAATATACTTATTTGTTCTACTTCAGTTGGTTAATATCCAAGGGGATTTAAGGTTTTTCTTCAAAGTTTCTCTCTCTTATCGTGAATTAAGTTTCAAGAGTAACTTCAAGTCATGTTACACAAGATTTTTCTTCAAGAAAAATGGATTATCAGTATCTACATCTTTCAAGACAAGGATAAGTCTATCTCTTGTATATTTTTTATGGGATTTTACCGAGATTTGAAAAAGGGAGAAGATAAACGTTATTCACTTTTAGTATTTGAGAAAAAGGAGCAGAACGGATATGATTTATGTAATTCTTTCAAAAGAAGAATATTACAGCTTCTATTTTTATGGGATCTTATTCGAACCAACATTGAACTTATCCTATGATTTTAAAAGTTCAAATTTTGATATACTTGGACAAATCATATGTGATCTATCTAGAATGGCTTGAGAAGATAAGAAGCACTCAGTAACAATCATTTTTTCAAAAGATAAGATATAGAAGATTATATCCGAGATCTCCTAGGAGCAATAAAAAAAAAAAGATATCTTTCCAGACTTATCCATAACAGCCTTTTGAACGTTGAAGCTTGAATTTTGAAAATACAAAGTCTTCTCTCTGGAGCATATTATACATGAGATAGAAATCAAAGAATATATACAAGAAAAACTTAGATATACGCAACTACTACTCTTGTTGCTTAAAAACCGAATTTTTGCAATTTTGCTCAGAACAATACACGCTACTTCTTTCATCATTTATAATCCAAACAATGCAATTTTACCTTTTGCATTTTCTTTGCTACTCACTTTTCTTGTAGACAGTAGGAACGTGTTGTTGCCTTCTAAGTTATTTGTTAGTTTGATTACAATATTAGACTATGTAGTATCGATTATTAGCTTAAGGTAAGTTGTGAAAATCGAGTAGAGAGAATTGTACTATCTTGTAATTTGATTTGATTAGATATAGTGGAACAAACTCATGAGGATTACAGAGTCCTCAACTCGGAGCTGGAAGAGCGGACTGATGCATAAGGAGAAACCGCTATACATCGCTGCCTAATTCTCTATCCCTTATTTTTTAAATTCCTGCACTTTATTTTTATAATTGTTTAACTTGTTCTCATATTTGCAACCAAAAAGGAATAATTTTTAAAAAGAAAACATTTATATTTTATTAATAATCAATTCAACCCCCCTTCTTGATTATTAAAGTGGGACCAACAAAGATAATCTCCACGATGTGACAGATGTGATCTAGTTTAGAATTTTAAAAAAGGTAGTCACATCAAAGATGTTTCTCTTCATACAAAATTAAAAACGATTAACTCAAATATTCAATTTTTTTAAATGCAAAAGTATATGCGAAAATTTAAGAATTGAGTCGTTATCGAAGATATCTATTTACAACTTGTTTGGATGGTATTTCATTTTCAAACTGAACTAATACTGAAACGATATAGATATGATACCAAAGAAAAACCGATAATTTTACTCATAAAATAACCAAACCGAACCAATATTGATCCGATGTCGATAAGTTACTAATATAGATAAAAATCCAACAGTCCAAACAGGAGCTGTGTTTTTATTATTGGAGCTTGGCAATAAAAGAAGAAGGATAAACATCGGAAAGAGACGCACACACTCTTGGACACATGCTGATAGTTTGCAATCAACGACCAATGGCATATTAATTGCTTATGCAACAAATTCTTTATTGAATTGTCTAGAGTTTTAAGTTTATAATTTTTTAAGAACTTGTAATTTTTACCTTGGTTTGATTTGCTTCATATTGTTGTGAGAGTTTAGGATCACTATAGTTATGTGTTCAGCTTGACAATAGCTAGTGAGACACAATAGTATAGAATTAGCCAAGATGTTGGATTACTTTGTAAAAACTCTCAAAGTTTTTGATATAGTGAAACTACATCAGTGTGGATGATCGAACCAAATAATAGAGCTAAAAATGTGGGTTGACTCAAAAGGATGAACCACTATAAACCCCAACGTCTAATTTTTTATTTTCCTTACTCGCTTTTAATCTTTTACTTCATATCCATGTTATTTGCATTAATATTGTTTATGCCATAATTATAAACTAAAGTATAATTAATAGAGCTTATTGTATTTAAGAAAGTTTAAAATTTTGATATCACAATTTATCCCACTTTCTTAATTGTGTTTTTGGGAACTACATTAATCCTACTTATGGTGATCTTAATTGAAAGGGGGATTATTTGGCACAGTTTTGTATTATGGATGTGTTGACCTTAGGGTTTTAATATAGTTATGGGTTGGTCATTTTTTTCAATAGGGGATAGATTTATTGGTTACATATAATGTGTGTATTTAGCATTTCACCATCTAAGTATATTTGTCATGGAAAATCGATTCCTCATCTTTTATTTTAGTTTTGAGTTTAGAAAGTAAGGGAGCTAGAGAGGATGAATTTCTTTTATATTTGAGCTATATTATCATTTTTCTATGATGTTACCATCATGCAAATTACAAGCTATATCTATATTTAAATAGATAATGGACATGGTACATAAAGTAACATACAATATAGTTATATCATTTATGTAAAGACATTTGTTTATATTGGTAGTAATATTGCCAAAGGAGGCGCAATTATTCGCTTCAATAGGCCAAAATTTCATCTCTTTTGGCCTAATAAGGAGAGACATGTGCCTCGAACAAGTCACATGTAAAGGGTTACCAACTTTGGTCAAAAAAGGCAAAATTCCCCTTTTATAACACTAAAGAGACAAGTTTCACTTCTGACTATGATACAAAGGTGAAACTCACCTCTTATTCTAATTTTTTTTAGCTTTTGAAATTTGCATTTTAATTTTTCAAAAAATTAATGTAAAGCTCATTATTTTATTTTCCTCATAATTTTTGAAAATTTTAAATTATATTATTTTTTATTCAATTATATTAAATACAAATTTTCAATAGACATATTTAGAAATCATGAAATCACCATATTACCATTAAATTGTTTTTGTATATGCAAATATTACAATTGCAAAGAGATCAAACACCTAAAAAAATCAATTAAAGATAATTAATTATTAAATCATCAAACATAACAAATAGAAATGACAAAGATTATTTTCATCAGAAAATTATCATATTACCATTAACTTGTTTTATTATATACAATATTACAATCGTGAAGTGATAAAACACCTAAAAAAAAAAAATCAAAGATCATTAATTTCTCAATCAACAAACACAATATTCAAAAATGGAAAATAAAAATTAAAACTCGCCATAAAAAGTGGTCAGCCGACATGGAAGAAAGATATTAAGGGAGTCGGTATATGCTTGGAGGGAGAAGAGAAACAACCACGAAAGAATTCTCGTAGCTTGATATATATAGGGAACGTCAAAAAGGCGAATTTCACCTCTCTTGTTAAAGTTGAAGCGAAATTTGCCTCTTTACCCAAAAATTCAAAATTTATGCTTTCCACCATTCTATTTTATGGCAGGAGGGCAAACATTAATATATATATATATATATAAATATTTATTAGATGTATATATTATACATTAGTAATAACTATATTATAATATATAACACATGTAGTAATATATATTACACAATTTGTTTGTTATTATATCATGCTATATTAAAATATATTATAAGCATATTTAATAAATAGTTTATATTCTAGACTTATTAAATATTTATATTAATATTTATATACTAATAGAAATATTTATTATATGTATAAATTATATATTAATATATGGTATATTATAATATATAACACATATATAGTAATATATATTACACATTACATATATTATTATATTATATTAAAATATATTATAAATATATTTAATATCTAGTTTATATACTAGGCTTATGAAATTCTATAATTATTGATTAATAATGTGTGATTATTTTTCACTAATTGAAATTGAATTTTAATTTTAAGTATTTAGTAATTTACATTACAACAATTATTTAATCTATGTTTAGATTTGTAAAATCTGAAAAGTAGAATTATGGTAACATGAAAATGACAAAATACTCCCTCCTTACAGACAAAAATACAAACCAAGTCCTCATAATTCACAAGAAGTATACCAAACATAGAAGTGTAGGAAAAGAAAAAATGAACAATTCAAATATCAAAATTGACAAAAGAATACCCCAACATGCTTAACTTCTATAAGCCTGACAACGTATGGTAGCCAAGGTCATATAGGATGCTTTGGTGGAAGCAATGGAAGATGGTGTCAGATAATAACCGAAAGTGTAGGCTGCAAACTGCTAATGAAGTGGTGTAGAACCAAACTGGGACAAACTCGAGCTAGGTGGTGGAGAAGTTAACTGGCATAAACTCAGGTCGAGCGGTTGAGCCTTGCTAGGGAATGGATATGAGCTGAAGAAGGGTGGTTACGATGAAGATTAGCCAAAAGGTGCCCCTCTTGCCCACGCGCAGAACTCGATAAATGGGGGCTAACCTTACTATTGTGAGGAGATACCTGGGGTCTAGCTGTTGGATCAAGCGATGCTCGTGTGTAACTAAATGGCCAAGTTGGCATCCCGTGATATCTACGGTGCGGCTATGGATGCAAAGCCATCGGTGTAAACAGTGCTGGAGTGAAACTCGGCTAGTTCGAATCCGAGCAGCTAGTAGGGCTACCCATAGGCAGTAGAGGCTAAAGGTATGATGGGTACTGCCCTTAGGATGACATATGAAGTCATGTAAAGTTCATTAGCATATTAATCTACTACTATATCTCATTCATCTAACCTTGCATCGCGTTCCTATCCCGCTCCAAGTGTAAAGCAAATTCATCCAAAAGCTGCTTGAAGTAGGCATGTCTCTCATCTACAAGTGGCACATTGTACCTCATGCCATGGTGGTACCCAAATCTGTGGCCTAAAACCTCCTCCATAATAGTCTGATGAGCCTAATCAATCTTAGTGGCACGTGTGTCATCTCCACCCTCCTCGCCAGCATCAATGCCTAATTATAACAATGAAACAGTAATAATATCAGTAGTGTAAAAAGAAGGATATAATCTACTACCATAGAAGTAAAGTTCGAATATTCTTACGTAATTACTCTTCGACCCCTTCGACTCCTACTCATCTATCGGCTGCCTATTGTTTTTCTTGACATGCATGTACCAATAATTCTGAATGAGTGTTTGTTTTTGAAATATAAGATAAAAGAAAAAAAAAAACAATAAATGGAAGACATAAATCACACACCACATAGATATTGTGAAATGCAGTAGAAAATGGTAATTGTCACTTATGTTTGTTATTGCATGATATAGCATGACTTTGCCCCCTTTCCTCCCATGCATCAATTTCTACTTATTTTTGTTATCTATATTCACCCAAGATCAACACTGCAAGGAAAGGGGTGGAATAACTAAGCCATTCAACATATTGTTACGAATAGACAAGCGTCCACTAACATTTAAAAAACATACATACCAGGTAACTTGGATCTGTCTCTAAGTAGTGGACAAAGTTCGTCTACTCCTCTGCTCGATGCTCATAGTCAATGTTGGCTTCCTAGCAGGTACCTATCCTCCCCAACTCTTAGCGTATTGCTTTAGCCTATAGTGGTTCTAGTTGTATGATTCGTTGGCCTGAAAGTTCAACATGATCCACCATTTTATCATTTTTTGCTAGTCAGCTGACAACTCAAATTTTTGCTCTACATTGAACACAAAGAGCCAATGTTAATGAATAAGTAAGGCTAACATAATTCACATAAGGATGTATCGAGTAGAAAATAAACTTACTATAATGCTCTGGATAATGTTGTGATAATAGGCCTATGGAAATGCCGACCACATCTTATTGCTTGCATGATGAACAAACAATTTAGTTTATGCCCTGTGGTAGAGCAAGAACTCTAGCATGTGCATCTTCAGTGCAAGCACATGAGGCCCATACATCCCTTCGGCATGGTAATGGTTGACCTACATTTGATCCTCCCAAACCCCTCACCCACTCTAATCCCCCCATACATGTGCCAGTACCTCTTCAGTATCAGTGTCGCCTCCTTCGAAGTCACTCATATTAGCAACTAAATCCTCCAAAAGTTGATGATTTCCTTAATCTTTGAAGTATGTGTGCTCATGTAGTATACTCCATCTGCCACCAACTATATCGTCAATGACCTCATCTTCGTTGTCCATTCCATTATTGGACTTCTTATAACGATAATTCCACCCTGAGTAGGTCCAAGTCATTCCCCTCATCAAGAGGTGATATCCGACGATGTGTATAGATTGTCATGTCATGTTAGGATAGTCTTTACATGGGCTCTTATCGATCCATCTGTCTTTTTGTGGTTTACAGCAGATTATAAAAACACTTTAACCCCGTTTCTTTATTACATAGTTGTCGAATCTCGTGTCATGTACCAATTTCGTTCATACATCCTACATTAACATTCAATGGATGACTACATATCTATTGTACTAGATATTTTATTCCATTTTTCTATTTTTCTATTTTTTTTAATTTGAAGGATTGTCATGAGTTGTATACAATAATACAAGTATACACATATCAATAACAAGGTACATATTTAAATATATTAAATAACTAATATCTAAATACTAACTTCTAAATAAATATATTATTAAACTATTAACAAGGAACATATTAAAATATATTAAATAACTAATATCCAAATACTGAGTTATAAATAAATATATTATTGAACTACTAACAAGGTACATATTTAAACATATTTTAAATAACTAATATCTAAATAAATATATTGTTAAACTACTAGCAAACATAATTGTACATATATTTGTATCTATATATATATATAATCATCTGTACAAGAATATATATAAATATTTAAATTATTAAAAACATTTTACTAAGCTTCAAATTTTTATAAGATATATGGAAAAAAAGAAATGAAGAATGAAAATTAATTAATATTATTTTAATAATAAACAACTAAAAAAGGCTATATCGGAACAATTCCGACATGAGGAGACAAAAGAGACCTGAGAGAGAGAGAGAGTGAGGAAGGTGTGGGCAGAAGGGAGATAGGCATGCGTATATATAGAAAAAATTACGAGACGAGTCGCTCTTCACTATGCTAAGCAGCAGTAAATCTTGCATCTTATATTAAGCAATAGGTAAGCTAATTTATCACAATTAATTTCCGTTATTCTTTGAAATTGATTAATGAACAATGCTACTAATCTCATTAATATTGAAAACGTCAAGATTTGACACAAATGTAATGAGATCATTGTTATGAGACCCTCATATATCAAGCAAATAAGCCTAGCCTTTAAGCCTGCCAAGAAAAAGAAATTCAAACAATGGGTTCCATTTTAGTATTTTTGAGGTCAATGCTTTATAGCTTACAGTAGCAGTTAAAGTTTTTTGCCCTATTTGAAAAGTGACTTTAAAAGTTAAAGCATGAGCAATTATGCTTCCGTTTACATGACTTCATTTCATTTTGGTCAACACAATTTCAGACCTTTCATGAATACTGATTATGATATTAATAATTCCACCAAGGTAATTATGAAGTCCATATCTAAAAATTGTTCTTTTCAGGCTTATTTGTCATATTTTAATATGGAAATATGAATATAAATTTGAAAATTCCTTATTTTCCGTAACATTAATTATCTGCCAGAGTTAAGAAGAAGTTTCTGGCAGTTGTTTTTTGACACTTTGTGTCATCCAGCTGCTGACCACACACATACCACACACATTTTCTAGTAGATAAGAACAAAGGAAGTTGCTAAGAAAGCTCCAGAAAGGACCAAAATTATAGCGCGTGCTCTAAATTTGCATGTGAGCAAAAGATTTGAATGGAAATGTTAGGCGCCGCCACTTTGCTTTTCATGCCTTTTCTTTTCTTTTCTTTTTTTAATTATTTATTTTTCTTGAGTTCACGGACTTATTTATTTCCATCAAACAAAAATATCGCAAGTGTTTCAAATGGGTTGTTGCCTTATTGGCAATTCGCATTAAAGACGTATAGTGGAGTTATCACAATTAGTCGATCTCTAACAACAAGTGTACTTGTCAATCTACGAGATGTTTAAGATAATGATACATGTATAGTCGTTGTAAGAACTCGATTTTTCAATCATCTGTGTGAGACAGATAGGACCACAAACGAGCCGAGTTACTCGATCTCGATTAATAAACGAGTCGAGTTGAGCCTAAAATAAAGCATTTATCTGATCGAATTGAACCTGCATTTTGATTCAGGCTTACAAGTTGTCTCATGAACGGGCTCATTTTAGGCTCCTGGACATGCTCACAAGTAGACTAATAAACAAGCTTCTTAGTAAATCTATAAGTTCTATATTTATGATATATTACTATATAATGAAAATAACAGAACTAATTTCTACTTAAATATTATATATATATAGCAACTTTTATTTATTTTTAAATTAGAAAAAATGAAAAATGGGCTAAAATGGGTCGAGCTCGAGTTTTAATTTTAATCTCGATAAAAACTTATTAGGCTTGGCAAAAAAGTTCGTTTCGGCTAGAACTCGAGCAATAAACAAGCTCGAGCTAAATGTCAAGCTCGATAAAATATCGGCTCGAGCTCAAACTTGATAGTTTTAAAATGAGTCAAGCCTGACTTTTCAAAGGCTCGACTCACTTACATCTAGTGATAAAAGATCAAATCTAATAAACTCGACTATTTTTAATTCGTTATTTGTTAAGTAGATGTTTTGTTCTTTAGTCGAGACGTTTTAGCATAAATTTCATGCTGCTCTCAATCTTGTTAATATGCAAAATATTCTCAAATGAGGAAATAGGTCTCTTGTTTATTAATGTTGGAGGGCTAACAATGAGATGACATATGGATGAATGATTGAGATTAAATGTCAATAGTGACCATTAAATCACTCTTCAGAATTTAATGGTTAGTATCCATTCTTTCTTTTCTTTTATGGGCATGGCTTTTTGAATATGAGGTTGGGAAAAAATCTAAGAGCCAATTGTCTAAAAGAAGGCTCATATTTTATATCAATAAACCATTTTTACTATAAAGAAACTTATAGCCCATTTTAGTCTACATTTCCTCTATCGGGGTCAAACAAAGCCAAATCAATCAAGAAGGATATTTTCTAGGTATCCTTTTCGTGTGTAAAGAAATCAAGCAATTTTCAAAACGAAAAGATCCAATCAAGTAATTGCTACTCCAAGTGTATCAAATCAAATCTCCATAAGATATTCCTAGTTAAGCCAACTTCCTGAATCTTGTCACTAGCCTAGGAAATCAATATATATCATCAAATTGGATCGATTTATGAAGGATATTTTCTAAGTCTATTTTTCACATGCCATGAAATCTAGCAAGTTCAAGCGAAAAGAACCAATCCAACGATTACTATTTTGAGTGTATCATACCAAATCTTCTTAAGATATTTCTGAGTAGCCCTAGTCTTCTAAACTTTGTCACTAGAGTAAGATATAAATTTATAGTATTAAATTGGATCAATTGTTGAAATGACCCTTTACTAGAGGATTAAATTTTAAGTTCGAATTTAAACAAATATGTATTTAGAAAGTTTAATCATGCTTATATATCTTACTCCATTATAAGTTTGTTTAATGAGTCTATTTCATGTCTAAATTAAAAATAAGATATACATTCTTAAATAGATATATTATACTATTAAGTATCCATCGAGAAAAAAAAAACATGTTTTCAATTGTCATAAAATATTTTATTAAACTTTGAGAGCTAATTAACTAACCTAAATACAAATTTAAGGCATATTTGCTCAGTTGCTCTATACAAGACTTTAAATAGGTTAAGTCAAAATGGTACAACGCTAAGCTCAAATTGGAACTCAACTCAAAATTTCAAAGTTCAAATGTGGTTAGACATAAAATTTTAAACTCTAACTTGACTTAAAATGGTGTTAAACAAATGCAAGTTTAACTTAATTAAACGAAGCATGTTTGGTTATCAAAAATTTAAAAAGACATATATTTTTTAATTAAAATAACAATATGTATCCAAATTCAATTAATATATAAACTTAACTTCAATTAGATTAGCCTTATTATCTAGGTGCTTAAATTGCAAACCAAATCAAAAGCATAAGATATGGAGATGGTGCACAAATTTGTCGGCTACTAATAAAAAATTATTTTGTGGGAAATTTTATTTAACAACAAATTGTGACTTACGCTTTGTTTAGAATAAGGGAATGAATGGGAAGGGAATGAATATGATTAAGCTCTGTTTGTAACTAGGCTAGACCGGATCTGGTTGCGCGTTGTCAATTAGAGTCGATACTCATGGCATCTTTTGGCCAAAAAAAAAAAAAAAAGATACTCATGGCATCTCGTGATTTGATAGAAGATTTGATCAGAGTTCCAGATTCTTAGCCAAAGGGAAGAGCACATTCTTAATTGGAGTTATGCCCAAAAGAATGTCCCATTTCTTTTGTAGTACACACTTCTGCCCTGAATAATCGAACTATTTGGTCACCCAATAGAGCTAATTCTTGGAAAAGAAGAGGAATAATTGATGGTATTGCTTTGTTTGTTTCATCACTTTTAAATCATTTTGTTATTTTTTTTTGCGCCAAGAAATTGATACTAATAAAAAATCGAAAGTTTTGCTCATAAACCGATCAATAATAAATATGATACAGATAAAAAAACCGACAATCCAAGTAGACTCTGATCCTCAAAATTTTATTTAGTCTTGATCTTTCAATTTTAATTTTGAAAATGCAAATACATGTGCCAGTTAGGTTGTTATACAATATCCGATTGTATAACTTTTTTTTTTTTCCCAGATTGGTTATTCGTCCCCCTTCGATGGTTTTAATCAATGAAATTCTTCCTCTCAAAAAGAAAAATATATATTCTGTGTAATGAGAGAGGCTTCGCACATGGTATTGTATCATGGTTAATTTTTTTGGCCCAAAGTTTAAGAAATCTTTTTAACCTGTGCATGCGAAGCCCATAAAAAATTCAAGCCCACATGGAAAAAACCCGAGTTGTAAGCCTTGTTTTGGTTCCAATGTGATAAAATTTTCTGGCTTCAGTCTAATTCGACTACAGACAACACCAAGAAAAAGCTCACTCACCTCCTTCTCGAACCACTCCTCGTGTTTAAATGTATATCCGTTCTAGGCTACTTATAGCAGTGTTTTGATTTATATGAATTGATTATATTTTATTTGACTTCATTCCTTAGTCTCTCCATAAGAACATGTTAAATGAAGAGAAGATCCCTTTACAATTCTATATGCTAAATAATATACTTTCCGATCGAATTATTCATGAACTGTCCAAACTCGATTCACTTTAAACTCAACTAGATTGAATCTTAATAATAAACAAGTCAAGTTCAAAGTCAAGGTAAAACTTGTTTCTCTAAACGAGAGAAGCTTAAACTCTAATTCAAACTCATGAATCAGCTAAATTATAAAAAGTTGACATGATACCTAGAAACACTAAATAACATTCTTAATATTAAATATATTCTTATAAATTAAGTAAAATATATATGGGTTAAATGCTGTAAAAAATATCAATAAACTCATTATTGTATTATTATAAAATATGCTAATAAAACACATTTTAATAGAACCTGTTCATTTGCTATTATAAAAAGAAGCTTGATATAGTGATCTTCATTTACCTTACTTTGTATAAGTCAATTTTTTTTAATCATTTAAATATTTTATATAAATTGATCCTTTATTAATCACTTAAATCGATCTTTTTCTTTTCATTTTGCCTTAATTTATCCATCTGACTTCCGTATCCATGCAGCAGAATTGAACTCTACACAATATGACAACAGCTTCTTCTAACTCAAAAAGAACGTGATACTCCATTATGTGGATTACAGACATGAAATGAAACAGCACCCAGGTCAGGGAGTTACATGTTACATGAATCATGAATCTCGTAACCTCTGAATCTGTTTCCTTAATACGTCTCAGAGCATTCTCTAGCAATGTATTAATATCTAAAAACATCGATTTTTCTCATCCACATATTAACACACTACACAACTCAGCATGCATGCCCGGGCGATGATTCATGTTTAAACTAATATGCTTTCGTTTCGTTTCGTTTCGGCTTATTTATTCTTGCGTAATCGTGACTTGGACCGAATTTCTCAAAAAAGTCCGAAACCGGCCCACTCTGCATCACCCATACGGCGTCGTGGCGTCGACCGAGACGAGATACGCGAAGAAACCGACAACCTCGGAGACGAATCGATATCAAACGAATAATACGACGACCGAGAAGGCGACTCCCCTTCACCGAATGGCGAAATGGATCTGCGTGACGAAAACGACCAACGAGACCGGGTCTCTATGTCCGACCCATAATCTTGTTCGGATTTGAATTTCTGCTTATGGGTCGTCGTCGTCGACGTCGTCTTTTTGCTCTCTTTCTTCTTTAGCAACGGCGTGGGGAAGCATCCGGGCGAGACGCATACGGGTCGGGCAAGAGAGGGTTGGTTTAGTTTCAGGTTTAATTTTAACCTCCAGCTTTCGGATCGGGTTCTCGGGGTGGATCGGAAGGATCGGGTTCGGAGTTCATTTGGAGGCAGAAACGGGGATGCAGATGGAGGTGTTAACGGGGGTGGCTTCAGCTTCCCAGGAGGGGATAGGGGAGGATCGGGAAGTAGTGGTTCATGGCAATTGTGGTGGTTTCGGGTATTGCGGTGGAGTTGGATCTTGGGAACTCCGGGTCGGATCTCCCACTTGAAGGGAACTGCTCCGGGCTTTTTGAAAGACTCATCAAATGTCATAGCGACACTTATTGAAGTTTTGTTTTAGGAAAGGGTAGTTAAATTTTTAAAATATGTATGTGTGTGGACATCTGAGGTTAAGTGGTAAAAAGGTGATGTTGGTGTGAGAGAAATATATAGAGATTGGGAAATAAAAGATTAGTCAGTTTGGCGAGATTAGAGGCATGAAGTAGGGTTGGTGGGGTAGTGATTGCACAAGATTGATGTTGGGTCCATGCAAGTAGTTGACTAATTTCTATCTAAGCAGCCTAAAATTCTAAGCTCCTAATCTTACTAGTAATCTTCTCTACAAATCCACATCAAATATGAGGCTGTGGATTGACTTTTTAAATTGTTGGTTTTCAATAAGATATTTATTTGATATTGAAATTTCTTTTGTTTTGGCTTTTCAATAAGAAAATATTTTATTTGGATTATTTTCAAACATTAATTTTAGAAAATCAAACATTTACTCTTTTGCCATATTTTTTTTTCCTTGCATAGTGAAATTTATTCATAAGTTAACAAGTTTTATAATTAAAGCATTTAAATTTCAGTTGAAATTTAATTATAAATTAATTAAAGCTATTATAATCTAGTAGTGTGAAGATTGGTCTCTTTAATAGAGTATATCAGATTTAAGTCTTGCTAATTGTTTTATGTAAAAGTAGTTTAAAAAAACGATTAAAAATGTTTACAAATAAATATAAGAAGGTAAAGAACTGTGATAAATCATTACAAACTTACTAAGAGATTCTTATAAATTGTCCTAAATTCCTATCTATCAACTCTATGGAGCTTAGCTAATTAATAGGAACGATGAGTTTGGTAGATTAAAAACAAAAAGAAAGAAAAAACATAAGGATAAAAAAATGAATTGATCTTTTCATTTCTATTTGTTTGAAGCAAAAAATGTTCTAGCAAAAGGGAATAGAAGCTAAACATCGAAGGATTGATTATTGATAATCAATCGAATCGTACGAGCTTCCTTCGAGTGAACCGAATTTCATCCACCGAGTTTGCCTTGCATCCATACAAACCTGATCGACTCTCGATGGACTCCACAAGTTCAGCTGAAAAGCGTCTTCGATCGTCCATTGCGTGCTATCCATTTCATTTTCACCTCTCTTCATGACATTTATGGTTGCTGCTATGCCTTGCTCCAACGGGTATGTCAGTCCGCAGCGTGAATATATAAAACTTGTTTCTATACTCTCATACTCTTCAAGTCCAAATCTATTCATTTAGAGAAATTAAAAAAGAAAAAAAAAACTCCAAACAAAGTGAGAAAAAGCAAACAAATAACCTAGTACAAAAGTACACAATTGCCATGCATCACGATTCACATAGAAAATTAAAAATCTTATGCAACCACTAATTCGTTCACTTTATTTTAAGATTAGCTTTTGGATTTTGAATTTGTTACGGATCTATAATTATCCATAATCTTTTCACGATTGAACTATTTCGATTTGGGTTCCCACTCCACTAGTTATTACACTAAATTTTGTAGTTAAATACCAAATTAGAGAAGGAAAAAAAATAACTTCAGAAGAAAATTCTAAAACCTAGTAAGATTATTTCAGTTGATGATTATCTTTAAACTCTTGTTTACATGCGCACAGGAGATTAGTAAATGAATAGATCACCGAGTGATCCTTTTGTTGATTGTGTTTTCCAGGCTTCTTTGTCGCCTAATGATTGTTCTTCCATGATGTGACCTAAGAGAAAATAGCATGCTTAGGTAAGGTTCTCGACTATTAACTCCACGATTCGATAGCGGTCCTACAAATTAATCAACACTGCCTCCCCACCTCAACAGATCAAATGTTTGGTTCAAATTTGAAAATGAAGTTCGCACCCTTGGACGTATATCCCCTCAAATCTCATTTCGAAATTTGCCTACAATGATTGAGCACAGTGAAAACCATCTCTTCTTCCTGGACAGCAAAATCTTGTTTTAAGATCCATTGCTCAGTGGCAAACAGATCTGATCAAGCATGCCAACAAATTAGCATCATTGTCATCTGCTTGTCTTTTTTTTTCCTTTTCTTTTGGGCGGGGGTGTGGATGTTTAAAATGCTAGAAAAATATTTCATCTAGGTATGAAATAGAGGACCCGTACTAGATGCACATCTAACTAGGTGGATTATATTTATCTACATGTCAAAAATTGAACGAAAGATGCGCTTTCCAACAACTAACAAATGTTTGCAAAGTAAATATCAAAGAGAAAAATGTTAAAGAATGAATGCCCATAAAGCACTTGTTAAGAGTCCTATGCTATTGCTTTTTCATGAAACATGCAAATATTTATAATAATCTTAAACAAATACAGTGAGAACCCATATCAAGAGACCAGCACCAAGCAGTTGTGGACATATGGAGGCGCTTTGGACGTGCTTGCGTGTATGTCAGCATGTGCGTTAGAGAGAGAGAGAGAGATCCGTTCTCTTGCAAAATCACAAATATTGTTTGAGAAAATACCATCCCATTGGACAATTTCAATGTCTCAAAAGGAGGCATATAGTGAAGCTACACCATTTGCAGCTCCTAAAACTCCATATGTCATTAGGCCTCATAAGAAACTCTTGTGGCATGTTGCAAAAGCTCTCATTGTATCGCTGGCAACATCCAAGAGCTGCAAGTACTCATCTGCCCCATCTACGAGACACTGAAGAAACAAAAGCATGAGTTAATATAACCTATCAAAGATTACAAATGACAACTGTCTTGATAGCATTAGCTTTGCATCAACTTTGGCACCACTTTTACAAGTATTTCTTTTAAAGCACATAAATCTAAAAATATTGATTAGTGGATAATCACATGGAAAGCTGATCTGAAGAAGACAAGGCCAGTGATAAAAACCAAGGACTCAAAATCAATGTAGTCAAACACAAAAGGCACACTCAAGGCGCACACCGCAAGGCCTTGAAATCACTCAAGGCAAGTTATGCAAAATAAGAACACGCCTAGTGAAAATTGTAATATGCATAAATGCGACTGCTAATAATTAATATCCCTGTGTCGTGTTCTCTTTAATGTACCTACTTCTATTAGTACATATGACATGTAATATTAAAGAATTTCTGATATATTCTTCATTGAAAATATTTTTTTATCTATGAAATATAAACAAAATTGCAATTATAAAAAAATCAATAGCTACAAATATGATGATTAATAAAATAGGAAATCATTTTCCTTTCAATTCAACAAATAACAAGGGTAATGTATACACATAATCTTTAAAGATAGATGAATGTTAAAATTTTAAGAATGAATAAAACAAGCTTAGCAGATTCAAACCACAATTAAATTAACAATGGTTTATAGTACACATTAGAGTAGAAGGAATAGCTTGACATAATGGTAAGAGGCATATAAACTTGAAATGGGAGTCAAATGAGTTATAAATTATAATATGCACTAGCTTATAAGGAAGGGCTGACAATGGAGTAGACGACATGGAAACTTGATATTAAAGTTCATTAGCACAATAGATTTTATCCTTTTTTCTTCTTTATTTATTTATTACTATTTTTTTTTTTTTGCCTGAAGTGTATCTTATCATTTTCTATCTATATCACAAAAAATACTCAAAAGAGTTCAGCCAACTACACGAATTTGAAGACATTTTACTGAGGCACTTGCTTTTGCACCTTGGACAAAAAGGTGGGTGCCTTTTTTAAGTCGCCTCACATAGCTGCCCACAAGGCACCACTTGTGCGCTTGCTTTGCCTCATCACCTAAAGCAACTGCCCGAAATGAATAATGCAACTAATACGACTAAGCTCTAAACACTGCTTTTTATAATCTACCACAGCATCAAGCATTATCCAGGGGTTAGCCCGACACATAATCATTGAATCTGCACGGTGTGATACAGTGACAAACCATCAACGTAAGTCTTCAACAATAAGCCTAAAGCAATGACTACAGACACAGCTGAGACAAACATATCCATTATATATATATAAAACCCTGACCTTATCTGCTCTTCCCAATGCTTTGCATATTCTAGCCTTCTGATCATCTGATATATCATCTGCTTCCACAACCAGCTCACATAACTGGAAGTTATTTAAAAAAAATCATGTCAGAAGAAAACATGCATTTTACCAGAACACTAGGAAATAACAAGCAGCGTGTAAAGCATACTTGAGAAAGCATCTGTGAAACAGGATACCCCTCGGCAATGATGCCGTTGACTTCTTTGTTTGCCGAGTCAAAGTTCCCACTCCTGCATGCTGCAATAAGTGCTGCGACTACCTCTTTGGGAATGACCTGATTATTAGCTTTTAGTCATGCACAAAGATTGTGACAAATGGGGTTTGCTTTTTCAACATCATTCTTTCATCAATCATTTGAGGAAACACCTTTATTCAATTAATTGTGCTCAGTAACCAGCTAATTCAAGACTTGGGAGGTGGAAAGAAACTTCTTCTATCCATTAACCCAGAAGTAAAGAAGAAGTTTCATTGTCTTGTTTCTTAACAAGTATTCCTATGGCACATATTAACATTTTCCTAAATGGATCATCTACACTTGACTGTAAATTATAATATCTAAATTACTTTACTGACATAATGGTCTAATCAGCACTTGAAAAGAGAGAGAGAGAGAGAGAGAGAGGAGGGGGTGGGGGGTGGGTTCATACATATGTTTTAGGCCTGACTCTGATATCAATTCATGAGACAATAATTATCAGATGTCATACACAATAAAAGAAACGATAATAAGTTGTCGCTTGTTTTACTTCTAACGGAAAAGCATATTTGCATAACCCTGGCAGCTTAATTTTCCATAAATAAATATAACAATAATGTAACTATAATTCCTGAAAAATAACAATAAATATAGAATTTAAAATAAACATGTTAAAAGTAAATCTTTTACTTTCAAAACTGACTTTTTCACTCAGAAAAACATTCCTTTACTTTCTTAATCTAATTATTCTAGGACCATATCCTTATCACTGAAATTGTTGTAAACCTGGGTTTGGATCCTGACAAGTGACAATTAATGATGGTCATTGGAGATAATGGCTTAGCCTTCGTTTCAATCCTAGGCTTTCTTTCAGAAACTATGAAGATTATGGTTATGGCCAGGAACTACACTTCAATCTCATAAGATACACAAGAAAAAACAATGATTTTCTGGCTAGGTTAATTTCTCAAAGAAATAATATATTAGTATGCTGGCAACCTAACTTGTCAAAAAATAAAGATAAAAAATTTAGTGATATCCCCTAAAAATAAGAATAAATCTAGTTGATTAAAATAACATAGTAAAGACAATCTTTTACTTTCCTAATTTAACTGTTCTAGAATCATATTCTTCACAGCATATTTGTATAGCTTCCAATTGCAACTACACAAGTCTAAGACTGTAAGAAAATCTCACACCAATATTCTAGGATGGCGTTTCTTCCACAATTAGTGCCATCTGCTCGTTTTTGAAACCCTCAATACCTGAAGCCGACACTATTTGTTCCCAGAGGTCAAAGTTTCAAGAGAGCAGGGTCACTACATTAACTTTCCCATTCTAGGATCAACTAAATGTAAAGCAAGCGTTGCCAACACAAATTGAAAAGGCTATAAGTACGACTTTTCCTGGTGCTTCCTTTCTTTCAAAAGCACGACTGAAAAAATCATCAATCATTGACCTCCATACTAGAACCATTACTGGCAAGGTCACATAACTGATTTTTTAACAGCCGATAAACAAAAACCACACATGCATCCACTATCACAGTAGCTGTGAACCTGAGAAATTTACCCCAAAAGGAGAGAAAAAGTATTGCTACCTAAATCAAAAGTCATTCTGGTTATCACTCAAATCTTTGCCCATGTCAATGAACTACCTAGAATTTAGATGAATTTTACCTCCTAGATATCTAATTTTGTTCAAATTGATTAAGTTTAATGGTATCAGAGATAGCCCGCCATCTTCCATCTGCATGGCTTGGCAATGGTAACATTGGCTTTCACAATGTAGGCCTTAAACTGGTAAAAGGCTGGGGTCAAATGAATCAACATAGGATCAGGAATTGAGATTGCTAAAAAGCATGGATACATGGAGTGGGACTATATGGCCTTAATTCCTCTCATGAGTAGCTAACTTTCAAGCTTTTGAGATATGACTCCCCTAAGACAAATTATCCAAGCCCACAACCTCTAGTCATTTAAATGCTGAGCATAATCAATGACCATCAACACCAAGGCAATTAGAGAAAAGAGATAACTCACACATTTAATATTACCATCATTTTTTGCTACATGTACCATCACAATACAGTACCAAAACTATCAATCATGTGTTACAGGATCGATTAAGAATTAATTTTCTGAGCTTGTTAAGAGAGAAATTAACGATCTCTTGATTAGAGTTCATTATAAGGAGAACCCTACAATTTCCGTAGAATTTAACAATTCTAAATTTTCTGATAAATGATAGGACTTGCTGTCTTTTCTACCTTCCATTATACATATAATCATGAGTCAAAAGCAGTTTTCAAGAGCTGTTATTCTAATAACTGCTATTCTATTTTCCCTCTCTCATAATTGACTATTAACTTCCTCACATGACTTTTGGACACACGTCTTAACAAGATACAACAATACACAACAGCAGGACACATCACATTATAGAAAAATGCATGGTTTTATGACTATTATTACAAACATTTTACACAAAATACAACTTTAATGATATTGATGCAATTTAAACATATCGACAAATAATAAAACTACAAACTTCCTATTACTGTTGCTTCTATTATTTCCCTAACATTACTTCCCCCTTCAAGACGCGTGACCTCACACGCGATGGCTGGATGGTATTGGCACAGAACATTGGCTGGTAGTTTGTAGTCCTCGCTGTCATCACTATTGTCATAGTTGACCAACTAACAAACCTTGGGACTAAATGTTTAATGAATTGCCACAACACCCTTGTGCTGGACAGTACTTCCTCGAACCTTTTGGGGCTGCAACACAATTGTAGATGCAGCATCTTCCCCACTACTGTCATTAAAATAGTCCTATTCTTCTTTATCCATACCACAATCATCTCCATGTTTGGTAATAAATTATTTAGGCTTTAATCCTCTCTACTTCTATTATTGCTGGTTTCTTCAAGTTCTTGGGTCATTATCCATTAGTCATTGGATTTGACATATCTCGAGATAAGGGTATAAATTGGGCTAAAACTTGCTGTTGCCATGCTTTAGGTTGCATCCGATCATCTTGTACAGCAATAAGAAGGCTTCAAATTATTTTTGTAGCATTTTTAATCCAGCCATATTGAATGGCTCTAATATCTAATGTTATAGGATCAATTAAAAATTAATTTTGCAGGCTTGTTAAAAAAGAACCCAATGATCTCTTCGTTAGGGCTCTTATAAAAGAACCCTACAATCTCCTTAGAATTTAACAATTCTAAATTTTCTAATAAATGATAGGACTTGCTTTCTTTTCTACCTTCCATTCTATATATAATCATGAGTACAAGGCAGTTTTCAAGAGCAGTTATTCTAATAACTGCTACCTATTTTCTCTCTCTCACAACAGACCATTAACTTCTTCACATGACTTGTTGGACATATGTCCTAACAAGATATAGCAATAACAACAGCAAGACACATCACACTATGGACACAATACATGGTTTTATGTCTACTATTACAAACATTTTACACGAAATACAACTTTAATGATGTTGATGCAACTAAAACATATCGATACGTATAAAACTGCAGGGTAGTATATTGCTTATCAAAAGATAAAAGGCAGAGAGTTGCAAAGGATTGTTCAACCAAAATGAATTTAAATCATCAAGTAATTTCGTGGTAATTTGATGGCTATATGAGAGGGTTAAAAAAAAAAAAATGACAACAATGGAGGAAAACAAAACACTTGCAGATCTAGAGAAGAAGTTCTCTAAACCATGGAAATTTGGGTCACAGCAAGGATGACAACTTGGCTGATAAAGAGCATTGCTGTATCTTATTAAGTAAACAAACTCTAGTTTCACTACACAAATTACAGATCAAAGCAAGAGCTCACCCCTGAAACACTAATGAGATCCTTTGAAGAAATAGAAGATCCAAATAGTCGAGCAGCTCCCTGTAATGTTTCAGAACACAAGGCAGTCATTATGAATGGACAGGAATACTAATGATAACAAACAAACAGCAGCAAGAACTCCCATCATTGAAAGTCAACAAAAAATCTGCACAGATGAAGGGAAACAACTCAAAACTAAAATGGTACACACATGTAATTAAATTTTCACACATCACGGATCCTTCTTAAGAATATAGATCCATCAAGGACCTAATTTTAATTAGACATCTTCATGTCCAAAAAAGATGTACTAACTTGTATCAAAGCTTGAAATTTTAGACTGAAATGCAATGAAATCTAACTTGTATCTAAGTTGTTCATCTGCAGAGTCTCCCTCACATATAGACAAACAATGTCATATAAAATGTTTCATAAGTTCTGGAGCAACAAATTATGGCAGGTTTACAGATAAAATTGCCACGTAGAATTTGTCAATATGGCACTTTCAGAACATCAAGAAAATAAAGTAGGAAAAAATTAATTCTAGCAAGTAGCAGGTCCCATGGAGCACAGATGATTAGGCAGTTCTATATGAAAGCAAATGTAAATCTTTGCTGTGGACGGTGTAAGGAATTTTTTTTCTTCCTTGCCAAAAAGACTTTCGGTTTCTTTTTTTTTTTTTCCTTCCTTCTATTTTTTTAAGTTATACACAACAGGAACCTGTTCATTTCATTTGTAACCTTTTAGTATTTTATATTAAGATTTTGATATCATAATACGACTTTGTTTCACCTGATACTTAAAAGTAAGGAAATTTGGACCTCTTTTGCCATCACTTTCATCAATTGCCAGAGCAACATATTCTTAATGTTTCTTTGAAGGAGTAGAACAGTAAATATAGATATCTAACTGAACCACCATTTGGAAACATTCATGGAATCATAACAAAGGGGAAGAAAAGATTTGTTATATCACGCAAGAATTTTCTTGTCAAAGATTATACTCTCTTTTTACATCTGTCCCTGTTCATACTAAAGTCCCATGTGCCGCCAAGCAAAATGCACTAAATCTTTAGCTGAAACAAATAATGTCAATTTTTTACCTGCAAGTATGTTATGGCCCGACGAAGATCACCTTGAGATATGGCACCCAATGTTGATAAAGCCTGTGGTAACAAACATTAGTTTATAGAAATAAAATTATATAAGTGGTGTATGAATTAGAGCATCAAGCTGTACCTCTGTGTCCAGATCAAGACCTTCCTCCTTGCAAATGTGCATTATACGGCTGGCCATTATTTCTTCTGAAAGTGGCTTAAATCTGAACTTTGCACATCTTGAGGCAAGCGGCTCTATAATTCTGTTAATGTCATAAGGGAATAGCTCAAACAACACTCACTTTAGAAATTTTATAATATAATTTCCGAACAAAGAGATTCCTTGTTACTAGTTTCAATATATCTTCAAAAGAAAGAAATAGAAGCACAATGTGATATCCTTCTCAAATAACTTTTTGGGTGCACAGACTAAACAGATGGATTAAAGGCTCAACTATTTCTACACCATCATAATATGCGTTAGAGAATTTCTACAGTCTAGGACTGAAGAATAAAACCAATGTTATAATTCTTCCTTAGAGGTTAGATGCATAAATAACTTTACAACAACAATTTTAATTCACAAGAGCAAGATATTTCCATTAGAAAGCCAAGACAACGATAAAACAACACCTGCTGATGTAGTTACATATGAAGATGAATCTTGTGACTTTTGAATGTGTTTCCATAGTACGTCTCAAGGCATTCTGCAGTAACATGATACATATGATACTTTGATCCACAATAGCAATACTTGTGTAAAGAAAACATATCAACAATCACGTGCCTGGGCATCCTCAGTCATTGAATCTGCCTCGTCTAAGATAATAATCTTATATGGTGGGCATGGATAACCCCTGTATACATATATGCATTAAACAAAAACAAAATCATTGACAAAGCAAAGCATATAACTGATCAAGTTATCACTGCAAGGCTACATACCCCTGACGACGATCAGAACTCACAGCAAGAGCAGCAAAATCTTTAATCTTTGTGCGAACAACATTAATACCACGATCATCACTGGCATTCAACTCAAGCACTCTAGACTTGTATAGCTCGGGCCTACCAAAAGAAAGTAGCAGTCTTAAGCAATGAAAACACCACAAAACATACTCCACAAGAGAGTGATACGTAAACAAAATTATGCCAAAGACAGTTCATAAGCCCATCCCCTTCGAAATCCAAAAAATCATGAACATAACCAGATAGCCTAAACGTCAATTCTTACCTTCTATAACTCCTCGCTCATAATATCGCTAATACCATCTCAGAATTTACATGCTAATTCCTCTTTGCGAACATTGCAAGTCGGATCACTTGCTTATACTACAGCACACATAAGCAGAAAAAATGCAGTTTCATATGTGTGTGTGTGTGTGCAAATATATTATTACCCGAAAAGCTGGCGAGCGATGGCAAGAGCAGTCGTCGTCTTACCCGTACCAGGAGGACCATAAAACAGCATGTGAGGACACTGCAAAATTTAAAAACAAAATATAACGGAAATTTTATCAAATCGAAAGCTAGGGTTTACAAGAGTAAAGAAAAGATTCCTAGGGAGGGAAAGGGAGAGAGAAATGAGAAACAGAACGGAAAAGGAAAGTGATGTACTGACATTGGCGGTTTCAAGAGTGTTGGTGAGGACGCGAACAACCTCCTCCTGGTGAGCGACATCTTTCACTTGCTTAGGACGACTGGTGCGGTTCAGTACAACAACACAACATAGAATTTAACAATCAAATTATGCAGAGAAAATAAAGCTGGAGGCATAAATTAGGGCAGAAACGGAATTGGTGTAGGAGAAGCGAGGTGATGAAGTTCGTACTATTTCTCAACCCATGGTTGTGAACTCTGCAAAATTGGCGCCATTTTCTTCTCCCCTTGTCTCTGTCTGCAAGTGTGAAGTTAGTGTTTTTCCCGCTTTTTATAATAGGATGGGTCTTGGTGGGGGGAGGGGGGGGGACTACATTTTTGTGCTAGCTTATAAAGAGTATGCTTGGATTGCCTGTTTTTCATGTGTATTTATATTTTTTTTTAATAATATATATAAATATGTATGATTTACATATATATTTTATTTATATTTGATTTTTTGATAAAAATTGTCAATTTTTTTTATCTATATATATTTCTTGATAAATAATTTGTTAGAAAAAAGTTTAAAAAAAATGTCTGTATTTGTCAAAAAAAGCTAAACAAACAAACCTAAAGACTGGCTTGCTTATCTTTTTCTATCCATTTATCCTATCTTTATTTTAAATTCCAAATACATGGGATGAAGAGTGGGGCACTATGTTGTATCATTAGATTATAAAATTATTTTTTTTATATTACTATAAATTATTACTGCAATTTGTCGTAGGGATACTTGAGAATCGGGCCTATTAAGCACAATCAATGAAATGAAACTAGATCAAGAGCATCAAATGTTATCTAATGTAATCTCTCCAATAATCATATTATTATGTTTGAAACGACAATAAAATGCAAGAAGGGAGGTATAGTAGTGAATGTTACCAAAATGGTAGAGTATTTATCAAGTGCTTAAAACTTGTTATTCAAAATGGTAGAATGTTGGATAAGCTTCTTTTTTTTATCGCGGATTGATATCTTGAGTATCTTTTTGAATTATATCTTTAAATGAATTTGAAAATGAATGAAGTTGTATACATGAATAAGATCATAATAAATTGATACTCGTTGCTTGATATTTATCCTCAAAATCCGCCTAACATATATCTTGAAATACTTGATATTTATCTTTCACTTATCATGTAGAAGATCATCCAGGCCTCGATTGTATCCCGTAGAAGATCATCCAGTGGTTGAGGGTCACGTCAAAAGCTCAACGTGTTAAATGATTCGGGCTCGACAACCTCAAAACCAACACTCGACAAGAAACATAAACTTCATCACGTCGTCTAAGCATCGATCTCATAAACTGCTTTGTTCGTCCAAGGCTCGACTATCATAAAGTGCTTTGTTCGTGTAGACGCCCCATTTTTGCCCTTGAAAAAATAATAAAAAAAAAAGATGTAAAGAAAATGGTAAGTAGAATATGGGTGATAAATGTATATATATATATAATAAAGAAAATAATAAATAAATTATATAAAAAAGAAGGAAAAAATAAAAAAGAAAGGAAATAAAAAAAAAGAATTTTAAATTTGAAATTTAAAAAAATTACATTTTTTGCTCGATCCTGATCACTCAAATATTATTTGAGTTACCAACGTGATCAAGGCACAGGCCAACAGTCTATTGGATAAGCACATACACACACACACATGAGACCGGAGTTCTATTCATGCTGGGAGAGGAAATTTTTTTCCAGTTTGGCACATGAGGGACACGCACTTCATCTTCTTCCCCATAACGACCTGTTTTTCCCATTCGATCAGCTCATTTCAAGCTCGATTTTGATCCTTTTCTGCTCTAATTTGTGTTAAATTGATTGAGGGATCTTGAAAAACACATGGAATGTTATAGATTCAGATTTTAAAAAAACTAGCTCGAAAACTTGTGTTTGGGTGTTCGATTTTGCATCCAAAGTTCATGAAAAACTCCTTTATTTCGCGCAAAGCAAATTTTCACCTACCATTGAGCTTCTAAAAGTGTAGATCGGAACACCTTATCCTCATTATAGAAGCTCATTTCGCTTGAGGATCACCAAACACAATCTGGAAGCTCGTATTCGCTCGCTTCACCAACCTCATCTCAAATAAGCCATCGCCAAATTTGAATCCTAAACACTATAAAAAGGAGCTGAAATCATTATCCGGGGCATCCACATCCATAAATAAGCATTCAAAAACAAAGTCAAGTATCCGTTTCATCTAATTCTCTCCAACAAGCTTTGAACCAAATTTTCGAGTTTTAGGGTTTCAATTTCGATTTTTTTTTCGAAATTACTCCCAATCAAAGCCAAATCGAAGTAAACTAAGGTGATAATCGAACTCAAGGGTGGTGAAAGCTTCAGCTAGTAGCTTTCCCTTTTGTTCGAAACATCTCCATCATCTCCGATAGCCTTCGACGTCGACCACCGCAATCTAGAGATTGAAACCCCCCTACAATCGCTTTCGATCCAGATTGCTACCATTAGATTGTTTGGTAACCCCACCTTGACCAATCTGACGCATTCACCACCGCCAATAGCCACTAAACATGCCTAATTTAGCACCGATGACAACTTACCATTGGACTAAGACCTAAGCCCAAGATCTGACTCGAAACCCGACTCAAATCAGACCCAAAGCCGAGATCCTACCTACATGTCCAAAACCAGGTAAGTTCAATATTATTTATTATTATTATTATTATTATTATTATTATTATTATTATTAATATTATACAAAGAAAAGAGAAAAAAGAAAATGAATGAATTTGTCGAAATAGAAAAACCACAAAAAATATAGATGTAGTATAGGCATATTGTGTGTGTGTGTGTGTGTGTGTGTGTGTTTGTGTGTGTGTTGTGTGTGCTAATACATAAATACATAAAAATACATAAAAAAAGTTAAAAAAAAATATTGAAAAGAAAAAGGTCATTTTGACACGTAGAAAATTCTATTTTCCAAAAAAAGAAAAATCAACTTGGTAGTTTATAGGGTTATACCTAACAAAATTTTACAAAAATTGAAAAATTAATAAAATTAAATGGCAAATATTTCAAAAGATAAAAAATACCAACGAATTAAAGTTTTCATAAAAGAACTACGTGTTATTTGATCTCGATTAGTAATACGAACGCCTTCGGGGTGGCATAAGAGATGAAAAAAAACCCTTTTTATACATTTTTGTAAATACTGAATTGATTCATTGTTTATTGTAAATATTGTTTAGATCTTTAAACTTTAATTATAAATTGTAAATATCATAGTCTCTACATTAATTTTTTTTTTTAGTATTAAAAGGATAAAATTTTAATTGATGAATTTTAAGTGGTAAACATATGGTCTTAATAGGGTAGTTTCTGAATTCAAAAATCTATGGTTCAACAAAGTCGATTTTAAATCAATTTTTTTTTCAAACTAGTGGCTAAGTTAGAATAAATCAACCCATTGATCCTAACTTATTATTTTTTTCTCGATTTTGATCAGGTAGCGACTCTTACAAATTTTGCCAAAAAAAAAAAAAATCTTTTAATTCCTAGTCGAAGGTTTATATCAAATGGTTTAGGGTTTGGTAGAAATCGAATTAAAAAAACAAACTGGAAATTGAAAAATCCAGGCTCGATAGCTTGGTGACTCCACTGGGGACGCCTATTTTTTTAATGGGCTAGCTACCTAAAAATTCTTAAATTAAATATTATCTATTTAATGCTCAATTTTTGTATATTTGTATAATATTTAATATGCAAATAGTTGTACTAATTTTCTCCTTTAAATGATGCAGATAAAAAGGAAATTTTACAAATAGCCTTAATTATGTCAAATGATATCTTCGGGGCTGAATTTATGAAAAATGTGCACTGGATACGGTCAGAACTAGGCAGTTTTGGGACCCTAAGTATGGAGATAGCTAGTAGGATACGGAAGCTATGGCTTTTCCATCCTCTAGTTCACGAAATGACATCTCACTTCTGTTTAGTATTGATCTGTGATTCATTAGATCTGGGAACTTTTAGAATCACCCAATTGCATTCATGAACACGAGTTGGCAATTAAATAATAAGGGGGGCATACCTTGAGGAGTTACAGTTTCAAATCCTTTTAAAATCCTCCCCTTTAAAATTATTTATCTCATTTTTTTTTTCAAAACAAGATCATAACTTAAATGAAAATTTTCAAAATTGCCCCATTATTAATTAGTTGTCAATTCCTAAATCCGCACTTGTGTGAATTGCATGTATAATATGTAATGTGAATAATTTATTGTACTTTGTAAATATATAATTATCATTAATCTCTTTTTCTTTCCATTTTTTTGTAAACATATAAATTTTCAAAAAAAAAATTAAACTTTCAAATACTTTTTAGATTGTATAGATCATAATATAGTAAATACAAAACTTGCACATAAAAGTTGTTAAATAATGTACAATGGACTTGTAGATATTTGTAGATTGTATATAGTCCATTCATCTATTTCTCTTGTAGATAATTTTGGGTCTTGTTCAATTAGAACCACCTTTGTCATCAGTTTTCTTTTCCTTTGGTCTCAAGTTTGTCATTTTCTGTTTGTAAATATTTCTTAAAAAAAAAGCAAAACTTTTTTTTTTTCAATTTGTGAAATGAATATTAGCCAAAAAAAAAAAAAAAAAAACAAGACAGATTTTTTTTTTATAAAACATCAATATGTGAAATGAAGTTTCAAAAAAAAAAAACACACAAAATAAATCTTTCAAAATAAATTGTTGATTTGTGAAATAAAGCTTAGCTAAAAAAATAAAAAAAGGAAAATAAATAAATAAATAAGCATATAATTTGCTAACAAGGATGGATCATCACTAGACTTGAAATTGTTTTTTCAAGCACTCAGCTAATCCCTTAAGTACATCCATGCAAAGTGGCTAACGACACCAACAACAATGTTAGCTTTAATTCAGCTACTGAGCAGAAAATCCAATCTCTTGAGCAAACAACACTCAAGATAGCTAAACAAATGCAAATGCTTACCCAAAGCATCAAATTATTAAAAATCCTCCAACCCCCATCTAAAGGATATTCCAAAATTCAAAAGAGGGCCAATGGTCAACCCATTGAAGAAAAAGAAGCATACCACGTGCCTTAAACATCTGAGCTTAACCCTAATGAACTAAAAGAGGGATTAGACGCTCAAAGCGAGGAAATGAAAAAATAAAAAAAAGGTTGGTCCCCCATTTGAGAAGGCTGATGGTGTTGAACAAGCTAAGATCACAAGAGTGCATGTGATTCAAGACGGCACTTTCCCTGAAAAATTCAAGATGCCGGATTTTGAGAAATATGACAGCACAGGGTGCCCCCAAATTGCACATCAGGCTCTATGTGAAAGGAAATGAGCCAATATACCTAACATGAGCAACTAATGATTCAGACTTTCTAGGACAGTCTCACTGGACTAGCATTAACTTGATATACCCAATTAAACCTCAATGAGATCGATACTTGGGACAAGTTGGCTAGGGCATTTTACAACCAATACAAGTTTGAAGTCGCTCCATCCATGTGGGATCTTAGCAACATGAAAAAGATGAAGGACTAGACCTTTAGGAATATGCTCAACGATGGAAGACATTAGCAGCTATAGTTGCCATAGCTATTCCATAGAAGGATTTGGTATTCACCTTCATAATACCCTGTAGGCCTTTCTTCTCCCATCTTGTTGAATGTGCCATAGAAAATTCTTTTGAAATAATAGAGGCAAGGGGCAGAATTGAAGACGCCCTTATTTCTAGCCAACTTCAAATTCACAATGAAGCTGATGAAGAATCTACAGTAAGAGAAGTCACAGTTAACCTAGTAGGCAAATGAAACTACAGTAAGTATACATAAACATCAGGGAGAAGATTCACTCAAATCCTTATCCCTCTATCTCAGGTTTACTATAAATTGAGAGAAGACCATTTGCTACACTTAAAGAGCCAGTACCTAGGTATAAGCCTCAAAGATATGACTCTGACACACGATGTGAATACCACATGGGTCGACAAAGGGATTGTTGGAATTAAAAAACAAAATTTAGGACTTGATTGACTTAAAAGCGATCCAATTGCAATTCGTGAGTATTCCAGCATTTGACTTCAACGACATCAACACATGAGATATTTCAGATCAAAGAAGTTATTTACAAGGGAAGGATCAAATTCCAATTATCCAAGGGGAAGGGGCCCATGAGAATTTAGAACAAAGAATTGTAGCAATGGCAGGGAGGATTGAAACCTTATAATGAGTTATGAAATATATGTTAGACGAACTTCAACATTTGGATCTTACTACTAGTCAAGTACCGTCTCATTAGACTCACAAGGAGTCATCGGGTTATAAAACCGAAAACGAGCCAAGACAAAGGATGAAGCCTCTAACTTAAAGGGCATTGGGCCAGAACGGACAAGCTCGTTCAACACCACGAAAGCATTTCACACAATTCAAAATTCTGATGGTCCAACTCTTTAACCAATTGAGAAATCAGAACATGATGACATATGAAATCCCAAAAGAAGGGTACAAACTAAAGAATATATGATCCTAATGCCCCTTGGAAATACCACATGGGTCAAATATGTCATTCCACTGAACGTTGTTGGAGGTTATGGAACAAAGTCCAAGATTTGATTGATGCTGAGCTTATATAACCCGAGCTCCTGGAATTCATTAAGCCAGCTAGCAACAGCAACTCTATCCTAGCTAATCCAAATATTTCATGCAAGTCCTCTTCAAGTATCGAGAGTTTGCTATTACCACCCGATAGAATAGCATATCATGTGCAATAGTTCAACTCATCAACCTATATCAATAGGGGCAGGCATTTTGTAAGCAATCAGTAAAGGCAAAGAAAGAGGATTGACAATGGTACTTATCTTCGTAGTGAAAATGAATAAATAAATCCTCTGTCTTTTTATTGAAAGTATGTCCTTCACTGTCCTTCATAGGATGATTTGAAATACTTGATTATTTAAGGGGCAATTCTAAGTAAAAAGAATGTTTGTTTGCGGATATTCTATTACTTGAAAATTTTAATATGAAAAAAGGCCACCAAGTACCAAACACTAACCCTTAAAACACTCAAGAGTCAAGTGGTGTTAAGGTGAGGCTCATTCCTTCAAAGAGGTCCGTTTTGAACTTGGTACATAGGTCAAAATGATATAAGGCATTCATTTCGATAACCTAAACACACTTACCCCTTGTTAATCCTATTGGGCATTTTTAAAGAAGTGATTTCTAAAAGTTAAACCCTGTCAAAACTACCTTACAATAGGTCACTTATGGGGTAATGGTCATTAATCAGGAAACATAGATTAACTTATTTATACTTGCCACAGTTGCATCATTTCAAAAGCAAAATTTTGTTAATGATAATTTAAATCTTTTGAAATGAAGAGAGAGCCTCAACTTCATACACAAAGCCTACACACAAGCCGAACACGTTGAAGCCAACAAAACAAAAAAAAAGGAGGGAAAAGAAAGGTTGAAAAATTAAAAGGGGTGATGAAAATGAAAGGAAAGGTTGATGAAAAAAGAAAAAAAAGAGAGAAAGAAAGAGAAAAGGAGAAAGAAGAAAATAAAAGAGGAAGATAAAGAAAAGCTAAGTCAAAGTGTTTGAGCCCAAAAATAAGGAAATTGAGCACACTTGAAAACCCAAATACACTCGCTCATCTCCATCACACCCAAGGATTACAACTCTACTTACCACCATTTTATGGAGGCTCTCTTGATCATTAGGAGTAAATTATTCTTAATAAAAGTCATTTTTGAAACCAGAGCAAGCCTATTTTAGTTATCTTGAAAGAGTTCTTGACCTGTACAGCCCGAAGAGGTATGAATATAAAATTTGCTAGATAGCATGTACATGATATCCCTCTTATTGCAAGCCAATGACCAAAGGCCTAGGTCACAACCTAAGAAAAGACCTGGTGGATTAACCTGCACGTATCATTTACAAATCATACTGTAATTTTTTAAATCCAAGCCATGTGTGAAAACAAGCTGAATAGAGTGTGAGGAAGTCCTCTTTGACTAAACACATTAGGTATAAAAGTATCCAATTTAAGATCAAGGAAATGAAGAGAGATAAGAATTCACATGCCCTAAAATCAAAATAAAAAATCCTAAAATTGGAGGTTACTGTTCCTTAAAATAGGAAAAGGCCACCAAAGAATGATCTTCAAAGAAAGAAATAAATGGATAAACAATAAGGGAGAACTGTTGCTTATTTGTATTTTTAAAGTCAATAAGATTCTCTATTTGTTAGCAAATTGTTCCCAAATAAAATGAAAAAAGATGAAAATTTTTATATGAAAAGAATTTCAAGATCTTTAAAAAAAGGAAAACAAAAAGGGTTTCAAGACTCTTTAAAAAAAAAGAGAGAAATTTTCCTTTCAAAACTCTCTTTGAGGAAAAAAAAAGGAAAAATATTTCAGACTCTCTTTTACAAAGAAGAAGAAGAAGAAATTTTTAAGACTTTACAAATGCTCTTTAGAAAGGAAAAAAAAAAACCAAAGTCCATCTAAGTCTTTAAAAAGAAAAGAACGAAATCCATTAGAGTCTTTAAGAAGAAAAAGATCAAATCTATTCGAGTCTATAAGAAAGAAAAAGGAATGAAGTCTATCAGCCTTTAAAAAGAAAAAGACCGAAGTCCATCCGAATGTTTAGAAAAAAAAAACCGAAGTCCATCTGAGTCCCTAAGAAAAAAAAAAACCCAAGTTCACCTAAGTCTTCAAAAAGAAAAGACCAAAGTCCATCCGAGTATTTAGAAAGAAAAAAAGACTAAAGTCCATCCGAGTCTTTAAAAAAAAAAGAACGAAGTCCATCAGAGACTTTAGAAAGAAAAAAGACCGAAGTCCATCCAGGTCTTTAAAAGGAAAAATTAAAGTCCATCAAAGCCTTTAAAAAGAAAAAACCAAGTCCATCTGAGTCTTTAGTAAAAAAAATAAAAAATCGAAGTTCATCCGAGTCTTTAGAAAGAAAAAAGACCGAAGTCCACCCGAAGTCTTTAGAAAGAAAAAGACCGAAGTCCATCTAAATCTTTAGAAAGAAAAAAGACCAAAGTCCATCCGAATCTTTAGAAAGAAGAAAGATCGAAGTCCATTCCAGTCTTTAAAAAGAAAAAGTTTCAAAGTCCATGCGACTCTTTAGAAAGAAGAAGATTGAAGTCCATTCGAGTCTTTAAGAAGGATAAAGACCGAGGCCCAGCACAGTGTAAAGTAGAAACTTAGGAAAAATCGTCCCCCATTTTTCCAGGCAAGTAGGGAAGGTAACCTCTCATGACATAGTAGCTTCACTAAAAGTCATTACCATATCTCCTTAGTTAAAGATCGAGATCGCAAGTCCATCACTACCTCAATTAAGTTTTCCCCAGTGAACCACGAGTTCCAATTTCTGGGTTGGTGCTTTTCAAGGAAAAAATCGAGTATCCTTTTTGTCTTTTTGGCAATGTTTTACCTAAATTTTGTCACAATAAAAAGGCAACTGTAGACACCTTATTTTTTGCACTTGAAATAATAATGTAAAAAATAATAATAACAAGAGGTAAAGAAAATAATAAGTATAATATGGGTAATAAAATTATAAAAAATAAAAAATAAAGAAAAAATATAAAAAGAAGGAAAAAATAAAAATAAAGAAAGGAAATAAAAATAATTCAAAAGAAAAAAGAAAAGAAATTTAAATTTGAAATTAAAAAAATACATTTTTTGCTTGGTCTTGGTCACTCAAATATTATTTGAGTGACCAACATAATTGAGGCACAGACCAACGGTCTATTGGATAAGCGCGCACACACATATACGAGAGACCGGGGTTCGATTCATGTTGGGAGCACAAAAATTTTCTTCAATTTGGCGCATGGTCATGTGTATGGCATGCATGTGAAGCACGCACTTCGTCTTCTTCCTTAAAATGACCTATTTTCCCACTTGATCAGCTCATTTCAAGCTCGATTTTGATCCTTTTTTGCTCCAATTTATGCCAAATTGATTGAGGATCTTGAAAAACACATGGAATACTATAGATTCAGATAAAAAACTAGCTTGAAAACTTGTATTTGGGTGTTCAATGTTAGATCCAAAGTTCGTGAAAAACTCATTTTTGCACAAAGCAAATTTTCAAATTTCGATATTCATCTACTATTAAGCTTCTAGAAGTGCAGATCTGAACTCCTTATCCTCATTCTAGAAGCTCATTTAGCTCGAGGGTCACCAAACACGATCTAGAAGCTCGAATTCGCACACTTCACCAACCCCGATCTCAAACAAGCCATCACCAAATTTGACTCCCAGACACTATAAATAGGAGTCGAAATCATTGTTCGAGGCATCCACATCCATCAATAAGCATTTAAAAAACACAAATCAAGTATCCATTTCATCCAATTCTCTCTAGTAAGCTTCAAATCAAATTTTTTAGTTCTAAGGTTTCAATTTCGACCTTTTTTTCGAAATCACTCCCAATCAAAACCAAATCAGAGTAAACCAAGGCGATAATCAAACTCAAGGGTGGTAAAGCTTCAGCTAGTAGCTTTCCCCTTTGTTCGAAACATCTCTATCATCTTTGATAGCCTCCACAGTCAATCGTTGCAATCTAGAGATTGAAACTACCCCATTATGGCCGCTTTCGATACCACTGGATTGTTTGGTAACCCTTACTTGACCAATCCGACGCATTCGTCGCCACCAATAGCCACTGGAGACGCTTGATTGAGCACCTCCGAATGCCTATTGCTAGACTAAATCCCAAGCCTGAGATCCGACCCAAAACTCAACCCAAATTCGAGATCTTACCTGCACGTCCAAAACCAGGCAAGTTCAATTTTATTATTATTATTATTATTATTATTATATTATTATAAAAAGGAAAAAAAGAGAGAAAAAAGAAAATGAATGAATTTTGTCAAAACAAAAAAAAAACCTCAAAAAAATATATATGAGAGTAGTGTAGGCATATTATATATAATGTATGTATGTATGTATGTATGTATTGTGTTGTGTGTATGTTAATACACATAAATACATAAAAATATAAAATATATTAAAAAGAAAAAAAATGTCTTTTTGACATGTAGAAAATCCTATTTTCTAAAAGAGAAAAATCAACTTGGTAGTCTATAGGGCTATATCCACCAAAATTTTACAAATATAGAAAATTTAATAAAATTAAATTGAAAATATTTCAAAAGATAAAAAACACCAACAAATTAAATTTTTCATAAAAAACTACGTGTTGTCTGATCCCTATTAGCAGGTACGTAAGCAACTCCAAGGCGACATAAAAAAAGAAAAAAACCTTTTTTTTATATATTTTTGTAAATACTTATTTGATTCATTGTTTATTGTAAATGTTGTTTAGATTTGTAAATTTTTAATGATAAATTGTAAATATCATTGTTGGTACATTAGTAATTTTTTTTAGCATTAAAAGGATAAAATTTTAATTTATAAATTTTAAGTGGTAACCATATGGTTTTAATAGGGTAGCCCTCAAATCCAAAAATCTATAGTTCAACAAAGTTGATTTTAAATCAATTTTTTCACAGACTAGTGGCTAGGTTAGGATCAACCAACCTATTAATCTTAACTTACAAGTTTTTTTCGATTTTGATGGAGTGGCGACTCCTACAAATTAAAAAAAAATTCTTTTAATTCCTAATCGAAGGTTTGTATCAAATAAGTTAGGATTTGGTACAAAACGAATTAAAAGAAATCAAACCAGAAATTGAAAAATTCAGGCTCGATGGTTCATCTAAACCTCAACTATCATAGACTGCTTTGTTCGTCCAGGCCTTGACTGTCATAAAGTTCATTACGTCGTACAAGCCTCGACTGACTTCATCTTCGTCATCCAAGCCTCGACAGACTTCATGTGCCTTGTTGATGTCGATATCTAGGACATATAACAATTGTATAATACTGATATAACATTTGCAACATCAATTAATCAAAATTGTTGAACACGACATTACACATTCTTCATAAAAAAATGTTAATCTTGACTTAATCCCCGTGAATTGTAATCCATCTTAGTATAACACATTACCTAAATGTATTTATCTTTTGGAGCTGGGTTTTGAAAATCTATTAACCATTAGATGAAGAGAGATGATCATTTTGTACTTGAAGTCATAACGAACATGTTTACCTTCTGAAGTACTAATCATTGAACGTTCTGTATAAGCTTCTGGATAACCTGATACCACTCATCATTGTTTTTTTTTTTTCATTTAAAATATGCACACTTAATAAATTAATTAGTTGTCTTTTACTCATTTTATTATCGTCAAAACTTTCTCTTATAAGATAACATTATAGCATATGTTGCGTGTAAATTGAATAAGTATGCACACAATCCTAGTCACGACCATTAAATTACAGTAGTTAGACTGACAAAATATCTTAGAGGTACCATGAGCTATGGTATTCTATATAGTGGATTTCCTTCTATATTAGAAGGATACAGTAATGCCAATTGAATCTTTGATTCAGATGAGACAAAATTCACTAGTGGTTTTATATTCACCCATAGAGGTGGTGTAATTTCATAAATTAGCCAAACGAACTATCATAGCTGAGTCTACTATGAAGTTAGAGTTTATTACTTTGAAATTGGTTGGTAATGAGATTGGTTGGTTAAAAAACTTATTGGCAAATATTCCATTAGTTTTAAAACCTACACCATCTATATCAATGCATTGTGCTTGTCAAGCGGCAATATCTATTGCCAACAATAAGACCTTTAATGGAAATAATAGACATATTCGATTAAGACATGATGTAATGAAGCAGCTGCTGAAAGATGAAATTATCTTAATGAATTATGTTAAGTTAGAAGTTAGAAGTGAATTTGACTTATCCTCTGACTAAATCTTTAGGGAGAAAATATCAAAAGATATGAGACTCAAGCCATGTCGAGGTATCAATAATGATGATAACCCAACCTGTGTGATTAGAGATCCCATAAAATAGGTTCATAGGGGTAATAACAAATCATTGGTTGATTTGTGTAGTACTATTAAATGTTATCCCTCCTATAGTGTGTGTAATGCTAAACTACAAAGAAAGTGAGGTTTAGTAAATTCCTTAATCAAATTCCATATCATTTAAAGATGGTATATTTTGCAATACACACTTGATGTAATGACCTATATAAGTGTGGAGTGAGGTTGCTCCTATAAGATTTGTGGCGAAATCTTTAGAGCACTCATGAATAACCAGGCACATACATCGCTTATTAGCGTAAAACCACGATGAATAGCAAAATTTTATGGATGTAAGTAATAAGCATTTTAGCCTACGGTAAAAATTATTGGTTCATAGAAGCATTAAGCTTCACCATTTATTTTATAAGTTATATCTCATTTTTCTAAGTTTGGTCCAAAGTCTTAAAGACACTATATGCAAGGCCTGATACTCATATGAGGAAACCCAACAAATTTTATCTGTTTGCTTTTGTCCTTTTGAAATACGTAGGGGATGGTTGTATGTTTTTAGTTGTATTTCAAAAGGAAATTGTCCCACGTTCCTTAGAGCATGTTCATGGTACTTAATTATTATCTTCCTACTTCATATGGGCTTGTAAATAGTTGGTGAAAAGGTATAAACTCGGTGCACAAAGCTTAGTTAGAGCTAGTATAAATTCTTGGATTTGCACCCCCATGCGCGTGTAGTAATAGTCTCAACCTGATTTAAGAAAATGTGTTATTTTTGTATTCTTATCATTATTTTTAACAAATTTAGGCATTATTTTTCTTAATTTATCTGGATGATATTTGAAACAAGCATATTTGACCAATTCAAATATCAATTATGACGACATCAAATTTTAAGCTTCACTCCTCGTATATTTCGTCCATTTTCAAATTATCTTATCTATTCGTTGTAGATATTTTACCTACCTGTTGCACATATCTCTCTATATAATATTATCCATATTGATTACCATAAAAATAATGTCTTACTTTTCTTTTTTCCAGAGTTCAAAATTACTAGGTGTTTTTCCTATTTTATTTATCCGTCGTTCCTACTGCCTAGTAAATATGTAATGGTTGTACTAAGGGCTGTTGGTGGAGGCTTATATGTATGTAAAAAGGGTGAAGCCTCGCCCATGTGGGATATCCTTCATGCTGTGAGTACTGGGGGGAGAATGCCTTAAAAAGTAGAGGCGGCCAAGCCCTGGGAAAGCATAACGCTGAGGACCCCATCTGTAATGGTTGTACTAAGGGCTGTTGGTGGAGGCTTATATGTATGTAAAAAGGGTGGAGCTGGTAGCACATGGGATCCTCAGCGTTACTGCTTTCCCAGGGCTTGGCCGCCTCTACTTTTTAAGGCATTCTCCCCCAGTACTCACAGCGTGAAGGATATCCCACATGGGCGAGGCTTCACCCTTTTTACACACATATAAGCCTCCACCAACAGCCCTTAGTACAACCATTACAGACATACTAAGGGCTGTTGGTGGAGGCTTATATGTATGTAAAAAGGGTGAAGCCTCGCCCATGTGGGATATCCTTCACGCTGTGAGTACTGGGGGGAGAATGCCTTAAAAAGTAGAGCGGCCAAGCCCTGGGAAAGCAGTAACGCTGAGGACCCCATGTGCTACCAGCTCCACCCTTTTTACATACATATAAGCCTCCACCAACAGCCCTTAGTACAACCATTACAAAATACTAGAAGGCTGTTGAATCGTGTGTATACACCCTTCTTCTTTGGTCTATTTTCTCAAATGGGAGAATTATCCTTAATGACAGTATCCAACATGCCTCAAGTAATTTTAGACGTCACTTTTCAACAACAATATACACATATATACATATAGTATGTGTTGGTAGTCCATTCTTGACCATGGCTTGTCCAAGCGAAGACTTTTGTTTCACTAAGTTGGGCTGACGAACTTAGCCCCTAACCCTCAATCACTAACTATGTTCTAACCTTAATACTGACTTGACTACAATGCTCTATCACCCCTTATACACTCATCACTCAGTGCCAGTGGCTTAGTAGGAATCACTCCGCATATCATGGGTTCATGACTCTGTAAAGATTACATCAATAAATATATATAACTTAAAAGAGTATACATACACTATAAATTATGCATAACATATATTATATAGATTTCACAATCTATATATGTATATCGCATAACATGTATAATATATATGTTTATGTACATAACATATTATTACATATATTAAGTCTACAAGTTATAAATATGTCTCTTTCTCACACCACACACATAAGTATATAATTCATTTGTTACATATTGAACATGTTATATGTATATATGTCTTTGCAATATAATAATAGGTCTATCTCGGATAATACCTATTTGAGTACATTAACTTTCTAAGATAATGTAAAATATTTTATTTTCGATGGAATTTATGTATTTTTATGTCTTACTGATAAAAAAAAAACAATCGACACGGGATACAAGATATGGTATAAGTAATTCGAATCACTGATTTAGGATTTCATACCCAATTAATAAATTGGGTGGATTGCATGTTAAGGTTTTTTAAACACGGATACAAGACACAACACAAGAACACGAATTACCAACGCTATTTAAAAGCTCGACCAAAACCAAATAAGCTAAAGAAAACCTTTACTTATTTTTATTTTATGTTATTTTTATTTATTATTATATTTTTAATGTTAGACAAACAAGTAAGGCAAAGATTGCCCCATAAACTTATGGAATAAAAAACAAAAATAAATTCTCTAAATATTTAAATTTCAATGGCTCGATACCAACCAAGATCAATTACCATTTAATTATTAGAGAAACAATCAATCAAAGTCCATTTGAAATTTATAGAAAAAAATAAATAAACAAATAATAACAAAATAAAAAATGGGAGGCTAATTCGATCATGCTCACCCTACGCATGCACCGCTTAACAAGTTTCGAACATCGATCAAAAGTCAAACCATACCATCACAAGACCAACTCGCATACATCATAAGAAATATACACATTCAAATTACATTAAAACGAGAAATATTAGTGCATACAAAACATGTCGGATAACAAGCGTACATTAGAACTAGAGAATATTAGATTGCAACCATGCTTTTCATGCAGCACTACAGAGTGGCTTAACTCTAGAATAGGCCGATGTTGCATTAAGCCGATATGCACTTGGCATGTCATTGAGCCAATGGCAATCCTCAAATGAACAAGGAGAATCATAATCGGGCCATTCCACATCAGAGGGCTTCATATAAGTGGGCCCCCATGCAGGAGTCCCATCTTCAAACGAATTATGAGTCAGCCTCTTCAAATCAGAACCGTCCAATCTGATCGTGAATATCTCACCGTACGGCTGGTAATGATGCGGGTTCGAGATCGGTTCTGCCGATACACCCGCATAGTCCGAAGTGAAAACTATCCTCTTCCCATCCGGACTGAAATTCGGATGGTTAGCCCGTCCGCCCGACCCGCTTTGGATCAATTTCCTCAGCCCCGTTCCATTCGGGTGGATCAGATACAACTCAAAGCTCCCACTCCCCGGGTCATCCCGGTCCGATGCGAACGCAATCCACTCCCCATCGGGCGACCACGAGCACATCGTATCGGTCCATGGGCCCTCCGTGAGCCGCTTAAGCCCACCGGCCTCTCCCTCCACGGCGTCCATTATGTATAAATTCTTGTGACCCGTTCGGCCCGATCGGAACACGATCCATTTACCATCGGGCGATGGGGCGGGGAATGCGTTGTTTTTCCCATTGGTTGTGAGCCTTTTGACACCGTCGGATTGGTCAACACCATCAACGTTAATGGCAACGATATCAACCGCGGTACTCTCGGTAGCGAAAGTGGGACCGGTACTAGTGTAAACCACCCCTTTCCGAACCGGATTCCACGAGGTGGAAAATGCCATTCCTGTAAGAACCTTCTTCCGGTTCGAACCGTCCGGGTTCACAACGTAAACACCCGGGAAATCAACGTACGCGATGCGGTCACCAGCGGGTGAGAAAGAAGGAAAGGACCCGTCGATTCTGAAAATAGAAATCCCTCCTATTGGGCTTTGTAGATTCTCAAGAAACAGGTGGGGGCTTTTAGCGCTTGTCTCTCTGTTGTCCTGTCCGCGACATCTGTGGTAACCGACTCGAGCTGAGTCGGGCGAGATGAATGGGTTGAGGTGGTGAGTTCGTGGCGAAACGGACCGAGTCAATTCTCTAAACTCGTTTCTAACGAGGTCGAAGATCTCTATGTGGCGAAAATCCGAATCGGGCCTTCTCGTTACAACGGCGATGAACTTATGGTTCCCCTGAGAAGTCGCCGGTGTGAACGCGTGAAGACCCGGTGGTGTGACTCGCCGAGTCAGAACTCGATGAATCAAAGGCGGTCCATTTCTCGGTAGGATCGCTTTGTACACGCTCCACCATCCGTCATCGTCCCGTCTGTGGAAGAATAGAGTGAAATCATCCACCCAACACGGCCATCCACCGTGTTCAACCACCTTGACTCGGTGAGTCCCGTCTCGAGTCAAGAAAACATAGATATCCGTAGTGAGTTCCTCCAGATCGCCGTTCCAGCCACGCTCTCCGTAAGATGCGACGGCCGTCCAAACGCCAGAAGGAGACACGGATGGGCTGAAATCGGCTATTTTAGGAGGAGTGAGGCGGTGGGTCATGCCGGTTGCCAAGTGGGTGGAGTAGACAGCAGCCCAGCTCGCTCTCGGCACACCGGGGTCTTCGTGCGTCGAAACATAAATCAATCTCTGACCGCTCAAACTGGGTCTATCTTGCATGGAAATTCCAGTTTCAGTCCCCAGTAAAGGAACCTGCAGTCTCGATGAAATCTCAAAACCGGACCCTTTCCTAGTCTTACTACGATAGTATATGGCATCATAGTAAATGCTGGATGTTCCGTTCCTCTCGGTGACGTAAACAACTTCGAGAGATGGGGAGCGAGGGGATTGGATTAAGGTTTTGTTGGAGAGGAGAGAGAGAGTCGATGATGGCGATGGGAAGTGGCCGTTGAAGTTGACGGACTTCCATCGGTTAGTTGGAGTTCGGTACTGGGTTTTGGAGGAGTGGCTCCTTCTTCTATCGGGAGGGTGTATATGTCAAAAGCATAGTCCAGGAGGCCGAGAGTGGTAAAGATTATGCTGCTTTCTCCGGTGATGTCGGAACCACCAACGTTGTCCGCCACTGATACACGGAGGAGAAGCAGCAGCAGCAGTGGTGAGACGAGAGTGAAGAAGTAGCGCAGTATATTGTTTGTGGGTTTCATGTCCACGGGTATCGGTATGGTGTCTCAGCACAAGATCATAGGAAAATTGAGAAATTATGTTCCGGCACGTTCGTTTACCTTGTCTTGTGTGCTTATTATTACTACTATTAATTACTACGTGTCACTTTCTTCCCCCTCACAGCCTCACCCTCACAAAATTGAAGGATATAGTATTATTTCAAACAGACCTTAAAGCTAATGACCAATAGTAATATTATTAATAGTGAAAAAAAATATAAATTAAAAAAAAAAGGATTTCCTAATCGTAGCTTTGATCACATAAATTTTTATGATATCATTTTTCTGCAATTTTTTACGTTATTTTAATTTTTTTTCCTTCTTATACCTAACCTCTTCTATATTGGTCGTTGATAAGAAAAAATTTTAAATATTAAACCATTTTTGTAATTTAAACTTTCAAAACACATAGACACACCATGTCAACTATTCATTATCGACAGATTTGTGTAAGTTAAATATTATATCATACGTCCTAAAAATGTTATATATCTATATTATTTAATGAAATAAAAGTTTTAATTAAAAATTAAATCTTACAGAATTATTCCCTTACTTCTTAAAAGTAAGCAGATATCTACAAAGTAATTATACAAAATTATTGTTTAAATTTCTTAAGTTTCTATACAATTTCATAATTTAAAATTTAAAAAAAAATTTTTTTTCTTCACTCAAGATAACGAAACTAGATGTGTATATTCTATCGTATGATCACTTTATATATTCAGACACTTTGTATCACGCTACCACTAAAATCTTTTAATCAGAACTTGAATAATCTTCTAATCACAGCTTAATGATGATGTTGACGTGTAATTTACGGACGGTTATTTAAGATAAGATGGAATATGGATGGACATGTGGCTTGGAATTATAGATATTAAATATTAAGCAAGTGGTGGTGTAAGTGATGACTGTTGTGATTTTACAGCACGACATGGGTGTTAAAGGAACGGCAGCGGACGCTTGTTTATTCCGTAAAAGGACGAGGTGGATGAAAATCCAGGACCTGGCTCGATTTGGCTTTTCCCATCCCTAGTTTTGGGAGCATATGTTTTGTTCTGTTCTCACTTAAAGTTCTAGTGCTCGTGCCATTTATTTGTGACAGATTGTGGGTTGTGGATATTGTATTGCCCTTATTAATTGTGTACACAATAATTTTGGGACTTTTCTTGTGCTTCACTATATTTTAAAAACTCGGATATTTACTTCGCATTAATTCGTAGTATATTAGACTGCTTTGCCCACTTCCACATGTTACAATTTTAGAGAATACTGCATCTATAATATATTTTCCAAAAAAAAAAATATTCCACAAAACTAAACTATAGAAAAAAAATCACATGAATAGTATTATTGTATCGCAACTTGAAGGTATGATATATATTTTAAATTATATGTATATCACATCTTGAACGATACATTTTGACCTATATCGTACCTCCAACAAATGATGCACATGATTATACATATCATTATTGGACATACGATACAGTCACAAATCGGCATTATACAACCAATGTGTCATACAAAGCTTCTAAAAGTTTTTTTTACATCTAGATTGCTATACTCCACAAAAAGATACAAGTAGAAATATTTATCTCTCTACTTCAAAATACGACACTGCAAACTAATTTTTTTTTTTTTTACAATTTGTATTTATGTACTTTTTTTAAAAAACAACCTTAGACATGTGATTTTAGGATAAGTTAAATATTAAAAGCGATTCAATTTTGAAATTGTTCTCTTTCTGTACTAAAACGCATGTTTTTCGTGGATAGCAGTTTAGTAGTTATTTTGTTATTGTGTGTCCCTCTTTAACTATATTTTTTTCATTCCATCGTTACTTTATCATCATCCTACTTCCATTACTTCCATCATCACTATAATACAACCGATAATATTAATTTCCCACCATTTGCATCACACCTTTACGGTCATAGTGGTGATATATAATGGCTGTGTAAGTGTCCGGTGTAGCATCACATATGTGTTAATTAGGTGGCAATTGTAGAAACTAGAGCACTGATCATAGTGGCGGTAATATTGGTAGAGATAACGATGGCAATACGGTACAATAACTATGGTAGTATAGAGGATTTTTAAAATGATAAAAATGGTGTTAAAAGATATGTAAAATTAATAGTGTACATGGAGACAGTGGCATGTAAGCAACGATACTAACATCCAATTAGTATTGTACTTGCAAGATGATAACGGTAATAATGACAGTGAACAAAGGTAGTAGTAAGTAGTAAGATCAATGACAGTAAACATAGAGGGAGTAGTAAGATCCATGTGATGATGGTGAGTGTAGTGATGGCAGTGATGGTGCTTAATTCATGTTGTCACCAATATAGGGATTTTCTCATTCTTCTGTGTTCAACCCATCAAATCTTTTAAAAATGTAATTTTTTATTGATTGGTGGTGCTTAACTTATGTCATGCCCCCAATATAAGGATTCTAATTCTTCCATGTTCCATCCATCAAATTTTTTAAAATGTAAATTTTATATGTTTCTCCATTTCCTCGTTATTTACCAACGAACAGAACAACTGTCAAATAGACATCATTGGTATCTCACCAGACCTCAGCAACATATTCCCCATTTAATTCATCGGAGCTGAGCTGATATCAGATGCGAGCTTGATTTCAAGAAGACGACTTTGTGTTGTTTTAACACTCAATACGTCAATTGGATTGAAAATGTAATGGTGGAAATAACTAATTGTATCTAAAAGTAAGTAACCTACACGAAGCATAAATCAGATATGATATGTGTAATCAAAACAACAATTTACACGTTCTATATAAAAAATAGTAACTAATTGTATATAAAAGTAACATCTAAAAAGCACAAAACAGATATGACATGTGTAATCAAAAGAACAAGATATATGTTCTATATAAGAACCTATATATCATGTGAATGGTTTGCATGATCACAAAAAGGTAAAAAATGGCATATTGTAACACAAAGTACCCACGCATACAGAAGAGCCACTCTTCTTTCATTTTGCTATCAGAAAATTCAATAAAGTTTCTATATTATCAGAATATCAAATAGCATCCACGAATTTCGTCCAATTATACATGGCAATACATGTAAGAACACGCAGAGGATAGATAAAAATAAAATATTCATAATACATAACAGCACATGAATGAAAGGAGTTGCCAGAGAGGAAAACCATTTTGAAATAGAAGAAAATTTGATCTAGAAATTAAAGCAGAGGGACTTCTCAAAGGCCATAGCTGTCACTAGTTTCAATAACTAAAGAAGCTACTCTAGGAAGTACAGATTTTGTAGAAGAAACAGTTCCAATGGTCACACAGTCAACTCCAGAATAGCCTGTGCAAATTTCTTATAAAATGCACACTATAAGTATAATGAAAATTCAAGTTCATTTACTTCCAGCATTGAACGCTCCTTTGACCCTACTATTCTGCCATCCTCCAATAATAGTTAACTAGCCGTGTTAAAGAGAAGATGCCAGTTCCAATATCATTGTACTAATTATCTTTGGTACTTAAGCATTAGTTTAAAATATAACAAATAAAGGCATACAACACTACAGCAGTCAAAAATATTGTTATAACTTTTATGATCATTTCAACCTTATTTCATTAGTCTTTTGAGAACCGATGGAGCTTTGGTTCTTGTCTGTATTGTTAGCTTGTCTTATCTTTCACCTTAAATCAACTAAAATAAATTTGTTCGAAATAGTAAAAGATGTTGCAAAGGTGAATCGACTGAATCATCTAAAAATTTGATTCTTCTTCATTGTAAGGCCACCAAGAAACTAAACTTTCATAGGTACCAGATTACTTCATTATTTCATTTACCATCAGGCTACACACCTATGTCCTCTATGGAAAATGAATACACAGACATGAAATTTTTTCCTCGTATACTTGAATATAATGCTCTAACATAAGTATGCAGGAAATCAATTAGAGACACGCAGATCGAATAATTGATACACAGATAAAGTAATTATGTACCAGAGCCTCAAATGTACCCTCCAGGTAGTTTAACAAACCAAATCTACAAAATTCACTAGAGGCAGGCAAGGGCAATAGACTTCAAAACTCTGTTGGAGGTTTCAACCGTATCAACCTTTTGATTCTATCTTTGTCTGTGTTTTCCAGATAACCCTTCAAGATAAAACATTAAGAAAAAGGTGAAATTAGATTACATATAGTAATTCCAACTAGCACCATGTTCAATAAAGCGGGCAATCAAACTTATTATCAGCTAATCTGTTCTTCCATTATGACAAATGCTCCATTCTTTACTTACCTTCCAGACGATTTCATCCAGGCATAAGCATATTTTTCCATACTTATCCAGGAAGAGGCGCTCTGATGGAGGTTTCCCGCATATATCCTTCACCGTTGAAGTTATCACAAAGATCACTTCAGACACTATAAGAAGTCACATGAAGAAGATATGAGAGAATAATAATCATAAGATAACTTAATACTCAAGTCTTCAAGGATTTTCAGGCAGTAAAATGAGATCATTCTTAAGCCTCTTAATACAGGTTCCCCCATTCTGTTCGTATCCAGACAATATAAGCATTCTTGCGTACTTGCTTTAGGGAAAACACTTCTAGCAGAAAGCAGTGATGAAAGGCAATGGTAGCGACCACATTCATTGCCAGTGATTTACCACAGAATTCATCAATAGACAATGGGGAAAAAGCCTTCATCTTTTTAATGACAGATTATATTCCATGGGAATCTTTTGTGATGGTCGATCACCGCCACATAGTATATAACTAAGTTTTTGAATGATTCCCTACATTAGTCAAGGAGAGTAATAAATCCAACAGTGCAAGCATCTTTTATGATTAGATTTCAAAGTGATCATCATTAAAACAGGCAAATTAGTTGTTTAAATGTCAATAAGTTAGCCAGAGAGCTGAATGAACAGGTATAAAACCAAAAAGTCCAATCCAGAAAGCAAATAGGGCAATAAGTTTTCTCTAATTTCTATGGTTTGCAAGGGTTATCAACTCCACGAAAAGCTTCCAATGCAGTAAAAGAGAACTGAAGAATCCTTACAGGCTAGCTCATCATATTCATCCTTGCCCACAACAAAAATGCTGACGTCTCCAAAAACCGTATAAACGATATAAACTGATCTGAAAAAAGAAAACAAGGAGAAGATCAATTAAATATATTACACAAGGCATGTCAGAGTCTAAGAGGAACCTCAACTCATCCCAGAAATTTTGACATTTGAAATCTTATTCTTTTCTAAAACTATGCACATCGACCTTGTTACATGTGTAGCCATGCCAAACAAGATGACGTCCTCCAGTTCTGTTGCCTCCAACATTGGATGGAGGTAAGATAGTTGTGATAACATTGAACAAAGAGCTCCCAGTGACAAGCTCATGTTAAAAAGTGTAACTCATTTTATTAAATCTTTCTGCTCCCATTTCAGTTAGTGGTACTATAGGAAGCAAAAGATCATCCAAGTTAACATTAGCAACATCAAACCAACATAGTCAAAGAACATTCATCTGGTAGCGTTTCATATCAACAAGGTACTATAATGTAAAAATAAGAAAAAAGAAGTATTATGTCGTGAAACCACACATGGAATTGCCTTAACTAAAACCACAAGCATAAATGAAACCAAAATTGGCTAGACTGATGATTACTCACGTCAGTCAAACTTTTGTGCTTGCTAGGTACTGCTAGATATTAGATGAAGATGATAAAGTGTTAGCATAGCTAATATTAGTATCAGTATGGCTTATTAAGAGTCCAATAGTGCAATGTAATGAAGCCATGTGGCACACAAATAAGAAACTAGTAAATAGGGGGAGCAGTAGACAGTAGTGGGAGAATCAAATAGTCATTTTATTATTTTCTTTAGTGGTGTTTGTAAAGAACTTTAAACTCAACGTTTGGGAGCAATTTTCTCTGCGTTTATGCATTTTAGCCCTAATTCTATCAAATTAAGGTTTGGAATCATGCTATCTTACATAATATCAATATTTCAATTCTCAGGTATCCATCAATTGGTCCAACTTACCACATCAGAAGGCGAGGGAGAAAAAAAAAAGAAGAAAGATAGAAAAAATATATGTGTGTGTTATTGCAGCTTAATTGCTCTGAAAGAAAAGCAAAGATCTGCCCAGAAAAAAGAAAGAAAAGAAAAGACGTAAAAAGAGAGAGACAGACACAAGCATGATTCGGAGAAAAGAGAGAGCATTACCCAAAAGGGGAACACTATCTGAGAAGTATCCAAGTCCTAAAAAGAGAATCCACACCAGTCTCCCCCAACTGACATTAACATAGATTGATCCCACTGACGCACAACCACCCCAAGTCTTCTTCTCTTTCTCTTCTTATTTTTCTTGCTAAACCCACCACTAGACTCAACAAGCCTCCTCCCACCAATAAATCCATCATCGGGCCCAGCAAAACCACCACCTAAACACAGACTAACCTATTTCTCATCAACACACCCACCACTCCATCTCAGTCATGCAAAACAGACCCACCCAAACACAGTTGCGCAAGCCAAATCTGACCAAACATTCATGCACATACCCATGACCCAAATTTCCGCAGAACCCACTACCACCACAAACATAGACCACAAAACTAACCACCATTACCACAAATACAAACCCCTGTAACCCATCAGAACCACTAAACCTTAGACACAGTAAACCCTAAACACAAACATGTAACCCAAACCCAAATTTACACCACAAGCTCAACTGAAGTATATAGTATTAGAACCCGCGCATTGATTCAAACCAAAAATAGGATAGAAATTGCTGAATTCAATGGACAAATGAGAATGTAGCTGATGAATTCCAAAGAAAAGAGAAAGATTCAACATCAACAAAGGATAGCTTCACTTGATCAATTAGAACGACTTATGGTGAAATGCATTCATATTTCAGAATAGGAACTTAACATAAAAAAGAAAGAGGTCCTCGGAGGCTCACATTATGAGTGGTATAACCTATCAAAAACAGAGTGTTCGACTGAAAATGAGATTGCCATTTCAATAGCAAAGAAAATTTTTACTGAAAATGTGATAGAAAATAACGCTTAAGAAATAATTAAATCAGAACATGGCATTAGGGTAGTCATTGGCCTTGGCAAAGAGTTGCTCGTGGACAAAGTTTTCTTTAAAATCGATCGTTATATGAAGAAGGGGCTAGCTATGGGTGCTATGAATGTTGAGGCTGCTGACACCAAGGTTGTGAAGGGAGATGAGTCTTCAAGTACTAATATCCCAAATGCAAGGAGTGTTTTTGAAGTAGCTAAAGGAGCAAGCGCCATTCTACGAGCTTTAATTGAGGATACATTTTTGCTGAAGCTGTTTTTGATGGTTTAACTATGCAAACAGCCTATAACAATGTGTGTAGCGGTAGGTTTGGCATACCCATGTATGTGGCATTTATCTAAGTGAATAGCAGGTGATCAAGCAGACAACTAGAGATGTTTCGGCTTCCATGTTGACTTTCAACCCAATGAATCAATTTGGGCGAACAACTATTCTTTATTTGGTGGAAGGAGTTGAAGGGTATACAATGAATAAATTAGGAATTCATTCTTTTGGCTATCCAATTCTCTTTGATCGAGGTGGGCAGGTTTTGATTTTCAATGCATCGGAGTACCAATAGCCCATTCATGGTAAACAATATTTAGCTAAGCCATCACGTGAAAGTTTTCATAACTCACCATGACGACAAGGTGATTTTAAGGAGGTGGCATTGTTAGATTCTATTACATATAGATGATGATAATGTTAGTATAGCTAATTAAGAGTCCAATGAAATGAAGCCATGTGGCACATAAATAAGATACTAGTAGTATAAATAGGAGTAGTAGTAGTGTGAGAGCCTTGTATTCATTTTCTTATTACCTTTAGCAGAGTTTTTAAGGAACTTTAATTGGAGCAATTTGCTCTGTGATTATGTGTTTTAGTTCTAATTGTATCAAATTAAAGTATATAATGGTGCTATATTAAATAATACCAATATTTGACTTCTCAAGTTCTATTAGATACTCATATACATGCACTGATGGCCATCAATGAGAACTGTAGTCTTTTACCATGTATAATTTACTGATAGATTTTTTCTCTAATAATTCAGTCTCTTCAGATTCTAAGAAATGGTTTTACAATGCCTGTGAAATTCAGTTTTCATGTATATTTTATCAGAACATGCAGTTATCCGCCACAATAATTGCAAGAAACATAACGATACAATAAAGAACAATGCCATCAGGAGAAAAGGGGGGGCACAACAGTGACACATACTTGTGGGAAGCTATGAGAAGCTCTTCATTTTTAGCACCTTTAAGATTTTCTGCACCTAACTTCACTAAAAACGATCGCCAATGTAGACGCTCTTCTGCAGGTACTCCATTAAACCTGAAGAAAAAGAATACATGAGACTACCACATGTTACAATCCTTGGTGCATGGTATAGGTACAAAGCGATGCATGCAATAATCTTGTTCTATTATTGCTTTTAGGTTATGGAATTTTACCTATGGTGCTCAGGGCTTTGATCTCATTAACAATGAAAAGAAAACATATGATAATCATTCACTGCTTGTATTATTTCTCAGTGAGAAGCATTTGTATAAGCTTATTCACTCTTTAACTTGCCTAGAACCTAGATAAGAGATGGCGAGAATAAGATCTTCCCCACTTTTCCAATCAGGCTCATAGACACCAAACTCTATTTCCTAATATAATCTCCATCAGCGAAAGCGTTGACAACTCTAAGCTTGAATTTTAGAAGTTTTTGAAACGGCAAGTACATTTGCTGGACTCTCCATTGAAATTTGAAAGGAAAGACAATGGATTCACACGAATAAGTAAAAAGTACATACATGAATGGGTCAACTGATTGATACCATTTACATGTATGTTACATTTTTCAAGTAATAGGCAAAATAAATAATATTTTATGCACCAATCATTCATTCCAACACTAAACAAAAACAACCCATATATCTACTATGGAAAATAAGCAATCAATAAAGAAGTATAAACTACGATTCTTGGCAGCCACAACAATGATTGAATCTGATCATCATATATTCAACGTAAAACATAATGCTGTTGCAATCTAATTCAAGGGACAATATGACATCAAAGAACGAAAGGATATGCACTGGCCTCAAACTAGCAGAAACCCCCAAGTCTTTAAAGTATGTCAATATTCAGAAGATAAATCTCGGTCATTGTTAAAATAGTCAAAGGTTATGAAGCACACAAATACACGGAAACACTGCAAAAGGAGCACTATTTTCACCGCTGATGTATTGGAGTTGGAAAAGACTGGAAATCTAGTGCCTCTATGCTAAGGGCGAACAGCTAAACACAACAGTCTTAACAAATGTGAGTCCAAACCGTTGCATCTTAAAAAAAGGAAAGACGTTAAAAAATCTTGTTCTTTTTGCATCCTCGATCTAAAAAAATAACGGTGAAACTTGAAACACCGTTAAACGAGACAATTACATCCAGTAATCATACATTTGAGGTCCTTCAAATGCTGCATTTAGCAACAACTTGAAATGAATTTCAAGAAAAAAACTGAAGTTCACAAGCACAATTACTAAAACATCAAGTGATGGAAATTCTTCTAAAACATGTTCCAGTGACAAGATAATAACAGGCTAATAGCCTAATACCATCTTTCCTAATACAGCAATTCACAAGTTATTCTGTGAAGAATCACGAAACAGTTATTGTACCAAAATGAAACAATTTACAGACATTCTATTCTTGAAAAAATAAAAGTCCAACAAAATCCGATCTATCAAAACCCTAACTTTAGGTGCAGTTAATCAAGTCTGAGTAGAGATCATGAACTTGCGAATTCAATTCAAGTGGAGATTGAACTAAAAAGAATGGTAGAATTGAAGACACACGAATTGGCGGATGATAGAGAGGATCAGATAAAACACTTCCCCAGGAAATAGTAAAGAGATTGATAAATGGCGCAGTGGTAAGGAGATCTGAGATTTTTTACCTTTCGACGAGAATGTTGCCTTCGGAGTTGGCAAACAGAACCGCCAGAATCATCGTTTCTTCCTAAAAGAAAATCAAGCCGGAGAGATGGTATGACAACGGATGGGCTTGACAAGCTGGGAATTTATATTGAATGTAATAAAAGTCTTATGTTTTGTTTTGTTGAATTGTACCATCTAATCCGGCTGCAGATTCAAAATTAATAATATCAAATTATAAAAAAATATTTATAAAAAATTAAGTAAAAAATCCTGAATAAAATAGTAAGTCTTTCACCGTAAAAGAAATCTACGTAGAATTTTTAGCTTAAGATAAATTGTTCTATATATCATTTATATCATCGGCCAAAAAAAATATATATCATTTATATTCTTGTTTTTTACTGTAAATTATAATGCAATTATTTTTTTTTAAAGAAAAGGTTGTTATATTTAAAAATGAACTATAAGCACTGTAGAAATAGTAGTAGTTATTTTTTTTGGAAAAAAAAAGTATCAATTTAGACCTTTTTTTATCAGTAAGTTGTTTAAAGAATTACTTAACACGTCATATCAACTTTTTAAGTAACTTTTCTTTCAAACAACTTTCCATTTTATCTTTGAGTTACTTAAATCAAGTTTCTTTATAATTTTTAATACTTTTTGCAGGCCTTATGTTATATTTTCATATTTAGAGTAAAAAATATTTTCTCACTATGATAAATAAAATGGAAATAAATTTAAAATAATATTTTTAATTTATTTATAAAAAAAATAGAAGTATCAAAATATAAATTATTTTAATTTGATGACTTCACAATAGCTAAATTATTCTACGGATAATATTTAAGATTAATTATAATTTTAAAAACAATATAAGCAACATACAATTTAAAATTGTACAAAACCAATATTTGGAGGAGAAAAAAAGAATGTAAAACCGACAAACAATTTAAAATAATCAACTATGACAATCAAATGTCAAATAATGAGTCCAAATCGCTCCCACACATGTTTAATCAAATCAGTTTGTAACTGACGATGCTTAACCCTATCAAGAAGTCGACTATCGTTTGGGTTATACGTCGCATGTTTCGCAATATGACTGAGAAATATGAGATGTTGATTCACTATTGTCTCTCAATCCATAATCCAGTACTTGAAAGTAAAAATTATAGTCATCTTGTCCATCTTCGAAAATTATATTATGTAAAATTATATATGCTCTCACAATTTGCCCTAAAACCTCTTGATAACAAAAATGCGAAGGTCCATGAACTATAGCAAAACGAGATTATAGCACTTCAAAAACCCGTTCAACATCTTTCCTACATATTTATTGGTGCTTAGCAAATAAATACTCTTTTGGACTATGTGGATATGAACTAGATTTGACAAAAGTTAACCACTATGGATATATGCCGCCAGTGAGATATTATTCCATGTCATAACTTTTACCATTCACAGTGTAGTCTGCATGGAGCGCGTCCTTTTAGGACATCATCAAGTAGGGGTGATCGCTCTAATATATTAATATAATTGTTTGAACCTGAGATACAAAAAAATACATGCCATATCCAAGTGTCATGTGAAGCGACAACTTCAAGCATGATTATCAAAGACCCATGATCTCTTATAGTATACATGCCCTGCTATGCAATCAGATAATTTTTTCACCCCTAATGCATACAATCAATGCTTCCTAACCAGGAAATCCACATTGCTCAGCCACATTAAGTAAGCGTTCAATATCAACTTGATTTTGTTTGTATAATACTCATCACCAAAACAAACGATAACTCATTGGACGATTTTTTTGACACATGGTACAATTATGCCTTCGACCATTCACAATTAATTGTCTAAAGCACCACCCGCTACTCCATATGCTAACATTTGAATAGCTGTAGTACACTTCTGTTGTGGTGAAGCACTAAGTTTAACATCAACATCCCTCCTTTGTGTAAAATAGGATGAGTAGTGCTTGTACAATGTGAAGGAACACACTTTTTCTCATTTGAAATCTACATCGAAAATGTTTATCGGTGTACACTGGGTTGTCTGAGAAGTGGTCATTATAAAGACCATTGTGGCCTTCTATACGACCTCCATTTATTTACTTTCACTTACGTCTTCTAATAGAGATGGAATTATCGCGTATCTCCGAGATCACTTGATATAAACGAGCAGTTAGCTCATATCACGAACTACTCATTTCTGATAAAATAAATTCATGAATTGCTTTGTTATAACCATTGCTTTACTCATAATCAAAGCTACTTAATGTACTTGAGCTACTAATAGACATTATGTTTTAATAGAATGAAGAATAAAATAGTATACACTTGGAAGTAAAAAAATTGAAGAGTGCATTTTATGAAAACTTAATTGTTTGCCATTTATAAAACTTCAACTTCAACAGCTAGTTTTACAACAGCTAGTTTAATAATTAAAAAAAAGTATAGAAAAATAATGAAATTGCCAGTTTGAGGCCCTAAACGATGCTTTTTTAGCCTCAAATATGGAATTATGGGATAAACCATTGTGACTAATGTAGATCTCTGAACGAGCTTCATCTAGACATATTATAATAAGGATTCTGAGCTATATGTTGAAAGTTATAACTAATCGAAGTTTCAACAAATGTGACCTAAAACTACAGACACAAACTCGAGAGAGATCGATTGTAATCGCAGTTAGGCCTCAACCTAGTATGTGGCCGCAATTTTGGGGCGCGGCCATAGTCGAGGCCTTAACTGACACAAATTCAATCGAGGGATGGGTTGAGGCCTCGACTATGGCTGCGATCAAGGTGCATCCTAAAAATTGTGGCTATAGACTCAGTTGAAACCTTAACCTAGCCTTCGACCAAGTCAATGTCTGTAATTTTAGATCGTGTTTGCTGAAATTAATGCTTCCTTCCTGTTTTAATGATCTTTCTATGCATCTCTTCTATCCATTCCTTTTGTACATCATCGATTAACGAAGTGTCAGCGTCATTATTGATTTTTCCAATCTGATTTGCTTTCGATGTTCTTTTTCTTTTTTGCTACTGTCGAGCCTAGATTTTTCATTCCCGTTTTAATTTCTTTTAATCTGATCCATATTAAACCCAAACCCATTTAATATGAACCATCGACTAAGAATTAAAAGAATTTTAATTTTCAAAACAATTCGGAGTCGCCACCCAATTGGAATCGATAAAAAATTTATAAGTTAGAATTAATAGATGGTTAATCCTAACTTAGCTACCAGTTTACAAAAAATTTTATTTACAAACTAAACTTTATAAATCAGAAATTTTAGATTTTGGGACTAACCTATTAAACCATATGGTTACCACTTGAAATTTAAAATTTGAAGTTTAAAGTTTACCCCTTTAATGCTCGAAAAAAAATTTTACAAATTGTAACATCTACAAGTTATTATTGCAACTATAAGGAAAAAAAAATCATAATTTACATTAACATTTACAAATAAGTACAAATAATATTGGTATTGACAATTTATTATTAAAGCTTACAATATGAACAATGAATTAATTCAAAATAGAAATAAACAAAAAAAATGTTTTTTTTTCATTTCTATGTCGCCCCCAAGGTACTTACGTATCCGCTAATCAAGATCAGATAACACGTAGTTCTCTTAATGAAAATTTTAGCTTGTTAGTTAATTTTAGAAATTTAAAAAAAAAAAAATCTTGTCATTTTAAATTCATTAAATTTTATTAATTTTACAAAAATTGGTTTGCATGTGAGCCTAAATCTATCATATTAGGTTTTAACAATTTTATGAAAACCAACCTTTTTCTAGGTGATAATATGGAAACGCAATCACATATCACCTAAATCTTATATCAAAATACTTAACATGTTATTAAGAATAAAGATTACTATAAGGATTATCAAGTATCAACATGCTAACATTAACAAAATAAAACCGTATATTCATATTCATGTCAAACATCATAGTGGAAAGCAAACATTAAGGAGAAAGTTGATTTTTATAAAAATTTGGAAAATAACATCATTATCTAGAATATTTTAAGACAAAGTAATATTAATTACGTATTCTATTCTTACCAATTGGACATTACACATACATATAATATTATGAATCTTTATCCTTATTATTATAACCAGTTTATTATTATTACTATTATGGCATCATTATTTAATATTATTATAGTAAACACTATGTACATGTACATATATATATATATATATATTATCTATTCATATAAAAATATGATGGTGATTCACATGCACCATTCCTAAATCTTATTATTAAAATAAGAAAACAGGTGAAGCAAACTTACCTGGAGCAGCTCGAAGGATAGGGACAATTGGATGACGACAACGACCGACGAGTTATATTCTTGGGTTAGTGGCCAACAAAGTTAGGCTTCGGTGGAGATTGGTCGGATTAGGCTCTGTCGATGGCGGTCGGCGAAGCTCCGGCTGCGTCAGTAGCACTTCAATTATGCTTGATTTCACTAATTATCCTTTTTTCTTATTTTTTTTAAGTGTAGTGTGTGAGTAATATTTATAGTGTTAAGATGGTGAATTAACCTTCAAGTCTATTAATTTAATCCGATTTCGAATCTAGTGTTTTTAGGGCAAGTTCTTGTAGGAATTTAAAAAATTGGCTCCAATCGGTTATAACTTTCTAATTAAAAGCAATGTTGGACAGGTATACACCATATTATAACAACCCAAATCAACAAACTTTCCTCAAAAATAAAATTTGACGCATTTTGAAATTTTTATGAAAGTTAAAAAACTAATTTTTCCCATTTTTTAGATTCGAATTTGAGGCACTTTTCCTTGATTAAAATACGCGTTTTAGGTACTAGATTAAATCTCTCCATGCTTACTTTCTATATGTACAAGCGGTTTTTTTTAAATAATAATGCAATATATATGATATTATATGTGTATTTATTGTCACGCCCCAAGAAGTACCCTAAACCTGGCAGTCCGCCGCACGCGATACTAAAGCCTATGAATGACTACCTCAGTCATGCAAAGGCTTCCATATCACGTACAAGGCGTACATCACAACTAAGGGAACGCATCGGAATAGCGCAATTTATATTGATGACAATTAACTAACAAGACAAAGAGAATACTTATCATAAAACATAAACATATTAAATTACAATTCTTATGGGCATATCCCTCTATTGTCTTCAAATAAATATACATCTTAGAATCTCAAAAACACTAACATATAATTCATTACATATAACTAACCTTACAAAATTACTTCATCTTATGTTTCCATTTTCTTCATAGAAGCTTAACATCATTTCATGACTTCCTTAATGTCATGATCCTCGATTTAAGCTATGGGTATACTTGTTTCAACAAAATCTATAGGGGTATAAGCTACAACTAGCTTAGTGAGATATTCCTTTTCATTCGCACTATGTTTTCAAACAAGTTCATTTAGATTTTCACACATATGCTATGCATACAATGCAACAATCATGTGATTACGAAAATATATATATATATATAGTTGTCCGGAAACCATATATAGAACAAATTTACCTCTCCGTATCGAAGGTTAGGGAATCGGTGTTGAAGATCCTCGATCTTCTACTGCTAGTCCCCAGGTCCTCACCAAAAGCATTCGGTTAGCTCGGCTCCGAATCTAGAGTCGTATTCCCTGGGAGATTTAGATTCTCTAGGAAGGAACATGGCCCGTGTCACAGCACGATCATAGCCAATCCAACTCTACGCATAGGAGTAGCAACCTTCCGAAAGAAATGTGACACGATGGATGCTATGCGTGAGCATTTTATTTTTCTTAAGCCAAACCTTATTAAGGTTTATTAGGGGGCGATCAATCAATTTAGCAAATAATAAACAGTCATACAAGTATGCTTGCAAAAACACTTAAACAGGCAAGTTGCAACATTCTTAATTCTCATTTCACGCATAAACAAAGAATCACATATATACATATCCCTGAATTCCCATGCATATCCATTTTTATCTTTTATTTGTATGCTAATGCCACTACTTTACAAGCACAAGTAAGGTAACAGAATTAAGAGGAATGACTCACTCGTCCATTTCGCGATCTTCTTAGCCGTATTAATCCTCAGGAAGGATAATCTCGTATCCTTCGTCACCTAAACAAAAGAAATATCCGGGATGAGTATTTCATAGAAATTCTACCTAAACTTTCTAATTCTATTTCATTATGTTCGTCAAAATCGTATAGATTGAAATTCCAATTTAAAATGGCCATAACTTGCTTATTTTAACTTGGAATTTCGCATATAATATACCGTTTTCCACCTATTCGAAAAGATCTATCAATTTATAAGGTTATCTTTGTCATCAAAGGTCATTTAGGTTCCAAAAAAGTTGGGTATAGATTTAAAACGAATATTTCTAGATTTTTGCAAAAACCATTTTCTAACTAAACTTCATTCAAATATCCTTTAATAAATATATATATATATATATATATTACATAATTGATAAATCCTTTGAGTATATAGATAAGCTCACTTTATATGCAAAAATTCTAATGGTAGTGTTTCAACGATTTATTTCATAAAACAAATCTTTTTAAAGTGTTAAAACTTAACTTGACGAATTTCTTTTCAAGTATTTTGAAGAAACTTTATATTTTCATAAGTTATTATAAATGAGTATATTCTTATTTTATTGTCTTCATTCCTTTTTCCAAAACAAGTAAATTTTACTTCTAATGATAAAAGATCAAGTTTATCAAAAGTGTATTAAGTTGTTGAAAAACTTTTTTATAAAGTTATATTTAGAATGTTTTTAGAAAATGGATCTTGTCTTCTTATATTTATTATCTAAAATATAAGTTTTTGTTAAAACTTGTTCTTTTATTTCCTTTGAAAAGAATCATCTTTAAAAATCCTTTGTTTTTAATCTTATCTTATTTATATTCTTTGAAAATAAGTTTCTTCTTTAGAAACTTGAAAATCATTATTTTCTTAAGTGGGTTTATAACTTAATGGGTTGAATTTATCTTAACTTTGAAAACTAGTTTGTTTCTTGGTTTTGTCATGAAGTGAAAAGGAGTTTAAATCTTTAAGCTTTTTGTAAAACTTTGAATATTAATAAATTATTTTACTAAAACTTAGGTTACCATAATATACAAAGAAAGTATTTATTTCTTATGTTGCCTTGGCAAGTTATCTTTGTTATTTAAGAAAACATTGAGAAAACTCTATTTCTATGTTGTTGATAATAACTCCATTTATTTTGTGATAAGTTACATAATAGAAAATTTAGTTTTAAGTTCCTTTAATAAAGTAAGTTTCTACTTTTAAATTAGTTGGGACAATATCATTATGTAGATGCAAGTATCATGAGAATATAAAATAATAAGAACATGAGAAAATACTAGAAACAAATAATAACAAGAAAAATAATAAAAATATCGAGTATTGAGAACCTTAGCTTCATCAAGGTATCCCGGTCGAGTATTGGGAGCCTTGCCTTCATCAAGACATCCCAAGACTAAGAATAGACTAGTCCCAAAAGAATAAAGAAAATAAATAAAAGGTTGTTTTGACTTGATATGGACAAGTCTAAGACTAGAAAGATTAGTCTTAAAGAAATAACATGAAATAAATAAATTGCAAAGTATGAAATTAAATAAATAACAAGTGAGCTTATATGCTCTAAAGATTATATATATATATATATATACATAAATATATTTAGTTAGATACAAATAATAAAATAAACATAACAACATAATAAAATAGGAAGTTCATGTGCAAAAACAAAACATAAACATGTTGTTGCTTTTACTACTCATATGAGTTTCAAAACAATACTATAGTCATGTTAAGTTACATGACATGGGTAAATAAATGGTTGGAAGAAATTTACCTAAAGTGTTTATGTGATATGAAGATGGTAGATGAAATGGGTATTATGTGAGTAGTGATATGTGGTAGAATGTTTGTGTATAAGGAATGATTTTTGTGAATAATTGGTTTAAGAGAGTTTTGGCAGAGAGAATTCTTGAAGAGAGATTTGTGAGAATGATTTTAGAGAATTTTGGTAGTGAAATGAATTGTGTGGAAGAATAAAGGAGGAATGTGGTATTTATAAATTTTGGAATGAAAATTAAATGTAATTAAATTAATTGAAAAAGAAATTAAATGGAGATGAAGAGAGAGGGAGGGGTGGGCGGCAACATGTAAGGAGGAGAGAGAAATTTGCTAAAAATTTAATTTTAGAAGAAAAGTGTAAGAGAAGTTTAGTAATGTGTGGTGTAGAATTTTTATGGGAAAAGAAAATTGTAAGAAATAAGTATGTAAGTGTAAGAATAGGTAGTAAGAAAAAGTAGAAATAGAGGAATAGTAATGAATAGTAGAAAAGTACTATGAATAGTAAACTAGACAATTAAAGTACTGGTAGTAATAAAAATACACGTAATAATGCGATATATGTAATTTTTAGCTACCGAAAAATTCTAAAACTGATGTTTTTGAAAACCTTATATTTTACGAGTCATTGTTATTAATGAAATATTTTTGCCATCCGATGTACCAGGGCACTGTTTTTGAAAACTGATCTCGTTTGGATTCGAAGGATATTAGAAATTTGCGAATATGATATTTTTAAGCTTCCCTATATTATTACGAACTATTATCAGTAATTATTTTCATTTCGTTGTTTAGGGTTTAAGAGCGCGGGATTACCGGATCTTAAACATTAGGGCTTGTTTGTATGCTTTGTTGACTTTTAAGGTTCCAGTTTGACTTCCGGTTTTGTTGAGTTATTCGCAAGGTATAATTTTGGAGTTTTTACCATATTATATTTTTAGTTCGATATCTATGGTTCATCTCATTTTATTTATGATTATTTAATAATTTTCAGTTTTCGGAATCGTTTAACCGAGTCTACGGTTATGAGTTGACTCAGTTTGACTTTTGGTGAAAATTAAATTTTCTGATTCTAGAATTCACAAAAGAATTTAAGATCTTATCATTTCGTTGTTTAGCGTTATTTGGATATATCGTTTTGATTCGCGTTTTAGGAATCGGGTAAATTATTTGATTGGCGTACGAATGTTGATTCAACCGATAGTTGGATTTTATATTTTGTTTCAAGGGTTCTCGTTTTCTCAAGACTAAGAATTTTCGTGTTTGACTTGATTTAGAATTGGGTTTTAACTTGAGTTGATTTTTGGGATTTCAATTTTAATACTAGATTTCTAGGATTATTTCTATGAATTATGAAAATTTTCAGGGTTTACACTTATATTATATCTATTGTCTTTATTTCCTAAAATTTGATTTATTTTCCTAATTTTATTCATTTCTAATTTCAATCCCTTTATAATTACAAAAATTAATCTAATTCTTCATTTTAGCCTTAATATTAACATATAATTAACAACAATTTAATAATTCGCCTAAATGAGGTATCTACAACAACGTTTCTTCTTTTAAGTCATTTCAATTTCTTATTTTTCAATTCATTGATTTTATGCAGCAACTCCACTTTATCACGATCTACCGTGCTTAAGTCTTTTATCTCATGAATGAATTCATCCACTTCTCACTACTTTCAACCTTTTCTTTGCCTTTTCTCTTTGATACTACTCCACCAGGTGGACAGATGCCTGCCTCACTTGCCTAATTATTTGTTGATATATCATTTTCTGACAATGAGCTGGTATATGCTGTCACGCCTCAAAAGGGGGCCTAATAAGATTATCCTAAAATTATCATACCATATATGCACCCGTAAGGTGAAAACCGTCTTACAAGTAAGAAATTACAAGACTTTACTCATTTATTAATATCTGCTACTTAAAATGATACATATACATATAATAGTATTATTGAAATTCGATTATGTAAATTAATTTTCCATATTCCACTAAGATCGCGAAGAATTGGTATCCCTACCAAATAGTAAAAATAGGGTTTCAATCCTATAAAATGTAAAGTCTCAGCTATTTGTACAATTTATTTTATATTTTGAGTTTATAGTAATCTAACTTTCTAGCTTCAAGAAGGCATGATAGAGAAGTACACTCCACACATTCTTAGCTATTCCTGGCTAGTGTTATTCCTGCATAAAAATTGTTGGGGGTTGAGCGAAACCATAGCTTAGTGAGTTCATTCCTCACTATTATTGGTCACGCAAGTTATCAAGCATTAATTAAACATTCATGCAAATCTATATATACATGATATGAATGTATACATAATGAATGCAAGCAACATATCTATGGGAGCCGAAGCCATAAATGATATAGATTTACACTGTTTTACATATTAGTTGTCTTCTATACTTATGTGTATGGATGCCTCGCTTACTATAAATGAGGTTGTTTGGTGGTAGCGTCCATCCAGGCTCACCCAATGTTTACGGGTCATTAGTAGAAGGCAATATTCCCAGCATGTTCACGTGATTTATGCTGGTTAATATTAGTTAATATTTAAATTTGACTATCACCAAATAGTGGCAAATTAAACTGACCATCACCAATTAATGGCGAATCAGGCAAGTAGACTATCTATTGCCAAAACTGACCATCAACAATCAATAGTGAATCGGCTGGGTAGACCCCAATCAGGCAACATCTACTGCCACTTGATAAGTGAACCCTAACTCAGGTAACATCCACTGTCAAATCAATACTCTAAAATGTCCCACATTTATTTCATAAACTCTTTTGGTAAAACTCGTTCAAGAGATAAAAAGGGCGACATAAGATTCTTTAAGTCATGGTCTTTTGAAAAACATTACAAAAATACATATAATTGCGAATCAAGACATTTCCTATGGGGGGTTTCAAGCACACGCAACGAGTGTCTCCGATTAGTTTAGTCAAGTGACAATACTTATCCATTTATTTGGATGATCATGTGGATGATAGCATTCACAACAATCAGACAAGTAACACAACCAACATAATAGCAAATAGTAGCAAATACAAGCAGATAACAGATCATCATAATTCTCTTACCTAAGCTTTCTTGTTTACTTGATACATCATTGGAAAGTATTGGGGTTTTGATAACGTTGGCTCAATATCTCCTATGAAATAAAATAGCAATTACTCATTACCGGTTTTGTAATAAGTTCTAAAATCATTTTTTATTATTTTTAGTTTTATTTTTTCATTTATGATCCATATTTGACTTATAGAATATTTTAAGTCTTATTTTGCTTAGTAATTTTATTATTAAGCTTTTATTATTTATATAGTCATTTTAGTATGTTTACCTTAAGGTGGTTGGTATTTACCATCTATTATTTATTTTCATTTTGTTTGTCTTGATTTTAAGTAATATTTATAGTTTTATTTAGGGCATTTTCTTTGTTTTAAATTTATTTAAATTTCTCTTCAGTTAGTGTCTATATTGATAGTGAATTTTTATTTTTATTATTTTTTCATTTGTCAACCTTATATGTCTTATGTAAATTGAAATTTCTATTATTTATAAGGTTATATTTAATTATTTAATTATTGTTTTGTTTTTATTTTTATTTTTATTTTTTAACATATTCGTAGGTTCATAGAGTTTAGATTATATATATATATATATATATTAAATTTTGTTATACTTAGATTTTGTTTTTAATACCATAGCATGTATGGTGTTATGAAAAATAAATAAAATAGGATGAAGAGATAGAATAAATCTAATTTTATACATATACTTATTCATAAGGATATATATATGTAATAGCTGTATATATCATCAAGTATGTTAATAAAATTTAGGAGTGTAAACTGAGCGTTCAGGGAGCTGGTACAGGGGCACCTCTAGAGCGGCTATGGAGGGCTCATCGAGTACATGTGGAGTGCTCACGGTACACATTGTCGAACATCCGCTAGGTTGAGCATTGGCATACTTTGTGTGTGTGTGTCAGGTGTATGATCTTGAGGTGTTTTCAGAGCGCCTATAGGGTTGTTTGTGGAGCGCTCTTAGAGTAGGCATGAAGCAATCAGGGGCATGCATGGAGCACCCATGGAGCGTGTCCTTCAGCTCTCACCAGTGCTTATGCATGTAGGTTTGTAATAGCTCTTAGTGAATTTTTGTTTTTGCGATCTCTTGCTCATTTTTAATCCAATTTCGACGTATAAGTAGTCAATTTGATAGTACTCTTCAAGTACTTTCTAATAGCGGTGTTGTTTTAAGAAAAGAAACATGTAAGATGTTCAAATTTTATAAAACGTGTCTGCAATTTCGTGTAAAAACATGACGGCTCTAACTAAAACTTACTTTTGTAATATCTAACTCATTTCTAGTCCGTTCTTTGTGAATAAATAGTTGTTTTCATAGGATTTTTCGAGTATAATTGTTGTTTTCACTAAACAAGGTCTTTAAGATAGCGAAAATATAAGATTAGTTTTGCAATTTCATGGGACATATGACAGTAAAAAGTGAAATTTTGTTTTTGCAATATCTAATCAATTTCTTATTATTTTTTTAACAAATGAGTAGTTGATTTCATAAGATTTTTTGTGTTCTTTCCATTAGTGGGGTTATTTTTGGCTTATGATGCTTGTATCAATACAGTTTATTCATTCTTTTTAACGCTTTCCATGGTTTATTTGACTAAGTTAGTGTTGTATGTTGTGTTTGTGTTGTTGTTTTGTTGTTATGGTGTGTTTGTGTGTATCATGTGTGATTCCAAGAAGTAAAATAAAAGGAGAACGTAGATTATTCAAGCGAGAATACTCATGAACTAATATTATCATCTCTAATCCTAGGAACCTGAGACAGATACTTTACTAAAAGATATTTAATTCATAGAATTTCCTAGTTTCTAGACATAAATGTAATAAAGAATCAAAGTTAAGATAGTAGTCACCTTGATGGAACATGGAAGATGGTGTTGACCACTCCCCTTTTTCAAGGACTGAATTTAGAGTTAGAATAGCAAGATGGTAAGTCTTAAATGTTCTAAGTATAATCATACTTAACTAGGACCATTTTCTTACCTTTTTTACTTGATTCCTTGGTTTTGAACTTGATTAACTAAGTGAGGATTTTCTTCTTGATAGTTCACGGTGGATATGAGTTGTATAATATTGGAGATATGTTTATGTTTTGTTTGTTCCTTGTTGTGGGGCTTATGGTAAAAATTTATTGATGAAAAGCTAAGGTTTATTTGTGCTCTTATTTGATCTACATGTGGGGTCCAGGATGGAGTTTTTATGAGAGAAATAGGGGCTATTTGCTCTGTTTTTGTCTTATTTTTGTGGAGAGAAAAAGGCTTGTTTGTTGTATTGTTGGTCTAGTTTACGATTCCAGCTAAGGAGAGAATTAAATGAATTTGTTTGTTACTAATAACTCTTACTTATACAAGCCAAACATGACCTGTAATTTGCTGTGTAGGTAAGATGTTTGGACGTGAAGATTGTGGGCTGGAAATGATGAATCATGTCTACAGGTTGAGCTCCCGAAGTTGGTTCATTTTCGTATTTGGTTTGTAGATTTTTCAAGTCAATATTTGACCATCTATGTGTCCATCCGAGGGGTTATTATTAGAGCTTTGTTAGATGAATTTTCAATGTTTGTGGGCTACTGTTTTTTCTATTCTATATTGAGTTATATTTGGTGGAGTTGTGTGTGTGTGTGTGCTGCAATTTTTGTAGGCTGCTTGTCTCCTCTTCAGCAGCTACTACTTACAGGATTTGAGGAGGAAATTTGAGCTAGTTTAACAAGTTGTTTAAGGCTTATATATGTGTCTATTTGTTGTATTTTTATTGGAGCTTTAAGAGGTCAACTTATCGAAGTTTGTTTGCTTAAGTTATTCCTGCATTTTCTAATAGTAGCCATGGTGAGAAGAAAAGAAAGAAAATTGCAACAACTTGAAGTTTGTCTCATCAACTTGCATATCACGGTGATGAAAGGGAGAAGTTGATGGCTTTAACAAATCCATTCAAGTCATTTGTTTACAATTATTGAAGAGGGTATTTAGAGACTTCATATTAGTTGGGTGTCTTTTTCCAAGTTGAATTTTTAGAATATGTTGTCTCTTTTCTAGCAGCTACAACACGGGAATCATGGAACAATCTTGAATCGATTAAGAAAGTTGTTTGAGCTTGCTTGGTTATTTTTGTTTTCAAACTTGGTGAGCTTGAATTTTTACCCATTTTTCCTAAGGCTATACTCGGTGAAGATCATGTAAACTATTTGCAATATGTTGTCTTCTTTTAGCAGCGGTATATTATACTGAAGCAAGGAAATTTTCTTATGAATGTTGTCTCCTACAGTAGCAGCAATTCACAGAATTTTAGGAGGAAAAATCGAGCTATTTCCTACAAGTTTGAGTCAAGTTTTCTTCCTCAATTCATAAGTAGTCTAGTTGGTATTCCTTCATTGGTTGTTGGGTTTTTTCACTGTGACTTTAAGTTGATCAAATTGCACAAATTGGAGGAGTTTAGTTAATGTGATTTCCATCCAAAACCTACAGCTAGTTTTCAAGCCTTCTTTCCCACCGTTCATTACTTGTTCTAATTAGTTTAATACTTATTTAATTTAAATAGCTAAGTTAACTCAATAAATACTAAGTCATACATATTTATATATCGATTATATAAGGATTTTATCTCTAAAAGTTTATTCAAAGTTCCTACAAAATTTCTAGATTATTTATGAGTTCAAATTTTGAATTTAAAGTTTACGTGATCAAAAATTTTAAAGTTTTATCATACGCGATTAGGGTTTCTTGGACCGCTAAGCTAAATTAGGATTTTAGCACCTATAGACTCCAAATTTTCTAACTAGATCAATGGTGAAATCTAAATATTTATTTAAAGTCTAGTTTATTGGTTATGGATCTATTTTCGTTCTCATTGCATATTTATAACCCTAGCGGTTTGTCTTTTAGTTATCGTTTTATAATCAATAGGTTTTATTAATATATTATCTTTTATCAGTTTGAAATTTTGGCTACTTCTAATTATATCTTGAGTTATTGACTGAATATATGAAATATTGTCTTTAGTATATTTTAATATCTAGAAAATTTCATTCGGGGTTTTAAGTTATAGACAAGCTTATAACTATTCCAAGTTTTCTAACTATAATTAAATTGATTCATACTTTAATAATTTTAAATTGCAAAAAATTGTGAGTAATTTTTGCTACTTTTTATTATAATTCTTTTATAATTTTATATTATATTTTTAGTAATTATTATAATCAGATTATGTAAAATTAAGGAGATTATGTATGCTCAAGAGCTATCGATCTCGGAGCGTTTACTTGATTTTTTTTTTTGCATTTATGAATTCAGATCTCCATTTGGGTTTATTACACAATATAACCTAACAATGCTCGACAATGAATAATTTATTTTGATTTTGTTTAAATAAATCATGAGCATCTTTTATATAATCATGCTCACTTTTTTTTCACTTTGTCCATGCGGTTGTATTTGATTGTAATAAGCTTCAAATTTCATGATTTTTTTAGATTTTTAACCATTGAACTTTACATTGTTGCCATGCTCATCTCAATGGATTTTTCTCCTTCTCATACAATTGTCCCTTTCTCAACTCTTCATGGACTCGTTATCAAAATGTCTATAATGGTTGATTGTTTCCAACAATTGGATCTTTACTAACCCTTAATCATGTGTAAATTAAAAGCTTATCATCATTTTGCTCCCATTTTTTCCTATGAGCTTGATCAACCTCATTTTTTATCATCCTTATCTTTGAAATTTTTTTTGCGTAGAATATTATGGGTATTGTGAACTTGTACTAATTGGTGTTTGTGGCTATTGATCTAAATTCAGTTGCGGTGGAGAATTTCCAATTTGATTGAATGGTTTAAAGTTTTCAAGTGAAAACTGAGGAATATATTGAAAATACAGTGTTGTCGTGCTTCTTAGATTATGACTAAAATCTTGTAGGCTTTGGCTCATAATTGGAAAATTTGGAGGATATTGCAAATTAGGAAGACCTTGGAAAAATGCACCATATGGAATGTATGATCCAACTCGTGAAATATGTGGCATTTGAAAATGTTATGAGTTAGGTGAATCATCACGTGGTGGATTTTGAGAATTATTTGGGTCTATGTCTAAAAAATTGTGGATGAGAGATTTTTTGAGAATTACAAGAACAATTTATGAATTGATAGATTTTTTGAATGATAAGAAATTTTGGTGAATTTTAAGAGTAAAAAAATTGTAAATTTTTATATATTTATAGATGAAGAAATTTTTTTTTTAAATTGCACTTGTATTACCCAGAACAGCTGAATTCCATTTTGGCCAACACGACCAAATTCCATTTTGTTCAGAATGTCTATAATTTTTTATTCTTGCCACAACGATCATTTTTTAATTAACTGGCTAATGGATTTTATGGGTCTCATAATCTGACAAAGTCAGAAAAAAAAAAGTTAAATAAAAATGAGTTGCTTGCAGAGCAATGGTGCTTCATTAAGCATCTCATTTTATCGATTAAGTAACGTTGTTTTTCTTGGAGAATGAGCTAAGGAACGCTAATAAATATGGTAAGTACTTGCAATGGAGTTGCTATTAAAAAAATTGTAGTTTTATGATATGGTAATTAAATTATAAATAAAATATAAATACTAAAAATACCAAGATATTGTCTCTTTCTCTTATATATATTTTTAAAAAGTGATTTGATATTTATGTTTGTACTTTTACATTAATTAAATCCTTCCCTTTTATTTTTTTTATATTATAATATTATGATAGTAAGGATTTAGCAGATGAGACAAAATTGAATTTTTTTTCTTCCCAAACTTTTTGCATTTGGAATGCTTGAAATCACGAGGAAAAGAAAGAAATTAAGAGAAATGGGATGAAATATGAGTGTTTAGGTATGTTTAGTGAGTGTGATGAAATGACTTGAAGATAAATCAAATGAGAAATAAGCTATGTATATTTCTCAAAGATTGGGATAAAAGTCAGAGAAAGTGATAAAAATCACTTAAATACCCCTATTTATCTTCTTAACTAATATTTTTATAATAATATAAGGATAATTTTGTCAATCACTAGCTCTATTTTTTTTTTATTTTCCTTTCATTTCATTTATAACTTACTAAACATAAAACAAACATTCTACTTATTTCTGTTTCCCTCAATTTCTCTTTCCACTCATTTCTTTCCCTTGATGTCCACTTTTAAAAGTTAGACAACATAACATAAGCAGATTTAGGGTGCTTTTTATTCATTGGTTTAACATTGGTTTGGTATCTATTTCAATAAAACTATTTATTAAAAATAGAGACGGATAAACAAAAAAAAAACAAATATTTTTACTCATAAACAGACCATATAGAAAATATACAATATAAAATACAGATGAAAAATAAACCATCCAAATAGACCCTGACATTATCATTGATTGGTTTTAAACCAAGAATAGATCCGACCCGCTACGGACAATTTTCAAAACGGACACCACTTCAGAAAAAGCTGGATTCAAATAGACCAAAGACCATTAGTTCTATAGAAACACCCAAGTAACATCTACGATGTGTACGGAAGCTTAATATCGATTTCTTTTGAAATTTTAAATGCCTAATTATGCTATTCAATTAAATAATCAAATAAAACATATATAAAGACATAGAGAAAGAAAATTTGCACCGCGATATAATATGGAGTTTGGTTCATCCTGTAGAGTTCGGTCCACCCCCTAGTCTCTACGGTTCACAACAATTGCCTCTCTTAATTGAGGACTTCACCCACTTTATTCACAACTAACAAAAGACTAAAGAGTTACATAATATAATGCCTCATAATTGAGGACTTCACAATATAAATACAATTTGAGTTAAGTCTTTACAAGAAGTTCTCAAAATACACTAAACTCAGCACAAGACTTCACTAATTTACTTAATACAAACTAAATATAGTGCCTTAGAAGAGCTACCAAGATATGAAGTAACTAGTATGATACTAAGTCTCTCACTTATGAATAATAAAAATTGCAATCTAAGTTTTAGAGAGTATTTACAATGATTTTATATGCAAGAACTAAGCTTTATTTGCATGTAATAACTCCCTAACAAGTTATATTTAGAGCTCCTCCAAAACTTAGCAAAAGCCTAAAATAACAACTCCAACGGTCGGGCATTAAATGCCCTAATGGATAGTTAAGTAACAAAAGATTCCGGACTCGTTATAACTAATCCGAACTCCTTGGAGTGCTCTGCAACTTTGGAACATTATGTGGCTAAGTGGTTTGGATTCATTGACAAGTGGTTTAGACTCCTGGGTGAGCTTCATTCCTTGAGAACTTTTTGTAGTCAAGTGGTACGAACTCTTTAGCAAATGGTCTGGACTCCTAAGCAAGCCTTTCAAACTTTGTATAACTTATGTGTCCCGGTTATCCGAACTCTTTCCAAGTGATCAAGACTACTTGGATACTTCTGACCAACACACATTCTATGGTCTGAACCTTTTAAAAAGGACCTGCAAAAATATACAATAAACACGCCATAGGTCCATATCACTGCAAACTGATATGGACCACTTGTGCAAAAACGTTACATATATAAATATAAGCACAATTGTAATCACCTCAACTTACATACAATTTTTTTTCTAATTAAATGGAACTTATTTAAATTAAATGGGTAATTATGCAATCTATTTCCTCATCAAAATTTACATTGAATTCATTAGTTCAACAATCCCCCCTCTTTTTTTATGGGGACAATCATTGAAGAGTTAACTCCCAATCAATTAAGCAACGGTTTATAAAAGAATTCTTGTAAATGAGTTCAAACAATTGATACTTAACCAAATGAAACATAAGTTACACTTAATTTTTCAAAACATACATAACACATATATAACACAAAATATACTTAATAAATATGTAACATAATATGTTAATTGTGCAACTAACACTTTTTTACCCATGAACTCATCAAGAAGGCAAAACATATTTTATGTCATAAGAAGGATAAAAGCAAAAACATGTTGGATCATCTCCAGACTCACACATATCAACAAAAAAAAAAAAATACAAAATTGTGCAAAATTTAGTTCAAAATTGACACAATAAGATTTCTCAAAAGTGCACAAATTTGCCCAAAAAGATTTTCAAGCAATTTCACTTATTCATACAAGTTAAAAAAACAATGTTAAACATGTCTAAACATTGTTTATGCAAAAAAAAAAAAAAATCCATTTTCATGCATTCAAATCCAATTTTCAGCACAAATTAAGCTTAAAACATGCACAAAATAACACACCATTAAATAATTCATGTTTAAGCAAATCCAACACTTTAAACAGGTTTGAAAACATATATTAAGCATGTTAGATCTAAACAAACTTACATAAGTTCACATATTACAAATTTGTGTGTGTTTTGGTCATCAAAAACATGATTTTTCCTCATACGTGTGCACATATTTGTCCAAAAACATTTTTCATGTAAATTGAAAGTTCATACTTATTTAGGTCCACCGAGCATAAAAAAACATGGTTAAGCACTAAAAGTATGAAAGTCCATTTTTGCTCATTCAAAACTTAATTTTAGCCCATTTTTTAATATAAAACATGCATCAAAGTATCATATTATCAAAATTTGCATATTTAAGCACTCAAACATTATCAACATAAACATCAAGGACACAACCTATTTAACTCAAATAACTTGATATTATACCTCATGAAGCCATTGAAGTCCCTTAGGTTTCTACAAAAACATACTCTTTAGTGTCAAGATTTGCTTTTGTTGTTTTTTGTTAGTCAAAACAAGCATTTCCCTTCTTGACACCCAAACAAACTTGCTTGCATGACCTAAATGTACAACTTTTCTTATTGCATAACTATGTGCAATATGACCAAGTTTACCACAATAGTTACAAGTATCATAAGTAGCTCTTATAAATCGAGTCTTATAATTCTTGTAACTATTATTTCTATTATAGCCAATGTCATGTTTGTTAAAATAAACTTTTGCTTTTCAATAAAAATCCCTTAAAGTAATTGACTATGATTGTATTTGTTTCATCAGAGCTAGTTTTCAAATTTTCATTTTCCTTTTTATGCTCATTTAGATATTTCAAAATTTCATCATTACTACTATAGGCACAAATATCACTTTTATCATTACCATGTAAGGTTTTAACTTTAAGATCAAGCAAATTATTTTCGATTTTTCATTAACTTTCTTAACTCGTCATTCCTTCGTTTTAACTTCTTGTTTTTATCATTCAACTTATCATTTTCCAATTTCAAAAATTCAATTTTTTCATGCAACTGTTGTTTTCCATTTTAATTTCCTTATGCTCATTTCTAAAAACATCATTTTATCTTACTTTTCTCATTAAAGACTTAAGCATGCTATTCTTCCTTTTCATCTTAATTAACACATTGCATGCTTTGTCATGCATATCAACTATCTCATTATAAGGAACTTGAGAGAAATTAGAACATACATCATCATCTAAGGCCATTAGACAAACATCCTCATATGAGTCAGATGACTCCCCTTATCACTCCTTGTGGCCACATTTGCTTTATTCTTCTCTCCTCTTCTTCATTTCTTACATTTGGACAATACTTTTGAGTATACCCTGATTGGTTATACTTGAAGCATGTGATTGTTCCTTTTATGATTTTGAGGAGCCGACATCATCCTTCTTCATCTTCTTGCTCAACTTCAAAAACATCTTGAACTTCTTTGTGAGCTTGTCCAACTCCTCATCATCTTCCTCACTTGAGTTTGAGTCGAAGCAAGAAACTTTTAGCACAGTTTTCTTCTTGGTTGACTCTAAGGATGTAACTGGATTGGTGGTTATAAGGTATTCGACTCAATCAATTTGCTAAAAACCTTATAGGGTTTAGGATTGGGTTTTATGCATCATTTTAAAACCTTATAGTTTTTCAGGTCATATATATAACCTGATGAGAAAACCTGACCCCATAAAAATATATAATGAAATTTTAGAAAATTGCAAGTCGTGGCCTCTTTCTGTGTTGCAAACATCCTCATGCAAAAGGCCAGAAACTAGAAAGCCCTAGCTGCAATGCCCCATCATGTACATTTCTTAGATTTCTTGATTTCTATTCTACTTTTAGTCTCCCTCTCTTGTATCTATCTCTGTCATTCACTCTCTCTTGTGTGCAGTCTCTGGCGTGTATTCCCTTTATCCCCAATGTCTGTCTGTCTGTATCTCTCTCTCTTAGTTTAATTTTAAATTTACCTTCCGCCAGTAGCCCAGTCCCCGTCCCCCCTCCCACCTTACTTGGTCACCATTCGGTGTCCCTCATCTTTATGCGTAATGCCTTATTAGAGTGAAATTACTACTAAATACTAATATGAGTTTAAACCCACTTCTCTTAGTACTCCACTCTACATCAAGAATGTCGTAGAAATTAGCTTTATTCTCTTAGAAAGTTTGGAACTTTGTCCATTTTGTCTATTCAATTTTGGGAAATTAAAATGTTTTTGGGTCATATGGTAAAATCATGGGGAATGAGTAAAGTTTTGTTGAATTATAGGTTTTAGGTACTTTAGAATTTCAGTAAATTTTTAATCTTTAAATATCTATTTGAGTTTTTTTTTTATTGTTTTGGTTCTTGTCTTTTTTATTTTATTTTTAGTAAAGTTAATTTGCTTTGGATTTTTGTCTTTACTTTAGAAATTGCTTTTGTTTGTTGGCTTGTCCTTTGTTAGGTGTGAGTAAGGTATTTGAATGCAGGGTTCTTAAAAAAAAAAAACAGTGAAGAGAATCTTCTTCCTTTACCGACAAATAATCAAAAGCATACACACATATATAATATTTATATATTATTAGATATATATATATATGTAAAAGAATTGAAATATCGTATGATCTACTATATTTTATGTTAATTGGATAATTTACCATTAAAGTTGATTGCAATAATAGACCAAAAAGGGTGATATCAAGATTTATACATTCACTGAAAGTATGAAATTATATCGTTGAAATAAAAGAAAAAATAATAATAAACATCCTATCGGGTTGAGGCGAGTCGGGAATCGTTTGCAAAAACTTTGTTCGGGTTTTAGGAGGACTCTATAATCAATCAGGTTGAGTTCAGGTTTTACATGACCCGTCCTAAATTTGACTCGATTGCATCCTTAATTGACTCCTCTCTATGCTTATTAATTATTTCATGAGTCTTGAGAGTCCCAAGAAGTTCTTATTTACTCATTTTGCTTAAGTCATGCACCTCTTCAATCGCGATCCTTTTAGCATCCCAATCATTTAGTAGTGACCTAAGAAGTTTGGAATTAATTGTTTCCAATTTAGTGAGATTTTTACTAAGGATTAACAATTGATTCAAAATATTCACAAATCTATCGTGCATACCATTAATAGATTCGTTAGCCTTCATTTTAAAATTTCAAATTCTCCATGTAAAAGACTAATTTTCAAGCTTTCGCCCTAATAGAACCTTCATAAATATTTTCCAATCGATCTAAAATTTCTTTTGTGGATCCGCAAATGCAAATTCTACTAATATTACTTCCATTTAAGCCACAATACAAAATATTCATTGCAACTTCATTTAGTTTGACTTTTTTTTTTCCAGCCTTTGTATTATTAGATTCATTTTTACCTACCATAACTATAGGGTTACTTTCCATTACATTCCATAAAAACAATGTTGTGTTTTTAAGAAAATCCCCATCACGAACTTCCAATATGCATAATTTGTTTCAGTTAGGATGTATGGCCCATCTATAACTTATCCTTCCATAAAACCTAATGTATTACTAGTCGTGATCTTATACTTTGGATGTGATTAAGAACTTATCATAGAGTTCTAGCTCTGATACCAATTACAGAAATATCTAAGTAACACCTAAGATGTATGCGGAAGCCTAACATCGATTTCTTTTCAAACTTTAAATGCCTAATATGCAATTCAATAAGATAAACAACAAAACACACATAAAGAGATAAGAAAAGGAAAGTTTGCACTGCGATATAACGTAGAATTTGGTCCGCCCTCTAGTCTCCACTATTCACAATAATTGCTTTCCTTGATGGAGGACTTCACCCACTTTATTCACAGCAAACAAAAGCTCCAAAGAGCTACACAATACAATGCCTCATAATTGAGGACTGCACCACAATACAAACACAATTGCCTGAGTTGAGTCTTTATAAAAAACTCTCAACATACACTAGACTCAACTTAAGACTTCATTAATTCACTTCATACCAACTATAATGTCTTGGAAGAGTTAGCAATTATGAAACAACTAGCATTATACTAAGTCTCTTGCTCACACATAATACAAATTTCAATACAAGCTTTAGGGAGTGTTTACAATGATTTTGTATGTAATAACTAAGCTTTATCTACATGTAATAAATCCCCAACAACTTTTTATTTATAACTCCTCTAAACACCTAGTAAAAGCGCACCCCCCTCCACAAAAAAAAAAAGAAAAAGAAAAAGAAAAAACAACTCCAACGGTTAGGTATTAACTACCCAACGAATAGTTGAATAAACATAAAAAGTTCGGACTCTTTACAACTGATCTGAATTCCTTAAAGTACTCTGAAACTTTGGAATATTCTATAGGCAAGTGGTCTTGACTCTTTGACAAGTGGTCTTGACTCCTGCATGAGCTTCTTTTCTTCAAAACTTTCTATGGCCAAGTGGTCTAGAATCCTAGGAGGACTTTTAAACTTTAGATGCTTTTGTGTTCAAGTGATCAAGACTACTTAGACACTTATGACCAACACATATTCTATGGTCCAAGTGATCCAGACTCTTTCCAAGTAGTCTAAACTACTTGGATTAGGTTCTTCAAGATACCTTCTAAGTGGTTCGAACTTATTAAAAAGGACTTGCAAAAATATAAAACAAACACTCTACGGGCCTGGATCACTTCAAACTTATCCAGACCACTTATGCAAAAAGATTACATATTTAAATATAAAGCACAATTTCAATCATCTCAATTTACATACATTTTTTCTAATTAGATGTAACTTATTTCAATTAAATGGGTAATTGTGCAATCTATTACCTTGTCAAAATTCACATCGAACTCACTAGTTTAATAGCTTTAGCATAAAAAATAAGACTCATAATGCTTTAATAATTATTAGTCAAGTTTTATTATCATTATTATTATGGATTTTCGTATAGAATGGATGTTGTCCCTTCCATAAATGACGCATGACAAGGACATATATCCCTTTCATGACTTGATACGACCTAAGTTCGAGCAAGATAGCAACCAATATGGCTAAAGGACTACAAGCTAAGACAGAGTTTAATGTAGCAAATTTCAAGCAACTGTAAACCCCGGGAAATTTCACATTAGTACACAACTTTATAATAGATTAATATTTAGAATTTGGAGAGATGAAGGATTTAGAAACTGAATAAAGAAATTTTTTAACCCTGGTTGGTACCAAAAATGAGATTTCGTATCTTAAATGAACAATTTAAGATATGATTAAAAGAAAATCTAAAATTTAAACCCGAAATTCGTCTTACAAATAGATCTAAATAGAAAAATACAAATAAAGAGATTAAATGATTGTTTTTTATCTCGATAATGATTCGAGATTGGAACAACGAGTAGTATTGAGCTTAAATTCAAACTTAAACCCTAAATTCAAGATTCCTAGTTAAAATTAATAACTACTAATAAGATTTCACGTTAAGTATCACAAAACTAAAAATATATATATAGTTTAATTTCCGTATTAAGTACAATATTAAGAAAACGATTATTTACACTTTAGCAGAAAATAATAATCTAAAGACGAGCCGTTAGTTTATAAATACACAACGAAAATACAAACTGTCAAATAACTCAAAATCTGAATTCCAATAAATAATCGGATCATGCTATGTTTCTAATTTCAGTTTTCTTAAGCTATGGAAGCCTGAAACATAAATTGACGTAACGAGCTTAAGAAATTCTAATCGCAGGAGATAAAATTATACGAATAAATAACTACGTATATATATAACCTAAATTTGTATTATTTGATAATCTAAGTGTTTTGTATATTTCTATAAACACATTTTTGTACAAAAACTCCCAAACATTAGCTAATTTGTACTCGTATAACTTGTTAAATGATCCTAAAACTAAATCAAAATAATAAACTAATATATATATATATATATATATGTGAATTCGGCTGCTAATTTCGGTGGAACGTATGGAGGAAGAAGAGCCGGATTTTGGATTAATAATGCAACCATTTTTCAACCAAATCAACCCACAAAGCCAACCAAATAATGACAGCTCAATATACCATTAATTGAAGTGAAAATAACAGCCAAAGGAGATCAAAATCGGAGGAAAACGGAGGGAGAACTCGACCGCAACTTCTCTTCTTTCTTCTCCTATATATATATATATATATATATATGTCTTTAAGACACTTTATGGAGAACGAACAAAACTCATTAACTCTCAAACACCTCAGCACAAAATAGCTCCTAGATAACAAACAAAACAAACCAAAAACAAAGAACAATCGATCAAAACAATCGAACTCGGATCCAAGGAAAAACAAAACTAAAAACCCTTAAATACGAGCTCAAAGGTAAGTTAAGGTAACTCAAGTGGTTTTCTTTCAAATCTAAGCTTTATAACTGACTTCTAATAATATTAGGAACATAATAAACACAACCACAAGCTTCGGATTACATAGGACGAGCTCCAACGAGGTAAAAATTCGAAATCCTAGCTATGTGTTAGTCAAAATCGAGATCTATATATATATGTTATTAGACGTGTTCAAAATTGTTTTATGACCTTATATAAGCTATATAAATACTTAGGAACGGTTTGATAATGTTTTTAATGTATAAAAATTAAAGAACATGAATCGGACAGAGGAGGAATATGATGAACAATACCAACACTGCCTCAAAACCGGCAGTGTAGTCGCTCAACGCCGACGGCTTACAAGGATAGGCTGGCGGCGTAGAGGCCGCTTACACTGATCAGAGGCTACGTAAAATAATTTTCACGTAAAACATGAACATAAGCCGGCTACCTGGAGATATATGCCGACGGCGTAGGGCCGACGTATGTTGAAAGCCGACAGCTTTCAAAGCCAGTGCAGCAAATCTTAAATATTTTGCAAAACCAATTTTACATTGGCACCTAGGCTTATAGGCCGGCGGCCTTGAGCCGACATACAGCCAAATTTTTCAACGAAAACTTATTTTGACCTCAACAGAACTTATATACATATATATATATATATACATATGCAATACATCTATTTATTATATTATATATATGATAATATAAGAAATAATAGATAGTTAAATAAATACAAGTATTCAAGCATAATTAGATTTATACCTAATAACTTTTAAAACCGTAGTATTTAAGACAAATATTTAAGTGTTAATAAGAGTTATAATTAGTCAAATATTTGTTCTAAATGGATAAAATAGGTAAGAATGGAAATTGAAATAAGCTAAATTTTCGAATAATGTGACTCCTAAAAATAACAAATTAATTATACGAAATAAATTAGGAGAAACACGACAACACTAAGTATTAATAAATAAGGATAATTATCTATATCGAGACCAGTATAGAATAACTTAAAACTAGTAATAGTTAGCATTAAAACTTGATAGAAATCAAGTTTAGGACACTAGTCACATGTAGAAATTTAGATATATAATTTATATTGATGAATACTTTATTCATCTTAAATAGGTGACTTCGATACACTTGAAGATCTACCAGCAGATTACTACGACTGAGTCAGTATGAGCAGGTGAGTAATTCAATCATGTTATACTATTTGTGCTTGTAAGTAGTTGAATATGTAATGCAAAGATAATCAAATGAATGTTTGTTCAAAGTATGTTATGATCTGATTGTATGATTGTTAAGATATCCTTACAAAAGCGATAATGAAATGATTTGATGATGTGAAGTAGTATAATGATGATTGTGTGTAATGTATGGTCACCGTGAAAATTGATTAAGAATTATTGACTTGACAAAATAATATGATCATGCATTGCAAAATTGCATTATTGCATATATAATGGTGTGCAGCCTGCTACGTATTAATATCTCGGATCTTTGTTTTCGCTTGGTTGTTCTAATGTGTTAGTTCTTCCAAGGTTCTCTTTGGTCTGGCGGTCCTATGGGAACTAAAAGGCATCGAAGAACGTCGTCCATAGAATCGCTTTGAAATGATTAATACTTAGGGAGTTTCTAAGGGGATTGCAGGAGATGGTCAGTTTAATCAACTATACTCAAAGTGATAACCTTAAAACGAGAAATCGTTGATTCTCCTGTGTACTTAGTTTCTCCTGGGTAGGTGGGTCATTGAGTATTGGTTCTTCAACCCATTAAAAAAGGGCGTAAATCTTTTCTGTTTGGATTCTAGATCATCCAAACTGTATCTGTGCATATGTGTTGCTTGCATTACATATGATTGCTAATAACTTATGTGATGTATGATATGTCTGGTTATTCACTGAGCTGTGGTTTCGCTCATACTCCTACAGTCTTTTCAGGTTTACGTTACGACCATGGTCAGTTACTTCCAGGACTATGGCTTCGGTAAGAGCTTAGGAGCTGGAAGTCTACGGTTATATTTTAGTTTAATGGTTATGTATTATTAGAATAGATTGTTTAGTGTGTTTCAGAAAAACTATATGGTTTGTAATGGTTTTGTAATAGATTGTTCACATATTTGTTATTTCTTATCAAGCAACTAAAAAGATCCCGTTGTTTTGAAAACCTGTCATAACACTGATAGATATTGTAACAATAATAGATTGTTATAGTTAGTTTATAACAGATCTAGACCAGCAGGTAACAAATCTAACTAAATCTAACAGAAATATCAATGTACATGTAACATAGTATAAAAGGAGAGGATGAAAACAGAAAGGGGAAGCAAGTTACGACCCTTAAATAGATTTGGAGCCAAAGGTAGCTTGAATAGCCTTGTTGATTATCTTCTTGATCATTTACTATGCAAATACACCAATCAGACACGTTAGGGAGAGAACTTAACACTGATGGTTTCAAACATGAGAACTAGAGAGAGATACTCATCTGAACATTCGAGAGGTTGAAAGAGTTTATGATTAGTGTAAAGAAGGTTTTTATATTGAGTGTTAAATGGTGTGTTGAGGAAACTGTGGAGAGGTTATATCATTTTGGAGCTCTCAACATAAATGGCTTTAGAAACTAGAACATTAACTCAAGCAGCTGATTGGATTTTTTCAATACTACTTTATTAGCAACGCAAGAATCCATATATAAGATTGTGGGTCACATTGACAAGTTAAAAGGGAATCAAAATCAGTTTATCAATAATCAATTGATCATAATGTGGCTAATTCATCATCTTCCTCAAGTAATTCCACCGATTCCTTGTTAAAAGGAATCAAATTGGAAATTCAAAAATTTCTGCGTGAGGATATACTAGGATGGATCTTTAAGTTGGAACAGTTTTTGAGTTTCACCATATTGAAGATGCTCAAAGACTCACAATTGCTTCTTTTTCCATGGAAGGGGATGTGTTGCAATGGTATGAGTGGATGTACCTTAACAAGCAATTGGATTCATGGCAGAAGTTCTTAGAAGATTTACCAGCAAGATTCAAGCCATCAACTTATGAAGATGTGCAAGGGATGTTGTTAAAGTTGACACAAACTTTAATGGTGCCTCATTACCTTTGAGGCATTGTCAAATAGGATGGTTGCTCTATCTTTTTCATTTCTTTTTAAGTTGTTTTGTTTCTGGTTTAAAATCTATGATAAGAAGAGAAGTGCAAATAAGTAAACCAAAAACTTTTATTAAAGCAATATGGCTTGCTAGAATGTATGAAGATAAATCCAATGATTAGTTTAATACATTAAAGTCTACGATGACTTCATCATCATATTCAATTTCTAAATTTAGTACATTGTAATTTAATAAACCAGTCGTATCAAATCAATTAGGTTCGGTTAACTCCATTAAAAATTTTGTTCCTATTAAAAAGTCAACATATGAGGAAATGCAAATCCGTCATGAAAAAGGATTGTGTTTTGTCGTGATGAAAAGTTTCACAAAGGGCATAAAATGTAAAGCTAAATTCTTGAGACGAATGCATGCAGATGTAAGAATGTGATGTTGATACTTCATGTTAGATTAGCTACTATGCAATGCAAGGGAATTTAGTTCCCAAAACATTGCTATTTCAAGAGTCAATTAATAACATTCTTATTTTTGTATTGATTGACTTTGGTGGCACTCACAATTTCATCCAAAGTATAGTAGCCAAACATTTGGGGTTAGTGGTGAGTCCAACTCCATCATTTTAAGTGATGATTGGATATGGACGATATTTAAAGTGTGAGGGATTGTGGTAGAATGTGGATGTCATGACTCGAGGCTATATTTTTACTACTTCTTTCTATGTTCTACCAATATAAGGAGTAGAATTAGTGTTGAGAGTGCAGTGGTTGCAAGAATTATAGCCTATTACCATTGACTATAATAAATTGACAAAGCAATTTGGATGAAAATGATGATGTTATAATATTGAAGGGAGAATGTTCCAATAGCAGTGGCCAAATTTCATATCATTAATTATGCCGTATGATTAATACAAAGGTAATGGCTACTTTGTTTCGTTTAGTGACTTATATAGGTGTCTAGGATCAACTACCACCAGCAAACCCCTATTGGAATAGGTGCTAAGCATATATTCTCTTATTTTTTAGCTACCTTTATCATTGCCCCTATTTCATCTAGTTCAACATCAAATCCACATAGTCAATGGGGTTTTGGCCATTAATGTTAAACTTATAGGTACCTGCACTTTCAGAAATACGATATTGAAAAGCAGATGAAAGAGATGCTACAATAAGGTTTGATTCAATATAATAAAAGCCTATTTTCATCCCCTATTTTATTGGTTAAGAAGAAGGATGGGACATGGCGTTCTTACATTGATTATAAAGCTCTTAATCAAGCAACTATTAAGGATAAATTTCCCATTTCAACAATAGATAGGCTCTTTGATGAGTTACATGGAGCAGTTGTGTTTTCAAAACTTGATTTAAGAGCTGGTTACCAACAAATAAGATGACACCAGAGGATATGGAGAAGATAGCTTTTAGGACCCACTAAAGACATTACGAGTTCCTTATAATGCCTTTTGGTTTGAGCAACGCTCTAACCACTTTTCAAGTTATGATGAATCGGATTTTTTAGCCTTACTTGCATAGTTTGTCATCGTATTCTTTAACGACATACTCATTTACAACAAGTACATGGAATTACATGTGACACAGTTGGATAGAATATTGTCAATACTTGCTGAAAATACTCTTTACTTAAAGAAATCAAAGCGTGCTTTTGGCCGGGATTGTATAAAGTATTCGAAGATGATGTATGTGTGGACAGAGTTAAACCCAATCCATCTAAAGTGAAGGCAATTATATCCTGGCCAATTCTACATCGGTAAAGCAATTGTGTGCCTTTTTGGGTCTTTCTACAATTACTGGAGGTTCATAAAAGTTTATGAATGTATAGCCGGTCAACTCACTGATTTACTTAAAAGTGAGGGATTTGTTTGGACAAACGGTGCTATGATAGCTTTTGAAAAGCTTATGGAAGCTCTTGTTTTAGCACATATTCTCACTTTACCGGATTTTAATCAACAATTCATCGTTGAATCAGATGCTTCGGGATCTAGTATAGGAGTAGTTTTGTTACAAGCTAACAAGTCGATTGCTTACTTTAGTAGGAAAATGCCAAAACATTTGGTCAAGGCATTGGCTTATGTCAGAGAATTGTATGTAGTGGTTAAAGCTATAAGAAAGTGGTGACAAAACTTTGTGATTAAAACTGATAGTAGGGGTTTAAAGGAATTGCTTACTCAAGCCATTCAAATTCTAGAATAACATAAGTGTCTTCCAAAATTGTTAGGATATGATTATAAAACGCTCTATAAACACAAGAATTGAGAATGTGGTGGCTGATACGTTGTCAAGACAACATGAAAATGCTTTTCATTTCTTAGCATTTTCCACGCATATTTTTGGCTTTGTTGATGATTTAAAGGCTAAATACTAGTAGATTTCTACCTTTTAGGAGATTATTGCCAAACCGAAGAATGATGATCAATTGCTATGGCCATTGAGTTGGTAGAATGGTTTGTTGTTCTTTGGTCGGGAATTTTTTCTTATGCCAACATCAAGGTTAATTTTAGTAATACTTTTAGAATACCATTCAATTCCATCGACTAAATACTTTGGGGTGGCCAAGACATATAGGAAATTAAGTTCCCAATTCTATTGAGGGGGAATGAAACATGATGTTCAGGAGTTTGTGAAAAGGTATTCAGTGTGCTAGCAAATTAAGATGTCCACTAAGAATCCATTTGGGTTATTATCTCCCTTACTAGTTCCATATCAGATTTGGGAGGTTATTTCAATCGATTTTGACCTCATTACCTAAGTCACATGGGTGTACAATCATTCTTGGTAGATTAAATAAGTATTGTCGTGTGGGTGCTCTAGAGTCTACTCATAATGCTACTAAGGTGACTTAGATATTTTCACATATGGTGGTGAGATTACATGGCTTTTTGAGGTCTATTGCATCTGATAGAGACCCTATCTTCATTAGTAAATTATGGAAGGAGTTGTTTTCTTTCAGTGGAACTAAATTGCATATAAGTTTAGCTTATCACCCTCAAAGTGATGGCCAAATTGAAGTTTTAAATAGAGTACTACAACAATATCTTAGGGCTTTTGTTATGGATCAACCATAGAATTGGGTGAATTTTTTAGCATAGGCAAAATATGCTTGTGATGTTTCTTATCATGAGAATGCATAAGCTACACCCTTTGAGCTAGTGCATGGAAGAAAGACTCCAACTACTCCGATGTATTTGAGAGAGTCATCTAAATTGGCTGTTGTGGACGATGACGCATGCAACAAAGATGTTATATTAATTTCTTTAAAGAAGCATTTGTGAAATGCTCAAGCCAAATGCAAGCTTTAGCATATAAGCATAAGACGTATATGCATTTTCAAATTGGGGATTTTGTTTTTGTCAAACTTTATCCCTATAAACACACGTTTGTGAGTGAAGGGTGTTGTATGTCGACAAAAAGATTTTACTGGCCATGTAAGGTTATGAAGCGAATAAGGTCTTATACTTATTAATTGGAGTTGCCAGCTTATTCGAGAATCCATGATATTTTCATGTTTTTAATCTAGGTAAATTACACTAGAATATTACAACATATGAGGGTAAGTTCAATTTAGGTCACATCATTTCAAAAAATTTATAAAAGGTCATAACATTTGAAAAATGTCTCATGAGATTTAATTAAGTATTTATCCTATTGATACATGTCAATAGGGCCTTAAAACGAGTGTTTCTTGAGTTTTAAATTAAATATTTCTCCTATCGACACGTGTCAATAATGATCTCAATTGACCTAGTTCTTTAAACATTATGACCTAAAATGAACTTACTTACTAAATGTTGTGACCTCGTTTGAACTTTTTGAAATGTTGTGATCTAAAATGAATTTATCCCCAAACGTGTGATCTTCTGGTGTAATTTACACTTTTTAATCTTAAACCAACTCTTGGATCTCTCTTTACATCGTTAGATTTGCCACTTGATTCTTTTAAGAATCAACCACAACCACTCTTGGTTTTTATGTCCATTCTAGACTCAAGAGAGATTTTGTGTTAGGGTTAAGCGGCGACTCAATTACTAGTATAGTGGCATGGGGTTTCTCAAAAGGATTCTAGCTAGGAAGATTATGATGTCTTTAAGGGACTTTATTCGAATTACAACCTTGAGGACAATGTTAGGTTTTAAGAGGGGAGGAGGGAAGGGGACAACTGATACTATCACGCCTTAAAAAAGGATATAGTAGGATTAATCTAAGGTTATCATACCACGTATATATCCATAATATGAAAACCATTTTGCAAGTCAAAAGTTGCAAAACTGTACTTAATAATTGCTTTGCAAGTTTAAATTGTGAAAATACATATTGATAACTAGAAAATATAATTTCCCATGATCCATCAGAATCGTCGAGAATCGGTATCTCCCATCAGATGGTAAAATATGATAGATAATCTATATATTACAAAGTCTTAAACTATTATACAATTTTAGCTCAATCTTTTCTAAGTTCAACTTACATGATACAAAAGTTCAAATAACTATACAATAAATTTAATTCATAATCTAAGTTTGTATTTCTGTCTTCTTATCTTCAAGGAATTCTCTAAAAATAATTAGTTAAAAGAAGTTTAATATGAAAATGAAATACTTGTGAATTCAAAATAAATGTAAAAGCATGATTTTCTTTAGTGAGTTTCACATTTACAAAATCTGAAAATTGGAATGTTATTTAAAAACCAAGCTTAAGAAAAACTCAAGGGAAAATACACTTATGACATGTTTAGTATGCATAAATGGATCGGAATGGAATCGTGATTCTAACTTCCATTCCCTTTCCTAATGTTTGGAAGCGTTTTTAGAAGCCGGAATCGCGAATCCTTGGAATCAACGATTCCGGTTCTAAAGGGGAATTCGATTCCACATTTGAGAAGGAGGAATCGCAATTCCATTACACCCTTATTAATCATTTGTAATTTATTACTTTTTTATCATATCATGTATTGATATTTTGCATTTATTACTAAGGACATTCCTGATAATTATACTTTTTAGCTACTTCATTCCATATAATCTTCTAAATAGAGGAATTGATTTGTCATTCCCAAACTATTCCATTCTACTTTATTCCATCCAATTCAATCTAATCCATTCAATTCTAAACATTCCTACGTACCAAACATAACATTAGAGTATTATATCACAAATAAGTAAAACCCATGTCTTATAAAATAACTTGTTATATAAAGTTTTTTAAATAAATATAAGATCTCCAAGGTTTCAAGGTATACAGTGAACCATGATTATTATTAAGTCTCATGTTTATAAAATTTAAGATGAAGAATTTTTTTCATTACCAGTCAAAAGGTGATTTTTCATAAAAACTCAACATTGCTGCTTTCTATAAGGGGTTGTTTTACAAAAATTTTTATTTTGAAACAATATTACTATGATCATGTAGGTATTATAATCTATTATTACCTTTTAGGATGATAATTAATGTATAGATGTATATATGCTTAGCTTGGAAGGTCTAAAAGAGGTAAAAGTGAAAAAGTGTAACAAAAACAAGTCTTGGAGCATACAAGACGCGATTTGTACAGTATGATTCTGAGACCTTAATGACTCCAAATGATAAAATAACCTTAGAAATAGATAGATCATCCAAAGTAAGTAGAAAATGACTACTAATATGCGAAATTCCGAGTTAAAATGACAAATAGTGGCCATTTTAAGTTTGAACTTTCGTAACAGGGAAAAAATGCGTGAATAGTGTAAATAAAGTTAGAAATTTAAGTGGAACCTATATGAAATACTCATCCTGAGTATTTCTTTGTCTAAATGACAATGATTATGAGACCCCCTTTCCCAAAGATTATTTCGACTAAGTGGATTGCGATATGGACATATGAGTTTCCCTCATGATTTTGTTACCTTGCTTGCACTTGTAGATATTTACACTAGAATTAGGTTCAATCATTAAAGTGATCACTCCATAACAATTAATCATCATCAACAACAAATCAATTATTACAAGTAATGTGTGATCACTTTTACTTTAATAGTTTATTAACCAAACAATCATCAAACAATAAACGAGCACCCAATCTCTTATACATAGCTAGTTATATTTATTTTAATACCTGTGCAACTACATTATAAACACAAATAAGGTGATAAGGTCAAAGTTACCTGCCTATCATCTTAGTCAAGTCATGGAAACCTTATGAGATATTCCAAAGATTATTCTATTCCTCCTATGAAAAAAAAAATGATAAACACTTATTTTTCTTAGTATGTACATTCTATCAAATTTTAGTATTACACTCGTTTTTAATTTCATTATTCTAAACGTGAATGAGATATAGACTTATACTAAAAACTTATTTGATCAAATACCACGTAGGAATCTTGCCATGGCTATAGAAATTGCCCTACCAAGATACAGAAAGTCCTCAATTGTCTGTCAAATTATCTCTTTTCCCTTGTTTATAATCATTGACCATGAAGACATTACTATTCTTTATCATTCTTATAAATATTTTAATAATTTACCAACTTATATGGATACTCGTTTTAACAAATATACATTTGAAACAACATATTCCTCTTATTATTCATGGTTTAATCTAGTACACTAATTAAGCCAATTACAAATTATCAAGCCTAAATTGACTTAACTTAACCAAGTTGAATAGACTTAATTATTCTAATTCATTTTATTTCATTAAAGCTTATTAAACCAAGTTATACTTAAGTTTATTAATTGAGTTCATTAATAAGTTCATTTTATACTTAACATCCATATTAAATTTAATTATGTGTTTTTTTTTTTTGCCATATTTAATTATGTGTTAAGTTTACCATTTATTAAATTATATTTAGTATAAACATAACTTGACCTAGCTAAATTAGTTAAATTTAGTAGATTTTTTTTTAACTCATTAAGGTTTATTAGGTCATGTTGATCTTAAGATTAATAACTAATTTTATTTTATACTTGGAAATTATGCTAACTCAAATCAATTACTAAACCTATTAATTCATTCAACTCATTTCTAAATATACAAATACTAATATATTTCATTTATTATCAATTATTGATTTATTTATTTATTTTTAATAGGGCGAAATAGGGGTTGCACTACCACGTTAATCATCACGGGCACAATCACACCCATGATTGAGCTAAAAATTCCAACCCAAGGCTACTAAGCCCTTATTCGTACCCATGATTATTTAAATTTCACACATCCGATGCTATTAAGCGGAGAATCACACTTGTGATCTTCCTCTGGGTCGGACTTCACATTTTTCCTTCGTTTTTCTTTTAAAATTTAGTTACTTAAACATAACATACTTCATACCAAACACAATAAAAAGCAGTAGTTAAGTTCAAACAACATTTCTAAATATATTTTTACTACCATATATCATCAAAATCATTTTATTAATTTCTTAACCTCACACATGCACCAACAACTTGGATTTTAGCTTTTATGCTCATATCTTCCTTGGTTATAAGTTTTATCACAAACTTAACAATTTTCTAGTTCTAATTCATCATTCTCATGCATAAACAATGACCAAAACAAGGAAAAACAATTATACTTATCTTTTTAGCAAATACATACAATTAATTTTTTCTCTCGCTACTTTGTCTTAGTTCTTGAAAAGAGAAATGAAGAAGAGAAAGAAAGAAAGGAAAAATAACTAAAAAATTGAAGAAGAAGAAGAAAAGAAGGGAAGTTAAAGTCGAAAAGAGAAAAGGAAAGAAAATATAAAGATTAAAGATATTTTCATATAGGAGTTTTGGATTTAAATCTTTCTTATCAATATTTTAAATAAAAAATTAAAAAATTATTTTGAGAATTTATATAATAAAAATTAGTATCTTAAATTACAAATCTAGGTTAAAAATCTAAATTGTACAAATTCGATACTTAGTTTGGGTTTAGTCATAAAATCTAGTATTTTTAAACAAGCAGATCAATTCAAAATTATAGGGATTGAAGAAATGAAAATTAAACTAAAGTTCAAATGTTAAAAATTTTACAAAACATTCAAATTACATGTTTGAAGTTTAAGGAATTAAATTACAAGAAAAGAAGTTAAAATGGACGATTAAGAAGAATTTAATACTCTGGTTCATTGAAAAATGATTTAGTTTAAAATGATTAAATAGAAACTCTTGAAAATCTAAATAGTTAAGTTTTTGAAATTTTTGTTCATTTGATAATTGAGAGAAAGTGAGTTCTAATTAAAAATTGGTGGAAACGATGATGAAATTTAATTTGTTGAAAAAGATAATTAAAGTAATTAGACCAATTTAAAAAGTATGGGATTCAATTTTGATGGTTAAAAATAATTAGGAAATTTGATTCATGAAATGGATAGTTGAAGTAAATGGTTAATTAAAATGAATATTTGAAATCTCAATTTTGATTAAATTTATTTATTAATTTGATTTGTGTTAATCTATCTATTTATAAACCTATAAGTTTAATTTACTTGATTTAATTAAATTGTTTAAGCTTATTTTTAAATTACATTATAATCGAAGCTTAAAATTAATCATCTATTTTACTAGTTAATTAAACTATTTTCAACTTAGATAAACAAAAGTTTTAAACCATCTATTGGTAGTTAACATTTTATATTAACTTTAAATTGTATAATTCAAAAGATTATGATCGTTTTAAGATTTATTCTTTCACTTATGCTTTCATTGTACTACTCTAATCATTTTAGATAAATTTTGGTATAATGTTTCACTTCCATTGTAATTTTAAATTATTTGATAATCTATTATCAATTAAATTTACTTGTTTTTCAATATTGTAAGCGTATTGAAACTCGACATTATTTTGTAATTGTTTCTATATTTCAGGTTGGTATACTGTACGTATTATATGACTACATTATTTTTGCCATTCCCCTAATAGGGGCTTACTAAGATTATTCTGAAGTTATCATACCATGTGTGCCCTTGTAATATGAGAACCATCTTGCAAGTTAGACATTACAACACTCTACTTATTTATTAGCTTCTCATACATTAATTATACATATACATATAATACTATGTTTGAAACTTAACTATGGAATCCCATTTTCCACATTTTACCAAGATCTCAAAGAATCGGTATCCTTACCAAATAGTCAAATCGGGTTCCAACCTACAAAATACAAAGTCTCAAATGTTTTACAATTTATCTAAATTGTATCCTAAGTTCATTAATCTATCTTTCCAACTTCAAGAAAGTCTAATGGAGAAGCACTCTTCACACATTCCTAACACAATCCCAGCAAGCAATATTTCCACACAATATTTTTTGTGGGAGGGGGGTGAGTGAAACCATAACTTAGTGAGATAACTTGACCATTCAATACATCAAGCAATAGCAAGCTAGTATAATTAGCAAGCATATGTCATGTGACAATCAACCGTATGCATAAGTGTAAGTTTGGATTATCAAAATCCAAACAAGATGGAGATTTATGCCCTCTTATTAGGTTGAAGGAACCAAGTACAATGACCCACCGCTCAGGAATCGAGAACCAAGAAAAATCAATAACATGTTTTTTTCATAATTCTTTAGCCTTGGAACAAAGAAATCCATAGAGAGTCGGGGAACCAAGAAAAATTGGTACCATTTTTTATAGATCATTTCAAAGTATTTTATTTTTACCCTTAGAACAAATAAACTCTATTAAGTATTAGCCATTTCATGTCGATACATGGGCAACATTCCTTCAGATGCCTGCGTTGTTCCCGTGAATCGAACGGAACAAAGGTACTCTTATGTATAACTAGGAAAATGTCATCCACAAAAACCAAGCACGTTTCAAGAGAACCAATGCATGGGCAGGGCTATTACATCTTTATGCAATAAATGCAAATTATGCGATGCATGATTAGTTCAATAGATAGTCGAATAATATTAAGTCATGTTCTTAAGTGGCCGTACAATTCTCAGACAGACATCAACATGCATACTAAATTAATCGTCATACAAAGTAATTATCACTTTCAATATTGTATGTTGGCACCCAGGCATACACCAAGCAGCACACCATATACCCGAACCCCACACGTATAACAGTTTTAATATATTATTATTTATGCAGCTATACTGCAAGCATAAATAATGTGATAAGGTTAAAGTTACTCACCTGTTCATCATCGCTAATTGCCTTAGTATTCTATAGGAAAATCCAAAGTTTGATATGTATTCCCAAGGAATAGAGGCAACGGATATTCATTACGATTACTATTATCTGCATCATAATCCTGGTTATGTCTTTTGTGTCCTAAACTTAGTTTTATCATTCTTGATCTATTTTATTTATTAAAATATGGGTTTTAAATCTTAAGTTTCTCCATTTGAGTATAAAATTCTTATAAACTCACTTTTCTTATGAAAAGTACTTAAGTGATTCAAAATACAGTTTTAATAGCATAATCTTAATTGTAGGCCTATTATACTCATTTGGATTTGATTTTAGCGTATGAATAGGTGTTTGAAAGTTTATTGAACGTAGTTTTAAATTTTCTAGTCTATCCTTTCATTTTGCATATTTTTTCCTCATTTGAGAATATGGATTTGAAAGTATCACTATGATGCCTATTATTCTAGTTTTATATTTTTAATCATCTCTCTCTCTCTTTTAAAGTTCAATTATTTGTTTTGTGAACATTTCATCAAGTTTTAGTGAATAAACTCTATTTAAGTTCATTAACCTATTCTTAGTTGATTTTTATATTGAAATTTATTTTTATTGTTTATTTTGATCTTATTTTAAGTGAATAAATTTAAGTAACTTGATTGTATTAATCAATATGCCTATATTTCTATTAGTCTAAATCTTGTAATTTTATTATACTACATGTGCTGAATCATAATTAGAGTTTTGGGAGTATATCTTAATTTTAATCTCATAATCATAATTTATATCACCTTATTAACTAATTGGTACTAGTTTTTCTTAAGTTTTGTTTTGGGAACTATAATCATTCTATATGTGACAAACCATACCTATGTTTATATAGGTATATTTATGGGTTTGTTTACAAAGTTTAAGATTATATTGTCATTAACTCATGTTATACTTGAGTTGTATCAAGTTGGATGCTCCAAATCTTAAGTTCATAAGTGATCTAAATCTTACTTATGTAAATTTGATCTTATACTAAAATTTATTACATATTCCTTATTCTTATATTTTCAATGAGTTCAATATGCATGTTTTATTAAATTTAAGTCAAGGTTTCCTCATAATCTCCATAGGGCCAAAAGTTTAGGATTTTGTTCATAGAGTTCTTAACTTGGTTTTTCATTTCATATTCATTTCTATTTATAAATATATGTTGTCTACACATTAAGTTACTTGATTTATATAGAGCAAGTTCAATTAGTAATATGGACAAATCTTCATGAGTATCGTAAGGTGTTTAAATGATCATTACAAGTTCATATTGGAGTTTAATGTTTAATACAATGTCATGAATCATATTATATGATAATATTTCCTAAGATAATATAAGTTTCATGGATAAAATAACATGGCATATATGAATTCTTTATGGGGCTGAAATATTTCTTCATGAACCATGTATGTTCACAACTTTACTGAATGTTTATTTCAATTTTCATGAATTATGTTATATGCTTATATTACTTAGTGTAACTTAAGTTTCATCTTAAATAACACGTTTTACTCTTATTTTTATGAAATGGCCGATTTTTATATAAGGAGTTCCAATGTGTTCATGCTAGCCTTTTAAATAATCTCCTTCATATGGTTATTCCTATGTGATCGTGCTAGTTTTTCAAACAATCCTTGTAAACATACTACATACTTAGAGTAGGATGAGAATTACGTTGTTTTGAGAAGATTAAGACAATAGTCCATAAGTTTAGGGAAAGACCAAAACTTTATGATGCCTAAAACAAAATCAACTTAAGTTCTATTGAATTCTACACTTAAACATATTCTAGCTTTGTAGTAAACTAGAAATTGCCTTAGTTTGAGGTTAATACTCTCCCATTGTGATGATGACAGAAACCGACCTATTGTAAAGAATAGGATGGTGTGAGTTTGCTTCCATAGAAAACTAATTTGAAATGGATGTTATCTTACCCTAGACACTTGATCCTTGAACTTTGAATTTTCTTGAATTATTCCTAGGGTTTTAAATTAAAATATGAGTGATATGGTCAAGGCTTTTTCTTTAGAGTTTTTCTTTGGTTTTATGCTTGGAAAGCTAAGTATTTGATGTCGATTTTGTGTTGAAAAGTGTTATGGGGCTCATGGCATGTAGAGAGTGTTTTTCTTTGCAAAACAAAGTTAAACATCCTTTCTACCTTTGGGGTGATCTTGATTTAAATAAATGTTGAAAGGTGTTGGTTGCTTCTATAATGAAACTTATGGCAATATGGCTTATATAGGTCTTAATTTGTTATTTTGTTCATTAAATGCATTAAAGAAATTATATTAGAGGTAAATTGGCAAGTTGAATGATGTCGATGTGTGGATAGCCATAGAACATGAATCTCATGGCAACTTGTGGGGTTTCTTAGAGCTTTTGTTTCGTCTTTAACAAGTATTATTTAATGCATGGATTCTTGATGAGATATTAGAAAATTTTAGAAGCTTTGAACAACTTGTGATGTTGATGTGTGTGGGTGAAAGTGGTTCTTTACGATTTGCATGTGGATATTCTAGGGTCTTTTTTGTGAAAATGGCATCTTCTAGTTGTCTTATGTTCATAAGAAGCATTGTTGAGAAGATATCAAGATATTGAATGATGTTAATGTTTGTTGGTTCATGCATAAGGAGTTCATGGCAATTCTAAGGTTTTTAATTGAAAATGACATTTCAAATTGTCTTTCATCCATTGCTTGACTTAGTTAGAAGAAACAGAATTAGTTAGACAAGAACTAAGTATTTGTTGGTGCATAGAGGTGTTGTAACGCCTTAAAATAAGGACATTACAACCTGCCACGTATCTTTCTATTTATAAGAATACGCTAAGGCTAAAAAAACTAATCCACAAACAAAAAATCGTAAGGATACTTGTTTAAATTATTTTATGAAAGCAAAACCCTTAAAGAAAACATCTTGTTGGCATAAAACCAGCCAACTAAATCTAAATATAACATAAAAGGAAAAACTTTTATAATAGTCTTAAACTCGAAAAAAACATAAAACTTCATATTGGTCTTTTACAATTATCCTTATATCCAAAACATCTCTAAGAGTCTGTGTCACGCTTCAAAGGGTACCCTAAAAGCGACAGTCCGCCACACTCAATTTAAAGCTTAAGTATGACTACCTCAGTCATCTCATAAGCTTCGATATAATGTGTAAGGCGTACATTCACGATCATAGAGGACCAACTTTGAGACAAGTTGTTTAAGAAGACATTCATATAGCAGTTTAAGAATGGAAATCATAACATAATATCAGAAATAAGAAAACATATATAAAGGTCTTACAATCATCAAAGGGGCATTCCTCCACTAAAAGATATAGTTTATCATAGTCTAGTGAAGCTTAATCAAAATGATTACAAGGAGATTTACTTAGAAGTCTAAGTCTACATCTAGTCTTTAACTTCTTTCAAAAACTCCTTAAGCCAAAAAGGTAATACCTGCGAGAAATACCCCGGGGCTTCAACCATAGATGGGGAAACTGCAAGAGATATATAAGGGGGTAAGCTTCTTCGCTTAGTGAGAATTAAATCCACAAGTAAGGTACTCAACAATCAATAATGAACCAAGTTATTTAATCAAGCATATGAGATGTAAGCAATCGCGTGAGTAAACAATACATATGATTTTCCAGGAATCATATATTTGAATGGATTTACCCATCCATTCGGTGGTTAGGTGTTTCGGGCAACAAAACCATAGTTTGTAAATGATATTTTTGTAGTTTTGAGCAGATTCCTACCAGTAGCTAAAATGTAGTTGATTCGGGTGCTCACTCACCATTTAATTATAGACAATCAAAATCATAGATTTTGATTTTGATTTTAGGCCTTCGACCTCATTACTATACCTTGTCATACCAAGGGTATGGTAATGAATGCAATGTGACTCACTACGTGTCATGCATAAATCATTTAATTTAATGTAGACAATCAGTACTAAACTAAATCATACAACGATTAGTTAGCAATTCTCGTCTCGATATACTTATCATAATTTTAATCATGTAAGTAAAACACATGCACTTTCATGTTTTATCGTTTCCTAAAATCTAGTGTCACTAAGCTATAAGCAAATACATAAGTACAATTGCGAGAATTTAAACTCACTCAGCCATATCAGCAGAAGCTTCCTTAGTCGAAATAGTCTTCGGGGTAAGGTAGCTCGGACTTCACATCACCTATATAAAAGAAATACCCGAAATGAGTATTTCTTAGAAGATCTACTTAAACTTGTAACTCTATTCTACTAAGTTCGTCAAAATTCGTATAGAGTGAAATTCCAACTTAAAATGGCCATAACCTGCTCATTTTAACTAGGAATTTCGCATATTATATACCGATTTCTACCTACTTGAAAAGATATATCAATTTCTAAGGTTATTTCCTACATACAAGGTTATTTAGGTTACTGAACATCTTGGTACAAATTCAAAACGAATATTTCTAGATTTTACAAAACAATTTTCCAACTCAACTTTATCCAAAAATCCATTGGCAAAAAAAAAAAAAAATATATATATTATGTAATTGAAAAATCCTTTGAGTATATATGTAAGCTCACTTTATATGCAAAAATTATAATGGTAGTGTCTCAACGATTATTTTCGTAAAACAATTCATCTTGAAGTGTTGAAACTTAAACTAGACAATTTCTTTTCAAAGTAATTTGAAGAAACTTTATATTTTCCTAGGTTATTATAAATGAGTATATTCTTATTTTGTTTTCCCATTCCTTTTTCCAAAACAAATATATTTTTCCCTTAACTTTGGTCTTTCACAATTTTTACTTATAGTGATAAAAGAACAAAGTTATCAAAAAATTTATTAAGTTGTTGATAACCTATTTATAAATTTGCCTTTAGAATGGTTTTAGCAAACGAGTCTTTTCCTCTTATATTCTTGTTTATTAACTCTTTAAAAATGAATTTTTGTTTCTAAAACTTGGTTTTTTATTTCCTCTATCAATTTTATATGAAAAGAAATCATCTTTATTGATATAATCTTTTGTTCTTGATCTCATCATATATATTCTTGTTATTTCTTTTAGAATAGGTTCCTTCTTTGAAAACTTAAAAATCATTATTTTTCCAAGTGAGTTTATAAATTATTAGGTTGATTTTGTCTTACTTAAAAAACTAGTTTGTTTCTTGGTTTTGTTATGGAGTTGAAAAGACTTTGATCTTAAGCTTTTTGTGAAAATTTTGAATATCAACAAATTGTTTTTACTAAGACTTACGTTACCATATTATGAAAAGAAAGTATTTATTTCCTTGATAAAACTATTATTGTTGTTATTTGAGAAGACTTCGAAATAACTTGAAAAAATATTATATAAATCCATTTTTTTTAGATAACTTGAGAAAATGTTATATAAATCCATTTTTATGTTGTTGATGATAACTCCTTTATTTAGTGACAAGTTACATAATAGAAAATTTAGTTTCAAGTTCCTTTATTAAAGAAAAACTCTTTTTTAAATATAGTTTAGATATTATCATTATGTAGATGCATGTATTATGAGCATGTAGTATGTAGATGATAAAAATATAAGATAAGAAGCAACATAATATTAATAAGCAATATAGCAATAATAAGAAAGATATTATAGTCAAGTATTGAGAACCTTAACTTTATCAAGGTAATCCGATCAAGTATTAGGAGCCTTAGCTTCATCAAGACAACTAAGGACTATGTCCCAAAAAAAAAAAGAAAAAAGAAACAAAAGAAAAAGCAATAATAAGAGCAAATATAGTAATAAATTTGTTAGTGAGTTAGTGAGCATTTAAGCTCTAAAATATATAGATATATATATACACAGTAACGTATATATGAAGTTAGGTTAGAAGCATGATAATAATAATAATAAGATCATAATAACAACATAATAGTAAAACAACATAATATGAAATTTATTCATGAACAAAAACAAAACATGAACATAGAATTGCTTCTATAACATTTGAATGTTTAAGAAACATATACCATAGTCATGTTAAGTTACAAAACATGGTAGAAAGAAATGGGTAAGAACTTTTACCTAAGAAAATAATATGGTAGTGGTAGTAGAAGAAAAGTTTGGATAGTGATTATGTGTGTAGGAAATGTGTAGAAAAATTTTGGGTAGTAAAGAAATAAAAGAAAGATTTTGGTAGAGAGTGTTTGAGGAGAGTTTTAGTGAGGTGAATGAGTGTGTGAAAGAATTGGGGGGAGATGGGGTATTTATAGAATTTTTTGGAGTGAAAATTATGTTAATTAAATAAATTGAAAAAAAAAAGTGTGTGTATGAGGGGGAGAGAGGGCTGGCGTGATGCTTGGATAGGAGAAAGGGAGTGATTTTGATTTGTTTTGTATTTTTATTAATTAAAAGTAATAAGATGTAAAGTTTGATGTGAATGAAGATGCATGAAAAAAGTAAAAAGTAGATAATAGGTATGATAGAGTGTAGAAATAGGTGTAGAAAGAGTATAGATAGGTGAATAGTAACGAATAGTATAGAATAGTAATATGAATAGTAGATAAAACAAATTAATACTAGTAGTAATGAAAGTACGTGTAATTAAGCTATATATGATATTTTCAGATATCGAAAAATTATAAAACTGATATTTTTGAAATCCTCGTATTTTTATGAGTTTATTAGTATTATCGAAATATTTTTGCCGTAGGGGATACCGGGGCACGATTTTCGAAAACCGATGCCATTTGGATTCGAAAAACACATAAAATTATTAAATCTGATATTTTTATGCATCTTGTATTATTACGGACTATTATCCACTACCATCTCAATTTCATTGTTTCGGGATTATGAACACGGGATTACCGGATTTAATCTATTAAGGTTTTATGCGTATTTATTGACCTTAGGGTTTCCGGTTGACTTTCGGTTTAGGGTTTGAACATAATTGTAGCATAAAATCTAAGGGATTACAGTCAGTTGGTAAATCAAATCTACTAACGTCCTGCCCATCATCTACAAAGATATCATATCCTGAAAGATCATAAATCACCTCATCTTCTCCTACTCCTGAAAAATGAAAAGAATGAGCAAAAAGCCCAGTATGCCAAACCACACCCAAATGCATACGCACATATTTCATGTATAATCAAGTGCAACTAATTCTAATGCAATAAACATCATTTCTTATCTTATATTAACCGACAAGTAACACAATTCAGAACTATATGTATCTAGTTCTAAATCTAGAGTAACTCGTGACTCCATAAAAACGAGCATACATATAAAATAGGGGATGAACACATGTTTAAGGTTGATTTAAAAAAAAAACACACAAATATAAATTATACAAAAAAATTACCAAAATAGTGTTCCTATATCGAATCTTGAAGTGGAGATACATGTATTTATACTTTTATCGCATCTTTGGATAGAGATATAGTAACCTAAACAAAAAAAAATTTAGGTGCTTGAGTATTGCATGTTGGTTGTGCGATACTCATCTGAGCTTGTATCTAGGCTATTTAATCCTCTTGGCGGCTATGAACACTTCAGAGAATGACTGCTAGGTTTAGGGTTATGTTTTGAAGAAGAAACAAATAAGGATAATATAAAGAACTTGTGCCTTTTCCTCTCCTTTGAATCACATACGCTGGCAATTTTTAAAACATACGCTGTAGAATGAAGGTCGGCGACGTAAACATTAAAGCTAGCAGCATAAAGGCTTACCATTCGCCTTGAGTCATTTTTCTTTAAGCCTATGCTGGCTAGTACGCTGGTAGCGTACATTCAAGATCAGGCGACGTACCCAATTGTGACAATTCTTCACAAATCAACATCGATTATACGCTGCCAAAGCCACAACAACGTACGCCAGCAACGCTTGATCCTACGTTGGCAGTGTTGATGTCAGTGTACATTATAAAATCTTCATCTTCCGTCATGTATCCGTCATGTGATCAAAATACCAATATAATTAGATTTTTTACCATTTTAACCTCTTATTTTATATTACTTGACCCTTATACCCTTCTTTACAAATTATTTATGTGTATATTACAGGTGTTTTGCATGGTTCAAGAAGAGCCAAGAAGAATTGGATGTAGTCCCCAGTTATGTCATGACAATAAAGCTTACATAATGTTTGTATCATGCTTGTTTCATGAATATTCTAGAAGATAGGATGATGCGATGCAAGCCTTCCCCATTCATGCAGGAAACTTTCGGCTAGGAAGTCATGAGAAGGCTTGTTTGTTTTGTATCAAGTCAACTCTTTATGCATTAGATAATAGGTCATTTACATAAGCTAAAGATAAGATAAGATAAGATGATGAAAATGACATCTACTTTCTCGTGAAGAAAATGATGCCTCCCCTAGATAGGACTTATGTTGGATGGTTCTTGAAGAATTTTTCAAATACATGTCACATTTTGATGTGATATGAAAGGCTTATATTGATTTGAAGACAAATATTTAAGCTATCACATTAATTATTAAGTAGTATGCGTATAAACATATCAGTTAACTCAAGAGAATATCTTTTAAATTATGTTTAAGGGTTCTATATTTTTCCTAGATAAATGTGGGGTTAAAATTTTAAATTTAATACTTATGTGATTGAATATTTTTATATTTTTCTCTTGCGCGATTAAGGTTTTCGAGCCCATAATGGTAATTTAAGATATTATACTTAAAAGATTCATAAAAGTCTCTAGTTCTCAACTACGTATTTAGAATTTTTTATTTGAACTCTAGATTTGTAGATAATCATTTGTTTTTTGTTATTTCACATATTGTAACTCAAAAATTCAACTCTACTAATCAATAAACTTAAGGAATTTATCATCTTCTATTTCCCAAAATGTTGAAGGTTTCGTGTTTTTATTTAGTGAATTATTATTCCTTTACATATAATCTTATATTTAGTATCTTTTACTAGTCCATAAATTTTTCTATCCTATCTTGTAGAATATATGTGAGAAAAATTATTTACATGCTTTAGTTCATGATATTCATATTATCTATTATGTGAATTTTAATTTTTAATTATTAAATTTAAAGAGGGAAAATTTTTTAGGTATTACAATAAGTAAGATAAAATAGATTCATGAGAAAATAGATGAGGCTGTGATGGTTGATAAATCTTCTTTCGCTTGGGAGTTCTTGCTTGGTTTTATAAAGAAAACTCTAAAGATTTGTCATATGGTAATTTATTTAATACAAACACAACAGATGATACTGCTTTTGGATATTAATAAATACATGTACAAATCTATTAATTAGTTTGGAATCATGTTTCTTAAATCAAGTCTATGGCTCTTACATTATTTATAAGACATTCTCGAGTTGAAAACTAAAGTCTTTGAGACATATTAAAGTCTTCATATACACAATTTAGTTTATAGACACGGAAGTTTAAACTATTAAGAGGGGTTTTTATATCATGCAATTTTTGTAATTATCTTTAAGTTTAAAGGGTATTTTGGTCATTTACTCAAATAGGTTAGCGGTATTTTGGTCATTTTCTCAATAAATAGAAATTTTTAGAATTGAAGAAGGGTATTTTTGCATTTTCTAATGTTTGGAAATCTCTAGAATCAAGGATTTTATTAAATATGCAATGGATCATGCTTACATGATACTCGCATCATGCTTACATCGTGCTTACACCGTGTTTACATCATGCCTACATCATTGTTACATCATGCATATATCATGCTTACATCATTAATGATGAAAATTTTATCATTTAGCTTGGTAGACTTTTCTAGGTCTTAAAAAGATATTTTTGTCTTTTCACATATGCAATTTAAGTTTCTTGCGCGACTGGCTAAATTAGGGTTTTAGGCTATATAGGCTCAGAATATGTTAACATTAATGTTTATGAAATAGAAAATTTTATTTGAGGTTTAGATTTATATACATTGATATGTTTTTAATCCCATCGCGTATTTTTCAACCCTAGCGATTCATATTTAAATTATCGTATTCTGACCAATAGGCTTTTAAAATTAATTATTTCATTTTATACTTAAAATTTTAAGTTGTATATGAATGCTTAGTGAGTTACGGGCTAGTGTAATGAAATATTGTCTTTTAATACATAAAAAGTATTTATCTTGATTGTTGATGATAGTAAATGTTCAAGTGCTACTTTAGGGTTTAAAAGTTAAAACACTAGAGATTTCTAAACAACAATCATATCATCATATGTAGAATTTATTTTATTATTATTAAATTTAAGGAAAAAATTCTTTTTTTTTTTGTGTGTGTTTATAGTAACAATCGATTTATTATCAATTGTCTAAGGTTATGGAAGTTACATTTTATATATTAGAATTTTATTAGTAAGGATTCTATTCTTCTGGTTGTAATAAAATTATTCACACTTTGATATTTTTAAATCGACAAAAATCAAGAGTGATATTTGCGATTTTTCTCAAAGTTCTTAAAAATTCTATGTTATATATTTTTGTAATTATTATATTTAACTTGTGTAAAATTAAGGGTTTTACAATTTTTTCTTTTATTGTAGTTATTGGGTGTTTCTTATAATTTTTTGCTTTCATGAAACTTCTTGAGATTTAACTTTTTTAAGTTTAGTACCATTCCTTTTATAATTATTTATTTACTCATAATTTTTTTCTTCAATTATCAATAATGTTATATTTTATAACTTTTATTATTAGTTAAAAAATCTCATTTGCGTTCATTTATGTATATATTTCAATTTTTACCATTTTTATATTTGTGGGACATTATCAAGAAGTTATGAAAAAAATTGTATCTTGAAGTTTTGTTTATAACAATTCAAATTTTCAAATGGCAGTTAAATTGTTCGTATTTTAATATTTTTATATCATGAAAAATTAGGAATGATTCTTGTTACTTTTCTTAAAACCTTTTTAAAAATTTTACATTATTTACTTAATGATTATTATATTCGAGTTGTATAAATTTGGATGATTACAGATACAATCCAAGTTCGAGCATGATGTCAGCCAATGTGGCAAAAGGCTACAAGCTAAGATGAGATTTAATTTAGCATATTACAAGTAACATTGATAGATATTGTAACAAGAATTGATTGTAACAGTTAGTTCATAACAGATCTAGATTAGTAAGTAGCATATCTAACAAAATCCAATAGAATTATCAAAGTGCATGTAGCAGAGTATAAAAGGAGATAATGAAACAGAAAGAGGAAGCAGGTCACAACCCTTAAATAGATTTGGAGCTAAAGGTGGCTTGAATAGCCTTGTTGATCATCTTTTTGATCATTTACTTTGCAAATACACAATTCATACAGATTAGAGAGAGAGCGTAACACCGAAGGTTTCAAACACAAGAGTTAGAGAGAGATACTCATTTGAACATTTGAGAGGCGGAAAGGGTAAATGTAAAGAGGGTTTTTATATTAAGTATTAAACAATGCGTTTAGAAAAGTATAGAGAGGTTATATCATAACCCTTCCTTTTATAATTGATTCCCTATCCCCATCCCTTTTTGGTTGGTTTTTCCCCCCTTAAGCCAATTAATATTACACCAAATAACACTTGTCTAATTATATTGATTCTTACCATAAAACACTTGCATTTATAGTGAATTAATCTTTGCAATAAAACACTTATATTGATAGTGGATTGATGCTATAATAAAATTATTATATTTATATTTAATAATTGTAATAAAGATAATGACAACAATGTTGTGAATGGAAATACTTGATAAATATGATGGGCACATTAACAAGAATTTTGAAACAACATGCAACACCAACATTACAGAACCATAAATGTTTACAAACGACATACAACACCGACATTACAAAATAAAAAGAGTCAAACCATTGTATAATATTGATACCACAGCCCCAAGAGTCTAAAATCATCATATAACATCAATATCACATTACCACAAAAGTTTAAATCGTCATCTAACGCTAACATCATATCACTATATAAGTCTAACACGATCCAACATCGACAACACAACACCACAAAGGGTGTAACTCCATCATCCCACATCGTCAACGTATATACCACAATAGTTTAAATTCAAAAATTAGCACCAACACAACACAACACAACACAACCACAAGCGTCTAAACCCATTATGCATCACTAGTATCATATAACCACAAAAATCAACAAATATCCTTCAACAACAACACTAGGAAGATTAAAAAAAAAAAACATAAATAACTTGCACACCTATCACTAGGCTCTCAACAAAACCTGCTCAATGCGTATATACACCATGTTCTTGCACAAGGCTAGCCACCATTGACATTAGGCAAGTCATTACAATAATCTCATTATAATAAAATTAAAAAATTTTGAGATTATTTGAAAGATACATATATTTGTGCCAAAAAAAAAAAGGAAAATCAAAATATCACAACAAACATGGATATTAGGTAGTTACAACACGCATTTACTAATTGCTAGTACAACTGCAGGAGTATGACATGTGTCACTATGTAACTTTATTTTTTATTATAATTTTATTCATATTTGATATTATAGAAATGATCTATAGCTATTATTTTTTAGAATAAAAGAATATATGGTTCATTGAAAGATTTTAACTCACACCATTAAGTCACACATCTTATAGCTTTAACAATTTTGAGTACACCTTTTTCTTTCCATGATATACACTAGGTTGATTCTTTGATATCTATCAATGAGTTTGTTTGGATAGCTTTTTTCGGTAGATACAAACACTTCTTTAAAACTTTTTTCTAACAAATTATTTATTAAAAAATAGATACAGATAAAAAACAGTTTGTAGTTCTGATGAAAATATCAAATTGATAAAAAATCAAATAGATGCAAATAAGATATATTTGAATATATCGTTTTGATACGGATAAAGATACGGATGAGAAACAAACAATCCAAACAGATCACATGTTACATATAATTCATCATAAAAGCATACTTAGCATAATAGCATCAATGAGATGTGCCCATTCATGGTTTCTTAATTATATTTTAACATTTACTTTATACATATTTTTTCCATTATAGTCATATGGATCAATCAAGTCTTATTTTCCTTGTCTATGTGGTCAGCATGTTTGATATATATATATATATATATATATATATAAAGAGGAAAATGAAAAACCATCCTGTAAAAGTGTTGTAATAGTAGTTTGTATTTCCATTACATATTTTTTGATTTATGTTCTTAAATGAGCTTACCATGTAAAAAGTATTCAATTGTTGAGGTGGGAATTATGGAACATGTTTATGCTAACATGCTTTCAATGTGATCATGTGTTTTCGTGAAGTGATTTCATATAATGTTGTTAGTCTTATAATATCTATGCATCACTATTATGGTGTTACTCACAAAACCTTTTTATATAAGATGTGTACTTTATCAAAATTCAATGAAGCAACTATCCATGATCATGTAGCATAGATTGAAATAGAAATTACCTTTGACATTTAAATGAAAATGTTTTGGCATGTAGTTGTTCATAATAAGTCTCATGCTTTTATCTTGGATTATTTTTAATTTGTCCCGTATTCATAAATATAAAATGATGAGCACTGTATATGATGTGGAAAGGAACAAACCATAGCTAGAATGGCTAAAGACATAAGAAATGTGGTCTTGATGCTATGATTGATTTTTTTTCTTTTTTCTTTTAATGATAAATTGCTTTGAAAGGTAGCAAAGTTTAAAGATAAAATCATTTAAGATATTAGTGTTTCTTCATTAAAGCTATCAATCTTTCTTTTTTTTCTTTTTTTTTTTGCCAAAAGCTATCAATGTTTGAAGTGATTATTTAATGTATAAATATTTCAAGTCTTTAATAATGAATAAATGATTTACAAAGTGAGTTCATTTAACATATCGTTTTTCTTATTTAAAGTATTAATTTGTTGATAAGAATAAAAAAAGAAACTTAATTATAAATTAATTCAAATGTTGATACCTTAAATAAAATTTGAGAAACGTTGATACTCATTTAATTTATCTTATAAAATATTAATTTCTTTTTTTAATTACTCGAAACGTTGATGATTTAATTGAACTTACTCCTAAATGTTAATACTATCTGGTGTAATTTATTTAATCTTTTTTATATAGTGACATGTGTCATTGTCTTATAAGTTGAAAGTGTCACGTCAACTAATAGAGTTAGCACGGAAAAGTTACTTCTCTAATTGAAAATATGATACATAATACTTGAAAAATTGAACAAATACACAAATGAAAATATATCACTATATATTTATTAATGAAAAGAAAGTAAATAACAAAGGCAAAATGAAAAACAACGTAAAGGAGAACACTAATCTTTTAATTGGATTTGGAAAACAATTGGCTGGAATCTATTATTTGAACAAAACTAGATTTTATGAGAAGACGATGAAGAGAGTTGAAAGAAGCAAATGACCAAGATAGATTTAAAAAGCATAAAGAGGAGAGATAATTGAGTGAAAAGAAAAAAAATTAAATAAAGAGAAAAAAATAGTAAAAGGCAAAAAAAGGTTTTCTTGGATTTTTAAAATGAAGAAAAAATTGAAAAGAAAAAAATGAAGAAAGCTAAAAGAAGAAGAAGACGAAGACAAATTAGAAAAAAAAAAAAAGGTGAAGAGGAGAGAGAAACAAATGGAAAGTTAAAACAGAGCAGATGTTGAATTGTTTGGTTAATAAAGGGAATATCTTGTCTTAAGTTGCCATTTGACAATTTAAAGTTAGAGCGTGGTAACTTCGTAATATTTTGGTAAGTTTTGTTGAATTATGGTAGGTTCATCGTATTATTTTGATAACTTTATTTTATTGTGGTAGGTGGCAACTTAAGCCAAGTGCATCCTGGTTAGCAGGGGTCTGCATGGATTCAGATTGGTTTTTACTAAAACCAAACCCAATCAAATCCAACCAAACCAAAATTTGTAGTTTCTTTTTTTTGTCCGAAAACAAAACCATTTAATAATGATTTGGTTTGAATTAGAAAATTTTCAAACTATTAGATAATGGTTTGGTTTCGATTACGAATTTAACACTATTTGTAATTTAGTAATTCCATACTTATATAGCATGCAATCTCCTTATAAAAATACTAAATTTATTTGATAAGAAGCATTGAATGATATGAAAGGCAATGGATAAAGTCAGACAACTTAAAAATCTCAAATATCTACTAAGGGTTAAATTTAATGAAATTTAGTACATGGCATGAATTTTGAGTAAAACTCTATATAATATATAGATTATGGTAGAAATTTTGAATAATCATATATTTTAATAAATATAAACTTAAAAATTTCTTTTAAGTATTATGTCGTAATATAATAAATTTTCAAGTTACAAGTAAATTATTACTATATTTATGGATTGGTTTGGAAAAATTTCAAACCAAATTGTGAAAAAAAAAATCATATTTTCAGTTTGATTTGATTCAATTTACAAATTAGTTTGGTTCAGTTCGATTATTTTTTTTTGCCCACCCTTACCGGTTATTGAAGGAGTAGATAAAAAGAACCAGTTGAAATTAACTCAAATTTTAGTAGTTAACTTTATATATATATATATATATATATATTTAATGTCTTTTGTTCTCTCATGCCAAGTGTTACAATGTATGCGAGGTGCCTTATTTAATTATATTATTGAGGAAAATTTTAATGTAAATTTTATTTTATATGTAGAAAATTATATTTGATATCTTTTATCTAAGTCTTGTATATAGAAATTTTTTTAAAATATTAATTATATTGTCCTCCATATATATTATCCCTACTTTTTATTCATCAACAAAAGCCTTTTTTTTTTTAGTGTATATAACAACTTTTAAGAATTTGATAAAACTGGATGTACGCAACTATATGTACATAAAATAAGATAAAACATACATATTCTTATAATTAATAATTAGATTATATATTGTTATCACTAGCTTCAGTACATGATAAACTTTGGTTGATAAGGAATTTTTATTACGAGATAGTTAGCAAGGAAATGATTTTCATTTTTCTTTCAAAGCATAAAAGACCAATCTTATAAAATAATTTAGAGTAAAAAAAACGTCATGAAAAATAAAAAGTATGTAAATGGTTATAATAATAAAATAGTAGGTTTACCTTAGTAAGTAATTTTATTGAAAATAAGATACAAGTAAAAGTAAAAAATTCAGGAAAAAGGAAATAATATTGATTTTTTAAAAAATAATTATAAAAATACTACTAAAATACAAATAAATCTAAAAATAGGCGAATTGATATTGTCTCTTCAGGAAACGAGGTCATTAGTGGCTGAGCTCGTCTTTTCAAAAGCGAAATCACTGTATTATGTATTGATCTAGTCTCTTGAAGAGACGAGATCGAATCTGTCATCTTCGATGTCGTCTCTTCAAGAGACGAAATCAGTGCAGAATATATTGATCTCGTCTCTTGAAGAGTCAAAAAGATGAGGTCAACAAAATTAACTTACCTATTTCTAATTTATTTTTTAACAATAGATTTGTGTAAATTTTTTTTGAAAAAGTGATTATTTTTTTCCTTAATCCAAAAAATTCATGTCCTTAAAAAGTAAAAAATTCATTCTCTCACCTCACGTGCCTTTGCCATGCTCATTCTAATTTCTATCTCCGCGTATCATGCGGAATCTTCTGCTCATGTTACTTGTCCAAAAGTCATCCTTGTTCTTTACCTTGTATACGGTACTGTTCGAAGTCTATAACTAAGCTAGGTTTCATTTCTCTGCCTGTGTTGAGTTTGTGAAAATGAGTTTCTTGAGACCATCAGCTCTGTACCAATTCCTGGTGACGAACCCATCTTCTCGATGGATGCCTTGTCAGAGTTGGGGTTTCCTACGTTGGCCAGGATTCGATGGCTTGCTGAGATTAATGGTTATGTGTCTTCTTTGGTCCACCTTCTCCGAGATCATGTTCATTCCTTCGTCTTCCATGTACCCTACTCTTCGCGTCGGAGATCGAATCCTCGTCGAAAAGGTTCCTTTCTAAAATTATCCTTTATATTCACCTCCTAGCTGTGATCTCACAGATGATGCTCTTTACATCGGTCTTAATTTTCTTTAAGCAAAATGCCACGCTGTAGTCTTATCTTATAATGCGGTTTTGTTAGGATGATCAAGTAGTATTTTGTTATTTTGGGTATCTGAAATGTTTTTACTGTTGGGTGATTCAGAATTCCTTCCCCCCCAACTCCCTCTTCTCCTTTAAGAATTGCTTTGGAGTTTTGTGTTCCTTGGACATTGCCCTTATTCTTAGTGCTTCAAATGCATGAACCATAATTTCAACAATTCGGATCTTTGATGAGCAGCTTAGCTTGCTATGCTAGAGCCAGTTGTTCCTTGAATTTCCTCCACTTCATGTTGAATTTGCTTTAGAGGCTATATCGCAAGAAGTAATTGCCAATAGTTTCTTCCCATATGCTTGAACTCAAGGTGGTCTCTAAGTCGAATGAGGAGGGATTAGTCCTTTGGTACTTCTTAACTCTCCTTGTTTGGTGTAGTAATGACTAAATCACCAAATGGGGTGCTACACAGGGCTGGTATAAATCTCAAGTCACATAAGTGGGCAAACTTGTGCTATGCCATGTCCTTGTGCATCTGCTTAAGCCTATAGAACCACATTTGTGCATCCCAAATCAATTAGAAGACAGATAGGCCAACCTTGTTATATTTTGATGTGCCTTGATGATGTGATCTTGAGTCGTACTGAAACTGATTATTATGTGATTTGGATTTTAGGGTTTAGGAATAGTCAAAAGGATATATATTTGGGTTCTATCTTTATATAAACAAATAAGCTTACATGGATATGGATAGAATTGAGATTATCTCAAAATGATCTAGTTTTGGATTAAATGAATGATTGACGTGATCCAAGATTGATAAAACAATTTAAGGTACTAAATGGATATTAATACGATACATAGAATCTAATAATCGTTGTTTGCCACAATTTATATGTTGATTAATGAGAACTTAAGGAACACCAAAAAATTGGACTTATTGTAAGATTGATTAAACAATGAGTCTTATCTTTTTGTGTTCCTTAACAACCAAAAGATTTAGCAACTGTTCAATTAGCTATCTATTCTATTACATACCAAGCCTAATAGGATAAATTTAAGCTAACCCTAGCTATTGCCTAGCCCTCCTCCTTACTCCATTTCTCTCTTAATTACCCTTTCATGCCATTCTACATTACTCCTCTTAGTGTATTTGTAGCGTGTGACTCATATAATATGCATGTGACCATCTCGTTCGACTTCGCTCATGTACATTTTTGGCAATTGCATTGGGGAGAGAGGAGTTTGACAATTTCATGTGGCTTCCCGATTATATTAGAGTTGTTACTTTGCGCTATTGTGACATGTTAGTAACTAAAGGGAATTTGCATGATAAGCTCATGAGCTAAACTTAAAATCAACTAATTATGCTTAGGTTAATTATTTGGATTAATGACAGGATTAAAGTAATTAGACCTAATTTAGGATGGTTTAGAGAGTTTTGGATTGGTGATTCAAGATAGGTTCTATTAAAATTGTCTTCACACTTTTGTAATCAACTCTATAGGCTTAGGGGTCAATTGGGTTCCATTATATTTATTTGAGCTTCTTTCTTCTTTATTTAGCTTATTAGGGTTACTAAATCTTAATCGATCTTGTTTGTTAATAGTTTATAAAATCAATGGTGACCACCGCTGGTGATTGACTACAAACACATGTACATACAACCATAACAGGGGTTTTTTGGAAACTAATTGTTTCATAACTTGCCTCTTCAATCTAGGCTTGTTGAGACTGCCCCTTCCTCTTCTTTGGTTTTTTATTTTTTGAATCATTCTATTGCAAAATTACCCCCTTTTCCTATTCATGTGAATCATGTAGACACACATGTGATACATATAAAGAATCTTTACATCCATAGGTTCTTAATAGACTCTTGCACAATATTGCGATTAATTTGCTACTGTGGTCGCAAATGTAAATATTGAATTGTAGTCATCACTAAAAGCAACAGCACACAACGTTGTATCTTCATAAGTATTGCCAGTAGAAAATGGCCACTCACTTGTTTTGTTATAGGAGATACCTTATCGTAACAAACTAACTCGTATATGGATATGAATCATCTACAATATTTATGCTTAATTTTCCATTGCTTATTCCAAAAACAAATTTGAAGGCTTATAGTTAAGTACATAACAAACACGTCCTTAAATCTTGACTCTTTGTGACTTTCATCATTCATCGTCTTATCACTTCTTACAAGAAAACCGAACTTTAAAGGGGAACTTCAAAATTCCTTATGTAAAACCAGAATAGAAATTGAATTCTGATTACAATTCACCAATAATTTTCAAGTCATAACCAATACAAGAAATTGCAAATATATAAATAAAATTTCCTCCAACCATAACTAATTCCAATTTGTACCAACCAATAGTCAAGTTCGTTTTTTTTTTTTTTCTTTTTCTTTCTTCCTCTTCTTTTCTTTTCTTGTAAACCTCAATAAATAAACCATTCCTATCTCCAAATCTTCAATTAAGTAAAATGTGAAGTCACACTTATCACAAAATTTCTTGTAGGATAACAATTTGATATGAACCCATGTAGGCAACAAATAAAATTAAGGAGATATGGATATGGTGTACTAATCTTAAAATAAACTGGATTTAGATTGAATCAATGATTGTTATGAAGTATAAGGATAAAACAATTCAGGGAGTTAAATAGATATCGATATGTTGTGTTAAATCTAAATAACATGTTTGCTACGATCTAAAATGAAGAATTAGGAGAAATCCATCTTATTAAATCCATAATAACCAAAAGGTTTGACAATAAGTTAATTGTTTATTCTATGACATATCAAGCTTATTTATGGGCTAATGAAAAACAAACCCTAACTATTAACAAAATAGGAAACTAATTTACCAAAAAAAAAAAAAAAAAAGAAACTAATTCAAGAAATAAGAATAAGAGACGAATGAAAGTTTGCACAAAGACTCTTCTAGTCGACCACTTCCATGATCTAGTTGACTGCTTAGGCCATTATATGGATCTAGATTAAAGAGGATCTTACAGAAAGATCTATCAACAAAAGATTCATCTCGGCTGTTGGTCTTTAACTCAATTTAACAAACATCGTTGGTGGCTAAATTTTTTAAATAGCCAAAGCTCCTTTTCGTTTTGGGGAATAAAAAATTAAGAAAAATGCCATTGTACTGTTAGATTGATTTCAAAAAGGATGAAAGAGAGTCCTTAAAAAATAACAAAGCCCCTCGCCTTCAAGAACTATAGGGTCAATTCTCTATAACTTCCTTACCAATAATTAGTGCATTTAAACTCCCTGAGACCACCTTTTTTTTCCCCCTATCTTTCATTCTCAATTATCTCATAGGTGTCATTTCACGTCACTCTTTGGAAATAGTGATATGCCGAGGAGAGTAATCACTAGGGTACCTAGATAATTGAGAATGAATTAATTAAGATGAATCTCTACTCTCAAGATGAGAATTTCATTGATAGATAGGTCAAGCTAGTACTTACCTTGGATATTTCATGCCAAGAGTAAGAAACTCTTAAGAGAAGCAATTTTATTCAAAAAACCTAGAAGGAGTTTATGATAAGAGAATGCTGTTTATTGTAGTCTAAAATCATAATAAAATACTAATAAATTACCAAAATACCTCTAATAAAGACTAATAAAATAATTTAATGAAATAAAATAAAATAAAAACACTTGGTGTTTATGCGTTCTACATGATCTCTAACACGGGTCATGCTCTTGCTTGGGTACTCTGACACATGTAGAGAAAACGCGTACAATTGGCCTTGTGCACGACCTTGAACATGTGTGTGTACTCTTTGCGTGTTGTGCTTAGACGGAGCTACACGACATAGAACATGGTCATGCGCTCTAGTTGTGTTTAGAATGGTAGCTCCTTTCCTTCTAGCCACCACTTTTGTTCTTAGCACAACTTTCAACGAGACTTGTGCTGCCATTTATGTAGAATTTAAAACCAATTAATTCCTTTCAACACAAGTGTAATCATCATGTAACTTACTACAAAAAAATTTTCTTCACTTCATAAGGCTTCAATTTATTTTCAAGTACTCTTGAGTGTAAGATTTTTCAACTCTCTAGCTCTTGCCCTTGCAATTGGAAATGTGACTTGATTCCCATTAGATAGTGTCTAATGTGAGCAACCACATCCCTTCTGTTGCACATGTGCTTCGAGTTGCCTTCGTTATTCATTGTTCCTTCTCTCATCTTGCCTAATCTTGCTCGTCTTGCTCTGACTTGCTCATATTGCTGAGGGGATGCTTGAAATTGATCTTGTTTGGATACACCCATGATGCATGACATTCATAATGACTGATTTGCCTTTGTTGGTATTTTGACTTTTTTTCTGAATTGAACCTATGATGGAATTAGAATATGAAGGCTGATTAAAGAAGAAACCTTTGATCACTTATACTCACTTAAGATAAACTTAAAACTAATATTACTAATATATTTTTTGGTATTTGAGTGAGGTGTCAAAACCTATTTATACTGGATCTACTAATGATCCTCACATAAGTGTACACTAGAGTCAACCCATTTATGGATTGATTCATAAACTAACCCACTCATGAATTTATCTATTTATGAGTCTATTTGATGAAATTAGAAAGTATTTGAGAAGTATATTTCATATATAATTTGTACAAGAATATATCTATTTATACAAAAAACTTGTGACTATTGGTTACCTTACCTACCATACTATTAATTGTGACTATTGGTCTATCTTACTTACCATATTATTAATTACATTGTTATAGGAAATATAATACTAATAATATTACACGTATATCAACACTTCCCCTCAAGTTGGAGCATAGATATCACACATGTCCAACTTGTAAACTAAAGTATGATAGGTCCTGTGACACAACCCTTTAGTAAACACATGAGCAGTTGCTTATCAGATGTCACATGATGTAAATTCAAGGCACCATTATGCAATTTTTCTTTGATGAAGTGTCGATCAATCTCTATGTGCTTGGTTCTATCATGTTGAACTGGATTTTGTGCTATATTAATAGCAGCTTTATTGTCACAATACAGGGACAGTGTATCTTTGCTCGATAGACTTAATTCTTCTAATATCTTCTGTACCTACAGAAGCTCACAAACCCTTTGAGCCATAGCTCTGTATTCTGCTTCAGCACTTGATCGAGCAACTACATTTTGTTTCTTGCTTCCATGTTACTAGATTTCCTCCTACAAAAGTACAGTAGCCAGTGGTGGATCTTCTATCACTTGTAGATCCAGTCTAATCTGCATCTGTAAAACATTCTATCTGAAGGTGACCATGTTTGACAAATAGCAGTCTTTTTTCGGGAGCAGACTTCAGATATCTCAAGATGCGAAATACTGCTTGCATGTGTGATTCTCGTGGATCATGCATAAATTGACTCACTAGACTGACTGCATATGCAATGTCGGGTCTAGTGTGTGAGAGATATATCAGTCTTCCTACCAATCTCTGATATCTTCCTAAATCAACTGCATCACTAATTCCAACTTCTAGCTTATGGTTGTTTTCAATAGGAGATTCAACTGGCTTACAACCCAACATACTAGTTTCTTCCAGGAGATCCAGAATATATTTTCTCTGAGAAATGAAAATATATTGCAGTTTTCCCAGATCCTTGGTTTCAAATTCTTGAGCCAAAAGTTTCTTTAATCGAGCTATCTCCTTTTCATCATCCCTGTCATTACTATGTCATCAACATAAATTATGAGAATAGTAATTTACCGTTGTTATGTTTAATAAATAGAGTATGATTTGCATTGCTCTGTTGATAGCCGAAAGAAGTCATAGCTTTGCTGAATTTGTCGAACCATGCTCTAGGAGATTGCTTTAATCCATATAATGTCTTTTTCAGTCTGCATACTTTCCCATGTGTTGTTTCAGTATCAAATCTAGGAGGGATCACCATATACACTTCTTCTTCTAAATCTCCATGTAGAAAGGCATTTTTCACATCAAACTGCTGTAAATCCCAATTAAGATTGGCTGCACATGATAACAAGATTCTGATTGTGTTCATTTTTACTACTGGAGCAAAAGTTTCCTGGTAGTCTACTCCATAGGTTTGAGTGAATCCTTTAGCCACCAATCTAGCTTTGAACCTATCAATTGATCCATCAGTTTTGTGTTTTACAGTAAACACCCATTTGCAGCCTACCAGTTTCTTTCCAGGTGGAGAGGTAATAAGCTCCCAAGTCTCATTCTTAGTCAAGGCTTTCATTTCTTCAATTATTGCTTCCTTCCATTTTGGATCATTGAGTGCTTCCTTCCAATCCTGTGGAATAGACACAGACGAAATGGACAAGGCAAAACCTCTATAGGTAGGAGATAAAGAATCATAGGAAACAAAATTAGAAATGGGATGTTTAGTACAGGTTCTAACACCTTTTCTTTGAGAAATAGGTTTATCTAAATCATAAAAAAATAACTCATCAGAAGAGGATGTCTTGGCAGTAGAGAGTCGGTTGCACGATGACTTCTTCTGTTGTGTCTTTGTTTCTCCTTGAGTACCTCTTCAAATCAGGTTTATCTAAATGTCCATTTTTCTCCCCCTGGATTATAGTCTCCTTCTGATCATCACTTTTTCTTGGGGTAAGATCAATGAGGGTCACAATACTAGGTATCATCTCTTCCTTTGCATTATTCTTCCCCTGAAGAGATGATGGAGTTGGATTGTAGTAAGGTTCAGTTTCTCTGAAAGTAACATCCATACTCACAAAATACTTCCTAGATGGAGGGTGGTAGCATCTATAACCTTTTTGTGTCGGTGAGTACCCAATAAAAACACACACAAGGGCTTTGGATCTAGTTTCCTAGCATCCTTAGTATGAACAAAACAAACACATCCAAATACATTTGGAGGGACAATGTATGTGTTATGTCCTATTAAGGTTTCTAAAGGACTCTTGTAGTTAAGGACCCTAAGAGGCATTCGGTTGATCAAATATGCAGCAACTAGAATTGCATTTCCCCAGTAAGGCTTAGGAAGATTCATGGTAAACATAAGAGACCTAGCAACTTCCAAAAGATGTCGATTCTTCCTCTCTATACCCCATTCTGTGCACTTGTATAGGGACAACTAGTTTGATGAATTATCCCATGTGACCTTAAATAAGAATAAAATCTTTCATTCATGTATTCAGTGTATTATCAGTCCTAAGAATTTTTATTTTAGCATCAAATTGGGTGCAAATCATCTTATAAAAAGACTGAAAGCAAGAAAACACATCACTCTTAGCCTTAAGTAAATAGACCCAAGTCATCCTGGTGCAACAATCAATAGAAGTGACAAACCATCGATTACCAACAAGGAAGTAGTCTGAGTAGGACCCCAAACATAAGAGTGAATAGTCATGAAAGGAAATTGGCTTTTATTATTAATCAAAGGATAAGAGTTTCGAGAATATTATATTCGCAAGGATCACAAACTAACGAATCAAACTGAGTCTTTGAAAACAAACTAGGAAATAATTTACTGAACACAAAAAAGGAGGTTGTCTCAAACGCTTGTGCCATTGCAAGATTTCTTGATTAACATCTTTATTTTCCCCATAAAAAACCTGTTGGAGACTAGATCCTTGACTTTCATCCAACATATATAAGCCATCGTGCAATCTACCACTGCCAATCCTCTTCCTTGTTTGAAGATCCTGAAAGATACAATGATCAGGAAAAAACTCAATTTTACATTTGAGATTTTTTGTAAGTGTATTGACAGATAACGGATTGAAAGAAATTGAGGGACATGAAGCTCAGAGGATAGTTTGATATGAGGAGTATAGAAAACAGAACCTGTTCCAAAACCGGGGTAAAAAAGCCATGGCTATTCGGACATTGTCCTTAGTTAAACATGGTGAGTATTCAAGAAGATTTTTTGAGGAGCCCGTCATGTGTCTATTCGCAGCAGAATCAATAATCCAATGATTAGTATCAAGGGTAGCAGAAAAAACATTACCTGACTGCACAAAGTTGGATTTGGCACCGCAGGAAGATTCTTTATGAGGCATCATACGCTTGAGATACTGAATCTCATCAGGAGAAAAAAAATCAGAGGGAGTCATCTCAGGAGTTGTTATAGTTTTAGACAAATTTGCCCGAGTAGAATTAACTCGTTTGCCTCCGACCTCTCATTGGGCGTCCATGTAACTTCCAGCAAGTCTCTTTAGTATGACGTGATTTCCCACAATAATCACATCGTACATGATCCTTATTAGAACTTTGGGTCTTTAGCTGCTCAGATGAATCACTAGCTGCTACTAAACCAGATTTTTCAACCTGTGGAATATAGAGCATGGTATTGCGTCTGCTCTCTTCCTGCTGAACATAGGAGTATGCTTCCTCAAGAGAAAGGAAAGGGGTCTTACCCAGGACATGAACTCTGATCTGATCAAATTCATTGTTCAATCCGCCAAGAAATCATAGATCCTTTCTTTTGCAAGTAGTTTCTGAAATTTGACTGCATCTCCAGTGCAATCAGCCTGAAAATCTTGATAATAGTCAAGCTCTTGCCACAAGCCATTCAACTCAGAAAAATACTGCGAGATTGTCATCTCTCCTTGCTTCAAACCATGAACTTTGTTTCGAATCTCATAAATCTGGGCATCATTTCCCACTTGTGAATAGGTGAGAGTAACAACATTCCATATTCTTGCTGCTGTGTCAAGCAATAAGTATGTCCTTGAAATTTGGGGCTGCATGGAATTGATAAGCCATGACATTACCAGCGAATTTTCAGAATCCCACTGGTTGAATGTTGGATCAGTTGTTGCTGGTTTGACTTTAGTACCGGTAATATAATCCTGCATTCCTCTAGCTTTGATAAACAATAAACAAGACTGTGACCAGGCAAGGTAATTATTTCCATCAAGCTTGACAAGACTAATTTGCAGTGAAGGATTATCAGTACTAATAGCTGCAATTTTCTTATCACTTTCCATATTGAAACAAAAGAAAAGGAGATACCAGAACAATCCAAAAATAGATCGCGTCGGAATAGTGCACATCGGAATAGTGCACGTTGGAACAGTAGTCGTCGGAACAGTAGTCATCGGAACAGTGTAGTGTCAGCGGAAAAACGACGAGAGAAGACCGGAATTGGGCTGTTAAGCCAAACGCCACTCGTCGGAGGTGGCTCGGACCTTCCATGCCCCCTCACGCGCCGGCGCGTGAGGAATTCGGCGGAAGAACGATCGGCGCGTGGGTCCACGCACGGCTTCCAAAGGCGGTCGGACTTCTGGGATCGGCCGATCGGGGGATGCTCCTCCTTGTTGTAGCGGCAGTGACAAAAAATTAGAGGGAGGAAACTCGACCTCTTTTGAAAAATGAACGAACAAAAAACGAAAAAGAAAAAAACTAAAACCTAATGCTGCGGAGGGAGGAAAACTCACCTCAAATGGCAGCGAGGCTCTGATACCATGATGAAATTAAAAGTATTTGAGAAGTATATTTCATATATAATTTGTACAAGAATACATCTATTTATATAAAAAACTTGTGACTATTGATCTACCTTATCTATCATACTATTAATTACATTGTTATAGGAAATATAATACTAATAATATTACACGTATATCAACACTACTCATACTTTGAACTAACTTTTCCATGAATATTTCCATTCATCTAATTTATATGACTTCATGCTAATTATCTATTCAAGATATTTTCCTTGCTCTATTATATGGAATTCTTATTATTACCAAATAAAGAACTACAATTCCTTTTTAGGATAAAGGAATTGCTACTCTTTAATTTTTCCCGAGGATTGAATCCTCTTTCTTTCTTACCCATTCCACAACCAAATGGTGTATAATCTCCTATCCTTATAATGTGTACACTAATACACTTTATGCTATGATCTCATTTTCTTTTGCAGATTATATCTTTCTACCCTCATGTACATCAATCTTGTAGCAATATTTAAATTAACAAAATTTTGGTTTGAGTAACTTCATCTCCAGGCAACTTAATCTTATTCGAGCCTTTGGAAACTTCTTCAAACTCATTGCAGAGAATCTGGCTCTCTGTTGCTATCTTCATTTGATTTTTCACAGTTGCCTTCTCCTTTATCTCATCTTTAACCAAAAAACCATTAATAATGAATTACTTTTATAAGATTCAATTAGTTGGGTCAATTAATCTACTTGGTATAACACATTTGATGAGCTGTCTTTTCCATTTTGATTAAATTTAGTTACAACAATCATTAAAATGCTCAAGCATATAATAATTAATCAAACAAATATATTTTTATAGTGCTGTTTCGTCAACTTGATATGAATGCTTAAGGATATAGTATTTAATCCAATAGATATATCTTTACTGTGCTATTTGATCAACTTAATTTAAATGCAAATCTATATATTTAAAGACTCGTCAAATAATTTTTTGTGATAATTACAGACTGTTGTTATAGTGTGAAGAGATACCCTGGACTCCCCAAATGTGTTTTTATGTCCCCGTAACTTTTCAAAATTATGCATTTATCTCTAAAATCGTCATAAACTCTCAAAACAATAGCTAAAAGTCCCACAATAGCTATAGTTTTGAGGTTTTGGTGATGGTTGGAGGTGAGTATATATTTTCTAAACTTATGAGGAGGTTGAGGTGTATTCTTATATTTCATGGTTTCTATCTACATCTAATCAAAAGTTTTATTATGCATCTGTAGTTTATTATTTCTTCTTCTTCTTATTTAATTTTATTTATTTATTTTCAAGATTATGGACATGGAATTTCTATTATCTGCTGACATGTTATACACGTGTTGCATCTCAGGCTTCATATTACTTCAGAAGTCCAACTGTGGATGAGATAGTGACATTTCAAAACCCTGTAAAGGTTGTGATCATGTTATTGAATTTTTTCTTACTGAATGTACTGGCTTTTGGTTCAGTCTTACCAACTATATTGTTATTTTTGTAGAAACCTGGACCTGGACCATGTGATATTTTCATCAAGAGAATTGTCGCAAAAGCAGGAGACTGGGTGCAGGTAAAGTAGCAGAATTTTAAGTGCTTCTCTGATATGCATTTTTCTCCTTACATAGATTGGCTTGAGCATCAATGTGGAGTCTCAATAAGAGGTTTAGGTATTAGGTCAGTATAATTAGAGGTATATAGATCCATTGCTTCCTTCATAAGTCCATAGTGATTTTTAGTAGCAAGGAATGCAGTTGTGCTCGCTAATGATGTACCATCTGGCTTGCCAGGGATGAGCTTTTTCTATTTCCTGTAGATGGACCAAGATTCAATAATCTTGCATCTACGCATAAGCATTTGATATGTTGGGATTCTGATTGTTAATTAGTTTAAGTTGCATCTGCTTTTGACTGCAGATTCGTGATGGGTTGCTCTATGTCAATGGAATTGTGCGTGATGAGCCCTTTAGAGCCGACCGGACAAGATACAGAACCAGATTAACTGTATGTTTCCAGTTGATAATTATTTATATATATTTATATATATATTTTTCCTCTGCAATGCCTTCGGTCAGCATTTAAATATGGCTACTAATTGCCATCTTCATATAGGTGATGTTAACTGAATGTTTGAGCATACCTGCGAGTCGTCTTTGTTAATTGCATGGTGTAAGATCCAATGAAGTCTAATTTCCTAGTATTTTCAAGAAGAGCTTGGTCAGGATGCGTGGAGTAGGATAAAATAATGCTACTCCATGCTTCTAAGTTCACTGGAATCTCAATAACCGTAGAAGAAAGCAGTATAATTTCAAGGAATTGGAAGGGGATATTTTTTTTCAGGCCTTAGTAATGCAAATCCTCCAAGCTCTCATTAATATAACAGGAAATTGGATTTCAGCAAATCAACAGAACACAAGTCCAAGATACATCCATGTGATTTTGATGTTTTGGATACTTCTATTTCCCTGCTTTTTTTCTCTTGTGCAAAATGTTTATTTTTCTGTTATTTTGGACTTGCAGTATGTGCCTAAAGATCACGTATATGTGCTGGGTGACAATCGTGACAACAGCAATGACTCACATGTTTGGTTAGTATTCTCTTGCTTTTAGTTCTAAATTCAGTTCTCCAGCTAATCTTTTCGACATTTTTCCTATATGCTTGATGGAAAACAAAGGCTATTTATGTCTTCAGATTCACTATTTCTTCCAAAAACTATTGTATTGTTTTAACAAAACCAGGTTTATGTAAAAAATTTTCAACGAATGCAACAACACCCTCAAATGCATTTGTTTCCCCTGCCTCTCCTCTGTTGCATAAAAAGTAGGATGTCTAATTTTTCTGGCTCTTCATGCATCTGCCTATTTGTTATTAAGGCTGAGAATGCCATAACTTCTAGATGACTCTTTCTGCAATAAAACTCTTGTACATCTCTCCCTTCGGCTCATACAGTCTTATAATAAGAGCAGATTTGCTGAGGGAAAAAGATTGGAGGGTTAGTTATTTAAAGCAGTTGAACTTATAATCTTTCATTTCCTTTTTCATGTGTCCTAAATATTTTCTTTTTCATTGACAAATAGGGGGGCGCTTCCAGTTAAGAATATAGTGGGGAGATTTATCACCAGCTTCCGAAAACCTCGATAACTTTTGACATGTCATTCTCTGAGAAACCGTTTAAAGTGGAATAATGTAGAAAGGTCAGGGCATGCATGCGTATGTGCATTGGATATCTTTATTGGAGAGCATTCCTCAATAAGTACAAAAATGATTCAATGATGGACTGTAGGTGGTGGAAGGAATGGAGTCTGGGGATGGTGTTGGAGGAAGGGAAGTTGGTTATATGGGATTCTTGTTCTTTCGTAAGTTGGTTTATGTCATAGTTCAACTTTGTGGGGAGTGAAATGATAACTAAGCATGTTGCCGGAGTTAAAAAAACCGGACATTTGGTTTCTCTTCTATGATTCACAAGAATCTGTTGCAATCTGGTGTGGAGCTGTTGGGAGAATTGTTCAATCTGATTTTCTTTGCTATATGGCCAGTTACTCGAAAGATTTCCTACAGGTACTATGTTTTTCATAATTGCTGCAGCTGTTATCGTGTGCCCTGATCACTATTCATTAATGTTCGAGGAGAAAAATGCTGGAGGCTTTTAGTCATTGTTGGCCATCTTGTGAGAAATGATCTTTTAATCAGTAGTGTTGGGTATATCCTTTTATTATTGTGCTTGATCTGTCTAGTGCATCCTTGGAATAGAGTTTAGAAGCTTTCTCCAAGTTCATGGAAGGTTAAGTTAACAATATTGTTTAAATTGTTTCTGGAAAGATTTGTAAGAGAAAAGCCCATTAGCCTACCACTTTAAGGTTTTGGGTTATATATGGTGTGAAACTCATTAGTGTGTTCTTTTACAGGGTCTGTTTATATAGAATTTTTCACGCTTCAAGGTTTCCGTTTCCTTAACAGTTTCACACTTGTTACAAGTGTGTTCAAGCTCAGTTGAAGGTAAGATTCAAAGGGCTGAAGTTTGGTTGAAAATGACGCTCAAAAAGATTGAGCTTATTGTGCTATAGGCTTGTTCAAGCAATTTCCCTCCCACTCCCACCAAAACAAATAAAACTGCAAATCGGACATAAATTGGAGTTTGAATTTTTTAACCTTGGTTAAGTTCGTTTCAAAGCTCAATTTAATTGATTTTTAAAACTTGTCTGATTTACTTGACTGATTACGCAAGTAGATAGAATTCTGGTTTAATGTTGTGAAAAACTTGAATAATTTCTGTGCTGTTCTGACTTGCTTCTACCCTTACTTGTATAAAACCAAGAAATGACTTTCCTTCACGTTAATATTATATAAATTTAAGTGGTGCTATGGTGGCTGTGCCAATGTAATAGATTACGGTTTTTCTTGATGGGTGTTTTTGGTAGTTGTTAGGAATGGTATGACGCAAGTTTTCTTTTTCCGTCTCGTAATTCCAAATATATAGATTTGCAGGCATTATTGAAGGATCTCATAACAATCCTGATACATAAATGATCAAACTACCACATATATATAAGTTTCTTAAGATTACTATTTGAATTTTGAGGTTTCATTTTTCATTTTTTTTTATTATTTGTTAACTATATGAATTTAGAAGTTGCTAAATTTTGTACCAACTAAACTTTTACTTCTTAAATTTGGGTGAAACAAGAGTGTATTAACTTTAGGGGGAAAAAAATTATCACAAACATAAATTACATAAAATACGCATAATAAAGGCTGGCGGTCTATAGTGTAAGCTGGCGGCGTTGATTGTAGGTCGGCATAAAGTCGGCGGCTTATCACTTCAATGTCGGTGGCGCAAGTCCGGCCTTCTAGGTTGGTGGCGCAAGTCTAGCCTTCATTTTCAAAATTGCAATGACAAAAATCCACGCACTTGCATGTCGCTTCCTTGCTTGCATCATCCTCTTCAGATTGGGCAAAATTTGATTTGAATTTTAATCATGTTATGCGGGACACAATTGATGCTGGATATTAAGTAACAATTTGAACCAATTGAACCCCAAGCAAATAATTTTTGATGTTTTGCTTCATTTTCAAAATCAGTATGATGTTGCATGTTGAGTAACAAAGATAATCTATCCGGTAACTCAAAAACAAGATCCTCTTTATTGGATTCAACCATAAACATATGTTCTATGTAATCAACATCAGAATTTAGAACATTAAAATTTGGCTTACTAATCATGATATCCTTTATGACATGTTCTTCATCATAAACAGGATCACCATCGTCTATAGTCTCAAAAACAGCCTCGTCTTCCTTTTCATCAATATAACTATCAAATCTGGGGCCATAATCAACGACAAAAACAACATATTCTTTCACCATATAATCAATGTCAAAGATAAGTCCTCCATCGCCCTCAGCTACAAACATTGCTTCATCAACCTTATTCTTTTCAACACAAACCCTACTGTACATATGTGGGAATTCAGCATAAAGCCCACATCAATAGATGAAAAATCATGTTCTTCTTGTTTTTCATCAACACAACCCTACCAAGCCCATGAGGTAATTCAATATACAACCCTTCTTCATCCACTGTAGATAGATCATCCTCTATTTCATTGCAAACAGACATCGAATTAGGGTTAGGGTTAGGGTTAGGATTCATACCTCTCTGATTTTCTTCCATCGATTCAATCAACTCTGCCATGAGATCAATCACGTCATCTATACGCCGTTCAATGCCAAAACCAATCGTTTGTTAATTATCCGATCAATCCATCGACTCAGATAATCACGATCATAGATTGAATCCATTGCTCGTCGTTGATAGGTTTGTCTGCGAGATGCCATGACATGCCAAGAACAAATGTAGCTCTGATACCAAAATTGACGCAACCTAGAAGCGAATGACTGATCTAGGGTTTATCGCAAACTGTTGATTCATGCATGAATATCGGATTGTGATATTCAAAAGCCTATTGATTCTCAGAATACCTAAGCGATTGACATCAAATAACAAGATCTCACAAAAATCTAAACTTTGGAATAGATAGTAAACAAGCTCACAAAAGTTTTCATAAAAAAAAAATCAAAAGCTATCCATTCATATGCCATAGGAAAGGAAAAAAAAAAAACCAATATCATAAACTAAATAAAAAGATATGAAAAAATTCTATTAAAAGATACTAAAAGATATTCTTTAAAATATTAAATGATATTCTAAAGATATTGATTGCACTAATTACAAAAAATTGTAAAAATCCGCATAATAAAGGCTGATGGTTTATATCTGTAAGCTGATGGTGTTACTGGTGGCACAAGTCTGACCTTTATCTTCAAAACCGCAATGCCAAAAATCCACGTACTCACATGTCGCTTACTCGCCTGCATCATATTCCCATCAATGAGACTTTTATATTTGCAATGAATTGAACTTAAATGGATTTATCGATTGACTTTAGGAGCCACCGTACAGCTTTTCTTTCAGATTTAACTGGTAGTCATAATATATGCTTATCCAAAAACAAGGACGTATCATCTTAGGAGTTACTGCAGCATAGTGGAGAGTGTACTGCCGACCCATATTACTTAGTGGTAGGTGGAGAGGGTTAATATCTTTATATAGCTCAAAAATATCTAAAACCAAGCAAGATGATTTGAAAGGCCAACCTGCCAACCCAACTCATTTAATCCATTTGGACAATTTGGTGGCTAAAGATCCTAACCTAATTCATTTAACCCATTTATATATTTATTGGATTATATGAGTTAAACCAGCAACCCATTAAGATTATTTTCTTTTAACATTTAGGATATGAGCTAATTAACATGCAAGTAAGACTTTACAATCCATTGGTTCAGTTATGACTAGATAAGCTGCTCTTAAATAATGAAGGGAACTTATTGGTAAAAAATAATTTTCCTTTAAATGAAAATATTCAAATAAAAAAAAAACACACATACACTTTATCTATGAAAACAAAAAACTCTCAGATTTAAAATTCTAGCTCATTTATTTATTTAGTTTTTGGAGAAAATATAGCTAATACTTTTAAATTTTAATTTTGATGCGAATATACCTCTAAAATTTCAAATGTTGCAAACTGCACCCATGGATTTTGATAAGTTAACAAGTAACTCAAAAAAGTTGAAAATAATCTTCCAAACATTAACATTGGTGCGAAAACACTCTCAACTTATTATAGTATATTTTAGCACTCCCTAAACTTTAATATTAATTTGATTTTATTGAACTAAAAAAAAATGTTCTTCATGTTGCCTATTTATCAAAATTTAGAGAGATTGTTTGTAATGTTTGAAAGTTTAATGAGGTATATATAAATTTATGTTAAAGTTTAAAGAAATATCTCGAAGTTCCTCTTATTTATTTAATTTTTTAAGTAACTAGCTCATTTATAAATCATACCACAATAGGCTGACTTATTTAATTAGTGGATTAAGGCGAATCAGGATGAGTTAGCCCATTAAACCCATTTGCACAATTTTAGCCGAGAAGCCATGATGATAATTAATAATGAAGAGGGAAGAGATTTAAATCATGTTATGATTTTTCTAGCGAATTTGAGAGAGTGAGAGGAAGTGGTTTTCAAATCTATTACAGGAAGGGGTTTATTAAATGCATGATAAAATAATTAACCTAAATATTTAATTAAGTTTCAGCTCAAAGTATCTATTTCAAATTTTGCCCAACTCCAACAAATAATAACTTGTACCAGGCTTTTCCCCACATACAATATGGCGACACTCTTGTCGTTATGAGTCACGAGGAGAGTGTCCTTGCCACTAAACTCTGTGTCATCATCACCTCCGTGATCCACACCCGTTCGCTGCATGAACAGGAGAGTCAACACCGAGTCTCGTCCACCCCAGTCGCCACTGCAAAAGACATTTCTATCAACATCGTGTGCTTTCAAAGAGATGGGTACTAATACTAAAATGATATTTGACTAGCAAAAATCAATAATTGAGCAAGTTGATATATAGGTGGGTTTGTCCTTATTTTTTGCAACAAATTCAAAGGACAAGAAGGTGGCAATTTATATCGCATTAGTGAGATTATTATGTACATACGTGTGCTAGGAAGGGAAATATATTTGCTAACTTCATGATGCTGTCTCGTTCCTGTTCCAACGAACGGTATTTGATACGTATCTTGAAGTGATAATTATTATTTGTATTATTTTAGAGATATTTTTTTTTTTATTTTTACATGTGTTAAATATTCATTTGTTAGAATACGGATGTGACATTATTATTATGGGACAATAATTCTCATCCGCTACGAAGATACATATGTTGGTCATTGACTTGCTCTCGCCAACCAAGAAAGAAACATCTTAGGAGTGGTCAAGACAACATATATCTGGGTGCGGTAACCCTTTTAAATTCAATATATTTCAAGTTCCATTCCAACCTGTTTAATAGATATTCACTGTATTCGAATAACGGACCACATTATCGATTAATAGAACTATGATATAAATCCATAATATGACTCAAGTCCATAACAAACATGTATTTTCGATATTGTCATGAATTTATTGAATGCTTATAACAAAAGCCACAATAAAAATTACTAAAAATGCTCGCAAGCTTTTCATTTTTAACCTATGTGTTTGGATAAATCTTACTATAGCGTAACAGTTCAAGAATTCAACCACTAAGTCAAATTTTGAGTGCTCTCTAACTAGCTTAAGAAAATACAAAGTGGTTGCTTTAAGGAGATAATGCATAACATCTTATGAAAGAAAATCACTTCACACATTAAATTCAACTATTATTAAAGGGTAAATCACATAAAAATGTATTAACATTTGGCAATAAATTTGTTTAAAATATTTGTGGTTAGAAAAAGAAATCAATATTTCACAGAGTGAATCAAATGAGGTATTAACGTTTTATAAAATTCATTTAAGGTATCAACATTTAAATTGATTTTCAATTAAGTTTACTTAATTTTGGTTAATGGTCAACTATTTATACCATATTTGACTTGTTATGTAAAATGTTGATTTCTCCTTTAAATTACTTGAAATATGAATAGATTAAATGAATTTATTTCTAAATTTTGATTTCTCTTTTTAATCACTTGAAACATTGATACCTTAAATTTATTTTCTCTAAATCGTTGGTACGTTTTTATATAATTTACCCTATTATTAGATACTTGATATGATTGGAGGCAGAACAAGTTATACCTTGTAAATCAATTTGTGTGCAATTTCAATAACCTTTGTCAAGTTAACAATTTAACTAACGTGCAAATTTTTCTATTATTCCTACATATCCTCACGTTAGTAGTGTCTATACATCACTTACCACGTAATTTGAAAATTTGGGCCTTAAATAAATCATGAGCTGTTCTGACTTGCTTCTACCCTTACTTGTATAAAACCAAGAAATGATTTTCCTTCACATCGATATTATACAAATTTAAGTGGTGCTATGGTGGCTGTGCTAATGTAATGGATTACGGTTTTTCTTGACGGGTGTTTTTGGTAGTTGTTAGGGATGGTATGATGCAAGTTTTCTTTTTCCGTCTCGTAATTCCAAATATATGGATTTGCAGGCATTATTGAAGGATCTAATAACAATCCTGGCACATAAATGATCTAACTGCCACTTCTGCTTTATATCTATATCTATATAAGTTTCTTAAGATTACTGTTTGAATATTGAGGTTTCTTTTTTATTTTTTTATTATTTATTAACTACGTGAATTTAGAAGTTGCTAAACTTTGTACCTAGATCAACTTTTACTTCTTAAATTTGGGTGAAAAAGAGATAAGTTACATAAAATTAATTAATAATTAATAAAATACTAAGGTAAAATCGAACGTGTAAATATAGTAAATTTTATCTAAAAAAAGCAATTCAATGTTTTTTCTTTATGAATCGTATATGGTACACCGTATATTTGATGCAATTCATGCGTGTACTTGATTTAAAGCGCGATCCATGAATATAAAATTACCTCCATCTTATTTTACCCAATCATTATTATCAGTGACATTGGTTTCTAATCTTCTAACAGTCTCATCATTACCTCGATCTCCAACATCTCCATGAAGACTACTGCTAGATATTTTGCAAGTTTGTGATAATCAAACTATCTAGAAACCATAATTACCACTATCATCGAATCTAAACTCTGAGTGAAACTAAGATAAGGTCTCTAAGTGTGTAACCAATTATCAAGCTTAGGTTTCTATCACTTTGATACTAAAAATATGATAAGACTATGGTAATTGCATTTTTTTTTGGATAAATAATTTGAAAAGTGAGATTTTTATGGTTTTTTTTAAGGATTTATGGTAAAATGAAATAAAAAAAGATATAAAAATAATTTGATAAGACCGAATAGTTGAATTGGAAAAAGTTTTTGAAATTCCATTGTTGATATGACTTATGATTTATCGAAGTCAAAAAGGTTAATCATGCCAATTGATGATTAATTCAATCAACTAGTCGCCATAATAAAGACAAGGCTCCGATTAACAAGATCTAGTGGAACACTTTCAATAACTGAAGAAAAGATTCAAACAATTATTCAAAAAAAAAAAAAAAGAGGCAAAATGATCAATATTTGTTCAAACACTTTAATAGCTGATACGGTTATATAGGTATTTATATAACAACAATTTTCTTGTAATATATTTGGTATGAACGATAATGGATAACACTAGATAAAATTCTTATTGAGAAATTTTATTTTTGTTTAATTTTAATATTTTTTATATCATAATATATAAAGGATAAAAATTTTAAGTTTTATCTCGAGAGTTTTATTTAATCAAACATGGTACAATAACATTTATTTAAAAAATTGTTGAAGTTGTGCTTCCATTACTGCAATATTAAATGCTTTCGAAACTACAATAATGCGTTAGCTACTCAATATTAAATTCTTCAGTTACTGCAGTATTAAATTTGTTTGATAGTTTAAAAAATAATTGGTCGGTTACTGTTTTTAGGAAGTTATTGATTATAGGAACATATTCCATGTAATGTGTTATTTTTGGTTTCTTCAATTAGTTTCTTGTATTTAAACTCATTATCAGTCAATAAAAAATTAGACTTTACACAACAAATTTTCTCTTGCTTTGATTATCAGTCTTTCATTCTCTTCAAGAAATCTAACAAAAATTCTGCAACCAAATGTAACCCCAGTCTTTATTGAATTTTCTCTTGCAATTAGAACCTCAGCTAGATTATTTGATCCTTATCTTCTCCCGTTTTCCGAATTTGAGCCCGGTATTCTGATTCCCTTCAATGAGACTATAATATTTGCAATGAATTGAACTTAAATGGATTTATTGATTGACTTTAGGAGACACCGTACAGCTTTTCTTTCAGATTTAATTGGTAGTCATAATATATGCTCATCCAAAAAGAAGGACGTACCATCTTAGGAGTTACTGCAGCATAATGGAAAGTGCACTGCCGGCCAATATTACTTAGTGGTAGGAGGAGATGGTTAATATCTTCATAAGCACAAAAAGATCTAAAACCAAGCAAAAATGATTTGAAAGGCCAACCAATCAACCCAACTCATTTAATCCATTTGGACGGTGGCTAAAAAAACCCAACCTAATTCATTTAACACGTTTATATATTTATTGAAATATATGAGTTAAACCAGCAACCTATTAAGATTTTTTTTTTCTTTTTAACATTTAGGATATGACCTAATTAACATGCAATTAAAACTTTATAATCCACTGGTTCAATCATAACTAGATAAGTTCTTTTAGATAATGAAGGGAAATTATTGGTAAAAAGTAATTTTCCTTTAAATGAAAATATTCAAATAAAAAAAAAAACACACAGACACAAACGATGTTCTCTTCTATGAAAACAAAAACCTCCAAGATCTAAAATTCTAGCTCATTTATTTAGTTAGTTTTTGAAGAAAATATAGCTAATAATTTTAAATTTTAATTTTGGCACGAATATATTCAAATGTTGCAAACCACACCCATAAATTTTGATAAGTTAACAAGTAACTCCAAAAGTTGAAAATAATCCTTCAAACATTAACATTGGTGCGAAAAAACCCTTAACTTATTATAGTATATTTTAACACTCCCTAAACTTTAATATTAATTTGATTTTATTGAACTTAAAAAAATGCTGTTCTTGTTGCCTATTTATCAAATTTAGAGAGATTGTCTATAATGTTTCAAAGTTTAATGAGGTATAGATAAATTTATGTTAAAGTTTAGAGAAATATCTCTCAATTACTCTTATTTATTTAATTTTTTAAGCATCTAGCTCATTTATCAATCATACCACAATAGATTGGCTTATTTAATCAATGGATTAAGGTGAATCAGGATGAGTTAACCCATGAAACCAATTTGCACAACTTTTTCGAGAAACCAAGATGGTAATAAATAATGAAAAGAGAAGAGATTTAAATCATGTTATGATTTTTCTAGCAAATTTGAGAGAGTGAGAGGAAGTGGTTTTCCAATCTATTACAGGAAGGGTTTATTATATGCATCATAAAGTAATTAACCTAAATATTTAATTAAGTTTCAGCTGAAAGTATCTATTTCAAATTTTGCCAACTGCAACGAATAGTAACTTGTACCAAGCTTTTCCCCACATAAAATATGGCGACACTCTTGTCGTTACGAGTCACGAGGTAAGTGTCCTTGCCACTAAAACTCTGCGTGTCATCATCACCTCCGTGATCCTCACTCGTTCGCCGCATGAATAGGCGAGTCAACACCGAGTCTCGTCCACGCCAATCGCCACTGCAAAGGTGGGTACTAATGCATTACTAAAACGATATTTGACTAGCAAAAATCAATAATTGAGCAAGTTGATATATAGGTGGGTTTGTCCTTATTTTTTGCAACAAATTTAAAGGACAAGAAGGTGGCAATTTATATAGTATTAGTGACATTATTATGCACATACATGTGCCAGAAACGGAAACATATTTGCTATCTCTATGATGCTGTCTCGTTCCTATTCCAACGAACGAGTATTTGATATATATCTTAAAGTGATAATTATTGTTTGTATTATTTTAGAGATTTTTTTCATATTTTTTACATGTGTTAAATATTCATTTACTGGAATACGGACGAGAAAAAAAGATACATATGTTGGTCATTGACTTGCTCTCGGCCAACCAAGAAAGAAACATCTTAGGAGTGGTCAAGACAATATATATCTGGGTGCGGTAACCCATGTTAGTTCAATATATTTCTAGTTTGATTCCAACCTGTTTCATAAATATTCTTTGTATTCGGATATTGGACCACATTATCGATTAATAGAATTATGATATAAATCCATAATATGACTATCAAGTCTATAACAAATATGTATTTTCGATATTGTCATAAATTTATTGAATGCTTAAAACATAAGGCACAATAAAAATTACTAAAAATGCTTGCAAGCTTTTCATTTGTAACCTATGTGTTTGGATAAATCTTACTATGGCGTAACAGTTCAAGAATTCAACCACTAAGTTAAATTTTGCGTGCTCTCTAACTAGCTTAAGAAAATACAAAGTGGTTGCTTTAAGGAGATAATGCATAACATCTTACGAAAGAAAATCACTTCACACATTAAATTCAACAATTATTAAGGGGTAAATTAAATAAAAAGGTATCAACGTTTGACGATAAATTTATCTAAGATATTAACATTTTAAGTGGTTAGAAAGAGAAATCAATGTTTCACAAAGTGAATCAAACGATGTATTAACGTTTTACAAAGTTCATTTAAAGTATCAACGTTTAAATTGATTTTCAATTAAGTTTACTTAATTTTGGTTAATGGTCAACTATTGATACCATTTTTGACTTATTATGTAAAATGTTGATTCTTCTTTTTAATTACTTGAAATATAGATATTTTAAATAAATTTATTCCTAAACGTTGATTTTTTTTTTTAATCACTTAAAATGTTGATACCTTAAATTTATTTACTCTAAATCGTTGGTACGCTTTTATATAATTTACCCTCTTATTAAATACTTGGTATGAATGGAGGCAGAACAAGTTATACCAATTTATATGCAATTTCAACAACCTTTGTCAACAATTTAACTAACGTGCAAATTTTTCTATTATTCCTACATATCCTCACGTTAGTAGTGTCTATACATCACTTACCACATTATTAGAAAATTTGGGTCTTATACCAATTTCAAGTAGGGGTGTTCATGGACCGGTTAACCGGTCCGTGGCCTTATTTTTTGAACCTAACCGTAATTATCGGTTTTAAAATATCCCGATCCTTAACCTATCCATTATAAACGGTTAACCGCCTTAACGGTTAACCGTTTTATTTGGTTAATTTATTCGGTTTTCGGTTTTTAACCATTTAACGTAATGATTTCAACAAATCAAATTGATAATTTCAAAAACCTTTTTTTAGCCTTTATCATAAAGTTTTTCTTTAAACTATTATATATATTACTAGAGCTAAAAAAAGAAAATGAAATTAAGGAAAAGGGGAAAAATGAACCTTTGAATGTATCATTATCAATAAAATCAAACTAAATCAATTACCAAATTAACTCCATTAATCAAAGATAATAGTATTTTAATCGAAATTCAAGGAATATTAACATAGGTAAATTATATGTATATGAAAATCATATGTATATATATATAATAATTATTTATATATGTAAAATTAATATATAATATATTTATAAATACTAAAACGGTTAACCGTTAACCATCGGTTTTTTGTGGTTACAAACCGAAACCGAAACCGAAAACCGAAAAGAATAAAAACTATAATCCTAAACCGAAACCAATGGACCGGTTAACCATATTTTTCGGATTGGTTTTACGGTTTCGGTTCGGTTTCTCGTTCATCGGTTTTTTTGTACACCCCTAATTTCAAGAGTGTAAGTGTTCAACTTGAAGACTTAGGTCTTCATATAATGACGGAAATTTCCAGAGATTGGACCATACAATTGACTTTATATAATCATACAATAAAGAAAATATGACTACATATATATATATATTTTAAAAGAGTTAAATTATAATTAAAATTCCTATCAACCTCATTAAATGCACTAACAAGATTAAATTAAGGCATATTAATTAATTCTTTCAAATTTAATTATACTTATTTCTTTTAAAAAATATATTGAGCCATTAGTTCAGTAGGTTGGTAGTTTTTTAGTTCAATTGGTGATGCAGCCGGGTGGTTTCTTATAGGGTATCCAAATTGCCTAACCTTATAAATACTCTACAGGGTTTGGAATAAGAAACAAAACCCTAAAGCGTTTTGGATCGGGTTATGGGACGAATATAAAATCCATTGAGAACCCGAACCTGTTAATAAAAAAATATTAAATTTGTTTCGATTAATAAAATTAAAATCAAATTAGTTTTAAGTTTATGTATTTTAGGTATTAGTTTACGGTCTGTTTGTTTTGGCTTTTTTCTGGCAGATACAGACACTTTTTCAAACTTTTTTCTAACAAATTATTTATCAAGAAACAGATATAGATAAAAAAAAGTTGACAGTTCTTATCAAAAGATCAAATAGAACAAATATAGATAAAATTTAGATGCAAATCGGATATATCTACACATATCATTTTAAAAAAGATACAGATACAGATGAAAAACGGACAATCCAAACAGACCCTTAATTTAATGAATGGTATATGCATTGTTAAATTTAATAAATGGGTATATGCATTTTTAAAATTATAAAGCATTTATTGTTTATAATATTTCATTTTAATTAATTATGGTGACTTATTGAAATGTTAAGCTAATTGAAAATAAATTTAGAATGATTTAGTTTATACTCAAATATTAATGGAAAATTTTTTTCCATGAGTAGATAAGAAGAAAAATTATGGATATGTATGTTATGAGAAAATTATTTTTTCAAGATAAATCTAAACATAAAATAATTAAAGTTATTATATTTACAAGCCTATTGGGTTCAGGTATCCTATAGTATTTGTTGGGCGGGTTTTGGGTTTATAGATAAAAACCCTATAAGGTTTGGAATGGTTTGAAAAGCTTAAATGGTATCAGGTTTGGATTTAGGTTCAGATTCGAGTTTGAATTTGAATTTTGTAAAATCCATCTCAAAACCCAGTCCGGTTACATCCCTAAGTTGAACCAATCGATGTGATGACGCAAAGCTCCAACCGATGATCAGTCCAAATTTCCTTTTATATGGTTGCGTATTTTTATTTTATATATGTATATGCCAGACAAATTTTTATATTATTATGTATGTGTGTTAAATGATTGTACTGTTAATGCCTCCTACCTCCTACACATTGAGTGATACTCACCCCACGGCTAAAATGTTTTCCAGATCAACAAAATATGGAAAGATTCTCACTCCCTTGGAGGCATATGCAGCAAGTCAGTCCTTGCATTATTTAGTGGATTTCTTTTCTTTTTTTTTTCTTTTTTATTTTTTTGCCAAATATTGAGTATAGTTCATAGTTTTACGATCAGTTCACCTCATGTGAATAATTATTCATTTCTTTTTCCTTCTATGTAAAACTGTTTTTACAATATTTACTTAGTAGGAATGATAATTTATAAAAAAATATTATTATGTAAAATAATGAATAATAATTAATGGCCTTATACACATGAATTGTCATTTAATAATTTATTATCCAATTTTCTCATAAATACTCCTATCTTAAAAATCCATACAATTATCCTGTCCCTCTAATAAAGATTAGGGGCATTATAAATACTTTATATGTTATTCCAATAATTATTTGTTTTATTTGTTTACACGAAGTGAACATTATGGTAGTCATTATAACCTTATTATATTCCTATCAAATTGAAATTCAATTTCTCCTTATTCAATATGACAAAGTGAACAAGCAGTTATTATCTTACAAGTACACGAATTTATTATTGCCTGTAGCATGTTGGGGCAAGTAGTTAATTTGAATTAGCTTTTCAGGTTACTTGTTTCATTTGCAACATGAGAGCCATAAATCAATTGTTCTTGAAGGATGCAATTATTAATTTAATCCTAATTAATTTTTTAATTTAGGTGTTAACTCCTGCACTTTGTTTGGGGGATTAGAGGAGGAAAAGAAAGTATGAGAGAGAATGGATATATTTTTTCCCTTGATTATAAGCAACTCCACTCTTTATTGTGACATGACGTCACGTTAACGAGTAGTTGCAATTATGCATCCTTAGAGCATCCACATCTGAGGTTGTTGATACAAGTTCTTAGGTGAAGAATCTCACTTTTTGAGGTTCTTATTGTTGCAAGAGCTGATTTCGTTGGTAAAGTTAAGCTCCTACAAGCCTAGAAAAGTTGTTAGAGGGGCATTGGGGGGTTGCTCAGTATAACTACTCCGATGCTTAAGTTAGTCGTTGGTCATTCCCTACTCAAACAATATGATGCAAGCAACTGATGCATGCTTGACACTACTTTGTGAATTCCAAGACTCTAAGAATTGAAAACGAACTTCGACCCAATAAAATATCCAGAAAAGAATAAGAGGTATAATTGAACGTGACCCTAGATATGAGAACTTCACGAACTCGTATCATTTGGTATCGGAGATTCTAGTTTCTTGAATCAGGTAATTCTATCCTTTATTTTAATTATTTGATTTGATCTTAGTTATAAAAAAAAAGAAGAGAAATTCTTGGTAAAAAAATTGTGATTTTTAGGGTTCTTGTGGAATTTTTAGATTAGGATTTGATCTTTGTTTGATAAAAAAAAAAGAAAAAAGAAAAGAAGAAGAGATTTAATTTTGATTTAATGTTTAGTTGTTGTTGGTGAATTGTGACTGTGGTGAATTGAGAATTTAGGATTCTTGTTGTTTTGCTGAAAATATATCGAGATATTATTCGAAGAATTGTTGCGAAGAATATTTTTATCATTATCATGCGGCAAAATTTTTTAATGGTGGTTCGAGATGTCATGATAAATTAAGGCATATTGATAACAATGATAGGACATTTGCTTGTGAAGAATTTCATAGACAACATGAGATACGAGCTATAAAACGAGAGTGTAAATAGATAATGAAAAACATAGATGAATGGATTGAGAAGTTTAATTGTAAAAGGGCATCTAAGAAAGATGAATCAAAGAGATATGAGAATAGGTGACAATGGGGAGACGGTAGAGGAGAAGATTATTGAAATTCTATGGTGCAATCCGAGGAAGAAAAGATTATTGTTACTGCTATTTCTTCTAATTTGTAGGAAGAATCATGTCACCGAGAGAATTTATTTCAAGCTAGATGTGTGGTTTAGGAGAAGGTTTGTAAATTGGTTGTAGATGGAGGTAGTTGTGCTAATATGATTTTACAAGATTTTGTGAAGCGGATGCAATTATAGGTGATTCCACATCTAAAGCCATATAGTTTTCGATGGTTGAATTCTCCAGATGTTCTACACATTCATGAAGAGGCACAAGTTTCTATTGCTGTAAGAGATTATATTGATATTATAACCTGTGATATAGCTCCTATGGATTGTGCATAAGTGCTATTGGGTAGGTCGTGGTAATATGATATGTGAGTTGCTTATGATAGGTATTGGAATACCTTCAAGATTCAAAAAGATGGACATGTTTTTTTATTGCTTCCAATGACCTTAGCTCAAGCTCAATGGGAGAGATTTAAGAATGTATGGGATAAGGGTCAAAGAAGTTTGTTTCTATTTCCTTGCAGGTATTCTAAGAAAAGAAAGAAGTCGCCTCAAAGTTCTAGAAGATACAACAAATTCAAAGACGAATCTTCTCGAAAAAAAGGGACTGATGCCAACACATCAGGGGCAATTCAATTCGACTTTAGGAAAGAATCGACCATCAAATGAACTTGGACAAACTCAATTTAAAAATGGCATAACAAGGCTCAAACACGAAGAAGATGAGAGTTTAAGAGATCCAGGAAGGCAATTCAATTTATGTAGGATCAAAGTTGCAGGATCTGCACCTGTACACCACTAAGCTAAAGTTATACATAGCTAGCATTGATGTACGCTGGCTCAAGGCCGTTGGCCTTTACTAGAATGCCACTAGTGTATCGTACTACGCTGTCGGCCTTCTTGTCTCTGAAATTAATTGCAATTCACGATTTTAATTGTAGACCACTTACTTTGTAATATAGGCCGCTAGCCTTCTTTGCGCATTAGACTTATTTTATTTTATGTCTTTTTGTTTTCCTTTGTTTTTAGCATATATGGTCCTTTGTCTTTGTTTTGGAGATCGGTTTAGATCAGATTGGAGATTTGAAAAATATTCAGAGTGAATATTTCCTTTGAGAGAGGGGGTTTTTCTCTTATATTGCAACTTCTGCAATGATTTATGAATACTGATTGTTTTAATTTCTTTATTCATTCTTGTTGATGGAATTATAGATTCTTTGGACATAATGATCAGTTTTGTAATTCGTGGAACCTATCGAATTATGATCCTTATTACGAACCAGCTTGATTTTAAAATTCGTAAGTCATATCAGATTACAATCTCATTTATACCTTTTGTTTTCTTAGTTATCTCATTTATAAAAGCCTTAAAAAGATCAAAGGACCCTAATTTTTGATAGAAAGAATTTCTAACGTCCTTGGATTCCTATTAGAATATTTACTTGGATCCTCCTCCTCTTCCCCTAATGGGGGAGGGACTATTTATAGTTCAGAGTCATACTAGAATGGGGCCCACCAGATCCTCTCTGTAAGGTGAATCTCTATCTTGTAGTTGACTTGACACTCGAGGTGATAGGGTTTCCGAACTGGAGTAGTTGTGGCTATGCAACATGTGGCAGGACTGGTGGTGTCCCCCTCGGTCTTGAGATAGGATGCAGGGGTTTTTTTAAGCGAGTTCGTGGAGGTCCCTCGTAGGTGAGCTTGGTCTTGCGGAGATGTTTCAGTGTTCAACGTTAGAGGCAGTGTCAAGGGTCAGTTTGTGAGGAGATCGTTTGCAGTTTTCCTCTATTGGTAGTATAAGTAGTACTTCGACTTTTCCTTAGCAAGTCGTGACCTAAGGTACATTCCTCTTGGAGTAGCAAGGTTGATGACCTTCTAGGCTCCAGGGCCCATGTGTGGTGGTAGTGGGCTGTGGCTTATATTTCACTGTCAACACTTATGAATGTGGAGAATTCTTTTTGAAATATTCCAAAATTTACTAAGTTAAATTAAGAATGTGATAATTAAATAGTATAAAATATGGGTAATTTTGAATCTAAATTTAAACTTATATTAATAATTAAGCTTAAATAGTTAAATTAAATGAATTATGCAAACTATAGAGTAAGTTAGGTAATTTGCCATAATTGAGTTTAATTGAAAGTAGAGATTCAAACACCCATCTCAACCTATTAAGTTACTCAATCACCATAAAGTATCAATTTGAGCCAAATATTCCTAATCTCAATTTTTTAATGTTGAATTATTAAGTTGTGCTCAGTGCTCACTATAGAGTACAGTTAGGTGATTTGCCATAATTGAGTTAGTAGTTAAGTTCAATTGAAAGTAAAGATTCAAACACCCATCTCAACTTATTAAGTTACTCAATCACCATCAAATATCAATCTGAGCTAAATACTCCTAATCTCAATCTCCTAATGTCGAATTATTAAGTTGCGCTCTTCAATAACTAAATTCCTATAAATGTAAATTTAACTTCTTAATTTCATATATCAATTCCTAAATCCCTAAATTCCTAAATTCAAACTAAATATCAATTTTCAACTAATTAAATCCCTAAGCTAAATTACTAAATTAATTTAGCTAAATTCTATTCTTACTGTAATGGCACCTTAACCAATTCCCTTAGCTTGGAAGCAACCTTCACAAGAAGAAATCTGATTCCCACATTTTTTCCAAAAGAATATAACCCCCTTAAAAGAAGGCACTTGAGATGACATCACATGGACTTTATCCTCAACTTGTTCTCCAAATTTCTACCCAAGATATCAACCCCAATTTACCTAAAATCTACCATAAGCTTCATCTTCTTTTCACACACAAAAACAACATGAACAAGCTCCAAACACCCATTTCAAGCCCCTTTCAATTCACACAACAATTTAGTAAATTAATACCTAATTCCTTTTACTATTCTTTCACATATTTCATAACAATGATCTAATCTCTTTTAAAATAAATTCCTAGTTATTTTCAAGATAAAATCAAGGTTGAAGTTAGGGGTAGGTAGCATTAGAAGCTTCTTCAACTTGCTTGTAGCAGTGGAAAGGAGATTATGTTGAACTTGTTGATTTGAGTTCAATACTTATATATATATATATATATATATCTGTTATTATCTAATATTACATGCTTGAGTATATATTTTGATAGTTGTGGTGGTTCTTTTACTCTTTATGTAAAACAAACCCAAAGTTGAAGTTTTTAAAAAATTTGTAAAGATTATTAATAAATTTTGTTTAGCTTTCGTTATAATCATCATATAGGCAAGCACACCTAACGAAGTAGTATAGAAAGTATTAGGTCACAGTCCTTGGGGATCATTAGCATCTACTATACTCACTTTTTATCTATTATCTAGCTAAAGAAAAACATAGAAAAACATTAAACAACAAAGACTAAGCTAGGTTAATGCTAAATATATACATGTCTTCAGGTAAAATTATAGAATAGGTTTTTGTTAATGCAAGAATGAACTCAGGGTCTGCTGCATTAAGTCTTTATCATGTGATTTTTTGACAAACTCAAAGAGTTGTTTACTGGATATGCTTAAATTGTCAAATTCACTGAGGTAAGTTAAATCTTCTCTCATGTTGATAATTCTAGTCTAAGTCAGACTCTCAGAATCTCTTTACAAGCTATCAGTAACCTAGATCAGCATAAAGAAAAGAATCCTTGGATTCAGAACCCATTTTAATGAAGTCAAAATCAAGTAACAAAAAGTTTTACCATATTTATCTCTAAGTGATTATGAACAACTTCATTAGTAGCTTAGATCTATTTAAAAGAATGATCTCTTGATCTATTCAAAAGAACGATTTCTCCGTATGTTTAGTTGAAATTAGACATGAATTTACAGTTGAAATAAGACATGAATCTATATGGTGCACTCACATAAACTCGTGAGTTAGGGTTTGAGCTACTAATTATAATTACCCATAAAATATTTAATTAAAATATATTGAAATCACATGAATCAGGGCTTTGCTTCACAAAACCCTAAGTTAAAATGATTATTTCTCCACGGATATGAACATTAAACACATCTTTAAGGGTAATAATACGAAATAAAGATAAATATTACTGATTGAGTACAATGGGTCCTGCAAGAGCAAAACATCGAGTTAATATGAAATGACCTAGAAAACTTGAATGTCTAGTAAGAAGAAATATTTCTCTTACTAAAAATTCCCTCTTTATTCTCTACTATTCCAATAATTTGTTACATATGGTATAATATATTTTACAATGCCTTTGTGCGTTTATTTGTTACAGTTGGCATAGAGAATCATGAAAATATTATTCAGTAACATGGTAGATTCTTTCTAATGAATTTTGTCTTATTCTATACGTATGTTAGCAGGACAACATAGGTGTGATAGGGTCACTTTTCGTGGCTTGAATCGCATGCTAGAAGGTTGACCGTGATATAAGCCGTATCTTTCATTTTAGAAGTGCAGTTTGTGTCAACTCGAACCATAGTTAAAATCATGGGTGCAAATATTGGGTGTGATTTAAGTTGAATCTTGAATTATAAGGCACGATTCTCTCTTAGTGCAAATCACGGTGCAAATCGAGGGCGTGATTTGGGCTTTTACCTTGTTTTCTTACCCTTGGTTTGGTTGGGATCTTTGGGCCGCGGTTGGAATTTGTCTTCAACATTTTTGTTGTTTTGCTTCAATCTTGATTTAAATCATTTTATTTCTTCTTTTTATGATCTTTGGAGCTAAAATACAACGTTTTTACAATAATAGCACATAATCATAGAAATTTATCTAAATATGGATTAGATAAAGCATGAATTTTTATAAATGGAAAAGAGTAAAAATAACTTATTAGATAGTGATTTGATGAATTTTTACAATTTATTTAATAATTGTTCCATATATGCGTGTAAATGGAGTTTATTTTGATAAATAATGAAAAAAAAATAGCTACAATCTTAGATATAATATGTCTTTTTGATGTTTTTACAGAATATATTAAGTACCAAATAATATATGTATGTATATACATATTATATTAATCTAAATTGTTGATTTGTATTTATTTTGGGTAGAAAATTGTAAAATAAATAAATATTTATATTATACATGATCTTGGGCCAAATTTACACGTTATAATGTATGGAATCATTTGAAATTGATAAATTTTGATTTATGCAATTTAATGACGAATTTACGATAAATATTATGTTAATTTCCTTAATTTATGGAAATATATGTTAATAATAGTAAATAATGTTAAAAATTTGCATATAAATTTAAAAATATGTTAATATGTTTTCTATAAATTCAAAAATATTTTGATAAATTTTAAATAATTAAATTTGGATTTTAAAGGAATTTTCCTAGAAAAATAAACTATTGTACGTCTATGGTCATTTAAAATATTAAATATTTTTTTTCATAAAAATTGATGGAAATAGTTAAAATAATGTTTCTATATGTAAAATGGAAATTTTGGTTATTTTTGAAATTAATTTGCTATCATTGATAATTAGTAGCTTAAACAATGCCAATTATCTGTAAAATTTGATGTAACAAGCTAAAAAGGGTTCCAAATTTTAAATTTGATTTTAAAATTTATAAACTGAAATTATAATGAATTTTTAAAAATTATAATTTATTTAGATAACAAAATCATGAATTTTAATCAATAATTACTAAATAAGTGTAATTTAGGGTCAATTGTACAATTTTGCACCAAATTGGACAAAATAGATCTTAATAGCAAACCGTAGGTACATTAGCTTGATTCTAATATAACTAGCCTATTTTAATCTTAATTGGACTTTTCTAAATTAATTTGGGTCTAACTAGTTAATTTAGAGCTCCTTAGCTAATTCTATGCTCAAATAAAATATATTGACTCATATTAGGCTTTAAAATCTAAAATGAACTTAGTTAAAATCTTTAGGTCCATTAACCTATTTCTAGCTTATTGGCCTATTTACACTTCAATGGGCCTATTCTTAGTAATTGTGGATTTTCTTAGTCTTTTTAGGGCCTTTTCAACTAAAAATCAACTCATAAATTAAATGATGAATCATAGGCTTAAATTTTAAAATATGGACCTATTAACCAACATTATTCCAATTAGGCCTAATTCCAAAATATTTAAGTTCATTATTAATTTTTAGGTATTAAATTACCTATTGAACTCAAATACAAATTATTGAGTCAAAAAGCCTTAAAACACAATTAATAAGCAATTGTGCCTATTTAGGAGTCTCTAAAGCTCAATAGCCAGAATAAAAATCTAATCCTACTCCATTGTGCTTAAATCTAAAATATTGAGTCCAATATCCAATTCTACTCTAGAGGGCTCAATTCCAATATATAAGTTCAATTCCACCTACTTAATGAATTATAATTCCTAAGGGGCTCATGTCTAACTCCGTAAGCCCATGACCCTAAACAATATAATAATTAGACATATTTTTGTTGCACTCGATTTAAGATCTTTGGAAGTCCAAAACTTCCAAACAAGAAACTCAATGTCATATCAAGTGGATTTAACCAGAATCTGCTAAGCCCATTATCCTAATTGATTTCACTTCAAATATGTTCATAGGTCTTATACTAAGACCGATTTCTTATTTGCCTTATCAATTGTGATTTGATAATTAAATTGATTCTTATGTGAGATTAATTTTCTTGAACAGATATTTGTTCACTTTCGAATCCGTCTTTTAATATTTCTCAAACTCCAATGTTTGTATCAGGTACGCATTGACTTGTATGTTGCGCGTTTGGATAAGCACCTTAAATGAATTAATACTTAAAAATGACCTTGATAATTGTTTCTTGCTTGTGCGTGGTCATTTAACCTTGTCTGAAGGATGAAAATCTTGCTAGGCGGTGCCAGCACGACAGTTAGGTGCTTAGGCCATTATGGGTGGCTCGGTAGATAGCTGATAGAGAAAATGATAGCGGTATAACATCTATCTAGATCGATGAGAAGTAATATAGCATAGCTCATGTTTATGAGACCAGTTGAACCGTGTTATATTATGGACTAAGATAGGTAGAGATGTGTAACAGCTGTGACCTCTAGATGGACTGTTGCTTATAGAGGCAGAAGAAATAGGTATTCGGGCTGCCTACATCAATTCCTAAGCAGTTGCTGTTACTTAGGACCCAGGTTCCCAGCATGTCGTTGGAGTGTGAGTGTTCCATTATTGATTGTCACACCTAAATCAAATATTTAAATCGTTGATTGTTGCGTTACATTTAGACTATGCGTGTGATCATATCGTACAGGCTTATATTGTTGTTGTACTAGGCTTCAACTTACTTTTATCTTTTCTAGGTGATGATGACTCTGTCTTGATGCTTATGGTAATCTTAGGTATGGGACGGAACCGAACGAGCTTATTGACAACTGGAGTGACTAGGATCATTGGATCTTATATATTATATATTACTAATAGAAGTTATAGTTTATATTTTCAACTGGCAACTTTTCAAGGGCTTGGTTTTGAACCTGTTACATAGATTTGTTACTTTACTTTTGATAACTGTTCTACTGCAATATAAAATGTTTTTAAAAAAATCCAATCAAACGATTTCAAAATTCTAAAACTAGTTAGTAAACAATCATGATAAACACTAATAGTTTAGGTTAGCCTTTGCATATAACGCCTAATTGTTATATACGACAAATTGAATATGCTTTGACCTTATTCGGGGTGTGACATCTTTCAACATTTTGGAGTCTTCTGCGAAGGGTTTTGAAAAGTAAGTTCCTTAAGATGATGATGATGATTGTTATTATTAAGTAAAGCTATTGCGTAAAAGTAAATGAGACCCATAAAAGCATAAAACGACGTAGAGAAACTCATGTAAAGAATATTATAGATAAAGTAGTGAGGTTTTTAAGAAAGAGAATTTCTTTATGTATTGATGTAGCACTTTAAGGACCTTTTAAAGGACTTTATAGATGTGGATGCTGATGGTGGTTCATGACCTCACTCCATGATGTTTAATATGGCCATAAAATATACAATATTAGTAGTGTCTTAAAGGTAATATCCAAAATTTGTTAATGGTATTGCAAGTCATTAACGAATGGAAAATTGGAATAGCTTAAATGTTTAGGTTATACTTGTTATTTATACACGATAACCATGCAATTTTTCATGTGTTAGAGGGTCCCTTGGTTGTAACAACTTATAATGAATGCTTATCCAACCCATATAAATATTGTGAAGTATGTAACATACAAACAAACTTGATGTGTGAAACATCATCTACAAGTGATTTAGTGGAGTTTCAAGAGTTGTCATACAAAACATTCTATAACTAGAAGAAGGAACTTATAGTCGGCAATGAAAGTCCAAAAATGACATTGGTTATATCTCCTGAAGTAGTAGTGACTTTAGTGAATATAGAATGAGTGTTATTAGCAGTTCTTAAAACGTTTATATTGTTTTTGTGAGGTGACTATTGCGTAACTGTTAAGGTCAGTATTTGTAGTTTCTCATCACCATTAAATCCCTTTCACTAGATAATATGCAAGTTAGAGTATATTTCTTTAAAATTCGATAGCCATATAATTTTTTTTTTATGCCAATATTATTGTTCTTCGATGTTTTGTCTTTTGATATTAGCAATATCATATTCCATCACCCAAAACATTAATTTTTGTTTTTATCGTAATTGAAAATGTTTAATTTAATTTATCTTATTTAATAAGATTGTGATTAAGCTGGACCCGGGCTTCATGATTTCATCGGCTGGGTGCCGATCGGACCATGGCACTGTCCCATTCATGGTTTCCTTCTTTATTTATTTATTTACTTTTGTAATCCAGTTTCTTAAGCTTTTTTCAATGCAGCAACATTCATAACTTTCCAATAACACAACATCAACACAATTAATTCATTAAACGGTGAAAAAACAACATATAATGCAAGCCGTAGGAGTATTACCTTATTGAAGTTGCCGCTCACCATGGTTCCTATCGTATTTGTATCCCCTTTCCTTCAGTTACATCTAGTCTCAGTTCTGTTTCCAACTACCAATGGGAGAAGGCTTGGACATATAACAAGATTAAATAAGAGGCATCAATATGATAATGGTATATGAAATGAAATGCTGGAAAACAAGCTAGTCTCATATCATATTTGTTGAACTGCTTAGACGGTTAGCTTGAGAAATCAAAGTTTCTACCTAAAACACATATTTAAAATTCTTAATAACATTTTAGTTTTATGTCTGGATAAATTACATGGAAATATATTAATGTTGAAGGTAAGTTCATTTAAGATTTCAACGTTGCAAGTGGAAGATAAATTCATTTGAGGTATCAATATTTTAAGTTGTTAAAAAGAGGAATCAATATTTTATAAAATGAATTAAATAAGGTATTAATAATTGGTCATTGATGAAAATTAAGAAAACTTAATTAAAAACTAATGTAAATATTAATACCTTAAATAAACTTTGTAAAATATTACTACTTCATTTGATGCACTTTACGAAACATTGATTCTTCTTTCTATCCATTTGAACCGTTAATACTTTAAATGAACTTACTCTCTAGTTAATTTTCCCTTTTATGTTCTCGTTTGATCCTTTGACGTCTGCATTCGTATGAAATTAGAAGCTTACAAAACCTTATTAAGCTTGTTTTTATTTTGTAGAATGCAAGTCCACAGTCTCAATACAATTTACGATTTTGAAAATGCATGAAGATTGCAAGGGGTAATAATTTTGGAAGATTGAAGGAGTAATGGAGTTTGTCAATATAATTTCATTTGGCGAGAGTTTACTAGAATTGGAAAAGGCTGTGGACGGTGAAAAAGAAAGATATTTATGGTTCTCTGACTGATGGGATTTTGCTTGAGCGGTGAAGGTAGTGAATAACTTCTATTGCTTGGATATGATTGATATGCGAAGTGGTGATCTATTATAACAATACGTCTTATAATATTTTTAGTTGAAAATCTATAAACTTATTATATTAAATGTCATCAGCATTTTCGTATACCTAGAATTTATCATTGAAGGGCTTTATTTTTTAGTTGATTAGATGTGATGATATATTATAATTTTAGGATTAAAGAGTCAAATAAGGCTTAACTATCTATTAAGAAAGGATCCAATTACCTAATTCTATATTTTGATTATCATAAAATTATCAGGTTTTATATGATTAGTTTTTAATGCTGGGGAAATTTAATAGTTTTTTCGTCAACGGTTATCTACTTGAAAGGGGGAAAATTTGGCAGAACCGTTGAATTTAAGAAAAAGAGAAGATGATTTCTGAATTTGATCATTGCTACTCAAATGATATATTTATTTCGCCGGATCCCATCTTCCGCTCTATTATTCTCGAGCATTCGCATCCATCTCTGCTTGGCACAAGTTCCAATATACATATATTTTTTAAAAAATCATAAAAATATCACTAAGATGAAAATAATCTCAGAATTAAATAACTTGATCACCTTTTTTAAAAAAAACGAGATCACTGTATTTTATAAGAACCTTTTCTCTTCAAAAGATGGGTTTATTTCATCTTCGTCTCTTTAAGAGATAAGATTGACTATTTACAATCTCGTCTCTTCAAAAAATAAGCTTAAACTGCATATTTTTTGAGTTTTTTTTTTTTTTTTTGTATGATGAAATTTGTCTAATTTTTTTTGAGAAAGATTACCAATTTTTTTTTTCCTTAATCCCAAATTTCTATGATAAAGGTAAAGGAGTCCTTTTCTAACTTTTCTACTTTTTTTTTTTTTTTTTGTTAGGAACTCTTTAAAGTGAGTTTTTTAACATATTTTTAATAGTTGTTTTATATCATTTTTTATTTTATTAAGTATATTATATAAAAGCAATTACACTATATAAAATTTAAAGAAAATAAAAAACCTCATATAAAATATCTTCAGAATAAAGTAATAAAATTTAAAAAATATATTTAAAATATTATATAATATTTTAAGCATCTCTTAAAGACTCTATCCGATACAACAATTGCTTAATATAAACACAGATGCCTTTTTCAGAAGTCGTCAGGATTTGCACGAGGATTTAGAAGTCTAACTTATTAGACACTAGAAAATTCTGATTAGAAATAGATATCCAATCCGTCCTGGTTCTTATCAACGACATTGAGTTCTTGTCCGTTGACATTGTTCGTCTTCTTCGAGGGCATCGAATTATTGCCGCCGGTGTGACGTCTTATTACTATTGCTTTTTTCACCAAATAACCTGTCTCCATCTGTTCTAGATTCCCGAGAATAGATTGGCAGCTATGTTTTTCTGCGTCTCAACCACCGTCCATTTTTTTATGCATTACCCGAGTTTAGCGGAAAGTATATGATCATTAAAAGATAACCAAGATAAGCCACGGCCCTAAACCGCAAACTGAATCATAATTATTATCAGTGATTCTAGAACTATAACCAAACTAGTTGGTTGGTTTTAGAATTGGATTAGAAATCTTTGGTTTTTAATATGTTAACAAAATATATTTGTAAAATTTAATAAATGCAATAAAATCCTATATATATATATATAATTTTCATGTAAAAATGTTTTCATGAAATAATGCATTGTCATTTATATAGAATTATCATCTTTTGAACTGCATATGGAGAAACATCATTAAAAAAATAAAGGGGTCGTGTCATTTTGTGTTAATTATACACAAGTTGCGATCATTTAAAAAGTATTTAAAAGTCCTATTTCCTGAACGAAAAATTTTAAATAAAAATTATTACTTACCAATAAAAATTATAAAATTGCACAAGCCGACGTGTTAGTAGCACACTCTTGCGATTTATTATAAACATATGACGGCTACTGCTACTATCGATTTATTTATTTACATTACAGTGTCAATTGATAGTTTTTTCCCAACATGAGGCAACATTTGAAAGTAATCATCATTATGCAGGGCCGCATTGCAACTATTTCAAAATTTTGATAAGTGATGATTAGTTAAAAGCTAACAGCAATAACATTAAAATGTATCATGCAACTATTCCAAAAATTACATAAATGATCAAAAGTTAACACAAAATAGATATTACCAAAAAAAAAAAAGGTAACATTGAAGAGATACTATAGAAAAAAATGACATGAAGGGATCTGGCAGTAAAAAAGACAATAATTAAGAGATATAATAGTAAAATAATTTTCATACCTATATATTAAAATAGAATTGTTACAATCAATACTTTATATTTGCCAAATATTCTCATATCCTTTCTCCATATGTCCTAAATATTAGTCATTTTTATTGATAAGATCATTGATGGAAGTTTGCTTTGAATGATGATGATTGATTTCCATGCCAAATTAAAGAGCAATATGAACAATGAGGAATAGGGGTAAGTGGGTTGTTGAAGCAATTCATTCTTATGTGATATTGTTGATGACAAAACCTAAATTAATTAACTAGTTGGCTAATTATTAAATCTTGCTTAATTTGACTTAATAAGAACACGATTAATGCTCACAATTCTTGGGTCAATTAGATAAGATAACTGAATACCCATCAAGTTAAAAATATGATCTTGTAGTAGATTAAATGTGCGAATGTTTTGGATAGGGGAAATTGAAAGTTGCATTTTATAGTTATATTGGATCAGGGTGAATTGGTGAGCTGGTTGGTTAAATTAGAGATTTTATCCCAAAAATTGGTCCATTGACTTGTTGATAGCATGAGGCCTATAAGTTTGTTCTTATTAAGGATGTAATCGGGTAGGTTATTATAGGGTTTTCAAGTAGTTCAATCCATTAAAAATCTTACAGGATTAAATACTATGGGATTTTATGGTCGGGTTTGGATATATAGTAAAAACTCTATAGGATTATAAAGCGGGTTTGAATCAAGTGAACCCCGAGATTTTTCATGTGAGTAAAAATAGATAGAAACATGAATATAAAAATAGAAGGTCGATGTAAGAATCAATAAAGACTCTAGAATAAAACTACAAGTAGCTATGGACTTATATATAACTTTAAACCCTAAAACAAAATTCTATAGATAGTAATGGATATCAAATACAAGATTTTGTAGCTGGTATCAAAAGCTTAAAATATAGAAATAATTAAATACGATTTTAAGAACAGAGAAAGTAAATAAACAATAAAGCTTATAGTTAGAAAATGATAATTTAAGGATAAACCATCAATGTTATAAATACACAATAAGAACAAAAATAGAGCTATAACTAACAATCTAGGCTCCAAATAAATACTTGGATCACACCATTGTTTTAATTAGTGAATTCTAAAGCTTTTAGAGTCCGAAACCAAAATTCGCCTATTAAGCTTAGAAAACCTTAATCGCGTAAGGTAAAACCCTAAAAATAATTAATCGAATAAACTTTAAACTCAAGTTTGAACTTAATAATAATAACCTAGAAAATTTGTAAAAGTATAAAATAAATTTTTGGAGACAGAATTCTTAAATAACTGACATAAATATACCTGTTTAGCTTAACAAACTACCATAAAACTAAGATAATTAATTAAACAATATTATATAAATTATTGATCTCATTCAGTGTAAATTGCGTTCAAATTTGCGGCTAGGTATACTTGGATTTGCAGCAGCGTATCCCTTGAGCAAATTGCTCAAAATTTGCACACAAAGGGTCAAATGGACTAAGGCTAAACCAATTAAAATTCTCCAAATCAAACCCTCATTTATTAGATTAAAACAAAGCATGAAAACCACTTGCATTCAGCTGAAAATATTAGGAGAAAAGAAGTGCAACTTCTAGCCTATAAATGTCACCATTATTTAGTTCCAAACAAATCCTTTGGAGAACACAAAGATAGCCCAAAAATATCAACACAAACCACCGAACATAAACGTTAAAACAACTTCATCAGAACACCATACAAGCCTACAGACCAAGGGAAGTAGTGTAATAATACCATATCAATTCAAACAAGGTAAAATTTACTCCAAACCCTAACTATAGATATTATATGCATAGAAACCATGAAAAAATTATATGTATAGTGATTTTTAGATGTTGTAGATAGAGATATATCATATATAATGCTTGTGAAGTATGTAAAGATACTTATAAGTAGTTTAAATACAAGTATAATACGTATATGGTGTAAGAAAAATAAGGTTCGAACTAGAGAAAACAAGGAAGATGATGAATAGTGCCTACATCGGCCTTATGCCGACGGTGTATATGCCCAAAGTTGGCGATGTATGGGGATAGTGGCTTTCAAGACGGTGTGTACTGGAATAGAAGCTACGTAATTTTTTTTTTTTTTAATGTAAAATGAATGAACGCCAACGATATATATTATCTACACCGACAACATATGTTGTAAAGTTGACGGCTTTCGAAGCTAACATTCCTTAGAACTAAGACATGCAAAAATTACATGAATACTAGCAGTTTAGAACAAAAAATTCTCAATGTTTTGAATCAAATGATAATGTTTTCAAACACCAACAAAGCAAATGATACAAGTGATTATCACATTACCATAATGATAATTTCTGGATTTACTGGACAGTTAAAAGGTTAGTGGGATAATTATTTGGATGATGAAAAAAGGAATTTTATTCTTACTTCATATAAAGTCGATGAAGAAGGAATAAAAATCCTTGATGAAAATGATGAACCTATCCCCCATATGGTTAATACTCTCATATATTCTATTAGCCAACATTTTATTGGTGATCCATCTCACTTTAGAGACAGATCCTTAGAATTGTTGTCTAATATGAAATGTAAATCATTAGGAGAATTTCGCCCATATAAGGATGTATTCTTCCAAAGGGTCCTCCTTAGAAATGATTGTAATCAAGCTTTTTGGAAAGAAAAGTTTCTTGCAGGATTACCTAATCTCATAGGTGATCAAGTAAGAAATAAAATTAGAGAAGATTACAATGGTGAAATTCCTTATGATCAACTTTCATATGGAGAATTAGCCTCATATGTTTCTAAAATTGGAACAAATCTTTGCACCAACATCAGACTTCAAAAACAATTGAAGAATGAACAAAGAATGAAACACAAAAGTCTTGGTGACTTCTGTGCCCAATATGATCCCTCTTTTGAAAATAAAAATTCAAAAAACAAATGTACTGAATGTTTTCCTCATAAAAAATCTAAAAGAAATTTCAAAAAGAAGAAATTCTTTAAGAAAAATAAATATGAGAAAAAACAACAGAACAACAAACCTTCCAAAAAGAAAGAAAAACAATTTTGGAAAAAACTTAAATGTTTCAAATGTGGAAAAATTGGGCATACCGCAAAATTCTGCAAAATAACAATAAAATCAATGAATTAAACCTTAATGAAGAAACAATGGAACACCTTTTGCAAATTTTGCTGAAAATGATTATTCCTCTGATTCTGATTCTATTTCCTCTCTGACAATGAAGGAATTCAAGCCAATGACATTGAATCCACTTCTTCAGAAGAAATATATGTTCTAACCAAAGAAGAAGAAGATATTCTTCTAAAGTTAGACCAAATACCAGATTCCGAAAAACAAGAATACATTAAGAAAATAGAAAAGCAGAGTATGAATCATATCATACCAAAGCTTCCCTATAGTCTTAATGAAATTCTTGAAAAAGGAAAACCAAAACAGAAAAAACCAATCTCTGTCAATGATCTTCATTCTGAAATAAAAATTCAGAAAGAAGAAATCAAAGAATTAAAACTCATGCAAATGAAGTTGCAACAAGAATTTCTTGATTTCAAACAAAGTTTAAATCAGGAAGATTCTGATTCTGAAATGAAGAAAACACTATTGAAAAATGAAGTCTTCAGAATCTCAGGATCAAGATGATTACCTTCTACATCTGTAGAAGTAACCACTAGAAAATGGATCATCAACATCACTTTGAAAATCAACAATGAATTCATCTTGGAACAACTGCATTATTTGATACCGGAGCAGATTTAAATTGCATAGAGAAGGGTTAGTACCAACAAAATATTTTGAGAAAACAACCCAATCTCTTAGTTCAGCTTCTGGTAACAAACTACAGATTGATTTCAAGTTAACAGATGTTAAGATAATGAAAGATAATGTTTCTTATAACACTGCTTTCCTCTTGTCAAAAACCTTAAGCAGAATGTTATTTAGGAACACCTTTCATCAATCTTATCCAACCTTTCAAGGTTAATGATCAAGGCATTGAGACTAAATATTTGAAAAACAAGATCATTTTTAATTTTGTCTCAAAACCTAGACAAGGTCATTAAACCAATTAAAGGAAAATTCGATTTCAGAATTGAATTGCCTGATTCAATCAAAAGAAAAGCATTTGGAATTTTTACAAAATGATTTATCTTTCTGTAAAATTGAAAAACAACTTTTAGAAAAAACTCTAAAAGAAAATGTTTCTAAATTACAAAAAGAAATTCAAAAATCGATTTGTTCAAACCTACCAAATGCCTTTTGGAATCGAAAATGCCATATTGTTGATCTTCCTTATGAAAATGATTTTGATGAAAAGAACATTCCTACCAAGGCAAGACCAACACAAATGAATCAAATTGTTCTAAATCATTGTAAACAAGAAATCAATGATTTATTACAAAAATCCTTAATCAGAAAGAGTAAATCCCCATGGAGTTGCTCGGCTTTTTATGTCAATAAAAACGCTGAGATTGAGAGAGGAACACCTAGACTTGTAATTAATTACAAACCTCTCAACACAGCACTCAAATGGATTAGGTATCCAATACCTAATAAAAGAGATTTACTCAATCGCCTCTATGGTGCTAGAATCTTTTCAAAATTTGATATGAAATCTGGATTCTGGCAAATTCAAATTAATGAAGCCGATAGGTATAAAACCGCGTTTACTGTTCCTTTTGGGCAGTATGAATGGAATGTTATGCCATTCGGCCTCAAAAATGCACCTTCTGAGTTCCAGAGAATTATGAATGAAATATTCAATGATTTCTCCAACTTCATAATAATTTATATTGATGATGTGTTGATATACTCTCCAAACATAGATCAACACTTCAAGCATGTTAAATTATTTATGAATTGCTAAGAAAAATGGACTTGTTGTTTCCCCAACAAAAATTTCTCTTTTTCAAACGAAAATTAGATTTTTGGGATTCAACATCCACAATGGAACTATATTACCAATCCAAAGGTCAATAGAGTTCACTTCCAAATTCCCTGATGAAATTAAGGAAGAACCAACTTCAAAGGTTCTTAGGAAGTCTTAATTATGTCGCGGATTTTTTCCCTAACTTAAGTATTATCTGCAAACCATTGCATGATAGACTTAAGAAAAATCCTCCTCCTTGGTCTGATAAACATACCAATGTTGTCAGACTTATCAAAACCAAAATCAAAGAAATACCTTGCCTCAATATTGCTGACCCATCTCTACAAAAAATTGTAGAGACTGATGCGTCCGATATTGGTTATGGTGGTATTCTCAAACAAGTCAATAATGGAAAAGAATGTATAGTTCAATTTGTCTCCAAACACTGGAATGAATGTCAAATGAACTACTCCACTATCAAAAAAGAAATTTAGCCATTGTTTTAACAATTTCAAAATTTCAAGGAGATTTGTTAAACCAAAAATTTCTTTTAAAAGTTGATTGTAAGTCAGCAAAAAATGTTTTACAAAATGATGTTCAAAATTTGGCTTCTAAACAGATTTTTGCCAGATGGCAATCAATTCTATCCTGTTTTGATTTCGATATTGAACACATCAATGGAAAAACCAATACACTACCTGACTTCCTCACCCGTGAATTTCTGCAGGGAGATGCCTCCCAAGAAAGACAAAGGAAAGGGGAAAGCAGACCCCCAAAAAAGAAAGGTCTTACAGACATTAAAACATGGCTTAATGTAGCCAAACCCTTTGCAATAAATGAACCATCCTCTCAGGAGGTTCAACCCTCAAAAAATGAACCATCTCAAATGGTTCAATCCCCTTCTCAAAATCTTCCCAATCAACGGAAGATTTATCCCAATTTCTTACCCCTGAATTGTTCAAGGCACTGGCAATGGCCCTTAGCCAAGCAAACACTAATCCCATAATGGCCCCTGAGGCAAAAAATACACCTAACCCTTCAATGGCCCTAGTGGCAAAATGTACAGAAGAGGAAGAGAAACCTCTTAATAAAAAATCTCATACAGTGGTAAACCCACAAGAAAGTGTGGTTCTTTCTCGAAAGAAATCCAAAATTTTCAAATAACTGAGGTGGCTTCTTCCTCAAAGAAAGAAATTGCCCCTCACAAAAATTTTCAAAAATCAGCATTTTTCATAAAAGCCATTTCCAAATATATCCTCATAGCAGAAAAAGATGTTATTGAAAAAGACCCTTATGAATATGCTAATAAAATTTTTAGATAAATTTCATTTTATTCCAAATGACATTTTCAAAACTTTGGAATTCTATGAGAAAATCTTAACTGAAACTCAATCAGTTTCCTTTAGCATTTTCAACAAAATGGAATAACCCTTTATTCAACTGCTAGAATTCGCAAGGTTTATAACTTTAGCGAGTGGACTAGCACATTTGGAAAACAACCCTTTGAACCCATCAACTTTAATATCCCAATCACCAATGCTCAACCTAACTACCGGATGCAATATAATTATTATGATTATAAGCAGGCTTGGTGGAATGCTTTCTTTCGTTCAAATGCTGCATGGACTCATACATGGCTCATCTTCTTTGACAAATGTTCTTCTAGAATCCTCCCCTACTGGCTTGCAAGCTGGTGGGATGAATTTGGAGCCGTGAATGAAATCCTTCACCTAAATGCACGGAAAGGATTCGATACCTTTCTAAAAAACTACTCCTTAAAACCTCATGAAAAGTTTTTTAAGAAAGAAATGATGTTTTTTTTATATATTAGCGTTTCATGGGTAATGAGCTGGTTCTATGAATATAGAACCGATAATACAACATCTATCATCACCAGAAGATACAAAGTCAAATGGTGGGATAACTACAGAATTTGGGACAAACTTGAAGAGACTGCTATTAACCAATGGATTAATAGCCATTCAAGTAGCACTTTAACAGTGTCTACACCTGAACAACATAGTCCCTTCTTTCATGATAAGGGATTTATAATGTCAACCATGTCACAGGCGAAAACACCAGAACAAATGAAGCAACTTCTGGAGATGGCCTTGGCAACTCTGGATCAGCCAATGAAGAAGAATCAAGCATTAGCGGAGACTCCAATAAAGATGACTGTTATGGTGTCAATTTAGCAGAACCATAACAAAAGTTCTCCAATGTAATAGTGTAGGACTTAAATGTATAAAAATACGTAGCCTGTTACATATGAATATAAGTCATGCACTGTAAATGATTGTACACCTACTATGTATCACTAGGGATACTATCTTCTTACTCTCGGGAAAAAATAACCGAAAGTAAAACAGCAAAACCTTGGATTCCCCTGACTTTTACTGTTCACACAGCAAAAGCACATGACTATTCACTTTTTTAAACAGTGAACTGTCTGCCATGATGAGTACTGTTCACTACAGTACAACCCTTGTTTCCTGCCTATATAAGCAGGATTCTTCTCATATACTCGGCACCAGTTAACACACCTGCAATCAGAGAACACTCTCTCATCAATCTGCGAGCAATTCTAAATCACTCTCATTCACTCCCTCATACTCTCTCTCATTCACTCCCTCATACTCTCTCTCACTCACTCCCTCAACTCACTCAAACATTCTCCCATCTCTTTCATACATTTTCCCTCTCTTAATTCCTACACTATCTCCTCCATTGTCACTGGTCGCTCAAGATCTACGGCACACACTCACTCGTATGCTTCTGTCTTGAGGTATATGTTCCCCACCTTCAGTATATGTAATATATTTTCCATTCAATAAAGAATTTGTTTATGTTCTTACTTTCTTTACCCATTACTTCATAAGTAGACCCCTCTTGCTAAGGAATACCTGGCGTGGTGGTTGAAATATCTTATTATCTGTGTAGTTCCTCACATCTTGTCATATATATTTCATCCTGTTGTTTAATATATTGTTGTTTGATCCTTAAAGAAGAAAAATAAAATAAAGAACAAAAGATAAAATTAATCAATAGATAAACATATTGTAAGATTAGTAAGTTTAATAATTCTTTAATATTAAACTTTAGTAACAGTTACAAATGGAAAACACTTTTATTAAACGAAAGGATTAGATTATGATAATTGTTCGATTACTATCTTATATAGGTAAATATACAAGAATGAAAAATGTAAATTAGCTAAAATTAAGAATAATGTGATTTCCATAAATAACATATAACAACATAAAATAAGATCAAGAAAAACACTATGAAAACAAGTAATAGAAAATAAATATTAGTTATTCTAAAGTGGTCAAACTAAAAAACAATGTAAAAATAAAATTTGAGTAGGATAAACATATGATATATATAATAATAATTAGATGATAGTATATAACCTTAAAAATGGTAGAAATATTAACTAAAAAAAAAAAAAAACAGATAAAGCTGATAACCAAAGAAATAATAACTAAAATCTACTACCAAAGGCTATAGGACTTAATTAAAGGAGAAGGAAAACACCATAGACAAAAATATATATCAAATATGATCAAGACAAGCAACATGAAAATAAATATTAAATCAAATATCAATATATGACACTTATGCACTCATAGAAATTTAGTTATATAATATATAATTTATTGATGAATATTTTTATTCATCTCAATGGGTGAACTTGATACCATTGAGGACTTTCCAGTTGACTATTACGATTAGACAAAATGAGCAAGTGAGTAACTAAGATCTATTATATTATTTGTGTTTATAACTAGTGGCATATGTAATGCAGAGATAATAATATGCTTGTTGCGCAAATCTATTGAGCATGTGTTGTGAGTTGTTTGTTTGGTTGACAAACTAAGATAATAAAAGTGATAATATAGATTGTTTGTTAACTTGAGAAAATCATGATATATGCTGTGTGTGTAATATATGATCACCATAAGTCTGGCTAAAAATTATTGGCTTATAATTAAAAAAATATGCATTACACGAACTGCATCATTGCATATTCTAAAAGGATGACAGCCTGCTACATATTAGTATTTTGGTTCTTGTTAATACTTAGTTTTTCTAAAATATTAGTTCTTTTAAGGTTTTCTTTGTTTCGTTGATACTATAGGAATTAAGTGGCAATGAAGGACGCCGCTCGTAGTATCGCTTTGAAATTACTAATACTTAGGGAGTTTCTAAGGATTGATACAGGAGATGGTTAATTAAAATACCTTTAAATTAAAGTAATAATCTTAAAACAAGAAATTATTGATTTTCCCGTATACTTAGTCTTTCCTAGGCAGGTGGGTCATTAAGTAATTATCTTTCAACCCTAAAAAGAGGGCGTAAATCTTTTACCTGTTTAGATTTTAGATTATCCAAGTTTTTGTATTTGTGCATATGTTAGATTGTTGCTTTACATATGATTTATTAATAAACTTGCTTGATGTGTAATATATCTGGTTATTCATTGAGCCTGTGGTTTCACTCACACTCTTAAAGACCTTTCAAGTTGACACTACGACCTTGGCTTGTTACTTCCAGGAGCATGACTTCGGTAAGAATTGGAAGCTGGGAAATTATGAGAAATTCGGAATAAGCTATTTACTTTCATTTTCTAGTTGTAAATTAGTTAGCATTTGAAATATCTATTTATATACTTGGAGATATATGAGATAGGAATATGGTCTGTAATATTATGTTGATAAAGACTTGTGACAATGGGTATTTTACTAATCTATGGTTTACATATGTTTGTCATTTCTTATCGATACAACTAAAAGATCCTGTTTGTTTGAAAATATGTCATTTTCTAGTAGTAAATTGGTAATAGTATATATTTGTGGCATGTATACTACTACTAGGGTATCTTTAGGGTGTGACAAATCATATAACAAATCCGATGGATACCTGACAACTCGGTGTTATAATTTGAAAAAAATAAATAAAAACATTACCAAAGAAAATTATTATGCTATTTATTTGCTAGCAAAAATACTCTCTTGCTCCATTTATTATTCTTAACTCTTAGTTCATTAATTTCTCTACCTTAAAGAGAGGGTGTGAAGTGTAGTGCTAGAGTGTCTTGTTTGCTATTATTGTTAAAGGGCTACACTTATAGTTTTTGGGTTATATAGTGAAACTTTTATAACTCTTTAAAGCATTCCTTTGGTGATCAATAAAAGTAGTGCACAAAGTTCTTGATTATAGGCAGTAACATCTGTTGCCTATGACAATTGAAGAGTAGGGGACAAATATATACTTTACCTTAAATTTAGGCTTGATTCTTTAGCTTTATCTCTTATATATGTGCAAAATTTTATTAGATTGCTTAATCTAGATTAAAACAAAAAAAAAAAATAGTTAATAGTTGCAATCTATTTTCAAAGGAATAGAGTGGTTACAATATGAGGCTATATCCATATTTTACCTTAAAAGTACAAGTTTCTAAATTTTAGAACCGAAACCTACTTTGTTGCATCCTAGAACAAATTTGGAAGCTTTATCCTAAAAATACCTATAGATTATAGGTTTTACATGGTATTTTATAAAGTTATAAAATATTTAACTACATAAATTTGCCAATGTTTTATTGAGAACTTATATGATTAAATTTTATCCGAGACTTATAAGATATTCATAAGTGTATACTTTGACCTCAATGCAGGTTAATCTTTTACATTTGAACTTCACATTTACTTATTCACATTTTATGCACACTATTATACTGCTTGCATGACTAATGGCTTAAGCTTGCATCATTCTACCATGTTATTTGTCTTTATGTTTAGATGCCTATGAGTATTATATCTTCTTTTTGATAACTTCCTTTTTCATGTATCATTACTGTTTAATAATTTTTACAGAGCAAATACGAGATATAGGTTCTAAACTGGATACATTGAAATAATCTTTATTTATTTATTTATTTTTTACACTTTTGAATATTTTTTCTTAATATTTTAAAAAAATTATAAGAAATGAATCACACAATTTGATACTTAATTTAATCTTTGATTTGAGTTGAAAGACTATTTTTCATGAAAAGTAATGTGTGTGAAGAGTTGAAATGTAAAGTTTTATTGATGACTCATGAATTGGCTTGTGAATACCATAAATATTATATCATTGAATCACAAAACTAATTTATATATGATATATAATAGGGTGCCATATTTGGTACCCGAACTTTACTCATTTATGTAATTAACTACTTGACGTTTAAAAATTGGTTTATTAACTAAACTTTACCTACTTTTACAATTAACTATTTGAGTTTTGCAATTATCTACCTCATTTAGGTACTATAAATGGGCTTGAAAAGATTATAAGTAGTAAATTAATACTTTTAAAGTTAGAGTATTTAATTGTACAAATTGAGAAAATTCAGATACCAAATATAACTTACTTATATTATATAACTTAATATCTATTTTTTATTTATTCATCTATTATTTATTTTTATTTATATTTGTTTTGTATACTTAGTGGTGCATATAGCCAAGTTACATGTAAAATATTTAAGTTTGGTTTGTTTTAAAATTAGCTTCACTTAACTTAGTTTTGCTCGAGTTAGATTTATAAAGTTTGTTTATCTAAATAAACCGAAATCATACTTATAGTTTTCAAACTTAATAAAGATTCAGCTTAACTAAAATTGATAATTGTTTTAAATGAATGAAGTTTAGACCTTTGAAAATTTGTTCAACTTGATATGTTTACAATTCCGTGTGTCTGTGTTACGATACTAGACTAGTGAGCATCAAAGTATAAATTGTATTAATGTTTTGAGTAAACAAAGCATGAGATTGAACTATATGCTGTTATTAATGTTGGCTCCGAAAAGATAACCAAGAGGGGTGATGAATTGGTTATAAAATTTACTTTTAAAAATTTTGAATAAATTTCACACCACTTGGTTATTCAACTAAAATGGCTTTGAAACTTTCTTAAAACAATAAACTTAACAAATAAAAACATTAAACAATAATTTGGAAAAAAATGATTTGCTTAAGCTCACAAAAAATCAAATATCAATTCAAAACTTTTTACTCCTAGAAACCTTCTGACTAACTCTCTGATCAAGAAAATATAAGTGAGTTACTCTCTGATCAACCTTCTGAGCATATATCACAGTTATGAACAACAAATAAAATTGAACCAATTTAAAGAGAGATAAGGGAGTAGAGAGTACAAAGTCGATATATAAAGGTTCTGCCTTGAGCGTCAATTCTCTCTTCCAGCTCCAAGCCAGGGTCCCGGTATTCTACATCGGTTGTGTTCCACTATCTAATCAAATCAATAAAGTTACAAGATGTTCTTGCCAATTTCTTTGGTTACAATTCACTCAGCTTGATTCTCCTAAGCAATCAATCTACTAAGCCTACTTGTAACTCTCAATCTCTCATCAAATGAATAAATCTAGATCAGAGGAAATAAAGTATGGGTCCTCAAAATTTTCGAACAAAAGAAGATAAATGGAATGACAGTAAATTTGCTCAAATCCAAGGAATTCATGGCTCTTTGTTTTCTCTTGTTTTTCAAGTGATTGTGCTTTTTTTTTTTTGTTTGTCTTGGGTGGGTATACTTATCGTTTTATCTTCCAACGGCTAGGAAATCAATTGGATAAACTTTGCTCCTTATTTTGTAGGTAATATTAGCTCATCTTTTTTTCAAAAACTGCAAATTTTGAATAACTTCAATCTTGTTGTTGTGATCTCGAAATTCTTGCTCCAATTGACAAGTTTAAATCTCCAACAACTTGTATAATTATCTTAAACTTGAAATTCGACTTGAAATCACCGTTGTTGACATATTCTTTCATCTGGTACTGTTCATGCAACAAAAAGATCGTGTTTTCCACAAATTTTGACTTCCTTGTATAGACAAATAATCATCAGACAAGTTCCTTGCATATTTGGATCATGTCTTCCATATCCCAAATAAAAACTTGAATAAACTATTGAAAATGGAACCTTGTAAGTCATGTAGTTTTTTTTTTTTTTTGCTGTCAAAATAGAATTTTTAAAAAAAAAAAGAAGTTTAATCCAACAAAATTTGAATCCCATGGATATTGAACCAACTTTGTGAAACACATTGAGTATATTACCCAAATATACTCAACATTGGAGATGGTCTTCAAAATATCAAATCCATAAAGAAAAATTCGAATCTAGAGCTCACTGTTCGTGTTCAGTAACTTTTTTAAAAAAGTTGCAGGTCACCTTTTGACGAACCTTCTGATAGTTTAAAAAGCCAGTAGAGTACTTCTGATTAACCTTCTGACAGCTCATTTGTTCTTAAAATCTTCTCCAAACACTTTCTAAAGTATTCTTTGCATAGAGCTCTTTTGAAATCATTCTCTTAAGTTATTGTAAACCACTTTGATTATATTGAATCCTTGCACACTTAATAAATATGTTAGTAATTACTTACTCCTTTTTGTTATCATCAAAATCATCATTTGAGAGAAGCCAACAATTAAGAATTTAACACCAAAGATATTGGTGCAATTTTGCATTATTTCTATAGTTGAGTTATATAATCATGGCCAGGTTCCATGTGCTAGCAGAACACTTTCATTATTCTTTATTGCCTATATGTATAATACTTTTCTTTTATTTATTTCACAAATTAAGAAAATGATCCTAAGTTAAGCATGGCCTTTGCTTACTATTCAAATATTTCGGCCATCGCCTATGCCAACTAAAGCCTGAAACGTATCTTTGGTATTTTTTAAATTTATTCTTTTTCAAAGGGTGGGTCCCTGACTACCCTTTTCGACTTTTAAGTCTTGGCTTTCAACTGGACCAACGTGATCCTTTGTCAAACTCTTCCCAGCGTTATGTTATTTCCACCGTTATTTTTCTAGATGTGCTTTTTTAAACCGACTTTCTGGATTGTTTGATACTGTATTTCAACCGGAGTGAATAAAAAACAAGCGGAGTCCAACTTTTTGAAGCACAGGTTCATCTCCATTTAGGTTAATGGACCGGAGTTGAGTAAAGTTTTTATTGAGCTTGAAAAATATATGTTTGAGCTTAAATTTGGTAAAAATTCTCAAACTTGATATCAGTTTATTTATATTGATGAGTTCAAACTTGAACTTATTTAGCTATTTAAACTAATTGTTTATGAAATAAGCTGAACAAAGTGGAATTTAAAGCAAATTTAAAGCAACTCAAGTTGGAATAGTTCATAAAATTGAAAAGGAGCTGGATTCGTTTGCCCTAACTCCCACACCTTTACTACACTTTTGTCATTGAAAATTTCCAAAATCAAAGTTCAACGGAACTCTCTTTTCTCCGTTTTATAAATATAGTAAAATTTGTATCAGGTATATCTTTTAGAATGTCAATATTTCCACGAGAATAGACTAAATTATACACGTGATCACTTCTTCCTAGATTGATTTGCATCTGGTTATTTTAAGAAAAGAGGCAGGTATAGACTATAGAAACATCACATAAAGATAGCAAGATTATTATTAATATTGGACCCGCCAAAAGTATTTCTAAGTACAGTTGTGGGAACGGAGGAATTTTCTCTCATGTTATTTTTCACCAAAGAAGAGACGCATGATGTTGATATGTCTGAAGGACATGAAACTAAATCATGCGTTTTCTTTAGACAATACCAGAAGAAGGCAAAAGGCACTTAGAATTAGAATGGTGGAATTGAAAAAAAAAAAAAAAAAGAATTACTACACTTAAAATTGTGATTGACTTGGAGTCACGAACTTAGCAAAATGGCTAAAATTATGACTTCAAGTCACAATATTAACTTGCCCTCATTACTTCCACCTACGGCATTTGTAAATTAACCCAAATACAAAGTTTCAGTTACATCACTTATATTTAAACTTTCATTTGAAAAAACAAACTCTATAGCATATCCCCCACATTCCACAACATGTATTCTAATCTCAAACTTCACAAACAACCACCAAGCTCCACAAACTCCACAATATCGTATTTCAATTCCTCAATTTACAGAAAAGACATAGTTGCACAAATGGTTAATAACCATATATCAAGAGACAATACCATGAACCAATAAATTATTAATATGATCGTATGGCTTAGGATAGTTAAATTGTTTATAAAGAAATGCATAAACTCAATCATATAAGATAGTAACTATTAGTTTCATCCACTCCTCCTCTTAATGAATAGCTGCATCTTATCATGTTGTTGTCAATATAACTCTAGCTTTGATTGTGGTGGTGGCTTAGCATATAATTGGGTTACCTACATGCCATTCTAGTCCTAACCCGGTGAATTGTAGTGTGGACTCAAATGCATAAGGATTGGATTTCGTCCAACCTGGGGAAGACCCCCACTCATATTATGAATAGGAGCTTGTGTATGCCGTCTTCTTTATGGAGATGGTGGACTTTGCAGGGGTTCTTTAAAGCTTTCACCTAGAGGCATCCCATATGAAGTGGAGCATGGCAATAAAGGTCCTGGATCATTAAACTAAAGATCGGGTAAGAACTCATCCCTTATATCAAGTTAGGCAAGCCCATACTTTGCCCTCTCCCTAACCTGTAGCGACCTCTTTAAAATTGTTAGGTGGTAAGGAATCACCCCTATCATTTGTTAGAGTTGCAAGCTCTAGTGGGACATGTATAATAACTCATACGAATTGACACACCACACTATCAACCCGTGGTGCTTTAGATAAGATGTTTGAGTACTCTATGCGAGGTAAATAGTAGATGAAGTTGGGTTGCATTATTACAAAATATGCATTTAATTAGGATTATAAATAAATAAAGTAAACAGTTGCAAACACTACCTCATAACTTACCATGCACCCTACAATAGGTTTAATATGACTTACATACGTCAAGTGATCTGAGTATACCGTGGCATATCATTTGGTGTCGCTCTACTAAGTGTTCGTCCTAAAGGCTCCAATTGAATCAATGAATTCAAACAATAAACCCATTTCTCTAACTAGGTGGCATGGCAAGTCACCAAGTTGGTCTCCATCTTATAGCGTAAATCTAACTCATGTAGATCCCTTTTTATGTTGACAAGCTCTAGAATGCACTAAAATCTCTTAAACTATTTGGTCACATGGTCTGAGTATTATGCTTCATATTATGAAGCATATAAGTAGGACATGTGCAAGCCAAATAATGTTACCTGCCTGGCAGTAATTAGGTAGGTTAATTAAGTTAATATAGGTGTATGAGTATTAAACAACTTACAATAAACAAAGCTATTTAATGTGGAACAATGAAATAAATATTATAATATAAATATAATATCGATCCATCACCTGAGTATTTGATTATGTCTAGTGGTCAAAGGTGTCATGGTACTAGATTAGCACATGGGTCGGCTATGCCATCACATCAAAGTTAGCACTCCATCTACAAATCAATAGTCTACCTTCACTCACAACTACAAACCATCAGTGAAGGGGTGCTATGTGTGAGAAGTGGTCACGTGCCAATACCTATAGATGCACCAAAGGGCCATTAGTCTCTAAGGCATCAACATGAGAAGCTACACATAGCTATCGGTATAACCAATATAAGCATGCTGCCTTCTATGCATACCACTACTAGCATGTAGATTTACTAAAAGAAAGGAGCCACGGGGGGCCGGGGGGGGGGTGCGTGGGTGGGTGTTGTTGTGTTGGGCATGTTTTGTGATAGGAGGAACATAAGAAAACTAGATTTTGTGACTTATTGGTGAAAGGCATCCCTCCTGTTAATTCTAAAATGTACACTTGAGTGCACCATGGTATTGTCACCTCATTTGCATCCTTTGGTATATCACTAAAACTCTACGTCAACTAAGACATTTTGAGTCAGGGCCCTGAATAGGTTGACCTGATGGCTTAACTTCAACTAGCTACTCATAGATATTTACCCACTTTAGATTTGTACTCCTTGTTACTGCATGTCCATCCATGGGTAATCCAGTTAAATATGACATATCATACAGTGTGACTATAATCTTGTTTGTGGGGATGAGTCTTTGGGCATCATCTCTCCATTAAAGTTGTAATGAGGAGCAAATCTAATTGGATGAAAAGTAGTGTGTAGCACCAAGGAACCTTGCTTATTGTAGGAAAGGAACATCCAAAGCCTTACTGCCACATCTGCAAAGGGTAGCCTCTCTTCACCTACATGTTAGGCACTTGTTCTCCTGCACATAAACAAGTAGATGAGATTAGAAGGACAACAAAATAAGGAAAATCACATAAGAACAAGCCATGGAATAGGTAACTCACTTGGCCATGCCAAGCTAGCTTGGCTTGTGCTTTGACTAATTCCATAGAATGGAGTTATCATTAGCCCTAACTGTATATGCAAACATGTGAATAGAAGAACGAGACTAAATAGAAACCTAAGTAAGTAATCCATGGGTCACAATACCACTAAACACGTGTCGAAAAATGAAAAATGAAAAGTAACGAGGCTATTAGTCATATGTTGAAGCTGCAAGGCAGGTTTCTTAAGACAATTTTAAGCTCACTTAACCATTATCTGTTTTGCTAAATTATACTTAATTCATGTGATTTCAATAATAATAATAATAATAATATAAGGGAACAAAAGCTTATACCGTAATTTACCGTGAAATTCAGCCTGCTTTCTAGCCTCCACGGTCTACAATTACCTCACTCAAGGAGGACTTCACACTTCACATTCAGTCAAACAATGCCTCAACAAGATGACTTCAACATTTGCCTCGCACACAAGGACTTCACAAATGCAGCACACGAGGACTTCACCTATACCTCAAATACACAAGGACTTTATTAAAACGCTTAAATAAAATACAAACAAACATGTGAATAGTATCTTATAATATTTGCTCACAAATCTCACTATGACACTATTCATATTTTCACTCAATTAATACAAATACAAATACAAATTGAGAGAGTATTTTGACATAATCTCTACCAATGAATCCCCACTTTCTTACATAAAATGCCCAAAAACACTCCTATTTATAGGCACACAAAAAACTAGCCATTACCTCAAAAAATAACACCAATCGTCGGAATGGAAAAGCTACAACAACTAGTTTTTGGCCTATCGATGAGTCGATGTAAGTCATGCTCGCTGTCTCCCCTGTGATCTCTTCTGATCAAATAGGTCATGCAGATCTTCTTTGTACCGACAAGTCGGTCCTTTTTATACTGGCGAGCTGGTGTAATTTCCTTGCATGATCTACAAAAGCAAAATACAAAACATAAATACAAATACAAACAAAATATTACACAATAAACTCAAACATATTACAAACATGTTCGTTTATTAAATGTAACTTAATTAAGTTGTGGAGCATTTGTGCAATGTATTTTCTCATCAAAATAAGATTGTAACTCTCTTGGTTTAACAACATGATCACATAGTTGTTAATACATTAGGGTACCACCAAGCGTGGCTACTGGTTTGGAGGAAATTCCATTGAGAATAATTTCTCCTATTATGGTCTCGTCGACCACATATACCAAATATGTAAATAATAGGCACTTCACAGATGTCCATCTTGTTTTGATAGCATTTCTCCTAAGGCTACTCATGTGGCTTGACCTGCTTAGTCATTGGAACCCATACCAGGAAGTTAATTTGTAGTGGTAGGACCTATCTGTGTAAGGTAGGAAAGAACGTACATATAGAGATGAGCATACGGGCTATGAAGTACGGGCCAACCTGTTTACCCACTTAAAAAAGTAGGCCGCAGACAATTTTTTTTGGCTTGTTTAAAACAGGGCGAAATTGGCCTAGTCCGTATAACTCACGGGTCAAAGCAGGCTAGCCCATGATGGGTTGGACTGGCCTACAGGCTAAAACTTAAAAAATTAGAAAAAAAAGGGGGAAAAGTTTAAGAATAAATAATATAATAACATTGTAGTGATTATTTATGATATATCATGGAAGGAAATAGATTGATACATGCACCACAAGTATTATAACATTTTTTTAAGTAAGTATTTATTGATTTAAACGTAATATGATATTTAATAAATCATTTAAAAACTTGTTTTTATATATAAGTAATAAAAAATAGTAACAAAATTAATCTTTAATATAGATAAAAGCCTAAAATATATAAATATTCTAATCTTCACATAAATTAACATAAAAAATAACAAAAAAAAAATCTCATTTTGGCATGTGGGTTGGCTTGTTTATCCTATAGCTAAAGTGGGAATTTTAACTTGTGAAAAAGTGGGCTAAAATGGACCGACCCGGCTCGTATGCCCACCTTTACATCCATATTCTTACATCTGGTTTTACCAAATATATTAGTGGCTAACAAAGGCAACAACATCCATATGCATCTTACTCAAAGCTACTATTGCAAAGAAGCATGGAATTTTGTATGTTTGCTAATCTATCAAGTACAACTATGTGCCCTTAGCTCTACTCTATGGAGTTCTCCCCCTTTTACCCATGCATAGCAAGGCAAGGGGAGTAATGACCTCAAACATCTAGCCCTGGTAGTTGAATATGATTACATGAAGGGCACTTACCATTTTGCACCAGTTCTCAAACTTATCACTTATGCACTTAGTTAATATTAGGCCATTAGCCATGGTCCTAGATGCCTCGTTAATTTACTTATTGAAAATGTCATTGCAGTTGTAAAATGTTCTCATCACAAGGGTAGAAACAGGTAAGTATCTAGCTACCTTTAATAACATTATAACTTTTTACCATATTCATGGTACCAATGCCATATTGCTCACCACCATCGTAAGACAAAGTCCATTTCTTTGGATGCAGGTTTCTAAAGTATCTCCTAATCCAGGTAATCGTCAGCTTTATTAAATCAAAGTAACCTTGAAACTTAAAGGATTGATTTTTAAAATTAATCCTTGCATTGTGTATTCTTAGCCTTTGTATTGAAGTTACTTTCCACAAGATGGATGCACCCCATTATCCCCTTCCACAATATTTTCATAAGCAAAGCACAAGATTTTAAACACCCCCATTTCCACCTATCACTTGGTAACTCAAAATGTTTGATTAGTGAAACCCAATCAAGCAAATTACTTTATATTTATTCATCAATATAGGCTTATCCAAGTAATTGGCTCCTCAATAGTGCAACGAACAAAAGAAACTATACCTATACTACACATTCAATGAAAAGTTCCATCAAAGCACTATCGGGTTTTTAATTAAAAATTCGATTGAACTCTAGTGACAAATCTGTATCCATATTCATAATACACATGTAGGATTAAATTATATTTCATTCCTACACTTGGACACATCTCTCAACATGTGTGGTATATAGGTAATAATAAACTAATCATGATATAACACCAAAATAACTAAGATTATAAACTAGTTTAAACATTTCATCGAGCACTGTAAATGCATAGGATTTGAGAAGAACACACATTACTATCAAATAACTACAACAATGTCAAAACACTATTAATAAGCACACATGAACTATTATTTCACTAAGAATTACAAGATAAACATTAAAAATGAAATACCTTAAATCTACACCTAGTTGAGTTTGAAATAGTTTAATTGAATAGTATACTTGATAGTTAATTTTGAACATAGTTTAGATAATTTAAATGAACAAAAGAAGCAAGTAATAGAATATGATTAGACAATTTGATATAATGATTTTAAATTCCTTTCAAAGTTGTTTTGTAGTCTCATCTATCTTTTTATAATGAAATCAAATTTCATAATCTTTTCCAAAATCTTATTAGAACCCCTTTTCTTCAATTCTAAATCCTAAATTCTTAAATAAGCAATTTAAATATTTAGTAAACTCTTAAACCCTTGAATTTTACTCTAATCTTCATTTTCTCAAATTTCTATAATTTTTGAATTCAACTGCTTATTTAAAATATCAATTTCTAAACTTAGATCCAAATTAAATATTGATTTCTTATAAATTAAACTTTTGAATTGTGTTTTTAAGTCAAGTTATTAATTTCTAATGTAGATATTACAAATTATTTTCTAATTATTTACGATACTTAATATAATTATCAAAAATATTAAATCTAAAACCCTATTCCAAAATTATGTTAATATTTCCTTATCCTTGTCTTTTTTCTTTCCATTTTCGTTTTTCATTTCTTTTCCTTTCCTGTTTTTTTTTTCCTTTTCCTTTTCTTCTTCTTCTTCTTCTGTTTTTCTTTCTTAAAAAATTCAACCCGAAAATCTCAAATTCAATAAGGCTAAAGAAGAAATCATGGTTAGAAAAAGAAATAGGAAGTGGAAATCAAGCTTTAAGTAGCTCTTTAGCTAAAAAAAATGACAAAATGGAAAAGAAGCTCAAGTAGTCAGGATTGGCCAAACATGTAAGTTATGTAATTTTCTTGTTTCAATGATTGTTTATGCATATATTTGATGAATTGATGTTAGTCATAGATAGATTTAGGATGAAACTCGTAAGCTTATAACATAAGAACTTATAGGCTAAAACCTAAGCAAAATCATGCATGTTAGAACTACGAGTGAGATGATATATGAAGTAAAAATGAATATAGGTTTATAAATGATGATTCTAAGCTTGTATGCTAAGTATAAGATGTTAGATATTGAAAAATGATGTAAAACAAGTAGTAAAATAGGTTGAGTTTTCAAAGTAAAAGAACAGAGCAAAGAGCACGGGGAGAATATGAGAGATTGTATTAAGTCGTTGATAAGTGTCATGAGACCCTTAATCTTTGTGCTTATCTAGACATATTTGTTATGTAATTTTTGTGATTTTTTGGAGAAAATGATACTTATTTTGTAAAAAAATTCATGTCAGGTTTTAAAGAGCTCATTTAGAAGATTTCATGATGATCCAAGAGAAACCAAGGTGAATTAATCAAACTTGGATTAATTTCACAAGAGGAATAAAGTTTCTTCTTTCATCCTTACCTTCAGCACGACCATGCTGAATGCCAGAGGTAAGACTAGAAGCATCAAAGGTGAAAAATTTTTTCAGCCTCACCTCTAGCATAGCCATGTACAATGCCAATGATGAAAACAACAAGCATTAGAGGAAAAATTTGAGCATTCTGACTTCATCCCTGCCCCGATCCTGGCCATACTGACTTAGGTTTATGAGAAAACTATAAATAGCACCCTACTTTCTTATTTTAGAAGTTTTAGATCATTTTTCGAGCCCTAGGAGAGAAATTACGAAGAAAAATATAAAGAACTTGCTGGAGCATCATTCGAAGATCACAAGACATCATTTAGGGCTTATTCTTTCTATTTCCGTTAGATCTATTATTCTTATTGTAAATTCTATGGAGGAGTAGATTCTTATATTCTTCATCTTGTGAAACCCTAACAATGTGAATTGAATTGATTTTTTATTAATGAATGATCATCCCTTTGTATTCATGTGATTTAATTGTCTTATGATTGATTTATATACAAATTAATGGCATGCTTGATTCTTATTGGATTGAAAGAGGTTTCATTCAATTAGATAGATCTTCGTGAATAGAGAAATTGCTTATTTCACCTAGAGGTAGGGGAATTATGATTTTCTGACACAAGAATTCAATTCTTATTATAAGGATCATGTTCTTTTATGCAATCTTGTGCGATGTTAGTGAAGGATAGGTCTCTATTATCTTATGTAGGATTAGGAATTGATTAACTCAAGGGAGTAATTTAATGTTAAGATCCTACAGTACAAAGCATGAATGATTCATTAATCAATCCATTATCATAAGAATTTTAAGGTTTAGGGTGGATCAAGCTGGAGAGTTTGTCTTGTGATTGAATTCATCTTTGAAAGCATACTTAGTTGATCTTAAGGCTTGCTTTATCTTTTTTTTTTAGTTTAATTGTAGATTTCACTTTAAAGCTTAGGTTAAATAGTAGAGAACCGGTAATACTAGTACTTGTTTTCAAAATCTTTGAGAATGACACCCTAAAATTTATGCCACATTGAATAGGTACGCTTGCCTAGCTTAGATTGTAAAATTCATTGAGTTTATAAATTTTAGAAATTGATACAATCGGTAAATGCACATGAAGTTTCTTGGTGCCGTTGCCGGGGATTTCGAAAAACAATATCAGGAAAAGCCTCATTATCTACTACTTTAGTCATTTTACTTTTATTTTCTACTCTTTCCCCTGCTTTTGAATAATTCCGATTTGTTTTGTTTCTAGTCTTAGTTGTATGATAAGGATCTTTCCCTAAAATATTCTCGATTTAGACCTTGAAATCGAGAGGACAGTTCGTAGAATCTGCAAAAATACAGTTGCTGAATTTTCCAAGTGATCAACAAATAAGGGATAACCATTTGAGTTAGATGGAAAGATAGAAGCAAAAGAAGAATTATTTGAAGAATTTTCAGATAACGTATTACGGTCATCCAAGCACAGTCAAGAGAAAAAGCAAGTTATGGCTTGGGAATATCATAAAACCAACATAGAATCCATAAGGCCTACTCTTGATGGAACTGGTCCAACCATTGTGAAGCCTCCCATTGGGGTTAATAACTTTGCAATTAAAGGTGTTGTCATTCAACTCCTGCAACAATATTACCAACTTGATGGGCTATCGGATGATGATCCACATGCACATATTCAAAATTTTTTGGAAATATGTGATACATTCAAAAACAATGGAGTAGTTGATGATGTAGTATGCTTAAGACTATTCCCTTTTTCATTGAGAGGGGAAGCTAAGAATTGGTTGACTTCCTTGGGAGCTGGAGCTATCACTACTTGGGAGGATATGGTCAAATAATTCTTGAACAATTATTTTCTACCATGCAAGAGAACCAAGCTAAGGAATGATATTTCTTATTTTGTCCAAAATGATGCTGAAACGTTGTATGACACATGGCAAGGTGGAAAGAATTGTTGAGGCAGTGTCCACATCACCAAATACCATCATGGATGCAAGTGTAAACCTTTTATAATGGTCTCAAGAAAACCATTAGGCAATTGGTAGATGCCTCAGCTGGTGAAACATTGAATTCCAAGATACCGGAGGAGTCTTTAAAGCTTTTTGAAGACATGGCTAAGAATACTTATCAATGGAGAAACAACCGAGGAAAGCAAAGAGTAGCTGGATTCTATGAGGTGGATCTCATGACTACTGTTGTTGCTAAAATGGATGCTTTAAGTAAGCAAGTTTGCTAGCATCAAGAATGCATCGACACCAATGATCCAATTTGGAGAATTATCTGAAGATCATTATAGTTTCTTTGAATATCAAGAGCATGTTGATTATTTGGGAAACCAAAATAGACAACAAAACAATATTTATGGCAACACATACAATCCAGATTGGTGCAATCACCCCAATTTTAACTATGGAAATTCAAGTACTCAAAGAGCTAATTATCTACCTCTAGGATTTCAAAGGTCACAATTTCCTCCACCTCATCCTGTGTCTCAACTTCTATCTCCACCACAACTAGAAAAAAAAAAGTCAAACTTGGAAGATCTTATAACTTAATTCATTCAAAGCTCCGAGGCAAGACATAGGAATCAAGAAGCTTCTAGCCATAATCTTGGGAAACAAATTTACTAATTAGCTAAGATGTCAGCTGAGAGGAAACAAAGCTCTCTTCCTAGTGACACTGGGGTTAATCCAAGAGAACACGTGAATGCCATCGCCCTAAGAAGCGAAAAGGAGATACAAGTTGAAAAACCAAAGGAGCAACAAAATGAAGAAGATCTAAGGTCTAAACCAGAAGAATTAGAGAAAAAAGAAATAGAACTTGCAATGAAATCACCATCTCCAGTTGTAAAGGAGCATAAGCCAAGGATTTCATATCCTTCACACCTCAATCAAACCAAAGACAAGGAGCAATTTGGTAAATTTCTTGATTTGTTCAAACAATTGCGCATTTCATATACCCCATGGACTTTGTGGTCTTGGATATGGATGACGACAGGGATATTCCTTTGATTTTAAGTAGACCTTTCCTTGCAATAACCAGGACATTAATTGATGTGGAAGGAGAAAATTTAGTACTTCGAGTTGGAGATGAAGAAATGGTTATTAAGAAGTTAGTAGCAAGTTTTGAGGAGAAAGTTTTGAAGAGTTTAGATGTAGTTGATTCAGTAATGAATTCTAGCATTAACCTTCACTTAGGAATTGTTGATGACCTACATGATATACATCAAAACTTGAGCTTAAGTGTAAATACTTCTTGCAAGTCTTGGTCACCACAAGAAGCAGCGATGAGTTCTTAGAACAAAGTTCGGAAGAGTTTGAATTCAGGAGATCAAGAGAAGAAAATGAGCACCAACTGGTATTTAGAAGGTGATGTCAAACCACCAGATATACACCATCAGTTGAAGTTAATTGCAAAAACATCATGCAAGCCATTTTCTCTAAAGTCCAAAATTAAGAAAAAGAAGAATAAAGCTACAAAATCGGCCTAGCTGTGGGCTATCACTTGAGCAATGTGGAAGATAGATCAAGAAAGCTGATGTAAATGCTATTAACAAATTAGAGTTTAAGGTAGACAACTCCAAGAACTTTCAATTTGATCCTCCTTGTCAATCCAACGACTATAAAAAGTGAGCTTCATGGGAGGCAACCCATGTTTAATTTTGGTAAGTTGAGTTCCTTTTGTTTTCTTAGTATTTCACCATCCTAAGTCTATTTTTTGTTGAAAAAATTGCAGGTGTCGAGTGTTCTACACAATCAAGAGGACATGAGAGTAAATTTCAAGTGTAGGGAAAACATAAATTGGTATGAATTTAATCCTTAAAAGAGAGTGGGGTAAGTTTTCATCCAAAATTTCTAAGAATTTTGTTCAAATTATATGTTAGATTTAAGACGAAAACTTAAAAATTTTTCTACTACAAATTGGGTAAATTTGAACACATTTAATCATTTGTGCTTAAAAGAATTCATTTTTAGCTTTGAACTTTCTGTTTTCAACATTGGTTCTAAGCCCAACCTTACTTAGGACAGTGTATTCTTATGGATTTAAAGTTTGTCAAAGCAAAAATTTGGGTTTTGAAGTCATCCTAGCCCAAATTATGGTCGGGCAGCAGGTGGGGCACACTAGAGCTTAGCTGTCGATTTCATCATCGCCTTATTCCTCAACCATGTAGCTAGTAGGGCTCTCCTGAAAGCAGCTGGTGATCTCATCCCAGCCTCCTTCCTCACCCATGTAGCTAGTAAGGCTCACCTAGGAGCGCCTTCTGATTCCACCTTCGTCACTTGCCCACCCATAGAGAAGACGAAGCTGACTTCGGTCAGCCACACACACACATATATATATTGGAAAAAAAAATTGAATAGAATGAATGGGATATCTATAAGATATTATTGGATTTGGGGACTAACATATTAAAACCTAAACAATTATCATCTTTAACCTTCTAATTATGAATTGTTCCCTATTATATTATGTTTCTATATGATATCTATAAGATATTTACAAGGTATTTATTTTCTTATTTTATTTGACATTTACAAAGTTAGTTAACACACTTTACAATTTTATCAAAATTCACAAAAGCAAATCCAATGCGCTAAATCTCACAACAAAGGCAAGTGACATCTACACATAACAAATTAGGAAACTATGTTTATGTTGAATTGACAAAAAAGAGATTTTCTTTTTTAGAGTCGCGGGGTAGGTGCCTATGTACCTACTATTTAGGATTAGATGTCACATAATTCTTTTAATAAAATTTTAATCTGTTGATTATTTTTTATTTTTTATTTTTAACTTAAAAATTATTTTCACTTTAAATTTATTAAGTTTTATTAATCTTATGAAAATTGATTTTTTTTCTTCATATTGTGAACCCTAGATTTATCAATTTGATGTTTGACTAATTTTATGGAAAAGAATTTTTTTCTAGGTAAAAAATTTTTGAACAAGAAATTAAAATCACACATCATAACAAGCATATCATATTAACCTATGTGTTATCACAAATCAAATCAATAAGAGATATCAATGATAATTTTCAACAAGATGAACTTATTACGTTCAAATTTCATGCATCACCTAAACACTAAAATCTTGATATATAACATGTAAAGATGAAATCAATGGCCAAAATTTTAAATCAAGGTATATTTCATATTAATTATAAATTTTTGGTCAGTCATATTGAATGCCATGTCTTTATTCAGATTTTCATGTTATGATGTTAAAACAAGATGTTAATACAATTCATACATAGTTAAAATCACATATTCGGAATATCAATGGAATATATTATAGTAAAAATCAAATTTAAGATATCAACATATCATGGCTAAAGTCACACATTAGAAAAGAATCACCATTAATAGAACATATATACATTATGTCATAATGCTAACTACTTACAAAAATCATATTATTAAAGGAATAATATTTTATATGATACAAGCCTGAGGATTTTAATTTAGAATCATTCATGAACATATGAGACAAAAGATAAGCATTAATTAATTACACGTTTTAGATTTTCAAAATAACTAACACAACACATATACAATATTAATACAATTAACAATACTGAATTTTCTAATTTAATATCTTTATTATTACAATATTATTATTAATCTTTTCATTATTATTATTATTATTATTATAAAATAAGAAGAAAAAAAGGAATTAGAACACTTACCTGTAGCAACATTGGAGGTAAGGAGCTCTAGCAGGTTAGGTTTGTTGGAGCTACCATTAGCGTGAGTCACTAGAGCCGTGCAAATAGGTTGTGTGGCCAATCCGTCCTATCCCGCTTCAACCTATGGATTATGCGGGCCAAAATTTTTAGCCTAACTCGCCTTGCAAGGATTGGTGGGTTAAACTGGTTGGCTTGTGAATTCGCTAATTTTTTTATTAAAATTATTTATTAGAATTCAAATTCAAACTTAATTTTTTATTAATTTAAACATAGAACATATTTTTTTTTTTATCTCACTAATTACCTACATACTAACCCAAGATGGTAATGGTGTATAGAAAAATTGTAGAGTTCTATTTTGAAAATTTTTATTTCTACACAAAAGGATTTATTTTAACTAATAAAAATTAGAATCCTTTTTATTTTTTCTTTAGCGTGGCAGGGAAAAATTGCAATTTTGGAGAAAATTTTTCTATATATTATTTACATGTATAAGTATTTACATATATAGGAGAAGATACAAAGGTTAAATCCCATAAGAAAATGGAGCTAACTTATTAAGAGATTGACTAAATCCCATAAGAAAAGGAAACTAACCTAATTAGGGAGATTGTCCAAACCAATAAAAAATGATAAAAATAATCTACAAAAAAAATTACAATAATTTTATTTATTCTAAAAAATTCATGAATTCTAACATTCCCTCTCAAGCTGTTGCATATATATTGATCATGCCAGCTTACCATTTAATTCTTCAAAGGTTGTCTTAGGAAGATTTTTGGTCAAAATGTTAGGTACTTGCTGCTTTGTAGGTAAGTAAGTCATGCAAACACTTTCATTATCTATCTTCTCCTTGATAAAATGACGATCAACTTCCACATGCTTTGTATGATCATGGTGGATGGGCTTATGCACTATACTCATTGCTGTCTTGTTGTCACAATATATCTTCATAGGAGACTCAACAGGTATCCATAGTTCTTTCATCAGACCCTTCAACTAGATCCCTTCGCATAGGCTATGAGCAACTGCACAAAATTCTACCTCTGCACTACTTTGAGCTACCACAGATTGTTTTTCACTTCTTCATGTTACGAGATTTCCCCACAAAAATATACTATCCACTAGTTGAACGTCTATCATTGATTGAACCAACCTAGTCTGCATCTGTAAATACTTCAATAAATTTGTTGTTTCCTTTCTTGAAGTGCAATCCTTTATCTGGGGTCCCCTCTAAATATCTCAAGACTCCGTATACTGCCTCTAGATGTCTCTTCTTAGGACAATGCACAAACTGACTTGTAACGCCGACAATGAATGCAATGTCTGGTTGCATATGAGAGAGGTAGATCAGTTTACTAACTAACCTTTGATATTTCTCTTTATCAACGTTGCGACCATCATCCATAGTCCCTAACTTTTGAATAAGTTCCATAGGTGTCTCTGCAGGTTTGCATCTCATCATACCCATTTCTTCCAATAAGTCTAGTATGTACTTCCTTTGTGAAATGGAAATTCAGTACTGTTCCTTACCATCTCCATACCTAGGAAGTATTTCAGAGTTCTTAGATCTTTTAACTCAAATTCAGAGATGAGATAAGTCTTTAATTTATTGATTTCATCTTGATCATCCCTTGTTATTATGATATTGTCAACATATATAATGTGAATTGTGATCTTACTAATATTCAAATGTTTGAAGAAAATAGTGTGGTCAGCTAATCCTTGATTGTACCCTTGATTGTTATTGCTTTTTGTGAATCGATTGAACCAGGCCCTAGGAGACTGCTTTAGTCCATAGAGGGACTTTGTCAATCTACACACCTTAGCTTTTTGTCCTTCAAATCCAAGAGATATGTCCATATAGACTTCTTCACTTATGTTTCCATTTAGGAATGCATTCTTTACATCTAATTGCATTAGGGGCCAATCTAAATTTACAACTAAGGAGGTCAAAACTCTTATAATATTGAGCTTTAAAATTAAAGTGAACGTTTCTTGATAATCCAGGCCATAGGTTTGAGAGTAGCCCTTAGTAACAAGTCTTGCCTTGTGTTTGTTGATACTGCCATTTGCTTTATACTTAGTAGTAAAAATCCATTTGCACCTAATTGTGTTTTTTCCTTTTGGAAGATCTGTGAGCTCTAAATTTTTATTATTTTCAAGAGCCTTCATTTCTTCAAATATTGCATGTTTCCATTTGAAGATCGAAGAGCTTCTTGTATGTGACTTGGAACAAAAGCTCGATATGAAGGAGATAACCTTTCATATGATACAAACATGGAAATTAGATGTTGAGTACATGATCTAGTTCCTTTGTGAAGAGCAATAGGAAGGTCTTCCTCTCTTAAAGAATCTGAAATGGATATAGATTCAATTGATAGGTCAGACTTGGAAATTAGATGTTGAGAGCATGATCTAGTTCCTTTGCAAAGAGCAATAGGAAGGTCTTCATATATTGGAGAATCTAAGATAGACTCTGAGATGGATATAGATTCAGTTAGCAGCTCAGACTTGGAACAATTGTCAGTATTAGATTCTTGGTAACCTTGGATATTGAGTTTATATACTCTGGAAGAATTCTGCCTTCTTGAATAAACAAGCAGTTCAGGAGCCTGATGTGATTTTGGTTCATGATTTTCAGATGAGTCATGTGTTTCAGGGTCATCTTTATGAGACCTCTCATCAATAGGAATGTCAAGCACATTACGAACGGGATTTAGATTTATTGGAACGGTAGGAATAGTAGGGTTGACATTGGATGATTTTGGCTTTGGTTCATGTTCTATAAGACAATTTAATGACTCATCTTCACCTAGACACTCCCCTTGAAGATGATTTTGGGGAAAATAAGGCTTAGATTAAAAAAGAGTGACATCTTTAGACATAAAGAATCATCTAAGAGTAGGAGAGAAACATTTGTAGCCCTTTTGAGTAGGTGAGTAACAACAAAGGCGCATTTGTATGCATGGGGATCAAGTTTAGATTGGCCTTAGTGATGAACATGAACAAAGACCTTGTACCCGAAGAGTTTTAAAGGAAGAGATGACATAGAAAACATAGGAAAAGGAGTTTTTAGGACTAAAAGAGGTGATTAAAAGTCTAGGACCTCTGAAGGCATTTAATTGATCAAGAAACAAACCGTCAATATTGCTTCACCCCAGAGATACTCAGAACGCTCATGGTAAACATAAGAGCTCGAGCTACCTCCAATAGACGTCAATTTTTTCTTTCAGAGACACCATTTTGTTGAGGGGTATTTAGACATGAACTTTGGTGAATTATACCATAAATGGTTAGGTATTTTCCTAAGGTAGAATTGAAATATTCTTGACCATCATCAGTTCTAAAAGTGTGTATGGTAGCTTGGAACCAACTTTTAACCATAGAATGAAAATTCTGGAAAGTTTGTGATGCTTCAAATTTATCCTTTGGGAGATATACCTAGCACATTTTAGTGTGATCATCTATAAAGGTAATGAACCACCATGGTCCCTTTATGTCTTTTACATAGCAAGGTCCCCAAATATCACTATGTATTAATGAGAATGGTCTAGTTCTACATATAATTTAAGAGCATATGGAATCCGAGCATGTTTTGGCAATTGGCATATCCCACATTTAAAGGAACTGGCATTTTAATTGTGAAATAGACTAGGAAACAAGTGTTTTAAATACAAGAAATTTGGATGTCTTAGTTTAAGATGCCACATCATGGTTGCATCATTATTTGAAATAGGAGGAGTAGTGCTATGGCATCCTTGTTTATTCTCGAATGCATGATTATCATATATATAGAGTCCATCCTTAATTTTAGCATTGCCAATCATCATCCCCAACTCCTATTCCTAGATAAGACAACCAGTAGAGGAAAATTTAGCAAGGCAGTGATTATCATGAGTCAATTTACGAATTGACAACAAATTACATGACAAATTTGGAACATGTAGCATAGATTTTAAGGTAAGATGATCTGTAAGACAGATTGATCCAAAATTGGCAATAGGGAGAGAGATTCATCAACTATTCTTACTTTAGACTGATTATGGCAAGGAGTATTTGAGTAAAATAGGGAAGAGTCACCTATCATATGGTTTGATGCCCCATAATAAAAATCTAATGAGAAGAGGTATTAGAATCGTATTTGACATTGAGTGCATTACATTGGATTGCTAGAATGTAGGCTAGAGTAGATGTTTTGTTGAAAAGTTGATGAAGAGTCTCTAGCTGTGTTTTGGTCAAAAGAACATTCAATATATCATTTGTGGTGGATGGTGTTTCTACCATGGTCGAATTAAAAAAAAAAAAAAAGCAAAAGTTTTAAGCAAGCTTTGATACCATGAAATTTTGGATAGAATTTTTCTGTATATTATTTATAGGTTGAACGATGTACATATATAGGAGAAGATACAAGGGTTAAATCCTACAAGAAAAAGAAACTAACTTAATTAGGGAGATTGACTAAATCAACAAATACATCATGAAAATTATTAATTGATATTGTGCTTTTATTTTAAATGGAAGCATATAAATATTTGATAAATATAAAAGAAAAGGTATTGATAAAATGACTAAGGATATAATGAACATAAAAGTTGAAACTTTGAAATATAACATCCATAAAAATTACATAATCAACATTCAATAACTAAATAACAGAAAAGTGAAGTGAAGAGGAAAGAAAGAGGGTCATGTACAAGGGCTTATTTTTATTTTTATATTTTAAGATTTATATTTCTTACTTTTTTTTCAAAAAATATTTTCTAAGTGTGGCTTCGCAGGCCAACATGAGCAACAACGGATTGGCCCGCTTCAATTTGTTAGGTTATGTAGGCGGGTTATTTTAGCCTGTACATAAAATGAGCTAAAATTTTTAGTCCAACCTACATAATACATGCACCCCCCGCCTCCTCCCCTCCCTACCAACAACACACATACATACACATGCACAGCTCTAGGGGTGAATAGGTTTTATTTAGAAGAAGTCAGCATGGTCAACGAGGAGTGGTCGGACGGGGTTTTTGAGGGGTGACGATCACTCCACTGGTGCCTATTCGTCTTGAAAACCACCAAAAAATGATGTTTGGAATAGATAGGAGTGGCGGTAGTCGGAGTTTCTGCGACGAAGGCTTCCTAGCTAATTATAGCCACTAAGGTTTTTAGATTTTAACCTCCAGAGTGCTCCTATGATGTTCAATTTATTTAATTTGACCAAATTTGAATTCAAACCTTTGAAACCCTAAGTCACAAACAAGAAAGTCTAAATGGTAACTCGTGTGAAATTGATATAATTCATTGAGGGGTTTTAATGTTTAGGTCTTATTTATAATGCTAGGGTTGAGGATTGTTGCTCAAATCTTGCTGCTTTGGGCCAATTTTAAATGCAGGGTTCTCTAGGCAGGTTTTGGAACTGTTATTCTCTAAAAAAAAGTTTTGATGATAACAAAATAATTAAAAGAGAACTAATTAAATTATTAAGTGTGTAGATTTTAAATGAAAAAGATACAATGATAAAAAGTATCAGGTTACCTAAAAGCTTTACATAACATTCAATGTTTAGTAAGTTCATTCTAGAGACTATGTTAAAAGAACAAAATAAACTTAAATTCAACCCATAGGGTACTCTAGAATGTCGATGTGTTCATTGAGACTTCAAGTACATAATAATCAGCTCTATTCATTTAGTGGTTAATGGATTTTCCAGACCCATCTCCAAAAGTTGAATACATTTAGGTAATGTATTCATACGTTTCACTAAGTTGGATTACAATCTACAGGGATTATATGAAGATGAGCAAATTTTTTATGACGATTATTGTAATGCTGTGATGAACAAATTCGATTAATTGATGCTACAAATATTATATCAGTATTATGAAGATGTCAACCGTCATAGATATTTAGATCAACAATGCACATGCGATTTGAAATTTGGATCAAGTTTCAAGAGCTTCAAGATAAACACAAGCTAAACTATTTTATTTTTTGGATGCGATGAAGTCGAGGCCTGGACTATCTTCTTCAAGTAAAGTATTAGACAAATTTTTGAAGATAAACATAAAGCAATTCAGGATAAATAACAGGCAGACTTTAAGGATAAATATCAAGTAATGAGCATTAGTTTATTATGATCTTATCCTAATTTACAACGTCACTCATTTTCAAAATCATTTGATGATATCAATCAAGGAGATACTCAAGATATCAACCCGCGACAAACAAGGAGAAGCTTATCCAACATCTTACAACTATTTTTTGAACGTTGGAAGACTAGACTATTATTTATTCAGAGCATTCGAAAAGAAAGATACATATACGCTGCAACAAGCACACGAATTGAAATATACTGCTCTCTTTCACTCAAATTCTTTGAATTGATTTATGTAATCGATTTCTTTGTTGCAAAGTTAGTTTGATCTTTCTTTTACTTGGTTAGTGGGGAACTATAGTGTGTCTACACTTCGATTTGTTTAGCAAATAGAAGCTCTATAGTCAGTGATAGCTAAGTTGAATCTAGGAAGGCTGAGTAGAGTTAAATTATGAACTACTTATAAACAAGTTTTGATTGGATTAGTGGAACATACTCGTATAGATTATGGGATCTTTGGCTTGGAACTAGAAGAGTGGATTGACGCACGGAGTGGAACCACTGTATATCACTGACTTAGCTATTCTTCCCTTCTCTTTTAATTTCTTGCAAATTTTATTTTATTTGCTTGCTTACTTAACCTGTTCTCACGTGTTTAACTCAAAGGGGATTTTAATTTTAAAGGCTCAAAATTTCAATTTTGGTTATAATCAATTAAACCCCCTTCTTGATTCTAAAAGTGAGACTAACAATTGGTATCAGATTTTAACTCTTTTATCAAATTGTGTGATCCAAACAATATGGCTGAGAACAATATTGCAATCAATCGCGCTCCTTCTTTGATGGCTCAAATTTTCCTTATTGGAAAATGCGCACGGAAATATATAAAAGCTAATGATTATAACTCTTGGCAGGTGATATTTATTAGTGATCACTTGATTCGACTTAATGAAGAATCAACACTTTCTAACAAAGAAAAGAAACAAATTGAAAACAGTAACAAAGCCAAGAACTTGCTATTGACCACCATAGCATCATTAGATTTCTATCTGATTCCTTCATGTGCTACTACTATGGGTATATTGGATACCTTATGTAACACCTATTAAGTTTAAGATTGATGAATCTGTTTAATAAGTTTACTACCATTACAAATGAGCTTGCATCACTTGGGAAGAAGATTACTGATCCAGAATTGGTAAGAAAGATGCTAAAGATTTTACCACGTCCATGGGATGTTAAGTAGGCCGCCATTGAAGAAGCTCAAGATCTCAACAAACATACATCCAATCAACTAAGGGAAAAGCTAATGGCATATGAGTCCTATATCAAAACCATGCAAGAACTAGTGAGAAATACTAAAGGAATTGCATTGAAAGCCAAAGAAGATATAATTAATCAAGCTGAATCTGATGAGAGCTAAAATGATGAAGAAGAAGACTTAACGTTCCTAGCTCGAAAGTTAAACCGATTTCTCATGAAGCAAAGAGGCAAGAAGTTTAATGTTTTTAAGAAAACTACCGAATACAAAAAAAAAAAAAACGATGTAGGAAAAGCATACATGAAAAAAAGAAAAGAAAAAGAAGAAGAAAGAGATCCAGCATTATGAGTACAAAAAGCTAGGACACATCAAATATGAATATCCTACATTGATAAAGAAGATAGAGAAGTATAAAAAGAAAATTTAAGCTATATCAGCTATGTGGAGTTATTTAGACGACACAAAGAGTAGTCTAGAAGATTTAGATAAAGACGAGGAAGAAGCAAATATATGTCTTATGGTTGCGTCTGAGATAAATTATGAAATTGATGATTAGATAACTGAGGATGACATGCTTGCTGAAATGAAAATGCTCATAGAAGCTGTTAAAGAGGCGGACATAAAAATAGCTAAGGGTAATAACGAGATTAAGGCTCTTAAAAATAAAAAAGAGGTACTAAGACAAATAAATTCCTTACTTGCTAATGAAAATGATATTTTAAAGCATGATAATGAAAAGCTGTATGTTGAAAATGAAAAACTAAAAAGGGAAAACAATGTGCTTAAAGAAAGGTATTCTTCTTATGGAAACTATCAAAATAGTTCCAGAGAGTATTACGGAAGTTATCTAAAGAAAGAATAACTGGAGACAGGCAAATCCTAAGTATTGGAAAAGCACATCTTATACATGTTTCTTTTGCAATAAATCTGGTCACATAGAAAAGTATTGCTATTATAAAAGAAACAATCTTAGCAATCAACAAGTGAATCAAAGAAATCAAATAAGCTTGTCTTATAAATGACCTAAACTTATTTGGGTTCCTAAAATGGTTTAATCCTTTTTGAATTTTGTAGGAATATGAAACTAAAATCAAAGGAAACATGGTATCTAGATAGTGGATGTTCAAGATATGACAAAAATGCTTCATTGATCAATAGTATAACATGGGAAGAAAAATGATATATAAATTTGGAGATAATAGTAGAGGTTAAATAATTGCAACTAGAGATATTGTTATGTCTCCTTACATCATAGAAAATGTTTATCTTGTGAAAGGCCTGAAATATAATTTACTTAGCGTTAGTCAACTATGCTATAAGGGATCTAAAATGGTTTTTAAGCAAGATAAGTGCTATGTTTTTAATGAACATGATGTTAAAATATTTGAAGGCATTAGGAAACGAAATATATATCTTATAAAACCCGCTGAAGTTGAGAAGGCTTGTTGCCTTTTATCTATGAATGATCATATTTTTGCTTGGCATAGATGGTTAAGACATATTAATTTCTCTCAATTAGAAAAATTATCTAAAAAGAATATTATAAAAGGATTGCCAAGAATTAATATTAAACATGATGTAAAATGTGTTACATGTTTAAAAAATCAAATGCTATCTGTTTCACACAAAAGTAAAATGAAATATTCATTAAAAACCTCTTGAGTTGTTGCATCTTGATTTGCTTGGACCTGCTAGAACTCCTAGCACGGTGGTAATAAATATTGACCTGTTAATGTTGATGATTTTCCAAGATATACTTAGGTTATATTCTTATGACATAAGAAAGATGCTTTTGAATCCTTTCAAAAGTTTGCAAAACCAATTCAAAACGAAAAGAGAATTTCCATAATTAGTCTTCAAACTGATCATGGAAAAGAATTTGAAAATGCACATTTTATAAATTTTTGTGAAAAACAAGGTATTTTTCATAATTTCTCTGCTTATACACTCAACAAAATAGAGTTGTGGAACACAAGAATAGAATTATATAAGAAATGATTAGATCTATGTTAAATGAAAGTTGTATTGTCGAATATTTTTAAGCAGAAGTGTCTATACCTTGCTACATCATCAATAGTGTATACATTTAGCCCATGACATCTAAAATAACTTATGAATTTTTTGAGGTTAGAAGCCTAACGTTTCTTATTCTTATGTGTTTGGTTCTAAGTGTTTTGTGAAAAAGAATGCTCTTAATCTTGGTAAGTTTAATGAAAGATCATATGAAGCTATATTTTTAGGATATTCTTCAAATAGTCATGCTTGTTGTGTGTTTAATAAATATTCTAAAACTATTGAAGAATCAATTAATGTTAAGTTTGTTGAAGATATAAAGGGTGATGAGACTGATGATGAAAGGGAATCTAAGACTAAAGAATAATCTGGTCCAGAACTAAAGTCTAAAGCACCAGCTGATGAAACTCATAGATTTGGTAACCTAGAATGTTTACCAAAGGATAATATAGAAGGTACTCCGGAACCTAAAGAATCTAAACTAGAAACTTCTAAGGCTTGGAAATATAAATCCATTCATCTCCCTGAATAAATAATAGGTAATGTTCAATCTGGTGTTAAAATAAGAGTTAGTTTACAAGATTTTGAAAGTCATTTTCCTTTGTTATCTGAGTTTAAACCTAATAATATTGATAAAGCTTTAAATGATGATAGTTGGATTGATGCCATACAATATGAGTTAAATTAATTTCAAAGATATAATGTATGAAATCTAGTACCTATACCTAAAGAAAAATTTGTAATTGGAACAAAATAAGTGTTTAAGAACAAATTCGATGAAGATGGAAAAATCATTAAAAGTAAAGCAAGATTAGTAGCTAAAGGTTATTCATAAGAAGAAGGAATTGACTTTGATAAAACATATGCACCTGTTGCTAGATTATGGGCAATTCTCTTAATGCTTGCATATGCATGTTGTAAGAATTTCAAAGTTTTTCAAATGGATATAAAGAGTACTTTTCTAAATGGTTTTGTAAAGGAAGGGGTCTATGTTGAACAACCTTCTGGTTTTGAAGATCCTTTAAAAAATGATTATGTTTTTAAGTTAAACAAAGCTTTATATGGTTTAAAACAAACCTTAAGAGCATGGTATGAAAGAGTAAGTTTGTTTCTAATTTCAAAAGGTTTTCAAAGAGGAACTATTGACCTAACTTTATTTTCAAAGACATATAATCAAAATATATTAGTTGTGCAAATATATGTATACGATATTATATTTTCTTTTACTAACGAAATGTACTATCAAGATTTTGCAAGGGGATTACAGGTAGAATTTGAAATGTCAAGAATGGGTAAATTAACATTCTTTCTTGGGTTACAAATTAAGCTAACCAAGGATGGGATTTTATCCATCAAGAAAAGTATATTAGACAAATCTTAAAGAAGTTTGGTTATGAAAGATGCAAAGGAGCAATCACACCTATGAGCACTTCAACAAGGTTAGATCTTATTCAAATGGAAAAAAAGTTAAACGATATATTATATAGAAGTATTATCGGTTCTTCACTGTACTTAACTGCATCAAGATTGATATTCTATTTAGTGTGTGCTTATGTGCTAGATTTCAAAGTGCACCAACTAAAACACATTTATCTGCTGTTAAAAGAATTTTCAATCTAGCTAATACTGCTAAATTAAGAATATGGTATCCTAAAAGTAAAAATTTTGAACTCATAGAATATTCAAATGTTGATTATGTAGGATGCAAAATAGATAGAAGAAGTGCATTATGTGCTTGTCATTTCTTGGGTGGAAAACTAACATCTTAGTCTTCCAAGAAACAAATTCAACTGTCCTTTCTACAACTAAAGCTAAATATGTCTCTATTGAAAACTGTTATACTCAAATGCTTTGGATTAAATAACAATTACAAGATTATGGTCTATCATATAAAAATATTCCAATTAAATGTGATAATACAATTGCGATTAATTTAACAAAAAATTTAGTACAACATTCCAGATTTTAAATACATAGAAATTCGACATCACTTTATAAGATCATGTTAATAACGGTAATATTGTTGTTGAATATGTATCTATAGATAATCAATATGTAGATATATTTACAAAAACTTTAGAGAAGGTTCGTTTTGAATATATCAGAAATGAGATTGGTTTGTGTTATTCATTTTATTGGTTGATATGTCTCATATTTAAAATAGATTTGTTTGGTTTATACAAATTCGTGAAATTTTTTTCCATTATATATACAATCTGGTGTTTTTCAAAAACATCCATCAATCTTTCCCTCTTTTCTCTCAAAGTTTTCAAACCCTCTCTACGGCTTCAAGAAAATCTCTTTGTATCTCTAGCAAAAACTTCAAAATTGTTACATCCTTTGAACCTCTTATAATCCAAGATGAACCCACAAAATCTAAACCCTCTCAATCATAAAGTTCTTGACCTCCATCGCCTAGGGTATGGGAAATTAAGTCAAAATTGGTTTAAGACTCTAGTTATGGTAGGAAGACACATAAGGAAAATTCAAAAGGAATGACCATGAATAAAGAAGAAACAACCATGGATTCTGAACAAAGAAATGGATCATCTGACAAAGAACTAGAACCAATCCTAGAACCTTTGGTGAAGGAAAAGCATATCAAGTCAACAAAAGGTGTCTAAAGAAACGTAAAATAAAATCCTAGAATTACAAAAGGATAGTTGAAATCCATGAGGAAAAGAGCAAACAATGATGATGAGTTTAGGTTTCGTCAAAAAAGGTAAAAATCAATGATTGCTCGTTTATTGATTTCAAATATTTTGAGAAAAATAGATTCTATTGGAATGACTGGTTGGGTAAGTTAGGATGTAAAAAGCTGTATGGTTTAACTGGAGAAGTAGTAGGAGAGATGGTAGATGAATTCTATAATAATCTGAGTTATCTTAACGGAGACAAATTAAGGTCATCAGTTAAAGGAACAAGGATAGATATCACTCGAAGAGATCTTATATATTGTTTTGGATCGAATGATTACAAGGACGATAACGAATATTTTTCTTTAAAAAGAAATGATCTTTTTATGATTTTGAATGATGGATTAGGTGAATTTCTTAATGAAGATGTTTTTGTGCATGAGTTTGATTTGTTAATATGCATTTTGCATAAAGCTGTTTTTGAATGTGTTCTTCTAAGAAAAGGTGGTTCTACGATAGTAACTAAGGAAAATGGTCTAATAATTTTTTCTCTGATTAAAGGAATAAAAATTGATTTACCAAGAAGGATTATCAAACAAATGTGGAGAGATAAAGGGTTTAAGTTGTATGGAAGTTTATTGATAGAACTATTCAAATATAAGAAAATGAAAGTTCCAAAAGAGGTTAAGTTTCCTATTAGTCTTAAGAGAATTGGGGAAAGAGTTTTAAACATATGTATATTAAGCCTTACAAGAAATTTTTGTATTCTATAGATGGAGGAATTTATTTGCATAAAAAAACATAGGAAGAAAATAGGTTAAAAGTCTATTATTGCAAAGATTGAGGGGGAAGATAAGAAGCACTCAGAAGGTTCTCTAGAACCTTGCAATGAAGAGAAAGGTTAAAAGCATAAGCTTGGCAATGAACCTATGTCTCAGAAGAAAAGGAAGAATTTTGGTCCAATAATAGGAGGCTAGTTTAGAATTAATGAGGATGCTAGGGTAGATTCTAGTTTTGATAGTGATGGGAAAGAAGTACCAAGGGTCTTTGAAGGACCAGGTAAATCCTCTACACCACATCTTGAATTTATTTCCAAGATGGTAGAAGAAAAGTTTGAATAATTCAAACTTGATTTGAAGCACTACATCTCATAATGAATCAAACGATTTTTCACCTTAGATCGTGGATCACCACTTCAAAAAGCCTATGAGCCTTCTTTTGATTCTGTTTCATCACATCGAGTCTCTCCTCAACAAGAAGAACAAATTCTCGAATTTGTATCAGCTGAGACATCTGAGAGAAGTTTCTACTCCCTAACTAAGAAGCCATATGAACCAACCCCTAATCATCCCAATCTTGTTTCTTTCCTTCCTCTTGATGTTCTTCAAAATCCTTAGAAGTATGCTTCTCCTGCCCCATCGAGTCCTAATCTCACAGAAGTTGTTCAATCTTTCATGTCTTTCTCTACAACATCACCTTTTCCTCAAAATTTTAGAAGACATCAAAAGATTGTTGCAAGGAAATGCAGTAGGGAATCGAAAAAGAAATGATTTTGTTCTTTTTTTTTCCTGTTGTTTGAATTACATCAAACCTGTGATGTCATAAAGAATTCAGATCATATGATGTCATGAACTATTTGGAGTCAATGTTTTCTTTTAATGACATTTTAATGTTTTGCTCAATTTATTGGTTGTTTTATTGATAACAAAAAAAGGGACATAGTTGGTATGATGATATATGTGATATGTGATGATGAGAAATGTTAGTGCACCAATATCATATTTTTCATTTTTAAATTTTTTTTAAGAATGGTTTTATTATCATGAAAAAAGAGGAGAATGTTATTCTCTAAAAGAAAGTTTTTATGGTAACAAAATAAGTGAAAGATAACTAATTAAATTATTAAGTGTGCATATTTTAAATGAAAAAGATACAATGATGAATGGTATTAGGTTACCCAAAAGCTTATATAGAACGTTCAATATTTATTAAGTTCAATCTAAAAAGTTTAATCAAGAGACTATGCTGGAAGAACAAAATAAGCTTAAACTAAACCCAAAGGGTACTCTAGAAGGTAGATGTGTTCATAAAGACTCTAAGGATGATTAGCTCTATTCATTTAATAGCTAATGGATTTTCAAGACCCAGCTCCAAAAGATGAATACATTTAGATAATGTATTCATATGTTCTATTAAATTGGATTACAATTCATGGGGATTATATCAAGATGAACAAATTTGATTAATTGATGTTGCAAATATTATATCAATATTATGAAGATTCAATTGTCCTAGATATCTAAATCAACAATGCACGTGAGGATTTGAAAGTTGGATTAAGTTTAACGTTCAAGAGCTTCAAGATAAACACAAGCTGAGCTGTTTTATTTTTTGGATGCTATAAAGTCGAGGCCTGGACTATCTTCTTTAAGTAAAGTATTAGATGGAATTTTGAAGATAAACATAAAGCAATTTAGGATAAATAACAGGCAAACTTTAAGGATAAATATCAAGCCTCGGGCATCAGTTTATTATGATCTTATCCAAGTTTACAGTGTCATTCATTTTCAAATTCATTTGATGATATCAATCAAGAAGATACTCAAGATATTAACTCGCGACAAACAAGGAGAAGCTTATCCAACATCCTACAATAGATTTTTCGAATGTTGGAAGACTAGACTATTATTTATTCAGAGCATTAAAAAGAAAGATACATATACATTGCAATAAGAACACGACTTGAAATATACTGCTCTCTTACACTCGATTTCTTTGAACTGATTTGTGCGATCAATTTCTTTGTTGAAAAAATACTTTGATCTTTCATTTACTTGATTAGTGGAGGAGTTATAGGGTGTCCTCATTTTAATTTGTTTAGCATAGAGAAGCTTATTGTCAATGATAGCTAAGTTGAAGATAGGAAGACTGAGTAAAGTTGAATTGTAAACTACTTGTAAACAAATTTTGGTTGGACTAGTGGAACATACCCGTGTAGATTACGTGGTCCCTGACTAGGAGCTAGAAAAGTGGATTGATGCACAAGGCGGAACCACTATATATCATCGACTTAACTATTCTTCCCTTCCTTTTTAATTTCTTGCAGATTTTATTTCATTTGCTTACTTAATGTGTTCTGACGTGTTTAACTCAAAGGGGATTTTAATTTTAAAAGCTCAAAATTTCAGATTTTGGTTATAATCCAACACCCTCCCCCTTCTTGATTATAAAAGTGGAACTAACAAAAACAAAAAATTGAGGATTCCTCAAATTAAGATTTGTCTTTTTAATATAATTGGATTTGATACTTAGATGCCTAAAACAAGCTCTCTATACTTTTCAACTTGCTAAAAACGAAATTTTGATGTGGATTGACATTTTTTGAAAGTTGAATATGGCTTTCTCCTAAAGTTTAAGCTTTATATGATCTAGTAAACTTTTATGAAAACTTGTATATTTGGTATCAAATGAATGTTTTTCGCGCCTAGTTTGTAGTTTCGCTATCAATTTGGCAAAATTGCAAATGAAATTAGTGAAAAATGGATACAAAGTAGAGGGCGCAGGCTTATTTCGCTGGACTAGAGGTACAAGATGAAGGTGCCATGTTGCATCATGATGTTAGCACCGATTTTTTTTTTTAATAAAAAAGTTTGTAATTTAGAAAATTTCATCTTCTTTTTATTTTATTCTCTCTTAGTATATTTAAATCTTTTCCTAATCTAACAAATTGTTATCTTAATTGAATTTCCTAGGTTTTTATGCTATTTTTAATGTATAATAAAGTTTAAATAATCAAACTTGTTTATCTTATTAGCAAAAGTAGGGTATCTACATGTGAAATTTTGCAAAATGAGCAATCAGCCATCTAAACTTCTATTTTGATCAATTTTGTACAAACTAAACTTTTTGAGTCCCCATTCGTACCTCTGTCCATCTTCGTTAAACATTATCTAACGTGGCAATGTTGCCTAATCACCTTCAACCACTTTCCATCTTGTGTTGTTGTAAAATTAGAACTGTCTCCGAAAACAATGATGTGTCTAGCTTATCTAACAATTTCGCTAACTAAACCATTCATTCGGATCTGAAACCCTTACCCACGACTTGCATGAACTTGACTTTGAAATCCAAGCTTCCTCTCTCTCTGTCACGTCCCAAGGGTACCATAAATGTGGCAGTTCGCCGCATATAATATTAAAGCTAGTGAATGACAACCTTAGTCATGTAGGAGCTTCGATATCATATGCAAGGCGTGTCCAAGATAGTAGAAGACTCACAAAGGTATTACATTTAAGTAGATAATAAAAGCATGTAAGAACTTATATAAATAAACATGGAATATTCCTTTAGATAACAAACTCTTACATCATCTTAGGGGCATTCCCCTCTCAATTAGTCTTGATTTAACTAAACCATTAACAAGGTAAACATAACTATAACATAAGCCTACTATAGAGATTTTCTTAGAAGTCTATGTTCAAACTAAATACATATAACTTCTCCTAAAACTCCTAGTGGCTTTGGCTCATACCTGATACGGGGCTCCTTGTGCAACCAAAGATAATCATACTAACAAAAAGCTATAGGGGTATAAGCAAATCTAGCTTAATGAGATAATTCCCATCTACAAGACATTTCCATAAATCAAACAAGTATTTAAACAATTATATGAAAATGCACCAAACACATGAGCAAACAAAATACACAAGATTAACCGGAAATCATGTGTAGCATGGATTTTACGCCCTCCATATCGGGGATTGAGAGGTTACGGCCCATACGATCATCAATACTTGCAGATTTGTTGGCTCTTGCTCGCCCTGTAGAATTTCCGGCTCCTACTGGCCTATGTAGACTTTCTCGGCTCCTACTAGCCACCACCACTACTTCCTCGTTTCCCCACACGAAGAATAGTAGTGAAACAAATGGACTCACAAATATGATATGCATGAATCATTTTCAATATAAGGTTATTTCATCTTCGTTAAATTCAAGTTTAAAGGTGATTAAATCAATATTTATCATATCAATGCAAGAATCACAATTTAATTATCAATTTCTCTTTCGTATATTCTTAACTTATATTCAACCAATCATAAATTCAAATCACACAATAATTTTGTCTTTTCCTTATCTTCTAGTGCTTCTACCTACAAGCACACACAAGGAAATGTAACTTAATAAATGATTAACTCACTCCATATCGGTAGCTTCTAATCGAAGTAGTCTTCTGGGAAAGTGATCTCGGTTCCTTCTTCACCTAAACAAGATAAAATACCCAATGAGTCTTTCATAGAATTTCTATTCTTGAAAACTCCAAATCTATCTTAAAATTGGAGTAAAATCGGATGGAGGAAATTCAACTTAAAATGGCCATAATTACTCATTTTAACTCGAAATTTCTCATATTATACACCGTTTCTACCTATTCGAAAAGATCTATCTATTTCTAAAACTATTTTCATCAAATTAAGTTGTTTGGGTTTCAAAAAATTTGTGATCAGATTCGCCACGAATTTTCACAAACTTGAATTCTTTCTTTTAACAAAAGCTCATTTTGAAGAGATAGATATTATAATAGCTTGTAAAACCTTTGAAATGCATATACGTATATTTATTGACTCATATCAAATGTATGAAGTTAATGAAGTTGTCTCAAACCATGAATTTTTTGTAAAAGTGAAGTCTTCTAAAGAAAAGTGGAACTTTTGAAAATTCTTCTTATTTTTGTTAGAGAATATTTCAAGTTATGAGTAAATTCCTTTTCTCTAAATTTTCAAAGAATGATTTTATTTCCTTAGTTTCTAATATTCTTGAAAATAACAATTATATCTTCATAGAAATAATTTCCTGTTTCTTAAAATTATTTTATTTTCATGAAAGAATTCTCATACTTGATGAAAAGTGAAGTTTTAGTAAAACTTTTCTTTACTCAAAAAGTCCTTTCTATGTCATGTATGTTTATAAAAATTCCTATGAATCCTCTAAGTTTGTTAAGATGACTCCTTAGTTTTAGGAAAAATTACTTCCTACTTTTATTTCTAGAAAAGAATATTTATTTTAAGAAAACCTTTCCTCATTTATTTTGTTGAGACAAAAATCATTATGTTCATGCATGGATATGAATCATAAGGTTATGAAAACATAAGGAAACATAATAACTTAAAAGAATAAGCTAGTAAAGAAATAAATCAAGTATTGGAACCTAGTTTCATCAAGGTATCTCGGGACTTAAGAATAGACTAGTCCCATAAAGAAAAAGAAAATGTTTTGACTTGATGATGACAAGTCTAAGACTAGAAAGACTAGTCTTAAAAACAACATGAAAGTAAATAAATTGCAAGGTAGTAAATAAATTGCAAGGAAAGTAAATAAATTGCAAAACAAATGAACTTATATGCTCTAAAAGATATATATATATATATATAGCTACATAGATATATTTAGTAACATATATATATATATATATATATATAAGCAACATAAAGAAATTAGATTCATGAACAAAAACAAAGTATAACTTATTGTTGCTTTCTTTAACCTTCATGGTTTAAAAACACACACTAAGTTCATACTAAGTAAATGAACACTTAGAAAGAACTATTACCTAGAGAAGAAGTGAAAACTAGAGAAACTTGAGAGAGTTTATGGAGAGATTTTTGGAGAGTAATTTTTAGTGTTTGTGAAAGAAGTGGAAGGAAGAGGGGATATTTATAGGAAAATGTGGGAGGTTAATTGTATTAATTAAATAAATGAAAATAAAACAAATTGGAGAGGAAGGGAGAAGGGGCCGGTGCAATTTTGGGAGTAAAGGGGGAAGGGAAAATTTATTTTTTTTTGTATTTTTGTTAAGAAAAGTAAGATATGAAAGATGTGAAGTTGTATTGGAAATGAAAATTGTAAGAAATAGAGGTAATGGTTGTAAGAGTAGGTTATAAGAAAAAGTAGAGATAGATGAATAGTGTAGAATAGTAGAAAATAGTGTAATGTAAAGTAACATGACAATTTAAGTACCGGTATTAAGAAAATACGCGTATAATCGCGATATCTGATATTTTTAGTTACCGAAAAATTATGAAATTGATATTTTTGAAAATCTTATATTTTTACGAGTTAATGGTATATTCAATATTTTTACTAATCCAGCCCCATGACAGGCTTTTCGAGAACTGTGTCCGGTTGTGCTCATAACGAATCGCGTTTACTAATATGATATTTTAAGCTTTTTTAGGTTATTACGAACTATTTATATACTAGAATCTTACTAACTTCCTAGGGTTGCTTAAACGGGAATGCCGGACTTGAACGATTGTGAAAGACTAGGGTTTTGTTGACTTTGGGATTCCGGTTGACTTTCTAATTAGGTTTTAAGCTTAAATTAATCTAAAAACTTTAGAGGTTTACACACACACACACTCTCTCTCCACCTCTCTTTGACCACTCATATGGGCCACCTTCAGCTGCTTCCTAGATTTGGTTGCTGGTACTACCTGCTTTGCTATTGAAGGCAGTGGTATAGCCCATCAAGACAGACCCTATCTTTACCATGATAAGAAAGTTTTGACCTTTCCAAAAGGTTTTCCCTAATTGGAGCAAGCAGAGCTCTAACAAGATGAGGCGGGATTCCTTTGGATGAAACGACCAAGTGGGGCTTTTTTGTCACCTGGGTTAGGTTCGATGGAGTGTTAGCTTGGGTTGTTGATGATCCGGGCAAGGGATGCCATTTCTAAATCATCATATAATGGCAATAAAAAAACATTTGTGGTTTTGAAATTATTGTCCATAGTTTTTCTTAACTCGAAACTGTATGCTAGAGCTATTGCTTGTTACGCCCCAAATAGGGTCTAGAACACATTTCCACCACGTACAACACTTAAGCATTATACACGAAGGCTATCATTAACAAAGGAGTTTCTACCCAATTTTAAACTTAAGAAATCATTATTTAAAATTATAAACCATAGTATCTAATGAAATTATACATTTAAAGTAATTAAAAGTATTTCCCTAGAACCTTAGAATACAATTATAAACTAAAAAAAAAAAATTCAATTATCTCGTGCATCTAAGTGTCAAACTTGTCCAGTATCTCATAACTAACCATACTCCACGTAATAACAGCAATCCATATAAGATCATCTTCAACACTAAAAAAGTAAAGGATTGAACCAAAGACCTGCACATAACAACATAAACACATGCGATATAACACACATACCTAAACTATATGCAATGCAACATCAACAATCAACAATTTTATAATTATTATTTAAGATAATTCAAACAACACGAGAGTACTCATACTCCAACAACAAGCCATGTTAACCTGGGGTTCTGAGTAGCAGTTACTACTCAGAGAGGTTGATTAAGGCAGGCCGAATACCTTAACCTCCTATAAGAACATTATATGTAATAGCTTCGTCTAAGGTTAATAGTCGTTACGCATCTATATTTATTTCAGTCCATAGATATATGCTAGCTCAATCGGTACCCATAGTCGTGAACTACATATACTACTTCTCATTGAACATAAATGGATGTTATCCAATACCATTTGCCCATCAACTACCTGTTGAGCCACTGACGATATATCAATAAAAGGAATAAGAGTGGCCTAAGCGCCTAACTATTGTGCTAGCATTGCTTAACAAGGTCATCACTCCTCAGCCCGAATTAAACACACATGCACAAACAACATACTCAATTATTAAGCCGTCTTTGAAATTAGTCCATTTAAGAATGCCTATCCTAAGCAAACAACGTATGTCACTGCGTACCTGATGAAATAGAGATATTCTGAAATAGATAATATGACAAGCTCGATCAATAATATGTATATGTTCAATAAAAACCATCTCACATAAGATTTACAATAAAGTTTACTCATCAACCAATATTTGTTTTATTAATTAGTTATGTTAAAAGCTATATATATATATAATATGGCATATATTCTTAATTAGGATCTAACTTACTTCCTATAATGTATTAGGTCAACAATTAGCTTTAAATCCAAAAGTGACAAATTTAAATATTAAATCTATTAGTATGCATCAAAGTCTAGAGTAAGTTAATAATATTTATTAAGCCCACATATTTACAAATTCTTATTTTAATACCAAATCCCTATTTATTAAATTTTCTATCTATAAACTCATTATATCATCTCAGATAATTCCAATCATGTCAACATATTTGTAAATGACAATACTCACATGGCATACAACATTTATTCTGCATATTGATATTAATAATATATAAATATATTATAATCTCTTCAAGAATGAAGTTCAAGAGAAATTCAATACGAATGGCACATTGTTTGTATTAAGAAAAAAAATATATATATATATATTATATTCATAAATTTAGTTGAAGAAATCATCGAGAGTTGCTGGTTGGTACATCTCCATTTGTTCACTTCATGTTATCCCTTTTCATTATTACTTTTTTCCTTTTTTTTCCTTCTTATAGTTCGAATATTGTACACGCATGGTAGGATTTTATTTCCTACGTGTGGGAAATGTTGACGTGACATTATATACCATAAACAATATTCTCATATTCATAACTAAATAAATAATCCTAAATTCATCATCTACGCACAACATAATTTTTATTTATCATGATAAAATAATTGTTTTACTTAGATTATAATTTGCTAATATTAGTGGTTATATTTATTTATTTTAATAAACTACTCCTCTTAATATATTGGATATAAAACTTTAGATGTTCATCAATAACAAATGGATATGCTCGGATGGAATAAACATCAATTTTAATATTCATTGGCTTTTGTAATTTCCGATTACTTTCAATTAAATATTAAATTATTCCCACGTTCTAATATGTGAATTAAAGTTCCAACACAATTCACGTTTGATGTATTATTATTGTTGTTGTTGTTGTTCTTATTATTATTTCATATTTCCATGAGGTAGGATACGCACACAGGCGAAGCCAATCTTGACAATATATATATGTATGTAGTATGTATGTATGTATGTATGTATGTATGTATGTATGTAAATATATAGTTATCGATATGGATTTGGTATTAAAAAATTATTTTGAATTTAATTTAAAAAAACAAGATTCACTTGTATTTAATTTTATCATATGTTGTAATGAATTTATTCATTTATAAAAAAATAATCAACTAGATCAATAGTCTAAGATTTCCAGTTTAGCATCGATTTCGCAAAAAGACAAAAGGATCATTCACAACACAACATATGCATATCGAGTCACATAAATTAACTTAATTACAAGTAAATTTATTGACTCAACATACACAAAACCAAACACGTGGAATAAAATTTCTACAAGTATCGGTTTCAAAAACATTAATACTTATTATTTGTAGCATATATGTATATTACTATTTATTATATTATACATTAATTTATTATTAGTTTATGTTTATTAACATGCAATTTAATTGAAAGAACTTACTTGTAACAGTCAAAACGCATAAACTTTCACTACCCTGCTCCTAGGAGATTGATGAAGCTCCTTTTACCTCTTATCCAATCCCTTTTGAATCACCTAGATTTCAAATTAATAATAGAGAATAGTGGGGTTTTGTTTTGATGGTTTAAAGAATAGATGATTATAGAGGGTATGATACCTAATAGGATTTTAATGGTTGAAGGAGGTTAATGATATTTTAGGCTATATATGAGAGAATGATTTAAGAAATTTTTGTTGGTTTAGATGGATTTATATGTGTAGGATTATGAGCGTTTTAAGCCAAGATGAAAGATAACATTGATGGGGTTAATTCGATATCAATATAGAGTTTTGAAGATCAGGTGATGATATTGTGGGTAGTTCACATCCTACCATTCTATTAAAAATAAGGATGATGTTTAGATCTAGGTTGATAGATGAACATTTGGTAACTGATATGATTTATATCTATTTTTATTTGAAATTAGTTACCATTTCAATTTCCCTAATTTATTTAACGAAACTAGTGTTCATCTAAACTACGACTAATTTCAATTTCTAAATCTTGATTTTAATTTAAGTTTAAAATTAGACATATTTTCACTAATTAATTAACACTTGTCTAAATTAGCTTGATAAAATTTGGGATGTTTTAGCTTCAAATATGTTATAAGTCAGAATAAAACCAAACCACAAAGGTCTAGCTCGACTATTTGATCAGTGGGATTTTATATTATTGGTTTGAATCAATATCACTTGGCTCGCTCATAACTACACCAGTTTGTGGTTGAAGGTGATTAGGTAAAATTGCCATGTCTGTGTTTAATGGATATGGACAGAGGTACGAACGAGGAACCAGAAAAGTTTAGTTAGGTATAAAATTGATCAAAATAGAAGTTTAATTGGCGAATTGCTCATTTTGCAAAAGCTCAGGTACTAAACGCATCATTTGTGTGTTAAAACTTACTAGAATATATATCATATAATAAACTATCTTTTTTTTGGGATAATGCAAAAAATGATACCTAAACTCTCGCAAAATGTTTGGTTAGGTACTTAAAGTTTGGTTTTGATTAATTTGATCCTAAAGTATGTTTTCGCGTACATTTTTCCTACCTAAAATTTAGTTTTGAACAATTTGATATACGAAACAAGTTTTTGCATACATTTTCCTACTTGAAGCAAGTTCAATTAGGTATGGAAAATGTATGCAATAACTTCATTCATATACCAAATTATTCAAAATCAAACTTCAGGTACCTGATCGAACTTTTTGGAAAGTTCAAGTATTAAATTGTTCAAAACCGAATTTCAGGTACTAGATTAAATTTTTTGCAAAAATTTAGATATTATTTTTGACATTAACCTTTATTTTTTCTAAGTAATATGCCTTGTATTATGAAATATATGTTCCTTTATATATAAAAACACATTATGCTTATTATATAAGAAATTACATAGCTTGTGTTGCAGTAAATAATGTAATGTTACAACAAATACATATGTATATGTATATGATAGTGTGCATATATTATATTCTACTATATTGAGCACATTTCATAACGTGTAGAGATTAATTAGTATTTATTAGTCTCTAATTACTTAATACTACTATGATCTACTCTGCAATCATATCTCTTTGTGTGTGTGTGTGTGTCTATATATATATATATATATAGAGAGAGAGAGAGAGAGAGAGAGATAATTATCTAAAATTTAGCAAAATATGCAATTAGGTATTTGAACTTTAAAATTGATTAATTTAGTATATTAACTTTGAAATTGATAATTTGATGGAGGTACTGTTGACATGCATGAAGGTTCTTTTACGTACTAAATTGATCAATTTCAAAGATCAAATATTAAATTGATCAATTTTAAAGTTTAGTATTTAATTGTATATTTTACAAAAATTGAGGTAACATTTGTATATATATATATATATATTATAGGAGAAATACTCAATTTGATGCCTGAACTTTGATGAAGATTAATTAGGTATTTGAATTTAAAAAGCATAATTTTACATCCAGATGAATTTTTTATGTTATTAAATACTATCCTATTTAATTTTATTCAATCATTATTGACAAATATTCATTACATAAAGCGACAATGACAGATGTATAATATTTATAAGTATAGAAATTTTAATTGGTTATGAAATTAAATTTTTTAAAGTTTTGATTTCTAATTTTCATATACCAAATTAGAGATGGAATTCTCTGTCCAGTATCTGCACCAACGCTGTTCTAGTATTTATTTATACCCTATGGACTAGCGTGCGTTTTTATTTTCTTTTATTTTCAATCGCACAAAAGTTGATAGCTATCTGTCATGTGGAAGTAAAGCCAATCCTTGGAGGACAGCGTCCGAAACCATACGGCATTCTTCAACGTCGAGGACCAACGAAAGTCATATACCTTCAGATAAGCTGGACTTGTCCACTAAAGCGTAAAATAAGAGCGTGACATCTGTATGACTGCATGATGATTATGGCTTTGCATTAAGCATGCATCATATATGTAACAATTGTGTGTTCTTAAAGCTTTAACGTGTGATCGCTTCGGAAACAGGAACGCGCAGTCGGCTGCACGTGTGTCCTTATTCTTTGTTGTATATAGTGACTTATTAAAAAGGATGATGATTGTCTTGAAGAAATTCAGAAGGAAACCGATCAACTCAAATATATCATATTCGTTCATTTTACTACATTATAATTTTATTATAGTTTTTTTTATGAATAATTATTATATCGTTTAATTCACCGAATAATGATTCACAATGAATCCTATTAAACAAAACTTTGATAGCTATTTTTTATTCAAAACTTATGAATACCAATTCAATACTGGAACTGTTTTTTTTTAAATATCATAATTTAAATAAAAAATTAATAAAAAAATCTTATTGTAGCTTTATTCCATTTCTCCGTAATAAGAATTCAATTACAACCTTACTCATTTATTGAGCGAAATGAACGAGCCGCTAGAAAAGGGGATAAATTATAAATAGGGTAAATTATCAAGATGCAGAATCTTTACCTAGTTGGAGGATCTCACCACCTTGCGAGAGAGGTTATGCAAATGAAGTGGTTGATAATAATTTGGGTTTGAATATTGACCTTTACGAATAAGAACAGAGTTTCAAAAGTGCTGTTTTGCAGTGCAAATTCATGTAAATAAATAAATAAATAAATAAAATTGACATGGCAGCTAATATTTGTTTTTATTTTTACATATAGAAAGACAACAACTCATAAAAGAAGTGAGTCCTCTCTAGGGGATTAATTGTTGATTTTTCTTTTTTTTTTTTTTTAAAGTAGGAACTTATCTAATTTTAAAACTTTTCAAGAGTGTCTATATAATTTATCCTTATACATATAACATTTTTATATTTTCTTTTATATATACTTGTTGATGGGTCATTTTGAGTATGATTTGCTGGGTTCAAACCGATTTAATTAGGTCATGTGCTCTATTCTTTGGGCCATGGCTGACCTATTGAGATACACTTTTTCCTACCGTTATCGACTTAGTTAATCTATCATGACTTCCTTTCCTATAAATAGGTTTATTGAGTCAATAGTAAATTTATCTTATGCATTCTCAATTCTAGCCATTGCTTTGTCGAATTTGTTTCCCAATACTAGTTTAACATCAGAGTAACCCTGTTGGAAAATCCCTGGCTGTTCCACTAACAATTTATTTATCTTTTAGGTGCTGAAACATCCTTTAAAAGTATTTAGATTTGTGAATCTTTTTTAAAAAAGACCATTTAGATTTATGAATCTCTATAAGAAAAGTTCTTTTTTCCTTGTCAGCATAACTTTTCTATCTTTTAAAAATAATAAAAGATGATTTTGTTATTCTTCAAGAAATATTTATCTAAGGGAAAATCTAGTAACAAAGATGTTAAAACTTAGAAAATATTGAATCAAAATGCTCAATTTAAAATATAAGAGCTCACACACATATAAAGTACGCTTAAAATGTATTTAAAATTTGACTTTTACCCATCACGGACTTTATAAATTATCACTCGGTAATTTAAGTGATTATAAAAGTTTATATAAAATGTATTTTAATGATTCAATCACAGTATAGATTAAGATCATTTAATGACTTATGGACCGGTTATAAAAAAACAAAAGACACAATACAGTTTTTCTTAATAATTTACTTTTATTTTTTTTTTATACTAAGAAAAACAGATAACCTATGCCTAATCTCAAAGGGTGATTTTGATAGATGAGAGCACTACGCACTTGTTCGGAAGTCGCATGAAGCTTCGTTTACTCAATATTTTAATTCATCGCACGATTTAAACGTTCTCATTTCGTAAGAGTGCAAGTTGCATCTTAATTTATGACGATATAGGACAGTATATATTATGTGGTGCCAAGAGTTGGGGAATAATTAATTAAAAGATGTTTCTTTTTTAGTGATGATCCAAAAAGAAATAAGATCTACATCACTTTTGAAAAGATCCGATTTTATGCAATTAAAAACCAAATCACATGTTTCTTTTAATGATTGCTCATCAACTAAAATCACATAGATGATATACATAGCATTAGAAAAATGGACCTTTGATCATAATCCCAATCCTCTTCTCAAAAAGTACAGCTCTTGTTGCCATTGTTACGGCCGTTTAATCAAAAAAGAAATATAAAAAATAAAAACGACCTTTCATAAAATTGATGGGACTTCGGTAACCAACGGCCCTTTATTTTAACATGAAAGAGAAAAATAATATAATAATTCTTAAAATATTATCTATCTTAGAAAGTGTAGAGGCTCATATTGCTAATTGGGCTTAAAGTCCAATTTAACACAATAGGCTAGCCTTCTAGGCCAGTGAAGGCTTAGAAGACTGAGTCCAATGAGGGAGGTTATAAAGGGATTTGGCTTGATAGGCTTAGAATAGGAATCGTCGGACCAGTTCATTTTACTCTTGATCTAATTCGGTTTTCTCGTGCATGAAAAGTAAGCTCCAAGAATATTTTTTTTTGGGTTAATTTAGGTATTATTTGGCCAAAATAGGGTTTATATAGAACAAAATAAGTCTATTTCTTTATATATATATATATATATATATATCTCAAAGATGGGTTATTTTAATAGGAAAATGAACTTCTTTATATTATAAAAGCCCTCATTCTATTTTAGGTCTATATTCAAAGCACATGCCTATATATATAAAGAAAGAATGAATTCTGATCGTTGGATCCATGGAAGAGATCCTACGGTCTCATGCAATACTTCATCTCAACCATCCATCTAGAAGTTATATAATTGCTACCATTAGTTTCCAACATCTATAAATAAGAGTCTACTCTTCTCATTTGGGAACATTCTGCGTATTGCTAAGATTGAGAGAAACGTAGAAGCTCTGCTGAAATAGTGCTAGAGAAAGATCAAAGCAGCTACTTCATGAAGAATGAGTCAAGAATGATCGAATCCATCTGATTTGATCTTCTATCACACTCGTATACTCAAGAAACCGGATTTGCCTATTCATCCTCTCACGCTTCTCTCTGCGACATTTTACACGTCTCATTAGTTTAGAACTTTTCTCAAGTTAACTGGAATGCCTATCACATGCGATTGACCAACTGCAGCAACCTCAACATACATTATTTGGCGACTTCACTAGGGATAGAGCGAGTTCTTGATAAGGATGGCAATCCATACAAGAGAGCTGAACAAAAAGCAAACCCCTAAAACAAAGACAAAAACCTATTACGGTTGAGCAAGTCCAAGCTGTGGATGACGATGTTGGCCTTGTAACTGTGCAAACACCTATAGTAGATAGTGCGCTCATGATATGTACCATGTAGGAGAATATGAGGCTCTCAATCGGTTTCCAAATGTTTTTTAGAAATTCGTACTAGACATGACAGGAGCTGCTATTACATTGGGAAGCACACTTCCGAAGATAACTTTACCCACACTAGGAGTGCAATCGATTGGCATTACGTCAATTGTTGCTATCCAGAGGGTACTTGACATGAGTGTAATGCCCTAAATTTAATCAAGGTAGTTACTGCCATGTATAATACTTCATGTATTATACACTCATGCATCCTTGAATGATACGTTTATTTTCAACATTGCCAACTAATTTTAATTATTGAAATCGTTTGTTTATATTTCTATTCTAATTGGATTTAGCAACAATGTACTAAACTTTCAAAACATAATAAAAATCTTTACTCTCACAAAGTAGACGAACTTTCTAAGAAACAAAACTTTATAAAATCATTTATAATCTACCCTTAAAGGTAGATCAAAGATTGCAAACACCTCGGCATCACAAAGTCCTTTAAAAGAATAATATAAACTTCAAAAGGTAAATCCAACTCTTATAATGAAACATAAACACAATAAAATATATTCTCAGTCTTAACTCATTTCACTTCTCCTCTCATGTCTTTAGGATCGCCCATACTCGAATCAAACATCAATAACATAAACATCATCCTCATCACCTCATCATCATCATCAACATTATCTTCATTAAATCAACCCCATCATTAACAACATCTCCATCATCATCGATGATGAGCATCAAATTACAATTGATCAAGATTTGAGGACAAATCTTCTATAGACCCAAGGACATGATGGGAATCAGGTCAATCATATTACAAGACCGATCACTAGAGACCAAGCTCAAGGATTATAGAATCTTACCATGCGAGTTCTATCAGATAATTTGGAGTCAGAAGAAGCTAATTTGGTTAATGTTCCATTTATATATTATGACTTCAATGAACTACACGTGTTGGTGCTTTAGAAGGACGAGTAGATGAAGACTGGAGCATCATGGTATGTAGTCTGCCACTTAGGCTGCCATCTTTGAATTATAGGCGACCATCTTTGAATTATAGGCCACCATCTTACTTTCTAGGCTGATAGCTTATGTATTTGGCCAAACTATCCATTATTATTTTTCACTAGTTTTTAATAGTTTTTGCCCTGTTTAAGGGTTTTACTATAAATACTCTTTTATGTAATAGACTCTTTAGCTTTTTGATATTTGAAACCCTAATAGGAGAATTTTCTTTGTATTTTCTCTTATCAATCATTCATATAGTTGTGGCGAGACACATGTTCTTATCAATTCAATTGGATTGTGGTGAACAAACCGATCTTTTCAATCTCTTACAGATTATGGCGATCAAACCCTTCCTCTTTCTTATGGGTAATATCAAGGGATATTGAATATAGTTCGGGTTAGTTGCGGTAAGTCATATCCGTAGTGAGCACCGTCCATATCATTTGATTTTCTTTGCATCTTAAACATATAAACCCTTAAAAAGATCATCTTTATTGTATTTTGATTATTTGATTGAGAGATTTGCTGCGTACCCAATTCGAGATCTCTGTGCCTTGCGCTTTAGGCACATCAATCAATCATCAATCCTCATCATCATCATCATCAACAATATTATCAATATCAATCAACAATACCTAGAAAAGACCATAACAACATTAATGAGTCGAAGCCCAGTACACAGTAACACAATCACATACAAAGTGACATACGAGCTTAACTAAATGCAATGTATCAATCAATAAGTTATTATCTCTCCATTAGAACAAGTAAATCAATACTAGAGCACTCACACTTTGGAACAATCCAAGGGAATCTGGGGGTCTTGAGTAACAGCAGGTGTTTAAGGGGTTGATGTAGGAAGTCTGAGTACTTATATCTCCTATATGTATCTGAGAAAGAGAAAATAACCTCATCTAGGGTTCACAGTCGTGATACATACCACTTATCCCAATCCATAACATCAATTAGTTCAATCAGTCTCATAAACGTGAACTAAAATATATTACTTCATTTCAGTTAGATATAAATCACCATTGTATCATGGTATTTGTCATTGCATCATGACATCTTAGCGCCTAACTACAATGTCATTATATCATGATAGGGTTTCCGCTCCCTAGATCGGATTCAACGACACATGTATAACCATCACTGATCAATTATTAAGTTGAGTTTAAGTTTTAATTCATTTTAGGATACCCATCCTAACAATCATCATGCAAGTTACTGCGTATCTTTTTATATCATTTCCAATGGTACCACATGTGAATCGTAGAAATGGTGTCCATTACTTGACAGAAACTCAAATGAGCTTATTTCCTTTTTGAGAGAGAGGCAACAATTCCTTTACAAAACAATTAAAGATCCATTTAATTTAATTAAACTTAGATTACTAACTAATTTCGGTTTATACATAAAAAACTATACTCAATCTAATTGGTTATTAAAACACTTATATTAAACTTTTATTAAAATTCTATTTGATCAGACACTAAATAGGAACCCCGCTATGGTTGCGAAGATTTCTTAGCCAAAATACGGATAGTTTTTCTTTATCTGTTAAAGTATTTCTTTTCACTTTGATTATAATATTTTTTACAAAAGCATCAATAAAGCATTCATATTAAAAACATTCATTTTCTAAACAAACACACATTTGAAACAACATATTTCCATGTTATACTAAGGTTTATCCTAATTCATTAATTAAATCTAATGACTATTTATTAAGCCCATATTACATTAAATTAGCCAAATTGATTAGAGTTAATCATTTAATTCAATTACTAAGCCAAAATGATTAAACCTATTCAATCTAATTCATTTTAACACATTCAATTCCAATTATTTATTAAATCTATAAATTAACTAAACTCATGTTTAATTATAGAATTTAACTAATATATCACATTAACTATCATTTATCCATTTCATTTTATTTTTTCTTTCTTCTTTCCTTTTTTTTTTCTTTTGCTTTTCTTTATTCTTTATGAACAATACCAGGGGACAGATCACGCCTGTGATGGGGGCCGTGATCATTGTCACCATCATCATCACACCCGTTATAGGGTAGGTGATCTCCATTGTTTGTCTCATCACGACCGTAATGGTCAATAGGTCCTTGTCATGCTCGTGATCAAAGAGAAAAACGTGATCAAAGGAGATCACGCTCCTCGTCATGGCCGTGATCAGGCCATTGACTTAAAAAATCATTTGCTCTAAGGAGATCATGGGCCGTGTTACGACCATGATGAACCATTATGTTTCCCTTTGTTTATTCTTCAAATTTTAACTACTTTAATTCAACATACAACATCAAAAACATCATATTATCAACCTACCCAAGCCTAACCTTAACCCATAAATACTTTTAATCACATCTCTATATCATATTACAACAAAGCATTTAATTAAACACTTAGCCTACTCAAATAAAAATATATTTAGATTTTGATAAATATGTTCATAGATCTTTAGTTAATCGGAATTATCACAAATTCTACATATATTTAATTCTAATACAACATTTACATGTATAAACATTAAGTAAAACAAAGATAATAATAAAACTTATCTTTTAGACAAACTCAACATCTTGGTATTTTCTCCTAACACTTCTCCTAAGTTCTTGTAAATGTTCTTGCATAATTTCCATCATCTATCTTGTTTCTATCTTTGATTCCTTCCTTCATCTTGTTGGATTTGGGATTTGTTACTTAGATTTAGAGAAATTTGGAGAAAGAGAAAGAGAGAGAAAAAAACTGGAAGAAATGAGAGAGAGAGAGAGAGAGAGAGAGAGAGAGAGAGAGAGAGAGAGAGAGAGAGAGAGAGAGAGAGAGAGAGAGCAAAAGGAAAGAAAGGAAAAAGAGGCAAAACTTAAATATATAGAGGAAATTAAGAGATATTTTAGAATAAATGTATTGGGTTTAGAACTTTTAGATCAATATCTTTAGTTCTAGAAGTATTTAAGAAATAATCTGAGGATCAATAGATTAAAAATAAAGAGCTTAAGATAAGAAATTGATTTAGGAGATTATTTTTTATCAAATTAATATTTAACTTGAGATTATGCTCAAATATGATATTTTTAGGCAAGCAAACGGATTCAAAACTGGTGGAAATTTACAAATTAGAATTTAGACTAAAGTTTAAGAGTTTAGGAACCTACTAAACATTTTAATAACTTATTTAGGGATTTAAGAATTAAAATCTCAAATTTCAACTTAAATATATTTACTAAATTGTTTTCATTGATTTATCTAGTCATGATTCATTATCTATTTCTCTTACATCATTTAATCTATATAAATCCAATTTCTAACTTAGGTGAAGCTTTGGAATATTTCAATGAGGCCTTACATGATGCTCAACATAAGCAAACTAATGTCACTACTATTGAAAATGAAGGACATCGGCAGGAGCCATTTCTGCCTTCAACTCTAAGAGATCCTATGCTTACTATTGCAGAAGAGGTAAGGGTCTATCTTGGGGGATCCTCCTCCTCTGAATGTACTGTGCAGCTTATTATGGCTGGCATAGCTACATCTTGTAGCATTACTCCTACTCAATTGGAAGTTACTACTTTATATGCTTTTGCATCCTCTGTGACAAAGGAAGACTTGGAAAAATATTTAAGACATGTACAAGCTATATCTTCTACTAGCATCATTAACCTGACTCTTCCATACTCTCAAAGGATTGTGGAGCCTACCCCAAGGACTACACTAGTCAAAAGTTTATCAAATTCAATAGGAAACATGGTAGTGCTAAGAAGTACCTTCTTGGGTTCATTGAGACTCCTGAAGTCTATGGACTTGATGATGACCTAAAGCTTAAGGAATTTTCTAAGTCTTTAACGAAGAGGGCATATACCTAATATATCAATCTCGTCCCTGGCTTTATTGATTCATGGGGGACTATGTGTAGAATGTTCCTCGAGAAATCCTTTAAAACTCATAAAGGAATGACATTGATCAACTTGGGGCATATCAGATAATGCTCGAAGGAAGATCATATGGATTACATCGAGTATTTTAGGGAACACTCCTTGGACAAATAAGATATGTGTGACAAAAAGGAACCTGGAAAAACTTGTATCCAAGGCATGTTTATAGAATATGTAGTATATCTAGAATATTTATCACTAAGCTCCTTTAAAACATTGTGGAAAATGCTCCAAGAACAAATAATTCAATCTCTAAACAAAGAAGTGATGTTGGAAGAAAACGAGGGCTTTTTGTGAACTTAGCACATGAAAGAAGTTATAGCGAAAACAAAAGAGCAAAGAAAGACACCTCAAAGAATGTTTCACCATTTCCATGTTCTATGGACAAGATTTGTGCCACCCTTAATAGATGGGTTAAGGATGACAATATTAAATTACCAAGGATTGATAGAGAACCCATGGCGCATGAGAAGAATGACCCTGAATATTGCCAATATCACAGAGTTGTGAGCCCTGTTACTAAAGACTGTCGAAATTTGAGGTGGACATTCAAAAAACAAGTACAAGATGGAGAGCTTGTAATCAAAGACAATGATGTTTGCATGCTAGAGAATAAAGACACATATAGTGAATAGTCTTTTAAAATAGGATAATATCGAACTATGTATTAAAGGTATAAGTTGCCCATTGTTTGTATCTTGCAATAAAAGAAGTGAATTGTGATTACACTTCATGCCTTTCAGCCTTCTTGTACTCGTTTGCAATTATGTTTGTGGCACTTCTTATAAGCAAGATGAAGAAAAATTCATAAGCATCATGTCGCCTTGGCAAATGTTGGGGGGAATTTCAAAGTCATAGTAAAGCTAACATTGCTACCATAATCTCATAATGCTTAAAGTGTAGCCAAAGATGCTTATTTAATATCTTGTCTTATTACATAACAGAAGTTTTTCTTATAGATAAATACTTTGTAACTATCATGGTGCAGCTACCAATGCTACCATGATGCGTTGCACTTATAGATGTGAAGGTGTTGCTTACATTGCCACCTTTCTTCCAAACGTTGGTGATCTTCATGAAAGAAAATTTTGTGTAGTTGACATTTCCACCACAATGAACACATGGATATAGTTAACATAGCTGTCCAATGTTCTCCACTTGAGATCAAAGTGATCTCAGTTGTGATGAGTTCAAGCAACCCTACAGTGACTTGGTTTGTAATGCCATTTTGCAAAATAATGATCGGAAACAACCTCATCCATGGATGATCGAAGTGATCACTTCATGATAGCTGCAATTGTTTAGTAGAAGCGTATGCTCCTGAGCATATAGCAGGTACAATGCTAATTCTACAACATATTGCATGACATCAAAGTGATCTCAATTATGTGGAGTTAACGTAACTCCACATTAGGCTTAGTAGCTGTAACACCATTTCATGGAATAGCGGTTGAAGTGACCTAATCCATGGATGATTGAAGTGATCACTTCATGGTAGTTGCAATTGTTTAGTAGAAGCATATGCTCCTAAGCATGTAGCGTTTACAATTCCTAATTCTACAACATCTTTCATGGGATCGAAGTAATCTCAGCTGTGATGAGTTGAAACGACTCCAGAATATGCTTGGCAGCCAGTTGGCAAAAAAAAAAAAAAAAAAAAAAAAAAAAGCTTGGTAGCCATAACGCCATTCACATAATAGAGGTTGAAGCGAATTTCATCCAAGGATGATCGAAGTGTTCACTTCATGGTAACTGCAATCGTTCAGTAGAGGCATATGTTCTTGAGCATGTAATGAGTGTAATGCCCAATTCTGCAATAACTTTCATGAGATTGAAGTGATTTTAGCTATGATAAGTTGAAGCGACTCATAGTAAGCTTGGTAGTTGTAATACCATTTTGTAGAATGGAGGTCGAAGCGACCTCATCCATGGATGGTCAAAGTGATCACATCTTAGTAGCCACAATTGTTCAGTAGAAGAATATGCTTTTGAGCTTGTAGCGGGTGTAATGGCCACCTTTTCAACTTTATGCACGAGAGTAGAATCAACCTTAGTTGTGAAGGATTCAAGTGCTTTGAAAGCAAGCTTGGCAGTCTTAACATCTTTATGCAAAGTTCAAGGATGAAGCAACCTCATTTATAAGTGATTGAAGTGATCATGCCATAATAGTTACAATCACTTAGTAGAAACATTTGCTTTGATCATGCAGTGAGTACAATGCCTACTTTTGTAACATTATCCAAGCAATCAAAGTAGTCCTAGCTGTGATGGATCAAAGTGCTCCAATAGTAGCCTTAGCAATTGTATCTCATTTATGCATAGTCAAGGCTGAGGCGACCTCATTCATAAATGATTGAAGTGATCATGTAATGGCAACTATAGTCGCTTAGTGGAAGCATCCTCTTTTAAGTATGTAGAAGGTGCAATGCCCATCTTTGCAACTTAATCCTATCACATGATTAAAGCACCCTTGGCTTGTAAGCTCAAAACGAACCCATGCTAGAGTACCCTAAGCATTTTGTCTTGTCAAAATGCACAAACAAGAAGTAATAGCTTGATATGAGTTGTAGCCTCATCATATAATTATGTGCCATCAATTAAGGGAGAAGAAGTTGATGAAATTTTAGAGGTTTTCCTGAATGTGACTAGCACAAGAAGCATTATCTATCTTGAGGAAAAAAAAAGTTGCTTGACATAGGCATTTGAGTATGAAGCATGCTGATGTACCCATTTTGGTACTTGTAGGCAATGTCCCTCGAACTTAAAGAGAACAACATATTACGATGAGGAGTTGATAAACATGTGAGTATAATGTTCAATTGAAGATGCCAAACATGAGTTCTCCAATGGAGTCGCCAAATAGTGTATGGTAGGGTTGCTACAGTTGGTCGATCACATGTGATAGGCGTGTCGGTAGACTTGAAAGGAGTTCTAAACTGATGACACGTGTAAAATGTTGTAGAGGGAGGCATAGGAGGAGGAACAAGCAAACTCGATTTATCGAGTGCACAAGTATGACAGAAGATTAAATCAGATGGATTCGGTCATTCTTGACTCTTTCTTCGTGAAATACTTGTTTTGATATTTCTCTAGAGCTATTTTAACAAAGTTTCTGTATTCCTCTCAATCTTAGCGATACGTAGAATGCTCCTAAATGAGAAGAGAAGACTCTTATTTATAGATGTTGGAAACTGATGGTAGCTGTTATATGACTTCTAGATGGATGGTTAAGATGAAATATTGACTGTGACCGTTGGTTCTCTTCCATGCATCCAATGGCAATAATCTATCCTTTATATACACATGCACACACACATACATAGGCATAGGCTTTAGATATGAGCTTAGAATAAAATAATGGTTTTTTAATATAAAAGAATCCTATATTCCTGTTTAAATAGCCTATTTTTAATATGAAAAGAAATTGGCTTATTTTATTCTATATGAGCCTTATTTTAGCCAAATAAAATCCAAATTAACCAGAAAGATATTCTTAGAGTTTACTTTTCATGCATGATAAAACCGAATTAGGTTGAGAGACAAATGAACTGGTCTGATGATCCTTGTTCCGAACTTATCAAGCCAAATCTCGCTACAATGTCTCTTATTGGGCTTGGTCTTCCAAGCCCGGTTACTAGTCCAAAAGGCCAGCTCATGGCTTTAAATTGGGTTCCAAGCCTAATTACCAAAATGATCCTCTATAGAAGGTTTTCTTATTGTTTGTTTGAATTGTCTAATTTTGATTTGTATCTTATCTATATCTAATCTATATTTATATCTTATTGTAACTTATCTATATTTAGTATATTTTTCTGGTAAAAATGTCTGTTTTTTTTATTTGTATTTGTTTTTTGATAAATATTTTGTTTGAAAATAACAAAAATAAGATGTAAAAACAACCAAAATAAGATAAACCAAACAGAATAAAAATGAGAAAAACAAATTGATATACTTTAGGTAGGACTAAGGTGACAAGAGTTTGCTTTATTTAAGGTAATAAAGAGAGCTTATATTAACATTTATTGGTAAGAAGTGTTTAATTACTTCTCCAGAAGGAATAACTATTACCTTTATTTTTTTTTTAATTTAGGAATATGTTTTTATAAGGATAAGTATGTATATATTCCTTAACATTTTAAGATTTTTCTATGTAAATTTTAAACATTTATTTATCTATTTATTTCCATTAACGTCTCAACATTTAAGAAAACTTGTGAAACTATATTTTACTTAACATTTTTAACTTTTTTCCATTAATGTGTACCACATAGCAACTTGTAATTGGCTAAAACAATTAATTCAATTAAATTATACAATATAAATTAATGATATGTATTAAAAAGTAATTGAATAAAAAAAATGTAAAAAGCAAATTTAAAAATTTGGATAATTAAAAAAAAAAACCTTAACACTCAACAAACACCACTATTCCTAGTTACCAACTCTCGCAAAACACACCAACATTGCACTACCACCACTCATTCACAAATCACACCTACATGCTTGAACATTAATACCAATACCCACCACATTTGACTCACAAAACAATAGAATCTTGTTTTAGGGTTCACTAATTCATCTTCTTCTCTAGAATTCATGAATGGTAGAAAGTTTGGATAATTGTTTGGGCTAGTGAAGATGTCAATGGGCTTGTGCTTGCGCATAGTAGGGAAAGTTAGTGGTGTTGTTCCTTCTCTAGAAGCAATGATAAGTGGTGGTTAGGAATGTATCCAGATAGGTTTTTATAAGATACTTGACTCTTCCTGATCAATACCTTAGAGTGTATTACCTTATAGGGTTTAAAAAGATTTTGAGATGGATACAAAACCTATTGGGTACTAAACCCATTAAGAGAAAAAAATTATTCTAATTAATAAAAATAAAAGTCAAACTAATTTTAAGTATATGTATTTTACGTACTAGTATAATTTAATAATTGTTATATGCATTTTTAAATTTGTAAAGTATTCATTTATAATAATATTTGATTAATTAATCATGGTAACTTATTACAATGTTAAGCTAATGAAGAATAAATTTCAAAGGACTTATTCCATACACATATATTTATGGAAATAATTTTTTCCATAAGTAAATAAGAAAAAATGATAGGTATAATATTACAAAAAAAAAAAAAAAGATTTTTATATTACTTTAAACATGTAAAATAATTACAGTTGAAAGATTATTTAATTTATTAGGTTTGGGTACCCTATATAGTCTACTGGGTGGGTTTTAGGTTCATAAACAAAAAACCCTATAGGGCATAGGATAGGTTTTAGAATGCCATTAGGTGTAGGGTTTGGGTTCGAGTTTTGTAAAAATCATCTTAAACCCGTCATCATTACATACCAAGTGGTAGTAGGTAATTCTTGGCAGGTGGTTTAGTAGAAGAATGAAGATGTAATGAGACAAATTAGAACTCTTGATCTACACTTTTATGAGAAATTAAAAAAGAAAGTTTTTGTTTATTTGCAACTCTTGATCATCAAGAACTTATTGGATCAAATTTGAGTGTCAATTTTTCTTTTAGAGTGAAAATTTTGAAGAGAGAAAAAATGAGTTCATTTTTGCAGTTTAGAGAGAGAAACAATGAGTAAAGGATTTTGAGTGAAAAACCAAGTACAGTTTGTGTTGGGTGTCCATGTTTATTGTATAGGTGTTTAATGAATGGAAGCCATAATAGTGTCTTTTACTGGAGTTAGTTATGTGGGCCGCATTGGAGGTGGTGATACCGATCAATGGTGTTGCTATGTTGACTGATGTCTTTTTAATGTTCTAAGATTAGTAACTTTTATAATTTGATTACTTTCTTAATACATATTATTAATATATATTATAGTTTAATGAAATTAATTATTTTAGCTAGGTTGCTACTTGATGTATGTTAATGGAAATTTAATGGTATTAAGAAAAGTCTATTTTTACAAGTTTTATTAAATGTTTAGGACTTAATGAAGAAAAATAAAATAAAATAAAACATTTAGCACTCAAATATAAAATATAAAAATATTAAGGACTAAAACGTAATTATCCTAGTTTTCCTTCGTTGCTATGTTGTTTATCTATTTAGTATTATAATTAAAAAGAAAAAAAAAACACTAATATTGACTATAATTTTATAGATTAGCATCGTATGGATTTTTTTTTTTGGCCAAATAGCAATGTATGGATTAAAATATAAGGTCTAAGACTACATAATAATCTTTCATAGTATACATATTGCACGACCTAATTTTTGTCAATAGATATGGCTCCTACAAACATAGAAAAACCGATTAGAGGGGCGTCAGGGGATTGCCCTGTGCGGCTACTCGATGCTTAACTTAGTCTGTGGGTAAGAGTAATATGTCTGTGATAAGGTGAAAACATCCTCCTCTTCCTTTAAGACAGAGGGGGTATTTATAGTGTTTAGGGTCATACTGGGATAGACTTCTTCCTAATAGTTGACCCAGTACCTAAGGTGGTAAGGATACTCAAGTTGAGAAGCTGCACATTGCGGAGTATGGCTAAGCTGATTGTGTAGCCCCTAGTCACGAGGTATGACTAGAGCACTTGCTTTGACTGGCGGCTATGAAGCTGCTAGGTCTAGCTCGCTAGTTAGCCGACTTGAAGAGCTCGGCTAACCTTTCTTAGGTGAGGATTCTTAGGGAGACCTTTTGTCGTCTCTCCCAATGGGACCTTGGGTCTTCTTGTTACTTGGGGAGGTCAGGGTGTTGTCAATAGCGGGCTTCCTTTAGGCCTGTTGGTGTCCTTGGGTGTCAAAGCCAAACCATATTGAGTGGACCAATGGCTATATTCCACTATCAACACTTATCTCCCTACTCTCATTATGGAATAACAAGGAGACATAGTCCATAAGATTATCGGCTCGAGGTAGCTGTTACCCATCTTGGGTCAGTTGCGTTTCTCATTTGAGTTGGATCCCCCATGTTGTAAGTGTTTTGTGGTGGGAACCATTTAACTTCCTGCTGGATCTCCCTAACATATCTTACATAGCACGTTTCGCTATGGCCAAAATTATGTGGTTTTCGCAAGAGGCCTTGATGATTTGAAAGGTCTTAATGATAATTAATCCAAGGGATTTGATCGTTGTGATTATTGGTTATGACGTTAGAGTCTTGAGGTTTGCTCATGTGTCTTGAGGGATTTGGGCCTTCATGTTTCTCCCCACTCCTTATAAATACCTGTGCTTCATAGGGACTTTTCTATAGCACTTTCATACTTCGTTAAGAGAATTGTCATCTTAAATCCTTAGCACCTTTTTGGTACTTTTGCCTACTTAAGATTGTAGTGATGTTGAGCTCAGGTAATACTCTATCTTACTCTCATGATTCGAGTGATGAGGTCTAGAGAATTGTTGACGAGGCGATGAGGGAGGAGAGGGAAGTGAGCATTGGCTCGAGAGGGTTGACTTCATAGGGTGATGCAAGCACCTCGGTTGGTGGTAAGGGTTCGCAAACCCAGAGTGGCAGGGAGAACTTAACAGGAGTTAGCTCTTACGCAGGTCTATACATTGGGCTTACCGAGTAGCATACCAAATTCCTTTGGATAAATATATAGATGATGGTGAAGGGAAAGACCGTACGGTACCTCTACATAGTAAAGGAGTTGCTAGTTATGGCCCTTACAGAGTTTGCTGCATGCTTACAAAGGCAGAGCTCAAGGAGTGTTGGCAGAATGAGATACAGGGCTATCTTGAGGACTGGGAAGTCATCTTACCTTCTTCCTTAGACCGAGTATATTTTTGGAAGGGCGGGCTTTTGCCCCATATGGTAAAGCCTTCGGTATTGGTTTGCAGATGCCATTTTCTCCTTTTAGCGTAATTGCTTCCAAATTCTGGTAATTGTTGGTAGCTTTTGAAGCCTTGTGTCTTAGCCTCGACGATAAACTTACTCCAGTTTTAATCCGGAGACACTACTGCTTTAAGGTGTCTAATGAAGGGTTGTGGTACCTTGCAAGGTGACTTGAAAGCTCATTTATGCTCTTTGGTAGACGTATAAGCTCCAATGGTTAACATTAGAAGAAGAGGTTCTAAGTCATTTGGGCTAAAGAAGGCACCCAACACCAGTTTGATTTTTGGGTAGACTAGTGCAAGCCTATTCATAATATGATGCCACCAAGTTTAGGGCCTCGTGATGTTGATGCCTAATAGGCAATTGATGAGTTTATGAGCTCTTAAGGTGGGAGACAACTAAATGCCAAGCTTATAGTGAAAAATTTCTTGAGTAGAAGCCTATCGCTGATGGAGGTGTGGCTTGATTATGAGATTGTGGCCTCTCTCTCTCTCTCTCGCTCTCTCCACACACCCCCTCCCCCTTCCCAAAAAAAAATGCCCATCGAGTCAAGCTCTAGAGAGAGGGCGTTGTTAGGAGGGTTTAGAATTTTCGAGCTTGTGAGCTTAACTGGGCAGGTGTTTTATTCTTTGTTATTGAATTTTATTTTTATACTTCTTTTCAGAGCCCAAGATGTTGGTGATGGATGTGGTCACTTGAAATAACCTAACTGTAATCTCAATTTAATTTTTATGCATATATATTATTTGTTTTAAATATCAAAATTTAGGAGCATGTTAAATTGATAAAATGAGCATGTGTTAGTGTAATTGATATTGATGATAATATATGAGCATATAATAGTGTAAATTTATTTTGTATTCGTGTTAGTATAAATTGGTGTTAGTATTTGTATTAGCATAATTAGATATTAATATTGATGAATGTGTTAGTGAATTTAATATTGGTGCAAGTGTTAATGAAATTTGGTTACTAATGTTTATGTATGAATAAATTTTTGTTATATATATATGTTGTTATACGCTTGGGAATATAGCAGATTTTTTACTCAAAACAAGCCCAAATCCAACATGTTTTAACTTAAATTTCAAGTTCAATTCCATTTAAGCTCCTAAAAATCTTCCTTCAAAAGTCAAAGAAGTGATAAATATAAACCTAAAATGTGTAAAATTCATATGGAAAAATGAAGAAAATAATCAGACATCCAAAACAGCCCCAAACCAAAGCCTTTTACCTTCACAAACACACACACATATAAGCTTCACTTTCTTCTACAAATTTCACAAGGAAACTCACCTTCTACCTCCAACAAAGCTAAGACAAAAAGTAAAGCTCCTTAAGGGAAGTATTTGTTAGTTTATGCATATGTTTGTTAGTTTAAGTTTTGCTTTAGGTGTGAGTCTTTATGCTAAAATGAGTTTAATGATTTGTAGAGTTCATTTTGTATTGGGGATATTTTTGATGGCTTGAGAACTTGTATAATTGCTAAGTAAATGACATGAAGTGTGAATAAATTGAAGTTAAAAATGAGAAGTGCTGGATGGTTTTGAGAAGTGGATTGGGTGATATGTTGTGTTGAAGGGATTTATGTTTGGAGAGATATGAAGTTTGATGGGTTGGAAATTGAAGTAGAAGCATGTTTGAAAGTGTTAACATGTTTGTTGAACAAAGAATGAAGTTAAGGATGTGTTTGAAGAAATTTTGAAAGTGTTAAAAAGAAGAAAGAAAACATGTCAAGTCGTAAGGTTCCAAACACCCTGTCAAACGGCCCGTTTGGAGGGGTGTTGTAATTTATGAATAAGGATTTTGAGTTGAAACGGCCGTATGGGGGGTGTATAGAGTAAACTGCCTTGGAAACGACCCATTTGGAGGGGTGTTGCATTCTCGGATCATTTTTGAGTAAAACCTTGGGTTAAAACACCCTTCATACGGTCCCATTTGGTTTCCCTACTGCAATGTTGTTTCGTATTTTTCTCATAAATTTTTCATCCAATCTCCGATTGAGGTGATTCAAGTTTCTATAAAAATATTAAAAAGAGATTTATAACTTTTATGTTTTAAGTTTTAGCAAATTATAAATTAAAATTATAAAATTATCGATGCTTAAATTTCATTTCTTTCCAGCTGCGACATTTTTATAAACAAAGTTCAAAACTTATTTTTGTTTGTTAAATGTGTGATTGCATAGGAAATGGATCTTTTTTACCTAAAATGAGATAGATATATGATAATTGATGTGCAATGTTAATTGAGTGATATAATTAAGCATGAATTAAGTGAATTTGTAAATTTAACAAATAATTGAATTTCCATGAGTGTTAAACTAAAACTAGTTATGTTATATATATATATATATATATATTATTTCCTTTGCTTGTTTTATGATCTTGTGATGACTTAGTGAAATTAAATGATCTTGATAAATATATAAATGATGAGTTATGCATTTATATGAATTTTATTTAAATTTCCTTGATGTTAAGTTTAAGATTTAATATGTTTAAGTGTGTGCTTTCCAATTATCTTTCCTTGCATGTTATTTGTTCTTATGATTTGTTATTGAGTCTAAATAACTTATTAAGTATGTAAATATTAAGTTAAGCTTAGGTATGGGTAATATTTGAATTTCATGACCTTCAAGCTTAAGGCTAGTTATATTGTATTTATAAATTGAGATTAAATATGACAATCTTGTGAGCTTATATGATCTGATTTATATATATATATATATATATATATAAATGCCTTGTGATTCTTTGTTGAAAAGACCCTAAATAAAGTGAAAAGACATACTTTGACAGACAAAAGAGAACTGTCCATATTTTAGCGAGCGATATTCGCAGCCATAGTGGGGTTCCACATTAGTGTCTAATTAAATATGACTTAAATAATATGGGTTTGATAAGTGAATGAATGAGTAATGGTTTGAGTCCTTATATGAATTCAGTTTCTTGAACAGATGTTGAGTTTTGATTTTTGATTCTTCTAGAGTATCCTCTGAGTTGAGTATCTGATTTATCTTCTGAGATGAGCTTCTGAAGTACTTTCTGAGACTTTGTTGGGATTCCTTATACTAGGTACACAGTAAGTTGGTTGTTGTTTTCCTAGGACAGACATATACTCAATCAACCCTAATATAGAAAAACTTAAACTTTGTTTGATTGTGTTAAGTCTCCTAATTTGGTTTTGATGATAATAAAACATATATATGTGTTTACTAACAAATTTATTAAGTGTGCAGTGCTTAAGTATAATAAAAAGTTTATGAAAATGTTTTTCAAAAGAGATTCAATTTAGAAAGTAATTCAGCATATGTTCGGGAAAGTTTTTCAAGAACAAATGAATAGTCAGAAGATAACTCAGAAATTAAATCACTAATTTACAAGACATTTATAACAGTCATAAGGTAAATCAGATAGTAAACCTACAACATGCAAAAAAGCTGCAATATCACGAACAAAAAATTGCAGACCGATTTTTCTTCAATTAATTCATTGATTTGAAGACCTAGCACCAAAGTTAAATGTGTTTGGTATTACATCAAATGTTCCACTAAGTTGGTTCAAATATCCAAGGGGATTCAAGTTTATATTGAATTAAAAGTGTTATTCTTGAAAATTTAATCTTTTGATAGCATGTTCAAGTTCAACCTTTTAAGACATTCAAGATCAATTTCGTTTTACAAGTTGAAAATTAGTTCAAGACTGTCATAATGAAGATCTTTGTCATTTAGAACGTGTTTTAATAAGACAATGAATCCAAAATCACAAAGTTTAAGGATAACAAGAAGAACTTAAAAGTAAGAGAGCTAAAGACAACTAAAGAATTTCAAAATCACGAGATTTATGGGTTGCAAAGATATATGATACAAATCTATTTTTCAAATTGAACAATATCAGAAGATGTTTATCCTTAAGTAACGAAATTTATGGGATCTTCATCAACAATTAAGTTTATCTTTACAAGCTGGAAATTTTCGAATTTGAAGAAGATAATGAACAGTGAGATTTCGTTTTATCTTCAAGGGATTTTGATACGGTATTTTTAGAGGATGATTTGAATTGATGAAGTTCAAATCTTCAAGACCCATCCACAACAAGGTTAAATCTCTAACAGGTGCACAAAAATATGATCAATATTTATATCAAGGTTCATTATTATCCTAACCGTTGGAAGAACTTGAAACAAATATTAAAAAACGTTAGAGAAAATCTTGGAACAAAAACTTATCTCAAATATTTTAGCCCTTGGAAGATTAGGAATATATAACAGAGGTTCAAATAAGGACAAGTGTGAAAAAAAGGAGCAAGCACTCTAAGTTTACGAATTCCATTAATTTATTTGAGAAAAATACCATTACTCTAATTTTCTTTCCTACACGAAATTTGAGAGGAATCTTTGACTCTTTATTCCTCACTTGATTTTGATTTCTACTTTGTGTGAGGTTAAGAGTTACAAGTAGACTCAGTAGATTGATTGTTAGCTTGAGAAAAGCTTGGAGAATCAAGCTGAGTGTATTGTAGCCAAGTGGTTTAGCAATGACAACTTGTAACTTATTGATTTTTGGATATAGTGGAACATATCGGTGTGGAATACCGGGTTCCCAGCTTGGTGCTGGAAGAGAAGACTGATGTTCGAGGTGGAACCTCTATAAATTGATTTTGCAATTTCTTCTTCCTTATCTTTTTAATTTCGTGCATGTTTACTTATATGTTTTAGCTAATTTTTCATACTTAGAGACTAAATCAAAGAGTAACTAGAAGTTTATTTTCTAATCAGAGACTAAATCAGAGAGTAAACTGGAAGCTTAACTTTAAACATTTGCTTAATCTTATGTGAACTTATGTAAAATTGTTTTATCCGAATTTTGATTAAAGTTATTGGTGGTAAAGTTTGTTGTTTTTAAGTGAGTTTAAAAGCCATTATAATTTGATTAACTAAGTGGTGTGAATTTGATTGAGTTTTTGAAAAAGTGAAATTTATATTGAATAACCAATTCACCTCCTCTCTTGGTTATTCTTTTTGGACCAATAGATTGATTGTCTATTACACCATTAAATCCGTATCTGGCCTGGATCGTAGGTCGGTATCTGGTTCAGGGAGCGGCATCTTGCTCAGATTAGGAGCACGGTAGTTTTAGGTGCTTAGGCCACTCCTGTCATGATGTAATGACTTTCATAAGTGGTATGACGGATAGTCGATAGGGTTAATGGTATCGAAGTAACATTTTCTTAAACTTGGGGGAAATACTATGGTTTAGTTTAACGTTTATGGAACAATGAACTAGATTCATGTTGTGGATTGAGTTTAAGTAGAGTCGAGTAACGACTGAAAGCCTTAAATGAGACTTCTCTTTTGTTTATGGATATATCATCTATGAGATATAAGTCCCCAAACAACTTATATCAACCCCTGAGCGTTAAGATCGTTACTCAGGATCCTTTAGATATCCCTGTGGTCTGGTGTTTGAATACTCCTTTGTTGCTTAACTAACTACATTATATAATAACCTAATGGTTGTCACATTTGCATTTAACTTAAGTATGTGTGGCACTTCGCATTTGTTTTCGTTACTGTGTACTGGGCCTTTGGCTTATTATTTTATCTTTTAGGTTTTGAAGCTGATGAGTTCTATACCAATTTAAGATATGGAACCAATTTTGAGGACTTCTAGGATGACTAGGAGGATTAGGACTTGACCATGGCTTTGATGGGAGTTTTGTAATAGATTAAGATAGAAGTTTTGTTAAAGCTTTTGTTATATTGTGTATAAAGTTGTAATAACTCTATTTGTTTTTGTTATTGGCTTGTTTACAATCCCATGTTTGTATTTAATTATTATGTATGTGTATAAGTGTGTGAATTATGTTTTATGCCTTAAAGTCCATTTTGAGGAAAATGTATTAAATTTATATGAAGTTTTTACAAAGGAAAAGTTCTTGAAATTGTTTATAACCTAGTTTTGGCAAATAATTATCCAAACCATTCTTTGTAGAAAACCTTTCATGTAATTTTCTTGGGTTACATATAGTTGGGGAATTGAATTTACCTGTTTTTAATTGTGTGGCGGATTCGAGGTCCTTACAGCACTGGTCTTTCTATTCCATCAAAGAAGTGGAAGAGGGCTCCGACCAAGAAGAGGGTAGCTAGTGAGAAGTGACCTATGGAGGTTGAGCCATGGGCTGCTAAGGTTAGCACACTAATCATTGATGTGGATGCGTAAAGCCCGAGGGTTGTTGTTGCCGAGGTTAGAGGTACTGCTGTTGGGGTCGAAGGTTTTATTGCTAAGGTTGGAGGTGCTGACCCCGATGTCCACTTAGTGCCTCATAGCGTGCTATCTCTTACGGTAAAGGCTGCTAGGAGAAACAATTGTGCCTTGGGTGATCAGGGTGTAGCTAGGGGTCATAGGATTCATCTTGGGAGAAGAGCTCCTAATGGGCCTATTGACTTTTTTTGGGCTTTATTATTAGCTCGCTTTCTGTTTTAGCCTACTAGCGGCATTTCTTGATTGTAATTTTCATTGAATGGGTATACTTCCCTTACTTAATATATGAATGGATTCTTCTTTCTCTAACTATACTCATCTTTGGCACTTATACTTTTATTGCATTTTCAATTTGGGCTTGGCAACTTCCATCATGTTGATCTCGTTTTCCTTAGCTTATTCTTCTCTTACCCATGTTAGATATGTCATTTAGCTCCTACGTCAGCAGTAGGTAGTTGGTAGGGCTTCCTATAGTGGATGATGTTACTCTATAGGGGAAGCTGCATGTGTTAGAAAACTTTACTTTCCAATGTTCATAGATCCCATGGCGTGATCGGACAGCTAAGTAAGTTGCACTTGGGATCCTTAAGATTTGTTAGCATCAAATACGGGCTATATAGAATCCTTTGTTGCCTATAAGTAATGCTAGCAAGTAAAATGTTTCTCCACGAACCCAATTTACTCCTCTTATTTTGCTTCATAAACCTAAGGTTTCTCCTTCACCCTTTAGTTCCTAAGAGTCAAACAAATCATATATCTTCTTTCTGTTAACCTCCTTTGGGTTAAGAGGTCAAGCCCTTAAGGGTCGCAAGTTGTGCTGTGTCGTTGATGCTCTGCGACCTTTGTTTAAACAGGTCGGAACCTCCATGGCTCCTATTTACATGAATCTGTCATTGAGATTGTGTAGTGGGTTGGGCGTATTACTCAAGACCCATTTTCCCCTTTTGCCTCAGCTGCTCGATCTAGGGCTATGCTTCTCTTTGTGGTCCCTGAATTGAGGTCGCTAAGGTCTATTACTTGGTGGAGAGGCCATGGTGACCACGATGGTGCGTTTCTCATGATCAAGGCTCATCCTCCATCAACAATCTAAGCCATAAGGGTACTCTCAAGGTTGAGGTCATCATGGAGGGGCCATCCGACTCTTTGTCCTGCTTCCTAACTCTTTCTTTTGGCCATTTTCATGGAAAGTGGAGGTTGCTGGGGATGTGGGGGACATGATCTCTCCTTTGAGTCTGGTCTCTTGATGGCTTATTGCGTATTGGCTCATTATGGGGGATCAATTTTGCCCTCCTATTCTTGGGCATGCTAAGTTTTCGTCCAGCTGAGATTCATTATCATTCTTGAAGGTTGATGGATGAGCTCTTGTTTGTATTTAAGAGATCAAGAAGGTAAAGTTGTGTTTAGTCCGACCCCACATTTTCGAGTTGTGGTTAGCTGGGTATGGGAGAACTCCTCTAATTTGAAGCTCAACTGCTTCCTTGAGTTTTCCAGCCCAAAGTTATATTCAACAAAAAAAAGTTTACACTTGTGAAATTTACTTTGCAGTCTTCGGCCAGAATGCCAGTTAAAACTGCCCTAGCTGAGATGCCAATCAAAATTACTGATTTTCTTCAAGTTAATTTCACTTTGTATTTTTTTTTTTTTTGCGATCTCTATCTACTGTGCTTTTTTTTTTTTTAGAAATGACTTGAGTGTTGCCCTGGGTCACGAGGGGAGTTACCTTTAAGAGGGAATTACTCGAACTCATGAAAGGAGTTACCTTTGATAGGGAGTTAATCGAGGTCACGATGGAAGTTACCCTTGAGAGGAAGTTATTGGAGCTCACGATGGGAGTTACCCTTGAGAGGAGGTTACCCGAGCTTACAAGAGGAGTTACCTTTAAGAGAAAATTACCTGAGCTCATAAGGGGGGTTACTCTTAAGAGGGAGTTACCCGAGGTGATTCAGCACGAGGGGGCGAAGTTTTTTAAACTCCTAGGGCCCCTATCGAATATCTTTTGTTGTTGGATACATAAGAGGAAGATCATGGAGATGCATTCTTAATGTAGAATCTTCATTTCACTCACTATTGTTTTCTTCTCATGTTTATGTTTTACGCATAAGCAAGCTGTAGCTATTTATAGAACTTTCTCAAGTTGTTTACGTTCCATGTTTTGGGAATGAACTCGCTATTTAGTGTTCAAGTTTTTACGCTCCATTCCTTAACACTTCTTTTACCCTAACGGGATCTTTCCAGTTGGGGGCAAGTTTCCCCTGAGAGAAAGACTTTATACCTAACTTTCTTGTCATAATACCAGACTTCCCTTTGCTGGTAGGCTGCAACCCTTTTGCTCACTATATCTCAAGTTTCTTTTATGGCATCGAACTTTGCTCGAAGTCTAGCTACGTTAATTGGTTCATCATAGGATTGGGTTTGGATGTTTGATATTTTGAGCTCTATAAGTAAGGCAACTTCCGTTTCAAAGGTTAGATGGATTTCATCTGTTAGGGTTTGCAGGCAGTGCGATATGCCCATAGAATATTGGATAGCTCATTAGCTCACTTGTCGCTTTGATGGTCTACTTTAGCCTTTAAGCATTGCATGATGGTCTTGTTAATTGCTTTGACCTGATTGTTAGCTCTGGGGTGTGCCATCGAGGTGTAGTGTGTAGTGATATGGTAATCAATGCAGAAGTCTTTGATTCTTTTAGCGATGAATTGCCTCCTATTGTCTATCACTATGGAGTGTTGGACCTTGAACCTAACTACGATATTTGTGTAGATGAAGTGCTGGACGTTTTTGTTCGTGACCTTTGTAATTGCCTCGGCTTCTACCATTTTGTGAAATAATCACACCTGACTATTATGAACTTCCTTTGACTAGTCGAGGGAGAAAATGGGCCTGCGATGTTAATAAGAGCGTATCAATTGTATCAAATTATAAAATTTATAGACCCAATAGAAATCTATGGTAAGCTTTAAGGCAGTGCACCTATCAATTGCAGAATAAAATTAATATGGGTGTTATCCTCTAAGATCTAGATATCAAGTACTAGTATTGCCGTTTCTCTACTGTTTAACTTAACAATTGAGATGATATTATGAATACTAATTATCTAATTAATAACCCTAATAGTTATGTGTATGCCTTCTTAATATAATACAATCACAAAACAATACCCCTTATCTTGATCCACCATAAACCGTAATTTCTTATAACAAAGGATCAATTAATAGATAATTGAATTATAACCCTACATGATTAATGGAAAGGTCTTTCTCATCATTAATTATATATATAATTGCATTATTATTCAAGATTCCTTAGAAAGATTCAATCTTTATGCAAAAGGTTTATACAGTCCATGTCTAGATCTACATTCAAACCTTTCTATTCATGTAGATCTATTCTATTAGATGAAATATCTTTTTATCTAAAAGAAATCAGACATGTAATCAATTCTGGCCATAAATTAATTACAAGACATTAAAATGCATGAATAGATTCAAAGGTATAAACTTTCACTAACCAAACAAAGTTCAACATATAGATCTAGGGTTTCACAAGACCTAGGGTAAGGAAATCTACTCTTCTATGGATTTTATAGTCAGAACATGAATTCTAAAAGAATAGAATGTTAAAAATGATATAAACAATAAAACCCGTTATTGTTTTATGATTTTTAATGAAGCCCTGACACTTCTCCTCTTGAAGTTCTTGAAATTTTCTCTAGGGTTTCTAATAGAGTATGGAATATATGATATCATATCATAAAGATGAGTTAATGACGCTATCCATAGAAAAAGGGAAAATTATTCCTACACGGTCTGTGTTCGATCCCCTGTATGCTTAAAACTGGTGAAAACATTAAAATCTGAGGCTACACAACCACGAACATAGCTTGTGTACTCTGGTCGTGTACTTTCAAAAACGATTCTAGTCACTTTTTAACTACTGCACATGTATCTTGCATAGCTTGTGTAGCCTGTTTGTGTACTTTAAAAATGCTTGCTGGTCACTTTTTGACTCAAACACCAGTGTTCTGCATAGCTTGTGTAGAAAAGTTATGTATGTTGCAAATCTTCCAAACTCCTATTTTTTCACCAAAATCTTGCTTAACTCATCCAATTTTCTTCATTAATCTTACATTCTTCCTTTAACCCTAAAATTAACATTTTAACCACATGAGCATCATTTTTCCTTAATAATTCACATAAAATCTATAGGGGTGTGCAAAAATACCGATGAAACCGAAAAACCGAAACCGAAATCGAAAAACCAATCTGAAAAATATGGTTAACCGGTCCATTTAGGATTACGGTTTTTATTTTTTCCGGTTTTCGGTTTCGGTTTCGGTTTCGGTTTGTAACCACAAAAAACCGATGGTTAATGGTTAATCGTTTTCAATATTTATAAATATATTATATGTATCATTTGCATATATAATTATTATTTTTAATATATATATACACATATGATTTACATATACATATAATTTACATATATTAATGTTTTTTGGATTTTGATTAAAGTACTATTGTCCTATGTTTGATGGGAGTTGATGTGGTAACTAATTGATTAATTTGATTTTGTTGATGATGATACATTAAAAGGCTTGTTTTTCTCATTTTCATTAATTTGATTTTCCTTTTATTTTAGCTATTGTAATATATATAATAATTTAAAGAAAAACTCTATGATACAAGATAAAAAAAAGGTTTTTTAAAATTATCAATTTAATTTATTAAAACCATTACATTAAATGGTTAAAAACAGAAAAAATTAACCGAACAAAACGGTTAACCGTTAAGACGGTTAACCGTTTATAATGGACCGGTTAAGGATCGCGATATTAAAGAACCGATCATTACGGTTAGGTTCAAAAAATAAGGCCACGGACCGGTTAACCGATCATGAACACCCCTAAAAATATATAAAATACTAACAAAACAATGTGAATATAAGGGTCTTTAGACACTTATCAAACTTCCCCACACTTAATTGTTCGCTTGTCCTTAAGTAAACAATTAAGGGCAAAGAAATCCTCATCAGTTATACTCAAAATGTATTTGAAAATTCAAATTACGTAGCATTTTTTCAATTTCCAAATAGTGATTTATTAGTGTCTACAGCTCAAACCTACCATAATTGTATTTGCACTTAGCATACTATAGTTAAATTTTAAAAATTAATCTAAGTAAATCAAAATGTTACCCTCACCATTTAATAACTTCTTCCCCGTCATAAAAGAAGCACAAATTCAAACAAAGCAAAAGTGGCTTGGTTACATCTCACCACTTATCAGGAGCATATAAACTATTCAACTACCTCTCTAAGCACAGTAACCCATAATGAAAATATATGGCATCCATCATTCCCCTAGATTTTTTTTCCTCTTTGGTTGAAATCTCTGCAAAATTCTTTTAATAGCCTTCAGAGGGACAGTTTTAGCCGGCATCTTTTCTTTTCCTCTAGATGGGTTTTAGCCTGTAACTTTTAAGCTCTTTCCCTCTTTCTCTCTCTCTCTCTCACACACTCTCTCTCTCTCTTTAAATCAATTGGTTATAAAAGGCATATATAGTCAATACCGGGGTCAGATTTCGCTCTTTTGTGGGACCAAAGCCTGCCCATATTAGCTAAGGTTTTATATCTTTGTTTAGCACAACAATTGATTATTATTTTTTTTTTCAAAGAGATTAGTAAAGAAGAATCATTAAGAGATTAATTTCATATACCCCTTTCACTAAAGGTTAGGAGGGCTCTCAAGGTTTTTGAAAAGTAAATATACTAACCAATAAACTTAGAAACATAACCATTTAACTTTAAAACTAAGGACTTCGGCCTCTTCCACAACTCTAGATTTAATAATTAAATAGCAAGTAAATTTACTTTACCTAGAGTTCATCTTAAAACTTTAACTAAGTATATCAAATTCAAAATAGGTGAGTAAGGCACACAAAATCACTTTTACTTTAAACATTTGAATGCTAATTCACATTTTAATGAGTACAATTTCAAGATTTTCAATTCTTTTTTTCAAATTTTCATGTCTGTTAAGTGGGGGACTTTTGAATACAAGTGTATAATTTATTAAAATACAAAACCAGACCACTTAACTTAATCTTTCTACATTATCCCTTCCCTACACTTAAAATGGGATATTATCCCCAATATCTTCCCAATCAAGCATAATAAAGGAAAAAGGGAAAAGAAAGAAAATTAAGTAAAAAGACACTAGAACTTCCTCAGATTATGTAGAGATGTCAGCATAGAGTTTCCATATCAGATAAGCAAGAATGAAGTCATTCATCATCAACTACCTTGTGAACCCATCAACAAAAGTTTATGCTTCAAAGGTTTTGGTATATGTGCTTCCCCACGCTTAAGATCAAACTCTCACTCCCTTCAACAAGGCATAAACACCTCCAAAAACCTGCAATTTTAACAAAAAAAATAGACACTTAGGAATAAAAACAAAAGAAAACAAAAGGAACTTAAATTACCTAGGTTAATTATGGGATGCCTCCTAAGAAGCGCACTTTTTTAACATGGTTGTCTCTACATTTAGTGTTAACCTTTCCACCAGGATACCATGAGAATGTGTCCCACTCCTATATTTCTAAAGTTGATAAAGGGAATTTCTTTCTCGTTCTTATCCCAATTCTTTTAAACTTGATTCCCTTATTCACATATATCATGGGTTTTTTATAGAGAGTAAATTTATAAATTGGTACTGGTTCAAACTTTATGATATAACCTATAGGCTCTAAGTGAGGTTCATCAACTCCCAAACACACAGTGATCTCAATAACTGGAGAGATATCAATATTCTTAATTTCCATTTCTTGTTCAGTCTCTCCAAACATCTCTTCTTTTAGTGTAACTTGAGGAACGTCCTCTAGATCTGTGTTCTAAAAAATTGGAGTAATAGGGAAAAGATTAGGATTTAGCGCCTTAGTCTCCTCACATTCATCCTTTTCCTTAGTAGACTTTAACTCATCTTCATGATTGTTCAATTCTACCTTATGATCTTCAATTTCATGTTCCTTCTCCATCAACTCATCCTTCACTTTTGTTGACTCTTCAAGTTGTATATTTGGATCATTTTCTTCTAATGCATTAAAGGGACTTGTAATTATCTCCTTATTTACTCTCTCATATCTCTTAAGAGTTTCTAAAGATTCAATTAACCTGCATACCCACTCTTGAGACGATCCTAGAAGAGTGATAAATTCTTCTATGCTTATGAGTTTGTAAACAATAGGAGCACAAAATTGCCAAGATCCGTTTTAAAAATTGCCTGCATCGTTGTAACAAACAAATCTATGTTATTGTATCTTGAATCAATGATGCTTTCCAAGATAGATTTTTCCTGAGGATCTTTTTCAGTATGGCTCAAGGGTAAGGATGATGCAATCAATGTAGCTTGAGTATGGTTGTAACGTAAGTCTTGAGAAAAATGTAAGGCAGGTCTCTCACTTTGATACTCAAAGGTCCAATGTCTTCCACCACACTCCTTATAAATCATATCATTGAAGGTCATAAATTCAGTATTTGGAAATTATTGATAAGAAGCAATAGGGGATAATGCATTTGTCTAACATGAGTTGGAAGGATAAAAACATGGATTAGGGCATCTATAAGACACGTGATCACCTCCAATACAAACACAAAAATTCAATGAAATTCATGATTCATACAATCAAGAAAACTCAATAACACATCCAATCAAAATGAATTACCCTAAAAAGTATAAGAAAATGGTTAAAGTAGTAGATACTAAAGCTTTTCCACCTCACCAAATCCATGGTTTCCCAAGGATTAGCTTTCCAGATCCCCGACAATGGTGCCAAAAACTTGATAAGAGCGTATCAGTCATCTCAAATTATAAAATTTATAAAACCAATAGAAATCCTATGACAAACTCTAAGGTAGTGCACCTATCGATTGTAGAATAGAATTAATACAGGAGTCGTCCTTTAGGATCTGGATATCAAGTACTAGTATTACTGTTTCTCTACTATTTAACCTAATAATTGAGATGATATTATGAATACTAATTATTTAATTAATAACCTTAATAGTTAATTATGTGCCTTCTTAATATAATGCAATCACAAAACAATACCCCTTATCTTGATCCACCCTAAACCCTAATTTCTTATAATAAAGGATCGATTAATGAATCATCTATATCTTGAACTATAGGAATTCCTAAATTCATCAACTTCTCTTTCAAGATAATTGAATTCTAACCCTACATGAGTAATGAAAATGTCTTTCATCATTAATTACATATAGAATTGCATTATTATTCAAGATTCCTTCGAAAGATTCAATCTTTATGCAAAAACTTCATGTAGTCTATATCTAGATCCACATTCAAACCTCTCTATTCATATAGATCTATTCTATTAGATGAAATCTCTTTCTATCTAGAAGAAATCAAACCTGTAACCAATTTTGGCTACAAATCAATCATTAGACAATTAAAATGCATGAATAGATTCAAAGGTATAAACTTTTACTAACCAAACAAAGTTCAACACATAGATCTAGGGTTTCACAAGACTTAGGGTAAAGAAATCTACTCTTCCATGGGTTTTACAATCAGAACATGAATTCTAGGAGAATAGAATGTAAAAAATGATATAAACAATAAAACCTGTTGTTTTGTGATCTTCAATGAAGCCCTAGCACTTCTACTCTTGAAGCTCTTGAAATTTTCTCTAGGGTTTCTAATAGAATATGGAATATATGATATCATATCAAAAAGATGACTTAAGGCTACTATTTATATTAAAAGGGAAAATTAATCCTACACAGGCATCTTATACGGCTTGTGTTCGAGCCCCTGTACACTTAACACTAGTAAAAACGTTGAAATCTGAGGCTACACGACCATAAACACAACATAGCTTGTGTACTTTGGTCATGTACTTTCAAAAATGATCCTAGTCACTTTTCAACTCTTGCACAAGTATCCTGGACAACTTGTGTAGTCTGCTTGTGTACTTTAAAAATGCTTGCTGCTTACTTTTTGGCTCCAATACCAGTGTTCTACACAGCCTATGTAGATAAGTCATGTATGTTGTAAATCTTCCAAACTCCTATTTCTTCATCAAAATCTTGCTTAACTCATCCAATTTTCTTCATTAAGCTCAAATTCTTCCTTTAACCTTGAAATTAACATTTTAATCACATGAGTATCTTTTTCCTTAATAATTCACATAAAATCTATATAAAATACTATAAAAAAAATATGAATAATAAGGGTCTTTAGATACTTATCAGATTTCCAGTCCCCACATGGCAAATGGCCATAGGCTGGTGAGGCAGAGTAGATTTGCACTTGAGGCATAGTCGATGGGGATAATCTTTTGACAACGCTTACATCATTGTACAAATTCTTTTACATCAGCCTTCATTGTTAGCCAAAGTAGCCAGTTCGCACATCTTGGATGTACAATGATTGGGCTTTGAAGTGGCTGCTGCACTTCCCAGCGTAGAGGTCTTCTAGAATACGCTGTCTTTCATCTGGGCACAAACAACAAAGGAAAGGGAAACTGAAGCCCCTTTTGTATAGACTCCATTGATTATGGTATAGTTAGTTGCTTTATACATTAACCTTTTTACTTCCATTCTGTCCGAAGGTAGGGTGTCATCCTTGAGGCACTCCTCTATGGGTGCCATCCAGCTCAGGAGGGGAATTGCCTATTGTAGGTTTAGCACCTCGTGGGAATTCGTGATGGTGGATTAGGAATTTGATGAAGATTTTTCCCTTCGATCTTTCCCATTTCAAGAACTTTCATGGATTTGAGCTTGGAAAGCTTATCAGCTTCTGAGTTACTGGCTTTTGGTGTTTTGATGATATTCCAAGAGGGTAGTTCCTTAGTGAGAGATTGGACCTTCTAAATATCCACCATTTCTTCATTCTTTGCCTTATACAAGCCTTTGACTCGTTGTACCATAAATTGGGAATCTGAAAAGATCTTGAGGTCCCGATTTCTACTCTAATACTCATAGCGAGCTTAAGTCTGGCTAGCATGGCCCTATACTCTACTTCATTATTGCTTGCAGGAAAATCGAATTTTAAAGTTTAGCTGATCTTGACTCCATGGGGTCTTTCTAGGACTAGGCCAGCTCCACTACCCCACCTACACTGTGCTTGGAGGATCTATCTACATGGACAGTTCAGATAGTCTTTTGCTTATCATTGGGATTGGGTATCGTGGTATATTCAACTACAAAATATGCCAAAACTTGCTCATGGCATACTGAAGTTAGAATTGCACCCCATAGGCGTTGAGCTCAATGACATATTTTATCATCCTTCCCAAGACATCTAGCTTTTGGAGGACTGCCCTTATTGGTACATCGGTGAGGACGATGAGCTAGTGCGCCTGTAAATACAGACATAGATGTCATGCTAATATTACAACCACCCGGGCAAACTTTTTCTAGTTTTGTATATCTTTGTTCCAGCCCTTAGAGGATATAGCAGATGTAAGACACCTGTTGGTGTTGTTTCGCTTTATCTCGTGTTAACATAGATGAGAGAGCTCAATCGCTCATTGTATGGTAAAGGTACAAGAACTCACTTGGAATAGGGTCATTAGCAATGGTGCTTTTGCTAAGAATTGTTTGAGCTTGTCGAAGGCTTGTTATGACTTCTCTATCCATTTGAACTGATCGGGTTTTTTTGAGGATTTTGAAGAATTTTGACCACTTATCGGCACTCCTAAGAAGGAATCTGCTTAACATGATTTTCCTACCAATGAGCTGTTGCACTTGTTTAATTAATGTAGGTTGTATCATTGTCAGGATTGCTTCGATCTTGATGGGATTGGCTTCAATCCTCTTTGGGACACTACATAAACTAAGAATATTCTCGATGAGGTGCCAAATGTGCTTTTCTATGTATTGAGCTTTAAATTATAGAAGTAAAGTCTGTCAAAGGTCTCTTGGAGGTAATATAGGTGAGTCTTTGCTCGTTTACTTTTCACGATCATATTGTCAACATAGACTTCCATGCTTTGACCTATATGAGATTTGAACATCTTAGTGACTAGCCTTTGGAAAGTGAAGCCGACATTTTTCAGTCTGAATGGCATCATCTTGTAACAGTATGTGCCAAAGGATGTGATGAAGGAGGTGTGGACCTCGTCAATTTCTTTCATTTTGATTTTGTTATAATCCAAAAAGGTGTTCATGAAACTCAGTAGCTTGTGACATGAGGTGTTATTAACGAGCTGGTTGATTTATGGTAGCGGGAAGTAGTGTTTTGGACATGCTTTGTTTAGGTCGGTCTAATCGACACACATCTGCCATTTCCCACTAGGTTTCTTAACCAAGACTACATTAACTAGCTAAGTGGGGTATGTTTCTTCCTTGATGAATCTTGCTTGGAGTAATTTCTAGATCTCCTCTTCGATGGCAGCTTGCCTCTCAGGAAAAAGCGTTTGATTTTTGGCAAACTAGTTTCTAGGTATTGTTGATGTTCAGTTGATGTGTGATCGTGCTCGGGCTTATGCGTGTTAAGCTCTCTTTTATGTTGGGAGGGATTGATCCTACCTTCGTAGTGTGCTCGGGGTTATTATCCAATGTAATTTCTTCCATAAGCTCATTTAGCTTACCTTGATGCTCAGATCCACCTTTCGGTTTGGTGTCTACGACACACACATGGTCTCCTTTTAGGGCTCTAATGTACAGTTTTTAAGATTATTCTTAATCTCCTCAACATATCCCTATCATAGTTGGGGTTGGGAAAAGATCATACTAAAAATAGACTGCGTGGCCCTACTCAATATTGCATTATAGGGGGACTAAAAGTCTAACACAAGGAAATCTGTTTGGTGCATGACGTTACATGACTCTTCACCAAGCTTGAGGGGTGGAGTAACGATCTATCGAAGTCGGGCAAGCCAATTGTCAAAACCATATAGCTCATGATAGGAAGGACTCAGCTTTGGTCTCAACTCATGTTTCATTTGCTTGTATGCCTGATTGAAGGGAATGTCAGCGATGCTTCCTGTGTCGATCAACACTCTTTTGACGTTCCAGCTCGAAATAATGGTAAACATCACTAAGGCATCTTAGTAAAGGGTCTGGACCCCTTTATAATCTTCATCTGAAAAGGAGATAGTGGTGTCGACCTTAGTCCTTTTAGCTTCCAAGCTCATCACTTGTCAGGATGAGCTTAGCAGGGTGGTAGCCCTGCTCTCGTTGAGGTTAAGTGTCTGCCTATGATGGTATTGATTTTTCCATGGCATTTTTGGTGGAGTTGAGGCTGATTGGAGCGATCTCAAGTGTTAGCGACTTCTCTTGCTTGTCAATCGTACATTTTTGTGAAGGTGGCTCAGGTTTGAGATCGTGATTGATGTATTACTTGAGTCAATAATGTTTTATAGCATCCTCTATGAATCTTTTAAGCTGCTAATAGTTTTTTGTATCGTGTCCACTATCGCGGTGATACTTATAGTATTCCTTTGAATATTTTCTTCTCAAGTTGGGCCTCATTGGAGGTGGTGGTGGCAGAAGGCTCTGGTTCCTTATCTTGAGGAATACGTCGTGGACTAGCAACTTTAAAGGCATGAACTCATCTTCCATCAGGAAGAGTTTCCACTTATCATCATCTCTGTAACTCTGATATGCATCAGCTTAGTTGAAGTCGTGGCGGTCTTTTTGTTGTCCTTTTCTTGAGGTGAATTGCTTTCAAATCGAAGGGGCATGGTCCTAGCTTCAACTTCCCTCCTAGTGTTTCTGGTGTCCTCCTAACTAATATATTTCTATGTCTTTTCTCTCACTTGCTCAAGCTTAGTGAGTTGGCATTTCAAAATTGACTTAAAGAACAAGTTATTTGCGAGAACTCCCTGTTTGATAGTCTATAAAGCTACTAATTGGTTAAGGTTTAGGACTTCTAAGCATGCTTTGTTAAATCTTGCCAGGTAAGCCTTTAAGCGTTTAGCTCACCTTTGTTGTATCGTATAAAGGTACGAGGCATTTTTCTCTAGTGGTTTGCTTGCCATGAAGTGTGTTATAAAAAGGTTACTGAGCTGGTTGAATGATCCTATTGTGTTAGACTCAAGCTTGTTGAACCATACCCTGGCTGCTCTTTGAAAGATGGTGAGAAAAGTTTTACACCATATCACATATGAGAAATTTTGTATCGCTATGATGGAATGGAATTGGACGATGTGGTCCTTTAGATCGGTTGACCCATCATAGGATTCCAGGGCAGGTAGCCAAGCTTCGATAGGAAGTACTTCAGATTGAACCTTGGCCATAAATGGTGACTTGCCCTATAGTGTTTTGGCAATGGGTTCATCCCCAAAACCTTTTTTGATTGTCGACAACATTCTCACTATGTCTTTAATTTCTTCAAGTTGGAACCAAGCTGGGTATCCTTAGCAACAAGGGCATGCGTGTTCTCCTCGTGAGTTGGGTTGAGCCAGGACTCGTAACCCCCACCTTGGCATGTTGCTTATCCTTTATTTGGTATCATGAGATAACGCGAGATGAGTGCTAGGATGCTATGCATCATCGCGAGATGCTTTGAGTAGCTCTTACTATGCTTTTGGGTCCTGGGTCTTTGATATTCATTTAAGTACAGATTCCAATTGTAAAAGCACTCCTTGGGGGAGGTGCTAGCCTGTGGTGATGTCATGGTACGCCTGTGGTTCCTTTCAACTTGTTCCTCTTCGAGTTTGGATGGTGGTTGAGGGGAAAGGGAGGTGCTTTATTGTGTGCTATAGGTGTGTTCTTCCAAATGCAAGTCCTCCAAGCCCTCAAACTCTATGATTTTAGCTTAAAGGAGGGAGTTGGATCACTCATTTTTCGTATTGTTGTGCATAAGTTGTCTGCACAAGTTTTCTAACTCTAGGACACACTTGATGTCTAAAGGGCCTTCATTTATGACTGCTAGTTGGTCAACGCGTGATGGTCAGGGGCCTCACTGTTGCTATCGGAGTGGTTCTAGGTTGTGTGGGAGTATGATCAGTTTAATTCTTGGTCCATTGTGGCCTTAGCATTATGCGAGAAAGTGTACTTTTGTAGCAGTGGTTTATGGGTTTTTGGAGGGCTTTAATCAAGAAAGCAATAGGAGAGGAGGAGTTTCGGAAATAGTTTCAAACAATGTTTCCCACATATAACATAACGTGCTGCACAAGCTAATTTTTGCTGGTAGAGATGGCTCCTACAAACACAGAAAAATTCATTAGAGGATCGGCGAGGGGTTGTCCAGCGTTGCCACTCCAATGCTTAAGTCAGTCCATGGGTAAGAGTAATATGTCTGTGATAAGGTGAAAACGTCCTCCCCTTCCTCTAAGACAGAGAGGGTATTTATAGTGTTTAAGGTTATGCCAGGATAAACTTCTTCCTAGCAGTTGACCTGGTACTTGAGGTGGTGAGGATACTCAGCTGAGGAGTTGTGCTTCTCGGAGTATGGCCGAGTTGATTATGTCTCCCTTGGTGACGGGTGTGACTGAAGCACTTACTTTGACTGGAGGTTATGAGGCCATAAGGTTAAGCTTGCTAGTTAGCTGAGCTAATGAGCTCTGTTAACCTTTCTAAGGTGAAGATTCCTAGGGAGAACTTGTGCCGTCTCTCCCAATGGGACCTTGGGTCTTCTTACTACTTTAGGAGGTTAGGGCATTGTCGGCAGCGGGCTCTCTTTTGTCCTATTGGCATCTTTGGGTCTCGAAGCCCAACTAGATTGAGTGGATCGATGGCTATATTATGCTATTAACAATATAGTTTTAGAAAATTTTTCAATAAACATTATTGTATGTTGAGGAAAAAATTAAAAACAAATAGACGCTGCAACTTTTATGTTGATCAATTATAGGAAAAAAAAGAGAGCTTTTATATGCATACCCCCAAGGGGAAAGTTTTACCCAAGACCCACACTTTCTCACCAAGCTGACTTAGATGCTGTGTCTTGAACTAGCCAAGGATCCTTATGGGTCCCAAACTCTAGGTTGATTTGTCACCATTAAATTATAGACCAGATGGTCCATTCGGTTTTAGAAAGAAAAATTATTAAAAATAAAATAAAAAAATTAATATTTAAATGAAACATAAACTAATGTAATTTTTTTTAAAAAAATAACATTTAATATTTAAACTATTTTTATGTAAATGAAAATTAATTGCTATATATTTACAATATGTGATGTGTTGTCAATACATGCATAAAAATAATCTCATTTCTTAATAATGTGTTATTTTTCTACTATAATTTTCTCTAGAAGCCTCTAGGGTGTATTTTATTTCAATATAGCTAATATTACTATGACAATGGAATGTGTTTGTATACAAATAAATATAAACGCTTTAGTAATTGATAATGAAAATGAGTTTAAGAACATATTATTTTTAAACTTATTTGAGCTAAAAATTTTCTTTAAAATTACAGTTTTACATAGATTTAGTTGCATATTTAAAAAGGGAAAATGTCATAGATTTAGGCATTTTCAGATTTAGTCATAAATTTTTAAAAAGGGAAAATATCAAATTTGGTACTTGATCAAACTTTGCACAAAAATTTAGTTTGGTATATAAAGTTTGAAGTGATCAATTTAATATCTTATTAAAATGTTTGTGGCTATTTTTACTTCCTTACTAACATTGTTTGCTCTATTTCTTATTATGGTGGAAGCAATCTATTAGCACTAGAAAGTGTTAACATCATAAGTAAAAATTCAACAATATGCTGTTTTTTCTATATCTTCAAGTAGAGAAAATTTTATTAAAGATGTAGTATAAATAGTCATACAAAGTTTGATTAGGTATTAGATTGATAACTTAGTAGTTTAGGTACTAACATTGTTGCTATATTTCTTATTGTGGTAAAAGCAATCTATTAGCACTAGAAAGTGTTAACAACATAAGTAAATATTCAACAACATGCTGCTTTTTCTATATCTTCAAGCAGAGCAAATTTTGTTAAAGAGGTAATATAAATAGTCATACAAAGTTTGATTAGGTATTATATTGATAACTTAATAGTTTAGGTACTAAATTACAGTTTCTGGTAAAGTTCATGTACTAAATTTAATATTTACCCTTTTGAAGAAAAAAAATTGTTGAAGGCTTGGTTTTGGACTCAAATTGGTGGGTCATGGTCCAAGAATTGGCCCCGTCTAGATGGGGCTAGGGCTAGTTCTTGAAATTTTCAACTGGGACTTGCTGATTCCATGCCAATTCTTGACCAAAATTAGTTGTGATGGTGCTTACGTATAAAGTTGTATCTCTTCTAAAATCATTCTAGAAACTTTTTCAAAGGGACCTTTTTTTATTAAAAAAGATGCAATATTTATGTCTATAAAAAAAAATTGTAATTCTTTTAAATTATATTGCATTTCATATAAAAATAAAGAAAGACCACCAAGATCGTATAAAATTAACATTTTTTCAAGAGACATCCATTAAGTGAAAAATAGGAAGGGTAACAATTACATGACTTAATATAAAATAGCATATTTCCAAGTATTTATAAAGAGTTGTTTCTCTTCTAAATTAAAAAATATTTTATTTTAAAAATACAGAAAACATCAATGGTCATAAAACCAAAATTTTATGTTGATTAAAGTAATTATGCATATCTAAAATAACTTATGAGCATATATTTCTAATATGTTAACTGTGCTAAATTTTAAGTAAAGCTATCACTTTCACCTATGTATATGTATATATACATATATACACTTTATATCAAAATTTATGCAGAGAGTGGATCTTTTAACTAACTTTCCTTCAAGACAAGAGGCACACACAGCCTCTTTTAATTAGTTTTTATATGGGATATATAATACTAAAATTATTATTTGAAATTAATGTGTCTTTTTGTTTTTTTTTTCTTGTCTTTGTATTGAATATTGAAGTTTACAATTGGCAAAAAATTATATCTATTCAAACTTTCACTTGTCATCTAACACCTAAAATCTAAAATTACCAAATATTATATTTGAATTTTTACCTATCAAATTTATTATTATCATTAGTTAAATGGTAGAAGTGTAAGTAAGGTGGTAAGTTTTTATTTTTCTACTTTTTTTTTTTTGACAATTACAATGGAACCAAGAGATTTAGAATCTAGTTTATCTTATGATGGAGATCAATGGTATTAATACCAATAAGTTATAATGTCATTAGTAAGTAAAAAATTATGTTTGACTAATAAATACTTGATTGAATATAATATCTAGCAAATTTTAAATATCAAGCGTAAAATTGAAGAAATACTTAATGGCTAGATTGTGATTTTGAACTTATCTTTTTTTTCTTTTATGGTATATCACACTTTTATCTCATTCTGCTGATTATATGTCATTTGTCAAATAAGACATATCATAATTCAGAAAGCATATATGCATATCTATCAAAAAAACAAAGTACAAACAACAAAATTATAGTTATCAAAATTTTATTTTATGATTAAAAAACGAAAAAACACACCGTCTAATCTATTCTACTTCAGCAAACAAAATAAATACATAAATAAAATAAAATAAAAAATAAAAGAAATCCGAAAACAAAATATAAAAAAAACAGAGAGATGAATACTATAATGCATAATGGAGGATGGACAGATATGCTACAAAACTTAGCTTGTCCATGCTGCTATCCGTGATAGTTACATCTTTGGTGGTAAGTCCAATTGCTATGGGGAAACGCCTACCCCAATCAAATCATACATATACACACACACACACACATCATCGTGGTTGCTTCGTGCAAGCGCGTTCAATTATTTTCTATCAAAATTTAGAATTGTATTAAAGTAGAGTGGCATTAACTGTTTCTATTTCACCTGTTTTTTTTTTTTTTTTTTAATTCTATATCTGATTTTGCATATTACATATTTATATATTTTTAATCTTGTAATTTATATATGCATTTTTACCAAACCGGCCAAAAAAAATATTTTTTACCAAAATTGTAATGCGTGTATTCTCTTTTACTTTTGATATATATATTTTTATCAAACACTCAACTTTGGGACAATATCAAGATAATGCTTGAAGATGTGAAGTAACCAATGAGAATGAATCACTGAATTTATTTCTGTATTTTAAAATTTATCCCATATGATATTGTCATTAACGAAGATTTGGATCCTCTAAAATCATCTAGATTTTTGAAATATGTTGAGCATTATATTAACATTATTTGTTTTCCTACAATCTCAACCATTTGCTACACATGTCAGCATCTTAAGGATAAATTAGAACTACCCATCAAACCGAACTAGGCAGGATGTAGAGCTGAACTAAATCGCAAAAGTATTTCATTGGTATTCAAAGAGGCTCCAAACTATTCATGGCTCCTGAATTTTTTGACCCCGAATTGAATGGCTCCAATCATAAATTGAAAAACAAGGTGTAACTTTTAATTAGACCTCTTACTTATTTTTTCTCTTTTGTTTTCTCTTATCTGACTTTGGACTTCCATTATCTACTCCTTATCCTTATTCTTTACTTTTGTCTCTCATCTCCCAAGCATACCCACCCATCTCACTATTATTAAAGAGTAATATCACCATAATTTGATGCTATAACTTTAATTCTTATGTGATATTCTTAATTTAAACATTAATATTTATTTGGGAATTTCTTAATAGAATTATCAATTAGAATATGGTATTTTTAAAAGCCGTTTTAATTGAGTGAAACTACACCTGACCGCATTTGAAATAGTTTAATTTTGGTAAAACTCCAAGAGTTAGTTTAATAAGGATTTGAGTCGAACCATTTTAAAATCAAACGAAGCTGAATCATTAGAATCACAAGCAACCATAAAATAAATTAAAGAAAACTGAGAGAAACTAAATCTAGATATCTATTTCTTTAAAAGAAAGAAATAAAAGAAAAAAAGATTAAAACAAATTTTAATGTTTATCTATGAAAAAAAATTAAAAAAATATTTATATGATTTATAGTCGGTTTGGTTTCGTTTTTGTTTTATTTTCAAATTGAACCAATAAAGATGTAATATTGATGAAAAAACGATAATTTATTTATAAGCTAACCAAACCGAGCTAATAGTGATCCGATACTGATAAGTTATCGATATAAATTGAATATAGGTAAAAATCTGATAATCCAAACAGACAGTTTATCTATAATTGATTTGTATTTGTATTTTTATTTTAACTATATCTTATTTGTATTTAATTGTTTATAAGTAAAAATATCTTTTTTTCATCTGTATATATTTTTTAACAAATAATATATTTGACAAGGAGAAAAATGAGATATCAACCTATCTAAAAACGGCAAACCAAGCAGCCCCTGAAAGGCAGTCTCCACGAAAGGAAGAGAGAGATAGAGAGTAAAATAGTGTGGTTCAACATTGTTGACATGCGCGTCCCAATAGCATGGAATTTTCTTGAGCCTCTCACTTTTTGACGTTACGACTCAAAATTGTTCTTTGCCAACAACTTCACGACATTTTATAAATAGCGCCAATTCCTAGACGTTGAATTGCATCTAGTTTCAGCTCTACAAGTCACTACCAACCAACTACCGTGGTTGAGAGAGAGAAAGGGAGGGAGAGAGAATCTTCATTTCTACTTAGCCACACGTCCATCCTACAACGTTGTCTGCTCCTTTGATAAGCCTCTAAATCCTCAACAACTGTTTTTTCCTTTCATATATTAACTCCTTCCAAGTGCCATAAATTTAGTTGGGCTAATCTTTCTGCTCGTTTGTTCACTAGTCATGGGCCATAATAATACACAGAACCATGCTTTCGGTGTTTCGCTTGATATGATTCCAGATGGCGGATCCAAATGTTTTGATGATGATGGTCGTCTCAAGAGGACTGGTAATTATGTTTCTCTTATAGAAAACAAAGCAAACATACTGCAGATAACATAAGATATTCAGTAATGCTTTATCAAGCTTCTCAGGTTTGACATATAATGGGGATTTGATCCTATAACAATCGAGTTAAAACTCAAGCTATTCGAATAGTTTATCAAGTCAAGTTTTACTGTTATTAGCTTATAAAAACTTAAGTCGAGTTTAAATATTAATTAAGTTCGAGTCAATTTAAATACCAATAATATTTTAATTAAAAGAAGACATATATTTTAAAGGGTTAATGTCGTATATGAATTTTAACAAAATATATAATTAACTATCTAAATTTGAAATTGATCAATTTAGTACTTAAACTTTAGAATTGACAAATTTAGTTCTAAAAGAACTTTTTGTGCACGCTAACACTACTCTCATGAAATTTTTTCTAAGTAAATTTGTCAATTTCAAAGTTTTTCATACTACATTAACCAATTTTAAAGTTAAATACTAAATTAATCATTTTTTAAATTTATTTGCTTAATTAATATTTTATCAAAGTTCAAATATCATTTGACAGTATCTCTGTTGTAGATAAATAATTGAGTAACAATATAGTGAAGCTCAATCTCAGTGAGTGCTACTTCAAGCGAGGCTCGAGTACAGAGCTATAAGCTTGGTTAAGCTTCAAGCTTGATACTTTTATTTCAACTCATCTAGATCTTGAGAAATTGTAACTGAGTGGTGTTTGTGGATTATTTTACTTCCAGGGACTGTGTGGACTGCTAGTGCACACATCATAACAGCAGTGATAGGGTCAGGAGTGTTGTCCTTGGCATGGGCCATAGCACAACTTGGCTGGATTGCTGGTCCTATTGTCATGTTTCTGTTTTCCTTCGTCACTTTCTATAATTCTGGCCTTCTAGCCACCTCCTACCGTACCGGCGATCCGGTAACCGGCAGGAGGAACTACACTTATACGGATGCTGTGAGATCCCATCTTGGTAATTCTCAATGTTTCCCAAAACATAAATTGGTTTCCTAGTCAAACCCTGAGTTTAAAACTAAATCTTTTTCTGGGTTAAATGTGAAGGTGGATTTCAAGTGAAGCTATGCGGGTTGGTGCAATATATGAACCTTTTTGGAGTTGCTATTGGTTATACAATTGCATCCTCTATAAGCATGATGTAAGTTAAAATTTGCAGTTGTTTTATAAGCTTGATTCCAAAGAAAACCTCTCTTAATTTTCATGCAATTGAAACTAAGTAGAGCAATATCGATGAAACAGGGCGATCGCAAAATCGAACTGCTTCCACAAGAAAGGACATTCGAATCCATGTCATACAAACAGCAATCCTTACATGATCGCGTTCGGGGTCATAGAAATCATTTTGTCCCAAATTCCAGACTTTGATCAGCTATGGTGGCTTTCCATTGTTGCAGCTGTCATGTCTTTTACTTACTCAACCATTGGACTTGGTTTTGGAATTGCTAAAACTGCAGGTTGCTCGTTTTCCCATTTATTTAAAACTTAAACTCATTTTGGAAGTAAAAGACTAACTTCGAGTCTTCTTGCTTTCAGCGAATGGAAAGCTGAAGGGAAGCCTCACCGGAATAAGCTTCGGCACGGTTACTCAAACCCAAAAGATATGGAGAAGTTTCCAAGCTCTTGGTGACATAGCTTTTGCTTATTCCTTCTCTAGTCCTCATCGAAATTCAGGTAATTACTTCTAACTATGCTCATTTTTAATTATAGTTAAAAGAAGATCATATTATTTTATGATTACATATTTATAAATCAAACAAAACTCAAGCTGACATGGTGATTTGATATGATCAGGACACAATTAAGTCTCCACCAGCAGAAACCAAGACAATGAAGAAGGCTACACTAATCAGTGTTGCAGTCACAACCCTTTTCTACATGCTATGCGGGTGCATGGGTTATTCTGCATTTGGAGACATGGCACCAGGGAACCTCCTCACCGGCTTCGGATTCTATGACCCTTTTTGGCTAGTTGACATTGCAAATGCAGCCATTGTGATTCACTTAGTGGGTGCATACCAAGTCTTTTGCCAACCCCTTTTCGCCTTCATTGAAAAAATTGCACAGGAAACATTCCCAGATAGCCAATTCATAACCAAGGAAATCGAAATCTCGGTTCACAGGTTTCCGTCCTTACAAACTCAATCTCTTTAGATTGGTATGGAGGACTATATTTGTGATAACAACGACAGTGATCTCAATGCTTCTTCCATTCTTCAATGACATTGTGGGACTCCTAGGAGCACTTGGTTTTTGGCCTTTAACAGTATATTTCCCTGTTGAAATGTATATCAAACAAATGAAGATACCCAAGTGGAGTACCAAATGGCTATGCCTACAAACTCTCAGCCTAGCCTGCCTGGTGGTTTCCGTAGCCGCTGCTGCCGGCTCGGTAGCTGGAATTGTTCTTGATCTCAAAACCTACAAGCCCTTCTCTACAAGCTACTAGTTCTGCATAACACTAATGTTATCATAGTTAAATACGATTTTCGTGGTAATGCCATAAATAGCAGGCATATGTAACATTCACATGAAAAAGGAAAACAAATGAGACTAGTCCAAGAAAGTGTAACTGTGTGCCGATATGATGGTTATGGATAGGTAGAGGTCATATTCACTGCAACTTCCTTGACAGGGTGAAATTTTGGGAAACTTGGAACATTTTGAGGCACTTTCAAAGAGGAGAATGTCCAAAATGGGGGCAAAATAGAGCTTCACAAGCTCCCGAATTTTCAGTAATGTGTATTTCTGTTAAATGGTACATTAGTGCTCAGTCAAGTGTTTTTTCCTTTTTCTTTTTTCTATTTTTGTTCTTTTCAAGTTCGATAAAGAAATGATGGGAAAAAAATGTTCACTAAACAAATGTCCTTTTTCCCCCTTTATTTTTGTTGAAAACTCTAAAGTTTGCTAGTGGTGAAGTCTAGAATGACAGTAGTATCAAATACATACTTGCGTGTCACTCATGCTTAATCCTAATGCAATATCCAAGGGTTAAACTATTGAAATAAAACTAAGGTACACAGTCACAACTTCTTTGACTGTTCATTTGTTTTCCTTTTTCATCTGAATGTTACATATGCCTGTTATTTTAATTCAAAATATGGGCAAATATATATACCCCATTTTGTAATAGACACATTATCAGTTGCATATTATTCTATTGTCTATTGAAAGAAAACCTATAGTTTTCATCGATCAATACTATGGTGAACAATTACTCAAACTAATTTGTACATCATATCAAATTAAAGAATGTGTAGTTTGGATTATTAGCAATAAGCCATATCAGTTAATAACATCATCTACATCCAAATTCCCTTAATTCCAATATAAAAAGGCAAACCTTAATCCTAAAATTCTACAAGTTATTTCTTTAGTTGATTGAGGTAGGTTGGGCACATCAACTAAACTTAAAGTGGATGAAGACAATAATCAATAGCGAGACTAATGGTGAAATTGGATGAATAGAGAGAGGCATATGTTAGAAAAAGACTAGAGATAAAGAAACTAAGGTAAAAACTAAACTATAAATATTAGAAATATCAATCTCATGTGGCTTGCGGAATTCTATCCATTTATGCCAATAAGATTTAATAATAAGTATTTGTTTGGTTTGCTCATTCTATTGTTTTGATATCTTATTTTTATCATTTTCAAATAAACTATTTATCAAAAATAAAAACCACTGAAAAACATATATTTTTACTTATAAACATATCAAACACGTTAGATTTATATAAGATATATATAAAATATAAATACGATAAGATACAAATAAAAATTACTATTAATATTGTAAATGGGTGCAATTGATGAACCCAAATTTGGATATTTATATATACACACATATATATTGATCAACCGTGTGTCAAATTATTAGCATTAGGTGTATAGCCTCATCAAGTTTCCTAATTATTCATATTTTATCTTCGATTCTGTTTTTCTTTTTTTTTTTTTTAATTACCCTCTTGTCTTTTTCACATGTTTCCTCCATTATTGTTATTGTTGTTACATCGTTCTCTTGGCTCTCGCAGCATATAGGTGTACCCATATACGCGTGCATACATACGACAAGTGATATTTTTCCCACCTGTCCAACAGGAGATAAGATAAGAACGGTGGTTTTGTTAATTATCCAAAAAAATACACAAAAAACTCTCATCGGCCCCGGTTTGCCGCATGAACGGACGAGGAGTCATCGCGTTCCCACGAATCACCATTTGGGAATATATACTGCAAGTCCAATAGTCAACCACAGAGACCCGTTTTTATCAAACACTGTATTAAATTGCCGGAGGCAAGTAGGGAACAAACAAAGAACTTGAAAGGTGCCTTTTTTGAATCATTGCCATTAATAAATATTATCAAATTTCAAAGGAAATATGTATGTGATGTTGAAAATTGGACCAAAGTGGAGACTGCTATAGTTGACCCAAATACAAGATACGTATTAGATTCGGTAGGTATTTTTTTTTTCTAAATTGCAAATTTACCCGGAACTTTTATTTATATGTAAGTTTACCCCTAAACTTTTAAATGAGTTTTTCGATCTTTAAGCTTTTAAAAAAATAGTACATTAAAAACATATAACATTTTCGTTCAAACAAAGCAGAGATTGCAAAATATTCCATCAAATTTCACCTATGTGTGGATTTACCCTGAACTCTTAAAATGAGTCTTTTGATCTTAAATTTAAAAAATTAATACAGTTAAAGACAACTAAATTCTCCATTAAAACAAAAAGAGGAGTTGCAAAATACCCCCTCAAATTTTTATTTATGTGGATTATCCTCTAAACTTTTATCTATATGTAAATTTATTCTTCAAATTCATGGAAAAAATTAATTGTTTTAACTGTGCTGATTTTTAAAAGTTTAAGGGGCTAAATGTTTACTTTGAAAATTCAAAAAGTCAATTTGCACTTAGATAAAAGTTTAGGGATTGAATTTGCAGAATACAATTTTTTTTTTTTTTTTTTTTTTTTTTTTATTTTATTGGTTTTGTTTTGTTTTGTTTTTTTTTTTTTTTTTTTTTTTTTTTTAACGTAGGGTCCTCCTATTTGTCTGTTGTTCATGTAGGCTTGCTCCATTGCATTTCGGGGCGTTGACTGCTTGTCAACCGCACAAGGAGGAGGAGCTGAGCTCTTGCTTGGATATTCGATGTTGATTATACATTTATTTTCCCGTTTGGTTGATGAGCAGAAGCTCTTTTCTTTTTCAATCAATACAATGAGTTCACTATAAAGTTGGCTTTCAGGTTTTAGTAATGCTGCCAGACCCGAATAAAATGATAACCAGGAAGCCAAAGGGACTCGAGGCTGATAGGACCACGTCGGGATCAAATCAGCACCATATTAGAGTCATTAAAGTATTAAAATATAGTTTATATTTTATCTATAAAACAATAAAATTATCAATATTCTTAAAATTTGAAAATTGGAATTTTTTTTTTATAACTTTTAGTTTCCTTATGGGTTTATTTATTTTGTATAAACTTATGTATTTTTGGTTGTATAGCTAGATCAACTAGATCTTCTTGGTGGCTATTAAGTAGGACTAGAAAGGGTGACCTGGACTATTTTCATTGCTGGACTTCGGCTGAATTGTGTTGGCCAGTTTGGATTAACCTAAAGTAAGACAATACTTGTTTTGATTAAGCTTTTGTAGGGAGCATATTTATGAGAAGAGTTTGTTACTAATAGGGCTAATAATTTATGTTAACATGTTGTATCTTGTATCTGTAGCTAAATTTGATTTCACGCAAGAATATACAACCGGTAACACAGCCCATATCAATATGTTAAAGTGAGCAATGGTCTAAGGGGATATTAGCATCAATTTCAAATTAACCACTTCCTCTATTGATTCTTTCAAGAGAAACCATCAAAAAGCTCTACCTTAAAGAAAAGTTCTTAATATGGTACAATGATATTAATAAGAACAATTCATCATCCTTTTTATTTTTTTTAAGTATTTCTGTATCATCAAAGTTTAACATGTAATTAAAGATCTTTAGGATCCAAAAGATCAAGTCATAGATAACTCCATTCATATATCAAGCAAAGTATTTGACTAGCACTATCTGAATATTTCAAACACTAAAAATTTTGTGAATGGTTAAGGTAATAAGACCACTTTCTAACATGGGTATTGGAAATGGAAGACATCTTAAAAGAGAATTTGTATATTATAATAAAAAGGAGATTATTGTTAACAAATAAAAATCAATTTCAAAATATGACCATGTGGTTCTATAACTAAAGTAAATCCTTTATCATAAGTAAAACTGTTGGAATTCTCGAATTTCCACTTTAACAATTATTGTTGAAAGCATAAAATTAAAATAGAGATATGGGTACGGCAATAAATTCTTAGTTATAATATCTTTATTCGAGTTAGGTTAGAATTTTAGTTAAGAGTTAAAAAAAAATTGCTTTTCCTATACAAACAAGTTTATAAACATGGTCATGTGCTAAATCGCGGATAATAGTTACAAAAGGACTATCACTGTAATTTAATAAAATTTGACATGGCACTGCTTAAGCCTTAAAGCAAATAACCCCATTGCAACAAGATATATATGAGCCATGCGCAAAATTGCAGAAAAGCTCTCATGTGTGCCGTGGATGTTATTCTAACTTTATCCTGAACATGGTACAGTAAAAAAAGGTACTTCAAGTGGTCTAATTAAGGTAGTATATTCCTCTTCCTTTAGTAGTAAGTAGCATATAGAGAAAAATAGTACTCGGTAAATTAATGCCATATAAAATTTATATATATAATATTTACTATTTATTAATCACTCATGATATGAATGGGACATCCACTAGTATTTTATAAAATCAATTGCATTTGGGTACTTGGCACTAATGCATATATCTTATATGTTTGATTGTTATTTTTCGACCGCACCTTCAAGCCTAAATGCAACCCATCAATACCTTCGCTAAGAGGGAATATTGATTTCAAGACTCCCACTTAAAAAGATAAGGCCATTATCTTTTTCTAGCTCAAAGCAGTCATGACTAGATTTAAATAGAAATAGACGAGTAGAAGCTCCTTATATATAAGCAGATCAATAAGTATAAATCCTTTTATCTCAAGGATCAAGAGGTAGACTTTGATGAGAAATCCTTTTGAGAGCCCTTTTGAAACGTGACATGAGAGAACTTATGCATTTTTCCTCTAAGCACTTATACAAGTAAGCCATTGATTAAACTCTGTTGGTTTGGGTATTGGGGCAACTTGATTTTTTCTTATCCTATCTTAAATAGTTATGTTATATTCTTTACTACGTAAAGTCCTTTGCCAACTTGAGTGTTGTCAATGACTATACTAAAACCACTCCCAATGTCTTTTAGCTTACGTCCATTACTTGTACGAAGGCTGAACTTGTGCCCACAATAATGGAGGAGGGTCCATTAAGTCTCACCTAAGAAATAGTAGATGAGAATGATGCAACAACACTATGCACTGTACGTAAAAATTATTTTGTAACTATTGTATACCTAAAGTGATAGGTGAAATCCAATCGTGTAGTTGACTCAAATGAAACGAAGGTACAATATATTAAGGGAACATTGGAAATAATCTCGTTAAACTTTGATCTAGTTGAAAATATATCTCTTACATTTTCAAATGTTACTAAGAACCCCCTTAGATTTTAATGAATTGACAATAAGAAAGTTTCTTTAAATTTTATAAAAACACATTAAGATCAAAGTTTAGGTAGATTGTTTTGAACTTTTGAGGGTAATTTGCTAAATTATCAAAGTTTAAGAAGGCAATATTTGAAAAATTAGGGGTTGTATTTACATTAAGGTTGTAGTTTAAGGAGTTATTTTGCATTTTTCACATGTATTAAATAAATTATTGATTTTTATGCAATTATACACATCTATTGTCGATTCCTTCATATGATATACCATATATGCCATAAAATATCATGTAAGGATTACGGATATCCAACTATAAATTTGTTAAAACACTGGTTCCTATGATTGAGTTAGAATCTAAGTCTATTTACTTCCTTGTTTCAATAGTTGTAATATATAATATTAAGGGTAAGTGGTTAAATGGTGGATAGGACATCAGGTTCTACCTATATATCTTACCTTTAAAGGTTTTTTTCCCCCTTTGTCCATTAAATTATTTTCATATTTGAAATATAATTTATTGGTTAATTATGGTAAAAATTAAATAAATATTGTATTCCTAGTGTGAGAATACCTGTAGAGACTAATTTAGAAAATGATTTTTTATTTTGAAAAAATAAGTAGTTTCCCTTAAATTGAGTGGGATTTCTTTTAATATAACAAACAAGGGGAAACAAAAGAAAATGTTGTTTGAAAAGTATTTGTCTTGAAACAAATGGGTCCTAAACCATAAGAGTGCAATTTGTTTTTTCATAACTTTTAACCAAACATGTGATGCAAATTAGGTTATTTGTCAAACCATAAAATTTCGTTTTGGTTCAATTTGATATGCAAATCAAACTATCATTTGTAAATAGTAAAGTACATTTGTATAACATGTAATCTAATATGAAAATTGAAAAGTACTAAATTAATATAATTATAACAAATATTGAATATGTAAGCAGTAAATCAAGTCAATATGCATGCAACTATAAATGTCTATCAATAATTAATTTTATTCAAAAAGTTAATATATAAAATATTTCATGAGTTTATGTCTTTAAGTAATTTATAACCTATGATCATAAAAGTTAATGAATTATACATTTTAATAAAATGTAAACTAAATAAACTTTTAATGACTAGGATATAAATTATAGTTTTTTTTTTTAGTTACAAATTAAATATTACTATATTATTTTAAAAATGGCTTGGTTCAATTTTATAGATTGTTTAATTTACCTCTCCCAAGCCATCATAAATTTATGAATTAATTCAACAGAAATTTTCCAAATCAAATTGCCATATATACATATATATTTGGATTAGTTCGATTAGGGTAATAGATTGATTCAGCCTATCTCTATTTGTAATAAGACCTATGATATTAAGAAAAGTAATATCTTTACTCTTCATTATTTTAAATTTATATCATTAGAATGGAAAATAAATAAAGGATAAACCATGGAGTAGGGGAAAAGACAAAGAGAAGAGAAAACTTAAAATGTAGGTAGATAGACGGCTTTTAGTAGATTAAAATTAGCACTTATTGCTTATCAAATGTAGGTAAGATAAGAAGAAAGAAGCGGAGAAAGCAAATAAGAGAGAAATGGGGAGGAAGAAGAAGAAGAAGAAAGAAAAGTCAATTGTGAGAGATGATTTTAGGTCTAACTATTTAAGGTTTTCAACTTATGAGTCTAAAATTTGTCTTTATTTTTTTAATATTTATTGGCCAAAAACATGGATGTATTATTTATTTTTCATTTGTGAATTTTATTTAGTAACTTTTTATAAGGTAGATAATGGGTATCCTAAAACCTATACCCTATATACATTAATAGGTTCAAAAGTAGTTACATTATATGAAGACCTCTAAATGTACCTGATATGGATTGGAGAATCTACATATTTATGGATCTAGTGTTATATTGTAATATAGGGATTTGTAGTGTATTTTAGGGTTTTGGTGTTTTTAAGTAAAACTGAAAACTAAAAGATATGAACGATCAATTCTAGGATATGACACACTAAGAAATGAATTGAACTAGTTGTTCCAATTACCCAATATTACTCAGGATTAAAAGAAACAACCAAGAATAATTTTAATAAGAAAACTTAATCTTATTCAAAAAGTAAATAGTCACAAAGGACAACTCAATGTTCAAGAGGGCCAAAAACTACCTAAAAATAACTTTAACAACCCTTATATACTCCCACAAGTCAGGCAAGGGAAAATACGGAAAACTAAAAGTGAAAAATATAAAATAACAAACTAAAAAAATTAAAAATAAGGAAACAAGGATGGCATCATGCTGACAATCATGGCCATAACTTGGATCGTGATATCCTCGGCAAGAAATCTTCATGTCCCTTCAAGTGAAACGTGGCTATGATTGTAAGTATCATGGTCGGCACACGAGCGTGATAGAAGTCGTGACCTTCACTATGTTCAAAATTCTCTAATGATGGTGTTTTCATTGGCTTCATCATGGGTGACATGGGACGTTGACTTCCATCACGGTCTGGATCGGCCGGTATAGGTGGAGTAATATGTTCTGGAACTTGATTTTCATAATTCATTTCAACGACAGGCGTGATCATTGGCATGATTTCCCTGTGTGTTGAACCTCTTTCTAAATTAAGTGATTTTCTTGCACTCCGGCGTATCAAACTATGTCTCACACCAAAGTGTATCCGTCACGCCCCGAGAGGTACCCTAAACGTAACAGTCCGCCGTACACAATACTAAAGCCTAGGAATGACTACCTCAGTCATGCAAAGACTTCCATATCATGTACAAGGCATACATCACAACCAAGGGAATACATCGAAGTAACGCAAGTTATATTGATAATAATTAAGTAATAAGGTAAGGAGAATACTTATTATAAAACATAAATATGGTATATTACAATTCTTATGGGTGTATCCCTCTATTGTCTTCAAATCAAAATAAATACACTTCTTAGAATTTATAACATAACATACATTACATATAAGGAACCTTACAAAATAACTTCATCTTATGTTTCTATTTCCTTCATAGAAGCTTAACATCCTTCCATGACTTCCTTAACGTCATGATCCTCAATTTAAGCCACGGGTATACCTGTTTCAACAAAATCTATAGGGGTATAAGCTACAACTAGCTTAGTGAGATATTTCTTTTCATTCGCACAATGTTTTCAAACAAGTTCATTTAAATTTTCACACATATGCTATGCATACAATGCAACAATCACATGATTACACAAATATATATAGTTATCCAGAAACCATATATAGAATGGATTTACCTCTTCGTATCGAAGGTTAGGGAATCGGTGATGAAGATCCTCGATCTTCTACTACTAGTCCCTATGTCCTCACCCAAAGCGTACGGTTGGCTTGGCTTTGAACCTAGAGTTGCATTCCCCAGGCGATTTGGATTCTCTAGGAAGGAACATAGCCCATGTCACAATACGATAACAGTCAATCCAACTCTACGCGTAGGAGTAGCAGCCTTTTGAAAGAGATGTGACTCGATGGATGCTATGCGTGAGCGTTTTATTTTTCTTAAGCCAAACCTTATTAAGGTTTATTAGGGGTGATCAATCAATTTAGCAAATAATAAGCAGTCATACAAGTAAGCAAACAAAAACACTTAAACATGCAGTTCGAAGTTGCGATATTCCTAATTCTCATTTCACGCATAAACATAGAATCACACACACATGTATAAATACATATCCCAAATTCCCCATACATATCCATTTTTATCTTTTCTTAGTATACTAATGCCACCACTTTACAAGTACAATCAAGGTAACGGAATAAGAGAAATAACTCACTCGTCCATTTCGCGATCTTCTTAGTCGTGGTAATTCTCAGAAAGGTAATCTCGTATTCTTCGTCACCTAGACAAAAAATACCTAGGATGAGTATTTCGTAGAAATCCTACTTAAACTTTCTAATTCTATTTTACTATGTTCGTCGAAATCGCATATAATGAAATTTCAATTTAAAATGGCCATAATTTGCTCATTTTAACTCAGAATTTCGCATATAATATATCGTTTTCTACCTATTCGAAAAATATATTCATTTTTAAGGTTGTTTTTTTTTCCATATAAGGTCATTTGGGTTCCAAAAACGTTGGGTAGAGATTTAAAACGAATATTTCTAGATTTTGCAAAACCAATTCCTAACTCAACTTCATTAAAAAATCATTTAGTAAAAAAAAAAAATATAGATATATATATAAATATATGTTTGATAAATATTTTGAGTATGTAGATAAGCTCACTGTATATGCAAAAATCCTAATGGTAGTGTCTCAACAATTTATTTCATAAAACAATTCTTTTTAAAGTGTTAAAACTTAACTTGATAAATTTCTTTTCAAGTATTTTGAAGAAACTTTATATTTTCATAGGTTATTATAAATGAGTATATTCTTATTTTATTTTCTTCATTCCTTTTTCCAAAACAAGTAAATTTTTTCCTTTAACCTTAATCTTTCATAAATTTTACTTCTAGTGGTAAAATATTAAAGTTATCAAAACTGTATTAATTTGTTGAAAACTTTTTAATAAATTTGTATTTAAAATGATTTTAGAAAATGAGTCATGTCTTCTTATATTTATTATTTTAAATATAAGTTTTTGTTTTCTAAAACTTGTTCCTTTATTTCCTTTGAAAAGAATCATCTTTATTGACAAAATCCTTTTTTTTTATTCTTATCTTATTTATATTCTTTGAAAATAAGTTTCTTCTTTGGAAACTTGAAAATCATTATTTTCCTAAGTGGGTTTGTAACTTTATGGGTTGAATTCATCTTAACTTTGAAAACTAGTTTGTTTCTTAGTTTTGTTATGGAGTTAAAAAAAGTTTAATCTTAAGATTTTTGTGAAAACTTTGAATATTAACAAATTATTTTACTAAAACTTAGGTTATCATAATACACAAAGAAAGTATTTATTTCTTATGTTTCCTTGGTAAAGCTATATTTGTTATTTGAGAAAACTTTGAGAAAACTTGTATTACTCTATTTCTATGTTGTTGATAATAACTCCATTATTTTTTGACAAGTCACATAATAAAAATTTTAATCTTAAGTTCCTTTAATAAAGTAAAATTCTACTTTTAAATTAGTTGAGATAATATCATTATGTAGATGCAAGTATTATGAGCATGTAAAATAATAAGAATATGAGAAGACACTAAAAACAAATAATAATAAGCAAGATAATAAAAATATCAAGTATTGGAAACCTTAGCTTTATCAAGGTATCCTAGTTAAGTATTGGGAGCCTTAGCTTCATCAAAGCATCCAGGGACTAAGAATAGACTAGTCATAAAAGAATAAAGAAAATAAAAAAAAAAAGGTTATTTTGACTTGATATGGATAAGTCTAAGACTAAAAACTAGTCTTAAAGAAATAGCATGAAATAAATAAATTGCATAGCATTAAATTAAATAAATAACAAGTGAGCTTATATGCTCTAAAGATTATACATAAATACATTAATATATTTAGTTAGATATGAATAAGAAGTTAGCATAATAATAAATAACAATAATAATAATAATAAAATCGATATAATAACAGCATAATAAAATAGGAAGTTTATGTGCAAGAACAAAATATGAACATGTTGTTGCTTTTGCTACTCATATGAGTTTCAAAACAACACCATAGCCATGCTAATTTACATGACATGGATAACTAAATGGTTGGAAGAAAATTTTACCTAAAGTATTTATGTGGTATGAAGATAGTAGCGAATGTATGGTTATGTGGTTATTCAGAAATGGTAATTGTATTATGTATAGAAAGAAATTTTATTAGAATTTGGTTAAAGAGAGTTTTGATAGAGAAAATTTTGTCGAGAGTGTTTGTGTAGAGAATTTGAGAGAGTTTTGGTATAGAATGGGTTGTGAAAGAATGAAGGAAGAAGAGAGTATTTATAGAATTTTGAAGTGAAAATTAGGTGTAATTAAATTAATTGAAAAAGAAAAAAATGAAGAGTGAAGAGAGAGAGAAGTGGATGGCAGTGAAGGGAAAAAGAGAGAGTTGATTAAAAATTAATTTTAGAATAAAAATGTTAGAAAAGATTAGTCATATGTAATGTAGAATTTTTATGGGAAAAGAAAATTATAAGAAATAGGTATGTAGGTGTAAGAATAGGTAGTATGAAAAAGTAGAGATAGAGGAATAGTAATGAATAGTAGAAAAGTACTATGAATAGTAAACTAGACAATTAAAATATCGGTAGTAATAAAAATACGCATATAAATATGATATCTATAATTTTTAGCTATCGAAAAATTCTAAAACTGATATTTTTGAAAACTTTATATTTTTACGAGTATATTGGTATTAACAAAATAATTTTTTCGTCCGGTGTACTAAGGCACGATTTTTGAAAACCGATCCCGCTCGATCTCGGATAGGATACTAGAAATTTACGAATATGATATTTTTAAGCTTCCCTATATTATTACGAACTATTACCAACAATTATTTTCATTTCGTTGTTTAGGGTTTAAGAGCACGGGATTGTCGGATCTTAAACACTACGGTTTGTTGTAAGCTTTGTTGACTTTTAGGATTCCGGTTTGACTTCCAGTTTTGTTTAGTTATTCGTAAGATATAAATTTAGAGTTTTGACCATATTATGTATTTAGTTCGATATTTATGGTTTATCTCATTTTATTTGTGATTATTTAATAGTTTTTAGTTCTCGGGATTGTTTAACCGAGTCTAAGGATATTAGTTGACTCAGTTTGACTTTTGGTGAAAATTGAAATTTCTGATTATAAAATCCATCGAAGGATTTAAGATCTTAGCATTTCGATGTCGAGCGTTATTTGGATATATCGTTTTGATTTGTGTTTTAGGATTCGAGTAGATGATTTGATTGGCATACGGATGTTGATTCAACCGATAGTTGGATTTTCTATTTTGTTTTTGAGAGTTCTCTTTTTCTCAAGATTAAGAATTCTCGTTTTTGATCTTATTTAGAATTAAGTTTTAACTTGGTTCAATTTTTAGGGTTTCGATTCCGATGTTTGACTCTTAGGATTATTTTCTAAGAATTATGAAATTTTTAGGGGTTTACAATATCAAATATCCTTTGAAATACTTCAACTCGTCATCATCTAGTTCATCCATAAGGATCCAATGAGATAAGCTCAACAAAGCTCTAGCTCTAGTTATTAATCCAAACTATCTGTGATTCCTACCAATGCCTTACCCAATGAGAGTAGGTTTTGAAAACCCTATGATTCTCATTACCCACCTACCCAATTGAATTTAGGGTCTGTTTGTTTTGGCTTTTTTCCAACAGATACAGATACTTTTTCAAACTTTTTTCTAACAAATTATTTATCAAGAAATAGATATAGATAAAAAAAATGTTGATAGTTCTCATCAAAAGATCAAATAGAACAAATATAGATAAAATTTAGATGCCAATCGGATATATTTACACATATCATTTTAAAAAAGATACAGATACAGATGAAAAACAGACAATCCAAACAGACCCTTAGTATGACTAGGTAAGCTATGCAGGATTACATGAGATTTGGTAAAGATACAAATCTCGAGATTTTCCATTATGGTTTTTTTTTTTTTTTTTTTTTTTTTTTTTTTTACAGTTATTTGGTTTCTTTATTCATAATGTATTTTTCATCATTGACATTTTCTTCATAATTAGACTTGCATAACATATAATTATTCGCTCGCTTGTAGACTCTAATGGAGAATTATCAATTATTGAATGGATTTTTCCCTTACATTGATCGAATTGTATTGTTTTAGTTCCCACTCTAATGGAGAATTATCAAACCATCTGATCTTAGTGTGATTCATACCCATTATATCAAGCATAGCTCAATCTTTATAAATATTTAAGAGAGTTATCCATATCCAAATTTACTTTATACTGTTTAGAAAAACACATAAAAAGTATATGCTTGTTCGTTGTTATCTAGTCATTGTTCTTCTATACATATTAGCCAACAGCATTGGAGATGGAACTGACCCTTTTCCTAAGCACCTGATGACAAAATTACATATTATGTACGCAAAAAGAGACATTAGCCGTTGGCTATGGTTGAATAAGGTGTTAGGGAATCTACGAAGGTTAGAGTGCTCTGTGTTGACAACATTATTACCAAGCTTGTAACATATATAAAAATCACATCCGATGTCTTGTAAATTTTGATTTATAATACCTGAATATGTCAAGTGATAGTATTCGTGAAGAGTCGGAGACTATGAGAGTGGTGATAAGAAAAGACGTCAACGGATAAACGCTACATAATGCACTAATAGGGAACAACAAATGTACGTGATTTGACTCGATGCCATGGAGAAACCAATAGAACCAAAAGGTAAGTTCTTTTTTACCTTGGAAGGGTGATGTAGTGATTTACGCAGTGTTTGGTAACTTTTCAAAAGTGGAAATCAAGGGAAATAAGAGGAAAGAAAATTGTCTATTCCATTTCATTTTAACTTTTCACTTAACGGAAAGAAAAAGAGAATTTTATGATACCATTTATATTTTCCACCGGTTTCTACCCAATTATGGAGAGAAAAGGAGGTGGCAAATTTTCCACTGTTTTCATCTCATTTTTACATTTTTCTTAGATTTCCATCATCCCAAACACAACTTTTCCATTGCTTTTCTTGCACTTCCGCTACTTTCCTTTCACTTAAGTAGCTTCCAAGCATTAACAAAAATAGTGTTAGGAAATGGTTTAGAATTCGTGAACTTATCAGAAAGTTGTAATGGAACATGATGAAGACTAGTAAATAATTAAATAATTTAGGGTGAATTACAACGTAAGATATCAATATTTAAGGGCCAATTGTTTAAGGTATCAATATTTAGAGTGGTTAAAAAAAATCAATATTTCATAAAGCGAATTAAATAAGGTATCAATGTTTTACAAAGTTTATTTAAAGTACCAATATTTGGATTAAATTTTAATTAGTTTTCTTTAATTTTCCCCGACATTCAATTATTGATACTTGTTTAACCTATTTTGCAAAACTTTGATTCATTTTTTTAATAACTTAAAACGTTGATATTTTAATGAATTTACCTCAAACATTGATTTTTTTTTAATTACTCAAAATATTAATAAATTAAATAAACTTACTACCAAATGTTGATAACCTTCTGTATAACTTACTCAAATAATTATTTAAGATGGTTTATGATTTGGCTACTACATGAATGAGCATTGAGAGCATGTTGATGAATGAACATTCAATCATGAGTTAGGGGGTGACTAGAGTCACTGTCTATTCTTGATGTTTTAGCTATGATAGATAGCAACGAGTAGTGGAAAGCACAACTCATTTCTTATATATATGCATAATTGAATGAATAAAAAATAGAAGATATCCTTTATTTATATTATTTTTTCCTAATAAATTGCACATATCATTTATTTAAAGAAAGAAGGGGGATTGAATCTGATCTATCCAATGGAAGATTGGTGTTTGAATTAATCGGATACACAGCCTCATCTATCTACCTTCTCTTTTAGCTCTCAAATCTATGAAGACGTACTTAGCGTTTTATTCAAATTGCTACATAGTTATACTCCCATTCCTCATCAATATATCCCACAGTCAAGTGGCCTACAATATAAAACAATTTGGTGGTTTGCTTTGTTCTCTTATTTTGAAGTTTGAAACTTCCATGTAGTCATTAATTTTGATGCTATCCTATTCTCAAAGAGCTAGCCATCAAGACGCCGCGCATCGCTATACCCTTATAATGACTTGGGCAGCCATTAAAATTTCTTCTCTCTCTCCCCCTCCCCCCGCATATGATGGCCCAAGTCCAATACAACGACGCGACACCTCCATTTAAGAAAAAGATAAGATATGATTTCCTATTTTCTTTGCTAAGTGTGCTGCAAGTGCTACATAGGAATGACAAATTGACAATGTAATGAACGTGTCACGTGTAACTTCTGTTTTTTTGACCGATGTGTTTACGTGTTACGTGTACTTTAAGGCGCATAAATCCACTGAAAACTGCACATATCCGAAGGATTATTGCCTTTGCAGGTGGGATATACATGTGGTTCAACTTGAGCAACAACCCAAAAGAGACACATCTAATTTGCCGTGATTGGAACTAATTCTTGTGCGACTTGTTTTTAGGGTAAATAAATAAATTAAATTGTCCTTCTGATTTCTTAAAAATTCCATGTCTATCGGCTTCTAGATGTTTATGGGGGCATGATGATGTGGATCAAGCATATAATACGTTTGGCAGAGTAAAAAGCCTGTAAATGATAAATTTTTCCATATCAGCAATGGATCCATATGGCTATGGGAAGAAATAATAAAACGAAAAGCAATGTCTATATCATATAGGGATGGCATATTTTCAGATGCCAAAACATTATTCTGATGGAGTGATCTTACAAATTCAGTGTATGCCATTTTCCGTAGGGTAACTATCATAATTGTCCAATTGAAGAAGAAAGCTTTGCCGTATTTAAATGAAATGCTACTTTAAAACTAGCAATGTAGGTGCCAGTTTGATGTTAAAAATGATAAGATAGGTTATGGATATAATTTTTAAAATCTGTTCACATAAGCTAAGATATAAAATACATCTCCACATCCTATACTCACACAAAAACTTGCACACTGAGGTATATTGCACACAACGTATAAGATGACTTATATCCATCCTACAAAAAAATTTAATTAATAATTTAAACACAAAAAGATATATTATTTTGAAATTAACATGTAATGAAGCCATAACCTGTTTACCCATAAAGAAGAATTGATTGGCCACGTTGAAATTGTTTAAACTTAGTTTAGTTTTGTTGTATTATTTTGTTATAATTTTTTTTATAATAATAGAAATATAGTAATGAATTTGGTCATTTAATTTATTATAAACATGTTGAGATTGGTATTATGACTGTCTAATCCAAAAGTTTATAATTATAGATATAGCGTATATGCTATCACGTATATATTACATATATTATTCACAATCTTCTTCATTGGGTTAAAAAATTCACTACAGTCTTTTTAAGTGGAGAACTTAATGAAAATGAAATAACCATACAGGAATCTATCTTAGAGTCTCCAACATTGATACCATATTTAGGTTAATATTATAGATATCTAATATGAAAGTTTAAATTTGTAAATATGACATGAGTAATATATATATATTATATATATTTTGAAAAAATAAATAAATGGGCTTAGATACTAAAACTCTTATACACATATTTAATATGTAGAAATGAATTCAAAATGGAATTGTGATTCTAGGTTCGATTTTTATCCTTATAGTGATGAAAAGTTAGAATTGCGATTTTTGGGAATCGACAACTTTGACTTTGAGGGGGAATTCGATTGTGCCCTTGAGAAGGGGGATCACGATTCTGTTACATCCTTATTAATGATTATGATTATAATACTTTTTTTTTTTTTATCTTCTTACACATTTATTATTGAGAATTTTTTTGAAAAATACATTCAATTCCATGATGAATCCAAATAAATTAATAGATTTATCAGTCCACCACTCATCCATTATTATTCTCATTCCAAATGATTCCTTTTACCATACAAATCTTGTAGTCTAGTGACATTAGCACGTATTGTAATGACATTGATTAGGTTTAAATCTCCCTTCCCCTATTTTGATTATTCTAGGTTAGCTTAACATTGCAATTAAGTTGTCATGATCAATTAAACTTGAATATTATTCAAAACAAATGCTCTACAAATTTAAAAATACACATATCATTTATTAAATGGAACTAATACTAAAATATATAAACTTAAAATAGGTTTAACTTTTGATTTTATTAATTGAAATAAATTTGATAAAAAAATTTTGCTAACGATTTTTAGTTCACAATGAGTTTTATATTCATCATGGAACCCAACACAAAACCTTATAGGGTTTCGCATAAGGTCTCAAAGACTGTTCAAAACCTTATTGGGTAATATCCTATAAGGTATTTATCAAGTTAGATGAATCAAGTACACTATAATAACTTGTCTAATTGCATCCCTAGCTTTTAGGGTAGTTCCTACATTTACAAGGAAATTTTTCCTTTCAAAATTTAGCAACTTATCCTTATAAGAGAGAATAAGTGTACAAGTACAAATACGGCTCACCTCTATATATCAAGGTACATTTATATATTTTGGGTCAAATAAAGAAAATATTTTAAATTTTCTATATTAATTACACTATATTGAAATATCAATATGGCTAAGCATATGGCTACGCTACTGTAACCTAACTTTTTGTAATGGAAAAACCGAAATTCGTTGATTGATAAGTGAGAGTTGATGATATTCTTAGGGTTCTTCTCATGATTACGCCCTTTTTATCTTTCGTGTTGTGTTCTTCACGCTCTTTGCGGGGTATCTTTTTTTGTTTTATCTGCAATTGCTTCATTTGATGGGGGTCGAAGGAGTTTAAAAGGCTCGTACTTGGTACCACTTGGCTTTTGCTTTTTCGTGGGAAAATAATCAAGATATCTTCGTGCATTCAAAAGATGCTTATTCGCACTGTGGATCTTTTTGACCGATTCTATTGCTGGTCAGATTCTCTATGATCTTCATTTTGCCTATATCCACTTCCTCATTTGTGAGAAAGATATCAATAGTCCGGGTCAACGATATGTGTTTAGCACTTAAAAAAATCGTCAAAAAATAGAGATAAAATGAAAATGATTATTAAAATTTTGTAGCTATATCAAGACCGAATATAATATTTTATACATATATCACGTGTATAAGATGTGACATAAAGTTTGCATATCATACCTATATTGCATTTACGAGACAAGATATGCATGTATATCTCATTTACAAAACAGGATATTTGTATAAATATGTCACGTTTATAATGCACGATATGAATCCGAAAAGGCACTATTCACATATTTCATTTAATTCATGTGATTTTAAAGCTACATTTTGGTAATTTGTTTTAAAGGGACCTAAACAAAAAAAAAAAATAATAATATATATATTTCTTAATGGTATCAACTGTTATATAAAATTAATCACTAATATATAAAGTAAATTTTGTTGTATTAATATATAATATATATATATATTATATCCAACACTCATTCAAACACATGATATTAAGACTACAACTGAGTTGAGCTTAAGTCAAGCTTTTTATTGAATATGAAATTTAAGCTCAAACTTAGCCCACTTGAATAAATAGGCTTTATTTCAAGCTTGGTTGGCTATTTACAAATTAAGTGCAAACTCATCCAAACTTTATCTAGCCTGAAATAAGCTATATTTTGAGTTTAAACTTGACTTGATTTCCATTCTAGTTTTCCATATCGTAATTTTTTCGAACATAAAAATAATATATAAAAGCTATGAAATATATATATATATGCACATGTATATAAAAAAAAAATAATTTTTAGTTTGATTATATATTTTACATGAGATATCATATATGAAATATCCCAAATAAAGAAATAATATATCTGTTTTCCAACTTTACACGACATATTTATGGCATATATTGCAAAATCAAAATCTTAGATTTATTTTATTTTATCTTATTATCTTATTTGCATATCTTTAATAAAGATCTATTAGATATTAAAGATAAGACATAACCTTTAATTTATCTTATTCTCTTTCAATCTTTATAATGATCTACTTTATACTAAATATAAGGATATCCTTATAACCATGCCACGATCAAATTTCAAGTATTAAAAATTTATGAACTTCCTATTTCTCCTTTCTCCATACAAAGACAATTCCATATCTCTTTAAAACAAGGGTTTTCTTTGTTTTCCATCTAAAGATTCAAGAAACTTAGAGATCCTCAAACCTTCACAAACCTTAGAGTTCTATCTATTGAATTTTTTTTAAAAGAATCAACAAGAGATCAAGGTATTGAGAGTGGTTGAGTTTTGGTCTAATAAGGGAATTCATAGCAAATTTCAATTGGATTTCATGGTTGTGGGTTGCGAAGGAGAAGAAGGACAATCATTGGATTTCACACAAGTTGAATTGTGTTATTTTGATGATTTTTCATGTTTTTAGAGTTTTGGAACGATGTGGTTAATAAAAGATCAAATCTTTTAAAGTTTAGAGCAAGGTTGTCAATAACAAATAGAATCTTTAAAAGTTTTTGAGAGATATTGTTGATACAAGATCGAATCATTAGTGGAGGAATATGTAGGAGATTGGGTTAAGGTTGCAAAATAATAACCAAATCAATGTCTTTAAGATATCTAGGATAAATAAATAGCTTAAACATTGTATATCATTTAGTGACCTTATAGGTCTTAGGTGTAGGTATCCTTCTATATGAATTAGTAATAAATTTAATTTGTGATTGTTTTTAGGTTTTCTTGATTGTAACATCTCAGTTTTAGTTGCAGCTATCAGTTTAGGTATGTCGTGACCTTGTTTAATGATTGTACTTGTTAGGTAGAAACATGCAACTGGACTAATTTATATATGACATTAATTGTTTGCTGCTTGTGCTTGGCTAAGTCTAGTAGATTGGGAGTATTGGTGTTAGTAAGACAGCATCCTGATGATTATGTGTATCATTATCCTAGTGAAGTTGCACATAGAAAGGATTTTGGTAGACTAGGAGTGGTATAAGTACATACTTAGGGTATTGGGTACTGTATAAGTGTTCCCAATATATATAAGTATCTATATATGTTTTTTATAGAGTCGTGAGTTACTCTAGGTTTAAGGTTAGACGCAAGTAACCTTAGGTTATGTTGGTTGATGGTTTAAAGTTTCAGATAATGAAAAAGTGGTTGTTGTATTAAATGTCATGTTGCATGTGAATGTATGTTGTGATTGTTTATCTGTGTGTATTTGTGGTCTTAGCGTGCTAGACTTCGACTCAATCCTTTTTACTACTTTTAAGGAACAGATAAAGAACCTGTAGTGTTTGACTTAAATGGTTGTGGTGCCAATATTGATTCTAGGGACGACATTAGTGGTGATGATTATTTAGCAGACTACCAGATGGTTAGGAACAGGATTTAGTTTGAAATTTTTGAACTATATATATATAAAAAAAACTCAAATTAATTGTTGTGGTTTAGCTTTTGTTATAAGACGATTTGGTTGTTTTTATTAAGTTAGGAATAAGTTGGCATATTGTTTTATCTTAATTACGATGGACACAGTACGGTTCTATCCAGTCTGATTTACTCTTTGAACCTAACCAAACCTAAAATTACGATTCGATTATTTTTACAAAATTGAATATATCCATATGGCTCAGTCTGCTAATTTTTCGAACCTAAAAAAAAATGGTTTGGTACAATTTGGTATATGGTTCAAACGATATATCGAAGGAAATTCTCTTTTTTTTCATTTAAATAAAAAAAAACTATGAACTATTTTCTTACATTTCAAACCTCAACGCAATTTGACAAGTTGATTTATTGATGTATCGAAATCATTAACAACACATTTTATCAATTTATGAAAATCAACATTCAACTATAGTGAGCTAAATTTTTCACATCATTAGTATGTGTTGATAAAATGAGAATAACTAGAGTAAATTAATGGTGTAGTCTGTTTTTAAGACTCAAAGCTAGTTGATTGCTATTACATATATATGTGTGTGTGTACAAGGGAAGGAATAAGATTGGATTCCTTCACCGATGAAAGAGATAACTAATATATTCTTGAATGTTTCTATTTTCCAATACCCATTAAATTATAACTATTTTTTACCATTAATACTCTAAAAGTATTAATTATAAATATAAAAATTTAAAATCTTTACCCTAAAACACAATTAACTATAAAAGTTAAGATATCATTAAGAGCATTTTTTTTCTAAGGTGAAATGGCTCGGTTTGGTTCATGACTCTTGATGGAGGCGATAAATATCTACACCACTAGCCTACAAAGAAATGCCGCCAGTCTTGGAGAAATGCCGCCGGTGTTTGAAGACATATCGCCGGCATTGGAGTCGGCCTATATTGCTAACAGTTTTGTCTTTTGAATTTTTAAATTATCAGCATTAATTACAGTCTGCTAGTTTTTATTACCAATCAACTTATTTATTTGTATTTATTATTTTCCTTTTTAGATTTGTATTTATTATTTGTCTTTATTATTAGTCAATATTGTATTTATTATTTTACTTTTTAGGATTTTTATGTAATAGTATAAATAGGCCTAAGACTCGTCTTTGTAAAACAACCGATATTTTGATATCTTTAACATTGAATTGAGAAGGTTTTCTCTGAATTTGCAATTGTTTAGCAATTATGTGATTAAGTTCACGTTTTGAAATCAATCGTTGAATTGGTTTCTGTTATTTAAACACTTTCGTGTTGCATCAACTCCAAACCAAGCCATGAACCAAATTTCTACTACTAAACCGATCCTTTAAAAAAAAAACCACATAGTTTGATTAGTTTTTCTCCCAGCCCCAATGGCAACTGATTTTATAGAGTATTCATATTAGATTTATGGTAATTAAGTATAAGATTTATTATTTTTGGAGTTTGTTCATTATGAGTTTGGAGTAAATATTGGATTTAATTGTAGACTAATAGTAGGTTTTGAGCCTTTATATGTCTATATTTAGTATAGACATGTGACAAGTTATAAATATCTCTAAAATTAGGGTGTTACAATATATATATATATATATATATATATATAAAACTCATGCCATCGAGCTAGTTGCAAGCTTATTCTCAATCCTAAACAAGTCTATTTCCTAATCGGCTCATGAGCCTAAATTAGAGCTCGGCTTAGCTTGTTTTGTTAAATGAATTTTAAAAAGTTCAACTTTAGATTGTTTACTAATCAACCTCGAGTCAAGTTAAGCCAAATTTAACTAGCTCACAAGTACTTCAATTTATTTAAAACCCTACATGACATATTAACACATCAAATCTTTTTTCTTATTTGGAAGATTATTACAAACAAAGACTGCTATACAAGTTCATAAATGGGAATTAATGTCGAACAAGCCATATAAATCTGAACCGCAACAACTACACTATAAAAGTAAAATGTTCTATTTCTATCTAATGTCAATTAGATATGTTATGTTAAGTAAATCACTTAAGTCATTACATTTACACTAAATCTGATTAAGTTCAAGCTGTTTTGGTTAGTCGTTCCCCACCAAAAAAAATGTAAGCTGTTTAAGTATTGTATGTTAATGGTATCACACACATCACCCTTCTACGCATAGTCATATAAAAATGAAAATACTAAAAAAAATATATACTTACTAAAAAATTCTAAGATATTGTATTTTTTTTTTAATGCGATCGGTTTATAATTATTAAAAGGGTCAAATTTTTATATAAACGTATTTGAAATATTAAAATATCTATTACATTAATTTCTTTAATATTTTAATGGACTATCATAGATCGGAAAGACCACGCAAGTTCTAACAATAAAACTTTAAAGTGTTTAAATGTTCATGCACGAAAGAATTGATAAAGTTTGTCCTAATGCAATCTCAAGACAACTAAAAATAAACGAATCTTTAAATGTATCAACTATAATGAAGTCAAATGTCTAAACAAAAATGTTGAATTACAAAAAAATTTGGGAAAAGTTATAATATGTACAATTCAATTATGCTCCATCCTTTCATTTCTTGTATTGAAAGGACGTGCAAGTGGGGATAATATGAAAGATCTATATTGATACTGTTTCCATGGTTGTCACTCATCCTATGGTGGTGGCTTGTTGAACTCGTCGACGCCACTGGACTCTCATTCAAATATCACTTTTGAGCTGTGTAACACTTTCTCTCAAATTTATGTCCATATTTGTTGGTTCAAGTTGTCTCTATGAGGTACAAGGGGAGCCAATAGAGGATTAATTTGACGATCAGCATATGGAGTCATACAGGAGCTCCGACACCTGCTGAGTTACCTGTGATATCGCTAGATAAATATCCATCGTACGTCAGGGAAGATATGCCGGGATTCATTGGGTCCGCTACAGGGTCCAGTATAGGAGTTGTGGACCTATTTTGCATTCATGACATGCTCTAGCATCTAACTTTAACTTTAGGTGCATGTCTAACTCGGTAGCAAGGTAGACCCATCCCCCTATAAGTGATGTACTTATACCTTCTCAATATCTAGATGGACTCATTAACCAAGCTCTATGTATACCGACTAATGACAACATTTGTTCCATAAGGCTATGCAAGGACCATGAACTTCTACTTGGTATGTGTTAATTCTACAATATAAATCGGTTCGTTGTAATTGAGTTTCTATATTGACATTATTTGATATTCATCGATAACCACTCTACTAAGTGGAAGCACATGAGTAGCACCTAAACTGTCTAAATTTGTATTTTAGCACTATAATAAGGGGAAGAGTGTTTATGATACTGTTTAGATAAGACTATCACTTGGCCTATTATTCAATGAACATAAGTTAGTGACAAGAAATATGAGATCATATGGATATCTACTCAATAAATACAATATCCTAAATTGGTTTGATAACCATGTTAGGTTCACATGACCTCTTCTAATTTCGATTGTGAGTTTGATGCCAAGTGAACTCTTGCACTTAACCAAGTAGTTGAGTGAAGTGCTCCCTAGCATTGGCTATTCATCTACTAGCAAGCTAAATTAAACCTCCACACATTGTAAAATGATGGTGGCCTCCCCATCAAGTATGGGGAAAGTATATGTCTCAGACATCCACATCTCTACCATTACAGTGATCAAGTTTCAATCTTACTCAATATAGGGAAGGTGGCTTAGAACCTAAAAGAGGACTTGTTAAATATATGGCATCATGCTTTTGCTTGGATCAAGTAAAATATAGGCCTTATCACATCATAATCTCCCCTAATCCTGTAAAAAGAGCTTATGATTAAGTATCATTTAATTGGCATGCAGTATTTACATTAAAATTGCCATGTGCAATACCTATTCTATCTATATGTCTTTAAGTGATACAAGACTTGCTAGGTGAGCACCAGTTGGTAATAAGTTCTTGGCACCATCTACTTTGCAAAATGAATTAATATTTGGCCAAGGGAGAATAGGCCACAACAATACTATACTTTAATAATTTAATATACTACCTACATTAATAAAATTACGATATATCATACATTTTCCTTTAGCTCTTGCATAGTTAAAATTTGATTGAAATTTCATTGCAGCATTTTACCAAACATTGAGTGAGTAATGCCAAACAATACACAATAAGACAAAATTCATCATCATTTCACACATATTGCAACAAAATTTAACTACACCATTTATAACACATTTATAAAGTATTGTTTTTAGTTACTTGCATATTTCACAATTAGGGTGTCTAAATGTAATAAAAATCAAGTAACAAGAGAAATATTTAGGGAAAACTTACTAGGAATGCAAAAAATTTGCAAGTAGAGTGTTAAAAAGTAAGAAGTGGCTGTGAGGGTTAAAGATATAGCAAGTTATTTTTAGGCAAAAGGAGGTCCTGAGTGAGAAGAGAAAAAAAAAATGACTACGACATGTGAAGATCAAAATTTAATATTTCAAGATCCACGAAAAACGTATATACCACGTGCACTTTCTATGTAACGTTTTAATTAAGTTGGATGTACATTAATACTAGTGCTCCTTTTAAAATCTTATGTTCCAATTGCCTATGCCTTAGCTCCCCATATTGGAATAAACTTTCAAAACAACCCTTTCTTGATAATAAATTTCAAAATTCACACCAAATTCCCACAAATACTCATAAAAGGACTATTGAAATACATGTGTTTTAAATTCCACATAGCAGTCCACTCTTGGGAAAAGGAAAATAACATTTATATTTAAAAAGAATTACAAAAATACCACTAGGATGAAAATAATCTTAATTTTAGGTAATGTGATCTTATTTCTTGAAGAGATAAGGTTATGAGTGTCTGACCATCTTTTCAAAAGACAAGGTTAACGGGGCCTATTTTGCCACCTGTCTTCTTCTTATTTCCCATTCGAACCCATGAAAAAACCCTCCAATTTTGTTTCCCATAGCCCTAACCCTAATTTTCCTCCATTGCAGTACTGGTTTTGATCAAATTACCATGTGCTCTTAGGCAAATTTCGATCATCAAGCATCATACAAACATCAATTCGTGCAAAAATCAATCGATTAACCCTTTAATCATCAAGGACGTGTCAAACTCCATAAGTAAGCTTCTTGAGCTCGTCACTTTATTTTTTCACAATTATTGATGTTGCATTATAGATTTTTAGGTGTTGTGTATGTTGTTGGGTTTTTTTTTTTTTTTAAATATTGAAAGCAACATTATATATTATTTGTCACATGAGTTGTATTTGTGGAGTGATAATGCGATTTTGATGTTTATTGTATGCGTTATTGATGCTACTATGTGGACATTGTATGCTTTAATTTTGATGTTATTGTATACTTTTGAAATTTAGAAATCAAATCATGAAATCATATATTATATTATGTCTTATACTTTGATCATGTCTAATGATGTTAGAGCCCACATCAATGAAATATTTTGATCAGAATGAGATAGATAAACTACCATTAGTAAACATGTTCGATATTAAGGGAGTGTAATTCATAACTCATAAACACCTTTCATGCATTCAACCTATATTTTATGAGCTAGCAGGGTAGGCGAAAAAATGGATAAGGTCAAGTTTATATTGTACGCTCATGACAATATTGTGAAAGAGCATGAAGGTTTTGGTCATGATAGGTAGCTAGTTACTATAGTTAGTGTTAGTATGATCTCTACATATGAGCAAATACTAAACACCATTTGCAATAGACTTAAGATAAATAGTTCTACATATCGAGTTGAGTTGTATCATAGAGGTAGCTGTTGGAGATAAGATACTACGTTATGATGTTATTCCAGTGATCAATGATGACGCTGCATAGGAGATGTTGGTGTACATAAAAGGGTCAATAGTAGAGATGTATGGCATGCACAAGTTCCCCTGGTATGTTTTCACGTTATCGAGCACTACTATCCAGATAGGGTGATCAAACAATTTGGTGGTTTCCAGGGGATCCCGGACCTCCCATCTAATGTGAGAGCATTATATGAGCTCGACTTATGAGGGTGTTCGGAGCGGAACTAGGTGGCAGAGCATGTTAGTTGGGTCATAGAGTGGGATGACAAGCGCAATTGCTTTATGGACATGCTAAATATCTCCAATAGTACATTTGAAGATTATTTTGATTGGTATCATGCGATCACCAGACACTAGATCAGTAGTACAAGGGCCATTATACGATATATGGTAATTTATATAATTGCATAAGGTATATGGATGTATATTATGTTCGTTATTTCTGATCTACATTTTTATTGCTAATTACAAGCAAATTTCATTTACCAAGTCCCCGACATGCCACCTAGGGGCACTCCTTCCACTATAAGAGATGTCATCTGTGTAGTAGATGAGTTCATGGGATTTAATATTAATGATCTAGTGGTAGCACTGGCAACAGTCTTCGATATCATTAATGGTGAGGATGACCCATAGCCCCAGCCTCAGCCTTAGCCTCATCCTCAACCAGTATAGAGACACATAGCACATAAAGAGAGGCGTGGGCAGAGATGAGATCAGGAGCGAGGGCGAGGTTGATACAGAGCTACAAATATTAGAGAAGAGCATTTGCCCCTGCATGTACATCATGACGAGCCTAGCCCATCACATGTTTAGCATGATTTGTCTGGTCCATCATCATCATCATCATCATATGCTCATCTATCAGACACTTCGATGCCAAACATCTCATATGCAGAGGTCCATACCCCCTGAGCTCCACATAAGAGGCAATGTCACCGCCATATAATATGAGGGAGAGACCCACCCAGGTAGATCCAGACCATGTCCTATTTTACCAGTACAATATGGTAGTGGAGATGGGGATGCCACACTCTCATAGGTTGATCCATCTAGAGAGCATCCCCAGCAGGCTTTGCATCAAGCTACTCCAATCTATCATACTTTTGCTAGGTGGAGACAACGAGGCAGACCATGTAGGAGTAAATTAGATTTTATTTATACTCATGTTTTATTATGGTGGTATGTACTATTGTATATACATTTGAAGTAATGAAGAATAATATTGCAATCATTTTATATTATGTTTTATGAGTTTTTTATTATGTTAGCGGTGAAGGGTTTTGGAATACTGTTATGGTTGTATGGATTGGATTTGCAAATATTGTTGTGGTTGGATTATGTAGTCTGAAAGTTGTTTCTTCGTGGTGAATGGCTAATGATTTATACAGCTAATTGTATAAGATTTTGACAAGTTACAATTGTTTAAATTGACTAATTTAACAAGGAGTGAGATATAAAATGCAGGGGGAGGAGGGGGTATGATTGTGTCAACCCCGTCTCTTATCATTTTGAAGAGATTAGGTCATATTGTCTAAAATTAAGATTATTTTCATTCTAGTGGTATTTTTGTAAATTTTTTAAAAATATAAATATTATTTTCCTTATCCCTACACTCTGTATATAAATTGATTATTTAATAGACATATGGAAAAAAAAAAAAAAAGCTATAAATGTAGTTCGTCCCTGAGATAGGTGTATGAATAGCCGGCCCCATTCTCTTGCTGTAATTTTAAGCTAATCCAATAAGAGAGGTACAATAATTTTAAATTCAATTGATTTTTGCATATTTTAAAAATGAATATTTATTAATTTCTTGTTAATAGAATAAAGGGGCGAATAAAATATTTTAAAGCATCATGCATTGTCTTTTTTTTATTAAACCTGACAAAAAAATAGGCTTTTCAGAACCATTTCTCACACTATATTTAATCCGACAGAATATCGTCTTTTTTCTAGCAAAACTTTATTTTATGAATCATAAGAGTATAACCAAGGAGCATTTTCAACCCGTATTCTATTAAGATATGTTCGCGATGCACATGACTTGATTTAGATATAAAATGACTATGATGCCTCTGTTTCGAATAATTCCTAACCATACCATATGTGCTTGAATATTTATCAAAAACATAATATATATTAACATTAAAGTACTTAAATATTGGAAATACAAAAAAAAAAATCTCCCATTCAATTATTAACATATTTTGTTTTTCATTACAGTCTTATAGATTTATTCAAATCCTTCAAACATATACTACCTTATCATAGTTCAATTATCTTATAATCTAGTAATATATATACCGATTTCCCAAGAAGTATGAAGCAAGAGCAAATGCCCCTTCCTTCTTTATAATGTGCACAAGGAAAAAAAGAATCTTAAGTTACCAAAGGAACCTGTCTTAACCAAAGAAAATGGTTTGAATAATGAAAAATATTGATTTTAGATAATTTGTTTACACCATACTTTTTAAAATTAAAAATTGTTTATGATAACTTGTTTGGTAGAATTATTCTGATGCACTTATTAATTTTCCTATGAATTGGTTGTTATCAACATTGTATCATATAGAATGATAATTGTCTTGACAATTAATCATATCGTAAATTAATAAGATTGTGAATTAGTTTCAGTCTTTGGACCGTTCCATTTCCATGGGATAAATGGGTCCTTGAGTTGGAATAATTAGAAGTTAGATGAATCTAGATCGAAGCTCTTTGGTCCCATTATAAATCTGATGAGACTGATTTCATTACTATCAAACAACTCATATAATATCCAATCAAATCACTAAAATAATTAATATTTTAATTATTATATTTATTTTAATAATTAGATTGTTTACTAGATAGTCCCGTCAATGGGATCATTGAATTATAACAAAGGTCAGCGGTGCAAGTTCTCACAAGGTTTTCGGAAGGCGCTTTTTTCTCTGAATAGAAGATGCCTGTATCATTCTTTGGAAGACACCGAGAAAGGAGATTGAGAGCATATATTTTTAGTTATAATATATTTTATCTTTCTTTCCACTATGTTCTTCTTCTTTTTTGGAGGGTGAAGGGGGGCGAGGGGGCCATACTTTGGATATAGAAATTGAATTCTAGCAAATGTGATTGTAAAAGAGAATAGTAAATGCATATATTTTATTGATTACATATATAATAATCACGAGCTACTAGTCAGTCACTTGTAAAAGTGTCAAAAACACATATTTATGCACTGGTCCAACAGACAGCAAATCTATCATGGACTGGATTTTTTGTAAAATTCCTGTTATATACGAAGTGTTTGACGCATTAGAAGTGGGTTAATACTTATGATTAATGGTTTTATAATCACTTATTGTATTCTAATGTAGTGTAGATTATATCAAAAGGTATTAATATTAGAGGTTAAGTTTAATTAAGGTATCAACGTTTTAAGTTATTAAAAAGAAGAATCAATGTTTCACAAAGTGGATCAAATATGATATGAATATTTTGTAAAGAATATTTAATTATCAATATTTGAATTAATTTTTAATTAAATTTTCTTAATTTTCATTAATGATGAATTATTAATATTTTATTTATCTCACTTTGTAAAATATTTAGGTATAAATAAATTTATCCGTAAACATTGATTTTTTTTTTCAACCACTCGAAATCTTAATACTTTAAATGAACTTATTCCTAAACGTTTATACTTCTGATGTAATTTACTGTTTTATATAATTGTAGCTAAATTTGTAAGGCCCAATTTACAAAAGAATTTTCCTTAAAGATCTTCTGCTATAATTTATTAATTATGACCCAGCTAATAGATTGTATTCTCCAATCTTTTAGCGAGTGCAGTGGCACTTTTGGTACGATTCAAGGAGAGGACGAACTTTATGATTTTGCTAAAGATAAGAGAATTTTATGTTGGCATGGTTTATTATTAGCATCGAAATAAATTAAGGTTCCTATTAGCTATTACTATGTTCCTAGTTGATAGATGGCATTTAAATATGTCTAGAAAGATGCTTAATAATTGCAGAATAACTGAATAACTTTGATCGGTGGTCCTCGAATGAAGTTGTATGGGTTCGTTTATCTATGAAAATGCAATCCATCATCAAAGTGGGTTGGTCAATGCATTTCAATTCAATTCTTCAATTATTAAGAGATAACAAATTCCTTCTCATCGGAATTTTCTTTTGATAAAAAAATTTTTGAAAGAAAAAAAAAATCCAAAATTAGAAGCTTTGCCAGCTAGGTTTTCTTCCATATTTCCTTTTTTTTTTCTAATTTCTTAAGTAAAACAGTGATAAAAAATTTCAATCTAATTTCATCTATAAAGATTATATGTATTTAATATGCATTTAACTCAGCCGTTTGATTTATTTATAAATAAAATATTTATTTTTCACTTGTATTCATTTTTAATATATAACCTATTTAAAAATGATAAAAAAATAAGATACTAAATCGATTTGATAAACTAAATGGACTTAGTTTATTCAAAGATTATTACTATTATTATTAGCCGAGCCTAAATAAAGGATTCTTATGGAATCAATGGAGGAGGGAAAAAGGGGATGTATACATAAATGAACTTTAAGTGAAGGGGACAAGCTCATAAGCATTACGCTATCTTCAAAGGTGGTCATTTGGGATTTTAATGCAATGACAGATCGAGACGAAGCTACTAGCCAAAAAGGGAGTACCGCAACGTGCCCGGTTTCTGGTTCCACCATGTGTAGAAGCAAAATGAATCGGAATTCCAAAACGTATTAAGTTAATTTGGCATTTGCTCAAATCTCATAATGCCAGAGAGGTGGAATTTAGAAGATCCAACAGAGTTGGCAACATCCTCGCTACATCGCTTTAGTAGCTAGTAATGAAAATCTAGTTTTGATTTTTGTCGCAAAGGTTTAGAATTTAAGACAAATTTGTAATAGGTGCAACGTGGAGTCAGATTTGACCTGTAAATTCCTTTCATTACTCTATATTTTTCAAATTACGGGTCAGGAAGGTAGGGTAATAACGGCTTAGAAAAAGGTCTTGTGACTCTCAAATCATAGGTAGCCACTGCAAAGCTTCGCCGTACACCATTGTGTGTGGAAAAGATAAATAAATTTGTTTTTTTCTTATTTTATCTAGTCCAATTCCGTACTCGCATTGACAGGAGAGAATTTTAAATTTATATGAAATTATATATTGTAAATATAAAAGAGTTTATACTTTTGTGTATTCAATTTATAGTCGAATCACTTGAATTAAATAGATTAGCAACATTGTCTTCACTTTTGCAATAGATTAGCTCAATTTCCCAATCATTACTAAAATCTTTGAAGAAATAAAACTTCACATCAATGTGCTTGCTCCTTCCAAGTAGCACGAGGTTCTTAGAGAGTTTAATTGATATGCCGTTGTCACAAAAAATTTTAGTAGCTTTTGTTTGCTTGAAATTCAACTCTTTAAGAATTCTTCTTAGCTAAATTGCTTGACAAGAACAAGCTATTGCAGCAACAAACTTAGCTTCTGTACTTGACAATGTGACAATTTATTGTTTCTTGGATGGCCATGAAATTGCGATTGTTCCAAGCATAAAAACATAATGAAGTGTTCCGCCTATCATCTTGATCTCTTGCATAATCACTATCAATAAACCTCAACAAATTAGACTTTTCACCTTTGTTGTAGAATTTCCTAAAATTCCTAGTTCCTTGCAAGTAGTGAAGGATTCTCTTGGTTGCAGACATATACATTTCAGTAGGACTTTCAACATAACTACTAATTAAACTTACATCATACATTATGTCCAGTCTTGTAGTAGTTAGATACATCAAACGACCCACAATTTGTTTATAAAGTGTGAGTTAACTTTCTTCCTTGCAAGGTCTTTATGTAGCTTCAAACCAAACTCAAGTGGAGTGCTTGTAGGATTCTAATCCTTCGTTTTAAAGCTTCCAAAATTTCTCCTACATATTTCTTTTGAGAAATAAAGATCCCATCATCTAATTGTGCCACTCCTATGCAAAGGCAAAAATGCGTCATGCCAAGATCACACATTTCAAACTCATCCATCATAGACTTCTAAGGTCTTTTATTGTCTTTTATCAAGTCTTTTATTGTTCTACAATGTTTATTTAAAAGACACTACTATAATAAATGAAATGGAGACTTTCTCCTCCTCTTCTTCTTAGCTATTTTCTATAATTTTAACACTTGAAAGAGGAGATGACAATACAAAAAAAAAAAAAAAAGTAAAATGTGGAAAATTCAAAGTGAGATGAGAGATGGGAAAAAGAAACAAGGAAATAGGGTTAGATTGAAATGGTGATAGGGTTTAATATTTTAAAATGTAGCTTCTATATTATTATTATTATTATTATTATTATTATTATTATTATTATTATTATTATAATAAGAAGCAGTTATGTATGAGTTTACATAGTAAGGATGCATGATGAGTCCTTAAAGGGTATCAATCCAGTTAAAGACCTTATGAGATGAAACTCTATAAGGTTTTAGTATGAGTTTGGCGATTGTTTTGTTAAGTTTTAGATTTCATATTTGACTTGAAGGGAAAACCCGGTTTGGAAAAATAATATAATAGAATTTCGAAAATAACAATAGTCCCGTTATCCTATGATGTATCACTACCAACTACATTTTCATTTATCTCACTTACATGTTACATCCACTCGTCTTCATTTTCTTATTACATAAATCCTATAATTAGTACAAGATTTATGTTACTTTGTGTAATGTGAGGAAGTGGATGACTTCATAATTATAAATAGTTGTAAATTGGTAGAGTTGGAAAAGAATGCAGATTAGCAATATGGTTGCGAATACCATAGTACATGTAGTAATATGTTTTATTATTCAACAAAAAAGAAGGCAAGAAAGCTAAATGGGTAAAGATAGTGTATGTTACGGATTTGTGAAATTCCTATCAAGGTAGGTATAATATAGTGAAAACAAGTCTATAAGGGTTTTATTTTGTCTAGGAAAATCTATATGGTGTCAGGGTAGGTTTGGTCTTTATATGACCTGTCTCAAATCCACCCTAATTGCATCTCTATTATATGATTTATGCTTTGAACTGAATGATGAACTATTTACACTCTCTTTGGGGTAAACAAAAAACTACATCAAAATATAAAAGAACTATATTTAAGGGTTCGAGCTGTTTTGTTCAATTCAATTCAATTTGATAGATATCCCCATAAATGTGTTTGAAGTGTCAATCAATTGTATTTAAGGCAGACCTTCAAGAAAAGTGGTGGACAACTTCCTAATGGCTTATTTGGTATGCAGAAATGTATTGAAATGGAATAGCGATTCCAACTTCCATTCTTGTGGTTATGTTTGGAAGCACTATGAGAAGCTAGAATTATGATATCTAAGAGTCATTGATTCTGGCTTTAAACTGGAATTTATTAAAGATTTTTATTTAAATTACATTTTTATCATATATGAATTTACTATAGTATTTTTTTAACAAATAGTATTTTTTGTAAATTTCAATATAAATCAATTCATTACAATTCCATCTTGTATGTATGTCCAAATAAAGGAATGAATTTGTCATTCCCTTCTGACTAATTCTTGCATACCAAACCTCACATTAAGTCTTTATGACTTGTCCTCAAGAAACATATTTCAAAGAAGGTGATAGCTGTGTTGATCAACATCACAAATTCACCTTTTAGCATCAATAAACACAAGAAGAACTTATAATTTAATTTCACTAAATAATGTAACTTAATCAATTTACTGCACCTTCTTTGTAGTTATTATCCTTTCTCTTCAACTAATGATGGCAGATAGGTCATTTTTCAAAGAAATCACATATAATAAATTCAACAAAAAAATTTTAAATGGGTGTAATATTTAGCATCTTTAAAATATGTGAAATATCTCATAATATATTCCACAAGTGATAGCAAAAAAGAAAATTGCCAAAAAACCATATTTTTCTAAATTATCCTACTTTTACCTTTCCTAAAAGAAAGTTTTACCCTCTAATACAGGGTACTTGGATTTCCTTTATAGAAACCTAAAAGCAATCAACTTTTAGGACCATTACAAGAGCTTAGGATAAAGGATTATAGGGATTGATTTAAAGAATTGCTACAAATAGTCTAGCTGTTGATGAGTTATATTTTGTTAATAGTTAGTTAGATAACAACAAGAACTTAGGATTAACTATGGTTATGAATTATAATGAGGAAGTAGAAGGAAATTTGATCCAAGATAGCAATAAAGAATTTTGAAAGTTACAAGACCTCCAACATGCTCGTGTATTTTTTGTCATGTTAAATATACCTAAGAATAAGCCCATGTTCTTACTCGTATTCTTTTATGAGATGTGTACATTTTGCCCAAGTTACACATTCTTTTATGTTTGCATTTTTCATTTATTTTGAAATATTTTATTGGGATAAATTATTTTATGACTCTTATACCCTAAGCCCTAAGGGTTGTTATAAGGAAAAAATATTTAAAGTCCTATAGACATTATTCTCAATAGAATTTAATGGTATCCTTTTTTTGTCTTATGTTGATAGTTTTCTCTACAAACTCTAATTCTTATCAATCATTATGTTGAACAAATCTTTCACTCTTAACATTCTCTAAGATTATGGAGAGTAGAAGTGAGCGCGTAATCCTTCATACGGGTTATCTACCTGAACCCTTCTAGATCATGTAAGTTCTAGGTGTGTATTAAGAGTCAGTGGATATATTATGAGTACAAAATTTTCAGAACCTGCACCCACAAGATAGGATACGGGTAGGACTGTGCAAAAAAACCGACCAAACTGTAAATAGGACCGGACTAGATCGAACCGAACTGAACAAAAATTTTGATTCTTTTTTTAAACTATTTGTTCGCGGTTCGGTTCAATGAAGAGCAAACGGTTCGCGGTTCAGTTCGGATCATGAACCAAACCGAACCGATTTATATATTAAAAAAATTAAACATATTATTCTTACTCTTAATTATTTTATTAATGATACATATCTACATCACAAATTTTAAAAACAATTAATTTTTTAAAATTTTTTACTTATAGATGTGTTATCACTAGAATAAAATTAGATTTTTCATAATATGTTTTAACTGTTATGTTGTCTATAAATAAGATAGATTTTATATTCTAGCCTATAGTATTCTAATTCTTGCATATTTCTTTTCCATTTGTCATACTAATTAATCTATCTATATTATTTAGTTACTTATTAATTTATATAATTGGTAATATGTTAGTTAGAAGCATACAACGAATTAAATTTTATGTCTTATATTGGGATAAAGTCTAGTATACCATTATAGTTCAAGATAATTAAAAAAAAGAGAATAGTCACAATTATAATTTTATAATAAATGAAATCCCTTCCTACCTATATGTTTTACATGTTTATTTGGTAAATGATTAATTTAAAATATTGTTGTTTATATTTGCATTAGTGATAATAAATATGTAATTGAAGTTTTTTTATAAAATATATTTTTTTTATGAAAAAAAAATGATTTGAACCATAAACCGAATCGTTTTCTTTCAGTTCGAAAAAATTATAAACCAAACCGTATGGTTAGGTTCGAATTTAAAAGAAAAACCGAACCGTAAAATATAGTACAGTTCTGTTTGAGACGCAAACCGAACTAAATCGTACCATGCACACTCCTAGGTACGGTATAGGCTTTTCATATCCTGTACCCATCGTGGAACCTATACTCATGTAAATATAGGGTATAAGTTCCTGAATACCCTATACGACTATACCTACCCTATAAAAATTAAATAAAATAATATTAAGTTATTAATAATAAAATAATATCATTTATTTCTACTAATTTTTGTGTCAACATAAATATAATTTGATGCAGTGATACTTCTTCGTTGTCTTGACTATTTGGTTTTTAATAAGGCTATATTACTTTAATTACCCTTAACGACTTAATTGGGAAATATTTTATGTATCATCTAAGGATAATTAAAATAAAATACAAATTTTTTAATCAATCGTTTGTAAATATATTCATTCTTATAGTTTTTATTATTTTCCCTTTTATCTTTCCTTCAATAAAGAAAGTTATAGGTTTCAACCTTCACATATAAATAAATTTCCCCTATTACAAAACTTACGATATTAATAAATTACTTTTAAATTACTTTCTTTTGGTTGTTTATTATAAATAGACGAAAATAATGTAATTTTATGTACAACATGGAATTGTATAAATCATTATAAACTTGAAACTTAAGAAAGGAAAAAAAAAGGATCAAACGTTTCATAAAAAAAATTATAGGTTTCATAAATACCTTATATCTTGTAGGCTTTGTAATATAAAGTACAGGTGGATATGGGATGTTACTGGATAGGTTTCATGTAGAAGAATCAATATCCTATACCTTATAGAGTAGGGTACAGGTAAGGTTTCATACCCCATCCACCTTGTACCTGCTCATCCTATTAAATTATTTTAACATTAATGGCCCATGTGACTTATGGTATGACTCTAATATGAAAGGTTCAATATGATGGTCATTTGGGCATAATGGTAATTTTGAGTCATAGGGTTTCAAATCCCTCCACTCTCCTTATTTATATATGACAGTTAAAAGAAAAATCGTGACTTTTCATTACAGAATAATTTTTCATTCTCCACCATCAAAAGAGAAACAGAAAAGAGAAAGGTAGAGTGGAGAAAATCACCAAGACAAAATCGAAACAGATTTTCTTCTCTTGATTGGAATTCAAAATCATGGACAACGGTATGTATCAAAACCATTATAATTTTGATTGTTTCTATCATGTTTAGAAGATCCTGATTTGGAAATTAGTTTTACATGAAGATTTGTTTTTTTTGTAAAATCTAAGAATTTCTAACAATTGGTATCAGAGCGGGTATGGAAAACCTATTCAATTTAATTTTCCGAAATGTTCCTACATTTGCATTAACGAATTATTGCTTTTCATGTTTTCCGTTTCGGAATTTACCAGGATATCATGTAATGTTCATGTTTTCCGTTTCGGAAAACAATAATATTTCATAAAACATGAATGAAGGAACATATGTTTCCGTAATATAAAGTTCCATGAAATATTCCTGATTTCCGAAAATGAAATATAGACAACGGGATTTAACATGACGTGATTTTGAATCCTGGAATTGGATTTGACCGGAATTGGAAGTGTACGAGTACGAACATTTAACGAACGTTGAATTATGTGTTCCTATTTCCAAACATAGTTTGGTCTGTGTATGCTTCACGAACATGGAAAATAAAAACAAATATCTGCAAATATATATATGTGCTATATTTCTGATATTTTCCGCATTAACGATAGTTTATTGATATTTGTTAATTTGAATGATCTTAATGATTGAAAAGTTTGATGTTTGTTGAGATTATGTTAGTGTAAATGAAATGTCAAAAGCTTGTTAGTCACCAAAGTGGCCTAGCTTGGAAGGATTTAAATATTTAATTGTGAATTTCAATTGTTCATCTTCTTTAGATGCTAATAAAATGATATAAAAGTTTGAAATGAACAATTGTAATCATTAATCATAAGGCTAGGAGATCATCCAAAGATGGATCATTGCTTATAATTAATGATACTAAAAGAGATTCATTGATATACTGGGTGAATATGGCTGTATATCCAAAGATAACATACATATTGACTTAAGTATGATTGATTGATCTATCAAAGTATATTTATCTAAGCATCATTATTGATTAAAGTTATGCATTAAGGTATCACCCAAAGGTGACCTTAAATACATAGTTAAAGTTTATCATTTGTTTGAATCCATTTAAGTTTACTCAAAGCATTAATATGTATATTTGGATTACATTTACAGCTTCTAGTAATTTGTTCGCTTTGGGCAATGGAATGATCAAGTTCAATGGGCTAAACTATGCGGAATGGTCTGAACAGATCCAATTTCAACTGGGCATTTTGGATTTGGACCTAGCAATTATTTCTGATGAAAAGCCTGCAGCCATTACTGAGACTAGTACTGAGTCAGACAAGTCTCTTTATGAGACTTGGGAACGGTCTAATAGGCTGAGTTTGAACTTGATGCGAATGACGATAGCTGAAAATGTCAAGCCATCGATGCCTAAGACGGAAAATGCAAGGGAATTTATAATGAGAATTAAGGAATACTCTCAATCAGATATAGCTGACAAATCTATTGTAGGGAGCCTAATGAGTGAGCTAACGACCAAGAAATTTGATTGGTCACAGCCCATTCATGATCATGTGACATGCATGGCTAATCTAGCAGCAAAACTGAAGTTAATGGGTATGGATGTGAGTGAATCTTTTTTGGTTCAATTCATCATCAATTCGCTTCCTCCTGAGTTTGGTCAGTTCCAGGTGAATTACAACACCATTAAGGAAAAATGGAACCTTCAGGAAATAAAGGCCATGTTGGTTCAGGAAGAAGGGAGATTAAAGAAGATGAAGGATCACTCTGTTCATCTCACTGTTCATAATGATGCTAGCAAAGTCTAAACCAGGCAAGAAGGGTAAGAAGAAGGACAAAGCCTCTATGAAAGTTGGTGGAGGTCAAATCCATAAGGATCAGAAGTGTTTTTTCTGCAAGAAAACGGGTCACTTCAAGAAAGATTGTCTAAAAAAAAGGCTTAGTTCGAAAAGAAAGGTATGTACTGTATATCAGTATGTTTTGAATCAAATGCAATTGAAGTGCCTAATAATACTTGGTGGTTAGACTCTGGGGCTACTATTCATGTGTCACATATTATGCAAGGATTCCTTTCAATCCAGCCCATAAGAGGAATTGAACAGTTTCTTTATATGGGAAACAGAATGAAGGCACAAATAGAAGGAATTGGGACGTACAGATTGATTTTGGATACTGGGTGTCGCCTGGATTTAGAAAAGTGTCTCTATGTTCCTGAATGTGCTAGAAATTTAGTTTCTGTTGCAAAGTTGGATGAAGTAGGTTTTAACTTTAAGATTGGAAACGGTGTATTTTCATTGTATAGACATTCGTACTATTATGGATCTGATACTTTAGTTGATAATTTATATCGTTTTAATCTTGATGTTATGTATGTTGAATCTCTGTTTCTTGTTGAGCATAGTATAGGTAACAAACGTAATGCACAGAATGATTGTTCTGCTTTCTTATGGCATCAAAGATTAGGTCATATATCCAAAGAAAGGGAAATAAGGTTGGTGAAGGGTGAAATCTTGCCTCAATTGGATTTTACTGACTGGGATATATGTGTTGATTGCATAAAAGGTAAGCAAACTAGACATATATCAAAGAATCCAGCCACAAGAAGTAATGAACTCCTTGAATTGATACACATTGATATTTGTGGTCCTTTTGACATTCCAACATGGGGTGGTGAAAAGTATTTCATCACATTTATTGATGACTACTCACGATATTATTACTTATATCTATTGCATGAAAAGTCACAATCAGTTAACATCCTAGAGGTGTTTGTTAATGAAGTTGAAAGGAAGATAGATAGAAAGGTGAAAGTAGTGAGATCAGACAGAGGTGGTGAATGTTATGGTAAATTCAATGAAAGTGGACAATGTCCTGGTCCATTTGCAAAATTCCTTGAAAGTCAAGGCATATGTGCACAATATATAATGCCTAGTACACCACAACTAAATGGTGTGGCTGAAAGGCGAAATCGTATACTTATGGATATGGTTAAGAGTATGTTAAGTTACAGCATTGTACCTTTATCCTTATGGATGCATGCATTAAAAAATGCTGCATATCTGCAGAACAGGGTTCCTAGTAAGGCAGTCTCTAAGACTCCTTATGAATTATGGACAGGTAGGAAACTCAGTTTAAGGCACCTTCATGTTTGGGGCTGTCCAGCGGAAATAAGGATATATAATCCACATGAAAGAAAGCTTGATGCAAGAACCATTAGTGGTTACTTCATTGGCTATCCTGAAAAATCAAAAGGGTACAGATTTTAATGTCCTAACCACAGTACAAGAATAGTTGAGTCTAGTATTGCTCGGTTCATTGAAAATGGTCAATTTAGTGGGAGTGGGGAATCACGAAAAGTGGATATTAGAGAATTTCAAGAAGAGACTACACCCAGTGTTTCTACTCAGGTTGTTGTTCCTTTTGTTGCATCACAGTTAAGCAACAAGCTGAACGACAAGTTGATGTTCAAAACACACAAAGTGAACATATTAGAGGTGAACCAAGCAACAATGTGCAAGTCACAAATGAGCAAAGGACACCACAAGAAATGGCATTACGGAGGTCTATGAGACAGAAAAGACCAGCTATATCGAATGACTATGTATTTTACTCACTTGAACGAATCTGACTTAAGCATTGATAAAGATCCAGTCTCATTTAGACAAGCCATGGAATGTAATTCTGAAAAGTGGTTCAATGCCATGAAGGAAGAGATGAAATCAATGGATGTAAATAAAGTCTGGGAGCTAGTAGAGTTGCCTGAAGGATCAAACGAATTGGTTGTAAATGGGTCTTTAAGACTAAGCGAGACTCAAACGGCAACATCGAAAGATACAAGGCCAAACTTGTTGCTAAAGGTTACACTCAGAAAGATGGCATTGACTATAAAGAGACCTTCTCTCCAGTTTCTAAGAAGGACTCCTTAAGAATTATTATGGCTTTGGTGGCTCATTATGATTTAGAGCTTCACCAAATGGATGTAAAAAACCGCCTTTTGGAATGTGACTTAGAAGAAGAAGTTTATATGGACCAACCTGAAAGTTTCATAACCACAGGATAAGAACATTTGGTGTGTAAGTTAAAGAAGTCGATATATGGATTAAAACAAGCTTCCCGACAATGGTATATTAAGTTCAATAATACCATTACATCATACGGTTTTGTAGAGAACACCATTGATCGGTGTATCTATATGAAGGTCAGTGGGAGCAAGTTTATTATATTGGTCTTATATGTCAATGATATCCTTTTGGCTACTAATGACATGGGTTTGTTATATGATGTAAAGAAATTTCTCTCTGAAACTTTTGAAATGAAAGATATGGGCGAGGCATCCTATGTGACAGGAATAGAGATATTTCGCAATAGATTACAAGGATTGTTAGGATTGTCTCAGAAAAGCTATACCAATAAAGTATTAGAGAGAATTAGAATGGAAAATTGCTCTGCAGGAATAGTTCCAATTCAGAAAGGGGACAAGTTCAGTGAATTGTAATGTCCAAAGAATGATTTGGAACGAAAATCAATGGAATCCATTCCCTCTGCATCACTAGTTGGAAGCCTAATGTATGCTCAGACATGCACTCGGCCAAAGATTAGTTTCGTTGTAGGAATGTTAGGCTGATATCAAAGTAATCCTGGAATAGATCATTGGAAAGCTGCAAAGAAAGTACTTAGGTACTTATAAGGCACCAAGGATTATATGCTTACTTATAAAAGGTCAAGTCATCTTGAAGTAGTGGGCTATTTGGATTCAGATTATGCTGGGTGTAGACTCGAGGAAATCTACATTTGGTTACATGTTTCTGTTAGCTGGAGGAGCAATTTTATGGAAGAGTGGGAAGCAGTCTATCATTGCTACTTCCACTATGGAGGCTGAATTTGTGGATGCTTTGAGGCCACTATTCATGCATTGTGGTTGTGGAATTTTATCTTAAGGCTTGATTTAGTCACAGTATAGATAAGCCGTTAAGAATTTATTGTGATAATTTGCAGCTGTTTTCTTCTCTAAGAATGATAGGTATTCTAAGGGTGTGAAACACATGGATTTGAAATACTTATCTGTTAAGAAAGAAGTGCAAAACCAAAGAGTGTCAACTGAGCATATTAGTACTAAACTGATGATAGCGGACCCGTTAACTAAAGGTTTGCCACCGAAAACGTTTACTGGACATGTTGAACGGATGGGCATTTTAGACAGGTCCTCACAGATTTGATGGTTAATGTATAAATATAATACATATGGTTGTACTGCTCGTATTATTATGACACTTATGAATTCAGTTAAAGTTATGGTTTTGCTTGCTCTTTTGTTATCTACATCAGGTTGTATACAGTTATTGTTTATGAGATACTAGTAGCATATTTGGAAATGACAATTTAAAGTTTTAATGTTCCTCGGTTAAGTTATTATGAATTATAATGATCATGTGATACATGAAGGAATCATGTCATTAAAAGATGTGTAACCGCCATGATCCAACCATTTTAATTCAATTGAGAATTCTGATTTGATGAACTCTAAATATGGTGCACTCTTATTGGTTATTGATTCATCATGTCGTAACATGGGCCAAGTGGAGATTGTTAAATTATTTTAACATTAATGGCCCATATGACTTATGGTATGACTCTAATATGAAAGGTTCAATATGATGGTCATTTGGGCATAATGGTAATTTTGAGTCATAGGTTTCAAATCCCTCCACTCTCCTTATTTATATATGACAGTTAAAAGAAAAATATCGTGACTTTTCATTACAGAATAATTTTTTCATTCTCTACCATCAAAAGAGAAACAGAAAAGAGAAAGGTAGAGTGGAGAAAATCACCAAGACAAAATCGAAACAGATTTTCTTCTTTGATTGGAATTCAAAATCATGGACAACAGTATGTATCAAAACATTATAATTTTGATTGTTTCTATCATGTTTAGAAGATCCTGATTTGGAAATTAGTTTTACATGAAGATTTTTTTTTTTTTTTGTAAAATCTAAGAATTTCTAACACATCCTTGTGGGGAGTAAACAATAACGATCTAATCATGCATCATATGGATTAAAGAATAGTGTAATTTGAATCGTTAACAATGTGTCATATCTATTATTAGTATCTCCATATCTTTACTTTGAAGCCCTTATTACGCATAAAGATCATGTTTTTTTATTTGTTGTGTGATAGTTGAACGACTTGAATCCTGTTCCAAGATCCGAGTCATATCCAAACCTCTCTCATTCCTTTTGCTCCTCTCTTGTCATAGAGATTCAAAGGAATCAGAATGATGATATGAAATCTAAGAAGAATAGCAAATTGTTGGAAGATAAGACTTGTGAAACCCTTAGTTTTTTATAAGTCATTAGGTGATACTAATGAAAGGAATTATTTTATGGGAAATCAAAGAAGTTGGAGAGAGAGATCAAGAGATAATTGAGGGTAATATTATGCTAAAAAGTTTCAATAATGTGATTAATAAATTCCTTACAATATATTTACTTAATTGTAGGAGATTTAGATTATGGATCTTGATTTGTTGCTTGGGAAATGAACTTCCGTTCTTGAATCAATGTAACGCAATCACCAATCCTATTGAATTCTAGTGATAAACTTATTTATGTGATTGAAGAAAAAGAAATTTGTTAGGAATCTAGAATTTTACCTCATTGAGCTTGGTGACAATTTATGAGTTTCGGTTTTGCAATTACACGAACATGCTTTCATCTCGATTTGCTTGTCCTCGTAGCCTGTCAATCAAATAACAAGAAAATAAATACAGCACGAATTCAAATAGTTGTGTTTCAAATATTGAGGGTTCGGTGATTAAATCTTTATATTTTTATAATTTAGTATCCATACTTCAATGTGATTGTTGCTTTAACATCTAAATTTTCATTAAATTGCATTCAAATTGAAAGTCACAAAGAAATACATACACAAATTTAAAAAATATTAATAATATCTTAAATATTAGATAATAAAAAAATCCAAAGTGTAAGCATTAATGATGCGTTTATTCTCAGTCTAACTTTAAGTAATTTTACATCTATGATTTCTAATTATTATTGCTTTGAAGAAAGATTCAATGGATAATTCACACTAATACGAACCCATTGATAATTGTTTAAAAACTTTTATTATCTTTACCACACAAGTTAAAATTTTTTTGTTATTTACACGATACATATCTATATACATAGCATATAACACCTAATAAATTTTTTTTTTCATTTGTTCAGTAGTCCAAAATATATAATGCAAGATCGAAGGGCTTGAAAACTTATAAAACAAAGTAATTCAATATTATTTTTCAACTAACTAGAGAGTCAAAAATCCAAAGTGTAAGCACTTAAATGCTTTTATTCTCATTCTAACTTTAAGTGATTTTACTTCTATGGCTTTCTCAGTATTAATGTTATGATGATATCATTCAATGTAGGGCTTGCAGTTGGTGTTACTGCATCGTGTCTCGTGTCCATGTCTAAATGGCTTCATGTCTAAAAGACTTAACTTGGAACTTGACCATTTATAATTTGTATAAAAACCTAAACATATGACTCAACCTATTTATTGCATGTCTCTTGTGTCAACCCGCTTATTGATTGATAAGAAAGATTTAGTACTGTTTATTAATATCATAAGAAAGATTTAGTATTCTAATAGATAGTTGACTTAAAGAGTTAGTAATTTAAATAGTTATTATCCTTGTAGACTTAGTCAACAAATAATATATGATAATTACTCATATATAATTGAAAGGAATAGAATATATTATGTGACTTAATGCATTGTTAAATAAGCACTACATTAGTGGATAATAATTGCTAGTAAAAAAAAAAAAAATTGAACCTACATTTTTAACTGACAAATATATTATCCTGTCATTATAACCAACAAACACAACATGCTTAAAACCTATAACATAGTATATTAAAAGACAAAATCATATTAAAATACAACATGTTAAGCATTATTTATATTATATATATATTATTGTTATATATATGTATTATATATAATATTTACAATACATATGTCATTTATATTATATATTAATATAAATTTGTATAATATTTTATATATAATTTATATATTATATTCCAAACATACACATGTAACATATTCAATTTATGTAACAAATGAATTATAGTATATTTGACAAAAAAAAACAATTATAGTATATATTATATGTTTACAATTTGCAGATTTTATATATGAAAGAATATGTTATATACATCATATATATATATATATATATATATATTATGAATGTCTACTATATTTGTTATGTGATATGCATATATATAAAGATTATGATATATATCTACATGATATATGTTACACCTAATTTTTAGTTTATATGTGCCATTTAAGTTATATATATAATGTAGAGGGTCATTTTAGTAATTGGGCTTTTGGCCCAATTTAATGCCATGGGCCAGTCTTCTAGGCTATGATAGGGCTTAGAAGATCGAGTCCAATAAGGGATATCGTAGAGAGATTTAGCTTGGTAGATTCGGAATAAGGATCGTTGGACCGGTTTATTCTACTATTGCCTTATTTGGATTTCTCATGCACGAAAAGTAGACTCCAAAAATATCTTCATGGATTAGTTTGGGCTTTATTTGGCTAAAATAGGGCTTATTGGAATAAAATGAACCTATTCCTATTTTATAATAAAGATGGGCTATTTTAATAAGAAAATGGGCTTCATTTTTTTATAAAAGCTCTTATTTTATTTCAAGCCCATATCCAAAGTCTACGCCCACATATATAAAAGAAGGGATAGATTTTGGCTATTGGATTCATAAAAGAGATCCAATGGTTGCAAGCAATGTTCATCTCAACCATCCATCCGGCTTCATCCAATGGCTACTGCTAACCTCCAACATCTATAAATAAGATGATTCTCCTCTTATTTGGGGGCATTCTGCAAATTGCTAAGATTGAGAGCAACACAGATACTCTATTGAAACATCTTCAAGAAAGATCAAAGCATCTATTCTATCAAGAACGAGTCAAGAACGATCGGTCAACTTGATTTGATCTTCTATCACACTCACGCACTCGAGAAACTAGGTTTGTCTATTCTTCCTCCCACGCCTCTTTCTACGATATCTTACATGTGGCATTAGTTCAGGACTTCTCTCTAGTCAAACACCACGTGCTATCGCATATGATCGGCCATTTGCAGTAACCCCACCATACATATAATTATAGAAAACTATAAATGTTATATATAAAAGGGATAATATTACAAATAGTACATAACTTTAACAAAATATTCAATTATGTACCTGAACTTTGAGATTAATCAATTTGTATATAAAAGAAATTGATGGATGTACTATTGGCATGCACAAAAAATTCTTTTGGATACTAAATTGATTAATTTTAAAATCCATGTATTAAATTGATCAATTTCAAAGTTCAAATACCTAAGTGTATCATTCGTGATATCAACATTAAATAAAATATATAGTTTAATCATGTAGATATGTAATTAATATATTAATATATATTTATATATTATGTTACATATGATCTATATATAGCTATTCATTCATGTAATAAATGAATTATAACATATAAATTATGTATTTATAATCTATAGATCTTTTATATATATAGATAAGTATATATATATGCAAATATACATTATAAATATTTATAATATATATGATATCACATATATAATATATATATTGTAAGCAATATACGTTAGACGTAATCATAATTTATATGCACTCTATAAGTTACATATTATATATATTACATACAATCTATTCATTTTATAAATGTTTCGTACACAATTTCCAACTTAATACATATATTTATATACTATGTTATATACATAATCTTTAGGTCACATATAGATTATGTATTCATATATACAAATTTAATATATATGTATTATATGAATACATAAATTGTTATAAATATTGATTTACATACTATATGATATATATATATATATGTTGTGTATACATATTTTATATATGTAGAAAATAAATCAATTGTACATTGATATATAAATTATGTATATTTTATTTGTTGATAAGATATATATTTTTATATATATTATATATTTCATATATTTTATAATACACTTTACATATATATATATATATATAATTTATATATATAGATAGTTTTGCCATTTTAATTTAGCTAAGGATGATAATATTATATTTAAATAAAATAAGAATACAAGACATTAGTAATATATTTTAATGGGTTCGCGGGTTTATAAACGGGTTTGGGTCCTAAACCTGAAGCTGTAGACATTTTAATTCGTGTTGTTTCTAAGTTCGACCATTTATTAATCTTATTAACTTTTACTTGCCCAAACCTTTTTATAATCAAATCGTGTCGGGATTCATGGGTCATATCCCAAATTACTAGCGCTAATTCAATAGGTATTTGGTATGTAATACCAATAAAATTATGATATATATATATATATAACGTGTATAAAACCGTTTGATAATTGCTTTAGAAACTTTCATTTTCTTTGTTACAAGTGTCAAAATTTATTTGATATTTACACGATACATATCTATATACATAGCATACAATACCTGATAAATCCTATTTCATTTGTTCAGTGGTCCAAAATATATAATGCAATGTCGATCTAACTAATTCAATATTATTTTTCAATTAAGTAGATAGTAAATATCCAAAGTGCAAGCACTTATAATGCATAATTTCTCATTTTAACTTTGAGTGATTCTATGGCTTTCTAAATATTAATGTTTTGATGAGACTATTCAATGGGCATTTGGTATCTAATACTAGGGGTGGATATAGATTGGTTTGGCTTGATTTTCACTAAAACCAAACCAAAGTATAATTTATGATTTTGTTTTATTTCCTTCTTAAACCAAACCTTAATAACGGTTTGGTTTAGTTCCAATTATGATTTAAATCAAATTTCTAATAAAAAAAAAACTTAGCTCTAATATTTTACATTTGTGTGGATATTCAAATATTAAAATCACTTTATAAATCCATCATATTTATAATTCATAACCCTTCATAAAATCATTTAGTCACTAACACAATACACTCACTGACTAATACATAGTAAAATATAATCTATAGGCTCTAAAAAATCATAGTTAACCATCTCCTAACAAATTTGGCAAAAAAAAAAAAAGAAAAAAACTACCAACAAAAGTTTTATGAATAAAAGTGATATGCGAACAAAATATACAATAAAAAATTAATATATAATAAAATATTTAACTAAATAACAAAATCCATACTCCATAGAGTTCAAACGAGTAATATAAAACAACATTAAGTTATAACAAAAGAATATATCTTAAACCCTAAAAAACAATTAAAAAAAAAGTTATTATTAACCAATATTCATCATATAACAAATATCATAATAAAATCATAAGAACATATATGACTTTTAATTAGTCATCATAACAAAAGTGATAATTATAAGTAAAATATTCTCATATTTATCTAAAATAGTTTAGTTTGTTTTATGGATTGGTTTGGTTTATCCCTTCAAACTAATTATAAATTTTTGAATTTGTTCAAAATGTGAATTTTCTAAACCAAATTATTAAAAAAAAATCATATTTTCAATTTTGTTTGATTTGGTTCAATCGTTTTTTTTTTTTTGCCCATCCCTATGTAATACCAATAAAATATAATGATTCAATGGGTATTTCGTATGTAATTCCCATAAAATTTATATATGTAACTTTCATTTTACTTTTTTGCTACACATGTCAAATTTTATTTTTTATTTACATGATACATATCTATATACATAGCATATAATACATAATAAATCTTTTTTTTTCATTTCTTCAGTGGTCCAAAATATAAAATGCAATGTCAAGGCTTGAAAACTCATAGAACTAACTAATCAATATTAACTTTCAATTAACTAGATAGTCAAAATCCAAAGTGTAAGCACTTATAATGCATTTATTCTCATTCTAACTTTGAGTAGTTCTACTTCTATGGCTTTGTAAGTATTAATGTTTCGAAGAAACGATCCAATAGGTATTTTACATTATGTGTGGTACTTAATAGCAATAACATTTTGATATATATAACATCTATAAAACAAGTTGCTAATTGTTTTAGAAATTTTTATTTTATTTATTATACGTGTCAAAATTTATTGGTATTTACACAATATATATCTATACACATAGCATATAGTACCTAATAAATCTATTTTCTTTCATTTGTTTGTGAAAGAGATTTAACACTTATACCAAATAACTAATTCAATATTGTTTTTCAATTAACTTATAACGGTGTACCATGAAAACCATTGAAATTAAGGTTTGAGTTTCTAACACTATATATTCATACCCTTTTAAAAGTTTTTATATAATTTGATTTTTGCTTAAAATTTTTTATAAATTTAAAAGTTTGTATGATATGAAATATCATAAAGTGTCCATCTGGACTTATAAAAATGACTTGGTGGGATATTTATACTTGTCAATGCAATTTTTCCCTCAAATATTGAGGTCCTTTCCTTGGTCAATGGGGAGACAGAAGATGGGAATAAGATACTGCCCTCCATCCATCCAATGTGAATTTCCAACTGCACACAATGATAAGACATTGAACGGCATTCCTATTTTTTGCACTATTCTAATAAACCACACAAGAATAAGGATACGTATTTTACTGAAAATTCTTCCTTTTTTTTTTTTTTCCCAAACAACCTAAATTTGTTTAAACCATTATTACTAAAAGAGAACCACATTCGGTTCATAAAAAACGATGGATGAGAATTAAAGCCATGACACTGACACTTTAAGAATTTGGATCCAGAGGTGGTCCTTTATAGCAATAAATCACAAATATAAAATTCGGTGCTCTTGTCCATTGTAGTATATAAAGTCATAGCAAATTAAACTTAGAGCTATGCACACTTAAGGCTTGAAATATCATAAGTTGCCGATACTGCATCTTTATTTCTTTTCTGGGGTGGGTTTAGTTTCTTCAATTCCTCCGGCAGTGAATGAAGGTAAGAGATTTATATCTATCTTGGATTTTAATATTTTTTTCTTGCACATAAGTTGTGCAATATCATTTTTTAAAGTACAATATTCAAGATCATCGAGCCAAATCTTTTATGCATAATGCAATATCTAGCTAGTTGAAAAAATCACTTATAACGATGTTGGTAAGCATGTATACCACTAATGGATATTGAAATTGGTTTATAGGAAGATTCTATTCTCATAAAAAAAAAAAAAAATTAATGGGATTGGTCTCGTCGATTATTTAACGGTTTAGAGTCTTATCTCTATAATTATTTACTAAAATATCTAATATATCATTTATTATATTTATTTTAATATTAAATAATTTATATATAATGTCAGACAACAGACAAGTGATAAAATGAAGCTCACCATACCTGCCAATTGCGAATCACATGGGATAAGGTCATATTGGCAGAAAATGGAAACTAGTTGTGATCCAGTGCACAGGGTCTTAATTAAAAATTGGCTCTTTCAGCATGCTTTTCCTTCTTTCTTTCTTTCTTTTATTACTTTATTCATTCTTAGGTTGGATATGAGAAAATGGTTGTAAATAGATACTAAATGTGTTAGAATCACCATGACTAATCATCTACAAGAGCATCAACTAATCCGTGAAACCTCGAAAAAAGTTCTTTAAAGTTAGTATTTTTAATGCTTCTTTTTATAAAATTCTCCTCATTTTATTCTTAAAATATTTTACATAGGATCATTCATATATATATATTTTTTTTATGTTTTATAGCTCGTGCATACTTCTATATAATATATTTAATAAAATAAAAAAAGATATATATGTATGTTTACACATATGAAAAAGACATGGAAGATCTCCAAGAATCCTAAAAAATTTAAAAACCCTCTTTATCTCCTAAAACTTCAAAAAGTGAGTTCTTAAACATAGAATTCCGCGGCAATGATTACCTCATGGGTTGGCAAGTCGTTCAGCAACTTCTAGGAATTGCCTTTGTGTTGCTGCTAATAATGCATGCATTTGAGCACCAATAAGAGACCGGTCGCTTGGTCTCCCCCAGTTGCATGTAGGTATTACTGTAAAGTGTAAACATTATCAAATGAATAATTGCAAGATATTCATATTTATTCGCTTTTTGAACATCCACTATGGCCTATGAACCTTACTTTCCCATGTGTAAATTAAAAACACTTTGTTAGGAGCAGCCTTACCTAATCTTTCTATTTATTTCATATTTCTTTTCTATACATATATATCTCTCCAATAGTTGTCCACCGGAGGACTTTTTTTATTTTTCCTAACATAAGCATAATAAAAATTATAAAAATAGAATTACACCTCAAATGAGCTTGTGAGCTGAGTTCTATATTATTGAGTTGATACTTATTTAAATTTGATTTTACAACTACAAATTCAAGCTCCAATTTAAATTCAAGCAATATATCGAACTGAATCTAAATTTCAATATATTCAATTTAATTAATTTTCATACCTGTTCAAATTCAGATCTAATTTAGATATAGACTGAGTTAGAATTGAATTTTGATATTTATATTATCTTAATAAAGAATATATATATATATTTGAATAAATTATGACTAAAAATGGATTTCAACGCCGTTCATCCCAATAGTCATGGATGCCAATTTACCCAATTCAAAGGTTTTCATTGATATTCTGGCAGGAAAAAAAAAAGAAAAAAAAAAAGAGAGGAAAAGGAAAGTTTTCATTGATATGAAATCTTTGAGCATTACTTTTACCTGGAAGATTTGAGCTATTTAGTATTTACACAAAGAAAAGACAGGAAAAGTGCGAAGTTGGAGGAGATTATTATAGTCAAACGGGTGCTGTTGACCATACGCGTAAACTCCATTGTCACCACGTGCCACAACTAATGTCGATCTCCAAAACGCCAGGCATTAGGCGGGCGGAATTTGTTTTCTGGTGTTTATTTTCACGATTAAATCCGGCATATAAATAAATAGCGTAAGTATCACTTAAATTTCACGTAAAAAGTTTAATTTTGTATTAAAATTTAAAATAATTGATTAATATTTACTTAAATTTTTTGGTTATTTTTAATATTTTCTTAACATTAAAAACTCTATTTGTTAACTTAAAAGATGTAACGTATTTTTTAATTTTTACTATTTTTTTAATACTATCCATTCTTAATATATTGTTTCTTCCACGTTAAAAAATAGCACGTTAGGAAAATAGTAAAACTAGTTATAAAAACTTTGCTTAAATTATTAATTTGGTTATTTTAAAAGTTTAGATGTTGAGTTCAATCTTTATAAAAATTTCATGTACTAAATTTAAAGTTTTTCTTTATAATTATTGTATGAAGTTAACGAACACATATTTGCTTAATAACACAGGAATGTTCAATCTCATCTTTCCTAGTTAATAAATTTGAAAACACAAATAATTTTAACTTTTTAAAAACCAGTTATAAAGTCCGCACATGAAAATGTATGCCCTCTTTATTTCCTCAAATTGACAAGTGTAATCCCTTCGAACATATTCTTCTCCTATATAAATGACCCCCCTTACTAGCCTCTTCCATGACAACACTTGGAATTGCATCGGGTTTCGATTCAATAAACCATTGCTTGAGACGCTCTCTCTCTTCCTCTTCAATGCTGAAAGACCAAAACCACCCATTTGGGGTTTTGTGATTCTTGGTGCGTGTGTTTGCGTGTACAACGTTTGGAGCTGAAAATTCGAAGCAAACCCGCACTGAATTCATATAACTTGTTCACTTTTTTACTTAACTTTGAACCCAGTTCCATTTATAGCAAAATCTTACATTAACTTAATCCAACTACTCTTGTACTACTGCTACTTCTATATACTTCAAGAGATTATACTTTATAACTGAAAGAACTTCAGCTAATCTTTGTGCTCCTGCTATTATTCTGTTTTTTTTACAAAGATGGGTCAGAACAATGATGCAAGAAATCCACACAACCAAGTCTACAACATGTCCATTGACATGCATCCACAAGCTGGTTCCAAATGCTTTGATGATGATGGTCGTCTCAAGAGAACTGGTAAAAACATACTTACTTCTCTCGTATAATCCTCCTGTTTCCACCATGAGAAATTCAGCTAGCTCTAGCTTGTGTCTTTTAATAACAATGGTTGTTTTGTTCGTCAAATGTTTTTTTTTTTTTTTTATTGTTGTTACAGGGACTGTATGGACAGCCAGTGCACATATTATAACAGCAGTGATAGGGTCAGGAGTGTTGTCCTTGGCATGGGCTACAGCACAACTTGGCTGGATTGCTGGTCCTGCCGTCATGTTCTTGTTTGCTTTTGTCACTTACTATACCTCTGTTCTTCTATCCGCTTGCTACCGTTCCGGTGACCCCATTACCGGCAAGAGGAACTACACTTACATGGATGCAGTTAGATCCAATCTTGGTATGAAACTTGATTAAGAAATGATTAGCCAGATTCAATTTTTGTACTGAAGCCTTGCATAGCATGGACTGTATACTAAATTAGTGTTTTTGTTTAATTAATATAAAAAGGCGAATTTCAAGTGAAGATATGTGGATTAGTGCAATATATGAACCTTTTTGGAGTTGCCATTGGATATACAATCGCATCCTCCATTAGCATGATGTAAGTAGAATTTGAAGCTTTCTACTAAGCTTTCTAGTAAATGTTGATTTCATGGAAGTCTCTTTGTTTAGTACATTGGAAACTAATTAGCAATGCCAATGAAACAGGGCGGTTTCGAAATCTAATTGCTTCCACAAGAAAGGACATTCGAATCCATGTCACACAAACAGTAATCCTTACATGATTGCTTTTGGGATCATAGAAATCTTTTTATCTCAAATTCCAGACTTTGATCAGCTATGGTGGCTCTCCATAGTTGCGGCTGTCATGTCTTTCACTTACTCAACCATTGGACTTGGTCTTGGAATTGCTAAAACCGCAGGTTGCTCTCTTTCCCAAGTTTCTTGAAACTTAGTCAGGAAGTAAAACGCTTAACTTTGACATTTTATGCTCCCAGCCAATGGAAAACTCAGGGGTAGCCTCACTGGATAAGCATAGGCACGGTCACACAAACAGAAAAGTTATGGAGAAGTTTTCAAGCACTTGGTGACATGGCTTTTGCCTACTCCTACTCACTCATCCTCATTGAAATTCAGGTATATTTCTATCTCTACAGATTTCAACATTTTGAAATTAAGACAAGTGACTCAACATGACAATTTGATCTAAACAGGACACTCTCAAATCCCCACCAGCAGAATCAAAGACAATGAGGAATGCCACCCTAATAAGTGTAGGAGTGACAACTGTATTCTACATGCTTTGTGGGTGCATGGGCTACTCTGCATTTGGAGACATGGCACCTGGCAATCTTCTCACTGGCTTTGGCTTTTATAACCCATTCTGGCTTGTTGACATTGCCAATGTTGCTATTGTCATCCACCTTGTTGGTGCATACCAAGTATATTGTCAACCCCTTTTTGCCTTCATTGAAAAAACAGCCCAAAATAAGTTCCCAGATAGCCAATTTATAACCAAGGAGATTGAAATCCCAGTACCCGGTTTCCACCCCTGCAAGCTCAATCTCTTCAGATTAGTTTGGAGGACAATATTTGTGGTCATCACTACTGTTATTTCCATGCTTCTTCCATTTTTCAATGACATTGTTGGATTACTAGGAGCACTAGGTTTCTGGCCTCTGACTGTTTATTTCCCAGTTGAGATGTACATTAAACAAATGAAGATCCCAAAATGGAGCACCAAATGGCTCTGCCTCCAAATTCTCAGTCTAGCTTGCCTTATCATCACCATAGCTGCTGCAGCGGTTCGATTGCTGGAGTTATCCTTGACCTTAAGACCTACAAACCATTCTCAACCAGCAGCTAATCAACCATACCATCAAAGTGGGGAAAAGATTAGAAATTGAGATTTTTATGTATTGTTCCATGTTGATAAAGAGTTTGAGATAAAATTACGTTAATGGCTGCTAACGCACCAAATGTACTTTTAAGTAGGTTTTAGGTTCCTATTTATGGAAGTTAAGCAGAGGAATACTCATAACTGTAATGTAAGTATGTAATTTTATTTTTGCCAATGGCATTGTAGCCTAGTGGTATTACCCTAGTCTCTCAAGTGAGAGGTCTTAGGTTCGAATCACCCTCCCATTGTAATGGACAAAAAAAAAAAAAAGAAATGTAACTTTATTTTTACATGAAAATTTCCGAATCTTTCTGCAAGATTGAGGTTCACACAAAGACCATAAAAAAACTAGCGACAAACCTATCATAATAAAGGTGCATGGTTCTTTTCCGTACTTAAGAAATCAAAGATGGCAGCTGAAGGTGCTGAGATGTTTTAAATGTTTAAGACCATTGAAACTTGAGAACCGTGGAGAGTGCACCGTCCATGTCATATTGACTCCATCAAGAACCTGATTTAAATTTTTGATGGTCCATTGAAATAACTGACTTTCTATGCTGCCAAGCTGCCAAACTGAGTGGCACACAGACTTTGTTAATGTTCAAATTGGCTTTTATGGAAAGATAAGGTTTTGTAACATCAAAATTGCCTTTCCTTCGAACTCTAATCCAAATGATTAATATTAGTGTTAGTTATAAAAATATGACTTATATTTTGATTAATTTATAAACACGTAATATGTTTTTTTTTTTTTTTTTTTTTTATAAATAGGCGTCTCGAGATTCATGTAAAAGTGTTAATATTATTTAATAATTTTAAAATGACACATTTTAATATTTTATTGATTATAAAAATTAATTTTATATTTTTTCAATTTGCTCACTTTTAAAAAATAATATTTAATAGTTTATCTATTTAATTTAATTTAGTAATATTTTTTTATCAAATTATTTTTTTATACAAATAAAACTCTAACACATATTTCTCTAATAATAATTAATTATAATAAAATTTTTGTATCAAACCAATTACCTATTTGTTAAAAAAATTAATATGGATTGGGTGTTTGTAAATCGACGACCGGTTATGTTTTTGTGTGGGCTATAATATCTACTGTAGTACGATCTTTTTGACCACGATAACCGGTGCTCGATCCACTTATTTAATGGATCTCGGTCCATGGCAATGGAAAACATGTAATTGTAGCATAATAATGTGTCCTCTTTCTCGACTTCTTTCACCTTTCATTCAACACCTAGTGTTGTTAGTAGCTTCTCTTTGACATTCTTAGTCCATAGGTAGTCAAGAACTAACCTTGACTGATGGCTGAAGAAGCCAGGTTCACTTCCGATTAAGTTCAACAATGATGTATCTCTTTTAACAGAAGCTTCGAGACCGTTGGACAGACTAACGTCCTTCTTCTGGGATGAACAAAGCTAGTAATTGTTTTTCTTTTTCATGTTGAGTAAATGTTGCACTAACTGGGGAGTAAGCCTATAACATAAAGTCTCGCATAATGCTTCAAAAGCGGAGCAGTAATCGCCATGAGTTTGGCATTAGACGTCTGGAACTCCAGCGAACATAATTCAGATATTCATGTTGAAAGTCAGAGAGATGAAAATCTCCATCAGTACAACAGAGGCACACTTTCATATTTTCCCAACACAGTATCAGAACAGTCATCTAGAGTCTTGACAAAATAGTGTTGTTTCATCATCAATAACTCTGATTTAACGATATAAATATGATATCGATAAAAAACTGATAGTTTTATTCATAAATTGATTAAATCAAACCGATACTAAACTAATACTAACCCGATACAGATCTAATACAAATATAAATCGGACAATCAAATAAGCCACACGTAGTGTGGTCACTGATGTGTGTGTGTGTTTAGACACGTCATTGTTTAGTGTATCTCTAGCAGATTACGGGCATGATATTGTAGTATGATACATTCAGAAAGAAGTAAAAGGCCTGCTTGAAGGATTAGTCCGTACACATTACATATGATGTTAGCGCTCGAATAGAACGCATGCAACGGAGTTGGAATTCCAAACAAAACTAATAGAAATAATTGTGTAATTATCCAAATTTATATAACTCAAATATAATAATTATTAACTAAATAATGCAAAATTTTTAAAAAAGTCTCAAAAATCACTCTTGATTTTTCCGTTATCTAAGAATATTAAAATATAGATAATTTAATTGTTGTTTAAAAGTTTGAATTATCATAAACGAAATTTCAAGATAAAAATTTTTCCATAGCTTCTCGATAATATCTCACAAATATAAAAAGAGTAAAATTTGAAATATATACATAAATAAACGAAAATGAGATTTTAACTAGACGATAGTAAGAATAAAGTTACAAAATATAACATTCCTAATAAGTAAAGAAATAAATTATAAGTAAATAAATAATTATAAAGAAATGATATTTAATCAAATATTTCAAATCTCAAGATGTTTTATGAAAATAAAAATGAGAGGAAACATCAAACCAATACAATAAAAGAACAAAAAAAAATGTAACCATATAATGCTTACAATAAACAAATCTAAAACATGAAAATGATTATAAATTAATACGGACTCTAGATACGCTTTACAATAATAATAAAAAAAACAACAAGAAACATCAAGTAGACATAATAATAAATACATATATGCAATAGGTAAACTCAATAAATAATAGATTATCAAATAATTCAAAATTACAATAGAAGTAAAACATAATACCAAAATTCAATCTAAAATAATCAGAATAGCACAATGAAAATATAAGTGAAAGAATAAATTTTAAAATGATTAAAAGTTTTTAAATTATAAAATATAAATTTAAAATATAATGTTAAGTACCAACAGATGATTGAAACTTTTTGTTTATCTAAGTTAAAGATAACTTAATTAACTAGTATAATAGGTGATTAACTTTTAACATTGTTTAGAGTGTAATTTAAAAATTAAGCTTAAATAGTTTAATTAAACTAAGTAAATTAAGTTATGGGTTATAAATAGATAGATTAACATAATCAAATTAATAAATTGATTTAATTGAAATTGAGACTTCAAATAATCCTTTCCATTCGTTTGTTTGCTTCAATTATCCATTTCACCAATCAAATTTCTTAAATCTTTCTAACTATCAAATTTGAATTGTATTCCCTTCAATTTGTCTAAATACTTTAATTATTTTGCCAATAAATCAAATTTCATTATCATCTCAACTAATTTTAATTTAAATCCCTTTCTTTCAATCATCAAATAAACCAAATCTTTAAAATTCAATTACCTAAATTTTGAAAGACCCAAATTAGCCACTTTAGTCCAACTCTCATTTTCTAAATCCTCATAAATTTTGAATTATTTTACTTATTTATAAATATCATTCTTAAGCCCAAAACTAAACTGAATATCAAATTTCTACAAAGTAAATTCCTAAACTAAATTTATAGTTCAAATATTTAATTTATATTTTATAAACTCTTATATTACTTTGTAATTGTTTTTTATACTTAAAATAAAATTCTGAAAAATTTAAGCCGTAATCATTTACTAATAAATATCTTTAATTTTTCTTTTAACCTTATCCTTTCCTTTCTTTTTCTCCTTTTCTTCACCTGCCCTTTCTTTTCTTCTTCATTTTTCTCTTCTTTTTCTTTCTTTCTATGGTTTTCTTCTTCTTCTTTCCTCTTTTATTTTCTTACAACAAAACCCACTTAAAATCTCAAGCTCAAGAAGACTAAAGAAGAAATTGAAGATAGACAATAACATAAAAAATGGAAATCAAGTATATAAAGGCTTCAACAACCATGAACTAGTAATGGTAGTGAATATCAAGCAAGTTAGGTTTGTAAAGCGAGTAAGTTGTTGTTTTTCTTTGTTTTGATTATTTTTTATACATGAAAATGATGAATTATAGCTAGATATAAGTAAAGTTTGTGATAAAATGGTAGATTAGTAATATGAGAACTTATACGCTAAAACCTAGCCATGTATAGGCATAAGTATATCAAGTGTTTGATAAAATGATTAAAGAAGATATGAAGTAGAAATATATCTAGAAGTTATATAAATTATGGCTATGACTTATATATTAAGTTTGTGATGTAAAACAAGTAGTTAAACTAGTTAAATTTTAAAGAAAAGACAAAGGAAAAACCTGAAAGACCAACACAGGGGAATGATCATGGGCGTGATCATACCTGTTATGCTTTTGGGTTTAAAGACTGAAATTGATCTACGTGATCTAGCTCGTGATGGACACTGATTTGTAAATCCAAGGTCATAATGGGCATGATAGATCCCATTATAACCTATATACTAAAAACCTTAGACTATCATGGGCGTGATCCATCCTATGATGATCTCAGATTTCACAATTTTGGACAATCACAGGCGTGATGCAACTTGTGATCGCCTTTGATCATTTGTTTTTCCTCAAGGGTATGATGAGATAAAATGAAATAGATAAACGATAAATAATATGGTATGTTAGTATTTACATAATTAAAAATGAGTTAAATGAATTGAGAGTTTTAGTTATTAATTTAGATTAGTATAGTTTCTAAGTACAAAATGAACTTAATTAATAATCTTAAGTTTAACATGGCTTAAAGAACCTTAATGGGTTAAAATGAATTAGAACTATTAAGTTTAACCAATTTGGTTAAGTTAAGTTATTTTTATATAAGTGTAACATGAAATGTTAAGTAAATTAATAGACTCAAGTTAATATGAATTTTAAATATAAAATGAATTAGTTAATAAATCTAAGTTCAACTTAGTTTAATAAACAAACTATAATGAGCTAGACTAATTAAGATCCGATAAGATATATGATAATGATCTAGTGAGATAATTAAACATGACTTAGTAAATGAATTAAATAATTAATTTTAATCAATTTGGTTAAGTTAAAGTTAGAGTGGACTTAATTAATAAATCTAGATTCTAATTGATTTAACGAACTTTAGTAAGCTAAAATAAACTAAAATGGTTAAGATTATCTAACTTGACTAAGTTAAAATTGATATAGGCTTAACTACATAAAAGTGGCTTAGAAGTAACACAATTGTAATAAGATAGGCTAGACCATAAATAATAAAGGGAATATGTTGTTTCAAATACATGTTTGCTAAAATGAGTTTTCCATGTAAGTTAGTAAGTTATTAACATACTTATAAGAATGATAAAGAGTAGTGCCGTTTTTATAATAAATGATTTATAAACAAAGGAAAAGAGATAATAGACAAAAAAATGAAGAACTATCCGTATCTTGGCGAAATAATTTTTGAAGCCATGGCGGGGGTTCCTACTTAGTGTATGATCAAATAGTTTTAAATTTAAGTCTATGATTTAAATCGAATGTAAAATAATGAATTCAAAGTGAGTTGAATACTAAAGTTTGATGAAACATATATTAAGAGAGATAATAAGTGATTATTATTTCTTTTCATAGGATAAACAAATCAATCATTAGATATCCCTGAAGATTACTATGACTCAGCCCAGATGATAGGTGGGTAATATTAACATTATCACTTTGTCCGTGCTTGTAATGTAGTTGTACCTATATTAAGACAAACAAAATCAAATATGTGTGGGGATTGGGTATTCGTATACTACCTAGTGATTGTATTTAATTAAGTTGCTTCTATTGATGAGTGTTTTTTAATTGATGTGGTCACTAAGTAATATGGTGTAAATTTTAATTGACCCTTAAGTAAAATGGTTATGCATTGCATGATACCATAACTTGCATTAGCATTTATAAAGTATGCACATCATGTAATAGCATTACAGTTCTGTGGTGATCCTCAGTATACTAGTGGATATGTTCCTTCAACTGATACTATTGGATCGTCAACTGTAATACCCTAGATTTTATGCTACGGTTATGTTTATACCCTAAATCGGAAGTCAACTAGAAACCCTAAGGTCAACAAATAGACACCAAACACTAGTAGATTAGATCTAGCAATCATGTGTTCCCAATCTCGAAACAACGGAATTGAGATAATAGTGGATAATAGATGATAATAATATAAAGATGCATACAAATATCAAATTCGATAATTTTTTGTGTGTTTCGGATCTGAGTGGGATTAGTTTTTGAAAACCGTGCCTCAGTGCCCCTGACGGCAAAAATATTATGATAATACCAATAAACTCGTAAAAATACAAAGATTTCAAAAATATCAATTTTATAATTTTTCGGTATCTAAAAATATCACATATAGCTTAATTACACGTATTTTCATTACTACTGGTATTAAATTATCTTATCTACTATTTATAGTACTATTCTACACTATTCATTACTATTCACATATCTCTACTTTTTCTACACCTATTTCTACACTCTACAAACCCATTATTTACTTTTTAATTTTCTCATATGTCTTTATTCACATCAAACCTTACATCTTCTTACTTTTGATTAACAAAAATACAAAACAAATCAAAATCTCTCTCTCTCTCCTCTATGCAATTCACAATGGCCATGATGCACACACACACAATTTTATTTTTTTTCTTTTTCAACTTATTAAATTCACACAGTTTTCACTCCAAATATTCTATAAATACCCTCTCCCTCTCTCTCTCCTCCTCCCATTATTTCACACACTCATTCATCTTACTAAAACTCTCCCAAATTCTCTCCTCAAATACTCTCTACCAAAATCTCTCTTTTCTTTCTTTACTACCCAAATTTTTTTACACATTTCCTACACACATAAACACTATCCAAACTTTCTTCATTCTACCACTTCCATATTTTTCTTTTAGGTAAAATTTCTTACTTGTCTCTTTCTACCATGTCATGTAACTTAACATGACCATGGTGTATGTTTCTTAGACATTCAAATGTTAAAGAAGTAACACTATGTTCATGTTTTGTTCTTGTTCATGAATAATTTCTTATTATATTGTTTTGCTATTATGTTGTTATTATTATGATTTTATTGTTAATATCATGTTATTATTATTGTTCTAACCTAACTACGTGTATGTTACTACCTATATGTATATCTATATATTTTAGAGCCTAAATGCTCACTAGCTCACTAACAAGCTTATTACTATATTTGCTCTTATTATTGTTTTTACTCTTTCTTTCTTTTTCTTTTTTTGGGACTTAGTCACTGGATGCCTTGATGAAGCTAAGGCTCTCAATACATGATCAGGTTACCTTGATGAAGTTAAGGTTTCCAATACTTAACCATAATATCTTGCTTATTATTGCTATCTTACTTATTAATATTACATTGCTTCTTATCTTATATTTTCATCATCTACATACTACATGCTCATAATACATGCATCTTCATAATGATATTGTCTCAACAATATTTAAAGTATAATTTTTCTTTAATAAAAGAACTTGAAACTAAACTTTTTATTATGTAACTAGTCACTAAGAAGTTGTCATCAACAACTTAGAAAATGGATTTTTTACAACATTTTCTCAAGTTTCTCAAAATTTTCTCAAATAACAACAAGGATAGTTTTACCAAGGAAATAAAAGGAATAAACACCTTCTTTTCATAAAATAGTAACCTAAGGCTTAGTAAAAATAATTTGTTGGAATTCAAGTTTTCAAAGAGCTTAAGATTAAAAGTCTTTTCAACTCTATGACAAAAACCAAGAAACAAACTAGTTTTAAACGTTAGATAAAATCAACCTATTAACTTATAAACTCACTTAGAAAAAATAATGATTTCAAGTTTCTAAAAGAAGGAGTCTATTTTCAAAGAAATAACAAGAATATAAGAGGAAAAAGACTCATTTTCTAAAACTATTTTAAAAGCAAATTTATAAATAAGTTATCAACAACTTAATGAAATTTTTGAAAAACTTTGTTCTTTTATCACTAGAAATAAAATTGTAAAAGACCAAAGCTAAGGGAAAAAAATTATTTGTTTTAAGAAGGAAATAGGAAAAAAAATAAAAATATACTTGTATAATAACCTAAGAAAATATAAGTTTCTTCAAAATACTTTGAAAAAGAAACTTACCAAGTTTAAGTTTTAACACTTCAAGATGAATTGTTTTACGAAAATAATCGTTGAAACAACACCATTAGAATTTTTGCATATAAAGTGAGTTTATATATATACTCAAAGGATTTTTTCAAATATATGCATATCTATATTTTTGCTAAAGGATTTTTGAATAAAGTTAAGTTGAAAAATTATTTTATAAAATCTGGAAATTTCCGTTTTGAATCTGTATCATGATTTTTAGCAACCCAAATGACCTTATATGTAGAAAATAACCTTAGAAATGAATAGAACTTTCGAATAGGTAGAAATCAGTATATAATATGCGAAATTCCGAGTTGAAACGAGCAAGTTATGGCCATTTTAAGTTAGAATTTCACTCTATGCGAATTTTGGCGAACTTAGTATAACGAGTTACAAATTTAAGTAGATCTTCCAAGAAATACTCATTTCGGGTATTTTTTTATATAGGTGATGTGGAGTCCGAGTTACCTTACCCGGATGACTATTTTGACTAAAGAGCTTCTGCTGATATGGCCGAGTGAGTTTCAATTCTCACAATTGTACTTATGTATTTGCTTGTAGTTTAGCGACACTAGATTTTAGGAAAAGATAAAAATGTGAAAGTGTATGTGTTTTACTTACATGGTTGAAATTATGATAAGTATATCGATGCAAAAATTGTTAACTAATCATTGAATGATGTAGTTTAATGTTGATTATCTGCAAATTCTATGGTCACTTATGAATGACTAATATTATATCATGATTACTTAAATAAAATGATTCATGTATGACATGTAGTGAGTCGCATTGCATTCATTACTATACGTGGGACAAGGGCATAGTAATGAGGTCGATGACCTGAAATCATAATCCATGACTTTGATTGTCTGCAACGAAATGGTGAGTGGGCACCTGAATCAACTACATTTTAGCGATTAGTACGAATCTGTACAAAACTACAAAAATGTCATTTGCGAACTATGGTTTCGTTACTCGGAACACCTAACCACTGAATGGAGAGGTAAATCCATTCAAACATATGATTCTCGAAAAGTCGTACGTATTGTTTGCTCACGTGATTGCTTGCATTTCATATGCTTGATTAAATAACTTGAGTAATTATTGATTGTTGAGTACTTTACTTATGGATTTAATTCTCACTAAGCAAGAAGCTTACACCCTTATAGATACCTTTTGCAGTTTTCCCATTTATGGTTGAAGCCCCAGGGTTATTTCTCATAGGTATTACTTTTTGGCTTAAGGAGTTTTTAGAAGAAGTCAAAGACTAGATGTAGACTTAGACTTTTAAGTAAATCTCCTCGTAATTATTTTGATTAGGCTTCAAGTAGACTTTGATGAACTATATCTTTTAGCGGAGGAATGCCCTTTTGATGATTGTAAGACATTTATATCTGTTTCCCTAATTCAGTTCTTATGTTATGATTTCCATTATTAAACTGCTATATGAATCTCTTCTTAAACAACTTATTTCAAAGTTGTTCCTCTATGATCATGAACGTACGCCATACACCCGATGTCGAAGCTTATGAGATGACTAAGATCGTCATACTTAAGCTTTAATATTGAGTATGACAGACTGTCGCGTTTAGGGTACCCTTTGGGCCGTGACATCAACCCTCCAAGAACTAAGTAGCCACTGAAGAACATCGCATGTACGAGAGTTGGCCTTGGGATACTAGTACTTAGTGGAGTTTCTAAGGTTCTAGGGTGAAGTTGAGGTTATGTTACTAGTATATATATGTAAATAACAATGTGTTGAAAAGAAATCCTCCTTCCTTAGTCTTTCTAAGGTAAAGTTATATATATATAACAAATGAGTTCAGAAAGAAATTCTCTTTCTTTAGTTTTCAATCTCTCCTAGACGTGATACTGGTGTCGGTCCTTCAACCCCCAAGAGAAGATGTAAATCTCCATTGATTTGGATTCTAGTTACCCAAATTGTGCATGTCATATGGTTGGGTGTGCATTGCATATATTTGCTAATAAAATTTGTTTGGCATTTGTTTGAAATGTAGTCTAATCTTGTTACTCACTAAGCTATGGTTTAGCTCACATCCCTATAGTTTTGTGTAGGAATAGTTCAAGCCAACAATAGGCTAAGTATGTGAGAAGAGAGAGTTCTCCTTCAATGAAGTCCTTGAAGACAAGAAGATCGACTTAGAATGTAAATCATATGCATAGTGTATAAGTTTGAGATTATGTAATTGTAAAAAACGTAGTCAAAATTGGACTAGATCGGCTGGGCTGGTTTGATCTAATTCTACTAGAACCAGTTTTGAAAGTAGGTTGATTCCTACTAGAGAACCAATTTTTAGTTAAACCAGCTACATCCGGATGACTCGGTAGGTCCAACCGTGACTCGGTTTACTCGGGCGGATCATTCGAGTCAGAATACACCATTTGCTTTAGAAAAAAAAAAAAAAAAAAAAAGCCCCACAAGTTACTTAGAATATCATGATCGATCGATGCACCATCTCCCTTAATAACATAAGACGTGCTTATAAAGTGTCCAATGAAATGCCGGTTAGAGACGATGTCGCGTATTCTACCATGATAGCTACACTTTTGAATGTCGATGATTGGGATGGTGGCTTGGCCCTTTTTCAACGGATGATGGGTACCGATGCGAAGCCATACCAGGTCACTTTATGTACAGTCCTATCAGGATGTGCGTGTACGGGATCAGTCAGCTTGCTTGTGATGAAATCCTTTCATGGCTTTGTAGTGAACAATAGGTAGGAGCTAAATTTGGAAATTGGAACTATTCTGGTTGACATGTACGTTAAGTGTGGTTTCATTATATGGATATGTACTATAAATTTCTGTTGAATGCAAAAACTAGGTTACATTATCTATTATATTAATAGATAGACTTCGATACACGAGATGAGAAGGAAAAAAAAAATGAAAGACAAAGCAGGAGCAGATATATCAGGTTTGTGGATTTTGAGAACCCTAGATCTAATGGTTGATTATGTACTTAAAGTAGCTAAGATTAGGAAATTGGTATGACAATTGAAATTTTCATTTTCTATTTTAGCTTTATAAAATACATGCTATACATTTGAATTTTATTTTTAAATTTTATTATTTATATCTAATTTGCTAGATTTTTATTTGTTTTAGTTTAATAGTTAGTAGAAGTTTTGATAAATTGATTTATCATAATAAATTTACTTAATATATAATTTAATGAATTGATAATATTGAATATATTTTAACATAATATAATAAAATTTAAATTTAAATAATATAATGTCTAAATTTTTAACAATATGATGTTTAAATTATTTTATTATGGATTCGATTATACAAATCTCTTTTTTTTTTGTTTTAATTATAATATAACTTAAAAATTCATTTTTTTCATTGAGCTCGATTCAACCTTTAGTTTAACCTGGTTCAACCTCTGACCCCCTAACATATCTAGGTCAATCTCCGATCCGGGTCTAACAACATTGATTGTGAAGATAAACTTAGATTATGAATTGGATTAATTGTATAATAGTTTAAAGTTTTGTATTAAGTAGGTTATTTATTATATTTTTTTTTAGTAGCAGATATCGATTTTTTGTGGTTCTAATAAACTATGAGGATCTGTATTTCTCTTAGTTATCAAAATGTTTTTATACAATTAAAAATTGAAAAGCAAATATTAAGTAGAGTTTTCATTCTTTGACTTGCAAAACGGTTCTCATATTACGGGTGCACACATGGTATGATAACCACATGTTAATCCTACTAGGCCTCCTTTTAGGGTCATGACAAGTTATAACTATAAACTACTCTAACAAAATTGAAATAAGAACAAAAAATCTGTATAATTAAGGAAAATAAAGCAAGCTTGAGGAGGCATCCTTGATACTTGAACTCTAACTTGAGTCATTAGGAGCCCATGGCACTCGAAGTCTAATGGGCATCCCATTTGTTTACCTTGCAAACCACACAAGCATTTTCTTTAGATATTCAATCCATTTCAAATCGGTATGATAGAAACACTAATTCGTTACTTTTGTTTTGCAGAGTATGGAGTTCAAGAACATGTGTTAGAATAAGAGTTCCTTACCTTGTTGCTTTCTTGAAGACAAGGATAGGGAAGCTAAAGTTTTGAGTTCTAGGGTTTCGGAATACACTCCGAGAAAGAAAGTGCGAGAGACTATGGCTAAGGTTAGTAAAAGATTTGCATGTGTTGTGCTTATAGTTTTCTTTTCTATTCACAATACAAGTGACATTGTACCTTGTACCATGTCATAGTGGATTTGTGTTGGTCTGCTCTTAAGCTGAAACTATCAGTTTATAGAAATGTAGTGGGCTTCTTTTTAAGGCTTGGAATACTAAGCCCATTAATGGTGCTCTTGTTTTGAATTTGAATTCTCTATTTTTGTAGATTCTTGATTGTTTCTGCAATGGCGAATGCAATAGGAGGTGTTGTAAGGTTAAATGAGGAAGTATCGTAACGTACTAAGCAAATTGATAAATTAAATGAAAAGGTTAGTGCTATGCAATCAAAATTGATAGCAATGGATGAATGAATTAATATTGTTGATGATAATCTATGATTTGTGGTACAATATGTCTAGAAAAAAATGGAGAAAAGCTAGTAGGAGAATTAAGGTAGAGTTGACATGCAGTGTAATGTCCTACCATCATCATGTTCTCGAGGGGTAGTATAGGAACCTTTGCATATATGAAGGGTATCAAGCTAGAATTGCTTAAATTTTTAGGTGAAGATCCATTGGGATGGATCTTTAAAGCTACTCAACTTTTTTGAGTTTCATCAGGTTCCAATTTCCAGTAGAGTAAGATTGGCCTCATTTGCTATGGAAGGGGATGCTTTGGAGTGGTTTCAATGGATGACCCTTAATGATTTGATTTCTACATGGTCCTCTTTTGTGTATATAGTAGAGATCATATTGGAACTTCGACATTTGAGGATTTTCAAGGTTAATTATCAAAATTGATGCAAACTGGAAGTGTATCGGAATATCAATTACAATTTGAAAAGCTTTGCAATCAAATTTCAGGGTTTTCCGAAAGCTTTTTGATAAGCTACTTTACTTTAGGTCTAAAACCTATTTTATAACAAAAGGTAATGTCTTTTAAACCCTCTTCATCGATTAGTTTAGCTATACTTCAAGAACATAATTTGAACTACTTGTTGAATGTTTCTGACAAGAATAATACGTTTACTACATCATCTAGTAAATTTGTGGGATCACATGCTAGTGCTTCTAAATTTCAATCTGTGAACCCTGCTATTACTACATCATTTAGTAGTTTCAGCTCTAGCAATAATGTAGAGAATAAATCAGTCAAGAAATCATTGCCTATTACGAAATTGACACTAACTAAAATAAGTTACCATGTTCCTAAAACATTGCGTATATAAGACAAGTAAAAAGGAATTATGTGAATGTGCTTGTAGATTCTGGGAGTAGTCACAATTTTATACAAGAAAGTGTTACTTAGAGATTAAAGATTCCAATTCAAATGGTTCCCATGTTTTCAATTTTCATTGGGAATGGTGAGAAACTCGTGTGTACCGGAATTCATAGAAACATTGTGTTGATACTGTGAGGAGTTACATTTTTCATCAATTCTTTTGTCTTTCCAATCCAAGGGGTAGAATTGGTGCTGGGCATAAAACAGCTAACCCCTTTAGAGCCACTCACTTTGGATTATTGAAAATTGACGATGCAGTTTATGTGGAAGGATAAGCTTGTTTACTTGAATCATTTAACATAAGTTACTTGTAAGTAGATTGAAAACAATTATTGAATACCATGTGAACTGATGAAGTGGCTTATTTTCTTAATATAGTGGCTCAAGATGATATTTCATTGAGTTGTACCACTAGCAATGATATTTTAGAAACATTATTAGGCAGTTTCAAAAATGTTTTTGCTACCCCTTCATCCTTGCTGCCTTTAAGAGATGTTCATCACCATATACATTTAAAGAATGAGGGGCAAGCAATTGATGTTAGACCATATTGCTATGCATACTTTTAGAAAATAGAGATAGAAAAGCGGGTGCAAGAAATGCTTAAGTGATGGGTAATTCGTGCTAGCACAAGCCCTTTCTCATCACTAAATTTACTAGTGAAAAAAAAAAACAATGAATCTTGGCATTTTTGTATTGATTGTAGTGCTTTAAATAAGACCACAATTCAAGATAAGTTTCCAATTCCAACAATAAATGATTTGTTGAACGAATTGGAGGGATAAATTGTGTTTTCTAAGATAGACTTACAAGTTGGGTATCATCAACTTAGAATATATCCTGTGCATATACCAAAAATAGCTTTTGCACTCGAAAAAGTCACTATGAGTTCACTGTTATGCCTTTTGGCCTATCCAATGCACCTTTGACTTTTCAATCAATTATGAATTCAATTTTCAGGCCATTTTTTAGGAAATTCACCATTATTTTTTTATGACATCCTCATTTGTAGTCGAATAATGGATAATCATTTGAATGAGATAACGTTTGAATGTTTGAGGTAGCATACTTTTTCCTTAAAGAAGGCAAAGTGTTTTCTTAGCAAAGATAATCTTGTCTTTGCCATATTGTATTTGTTGTGAATATAAGCCCCGATCCAAATAAGATCAAAGAAATTAATGAATGGTCATATCATGTTAATGTGAAGCAATTACGAGGATTCTCAGGCATCATTCGTTATTATAGAAGATTTGTCAAGAATTACGCTAAATTGCATTTCCTCTCACAGATTTGCTTAGAAAAGTTTGTTTCAATGGGATAGCATAGCTCAAATTGCTTTTGCGCAATTAAAATAAGTATTGGTGACAACACCTGTTATGGCTTTGTGAAATTTTACTAAAACATTTATTATCCAAATAGATGCTTCAGCTTCAAGAATGGAGGCTATCTTGCATCAAGATATGTACCTAATAACTTAATTTAGTAAGAAATTTAGCTTATGCCTTTAAAAGGCTAGTACTTATGTGAGGGAACTAGTGGAAATTGTGGAATCGATTTATAAATGACGTCAATAATTATTAGGACGCCACTTTATTAGCTAGCTAAATCAAAGAAGTTTAAAAGAGTTACTTAATCAGGTCATCCAAGCATCGCAACAACAATAATTTTCAGTCAAGCTTTTAGGCTGTAACTATGAAATTCAATATAAGTTGGGGGTGGATAATCAAGTGGTTAATTCTTTGTGTAGACAATTTTCTGAGGAATCATTGTTTTTAGCATTAACTTTACCATCTTGTCATTTCATTACAGCATTGAAATAAGAACTTGATAAGGATTTAAATTGACTGAACTTACTTCAACAAGTTAAGGATGGCAAAGAGCAACAGTGGATTTTGATTTATAAGGATGAGTTACTATTTATTGGACCTCAGATATTCTTGTTACCAAATTCATCAAACATTCCTCTCTTATTATTGGAATTTCATTGTTCACTTATAGGAGGACACTTAGGAGCTTTGAAGAGTTATAAACGAATTGCGTTTTCATTTTCCCAGTCAGGCATGAAGACAGACGTTCAGAATTTTGAAAGAAGGTAAACATTTTCAGCAGGTTAAGTACTTGACAGCAAGCTTAACGAGTTTACTTCATCCATTGCCTATTCCTCAAAAGGTTTTAGAAGATATTAGCATGGGTTTCACCACAAGGTTGCCACTTTCTCATGGTTTTTTAGTTGTTTTGGTGATCATCAATAAATTGAGAAAGTAGCCAAATTATTTGTGGCAAATATGGTAAAGCATCATGGAATACCTAAGTCTCATGGAGATCAAGAATTTATGAGTAAATTTTGGATCAAATTATTCAAGCTAAGTGGTACAAAATTAAAAATAAGTTCTACATATCACCCACAAATGGATGATGATAGAGGCATGGCTAGGAGAAGAAGAGTAGATCCACTTAAGATGCCATTTAGGCCAGTTACAAGAACTCAAGCTAAAAAATTCAAGGATGCACTTAATGGATTAATCCAAGAAGTTCAAGAAGAGAAGATCCATGTGCACACCACCAAAGATGAGTTCAAACTGATCAACGTTCTTGAAGTTAGGTCGGAAATGGGCCACAACGACAAAGCGGACGAGAAGATTCAAAGATGCTAGTGTTGATGTCAATGTAGCTTCAAAGCCGCCAGTGTAGGAAGGAAAAGCCATTAGCGTAGGGTCATACATTGCTCGCCTTTGACTAGCATTCGTTGTTCAGAATTTGATCAATTTCAAATGTTTAAAAAGCCAACTCTAATGTTACCAACTTACTCCATCTATGCCACCAACATTCACTATATAACCTGTCAGCCTTATAACGGCCTTGAAAGTGATCAAAACAGAAATTATAAAAGCTAACACCTAAACCACCAGCTTAGGATTTGTACATCGCTAGTGTACAAGGGGTACACTACTAGCCTTCGATCGACATTTGTGTTACAAAGTCGTGATTTTATTATTTTGGCCGGTAGCATTGTTTAAAGGCCGTCAACTTATGTTTAGTCGACAATTATGATTCTTTTATGAACTTTAGGTTTCCTTTTTGTTATTATATATAGATCTATTTGCTTTGTAATTGAGCACATTACTTTGAATACAATTTGAGAGAATTTGTCTTTGGTTCTTCAATGAACTATTTTGGACTTATCGATCTATTCGTGGCGTTCAATTTTTGGCTTATCAATTTGAATTCTACCACCGATTGTGGCATCTTCACTGTACTAAGGTTCTTACCTCCATATAGGCAATGGGTTGTGGTTTCTATTTGATCTTGAACGTTATTGGGATTGATTACTGGATTATTGGTAATGGGTTTCGTCACAAGTTGGCATAGTTCATATTAGTTTGGTATCAAAGCCTAGGTTTGTTTAAAGCTCGCTTATCCTTTCTTTGTCCCAAAAAAAAAAGTATCTTTTAGGATTTTAAAGTTTTAAAGCTTCCTCCTTTTAAGGTTCTTCGTGTTTCTTGGTTCTTTTTTGTTTTTTTATTGAATGTTGTTAGCTTCATATTAGTTGTTACAAAAAAAAAAAAAAAAAGAAAAAGAAAAGGAAAGGAAATTTGTCCCCAAAAAAAAGTATCAAAAAGTATCATTTGATTGGATTCTTGAAAAGATTTGCTTTGTTTGAGTAGTCCGAAAGTTCCATTGAAAAGGATTGATTGATTTTTGTGGAAAGACCTTGATTTGTTAGATTAGTTCTAAAAGAACCGCAAGGGAGATCAAAGTGAAGGAAAAGTCAAATATTTAATTGTGCAAAAAACACGAGTGATTTGAGCGGATCATTCTTTAAGTGGAAATAAAAGAATGAGTGATTTGTGAGGTTTTTCTTTATTTTATTACCAACCTTGTTTTTGCAGCAAGATGTCGAATAAAGGTACATCTGGAGGCGAGATGGGAGGATTTGATATGAAGGTTTTTTTTTTTTTTTTGGATGTTTTGACGATGGAGATGAAATGGATGTTTAGACAGGAGATGAAAAACTCTATGAGAAAGTAGAACAAAGTTTAGAGCAGTCAAGAAGTGTTCCTCCACGACATAGGAGAGAGAGGTTTCCGAGGACAAGAGTAAGGTTAGAGGAAGAAGTATATGAAGGGTTTAGATTTGAAGAAGAGTTTAAGCAGGGTATTGTTGATATCAATTGAAGGTATGGAGGTAGATTTAGAGGAGCTAGGAATCGAAAGGATGATTATTTAGGAAATACAAAGATGAAGATCCTATCATTCCAAGGAAAGAATGACCTTAAGGCGTATCTTGAATGGGAGAAAAAGGTGGATTTAGTCTTTGATTGTCATAATTACTTTAAAGCTAAGAAAGTGAAACTGGTTGCCATTGAATTTTCAGATTATGCTATAGCCTGGTAAGACCAGCTGTTGTTGAATAGGAGGAGGAGTAGGGAGCCACCAATAGAGACATGGGAAGTGATCAAAAGGGTGATGAGAAAGTGATTTATACCCACACATTTCTACAGGGACTTGTACAACAAATTGCAGAACCTTAGACCAGGCAATAAAAGTATAGAGGAGTACCATAAGAAGATGGATGTTGCAGTGATTAAGGCGAATGTTGAGGAGGACTGTAAGGCCACCATGGCATGATTTTTGGCTAGTTTAAATAGGGAAATTCATAATGTGGTGGATTTACAACACTATGTGGGGGTTGAGGATATGGTTCACATGGCGATTAAAATTGAGAACCAACTCAAGAGGAAAGGTAGTAGTGATACACGTTTTATGTCTGGTTCGAGTTCATCTACTTAGAAGTCGAATCAATGGAAAGAGGAGGAGAAACAACCCTACACAAAGCCAAAGTTCGACCAAAAACAAGAAGCGACCATCCATGGAAATCAAGGTAATCTAATTCTTCCACTCCTAAAAATAGTGATATTAAGTGTTTCAAATGCCAGGGTAGGGGTCATATGGCAAATCAATATCCAAACAAACACGTTTATGATCTTGCATGATGATGGTGAATATGAGATAGAAGTGGAAAGTGATGAAGAAGAAATGCCACCACCAGAAGATGCTAGTGATGAAGAAGCCGCGATGGAGAAGTTAGTGCTAGTTGTGAAGCGAGCCTTAAGTGTGCAGGTGAAAGAGGAAGCCGATATGAAAATGCGAAATATCTTTCATACTAGGTGTTGCATCAATGATAAAAGCATGTAGTATGATTAGTGATGGGGGGTAGTTGCATTAATGTTGTTAGCAACTTTCTTGTGGAAAAAGTAAGGCTCAAGACCACTAAGCACCCTAGTCCATACAAGTTTTAGTGGTTGAATAATAGTGGTGAGACCAAATTAAACAAGCAAGCAATGATTGCATCTCGCATTGGGAGGTATGAGGATGAGGTGTTATGTGATGTAGTACCAATGCAAGCTTGTCATGTATTGTTGGGAAGGCCATAGCAATTTAACAAGAAAGTGATTCATAATGGCTTTACAAACAAGTATTCACTTGTTCACAATGGCAAGAATTATTCCCTTATACCTTTAACCCCTAAGCAAGTGTATGAGGATCAATTACAGCTTCAACAATCATTTGAAAAAAAAAAAGGATGAGGGAAAAAGAGAGAGAATGAGAGAGCAAAAGAAAGAAAAATGGAAAATCAAAATGAAAAAGAGAGGAAGGCCGGAAAGAGTAAGAGTATCCAAGTCGAAAGGGGTTCGTCTTTGGTGGTGAGAGAAAAGGAGAGTGCGGCTTTGCAAAAGGAGAGTTGAGTGGTAAGAGTGAGTATGGTGAGGAGAGCATTAGTTTTGAATCAGCCTATACTGATGTTAGTTTACAAAGAAGTATGTTTGAATACTAACAAATTTCTTGGCTCTTTTCCTAGCTCTGTCGTCTCTATTTTGTAGGAATTTGTGGATGTTTTCCCTGAGGAAATCCTAAAAGGATTACCTCCAATACAAGGGATTGAACATCAGATTGATTTTGTACCCGATTCAACCATTCCAAACCAACTAGCTTATAAGAGTAATCCCGAAGAGACAAATGAACTTCAAAGGTAAGTTAGTGAGTTGATGGATAAGGGTACGTAAGGAAAAGCATGAGTCCATGCATTGTTCTAGTAATGTTGGTGCCTAAGAAGGATGGGTTGTGGAGAATGTGCATTGATTGTCAAGCCATCAACAATACAATGGTAAGTATCAATGTCATATTCCTCACTTAGATGATATGCTAGATGAGTTGTATGGATCTAGTGTATTTTCAAAAATTGATATGAAAAGTGGATATTATCATATTAGGATGAAAGAAGGAGATGAATGGAAAACAACATTTAAAACAAAATATGGTTTATATAAGTGATTGGTCATGCCTTTCGGATTAACCAATACACCTCGTACTTTCATGCATTTAATGAACTATGTTTTGCATGCTTTCATTGGAAAATTTGTGGTTGTCTATTTTGATGATATCGCCATTTATAACATAAACTTGGATGACCATTTAAACCATTTGAGATCTGTTTTGGATAGTCTTCAAAAGGAAAGATTACTTGCTAACCTTAAGAAGTGCACATTTTGCACAGATAAGCTTGTGTTTCTTGGTTTTGTTGTTAGTGCACAAAGAATACAAGTTGATGAGCAGAAGGTTCATGCGATTCAAGAATTGCCAAGTCCAACCAATGTGAATAATGTTCAAAGTTCCCATGGACTTGCAAACTTTTAATGGCAGTTTATGAAGGACTTTAGTAGCATAGCCACACCTTTAACTGAAGTCATCAAGAAGAACATTAGGTTTAAGTGGGAAGAGGAATAAGAAAAGGCATTTCAATTGATTAAGGACAAATTAACTCATGCTCCTTTACTTTCTTTGCCTAACTTTTCAAAAACTTTTGAAATTGAATATGATGCTTCAAGTTTAGGGATTGGAGCTATTCTAATGCAAGAAGGATGACCAATTGCATACTTCAGTGAAAAGCTTAATGGGGCAACCTTGAAATACCCTACTTACAATAAGGAGATGCACGCATTGGTTAGGGCTTTGGAAACGTAGCAACACTACCTGTGGCTTAAGAAGTTCGTGATTTATACCGACCATGAGTCATTGAAGCACTTAAAAGGCCAACACAAGTTGAACAAGAGGCATGCATGATGGGTGGAATTTATAGAGACATTTCCCTATGTTATTCACTATAAGTAGGGAAAGGAAAACATCATTGTTGATGCACTTTCATGCAGATACTTACTAATCTTATCTCTTGATGCTAAATTACTTGGTTTTGAGCATATTATGGAATTGTATTTTGAGGACCAAGATTTTTGCTGAAGATTATGTATGTTGTGAAAAAGTTGTTACTGGTAAATTATTTAGGCATGATGATTATCTGTTTAGGGAAAATAAACTATGCATTCCTAATTGCTCTATTAGGGGGGAATTTTTGGTGAAGGAGTCTCATGGTGGAGGATTAATGGGACACTTTGGGATACTTAAGACTTTGGGGATTTTGTAAGAACATTTTTATTGGCCCCATATGAAGCAGGGTGTTGAGAGAATCTGTGAGAGATGTATTACAAGTAGGTAAGCTAAATCCCGAGTGCAACCCCATGGCTTATACACGCCATTACCTACTCGTACTGAACCTTAGGCAGATATTTCTATGGACTTTGTGCTAGGTTTACTTAGGAGTAAAAATGGTAGGGATTCTATTTTTATGGTTATGGATAGGTTTTCGAAGATAGCACATTTTATTTCATGCCACAAAACTGATGATGCTTCTCATGTTGCTGATTTGTTCTTTGAGATTGTGAGATTACATGGTATGCCTAGAACTATTGTATCGGATAGAGATGCTAAGTTCTTGAGTTACTCCTAGAAGACCTTGTGGTGTAAGTTAGGAACTAAGTTATTGTTTTCTACTACTTGTCATCCACAGTCTGACGGTTAGACCGAGGTAGTAAATAGGACTTTATCTACTTTGTTAAAGGCTATCATTAAAAAGAATATTAAAACTTGGGAAAAATATTTACCACATGTTGAATTTGGTTATAACTATACTACACATTCTGCTACTAATTTTTGACCTTTTGAGATTATGTATGGTTTTAATCCACTAACTCCTTTGGATTTGTCACCTTTACCTTTGTCTGAGCATGCTAATTTAGATGGCAAAAGGAAAGCGCAGTTTTTTAAGCAGATTCCTAGACTTACTTGGTGAGTGTCAAGTAAGTGCTACTTTTAATCTTACTTATCAGAGTCCATTTGATGTAGGTGATGATTTGAGGATAAATCCTTCTTAAGATGAAGGGAATGATCGAGGTATAGTTAGAAGATGGAGAGTAGATCCACTTGAGATGCTATCTAAACCAGTTACAAGAACTTGAGTTAAAAGATTCAAGGATACACTTAATAGATTTATCCAAGAAGTTCAAGAAGAGGAAATTCATGTGCACACCACCAAAGATGAGTTCAAACTGATCAGCGTTCTCAAAGTTAGCTCGAAAATGGGCTAAGACGAAAAAAGCAGACAAATAGATTCAAAGCCGCATCAAAGCTACCAATGTTGATGTCAATGCCGCTTCAAAGCCATTAGCATAGGAAGGCAAAGCCACCGGTGTAAGGTTATACACTGCCAGCCTTCGACCAATATTCGTAACATGATCAGTTTCAAATGTTTAAAAAGCCACTCCAATGCTACCATCTTACTCCATCTACGTCGCCATCCTTCACTATTAAGTCGCCAGCCTTCACTATTAAGTCGCCAGCCTTACAATGGCCTTGAAAGTGATCAAAATCGAAATTATGAGAGCCAACACCTAAGCCACCAGCTTAGGATTTGTACGCTACCAGCATACAAAGGGTACACTATCGGCCTTCAATCGACATTCATGTTACAAAGTCGTGATTTTATTATTTTGGCCACTAGCATTGTTTAAAGGCCACCGACTTATGTTTAGTCGACAATTATGATTCTTTTATGACTTTTAGGTTTCCTTTTTGTTATTATATATAGATCTATTTGCTTTGTAATTGAACACATTACATTAAATACAATTTGAGAAAATTTCTCTTTAGTTTTTGAATGAACTATTCTAAACTTATTGGTCTATCCATAGCATTCAATTCTTGACTTATTAATTGGAATTCCACTACCAATTGTGGCATCTTCACTATACTAAGTTTCTTGCCTCCATATAGGAACGAGTTGCGGTTTCCATTCGATCTTGAACGTTTTTGGGATTGATTACCAGATTATTGGTACCAGGTTTCATCATAGGTTGGTGTGTTTCACATCAAATAGTCAATTCAAAGTGGTTAACAGTTGTTTGGAGCATTATTTGCATTATTTTGTGATCAACATGCCTAAAGATTGGCCTAAGTATCTGGCATGGGCTGAATTTTCATTTAATATGAGTTTCCATGGTAGTACAGGTATTACACCATTTCAAGCATTATACAGGTAAGATCCTCCTAATATTCTAGATTATGTTAAGGGACTTAGTGACATTGAAGCCATTAATGCAGAGTTAGCATCTATAGTTGAAGTGCTCAAACCACTTAAGTTGAATTTACACAAGGCCCAACAATCTATGAAGTCTCAACCTAATTAGAAGAGTTTGAATAAAGAGTTTGTTATAGGGGACCTTGTTTATGTTAAGCTACAACTATATCGTCAATCATATGTATCTAATAGATAGCCACACAAGTTAGCTTGGATATTTTTTGGACCATTTAGAATTCTAGAAAAAGTAAGGTAGCTTATAAGTTGGAAATTCTAAAGGATTCACTCATCCACCCCGTGCTCCATATATTTTGTTGTTAAGGAAGTCGGTTGATATTTATTCTCAACTTCTTACTGATGCTTTTGGAAGTTTCTCTATTGTTCAACCTTTAGTAGTAGTCCTTCTAGATCAATTTAGAGAAAAGGTAGATATATTCCACAAGTTTTGGTCCAATGGAAATCGTATTCCCCTAATGATGCCTTATGGATGGATTTAGATGATTTTCAAAGGGATTATCCCCGATTTAACCTTGGGGACAAGGTCAATCTTTTGAGGGGGGGAAGAAGTTGATATGTCTAAAAGAACAAGTAAAAGGCCTGACCACTTAAAGGATTATGCTTGAACACATTACATATGATGTTAGTACTAGAACAGAATGCATGCATCAGATTTGGAATTCCAAACAGAACTAACAAAAATGGTTGTAACTATCAACTACTCTAATTAGATTGAAACAAGAACAAAAGCTCAGCACAAATAATGACAATCAATCAAGCTTGAGGAGGCATCCTTGATTTTCGTACTCTAACTTGAGTATTTAGGAGCACTTGGGGCTCGAAGTCTAGTGAGTATCCCCTTTGTTTACCTCGCAAAACACACTAACATTTTCTATAGATATTCAATCAATTTCATATATGTAAGATAGAAACCTTAATTCGTTACTATTATTTTGCAGAGTATAGAGTTTAAGAACGTGTGTTAGAATCAAGAGTTCCTTACCTTATGGCTTTCTTAAAGACAACAACTGGGAAGCTGAAATTTTGAGTTCAAGGGTTTTGGAGTACACTTCGAGAAAGAAAGTATGAGGAGGCGTGGCTAAGGTTAGTAAAAGAGTTACACATGTTGTGGTTATAGTTTCTTTTACCATTCACAGTACAAATAATGTTGTGCCTTGTACCGTGTCATAGTGGATTTTATTAGTCTGCTCTTGGGCCGAAACTATCATTTTACAGAAATATAGTAGGCTTCTTTTTAAGGCTTGGAATACTAAGCTTATTAAACTACCTAACACATGTAACACATGTCGAGACATTTATTTTCATGCTAGGATTTATAATTTTTGGCTTCTCTAAGAAGTTTAAAGCAAAAAAAAATTTGAATCACTAAGTATCCTCTTATATTACTCAAGAACTCATTATAGGCCATTTCAATCAATCGACTTAGATAGTAATAATTCAGTTGCATAACAATTAGCTCAAAATATCTTTATCCCAATATTTCCTTTGCTTATTTACTCGAGAATTCCAAAAACAATTTAGCTCGAGGGAGAGCAAAACCTTAACCAAACTACCGTTGTCCAAATCGTAGCAAGAAAGTACTACTAACTCAATCAGCCATCGATGATATTTTAAATCCAATAATGCCAATCGAAAATGCTTATGCCTGAAGTTCTTACAAGTGACGATTCAGCTTAGACAGCCCACCAATGAAATTCACTCTCCTTATTGACTTGCAAACTAAGGGGGTAATGGTGGTTTCAAGCATTAATGGTCAAATTTGGGACACTAAGTCTCCATGCTTAGTTTAACCCATTTGAAAATTGGATTGACCCATTGGGCCTAAGTCTAGCTTAGGGGTGTGAGTAAGCTTTGCACTCAACAGAACAACCTTTTAAGCTAAGAGCTTGGCAAAACCGACTCAAGTTACACAACACGCACCCTGTTACCTCCATCATCCCATTCTAGATGTAGTTGGGACAAGCCTTCATGGCTTAACCTCCACATTTCCAACAATTGCTTATAACTCCCTACTACTCTACATTCTTCATGACACTAGTAATTTTTAGAGATAAGTATACCAAACCAGTGACTTCCCTATATTATTTTCTTTTATCTATGTTAAGTGTTGAAGTGGTCATACAGAACAACACCTCAGGGGGTGCCCCCTAATTGTGTTTTGTTTTGCAAGTTCCCCTTCACAAGTCCACATTCAAGCCTTTATTACTTAAAAACCAACTACTAGTTTTGAGCTAACAATGCCCTTAATATCTGCCGCTTGAAAATCAATGGTAAGACTACATGGAAAAAGACAACGTGAAGATGATATTAATAGTTAATTCAATAATGAAGAAAATTATAACCATTAAATTTAAAATTAATGAAAAATTTGAGAACAAAATATGAAAAAGATTTAAATCCCTATAACTTAAGACGAGATAGAAATGCTTATTTGCTCTAATTAAGGTCATTATTGGCATAAGTCATCCATAGATGGCTTATTTTAAAGTTTAAAAGTACTACACTTGGACAAGAATGTTACGTATGGAAAATAATATCATGTCCTAAAAAAATTTGATACTCACCTAAAGTACCACATTTTGGCAAGAATACTACATATGAACCAAAATATCACATCTTAATAAAAGTTGGTATTTGAAGCGAGTACCAACTTTTTCTAAGATCTGGTATTATTATTTATATTTAGCATGGTCCAAATATGTATTTTGAGCAAGCATCAACTTTTTGTAGGATCTTACGTTATTGTTCATATAAGGTATTTGTGGGATCTGATAATTTTGCCCATAAGTAGTATTCTTGTCTAAATGTGGTACTTTGAACGAGTACCAACTTTTTCCAATATATGGTGTTATTGTCCACATATAGTATTATTGTCCAAAATTATACCTTGAGCAAATAGCAACTTTTTTTGCAAGATCTAACATTTTTTTCCATATGTTGTATTCTCATCCCAAAGTGGAACTTTGAGCGAGCACTAACTTTTCCCAAGATATGGTATTATTGTCTATATCTAGTATTCTCATGGAAATATGGTACTTAGAGCAAGTACCAACTTTTTGCAGGATCTAGTACTTTTGTTCATAGGTGATATTCTCATCCAAATATGGAACATTAAGCAAGTATCAACTTTTTTCCCAAGCTCTAGCGTTACTGTTTGTATTTGGTATTTCGATTAAATATGGCACTTGGCACGAGTTCCAACTTTCTGCAAGATTTAATCTTTTTGTTCATATAAGGTTTTTTTTTTTCCATCCAAATATGGTATTTTATACGAATACCAAATTTTTTCAAGATACGATACTATCGTTTATATCTAGTTTTCTAGTCCAAATGTTGTACGTTAAGCAAGTACTAACATTTTGCAGGTTATGTACTATTCTCCTTTAAATATGGTATTCTTGGTAAGTACCAATTTTTTTTAATCTTAATATTGCATTTTGATTCATATATGATATCATTGTCAAAAGATAGTACTTTTAGTAGGTGATCGATTTATTTGATCACAACCTCATTTCAAGTCACCAAAGGTGATTAACTCTAATAATTTTCGGCCCTCAACAAGATTCATTCATAATCTTTCTCTTTCCTACATTGAGTAAATGCTCTCAAACTAGACATCATCACGGATCAAGTGTTATCTCGAGAATTGACCCGACTCGGCATCGTTGGTTTTTGAACTAGAAACATACTTAGGATAGGTAATTCTGACCTACCAACAAGCCCGCCAAGTGTAGCGGGTAATGCTTGAAACTTGCTATGTTAGATGGGTTATACTTGCCTACCTTTACACACACCAAAAAAAAAAAAAAAAAAAAAAAAGCAATCCCTAGCAACAACTTTTGACCATGGATCAATTAAATTACAGTCTTCCAAATGTTATTTAATGTAAAGCCATTTTGTTATCCAAACACATGTCCATTATTCGATAGCTAAACTTTCAAGAATTCAATTACTTAACTACATAATAAAACAATACAATCAACCACCTAATATTACAAACACATGTCCATTTCATGATTTTAATAAAATACACAAGAAACAAAAAGAAAAATGACATCATAAAATGGAAAAAAGAATGAAAAATTTTTATCTTCGAGTTTCTACGCTTATATCAAATATAAATGACTCTTCAATTACTTTTGAATTAGATTTCATAATTAAAAAAAATAAACTAAGCTAATAATAAGAAAGATAAATAAAATGCAACCGTCTTATTCAAAACTATTTAAAATCTAGGCTTGCTTTGCTCTCTCTACTATTTTCGTTTGAAAGGAAAATAAAAGATGAAAAAATGAGTCTCTTTTCGTTCTCCTCACCTTTAGAAATGAAAAGGGGAGCATTAAGATTAGAAAAGCAAAGGGCCCCCACTAAATGAAGGAAAATGCTCGAAATTTATTTTGTTTGGTAGGATTTGCAAAATAAAATAAAATAAAAATGATATACGATTCTAGCAGAACCAAAAACAACATGTGAGACCCGCCGATTGAAGGACCAGAAATCGGCTGACCTTCATGGGTGTGGGTACGGTTACGGTTCCATCAAAATGGGACTCTTGAATCGACGACTTAAGTACGGAATCGTATCTGAACCAAACCATAGCGATGTATTTCTTAAACAAGGTATAGACCTCCATGCCAAAAGCTCATGAGCTAAATGACAACTTTCAGTTAAATATGAAGCTGCACTATAACTGAAGAAATGGCAGGAGAAATTAATTATTATTCTATAATATGCACCCCCAATAAACTATAACTATAATACAATAACCAATAAAATAGACAAATCAAAATAGAAAAAAATTAATTAAATCTTTTACGTAACTTTTGCTGATTCAAAATGATTTTCACGTCACGTGTATTTTTACTGACCAAAACAGTAAAAGCTTGAGAGAAAACCTTTAAAAAGTAAAACAAAGGAAAAGAAAAAGGCAAAGGTATAGGCAACCTATCAAATGGTATCTCTTTGGTCACTTGTCAAACGAATCAGTTTGCCGCTGAAAAGAACGTAAGTTTGTTTCCTAGGTGTTCAAACGGCACAAAAGTATTTTTAAACAAATTATTTATTAAAAAATGGATATAAATAAAAAATAAACATTTTTTTATAACAGATCAGATATTGATCAAATATAGATAAGGATCGATATAGATGACAAACTAACCATGCAAACATACTCATATACTTTTATTCTTAATTTCCTAACAGTTATTTATTTAGAATCGATTTACTTCGCCTGCTTATAGATGGTATATAGACATTTTTAAATATATCGTTTGTCAAAAAACATATATAAATAAAAAATAAATAATTTTACACATAAAAAAATCAAATAGATCCGATACAAATAATATATAGATAAAATAGAACGTAGAAACAGATTAAATATAAGTATAAGTAAAGATGATAGATCGTTCAGATAAAGATGAAGACCGTAGTGTCTAATGTTAGGCAGCCACCATTGCCGCCAGACTAGAGATTGGCCGCAAGTGGTGGGCGCTGGGCAGGCTTTCCAGTCTTTGAAAAGATGTTAAGCGTTTACCAGTTTGCTGTCTTTATGAAGTCTACGCCCACGAGCTCATGCTCAGACTGGGACTGGGACAGCATCCGCTTTTTCAGTTTTCTAGGAAGCTCTCTTCTTCACTTTCATGCTAGTGGACATTACAATCACAGCACCGTACAGATGTAAAAAATAATTAAATTAATAAATTTTAGATAAAAAAATATCAAATTAATAAATCACTCACGTGATGGTTTTAAATTATACGAAATACTTTGTTCCCCTCAAATCACTTCTTCATGCCATATATCTTCAAAGGAAGTTTTTCTGGGTACGTGAATAAAATAATCCAATTATTAAAATAAATATAAGAATGGTAAATTAGGTATTTCATAATGTATAATTAATTATACAATCAGTTACATTAAAAATATATATAAGACCATGGAATTTTACGTCTTCATAGGAAAAAAAATCACCTATTTCCTTAATTTCCCCATATACCGTCTCCAATTTGTAATTTTGTCATTCATTTATCTATGTTGTTTTTAGATCCAATTAATACCATATAAAAGAGTCCACGTTGTAAACAGATGAATTTTCTCATCCTGTCAAATCAATTTTCACACACACACACATATATATAATATTATATATGTAATGGATGAGAGCGATAGATGATATAAATTATATAAGTAAGATATTTATTTAATAAAATTAAACATAAAAGAATAATTTTAGTTAGAAAGATGATATTTTAGATGAGCGGATCACTCTTACTTGAATGATAGCTAACATACAAAAAATTTCACATTTGTTTATAATCTTATATGTAATTCATTTACATAATAAATTAGCATTTTCTTTAAACAAACACCATAATATAGATTTGACTTTTAGTACAGGCTTTTGGCATCACATCCAAATGTTCCATCCCCATATAATGTCCTAAACTTTGAGCAATTATTCAATTAGGTACCTGAATTGTTAAATTATTAAATATTCAATTAAACTTTTTAAGCCCAACAATACTATATATTGTTTTCTCTAAAGTAGTATGCATCAATAATGGCCTATTGTGTGCCACAAGTGATTATTATAATAAAAATATTATATTCACATGTGAATAGCAAAAATGTATTCTTAAAAAATAATGTTAACACAGGCAATATTCTATACTTATTTAAAAAATTCATATTCTTTAAGCAAAGCATAATCATTAAAATAATTATCAATATGACTGCTCATAATTAGTCAAAATAGCAAATTGGACAAATAGCTCAATACAAAATAAATATAGGACAGTGTAAATAGCCTTGAAATATTTAATTAAATACCAAAATTGATATAGGTTGAATAATTGGTCTAAATTCGAGTACCAAATGCAACATATCCAAAAAGTTCCTTTATATGCCCCTTCACTTCAAATCACATCACTTAATGTGATTAAATAGGAGCACTCTCTCCTATCAAAATCTCACAAACTATCCACAACCACCCCATGACCTCACTTCAATATTTATAAATCTTCCTTATTTTAAGGTGGCTAGTTTGTGAAGTGGAACGTAATTACTAACATATTGCTAACTAAAGAAGTATAAATACAAAGTCTTCCCATTTATGACTCCGGTAGTGAAGAATCAATATGATTTTAAGTCCTAAACACGATGATAAATTTTACCAACCAAAAGCATTACTTCACTTACTCATCCTTTCTTTTCTTCTTTCATAGATTTCACATCACATGCAATATCTGTATATGTCGGGACAAGTGCATTATCCTTTAAGATGCACACATTAGGATAAAAGTATTTATGCCCACACAATTCAAAATCAAATAAAAAAGGCCCAATAATGTATTGCATCTTACTAGCAAGTACAACATTATTATATTATGTACAAATTACTTTTTCTAATTTGGACAAAAAGTAAGTTGTATTAAATAACACGAACAAATAAAAAATTGATTTTCAAAACTTATGCATAAGACCAAATAAAAAGAAATTATAGCTTTCCTTGTACATTTATCCAAAAAAAGGAAACTTATTGTGAACACTACTCTATGACAAATATATTTGTGCACGGAGTTATCGTGATAATAAAATTACAGTTATTTGTAATATAATTTCATAGATTTTCATCCAAATTTAACATGATATGCTATACAAATTAATTCGGTATCCAAAAAAAAAAAAGAAAAGCTTACTCAAATAACATGTGCTTTATTTTATTTTTTTATTTTTTATAAATGGAAAAGAAATACTAAAGAGCACACAGCAACACAAAAAAAATCGATTCCTAGGAAAAGGAAAAAAATAAAAGAAGGAACTCAAAATACACGACTTTCATATATCAGACTAATCTCTGTGATCAAAATGAAAACATGAAGACATAAATTCGTTATATTGCCTTTTTCCTAAAATAGTAAGTAGTTGGCAACGTTTTCCTAAGGCAAACATTGGAAGGAGAAATACCTTTCCTAGCAATCTGTTTTGAGTATTCTTACAAGCTAAACCCTGTAAACATAAAGAAAGGAATTATCTACACATAATTTGTTTATGAAACTCAACTTCTCTTGATATGGCTGATGTTTTCTTGTGACATGCTAGCTTAACTTCTAACATAAGTGTGCTCAAAGACAACAAATACAGACAATGCAAGCCCAATTCCATTCATCACTGTAAATAGAGAACCGAAATGATACCAACAAACAGATCTTCATCAACCCAAAAGAGGGGGGGGGGGGAAGGAAAAAGAAAAAAAGCATAATAACAAGCCCAAGAACATCATCTTTCATCATGAAATCTTCTCAAGTGGAAGGATTCATAAAAAATAATTTATATATATTAAAAGGAGAAAAGACCTCACCAAGAAGCTTTGCTTTCCATCCCAACCTAGGAGAAGTAAAGAAGTTTCCTAAACACAACTCAAAGAATAGGATACATGTCTAATAAAATATCTACATATAATTGCGAAGCGGGACTCAAGACACCAAGATTAAATGTTCTAAAAGTGTGATACCATAAATTCCTCCTCAAGCATCATCAATATACTCTCTGACATTACCGTTCGCAGAGCAAGAACGAAGGCAATCTGGAAAGGGATCCATCCCCTTAACAATTGTGTCACATTTGGACTTCGTTTGCAAATTTCAACCCTTTGTCATCCATTTATCACATTATCGAAGTTCCTCAGTCGAAAATTTCTGGTATGCAGCCTGTGTAATATCAGTTAAGTACTAAAGTCAGAAGTAGGGTAGAGATGGATAATGCAAAATTAAGCCAAGATGCACATGGGCCCTTTCCTAAGAACATAAGATTGCCTCCAAACACGATGATCTCTGGCAAAACACTCTAGCCAATATATACTGTAGATACCACCACGGACTCATAGTGACTTACCCTATGCATGGTATCTCTAGTCTTTCCTTTCCTACAAACTTGGTTGAAGTCATTTCATGGCATAAAGCATGAGTGCACGAGACTAGAGTTTCAACAGCTGCTAGCCCCATATGCATATAAATTCTAAGTAAATTCACTGATGGTAGTTCAAAATTTTGGTAGTCGTAGAACATTTGCCAAGCTCAAACATATGTTCTAATCTACAGTTCCATAATTAGCAAAATAATCTAGTTGCAGACTAAGTGTGGAGGACATGTTGCACAAAAGTTACTGAAAGTTGGTGCCTTGTAGGACACTGTCAAATCTCTAGATGAAATTCTTTAAAAGTCAGAGAATCTAACGAAAAATCACTCCTTTTATAAGAAAGTGCGCATGGTACAACAAATTGTGACCGTGTTTGGTTTATTCTTTGAAATAGATTTACTGGGTATACAACCAACTATTGTTTTTAGTGAAAATATGAGGATCCATATGTAAGGATCATCACATAGAAACATGCTACGCTTCCAAATATGTAGAATCCAAATAACTAGTGGAAATGAAAATATCAAATTCTTGGAAACATAGGAAGAAGAAGAAGAACAAAAACAAAGGTTAGAGGTCTGCCAGATGGAACAGACAGCAAGTACGTTGATAATATATGCTCTACAAAATATTGCACTATCTCCTCCCATGCATATTTGAGAAGTATAATACTATGGAACTCTAGATCTAGATATGTCTTTAATGCAACATGTTTATACAGTTGCTTTAGTGATGATAAAATATATGTATATATATTCCCATCCTAGTTCACCTTGATCTTATAAACATGTAAACCATAGCATTGGCTTGACACTTTGTGCCAAATCCATTTGATCCATTTAACCTGTTTTTTTTTTTTTAAAACTGAAAATTGAGATAATGGATCATAATTAGACATTGCAACAATTTGAATCATTCAAGCACATATTTCCTTCATGAAGGCTCTGCAGCACGTAATATAAAGAAGCAAGTGGAACAACAGTTATCAAGGTCCCAAAAAAAGTAAATAAATAAAAATAAAACAGTTTATCAACACATAGGGATAATATACCTTTAGAATATCAAAAACTTTCTCTGCAATGTACTTCTGTTGTATACTTGCACCTTTTTGCTGAACCTTGTCAGGGTGAACACACAGGTTGGCCTTTCTATAAATTTTCTTGACTGCTGAAGATGTTATCAGATCAGTTATAGAAACTGGTTCCCAACCACTTTCAGGCCAAAGCACCTGTCAAAAATATAAAGTAAAACCAAATCAGAGGAGGCTGTAACTATCATCCATGCACAAATTCCTTTACTAGCACAGATATGCCACTTCATTATATTAGACATATACCACATCTTGACTAAGCTCTTGAATATAACACATTAACCTCAGAACCAAAGGCCCAACAAGGCTGTACCAGAAACTCCAGCCTTTCACAATTTCAGAAAAAAGTACCGGCTGTTTGTTTTTTTTTTGGATGAATAAATAATTTCATTAAAAACAAAAAAGATGTATAACCATCAAAGACGGATAAGATTTACAAATACAGCTACTCTAAAAGCAAAAAGTAAACAAAACACTGTGTGAAACAAAGCTAAACTCATCAAAGACTCTAAAGGGTAGCATAGGTGCTAATTTGGTTGACTAAGGAGCACAAAAAGGTAATGGGGCTTCCTAGGCGTACTTTATTGCAGACACTCCAAATGCAATAGACTGCAGCAGCTAAAGCAGCTCTCCAGGTTTAGATCATTGGATTTGAAGAGCCTGCTCTAGATAATAGAGCAACGGTAGCACCTTGCCAATCAGAAAAGGGTGGAGGGCAGTGTAGGCTGTCACAAACCATAGACCAAACTTGAGTTTAAAAGCAGCAGTTGAAGAATAAGTGAGCATGATCTTCCATACTATTTGAGCAAAGGAAGCAGGTTGTCAAAGTAGAAATACCCCAATGTATAATCTATCCAAAGTTGGAAGTTTTCTTAACAAAGCTAGCCACAAGATGGAGGAGTGGCGTGGGATGGAAGATTTGTCCAAACGACTTTATGCCACTGATCTACTGGTTTGGATGGAGCAATAAAATCGCAGCCACTTTTAATGATGTATTCACCTGATTGAGAGCGGATCCACCTCAAGTTATCGGTTTGAGATGAATTTGGTTGAATGTTGGTAGGTATTTGAAAATTTGACCAAAAGGATGCAATAAGTAAGCTCCATTCATTTTTCCCCAATTAAAGAGCATAGTCTTGCATCCTTTGCCAATCCTGACCCAGCTATAGTATGAGCACTATGGATCAAATCAAGAGGTCCTAATGGAAGCCAAAAATCAGACATAGCGAGATGGACAAACCATCATTGACTTGCCATTGAAAACTGGACCGAGCTACACTTCTGAGCTTCATAACTTTCTTCCAAGTCCAAGCACATGTGGTAGGTATTCTTGCTAACGAGAAGCAGTAAAAGATAGGTGAATTCGCTTTTCCTTCGAGTGCGGGGACAAATCCCTTACTTAATTCTTTGATCTCGACCGACTAAATCAATCGATAGCATAAGTGTCTTTCTTTTCAATTGAGTCAACATAGTGAAGTGTACCCATTCGACCCACAAACTTTTAGCTCCACTTTTGCAAAGGTGCCACATATACTTAATTTGGGTTGCTTTCCCATTTCACCTTGGCTTTAGCAGAGATGTTGGGCCTCCCACTTCAAAGAAAGTTTCCGAGAAGTTATTCTATCTTGACAACAATGGTTTCCGGTAGCATGAAGACTGAATGCCAATAAACTTGCATGGAAAAAAGAACAGACTTAATGAGATGCAACCATCCAGCATAAGATAGAAATTTTGATGTCCATGAGTTGATATGGGCAAGGATCTTTTCTTGCAAAATATCACAGTCGTCCTTCCTTAGCTTGGTTGAGAGGAGGGGAACTCCCAAATAGCGGATCAGTAGATTACCTTCTTGAAAGTGGGTTACCCGTAAGATGTTCCCTTTTGTTGTTGCACATTTCTAAAGAAAATGTTACTTTTGCTTGTATTAGCTGCCAAACCAGACAACTTGTGGAACTGCTGCAATTAGTAGTGAATTAAAGAGATGGACTCTACATTGCCCTTGCAAAAGATTAGTAAGTCATCTACGAAACAAAGGTGGGTTAGTTTTTCAGTTTTGCATTTCTTGTGAAATGAGAAGTTAGGGTGTAAAGCAAGTCTTCCAAGGATCCCAGATAAGACTTCCATGCCTAGCACAAAAAGTTAAGGAGATATGGGATCGCCTTGCCTTGGACGTCTCTTGCTAGAGAAAGAACACACTAATTCTCCATTGATATTTATAAAAGATTTTGGAGTGGAGATGCATTGTTCAATGCCAATTCGAAAGTGAGAAGGAAACCCCATACAATGGAGGTCTTTTAGTAAGAAATCCCAATTGATAGTGTCATAGGCTTTTCGAATGTCAACTTTGAGGGTGCAACGAGGCAAGCCTCTTTGAGAATGATAGCCTGTCATTAGTTCTTGGGCTATAAAAATATTATCAGTGATTCTACGTCCTAGGACAAACGCTGCTTGCTCCTTTCCCACAAGAGAAGATAAAACTGATTTAAGCCTAGCTGCCAATGCTTTTGAAATATCTTTACACAGTACATTGCAGCAAGCTATAGGTCGGAAATCATTCAGCCTAGGGATTGGCCACTTTGGGAACAAGAGATAAGATAGTACAATTTATCTCCTTTAAGATATCACTAGAGATCAGAAATTCCTTTGCTGCAGAGATTAAATCCTGCCTAATAATATCCCAAACTTTCTTAAAGAACCTGGCAATGTATCCATCAGGGTCGGGGGCCTTTCCATTTGCTTGAGAGAAAAAGCCCCTTTTGATCTCCTCATCACTAAATGAGGCATTAAGGCTCTCAATCTGTCGTTGGTTCAATCTCCAGGTAACAAAATTTTGCACATCTTCAAGACTTTCTAATAGATTACACCTATCATAGAGCTGCTGAAAGTAAAAGATGGCTTCCTATTATGGTAGCTGGTCATTGCCTTATGGAAATAAGCAGAACTTTTATCCCCCAATTTCAACCATTTTACCTGTAATTTTTGCTTAAAAAAACATTCTAATGCTCCCCTAAGAAGGTAATATTCCTTATAAGCATCACGCTCCACTTCCATGAGGGAAGTATCACTGTTGCCTAAGATAGACGATTGAATAGACTGGAGTGTATTCTTTGCTACCAACACACGGTCGGAGATGTTGGAGAAGTCAACTTTATTAAGCGCTCTCAACTCAACTTTCAACAATTTGAGTTTGGTGACTACTTGATACATTTTCGAAACATGAATCTCCTTCTTCCATACGTTTGTTACAATATCCTTAAAATTGGCATGACTTAACCAAAAGTTGAAGAATCTGAAAGGAAAGCGCCGCTTAGATCCTTCAAAGTCCATGTATGTCACTGCCAAGGCATGATCTAAAAGTAAAAAGCAGTGGAAGGCAGCTTGAGTCCTTGGATATTTGGTTAGCCATGGATAGTTAACCAGAAGTCCATCAAGTTTTCGCAAAATTGGGTATTTTCCTTGTTTATTTGACCAGGAGAAGAAATCGCCAATGAATCGTAAGTCTTTTAGTTCTGCTGAGTCCAAAAACATCTGAAAATCTACCATGGCTGAGTTCAATCTGGTTCTACCGCCTAGATGTTCAGAAGGGAATTTGGTGATGTTAAAGTCACCAAGAACAAGCCATGTTGTTGTTGCCATCCTAAGTGCCAAAGCCAACAAATTGGACCAGAGAATTTTTCTTTCAGTGTCATTGTCGGAGCCATGCACTATAGTTACAACAAAGGAAGAATTAGCACTCAGATTTGTGACCATTCCACTTCTACTTGAACATCCCAGGTTCCCGAATTCCAAGCCAACCACATGCGTTTTCTCGCAACATTATTTACTGCAAAACACCACCTTTGACCTACTATATATTGTATTGAAGCTCCATTTGACGAGTTTACCTTTGTTTCAAGTAAACCAATGAAAGAAATTCCATACTCATTGCAAACCTTCTTGACATCAACTACTTTTATAGGGTCACTTAACCCTATTACATTCCATGCTACTATATTCATTAAAGAGAAAGGATGGAAGAAAAGTGGCACTCATGTGAACGTGCGTTTCCTCTTGTGACACTTCTTCTTACGTCTCCCAGATGAGCTGGAGCTCATACTACTTCTAGAGCTGCTACCCGTGGCTCGATGCTTCTGCATAATCAGCTTATTTAGGAGTGTGTTCTCCATTTCCTCCATCACATCTGCCTCATGCCCTACAAACCGAATATCATCATCTTCAACAGAGGGTGGTGGTGGATCCTTGCCCACCTGAATTGGAGATTCGGATACATGGGAAGGAAGTTGGTCAAATACTTCTCTAGGAAGGGGATTGTTTTGCTAATCAATTGAAAAATCCTCCAGTTCTCCCTCCCCATTTACATTATCTGCAGTCTGTGTGCAAGCATTAGAATCCTCCCTATGGTCTGGAAATTGAGTATTTTTTAAGGGGGATTGCACCTTTTCACTAGAAACAGCCTGGCCTTTGTATTTAGGAGAAGAAGGTGGAAAGCAACTAGTGGCTGAAATTGCACTTACTGAATATTGAATCATGCTCTTTAATCACTGTGTTATTGAGCATACATCTAGAGGACCACTGTTTAAAGAGGCAAAATTTGGACATCACATCAATTGAAATCCCAGCCTTAAACCTCAGCCAAAGTCCTAATATCTCTCAAAATCATCAGTTAGTCAAAGTTGCTCCCAGATAAATCTACGGCATATTGCCTGACTCCCAGATAAATTCTACGGCATATTCCCTCTCATCTCCCCCTAGCTTCCATGATCAAGAATGGTCATGTTCACCTTATCAGCTTGACATTTTTGGATTTGAATGCTACTTAAGTAAATTTTAGTTAGGTTTGTTCTTTTGTCTGTTTTTTATTTATATCTTATTCATATGATCTACATCTATGGTGTGTCTTTCATGTATTTGATTATTATGTATTATGTATCTGATGTGCATATCTGTCGTCTAAATTTTAGGAATTTTATTTGGTCAAGCACCCGGTTTCAAAGCACTACCAAATCAATAAGCCAAATAGGCTCGGTACTTTTAAGCATAGGCACTATTAGATTAATACTAAACCTAAAGAATAATCAAAGCTACAAAGCTACAAATCTGATCACCATCTTAACAAATCAGAGTACTAATCATTTCCCAGAAATTACTCTAATCAGGAAGACTTTTTGTGCATTAAGTGAAAAAACAAACTAGAGAGTTATAAACAAATAAAAAGCAGGTCAAGATACAAAATAATGACAGATCTAATGTACACCCACTTGTTGAAGTGATGACAGCAATGCACGCATGTTGCCTTCTTTTCCTGCTGCCCAACGCTTTATCTCGAAGTCAAGGGTCTCAGCAATTCTCTGTACTCATAAAATATATAGCACATTGAAATAAGAACTAGAGATTACAACTCGCTGAAGGACGTGTAAATTTTCTACATGAGGAGCAGAATACTTACACGTTTCTCTTCTTGCTCCTGCTGAGTCTGGAATTCACGCTGATTCATCTCAGCCACTGCTTTTGCCTATTGATATATCCATAACAAACGCTCAGGAGATCTCAACATTGAAACAGCAAGATATACTAAAGACATCAATACTGTGCCAATCTATAATCAACAAGGTATTTGCAGGAACTCAAAAATCAACAGACATATAAGGTTATATCACAAAGGTGCTAGCATTCATGATATTGAATATAAGTTGCTAGATCTAAAAAAGAAATAGGAAGATCATGCTAGCCAATGAAGTAAAGCAGGAAGCCCTACTGATGCTATATCTGAATATTCACAAGGACAATAAAAGTAAACGGCAACACAATGAAAACTTCAGACACATACCACTCGCTGTTGGGTTCTCCCCTGACGTCCTAGTCTTGCCCTCCTCCTTTCATCACTTTCCCCTTCAAATTCCTCAAAGTCTCCGAAAAATGAAGCATCTATGTTTAAAATATTATAAAATATGAATAGCCATACAATATTCCAGTGGTTGCAAGCACTTGTGTTCAATGTAAGTTACCTCCAAATACTGATGAAAGGTCGCCAGCAATATTTGTTGCTGAAGAAGCCTTCTTCATGTTGGATGAGGACCCAGAGGTAGTCCTCTGGGGAGGTTTTGGCATTGATTTAATATTCACATGAATTTTCTCAGCAGCTACCTTTACATCACCTGCAGATACTGCCTTAGCCATCTTTCCATTTGTTGCCTCTGCATTAACATTACTCTTGAACCCACCCATTGCAAATGCTTCAAGTTCATCTATGGAAGCCACATCAGGACTCTTTTCTGAATAAGAAAAGAAGAAGAAGGAAAAACAAAATAAGTGGAAAGGTTATACATACATTCTGAAAGGGTGATTAGCAAGCCTTATGAAAAATTCAACATCTTATTTGCTTACTCCATGGAATAGAACGTGATGGACCTAATTTACCATTTCTTTTAGTGAAAAATAAAATCTAATAACAGTGATCAAAAAACATGATCATATACCTCCTCAACTCCTAATCACTAGTGGATGAAGGAATCAAATTTAAAGAAAATGGAAGCAATGAGATCATATTGTAAATTCCTCACACATTACTTCTCACTAAGCTCTCCCTAAAAAGAATAGTAATTTGGATCTAACAAAACAAACCAAACAAGTTAAGAGTACTGCCAACCTTCGTTTACATCACTGTTTGCCCTTCGAAAGTTACCAAATTCTTCCAGTGGGTCTGGGATTTTGTCTGAGGAAGTGTGCGTTCTTTTTGAAGTTGACTCTAACACTACAAAAGGGTCTTCTGACCGGACCGAATTTGATTTAGTTGACCTCATTGGTGATTGCTGAGGCTTACTTGCACCACTGTATCAAAGACGTAATTTCATCCCATTAGGGATAAAAACAAGAAAGGCAAGCACACGAGTTTAATGAAGATGGATTAAAACCACGATGAAGAAAATAATGAATGCATCAAAAGCTATAGGGAATTTAGACAACCATAACCATAGGATCACATGCAAAAACTTCACCAGCCACATCAATTTTGTCTAAAGCAGTTTACATTTAATACAGAATAAGAATGCAGTCTCAAATTGCACTAGCATCATCTTGCTGCTTCTTATTTATTTATTTATATTTTAAGTATTTAATATGTAATGATGTGAGGAAATATGTAAATAATTACTCATAGAGAGCACAGCCTCCAATAGACGGGTTTTGTACGGATGTACCCTTATTCTTAAAAATAAATCCGAAAATACCCTCTTTTCAAAAGATAATTCGTAAATACCCAAACAAAAACGCATTCGGCATATGCGTACAGATATTTAGGCTAGTAGCGCACTCCCCAAGTGCACTCAAAATTTTATTCATGGCAAGGAGTTGAACGCATATAGCGAATGAACTCGAAATAACTTAAAAAAGTTTCAAACACATACCCTATATGCGTTCAGATTCATCCATCTACTCCTCACCCAAACACGAGGAAAAAAAAAAAAAAAACCATTCATTGTACAAACCAGATTAATTTGTGCACCAGGGGAAACTCCTAATTTTGGTATCCAATTTGTCTTTCAGTTGCCCCAATTAAAATATCAAATTTCAGTGTATGAGGGGGCAGCCCTCATAAAGTAGTTGTTGGCTTTTATGGTTGATGTATAATGTGTAGCAGATGCCCGAAGAACCATTAGAAAAGCCAAAGACATCTTGCATGAATAACCGTATGGTGTCTAATATGATGCGGTTTCCAGATCCTAAGTAATGGTTTGTGTTGACTGGATTCTTTGATCGTGTAGGTCCTTCTCCATGAAGGTGGTACTCTCTTAGTCTGCCTCCACTCGATACGGGGTCTAAATAACCCTTCTTGGACATGAAGGCAGGACCTACTACACATGTTTAATGAATTTAAGGAAGGAATCGAGTCGTGGAGGAGATCTAACACCATCCAAGCGGCGCATTTGTAGGATCCGAGGTCCTTGTTTATTCTCTTCTTCATCTGGTCTATATATGAAGAAACAGAGACCATATTCAATCTCAAAGGTGTACATTTTGTATTTGTTAGGAGGCTAGGAGGAGTGAGTGGTGAAGGAATCTAGATGCATATAGGACATGCGTTTGAATTTTTTTTTTTAAATTATTTCGAGCACATTCGCTATATGCGTTCGACTGCCTACCACGAATAAAATTTTGAGCACACTTGAGAGGTGTGCTATTAGCATAAGTATTTGTACGCATACTCCAAATGCATTTTTGTTTGGGTATTTGCGGATTATCTTTTCAAAAGAGGGTATTTTCAGATTTATTTTTAAAAATAAAAGTAGATCCGTACAAAACCCTCCAATAGACATCATATTTTCTATCTAATAGAAACATAACAAACTCAGGCGTCACATTAGTGCCATGTGCCATTTGAGTAACTTATTTGTAAAGAAACAGTGTAAATGTATGATCAAAACCTGGAAGGCAAACAATTATGCAAAAACAAATTTGTCCTCAAAGCGGCATAAGGTTGTTAAACAACTAATGGCTGATGCCTTAGGGTATGTGTTTACTGAACACAAACTATATAGGACATTAAGACCAGAAGCAAGTAATATGCACTCTTATCGATTGATCAAACATAAAAGGAAAGGCAATACTGCCAAAAGACACCAAAGCCACCATTCAGGTTAACAGCTGACATCTCACAAAAGAAAGGCTGACATAAGCGCATATAAACACTATGGTCCTTGAGCAATATGAAGTTAAGAAATAGCAAACTCAAGTAAAACACTACTAGGAAATGGTCAAAGATGTTAACGGCTTGATTACTGATCGAGCATATAATTTCCTCAATTATTCAAAATCTACATTGCCAAATCAACACACTAAGCCTCAGCACCAAACCTCCCCAAAACATCAAAGGAAGTTCATCAAGACAAAATACGCAGCACAAGAAAAGCAATATGATCCATCACAGTTAATATCTGTGCAGTTGTGGATTACAACAAGCATACAGCTTCCAAAACTGTCCAAAGCATTGAGCTCATAGAGCAGTTCTATATATTTAGCCCCATACCTATGAAGATAATGAAGAAAAAGGTTCTTTATCTGACTGAGATTACCCTCTACTCCCCCACCCACGCGCCCCCCCCCCCCAAAAAAAACCATATGATCCATCAAGTTAATATCTGTGCAGTTGTGGATTACAACAAGCATACAGCTTCCACAACTGTCCAAAGCATTGAGCTCATAGAGCAGTTATATATAATTAGCCCCATACCTATGAAGATAATGAAGAAAAAGGTTCTTTATCTGACTGAGATTACCCTCTACTTCCCCCCCCCCCCAAACAGGTTCTGAATAGGTGAAATACCAAACCAAAAAAAAAAAGGCTAAAAACCACACAAAGAACCCCACAAAATGAGAATCGGTGGGAAGAATATCCCCAGCCTGAGATTTAAATTTCTTAGTGGTTATTGAAAAGATATAATGCTCAGTAGAATCATCATCTAATAGATTACACAGATTTAAGGTTTCAGCAGAAACCTTATGTCTTTTAATTGAAAGCCATTTAAAATAAGGGGGCATCTTTAGTGTCATGATTCACGCTTTAAAACTAGAACACTAGATCAACAGCATAATAAGTGAAAAATAAAATTCACGGCAAGTCATAATTAACTGAAGGTAAGTAATATATATGTCTCGACTAGTAGTAGACAATCAAACAATTGTCAAAGAAACATTAAAACTCAACCCAACAAAATTAAACTCTGCCAGATAGATACCCACAAGTTGAACACAAATTAAACAGCAACAAAGCATTGCACAAATGTTGTAATACTACTAGAACAAAGATGTGCAAATGACGTATGTATATCAGATAAACTAATGACAAATGAAAGCACTTACTGGCTTAATCTTAAACTAGGTATAACTAAACAAGGCCAATAGTCCTTTCACTTAAATCCTGACAACTGGTATGATGTTTAAATCTAGAAACATGAAAAACTGGCACAATAAGAAGCAGAAACCAGTTTAACTTCCAAGCAGCACCCAAACTACCCACCTCTTTTTCAAATGTATGAGAAAATTCGCAAGCAAGCAATTAATGTCTGCAGAGACTTGTCCCAACGAAATGCCAACACACACACACACACAAAAATATACATTATGTGTGTGTGTGTGTGTGCGTGTGTGTGTGTGTGTTTAGAAACATGCAAATGCAAAGAGATAAATTATCCAGGCAATCCTTCCATACTCAACCAATGATAAGTGCCACTAAAGGCAGGGCTCTATAACTGTCACAGTGATCACAACCGGATTCAGCATTCAAATACCTAATTCTATACCACGTATCCACAGAGCAAAGCATGTCATCAACAAAAAATCATGCAAACCTTGCCAATAAATTAAAATACAACAATACCTATTGTCACTTGGAGAACCGGAAGACCGAACCCAGGTATCAAATCATCAAATTCACCCACATTTTGATTCTTACTCCCATTAACTGATTCATTTGAGGTCGTCCCACTATGCTTATTACTAAAAACACCAAACACGTCATCGTCATTACCGCTATTGCTAAATCCGCCTAACAAATCATCAATTGGAGAACTTTGCTTCGGAGGCGAAGCAAAAGAAGGAAAAGCATCGACGTCATCACTTTTCTTATTGCTACTTGAGCTGCTCAACCCAGTCAACCCACCAAAGATATCATCTTGATCACCATAATCGTAACTACTGTTCTTAGATGTTTTACCACCGGAAACGAATACCGAATCGAAATCGAAAGAAACCCTATTATTACTAGTATTATTATTACCCTCTGATTCACCAAAGAAGTTGCCAAAATCATCTAGGCCGCCAAAATTCTGATTGGTTTTAGATTGAGGGAAGTCAAAGGAAACATTATCACCAGAGGAATTGAAATTGTTAGAGGCTGTCGATCGTTTAGATGAAGCCATTGGAGCAGCTTTTCCTTGAGGTTTCAACCCATATCTCTCGGTCAAAACACCAAACTCATCCATTCTTTTGTTGGTGAAATTGAAGCCCGAACGAACAAACCAGACAAAAAGTATCAAGAAAAGATGCGATCTTTGATCAGATTTGGCGTGATTAAATTGGAATCATTAATGGGTATTGGAATTGGAAACCAAACGAGAAATGGATATTGGAATTTTCGGAAAAATAAACCAATTTTAAGGAAGAAAATTAAAGAACAAAGAAATAGAGGATGAAGAAGAAACTGAAATAGATGAGTATGAGAAAGAGAGATAAAGTGTTGGGAATGGCGGGAATTGGGAGAAGGCAGAAAAGGAACCGAAACAAGAAGATGGGTGAAGATAAAATTGCGGAAATCGTAGGGAAGAGGCTCTTTTTTCTTTTGGGGGTGTATGTCGGTGGTTCTTCGAGTCTGGTCAGGTGAGGAAGGAGGAGTACTCTCTTTCTATTTCCTTGTAGTTTGCTTAAGGCACCTACTCTTTACGTGGAAGGTTGTATAGAATGTCGAATTTCCTATGAAATGGTCCATCGGTGCGTGGAGCCTACAAACTGCCCGTCCTCCTACAAATGCTGGGTGGACTTTTGGAATCTTTTGCCTTTTGAGAGCCCAACCAAATCATTGGATTTTCATGTTTTGGGGTTGTTATATCCAAGTGTTGATATCAATTGATTGAGATTAAAAACAAGTACCACTAATTGTGTTGGCGGAAAGATGCTTCTTTTGGGTTTTTGGATGACAAAAATTCTGACCGTGTATTGTACTTAAAGTCAGTGGTTGAGAAACTAAAACAATGATACGTCTCCCTCCAAGCAATAACTCCTTACGCCGCTCAATTAAGTTTACGAGCAAAGGGTCAACAAAACATAAAAATCCTGTCCTTATATTATGTCCATATTTATCAAAGCAAAAAGTCTCAAATGATTCCAATGCCTTGTAAAACTTGTATGTCAATTTACTTTGCTAAATAGAATAAAGGAAAATAAAATTTCAATTCAAAAAGAATATAATAAAGTTGTAATGGAATGTTCACCTAGTGTAAAAATAAAACAAACAATTATTAGAATAAAAGGAAAAATATCTATAATGATTCATATATTTATTACAAAGAGATAATAATTATATAGTTATTATTTTTAAAATAAGAGTATTTATAACAAAGTTTAAAAATAAACCACTGAATATCAATTCATAGGGTAGAAACATGAACTATCATTCATCATTTTACGTAATAACAATTCATAACGAATTGCTATTCTTTTTAAGTCAATACTATAATATCAACTTTACGTTGAACGAGAAAGGAATGAATACCTATTCATATCAAGTGAATGGACAACTTACCATTAATCAAGGATATAGCTTAAACTAAACAACTCTAGAACATATCAAATGTCAATTTTCAAATTACAATCATAACTTTCGATTTATAGTGTGCAGCACACTTTTTTATATACATGTCACTTTAAAACCTAATTTGTTACTTTTGCAGTCACACACTTAGTTTTGACATGCGATTTACATTATGTTATGGTGAAATTGCATGTGATTTAGGGATGGCATTAATTTTTAGAAATCACAAGTGTAAATGTAGGGTTTGGATCTTGTGGGTTGCATAAAACTTCAAAGTGTTGATGAGGAGTGACACTTGATGATAAAATGGCTTGAAGAGAATGATGGGAGGATGAATTAGTGATCTCAGTGTCTCCAGTGCACAAATAATAGGTAAAGAAACTTAAGTAGATCTCGTGCATCAAGTTTGCAGTCATTGAACAATTGAAGTAGTAATACACTTGAGTTGCCTATTTGATCCTTGTGCCTATGGACTGTTATTTATCTTTTCTCTCCAAAAGTTGGAAATGAGAAGAGTGACTCAGCATTTATAGACATTTGGAGTAGAGAACAATAGTTAGAAAATTTGAGTAATTGATGAATGAGATGGAGCAAGAATCATTTTATGCTTATCATGAATGAGGTTACTTTAGATCAAGACCGATAAGCCATCATCTTGTATGCATGAGTTTGCTTGAGAGAACTTAAATATGTTAAACCGATCTAGTGATCTTTATTCCAATCCTACTAAAATAAATCTCCTCAAGTCATCCTAATCAATGACTAGACTCATTAGGCCTAATCACCATGATAATCCTAAGAAATTTATCACTAGTATATCCATGAATTAATACTAATTAATCATAAGGAAATACCTAAGACCTAATACAGAAATTAAGGTTTCTTTAACTTATCTTGGATATAATGCACCAAGGAAGCAAAGAGGGTTTTAACACTTGTAAGCAATTGATATGACTCATAATAACTCACTCATTTTTGCACTCCTTACAATCAAGATTAATTGATCAGAGTTAGGGTCTAAGAGTAAGAACTCTCAAGAAAGAAAAGTTTCATTCAAACTAATGATTGTTGTTGTTTAAATAATAAAGTCCCCTTTATACCCACAATCTTGGTCAAGGGTAGAATAGTAACTTTAATCAAATTTAATAAGACATATCTAATAAAATAAAGGGTTAAATGCAAAAACATCCCCTAAACTTTAGAAGTGGCGTAGATTAATCCCCTGAACTTTAAAAGTGTGGTTTTTGACCCCCTGAACTATAAACAATTTACAATTAGAGACATTTTGTACTTTTCTATCAAAAAGTACAAAAATTGTGCTATTTCAAGTGTACTTATTGTATAGAATTGTACAAAAATTGTATAGGGGAGGACAAAAAAAAGGATGGGTTATCCTTATTTGCAAATTATTTATAGTTCAAGAAGTCAAAAACCATAGTTTCAAAGTTTAAAGGGTCATTCTACACTACCCTATAAAGTTTAGGGAGTGTTTTTGCATTTTCCCCTAAAATAAAAGAAAGAAATCAACTAAACCAAATTCACATTGGTATCATAAGCCAAATCACAACTGGGATGCAAAGCGTGATCCTTGCATCCTAAACAGCTTTAAGGTTATAAAGTGGGGCGCAATACATGAGATCACGGGCGTGATCTCTATGACTTCACATTGTATGTGCTCACAATCTATAGCACAAGCATAATCATTAGGGTGATCTCCTCGTCGATTGTCTCCAGTCCTTGTCACAGTCTCTATTGCAAGCGTAACTAGCTTGTGATCCTTGTCATCTTTATTTTGCACACATATAGAAATATATTCCTTTGTAGAATGGATCAAATAGTTATAAAGAAAAATATGCTCATCTTCAAATGGCTTATCAGTCGAAACTCTTTGAACTAAGTTCTATAACCCCTTAGCTCTATCTCTTGTAATTGGACCTCTAACTTAATTCCATATTCTTGGGGTTATTGAAGATTTGTCCAAAAATTTGATGACTTTGTTCTAGAATAGATAGAGATAATTTACAAATATTAAATGTAGCTGATACCCTATAATTCACTAAAAGTTCAAGATCATAAACATTATCGTTAATCTTTTCAATAACCTTGAAAGGTCCATCTGCTCTCGATGACAACTTATGTGATTTCTTATGTGAAAACCAATTCTTACTAAGATGTATCCAAACTAAATCTCTAGGATTAAATGATTTAGACTTCCAATGCTTATTACCTTTGCATCTTTGTCAATCTTGAGTCTTTTTAAGATATTCAAAAGTCTTTTTAAATAATTTGTAAATCTCTTTAGCCTACTCAACTCCACTAATAAGCTCTCTTTTTTTTCGTTGATGTAGCTACCATATCCATAGGTAAAGTAAGATTGAAGCCAATACAACTTTAAAAGATGACTTGCCAGTTGAACCATGTGTTAACCTATTGTAAGAAATTCAAAAATAGGAAGACATAAGTCCTAATCAGTAAGATTCTTGCCAACTATAACTTTAAGTAAAGCTCCAAGAGTTCGATTAACAACTTCTATTTGTCGATCTATTTGAGGATGACATGTAAGACTATACATCCACTTGGTTCTAAGCCTTTTCCATAATGTCTTCCCCCCACCCAAAAAAAAAACTCAAGAATTTCACATCCTTGTATGAAATAATACTACGACTCACACCATGCAATCTTACTATTTCTTACATGAACAATTAGTAATATACCTAGCATTATATGTTTTATGACATCGTAAAAGGTGACATGTCTTGTTAAAATGATGAATAATCACCGTAATTTCATCTTTTCCCCTCTGAGTCCTAGGTAAACCCAAAACAAAATCCATACTAATATCAACCCATTATTGTGTAGGCAACTGTAAGGGCATATAGTCTCCCCATGATTATTCCATTCCCTTAACCTTCTTACATGTAGCATACCTTTCGAGAACCTTATGAACATATTTCATCATATCTTTCCAATAAAAATGCTCCTTCAACAATTCTAATGTTTTCTTTTCTCCTAAATGTCTAGACAATCTGCCTACATGTGCTTCACATATTACCAATTCTCTAATAGATCCACTAAGAATGCAAAGTTTTTCTCCTCTATGTAAGAATCCATCTGTCACACAATATCCATCAACTACCTTCTCATCAACACATCATGTCACAATAGGACCAAAGAAACCATCTTAATATATTGATCCTTTAACAACTCAAATCTTGACATCTTAGCTTAAAGTGAAGTAGCAACATACTTGCAAGACAATATATCAGCAAGTACATTGGTATTCCCTTTTTTATACTTCATCATATACATAAAACTCTCAAGAAACACTACCCATTTAGCTTGTCGTTTATAAAGTCTTTGATGTGCTTTGAAATGCTTTAATGCTTCATGATCCATATAGATTATAAATTCCTTAGTCAATAAACAATGTTGCCATACCATAAGTGCTTGAATCAAAGAATAAAATTCTTTATCATAAACCAAATAATTCAATGTAGCCCCACTTAACTTTTCATTAAAATAGGTAATAGAATGTCTTTCTTTCTTCAAAACCACTCCGATTTGCAATTCTTAATGCATCGCACTCAAACTTAAATTTCAACTCAAGGTCAAGTAGTGCTAACACAGGAAAAACAAGTCAACTTAGCATTTATTTCATCAAAACTCCTCCATGCTTATCATTTCACACAAAAGTAACATTCTTCTTGGTAAGTTCAATAAGAGGACTCACAATGGCTTTGATCTTTCCATCATCTATCGAAATCTTTTTTCGAGAAACTACAAATCCCAAGAAAATCACTTTTAGCTAACAAAAGGAACAATTCTTAAGATTGCCATGTAATTTCTTAGATCTTAATGCTTAAAATAGAGCTCATAGATGGTGCCCATGACCAACTAAATCCTTGTTGTACACCAGAATGTCATCAAAATATACAACTACAAACTTTCCTAAGAATTCTCTCAAGACACAATTCATAAGACATATGAAGGTACTAGCCACATTAGTTAAGCCAAAAGCATCACCAACCACTCATATAATCCATGTCTTGTTTTGAAGGCCTTCTTCGATTCATCTCTTACTCTTATCTTAATCTGATGATAACTATTCTTAAGATCAACCTTAGAAAATATCTATGCACTATTTAACTCATATCTCATATTGGTGAGGCGCAATATAGGGTATCGATACTTGATAGTGATTTTATTAATGACTCGACTATTAATACACATTCTCCATGACCCATCTTTCCTTCATACTAAAAGAGTTGGAACTGCACATAGATTGATACTTTCCCTAACATATCTCTTCTCCAACAATTTGTCAACCTACCTTTTCAACTCCTTTGCCTCTTTGGGATCCATTCAATAAGCTGGATGATTAGGCAACATAGCCTCGAAGTAAAGATTAATAGGATGCTTTATTCCCCTAATGGGTGATAATCCTTTAGGAAGATCTTCCAGGAATACACCGACAAACTCCTCTAATAAGTGTTGTATTGCTGTAGGTAAAGAAGCTTGCTCTATAGTCTTTAGTACTCATCCAACATGTAATGCGTATATTGATTCCTAATTTATAGCTAGATTAATGTCCTCTTAAGACATAAACATGGATTTCTTCTTCAACACTTTGTTCATCCGTAATTAGGCATTTCTAACCTCTATGGTGTCATCGGGCTCAAAACTATTTTCTTACGATCCTTTTAGAAGGCACAGGTATTCATGTACCCTTCATGTAACACCTTACCATCAAAACAACCATGGTTTTCCTAATAAAATATCAGAAGCACACATAGGCAATACATTACAAATAAACTTCGTCTTTATACTTATCACCTATACAAAAAGGTACTTTCACTTGTTTTTTCACCTACAAATTGTCCTGCTCATTGAGCTAATGCAACTTATATGGTTTGGGATGTAGCGTTGTAGTCAATTTTAGTTTGTCTACTAAGGCAGCGCCAGCAACATTAGTGAAACTCCCTCCATCAATTATGAGTGCACACGAATTTTCCTTTACTCTACAAGCTACATGGAATCAATTTTCCGTTTACTCCTCTTCGAAAGATTAAGATACATTAAGAACTCATCTACATGCATTAATATTCATATATTGATCTTCTTCCTACTTTTCATTAATCTCAACATTTGCTTCACCATAATAAGTATCTAATAATGTTAATATACTATCTGAGTCACCTGGTTCATCACCTTCATCCTCATTAACAACTTCCCCCCTATAGTCACCATGGTTCTTCGATTGAGATATTGAAAAGCAATGTGCCTAATTCTTAAGCGCTTAAAATATTTAATTGAACACATCTAGCCACTAGATATACCTACTTTATCTAAATTTCCTTCATTCATATTAACAATATTTTTATCCCAATCATTAGTACTCATTTCACCTCTCACAAAATTATTAGAATCTCCCTTATCACTGGACTTATTACAAGTCCTCTTATTAGATTTCTTACTATCTAAAACAAAAGATTTCTAAGAAGATGCATACCTATTATTAGACGATTTGTATGAATAATTTGACCTTTTTTGCTCCACCTTGAGGGCTAACTGGATGGCTTCTTCAAGAGTAACATATCTTTGAAGTTCTACAACACAAGCAATTTCACATTTTAATCTTGTAACAAATCTCGCAACTGCTTTTTATCATTAACGATTCAAATTCCTATGCATACTTGTCTACACTTTTACCCCCTTGTATAAGAGATTAGAGGCGCATGAAAACTTCATGATGATAATATGCTGCCACAAATATTTTTCTAATGCTCTTTTCATCTCTCGCTAAGTTTGAATCTCTTCTTCTTCATCCCACTCTTAATACTCACTAGATTCTTCCACCACAAGTCAACATACCCTATAGATTCAACTACAACCAAATGAACTCGCTTATGTTCTTTAATATTATAACATGTAAACAACCCTTCAACTTTATCTTCCCAATCAAGATAATCATCTACCGAGCCACTTGCAATAAAATAAGGCATTTGTAACTTTACATGTTCTAACTCTAGGCAACCTAGATTCCCTTCCATAGGCATATCCATAATCAAGATTATCCCCTCTAACTTCTCATTTCCCACCATTATTGGGTGTTGGTGGGGGTGATACTTCAGCACAAACGTATCTACATTAGGGTTCTACAATATCTGTTGAACAGATAGGGCAAGAGTATTGGTTGCAGTAGTCAAATCTTGTATCTGTTATGTCATACTCCTCTATTACCCTCATCATTACCACGAGCCCTTCTATTTCCATGAACTCCACTATTAACTTCTTTACCTAAATTTCCATGCACACTTTCATTCAACATCTCTATAAGACACGACTAGCAACCACAATCACTAAACCTAATATCCAATCACGATCACATGAACCCTGATCATGTAAGAACACGTAATTACGGCAAAAACAACTAACTGTAAACCATACTCTGATAATAATAATTATGATACACCTAGGAAATTAATCAATGGTGTATCTATGGATTAATATTAATTAATCCTAAAGAAATCCCTAAAACCTTACACAATAATTAAGGTTTTTAAAGTAAAAGATAGATTTTTCACTTATTTAGATATGACGCACCAAGGAAGCAAAGAGAGTTTTAACAACTATAAGGAATTGATATGACTCACTATAACTCACTCATGTTTACACTTGCCACAATCAAAGATTGATTTGTAAGAGCTAATGTTTACGAGTAAGAACTCTCAAGAAAGAAGAATTTCATTCAAATTGATAATTGTTGTTGTTTACATAATAGTCCCTTTTATACCCATAATTTAGGGCAAGGGTAAAATAGTAAATTTTAATTAAAACAAATAAGATATATCTAATAAACTAAAAGAAAGAAATCAACTAAACCAAATTCACGTTGGTATTACTAGCTAAATCTTGAGTGGGACACAGGGTATCATCCTTGCATCCTAAATAGCTTCACGATCATGATGTAGGGTGCAACATCCTTGGTTTACATCATAACCATCCATCCTAGATGATGTCACTGACGTGACACATGAGATCATGGGCATGATCTCTACAACTTGGAATTGTACGTACTCACAATCTATAGCATAGGCGTGATCATTAGTGTGATCTCCTCATTGGTTGTCTTCAGTCCATGCCACGATCTCCATCACAGGCATGACTAGCTTATGATCTTTGTCTTCTTTATTTTGCACACAAATTAAAATATATTCCTTCGTAGAATGGATTGAATAGCTATAAAGAAACCTATGCTCATCTTCAAATGGCTTTTTAGTCAAAACTCTCTTAACTAAGTTCTATAACCCCTTATCTCTAGCTCTCATGATAGAACCTCTAGCTTGATTCCCATCACACCCACTGTGAGTCAGGTTGCCTTGCAAACTCATATTAAAATATATATACATATATAATTTATTATTTAAATTTGATTTAAATTGTTTGATAATGAGTAATCAATACTTTTCCACCTACGTGCTAAGGATCTCAATTTTTTTCTTTTAATTTTTTCATTTGTTAACATGTCTATTATCATTTTTTTTTTTACAAGCAGAAGCAATAATAGTTTTAGGTTTAGACACTATTTGTATTTCATATGAGACCAAAATCCTTTTATATTAAAAAAAAAGGTCATCAAAGCATTAATAGAAATAAATAATTTTATAAGGATGGCAAAACTCATTATGATATAAAATAAATGGTTTTGTTGTCTTGTGGCCATTGTGGCAAGCAAGATAGCAATTAATGAAGTAGTGTTCACTTTCGATCTCAATTAGAAAAATTTTCTTATCCCATGCTAAAATTGGGTTTTCTTGTGCCACTACACTGTTTAACTTCAAATTTTAATTATATACACAAAATGATCGGTCGGCAAACCGAATGCATATACAGCAAACACTGATAAGTCCAGGTCATACCAAAGGGAGCTAATTGGCTAATTACTAGGAATTCGAATCTTTCCCTAATATAAGCTATCAAATATAAGATTTTCACTAATCTATCAAATTGTTATCTAATTTAGAACTAAACTAGTTAATACAATTGAACCCTTCAAACCTTATGCTCTGACAACACAAATGAGAGATCAAGGTTTTGGAGATGTAACAACAATCAAGAATATGCACTTATATTATCATTTAAATTGAATCGATGCTTCAAGTTGATATTGAAACTGATTATTTAGGGTTTAACCAAACTCACAAGAATTTGCCCCCCTCCCAAAGCAGGAAAATCCTAACTATAGCATAAATTATCTCGCCAAGGCAATTTATCCATAATTATCAGACAAATAGTATTACGCTCACATCGAAAATACAGCTCTAATTAAAATCACAAATCAAGCACTGCTAAGTGACCTAAATTTGCAACTTTAACCACATAAAGAATATGAGTTCGTGAGTTTTATCAAAACTTGCATATCCCTATGACAAATCTTTTCAAAAAAAATCAAGATATATTTATAGAGATTATCGAATCCCTCTCGGGTATCTCTAATCCTATCTATCTAATTCATGTTGGCCATTCACAAACTAAACAGATTATAAACAATAATAGCTAAATTCCCAAATAATCAAAATCAACATCAAAGTGAATCAATTTATCTAATTCATTAAATCCATCCATGCATATTCATAATCTAATCAAACATGGCATCTCAACATACAATCAAGCAATTATCAAAACAAAACAAGGATAGAAAACACTGTTATATGCGATTCATATATCAAATCTTGTCTTCAAATCCATAAACCCAAAGAAAAGGGCAAAGCTTGATTGTATCTAAACCCTAGAATCATCTCTATATTGCTAGAACATTATGGTTTTAGTGCCTTAGGATTGAATCACTCAAACACATATTGATCTTTCTTTTCTCTCTATCTTTCTATCAGTTTCTAAGGCTCTCGAATGATATCAAATGAAATATGGTCGTGGTTTCTTATAAAATGAAGAATTGGAATTACAAAAGGTAGCACGTATGCCGGTAGTTACATGGTCTACGCCGACGGCTTTGATATAGATTTAGTCAACGTTCAATATAAACTGGTGATACTCTAATATCTACACTGACAATGTTGATGCCAGTGCTTAAAATTTTGATTCTTTATGCATTGTGCACTGCCTCTACACCAGCGGCATAGGATGAAGATTTGCCAGTGTAAGATGAAAGCTAATGAAGTCTTCTTTAAATGCTGGCAGTGTCGGCTTCGACTTTAAAGAAATGCATTATGTGGACAACCGACATCGCTTCAATGCTGGTGGCTTTGAATTTGGTTCTGCTAGCGTACAATGAAATTCCATAAATCGATGGAACTTGTCTTGCACAATGGCGTTGTTCATGCCAGCCTTAATATTTTGCTTTCTGATCATGACCAAGGCCGGCTTAACACTAGTGGCGTAAGTCTTTATTTGGCTGACATTGAATGTTCTGTTTCCTAAATTTGCACAACTTCTCCCAATTTGCTTATATTTTGTTTGTTAAGTCTTTTATAACCTGAAAAATCAAAATGAGAGCAATTAAGTACCAATTCCTTGTGATTTCTATCAAAATCTATAATAATTAAGGAAATTTGATTCATGAAAAGTAAGTAAAATATGAGTTTATCAAATTTCTCCCACACTTGAACTTTTGCTTATTCTTAAGCAAAACAATTGAAAGCACAAAATTGAAATCCGTCATAAAAAGTAGAAACTTTAACTTTTTCAATTCAAGCATCATTTCCTTTCATTGTTTATTACTTGTTGTGTTAGTGCCTACTACTCAAACCAAACTAGATTCTTGCAATTAGAGTACTAAAATCAAAATTAAACAACTAATCTAGACAAAGCAAAATTTAATCCCTATGTTTAACAAAAGAACTTTATATCCAAAAGTAAACACAAAGTCCAATAAGGAAAAACAACCATTTAGACTTCCATGGACATTTAGCATGCATATAATCCAAATAACAAAAGGTGAAAGCATGTGGTATCTACTCATTCCTTAGAGTTTCTTCCTCTTTATTGTAAGTCTCCTTTCATTTGAAGCTTTGCATTCTTTTTCTTTTTCATTCCTTACAAGCATTTATTGTCTTTTTGAGAGGTTTTTGCCTCCATCTTTTTATGTGTGTGTGTGTGTGTGTGTATATATTTTTCAAAATTAAAGTATTGAACTTTTGTCTTTCTTCTTTTTTCGTTATAGTGAGTTCATTAAGTTGGCACATCACGGGCTCTTCACCTAAGTAACTAGGTTTTAAAGGGACCCTTAAGAACTCTTCCTCACTTTAACATTCAAGTTTAGATACTCATAACTCAAATACTTAAGTCATTAGAGTAGAGGCTTTGATTGTTTCTTTCTTTTCTTTTGAATGCAACTCAAATTCAAGACTTATTTTTATAAAGGATCACTAAGAAAAGAATTTCTTCTACCTCTTTCACTAATTGTTAAAAGAATTCTCAAAATAATTCAAAGGATTATATACAAGCTAAATTTTTCCTAGAAGTAGACTTGTTTATTTTTCACAAAAGGACTCGACCTGCTCTCAAATTTCTAATTCCAAAGTTAAATACAAGGTAAGTTTATTCCTTAAAGATTTCACTACTTAATTTTAACCAAGTAATCTAATCACAACAGTAGATGAGTAAGGCACTTAAGTAAGTCAATTTCATATTCTTTTCAAATGCTATTCATAATTTTCTGTACAATCTCAAAATTTCAAGAGAATTTTGAAAAAAAAAAAATTGCCTCAATTTGCCATATCATGCTTTCAGACAAAAATTCAAAGTGTGGGTTCAATATTTCAAGCTCAGATGCCTTAAATATTCAATGTAAACAGTAAATCGAACATCAACAAGCATACTCATACTCCACTTCATTCTTATTCTCCACATCTCAACTCCACATCTATCATCATTACCTCACATTTAAATCGAACAGTGTCTCACTATTCCTAATTCAGCTAAAAGAAAGGAAAGAATAAAATTAAAAGACATGAGAGAAAAGAAATTGATACTTCCCCAGTTTTGAATTGTACAAGACGGTTTTGATTCCAACCTGATTTGAAAATTTCTATAATTGAGAAGATTTTTCCTTTAGCTCCATCTTGAAATTCCATGCTCCTATTTAGTTCCAATCTTACATTTCCTTCATCAAGGAGAGAAGAGATCATAGCAATAAGAGAGAATAACATGACACAAAGAAAAAGACTCAAAAAGAAAAAGACACGAAATGGACTCTCATGGTGGGTTGTCTCCTACCCAGCGCTTGTTTATAGTCCTTAGCTAGACTTTTCTTCTCATTTTCAAGGAGGCTCAACAATCCAAAATTCGATAGATGCAACTCCAGGGTCTTTGATGTGCCTAAAACCCAAGGCACAGTGATCTCGAATTAGGTACGCAGTGGATCTCTCAATCAAATAATCAAATACAATAAAGATGATCTTTTTAAGGGTTTTTATGTTTAAGATGCAAAGAAAATCAAATGATATGGATGGTGCTCGCTACATATATGACTCACCGCAACCAACCCGAACTACAATCGATCTCTCTTGATATTACTCACAAGAAAGTGGAATGGCTTGATCACCACAATCTGTAAGAAATTGATAAGATTTGTTTGTTCACTACAATCCAATTGAATTGATAAGAGTAGGTATCTCACTATAACCATACAAATGATTGATAAGAGAAAATACAGAGAAAATTCTCCTATTAGAGTTTCAAATATCAAAAAGCTTAAGAGTCTATTACATAAAAGGGTATTTATAGTAAACCCTTAAACAAAGCAAAAACTATTAAAAACTAGTGAAAATATTAAAGGATAGTTCAGCCAAATACATAAGCTGTCAACCTAAAAGTAAGATGGCGGCCTATAATTAAAAGATGGTGGCTTATAATTCAAAGATGACGACTTAATTGGCAGCCTATATGCCATGACACTCCAGTCTTCATCTGCTCATCCTTCTGAAGCAACGACACGTGTAGTTTATTGAATTCATAATATATGGATGGAACATCAACCAAATTAGTTTCTTTTGACTCCAAATTGTTCGACTGAACTCGCATGGTAAGATTCTGTAATCCTTGAGCTCGACCTCTAGTGATCGATCTTGTAACCTAATTAACCTGATTCCCATCAGTCTTGATCAAACTTCACTCTCTTTTGAAACACTCCCGCTTTTTCTCCATTAGTAGCTCTTAATAGCTTATCAAAAGAGACATCACTAGAAACATCAAGCATGTGTTTTTTGTTCTTACACTTTCTAGCACACATCATAACTTCCTCATCTCCTATTCTCAGCACTATTTTTTGTCGTTTTACATCAATAAAAGCTCCAGCTGTGGCCAAGAATGAGAGGCAAGTGATCATCATCTTTCATATCAATCACCACAAAGTCCGTGGGAAAATTATATCTACTAATTTGCACTATCACATCCTTACATATACCACTAGGAGATTTTGGAGTTCTATCTGCCAACCTCAGAGTCATATCTATAGTCTTCAACATACTCCCTAACTTTAACTATTCCATCAGCTTGAAAGACATAAGGTTCACCCCAGCACCTAAATCACACAAAGCATTATCAACAAACTTACCAGCAATGGTACATGGATCCGTAATCTTTCCTGGATCATCTAATTTTAGGGGCATGTATTCCATTTTCACATCTACCTCTTTGTTTGGCAAGATCATATGATTCTTCTGTGCTATGTATTTTGATGTCTCAATTGAATCTTCTTTGAGTATCGACATTTTCTCACTTACCTCCATTCCATTAAGCTTGTCATTTCCAATGTCATGCACCTCATCATATTCATCCTCCTCATCACTCCAGTCTTGTGATATCACATGCTTGACATATCCACTTAACTCTTTTTCTCTATCTTTCTCTACAACCTTCAGTGGACTGCTTTCTTCATTCCTAGCCAATTGTTCAATTTCTTTCACTACTTCCCAGCCACTTCCGATTGAATATCCCTTAATAAAATCCTTTTCAACGAACTTTCTTCCTACCTCATTACCTGAACTATTCGAAAATTGGATTTCAATTCCAAAGTCGAAAGTTAGTTTCACCTCTTTGTCAATGTCATAATCCTTAAATGTTCTATTCAAAGGATTTATCTTTGGATTCTCATCCTCTTCATTCTCAATTGTGTTGACTTCTTTTGCTTTCACATTGGATGATCCAGCTTGATCCCTAAGATTCTTTTCTGTAGTACTAGGTAGTGCTCCAATAGGGAGACTACTGGATGATTGGGATAGCTGATCCAACTGCTTTTGCAAGTCATGAATGATGGCTTCTTGGTTGTTGGACTTAGCTAACAAAGCTTGTTGGAGCTCAATTGTGGAATCACTATGGTCCATCTCTTTTTGTGGAAATGACTAATGTTGAATCATGGGTGGTGGTGGTGGTGCTCTAGGAGCATTTTCATCTCTCCATCTCAATCTTGGATTATCCTTCCAACCTAGATTGTATGTATTTGAGTATGGAATGTAATTCCCCACTTCTCTATCATATCTATTCACATAGTTCATTTGTTCATGTAATGCACTAGAATTAGAAGCATATGACTCCCCCATTGGATAATCTAAAACTCATTAGAAGACCACCATGAGGTATTCCATTCATTCTTGGCATATGACTAGATGTTGCACTTGGCATATGACTAGATCCTACTCATTTGTTCTGTAAGTGATGCCACTTGTGCTTGAAGTTTTGAAACAGAATCTGATTCATACATGGCACCCACTTGTCTCGATTTATTCCTCTCATTATGCCAGTTGAATGTATTCCTAGCCATTCCTTCAAAGAGATCATAAGCCTTAGGAGTGCTCTTATTCATTAGACTTCCATAGCTGCAACATTAATCATAGTTTTCAATTGATCACCAAGAGAAGTGTAGAATGTTCTTACAAGATCATGTAAAGAAATTCCATGGTGAGGACAACACCTGAGGAGTTCCTTGAATCTTTCCCATACTTCATAGAGCGCTTCACCTTTATATTGTCGAAAGGAAAAGATTTCATTCCTCAGTTGGATGGTCTTGTTGGGAAGAAAGAACTTCTCTAAAAATTTCTATGCTACTTGATCCTAACTTGCCAATGAGTGTGGGGGCAAAGAATTTAACCAGCTTCATGCCTTATCCCTTAATGAAAAAGGGAATAACTGAAGGCGTATTGCATCATCGTATACCCCATTACTCTTAATTGTAGCACAAATCTGCAAGAAATTCATCAAATGATCATGTGGGTCTTCAAATGTTCCTCTATTAAATTGATTCACTTGCACCATTTGGATCAAAGCAGGCTTCAATTCAAAATTGTTAGCTTTTATGGCCAACCATGCAATAGATGGTGCAATTCCATCAACTATGGGCATAAAATATTCCCACATTGGTTTGTGAACTTCGTTTCCAGCCACTTGATGAGGAGCATTCTCATTTACCACAACTGGAATTAGAAGATTTCTCTGCCCATCTACTTGGTTTCCAGTCCGCCCATTTCCATTTCCATTGTGTTCCTAATTTACATTTCATCCGTCATCTCTTCATGGATCATTCTGATTCTCGTTCCTCTTCATTGTTCTTGTATCAACTCGTCTCTCTCTCAATCGCCAGTGAAAAGTCCGATCAATCTCAGGATCAAACTGCAATGTCAAATCTTGGACCTGTTCACCTGACATACAAGAACAAACAAATCAAGGTAAACTATTTTTTTGAAATTTTCAAAAATTTTCAAATTTTTATGAGATTTTCTTATTTTTTTATTATATATATGTGTGTGTGTGCCTAGTCTAAGGGATTAATTACTATCATAATATTAGCAACCAAAGCTCCCTGATAACGGCGCCAAATTGAAAACTGGATTTTTCTTATGCTACTACACTGTTTAACTTCAAATTCTAATTATATGCACAAAATGATCGACCAGCAAACCGAATGCATATGCTACAAACACTAATGAGTCCATGTTGTACCATAGGGAGCTAATTGGCTAATTACTAGGAATTCAAATCTTTCCCTAATCTAAGCTATCAAATATCAGATTTTAACTAATCTATCAAATTGTTATCTAATTTAGAACTAAACTAATTAATGCAACTGAACACTTCAAACCTTATGCCTTGGCAACACAAATGAGAGATCAAGGTTTAGGAGACGCAACAACAATCAAGAATATGCACTTATATTATCATTTAAATTGAATCGATGCTTCAAGTTGATATTGAAATTGATTATTTAGGATTTAAACAAACTCACAAGAATTTGCCCACCTCCCAGAGCAGCATAGTCCTAACTATAGCATAAATTATCCAGCCAAGGCAATTTACCTATAATTATCAGGTAAATAGTATTTCGCTCACACCGAAAATACTACTCTAGTTAAAATCACAAATCAAGCAGTGCCAAGTGACTAAAAATTGCAACTTTAACCACATAAAGAACATAAGTTCACGAGTTTTATCAAAACTTGTATATCCCTATGACAAATCTTTTCGAAAAAACTCAAGATATGTTCATACAAATTATCGAATCCCTCTAAGATATCTCTAATCCTATCTATCTAATTCATGTTAGTCGTTCACAAATTAAACAGATTATAAACAACAATAGCTAAATTCCCAAATAATCAAAATTAACATCAATGTCAAAGTGAATCAATTTATCTAATTCATTAAATCCATCCATGCATATTCATAATCTAATCAAACATGGCATCTCAATATACAATCAAGCAATTATCAAAACAAAACAAGGAAAGAAAACACCGTTATAGGCGATTCATATATCAAATCTTGTCTTCAAATCCATAAACCCAAAGAAAAGGGCAAAGCATGATTATATCTAAACCCTAGAATCATCTCTATGTTGCTAGAACATTATGGTTTTAGTGCCCTAGGATTGAATCACTCAAACACATATTGATCTTTCTTTTCTCTCTATCTTTCTATCAGTTTCTAAGGCTCTCGAATGATATCAAATGAAATATGGTCATGGTTTTCTTATAAAATGAGGAATTGGAATTATAAAAGACAGAACGTACGTCAACGGTTACATGGTCTACACTGGCAGCTTTGATATAGAAATAGCTAGCGTTCAATGTAAACGGTGACACTCTAAATTCTACACTGACAATGTTGATGACAATGCTTAAAATTTCAATTCTGTACGCATTGTGCATCGCCTCTACACTAACGGTGTAGGATGAAGATTTGCCGATGTAGGATGAAAGCTGATGAAGTCTTCTTTGAATGCTGGTAGTGTTGGCTTCGACTTTAAAGAAATGCATTATGTGGACAACCAACACTGCCTCAACGCCGATAGCTTTGAATTTGGTATTGCCAGCGTACAATGAAATTGTAGAAGCTGATGGAACTTGTCTTTTACACTGGCATCATTCATGCCAGCCTTAATATTTTGCTTTCTGATCACGACCAAAGCCGGGTTAACACCAACGGCGTAGGTCTTTATTTGGCCGACATTGAATGTTCTGTTTCTTAAATTTGCACAACTTCTCCCAATTTGCTTATATTTTGTTTGTTAAGTCTTTTATGACCTAAAAAATCAAAATGAGGGCAATTAAGTACCAATTCCTTGTGATTTCTATCAAAATCTATAATAATTAAAGAAATTTGATTCATGAAAAGTAAGTAAAATATGAGTTTATCACATGCCATATAATAGTACATAAACATATCTGGAACAAGTCACTACCAAAAATGAGTTGAAACTCCACCACTTGAAATGAACAGTTATTCTTTTTTAGCTACATATAACAATTATTTAAATTATATGTTTAAGTGATGATATGAATGAGATCCATGTCAAAATTACATAGTAGAATTATCACGATTTAATATATGTCTTTAGGTTTTTATTTATATAAAATAAGAAAGGAAATAATATAAAAAATCTATCCTTAGATATGATACCCAAGAAAAGAATTGAACTAATTGTTTCACTCAATCGATATGACACACGATCAAAAGAAGTAAAAAAGAGTAATCATGAAGAAAAACTCAATATTACTCAATAGGTTTTGGAAATAATTCCGAGAAAGCTAACAAGGCAATTGATCTCAATCAATGACAAAGAAAGGTTCAAGCTCTACTAACATAACACTAGGGACCCTTATATCCTCTAACAAGTTAAGTAAAGGCAAATATGAAAGGCTAAAAGTCAAACAAATAAAATAGGAAACAAAACAATTTTAAATTAATAAAACAGGGGTAGGAACACGTTGTGGATCATGGCCATGACACGTGTCATGATCTCATCGGCCTCAATTTCCTCTTCTTTCTTTAGCTATATCATAGTCGTTATTGGGTAGGATATGACTAGCATCACAAGCATGATAGGGCCCGTGATCTCCACTAGGCTTTGAATCCTCCGACGATATTGTGCTCATAATCTTCACACGGGTGGCATGGGGGAGTGCAATCTCCATCACGACCATATTGTTAGGGGTAATCTCCTCTAGAACTCAATCCTCAAGACCCGTCTCGTCAATAATGATCCATAGAGGTAAGTTCTTCAATCGTCTTGCTCTAGATCGAGTTATCAATCCAAGCGAGGCATGATTCCTATCAAGTGATGAATTATATTAGTGACATTAAGACAAATACCTTTAAAAATTTATAAAAAGAAGAATTTTTTTTTCAATATATATGATTCAATATATGATATACATATAAATAAGCAATTTTTATTTTAATTATAAAATAACATATATTTTTAGTATGATTATGTTACAATATCATTTTTTGAAAGAAATAAATAAATAATCTTCCACCGACCCACTTAACCTACTAACTCACTTGTTGATGGTTTAATTTGGAACAATGGTCACCCAAAATAAGTCTATCCCACAAGCGGATTGGATTGCTCCACTTGGACCAGGCTCGAACCGCAATAGCTCAAGTATAAGGCCTTGCCCAAACATCAATTATCTCTACTTAGCACCCAGTCACTACCGTTAGCACTCCATTAGTCCTGCCTTATACGCCACTCCACACAAATCATTCAGTCGAACTCGGCATATGCAGTAGTAAAGTAGTGGGCCTACCTCACGTCCTCTATAACCATTACCACCACCCACTCAACCATTTATCCATAATCCGATGACATTTGCAACCATCTGATCATTCAACTATAAATACTCATTTTCCCCAATGGGAACGAGAATGTTGCACTTAACTTGTCATACATACTTAATTCATGAGCTTATTACCACACCTTCTAACTTAAGCACTGAAGTGGTTGCACTAAGTCCATGCCAACGCACCACTAACTGAGTTTCCATTGTCCCTTATCATAACAATCAAAGCCTAACTTATTCTTATCTAGTCTCTACCAGATTCAAGCAAGCAACATCGCGCAGTGTGGGTTGAGCCAAAACTTCTAGCACGCATTATAACACAGGATGCCCGCATAACCCATGGGATGAAGTGTTAGCGATTGTGCCCTATGCCAATTACTGTATATTGTCATTTATATATATACATATATTATTGATACAAAGGTATTTCTATTATATTGTTTACATGTTTACTTTATTATGGAATTCGTGAATAATTTAATTATTCTAAATGTCCCTAGATGTTCATTGTTGTGGAAATGATAATGAATTAAACCTAGTATAAGTTTTTGTTTGATAATCATAAGATATCTATTTATATGGGATACATATCAAACTCATAAGCATATATTAGAAGACTGTGTACTGGACTAGCCCGCTATGATATCACCATATAGATTGGTGTCATAGGTGGTTCTCACAATAACAATGTCAGTATATCCTTAGACTTGAAATCACCATAGGTTCCAACATGAGGAACATTATGATTCAACTCAATCAAAAGTTGTCTTTAACTAAATAATTATAAAGGTTGAGATTGAGTGTAATATGAATCATGTAGAGGAAGTTAAGTGATTAGATGGGATTTATCCCTCTCATTATGAGAGAGATATTTTTAGGCCCTTCGATAAGTGAAACTAAGAAATGCATGACCGTGGTCAAATGAATTGATAGTATGATCAATTTCGTTTGTTTTGTTAGTTCACTTGGAGATCGAGAAACGATAAGATTGAACGATATAAGGATGACACTATCCATGCCTTGTGTTCAATTTAGATATCATGTGATAAAAGGATAATGACATAAGTTATGGATCAAGTAAAAATCGAATCACCAATCATCACTTAATTGGGTAAACATAATCTTGCTAGAGGTCGCTTATATTTTGTTTGTAAAAATGTTTTAGTTCAATAGCCAATATTAAATGAACCTATAGAGTCACACATAAAAGAATGAACAAAAAAGGATCATGGACTAAGAATGAAGAAGGTATGAGTAAAGGAAAAAGGATCTTTCACTAAACTGAATGGAAAAGTCTTTTATTGAATTTGAAGGTATTTTGATTACACTTATTCAAGTAAAACATAAAGAAGTAAAACATGACAAGATCCTGATCTTAAGATCAGTTCTTACTCCAAGGACTTAGAGCCAATGTAAGGAACAACAAACCAATTATTTAAAACTATCTCATTTGTTAAGGTGCTCGGAAAATCAATCTTAGTAGCACCTGGTTGTTGAATATGGCTAGGCTTTGGAAATGAATCCTTAATGTGAGGAACATACTCTTTATAGGTTCTTCTTCTTCTTATCTTATTTTTCATTTCTACTACCTCAACTTGAGTAAGAGTATACCTTAAACCAAAAGTCCCAACTTGAGTTTCTTCTTCCTTACCTAACATACATACTTCTTCAATTATCTGTAGTCCTAAATCCTCGTGCTCCTCTTTCCCAATAACAGGATGTCCGTCTCTTTATAGATGACATAATCTTGCTCGCCCATAACAGTGATGATTTGGCCATTTGCTATGAATTTCAACATTTGGAGCAGACTTGAAGGGATTGCACTAATGGTGTGGATCTATGATCTTTCTAGCAATAGATTGAATGACTGTAGGATATTCAACACCTAAAAAAGGTGTAACGAAAGGCTTGCAGCCTAATGATAACCTCAAACTTGACTTCCCCCACAATCTCTCCCTTAGATTGGTCGAATGCCCAAACAATGATAAAGCTAGGATTACTGCTGGGGGGTTCAATCTCAAGTAGATTTAAAGTGGCCAAAGGGCATACATTGAGGGATTACCTGTTATTGATTAGGACTTGCAAGACAATCTTGTTGTTGCTTTTAACCACTATAAACAAAGCTTTGTTGTGTTGCACTCCAGCTTCCTCTAATTCTTCAGATGAAAAGGAAATTTGGTTAATCAAGAAGACTAAATTTGTAATGTGCCTGAGAGTATTTTCTAAAATGCTCTTGGGTACTCTTACTTCTTTGAGGACCTTGAAAAGAGCCTCACGTGGGTGTCAGAGCTTACTAACAAGTTCATGAATGATATCTGAGTGGGTGTCTTAACTAGCTATTCTACCATTTTAAACTAATTTGCCTTCATTAATTTTGCAAGTGTCGACCTTTTGTCCTCTTTCTTCTCTTTGCTTGATAACTCTACAATTGCATTCTCCCCACTTGGGTCATATGCCCTTCATGATCGGATGAGCCCATCAACCATTACCATGGAAGCTTAATTGACCACTCGATAATTGAAAGGAGCAGCTTTGTAAGTAGTTAAAGTGATTGGCACATGGAAGGTGTAGCTTCTGGGTTTTGGCATTGTGGTCTCTTCTTCTGTGCTCTTAAAGCACTCGATTCTAATTTATTTCGGGCTCATTCCAATCACACCAACAAGTCCTTCTTCTTCGCATAACTTTCGAGTGGTTTTATCTTTTCCTTCATACCCCGATCCTAGTTGGGGTACAAGTACATCAACACAAATTAGGGATTTAACCTGATGGTTAAGCAGATTTTGGTACCTTCTTCCTAAAGTGTCCAAAATTGTGTTCTTGGCTTGGTGTCCTTCCCATAATTCATCCTAGGTATTTTCCATGACATCTTCCTTATGAATAATAAATATCTCAAGCAGCCTATCTAAACCTATCTTCAACTTTAGGTCTTTAATAGTGATCATATTGATGACATGGCCATGATTTGGCAATGGATTATTTGAAAAATTCAAGGCTAGAGCTTCAACAAAATCCAACTGGACAAGTTTTGCATCAAGAAGATCCCACATCTTATTCTTAAGCCTCTAACAACTTTTTTATGGAGTATCCCACTTGCTAAGATGCTATCCACACTTCAGATTAAGATCATGATTTTTAGGCTTGTAATCTCCTTTTGGCACCTCAACATTAATCAAATTATCGGCTCGTAACTTAGCCAATACCTAACTGAGCAGGATAGGAATTCTAGTGAATCTTCGCCTTCCATTGTAACCTAATTATTGATATAGATGAGCCATCTACAAGTTCGGACTTAGATTGGTTGTCAAAGAAAATTGTATGGCCTGACATAATTGGAAGTGCTGACCACACTTACAGTTGCCTCGTTTCCTTTATATTGAAGGGCTCTTGGTAATGGGGACTTCTTTTCAATCTATGATTTCCCAGCTGAGGTAGTGTTCTCAATTCTACACCCGACTATTACCACTTTTGAAGAGTTAGCCGATGCATGTCCTACGAGGTGTGAAAAGAATGACTCATCCAAAGTGTTGATAAATGTAAAGGTAAGGTCTTTTCTAGCAATGGAGTGGTGATTCTGGTAGCTAAAGCTCTCCAACATTGGGTGTGTTCTTTGAATGATTCATCTTTATTCTTTCTCATATTGCTCAAGTCATACACTGAGGGAGTCATTTTGATGTTAAACTTATATTGATTGAAGAATGCTCTTGTTAACTTACCCAGGTATCAATCTCATAAGGATCTAGTTAGGCGTACCAAGTTAGTGTTGATTTTGTGAGGCTATTCTGAAAAGTCTACACCATCAGCTTATCAAACCTGGTGTACTACCCCATTCTTCGCATGTATAGCCTCGTGTGTATATTTAGGTAACTTGTTCCACCATATTTCTCAAACTCCAGTGCCTTGAATTTTTTTGGAAATGCACCTTTCTCAAATTATGGTAAATTCAAGATCGCAAACTAATCAAATCCATCAAATGCTCTCATTTTTTTTTTCAAATAGTTTACTTTCCATTTCCTTAGCTTGAGCCTCAAGTTCTTTCTTGAGTTCAGTAGTATTGATCTCCTAATGGAACTCATCATTTTTTACAGGTTGGCTATCAACCCCTTTTGTGTCCCTGGCAAGTCTTATGGTGGTGGTGGGGGAGCCCTATGTTGACCAATGGTTTAAGTCAAGGCTTGCATTTTTTCGGTAATTTTAAGCAGTCTTGCTCCATTGAATTAAGCTTTTGTTCAGTGGATTGATCAATGGAGTTGTTGCTAGATTTGACCATTTTTGTACGTGATCTAGTGTTAATATGACTCCTTAGCAGTTTAGACTCTATCTTTTAAGACCTGAAAATGCTGAAATGGAGTTAGCAATATTTTGAAAAACCTCTCTTCCTTTTTCTTATCTTTCTTTTTTTTTTTTTTCAGTAGAAGATGAATAAGGTAAACAATGTACGTAAAGAAACATGCAATGATGCAGATACACATGTTGGAAGGGCTGATAATTGAAAATTTGTGGTGAATCTTGAACATTTCATTGGAGTTGCATTTTGGAAAACGAAGGAGTTCGATACAAAACTTTCATCATTATTACATACAGTTCTTCTTCTTTTTTTTTTGTTCAAGAAGGGAAAAAAAACATTACATAGAGATCCTTACACTAGTCTTCTAACTTTATTAAGACATATGACTTGTTCCTCCAACATATGGATCTTTTTCTTGGCATCTCTCAAATCTGCCTCCAGAGCCACTATTTTGCTCCCGGCTTGTTGAAGTTCATATGTCATACTTTTTCTCTTTATCTCAAAAGTCTCGAAAACATACTTCTAAGCAGGCTGACAAGGCTTTCATGTTGCCCATAATCTCTAGACTTAGCTTAGGCGGTACTGGTTCAAAGATGCTAAGAGCCTCATATTGGATGTCCTTGTTCCTTTTCATTTGACTGGCGACATAGCACCAGGTGGCTTTATATCTCTTGATCCCCTTATCTTTCGAATCTACTTCATAAATTAGCTTGATCTCCTTGCTATCCCATAGGGTCTTGACTTGCGTGACTTTAGCCTTTAGTGCTGCAAGAGTTTTAGTTGGATTTAAGCAGTCGATCGTAGTTTGTTCTAAATTGGGCTTGACAATGATGTCTTGAAGCATGTCATATTGGCTTATCACAATAGAGGGGTAGTAGCATGTGCAGCCTGTTATATAAATCAAAGCCACTGTGGAGTATTCCCTACAACCCAATATGGCAACTAAACATTTGAACCAATGGGCTTGCCATAGGTAATCTTCACGCATCATATCTTCTAAGAAGGCAATTAAGTTCCAAAGGGGCTTATCATCCTTGATGTGGAATCGTTCGGCAAAAGATTAAACGAGATTGTAGTTGATGCTAACAAGGGAGCCATTAGCCAAACTACTCCCAATAATACCTTGTGTGGCTAGCAAACCAAATTCTCATCAAATGCATGCTAGCTTTAAAATTGCCCTGGCCCCTAGATTTAATGTGGTTGAGGCTTCTGATTTGCTCAACTAGTAGTGCAGGGACGTATGATTTGCCAACTAAGTATTGAGTTACTAGCTCCATAACTCGGTAGTGAATGAATAGGTCTCCATGCAGGAACAGAATGGTGGCAAAAGCAGTGACTATAAAGGTATTGACTCTGTTGTACTCCTAAGTTTTAGATGGCACACGAAAAACATCTCTTTTCTTTTTGAAGTCTCTAGGAGTTCCAAACCAATCCCCCGACGTAGATAGTTTGATGTAGTGTTCATTGTAGACCCTTATGGATTCAATTATCAATCATCTCTTTACCCTTAATAGATCTGAGATGATGTAGGCTAGGCCTCGACTAAGGTCTGGGACATAGATTCCTTTTGAGGTGGGTAGAGCTTATAGTAATATGGTATATTCTTCTATAGTTAGGCTTAGAACATGTCAGCCCAAACAAAAGGCTACTTCTTCTGGCTCTCATAAGTGAGTAAGAACCCGAAACATGGTGAAAGGGATGTGAGCTTCGAGAGTTGATGGATTAAGCCCAACCTATCTTTGATGAATGATTGTTGGATGGATTGAAGTTGACCATCCATCAGTCCAATAAAGGAGTAGGATCCTCGAAAGTTTTGACACGGTGTTCCTTAATGAGACAACACCAAAGGCTAGTACTGGGCACTTGAGCTTGAAGTCTACATTTCCTTAAAACGAATAAAAGAATTTAGATTACATGGGGAAATAGTCTAAGTCCTACATACAACGAAAATATTCTAATAAAAAGGCATCTATGTTACAATAATTTACTTAATCCTTTCACTTTTTATAGAAAAGCCAACTCCTTCTTCTTCCTTTTTTTTTTTAAGAAAAAAGACACTACTCCTTTTCATTGTAGATTCACCATGAGACCATAGTCACTATCCTATGATAATGAATGCAACATTTGGTGGGTTCTAGAAGGTTCCCCAGTTTGTAGACCGTAGTTCAACACTAAACTAGAGTGAGATGTCATTTTATAAATCAAAGGGTGGAAATACCACAGCCCTTGGATCCTACTAACGACCTCCTTACTTAAGATCCTAAGACGGTTTGATTCTGACCGTATCTAGCATACATTATACTTTATATACAAGAGATGAAACATCCATTAAGCTAACAACCGCAAAACTTGATGAAAATTTTAGTATCAAAATACATACACAAAGCTAAAGAAGAGAGCCAAAATATTTACAAATGTGAAGGTACTAAAAGGATGTATTTCAATTTAAAATTCTAAGGTGGCTAGTTTACTTTAAAAAAATGTCGCCAGTGTAATCACCATCCTGTTAAGCTTGAGTTTTTGAAAAGGTTGTATTCAGTTCAATTGATATTGGATTGATAACCCTTCCAATAGAAATCCTTGACTTGAATTGAAAGAACCGAAGTTCTAGAAATTGGAGTAGCCACTTGACTAAGGTTCGAAAAATTGTCAAAGGTTGAGATGGATGGGTTCAATTGATCCTAACCTAGCTACTAGTCTACATCAAAACAATTTAAGAAAACTAAGGATAACTAGATCTGGGAACTAACCAATTAAACCTAACAATGCTACCCTTAGAATTTTAATTTAAATTACATCCTTTTAATGCCTGAGTTGAAAAGAATTGGGGTATGATAGATTTTTACAATTCCTAATAAAAATATTAACATGTGTAAGAATATTTAACAAATATGAATTATTGGAAGCATTATAGATATCAATTATTTAATCACCTTTTTAATATAATATATATATATATATTTGATAATAAGACAATATTTATTTATATTTTGGGGCTGCCCGTAGTGCCTACATATCATGCTAGTCGAGGATCAAACCTTACGTAGTTCTTTTCTAAAACTTTAATTTTTTGTTCTTTTTAATTTTCTAAATTCTTTTCACTTCAAGTTTATTAGACTTTTGGGTATTTGATCTTACAAACCATCAATTTTCTTTTTATGTTAAAAAAGATAGGTTTCTTTATTTATTCTATATATTTACAATACTCATATTATTTATTTATTCTATTCTTGAAACAATTAACTTTAGCCCTTTTTAATCATTTGTTTTATGTTTCTTTCTTTTCAACTTAATTAATAAATTTGAAAAAATTTACACTTGCATGGAAATATATGAGTGCAGGTCGAATTTTGGAGTAGATCGGGTTGCAATAGAGAGAAGCGACAAACAAAACTCCTTTCTAGCGATCCTAGGGTTGTTAATGGTGGCAAACTTGTTGGACTGCTCGAGTGGGAGCTGTCAAATAGTCCAATGGTGATAGTATCGTTCAAGGAGTCATCGAAGGTGGTAGTTCAAGCTGGTGATGGTGGACGGTGGCCGTTATTTGGTTGTAGTGCAATAAGGAGCCTTGGATGAAAGAGAAAGCTACTAGCTAAAGCTTTTACCACCCTTGGATACAACTGTAGCTCTAATTTTCTCCTATTTAACCTCTATGAAGAGTTACTGGGGAAATTGAAATTGAAAACCAAGCACCCAAAAACTTGATTCGAATTTTATCAATGATTATCATATGTTTCTGATGTTATGGATGAAGGATTCAACCCCTATTCATACTAGTTCGGGGTCGAGTTGAGTGGGAAATGACCATAAATGGCATGCATGAGTTCGAGTTTCCTAACCTTGATTGAGCATGTTTTGAATCTTTCAAGCTTAATAAACATTAGGAAAGGATACAATGTCCTTAAATTGGTTTAAACATGTATTTTTAGAAGAAATGGAAGACCAACTTAAAATTCAAATTTTACTTTGCGAGCGAAAATATATATATTTTTAACTTAAGATGAAAAATTAAATGCCAAATCACGAGTTTTAGACTGGTTTTTTAACTAAATTTATATTATTCCTTGTCCACTTTAATTCCTTTCCCTCAATTTGGTGAAAAATGAAGGGGAAATGAGTAAAAAATGAGCTCAAAATAGCTCCATCGTGTAGGAAAACCGGACTTCATTAGGGAAGATGACACGGAAAAAAATTTTCCTTATCTCCTATGCTCACATGTGTTCTTTCCAACGAGTCATTGGTCTGTGCCTTAGTTATGTAATCACTTAAACAATATTTAAGTGACTTGGACCAAGGCCAAAACGGCCAATGGACATTTTTGCTTGGACCTTATTTGAAACAAATGGCTTGAAAAGAATTGCTTTTGTCATTTATGTCTAAATAAGGCATTTTTTTTAAGACGAAAGGAAAAAATGGGGTGTCTACAATGACCATCCTAATAATGCGAGACTCTATGTTGGTCGCCTATCCTCAAGAACTAGATCCCGTGATTTAGAGGATCTCTTCAATAGATATGGAAGAATATGCACTATGGATGTGAAGCATGACTATGCTTTTATTGAATTCAATGATCTTTGAGATGTTGATGATGCAAAATATGGCTTAAATGGTAGGGAATTCAAGGGAAGTTGTATTTCTGTAGACCACCAAGTGTGGGACGTTGTTTCAATTGTGGGTTTGATGACCTACTACTGCAAGAGGGCGACTCCAAATGCCAATTGTGCGTCGATGACAAGAAAGATGAAGAAACCCTAATTGAACGAAGGGGGATTGAATCAGAAGTTATCTCCAGAAAACAAAAGACACACTCATTATTGTAATTCAGAGATTGTAAGCTAAGAGCTACGTTGGGGTTAGAGTTTTTATTTGGACTATGCTCTAATACCATATACAAATATAGAGGAGAAGATGATTTTATTGATTCAATAATAATTATCAGTACAAGATGGAATAAATATATATATATAGAGAGAGAGCCCTAAACCATAATGTAAGGAGACTAAAATAACCCTTACATAATAAGTATAATATATATATATATATATATAGATATATGTACGCTCATAGGATGCTTTCTGGGTTGGTGAATGCAATTCAATCTACTTATGTTTATTTATAATAAACTGAGGTAATGTTTGCTTCATCTTTTTAACATCTAATCTAAATTGGTGTCTTTATAACACTTGGTTTCTGGCGTTGCCGTTAAGTTTAGAATGGTATATTAGATGATTGATGTTTGATTATTTCGTTCGAATTGGTTATGCTAAATACCTATTTGAATTTGAAATCCAGAAAATGATAAGGCATTTATCATGATGACATGAATGATAACATGATAGGAAGATTGAGGACTGTTTTTGGTCTAGACATTTAAATAGATTTAGGGTTATACATGCATGATTACTTCACATAATCTGCACTCCTTGCCACATATTTTCATGAGGAATATATTATATCCAAGTGATTATGGACTGAGAATTGTAATTGTATAACCTTATAAGTTAATTTGATTACAATTGCCGCTTCATGGACTATGCTTTTTTTCTTCATTTTCAATGGGACAGCTGTGATCCCTATCTAAGTTTAGATTGTCTCTATTACATGTGTTAAAAAAGTTTTTAATATTTTGTTAGTGTCCCGGAATCTGATATTCCCCACTACATGTGCTAAAAGAACATACAATGTGGTTGAATGCTCTGTTTGTTAACTTAAGTTCAATTTACTCATGGATATTCTTTCTTCTTCATTTCATGGCCAATGTAAGTGCTTCCATTGCAGTTTTGTGTCATTATTAAATCATTCTCTTATCTTTGTTATACAAATTTAAGAGCGATTATTTTTATTTTAATTTATTTATTTTTTGGCTATTTTCTTGGACCTTTTTTTATTTTTTTATTTTTTTTTTTTTTGTAGGTGGTGGAATTGAATGTAGGATTACACTGCAAGGAGTGTATAAAGAAAATTTTGAAGGCAATGAAGAAAATGGAAGGTACTATACTTATCCTTCTCCCAATATAGGTGGTCTTAACTTGTTAACTTTGATGTAAAAATTTTAAACCCATAATTACTATTATTTAAAATTTATTAATTAATATTTACCTTTCTAGCTAGTAAACATTTTATGACTAAATTTTGTAATACATGTACATATCAAGAACTTCAATGTCGACATGTTTTTTTCAATTGCAAAACTAGTCTCAATGGCAATATACAGAAAAGCAGCAAAATAATCTGCACATCATAGATAGACAGAGATCGAATGGAATATTTTTTTTTTTTTTTTTGAAAGACGCTTAGTTAATAAAAGAACGTAAAATGTGTACAATTAAAATGAGTCTAGACGATAGGAGTAGAATTCTTGTTTTGGTTAAGCGGATATATACTGGATTTGCTTAATTTAAGACTGTTGTTCATGGACATAACAAAGCTGAAGTACCTAGCATAATATTTAAAGCATTTTTTGAAGAAATCTGCTATTTGGAAAGTACATTTATTTGCGGGTTGAGAGGATGTAAATTGTACCTCATTTTTTGTCTTTCCTTTTGGTATTCGTTTACCAACTGGTAAACACAAGTCTGTGCTAAGATTCAACTTACAGAGATGAGAAATTTCAAGATGATCTAACTCCAATGGATAATAAATCTACCTTATTGTTGCAGATTTACGGTCATAATTTAGATAGAGTGCGGAAATTGAAGAGCGCTATTACGAGATTGGCAAGCTAGGTTCAAAGGGTATATCATCTTGTTGATCTGTGGTCATAATTTGGATATAGTTGCTATCTTTTATGTTGCTCAAATAGGACAAGTTCATCGATATGTCGACTAACCTTTCCATTGTTCTTGTTCTCTTGGCTATCACCTATTCTGGGCACCTGAATATAGCATGTTGAAATATAGCTTTTTCTTTTATGAAGGTGTTTTGGATGAAAAAGAAAATCTATTTCAGTTTTGAATTGTAATTTCTGTACTTGAGTAATAAATAGCTATTTAATATTATTTAATATTTTTTTAATAAGATACTTATAGAATTACTATTTGGCTCATTTTTCACAAATTGGTAAGCCTTTCTTGTTTCTAATTTTATATCACTAGAGCATGTAATTACTATTATTATTTTTTTGGAATTTGTCGTAATGTTTCCTAAGAAATATGAAATTCGTTATATTGATGGTTCACATTGTTTACGGTAATTGTGCCCATTGAAATCTTACTTATTTGCAACTTGGTAGAATGGGAGAAAATTGAAGATCACAACATGATATGCACACACAATAGTCAACTTAGAATTTCTTTTTATTAATTATTTAGCATATAAATTTGTGACATTTCTAGTTAGTCTATCAAAACTTTACCAATGTTCTCCTTTATGACAATGCATTGAATATAGTCATTATTGCATTTAATGAAGTTTTTATTAATAAATATAATGGATTTTAATTAATTTTATTAATTGTTTTTGTTTTTTACTGATGCTGATATTGAAGACAATTTTAATTGGACACATCAAAGTCTTTGTGGGATAGCGTATGTCACATGTTATAAGATTTTTTTTAGTTGGTTCTTATGTTTTTTTCAACAATTCAAATCACAATGTAACTTTAGTTATCTCATTAACTAAAGTAATAATATAAGATCTATTTTCGTTGGTTCTTATGTTTGTATACTTTGCCAACCTTGTTACTAGCAAATTTTATGAAATCTGATTGAATTTAAAGTAATAATTTGCAAATACTATTTTGTTGATATTTCTCTTTGGGATACAATTTTTTATTATGTTTGTAGATATTTTATGGTCAAAGTTTTTTAAATAGCTTAACTCATTTGCATATTAAATTTAATATATATATAGGTTGATTTATTAAAATCATGAATTTTTTTAAGTGTTTAGTTGAATAGAATTTAATAAGTTGTGTGATTTAATATTAATAGCAAATTCTATGATTTGTGTGTTAGTAGTGTATTCTATGATTTATGTTTGAATGTGATTTGTATCATTGATATTGTTAAAAATTACTTTTATTATATATAAATATGATTGATAAGTTATATGTGATAAAAATAAAAATAAAATGTGTTAGTGTGATTAATAGTAGTGTTTGTTGTTGTTTCAATTCATGTTAAACTTGAGTTTTCAAAATCAAACTCAACCCAAAACCAAAGCTTAACATAGCAAATTTTCTTAGCCCAAACCCAAGCTCCAATTGTTAGCTAAACAAAGACCAAAAGCAAGCCAAATTTGGAGCCCAAAGCCCCTCTTGTTCTTTTTCAAGTCTACCTTAAAAGTCAACAAATAAGGGATAAATATCAACTTTTATTTTGACAAAAAAAAAAAAAAAGACATCCAAAACAGACCAAGAACAAACCCAAAATAGACCCAAAATTCGTGGAAAATTTCAAGCCTATTTTCTTAACCCATTTGAACAAGTTTTCTTGGTCAATTCATCAAGAATTCACTTCCACTCATCATCTATAAGTGAAGGTAGGCTTACATGTCTTTTTGTGATGATTATTCCCTCTTTATTCCAAGAAATTTGCTGTCAAAACTTAGATCATGATAGATTACAAGTAATCTTGTTATGTTGAGTTGTTGTTGAGTTATTTAAGAATGCTTTTGGATGTGTAAAGTTGTAGTAGATAGGTTGTTGTAAGCTCTAATATTGTTTTGAGTTGAAATGTTGGAGTTTAATGAGTTATGATGAGTGTCGAAGTTGTTTTGTGTATGTTGAGTTGGTGAAAGTTGGTAATGAAGGAGTTAATTGGTGTTTGATGATGTTGAGAGTTGGTTGATTTGGGAATATGAAGTTCATATGTGTTTTGAGTGGTTAAATGCATGTTGTATAGTGTATGATGTTTGTATAGGGCTTAGAGTATGTTTGAAGAAGTGAATAGTGTGTAAAATTCAAGTTTGAAACAAAGAAAATTGGGAAAAATTCAAGCACCTTGTCAAACACCATGTTTGGGAATGTGTATGGGCCATATACTTTTTATATAACATGTATGGGAGGGTGTTTCACCCCTGATGCTTCACCTTCAAAACACCATGTGTGATAAGGTGTTTCATTTTCTGATCTTGCATGTGTTTTTCCCGTGGGTTGAAACATGATCACATACACCATATATGGCATCATGTTTCATTTTCTGATATTGTATGTGTTTTTCCCCTAGGCTGAAACATGATCCCATACACCATGTATGCCATCATGTTTCATTTTCTGATACTGCATGTGTTTTTCCCCTAGGCTGAAACATGATCCCATACACCATATGACATCATGTTTCATTTTCTGATACTGCATGTGTTTTTCCCCTAGGTTGAAACATGATCTCATACACCATGTATGGCATCATGTTTCATTTTCTAACCCTTTATGTAAAATTTTTCAAGCTTCTACACCGACGGCCTTTGGTCGTATGCTGTCAGCCTTCCATATTTACACCACTGCGTGGAGCCGCGTACCTTAAAAAAATTAATTATTAAAAATCATTTTCTTTATTAAATTTGTTTGCTGTAATTTTACTTATTTATATTTGTTTCCTTATTTATTGTATAGTTTTATCATTAATTAAAAAGCTTATATGAATCTATCGCGTATGAATGTTAAATTAAGATTTATATGAGTTTTATTTAAATTTGATGAATGTTATTACTTAGTAAATAATTGTAATTTATTAAAGGTCTTAATGAACTTATTGTATGTATAACTGCCAAGTTATGCTATTATATTAGTTTTATTTAAAAATTAGTGAATGTTAAGTGATTAATAACTATTTTTGATTAATACTCAAGTAAGAATTGGTGATGTTGATATAAAATGAATTTCTTGCAACAGATTCGCATCTTTGTTGAGTGTATCAATTAATCCATTGAGAGATACTTCAGGTACACAGTAACTTGGTTGTTGTTTGCCTAGGTTAGGCATGTCTAAATTAATCTTAATTGAAATAAATTAATAAATGTCTGTATTGATTGTGCTTTATATCGTTGAATCTTGTCAGGGAGCAGCACCTTATCCGAGCGGATACAGTAGTTTAAGCACTTAGGCTACCCTTGTCATGGTGTCATGACTTTTATAAGTGGCTAGGTGGGTAATTGATAAGGAGAATAGTATCGATGTAATATTTGTTTATTTTTAAGAAGGAAATAATATGATTTAGTTCACGCTTATGAGACCGGTTGAACTAAGTGATATTATGGATTAAGTTAAGTAAAGTTGAGTAACGCCTATTAGCCCTAGATGGAATTACTTTTCTTTTTGTCGGTTATATCATTTAGGAGATATAGGTATTCGGGCTGCCTATATCAATCTCCTGAGCATTGTGTCATTACTCAGGACCCCCAGATACCTCGTAACTTGTATCAGGAGTTTGAATACTCTTTGTTGATTTATAAAGTTAATTAATAGATAATAAATGGATAGTTGATGCATTGCATTTAGTCTAAGAATGCTTGTCACTACATATTTGCTTTTTTGCTTGTGTATTGGGCCTTTGGCTCATGATCTTCTCTTTTAAGTGTTGATAACGATGAGTTTTATACTCAAATGGAACCAATTTTGAAGACTTTTTGATGATTTGGATGGCTAGGAACCTCGAGCTTATAAGGAAATCTTTTGTAATAGATTATAAGAAATATGTTTTGGAACAATTAATATATGGGTAGATATTTGATAGCCATACATGTATTTTGATATAGGTTTGATCTCAAATCTATGTTTTGTAATATTAACTATGTAAATATATGTATTATAGCCTTAAGTCCTAATGTCCAAAAGGACAATAAGTTTTTGTAATGTAATATGTATTATGATTTCCATAGCGAAATGCTATTGGAATGGTTTTATTACAGGTTTGGTAAGCAATTCTTCAAACTTTCTCTTTACAGACAACCTTACATGTAATCTTGAAGGTTATATGTGGATGGAGAACTGGATTTGCACATGTTTTAATCAATAGCGAATCCAGATCCTTACAGTTTTATATATATATATTAAGAATAATTGTTAAATACTCTAGCAAAACCATTACATTAGCTTTTATAACTATTGCTTTCTCTAAATATTAAATTGTTGCCAATTTAAATAAATACCATTGCAATAGATTTCAAGAAATCATTGCCTCTTTATTTTAAAAGCGTTGCCCATCCTTAACCTTAAATACAACGGATGTAAAACCGTTGTCTTAGATTATAGGCAATGGTTTTACAGTCAATGTCAACAGTTTTGCACTGTTGTCGAAATCTTTAAATGATGTAGCATAACCTTTTATCCCATCATTTGAGTATTTTTTTTTCCTTGAATTCCTCATCATTAATACATATTACTTCCTTGACTTTTAGCCTGAATGTGGTTTGCTTAATAAGATTAAAAAAAAGGAAAAAAAAAAAAAGAAGAAATCAGTAAGGACAAACAAATATGTGGAGATAGAAAATATATCCACCACATGTCGTGGATGCAAATTTTATAAGAAAATTTATAAAGTGCTCTTCATGCACAAGACACTTAAGAAGACCCACAAGTTTGTACTCAAGTGCATTGATATATAAGGAATCATGTTATCATTCCTGGGACTTTAAGGAGCTCATGGAAATATTACTTGAAGGACATGAGTTTAGTTTTCTCTAACAATGGGATATGCTTCGACAAGTGGCACTCATTATTAACATTAGAATTCCAAAAGTACAAAACATTATATATAGGTTTAGCATTTCAAGTGGCATCGTCAAACTAAAAAAAAATCTATGGATTCAAAGATATATGTGTGTTTATTATTTCAAGAGGGGTAAGAAAGGTCAAGTATAAATTATTACGTAAAAATTATAAATTATCCTTTCGAACTTTCATCTATGTGCATATTTATCTTTCGAACTTTCATTTCCATGCGATTTGAAACTAAACACTCAAAGTGTACATGAAAAATATTAATTGTATTTACTTGTCCCAAATATCAAAAGTTTAAGGAAGCTTAAAAGTGCACTTTAAAGTTTAAGGATAAATCCTTATAATGCAAAAGTTTTAGGAGATAATTTGCAATGTTTCTAATTATTATTGTTGTTATTATTATTTAGTCAAAGGAACGAATCATAAGGGTTCCTCATTAAAGAAGTCTCTATACAACCACAATGAAGATCAAGATTGAGCCACTTTGTGAACGCCCTATGCAGCTCCATGGAAAATTTCATGAGGTGTTCGCTGATGCAAGATCTTAAAACTATAAAGAAAATAAAAATATCCAAGATATTAATATTTATCAAAATATTAAAAAAAACAATGTTTTTCCCTAACACGTCCACCACGACTAGGAAAATCAATTTCTTTTCTCTCTCCGAAGAAATTCCTCAAGACACAAACATTGTGACGAGATGGTTTTGGATGGCATCAAGGAACATGTCCTTAACTCCATTAAAATTGCCTATTATTGTCCCAAAAATATGTCACCCTTCTATGTTAAATGCTTTTCTTAACTCAATTTGCATCTATTCTCCACTTCTTTTGACTCATGCAAAAATGGCCAGACATGACAGAGAAAAAGAAAAAAAAACAAAATATATATATATATTATATATATATCTAATGATGTTATTACACAAGGAGGCTTGGTCTTGTATTTTTAAAGGGGATGAAAACGCACATCTCAATAAAAATCTAAAGTTCAAATATGATGAAGTTGGTAATATATTCAGAGGCAATACAAATATTTGGAAAAAAGAAAAGGTAAAAGATCATGCGATGCGAGAAGCAATGCAATAGGTAGTGGGTATGCGGAGCAAAATCATATGCAACGATACAATCAAATTTAATGTATAAAATAATAATTTAATCAAAGTATGTATATGAGCAATCAACTTGTAGCCTAATTTTTAATTTAAATTTTTCTTTTACCAATTATAATTTACTACGACTTTGGGAAGGGATGCATAAATAGTTTAAAATCTAAGAATGAATAAAACTCCTTCTTACACTAATGCATTATAAATATGCTATATGTATTATGGTATATAATTTTGGAAGTTTTTCCTATTTTCATTATCAATTTTCATATCAAATCTTTTCGATATTATTTTTTACCTTATATCTCTTTGTTATTTTTCGTACCAAACTTTTCAATATTATTATTATCTTTTTGTATTTATACGTTTCCTTTTTTGAACCTCTTCCTTATTACCATTTCCTATTGTACTATTTTAATATTACTTTTTTTTATTGGTACTAATAATTCCTTTCCAAATTGATACAATTTTCATATTAGCTTTTCTATTGCTATGTTTCATGAGTAAATGCATCCATTTAGTCCTAACTCCTAAGTTTCAACACTTATAACTAATCAAACAAAAAAGTGAAAAAATATTGATTAATAAGCATTCAAACTATATATTACGTAATTATATAAAATTAATTATAAACAATCTATTATCAATCATATTATAATATATAATTTTAGAAATATTTTTGTTATCATACTTCTTTATATTAAAATTTCATAAAAGACACCAAGTTATATATATGTGTGCGTGTGTGGTATATCTTTGATATTACCTTTTCATATTCTTAAATTTCATAAACATTCGCATTTTTTTTAAATGGAAAACCACCACATTAATGCTAACTATTAATATCATATAAGTTTTATACAACATAATTCTTAATCATTTTCTTAATTTTTTAAGACTTTTATTTTTTCCTGAAAATTTTAATCATTCATGTATTTCATTAACAATATCTGTCATTATTTTAAAATCTTTATATCTTTTCATTAATTTAGAAACATATATTTGTACAAAAATGATAGAAATTTCAAATAATTTAAAGGATTATAATTTTTTTAATATTATATTATTTTATAAATCTATATAAATAACCATATATACTAATACATGCTATATGATTATAAATATCCTTTTAAACACTGCGCAATTCGCGGGGTTCTATCTATAAATAACCATATATACTAATATAGCTATATAATTATAAATATCCTTTAAAACACTACGCAATTCGCGGGTTCTAACTAGTATTATATGTTTGGCCAAAAAAAAAAAAAAAAAACTAGTATTATATAATCGTTGCACGTAGTGTTGGTATTTTAAAAATGGAAAAAAATATAGTACATAATTAAGTCAATCAATTAATACAGAAATAGCAAAAAGTAATTTGCATTGATAGTAATATTAAAAAAGTTGTATCACATAAATCAAAATGTATGATTATTGCGTATGGAAAAATCAAAATAAATACTTATATGCAAACAACTTCTTCTTAGATAATATTCGTAAATTGTCTTCCAATCCAGAAGTCAAAATGTTGTTTTAATTTTTGATGTATCCTTTCGAAAGCCAAATAGTCTTCTTCCTTTTTCTTCTTTCTCACCTAATTCTGATAGTTAAAATATAGGGGGGAAAAAAGGAGCCAGTGAGGAAGGTGATAATTAATGTGAAACTTCTAAAAGATTAACCAATATCAGAGGATAGTTGTAAAGAATAATGCAAAAGGAACCGATTATATTAAACTTACATTTACAACAAGAATGGAAAGGCAAATTCGAAGGGGGGCAAAAAACTCAATAAGTCAATGCATTTTTACCGAGTTTACCTAAAACAACTCCCACAAGATTCTGTAATTGCTTCGATGCAATTATTATTATTTTTTAATTAGAGAAATTAACATACTATGTAGGCCGTCTCTCAGATTATAATCTATTACCAAAAAAAAAAAAAAAAAACCATTAGAAGATCTTAATTTCATTTCATAAGCTTACTCATAAAGAAAAAAGGAAAAACAAAAACAAAAACAAAACAAAACAAAACCTGAATATTTGTCCAGTCTTTCCCATTAAAAAAATCAAAATTTTAAAACTAATCCTAACTCGATATGCACACAAAATTCATAAACCTGAAACTCAAAAGGCAAAAAAAAAAAAAAAAAAAAGGAGGAAAAGAAAAAAGAAAGGCAAAAACAAATTATCAAATTTGACAAAACCACAAATTCAATCTCAAAATCAATAAAAATAAAAATTTTACCAAGAAGTTCACCAGTGAAAACTGAAATTCACAAATTTAGCGTTTTCCATTTATAGTACTAATTTGTCATCACTCATGACATTCACTATGAAATTAAATTTATTGAAAGGCAGAACCATTGATACAAAAATTATGGATAAAAAAATAAGGCTAATAAACAAACATGCGCTAAAAAACTGAAAAACTTGAAAGAAGTTTTACCAATTGAAAATATGCATATTTATCCAAAACATGGATTTAGTAGTGTTGTTTCACTGCGCTCAACACCAAATACGCGTTGTGATATTAACCTGCAATTAGGAAAAAGAAAAATGGAAATTGATTGGTAACTTCATTACAAAGAGTAAAAGAAAATCAAAATGAAATCAATCTGCATGAATTATAAGAGGAAAAGAAAAAGAAAATGATTGAAAACTGACAAATGATGTGAAATAAATACGTTACAGAGAGGAAAGGGCAAAAATAAAAAGAATAAAATCGCTTTGCATCAACGTAGAGAGGAGGAGACTGGAGAGGCATAGAATGTGTTTCTGAAAGGATCATGAGCTAAATGTAAATGGAGACACAATATTTTAGGAAAATGTGTTAACTTACTCTTTGTGGAAAAATTGAGAGAGGCTAGATTAATATTTCTGTTTTGTCCTTTAGTTTTTATGAATTTTGCTCAATATGTTTTATTATTATAAAAGGACAATTTAGGTATACGAGAAAAATATTTTTTGGAGTCTAATTTCATTAAGTACTTGCTTAATATAATATAATAGATATATAAGAAAAAGGAACCTAGGAGTCAAACTCTGCCAAACACCAATTAATGGAGATATTAATCCAAGGATGAAATTCGGTACACGATCATGACTTGTTTGATAATCGGTTCAAACATCAATTTATGAAGTGCCCAACAAGCGTCGCGATTGTCTCTTGTTCCTGCGGGGGGCTTAGATATAATTGGGTATACTTGATGAGTTATTGATTCAATCAATAACTTGTTTATTCCCATTTATTTGTGTTGCCAGGAGGCTCAGGACGATCAGAGTGCAAAATTAAGCTCGGTACCAATGGGTGTGAAACACCCAAAATTTTACTTAATTAAGTTAACACTATAATAATTGAGTGGTATAACAGGTGAATGATTCTAACCTTAATTTAGAAATTTAATTTAAATAGATCAATTGAATAAATCAAACAAGTTATATAATATAATTAATAGATAGATGGACATAATCAACTTGGTAAATAGATTTAAATTGAAATCGAGATTTCAATTATCCCTTTTCAATTGTCTATTTGTTTTACTTATCTATTCCAACAAAATTAAATTTCATAATCTCTTCCCATTTTCAATTAGAACGACATTTCCTTATATTCCAATCCCCTAAACCTTAAATAAATAATCTAAATGTTTTGCCAATTTTTAAACATTTGAATTTTAGCTAAACTTCCATTTTCTTAATTCTTATAAATTATGAATTTATCCGCTTGTTTAAAAATATCAGTTTTAAGCCCAAACCAAAATTAAATGTCAGATTTTCATAAATTAAACTCCTAGATTGGATTTTTTTATTCAAACTATTAATTTCTATTAAATAGATTTTCTAATTATTTTCGATACTTAAAATAATTATCAAAAAGGTTTAAATTTATTATCCTTATCTAAAAATATCTTTTCTCTTCTTTTCCTTTTTCCTTACGTGCCTTTTTTTTTCTTTCCCATTCTCTTTTCTTCTTCTTCTTCTTTCTTTCTTTCTTTCTTTCTTTCTTTCTCAAACTTTAAACCAAAATCTCAATTTCAAGAAGACTAGAGAAGAAATTGAAGAAAAGAAGATAGGAAGTGGAATCAAGCTAGCAGTTGCTTCAACAACTAAAAAGTAGAAGTGATAGAGTAGATCAAGAAGTCTATGTTTGCCAAATATCTAAGTTAAGTCATTATTCTTGTTTTGATTGTTGTTACTGCATAAAAATGATAAATAGGTGCTAGTTACATATCGGATTTGTGATAATATTAGTGAATAATAGATATAAGAACTTGTAAGATAAAATCTAGGTTTTATTATGCATGTGTAGACTAGAAGTTCATGGAAGGATCTTGATGAAATATGAAATAATAATAACAAGTATATAGATGTTGTAAGTTATGATTATAACTTGTATATTGATTATAATATATAGGTTAAAATTTTACGCGCTCTATTTTATCAAAACAAATGTTAAAATGTCTATTTTCATGAAAGAGTATGGGGGGAACAAGGGGTGCCCTAATCAATCATGCTCTTCTCTATTGCTTAAAACATGTAAATTTTTCCTACCTGAGAAGAAGCATGACTAGTGCATGACCAGGACATGACTTTCCTATCCCGTCATGTTTCTCACTCGAGAAGAAACACAACTGGAATGGTACTTGCCTTATTTAATCATGCTTCTCTCTATTTTCTTCATTAAACACAACTCTAGAGCAACACTGCTAGAACACGACTTTCCCTATTCTACCGAGTTTCTCGTTGATCCTTAAGTGGTTTAAATGTTAAGTGAAACATGAAAGGAATATGAATCGCCCTATCTCGTCATGTTCTCTCTATTCTTTAACCCAAGAATAAAACATGACAGAACATGACTGAATTTACTTAGTCATGCTTCTCCTGTGCTTATACACCGGATGGAACACGACTAACTTTATCTGTCTATGTTCTTCATAAAAAATAAAATAAAATAAAATGAAATAGATGAATGATAGTTAAAATAATATGTTAGTTAATTTATATAATCAAGAGTAAGTTAAAAGAATTTATATATTAATGACTAATTAGATTAAATATAGAAGTTAGGTATAAAATAAAATTAATAAATCAGCCGAAGTTAAACATAGCTTAATAAATCTAAATGAGCTAAAATGAATTAGGCTAATTAAGATTCTATAGGGTACATGGCTTTACCTTAGCATAATAATTGAATATGACTAAGTAATTTGATTAATTGATTAGGTCTAATCAACTTGATTAAGTTAAGTAATGTAGACTTAATTTGTATCTGGCTTGGATGTAATATGTTAGACCTTAAACAGTAAAGGAAGTATGTTGATTCAATTGTTTGTTTGCTAGAAAGATGAATATGTTCTATAAGTTAATGAAGGGTAATAATGTTTTTTTTTAATAATAAATGTTTAAAAACAAAAAGAAATGAATTGATAGACAGTGGAGAGTTATCTTTATCTTGGCGTGGTGATTTTCGCAACCATGGCGAGGTCCCTACTTTTAAGTTTGATCAAATAAAAACTTAAAATGAGTTTAATATAAGTTTGACGTAAATAGATGACTTATTTAAATACTCATGAATTTATATTATTGAACAAATGAATGGACAGCTGATCTATCCCCTACGTTTAATCAAGATTCCAAACACTATGAAAGGTATGCAGTGACATACTTGTTGCATGTTAGGATAAGCATTAAGAAAGAATTAATACTTAAAGATGACTTAATAATTGAGTGTTACTTGTGCCTGTGTCATTTAATCTAATTCGGGGAGCGACAATCTTATCCCAAGCCGAGTATGACATTTAGACACTTAGGTCACCTCTTACCATGATGCAATAGTATGTAAGGTGAGCAAAAAAACTAACTAAACTGAACCAAACCAAATCAAGCCGAAAATATGTTTTTTTTTTTAATAATTTGGTTTAAGAATATTCCAATCTGAACTAATCTGGAAAATTTATGGTTGGTTGAAAGGATAAACCAAACTAATCCGTAAAATCAAATCGAACCAAACCATTTTAGAAAAATATAATAATATTTTACTTATAAGTTATAACTATAAATTTTTTTTATAATGATTAATTAAAAGTAGTAAATATTCATATGATTTCATTTGATATTTATTTTATAATGAATATTGATAGAAATCAACTTATTCATTTTAAATTTGTTTTTCAAGCTCATTACATAGATATTTTGTTGATAATGAACTATTGTTTTTTGTAATATTTTTAACTTTATAAAGTGTGGAATATTTATTTAGTTATAAACTCTCATCATGTATTAATTGTTTACTGTATTTTATTAGTTGATCATTTTATTCATTGATGACTTTTGTTGATAAACGATTTTTTTTTTTTTTGGATAAATTTATTGGTAGATGATTAACTTGATGGTTCTATTAAAAATTAAAAATTAAAAATTATAACTTATTATGTATTGTTTAGTGAATGTATTTTATTAATGCATAACTAATTTTATAGAGGAATATAGATTAAAAGTATAATGAATTCATAAAATATTTTGTTGTAGTTTAAAATATATAATTTGTAAAGTGATATATATATATATATATATATATTTAAGTATAAACACAAATGTGAAAAAACTAGAAAAGAAAAATTAGTTAGAATTTTAATTTAGTCTGTAATCCAAACTATTATATAATGGTTTAGAAAATTTCTAACATGAACCAAACTATTAGTTAAGAGTTTGGTTTGGAATAATTAAAAAAATGGTATGTCATAATGCAATGACAATTCATAGGTGGCTTAGTAGAGTGGCTAATGGAGCAAACAATATTGGTGTAACGTTTATCTTGAACAAAGATAAGTAATATAATACGACTCACATTTATGGACCGGTTGAACCGTTTTATATTATGGATTGTGATTGGTAGAACTGTGTAACGATTGTGAACTCTAGATGAGGCTATTTTCTTTTTTTATTTGATATAGGAGATATAAGTATCCAGACTGTTTATATCAAATTCCTGAGCTACTATTGTTACTGAGCACCCCTAGATTCCCAGATATTATTCTGGAGAGTGAGTACTTCAATGTTACTTATTTCACTTTAATTAAAAGATAATAAATTGTTATTTGTTACATTGCATTAGTTCAACCATGTGTGTGCCTGTGTTACTATTGTTCTGGGCTTTGGCTCATTATGTTATTCTTTCTAAGTGCCGATTGAATGACGATTACACTGATGATGATGATGATGATTATCTCAAGCATAGGTCGACTTGGGAGGAGTCTGTTAAAGATTGAGGTGGAATAAGATCGCTAAATTTTTTTGTTTTAATTTGTTAATGAACTAGATTTACTTTTTAAAGTTTGTATTGTTCTTTTAAGAGACTATTTATAGAGCTCATGTTTTGTAATATGTTTTAAAGCTTTGTTTTACCATCAAGAAAGATATATGAGATAAATGATGGTATGGTTTATTTTAAAATTGGACTACTCAAGAGAGTAGCTCAGAGTTTTATTTATGAGAAATGTTTTTATAAAGTTTGTTTTTACTGCTACTAAATCCAATAATTTCTAAAATCTAACTAAATGATTATAATAATTAAAACTGATTAGCAAATGTTCACGATAAATATATCCTTTAGGGAAGGCAGTGTGTGTAGTAAATAAAATATTATATGTTGCAACTATACACGCTCATATCCAATTGTTTTAGTACATTATAGGGTGTATGTGTGTGATTATCAGATTTTTATCTACATCGTATATGTATCTAATCTGCATATGTAACTTATATGTATCATATATGTTTCATTAGTTTATGAGTAAAACTACCAACTTTTTATTGATATCCATTTATTTAACAAATATTAGTTTGAAAATAATAAAAATATAATGCCAAAATGAGCAAAATATGAACAAACAATCAAACCATATGTATAGTTAATTTATAGTTGTAATGACCCAACTTACCCTATATCAAATTTCAAGTAAGTCAAATCCCCTGATCACGTATAATAACTTAAGTATTACACGTGCATGCCCCTTAAAGAATTTGTTTATCTTGAACATTACTAACCAATTTTAATAGTTAAAATCATATAATTACATTATGAAAATAATTGAATGTGATTAATGATAAAACTAAACTTTTCCAAATGAACATTCACACTAGGTATCTCATTCGAGAATACCTATTCAAGATAATAAACAAAGCTTTGAAAACTTATTACAAAACATAGGCTCTATCAAGCCTTTTGAGAAAAACAACTTATAAAAATAAATCCAGTTCTTTAAACAAAATAAAATAAATTACAATAATCTAGTGGTCCTAACTCACTTTACCCTTCCTTTCATATCTCCAGAATCGCTCATACCCGAGTCAAGCATCATCATCATCCAATCCATCAAATCATCAGCAACTCATCGTCATCAACATTAACAATACCATCATCATCACTACAATACCTGGAAAAAGACAACAACAACTATAATGAGCCAAAGCTTAGTACATAGTAACACAATCATATATGATGTGACACACGAACTTAACTAAATGTAATGCAGCAATAATGGTTTATTATCTTTAAATTAAATTAAACCAGTTAACATCGGAGTACTCACACTTTAAAACAATCTTTGTGAATCTGGTGGTCCTGAGTAATAGTAACTGCCCAGAGGGTTGATATGGGCAGTCCGAATAACTATATCTCATACATAATGTTACAAAAAAATAGCGTCATCTAGGGTTCACATGTTACTCGCTCTTTACTTACAACTCAATCCATAACATAATTTTAGTTTAATTGTTCTCATAGATGTGAACTAAATCATGGTATTTCTCTCCAAGCTTAAGTAAACATTACATCGATACCGTTTGTTCCATCTGCTACCCGCTGAGCGAATTATAAATGTCATTGCATCATGATGAGGGTGGCCTAAGCGCCTGAACTATCGTTTCCCCTCGGGATGAGGTTACTGCTCCCCAGACCGGATTCAATGGCATAAGCACAAGCATCACTCAATTATTAGGACATCTTTAAGTTTTAATTCATTTTAGTATGTCTATCCTAGCATCCAACATGTGAGTTACTACGTACCTTTCATATTTGAAATCCAATCAGAAACAGAAGGTAGGCCTGAGGCTATCTCAGAGAATAAATCAAATATCCATATCTATTAAAGGAATGAACTCATATAAGCATTCAAATTAACTATCCACTTACATCAATCTTATTTTAAAAACCTATTTGATGAGATACTAATTAGGAACTCTACCATGGCTGTGATAATCACCCCACCAAAATATGGATAGTTCTCCATTGTTTGTCACAGTATTTCTTTTCGCTTTGTTTATAATATTTTATTACAACAACATCATCAAAACATTCATTTTTCAAACAATACACATTTAAAACAACATATTCCTCATGTTAATTATGGTTTACCCTAACTCATTAACCAAAGCCAATTATTAGCTATTAAGCCTATTTTAACTTAATTTAGTCAAATTGATTAGAGTCAATCATTTAATTCAATTACTCAGCCAAGGTGATTAAACTTAAACCATCTAATTCAGTTTAGCTCATTGAAGTATTAAGTCATGTTAAACTTAGGATTATTAACTAAATGTTTTATATCTAACTTCTATATTTAATCCAATTATTTATTAAATCTATAAATTTACTAAACTCATGTTTAATTATATCATTTAACTAATATAATATATCAACTATCATTCATCTACTTCACTTTATTTTATTTTTGAACGGCACAGGGGGATAGATCACGCTCATGATAGGGGCCATGATCCTTATCATGGGCCTCATCATGCTCGTAACAAGGAGATAATGTCTCTTCTCACAGCCGTGTTCTAGACAATGACGTACGAAAATCGTGATCAAAGGAGATCACGCCCTTCATAACGGCCGTAATCTAGGCCATGATATCGATCACATGCAAATAACGCCTGTTACCATACTTTATCTTTTGATCAAAGGAGATCACGGTCCTTGTCATGCCTGTGATCATCTTTAATTTTATTTTCCGCTTAGATAACCGACTATGATATGGCTGTGATGAGTAGAGGAAACGTGTTATGTTTTTCCTTTGTCTGTTACTCAAATATTAACTACTTATCTTCAATATACATCAACAAAACATCTATTATTAACATATTCATGTATAATTTTAACCTATAAGCACTTCTATATATATATATATATATATATCTATATCATATTCATTCATTTCATATTATCAAACACCTAGCATACACAAATATACACATATTTAGGTTTTAACAAATATGTTCACATATCTTTGGCTTATCACTATCATCATAAGTTCTATATATATCTAACTTCAACATTTACATGCATAAACAACAACTAAAGCAAGAAAATAATAAAACTTATCCTTTCGGGCAAACCCAACATCTGGATCTTTTCCTCTACTACTTCTCCTAAGTTCTTAAAGTTATTTCTTGCATAATCTCGATTCTCTATCTTGTTTTCTATCTTTAATTTCCTCTATAATCTTGTTTAATTTAAGATTTAGGTTTAGGTTTTGAGAAATAAATGAAAAAGAGAAGAAAAAGAGGAAGAAATGTAGGGAAGAAGAAGGAAGAAGGAAACCAGCAAAATAAAGGAAGAAAAGGAAAAGATAAAGACAAATAGGATATTTTAGAATAAAGGTATTAGGTTTAAAGCTTTCTAATCATTATCTTTAATTCTGAAAGTATTAGGAAATAATTGTTGAATCAAATCAAAGCATAACTTTGATGAGACATATATTATAAAGTTTAAATTTGACAAATCGTTGAATAATACAAAGTATATATATGTTATCTTCAATTGGACATGTGGTTGCAGGGCATTCTAACAAAGTGCCATTGCAGACCTTACTGTCTGGACGTTGCAGGCTTAGCTTCTGGAAGCTATTTAAATTAATTTGTGCCGAGAGCATAGTTGTGTCATTGTTATCACTACCATTGGACGGTAATACTTAGCGTCCAACTGGTATTTGTTTTACCTTGCAGGTCTTCAAGTATGGTTCGAACCCTAGAAAGGGCGCTCCATATCATTCGGACGGTAATGCGCAGAAATATATTCATTACAGCATTAATTGCACACGAAATTTATTAGCCCAAGACATAACGAGCAAGTCAAATGAGAAGTCTATTTATACATGCCTTCTGGTAAATGAAGACTAGTTGTTGAGCTTAGAAATTGCTACCAAACTCTTGTACTCTCTCATATTATTGTATTTGTCCTTAGATTTTAAATTTACTTAAATTGAAAGTGACACAAGTGAATAATACCCTCGAGTGTTATATGCGAAATTGTAAAAGAGTATTACTCAAGTGGATTTATCAAGAATTGTTGGTTGAGTGTAGCTCATTTGAGCATTGATTATTTTGTGATTAATAAAGAGTGTGAAAACCTTTTTAGAGGCATTGGTGTGATCATGGAGATTAGGAAGCAGGCCGAACTCCATGTCAAAATCTCGAGCTTGTTTTTCTCTACCTTACTCTCTTTATTTATTGCATTATATATTGTGAATTTGATTGATTGTGTTTGGTTGGTTAATTCTTAATTCTCGTTATAAAAAAGAATTGCATAAAGACTCAATTCACCTCCCTTTTGAGTATTTTACCTAGTGTATTGAGAGAATTTTAATAATATGAGGATTAATATATTAGAAATAAAAAACTTGAGATAGGGATTTGATTTAGGAGATTGGTTCATATCAAATTGATATTTAACTAAAGTTTAGGCTCATATATGATATTTTTAGGAAAGCAAGTAATTCAAAGTTAACGATAATTAAGAATATGGGATGTTGAGCCAAAGTTTAGGAATTTAGGAATCCATTGAACATCTAAACAACATATTTAGAGGTTTAAGGATTTAAAATCTCAAATTTCAACTTAAATCTTTTTACTAATTTAATTACATTAATTTATCTAATCATAATTCATTACCTATTTTCCTTACATCAATTAAACTATATAAATCTAATTTCTAACTTAGGTGAAGTTTGCGTATTTCAGTAGTTGCCATAGTAATCCCAACAAGGATCAAAAGATGGCTAAATTTGGAGACTAAAAGATTTTTATTATGATCTCGTTGATATGTAAAGTTGGATTTGACTTTTTTTTTTTAAAATTTGTATAACTGAATTAACGACGATATAAAGGGGAAAAAAAAAAAGAATATTAGATGCAGCAAACACCATGAAGCTAGACTCAAGTACTTGAGTAATAAAAAGAAAAAAAAATCAAATTTCAAAGAGGTTAAATGCTAAATTGTTGTATATATATGCATAAATACATATCATATATAGTCAAGTAAATCTGAAAGGAAAAAAAAAAAAAAAGGTGAAATAATAGCTCATTCTAGATACTTTTCTTTTAGATCATAAAACATTTATTTTTTACAGTATAGTAAATTATGGAATTTTTGGATTATCGGATTTTTATCTATATCGTACCTATATCTTATTTGCATCTGTAATTTATCTATATTAAAACTGTATCGTATTTGTTTAGTTAGTTTAAGAGTAAAAGTATTAATTTTTCATCGATATCTATTTCTTAATAAATATCGATATAAAAACGATAAAAATATGATGTCAAAATATCAAAATATAAAACAGACAAACCAATCTTAATAACATGGATGACCAAGTAAGCAATCTTATTTGGAATTTTGCAATTGACCCATCTCACGAACTGTAATAATAATAATAATAATAATAATAATAATAATAATAATAATAATAAAAGAATTAACTAGAATTATTAAGGAAGACTAAGTGCCAATATATGAGTATCAACCCAATAAAATCCTCGTGAACCAAGTAGAGGGAGCGAGTAAGCTCGCACAAAGGCAGTTCTATATACTGAAGATTTATTGTCCAAGAGGCAAGGTCAGGCTGGTCAGCCATGCGTGCAATCGGAGCAATGGCATGAATGAAATATCCCAAATTTTTATTAAGTCAACTATGAAAGGGTAAATTAAAGAGCATAAAAGTATGGATAATTTTAAACTTAAACTAAATTCTAAATTAAAAAATTAAACTAGATAATTCAACTAAAAAGATTAAGTGAATTATATATTATGGTTAGGTGGATTAGAAAGTCTGAGTTAGTAAGTAATTTCAATTGAAAATAAAAATTAAATTATACCAATTTTCTATTTCATCATACTAAATAAATTAAACTAAACCCAAATGTCAAATTAGCTTTTTACCTAAATTCTAATTATGCAATTTTCCGAATTTCAACAATTTCCTTTAAACTTAATAACCTAAATTTGCCAGCAACTCAATTTTAACCAAATTCCCAATGCAACCGCTTAAATTAATTTCACCAAATTCAAATTAGCTTAATTAATTTTCTAATTTAGTGTTGCTATTTCCCTAAGTCAATATCTAATACCTAATTTTATTCTTAAACTTTTAAAATATAATACTTAATCCATTACCTAAGCCTAACCCATAACCCACTAGACCCTTCTAGATTTATACTACATATTCATCATTATCTACAAATATTTTGAGAAGAATTTTTTTTTAAAATAATTATCCATTATGCCACCCTATAGGGTTCTAGAAAGTTCACCATGTGACACCATTTGTCCCCATCTTTATTCTATTTTACTTTTGACAAAAGAAGTAAAGAACCCTAAATTCCCTAAACACTAAACGTCCAAACACCCAAAATTTCAGCAGAAAAATTCAACCTTTCATATCTAAAATAAGCTCCAAAATATCATCAACCCTATTAAAAAATCAAGGGCTTACTAGGTACAGTGTCCTCTACATCATAACCCATATTATTACCGATTTACAAGCCTAATAATCTCTAATTTTCTTTTGAAATTCATGTACTATTTAAGAAGATAATAGGAGTACAGGCAAAAGGAGTTTTATAAACAATTCCAAGGAGTAGGATAGTGATGGGTTATTTAACTAATTGTAAATAAAGTAAGTTATTTAATTCTTTTGATAGTTGTTTATTTCTATTTTAAATACTGGAAATTTTGCTAAGTGAAAATTAACATAAGTGTAAATATGGCCGAATATTAATGTATACGAAACTGGTACAGGTGCGTTAATGGGTTTGTGCGCAGTTTGATTTTTCAATCGATAAATTTTATTTCCTGTAGACCAATATGTCTCGGCCGATTAATGAACCATCTATGCATGACTTTGGCTAAATTACAATCGGGAATCAAGGAAATATCATATAATGCATGCGATGATTTAAAAAAAAAATGTTGAGAAATAAACCATGGTACTACTGACGATTTCATGTGTAAATGGAAATGAATTAAATATGGATTAATTTGTTGGTTTTAAAGAATTTAGCATACATAGGTGTCAGACATGCATTGAAAGGGGTACATGTAATTTTTTACTAAATAAATAAATTTAGTTACTCAATAAGTATATCTATGCATGTAGACATCGGCACGGTTCAGGTCGGTTTTGGACCCGAACCGGAACCGCCGGATGTGGAATCGAAACTGAAACAACCAGAACCGGGGCGGTTCACGGTTCCAAGGAACTTCCGGTTTTGACGGTTCCGGTTCCGGTTCACGTGAACCGTTTTTTTTTTTTTTTTGAAAAAAAATGAAGAAAACAAAAACCCTACCCCCCTCCTAAGCCCCACGCCCCACTCTCCTTTCAAGAACTGTGCTTTTTTTTTTTTTTTTGTAAATTCAAATATTTGGCAGTTCCGGACCCCGTTGGAACCGCCGATTCCGCCACGCTAACCGCTTCGACTCGCCGGTTCCGACGGGTCCTTGGACGATTTGGAACCGTCACCGACAGAGCGGTTCCCGGGTCAAGAACCGCCGATGACTGTTCAAGGCGGTTTGCGGTTCGGAACCGCCCCGTGGTGATGTCTATATGCACGTATGTATGAATTGGTTAATATGTAAATATGATAATCTTCAAAAAAAAAAAAAGGGTAAATCGTGACGGTAGTGATATTAATTTATGCTGGAGTTACATAAATTAATGGGGATTATTTTTATTTTTTTTATTTTTTTTAAATATGGAACATTTTAGTATAAGACTAAATCGGACATTTAAAATATATAAGTCTAAATCTTAACAAATCTTCTCTAGCCTTTTAGGACCTAAATCTTCAAAACGTAGACAATGCCTAATTTTATGTTCTATGAGCTTAAATTTCATAATACAAGTCTAGTATCCTTTACCCATTACAATTTGGACTATTTCTAAAATATTTAAGTCAATTATCAATTCTAGGTATTGAAATACTTAATTGAGCTCAAATGCTTTTCATTGGCTTAGAAGCCTTAAAATATCCTTAGTAGGTCTAAATAGGAAATTAGAAGGCTCAACAGCTTAATTAGGATTTAAATTAAATTCAAATTAAGATTAAACACAATTCTTAGGTCCAATAACTAATATTACTTTAATTGGTACTAAATTCAAAATAAAGCCCCATTGCACCAAGTTTAATATTTATATTTCTTAATGGGCTCAATTCCTAAACCCTAAAACCCATTAACTTTAAAAGTGAAATACTTAGATAATTTCTCATTAGGCTTAACCAAGGATCCCTAAAGCCTAATACATATAAATAACAAATTATTTCTAAATGCATTAGTCTTAGTCTAAATCACCCAAGCCAAGTGACCCTAAATAGATTCAATTCAATTATAACCCAAGGGCATTCTATTATATAAAACCTTATGTTAATTAATTAATCAACATGATACAAATCATTAGTTTGTGTACCTTGTTCTTATACAAATAACCTTCCTTGAACAAATATCCAATCGACCTATTGTCTTTCTAGGGACCCTCTACCGTCTACCATTTAGATATCAAGTACGCAATGACTTATGTCTTGCTTATCTAAGGTAGACATCCTAAATGACCTAAACTTAAAGACGACTAATAATTGATTACTACTTGTGCCTGTGTTTGTATCATTTAATTTGGTCCGAGGAGCGTCAACATTGTTGGGCAATGCCAACACGGCAATTAGGCGGTTAGGGCATTGTTAGTGGCTTGACGAGTAGCTAATAGGGAAAATGGTGTGAAGATATCGTCTACTTAGACTCAGAGAAAAGCAATGTAATCTAGTTCAAATTTATGGGATCGGTTAAACCGGACTATAGTATGGACTGAGATAAGTAAAGATGTGTGAGGACTATAAATCCTAAATGAAGCTATTATTAGATATTTCTATATGAGATATAGGTATTTGAGTTGCCTATAACCCCCTGAGCAGTTGCTGCTACTCAGGACACTCAGGTTCCCAAGCTTGTTGTCTGGAGTGTGAGTGCTCCCATGTTATTTGAATCACCTTAAATAATAACTTGAAACTATTTTTTGTTGCATTGCATATAGCATAGGTGCGTATGATATATCATGTGTGATTGTGTTGTTGTGTATTGAGCTTCAGTTCATTCTTTTTTGTTTTTAGGTGTTAGTGATTTTCTCTTGATGGTTAATGTGTATCTCGAGTTTGGGACGAATCAATACGAGCTTGATTAGTGAAGTGGCAAAAAATGCGAGATTATGTGTTTTATTAAATAAAAGTTGTAGTTTATTATTTCAAACTCATTTTTTCTTTTTGGTTGTAAAAGTCTTTATCAGATACATTGTATCACTATTTATCTACTTTTAGTACTTCGTTTTTCTGCTGACTAATTAAAACATTTTCAAAACCTAATTAAATGATTTTAGAATCTAAAATTGGATAGCAAACGATCCTGATAAACAAATAGTTTATGGTAGCCTTAACGTATAACGCTTAAATATTATATGGCAGAATTCAACATGTCTTGACTTTATTCGAGGCATGACAATGAACTCGTGCAATAAGTCATTGATGGCACATAATTGATGTTCAAAATACTTTGGACTCCATACAAAGAATTTTGGTTCGTAGGTAAAAAGGTTAATTTCCCTAACAATACCTAAACTTTTCTATATAAATCTTGTACCCATGGTATTTTGGTCGAAATTCAAACAAAATTAGGCCATATGCTGACATGGCAAAGAATTTATATTGAAAAAAATAATTTCTCTTTCCACGTCAACATATTTTTTTATTTTTTATATTTTTTTAATTTTCTACCTCTTTCTCTCTTCCCCCTCTCTCTCCTACTGCTTCTTCTTCTTCTTCTTCTTCTTCCTCTAATCATAAAAAACCACAAGAAGAAAAATCCAAAAGAAAAAAAATAAGAACCAAGGACAAGACATAATCGATCATCTTCTTCCTCGCAATTATCTACTCCCACTTTCTCTCTCTAACATACCTTCCCTCTAACAAACACTGGATAGTCGCCGTTGACGACCTTCAATAAACACTGGACCTCCATCACATAACAAATGCAGTTCACCCATCTCATTCATCAGTCCGACAACCTCCTCACCATAAGCTAACATCGAACTAAGTCAACTCACAAATCCACCATCTTCAACCTCAACACAACACCTTCACACTAACCTCACTCCCTCTACATACCGACCACTACGCGAGCTCTAACACAAATAGTCACACAAGAACTACCAACAAAAGTCATGGCATCTACCTCCATCGGTAGACTCCAGTCACCATCACCACGATTACGAGACTTACCACCCGACACAACCCATCACCATCATTCATAAAATAAACCCTTCATTATCATCACTATAACCCAAACGCCAACAAAAACCGTGTTGTCAGACTAAGAAAGGAGATGGGCAAGCTCGGTATGTTCCATGACGAAGGTTTTTGGTTGTTTGGTGAAGGGGCTTATGAAGTTTTGATTTTTTTTTTCAATATAGGTCTTTTTTTTTTTATTTTTTCATGAGGTTGTTTGATTTGAATTTTTCTTGTACCAACTGTTTTTCTCTCTTTTTTTTTTTTTTTGGGAAAAGAAAAAGAAGATGAGGAAGGAGAGAGAAGGGGGAAGAGAGAGAGAGAAAGTAAAAGAAAAGAAAAAGAAAAAAATTTTTCACTTAATAAGCAAAAAAAATTCAATACAAAATTCTTGCCACATTAGCATGTAGCCATACTTTTAGCCCAAACATTAGTGCGAGATTTAAAAAGTTTAGGCATTTTATTGGCAAAAGTTTTTTTTAGGTACAAAACTGTTATATCAGGAAAGTTTAGGTACCATCAATGAAATTAACTCATAGATAATATATAGAAAGCTAAAAATTATTATATTTAAATACTAGGTTAAGCCTACTATTTATCTAGCTTGCTTTCTCCATCAAAGTGACAAGACCCAAGAAATTCGATTCATTATTGGAAGGACTTACGGAGAGTGGGCTTGGAATAGAGATCATTGGATTGATTCATCCACCTTCAACCTTTCTTATGCAAGATCATGCACTTAGAAGGAAAGGTACAGTAAAACTTCTATAAAATAATATTTTTAGACCAACAAAAAATATTATTTATAGATATTACTTATTTATCAATAAATGAATAATTTATTAATTTATTGATAAATGAATATTTATTCATTTACAAAGATTTTTTATATTTTTTTACACATTTTTTTCCAAATTTTATACATAACCTATCAATAAAAACTAAAAATAAATATGGACAAAATGTATATATATAGTATATATATTTTTATTTATAGAATATCAAAAGTCATAATGCATAATTATAAAATGAAATAATAACTTTGACAACACAAAAAACTATAAAGTTGTAATAAATCTTAGAAATTAGAACAGATAGAACATAGGAAAAGGAGTTCTTCAAATTTGATACTTTAGAAGATAAAGAGTTACAATATATTTTAAGTAAATAGAATACAAATTTTATTAATATAATACTCAGTTTTAGCATTAAATTTCAAACCAAATCTTAAATCTTTCTCCATTATGACTTCTCAATTGAAAGACATAAAGAAATCTACATTGATAGATAAGATGAGAAAAGCATTATGTTCGTACAAAAATGAGCATGCCTCTTTATGATGAACTATATATGAAAGTTTGGAAAAACTTTATTATGATTTTTATATGAAATTATTTATATACTTGATGAACTATTGATTTATATTTTCATTTGGCCTTGAAGGATTTTTATAAATTATTATCTTATGCATTTCGTGAAATTATTAATTTAGTACGTTGGCCCAAGTCGAGACCAAAAAAATTATTATCTAATCGAGATTATTAATTTATCAAATATTCATTTACCAATGTTTAACTATAATGGATTGGGATCAAAGCTCTAAGCAAGCTCATTTCATGAACTTACTTTATCTTATCCATCAATCACTAACAGCTCGTTCACTTGATATGGATAGCTACTCATTCCCTCCTAGTTGGACGTAAAGTTGCTATTACGATGTTCACATGAGGAGAATGACAATTTCTAAAGATTACTACTACGTAAAATTATGAATAACAATTCATATCTTACCTCCATGAATTGTCATTCAATGTTTTACTTTTCTTTTCATAAATACCCTATTTATAAAATTATCTTCCTTTTGTAATTAATACATAAGACATTATAGATATTTTACCTTTTACTTCAATAATTACTTATTTTACTTTTTATAAACACAGTAACAGTCATTACAACCCTATTACATTCTTTTAATTGGAATTTCATTCCTTCCCTTATTCTATAAGCCAAGTGAATGAGCCATAAGATAATATGACGGTTGTCAATACTAAGTCATATTTCCCCGTTTGGCACAACTCTAGGAGGGAAAAAAAGGAAAAAAGGCATTCCATTATGATATCTCTGCTTTAAAGAATCAAACAAGTATTTGGCCAAAAAAATAATCAAACAAGTAATTTAGGCAAATTTCAATCTCCATTGCTTAAGAATTACAAGGATTGATTCCTTTGGTATTCTTTATCAGCTATTGTGTATTATAAATATTAAGATTATTTGTGCTTCCTCCTTATCATTTTTTTTAAGTCATTTCATTAAGTGACATATGCTTATCACTACTAAAGATGACATGTAGTGGAAGACTTATGTAATACTCATGACCACATTAGGCAAATACCACATCTAAAAAAGTCAAAATTTAGGCCTCCGTTGGTGCATATTTTTATGTGCTCACAATGGATTGAAAATCTGTGGCATCCAAAACGAAGCGGTATAGGATCGAGACATTTGATTTTGAAAGTAAAAATACTCATTCAAGTGTCGTCGCATGGCATCTGAACCAAATGCACTTCACTCAAATATTTCTTTTGAGATTTGAGTGGAGAGTACCATATTTAAGTCCTTGAAAGCGTCGAACATTATTTGCAATTTAAATTGCAATTGGACTAAAAATACCTAATAATTCATGCAATATTTTATTGTTAATCTATAAGCTTTTCTTTTTCCATCAAAAATTTATGTTTTAGTGGTTGGATTGAATTAAGCGTATAGGCCAATCTTAGGAGGAGGTAATGAGTGTTTTTGAAATATTTGAAACACGTTTGAGAAAACCTTTTTTACTAAATTATATTGATGTCCAGTGATCAGTTAAAATTCCATTACAGCACCACATGAGGCATGCAAATACGAACTCATATTAGATTTATTAGTTTTTCTCTTTTTTTCCCCTTTAAATAGATACTAATTCTGAAAACTTTTATACATGTTTTTATCTTTCTATAACATTTCAAAAATGTAAATAATTCTAAAACTATCAATAAAATACTAAAACTGTTGCTAGTTTTTTCTTTTTTTTTTTGCTAACTATAGTTTTTGGATTTTAATAATAATTTTAAGGTTATTTATATATTTTCAAAAATAATAAAAATACTTAGAAAAAAAAGCTTCAAAATTTTATATTGCATTTTATATATAAAAAATTTTACGGTCTTATGACAATTATAACAAAGCCAGTCCCGTCATGTGAATAAACGGTTTAAACCTTTTACCTAAAAACTCTTAAAATTCTTTTACTTATTTTTTATAATTAATTTTATATTAATAATGATACGGTCGCATCGCAGGACCATAAAATTACCTTGCATGTATACAAAGACAATAGTTTTTAAAGTGTGTTGGCAATTATCTTTGCTCTCTATTTTTCTTTCTTTCTTTTTTTTATCATTTCGTGCCTCAATTTTTGCAATATAATCTTTTGTAATATACAGTTACACACACGACGTAATAGTATATAAGTATTAATATTTATATATATATAGTTATAATCATAAATTAAAGATAATAATTATTTAAAAATCTACCAACTATATATTTTATTTATCCAAATATAATTAGAAGTAACCATATTCTCACGTATAACCATAGTTACGTGGTGTGTGTATCACATGTTGAATTGACCAGAGTCCACATAAATCGTGTCAACCTTTACTTTCAGTTGGCGGCTGCAAACTGTATAATATTAAGTAAAAGCTTTCCAAAGTCCCGATTATATTGTAATTTTATGCTCGTAAGTCGTAATGACAACCTTTGACCAGCAACCTTAACATTACCAACATTACCAACTACAAATAATAATATAAGGAAGATGTGCAAGACCATTGACCCAAGCAGTCGTTTTTGATAAGTCCCCTTCTTCGTCAATTAATACCATCCATTCCGACCATTGTTGTTTGTTGTGTCCAAATAAACCATGCGCATCTCCTCCTTATCTCCCTCTTCCTTTCTCTTTTCCTTCTTCTTGTTCACTGCCCTTGCCAGCAATGTTTCTGAATCACTCACATCTTCATGCCCCATAGACCTTAGCTATGTGGAAACATTCCCATGGGACACTTCCCTTTGCCGTAGTGGAGCCAGTAACGAGTGTTGCCAGACCTTGCTGAGCCTCTTTGGCATTGGCCTTGCCCAGCACCTCAAACAAACATCCATGTTTCAACTCCCAAACGCAACATCCGCTTCTGATTGTTTGTCTAATTTCATGACTAAGCTTACAGGCTTATCCATCCAGCAGTCTCTGATTCCTTTGTGTTTTAAGAATTCCACTCAGTTTGTTGCTAATGCTTCCTGGCTGTGACGGGATCATGACGCTTCAGGATTGGACCGACAAAGTTGGTCCCATGAGTCCTCTGGATACTTCCTGTAAAGGGGACATGACAGGCTACTAGGTGTAGCTCATGTGTTGAAGCTGGTATGAAGGTGAATTCCCAGCTGCTGGCTTTAGATCCAAATGCAACCAAATGTTTCTACTTTGCTGTTTTGTATGCATCTGGAATTGCCAATGAATATGGTCCTACCAATACTACAACAGCTAATTGCATACTTGGATTGCCAATATCTAAGACAACAACCAATGCATCGAAATCTTCGAATAAAAAGAGTTCGTTGAAGTTGGTTGCTTCAATCCTTGGTGCTCTCGTGGGTATTCTGCTTACTTTGGGAGCAATCTTTCTCTATAGAAATCGATCGAGAAGGAAGTTGCGAGATGCTTATCATGAGGAATATATCAACAGTTTCAGATCCAGTGTTTTACCAAACACAGGAGCAAAATGGTTCCGTATTTCCGAGCTGGAACGAGCCACTGATGGATTTTCTCAGAAAAACATGATAGGCCAAGGTGCGTATGGTATTGTCTATAAGGGGACTCTCTCTGATGGGACTTTGGTTGCAGTAAAACAGATGCTTGATCTCGATTCCAAAGGGGACGATGAATTCACCAATGAGGTTGAGATAATAAGCAAAATTAGGCATAGAAGTCTCCTCTCCCTTAGAGGATGCTGTGTAACAAGTGACGATTTGGGCGGTAAAAGGAGATTTCTAGTGTATGATTACATGTCGAATGGAAGCCTGGGTGACAATTTGTTCCATTCTGGAGGTGTAGATCCACAAAGGAACAGGATTATACTGAGCTGGCCACAGCGTAAAAGCATAATCCTGGATGTAGCCAAAGGCTTGCTTATCTCCACCACGGAATAAATCCTGCCATTTACCATAGAGACATTAAGGCCACTAACATCCTTCTTGACTCAAATATGAAAGCCAAAGTAGCAGATTTTGGACTGGCAAAGCAAAACAACGAAGGCCAGTCTCATTTAACCACTCGGGTTGCTGGCACTTACGGATATCTAGCACCCGAGTATGCTCTTTATGGGCAGTTAACTGAAAAGAGCGATGTCTATAGTTTCGGAATCGTAGTTCTTGAAATAATGAGTGGGAGACAGGTACTCGACACATCGAATTCTTCATTTCTTTTGATTACGGATTGGGCATGGACGCTTGTGAAGTCAGGAAACGTAGCAGAAGTTTTCGATGCTTCGATGCGGGAAGATGGGCCAAAAGGGGTTATGGAGAGGTTTGTTCTGGTTGGGATTCTTTGTGCTCATGCAATGGTACATTTAGACCTACCATTGCCGAGGCACTGAAAATGCTGGAAGGTGATATCGACATTCCCAGATTGCCAGACAGGCCATTACCATTAAGTCACGAGTCTTTTAGATCTTTGCAGCATAGTTTTTCTAGAATTGATAGAACATCATCTAGCTCAAGCATGCACAAGGACAGGTACTTTCCTGGACTAGTTTGAACAAGTCCAAAGTTCCTACTTTTGAAAATTCACCATTGTTTATTCAAAGTCAAAACGGGTGAACAGTGTTAAAAAAAAAAGGGAAATGCATGAAAATTTGAAAACAAGATTGACTCACAATGTCCACGTGAATCATGTATACCTACATGAACTCTTCATGGACCATTCACGTTATTCAACCGACATTGCTTGCCCGTACCCAATGTAAACAACTGGTCAATATTTCTCTATGGTCAAAGTTGCTGTGTGACCTTTTGAATGGCACTTATAAGAGGGAAAGGAAAGGCTCTTCCGAAAAGTCAAAAAATAGTTGGCTCTTCTAAAGGGGTTTCAAATGCCCTCTAATAGTAGTGAATAAAAAAAGACCAGCGATTGTTCATCTGTTTTCACAATTTGCAAATTCTATAAGTTTATAATTTTATATATTTATTTTTAATTAAAATTAATATAAAATTATTTAACTGCAGATTTTAATAAATTATGAAGTTGAGTGTATAATTATACATATTACTAAGCTTGTACGATTATATATATTTTAGTAAATAGTAAAATCACAGTTGTAACAACCATAATGCTTGTCAGAGAAAGCTTTCTTGGTTTGTATGGATAATTTTGCTCTTAATTGCAACAATTTCAACATGTGAGTTGTATGCTTGTATTATATTCTAAATAGATAAACGTCTAGTCGATTATCTAACCATTAAAATAAATATAATACTTAAAATATTAACTATTTTAGTAATTCAATCACGATTAGGTGTGGTATGAGTCACTGATGGTAAAAAAAAAAAAAAAAATCAACGGGACCATAGAATTTCTTTATCCTAAATATGCCTTGGGTAATTTTTATATACACTATAAACATGTAAATATCGAATTAGTGATGCTTACTTGTGTTGTTCGTTCTTTACACTGATTCTTGGGATCGTACTCGGTTGGATTATTTTTTCATCTTGCAAAACACTTTAGAACCCCAGCCAGCATCAAGTAGCACAGGATATGGATGTCTTTTGTTTGCTTTAATTTGCATATTCCGATAATACAACTGTTTGTCATAGGGTAGTTTTACGTTTTATCTTTTGTAAATAATAAGTTTTAAAAAAAATACAAAATACATAAAAAGGAAAAAAAAAATATATATATATATATATATATATATTAAAAAGATAGCATGTGATGGCATATAATAAATAGTTCTAGAAGTTTTTAGATTTTTTATTTTAGACATTTGGGAATGCTGACATATTTTTGTATGTATAAATAAATCCATTATTAATGAAAAAGGGAAGAAAACATATTATCCCCAATATTGTGTTGTTAGATTCTACATTCAATTTCCAAATTAATTGATGTATTCGTCAAAAGGTGAAGCTCAACATTCTTAGCAAACATATTCCTTATTTTTCCACTATCAATTTTACCACCACGTTTCAAGTGGTATCAGAGCTGGTTGATTCTCTACTGTGGATGATATTAATTTGGAGTTTAAAGACGCTAAGCAAATAATTTGTTGGTTCTTCAAGGAGCGTTGGGAAGATCATGAAAAAAAGTTAAATCGACTATAAATCATTACTAGAAACAATGGAGAAGCAATAAGAGCAATTAAGAGAATTGTTGTCGCCTTGTTCAATGGCAACTGTGTCGAAATTGGTTTTTGTTGGGTTTTCGTGATATAAAATCAAAACTTTTGTAGTGGAATTTCAAATTTGAAAATCATAAAACCAATATCTAAGTGCTTTAATTAGATTAATAGTAAAAGGACATTAAATCGAATTCGTTATACCTTAATTCGAATTTAAGGATTGACCAGTGAATCGGATCTATAGAAACCGCGACTCTGCAATTCCATCTACAGTATCCACACGCGAACGAATATGTGCGCTAGCACTCAAAAACACAAATCCAATTCGTGTAGGAATTATCTTCAAAAACGATTTTTTAGTCTCTCTCTCTGTTGGTTCGTAGAATTTCTCTGCCCGTATAATTTGATGTAATAGTGTCTCACCTGAGGAGAGGTCGTCTATATCTATATATAGACAAGCAGGAAACCCTAAAGAGAGATTTAAATATTTATTCAAATACATTATTTCATTAAATGTTAATTTTTCTATAATAATCGTTTGTTATTCTGAAACCATTTAATAATAATTATATAATTCCTAAAGGTTTAAATATAAACCTGTAATATATTTTGTTCGTTCTTTTGTGTGCAACCCTATAGGTTCACCTAATATTGGCAGTAGGCCCTAAATACTTTTAGACCTACAAGACATAATTGATCTCTAGCAAGATATTATGCCTACCTAGATTAAGTGAAGATCGGTGATCCGACTTTAGCTATTAACAGTCAGTTATTTAGTCCATTTATCACACAATATCTTGCGATCAAACATAAGGTGTGGATCAATACACTATTTAATCACATATTTCTTGAATCTAGTGTTCGACTGACTTAAAACGAATGACTTTGATAACTCCTTATCAATTCATTCGAGCACGGTCATGCATTTCTCAGTCTTACTCATCAAGATGCCCAAAAAATATCTCTTTCATATTAATAAGAGGAAAAGGAACAAATTCCTTCACAAATACTCATATTCCTCCACACAACTTATTCCATGTCCAAGTACAATCTTATAATTATCCGATTAAAGATAATAAAGAGTTAGATCAAAACATGGATGTGCTATGCAGGAATCCATGGTGTTATTAGGTTAAAGGACTAAAACAACACTGTAATGAGAAATACTTATCGCATTAACTCATATAGCATTCTCATATTTGGTCATTCCAATATAATGTACTCTTACATATATCCATGTGCTAAATTGATACCTTATATCCATAATCAGTAAAACATGATCATCATTTAGCTAACATGCTAGTCTTAATTCATTAGTATTCCATATAACGAACGACTAGGGATATAGAATAAAGTTATTTCTTGCCTTATGGATTTATTATTAAAGTCACACACTTTAATAACATAAGGAATAACTAATTTATTCAAGGAATATTTTCATCAAAGTAAAAGGTGGACAATAATAACTATGATAAAGAAAATGACTTATATTATAAAGATATTAAACATTCAATTGACATAGAATCCATATGGCCTAAGGCACATCACTAGCAGTTTCTCCAATAGAAGGAAAAAAAATCCATACATAAATAGATTTACAAGAACACGGGACTAAATCCAGATTGAAACCATTGCTTATGATTATCATTGACCCACACCTAGACACTAATAGCCATAAGGCCAATTTAAACCCACCTTCATATCTAATTAACACATTCAGCAACAGCAACCTAGGTACACCTATTATCGCCATTGACCCATGTCCAAACACACCATGAATACCAATAATAAAACCTAAATCTCATCACAAATCACCACCATACCCATTTACCCACAACACAAACTCGAGCTTTAAAAACAAAATTTTATTTACAAAAAGACCAAAAATTATGACCATCGAGTGTCACGCCATATTAGATCCAATTCCTCAATTTAAATAGAAGAGAACCAATAAATTAGTGCACTTAATTGTGATGGAGAATGGATTTCCTTAAAAACGATTTGGGTAGATCTCTTGATGAAACTGAATTTAAGGAGATTTTGATGGAAGAAAGCAATGTTTAGCTTGTTAAAAGCCCTATGACAATATGTGGTGATATTCATGGTCAATTCCATGATCTTACTAAGCTTTTCTAGATTTAAGGTACCTTGTTCATTATAGTTTCATGTGGTGACATAGAGGAAGTGTGACAAAGGTTCTATGAGTAATTTGGTCTCTTGGTACTCTCTGATTAATGGGTATGTTAAAAGTGGTTATCCTAAGATGCTTTATGTGTATATAGACGAATGAACGCTAAAGGTGCTATAGGGATGATGTTGCAATGATTGGAATGGTTTCTACAAGCACTCAATTGGAGGATTTGAACCTAGGGAGGGAATTTCATCTAATAATTAAAGATGATGGGTTGTCTTTGATAGTACCTCTTCTAAATGCACCCATGGATATGTATGTCAAGTAGGGGAACCTTGAGTTAGCACAAGCGCTATTGAAATACCTCAACTCCCATACTTAAATTAAAATTATCTTTGCATATATATATATTGATTGACTGATTTAATTTATGAAAGTTTGCTAAATGTTTAGTTGAATAAAATTTAATGTATTAGTATTGGAATTGAGTTGTTTGTTATGTGTAAACCCATGAGAATTTCCTTTACCAACAAATCAGACCCAAACAAATTTTAAGCTAAATTTAAGCTAAGCCTAAGCCAAAGCCTTAATTTTTTTTATTCTCAAAGTTGTAGTTGCCTCAAAAGTCAAAGAAAAACTTTAACAAGGATAATTATCAACCTTAACTTTACAAATTTCATAAATCCAAATAGACCTATCCAACAATTTCTTTCGTTCTAATATCCCCTTCTATTTGATGCAATTTTCCTTCATCAATTCACCAAGAGCTCCTTTCAATTCATCATCTACAAGTTAACGAGGCTTAAGGTAAAGTTCTACATGCTTAAAAGATCATTTCTTTATTTGTCTTCTTTATGAATGTGAAATCATTGTTTTAATGTCTCTATCATGAGTTGAATGAAGTAGTGATGAATCGTGATGATTTATAGAGTTAAATAGATTCTTGAAGTGTAATAAATGAGTTGGTGAAAGTGTTGAAGTTGTTTTGAAGAGTGAATGAGTTGGTAGTGTTTGTGAAGTCTTCAAATGTTGATTAGGAATATGTTTGATGTTGAGAATGCGAAGTTTATGCATATTTAAGTTGTTAAGTGTATGTGTTGGGTGTATATAAGTTGGTGAAAGTAAAATTTGATGTTTAAATATCCAAGTTACATGCCCTATTTTCGAAAGGGAAACACGAGAGAAACATGGGGTATAGTATTTAGTCGTGTATCTTACTGGCTTTGGAAATTAAACTACTCGAAGGGAAACACGAGCGGAACACAAGCGAATGTTTCTAACCGTGATTCTCACTATGTTAAATGAAGAAGAAAATTTTGACAACACGGATGGAACACGACCATGTGCATCTTGTCGTGTTTCTCTCGAATGATTTTTGAAATTGGCTTGCAAGTGATACAAGACTAGAGCACAACTACTTCTATCAAGTTATGCTCCTCTCAGGTTGTTGAAGTGTTTTATGCAATGAAGGAACATGGCTAGAACACGAGGTAACATATTTAACAATGTTTCTCTCTAGGCAGTGAAACATGCGATTTGTATCCATTGTATTTCTTATATAAGGGAGACATAGGTAAGTGCACGGCCATGTATTTGCCCATGCTTCCTGTAGAAAAAAAAAATTATTTTCAAAATTCAAAATAATAGAATGTGTTATATGGATATATGTACAAATGTTAAGTCATTATTAAATATGAATTTTATTTAAGTTTTATATTAGAGAAAGAACTTGGTTTTGATTGTTATTAATATTGAAAGTTATATGAATTAAATTTATTTATTTTATAGATTCCCCTATCGATTTGAATTATTCTGTTGATCCTTTGCCTATTATAACTTCTAGTACAGGTACACTGTAACTTGATTGTTGGTTGATAGGATAGACATAACGAAATGGACTTTAATTAAAGATGGATTAAAATTGTTTGAATTGGTTGTGTGCGTGCCATTGAATTCGATCTAGAGAGCAGCAACCCTGTTAACAAGGTTAACATGATAGTTAGGCATTTAGGCGACACTTGTCATAATGCAATGACGTTTATAAGTGGCTCAGCAAGTAGCTGATGGGGCAAATCATATTGGATAATGTTTACTTAGGTTTAGATTAAGTAACATGATTTAGTCCACGTTTATGAGAGTTGAACTAAATGATGTTATAGACTGAGATGAGTAGAGATGTGTAACAGTTATGAATTCTAAATGAGGTATTCTCTTTTTCAGTTAAATATAAAAGATATAAGTATTCGAGCTATCTATATCAACCTCTGAGCAGCTGCTGTTACTCAGGTCCCCCAGATTCCGAGGATTACAATTGGAGTTTGAACACTCCAGTGTTGATTTGTTTACTTAATTAAAGATAATTAAATTATTAATTGTTTCATTGCATTAGTCTAGGTGTGTTAGTCACTTTGTGTGTGTTTGTGTTATTGTGTATTAAGCCTTTAGCTCATGTTACTGATGATGAATTTTATGATGATTTGGGGTGAGACTGACTGGAAAGCTCTTATGGACGAGTGGGACGATTAAGGACCATATGATTGAAATTTTGCTTTGCAAAAGATTTTCTCAAAAAATTTGAAGTTAAATGTAAATCTTTTGTTAAAGGCTTGTTGTTTAAGCCTTTGGTTGTAATATAAGATTTTCAGTTTCTTTCATGTTTTGTTCTGATCAAACCTTGTAATCTTTTGAAGTGTCACTTGATTGACACTAATGCTATGTATATATACCTAAAGATGATCTACTCATGTTAAGTAGTATTGATAAAAGTTTTTGTAAAAATATAACAGGTTTAAACAAACAATCGTTATGAACATTATCCTTTCAGACAACATTACGTATAATACGTGGTTAGAAACTGGGCATGCCTAATAGTGAAATTAGGTAGGCCAAGTCCTTATAGATATTTGATTAGACGGCAAAAAGGAATGTGATTTCTTAGACAACAATTGTTGTGGGTTATGCCAAATTTGGTTTTCTTGATACTGCCAGTAGATTTTTTAATGATATGTTTGAGAAGAATGTTATCCCATGGAATCGATTGATTAGTGGCTTTGCACAAACAAGTGATTGGTAAAGTGCTTTACGGTTGTTGAGTTGTATGGATGAGGAAGGTGTTGAGCTTGATGCTAGCACATTTGTCCCTCTATTGATGTTACTTAACGAACCTAAGTTATATAAAGTGATAGCGCTTGTTCATGGTAAGATTGTAAAATACGGTTTGAAGTTGGTGATTAGGGATGTGCGCTATGTAGTTCGGTTTGGTTCACCCCCTAACAAATTTGAACTGTAATATACAATTCAATTTTTCTTTTAATTTCAAACTTAACTATAAAATTCGATTCGTAATTTTTCTCAAATTGAAAAAAAAAACGATTCAGTATGATTCAGTAAGCAGTTCAAACCATTTTTTATTCTTAAAATAAAAATATATTCCATGAAAAAACTTTAATTACATTTTTTTTACCATCAATACAAATATAAACAATAGTGATTGAAATTAATTATTTACCTAAATAAATATGTAAAGCTTATAGTGAGATAGAGATTTCATCCATCATAAAATATTAATCATAAAGAACTATAATGATATATTAGACTCAATAAAATAAGAACATGCTATCTTAATATGATACACAGATTTTAATTCATTGTATACTTTTAATGAACATATTATCAATAATATAGACCAAAACCAGTAAGTAACTAAGTAATAAAAGTTGATTAATTAATAAGACAAAGAAAAATAAAGGAATGTTCAAAGCACTAGAGGCTCAAATCTAAAAATTATTTGTTTATAAACATACTACAATAATTGGAACATGATGAGCATATTTTCGTGAATAATAGATATCTAAATAAATAAAATTTAAAAATAATTAAATTATCTTAATGAAATAATTAGAAGAACAAAATAACATGTTTGCATTTTTTTTAAATATGTAAAATAGTTCAGTTTAGTTTGAACTATATGATTCGGTTTAGGGTCTTGAACCAAACCGCTAATTGTTTACTCTTCACCGAACTGAACCATGAACCAAACTGTTTAAAAAAAGAACCAAAATTTCGATGGGGTTTAATTCCCAATTTATTGGTTTTTTTGTACAACCCTACAGTGCTATCATCACTTCGTATTCTGAATGTGATTGGATTGGAAATGCACTATGGATATTTGATAGTGCCATCTCAACATAAGATATACTGACTTGGAATTCGATGTTAGCTATTGTATTGCATGGCAAAGAAAACTCTTTGTTCTAGCTATTTTTTTGACATGCAAGTTTTGGGTTTTTAACTAGGTATTTATAGCTACACAAGCATCATAAGTGCTTGTGTTAAAGCTACAAGTAGAAGAGTAAAAAAGGCCTATCAAGAGGAAGAAGGCAATGACGAAAAGATGTTGCTCCGAGTGAGAATGTTGATGGTAGTTATTCCTTCGACTCTAATTCATGGGAAGATTAAGATGGAGGAGAATCATATGAGACTAAAGAAGATATGAATTCCTAGAAATCATTCAATTATGGCTCGTTGGCCCATGACGCCAATTTAAGGATGAGAGGAAAAAATGAAGATTTGATTTATTATAGCAATCATGTATCAAATGTGGAGTTCTCACGCACCGAGGACTCAACAGTACTTTCTATTGAACAATTACACTCGTACAATCCTAAACGTAGTATACTATCATAGAGAAACGAAAGTTGAACTCTAGGTCCTCAAAAGGTAAAGGGAAAGCCTTATTGAAGAAGGTTTATGCCAAGGAAGGAGGTGATGACATTGATTTTGATCATCGCTAGCTCGGTTCAAATGAATCACCTGCATTTAGGTGGTATAAGGAAGATGAAAATTCATTTGCACATTGCACTTCAGCATCTAAATTTAGAGATGATAATTTTGTTGTTGGTAGTTGGGGAGAGAAAATAATTAGTCATGATGGGCATATAAAGCTTCAAATTGAGGTTTTTTTTTTTTTTTTTGCTTCAATTGACCAAATGAGTGAGCAAGCAGCAGATGAGTGTGAATGTACTGCTCTAATTGCTAAAGTCTATTTGGATTGTCTAATTTTTATCTGTATTGTATCTATATCAAATATGTATTTGTCACTTATTTATATCAAATATGTATTGTTTCTGTCTGGTCTGTTTATGAGTAAAATTATAAATTTTTCATCGATATCTATTTCTTGACAAATATTTATTTAAAAACGATAAAAATATTATGCCAAAATGATTATAATATGATCAAACAAACAAACCCTTATATAATTGGTCATTGCTTTTGGACAAACCCCAACTTGATACTTATCAAGTCCCAACTTGATAGTTTGATTAGGTATGGATCATTAGCATGGAGAAATTTTTGTGAAAATAAAAGATACAAGGAATGGTTGTGAAAATAAAAGATACGAGGAATGGTTTCCTAACAAGCATCTTGACCTTGAAACTATTCTTGAAGCTAGATGTCGTCTATCTGTTGTTCCCGATAAGTCCTCCGTCAGATTTTTAATTCCACAATGCATTGGTGAAGGAAGATTTGACTTCTTGAATGGTGTGGCTCTATGTTCTATTGCCAAAGAACGAGGAAGTCCTAGCTTTCAAGAAGTTATTTCTTTGATTAATGTGATGTCGGAGAAAAAGCCAGAATCAAGTCTTAGCATAACTGTTGTTGGAGCATCCGGTGACCATGACTGGTTTATTGGTTTTCTTTTTTGGCCAAAGAAAGGATATTGGCCTGGTTTATTGGTTTGCATGACTTGAACAGTGGACTAGTTCCACTGCATATATGTCATCGGGTTCGATTTGAATAACCAGTTTTCAATAGAATTATTTGGCTCATTGTGTGGTTGATATAAAGGTTATTAGACTGCATGTGAATATTTTTATATTCTTGAAGCTAGATTATGTCAGTGGACCTAGTTCCACTGCTTGAACCGAACAAGCAGTCCTGAACCATGCCCTTGTCTAATCCATCCTACTAGATGCAGACTGGGGATCACTCAGAAGGTGTTCTGCAATGAGGAAGTTATCCAATCAAGAAAAATCATAAGAATCACCGTAAAGGATGAACAACACAGCTATGTGAATATTTTCATATTTACATGTTTATGGAGTAAATAGAAATTGCCCAAGGCATGTTTAAGATAAGAGACAAGTGGTCAACCGTCAACCTAAATGCTAAAAATTGTTGCAATTAGAGAGAAATTTATTAAGAGAAGCTTTAACGGAGTAGTAATGACACGATCATATAGTCGTTTTTCGAATCCAGGTAATTTCTTGGATAACTAGAGGTGGTGCAACAGACTTGGACATCCCAAAATTATCAAAGGATCTATATCCAAATTACTTATATGGATCATAACTACAATTGACTTCCACCTACTTCCACTTAAGAGATAATTACTCGCTTATAGACATTTCTCACAACCCTTTCCCTAATAATGAAAAACACCGTCAACTAAAAGAAACACTGGCTCTCATTCACTTGCACATCAGAATCCTTATTCCGTGTTGTATCATCCAATATTAAATATGGGAAAATTTTGATAAGGTTTTATCTCACTGATCAATATGCATTCATATTCTGTTTAGCTAGTAAGAGGGGGAAAAATGATGATGGATGGGAAAGAGGGTTGACACCAGATATATTAATTTCTTTCAATTGTCCCAAGGCTGAATTAACCACCAGAAGAAGCCATGACCAATTTCTACCACGTCCTCTCAGATGATAAATAATATCAGATACATCTCAAGGTGCTAAAATTACAAAACTTGGAAGGCAGTATCCATAGCTATTCAAGAGATACCTAATGTCTCCTTGTCTTTGCTTCAGCTTTAGTAAGCATGAGGCCCGAAATCTTGTTGACTTCATATAGCAATCCAACAGAGAATAAGAAGCTGCCAGTACCATAAGACATGAGACATCAGTACATATAAATATTTCAGCTCTAAAACATAAGAAATAAGCAAAACATTATACACGATCCCACATACATATCAAACGGAATCTGCATAGGTAACAAAGTTGAAAAATAAAGCACAGGCGCAAGATACTGATACCAAGAGTGTATTTTACTAGCGTTATTCTAGTCAAGACCCATTTTCACTTGTATGACTGCCTTTCAGTTTATACTACTTACCTTTCCTCTGATTTCCTTCGCACCATTGAACTCAGATCCACAACCAAATGCTTTTAATTCAATGTTTGTGCATCTAAACTCAACATAGTATCAAAATAAAGGGTCATCAGTCCAATTCCCAAGCATTGTCCTTTGGCTCCCAATTTAATCATTTCCACATGACGGGCCTTAGTCAATGTCTAAGCCCACATGTGAGGGACAAATATACTATTAAATATAATTATACACATGAAGGCCTAACCGTTTTTATCAGATTGTGCATCATTTTGCCAGAAGCATTAAGTCTTTCGTTAAATTTTACATATGTATATATATATAATATATGAAACTAAGAAACCCAAGACAGAAACAATAAGTTTGATGCCCATCTTTTCTTGTTCTTCACCCACTTAAAATGGCACTGAAGCCACAGATTCCCTTGCTGCCTCTAAATCCTACCCAGGTCAGATTTTCCAAGGTGGATTGCAAAATGAAAAGGCATAAAACAAACCTGCATGTTCAAAGAAGTAGGTGGGATGGAGACAACCATGAAAAAGTTGTCTATTCAGCTTGATTATGTAAAAGTAGATGTTCTTTGTAGACTGGAGCACGAGACAAGCATGAGAGACCAAGAAAATCCTCAAGCATAAACAAGAAACAATGTGCTTTCATCCTTATTAGTCTTATTTGTTGAAACGAAGACAGAAGGCACGCAACTAAACAATAATGTGTCTATGCTTATTAGCTGCAGAAAGAGCTCTACATAATGTATAATTTACCCTAAACCTAACACTGTTCATTCACTCTGATCTCCAACTTTTCATAGTTCCTCCACAATTGGAGCTTTTTAAGTTTGTTTGCTGAGGAAAGAATAATGAAATTTCAAATCAAGACCACACATTAGAAACCAATAATGAATACAAGTTCTATTGAACTTTGTTTCATTGAGAATCATTTTTCTTGACATAATAAAGAAGACTTGACAACCATCAGCCAGGGACACCTGATTTTACAAAATCTCACTACTGAGCAGAACCAAACAAGTCCATAGCATTGCAAATCTCTTGAAGATCTAGCTGCTAATGCTATGAATAGCTGCAAACTCTATATTCAATCTGACCTTGGTCATATCTTTTTGGGTCAATAAATCAAAATATAATAGCTTGCAGATCCAGAACATAGCATAAAGTTCAACCTTAATAGGACGCCATCTTAATAACATCATAAGGAGGGTTTGTTGATGCCAATGTTTATGGAAGCTAAGTCAAGAATCAACACTATTTCTAACTACTAATTTAGTGGAACAAAGATTTATCATATACAAGGAAAATGAAGTAAACACTTATAAGAAATTTGATAAACAATGAAATTATGATTAACAATTCTGATAAAGATGTAAAATCATCAAACACTAAGTGCATACCATGTAGTGATACAAACTCTGTGAACAGTGCTAGCAGCAATTAGAGCCACAGCTTCAGCTACTATAACTGCAAAATTCGAAACAGTTATCAATAATAGTTTTCTAACAACTGTAATTTTGCTGCAATGGAAAAAATAAATGAAAATGCGAGATATATCCATTCTAAAAATGCATTTGCTGTAAAAGAAAAGTGCAAACAGATAGCCAATCAGAATGTAAAGTTCATTTCATAACATCCATAATTTTCAGATTCCAGTATACAGGTAATGAAAAAATCTGATTTGAAAAAGCAAGAAACTGATGGAGGAAAATTACATTAAGTAATATGCACAGCAGATGTAGACAAGCATACTATCATAAAGTGAATAACGTTGGCTTTATTAATCATTTGAAATGCAGAATCAGAAGAGTGCACTGGAAGCAAGGATTTGTACAATAAACCAGCCATAAGTTCGTCAACAATATTTTGAACCTCAAAATGTGTCCTATTACCATGTTTTGAGCCATCTTCTATTTACAGTATCTGGTAATTCAGCACACATATGGAAAAACTAGGGTTTCAATTGCATAAAGTTATTTTGGATAAGCCCAATTACATAAATTTGCCTCTTCTGATTATTGAAAAAAACAAAAATCCCCATTTTCACCACTAAAATTGACTCAAAAGTACTTTGATAAATTCATTATGCATTAAAATTTGGAACACGAATTTGTACAATACCACAATGTCACCTCCATAACACGTAATAATAGTAAACTTACCAGCACCCCACCCAGTCTTCATACCAGATGATTCTTGGAAATTTCCAATGAACTGAAATATACATCTATATCAGTGCAAAAACATGATACAACCCAACAAAAAGGCTTCTCAGAAACTTTAAAATGTTAAATACAATGCAAACAAGAGCTTGCAGAGAGAAACTATAGAGACGCACTATACAACAACATCAACCTTAATTGCAGAAAACAAGATCATGTAAAACAGGACAGGACGTATATAGGCCAGAAATAGCAATACCTCTATAGGCACCGTCAAAAATGTAGGAAGGGTTAAATGAAATAGAAGACAGGATTTCTTTCATATCAAGGGTCTCTATAATAAAATATATTATAAAATATCTTTGGAAACAAACACGCTTTTAGCACTTATCTAAAAGCTTTTAGGCAAAAAGGTGCTTCAAGAAATCACTTACAGCTAATTATGTCATAACAAAAATATAAAAGTTGCTTTAAAAGTTAAAGATTATTTAGAATTTCTTTTATCCTTAAGCAGTAAATTATAAGAATTTCTAAGAAACACAAGCCAGATTCCCCAAACAGAGGAAAAAGAAGGCCAGTTACAAAGACCATCTGCCATGTACACCTTTTAACAATAGACGACATGCAAGAACATCTGCCATCATACAACTGTTCAGTTGCTATCAAATGAAAGCACACCTCACTTTAGGACATAAAGATGCCACTATAGTAACTGCCCGTAAGACTCAAAGCAAGTCACCAGATTGCACTTCGGCATTTGCCATAATTCAATCACCATAGCAAAGATTCGAAGGAAAATTTTCTTAAGAACAAAGACATTAAGTTGAAATAAGTAGGATTTTCCTCAAAGTATCTTGTCATACTTAACAAAAACTATTCATAAAATGAAATCTGAGAGTTGAAGAATAATGAACAAAAGCAAGCAGGACATCAGAACCATAACATAAAACCAACTCAATTCTTTCTATTTTTTTTTAAAAGAGATGGCCAAAAATAGTAGTGGAACTCACTGTCAGCGAGACAAGAAATAGGAGTGAGCTGGTGAATCCTCCCAGAATAGTGAACAACTCTGATGATGCTAATTTTCCTCGATACATCTCTTGAAGAGAAAGAATGACGATAAACAGAAGAAAGGAGTATAGCATGGAGCTTCCTGAACCTGCCATGGACTTTATGTAGCAGAAAGCAAGACCACTGCGCTGTCAGCACATATAAAAGCAATAAGACTAAAGATCTCTCACTTACAATCATCAAAACTGCCAGGAGCAACAAAACGTAAATCCATTGCAACAAACTTTTATACAGTATGCAATCGTTCAAACCATAAGCCATACAACTAACAGATCCGCATATTGAGAGAGAGAGAGAGAGAGAGAACAAATAAAAATGAATGAAGTAGCACTCCAAAAGAAGTTGAGCAAAAGAAATCTTTCGTGTTCAGCAGTTAATATATGTATATATATCAACATCATCACATGCAATGTAGCACAAGCAACAAAAGCTGCAGTGTCTCATAATATACAGTAGTATCAAGGCTGTTAACAAGTCCTCAGGGCACCTATCAAGCCCAAAAATGCGCTTTTCAAACTTTCTATGGTTGATCACTACCAAGAAACTTATAACCGAGTAGCATGAACACCGGCATCCTTTACAAGTAGACCGGATTCCATTCCCCTTTCATCGATAGTTCTAATAGGACATGCTAACATTTTTTATTATCAATAGCACTGTTTTTTTAATCAGCAAATTAGGGGAAAAAAAAGAAAGAAAAAATCTTTTTTCTTTTTTTCTTTTTTTTTTACATGCAAGGAATAGAAATTATGAATGTGAAATTACAGCATTGGAGAAAAAACCCCACGAATAAGCCAGATCAAGAGTAAAAGACAAGACGTGGCATGAGATCTAACTGACCACAATCCAAGACCAAATACGATGATCGTAAAAATTTACAAAGGAGAACACAAAATGAAATACCCTAGCCGTCAGCTAACATAATTCAATGCAATAACCAGTTCCATAAGATAGCAGACGATCATAAATTTTTAGCTCACTTCACTCGCATTTTCATTGCTCAAACATTCCAAGGAAATCAAACAACGTAGGACATGAGAAAATGAGAATACAGGGATTAAACATACCTCAGAAACCCTAGATCAATTCGATTTGGTTTTAGGTTTTTACTTGACGGGAGCACACTAGTCCGCTCCGGGCTGTGCCTGTGCGCAGAGAATTTAATAATTTATATTATACTGTATTTCTCCCTATTGATCTCGTTTCATTATTATTATGCTTAAAACCTGCCAAAAACAACTAGAAAAAAGATGGGGCTGGACATCATCACGGTCCGGTTCGGGTCTGGAACCGGACCCGAACCGCCGGTTTCCAATTCCAAAAGTGGTGGAACCGGAACTGGATCCATGGGAGCCGGTCCGGTTCCCGGTTCTTAGGAACCGCCGGTTCTCACGGTTCGGTTCCGGTTCTAGAGGAACCGGGAACCATGAAAAAAAATAAAAAATCAATTAAATAATTTACTGAATTTAACTAAGAAAAAATGCAAAATAAATTTTTAACTTGAAATAACATTGAGCCTAACAATAATTGTTCATAGCATTAGTTAAAAGAAATTCTATAATTATGTATTTATTTATATACAATCACTTGCACTTTTTTAGTTGTTCTATTAGCAATGTGACATTATAAAATATTCAAAGACATAAATAATTCTCAATAGCAAAAAACGAATCACACATTGTTAAGAAAGAAAGTCTACTTTGATTAGAAGTATACATAAATTTAACAATATATGATTTCAAATATATTTATTACTTGTGTTGTTAATAATAACACATGAAATATTGTGAATAGGAAATAAATTTTTTATTATTTATGCAAAAATAGTTTTAAATATTTATTTTATAATTACAATTTTTATAATTTTTTTTTTTTTCTTACTTTTTTTTTTAATTTTTATGGTGTAGAACCGCTGGTTTGCCGGTTCTTGAATCGACGGTTCCAAAATCGCCGGGTCATGCGGTTTTTAGGGATGGAACCGTAAGGACCCGTCAGAACCGACGGGTCCTTTACCGGTTCAGACCCGCCATTGCCGGTCCGGTTCCCGGTTCAGGAACCGCCGGTGACGGGTCAGGTCGGTTCCTGGTTCGGAACCGACCCGTGATGATGTCTAGATGGGGCACATTTTGTTTTTGTTATTTCAGGGGAAGTGGCGAGGATAAAAATAAAATGGTCTAATAATTTTGGTTGACTCTTTAAAAGCAGAAATTAAAATAACTTGGACAATACAAAGCCATATTAGGGGAAAAGGCCAAAAATAATAAGCTATTAATAAAAAAATTACAATAATACTATTGTATAAAAAATAATCTCAAAAATAGACTATTAAAACAGGTTTGATTTGTAATAAACTAGTTTCTTAATAATAAGAGCTTAATGTATTAATAATCAACTTGTCTTTAACCCATCTCTTGAAAAAATGAGTTTAATACAACATAAATATATCACGAGTTTCAAGTTGTCTATTTTTAGAATTATTTATCATCTAATGATTTTTTATATTTTTTTCTTTAAAACATTTTTTTTCTTTTCCCACCGTATTAATACACTCCAAAGAAAAAAAAAATTGATAGTTATTAGACCAAATGGCACATCTAATAAAGAAAATAACAATTATTAAAAAATTATAGTCATTATATGAATGAAATTTTTATTGGTATTTATACGCTATATATAATACGTTATATAATATAAAATATAATAAATTATAAAAGTCTAAACTCAATAAAATTATCCGGTTAGAATTTTTTTTATTATATTATTTGAAAATGTTTTTATATTAATAAACACTTACAATAATTTTCGTGCTCTTATTACAAGCATGTGAGAGGATTAACGATTAAAAGATAAAAAGGATTAATAGATCAAAAAATAAAAGTTCAAATATCGATGAAAGATACTTTATTTCCATGTTTTTCTCTAGATTACATTTGATACATAAGAATCGTTCATAATAGAATGGCAAAAAAAGTAATGAAATGATTGGCGGAATAATAAATTCATTTCATTATTCAGAAACATCATGAAATTGAATTGATTTGTCATCATATTTTTCAAAAATATCCTCAATAATAAATATAAATAATAAATACGTATGAAGATAAAGAGTTAATTATAATAGTAATCACTAATGAGAATGGAATGAAATCACGATTGTGAAGGGTAGAATCGAATTCACCCTCCATCATGCGTTTTAAAAATGCATCTAAACATAGAAATGAGAATGGAATTCATAATTATGATTCTGTTTTAAGTTTGTTCCCACATACCGAACATAAAATTATAATTTCGCACCCAATCATCTTGACCACTATCATATCATGCAAAACCAAGATGCTATTTGTTTTGGGGAAAACATTTTTGAAGAATCAATTTTCTTCTTTTCATTTGTTTGTTACGTAAGATATGTCTATTTTATTAGATAACTTTTTCTTATGAAAAAAAAAAACGCTAATGCTTTTAAAAATGCAATTTTTCAAATGGAAAAGACGTTTTTCGAACTATTTTTTATAATATATAATACTTTATTTACATATTACACTATGTTATATATGAAACTAATTTTAAATACCAAAAAAATTCCACATATTTTTACAATTACAGTCAAACACATAAAAGTATGTCATTTTCAAGGATATTTTCAATAAAAAAAAATTTACATTATAAGAGATTTTCCTTCAAACAAATAGGATCTATATATAGAAGAGTTTTCTTAGTCAATTAAGCAATTTGAGACAAACTACCTCTCTTCCTTATTATTCTATTTAACTTATATAAACCTTGAAAGTCTACGCTTTATTTTTCACAAATTACTCCACTCCACTCCACTATCAAACAGCCATCACTTAGAAGTACTTCAACTTTACTTCACATCCACTGCCACAAACCACCAAACATTCGTTTGCCAGAAAAGCCCCACAAAATGAACCTATTGAATTGTTCCTAAGAGTTTTTTCTAAGTACCAAAAACAGTTTACTCCATATTAAGCTACCATCATGTGCTACTTCAACCTCTATAGCTCCAACCATCACCACTATTATAATTTAGGTTATAAGCATAATTTAGGAGTGCCATCCATCTATAAATATCATGTAAAGTCATAATTTCACCATGTATGAGTTTGTGCAATTTTCACTTCCATATAGTTACAAGAAAATTTGTCCCACATGGCTAAAGCTATAAAGGGTTGATTTAGTCTATTAAGTGACAAGTGGAACCTAAGTTTAAATGTTCTATTCTCAGCTATCAAATGGAAATGTCTAAGTGGTACGTTTTGACTTGTTAAATCCAATCGAGTTGATCGATCATGATTAAACCACATGAATTAGATAAACTTGATTTGCTCCACCAAGAAGGGCAAATATAATTGATCAACCCATTTTTATAATGAATTTAGATCATGTGGAGGATCGTTTCGGTAATTGGACTTTTGGCTCAATTTAATGCCACAGCCTGGTCTTCTAAGCTAGTGACAGGGCTTAAAAGACCAAGTCCAATAAAAGATGTCGTAGAAAGATTTGGCTTGGTAGGCTCGAAATAGGGATAATTAGACCGACTTATTCCACTCTCGACCTTATTTGAATTTCTTGTGCGTGAAAAGCATACTCCAAAAATATCTTTCCGAGTTAATTTAGGCTTTATTTGGCTAAAATATGACTTATTTGGAATAAAATGAACCTATTTCTATTTTGAATTAAATGTGGGCTATTTTAATAAGAAAATGGGCTCCTTTTTATTATAAAAGTCCTCATTCTATTCCAGACCCATATCCAAAGTCCATACCCACATACATAAAAGAAGGAATGGATTTTAGCCATCGAATTCATGAAAGAGATCCAATGGTTACAAGTAATGCTTCATCTCAACCATCCATCCGCAAGTCATCTAATAGCTACTATTAGCCTCCAACATCTATAAATAAGATGTCTCTCCTCTTATTTAAGAGGAATCGGTAGATTGCTAAGATTGAGAGCAACACAGATACTCTACTAAAACATCTCCAAGAAAGATCAAACCACCTATTCTACCAAGAACGAGTTAAGAACTATCGAGCCTACTTCATTTGATCTTCTGTTACACTCGTACACTCGAAAAACCAGGTTTGCCCGTTCCTCCTCCTATGCCCCTCTCTATGGCATCCTACACGTGTCATCAGTTTAAGACTTCTCTCAGATCAATCGGCACGTTTATTGCACGTGATCAGCCAGCTGCAGTAACCCCACCATATATTATTTGGCAACTCCACTGGGAGGAGACTAAATTCCTAACAAGAATGGCACCTCCACACAAGAGAACTGGACAAGAAGCACACCTCCAAGATTAGGAAAATCATCATGATGTAATTGAGTAGACTCATGTTGTAAATGAAAATACCACTGCTATGACTAAACAAACTCCTGTAGTTGATAGTGCGCTCATTATACGCACTATGCAGGAAAATACTTAAGCTATCAATCAATTTTTGAATGCTTTTAAGCAATTCCTACTTGGTATGGTAGAAGCTACAACTGCATCGGGAAGTTTACTTCCCAGGGTAACTTTCCTTACACCAAGCATGCAAGTGGCTAATAATGTGCCAGTTACTACTCTTCTAGAGGGTATCTGCCATGAGGCCCTACATGATGCTCAACCCCAGCAAACTACTATTCCTGCTGTTGAAAATGAGGGAGGACATTGGCAAGAGCCATTATAGCCATCGTAGCCTTTACTACCTCCAACTCCGAGATCCCATGCCTGCTATCGAAGAAGGGGCAAGGGTCCATCTTGAAGGTTCTTCTTCCTCTAGATGCAATGTCTAACCACTCACAACTAGCATAGATGTACCTCACAGCTTTACTCTAACTCTTCAAGTAGGAGCTAATACATCATCTACTTTCGCTTTGTATGTGACAAAGGAAGACCTTGAAAAGTACTTGTGACAAGTGCGAGCCACGTCTGTTACTAGTGTCATCAATCTCATGCTTCCATACCCGTAAAGGATTGTGGAGAAACCTTATCGTAAGGACTACACTAGTCCAAAGTTTATCAAATTCAATGGGAAACAGGATAGTACCAAGGAGCACCTTCTAAAGTTCATTGAGACTCTTAACGTCTATGGACTTAATGATGACCTAAAGCTCAAGGAACTTTCTAAGCCCTTGATGAAAAAGGTATATACGTGTTATGTTAATCTCACCCCTAGCTCTGTTGATTCATAGGGGACTATGTGCAGGATGTTTCTTGAGAAATTTTTTGAAACTCAACAATGAATGACGTTGAACCGAAATAGGGCGTATCAAACAATACCCAAAGGAAAATCTTATGGAGTACATTAAGCATTTTAGGGAGTGCTCCTTGGATATCCAAGATATGTGTGATGAGAAGAAGCTTGTAAAATTATGCATCTAAGGTATGTTCATAGAGTACGCTGTGCACCTGGAAAATTTATTACCCGGGTCCTTCTCAACATTGGTTGAGAACACTTAAAAGACAAATAATTTTGTCATCAAACAAAGGAGTACCCAAATAAGAAGTGACACTCATCAACGAGCACTGCTTAGAAGGGAAGCTTTCAGGATAGCAAGAAACCCAAAAGAGATAGTGCTAAAAAAGTTCCACCTTTCTCGTGTGGTATAGATAAAGTTTACGTTGTCCTTGATCGATGATTGAAGGATGGTTTCCTTAGATTACCAAGAGTTGAGCGGGAAACCATTACACAAGAGAAAGGAGATGCAAAGTTCTGCAGGTTCCATAGGAAAGTAGGACTCTCAACAAAAGATTGTCAAATACTGAAGAAGATTTTTAATGAAAAAGTTCACAATGGCAAACTGGAACTTGAAGACAATGATGCGCGAATGATGGATGATAAAGGCATAAATGAATAGTTTTTTTTAGTAATATCAATTGTGTACTAAAGGCAGAAGTTGCTTATTGCTCATCCCCATTTTGTAATAAGGAAGAGAAATAAAGTAAACAATAATAATAATCCAGTAATTTTTTTTCCTTTCTCTTCTCATCCATCTTCTTCTATACTCGCTTGTACATTATTTTTAAAACACTTTTGATAAGCATATGGTGCATAAATATATCTATTCAGTATTCTTCACTTAGGATCCAAGCGATCTTAGCTACGATGAGTTAAAGTGACTCCACAGTAGGCTTAGCAACCATAATGCCATTTCGCAGAATCGAGGTCGAAGGGACCTCATCTATGGTTGATTGAAGCGATCACTCCATGATAGTCGCTATCGCTTGGTAGAAGTATGTAGTCCTGAGCAAGTGGTGGGTGCAACATCCATTTCTGCAACATTATCTACGAGATCAAAGTGATTGCAGCTATGATGAGTCGAAGCGACTCCACAATAGGCTTAGCAACCATAATGCATTTTGCAAAAGTCGAGGTCGAAGTGACCTCATCCATGATTGATCGAACCGATCACTCCATGGTAGTTGATATCACTTGGTAGAAGCATCTGCTCCTAAGCATGTAATGAGTGCAATATCTATTTCTACTACATCATTTTTACGAGATCGAAGTGATCTCCGTTATGATGAGTTAAAGTAACTCCATAGTAGGCCTAGCAGCCATAATACCATTTTACAAAAACGAGGTCGGAATGACCTCATCCATGATTGATCGAAACAATCACTTCATGGTAGTCGTAACCGTTCGGTAGAAGTATCTACTCCTAAGTATGCAGTGAGTGTAATATTCACTTCAGCAACATCCTTGATGAAATTGAAGCAATTGAAGCAATCTTAGTTGTGAAAGATCAAAGCGATCCCACAGCAGGACTGGTAGCCATAACACCTTTTACGAAGATTAAGGTCGAGACAACATCATCCATGAATGATTGGTGCGATCATGTCATGGTAGCCTTAATTGCTTAGTAGAAGCATCTCCTTTTAAGTATGTAGTAGGTGTCATGCCCCTCTCTGCAACTGATTATAGTCATGTGATTAAAGTGTAATCGGCCTGCAATCGCAAAGCGAACCCATGACAGGCATGACATACGTAATCCTATATTATCTGATCTCAAGAGTTGAAGCAACTCTACAAATGCACAAACTATAAGTGATAGCATGGTATGAGTTGTTGCCTCGTCATATAATGACGTACCATCAACTAGGGGAGAAGAAGTAGATATAAGAGCTTTTTAAGGTTTTTCTTGAATGTGACTACTACAGGAAGTATATACCTATCTTAGAGAACAATCGCTTGACATAAGCACTTGAAAGTGAAGCATGGTGAAGTAATATACCTATCCTAGTACCCATAGGCAATACACCTCCAACATGAAGAGAACAACACATTGTGATAAGGAGTTGATACATGCATGCGAGTACGATGTTCAATTGATGATGGCAAACATGAGTTCTCAGTACCTTGACAGCTACCATGTCACCTAGTATTGATGACAACTTTTAGAGTATGCTTGATGGGTGAGTGGAGCGTGTTTGCTTACTTTCGACCTCTCCTTAGTGTGCTTTCTTGCTTTACAAATATAGAGCCTTGTTTGACTAAGTATTACAATAGGAAAATGGAGATGACATTAAGGTTATTCCAACTCCCACAATGACATGCTGATGCTTAGTTGACAAAACATCGATAGTTTACTTGTGGAGTGCTACCAGCATGATGGAGAACAAATCTTTATTGACGAATTGATTTACTTCATGGATAGAATTAATCTTCGACAGTAGAACGACAATGCTTCTAACTATGTTGAGATTTTTCGATTATGTACAATACCCATGAAGACTGGTCTTTGATGACTGACTTTGGGAAGTACAATTGAATATGGAGCAGAGGTGCAGGCACATGTGATCCCTCAATCCTTATTGAAGTAGAATTAAGTACGGAGCAGAAGTGTAGGCATCATGGGATCCTTCAATCTTGATTGAAGTAGAATTGAGTATAGAGCAGCAATGTAGGTGCATGTGGACCCATATCAAGGCTAGAAGAGGCCAAGTGCCAGAATAAACAAGTCCACTCGTGGGCAGTGCCAAAAGGTTGATGCCAGAGTGACATAAGATTACTGTAGGCCCGTGCCAAATATTGCAAAGATCAAATGCCAGAGTAATACAGAATTACTCATGGGGCCATATCAAGTGTAAAGGAGATTGGGATGGAGCAGCGACCCATATCAAGGCTTGAAAAGGCCGGGTGCCAAAGTAACACAGGTCTACTCATGGGTCGTGCCAAAAGGTCGGTGCCATAGTGACATGAGATTACCCATGGGCCCGTTCCAAGTCTAGCAAAGAACGAGAAAGAGCTAGGACAACACTTGAGCCTATTATGAAGCCCATAAACAAAACAATGTGATTTTGTCAACCTGCAAGAGGATCAAAACACATTAGAAAAAAAAATCATGCTAAAAAAAACCTCTACGAGTTTAATTATATCTCTTTGTTGCTCCTCTTCTCACTTCTTTGCCCTACATATGACAAATTCGCAATTTCACTAATCCAATAAGCTATAAAAAAAAGGTTCACAACTTTGTTGAGCCAAGTGACAATGTAACTCCATGAAACCCTTATCACATTCTTCCTACAAGGCGTCTGTCAAGTTTAAGATCCTAACACTGGATAACTTGGTCCTAATCTGTCGAAATTGATGGCCAACATTTCAAGGATGCTTTTACTTAGAGCCCTTGTATCACAGTTGGCAGACTTTTTGATCATACGAGGGATAAGACATGTTTGCTGGGGACAAATCTGTCCCTATTAAGCTTGATCTGCAAGTAAATCACACTCCAAAAGACTAATTTTCTGTGGGACCTATATTATTATGAAAGCGTTCATGAGGAGTTTGCTGGAACATTCTACAGACATATGGATATTAAAGATCCTGAAGTTGGTAAGCCAAGCATTCCTAGACAACACAAAAAAAAGGGTCTGATTAAGTGCAAAATTAAAAAAAAAAAAAAAGTCAATACCTGACTGTTAACGCCACGAGCATATGACAAATCGAAGTCATGGCCGGCGTTATCAAAGAAAAAATAACAAGTCTGAGGAGTTGTCGAAGGGTCTGTACAAGGAGCATGAAAGTTGTGACGGCAAAGATATGGTTTCTACATCGAGAACTTATAATACTAGCCATTAGTTGGTGGTAGAGGTCATTGATGGAATCAATGAAAATAGAAGGTTAGGCTTGTTCTTGGTGATTAGAGACTCAATCCAGACAAGAGTAGCTCCGCCCTTCTAATTTGAGCAGAAGAATTTCCTTAAAATAAAAAGAAAGAAGAAAATGCATATAGTTAAGATCTGTAGAGAAGGCTATTTGAGTTTCCAAATGGATGTGTATCAATTATAGATTAAAAAAAGAAACAAATATAATGAATGCGATATTCAATGAAATTAATGGAGAAGGTTTTTTGTGTTGATTGGCATGCCATAAAAAAATGTCAATTACAAAGCTATGGAAATGTGAAGGGAAAGTGAATAAAAAGAAAGCGGTGGCGGATATATGAACCAATAGAGTAAAGGAAATTTTACAAGATTGCCCTTGTTATGTACCATGGGGGCTTCGCTCCGAAACTTTGCGTCACTTATACGACAGCATGTGCCCCATTTACTACTGTGTTTTGGAGCTTATTTTAACGTTTTCATTCAATTATTAAGCATTATAAAAAAAGAGAAGAAGAAGAAACAGACAAGATGATCGTCATACGATGCAATATGGAATAGTGCAAGGAAATGAATCTCTCAGCACTGGTCTAAAATAATAAAGCTATTTCATGTTTCTTCAATCCATAAAAGAAAAGCCTAAGACATATGGTCCATTCAGTAACATAAGTGTTTATGCGACAACAAAATTGCTTCATCAAATATTTTACAATAAGTTTGAAGAAGACTACTTCGGTTTATTTTACTTCATACCCAAATACAACAAGTTTGGTTTGTTAACAAATATAAGAAGTATCGGTTGTATCAATGCAGTACACAACTTCATGTTGAGTGCAACTTCTTATTAGTGTTCTATAACAACTCTGAAGAGGACATCTACTTAATGAAATGCACAAAACCCCCTTTATAACTTTGCTAAGGGAGCTTTTGGCCAGGGGGCAAAATGTAGAGGCTTGTTTCGATAATTGAGCTTTTGACCCAATTTAATAACATGGGCCAGTTTTCTGGACTAGTGACAGGGCTTAGAAGACCGATTCCAATGAGGGATTTTATAAGAAGATTTGGCTTGATAAGCTCTAAACAAGGATCATCAGACCGATTTATTTCACTTTCAGGCTTATTTGGATTTCTTATGCACAAAAAACGGACTCTAAAAATATTTTTGTAGGTTGATTTGGGCTTTATTTGGCTAAAATAGGGCTTATTTGGAATAAAATGAGCCTATCTCTATTTTATATTAAAGATGGGCTATTTTAATAAGAAAATGGGCTCCTTTTTTATTATAAAAGCCCTCATTCTATTCCACGTCCATAATCAAAGCCCATTCCCACATACATAAAAGAATGAATGGATTCTAACCGTTGGATTCATGGAAGAGATCCAATGATTGCAAGCAATGCTTCATTTCAACCATCCATCTGGAAGTCATCCAATAGCTACTACTAGCCTTCAACATCTATAAATAAGATGCCTCTCCTCTCATTTAGGAAGATTCGATAAATTGTTAAGATTAAGAGTAATGCAAATACTCTACTGAAACATCTCCAAGAAAGACCAAAGCACTTATTCTACCAAGAACAAGTCAAGAATGATCGAGTCTACTTGATTTGATCTTCTGTTACACCCGTGCACTCGAGAAATCGCGTTTGTCTGTTCCTCCTCCCACCTCTCTTTGCAACATCCTACACGTGTCATCGGTTCAACACTTCTCTCAGGTCGATCGGCTCGTCTATTGCACATGATCGGCCAGCTGTAGTAACCCCATCATACAGATCAAATTACGTTGAATTAGCTAGATTAATCTGAACTAAAACTAAGTTTCCATAGTCCAAATGTGAACTAAAGCACAAACACTACCATGAACATACTAGTCATATTCCATATAGTTGTATGGATCAATATCATTATCTTACCTATGCATACACATGACACCATATCACATGCGACTTAGCATAACCATGCAATATTAAATCAAATGATAATCATGACTTAGTTAACTATTAATTTAATTACAAAAGACTCATGATGATCATAAATAAACCCAAAATAGACGCAATAGACTCATGACGATTGTAAGTAAACCTAAAATAGTTTTAAACATGTAAATCCATTCACTCACGGATCAAATCAAAGTTAAACCCTTGTGTAAACCATGCACGTATAGTAGGTCTCACAATGCAAACATATATTACACCTAAAATAGTTTTATTGTTTTTTTATATATTTTTTTTCCGCCACACCTAAAATAGTTTTGAAAATGTGGATTTCATAATTTCAAAGTCAAAATAGTGTGTGTGTGTGTGTTTTAACTTTGTGCTATTCATTTAGCCTACCTCCTCTTGAGGGTGAGGGTCTTACTTATATCACATATCCAATTCTTAATTTGTTCCTATCCTTTAAATTCTGTTTTATAAAAAAAAAATAATAATAATTATATCAGAATGTATCAACATATGAAAGTAACTTTTTGAGGTATATATTTTGCAAAGTTAATTTAAGGCATCAACATTTGGATTAGTTTAATCATTGATGGTTCTAGAATCATTAAGCCTACATTACATGCAATAGGGCCTAGAATTACTATTGGAAAAAATATAAAAAAGATCATTGGGCCATGCAGGTTCTTCATAATAATTATAACCTATTCCTTTAGCCAATTTAGCTCTTAATACATGATCATTCAAATCAAGTTTATTTGGATATGTGAATTCTTATAGATTCATCCCCTGAAGGATCGGACATGACAATTTTTCATCATCCGGCTCAAGCAAAGATTAAACCAACAAAATGGATCTAGATCTAAGTAAGTCTCTTTAATTTTCCATCAATGGTCAATTATTAATACATTATTTAATTCACTTTGACAAACATTGATGCATTTCTTTAACCAATCAAAATGTTGATATCTTAAATAAACTTACCCCAAATATTGGTATATTTTTTTAACTACTCAAAATATTGATGTGTTAAATAAATTTACCCATCAACATAATTTAGCCTTAAGATAAAAAAATAAATAAATAAAAGAAAAGGAACACGGTTATTTAATATTTTATTTTTACCATTATTTTTTGGTTCACACATTCTATTATTATTGACATTAGTGACATTCACTAATTTCTTATCCTATTGGCTTCCTAAATATGGAAAATGTAACTAAAAGACATCCTAATTATTATATTACCATCAGTGGCATCCATTTCAACTTGACGACGCTTCACCTACAGAAGTCACTTCTAGTAACTTAATTTCCACAGTCGTTGAGACTACCGAAAATAGGCTGAAATTATTTTGTAGGGAAAATATCAAATTTGATACTTAAATTTTGTATAAAATTCAATTTAGTATCTAAAATTTAAAATGATCAATCTAATACATAATCGAAGTTTTTCTGACTATTTTTACTACATCACTAACACTGTTTGCTATATTTTCTGACGTAGAAGAAGCGGCATATCATTTTAAATAGTGTTAGGAGCATTAGTAAAAATTCAATGATCTATTATTTTTTTCTACATTTATAAATAGAGCAAACTTTGTGAGAAGATAGTAAAAATAGCCATAAGAATTTGATTTAATATTAAATTGATCATTTTAAAGTTTGGGTACTAAATTGAATTTTTATGTAACATTCAAATATCAAATTTAACATTTACCCCATAATTAAAAAAAAAATCAACAAGGCCTCCAAGAGTTAAGTCAGGCTGACAAAGTGATTTTTATGTTGCTATGATGAGTAACTGTAACAAGTTGAAAGCATAGTAAACCAATAGTTATGTAGGCAACTAGTTGCGGGAGCAATCCACTAGGATAACCAGGACACAACAAGCTAGACCAAAGACCACCTACTAGGTTAAAGCTTTTGGAGTATAATTGATGGACTTTGCATAATTAAGAGATTCTTTTTTCCCCCTTTTCTCAAATCCCTCTTATTTTGCTTTCCTAGTTTGTTAGTTATCGGTGTTGATTTGATGGTTAGTCTTTGCATGTTTCCTTTCATCTTTTTCTTATTTTTTTAAGAAAGAAGAACTGTTTATAGAGTTATTTTAGACACGAACTCCTTGTACCTAAATCAACATATTTCTATCTCAAGCTGAGCTCTTTGAGCTCTACCTAACCTGTTTTTAGGCCTTGGAACAACTACACAAAGTCCAACTAACCTGTTTTTAGGCTTTAGAATAACTACACAAAGTCCAATGAGCTATGAAATTGGTAATTGCTCAGCTACTCCTTGCATGCTGCTGAGCAAGTTTCCTAAAGCAACCTTGGATGATTATCAACCTAATTGGTCAGCTTGGCATCTTATTGGCAAGCTAGATATGTGTTCAACTGTCTCTAGCTCACCACCCAAGATCTTTGAAACTATCATAGTGGAAAAATTTGCTCTAAAGATCTTTGAAATTATCATGGTGAAAAGATTTGCTTTCATAATATATTGAGATACTTGCTCCTAACATATCAAGATCCACTTACGTATTAGTGATCCACTTTCCTAGTTAATTGTGGCCTCAATTTCAGTAAATAGGCTCATTGATCATTTGGTCAGACTCATCTACACACATAAAACTCCCTTCTTATTATTTTGCTATATTGCTTTCATGAACTATTAACTTAAGTATCAAAGCAGTCAAGACAAACAACTTCGATGTCTATTAATCACTTTTGTTTTGCAACCCTTGATCATCTCTCAAAGGCCCAAGAAAGCTCATTACCTCTATCGGTGAAATCTAGATACCAATAGTTTATTACCCATGGTTTTTAGTCTGTGAGATGCAGTTAAGCTTATAAATAGGTTAGGCATGTATTAAACATATGAATTAAGTTTTAGATAATGAAAATGTTTCGATGGGATAAATAATAAGAAGATATCAACATATAAGTTTATTTAAAATATCAACATACTGAGTGATTGAAAAAAGAAATCAATATTTTTCAAAGTTCATTGAGAGTAAAGTTTTAATAGATATCTTATTTGACTTATGTCGCAAGATGTTGATTTATCTTTTTAACCACTTAAATCGTTGATACCTCAAATTAATTTATTCCGAAACATAATACCTTATAGTGCAATTTAGCATATTTTAGTATTGAGTTTTTACTTTTATAAACTTATCAAGATATTCCTTATAGCATTCAAAACTTATACCTTGGATTATTGGCCTTATAACTAATATATTTACGTTTCTTACATCTTTGATTCTTGTAATCAGTGATCAAGTGTCTATTATATTTGTAGTTCTTGCTATCCAAAATCAATACCTAAGGGTTTTAAGATGTGATATTTAACATTCTTGGGGTTTGAATATTTAATTGTAGATTGTGTCAAGATTATCAGGCCTCCACATCCTTTGCCACATTCATTTCTGCATTCACATCATATTCAGCCACTTCATCCGAATTTTTTACCTGCCATAAATGGTCATCGTAGGTTGATCATGATCAACACACACTGCCCTACATTAGGAGTATGTGTCTTATGCTAAGCATAATCAATAGCAACCAATACTTGGGCATCATTTGTCTAAACTAATTACAATCCTACATATCTATGATACATGGGGATAAAACATTAGAGTACCCCTATGTAAATTTGTATACAATAATAGCCTGTTCTTAATTCAATGTGAAATTTAGTACAAACTTCCATAAGATAGATAATCGAGACAAAGAAAAAAGTTACAACGTTAGATCTTTATTAGCATTATTGTATGTCAATCGAAAAATTACAACTTCCATTCAAGAAGAACTTGAAAGCACGGAGCCTCTGAGGAATGAATGATATACACTTTCTACATGTCAGATTTCTGTGGTCTCTTATCAGTTTACAAACTGTACACTAATTACACAAACCTTGCTTACCGATCAAGATTGAACCAGCTTCTCTTGTAATGCAAAGAACTTCAGAGGGCTTTCTGATCAAGCCTTTCGTTCCAATTCAAGCACCTAATCAAGCTGTGGAACCAGTCGCCAGTCTGGTCAGCTTTGTTGACTGTTGGAAGTGGGTGCTGGCTCATAGATATTTTTACAGAATCTCCCCGCGAGAGTTGCTGCCTTCTCTTCCCGTCAAAAGAAACCCATGCATTACTACGTGCATCCTCTGGGATCTGTACAGAAACAAAACATTAGAATCAGAAACAATTCATCATGCTACAGAGAGTTGACTCACAGTGACAAAAAAATTACTAACATCTTTAAATCATTTTATGTTCCAATTTGGTTTTCGATTTCAGCAAGCACTACCTTCATAGAGCCGATCAATATGATCTATCAAGCTGATAAGCAGACTCTAGAAAGAGAGGAGAAGGGTGGGGGATGACAAGGGCAAGGGCTCTTTCAGTAACCATTGCAGTTTGAACACACACAAAAAAATTAAAACAATTCAGATGTGGAATATTAAAATCAAGTTGTGTATAATAACAGCGTATAATGACGGCTGTTAACATTAAAGTCTTTCCAGCATTATGAAGATAAAATTAGCAACTTCTCACCTTTAACTCCAGTCGTGCAGAATCAGGAAGAATAACAGGTCTGAAAGAGAGAGAGTGCGGGCAAATTGGTGTAAATAACATGCAGGGAACATTTGGATGCACCTGCATTACATAAGAGATATCATTATCGAAATACACCGGGATTTTTGGCTGAAGTAGAAAAGCATCAATGACAAACAGATATGTAGAAAAATGTCTCGATGGAAAGAAAACACATCGTCATACTGATTGCATACAATGAATCAAAGTAGTCCACTTTGCTTAGAAACCAAAAAATGTGAAGAGAATGAAGACATGAAACTGAATTAATGATGAGGCCAAGTTCATCATTATTCCATGAGATTACATGCATTGAAGAGCATCATAATACATGTATAGTGATCAGTCAGCCTCACACAACTCTCTGCTAGTCCAACCGGGGGGAAAAAAAGATAGAGAAGAATAAGAAAAGAAAAAATGAAAACATAAAACTTGGGGTATTTCATGGATTTTTCTCATTAAACATTTTTCTGAACCTTCACATGACCACTCAACCAAATCTTCCAGCATTTAAACAGTTTTAATTGCAAGAAATTGTAAACCTACCCACCACTTTTTCGCTAGATTATCAAGATATACCAAAAGTTTTGTGTGGCTAATTACCAAAAAGAGAGAAAAGGTTGATATCACCATCAAAAAGATCTATTGGGCTATTATTAAAATTTATTTTTAAGTGTTATAGTGCCCACCAAACTCTTTTTCATATGGACTTCAACATAGAATGCTTTCAGTAGGGATTTTTAAATTCCATGAGTTAGGACCAGGGCGTGCTGTCTCAGTATGGTGGTAAATTGGTTAGTCCATTTTCATATTAAACGAAAGTATGATGACAGGTTGGATGACTTTCTATAAAGCTTTGTCGAAGCATTAAACTTGAGACAAAATCATGAATACACCTTCGTATACATTAAAAGGAGGAAAGAACTTCTCATCAAATTTTAGTGTGATGTGTTTTTGAATATGAAGCTCTAGGAGTCTTAGACAAGGTGAACCAATTTCACCTTATATCTTTGTTTTGACTGCGGAGATCTTCTCTTATTTTGCTAAAGAAAAAAGCTTTTGAACACTAATTTCGAGTTCCATCGGCAACATAAAAAAGGGAAACTCCATCATCTTTACTTCTTGGATGATTTTAAATTTTGTTTGAGGTGAGGTAAAAGAAGCATTCCATCAGTTTGAAGTAAATAACTCCAAGAGTCATCTCAATACAAGGGGTATACCTCCTGAAGTTCAAAGGAAAATTATGTCTTGTTTGGTTATTCTTTGGGTTCCCTTCCATCAAATACTTGGCATTCCACATTGTCAAAGCCTTCAAAAACCATTTGTCTTAAGTTGGTGAATAGGGTGCGCTCTCATACAGGGCATTGGACGTCAAAATTTCTATAATTCATGGGTCAAGTACAATTGATCAAAAGTTTTATTCTTTCTCCAAGTCTATTGGTCTTCTATTTTTGGGTTGCTTAATGTGTTTCAAAGAAATATGGGAGCAATAAACCAAGAGAGAGCAAAAGTATCATGGTAGGATGTGTGCAAGCCAAGCGTGAAGGTGTACTGGGCATTATTGATGTAGTTGCTTAAAATTCAGCCACTTAACTAACGCATATTTGGTATCTTTGCAGAGGAGGGGAATTCCCTTTGGCCAAGTTGGGTCGAGAGTGAGTTGTTAAAGGGAAGAAATTTTTGGAAAATAGAAGTCCCAAGCAGTGCTTCTTGGAGTGGGAGGAAGATCCTACATCCTATGGAGAAGGCTCGGTGATTGAAGTGGAAAGTTGGAAATGGAAATAACACATCTTTATGGTATGATGTATGATGATGTGCACCCAAAGGGTCCTCTTAAATTAAATCAGTAAATGTGAATTTATGTATCACAATGCCAACGAAACAAGACTGTGCTCTATCTTTTAAGATAACGAATGGTGTTGGCCAGAAGGTTCCCTATGGCAAGCTATGAAACAGCATAACCCTGCCTCTTTGAAGCCCAATTCTTCTAGCTGTGACACCTTGGTTTGGAGAATTAATCCCTCTAAGCCCGTTTCTACTAAAGAATTTTATAGGCTCAATGATGAACAAGGGCCCAAAGTGTCCTGGAAGTCCTTTATCTGGCATAAAGGGGGTGTTTCCTAAACATATGTTCATTTTTTTATTGGAGGTACAACAAAAGCTCCAACTTTCAATAGACTGTTATGGTGGAAGGTGGTGGGTAGGAAGAATCTTCTTTAGACAAAATTGTGATTAAACACATGATCACCTGTTTTTGAAGTGCAAGTTCAGCAGAAAGATCTGGCCTGCAATTGCAAACAGCTTAAGCTGGGCAGCCTCTACTCTTGATAGGACTAAGGCTTTTTCATCTTTCTTTCAACATCCTTTTTCTGGCCTTGATTCAGCAAAAGGAGGGTCTCTGCAGCCATAGTGTACTATATTTGGTAAGAGGGAAATACCTTACATTTGGGTCTATGAGAAGCTTTGGCAAAAGGAGTAACTACAAGGGTCCACGATTTTGTTAGGCCTTTAGATAGTCTTGTTGTTTTCAATACCTCAAGTTGCAGGTTTTGTTTTAGTGTTGCTACTTGAACTCTCGTCTTTTAGTAAAACACCAACACTCAAGCCTCAATGTACTTATAGTCTACTCTTTTGTTTTGGACAGTGCACGTTACTTTGCAAATGCTATTTTATCCATTAATCCTGCTGATTTTATCCCCCAACCCACAACCAAAAAAAAAAAAAGGATTTTGAATATGCCTTACTCAAGTTACTGAAAAGGGGAGAGAGTTTTTTTTTGTGTGTGTGCGTGTGTGTGTTGGGGGGGATGGATTTCATCACTGGGTTACACAAAGGGGACAGGTAGCTTTCTTGAATAACTTTGGCATGGAACTTATAGACTTGGATTCATATTTTATTCTCCATAATTAACAAACTTCACAGATAAATGACTAGATGGATAATAATGACTTCAAAAATCAGTGTGCTAAAAACAATGGAAACTCAAGAAAAAAACTCACCATGGAGCCACCAGCAGCAGTTGAATAAGCAGTACTTCCTGTAGGTGTTGCTATTATTACCCCATCTCCTTGCACCTAAATCAACAGATAACAATTAGCATTTGTCAAATCCATAGTACATTGGCTACAAGTAAACAGTTCAACAAGACCGCAATCCATCGTACCTTACAAGGTATAACAGAACTAATCTCACCTTTGTGATAGGACGCTCATGTTCGTAGCATTCTATCTTAGAAAGATATGGATTGGAACCCCGATCCACCACAATCTCATTTAGCACATCAAAAACTTTGCCAGGCATTGCTTTACCATTTCGGAATATTTCACAATGGAGACGCATTCTTAAAGTTATGTAAACACCATCCACTGTGTCATTTCCATGGATGATCTGTCTTAGATCCTTCCTATAATCTTCAAACTACAACCAACAAAAATATATATATACAGTAAAAAAATATTAACCTTACTCAGAATTTAAAGCTATCCAAAAGATATATAGAAGTTGACACTTACTGTGTGGGAAGTCAAAAATCCAAGAGACCCTAGGTTAAATGAAACAACAGGAGGAACAGCCCCTCTAAATAAATTTGATGCGTGTAATATCACACCATCACCTCCCAAGCATGCCACAAAGTCGACCCTCTCATGAAGATCACTGTGAAAATGAAACAAAAGATAAGGTAAATTGTGGGTGACGAATCCACATAGCTAAAGCTAATTAGGTCTTTCTTATGAAAACAATGCACAACATTATGCTTTACCTGGTATCTTGAATGTAGAATGTTTGAATGAATCCAAAACCCGGGACTCTTGCAAGTATGTCATGTACATCAGGTTCAACGAGAATATTCATCTTCTCTTGGTAATACAAGAAAGAGGCAATCTGGACTTCAAGAAACAAAAACAGATTGCCAGGTATTAATTTTCCAGCAAGACAATTTTGAACAAACAATTTTTTCTCACAGCTTCAGCAGCGATACAACAATCCTGTTGTTTACTGAATATTTTCCAAATAGAAGTTAAGTAGTAAAATTTTAAGAAAAGATAATCCACATTTGTTTTTTAATCAGATGCAAGGTCATTTTCCATAGAGAGATGGCATGTATTATTGTATTCCAGCAAGCCCATAATTAAACATGCATGAAAATATGATATAAGTAATACATGATGACATTTTGCAATGCATGATATGCCCTTCTGCCCTTTCTTTTTTGCAGTTCTTTTGACCTGAAAACCTTAAATATTTGGTAATATCTAAGAATCGTGCAATATGAATTTGCTTCAGGTAGTACCTCCTTAGTTTCTTCCATAAGTTCAGGACCAAGTTTTTTCAATAATAAAACAGTCCTCGGAGTAGATTTCCACATAAGCATCTGTTGCTGGGTACTAGGATGGGAGAAAGCCAGTGAGGATTCGGTAACTTTTTCTCTGGTGCAAGAAAATCCGTCTGTCCGAACCAAAAACATTTCAGCTTTCTTCCGTGATTGCACTCTCACAACACCAGTTGTTGAAGCACACATATCTCCTTCAATTTGCCCCACTTCATCACCTTCTGGGGCAGTAAGGATACTCCCATTCTCCCTTGGTTGTAAAAACACTTGTTTTGTATGATCCTGATCCCCATTGTAGTCTAATATGGTAGACCCATTCAGAGTAGTAGTTGAAGCAGATTTTTGTTCAACATGCTTTTCCAGAGATGGACCAAGTCCATCAAAATTGCGATCCTGTTGCTTCATTTCATTTCCAGTCTTTTGACTTAATGATGACCCACCACTTGTAACTGACCCATTTACATCCCCTGTATTCATGGGATGCGAAACTAGATTCAAACCAAATGTTTTGTTTCTCTTCATCATCTTGGAATGTGGCTCCTTATAAGCTGGAGATGTTACAATTTTTCTCTGTTGAGACATGAAATAAGTAGAAGGTGAAATATTTTTATTCCTAAGAAAATTTGACATCTCTTTCTTGGAGAAAATGTCATGAGGAGGAACTGAGCCTTCATTGGGTCAACCATTCTGAAGTTCTTTTGAGATGCAAGCCCCTCATCATTTGATTCCAGAGGTACCACATCTTGAATGGATAAAGCACTGTCAAGCATTCTATTTGTACCTTTCTCTTTGTTACCAACAAGTGAAGGAAGTTTATTTAAAAAAGTTCCATTTGTATGACCTGAACTATTCATCTCACTAAGCACACTATGATTAAACTCTTGGCTAGATGAGCTATCTTGCAATGTGGAAGATGCTTGTAAATCATCCATCCAATTCGGCTTTTTAAATTTGAATTCATCGGGTTTACTGACTGTAGTGAAGCATGTTGAACTGAACATCGGCTCATGTACTGTCTCCATCTCGAAATCATAGCCGAAGTTCTCCAAACTCCTTCCTTGCTGTGGAGATATACTGGCCTTTTGCTGTTATCTGATACTATTGATGCAAACTTTTCTACTTGCTCCATTGTGGGGGCAGTACCAACTTCAACAGGGAGTTTTACCAATTCAATTCTTTCAGACAGGATGCCTTCATTTAACACCACTTCATAAAAGCTATCCTTAACAGTCTCTGCTCTAAGATCAACAATAGTTTTGTATCCTTTATTGATCAACCATTTCAAGCCTTCCTCCGTAACCTGACCACCCTTCCAAAATGAAACCTCAATGTCATCCTCTTTAGACTCGGATAAGTAAACTGGACACCAATTTGCAAACAATGAGTGGCAAGGATAATCATCTCCACGAGGAAATCCAGAATCATAACATACATTCTTCAGCCTCTGGAGTTTTCTCCATAAATCCAAATTTTGATCATCATCCGGTGTTAAAAAGTTTTCAAGAGCAACATGCAGACTCTCACAGCATCGCTTCATCTCTCCTCTGAAAATGGCCAGTGGAGGTAAACTATCATCCAACATACCTATATCTGTTACACGAAATGTATTTGTAAGAGAGGATCTTCCTGATAGAACATCCTCTCTCCCTTTGTTCAAAAGTGAAACTATACAACCGAGAACCGAAACGATCTTATCTTCAAGTAGTGGTTTTTCATCGGGTTGGAAGTCATACGGAAGAGTACATACTCCCGTTATTGGATTGCACAATGTGTCCATTAATGAAGAATGAAGCCCCTCTGCAGCTCTAAAGATTCGGCAATAGGCTTCAATTTCAGCAATATCCCCAGGAAGAGGACCAATCCAGTGTAACCGCACAGAATCATTTGAGTAGGTATTTCTCTGATAAAAATTCCATCATGATATATTAATCATCAATTTCACATGCACAAAAAGCAGGCAAATGAAAGTCAACAACAACTCAATTATGGATGGACAACAGCCGGATTGCTAGAATTCCAGAATTGACCCAAATATTTTTGGATTGTAGACATGAGCAGGGTACATTTTGAACTTTATTCTATTAACCATACCAGAAGCAATTATAGTAAGGAGAAAGCATCTTTTTTCCCAACTTTATCACGAATATGTTTATTTCAAGCATGCAAAACTTTGTGGGAGTAACTGAGAAAAGTGAAACCAAGGTCATTTGAACATCATTAATTAAGTATATAGCTCAACAGCTACGATGTTAATGAATGGCATTATCAGTTAGATGGAATTGCTGTGAAGACATAATGCTCTTGCAAGTTGATATTACTGCTAGAAGCTATTAATAAGGTGGTTTCTCAAAACTAACTGAAGATTATCTGCAGTTCAAATTCCAAAGCTGAAAGTAGTTTTCAGTGCAAAGGGTCTGTTCTTATTTTATGTATGAGGAAAAGTTTGAGCAATCCAGACCCATTTTTACTACCAAAATATAAATGCAACCCACTTCTGTAAACTGCAGAAGGGGGGGGGGGGTGGGGTGGGAAAGTAGAAACAAAATCAGTCAGACAGCATCTTCATGTTTTCATATGCTCAGATTAGCATCTCAACTATCTCACATAAAAGCTTAACTATATTCATACTAAGATAAGTATCACCGAAGCGCGGGCTTCTATATTTATTATAAGATAAGTATCACAGAAGCGCGGGCTTCTATATTTATTATATAACACTATCTGGTTCTGATCCTATTTGATGTGACTTGAGTAATATGTATTTCAAATATCCCAACTTTGACCATTTTATGACAGCAACATAACCAAATTAACAACCATTCATACTGAAAGAGTAGAGCAATCATACACAAACATGAAAAGAACCAGAAACATCCACATATAAATCCAACTTTCAAAAGCAAAAATTACAAATTTATATTGAATTCATGAAATTGAAAAAAAAAAAAAAACTTAAACTAGCTATTACACCGCCAAGACGAAAAATAATAAAAATACCTATCATTAAAAAACAAAAATAAAATTAAAAATATACCTGAGAGTGTGAGTCCAATCCATTACTGGTGGAGTTAAAAGGCTTTGAAACCTCAGCACAAACAAGGAACTTAAGACGTTTGTTGTTGCTGTTGGGATATCGATGGTTTCTACGAGTGTGAGGTCCGACCCGGCTCACCGGGTGGAAATGGGTAGCAGTAGATGGCGATATTCCGGCGAGAACCGGAGGCGAAACGACAACAGCCACGTGGAACATCAAGAAGTAACATCACAAAATGAGCCCAGCAGCAGACAGCAGTACAAGTCTACAAGATATGCATATATATGAATTCCGTTGTGCTGCATTATCATATTATTTTTATTATATTTATTTACTTTTTATTTTATTTTATTTTATTAGGATATGTGATTTGTGTGGCCTTAAATGCAAGTTCTCAGATTTGGCAGCACACAGAAACAATACCAACAAAAAAACCCCAAATGTGAATTACGTAAAGATACATTCCTCTAATACGTGTAAATTCTTCTTTTTTAATATTCTCCTTTTATATGACTTACAACACATGTAGGGGGCTGCAAATGAGCCCATATGCTCGAGAAGTCAGGATCGTCTTGCTTTAAGTCCAGTTCAGCTCAATAATTTAAACTCAATTAGTAAATAAAATGATCTTAAGCTTAAAATAAGACTCATTTAATTAAATAAATTGAGTTCGATCTTTAATTTAACTCACAAGTCGTGGCGTAAATAAGTTCATTTAGACATATGACCAAACTTGTAAGTGGATTCGTAAACAAACTTGTTAACGGATATAAGTTTGTTAACAGATTTATGAGTTTTATATTTATGAGATATTATATATAAATATATAATTTAGAAAAAAATAGTTTTTATATAAAAATTTAGTAGCTTTTATATATTATTTTTAGGTTAGAAAAATGAAAAATAAACTATTTAAATGAGTCAAACTCAAGCGTAAATTTCCAACTCAATCAAAACTTGACTAAGCTTAATAAAAAACTCGTCTTGGCTCAAGAGTGATTTGTAAACGAGTTGAACTTGAGCTCAAAGTAGAGCTTAACAAATTAAGCTCGAGCCTAATTTTAAACTTGATAAGAAGCTTAGTTCAAGCTTGATTTGTAAATGAACTAAGCTAAAACTTATGATAAAGCTCGTTTACAAGCTTAAATTTTTTAAACTTGATAAAAAACTCAACTTGAGTTAATAATTTTTAAATGAGTCAAGCATGAACCTTCAAAAGCTCAACTCGGCTTTACACGTTTCTTATTATTTATATAGTATTTTTGTAAATTAGAGTAAATAAAAAATTTAATATTTAAGTTTTACATAAAAATTTATTTTAGTACATGAAAGTTAAAGATGGTCAATTTAATATCGAATCAAAATTTTCATAACTATTTTAATAATTCCATTTAGCTTATTTCCTAACATGAAATAGGCAACCTATTAATATTATATGATATTTGGAAAATAATTTTCAGTTTATGATACTTATAAAAATTAATTACTTATTTAAGGTCAATATAAAAATAATTATCAATATACCACTCGTAAATCGCGACTTAAAAACAGGATATACAAAAGTTACTAGGCCGTACCTATATTGCGAAAGGAAGAAGATATATACGTGTTATTTTCATATATATATCACGTTTGGTAGTCGCGATATAAATACTATATCGCGATTTCTTTATGCGATATACGTGTATCGCCTTTTACACACGCGATGTAGCGACGGTGGTAAAACATTATATCGCGTATGTATATCGCGATTTGCATATTAAAAAACTTGTCTCGTTTATCAAACGCAATTTTGGTGTGGTATATTGGTAATTAATTTAATTGGAGTTGTATATTGGTAATATTTTCTAGACATGTGTTAAACCTTGATATTTGGAGAAATAGCTAAAATTCAGTGGAAAGGAAAAAAATATTACTGTTTAAAAAAAATTACAAATTTGCCATCGGGATCAAAATAATCCCGATTTTAGGCAACTTGACCTCGTTTCTTGAAGAGACCAGGTCAAGTAAAATTGTTTCATTCCCCATTTGTTCCTTGGAAAACAGATTCTTTTTTACATTTATATCAAAACATGTCAAAATCAGATAAAAACAGTTATATAAGCAATTAGTGATCCTCCACCACGGCTAAACAACTTCCAAACTTCAGTAGTATTCCGAAACTCAATCCAACCAAACGCAGTCCCAATCCCAAATCATTCAACCACAAATGTATTGTCAAACTTTTCATCACAAACATAATATAAAACTCAGAGAAAACATAATATGAAATCAATGACCGATTGTTTGTTTTCATCAAATGTACAAGAAAAAAGGAATACAGTAATCATAAAAAACTAAGAATCTATATCCAACAATAATGAGAAAATCTACTATCTACTATTGGAGGTGTTTACCCTGCCTCCCTCGTCCCCGTCTTACAAAGGTTTGAGCGAATGGTGTACGCTGATGAGGATGTTGTGTAGATAGATTAATCTGTGTAACTATGCCATCCTCATCTCCACCAGTACCACTGTATGGATGAAATGGGATAGGGTCTAGCTTCACCTATATGAGTCCCTTTCCCATATCATGTGATGGCGATGGTCGCCTTTTCTGTGGAGCTAGGGGGTATGGAACTCCGTGTATGATGAGTCTAGCATGGAGGTGTACAATAGATGTGTATGCGATGATGAGGATGGGCCAGCCCAGTGATGAAGGAACTGGGAAGAGCTAGGATGATCAAATGAAGGTACGTGGGACGACTCAGGCTCGTCCATGATCTATATACCTCGGGCACGGCCTCGCTTCTGACCTCATCCCCCTCTCCACCCACACCTCTCTCTATCTGAAAGTCGTCTCTTAACTACCTGTGGATGTGGTTCATCAAACGGTGGTGATGCTATTGCTGCTGGTAGTGGATCATTTAAATTGAGTCCCATGAACTCATCAACTACACGATAAACATATCGTGCAGTGGAAAGAGTAATCTCTGGAGGCATGTGTGGGACTCTATAAATGAAATCTGTCTGCAAGCAACAAAAAAAATGTATATCAGTGAGTAATGAAAACATGGTACATGTCCTTACACGGCTTATCGAGTTAGTGACCTTACCATATAGCATATGATAGCCCCTATGTGACTGATCCAGCGTCGAGTGATCGTGTGGTACCACCTGAAGTAGTCATCAGATATACTGGTAAGCATATCTGGCATCTCAACAATACGATCATGCCGACCATCCTACTTAACTATCCACCTAGCATGCTCCGCCTGCCAGTTCCACTCAGAACGGCCCCGCATGTCAATCTCATGCAGGGCTCCCATGTCGTCAAGTGGGTGAAGGATCTCCTGGAAGCCACCAAATTGTCTGAGCACTCTATTTGGGTAGTAGTACTCAACTAGATGGAAGCATACCAGCGGGACCCATGCACGCCAAAAGTCACTACCCGCCTGGCAGTATGGAGGAAGGGAGTCCAAGATGGGACTGTAAGGGTCCCACATAACCTGTTGAAGGAGAAAAGGTACACTACCAATTAACAAAAATATCAAAACGTTGTAATTTGAAGGGAACAACATATTGCTAATCAATTTGAAGGAAAAAAGGTAAAGAAAATCATACGTGGTGCTCGGTTTATCGATCTAAAGATACCTGATACTCAATCAGCAAGTGAATGGATACGCTGATCACATCAAAATTTACACCCCAATGGCTGATGAGTGGGTGCCCCACTGTAACTGATGTAATATGTCAACAAATCTGAGCAATGTGGGGAAAGTGCTCCCATGCCCATATCTGCAAGACAACCAAGGGTCCTGCAATATTCTCGGTGTCCACGTTGGAAGCCAAGCATAGTTGCCTGTACAGCCATGCCAAACAGGCTGCTCCCCACACATACTGCCGTGCCCTCTCTAAGTCCTGGAGCAACTGCAGATACATCAGTTGGACATAATTTGATGACTTGTCTGCAAATATAAATCCACCCAGCATCAACAATATATATGCCTTAGCATAGCGTCTGATCAAGACATCATCTGCAAAATCTAGTAGCACTCTGAAGTGGGTATCTAACCACGATATCTTTAGACGACTACCATCCATATCCGTCTCGAGCATGGGTCGGAGTCCTAAACAGCTCCTTACATAATCCAGGCCAATCCATCCGGGCCGTGCTCGTAACAACGTCGCCATCTACAGGTAAGCCAATGAGAACAACAACATCCTCCAATGTAACTGACTACTCTCTTGTGGTCAAATGGAAGGTACGGGTCTTTGGCCGCCATCTCTCCACCAAAGCCGTGATAAAGTGCCAATCTAGCTGAACAAATGGCATATGGGCCGCCCCAATGAGACCCGCCTGAGATAGGAATGGCACTAAGCGATCGTCTACTTATGCAAGTACGCCATGCCATCGCCTCAACTTCGCCTCTCTATGGCAACAATGCAAAACTACATGCTCCTGCAGTAAAGTCCACAAATCTATAAGAAACATAAATTACTTGTTATAAGGAATGGATTGCAAAAATAAACTTACCTGCCCCTCCCAAGCTAGTCTCGACCTATGAACATGCTGCTCCGTAAGTAATGAGCTATATATCCGTTCGGGATCCATCTGTAATGGAGAAACAAAAGGATATTGTTAGTATAAGCATACATAGATAAAAGCATGTCACATTAATACAGTAGAACAAAGCGTATGAGAACAAAGAATTACCACTACTACTGGACTGGGCTATTACTGTTCCACTAGACGACCTCCTATTTGGACAACTTCGAATGTTATCCCTTGACTGCCCACATGAATCACATGAGTAACCTCGTAGACCCTCTCGAATATTCATCTCATTTTGGAAGCGTTTTTCCCTAGGCCTACCCCTCCTCCTAATAAGTCCTGGTATAGAGTGTCATTTCGCTATATCCAAAGGAGTCCAATTGGCCTTATCGGCCGCAGGTATGAAGGAACAACCATACACCCTAAGCTGATTGTCCCACCTGTACCATTGTCCTACATGGGCAAAACAATCAATGTGCTATGTACCCATTACTGCCATTGCATGTGAGCATGGAATTTTGTATGTCTACCACTTGTTATAGGTACATCTGCATGCTCTTAACTCTACTTTTGTATGTGGTCATGGAATTCTGTATGTCTGTCACTGTTAATTCTTTATAATTGAATTGTAACTTTCGGCCATATTCGTTGTACCAATTCCAAATCTTACATCTTCATTTTACGGTAAAGTCCACATACATTAAGGTAACTCGCAAAAATATCGTAATGTCCAATGACTGCTTTGAAGTGCTGCATTAAAGTATCCATGGAACTTTCTACTCTGGGTTTGGTAGGCTAGGGGTAGGCACGGATCGGTTTGGTTCGGTTTTTCCTAAATTCAAACCAAACCATAATTTACGGTTTGGTTTTTTTTCCATTCCAAACCAAACCATTAAGTAACGGTTTGGTTCGAATTATAAATTTTTTAAACTATTAAATAACGGTTTAGTTCGATTTAGATTACGGTTTAAATCAAAATTATAACTAAAAATTTTCCTTGTTCTAGTTTTTTTACATTTGTGTAGATTCTTAAATATTTATATCATTTTACAAAGTTGATATTATAAACCACGACAAAATACTTAATAAATTCATCATACTTTTAATCTATAATTCTCTATAAAATCAATTATCCACCAATAAAATACATTCACTAACCAATACATAGTAAGTCATAATTTATGATTTTTAATATAACCATCATGTCAATTATCTACCAATAATTTAGCTAAAATAAAAAGTCATCTATCAACAAAATTCATCAATGAATAAAATGACCAGCTGACCAAATATATTAAACAATTAATACATAATAAAAGTTTATAACTGAATAAATAAATTTCATACTTTACAAAGTTAAAAAAGCTATTAAAAAAACAATAATTCATCATAAAAAAAAATTACATATCATGAGCTTAAAAAAAATTTAAAAAATGACAAGTTGATTTCAATTCATATTCACCAAATAATAAATATCAAATGAAATCATATAAACATATAGTAAAATATTATTATATTTTTCTAAAACAGTTTGGTTCGGTTTTACAGATTGGTTTGATTTTCCTTCCAAACCAAACAATAAATTTATGGATTGGTTTGGATTTGAAAATTTTCAAACCAAATCATGAAAAAAAATCATATTTTCATTTTGGATTGGTTCGGTTAGGGATTGGTTTGGTTGGTTTTTTGGCCCACCCCTATGGTAGGCTACTCTTCTTACTATTTCCTTACATTCCTTACTTTTGGCCTTCGAATTGAGGTTGCTAGCAACATGCCAGATACACCAACACCAAGGCCAACCTCTAGGCCACACAGCATTCTCACCTTCTACCGCACTCTTAATACCAGCATGCCGAGCCGATATTAAGCAGATGTTGGATCGGTCTTTGATAAAGTGTTCCAACACCTTCGCAAGGAACCAACACCATGTGCCTGCTTTCTCTTCATCGACAAGAGCATATGCAAATGGAACTATATGATTTGCCCCATCTACTGCCACTACAATAAGCAGTTTATGCTTGTACTTGTCATATAAGAAGGTACCATCAACTGTAATCATGGGTCTGCAATGAATTAACGGATAAAAGTTAGTTAGTTGATATCAACCATACATAAATAAATTCAATCACGTTTACAAAACATACCTACAGTACTGGAAAGCTTCAATGCAAAAACCGAATGCCCAAAAAAGCTTGTCTAGGAACACGTGTCCTGCAGTATCTAAATCAACAGTTTGCTACTCAAGCTTTGTTCCTAGATTTGCCTCTGTTATTGCATTAAGTAAATGAGAGAGCTCCACATATAAATCTTCCTACCTTCTATGCACCTGCTCAATAGCTTTTCTCTTCACCTCATGAATTCTCTTTATATGAACATGATACCTGAACTGTTTTAAGATATTCAATTGGAGGTCTTTAGCCCTCACATCTGGAGAATTACAGATCTCCAGTATGATGCTTCTAGACATGCTGGTGGAATCCAACTGAGAGTGATTTTGTCCAGTGATTTCATCCAAGTAGGTGTGGGGTCCTTCATACTTTGTGATGTGAAACCACCCATCATGTTTCTTATAACTGCCTCTGAGTCTCCACTTACAACCTCTGTTATGGGTATCAGTACATTTAACTACCCATGATTTTGGGTTCAAGTCCACCATCTTGAAATTGTAATGGTTCATTATGTGCCACATTTTAACTGCCCGTATGAGATGATCTTTTGTCTCAAATCGCATCTCAACCTTAAATTCATCGCTGAAGCTCCAATTCCCAGCACTCATTTCCTACTCATCATCATATGCAGCATAACCACTACTAACTTCAGCATTTAAAAAGGGTATTGGCACTGAGCTCCCTATTGCATCAACGTCAGTAGGAGCAATCAAGCGGTGTCAATCATTTCTCCTTTTATACCTCAGGAAAAGCATACTGTTGGGGAAAAGTTTTGATATTATGATTTTCATCATCATCATCATAGTCATTACTTGATTCACTTGCCGAAGAGTCTCGCATGACATCAGTATCATGACCGCCTATCGAGGTGGGTGTACACATTTCCACCTATGCGCTGCCTATTGTCTAAACTGGAGTGGAGTTTGAGTCTACCAACCTATCGCTCCCAATATTTCTACCGTTGCCCATTTCCCCTGCAGGTACCTGTGACAATGCATTTTCGAATATCTGCACATAAACAACCATTGACCCTTCTGTGTACACCAACATCTCCTATGTAGCATCATCATCGGTCACTAGAATGATATCATAACTTAACGTCCTATCTCCAATAGCTACCATATAATATAGATCCATCCGATGTGTATACCTATTTACCTTCAGTCTATTGCAAATGATATCCAGAATTTGCTCATACGTAGAGTTCCTACTAATACTGACCACAGCTGCCAGCCTCCCCTTGCACAATGTTGCTATGAGCATACAGTATAAGCTTCGCCTTATCCATTTCCTCACCGATCCTGCCGTTTCATCAAAAACAACTTGAATGCATGAAATTTGCACCATCACACTTATGAATTGAACTCCTCTAATATTTAACATAACTCTTAATGCTACTATACATAACCCGGTCTTCTAATAGTATATTGACATGGTATATTAACAAAATCAACAAAAGAAGTGAAAGATATGGCCTTATTTTTAAACTTAAAATTAATATTACTAACTTCTAATCTACTTTATTTGTATGACTTTACATAAAGTTAATTTCTCCTTTCACGTAAAATTTTAAATGTTGATTTCTATCAATAATTTATAATCTAATTTATATAAAATTAAAATTACTAATTTCTAATAAATTATAATTTTAAATGTTGATTTTTGTTATAAATTACTAATTTATAATAAACTATAAATTATAAAAATTTCTAATAAATTATACTCTATTTGTATCACTTTATATAAATTATAATTTTAAATATTGATTTCTATTACGTAAATTTTTTTCTATTTTCAACAAACCTATCTCATATAAAAATTCCCATTATTAATATATGAACACATAGCTATCCAAAAAAAAATTGAACTTTGCGTACAACAACCAATATGTGCACATTTCACACTACCAATATTTGACAATATAACATCGATAATTCAAAAAAAAAATTGCAAAATTTCGAAATCTTACAACATCCAATATTCCTATAATACATACAACAAATATTCAACAATGTAGCATCAATAATTCAACAAAAATTTTGAAAATTGTGGACTGATACCACAAATCGTCATTGTTCGTTGTTCTCCTCCTTTCTTGCGCTGACACCACTCCTCTCCACCAAATTGCTTCTTCCTCAATGTTGAGTGATCCAAAATCACTAGTTGACTGAGCTAAGTGCACTCAATCAACTCGAAATTGGGAATTGGGGTTAGGGTTTTGGAAGTGCAAATGGCGGAGGAAGAAGTAATGGGGAAGAAAGAGGTATGTGAAGGGTTTTAGGCTCGCAGACCTTATCTCTTCAAGAGACGAGATAGAATGCGGCACAACCTCGTCTCTTGAAAAGATAAGGTATAAATTGCAAAGGTGAGCTCATCTCTCGAAGAGACGAGATCAAGCATTAGCGATCTCGTCTCTTCAAGAGACGAGGTCAAGTTGCCTAAAATCGGATTATTTTGATCCCGATAGTAAATTTGTAATTTTTTTTAAAAAACAGTAGTATTTTTTTCTTTCCCCTAAAATTTAATGATAAGCTAATTATTTCACGTTAACAAATAATGCAAACAATACCAAATGAGTTGTAAGAATATCCACACAAAATTTGGCTAAATATTAAATTAACGTTACCCCATAAATTATAATTATCCATTAAATCATAACTTTATTTAAACTAGATAATAATCACTTATATCTTGATAATATTCACGTAACATTAATCATTATTTTCTTTTCCAACATGTATTTTTTAAATTACTCGATATGCCCTTTGGCATCTAAAAATCCAAAAATAGACAAAAATTCAATGACCTTTAATCTATAAATTATCTTTAAAAGATGAAAGTGTTGATAATTAGTTATGAGTAAATGGTTTTGATATGTATGATATTTTCCAAACCTAAATGCACATTTTGGATTTTTTTTATCACCCAAATGCCCATTTGCGCATAAATACCTATAAAAACAAATTAATAGTGTAATAATGGATCATAAAACTATAATAGGAAAATGATTTTATGTTTACAACTTCAATTGAAATTAATTACTTGTTTAAGGTCAAAATGAAAATAATTACCAATTTATAGTTGTTAATTGCTTATATAAATTAGGATATACAAACATTATATGGTATATTGTATATCATGTGTTGTTGTCGCGATATTCACATGAATATCGTATTTATAAAATGCTATTTACATGGAAATAAAAACATCTATATCACGATTGCTAATTGCAATACATGATATCACGATACATGATTAACTCCTATAACGCAATTAATAATCGCGATATAGCAATGGTATATAAACATCATATCATGGTTTATACTCGTGACTTATGTGTAAATTATCATATCTTTTTTCAAAATGCAATTTTGCTATGGTATATAGTAATTAATTTCATCAAAATTGTATATTAATAATATTCTTTCCTAGAAATATTAGACATGTATTGAACTCCTATAATATGATTGAAAGTAAACTTTGGACAGAAAAATTATAGAAATTTAATTTTATTCTATTTGAGTTTTCTTTATTTTCCAACTTTTATAAAAATAAGACTTCCATCAATTTCATTAGATATAATTAATTTAATAAAATAATATTATTAAAGATATTTAATGCGTAATATACTAAAAAAACATAAAGAAAAAAAGAGTTGCAAGAAATTATACAGACCTTAATTGTCCTAGCCCGATCACATGATGCCATGTGATTCTATCACGTGATGGGACGAATCCAGTCAACCTCAGGATTACTTCTTGTTATATAAAATTTAAAAATCAAAATATGAATAGAATAAAATAAAATAAAAGCAAGCGAACCCATTTAAAACCCAACCTGGTCAAACCAAAATCAATGTGAACCAAACCGGTACACTACCAAATCCCTGGAACCAGTTTTAAGAAAACGTAATATTAAATATTAATTGAATATAAAAAGATAAAATTAAATATAATAAGATATTTCTTTCAACTAAAGAGTTCAAGTTTGGTTTGTTAAGAAACGAATTAGTCCAATTGAACCGGGTTGATAAATGAATTTGACACCTCTATTATATTAACTAATAACATAATGAATGCATTAATTCAACTTTTCAATTACAGGGGTCTTTAATAACTAATCAAGACATATGATATAATTACTACTTATCTATTTGAATTATCTGATTTTTATCTATCTTATTTGTACATGATTTGTATTTGTATCTTATTCGTATATGGTCTGTTTAATCTATTTATGAATAAAAATATTTGTTTTCATCTACATATATTTCTCGACAAACAATCTATTTGAAAATGACAAAAATATGATATCAAAACAATCAAAATAAAATTAATCAAATAGACCCTTAATAAGTTGGTGATCTTAAAGAGAGAGGGTTGATTTATCATGGCTGCTATGTTGCAGAACATTTGGGGGTCCGCTCGGATCTTTCAAGTTCCTACTGGGATTCCTTGTCTGCTAGCTCTTATGCTTATCCTTCTTCACCCTAGCAAGCGGACACAGAAACATTGCCAGCTGCAATATCTGCAGATGGAACAGGCTCTGCTGCAATTATATTATTATATCAGAGGATCTGTTCTTCAAGCCATTGCCATTCTTCAAATTCATGTTTCCATGTTCACCAGTCACCAGAGGTCGAGATATGCCATGAGAAGTTTCCACAATGGTGCATAGTAGAAGAAAATTGCTCTCCTGACTACCACTTCTCATCAAGTCCTTTCTTTTTCTATTCCTCAGCTGCCGTTTATTTGGTAAAGTTGGTTCTTCTCTTCATATCAAGGCAACAAAATAGTGATTGGATTAATCATAAATCACATTAGAATATCTTTCCAAATACAAGTACAGCAGCAATTATTACAGATATCAACAAACCAAATTTAAGAAAAGGCTCACTAAATATTTGAAGCAAGCTATAAGAAAAATAGAAATTAAACATATAAGCTTTTTTTAAGAAAAAAGGTAAAGGAGTTGGCTACACTAGCTATCTTTGGCACATGAACCAATACACGAGACATATACAACAGCTAAATCCATCGTACACTCTGACAGTGACCAATGAAATGGCCTTGGTGGAAACGGAATGTTAGACCGCATGCAATCTCTCATAATTGTGCTTGGCCAAACCATGGAATTAACAATGCTATGAACTCTTTTTCTTAACTGTTAATTCCTGTTAAAATTTAAAGGTTCCATCCCAGAAAGCCGATATCATGTACCATTGGATTAGCCAAGGACGTTAAAATATGAGCCATTCATTTAAAATCACGAAAGGTCTGTACTCCATACTAGAATTGAAGGGTTGAAAACTTTGATTTAATAGAATTACTGTGTTCATTTATTATTCTCTTTTATCGACTGACAACTATGTTCATATATTGGGAAAGAGAGAGGAAGGAGGCTTTTGGGGGTGGGTGGCCCGTGGGGGGCATAGAATGACATTGGGAAAATGAAAAAAAATAATAATAACAACAATAATACTTTTAACTTTATAGAGAACATAAAGACACAGGACGAGAAGACACTTAGAAATAAAATTTATATGGACCTTATCTCTTCAAGAAACAAGCTCAGTAAAATTATATATAACTCGTCTCTATTCAAGAGTCGAGTTTAACTACCAATGAATTCGTTTCTTGAAGATACGAGTTTAAATTGCCTAAAATTCATATTATTTTCGTCTCAATGGTATTTTCATAATTTTTTCAAAAAAAAAATATTATTTATTTCCTTTTCCCTAAAGAATTTTTCACTGTCACGATCAAATCAGTTTTTTCATGTATCACTAAATATGGTTAATTATAAATTCTTGACCACAAAAAAAAAAAAGTGTGCCAAACCAAAATTCAGTTAACACCACAAATTCAATGAAAGGAGGCATACCAGGGTCAGCTTGAAGAAGCAAAATTCACCTGACTCCAATGTCTAAAAGCCAAATGAATTGTGTGTACAAGGCATTTCAAGTGAAGACATTAGTGAGAGAGATATCATCTGTGACTAGACTGCTTCGACATCATCAGCAGCTCCTTTATTCTCATGAATGCAGAAAATGTTAGAAGAAGAACGCGAGAAGAAATAAAAGCTAGTTAAAGATCCGTGGACATTATCACTTGAGTGAAGGATTCAAGAAAAGATTCAACTGTCCTCAGAAGTTTTTTAGCGGGTTTTGGGGAAGCCATGCTTAGTTTTTTAGTGTGACCCACCACCAATGTCTGTGTGTAATAACTTGATGGAATAAAATGAATTAATGCTGCTGAAATGCAGCTAGATTTTGATGTTGTTTTGGCGATGCATGCATGCAAAGAACTCATTCTTTCTACTCAAGCAAGAATGCCCCTTATTTGAAGCAGACGAACAATAAGATAACTTAAATAGTGATCTAAATAAACAGATCCATGAATATATAGGTTGCGCAGTCATCAGGGAAGGACAGAAGAACTGGCTACTGATACTGGGAGTGCTGGACGGAACCCGCTGTCCGAGGCAGTCAACGGCCATGCTCATTCAATGGCTGAGGAAATTTAATTCAGGGTGTAAGGTAGTCTTTACATTTACTAAAGTAGATGACTGGACCAGCACAAAAACTTTGTCAGCAACACTGCTGTAATTTAACACGGAATGAAGTTGCATTGTGCGAAAGTAATAAAAAATGTTATTCCCCGGACCCCGATTGCAATTCTTTGTATATATTTACAAACTTGTCAGGAACCAAAGTGACATTGTATTGCCAAAGAATTTGAGCAAAAGACTGAAACATTTCCCACAACACAGAAAGGTACAGAGGACGTATTAACTTACAAGGGATTTGCATAGTTGATATTTCCGTTATGTTGGGCTGGATGTCTTATGTCGAACCAAAAGATTTACCACGCTTTTTCCCACCACTAGGTTGTCCCCTCCGTTGGAAGTAACTGTAATATAAGAGTAATACATGGAAAAAGTTGATAGCTCTCCAGTCTCAGTAGCTGGTAATTCAGTCGCTGAATTTGACCATCAGTAAGAGTAGTTATGGAGGAAATGCCACTCCACCCATCTCGGACTTCTAATACATTTTTGTTTCAAAATACTATACAACTTGTAAAACTTTTTTGATGTGACAAAGAAGACCAAATCGGAAGGACAAAAAGCTGACCAAACTAGAAGAACATGTCTCTAGAAATGGATCTCCTCAGAACCTTATTGATGAGCTCGTGCATCCAAACTGCTGAGTTGTCATTCAATTAAGAACAAATCAGAATAACTTGCATGTTCTGCAACAGTATTTCCTCATATGGTTAAAATTGGCCTAGGTTGTCTTGCACGTACAAGTAAGCAGTAATTGTGTCTACTCTGACTGAAGAAACCTGATTGAAATATGATCAATTCCTACTTTTCTTTAACTTGAGCTGTCATATTTGCAATCAGTTGTGGTCGCAATGGGGTCAACTGCAGGGATGCTGCCCTGGACAATAAGTTCCCGGATGCTTGAAGATGTCCTAGCATCTCCTAATAATTTCGTTACAGCATCTCTTAAAACTGAATAGTTCTTATCCAATGGATTAGGAAGGCTTCCTCTGTCCGTCAATTCTTTTAGTATCTCATATGCCATGAGCAAGTTCTTGTCAGATATGAAAGCACTAAGCAGTGATACATATACATAGCTGTCAGCTTCCATTCCCTTCTCTTTCATCTGGTGGAAATACCCATAGCTTCATTGGGCCTACCACACTTGCAAAGACCATGGACGAAAGCCATGAAAGCAATTTCATTGGGGGTGAAATTCCTTGCCACCATCTCCTTCCACAGAGAAATTGCATCATCGGGTCTTCCTGCATTGCATAAACCATCAACCAAAGTTGTATATGTGATCACGTTGGGCTCTATGTTTTGTCCAACCATCTTGAAAAGATAAAGCAAGGCACTATCAATATCACCAGCCTTGCAGCAACCATCTACCATCGAGTTGTAGGTGACATTCGAAGGAACAAGTCCTGTCTCCTCCATCTCATGCATGAGCTCTTGAGCTTCCGAAATTCTTTCCACCTTACATAGCCCTTTGATCAATATGCTATAAGCAACAACATCAGGTCTGCACCCTTTGGCACATAAGTTTCGGAATAGCTCCAATGCTGGATCCACTTTGCGATACTTTATTAGGCCAACCATTGCAGCAGAGTAAGAAACTATATCAGGAAGGAAACCCTCTTCGACCATCTGATTCAGAAAGTTACAAGCTTCTAATGCCCTGCCATCTTTACTTAGCTCTTTGACAAGAGTTGTAGTATGTTTTATCCATGGCTGATACCCATGAAGACGCAACTCCTTAATCATAACAACAGCTCTAACTGCATCGCCTCTTTTACATAGACATCCATAAATACAGTTGTAGGTAAATTGATTTGGTTTGCATCCAGAGTCCCTCATCTCTATCATAAGTTGGATGCTTTCCTCCAGTCTATTTGAATTGCAAAGACCTTCAATCAAAACATTATATAATTCCACAGTCGATTTACACCCAATGTGTAACATTTGTCGAAAGAGAGAAAGGGCCATATCCAACTTGCCAACCTTGAGCATACCATTAATGACGATACAAAATGACATGGTATCTCCCAACTTTGCTTTCTTACCCCTAAGGAGTGTATTTATCAGCACTTCATCATTAACATCACTGTCCCCCACTAGTGCACAGAGCAATTGAGTAAGCTTTGTCAATTTTTCCATTATTAACATAAAAACTCAAGAAAGAATTACAAAGAAAAGTTGCAGCCTTTTCATCCTCCATGATATGTTCCGGTACTTCCTCAAGAAATCTGAGAATCTTACCTTCTTCATGGAGACAATTCACCATTTTCGTGAGCAAGCCAAAATCAGGCTGGATGCCCTGTTTTTTCATTTTAAAGAACAAGTCGAGAGCTTTGCCAAATTCCTTATTTTTATATAAACCTTCAATAATCACATCATAGAGCGAGATATGAGGATAAAAACCAGCCTTGCACATCTTTTCAAGCAAAAAAAGAGCCTTATCCACCCTTGATTCCTTTACAAACCCATGAATCAGCACACAAAAGGTCTTCTCATTCAACGTAACATGTTTCCTCTCTTCCATGATCTCGATCAATTCAAAAGCCTTATCCACCTCACCGGCCTTACTAAAAGCCAATACCAAGATTGAAAACACATGCGTGTCAACCCATTCACGCTCCTCCATCTCCTTGATAACATTGAAAGCCAGGTCGAACCTCCCCAAATTACAATATACCTGCAAAAGAGGAGTCAAAGTGTACTTATCCAACTTACAACCCAAATCTTTCATCTCCTTCAATCTCCTCTCAACCATTTCAGTCTCACTGGACTTGGAAATTGCCTCGAGCAAACAATTATAACTATAACCATCCGGAACACACAAACCCTTCTCCTTAACTTGATCAAACACCTCGTTCGCTTCTTCAACCATACCCAACTCGCCCAAACGCCTCACAAAGAACCCCAAAGCACCCGGAGTCAATGAACACCGAGAATCCACCAGCTGAAAAGCCAACCTCCTCAGTGGGGCATTTTGTCGAGCACGAGAGAGGATGGAGGCCATTGTGTTGTAAGTATAGCAATTATGCTTGTACCCATTTTGATTTGAAGCCCAAGTGAAGAACTTATGAGCTGTTCCCCAACTTTTGAGCTGGTTCAGTACGGATTCAACTATTCTGGTGGTTAGATATGGTGCAAAGGACTGGAGTTCTGGGTTATTTGGTGAAAATGGCCGTTGCTTGGTTATGATGGAAACAAGGTTGGAGACGATGTTGTCGGGGGATTGTATGGGATTAGGATTAGATTTAGGATTAAGATTAGATGTGAAGAAACGTTTTTTGGAGGAAAATGGAAAAGGAAGGTGAAGGGTTGGGGCCTGATGGCTGTCCTCATTAGTGTTTCCTGGGAAGGGGTTTTGGTTGGGTTTAAGCCATCAATTTAATGAATTATTCTTATTTTCAACAGCTTTTCAATAATATTCTTTTGCCAAACATTAGTTCATGTTGGAAGAAGGAGCGGGAAAAAAAGGCCGACGTTGGTTGGCTGAGAAAAAAGAGATGAGTATATAGTAAAAGAGGTTTTTTTTTTTTTTTTTTGGCCAATAGAAAAAGAGGTATTTAAATAAAATTGTCTGGGGATATTTTTATAAGAAAGTTTTTTTTTATTTGATTAGCTTTTTTTGCAAATTATAGATATATTTTTTAAACTTTTTTTTAATAAATTATTTATCAAAAAATAGATACATATAAAAAAAATCGACAGTTCTTATAAAAAATCAAATAGATTAAATATATATAATTAAATACATTTACATGTTTCGTTTCGATACAGATACGTATACAAATAAAAAACAGGCCATCCAAATAGGTCAAGCCACTCTCTAGTCTATATATAAAGTTATATCAAAGCATTATTATGAAGACATGCCCTCCCATGTGTGATGTTTGAAAACTTGGACCGGGCTAACACTGCTAAAATAATTTCCAATAGTTCATAATCTTTTTTTTTTTTGGATAATAGTAGATAGTATAGATATTCGCCTCTTAAATAGTACAATAAGAAAGAAAAGGTAAGGGTATGGAATTTAATTCTTATTGATTTCTTTTTTAATGGCAATGGTTGTATGGTGAGAAAAATAATAATTAAATATTGATAATTTTATCAAAACTCTCAAGCTTTGATGGGAACTAATCAAGGCTAAACTTTGTCATAGTTGGATTTTGTTTGCAATTCTATAATGGATAAATTAAAACTGGAACTACAAGAGTCGATCGGTTTACGATTTTTAGAAACTGTCGATTCCGATGACTTAGTTCCAATTCCACTCATACTAGGAACAACACTAGCTTATAATTAAAAAAAAAAAAAAGTCAAATCACTTACAATTATATATATAATAAGTATATACATATATATCCTTTGTGAAAAAAAGAGTTCATATATTTTTACATTTACTCATGTATTTTACTGTAAATATACTTGAAATTCTCCTTCAAAGCCTAAAGAAAATACTCAAAAAAAATAGAGAAGCATTGAGAAATAGTACGAAAGGTATCTATAAAAAATTATGAGTTACTATATCATTATTAAGATATATTTATTCAGCCTTAGTGAGAGATATCTATGCAATAATTATGAAATGATCCAAACACCATAATTAATTAAAATTCAAGTAAGATAGCCAAAAAATAATTAAAAATTTAAACCAAGAGAATGAGTAAAATTATTAGTGGGTTGAAGTAAAATAGAATTTAAATATGGTTAATTAGTGGAATTAGGTTAGAAAAATCTACAAAAAAAAAAGCCTAATACAAATGGACGGCTGAGATTGTGCCATGTGGCACTCTAGAAAGAGACCTAGAAACCCCAAATCCTAGCCCATATAAATAATCTTCTTTTTTTTTTTCCCTATCATTGCCTTTTAGGAAGCCTACCATTACCCTAAGATAAGAAGCCCTAAACCCTAGCCTTCATGTAAATATTGATTAACGGCTTATTCACTTCGCTGAATGAATAAGGCTGTAATGAAATTGCTATTACGAAGGAACGGAATAAAGCTATAATAGGATTTTTCTTTATTAATTTTCTATTTAAATGGTGATATTTTGAAAAAAAACAATTTCGGCATTGAATTAGTATTCATAGGTTTGAATAAAGAATGTGTATTCAATGTTTTGCGTAATAGGAATTCATCGTGGAATTGCTATTCAGTGAACTAAACGGTGTAATACCTATTCATAAGGAATAAGACTGTAATGCAATTGCAATTACAGTGAAGTGAACGAGCAGTAAGTGAGATTAAAGAATTGTTAGCACTAATCAGTTGAGATTACCCATTCATTATAGGAAATGTGGATAATGAAAGCAAACTAAGAGAAGGAGAAGCACAAGAAACTCAGGAAAATTCATAACAAGGCAAAAGTCAAGATTTCAAGTTTCAAAACACAAGATTTATGGTGTCTTATATGTAATTTCTGACATAAGGATGTTAGTAAGAAGTGAAGAAAGCAAGAAAATCGAGTTTGGAGATGACTTAAGCTTAGAGAACCACCTAACCGCTACAACAACAAGGTAAGACTTAAGCATCGATTCTTAGTATTATAAATGTGTGATTAGGAGTTAGTAAAACAAGTCTGAAAATATTAAAGAGGAGAATAAATATGTTTCAAGTTGAAATCTTGCTAAAGACTAACTTTGAGAAGAAGTGAATATTGCTATGTGTCTGAAATTATGGATAAGATCATGGAATAAGCAGGATGTGATGTTACTGCTATTAGAATAAGTTAAAGGAGCAACTGCGCATAAAAATTTTGGAAAATTTTAAAGGAAGCATGATAACTTAGTAATTGTTGTCAAACATAGATGATTTAGGCTATGAACTTGTATTAATCATGTTTAGCATGTTACAGATGAATATAATTGAATATAGGCATAGGCACGATCATCTAATACATTTAAGATCACCAAAGTTTGACTCAAAAAGCATGTTAAGAAAGAAATAATAAGTTTAATCAAGAAATACCTAAATCCTATAAGAGAATGATGGGAACACGACAATGTGCTCCTTATCATGCATCTCTCTGACCCTCAAAAGAAAAAGAATATGTGAAACCCATAACAACACGATGTAAACACGACGTCGTGTTTCCCACCATGCTTCTCATTGTTACCAAAAATGCTATGAAACGCAGAAGAACACAGGGAAGATATACAACACTGCGTTTCCCCCGTGCTTCTCTCTGTTTTCGGAGGAGTGTTAAGGTATGAAGAAACACGAGGAGATACACTCAGCTGTGTTTCCCCCATGCTTCTTTTTGGTCTCGAAACATGTTAGAGTACATTGAAACATGGTGGTATAAATCTTACCGTGTTCCACCTAGTGCTTCTTGTTAATCTCCACAAATACAAGAAAAAGCCTGAAGCACAGCTACCATATGTGAAAACACAAGGTAATGCATTTCCCTATGTACCCACTATGCTTCCCTCTGAGCACCTAAACAAAGAAGAAACACAGTCTCCTATTTTAGTCATGCTTCAAAGCATGAGGTGATGCACCTCTTTGTGCATTGGTCGTGCTTCCCCTTTTTCTTTAATCCTTCTTCAAAATTTAACAAAACTTCATCCAATTTCCTCTCTGGACTTAATTAAGCTTTTAAGCATGATCTTATGGTGGAATTGCTAAGTCAATATAACCTAAATATACTATACAAGATAAAGGAGTAAGAGATAGTTAATCATGAACTGATTTCATCTTCAATTATGAACAATTGACCGGACTTCTAGCTTAAAATCGGATAACAGGCTCGATTTAACCAACAGGTACGTAGTAATTATGTATTGCTTGCTAAGATAGTATTAATAATCGGACTAAGAACCTAAACTCGGCTAAATGAATTGTTAATTGTTTTTTGGCTACATAATCTAGGAGTGGCAACCCTAAATTAGGTCGTTAGCCTGATCACAACTTCTGGAGGCGCTTGGACTCCTACGGAATGCATGGTAAGGATACATAGGTAGTCAATAGGAGATATTTCAAAATCAAACAGCCAACTGGGAGCTTGTGTGAAGTTGCAATGGAGTTATATAGGGGTATGAGCTCTTAAATAAAGCACGCGGATAGACTGTGCTCATTGATGGTTGTTTGTATGAAAGTGATATGCTGTTTCTTTATTTTATTTCTACTAAGTTCGGGGACTTCTCGAACCATCCCTCTTCTATATGTGCTCCGCTATAGGAACCCTACCTTATTTTATTTGTTAAGAGTCTTGAGTACTCTTGTGCATGCTATATTTCTGGGATGCTAGGAATACTTGATTGTTGACTTTAATTTAATTAAACTTAAATTGTGCCTATTGCTTTAGTCTAGGCGTGTATGACATGCATTAATGTGTTTGATTACTATTATACTAGACTTCGCCGCTCACTTTTCAATATTTTAGGTGATGACGAGAGTCCATAGGTGGATCTCCACTATGATTCTATGGGTTTCAAGACTAACAAGTACAAGGAATATCCTCGATGATTTGAGAGTTAGATAGAACTTTGGAAACAGTTTCCTTTTATGAATATATGACTTTAATTCGATGGATAACTATAAACACTTAACTTTATTATCACTTTTAGGCCAAGTGCTAAACTTTTATTCAGGTTGAGCCTAGCTTCATTTTTTTTTATTATCTTAAATGTTTTGGACTTCGAAATTTTGTAATTTTGTCTTACTCTTTTCTTAAATAGCCTTTTTATACATGTCGATATTATGGTTTCTAAATCATTTATAAATCGCCTTTAGACTCGTTATGGTTTTACTAAAGAGCTTAATCACGATTTCATAACTAAAATGCAATTAGAAATTCACTTAGTTATCGGAAGCCTTGTGCATATTGCTTGGAGACAATGTGTGCAGCAAAATAACCACACCCTTAAGCATCTTAAGGGCTAGGTCATTTCAGATTACATCGTCACTTCTCATGCATAACAAATCACACATTAAATGAAAATGATTCCTTGGTTATTTCTTTGCTATGAGTGTATTACCGGTGTTACCAATTATGTTGCAATCAGTTGTTTGTTTTAATTTGGACTCACTTAGCTCAATAACAAGAGTTAGTTATGTTGACTTCAGATAATAGAGAATAGGGCTAATGTCATGGATAAGGCTGCAAACCAATTGAGTTGAGACAGTACGGTACTGAGCTTAAGATTTTAAGCTCAAGTTCGGCTCAAAGTAGCACTATAGAAATTCAAGCTCAACTCAGTTAAACTCATTTAGGCTCGGTTTATTGAAAAAATAATTTTAATTCTAACTTAAACAATATTAACACCCATACATGATTTAAATTCAATTAATATTAATATTTGACCTAAGCTCTAGAGAGCTCAATTAAACCTATGAGTTAATTAAGCTAAATATATGAAGCTTAAGCTCACCTCGATAAGCTACTCAAGTAGCTTGAGCTTGAGCTCTACTCGGCTATTCTTGAATCAATTCGAGTAAATATCGAGCCAAGCTTGAGTAGTTTGTGAACCAACTTGGTTCATTTGCACCCCTAGTCATGGATGTTACCTGAACTTTGTCTCAATATTCAATTAAGTACCTGAAGTTTTATTTAATCAATTCACTACCTTGCTTATCCTACTCCATACCATTAAGCCCATCATCATAGCTGGCATTTGTAGCCTATATTGCAGTGACATATATTGGTAGTCCACTTGCAAAACATGCCATGAAGACAACATATGTTAACCATGATTAGCACCAGAAAAGAGGAAAACACATAAGAATAAAATTAAATTGACCAAAATATAATTTGAAACCACAAAACACTGGATTAAAAGAACCCTTGGAGTTTCAATTAGGGTTTCGTTATGATTTTGAACACTTTCCCTTCCATTACCCTCTAACCAATATTTATTTCTCCTCCTAAATTTAATGTTTTAAGGTTCACGCAAAAAAACTCATCAAGTTGAAAACAAATTTAACAAAAATATATAATAAAAAGTCATAAGATTTCAGGATTTGGAATCAAATCGAGGCTTCATAATGACTTCGTGCTGTGAATTAGTTAATGGCAAACAAGATGCCACCAAAGCTATGGCTTCTAGTATATTCCAAACCAATACCCCATTAAAACTTTTTAACATCTCATTAATACCCTAGGAAACCCTGGAGACACGTTTGAGCTTAGAGGAAAAGATGTGAGTTTTTATTCGATTTTTTGAGGAAGTTTGATCCAATTTGCTTTTGGGTTTTGGAATTGAGGATTTAGTTCTATTAAGATTTGGCATGATTGAATTGGAACTATGGTTTTCTTTTCTTCTTTTTTTGTGATATTTGTTAGTGTTTTATATGGGATTTGCGAATTATGTGTAAAGTTCTAATCTTTGAATGGAATTGCCATTTGTGTTTGCCTTAAAATTAGTTTTGAGGGTAAATTTTAGTCATTGTGTAAAGGCACTTCTTTTTCTTTTCCTTATTGTTTTAAATTTTCCATTTTGGTGCATGTGGAGTTATGCTCTGAAGGGAGAATTGTGTGTGTCTATAATGATGTTGAATTGTGTATATTTGGTGATCATACAAGGCAACGATTACTTGGTGGTGGTCTAATTCGATTATTGCTTAAAAGGAGATGATTTGTGTTTTTCATCGTGATTTTCAAGGTATGGGGTTTAATTTGATTTTAAGTACTAAAGATTCTTTTAATTTAGCATTTTGTGGTTTGGAATTATATTTTGGCCAATTCAATTTTATTCGCATGTGTTTTATCCTTTTCTAACACTAACTATGGTTAACATATGTTGTCAATGCGGCATGTTCTATAGCTGGGTCACCGATACGTGTCACCACACTATAGGCTACAAATGCCAACTATGATGATGGACCAAATGAGTCGAGCAAGGTAGTAAATTGACTAAATGAACACTTAGGTAATTAATTGAATATTATGATAAAGTTTTGGTGGCATCCATGACATTAGCCCATAGATAAAATGCTAAGTTGCTAACTTAGTATTTGAGTTATAAACTAAAAGCATTATAACCAGTTCTTACAGATATATTAGTTAATGCGACTTTTTGTTAAAAATCATTGTGTTACTTTTATATTTTTATAAATTTATGTATATTTTATGAAAGATGGATGTAAGACCATTATACAAATGTTGTATAACATATAACATTCTAATGATAGTTGAGTAGGTATATTACGTAGGACAATGATAATGTTCTTATAAGTATAGTTATGAGCCAAATGGTCCTGATATGATATAGAAATGTTGTGTAAAAGCAAGTATAGGTGTTGAAGTTGGCAACTTACCTTATCCTTATTTTGGTATTATGACTCTTTTAGGTATCATAGAATAACAAGCTAAGCAAACACCTAAAAGGCGAGTCATGACAAAATCAACAGCATTAAAGATAGATTCATAGTTCAATAATAAAAGCAACGATTGTTCTATATTTAGTTATCAACTTGAATACGAGAAATTATTGGCTTAAATCGCCATAGTGCGACCTAAAATTAGGACTTGACCAAGTAAACTAGTCATCTCAACTACAATTACCACAATTAGATAAAAATCTACTAAAATACAACAAATCTACCACGTATCAAAATTGGACAAAATTACCACAACACAACAAACTTACCATAATACAATAATAAATAATATGATGCATGAACAGTAATAAACAGTACTAAATAATGCGCACTTACCATAATACGAAAAACTTACCGGAATCAGACAAAAATGCCACATAACACAGTCGGACGAACTTATTACAATGCAACGAACTTACCACTTTCAAAAGTTAGTGTACAATCAATCTACCAAAATACAATTAACCTACTAGAATCCGAAAAATCTACCACTAACTATAATTAGACAAACTTATTAGAATGTGATGAAATTACCATTTCCAAAAGTTAATATATAATCAATCTACCAAAATATGACAAACTTACCATAATACGATAAATCTACCACTTATCACAATCAAACAAACTACCAAATTACAACGAACTTATTAGAATATGACAAATCTACTATATACCAAAATTAGACAAAGTTACCTCAATGTAACGAACTTAGCCCAATATGATGATAAATAGTACAACAGGGTATTGAACAATAATGAATAGTGGCACTTATCGCAAAGTGATAAACTTATCAGAATTTGACAAAAATACTACATACCACAATTAGAATTTGACAAAAATACCACATACCACAATTGGATAAACTTATCATAATGCCATGACTTCCACTTCAAAAAGTTTGTGGACAATCAACTTACCAAAATACGACAAACTCACCAAAATCCAATAAATCTATCATTATCACAATCAAACGAACTTACCAGAATATGACGAACTCACCACAATATTAAAAATTTTGGTTTTAATCAAACGGTCATGATTAGATTATTTTGATCGAACGGTCCTAAATGTGTTCTAAAATAAGGTCGCCATTTGGCGGCTTGAGCCACTACCATCCCACTTGAATACAGGTGCTTAAACGATTATTAAACTGTATTCATGAAAGGCATTTATAAGACAAGTGGTTAAGCAGTTACCTGAATTGCTGTATTAGCCAATCGAACACCATGAAGACGGGACCAAAACCATGGCAACATCATTTCTTCATTGTACTTTTCATTCGATGACATGGGATTCTACAACAATACATTTTGGATAGCTCTACTAATCGTTCTAATTCCCATGATTGAGGCAATCCCATGACAGGCAAAAACCAGATGATAAGCTCAACCTAAGATACACACAAATTATTGGAAACCACCCAACAATAGTATGGATCTCAATCCCAAATTGGATGATTGAGCTTTGTTGTTAGATATGCTAGGTTTTGACTTAAAACACTTATCCATGAAAATTAAACATAATAAAACACTAGAACAGTGATTCAATACAATCACCTTGAGCGGATGATTTTGGTTTTTTAGGTTAGTTTTCCCTTTTTGCTTGGGCTATTAGTTGTTATTTTGAGTTTTTATTAGTGTATAATGCTTAGGAGTCGGTTTAGCCATTCAAGATGAGGAGCTTCTGCTACTAAGGACAATGACCAAGCTGTCGCCATTTCACTAACCAAATATCTATGACTTATCAGCTCAAGTCATGCTTTGAACAAATTTCCGACTCTTGCTATGAAACGAGATGTCAGCTATAACTGCTGGCAGCGTTTGTGGTTATGATGGTAGAAACTGTTATTGAGGGGAGAAGTTAGAGATGACTTAAGAACCGTGCTGGCCAAATAACCGATCGAAATGGCTGAAATCTACAAATTTTTGCGCTCCTTTTTCATTTTCGTGTAATTATTTATCCACTCGGAGTAAATAGCCTGTTAAAAAGTAGTTAGCACCGGCAAAATCATAAGGCATAACACACAATAGATAACACCTCAATATTCAGTGTCTTGGTCATTAGAAATAATTTTACGTAATTAAAGATGTTGAATATTATATTTTTATTAATTATTATGAACAAATCATAAAGTAATTGGCAAATTTTATGAAAAGGTGTCATAGTAGGAGATTAAGTTCAAATAAAATATCAACATTTTAAATAGTTAAAGAAAAAATAAAAATCATAGTAGTTAAATAGTTAGAAAAAAATCTTTTATTTACACCACTATATAATATTGATTCATTTTTTTAAACCATTCAAAATACCTATCCTTGATCTGACATTATCGTTTTTTCTCCCCCCACAACCCAAAAACGTTAATAATTTTCAACGTGGGTACAAATAATTAATTGGCAACCGATAGGCATCCTATCAGGTGAAAGCCATACTGCAAGATCTCTAACCAACTGAGAATGCAACTACCAGAGAAAAAAAAAAAAATCTTTTAGTGAGAAAAAAAAAATCTTTTAGTGAGAAATGATCAAAATTTTCTATACAATGAAAAATCTTTCATTCGGTGAAGAGATCAAAATAAAGCAGAGAGAAAAAGCGACAGATGCCTAAAAAGCTATGAAAAATTAGACTGACTGCCGAAAACTAACTGCAACAGGTTCAGCGATTGACTTCTGCAAAAGACCAGCATCTTCCTTGATAGACTTGCTTCTCTCTTCACCTTCTCGATAGGATAGCTTTTCACCATGGGAAGGCATCTTATTCAAATCTACTTCAGGCTTTTTCTTAACCTTTTTCTTGGGCAATGACCCATCTACATCTCTTGAATTTCAATGGACTTTCTCTTAATCTTCTCTTTCTTAACTGCATCCGCAGCAGGGACATGACATGATGAGCTAGGCAGCCGAGAAGCCCAGTAGTTTCTTGAGGATTCAACGTGTTTCCTGATCCAGAACTTTGATTACCAGGATCAACTGATGCCATCTCCTGCACAGTTTCTGACCTGGGCATTGGATTGCCATCACTACGAATCGTTTTGGCTGGCAACATCTTCTTAGCCTTTATAGTCGCTTGATCCTTAAGATGTTAGAGAAAACAACTCGATTAGAATAAAAATGGGATCTTATCGATCCATCTCTAACAAAACACATGAAGTATTTAAAATGCTGACTTTTCACATTTATAATCCTCACTCAGACTTAAACATGGCGAGAATTGAAAAGTCATCCAGTTTGTTGTCATGTACTGCACTTCCAACTTTCAAATGTTTAGGCTTAGCTCCAAGAATAATCATTATGCTAAAAATCCTACCATAATCTAGGATGACTTCAACCATTCACTTATAATAGATTATAAGTGATGAGTGTTTATTCCAAGATACTTTCAATAGCAATCCCCTAATTTGAACTTTCAATTTTGACATGTTCCAATATAAAGAAGTTTCAAGTTTGGTGCACAACTTCTTGTAGCATCACTTACAGTAGATTATAAGTAATGGATACTTATAGGCATCAAGACCTGTCCAAAAGCAGATACTTTGATTTATCTTATTTCCCATGTTCTTTTAGCTAGTTAAACAAACTAAAATTTTGCCCAGGTAAAACATTTCCTTCATAGCTATATATGTCATCACAGATAATTATCTTATGACTAAGTGTGGGACAGCAAAAAATGGGTCCCTACAAATGGTTTTTTTTTTTTTATTTTTTTTTTTTTTTTGTGGCCAACCTACCAATGGTTGACCACCTTCTTTAATAAGTTTTAGTTGATAGAAATAATCATATAGAAGCCGAATCAGCAAAAGCAACATACTTTATGCCTGTGCATTTCCCTTCGCCTCTCTTTTGCCCTACATATCGCGCGTTTGATCCCATGATTGTCCATTACACCAGTTGGCCAGAGTGCTGCAAGCTGCATTAAGTATAAGAAAAGCCAAAAAACACATTAACATATACATAGATTAAGCAGCCATACACATCCTAAATCCCATTATAATTTTTGATAGAAATGAATGAAACATATGCATACACAACTCAGTATAAGTATTGTCTGTCCAATCCAATATCAGGTGAAAACATTTTTGAGCAATTTAAGGTTACCAGATTCCCTATCTTCTGAAGTGAAAAGGACCCATGATAAGAACATTATTGAACAACAAATTATAATTATCAGGTTCAAGAAGGAAAGGACATCATCTTTTTCTTGGCACAAGACAAATCACACAGACATGATAGATTCAATTTTGATACTTCAAACATTGAGGGAAACTAAGGATGAAGAAGTCTCAATTGCTCTTCACGATTTCTTCTCATCTAAGTCTTTGTTGAAGATCTTAAATCGTAGCACAATCAATCTTGCACCTAAGTGTGCAAGCCCCTCTTTTTTGACAGAATTTACACCTATTTCATGTTGTAACCGTGATCTATAAATTCATTTTGAAGATTATTGGAAAATGCTTTCAACCTCTCAAGCCAACTTGGTAAGAAAGAGACAAACTGCATTCATCAAGGGCCATCCCATGGTGGATAATATTCTGTTGTCTCAAGAGCTGGTCAAAGGCTATAATAGAGCTTCTTTTAGTCCTAAGCATTTAATCAAAGTGAATATTATGAAAGCCTACAACATGGTCATTAGAGCTTCCTTTTTCTAGTCTTTGCGGTGATAAATTTGACTCTTATCTTTGTATATTGGACCGTCTAATGTGTTCCACATCAAACTTTTCCATAAAACTTAATGGTAAATTGATTGGATGTTTTCCAAGCTCAAGGGCTCTAAAGCAAGAAGACCAAACTTCATTGGCATTGTATAAAGGAGAAATTGACAAACCTATGTCTTGCCAATGATCTACAAATTACTCAAGCGGGATATGGAATCAGTTGAGTACTTGAGTTAAGGAAGCTCTAAGGAATTTTGAATTTCTGTCGGTTTTAATTGCCAAAGGTTTCATAAGTCGTGTTTTTTAGTTGGGTTGCATAAAAAGCTCAGTTTAAAATCCAGGCAGCATTTGATTTTTCCCTTGGGAAGCTTGCCTATTATACCCAAAAATTCCACTTATGGCCTCTAATACATCAAAAACAACTTGTCATGTGGTGAAGAGAATTAGTGCATATGTAGGCCATTGGACTAGCAACTAGGTGAGTAAGGTGCAACTAATCAAGAGTGTACTCTTTTCTCTCATAAACCTTAGTCAACGCTTTTTGTATTGCCTAAAGAGTAATTTGAAGGATACAAATGCCAAAATGAATAAATCACTTTCGCATGGAATAATGAAGCCAAAGTAAGAACAAATGCACCTTGGGATATTGTCTGTAGACCAAGGAGCAAAGGGGGTTTAAGTGTAACTGATGCAAATCCAATGCTACATCCTTGGGGTAAACTTTATGGCAAAGGGAGGGGGAGGGAAGTAAGATTTCTAGAATTGACAAACTTTAATGCTACCTCCTTGGTTGGAGGACAATTTTAAAAGCTAAGAGATAAAGTTAAACACCTCTATGGGTGGCTCATTCCTCTGGTATGATAATTGGCCCCAAAACCCCTCTTTCTGATTGGATTGGTCAAATAATCTATGACTCTAGCTTGCCAAGAGATACAGTGCTTTGTTCAATGATTCATGATAATTCATGGATATAGCTCCATGACCTGAACTGTAATTTGCTTGTAAGGAGAGTTCTGAGCAGTTCCAGCTTTTAGATATATGCTTGTAATTTGCTTTGAGGGTTTCATAAGGACTTTATGAATTGTATTTTTATCCTAGTTTTGGTAATTACATTTGTTTTTGTTTAGGATGCAATTGCTGAAACTAGGTATTTGCTTAATCCAATCTACATTTTGTTCATAAGTTGACATTCCTTTCATCAATGAAATTTCATCAACCTTAACTTATTAAAAAAATAAAATAAATAAAAAAATAACATTATGGAACAAGAGCAAAAACTGTATTAATGACAGAATAAGCAAAGCTCAATCCTGCATCTATTATAATTTATAATTTCAGAAACTTCTTTATTATTGTACCTTTTTAGTTTGACTATTTAAAATTACTACCTCTTAAAAAAAAGCATTAGCTGTTTGGCATTCTTTAGATAGCATACCTTTAAAAATAGTACCTATTCAGAGAAACATATGAGTTGTTTCACCTTTTTCACAAATAGTACCCCCTTCGGAAACAGGCTATTTTTTTTATTATTGTAGCCTCTAAAAACAAGTATTTGTTTTTACATTTCACACTTATACCTATTCAAGACAAGCATTATGTTTTAAAAATAATTTAAACCTTTTTAAAACAAAACCAAATTTATTATTTTCATATATACACACACACACAAAAACACTTTAAGTAATCCCACGCATTGCCTGGGTCTTTAGCTAGTTTTCATATAAAGGAGACCCATGAGTAGTAAACAGAAACCTAACTGATTTAGAGAACAATTCATCTGTGAGGGTTGACAATTTATTCAAGTATCACAAGGTCATCTAAGATACCATGACAACAAATTAAGCTCCTCACATGTTCATCCAAAAATTTTAAGAATATTCCTCTTTGATTGTACCCAGAAAGCAGTGATTTGAATGAGGAAGAACCTAAGAAAAAAAAAAAAAAAACAAAATACAAGAAAGCTGACCTCAGCATAAAATTTTCTGACTTGAGGACCAGCATCTTCGTCTAGACCCTAGATAATAGAAGAGTATAGGTAACATTAGTAAGACTAAGGTTGTCCAAAAAAAAGCAACAACATTATAGGCCAATGTTGGAAGAATGGATCATTACATCCACAAAGAGGTCGTAGAGATCAGAAATTTTTTCTTCAATTGCAGGATCCATGTTCTTTTTCCCCTTCAAAACACCCTTTTCTTCAGAACCTGATCTGTTGAAATCATCAGCTGAGCCAGCCTGTTGGTTAACCTAACAAAAGAAATTATCAAAACATAATCAAGTAGAAACAAAGAGAACTTTTGCCATCAATAAAAGCATTTGCATCACAAGAAACAACAGGTGGTGCTCATTAATACTATCAGATTGCAATTATCCAACCTTCCAAGCAAAAATCATATTTCAATTAACAAATAGAGACTTCTATTTTCCTCTAAGTCAATAGCAAATCCAATCTATTCTGACAATATTAGGAAAACACACCTTAGAGTCAGAGGAGCTGTGCATTTTGACCATATCAGCAACTTCTTGCTTTATTTGTTGAAATCTATTCTCTTTCTCTTGCTTTACTGACAATCCTGTCGTAATCATGACTTTCAAGTTTCTCTGTATATGAAACACAATACAATAGTAAAATACTTCAGATCTTTTCAAAAATCAAACTATTCAACTGCATGATACTAAAAAGGTAGAAGCACATCAGGCCAAAATCAAATCCTGAGATTCAATTACTTACCCAGCCAAATGGGTATACCAGGGAGGATAGTCACAAATGACCATCTTCGGTGCATATTATTATTCCTACTATTGCCACTAGAATTCTAATTTCTCTAGGAAACAGCAGGAATATCCTTTTATATGAGTCTTTTGGAATTAGATCTCTACCATAGCTTCTTATATTGTGTACCTTCCATCTACTGGACTCAAGAAGCTCACAAGTGTTCTACTAAGAGCCAATCAAGACATGGCTCCTAATATCACGTGAAACTGAAAGGGGAGAAAGAAAATCAAGATAGCTCCATTGATTTGCTACCACAATATTGCCCTGTCCATGCCACAGATGGAGGAGGTTGAGCACTAATTTCTTTGTCATGTCAACTTTTGCAATTTTTTTTTTTTTTTTTTTTATGGATTCTACATCAGATCTATAAACATGTCACATTTTTCCATGAAAAGAAGTTGCTGTTCCTACAGCACGAGTAAAATATTGTAAGTAATAAAAAATAGTCAATTAATTAATTAAAAAAAAAACTGAGGGTGGAGGTGTTTCTTTGAAAGCTCGTTTTAGTAATTAGCGTAACTTACTCATCATGATATTTTGGTAATACCATCTCTAAAACATATGGTTAAGATGAGAGCATACCACGTACTTTTACATAAAGCAGAGTTATGTAATTTGAGTAGGAAATGGTACTTTGATGATTCCATATGGTATGATGATCGGCATCCAATAGGTCCTCTTACAAATTGAATTAAAGAAGGGGTATTAATGAATCTAATTCACCTAAAGAAACCAGGCTGTACTGTATTGTTCAAAAAGAGGAATGATTATGGTTGGTGAGGTCCTTTTGGAATAGACCAAGAGAAGATAACACCCCTTCTTTCAAGCCAAATAAGCAAAGGGGAAACTGTCATGTATGGAGAAATTACCCCAACAGGTCTCTGTCTATCAAGGAAGCTTAGCTTTCAAGTCAACACCACACACCCACCCCCGCACCCCCGCCCCCCCCCACCCACCCCCCAAACAACAACCCACCCATGCAAAGCGTGGCTTGGAAGTTGCTTATTTGGCCTAGAAGAGGTATTCTTCGCTTTATGTTTATATTTGGGGTAGTAGTTCAACGAAAGTTGCATACCTTTTGTGATGGATCATAACAATCGCTTCCTATGTCAAGTCCATGAGGAATCTCATAACCACATTTTCTTTGAGTTTGAAAAGGTGTGGGGAAAGATTGGACATTATTTAGGCTGGACAGTGGTGCTATTTGATAGCGAAGAATTTTAGCTCCTCCTCCGTTAGTCCTCTTGTCAGCTTCAATGGGATTGATAGGAAAGGAAGTGCAGTGATTATATATTACCTTTGGCAGGAGATAAAAGAGTCTGGTTGCTAGAGTGACTAGGGAAGTGCTAAATACAATTAAAAAACTAGATGTGATTTTATTGAACTGTAATCTTTTTAGGATGTATTTTCAGTTATCCTTGAGTTGTGCTTAAATGAATCTTAAAGTTTTTGGTCCTTGCACTCTCATCCTTGGTAAGCTTAGATAAAACTGCTTAGGGTTCCTGCATGATGCAAGCCATATTAACTGGTGTATTTGTTAGGAGGACAGAAGAAGAAGAAGAAGAAGAAGAAGAAGAGTTAGTAGTCACCTTTTATGCCAAAATACTACATTAAGCTACAATTAATTTTCTAATTCTCTAAATAAAAATGAACTTTTTTCCGATGTAACTATGTTGTATCGCTACAATATCACCATTTTTTCAAAATAGTCTTCATTTCATCAATTGTTCACCTATTGCAAAGTGAAGGCTTCATTATCGAAAGATGTCAGTAATGAATGACAAAACAAAAAGAATTCGAATAAAAACTTCTAGGAGACGAAGATGAAAATTCAGTTATGCAAGTACAATTAATTATGCATGAAATAACAGCTTCAACTGACCTTTGGAAGTAAAGGACAGGATTATGTCAGAGGAACCTTTTTTCCTTTAAAATATCTCTCTCTCACAACAAATATCCAGTCAACATAAAACTGGTATCACCTAGTCACCTACAAACGATTCTCTATGCATATGTGCTGAAAGGTTATTTTCTAATTTAGGTTTGTCAATAAGCATTCCGACATAGAAATGTGCAGATTTTAAAACACCAATTACACAATACATAAAAAAAATATAGTAATACATTATAATCAGAATTTTTTTTTTTTTTAATAATTCTCAACAAATGTCCTGGCACATGCATTAATTCCTTTCTTATCCGATTAAAAAAAAATGAAGGAGAGGTGTAATTGGCCTTAGTTATCCCCTAAACCACTAAGACAAAGCAGCTAAAAGCAAATATTCACCAAATCTCATTACCCACCATCCTCATATTTCTTTAGTATTTAATAGAAAAAAGGGTAACTGAATTAGTCCTCGTTTAACCACTATACAAAGTAGATAGAAGGAACATTCACCACATCACATGAACTTACTGATTCTCATAATCTCGAGTAAGAATCATCCATAAAATAGACTGGGAAAAGCACAAGAGGTTGTCAAACAAAGATTACAAGCAAAAAGTATCCAACCTTAAAGACTTCATTAATGTGATTTAAGTCCATAACAACAAGAACTCGAGTAAAATAACTGAAGCAAAGAGGTGCATTGAGTTTCTTATATGGCTTATAAGACCAATAATGCTCTATTCATCTGAAAGTTGAGTAGTGAACTACAGAGAAAATTATGGAAATAAGAAAACTGAGATAGATATGTAGATCCATGGGATAGATAATATAAAGACTGAATGCAGTAAAAAGAAATTTGGAATAAAGCTCATTGAAGAGAAAATGGCAGAAGCATGATTGAGATGGTTTGACTAATGCAAAAATGACTTCTAAGGGCAACTTGTTATACGTTCTGGCATGTTAGAAGTTGCAATATTCTAGAAACTAAACAATTATCAAGGTCATAAACCCCCCCTTTCCCCCTCCCAACCGCAAAAAAAAGGAGAGAAACAATTAAGACAAGACATGACATTACCAAATTTTGAAGAAAATATATATTGCATAAAGTACAGTGGTTAAAATCAGTATAGCTGATCTACCTAAAATTTGCACAAATTGCAATGGCTATATAAATTGATATAATGATCCACCAAAGTGGAATAAATTTGAGTTTTGTTATGGTTCGAATTTAAGCTATAGTATCAAGAGTTGAAACCATCCAAACTAATTGCAAGATCTGCATGAATGTTACATGTAATGGCTCTAAAAAGAATTTCAATTGTAAACTTTACCCAAAAAAGGAAGTTTTTACTTTAAATCGGTCCATACACATACAAAAGGGATACATGTAATTTCAAAGGACAGAGAAAAACCAGAGGAAATTCAAATGAACTAATTACCACAAAGTAATAATCAATGGAACTAGACATTTGTCTAATCAGTTAATGTTAGTGTCTAAACATTGAATTTACATTTCAACAACCGTGTTGAAGGTGGGGGGGGGTGGGAAAAAAAATCAGTCAGACATTAGAACAGATGACATACCTTTAATGTTCTCAGCTGCACAAAATGACCCAGAGAGCTCATAAGACGATTTATAAGCTCCTCTGATAATTTTCCATGACTTGCCTGCAGAAAACAATCAAGACATCCTTGATTCCTTCCAGTCCCAGATTTCCAGCAAAAAGATTAAAGGAAGACTCTTGACAAAGTTCATTATATGTACCGCTAGTCTTGCTACTTTGGCAAGCTTCGCCTTTATCTCTATAGGCAACCTCCTCTTTACTGGCTGAGAAGAAACATCAATTTCCTGATTCTCCAGAGTCGATGGTTTTGCTGTAGGAAACCATCAATTTATAGATTAACTTAATAAAAGATTAATGCTAAATCAAGATGAAGACCGTAGTGAACAATATTGTATTACTACTAACATTCTTCCACAGCCTTCTCCAAATCTCTGATGGACTTCTCAAGGACTGAAGTCTTAGGCCTGACATCAGACCCTTCCTTTCTTTGTGTGTTGAAGCTTTTCTGTATGGTGGAGGAAAACAGTCTTAACACAACTAAAGCAAACTAACAATCCAAAGTGTGAAATGAGATATTTTAAACTATTCATTGCAAGTACAACATGGCCATTCAACAAGTTTTTGCTGAAAAGTGAACTTCTACTCAAATCCTAACACCTGGATTTAGTATGCTCTTCCTTCCATGTAAATAAAGCATTTGCATCCATGCTATTTGGCTGACTTATGGAGCTATCCATGCACAAAATGATATGGAGAATCTACTTACAGAGATTGTGCTGCATGCTTCCTGTCGGGATGTTAAGATCAGGAACTTCAGAAGCACCATTTCCTTCCCATTGCCGCTTTGATGCATTTAGCACGATATCATCTTTTGGTGATCTTTCAGAGAGAGAGTTTGTCTGCATCGATGCTGTCTTATCATGGTGTTTATGTTGCAACACATTTGAGAATCCACTTGCATCTTTCGACTTCCTATTCAGATTCTTTGTCTGCAGGCTCTTTTGCTTATCCTTCTTGACCTGAGCAGTGGACACAGAAACATCACCATTTGCAGCCTTTGCAGATGGAAGAGGCTCTACTGCAATTTTACTATCTAAGGATCTCTTCTTTGAGCCACTGCTATTCTTCCGTTTCATATCTTTACTTTCACCAGTCACCAAAGGTTGACATATGCCATGCGAAGTTTCCACACATGATGGAGCTGCTTGATCAAATGCTATATCCATTTTGGCATGCTTGCTTGGTAAAAGACAATTGCCCTCTTCACCACTTCTTGTCAAATCCTTTCTTTTTCTATTCTTAGGCTGTTGTTTACTTGGTAAAGCTGGTTTCTCTCTTCATATCAAGGCAACAAATAGAGATTGGACATATCAGAAACTCACATCAAAATATCATTCCAAATAAAACAAGTACAACAACCAAAGATTTTTACATCACTTACAAAAAATTTTTAGTAAAGCTATAAGCATAGCAAAAATTAAACAAATGTGTTTTTTACATGAAAAAGGTTATGGTGTTGGTTAAACTAGCTATCTTAGGGCACATGAATCACCCCAGAATACCAGTACAATAGCTAAGCCACCTTGCATTGTGAAGGAAACCCATGGATGGCCTTTAGTGGAAACAATATGTTAAGACCCATACGATCCATCATGATTCTGCTAGGGCAATTGCACTTTATCTTATTATGGGATCAACGATGTTGTGGACGCTTTTTCCTAAACTAGGTTTTGTTTAGATGCCATCTTAGGAAAGTTACCTTCCGTAAATGCAGAAAAGGATTAATCAGGAAGAATGAGTTACAAAGTTGCCATTCAAGAATATTTCAAAGAGACCTTTAAAGGAAAATGTAAAATGAAAGCAGAAATTAATATCAAACCCATTACTTCATATCAGCATTCTAATTAAAACACAAGGACCTTATGGAGGTCTAAAATGAAAGGCATTACAGCAACCTTCAATGGACAAATAAGCATGGATTACCAGACTCACTGTCTCGGTGACAGCCCATAAAATCCTACTCCCCACTTTTGATGACCGAAAAATTGTTTTCATGAATTTTCTATGCTAAGAGGCCAAAAAAGGTAATCTGAATAGGTTGCCATCTTTAATGGCGTTAAATCAAATTAGGAATAGGTTCTTCTTCCACCTCCAACTTATTAAAGACTATTCATCTGTGCCAATAGCAAGAACTGGGTATACATTCCTACCAATCATCATAATATGTACATATGCAAGACAGGAAAACAAACATATCTGTTTGGATAGTTTGTTTTTCATCTTATCAAAACGATAAGTATAAATATGTCCGATTTGCATTACATTTTATCTATATTTGATCTATTTAATCTTTTAATGAGACTGCCAACTATTTTTTATCAATATCTATTTCTTGATAAACAATTTATTAGAAAAAAGTTTGAAAAAGTTTTGTATCTGCAAGAAAAAGCTAAACAAACAGACCCTTAGTTGGACTGACTTCTTCTGAGCTAATAGCACCCTTGGAAACCATGCACTTGATAAACTATGCTTACGCGCCATGTGCAGTCCCAACAAGTAAACCTAGGTTCTCACACGAATTGCCATGTTGATGAACCTAAACCACCAAGGAACTGATTGGTTTAACCAAGTACAATTTCTTAGATATAAAAAGAACACTTTTTGAAGAAGCAACTAGCGGCCCTAAACCTAGGTCAACCCCAAAAATGAACAATATGTGTCCATTGTTGTGCTTAATTTCCACATCTGCAAAGGCATGATCAGAATCTTATGATTGGCTATGCACTTCAGTCTTCTCAACTACATTGTCCAGTAAAAGAATCAGGAGATTGTTTCTAAGAAGAGAAAGATTTATGGAACCAATGGAAATAGTGTTTAAGATACATGGGAGAGTTGATAAAGGAAATTGATCTGTTCACTTTTCTTTTCTTTTTTTTTTTCCCTGGGCACAGTATAAGTGTTGTGCTTTTAACAGTGTTAGTTAGGGACCAGGGGTGGTGTTGCATGCCCTATTTATTCTCCCTAATTTTCTCTTAGATGTGTTTCCATACCAGTTATCTGATGTCATGGGATGCTGGTAGTTATTGTATTGTATAATTAAATATCTGAAATATATAAATGAGATTCAATTATCATATTCCCAAAAAAAAAAAAATGCTCCTTAATGAGATCTTGGGCTCACTGTATAAGGAGCTCTAAACTGTCATCATAGTGAATAAAGTAAGAATTAAAGAAGAATAAATTAACCTCGGATTTTATTTCACATAAACCTATGATAAGATCAACGAGTGCTATCTTGTAATGATATGGCATCAGAGCCAGATATAGAGACTTCATTACATGATCGTTTTCTATAACAATTTTCGGGCTTGTTAAGAGAGAACCTAGCAATCTCTAATTTAGGGCTCCATTAGAGAGAGAACCCCAGATTTCTTCAAATACAAAATCTGAATTTTCCCCTCCCCGTGAAATAGGACTTACATTTCACATTTCTTTGGCTGTTATAAATATCACAGCTTTTGGTAACAACAAAGCCCCTAATTAACCACCATGCAACTTCCTACCTCATTATTTGAAACTTATTGACAGATACAAACACATGTATACAATGAAAGACAAATTATAATACACCCATCAGCACTGCACATACATATCAGCATTGTACAAACACATATATCAATGTTGCTTCCACTGTTTCTTCTTATTCTTGCACGTATAAACATAACAAGAGAAATCACATGGCTAGAAGCTGTAGCCAAACAGGTCGTAACAGACTTCTACACTCATCAATAACAATTACACGCATCTGTCTCCATGTATTAAGAACTTAGCAAGAGATGGCATGGAGTGCGCAAGAAAGGTCAATATTCAGAACTTAGAAAATGAGAATCTTGCGATATAGACAACTCCAAAGATTAGTGGAGCAGTGCATGGAAAATCATGATCTGGGAGAGCAAGTAATAATCAATGCTGGCAAAAAGTAAGAACAGCCCCTGGAGGACACCAAATTTTTCTGCCAAGATGTTCCAATTTTGATGTCCCTGTTATGACAGAACTTTAGACCTCTTGGATCGTGTGAGTCTATAAGCAGTTTTTCCAACATCAATGGCACATGAAGAAAAAGTTGCATTGGCTTCAATCTACTTAAGAGGTGACACTCAGTCTTGGTTTCTTACACTAGAAGGATCAACCAAATTTGCCATGGGAAGATGTCCTCTATGCAACAAGTTAAGAGAATTATACAAGCTTAGCCAAAATGCTTTAATAAAGGATTATTAACATTGGTTTGAACAATTAGCAACTAAAGGATATACTCTTGATACAATAAAAAGTAAGAGATGATGCCAAAAACATAGGTAGCTTTTTCAGATTGTGTGAACAAATTGGACCTTAACCAAAAGTAATATGTTAAAAATCATTATTGCAAAATAAATTACACTTATAAATTTGACCTTTCATTCCATTTATTTAGATGCCGCTACCTAGCATCATGTATGAGACGCCAACTAAAAAAATTCAATTTAACTTCGATACTTTACATTATAGATCACCTGCCTAATAGAGTAAAAAGATGTGCTTGGGGAGGGAAAGAGAGAGACAAAGCTTTTGGTCAGCATAATTGTTGGCATGCCGTGTAGGACCATGCTGTATGTTGCCTTTTTAACCCTATCTTACATAGTTCATACATTAAATAATTTCAAGGCATTATCTTTGTCACTTCTTGACTAATAATCACCAAATGCCCCCCTTTCCTGTTATCTGTGGGTCTTTATTGCATTGTTAAATATAAACCTAAAATTAATATTTCTGTCAGCTCTCGCTAACTTTTATCTGATTTAACGAAAACTCCATCTAAAAGAAGCAGAATTGTTACATCTTCTGAAAAAGGTTTGATAACAATATCTCCCACTTGTGCTTTTTCAAATCTTTAGACTCAATGTCTTCACTTGTGCCAAAAAGGAGGGGAACATGGTAAAAATGAATGCATAGAAAGATATTGCCATCTGAGTATTCAACCATCAAATGTGATCCTTTGGAGAGGTTAATAAGAAAGGTTGATATGAAAAAGCATAAAGGATTAATCCAACAAAATTCTCTTAAAGACCCTTTAGGCAACTATAGAAGTGCCCAAATCCCCTCTTTCTTCAGAGAACTTGTCCTAATAATCAAAGCAATTTTTCCTTACAGTTACGTCCCTTTCTCAAATTAAACATGTGACTTTCCATACATGCATTGAATCTTCTGCAATAGCTTAGAAACAACCTGAGTGGCCAACCCAGCTTCAGCTACTCCTCTCTATTGGTGTTATTTTCCCTGCAACCACTGCTGCCTCTTACTGTGCAAAAAATGATGCTGACAGTTGGTCACCCATTCATAAAGGCTTGAAGACTGTTAAATTTGATGGTGTTGATCTCCCATCCATCATTAGCTTAATTTGAAGGGAAGAATAGGCAAAACGCATATGTTTAATATGATAGGATGGGATGAGTACCGCCATTTTCCCCTTCATTAACTCATAATTAAAGGATAATAAATTGCAGTTAAGATTATGTTGTGCTCTTTAGATAGCAAGTAAAAATCAGAGGATCTCATTATGTGCTATCAAAAATCTCTTCGTTTTTCAAAATCCAAGGAAATTTGGCGAAAGATACACTTAATCTAGAGTGTAGATGATGCAACCCCAGGGGTTCTTGTGTCTACTTATTTATTGTTTTACTTATCTAACATTATGCTATGGTATAGTTCTACTATTGTAAAGCTTTGTTAGTTTTTAGTAGGTTAGATAGGAGCATAATACTTTTTTTAAAGTGTGTAAAGCTCTAGAGGGCTCTAGAACTTATTACTTAATAGAGGATGGTTTTTACATAGGTTTAAATCAGAGAGGAGGAAAAAAAAAAAAAAAAAAACAACAACAACAAAAGCAAGAACAAAAACAGTTTAATAAAAATAAAAAAATAAAAAAAAAACTTGAGTTGAAATTGCTAAGAGATAGTTGAGAGAAAAGCTGGTCATGGAGTTGTCATTGTTAGTAACCATTGTATCCAGCCTTTCTAATTCAATAAAATTTCCTAATTTTTTGCCCTACGAGAACCCTAAGTATAACATTAGAGAGAGGTTGATTTGGAGAAAAAAAAAAAAAACAACAACAGCCCTTTAATCCAATTGATATTGAGCAAGATATCAATAAATATGCACACACTAAAGATCTAAGCCACTATCTGCAAGTATTGCTTCACTTTACACATTAGGCAGAAAAAAAATGTACATAAAAATTAACAAAAGCAAAACAAAGTCAGAGGACTCACATTCTTTCTAGCTTTCCTCGGTTGACAAAAAATCCATCATGCTTTATTGCTGAATTGTCAACTTCAAAATATTCGTCCTAATCAGAAGATGAATTTACACAAATCATGCCAATTCTGTTTCTTATTGACATTGGTATTAATGATTTTAAAATCACACATGAAAAAAGGAACAGGAAACACAGTTAACAATATGTGGAAGCACAAACCAGCTCAGTATCATCAATGAAAGAATCTTCTGTATCATACTCATCATCATCAGGGAAATCATTAAGATCTTCCTCATCACTGCTATCTTTACCCTTCAAGGATTAAGTGGGTGTAAAAAGTTAAAAAATGAAATCAGTAAATAATCATCATCTAATAAACCAAAATCTGAAGTGGTAGATAAAGAGCAAGTCACTAGGAAATAATTTAGTTTTTAGCACTGGGAAACTCCGTAGGTTTTCCAAAGTCCACTCACAAATTGACCATAATATACCTTATAAAGACGCTCTATCTTTTCGATAACAGCACTGAAACGATTTGGGGGATCTGAATCTTTTGCTTCAACTTTCACCTTTGCCTGAGAAAATAACTCATTGAAACTTGGTTTGCAAAAGAAAAATTAATGCAATGGCTACACTTCTAGCTGCAGTAACATTAAGGAGCCCACGTCTACTGATACAGAGAATGCTCTTTGCTGTTCCAAAACAGCAATTTCAACAAGACTTCAAAAGTACTTACTGGAGTACATTCTGAATATGTAAGCAGTATCCAAAGCACAGAGGAAAAATACATTCTCATCCTCTGAAGAAACACATCAAATAACAACCATACACGCCCATGAATGTGGAAAAAGGACGAAGGAAGTGTAATCAAGGAGTCTTTCCCCTACATTAGATAGTTCCTTAAATTGCAACTTGCAACTATTGTACATAAGGCCATCAACAAAACAACCGCCACCAACCAGAAAGAGAAAAGAGATGAAGGAAAAGATTTTTATATTTAAAAAGAAAAAGAAAAAGTTCCTCATCCAGAAACTCAAAATGATAACATCAAACAGTCCCTAAGTAATTGAAAATATAGAAATCATTAAAATATTCGTGGAAATAAAAAAAGAATATTCAAAAGTTGCATCCACAATCACGTGGAAATTTAAATTCTCCACGGCCATCTCTACTGGAATAAAGAATTCACCTAAAATTGCACCTTAATGATAGCTTGCTAATTTCTTGTGTCAAAAACAATCAAGGCTACATTTGAGAAAATTTACTCTAATCCTCTAAAATCAGATGCACTGTCACCCAGTCTTATATCAATCTTTTTTCTCTAATAATTAATATTTCAAATGCTACATTTAGAATCTGTGGCCATTACACCAATGTACCTCATAAACCAATTTAAAGTTTCTAACATACCGCAATCATCATCGTAACGCCACCACAATTATTAATCACCACAACAAAGAAACATTAATCACCTCGCAACGAAGCTGGAACCACACGACTAAACTACACAACCAACAAACAAAGGAAAAAAAAAAACAAAGAGCATTTATCGTTAGTATTACATGATCACCATGGAGCCTTACCGAGTCAAGAGCGGAGGAAAGAAGAAGACCGGGGTTCGAAGAAGTAGCAGGAGGGTCACGAACCGATGAAGTTCCTTCCTTTTTCGCCTTATTAGCGTCTTTGAGAAGCCTCTTCCATGATACGATTGTGGTTTCACCTGGCTGGAGTTCAACCCTGAACAGTTTCCGATCACCGATTTCGATACACTTAGACTTAACCCTAGCCGACGCATCACCACTACCATCAGTCTTGTCTTCCCCCATCGACACAATTGAGAGACACAGCAAGAGCTCGGAAACCCTAAAATTCGACTCGGTTCACAGAAATTAACGAACAAGCGGAGGGAGAGAGGAGGAGAGAGAGAGAGAAGCAAGAGGAGGTGTAAATGTATTAAGTAGTGAAGAGAGATAGGATTGAATACTGTGAAAGGAAAGTGGGAAGAGGATGGTAATTAGGGTCAAATTAAATCGAGAATTGAAGCGTAGGGAAGTGTTTTGTTTTTGAATTGCTACGGGTTAGGAGGCGGAGGTGGAGGTGGAGGGAACTGAAAAAGTGAAAAACAATCCGTTACACGTTACGACAAAGTTACCGGATCCGAGTATCCGGGTCGAGTAACCCGGTAACCGACAACATTCTGAATGATTAAAGACCGTTTGGGTTTGGGAAAGAAAATTTCTAAGAAAAATAAATAAATAAACATATCTTTTAAGATTTGAAAAAGTCGAAATTTTTTTAAATAATCGCAATGGTACACGAATTTACATAAGCAATGAATTTATTTGTTTAATACATGATCTCATAGGAGCTTGTATTTTCACTTTAAATCAAATTCTCCGTATTATATTTTATTTATCAATGGGAGGAAAACTTTAAATAAACGAGTAATCTTTTTGGCTTAACCTAATCAATCTCTAACATTTGAAATAGAGGGACCTTTTAATAAACATAAATTAGAAAGGGTCAAAAGAGAAATATTTTCATTTAAGGTTGATGTGTAAAATAATTACTTAAATAAGGTTAAATTAAAAATAATTACCAATATATAGTACCAAAATTACGTTTTATACATGTAATATGAAAATAAATATTAGTTTATGCATATCGCATCTTATAATCATGATATAAGTGTATATCGCGATTATAATTCACAATGTATCATGTACAAGCAGATAACTTACCCGCGATGTATATGCAAATAAAACAACCCAACATATATAAATTAAATAAATATATTGTTTTGACAAATTAGAAGAGGACAAACTTAATTAGTTCTAGAAATTAGAAAATCAATTATAAATCATAATTATAATTGTTTTCCATAGATAACTTCTCCATGTTTGGTAACGGTCATGAATAAATATGGTATCAAAGCAAATCATAATTACAATTGAATTTTCCACAAGTAACTTAGGTAGACAAATATGATATCAGAGCTTTAAATCGGTATATAAAAATATAGGCTAAAAAAGGAAAATACTATACGTATTCAACCCCTATTTAATTCTATTCAAACCTCATTTAATTTTCATGATTTCAGGGATACAAAAATATTTTACACATGTTTATTCAACCCCAATTTAATTCTATTCAAACCCTATTTAATTTCATGATTTCAAAGATATCAAAAATATTTTACGCTCATATGTTAAAAAAGAAAATTTTATGTATATTCAACCCTTATTTAATTATATCTAACCCCTATTTACTTTATATGATTTTAGGTATATGAAAAATATTTTATACACATATACTAAAAACATTTATTGAAAATATTTATGATAAAAACACAAAAGGGGATGATTTTACTTTGATAGTATAAATGTTGAATAAAGACAGAACAAAAAATTAAAAAGACAAGAGAGAGAAAGAGAAAAAAAAGGAATGGAAAGATGTGATGGAAGACAGAGAGAGACAGAGAATATAGGATAGGAATGGGAAGTAACAGGTAGAGAGAGATTGGGAGAGGATAGAAAGAGATCTAACAGACAAAGCAAGTATGAAACAAAAAAAAGTATCGTACTTATATCATGATTGATCGATATACATGTAAAATATTAATATCGCATTCCATTCACGCGAGTCAAACATTAAATCGTGAATAATATCCACGATGTTATTATAAAATTTAATATCATGATTAATACCTGCGATTTTGCTGTTGGATTTTGGTAATTATTTTCAACCGACCATATCTTGATAATTATTCTTTATAGGAACCCTATACATATTTTGCACTTGGTCAAAAGACCTTGACGCGAGCATTACAATACTTCGATTGATGGAGGATTTAAGAGAAGCAAGAGAGCATGTCTTATAGGGATAAATGTTATGGGGAGCAAGCTCTTGCATAATGCTACTTATTACGATCACCTGTTTTGTATTTTTGTTTAAGGGTTTTTATAAATCAATGTTGCACTTAGACATCTAATCAAGAAAGTGCATCAACACAAACTACACAAATTTATCAAATCTCTCTTTCTGGAAAAGAAATTAATATACATATTTTTAAAAAAATCATAAAAATGCCATTGGAATGAAAATAATCCTAGAATTAGGCAAGTTGACCTCGGTCATAAAGAGACAAGATCGTTATAGTTTTACAGTAACCTTGTCTCTTGAAGAGACGAGGTCGGCTATTTATAACCTTGTTTCTTCAAAAAACGAGTTTAAGTTACCTATTTATAGGATTTTATTTTTTTCACTAAGCATGATTTGTGGAATTTTTTTAAAAAGTTAGCATTTTTTTTTCCTTAATCCACTTTTCAATGCACGATAAGCTCCATTTAAGCAATTTTGTTCCTAATTGGTACAAAAATTGTAACCTTAATATGAAATCTAATTGGAGTAAGTAATTTTTTTATCCTTTTTTTTTATTTATGAGTTGTTTACTTTTATTGATGGTAATTTTTGTGTTTTTTTGGCTTAGATTATAGTACATTGTTATTTGTTTTTTTTTTTGTTGCCATTTGTTGAACTTTCTTCTTATGTGAATAATTTGTTGTTATTCCATTGTTCTCATTATTTATAACACATGAGAATTTGGCCACAATAACTTCGACATTGTTTTATATATAATTCATAACAAATACTTCATAAAAAAAAAGCCTTGGATGAAGCAAACACACCCTAAAGTGTTATTATAGAATAAATGCAAAAGGTACATTACTTTAATGCTAGCTTTAAGTTGAAAATCAATTATAATCTTTGATAGTTCAATATTGGATAGATGGGTTATGATCTTTGAATTGAAAATTGGTCATGAATTTTCTTAAGTGGTGTCATCAATTCGAATTTGATAAATGGTTATGGTTTGTTTAAGCTTGTCTGTTAGGCATAAGGCATGACCTACAAAACAAAACATCGAAAGTGGTGTGTTTGAGGGTTATCTAGTGCGTTACTCAATGCCTAAGTTAAAATACATTCCAAATATCGAAAAAAAAATTAAAGGTATATGGGTTACCAGTGTGACATACTTGTCTTTTGGAATGTGTGGAGGAGGCATTTGTAGGAGATGAAATCCTAGCGGTTGCAGCGTCGAGAATATAAAGTAATCCAGGAATGAATGCATAATTGTTGTACTAGGAGGGCCAATTTTCACTTTCTTAAGTCAATGTTGAATTATCTTTATAGTAAGCTCACTTCTTACTGTAATGATATTGCATATTATCATATAGTTATTTACTCAAAAGGTAAGATGAAGGAAAAAAAAACAACTACCAAAGTCCTAATTAAATATAATATTATATCTTCATGAATGTTAAGAAACTCGATAAATTTTATATAAAATGTTTATTTTATTAGTTGTCATTACATGTATAAGATAGTTCATGATGATTATCTATATTTGTATGATATTTCTTTTATTAAAGGAAAAATGGTTAGATGACCAAAATTCTACTAAATTGATTATTGAACAGTTTGTGTTCGTACACATTTCTATTTGTATGATGATCAAGTCATGATTGGTTTTCTATTTATTTTTGAAACTTTAATCATGCTATGTTCCTTACTAAATATCGCTATTTTTATTGGAAATGAAAAGAGTACGGTATGCATTATCATAAAATGTCTTGTATATGTGAAAAGCAAATGTGATTTATAAAATTTTTTCAAAAAAGAAAAAAGAAACAAAAAATCCACTTAACAAAGACTTCGAAAATCTATGTTTTTTTTTTTTCAATTTACCAAATATTTCATTATACATTTTAAAAGTTGTATTTTAACAAAACAACCTTATAAACTTTTTAAATTCTATTTGATCCAACACTAAAAAGGAAAATAAATAAATAATAAGGAATTAAGGCCTTTAGTTTCTCCTGAATTGATCCACAATATTTTGACAATATGTAGCAAATTATTAGAATATATAATAAAAATTTATTTAAATGGCATTTCATTTTTTATCCTAAAGAATTGTTAATTAATTTCTATATAAAACTCGTGAAATATTTAAAAATATAAAAAGCTAGAGCAAATATTAACGTAAAAAAGAGAGCAAAACATGGCCATTTGGATTACTTTCGGTATTTTATGAGAAGGAAAAATAATATAACCAAAATTCAATAGAAAATGAAGGTTCCTTGTAATAGAGAGTTGCAAGGTGAAATGCCATTAATGTTCACGCACAAGGTTCGATCCCACTATGGATGTGCAAAATAAATACCTTAAGCACTTGGCTATTGATCTTTTGTTTACATTATCTTCATGTTCTTTACTAAATATTACAATAGAAAAATTCTTGAAGGGCCAGTCAGAGCCCCCATGGGTCGTCCTTGAAGTAATGGGAAGTTAGACTAGTTAACGAAGATGTAGATAGTTAAGCCATAAATCCACATTCAATCATTTCCTCTAATGAAGTCAGTAGCAATTTCTAGGGAGTGTGCTAAGTGATTTAGCTCAAGGTCTCTATGCCTAATTCAAAGGCTGGTTAATGAGTGAATCAAAATGGTCTTAGGAAGCTCATGCTCTGAAATTAACTATCTACAATTAATAATTATGACTTACAACTATGTTATTGTTTTAATGCTGAACAAATGCAAGACTAAAACACGTGATGGTCATGTTATTGTGTGTCTGTAATGGTAAATTGTAAAAACATAACTTTGTGTTTTACAAATAGGTGACCTGAGTTATATTTTTTGACAAAAAGATTACATTTATTTGTTATTAAGTGTTAATATTGATTAATATACACGTGTCATAATTTTATCAGCTAAATTAATTAACATGATAAAATAATGATGTTATTATTAAATAAATAACAAGAAAAAAAAAGAGACGAAATCTGGAATTTTTTTTTGCCAGTGAAAAATCTGCAAATTAAAAAAAAAAGAGAAAAGAAGTCATCTTCAACGTTTAAATAGCAAATGAATGAATAAATTTGACTTGTATGAAGTAATGCATTTTAGAGCTCTTAAGACCAACTGCAGTCAAATTCCATCAATCCGCATTTCATAGATTATGCTCACATTATCATATTCATTCCAATCACCCAAAAACTTTTCATTAATCTCCTTTTCTCCCCCTAAAAAACCCATTGTCCGTACTCAAATTCCTCATTAAATATCCATTGTTTCTAGACAAAATCAAAGCAAGATTTTGCCATTGATTTTTGGGCATGTAAGGATTCATAAAAAATCAAACTTTTCATTTGATTCATTCAAAAATCTTAGATCTAAGAACATGTCGAAGTTCATTAACCACACCATAACTCCACTCCATGGTACAAGCCATCGACTCCGCTGTAATCTTTACCCTTTAAAAACTCTGACTAGTAACCCAAATGTCATAAAAAAGATTTGAAGCTTTTGCAAAGAAGATGACGGCTCAATGAAGTTGGGCTTGGTAATAAAGATGGTTGTTTGATGAAAACAGATATCGTATTTGTGGAGTTTCGATGGGCTTAGTGAAAGAAAGAGGAGTTCTAGAGAGAGAGGTTTCTTGATTGTGAGTTAGTTTGTTGGCATGTTGGTGGTTAACATTAGGGGTTTGATTTGTGCGGCAATAGTTTTAGTCTTGAGGTCATGGCACGAAGTGTGTTTAATGAAGATGATTAGCAAATGGGTTTAAGAATTCTCCATCCATGCCTTGTCCTTTTCTTATTTATTATAGATTTTCATTTTTTTTCTTTTTTGTTTTTATTTTTCGTTTAATAATATTATATTATTAAGTTAATTAATTAGGTCGATAATATTATGACACATATAACCTAACCAATATTAATAATTAATTAGCAAACAAAGCTTATGTCTATGTAAAAATATTATCTATTTGTAATTTACCCAATATATAAGTTACTTTACTCTTCCAACAAATTTGCCATGCTATTGATATCTATAACTCTAATAAGTCACAATGAGTTGTAATATTCGAAGGCTAAGGTTGGAAACTGAAGGGGCAAGTGTTTAGTGTGTTACAATGGACTAGGACAATTTCTTATTTTATTTTCACCAAGGCAAATGCAATACTAGATTTAAGCCTTTGAAATGACTTTTTTCCTCCTTTCTAAAGGGGAGAAGAGTGTCACGCCAGCAAGGTCTCTGTGCCCCCTTCCCCTTTTAGGGCACATCCCTAGTTACTACTAATATTGACATATAATGGTGGTGTATATGCATATCGAATTGAAGTCTATTAGTTTAGTTAAATCTTAAGGGTTATTTTTATCTCTACCGATGTGCTCACTTTATTACACTCATGAAAACATGATAAAAGGATATGTTGGGGTGTGTTTTTATTTTTATCCGACTATAGATTCTTGTACAAATTATTTTTCCATAATGTCTATGGAAGACAATTTTATGTGTTGTTGATGTTGGCAACTTTACGCGAGTGGTGGTACTACTAGTTCATTGGCATTGTATGTAGGCAGGTATGAAATTGAATTGGCTATTGCATTTGAGGTTAATTTATGATGGATATAGATTTTAATGCTCTAATTAAAATGCAGGTATATAAATCTTAGCTTATTCTTATGACCTAAGAAACAAGTAACATTTATATTCAACTCCAAGCAAATATTCTTGAACCAAATGGATTGAATAAAGAGAATGACAATGACAATGAGACCAAACAAGATTATGGAACTCCATACAAAGTTTATGATAATAAGCAAAATGATGATGATAATGATAGAGTCGAAGATTGGCTTAAAACATTAGATGAGCCTCATAAATTATAAAGGATGAATGATTAAAGTCGTAGGTTTTTAATGGGCGAGGATAAAATTAGGAGTTTAAAGCTCATGTTATTCCTTATGGTAGGTAGAGGTAGTTGGTATGTAGTATTCAAAGAGAAGCAACTCATGGCTGATAACAATTAAAGTTTTTACAATGAATGGTCAATATGCGGTTTATAGGGAAAAATAAAACACTTAAGATAGCTAATAAAAGTGCACTGCGTACTAGAAAATTCGATCCATGAGATGTATTGATTCGATTAGGGACTACAAGTGAAGATTTATGCTTGTGTATGGTCATGTAGGCTATCTCTTCTTAAAAACAAAGAAAAATTATGGTTAATTATGCAAAACTGACATGTGCTTTTTCCGCTTTTACAAGCATATGACTAGTGTTATCTTTTTTGTTAAATAACTTATCCAAATATTGCTTTGTCATGTTCTATCCACATTTCCATAAAAATATATCATGTCCAAGGCACATATGAGCTAAAAAGAACATACTTCATAAAAAACAATGTCTCTCTTTTCCAAATTTCTTCATCTTCCACTTTAACAAAAAAAAAAAAAAAAAAAAACCTAGTACCCATGTCTAATTCCGGTCCTATCTTTGTCAAAATCACTTTCTTCTCCAATATGACTCCCAATCATATCGCTATTGCACCATTACACGAATCACCTCAAATCACGTATATTGCTCAAAAAGCCTTAATTTTGTACTCACCCCAAACCTCGAATCACACTTACTGGAAGCTCATCCCCATAGCTCTATCTCCAACTATAGAATCAAAGCCATAAAACCCCAAATCATCAACAAGGTCAATCAGTAGAAAAATGTGAGGACTTGATTCCCTATTTCACACTTAATTACTTTCCATGTAAGTGTTTCTTATTCATGATTTATTGAGATTTTCATCAATTTGGCTCCAATTAAATGTCTTATTTGTGGATTAATGAGTCCTTCATCTATTTGTACATTTTGATTTTCACAATAGTTTCATTTGCTGCTTTTACTAAAATAATGAGAATGAGGGAGAACGAAAAAGAGAAGAATGAGAAGGAGGGAAAAGAATCCTAAATCATGTTGAAGAAGAGCTGGGAGACTTCGAGAACACACATGCACACGAGCGCGCGTACACACACACAAAGAAGAAAGAAAAGAAGGGAAAAGAATCCTAAATCATGCTGGAGGGGAGAGGGAGAGAGCTAATAATTGTTTCTTTCTTTTCTTTTTTTTTTTTGATGTCAAGAGTTAATTATTGTTCAATTAGAGAAGATCTTTTAGAGAGAGATGGAGAGATTGTTTAAATGGGAATATTTTTTTGGTGTTAAGTGTTGTCTATTTTTTTCTATTAAAACTATGGAAATGATATAATGCCACACGGTTGAATTTGTCAAACAATATAACATGGGTCATGTGCTTGTAAAAGAGAAAAAAAATACAAGTCAATTTTTTGTAATTAACCCTAAAATTATTAAAAAATATGCAACCATATGTATTGCCCAAGTATGTCTTATTTTATGGATCAAAGTGTTGGGAAATTATTGCTTGTGAAAAATGTTGCATTTCCTTTAACTTCTACTTTTAGTCTCTTGTTTAAACTCTGAGCTTTTGCTTCTATCGAGACTTTAATTTTGTCAAGTTTTTGACTTTGTCAAGCTTTTAGTTTTATTAATCTTTTACTTTTGTTAAAATTTATTTATAATATGATTCTTTCTCCCAACTCTTTTAACCTTTTGCAATTGTTTTATCTCTTTTAACCTTTATGCTTAATAATCAAACTCCAACTTATGCCTGAAGTTTGGAATCTGAACTTTGTTAATTTGTGAAATTAATTGCTTGAAGTTAAAAAATGTCGTTTTGCAACCTATGAACTTTTTGAATTCATTCATAGTTTTTGGATGAGATATTTAATTGCAAATATAAACAAAGTTTTGATAACTAATTGTAAAATTTGACAAAGTTTACGTAGTTAATTACAAACATGGGAAAAGCTCAGTTAGTGAATTGATACTTTTAAATTTTAAGTAGTTAATTATACAAATTAACAAAATTTAGGTACTAAATATGGTATTCGTGCTAACACATTAGCATAAAGCTAATTGTTGCATAACCCTTTAACAAAAGGATTACTACCTACTATTTATATGGAGCATATAGGAAAGATGAACACCACAATATATCTCCATTAAATAATGTTAGTTTCATTTGTGTGAAACACTGAACTCAATTTTAGTATTTTTAATCATTTTGTTCATTTTCTATATTAGACACATGATTACAATAAAATTATATTGAAAAGTATTATCTTTTATAAAGACACTAAAATTAGACCTTTGTTTATCTCTTGATTAAATTATGACTAAATTGGAAATTAATTTTGTAGTATGTAGAAGGTATTGTCATGATAACGGCATACAACTACTATGACTTAAAATGATTTTTAACCTAATCATCATATAAATGATATAAGCAATATACTAAAAACTTAAAATTATATTGTCATACAAGTTAAATTTATTCCAAGTTATCAAAAACATACACGAGTCATGTGAGAGAATGTTAAAATTTGTAGCCTAATATGTGACTTTTTACTAAGAAGAGCCATGGATTTTAAATTTAAGTGTTTAACTTTTTCTATATTATAATGAGATGTTTTGATGAAAAAAATCTCTCATGCCTTATTTATTTATGTCATGTTTGGTATGCATGAATTGTTCAAAATGGAATGGATTGGAATCAAATTAATGGAACTGAATGGAATTGAATCAATAAGAGAATAAGAAATCCATTCCTTTATTTAGATTTGGACATAGAATAAATAAAATGAAAATAAATTAATTTATATTGGAATTTACTAAAAATAAAATAATAAATCCACATAGGATAAAAAAAGTTATTTAATTAAAAATCTTTAATGGAAGGTGAAAACAAATCACGATTCTACCTTCTCAAAGGCGGAATCGAACGTCACCTTAAAGCTGGAATCGTCGATTCCAAGAAATTGCGATTCCGACTTCTCATGATCCTTCCAAACGTATGAAAATGAATGGAAGCCATAATGCATAATTCTATTTCAATTCATTCCTGCATACCAAACAAGCTATTACAAGTAATAGAGAGGAAATATACCCAATCCAAAGCTAAAATTGTTACTGGACAATAAGATAGACCGTCATGATAGGAGAGTTTACACTATAGGCTACTCCCTATACCCCTATCCCATAACACGTGTTTATCTCTGTGCTGTAGGGGACAAAGGAGAATGTGCCCTTTTATATTAATTAGCTCCCACCTTTATGCATCACTCAACATACAAGAAAAGGGAGACATACTCTCTCGACCTCCTTAAGACCTTCCAGACAATTTTATATTTTTCTCAATGCACAATCTTATTCATGTTCCTTAAGAAAGCTATCAATCATATTCTTAATCAAGGTATCTAAAATAACTTTACTCTCTAATTAGTGTGAGCACGATTGTCAAATTTGCGAGTGAAATTTACAATTCTATAAATTTATGATTTTATGAGTTTTTCTTAATCAAAATGGATGAAAAAACTTTAGGTAGAATTATAAATTTATATATACGATTCTATACATTTACGATTTTACTAGTTTTGCATGATTTTGCATGATTTTACCAATTCTATATGTATGAATGAATACAAAATTGCGATTTTGACACCAGGGTCATGGTGTTAGAAAACACATTAGACCAAGCTTAGGAGATAATCCATAAGAATATCACACCAACACTTGGAATACTCTCTCTCTCTCTCTTTTTACTTGAAAAATTGGACTTGGAAGTTTTAATTCCAATAGTTATTATGTTTCCTTATAATGAAATGATTGTTAGTTGCCTATAAGATGGTATATTCCAGTCCTACTTCATTCCCTCTTAAGAGGAAATTAAAATAAGTTATATGGCTAACACACTTTTATTTAAACCATAAATTGCCAAAATTATCCAATGAAAAAAAAAGGAAAAACTTTTTCTTAAGTATCGAATTATTATATCTTTTTTCACAATCACTAAACTTATTAAAAATTAAAAAGATTTAAAAAAAAAAGAGAAATCATATTCTTATAAGAATAGGGTGGATTGGAGAGATAAGATATATTGAAATTTGAAAGTAACACCTAATAAAAGGTATGTATCTCATTTACCAAATTTATTTAAAATCATAAAATCTTAAAAATTATTTGTTAAAATAATCATCTAGTGTAAATATGAAATTTACTTGCATAGAATTTCTATTAATATGATCTAATATGGAAAAAGAGTTTTGATGGCTTGTATATATAAGAGGCTATGGCAAATTTAATGAATTAAAATCCATGATCTCGTTTGGTTCCAATTGGTGTGAGAGTGCCTATGTTAGAGCCACCCTTGGGCCTCATGGATCATGTTTATTATTTGTATATGTTGAACTTCACTTATGGTGCTAAAAGCCCCAATGGGTCAAGCTCACGAGATAAAAAACAAGAATATTACACCAACACTAGGAATACTCTTTCTCTCTCTCTCTATCTATCTCCGTCTCTAATCTTTTTCACTTGAAGACTGGACTTGGAATTTCAAATCCTAATAGTTATTCTATTCCCTTATACATGAAATACTTTTAGTTGCTATTACCTGTAAGGTAGTATATTTCACTCATGCTTCATTCCCTCTTTAGAGGAAATTAAAAATAAGTTATATGATTAACACACTCTTATTTAAAAACTACAAATTGGAAAAATTATCCAAGGAAAAAATAAACCTTTTTTTTTATAAGTGTTAAATTATTATCTCTTTTCCACAATCACTGAATCTATTATAAATTAATAGGCTAATAAAAAAAAGAAATCATAATCTTAGAAGAATAAAGTGAATTAGAGAGATAAGATATGTTAAAAATATCTCCATTATTTGAAATTTAAGAGTAACATCATAATAAAGGTATATATTTCATATATTATATTTATGTTCAAATTCTTAAAAGTTATTTATTAAAACAATCATCTAATGTAAATATGAAATTTACGTGGGTAAGATTTCTATTAATATAATCTAATGGCTATGACAAATTTAATGAATTAAAGTTCCGATAGACATCACTATGGTCTGGTTTAGTTCCAAAATCAAGCCAAAAGGACTAGTTTTCAATCGCTAATTGAGGAACCAAAATGAAAAAGGTGGAATTGGGCCCATTCCTTGTTTTGTGGAATTGACGATTCCTATATTTTGATTTTGGTTCTTTAAGAATCGAACCCAGTAGTTTTATTTAAAAAAAAATACTCCATTTAAGTAACAAGAGAATCAATTTATAAAGAAAATGAAACAAAATTTTAACTTACAATAAAATTGGACATAAAAATATTAATCTTTAATCCATCTTTTGAAACATTTTTTTAAGTTGTGCATTTATTTATATATAAACACACCTACTCTTAATTATAATGTTAGCAATACTTGACTATAAAATACTCAAGATACAAACAAGTTCTACAAAAACAAAAATAAACTCCGCATAATTAAAAACAAGAATTTACATTAGTTACAAATCTATATAAATCTAACAATATCCATTTTCAAGTATATGTTTTACTTGCATTGTTAATATCATGAATAAGAAATAAATTTTTACTTTTGAAAATAGTTTAAATACTTGTTTTCACTTACATTTATTTTATTTCTCAAAAAAATTTCCCTTTTTTTTATTGCACAGATTTGACCCCACTAGATTATTTGTTCCATGAACCAGTTCTTGACCCAATGGGTTAGAACTTGAAGCCAAAGCTAGACCGCCATGTCCACTAAAACCAACAAGTCTTGGTATACCCAGTCCAGTTGCTAATTAGGAACTGCTAGTAACGGATTGGTCCATTCGAATTGGATAACCCCCTGATGATGCTCAAGTATGGAGTTAGCTTATGGGCACCATATACAGTACTTTTATTGCGGTAAGAATATATATGTGTGTGTGTGTGTGTGATGGAAACCGTCAAATTGTCGGTATTGAATGTGACATGTTCCATATAGTACTAAGAATCTTGCAAAAGAATAACTAAATAAAATAAAATAAAGAATAAAAATAAATTGTGCTCTAGCGTCGTAATGGGGGAAAAGGAAAAAAATATTACTTACGAAAATGCCACTAAGAAGAAAATATTTCCAGTTTTGGGCAACTTGACCTCTTATCTTAAAGAGATAAGGTCATTAGTGTCTGAACTCGTCTCTTAGGTCAATCATAAACCTCGTCTTTTTAGAGACAGGTCCTCCACGTAGGCTCGTCTGTTGAAGAGACGATGTCCTCCACGTAGGATCTCGTCTGTTGAAGACACGATGTCCTCCACGTAGGATCTCGTCTGTTGAAGAGACGAGGTCCTTAGTAGATAACCCTGTCTCTTCAACAGATGAGGTTGTCGAGCTCTATATTCGCCATAGGACCTTGTCTTCTTCATTTTGCACGCGGAAAACTCTCTAAATTTCCCAAATCCCAAACCAAAACCCTTGCCCCCAATTTCCCAATTGTGATTAACGCAAAATCGGGGCATCATTTGGAGCAGGATCGATTGTTAGGTGTTGAAGAAGTGATAAGATTGTGTGGAAGTGAAGAATTTTGTGTGAAAAATCCTGGAATCATGTCGAAATCGATACGTAATTTCGTTTTTAAATTTTCGTGTGAATTTCCACTATTTGTGATGTTGCATTGGATGTTGAGATCCTACTTTTACTATTAGTATTGTTGCATTGTGGTATGGGTTTGGGAAACAAGCTTGGCGTGTTATTTTGTGTTTTTTTTTTTTTCCGTATCGTGTTGTTCCTTCGTTTTGGATCGAAGGACCATTTTTTCCCCTTTTTTTCCTTTTCTTGTGTCATAGTTTTCTCCGTATAATTGATGAGATTATGATGTAATTGTGATTACAGTATTTAGTTTTTGAAATTATAAACCAAATCATGAAATCATATACTGTATACATCATATACATTGATAATAAACTATTAGAAGACTGGGGTGAATATAGCAGCATTAATAAATATGTTTAAATATTAGATGAGTGCGATAGATAAGTCATGGTGCGAATTTCATATATTCATCTTATGTTTTATGAGATAAAAGTGTAGGTGAGAAGAGAAATTGATAAGGCAAAGTTTGTACTGTACGCTCATAGCAATATTGTGGAGGGCAATGATGGTTTTGGTTATAATAAGCGGCCAGTTGCGGTGATCAATGTTAGTAGGAATTCAACATGTGAGGAAATAGTTAATATAATTTGTAATAGACTTAAGGTAAATAGGTCTACACATCGGTTTGAGCTGCATCATAGGATAATTATTGGAGATAGGCTGCTACACAATGATATTATTCCAGTGACTGATGATGAGGCCGCACATGAGATGTTGGTGTACACCGAGGGTCAGTGCCTATGTATGTGCAAATATTTGATAACGATCTATCTCAGACACTTGCAGGGGAACTAAGAATTGATGAAAATGTTAGTAATCAATGGTTGGTAGACTCAAATTCAACTCTAATTCAGATAATAGGCAGTGCACAGGTGCAGATAGGTAACTTTGGAAATACAGCAACTTATTAAGCATGTGATTAGGATATTGATATAATGCAAGACTCTTTGGCAAGTGAATCTGGTGATGACTATGACGATGATGGAAATGATAATTAGGTAGCTTTTCCCCAAGCGGATGATGTAACCGGCATACATCATCTAAGAAATGACTGGCATTGTTTTGTGGCTCCCACAGACATTAATGCAATTAGGAGCTCAATGGCAATACCTTTTTTTATTGTTGATGTTGGTAGTGGTTATGCTGCATTTGATGTTGAGCAAGAAATGAGTGTTGGCAAATGGAGCTCCAGCGATGAATTCAAGGTTGGGATACGGTTTGAGACTAAACATCATCTCGTAGAGGCAGTTAAAATGTGATATATATCGAATCATTATAACTTCAAGGTGGTAGACTCGGACTCGAGGTCATGGGCAGTTAAATGTACCGATGTACATAAGGGGTTGCAAGTGGAGACTTAGAGGCAGTTGCAAGAAGCATGGTGGGTGGTTTCACATCACCAAATATGAAGGACCTCGCACCTGCTTAGATGGAATCACTGTACAGGACCACTCTCAGTTAGACTCGACTAGCATTTCTAGTTGTATTATACTGTAGATTCGTAATTCTTCATATGTGAGGGCGAAGGACCTGCAATTGACCATCTTGAAAGAGTTTGAGTACAGTGTTCATATGAAGAGGATTTGTGAGGCGAAGCGAAAAGCTATTGAACAGGTATATAGAAGTTGGGAACGGTCATATGTTGAGCTTCTGCATATACTTAATGCAATAACAAAGGCAAATCTAAGAGCAAAGGTTGAGTGGAGAATGTGGATTCGGACACAGCAGGACACATATTCCTTGACAAACTCTTATGGGCATTTGCCCCTTGCATTGAAGCGTTATAGTATTGCAGGTATATTTTGGATATATGCTTATATTTATTTACAAATGATTGATATTGATGAAATAAGTTGTATATGTTAATTATTCACAGACCCATAGTCACAATTGATGGGACCTTTTTGTATGGTAAGTATAAGCATAAACTACTCATTGTAGTAGCAGTAAATGGGGTAAATCATATAGTTCCATTAGCGTATTGTCTTGTCGATGAGGAGAAAGAGGACTTATGGAGTTGGTTCCTTACAAAATTGTTAGAATATGTTATCAAGGACCGTTCAAGCGTCTGCTTAATATCTGATCGGCATGCTGACATTAAGAGTGCAATTGAAGGTGAGCATATTGTGTGGCTTAGAGGGTGGCCATGGCGGTGGTGTATCAGGCAAGTTGGTGGCAACTTTAAATTAAAGGCCAAAAGCAAGGAATGTAAGGAATTAGTTAAGAGATCGGCATACCAAACGCAAATGAGAAAATTTCATGGTTACTTCAATGCAGCAAGCAAAAATAGTCCATGGACGTCGAGATATTTTCGCGAGTTGCATCAATGTATGTGGACTTCATCTTATGATGAAGGCGGAAGATTCGGAATCGGTACAACAACACATGGCTGAAAGTTATGATTCCATTCTAAAAGATGCTTGGTGCTTACCTATGGTAGCATTAGTAAAGAAAACCTTCTACAATTGCAACTCCATATTCAACAGGCAAAGATGGGAGGCTAGTGAAGTAATGAATTCAGGTATGTTGCTTACACTGTATGCTGCAATGAAGTTTGAAAGGTGGAACAATGTTGCAAGTGCCCATCAGGTAACGTGTTTCGACTACCACGAATGAGTATTTGAGGTTGTAACCGCTCCATGCCCTACAATGCATGGCCAAAAGGGAGATCAAATTCACAAAGTGGAATTGCGAGCATGTAGATGCACATGCAATAAGTGACAAACGTATATAATCTCATGCTCCCATGCAATGGCAGTAATGGGAACTCTGCACATGGATTATGTTGGCCAAGTAGGGTAATGATACAGATGCGAGAATCAGCTGTGGGTGTATGGGCAATCCTTCATACCTACAACAGATAAAAGCTAATTGGTTTTCTTTCGACATTCTAAAGTGGCAACCCATCCCAAGACTTATTAGGATAAGGGGTAAGTCTAGAGAAAAACGGTTCCAGAATGAGGTGGATATTCCAGATGGCCCACGAGGTTATTTATGCAATTTGTGTAGGCAGACTAGCCACAACATCAAAAGTTGTCTTAGTAGGAGAGTGACTAGTAGGATCCTTACGGGCCAGTCGAGTCGTAGTGGTATTTGTTTGATTCATGTCATTTCTTTTACTACATTTACGTCCCATACTTCATGTATTCTTGTTTCTTTTTCTTACATATGTTTCTACTAACAATATTCCCTACTTTCTTCATTGCAGATGGATCCGGGACCGCTTGATGATTCTATACTTACAAGACAACCTGTTCACAGATCGAGGCTGGCATGGGAGGATAGGTAAGATTATTTCCTCATCCAATTACTTAGATCATCTACACATAGATCGAGTCATGGATTTGTTTTCAAATGCAGAAGCATGAGGTGCTATATTGTCGCCGTAGAGCGGCGAAGCTCAGATGGCAGGACGGTGTGCTTATAGTCCTAGATGAGAGACTTATTCTACTTCTATCACATGCCGGTTTCATAGGTGCCACTCAGATATTGTTTGTATAGTTAGATTTGCACCTTATTACAACTCTGGTAGAGAGATGACGTTCAGAGACACATATGTTTCACATGCCGACAGGAGAGTGGACTATGACATTATAGGACGTTGCTGCACTCACCGGCCTGCTCGTCGATGGCCATGCAGTTATCAGCACATCTCGGATTGATTGGCTAGAGTTATGCCACCAGTTACTAGGAGTTAGACCACAGGCCGGTGTGAACATAGATGGTGGCCGATTGAAGATGTCATTGTTGGATACACACTTTAAAGTACAACCTGATCATGCAGATGACATCACTCTCCAGTGATATGTTGGAGCATATATTCTACTGCTTTTGTGGCTTCATTGTTGGAGACAAATTGTCGAATATGGTTCATGTTATGTACCTCCAGCTACTCGATGACTTGGAGAGAGCAGGGCAGTTCGCATAGGGAGCAGCTTGCTTGGCATGGCTATACAGACAGCTATGCATGGCTTCTCATGTAGAGACGGGTGACATTGCGGGATCCCTAGTAGTCCTCCAGATCTGGGCATGGGAGCACTTCCCACACATCGCTCCGCTACGACAGATCACATCAGTTACCGTGGATTTCCCATTGATCAGTTATTGGGGTGCTACTTTCGATGTCACTCGCTCCCCTACACATTTGCTATTTGAGTATATGTAGTGTTTTGATAGACAGCTCCCCAGCCAGGTATCGGTTCATATATTTTATGTGTTTATATGTATATAGTTATGTTGTATTTACTTACTTATGTGTACTATACTTTTCTTTATTCCACAGGTTGTTTGGGCCCCTTATGCAATTATTATGGATTCTCTCCCTGTGTACTACCGAGCAGGCAATGACATATGGCGTGCTCGAGTCCCCTTGGTTTGCTTTCATATTATTGAGCACTACTACTCAGATAGGGTGCTCAGACAGTTTAGTGGTTTCTAGGGGATTCTCGACCATCCAATTGATATGAGAGCCCTATATAAGCTAGACTTACGAGGGTATTTCGAATGGAATTGGGCATCGAAGCACGATGAGTTGATAGCTGAGTTAATAGCTGAGTGTGATCGCAGGCAAGATCGCATTGTCAAGGTACCAGATATTCCCACTGGTACATCTATAGATTATTGTGACTGGTACTATGCAATCACCAGGTGTTGGATCAGTCGTACATGGGCCATTATTCGGTATATCGTAAGTTCACTGACTATAAAAACTATATATGGATTTAAACCGTGTTTTTTATTAACTGACTTACTCGTTCCCTTTTGTTTGCAGACAAATTTCATCTATAGAGTCTCGAACCTGCCACCAAAGGGCACTCCATCCACTGCACAAGATGTCATTCGTGTAGTGGATGAGTTTATAGGACTTAATTTGAATGATCCAGTACCAGCACCAGCACCGGCACCAGCATTTGAAGACCTACAACCTCGGCCTGTACGGAGACATCGACCAACTAGAGAGAGGCGCGGGCGGTGACAGGACGGGTTCAGAAGCAAGAGCGAGCTCGAGGTGTACATATCAGAGACGAGTCTTTGCCCTCGCATGAGCACGTATTTGATGAGCTAGGCCTTCCACATTTTCTTCATTCCAAGCCTAGTCCATCATCTTCATCATTTGCTCATCTACATGAGACCTCCATGGCAGATATAACATACATCGAGTTCCACACCCCCTCGCTCCACAGAATAAGCGACCATCACCGCCACATGATATGAAGGAGGGACTTACCCAGGTGGAGCCAGACCCAGACCTAGACCTAGTACCATTTTATCCTTATGGTGCTGGTGGTAAAGATGGGGATGCTATACTCACTCGGGTGGATCCAACCATGAAGCTTCCTTATCAGGATGTCCACCAGCGTGCACGATTCCTACGGACTTTTATTAGCTGAGGACGAGGGAGGCAAGGCACCCCACTGTAGCTGTTGGATAGTTTTTATCTTTTATGATTATTGTATATAGATTTTTTTTTTTTCTCATTGGTGTTTGTAGTTAACATAACATTCATGTACTTAACATATCATTCACTTCATTCTTCTATATTATGAGTTTTTTTATGTTTGCTGTGAATAGTTTTACAATTATGCTATGATAGAATGAATTGGATTTGATACTGAGTTTTTTGATGGATTGGGTTTATGAATACTTTTGTGGTTGAGTTATGAAGTTTGCAAATTGTTTAGCCATGGTGGATAATGGATAATGAATGATTATATGGCTCATTTTGTATGATTTTGTCTAGTTATAACAATTATATGTAATCAGGATGTCATTTATGATTTCAACGAATTTGTTTGTATGTTGGCAGAGCTGACCTCGTCTCTTCAAGAGACCAGGTCATTACTTGGAATATGATTGACCTCACCTCTTCTAGAGACGAGTTCAGACATTAATAAGAGACAAGGTCAAGTTACCTAAAACTGAGAATATTTTCTTCCTAGTAGCATTTCCATAATTTTTTTTTAAATAGTAATATTTTTTTCCTTTTCTCTCGTAATCGACTAGGGTTGATTCTCCAATTCTCCATCTCTAAATCCCAAAATTTATAGAATTACCAAAAAAGAAAAAAGGAAAAAAATTATTGTATATGAAGACATGCTTTTTTTTTTCCCCTCCGATGCAAGAAGACAAAAATTGGAAGTTACAATAACAGCCCTGACTTACTAATATCCCAAACGACAATTGCCTTGTGAGGACTGTGCTCTTGCGAGAACTTTTAGCTAAAGCTGTGAAAAAGGAAGTGGACGAATGCTACATTCATTTCACAAAATTTAAACGAAAAGACTGCAAACTGAAAAGCCCATACCAATCCCTTAACTTAATAAATAAGAGGCACAATGGTAGGAGGCTTAATTCATGAAAAGTGATACAAAGTCGTCGGATCCCTTTCTGAACTCTTCAACTCCCGTATCACCGATTTGACAGCAAGAGCTATTCATGCATCTGGACTACAGAGATACTAAAGCCCTAGTTTTGACAGAAGGTCACGCCATCTCGGGGTTTCTTCGTCAAAAATGTAAGTGAGTGGAGAAACTAGAACTCCACTTCCTCCAATCTGTGATTTGCATAGCTCAATTAGCAGAAAGGAAAACGAAACAAAAAATAATCAGGCTAGCAAACGTCCGCATAAGATGAACGCAGAAAGTTGGCCAGAGATAGAATTATCATTATATAACTTACAGCTCTCAATTGTTGTACTGATGTGTATAGTGCTTTCTTGGGAACACATATGACTATTGCATAATAATCTGCAGCAACGCCTCCTTCACGTTTGGAGAAAACTGGACTAATGGTTGGTCCCTGTTTGCAAAAACCAAAAGGGAAAAGACTTGAGGTATGGAGTCTGATATGCAGCAAGGAAGTCCACCTTCCCACTCAATTCATCTAGAGGATTCATTGTAGGAAAATAATGTACAGACTCACAAATCAACCGTACCTGTAATCCTGTAAGAGATGGCTGACTAAGCACTCTTTTAGCCACTTCCTCCGCACTACTTCCCCTCATGTTAGCAATGACCTAGATACAAAAATATTTCCAACTCAGGGAGAAAAAGGATGTAAATTTGTGAGGTAGAACAAAATGTGAGCTAATAAATTTGATACTCCGTACCGTGAACTGACCAACTGCCCTCAGATGTGCCTCCAGTCTTTCAAGAATCTCATGAGTTATGTCCAGAACACCTTTTCTCTGGACGAGGGCTTTCCTGCTTGCAACAAAAACAGCCTGAAGAACATTCAGCTTCAAGAGAGATGAACAACATAGAAGCTCCTAGATGATACAGGGAATGTCCTAAATTGCAGCATACCTGGCTTTGCAACACACTTCCACCATCGATCTCTTTCAAGTTGTTTTCCTTCAAAGTTGTTCCACTACTCACGAGATCCAAAATAGCATCAGCAATCCCCATCTGGATTAATCATGGATACAATCAATAGCCAAACAGAAAAACATAAGAAAATAAAAATCAAGCAAAGGAAAAAATGAAAATAACTATGAAAGTAACAACACTAAATCACGTAAACATTTTGCAGTTCTTTACAAGCTCTCTGTAATAAGCGTAATAAAAGACTTTTGACTTCTCCTTTCACAGGAATGCCAATGCCACAGCCATGCACTTAACGGAAGAGAATCTAGCATTCACAAGGCACTGTGACTACAAATTCTAGATGCCAAGGCTGCCAGATCCATGGCTGTTTGTCATTTTAAGAGAAGAGTATCGATCAATCTCTCATTGTCAAGTAATAAATACAATAAGTTTACACCATATTTATAAATTTAAGTTTCTAGACCATTTGGTTAAGAGCCTAACGTTAATATGGTTTGAGAATATCTTTAGTTTCAGTCCTTCATACTCATTTCACCCCCATTTGATTAAACCGTCTACTTGATGGATTTTGGTCAAAGTCCCACTCTCACAAGTGAGGAAGTGTATCAAGTTATATATATAATTGCCCATGTCATATTTATAAGTATAAACTTTCATATTAGTTGGTTGTGATATTGATCTTAGTACTTCACTAAGCAAGATACAAACAAACATGGTAACAAGGATAATTGTGATAATCATAACATCACCTGAAAATACTAGATTGAATATACACAGGAGCAGTTTAGAATGCAGAAGCTGACCTAGCTAGAGAAGTCATTATTTTAATAGACAACCATGAAATAACTGTAGAAGATGATACTATAAATCCATAAGAAAGAAGATTCTAAAATTGAATCTTTCACTTCAATCACCAAAAATGTCAAATCTTTCTTTCATTTTATTCCAAGTCTAAAGATGACCAACTGTTCTTAACTCACTTTGACATGAGCCAAAACTATAAAATACGCGCACCTTCTTTTGACCTATATTTCTACTAGAAACCTAGTTGTAAGCTAGTCTGAACATAATGCAATACTGTACATCCGAGAAACAATCAATTCTATGGTGTCACTGTAGTTGTGATGAAAACATTTACAATTCGTTCACTTTGCCGTATGAAATAAGAAGGAATTGAATACCAATTCAATAGAAATGTAATAAAATTGTAATGGTTATTATAATGTTCACTTGGTGTATTAAAAGAAAAAAGTGATTACTGGAGTAAAAGATAAACTATCTGTAATGCTCATTTCTCTTGTCTTTATTACAAAGAGAAAATAATTGTATAAGTGATATTTTTAAGATAAGGGTATTTATGATAAAATTGAAAAATAAACCATTGAATTGTTATTCATGATACGGGAACATGAATTGCTATTTATCATCTTACGTGATAGCAATTTATTATAAGTTGGTATTTTCTCAAGTAAACACTATAATAGTGGTTTTACGTAGAACGATCCATATCAAGTGAACAGACTGTAAATCACCCCGTAATCCACAAAGAGGATAAAAAAATGAAAAAGGGATTCAAATATATAATTACTTAACAAGTTGTCTCATAAAGTAAGACACAATTTTATTAGCATTTTAAGACCATCTTGATTGCACAAAGATTTGTTCAAGTTGGTTGATTTCTTAGTTTTTCTCTCATAAGAGGTTTGACTCGATTATAAGGACCAACAAAATAGCACTGATCTGAGCCCACTGTATGGATGCTGTAATATGATAGTTAAGCTATTGTTAATTATTCACATTTCCCACCATTTTAGACTTCCAGTACTCCTGCCTTTCTAATAGGAGTGTGAACAATAAAGTCATATCTCATGAATCATCTTAAATGATTAATGAATAAAATAACTACTTGAAAATTTAGCAAATCAAAAGGCAAGCTAATTGCTTGATTAATAAACGTCTTTGGCTTCGTTTGGTTCGTCTTATTTAGGTCATTTTAGTATCATTTTTTTGTTGTTTTCAAATATACTATTTGTCAAGAAACAGATACAGATACAGATGAAAAACAAATATTTTTATTTGTAAGTAAATCAAATGGACTAAATACAGATCAAATACAGATGGCATACAAATGCAGATTAGATACGAATACAAATGAAAATCAAACAATCCAAATAAAGCCTTTATCAAAATTTCTAGAACGGTTTGTTCAATTATTTATATAAAATAATGTTGTTATTGGTGATATAAATTTTTTAATAAGCCGGCTATCAATCACACTTAGCAAAAAGTGCTGCTTCCTCCCACAGTTGATCCTATTGTCATGACAGAGTGGCAAATAGCCTAGAATTTTCATCTTGCCACGGTATCAGAATCTGATTATTGAGTTTAAATAGGACTAGTACATGAAATAAATCACGAAGCTAAGGGAATCTTACCGCAGGAGCAGCCTCCAGAGCTCCATCAGCAGTTGAAAAGGTTACGTGCTTCAACCCATTATCTTCCATGAATTTGGGACCAAGCTATATGCATAGAGAAAACTTTTCATTAAAAGAGAATAACTGAAAAACCCAATAAGTAGGTCTAGTTGTTTCTTGTACCGAAAGGCATAAGAACTGTTTACATAAATGAAATTGCAAAGGACATACGTATGTGAAGCTAGTGGCAACTCTCAAAGGTCTCTCTTCAGTCCATTGAGGCATTTGTGCAAGCTCCTTTATTGAGTTTATATTCTCAAATATCCCATACTTCGGTATCTAAATAGAAAAGAATATGTCAATACTATTTTCTTCAAAATCTGCCAACAATGTGGCTCTTAGGATTATGCACTTACTGCAAGTGACAAGCGACAATCCCCATAATCTAGAGCATCATGAACAACAATAAGATCTTCATTGCCCTGGAAAAAGAAAGCAAGCGCTTGCATTATTGATTTGCGCAAGAAATCTTGAAGGATATGCTGGTAGCATACAACTGATCAAATAAAGAAGATATCCACAAGGGTTTAAAAACTTCATATGCATTGCATAGCATTCATGTTGGAACCACATGGTGTTGAACTAGAACAGAGTACCCATAATTCGAAGTCAGAAAAATCAAATGCCCCAGAACCAAAAATATCTTAGTTAATTGTGATTGCATCCTTTAAGCAAAAGAACCCAGCAACCCAAACATTAAAATGAAAAGCCCACTTCTTGATAATTAAATTTATCAAGAACCAGGATGCTTAAGTGCATAAAGAAGAGCAGGTAAAAGAAACAACTATTTCAACAGAGAAATAGCAAGTGAGAAGAATTCCTTCTTTGGAAAATCTGTAAGTAGTTTCCTTGCCTACTACTTTAATTCATGTGGTGTCATTCCTTTTTCGGAATAGATTTTTTTTTTTTTTTTTTTTTTGTGTGTATAGTTTTCATTAATGAAAGAAAAGGAGCATTACAACAAAAAGGGAATAATCCCATAAGGAAATGGAAAAAAAAGAGGGGAGGGGAGGGGGGGGGGGGGGGGGGGGGGGGCGCGGAAACAGAAAAAAGAAAAAGTCAAGACACCTCAAGGTGAAACAAAAACCAAAATTAAAAAAAAAAAAATTAGAACATCTAGATTTCCCAAAAAAGTCAAAACACCCACAAGAGTGATACAAAACAATCACTAAAACAAAAGGATAGAGCCACAAGATGACATCATAAGCTGACACCACGGAACCCACACAACTATCTCCTCTTCTTCTCCTAGGCATGAGCATCTCTAGAAGATGCATTTTTAGAGACTAGGCTAGAGGATGGAGGCAATTACATCCTTAAAGAAGCCTGCCAACATTACGTCGAGAGAGGAATTAGGGTCTGTTTGGATTGTCTGATTTTTATCTGTATTATATCTATATAAGATTTATATCGATATATCTGTTTGGTCTGTTTATGAGTAAAACTATCAGTTTTTCATTAGTATCCGTTTCTTGATAAACATATATTTAAAAGCGATAAAATATGATGTCAAAATAGTCAAAATATGATGGAACAAACAGACACTTAAGCACTAAAGATTTCGTCATAATCAAGCCTTCACCTTCAATCTACCCATCATCACTGGTCGTTTTAGTGGCATTCACAACAACTCTTGCTCATCCTAGGTTCTTCACTTTCAATCTATCCATCATTACTTCTTGTTTCAGTGGCATTCACAACAGCTGTCACTTCTCCTAGTGGTCTTAGATACCAAGTCAAGAGTATCATTTAGAGAAGGAGAGACATCAGCAACCTTGTTTTCCAAAGGGTTATCCAGATTCATTGTGTTCACAAGTGCTCCTAAGGTATCAGGGTCAGTATGCAAAGTCCCCATATAAGGTAACTTCGAGGTAGAAGGGATAACTTCCTTCAAAGTACACGTGAATACATCATGACCAAAGGTCTTGTGGTGGGAACAACTAGGGAGTTCCTACTAGTACTCAACCTCTGCAGGATCCTTTTCGCCATCACAACATCAAACAAAGATCAAGTTTACAAAATCACTACTAGCTTGCATCTAAACACATACCTTGGCAAAGTTCATTCTTTCCAGTGTCTAGCAATAAATGGGTTACCAAGTTTACTTGCACCGTAACCAATGTCTTGTCTATGGAAAAAAATCGTAGGGAGATTCCATAGCTTAATTCAAACTAGAATAGAGATAGGAGCTCGCTTGTAAACAAAATAACAATTTCCCATTCCAGCTACTAATTTACCGACTAACAAAGTACCAAGAGTTCCAAGCACTCTCATTACTTGACCTTTGTTTCCAAATTTAAAAAATCAAGTACCTCCCGTGTTACTCAAAACTCTAAATAAAACAAAACAATTCCTACCACATGGGCAGTCTTTTTCACTGCAGGAAAGGGAAGAGACTTTTCAAGACACTTCTTGTAGCAAAGCCACTATAAACCCTTCTTAATTCAAACTAAGGGCGGTAAAAATTGAAAGAACAATCAAGCTCTGGTAAAGGACTTGAGTTTGAACGAGCCTCCAAAAAGGATTTGTAGTCATCAGACCAGTCACTTTGGATGAAGCGTGTAGGGAAGGAAGACAAGCATGCATGGGAGAACAGGACAGAAGAGGAGGAAAGAGGTTAACGTCAAAAGGGAGCTTTTTCTAGCAAGAAGAAAGCAAAAAGTTGGATCTCAAGAAGTTAGGAAGCACCCAGAACCTGATCAACGCATCTTTAAATGGCAGCTCAATAAAGATCATCCGAGAAACTTTAACTAAAGAGGAAACAATGGCCACTGCTTTAGAGGAAACAGCACCAGAAGAACTAACTACAGCCATGCCAGAGGAAAAGAAGGGTGGAGCTGATGATACCAAGGGCAGAGAAGCTGCTGGAAAGGTTGATGACTTCCACAACATGGAAAAGATATGACTTGAGAAGCAGATTCAACTTGGAGGAGGAGGCCAGCACTGCCAAAATCGATGGACGTAGCTGGAGAAGTCAAAGTCATCAAGCCCCTTAATAGAGAAGAAGGGAGTACCAGAGCTGGCACAAGCCAGAAACAATGCCAGAAAGGTCACCAAGTACTTCTCCATTGTCAAAGAGAATGGTGGCTTGGGGAGGATCCAAATAGACATCAAAGTGGCCAATTCAGCCAGGGACATGTGGTGTCATTCATTTTACCCAGTGTCAGCCACAAACGTAATGCCACCTCAGCATTATGTGTTGGCTATTCATTGTCCCCCATGTAAGTTCATCTATAAAAATTTGCACACAAATAAGATATGTAGGCCAGCACAACCAAGTTGCTAACATCCTCCATATAGATCTTGCAAATTCGCATCTAAAGAGTAAATGCTTGTAGTATTCACAGTCCACAAGAAGCTTGTAAAAGTGTCGTGGTAGACCACACACACAAAGACACAAAGTTTCCTGCACTACGAACCACAAAATGACACTGCAATTAGCGATTTGTCATTTGAGTGGTTGAGGACAATAAGGAGTGGAGAAATCAACTTTACATGGGAAAGCTAAACAAACCTGCCTGTGGTGCTTCTACGAAGACATCCATTGTCAGGCTTGTTTCATGATTGCTTATATATTCCCTTGACTCCAATCCTATGTATCTCAATTCATTATGGAGTAGAAACATTCTTTTAGGAAACCCAAGGATGCAAATGGCCATTGAAAAGGGCCCTCTCTCTTTTTCTACTTTATTATTCATTTTACATATTTATTTTGGGGTAAAAGGGTAAAACCCCTGGTCTCTCCAATATTATTTATCACATCACATAGAAATCGGATCATCATTTCCTACTTCCCAGCCAAAGAATTCCTTTACTGGTTGCCAAAGTTTTCCTCTAAGTCCATCCATAGTGCTAGGCTAGGTATGTCCACATTCTAGGAATTTCTGCCCCTTGTGTCCTTGTTTGGCTTCTGTCTTGGAATCCAATTCCCAGAATAAAATTATCAATATTCTAGTTCTTTGGAATTTGATCAACAAACAGAGATGGAATGTTATTATGTTGTTGGACAGACTTAATGTCCAGAATGAAATCATAAGTAAGAGAGAAAAAGGGGAAAGGGGGTGGGGGAAAGAAAATGACACATCAGAAGCAAGTTAGGGGAAAAGGGAGGAGGAGGAAGACGGAGTTTGGAGAGAGCAAAGTGAAAATTTTCTTGAATGAAGTGAAGAACAATTTAGGAATTGAAATCCAAATATATATATATATATATATTATATATCAGCAAATCAGCAACTATTTAGTACATACGCATAGTTCAAAATAAGCCTTGCTTGAGAAGAAGGGTTTGGGGTGGGTTTTCTAAGGCAAATAGGATTTATTAGACGCCAAACACAGTAGAAGGTTGCTGCTGTAGCTAACTTCCAAATTTCCTTGTTCTTATTAGTGAAGGAATGAGCAAGCCCATCAATGGCACTTTGCACGCGCTATAGGCAAACACTTCAAAGAGGCTATAACTTCAGTCCACACCAACCCTGTAAAGGGAGAACTCAGAAAAAGAGGTGCTCGTGAGATTCAACATTTGTGTCACAGAAGCAACAAGAGATGCTAGTAGTGATTCCCTTTGAGTAAAGTTTAGAGAGTGTAAAGCTTTTAGCTCATGGCAAGCCAAAAAATAAAGTTCATGGGCTTGAAACGCCTAATAATTGGGCTTGAAGAGGAATTAGATTCCATCAATTTTAAGGAATAGGATTACCAAGGGAATTTGATTTGTATACTATTTTTTGCTACCAGACAAAACGATAAGACTCTTTACAGAATTGGATTTATTACTGGAAAAGCAAACAAGGCCTAAGATATTAATTTCATCTAGCATTTTAGATCCATGTGCTTCAGTTGCACACCTTTATTACAAGCAAATAAACCTATAAAGCTACCTTCTCTTCCAGTACACAAATCTGCTTCTAAGATACTGTAGCATCAGCCTCCTCACGGTCATTCCCATTCCGTTAGGAAGTGCATCATTTATGACTACATAGATTTCCAGAGCAAATAATCATGCCCACACAAAACTTTGGGGTCCAATGGCAGATAACTCTGTTGATCAGTTCTCACATATTCTTAGAGAGCTTCAATGATCAAGGGCACACACCTAAATATTTTATACATAGCCTTTGCTTTTGAGCCCTAATACTGCCATAGTCTCAAATTCCATCTGCTGAGGCATATACATAAAGGAAAACTTGGCTCCTAGTCCATTTAGCACTTAGACTCGACCTTTTTCTAAACTCCTCATGGGCCTCTTAAACTAGATTTACTAGCCGCCTTCACACAGCAAATATAAGTAGGTCATCAACAAGGTTTAGGATCATTATTCCCTCTCATCAACTTCTTTAATGGTATGTAAAACCTAGCTTTCTAGCCTTTCCTTTTAATATAGATGACAAGAGCTCCATTTCCAATTCAAAGAGATGGGGTGAATCCCCTTCAACTAGAAAAGAACCCTATCATTCACCATTTAAGTTGACAGAAAATCTAGGAGTTGTTATGATTGCATCATTCACCAGCAAATTGGCTTTGAAAATCCATTTTCAAAAAGACATACTCAAAAACTTCCAATTCAAAGTATCGCAAGCTTCCATAATATTATTGATAGGCTTAATTTCTATAGGATTTTCTCAAGTATATTAAGTTCAATTTAGAGCTTTTGAGTAGTATTTATATAAGAATTGATACTTAATTGAGTAATATATTAATTTCAAAGCATTTGGAGGCATGTATGAATACTAGAGATGAATTTGATCAGGACTATTCAAGAGGTGAAGACAAGAGGAAATATGAAGCTTCATGGGTGTAACAATTACCTAGGAGACAGTCAAAGTACCTAGACTAAAATTCACGGCTGAGATTCTTGTTGGACAAAGCAATTTAGAATACCAGAATAGAGGAAGGTCATGGGCGTGATCTTTGTACAAGGAAGAAGTCAGGCACCAGATCAATTCTTATGCACGTGACATTGTATTTCGAAGAAAAATCTCCTTGGAACTATCTTTACACCCATGATTACATGAAGTGCCATCTCTAGATGTTACCATGGGCTGTTTCCCACCCGTGATTGCAAGCTTGGAAGGACAAAAATCTCACTTTCAAGGCTGTGAGTGTTGATATGGTTCAGAGACAAATTTCCCACCTTTTTTTACTTTAAGAGATGTTGACTTAGATTGATGGAGACAGCTTATTGAAGAGTTATGCTACTTCCACTTAATCTAGCATATAAATCTTTGTAATCATCGAGAAAAATAAAGGGGCATTCATTGTAACAATTCGTTTAGGACACTATGCAGACATCTTCTCTTTCCTACATAAGGAAGGGAGTGCGTTGTGTGCGTGTGAATATATACGTGTGTGTTTGCATTGTTCCTGAAAATATCGAGAGTCGCAAGGACTATGTTGTTTTCCGTGTGTTCATGTCATAAGACTCCAGATCTTCATTCAAATCTAATAAAGGGGTTTTATTTTTTCCTCTCTTCTTTATTTTATCATGTCTATGTTTCTGTTATTATTACCTTGTTTATTTCTTGTTTTATCGTTGTGTTTAAGTAGAGAATAGGATTTGTTCATTGAATTAATATGAATGGTTCTTAAATGCAAAATTTATCTAGTTATTAATTAGTTTAGTAAGTTAAATTAAATGAATTTAGAATTAGTGTATGCGCAACACGTTCTTAGTTAGATTTTTTTGTAACACATCGAGAGATGGTTTCATTAAATAGATCTAATTTACTGATGGATCACTTATAGTGATAGAGATATCATCATAAGATTTTATGTATTTTCTCTAAGGAATTTATAAACAGTTTTTAATGCAATCATTAAGTGACTATTAAATTAGGAAAAATTTCAATTAGATACATTTATGATTAGTTATGATTGATTGTAAGAAGAAAATTCATATAGATAATGAATTCTTGCAGATAATTGCTGATTAGAAAGCTAGTGGTTGAAATTCATGTTAAGGAGATGAACAAATCTGATTGTTAATGTTATGCCCTGTTATTGTGTTGAGTTAAGTAGTATAGCTTTGTGTGATCTTTAATATTCAACTATTCTTTAATCGATTTACTAGATAATTGGAGGGCTAGGGAGTACTAGTGCTTCAAAACATCCTAGTGGAAACAATTCTATACTTAATCCTGAACCACATAACAACAGGTGCACTTGCTTGACTTTGACAAAACCCAGTCACTCAACTAAGGCCACAATTATCTTCATGAAATAGCACCTAATCTAATCCCATCTATAGTAACATTGTTCCTGAGATAACACGAAATTAGCTTCCATTATTCAGCCTTTAATGAAGGGCATTTTCTCTCTTCCACGTAGGAAAAGCTAAACCAGAAGTCCCATGGAGGAGTGTTGCATGGTGTTCTCCAATTATTCCTAAACACACATGACAGGTTTGTTATGTGGCTTGCAATCCAAGATAAGCTATCTATTCTTGATGGACCCAGCCAATTGTGTCTTACATAATCACCTGTGAGATTTTTATGCAGAGTATGATCCCAATAACACAGGCAGTATTATCATGAATGCCCATATGTTCAAAAAGTATGCAATTCTGTGCGATCTCCACATAACATGCTTAAGGACTAATTGCCCGAGCTGCTTCCCAAAATTCAAATTTTATTACCATGAGAAAAGCTTTCTCAACCGCAATCTACTACATTTGGTGTGAAAAAAAAAAAAGAAAATTGTGAGGACAGCATGATCATTGTACATCCTGCAGATGCCCTGATTCTTGACTTTTTATAAGGTTGAATTAAGACCACATTATGGTCTATTCGAATTGTTTGTTTTTCATCCTTATATGATCCATATGAATAATTAAGTCACCAATTTTTTCTTTTTTTTTTTTTTGACAAACTCTCGGATTTAAACAAGCACCGAACAGATGAAAAATAGCAGGTTTCGCAGCATCCCACAATTTAGATACAAAAATAACTTAAAATCAATAAATCAAATATATCAGAGCATTCATATCAATAAAAAGCCTTCCATTATTTAAATTTTATCAATATAAATTAGACCCATCATTGTCAACAGGATAAGAAGTCAAAGCTATCCCCAAATTTCTCACTGCGCACCTGTCCATATTCACTAACTGTGTCAAGTCCTACTATTCCGAGGTCCAGATCACCTGATACCAATTTCCTAACAATATCTTTCGGTCTTTGAAACCAGACCTCCAGGTTTGAAAGCTGCAAAAAGAAGAAGAAACTCAGCATAATATAACAATATGAAAGCACAAACTGCAGAGTCACAAATATGTTAAGGATAGAACATATATCTGAAACTTGATGCCACTTCAGTGGACGTTACACATCAAAAGAAAGCTACGCATAGAAGTCCCAGCAAAATAACCAATTATATGGAATTAATATGCTATCCATCAAGGTTAATCCTAATCCCTTTCTTGTCCATTTGCATATCAGAAAAGGAGTCAATCAACACTGGCCTTTATTATACGTGGATGCCTATTGTTCGAAGCAGACAAAATGCTTTACCCCATTATAGTGCACTACTTCAACTATGAAGCACACAAGCATTGTTTATGTTGGGATATCTTAAGCTTAGACCCTAAAACTTGAGGTAAAGATTCATGCATGCTGTTAAACGTCAAGTTCGTCAAAAAGACCCAAAAATAAAAGCACACAGAGAACCAAACCTGAGGAATTTCGGCAACATACTGTCGAGGATTGACCTGCCTGACGGACAATTGACAATCCTACAGGAAGCAGAAGAGTTTAGAATTAGAATTAAGCAAACATGAAGCTTCCAATGAAAACTATACATAATAATTCCACTATTCAAGAATTCACAGAATGTCAAAATCTTAAAAGCAAAAGTGAATAAAATCCCTGAATATCCTTTGGATGGTCAATTTGATTTCATTTGTGTTTCGATACTGAACTGATATTGATCCAATACAGAGACATATCACTAATAAAAAACTAACAGTTTTATTCGTTTACTTATTCAAACCGAATCCATTCTGATACTGGCCAATCAATAAGTTGCGGATATAAATCTGATAAAAATCCAGCAATCCACACAGCCCAAATCGACAAGCTCGAATGACAAAGAAGTTAACCGATTTAACCAGTTCCCAATAACAAATCAAACTTCAAAAATTCAATTCAATGATTTCACATTTTCCACATTCATATCCTCTCGTGAACGGAACCAAGCAGTAACTATAACAAGAGGAGAAATAAATGCAATTAAAATTAGGGTTATGATATGTATAAACGACCTTAAGGAGAGCAAGTGTGTCGTCAGCCATACGGCCTTTGCTAGGCAAACCGAGCCGAATCTCAGTCCGCTCAGAAATTCTGACGTCTGCTTTCGCATCGAGAACCGCCACTTGCAAAGAAGAAGAAGAAGAAGAAGACGACGCAGCAGAGCAAGTGATGACAGTGAACGAGGAGGTAGAAGAAGAAGAAGAAGAAGATCTGGAGAGTCGGAATCGGAGAGAAGTGAAAGTAGGAAGTGAAGGAGAAATGGAGGAAGTAGCATTGCAACTGTATTGCTGGGAGTAGTAAGGCGAGAGTAGAGACATTGAAAATGAAGCTGCCATTGCTGAGACGAGCACAGAGAGAGAGAGAGAGACAGGTTGGGGAGAAGTAATGCAATAATTGAATTCACGTGAAATCACTTGGTTTTTCGGTCTCCAAATGTGAGCGCGAGCCGTCACGAGCTGTTGGATATACGGGCAAGGCCAAACAGCCATTTGATCCTTTTTTCACATTGTTCACACCTTTGAAACGGAGACCGAGACGAGCAAATAGGACTGACTTTGCCGGAAAAATCTTCGTGTAGAGGGAGGTATATTTGGTGTGTATCTTTTAATAACTTTTTAATACATAGATAATGTAATATGTTATTAAAAGTATTATTATTTATGAATTCAATTGTTAAAATACTATTAAATGTTATACTAAGTGTACATTACGCGTGGTGTATAACACTTATCGAATCTTCTTTATCGGCAACGTTAAAACGGGCCAAATTAAAATGTATTGTTTAAGTAAGAGTTGCGGTGTTTGAATAATTTTAGGAATAATATTTAGTTTTCTTTGTTTTTGTTTTAAATACTAGGATAATACAGATGTCAGGATATTAATAATAAAATAAATGACATACTCGGCAAATGTGTGGAAATTAGACAGAGTGATATAATGAAATATAGGGCACAGAAAAATTGATGTACCACTTTTTACTAATGACAGTAAGATAAAAAATACTATACATAAATTAATTTTTATTATTTTCGCTGCACTGCGTTTGCTGAGTTAAGGAAAAAAATAATTTTTTTCGAAAAAAATTATACAAATCAACCAAATGAAAAAATAGTCTCTAAAATAGATAAATTGATATCTTCTTAAAAAAACGATGTCATAAATAGTCGACCTTATCTCTTAAAAAGACGAGATCAGTGCTTAAATCTGTTCTCATCAACCTCATCTCTTCAAGAGAGAAAGTTAATGCAAAATACACTAACCCCGTTTTTAAAGAGATGAGGTCGGCTACTTATGATCTTATTTTCTAAAGAAATGGGATCAATTTACCTATTTTTAGGATTATTTTTTTCATCCGGTATATTTGTGTAATTTTTTTGAAAAAATCTATGTTATTTTTCTTTTTTAGCATTTGCCATTAATATTGATTTAGGTAAGTAATTTAATTTTTATATTGATTTACGTAAATAATTTAATTTTTAAGTCAATGATTTAAGTCAAAACTCTTGTAATTGTGTCACACGAACACCAACATCCACATTGACATTTATCCCTTTGATATAAGTTGCAATAGAATATAAATGACTAAACAAATCCATCAATTTACATGTAATTATATTTGCTAATAACGCAATATTTCTATTAATAATCTAAGATTCAATTCTTTTTCTTCATTGTGTCATTCATTTGCCATTGATAACACTTTTATTATTCAAATTTGAACTTACTAAATTAAAACAACATCAATTTGCCATTAGCAACATGTCTCAAAGGTTTTTTGATAGTTTTATATATATCTTTTCTTAAGTTTTAGCAATTTTAAACAAAGTCCTTTTATGTTTTCTTTTTATTTTTTTCCTCTTTTCTATGTATATATGCTTTTTCACCAAAGCTATACAATTGTCCATTATCTTAATTCAATTAGTGTAATTAATATGGTTTAGTTGATATTTTAGCGAGTTGTACCATAAAACTACTGTTGGGTTCATAGATGTTTTGTGCTATTATTTTAGATCATACAATACTTGAATTTATTGATCATGTTAGTGTTTAGATGAAATATCTAAATAAGTTATCGACTTAGGATTTATCTAGTTCATTTCTATAGATTTTTATTGGATTTTTTGAAATATCCCAAACCCTTACCTAGTTAATTTAGAAATGGTTTAATTGAATAATATAATAAATAGTTAATTTTAAAATATTGTTATATAGTTTAAAAAAATAAAATGAGTAGACAATGAAAAAAGGAATAGACAATTTGATATAATTAAATTAGTAAATATGTTAAACTGAGATTTGAGATTTAAAATATGTTCTTTTAAATCCTCCAAATATCTTAGTGACTTTTCTTCATGAATCAAACCTTTCATTTTCTTTAAATTCTTTATTGATACTCATTTTTATTTGATTTTAATTCTTAAATCTCAAAACAAATATTTTGAATGTTTTACAAATTCCTCAACCCTTAAACTTTAGTTAACTTTCATTTTTAAAATCTTTATGATTTTTTAAATCAATTACTTATTAAAAATATTAGTTTTAGGCCTAAACTTAAATTAGATATTTGATTTTCATAAATTAAAATTTTTAATTATGTTTTTATATCAAGTTATAAATTCCTAATATATATGTTCTCAAATTAGTTTCTAATTAGTTTCAAAACTAAAGATAATTATCAGAAAGGTTTGAACTTAACACCCTACTATAAAATATCTTTAATTTCTTTTACCTTTTCCTTATCCTTATCTTCTCTCGCTCTCTTCTTCTTTCTTCTTCATTTTCTACTTCTTTTCTCTCCTCTTTCTTTCCCATATCCTTCATTTCTTCTTTCCTCCTCCTCCTCCTCTTCTTCTTCTTCTTCTTCTTCTTCTTCTCTTTCTTTAATTTCAACTCTCAAATCTCAATCCCAACAAGATTAAACAAGGCCACAAAGTTAGAAGATGAGGTAGGAAGTGGAAATCATGTTAGAGGAAGCTCCAACAACAGAAAAGAAAATTCAATAGCTTATTCTTGCTAAAAGCCAAGTTGTTTTCTTCTTTGATGTGGTTTTATATGCATGTATTTAATGAAATGATGCTAGTTTTATATATAATTTGTGATAAGATTTGTAAGCAATGGATGTATGAGCTTATAGGAATGAACTAAGGTTGTATAACCATGTTAGAACTAGATTTCTTATGAGCTATGAATGATAATAACTAAATAGATGTTGTAAATCATAGTTTTAAGTTTATATGCAGAGTATAAGATGTTAGATGTTGAAAAATAATATAAAACATAGCAAAATAAGGGACAATATAATTTTCATGTATTGGGTCAAAAATCACGGGCATAACAATGTTTTTAGAAGTGTCAAATTCATCAACTTTTTCAAAATCATGGGCATGATCATACCTGTGGTAGCTTCGGACCATTGAATTTCCAAGCAATCATGGGCATGATCCTTCCGTTGTTAGCCTCTGTTTTGAGGAAAATTTGTAGTCATGGGCATGATTGATTTTAAACTTGTGTGGTTTTGCAAAAAGACGAAAATCACAGGCGTGAACCACCCTTGTTAGCCTTGGGTTGTTTTTAAATTTTTGAAATCTTAAAATCATGGACGTGAAACAAGCCACAATAGTTTTGTTTAAAAATTTTTGTTAAATCACGGGCATGATTGAGTCCTTAGTAGCCTCAAGTGTTCAAGTTTTTGAAAATGACGGACGTGATTCAACCTGCTACTACAAATGTTTGCCTTTCTCCCTTGAATCATGGGCGTGATCTTGAGTCATGGGCGTGATTCTTGGAGATGCAATATCTCACCTTGTTTATTTAAAATAAATTAAATAAATGATAAATATGATGTGTTAGTGCTTGTATAAATGAGTTAAATGAATTAATAGGATTAATAATTGACTTAGATAAATATAGTTTCTAAGTATAAAATGAATTTAGTTAATAACTTAAGTTTAACTTGACTTAATAAACCATAAGGAGTTCAAATGAATTAGATTTATTAGGTTTAATCAAAATAGCTTAATTGAATTAAATGATTAATTCTAATTAATTTGGCTACGATTAAGTTAAAATGAGTTAGTAGTTAATAATTGGTTTAAGTTAATGAGTTAGGATAAACCATAACTAACATGGTGAATATGTTGCTTCAAATGTGCTATTGCTTAGGAAATGAATTTTTTTAATATAAATGCTGTGATGATGTTTTTGTAATAAAATATTATAAATAAAGTGAAAAGAAATACTTTGACAAACCAATGAGAACTTTCTGTATTTTGGCACGGCGATCTTCGCAGCCATAGAGGGTTCCTATTTAGTGTCTGATCAAAAAGGGTTTTAATAAAGTTGATGTAAATGGATAATTAACATAATTTCTTATATGAGTTTAATTTGTTTAAATTATCTTTTGAGATGGTTTCTAATCTATCTTATGTTTTTGTCTGGATTCCAAATTAAAAAGATATGTAGTAACTTACGTAGTGATTGTTAGGATAGGCATCCCAAAACAAACTCAAACTTAACTTTAATAATTGAGTGCTACTTGTGCTTGTGCCGTTGAATCCGGTCCGGGGAGCGGTAACTTTGTCCGAGCAGACATGGTAGTTTAAGCACTTAGACCGCTCCCGTCATAATGCAATGACATTTGTAAGTAGCTCAATGGGTAGCTGATGGGGCAAACCGTATCGGTGTAGCATCTATCTTAATCGGCGAGAAGTAATAAATTGGGGCTCATGTTTATGGTGCCGATTGAGCCATTTTATATTATGGACTGGGATGGGTAGAGTGTGTGTAACAGCTATAAACTCTAGATGAGACTACTATTCCTTTTCGGTAATATCATCTAGAAGATATAGGTATTTGAGCTACCTATATTAATTCCTTGAGCGTCGTGTGGTTATCCAGGACTTCTAGATTCTAGTGGCTTGTTCTGGAGTATAAATACTCCAATGTTAATTTTTTTGCTTTAAAGGAAAAATAATAACTTGTTGTTTGTTGTATTGCATTTAGCTAGGTTTCTGTGCCATTCCATATGTGTCTGTATTACCGTGTACTGAGCTTTAGTTCATTATTGTTGTTATTGTTCTTTTTCTAGGTGTTGTTTCCTTGATGATGGTGATTTGTTGATGATGACGAAGTTGATGATGGTGTTTGTTTCGGGAGTATGAGGTCGAAAAGGATTTGTTGGAGTGTGAGTGAGATAGGATCTCAGGATTTTATTTTATTTTTCTTTTGTTTAAGGCTAGATTTATTCTTTAGAAATTCGTAATATTCTTTTAAGGGCTTGTTGGAGCCTATGTTTTGTACATAAATTTTTTTTTTAAGCTTTGCATACCATCCTTAAAAGGTATTGAAGATACATGATGGCATGATTTTGGTTTTAAAGCTTTAACTACTCAAGAATGAGTAGCATATGATGTTATTTTTATAAAATTTTTATCTATATAAAGAGTAGTTCATGATACGTTTTTGTAAAGTTTATTTTATAGGTTTTAAATCCTGTTGTTTTAAGAATCTAATTACGGGATTTCATAATACAAAAATCGAGTAGCAAATATTCACAATAAACATATATTTTTGGAGGAAGCTTGTCCGTATAATACTTAGAGTATTACACGTGACATTACATTTTTTGTGCCTATAGCATTTGTCGAGTTTCTTATTAGTCTCTTTAGGGTTTATGATCATCAATTTTAAGGTTATCTCAATAGCTTTTTAATATCTCAAGTAGAACTATTTTAGGATTCAGAAATTTCTCTAAAAAACTTCTTATGGCAATTCATTTAAATCATAATGAGAACTGCTAGGTATTCACAATAAAAATATCCTAGTAACTACTAATTTTGATAGCACCTGAATACCAAATCAGCCCACAACAGGCCCGGCTCACAATCACCAACAATAACCCTAAAGGAATTAGGGTTCATACACCTCTCTATCATGTTAGTACCTTACCTATCCTCTCGTGTTTGCTCTCTCAAGAATGAAAACCTAAGTTCACTCTCCATTCTCTTCCGATTTGTTTACTCACAATAGGAACAAACGACCTAACTGTGTTTTGTGTGATGATTGCAGGTAGAAAAGAAAGCCTATTCGAGTTGGCTAAACTCCAAAGAGATTTTCCAGAAATTAGGGTTTAATATCCCTTTCTGATGTATTTGCTTTCTATTTATAGTTTGTTATACATGAATTTGAGCTGGCTAAACTATAAAGTAACTAACTATTTTGCTGTTTACACTTTTGTAGAGATGAAAATTACTCATATTTTATGGGATTAAATTAGATTAATTTGTTATTAATTTTATAGAAATTATTTGGAATTGGTACTTATTTGTGTTTTATATGATTTTTAGGAATTTGAAGTCAATAGAAGCAAATAGTACAAGATTGGAGCAAATTAGAATCAAGAGGCAAAAGTCAGCAAGATAGGCCGGCCATTCATGGACTTAAGCCGCCGGCCTTTGTTGGATTTCATCGGCGTTTAATATAAAACATACAAAGGCTGAAGAAGGATTGAAGAAGGCTGCCAGCGTATCTTGAATTTTGCCAGTGAACAAATTGAAGAAGGAACGCCGGCAGCTTATCTATTAACGCCGCCGGCCATCTCGTCTCTGGATGTTGAACACTATATGAAGGCCGCCAGCTTATCTATTAACGCCGCCGGCCATTACTACACTGGATGCATGAATGAAAACATACGCCGGCTAAGATAAGATTTATGCCGTCGGCCATCATGGGGAAAGTGCCGACCTATCATGAAACTGCAAGGGACAATGAAGAGGTAAATGAAGATAAGCCGGCCAATATGAATTTAAGCCGCCAGCATTTCTGTGTAACTGCCAGCCTATATTAAATGATGACCTTTCAATTACTCACTTTTGTATATAAATACCTTATAGGGTTTCTTTGAAAATTCAATTCAGATATCTTTTGTTAAGATAAACCCTAGAGAGAGAATTTGAAAGTTATGAGTGGCTAAACATCTTATTCTAATCAAGGGGAATTGCTACAGATTCAATTCTACAAAGATTTGTGAGATCTAATTCGATTTAATCAATTGTTCTTTTCTTCTGATTATCTATATATCATCTAATTGTCTTGTTATTATTGTTGTGTTTAATTGTTACAATTTAGGCCTGTTGTTTAATTGACAAAACAATATATTGTTAATTAGAATATTGAATCCGTACTTGTTCATTTATTCTAATAGGAGTAACACAACAACGTGGTTAATTATAATCAAATAGTTAATTCATGTTGTGATGATATATAATCTAATTTAAATGATTCATGCTTTATGGATTATTAATTAGGATGGGTAGTCTCTTTAATTTGTATTGCTATTGATAGATTAATCCTAAGAGCTCGTTTAGGGTTATCTAATCAATAAGGGAAATAACTAAAGATCCTATCTTGGTTATCAATTCAGTAAGGAGAGATAGGGTTTCAGAGCGTATTGAAATCCATAACCAATCTAGTCAGAAAAGGAATAATGATCTTTGCATCAATGATTGAATCTAGGAATTGAACTGTAGTATCACCTTGATTAGAGATTTCTTATTATTGAATTCAAATCTTATTTGCGATTGCTAACTTTAGAGATAATTTAATACTTAATTATTTTTTATTGAACAAAACCCCCAATCTTCTTTCATTTACATTCTTTCTTGAATAGAAATAAATTTTCCCAATCCCTGTGGAGACGAACCTACTCATTGTTATACATAAATCTTAAAGTAGGATTTTATTTGTTGGATTCGACAACCACCAAATTTACATATGCTTTCTTACATGAATCTGTTACAATTTCCATTCCCCTGTGTATACGTCCAGCTCATGTCGTATAGTCTACAAATCTTGATGGTTTCTGTCTATTCCTTGTAGACGATGGTCTACTCAAACACCCCTATCTTATTTGGTCTATATCAGTTTTGCCCCTCTCTTGAAACAGTACCTTATCCTCAAGGTAGAAATCTAGATAAAAATAGTTAAATCTTTCCAGCTATAATCTTTTAAAGGTAGTCCCTACCACTGAACTAATAATTGAGACACCTGATGTCCCTGTCTCTGAATAATCTGTGTACCTAAGATACAAAGAGGTACTAGCAATGGATGATTTCGAATATAGTAGGAGGCAACTCTAAAGTAGGAATGACAAACCCATGAGCTTGTTTGAGGCATGAAACACGAAACACATTATGTATATGAGACTGAGCTGGAAGTTGAAGTTGATAAGCAGAGACACCTATTCTCTTGAGAACCTGATAAAGTCCATAAATCTCTTAGAAAGCTTGTGATAATCCCCAGTCATAGAAGTCTGTTTGTATGGCTATAATTTGACAAACACCAGGTCTCCTGGTTGAAATGTCAAGTCTGTTCTGTGTCTATCAGCTTGTGTTTTCATTCTCTATTGAGCTTTATGTAAGTTGGCACGAAGGATAGATAAAACTTCATCTCTGGACAACAAGTCAGAGTCCACAGCCTCTAATTTCGATGTCCCTCTTAAATACATAAGAACCGTGGGGAGGAAGACGACCATAAACCAATTCAAAAGGTGATTTATGGGCATCTTCATGACATGATGTGTTATATGCAAATTCTTCCAAGGCAAGAATTTAACCCGTTTAGCTGGTTTGTCCTAGGCATAACATCTGAGGTACTGTTGCAGTACCCTATTTAGGACCTCTGTTTGTCTATCCGACTGTGCGTGATAGGCACTACTGGTAAACAGTTTGTGCCACTCAATCGAAATAGCTCTGCCAAAATTTGCTAAGAAAGATAGGATCCCTATCACTGACAATGCTCTAGGGAATCCATGAAGCTTAACTACAATAGATAAAAACAACGAGCAACCTTAGTTGTAGTGAAGTTTGTATCAAGAGGTCCAATGTAGCAGTACTTAGATAACCGATCCACTACAACCAACATCACTGTGAATCCTTGTGATGGAGATAAATGTGTGACGAAATCTATAGAAATGTCCTCCCAAATCTATTCAGGAACGGGAAGAGGATTAAGAAGACCAGCTGGGCTTCTAGTACTGTACTTAGTTTGCTAGCAAATAGAACAGCCTTGACAAACAATTCTACATCATGCTTCATCTCAGTCAAAAAAATTGAGACACCAATCGTCTATAGGTTTTAAAAACCCCAAAATGACCAGCTTGAGGAGCACTATGGAATTCATGTAATAAAATGGGAATCAAAGCTGAGGTGGGAACTAGAAATAGTTGCTGACCTTTGTATAGTAGCTCATTCTTCCAATATAAAGCCCATTTCAAACGTCTGCCAGCTTGTATATCACCAATAATCTTCTGAAAAGATTGTAAAGTCATGTATTCCTGCTTAAGCTGGTCAGTAAAGTCAAATTATGGTAATGAGTAAGCAAGATAAGTAAATGTACTATCATGCTTCCTTGACAATGCGTCAGCCACCACATTATCCTTGCCTGCTCTGTACACAATTGAGTAATCATAGCCTAGGAGCTTCGCCAAATACTTGTGTTACCCAAGAGTTTGAATTACCTGAGTGAGTAACTCTTTGAGACTCTTATGATCCGTTATGATAATAAAATGAGAACCCAACAAAGATTGTCTCCACTTCCTTACTGCCTTAACTACTGCATGTAACTCACGTACATAAGCTGATTGTTTGCACAAGTGAGAAGGCAACTTCTTACTAAAGAAAGCTATAGGCTTATCTTCTTGTAATAATACAGCTCCGATACCAATTCCCAATGCATTTGTCTCCACAATAAAATCCTTTGAAAAATCAGGTAGAACAAGTAATGGAGTTGAAATGAGGGATGTTTTCAGTTGCTGAAAAGGAGTTGTAGCCTAATCAGTCCAATTAAAATTATCCTTCTTGAGCAAATCTGTTAATGGGCTAGCAATAGATGCATAAGACTTGACAAACCGTCGATAATAGCCTGTGAGACCCAAAAATGCTCTAAGTTGCTTCAGAGAAGTGGGTACTGACCAATTCGAAATAGCTTCCAACTTATGTGGTTTAGGTCTAACCCCATCAGCATCTACAATGTGACCCAGATATTCGATAGTAGACTGACAAAAACACACTTAGATTGTTTAAGAAACATGGTATTATCAGCTAATATTGTCAATACCAATTCTAAGTGTGTAACATGCAACTTCAGAGTCGTACTATAGATCAAAATGTCATAAAAAAAAAACAATGACAAATTTTCTTAAGTACAACTTAAAAATTCTGTTCATGATGGATTGAAAAGTGGCCGGTGCATTACAAAGGCTAAATGGCATTACTAGGAACTCATAGTGACCCTCATGAGTCCTAAATGTTGTTTTCTCAACATCCCTAGGATGAATTCAAATATGGTGATATCCTGTCCTTAAATCCAATTTAGAGAAAATTGTAGCCCCATGTAACTCATCCAACAATTCATCAATAGTTGGTATTCATCTTTCACCGTGGCTGCATTCAGAGCCCTATAGTCAACACAAAAGCGCCATGTCCCATCTTTTTTTTTTTCACTAAAAGAACAGGTGAAGAGAAAGGGCTTGTGCTACATTGTATCAGTCCCTATTCCAACATTTCTTTGATTTGCTTCTCGATCTCTCCTTTCTGAAAATGTGGGTATCGGTATGGTTTGACATTGATAGTAGAGACACCCTCTTGTAAAGTGATTTGATGTTGTATATCGCAGTGGTGGCAAGGATGACGGTGTCTCAAAAATGTGAGGAAATTTGCCCAAAACACTTATAATAAGTGGATTGTTGGTGAATTCCTATGAAGAATCACCTGTCTGAGCCACTAATTGAAAACAAGTAGCTACTGAGTTCTTACTTATGAATTTGCACAACTGGTGATGAGAAATCCGTCCCATAGAAGTAGTATGATCCCCTATCAATGTTACAGACTGACCCTGATGCAAAAATTGCATAGTTAATGCAGAGTAGTCTATTGTAATAGGTCCTAAATCTTGTAACCATTGTACACCCAGGACTAATTCTACACCCTGAATAGGTAAAACATAAAAAGAAGCTACAAAAGTAATGCCTTGAATTTGCACAAGAATGTCTTTGCAAATTTCATCGCATTGTAGCTTTTCTCCATTGCCTATCATTATGGAAAACTGTGGGGCTTTATGAACTGTCAAACCCAAATATTTAGCCACACGACTTTGAATAAAGTTGTGGGTGCTACTTGAGTCTACCAAAACTGATAAATGGGAATTGTGTATAGTGCCTTGAAACCTCAGGGTTTTTGGAACAGCCTCTCCATTTAAAGCATGGTAACTGATTGTACATGATGTATCCTCAATAGTGTCTGTTTCCAGAATATCCACACTCTCAGGTACGTCTCAGCATCCTCAGATTCATGAATAGACAATAGTACTAAAAATTTGGCCTTGCACTTGTGATTTCTATGAAATTTTTCATCACAGTTAAAACATAATCCTTTGTCACGCCTCACTTGCATTTCTTCAGGACTCAAACGTTTAATAGGCAAAGAAGATTTACTTGTAGTAACATTAGTAGAAGTTGAAGGAGAAAAATGTGGTTTAGAAAATTGTAATGGAGCAGTTGAAACAGTAGCAGTAGGAGTATAGGGTTTATAGGTTTTGTACTGATCATTTAGTTTATCCTCATGTAATCGTGCAAGCCAAATAGCATCCATCATATTCTTAGGCGTGAAATTTGTAATTCTCTTCTAAGTGCAGGTTTTGACCAGAAATGAAACAACTAAGGAGAAAAGATTCAGAAAGACCAACCGTACGATTAGAGAGTGATTCAAATTGAGATTAATAATGAGCCACTGTTGATGTCTGAACTAGCTTGGATAGAAGTCCCTGAACATCCTCATGTGCAGATGGACCAAACGGTTTTGTAAAGCTTCCACAAATTTTGGCTAAGAAGTCAACTGCTTGTTAACATGCATCCATTTATACCATTGAAGAGCATCCCCTTCAAGAGCAAAGGAAGAAATGGTAATCTATTCATCTTTAACATCGTGAAATTCGAAAAATTGTTCCACTTTGAACAACCATCCCAATATATCAGATCCCGAAAATTTTGGAATCTCCAAATTAATTCCCTTAAGCAATGAATCTGTATTGCTATTTAACCTTGAAGATGATGAATCATTGTTGATCTGATCAGTGTGAATAGAAGCGAAATGATTCTGATTCAATTCCAATTTGTCAATGCGTGACCCTGAACTTGTAATATTTTCTTGAATAGCTAATAGAGTGGTTTTAAAAAAATCCATGTCTACTCGAATTTTGTGATCTTGTTTCAGGTGCCATGAAAGAAGATAAAGAATCAAAGAAAGACAGAAGGATCAAAAGTAAGACGAGAGCACCAAATGATAGCACCCGAATACCAAATCAGCCCACAACAGGCTCGGCTCACAATCACCAATAATAACCCTAAAGGAATTAGGGTTCACTCACCTCTCTATCGTGTTAGTACCTCACCTCTCCTCTCGTGTTTGCTCTCTCCAGAATGAAAACCTAAGTTTACTCTCTCATTCTCTTCCGATTTGTTTACTCACAATAGGAACAAACGAACTAACTGTGTTTTCTGTGATGATTGCAGGTAGAAAAGAAAGCCAATTCGAGTTGGCTAAACTCCAAAGAGATTTTCCAGAAATTAGGGTTTGATATCCCTTTCTGATGTATTTGCTTTCTATTTATAGTTTGTTATACATGAATCTGAGCTGGCTAAACTGTAAAGTAACTAACTATCTTATTGTTTACACTTTACATATGCTTTGTTACGTGAATCTGTTACAATTTCTATTCCCTGTGTATACGTCCAGCTCATGTTGTATAGTCTACAAATCTTGATGGTTTCTGTCTATTCCTTGTAGACGATGGTCTACTCGAACACCCCTGTCTTAGTTGGTTTGTATCAAATTTGCTCCATTGAATTGGTTGTAATTTGTCTTATTGGTTCATTATTAAAAAATGTCAACATTGTCATGTATGAAATTCCCCCCCTTTTTTTTTCGATCTTTATGCATTATTGGGATAGTTTATGCATAGTTCATATATACATACACACGCGCATATTAACAGCCATATTTAGTGAATGTCTATCTGTCCTCAATTCATAAAAGGACCTCATGCTTCATTATTGGCAATTTTGGAATTTTAATTTACAATTCATGAGTTGATAATTTTGAATCTAAAATTATCCTTTTTCCTCTTTCATCCAGATCTAAAATTATTTAAAGGAATTATTTTGACTCATTTATCGGTGGAACCAAGCAACTCGATTTATCTATTCTTATTTTCGTAATTTTAATTAACAACTCAATAGGCTAAAGCTTCAGTATTTTCCCTATCTTAAAATCTAGAATTTTGGATCTAAAATCCTCAAAATGAGTCGAAATAAAAGATTATTACTTTTTTTGCCACAGTATCACTAAAAGTCAAGTCCTCAACTAGATATAAATTATTTAAATGAGGCAAAAGAATATTTAAAATCTATATTTTCACTTTTCACATCTAAAATCTTTAAAATGAGTCGAAATAAAAGTTTTGTTACTTTCTGTTAAATTATTATAATGATTCAAATTAATAGTATTACTTCGACTCATTTACTGGCAAAACCAAATAATAATTCAATTCATCTATTAGCAATTTTGTAATTATAATTGACAATTCAATAGAGTAAAACTAAAAGCTTATATTTTTTTCCCATTTAAAATCTATATTCCCAAATCTAAAGTTATCAGAACGAGTCAAAATACGTGACTTTTTACTTTTTGTTATAGCTCTCAGTAAAAGTTAAGTCCATAGTTAGATATAAAAGTATTTAAATCAGGCAAAAGAATATTTTAAATGAGTTGAAAATGAAAATTTATTACTTTCTTTTATGGTTATCGTTAACGGTTAAATTCTCATTTAAATCCAATATCATCATTGTCAATTTAAATTTAATTAACAGTTCATTTAAGCTAAAGTTTCTATATCGATTTTTTTTCTTTACATTTTGAAATCAATAATTACATATCTAAAATCTTTAAGAGAAGTAAAGAAAAAGGTTTTTCATTACTTTCTATTGATGATCTAAATTAGGACATGAGCTACCTAAGTTGAGTCTAACCTGCATATGGACTAAGCTACCCTACTAGGTCTAATCCTTGACAATATGCTCCACAATAAAAGGTGTTGAGATGACCATGATCCTACTTAGTCATCTCACACCACTCGCCACTCTACACTAGCCACCCTGTTAAACTAGGCACCCAGTAATGGAATAGTGGGCATACTCTACGTCCTTCATGATTGTTAGCAGCCGCCTACTCATCCACAACCCCATAACTACTATAACAGCCAAATCGATCGCTTATAAATATCTGCCTACCCTTTATGAGAATGATAATGTCACACGTAACCAATCATTTATATTATGGGGCTTATCGTGATAATCTTTGGCTTAAGCATCGAAGTGGCCACACCGAGCCCATGTCTGGTGCAGCATTAATCAAGTTTCTACTTTGCGGGCTTTATTCTCTCTGAAATAATCTAAATTATTCAATAACTAAAATTTGCATGTGAATACAATATTAGTCCTAGATATTAAGTTTGAAGTAGTTTCGATTTATGAAATTGAATGTGTAGAAATATGTTTGATATATTATGTTTATTAATGTAAATTATTGATGTAAGTGATTATGTGTAATGAAATTAGTGTTATTGTTTTATATATATTAATGTGTGTATAGTATAATTAATATTTGTGTCTTTTATGCATTAACATGTTTGTGTTATATTTAAATTTATAAAATCAAATTTTGAATTGTCTAAGAAATTGTTGACAGAAATTTTACAAAATTAAGCCTATTTTTCATGCCTAAATTACACCCAAATATGCTTCAAATTGAACCAAATTCAACCCAAAGTCTTATATGCCTCAAAAGTCAAACTTAAGATAATAGTGAGTTAAAAATTTGCTTAATTAAGGCCTCTTTTGGCAGCCCTCTCCATACGAATTTCCCTCTTCTTTCTTTCCTTTTCTCTTTTCCTTTCCTTCAAACTGCAAGCCCTAAACCAAAGACTAATATCAAGCTCAAGGAATAAAAAATCTCTCCAAGCTAAGGCTTACTCATGTAAGTTAATACAAGTATAGACTTTTGTTTTATTTCCTTTCTTATAGTATATATGTGAAATCTATGGTAGAATGAGTTTAATGTCTTTTGAGTTGTACAGTTCATGCATTGATATAGGTTGGATTGTGTTTTGTTATTGTGTGAACTTGTTTATGTGTTATAGTAGTTATAAGAAGTGTTGGTGAGGAGTAATGTTGATTTGAGTAGTTGAAGTTGAAGTGAAGAGGAGGGGAGGATTTGATGTGATTGAAGTGGTTTAATGTGTTGTTTTAATGTTCAAAGTTGCTAGGATTAATTAGTGTGGATAGAAGATAGTATATGAAGCTAAATATGAACTTGAAGAAGGATTAAAAGTGTTGTACGTTAGGAATTTGCAAAGTGTAAAACAGGGGAAATAAACTCTTTTCGAATAGGTCTGTTTTTGAACGTACGCCGGCATCTGGCACTTCAACGCCGCCGGCGTATAGGCGGTGTTGAATGTGATGAGAATCGATTTTTTTAAAGCCTCTTCGAACGCTGTCGGCTTTTGCAAGAAAACTTTGCTAGCGTTTATTTTTCAAAGTGTACGCCGGCCATTAGGGCTTCAACGCCGCCGGGTATAGGCGGTGTTAGATACGAACAGAATCAAAATATTTAACGCCGGGTGCAATGCCATCGGCTTATAATTTTAACACTGCTGGCGTTCATTCAAATTTTGCCTGCATAGAAAGGCCGCGTATCCCCTGAGTTTTTTAAATTCAAACTTCTTCAATTTTCAATCTTTACTTTATATATGACCTTCTAATGAATATACAAGCTAATAAACATATTTTATGTATGAATCAGATGTTAAAACTATATGCTAAGCTTATTGAATCTCCTTATATAGTTAACCTAGGATTATGATGTGTGTGTGTGTGTGTGTTGTGTGTGTGTGTGTGTGTGTGTGTGTGTGTGTGAATTCTACATTCAATTATTGATTGTTTTGATATTCTTATTTTAGTTAAAGGTTCTTTGGTTATTTCCCCTCCGAGTGGATATAGTAATTTACTATCGTGTTTAGGTATGCAATAGCTTGTTTGTTGTATGCTAGGACTAGGCATTCTTAAATTGATTTAATTCAATCGGCTTAATGCATGGATGAACTGGATGTCTATTACGCTGTTTAATCTAGTCCGAGGAGCAGCAAACTTGTCATGATGCAATGACATGTTAGTTAGGTACTTAACCTAAGTCATGATGCAATGACTTTATCATGATGCAATGGTATGCTATGATGCAATAGCGATTCATTTTGGTTAAGTGGATAGCTGATGGGGGGAATAGTATCCGAGTAATGTTTGCTTAAACTTAGGGGGAAATACCATGGTTTAGTTTAAAGTTTATGGGAACTTGTGAACTAGACCCATGTTGTGGACTGAGTTTAAGTAGAGTCAGGCAATGACTTTTGAACCCTAAATGAAATTATTTCCTTATAGAATAGATATAGGAGATATAAGTATTCGGACTGCTTATATCAACCCCTGAGCAACTGCTGTTACTCAGGACCCCTAAATTCCCAGAGCGTGATCCCAGGGTTTAAACACCCTCTTGTTGTTCTGTAAAAGAAAACTTTATAAGATAATGACTCAATTCATTGATGCTATAAAGACCCGACCCTCTAAATCCCGAGATTTAAAGTACCGAGTCCCCAACCATATATAACATTTTTACATTATATGTAAAGTTATCCTAAAACTAACAATTTATGAAAATTGTTTGATCAAAACTACTAAAACTTTATAAAGAACTTTTAACTAAACAAGATTGCTGATAAAAGCAATCTATACATACATTTACATCATATGTACACTGTTTAGTGTCAATACAAGACACTACAAAATTATAAGTTTTCTTAAAGCAAAAAGAACCCTAGGAAATCTTAAGGTCTTTACAACTTAGGCTTATCTATTAAGCCTTCTATACAAAGACTTTTCCTTTAACAAAAGCTCCTCCAAAAGTCCAGGGTGTTCGAGTCCTATTCGTCCCACTCATCCATGAATTTCTCAAAATCTAACCCGTAACCCAAATCATCATAAAACTCGTCTCCATTACCTGCAAAGCAGCAAAAGTAAGCTAAAGGCCTAGTACATAATAACAAAATGCAAGAACAAGTTGTCAAGTCAACTTAAATCAAATGAAATGCATCAATAGACAAGTGATTATCTTATTAAGTTTTCTTTCACAAAACAACAGGAGGGTATTCAAACCCCCGAATCATGCTTTGAGAATTTAGGGATCCTGAGAAACAGCAGCTACTCAAGGGTTGATATAAGCAGTCTGAATACTTATACTTCTATATCTATTTCATAAAGAAAATACCTTCATTTAGGTTTAAAATCATTGCCCGACTCTACTTAAACTCAGTCCATAACATGAGCCTAGTTCACAATTCCCATAAAACTTTGAACTAAACCATGGTATTTCCCCTTAAGTTTAAGTAAAGTTACTCAGATACTATTCCCCCTATCGACTACCCACTTAACCAAAAAGAATCGCTATTGCATCATAGCGTACTATTGCATCATGGTAAATCCATCATGACTTGGTCAAGCGCCTAACTAACATGTCATTACATCATGACAGGTTTGCTGCTCCTTGGACTAGATTAAACAGCGTAATAGACATCCAGTTCATCAAAACATTAAGCCAATCAATTTAAGTCAAATTAGGAATGCCTAGTCCTAACAAACATCAAACAAGCTATTGTGTACCTGAACCCGATAGTATATCACTATAGTCACTCGGTGAGGAACTAACTGAAGAACCTTTAACTGAAATAGGAATATCAAAATAATCAATAAATGAATATAGATTTCACATCCATATATATATATATATATCACAATCCTAGATTAATTATACAAGGAAATTCATTAAACTTTGCATAAAGTTTTAATATTAAATCATGCATAAAATATGTTTATCTAGCTTATATATTCATTAGGAAATCACATATGAAGTAAAGATTAAAGATTGAAGATTGAAGAAGTTTGAATTTGTAAAACTCAGGGGATACGCTGCCTTCCAACGCTTGCAAATTTTGAATGAACGCCGGTAGCGTGGGAAGTATACGCCGGCGGCGTTTCACTCCGGCGTTTAAATATTTGGTTCTGTTCCACTTCAACACCGCCCCATACGCCGGCGGCTTTGAAGCTCTAATGACCGACGTACATTTTGAAAAACAAACGCTAGCAAAATTTTCTTGCAAAATTCGGCGGTGTTCAAAGCGGCTTTAAAAAAATTACTTCTGTTTGCTTCCAACACTGCCTCTACGCCGGCGGTATTGAAATTCCAGATGCCGGTGTACGCTCAAAACAGACCTATTCGAACAGAACTCATTTCCCCTGTTTTTCACTTTGTAACTTTCTAACCTATAACACTTTTAATCCTTCTTCAATTTCATTTTTAGCTTCATATACTAACTCATATCTACACTAATCAATCCTAGCAACTTAGAACTTTAAATCAACACACTTAATCACTTCAAATCCCATTTCCACTCATCCTCAACTTTACTACTGAAATTATCTTTATTCCTTCCCAACACTCCATATAACTACCACAACACATAAACAAACCCACACAATAACAAAACACAATCTAACCTAGTTTCAATACATGAAGAAGCAACTTAAATGACATTAAACTCATTCTATCCAAGATCTCACATATATACTATAAGAAATGAAAATAAAACAAAAGCTATACTTATATTAACTCACATGAATCAGCCTTGTCTTGGAGAGAATTTTGATTCACAAAGATTGATGTTATCTTTGGTTTAGGGCTTAGAATTTGGAGTGAAAGAAGAAGAGAAAAGGAAAGAAAGAAAATGAAATTCGGATGAAAAGAGAAGGCTGCCAAAAGAGAGCCTAATTGAGCAAATTTTGGTCTTAAACTTATCTCAAATTGACTTTTAAGGCTTATTTGACTTTAGGTTGCATTTGGGGTAATTTGAGGCTCATTTGAGTTTATTTTAGGCATGAATATTGGCTTAATTAAGGGAAATTTCTGTCAACTATTCTTAAGCAATTCCAAAGTTGATTTTATATATTTAAACTTAACTTAACATATTAATGTATAAAAGACACAATTATTAACTATACTATACACACATTAATATATATAAAACAATGATATTGATTTCATTATATATGCAAAATAACACATAAAATGTTCAAATTATACTAACTTAAACACATTTAAACTATTATCAAACACAACTCTCATAAATCAACATGCTCATTTAGTTCAATAATTAAGATAAATAAACATATACATAGAAGTTAAATAAAATTTAAATTTAGATCATTTCAGATGCATTCCATTTGATTTAAGTTTGCTTGATAAATTATTCTTGTATTTTGTTATTGTGTACTGGGCCTTTAGCTCACTTTTACTGCTTTGCAGGTAATGGAGATGAGTTATATGATGATCTGGGTTACGGGTCAGACTTTGAGAGAATCATGGATGAGTGAAACGAATAGGACTTGAATGCCCTGGATTTTTGGAGAAGCTTTTGTTAAAGCAAAATTTTTTGTATAGAAGGCTTGATAGATAAGCCTAAGTTATAAAGACCTTAAGATCTCTTAGGGTTACTTTTTGTTTAAGGAAAAACTTGTAATTTTTATAGTGTTTTGTATTGACACTAAACCTTGTACATATGATGTATATATATATGTATAGATTGCTTTTATTAGCAATCTTGTTTTGTTAAAGGTTGTTTATAAAGTTTTAGTAGATTTGATCAAATAATTCTCATAAACTGTTAGTTTTAGGACAACCTTACATATAATGTGAAAAATGTTATATGTGGTTGGGGACTCGGTACTCTAAATCTCGGGATTTAGTGGGTCAGGTCTTTACACTCTCCATGCTAGTCCTAGCTAGAATCACCTAATCTAACCTCTATCGAATTCAATCAAGTGACATTTTGCACTGTTTGTGGGAAAGCTTACCCTTTGATAGAAGTTTTCCTATTTTTCTCTAAAAGGCTTTACTTACCTTAGAAGATTTGAATCAAACATTTCACTCATGCTGTCTCGTTCCAAAAACAAAAAGTTGCTATAGACTGACTGCCTTAAAGGTGACTTAAATTCAACTTCACCTAGTTGGTAAGGGACAATAGGCTGCCAAATGGGCCCTGATACATCTTTAGCTTCTAATGGGAGACCAAGGCTATATGAGCCACTTAGAGGATATGCTCCACTAAGTGGTAGAACAAAACATCGAGATTATCAAACTCAGTAAAAATGTTAAGCAACGTCTCAAGGAATTAGAGTTAGGAGCACAAGATCCTAACTACAACACAATAGTAACGAATCCCTACTACAACAAGGAGGTCGTTATTGGTCTCAAGAACCAACAAATATCCTTGCCATTCATTTAAGATCCCAACTACAGGAGTTGATAACTCATATTTACTTTAGTCAAATCATGGGTAATTGTGCTCGTTTTATTTGATTAATTGATGAAATTCCTATAAAATATGCCTTTATTAGTTAATTTGCTGTTTTTTAGCTCACTTATACTTAAAAAGAAGAAATGAAGGTGATATGATCAAGAATTGGAGCTAAAACAACAAAAACATAGAATTTGGGCTGAAGTCTTGCCTACGGTTTGATTTCGTAATCACCAATCAACAATCTAAACCGCACCTATGATTAAGCCAATGGAGGAATATGAAGATTTGAACATAGACTCAACTGTCCTGAGATCATGCCCTCAATTACACCTTTGATTAACACTATGCCATGGCATAGATAATGATGAAATTGCACTCAGAGCCATATGAATCGAGGCCGCGATCATACCTACGAACCAACCCTTGATAAACACAAGATTCCCTTACAAAGTTTGTTATAACAAATCTGGCACATCAGCATTGTAATTTTTATTTATTATGTGTCTGTAATGAATAAATAAACGTGCACAATATTGCAAAATATAGAGAATATAGAATACATAAGAGATTGTAGCATAACTAATTTGAGAGATAATTCGAGTGAGAGAAACTTCTGCTTTGCTAGGGTTCAAGCATGTTGGATCAATTCAAGAGCTAAATCGAGTTCGTTCTACAAGGATTCTTATGCTCACGAGTGTTTTCTATCATAATTTCTCTAAATTCGTGCTTAGATTGATGAATCTCATGGAGAAACAATTGTTCTCAGCTTAGATTTTGTGGATCTAAGTTCTTATTCATGTTATTTCACTCGTGTATTAATTGATTTGTTGAATTCTTGTAATTAATAGCTCGAGCTGCATTTTCTTTGATTTATATGTGTGTACCATATGAATTTATGTATGATTTCAACTAAACAGATTGAGAAATTATTCTTTTGAATAGATCTAAGCTATTAATGAGGACTGCTCATAACGTCTAGAGATAGAGTGGTGAAATTCATCTGTCCCTTGATTGATTTTCATGAAAAATGATTGTTAATGAAAGGATTTTTGTTCTTAATGCATATCTATGTTGCTAATGGCTAGAAAGAGATTCTGGTTATTTAACTTAGGTTTAGACGTTAATGATACTAGAAAGGGATATTAAGATATTTTCGTACATTTGATGGTACAAGATTATTCGATAGAGAAATCACTAAGTTTGTTTCTATGAAATTACATGACAAGAATTTGGTAAAGTAAGATCTAAGCTATCTACATCTTAAACTTATCTTTGTAGATTGATCTAAAAGTACATACATAAGTAGCTTAATCTTGTAAATACTTAGTCACATTATGAATACCATGCATCTTTAAGTTTTCTTAGGCTCGATAATTGATGAAAGTGAGTACAACAGGTGCTAACAATTCCTTAGAATACAACATAATTGTTTTATGTTATTTTGGTAGGTGTGTTTCCCTATAGTGGCATTGACCAAAGTTGAATTGAGCTCTTAGCTTTTCACTTATAAATTTTTTAAACTTAGCTTCGCGTTTTCAAAGCTAATAAGGAGTTTCATGGTGTCAAAAACCTTTTCGTTGTGCTAAAAATGTAAAAAAAACTTTAGTTGATGACCCATGTGCTAAGGGAAGCATTTTTAGGATTTAACTCTTGAAGAAATGGAAAGGGAAATCAAGAAAATGTCAGAAAAAAAAAGTAAAAAGAGCACTTCGGCACCTAAAGCAGCTTAGTCATCGATAAAGACCACCCAGGCACAATTAATCATAGAGGAACCTTGGCCCTAAAGCATGAAGCTCCCAACATGCAAACTATACAATGGATGACCAACCTGGAAGAACACCTTAAATGATACAATGACCAAATGCTAGTCTTTGGCTTCAACAATGCCATTTTCTAGTAAAGTTTTCCCATGTACACTACAATAAGCAACCGATAGTTGATTCCACTAACTAGCTAACGGTTCAATCATGTTGTTTGAAGAGTTAACAACAACAGTTAAGATGCATTTCATGGTCAAAATACCTTCAAAAAAGGACATGTCGTCCCTCTTCCTAGTGAAAGAAAAAGGGATAAGTCTCTTAGAGACTACATCACCCAATTCAATCATGCCGTTACTAAGGTAGATGACCTCAACCTTAGCTTTGCCGTTCAGGTGACGATTCATGGAGGCCAAAAAGAATGAAAGCCATTTCCATTCTCTTGAAAAATAGAAGCCTAAGACCCTAGAAGAATTCCGGGAAGGGGCCGACAAATATATCAAATAGGAAGACTTCATTGCTGCAAAAGTGAGATGGAATATTTTAGTAACAGAAGTATAGTAGCAAAGGTGACAATGTTCTTAACTAAGAGCACCCAAATAACATTACAAGAGCATTCATGGTAACTTCAATTGAGTAAGTGAATAAAGTGTCCATAATTGAACTAAACTGAGCATTCTGTTCATTCTTGATTTGAGCACCCTGGTAGTTAATTGGAAGTGCCTTATTATGCTAAACTTTTGAGCTATTACTAAACTTTAGCGAAAAGAGCAACACGAGGCAGTGATCTACAATCTTTAACTAGCAGCAAGTTGCATTCCTCTTCAGTGAATTTGAGTTTACACATACAAAGTGATTAAGCTAATCACGGGCTTTATTCTCTCTACGCTGGTTAATCTCCCTGATCCAACTTCTACCGACTTCAAGTAGGTAATACTTTTCATTGCATCTATCATTATAGGTCAAGTTTTCATTACAGTATAAAAATATTGAAACAAGTCAAAATAACAATAGTATTTTGACTAATTCATTGACAAAAGCATAGTCCATTTCATTCATTCACAAATTTTCAAGTTACTTGACAATTCATTGGAATTAAAGTTTATGTTTCTTTATTGTCATTTTGAATTCTACATTTTCGTATATAAAATATTTAAAATGAGTCAATTAAGAGTTACTACAACTAATAAATTAGTAAAACCATCCAGTTCAATTTAGTTTTTTTTTTCTTGACAATTTATATAAGATATAGTTTTATATATTTTTTTGCCATTTTAAAATCTATATTTTCATATCTAAAATCTTTAGATTGATTTAAAGGAAAAAAAAACTCGTACGACCCATTTACTTGGAGGTAATAGAGAGGAAATAGAATAATCATCCATAACAATCAATTTATTATCTTATTTACTTGCACAAATGAATTGGATATATTTATTATTGATAATCTTTCTATTCCCTTTGCAGAGGGCATAAAAAAAACCACCTATCACATGGTATTTTTTATCACCTCTCTATTTTCTCTCCAATAGGAATCAAAATTTAAAAGATGTTACTATTTTACCCCTATTAAATTTAGTCATTGATAAATATACCATAATAGTAAACAAAACCCTTATTTTTAGATACAATTATGTCATTCTTTATTTATTTTATTCTTAAGATTTAGCAAATCATATGCAAATCTACAATGCATATTAAATATAACATATACATATAACACATAATTTATGTTCTATAACAACCCATATAAGTTATAACTTGTATATAAAACTTATAAGTAATATATGTGGATTATATATATTATTTATATGCATTATAGAATTATATGTAGAAAAAAATGTGCATTTATCTAAGTTGTATATATAAGTTATAATTCATAACTTGTATAATTTGTAAGTAAAATATATATATTCCATATAGATAAGTTATAAATAATATTTTATATACATGATTTATATAAATATGTAAGTTATAAGTTATATATGTGCAACTTATCATTTACTTATTATATATATAAGTGGTGGGTTATACATATAACTCATTTTAAAAAAATATAAGTACATAATCTAGAGATATTATAAATACATGAGCTATATATGTATTATATATGTTATATGTATAACAAATGAATAGTGTATTGATGAAATATATAGGTTATATATCTAAGTTATACATATAAGTTAAATTATATATATACATATAAGTTATAACTTGTATATATTACAAGTTATATATGTTTTATATACAAATTATAAGAAATAACTTAGATAGTATATTGATCGTATAGATATAAGTTATAAAAAAATAAAAATATATAAATATATAATCTAGAGATTTTAAATATAAATGCAATGTATTATATATGTTATATATATATATATATATATATATAACAAGTAAATATAATATTGATAAAATACATAAGTTGTATATATAATTTATAAGTTACAAATATAAATTATATTTTATGTATATAAGTTATATACATTTTATGTTTTATAATCTATAAGTTATATATATAAAGTTACAATTAATATATAAGTTATAAGTTGTACATAAGGGTTATATATATATATATATATATATGAGTTATAATTCATAACTTGTATATATGTAACATATAAAAGTTATATATACTAAGCTATATTTCATATAGATAAGTTATAAGTAATATTATATATAAATTTTCATTAATATATAAGTGACGAGTTATAAGTTATATATATTAATCGGTCTAAAAAATATAAATAAATAATCTAGAGATTATGAATATATTAGCTATGTATTATATATGTTATATATATGACAAATGAAGTGTATTAACGAAACACAAATGTTGTATATAAGTTATAAGTTATATATGTTATATGTTAAATGTATATATAGATATATATATGTGTGTGTGTGTGTCATATTAATATAAAATACTTGTACATGTTCTTATATGTTATTGAGGATGTATATGTAATTTATATGTTATAGTAATATGTAAAATCTTTATACATGAAATTTGTATAGTGTTATTTATATCTTATATGTTATACATGATGTATTTGTTTATGTGCAAATCTATTTATTTTAAAATATAAAAAACATTTCATATGTTCATATTTATCTTATATGTTATAAATGATATACAATTTGTAAGTTATGATAAAATAGAAACATTTATATGCGTCACTAAATGTATTTAATGTGTATTTTATAGCAACATATAAAACTTGTAAATGCTCTTATATCTTATATAAGATATATAGTATGTATATACGTTTTAGAAGTTTGAATATCATTTAAATTTCATATATGTTCCTATATGTATATAGGTAAGAGGCATGATATGAGTAAACTAAATTTATCCAATTATCTTCAAAAGCTTAGAGTATCATATGATAGTCTAGCATTCATTCAAAAGAGGTGACGTCACCCTTTGAGCAGTAGAGCATATAAGGAAATAGCTCTAAAGTCAACCAAAATGGGAGGGTTCGTTATAGTAGAAGAAGCTCACGATAGGACGAAGGCAATTATTGCACCCTTTAACTTTCATCACATTAAAAGATTTCTTTTGTAATGATAAATGTAATGAGTAACTTAATGAAATCATGAAAATTGTTATCTTTTAATAGTCTTTTTTTCTTTTGTTCTCATTAATTCTTTATTATTTATTTATTTATTTTCTGTCAATAGTACTTTGTTTATTGGGGTTGAAGTAAGCTCAGCTGTGAATAAATCGAAGCGATCCTACAGCAGGTTAGGAAGTCGTAACACCTTAATGCACAATCTGATGTTAAAGTGACTTCAGTAGTGAAAGATCGAAGCGATCTTATCACTGTAGTTGTTGTAGCTTAGTGAAGGCTTCACGTTTAAGCACATGACAGTTATAATACCCTTCGACACCAATTAAGAATGAGATTGAAGTAATCTCAGCTGTGTGAGGCTTAAGTAACCCATAGCAAGCTTGAAAGCTATAATGCTGTTTTGCAGATTTCGAGGTTGAAGCAAAATTATCCTTGAATTATTGAACTGATCATTCATGGTGACTATAGTTTCTTAGGATGAGTATTTACTCTTAAGCACTTGGTAGGTGAGAAGCCCTTTCTGCAGTATTTGCTCATAAGATTAAAAGAATCTTAACTATGATGAGTCAAAGCAACTCCACAATAGGCTTGGTAGTCATAATGCCATCTTATACAATCTCTTCTACAAAGAATGAAAATGATTTTATTGTTATTTGGTAGAAGCATTGCTTGTATATATTTAAATAGTAAATAAAGTAGCACGATAATGCACATATATCATTTTACTAAAAAAGAAACCAAGCCAATTTCTAAATATGATGGGTTAGATCAATACGACAATTATCATAATTGATTATGATTATTGAAAATGAAGAAGTGAATGGGCACAAATGAGCCAAAATAATTCCCATGAGAATGATGTTAAAATGTAAAAGGTTTACTAAATACTTGAAAATAAAGCACACAAGAAGAAAGAGAAGAAATAATGTTTAACTATTTCATTGATTATCAGAATGTTGGTTACATTAATGAAGTAAAGATTGCTCTCCTCTCATATTAACATCAAAGTCTCGGAGCACTTTGCTCAAACTAGCTTTAGGCTTCTTCATTGGCATATAAAGTGTTCAATTCTTCTTCTTACTTCTCTATCTCACCCCACAACATTTCTAAGTCATACCTATCTGGTGACATGAAATTAGCTTATGTGCAACTTCAACAACTTTCTCTAAACTTGGAATATGAAAAGTCCAATCGCAATGCACTATCATAAGCATGTACAATGTACTTGACGTCCTTCTTTTTTAATGAACTCCATGGATGAGTAATTAACAACATTGCCTCACCTAACATATTCATTGCAAACCTACCTAGTAGGGTACAAGCGAAGGAAGAGTTTGCCCAGAATTCACCATCTAATGTGTAAAGATGTCGAAGTGGCATTAAGAGATGAGGAGGTACATCAAAGCCATGGAAGTCTATCTCCTCTTCCATACCCGTGTTGATAATAAGGGTTGCTGGCCTATCTTAAGGAAACATGTCTAATCTCGGGGAATAATATGCTCGGTCGGGTCGTCATGGGCATCCTAAGGTATATAAGATGTATTGTTATCGTCACTACTGTTCCTATGAGCCTTAGGGGTACTTCTATAGTCAAGTGGCTCATCACCACAATTACTCTCATCCAACGGAGCACGACTATCGAATGTAGATTGTCTTCCTCCAAATCAGAGCTTAATTGAATAGAGTCCTATAAAAAAAAGAGATTCTTGACGTCCATCATTAAAGTAGTGGATACAGTCCCATAGCCAAAATATTGAACAATGATAATATGGTAAATTATTTTTCTGTTTTCAGTTTGTATGTTTTGCCATCATCATTGTTTGTAAGGCAGATAAGCATATCATGATGGTCTTAGATACCCTTCTTTTTTCTCTGGGTTTGCTCAGCATTATAATTATATTTTTCTTAGCTTGCAAAGCCAAACACACAATTAAAACATGAAAAAAAAAGAATTAAAATAACCTTGCGAACATAAATCCAATCTAACTTAATTAAATTTTTAACTTAATTTTGGGAATATGTCACATAACAAAAATTACAAACATACCACATCCTATCTTATTATATTTATTTTATGTGCACTTAACCTTTGTTTTATTTCAAAGCATTTAGAAACACATGTTATCGACATCCAAAAGCATGTGTTTTAAAGTGTGGGGGAGTTGACAAAGCTACAATGTACTCACTTTTCATTGATCAAATAGTGTTTATTCATTATTGATTTTATAAGAAATCATAAGAAAATGGTACTTATATGTTTTTATTGTGATATTTTAGGTCATGAAGGACTTATAGAAGCAATTGGGAGAAGTTTTTAGCAAATTTGGAGAAGAAAAGAAAGAAGGCCAGTCAATTAAGCAAGTACACCACCATCTTTCATCGAAAAGAGCCAGCCTTCATCAAATATAAAGCAACATCACCAGTTTTTAAGGAAAAATTTCATCATTCTTCATCAAATGAACATACACCGGCATTTGGGTGGACTTGCGCCATCAGCTTTGAGGTGGTGTTAGATGTCCACAGAATCAAAAACATTAAAGCCGACCATAACACAGCCAGCATTTGTAGCAAAATTCAACAACATTTATTTTCTGATCTGTACATTGGCAATTTTAAAATCCTACGTTACCGACCTTTGGCCGGTGTTGAATGTGCATAGAATGAAAATTTTAAGCACTAGCTCCAACGCTGCAGTGTAGAAAAAAAGTGTCGCCAGCCTTCAATGTACTACTGAGACTTCAAGGTTGCCGGCCTTGAGTTGGTGTAAAGTCATTTTTTGCTCTCGAAAATTTGTTTACATAGTGAAGCCGACAGTTACAACATCAATACTGCCAACGTATAATGAAAAGTTATCGGTGTATCTCCATGCGTTACTCTTTCTTAGCATTTTATGTTTTGTTGATTTTTTGGAGAGAAGAAGAAGAAGAAGAAGAAGAAGAAGAAGAAAGAGAGAAAGAAAGAAAGAAACCCTAGTCACATAGGACAAAAAACAACATGTGTGTTTCAATTTTAGGGCAATAAATCCCTATTGTTCTAGCAACATTAAAGAGGTGATTTTAGGGTTTTGCATGCAATCAAACAATGCCCAATTCATTGCGTTGATGGATTTGAAGACTTTGATGAATTAAAAAATCCTATTGAGGTGTTTTCTATCCTTGTTTTATCATGATTATTACTTGATTGTATGATTGAGATGTTATGCTTAATTGATTTGTGATATGCATTGATGAATTGGACCATTTGACTTATTTTGATGTTAATCTTTGATTATTTGGGAATTTAACTATTGTTTCTTGTAGTCTATTTGATTTGTGATTGGCTAATACTAATTAGATAGATAGGATTAGAGATGCCCCAGAGGGATTCAAAAATCTATACAAGCATATCTTGGGTTTTTGGAAAAGATTTGTCATAGGATATGCAGGTTTTGACAAAACTTAAGAACTTACGTACTTTATGCAGTTATAATTACAATTTTGATCACTTGGCAGTGCTTGATTTGTAATTTTAACTAGGGCTGTGCAAAAAAACCGACCGAACAGTGAATCGAATCGAACCAAAATTTCGGTTCTTTTTTAAAACAGTTTAGTTCACGGTTTGGTTAGGTGAAGAGCAACTATTTGCAGTTCGGTTCGGGACTATGAACCGAACTGTTTTATATTAAAAAAATTAAACATATTATTTTTACTCTTAATTATTTTATTAATGATACATATCTAAGTCACAAATATTAAAAACAATTAATTTTTTAAGATTTGTGACTTAGATGTATCATTCATTAGAATAAAATTAGCTTTTCATAATATATTTTAATTGTTATATTGTCTACAAATAAGATAGATTTTAGATTTTAGCCTCTAGTATTCTAACTCCTGCATATATATTTTTTTCCATTTGCTTTACTAATTAATCTGCTTCTATTATTTAATTACTTATTGATTTATATAATTAGTAATATGTTAGTTAAAAGCATACATCGAATTAAATTTTATGTCTTATATTGGAAGAAAGTCTAGTATATCATTATGGTTCAAGATATTTTCAAAAAAATGAGACTAGTTACAATTATAATTTTATAATGGATGGAATCTCTTCATTCCTATAAGTTTTACATGTTTATTTGATAATGATTAATTTAAAATATAGTTATTTATATTTGCATTAGTGATAAGAAATATGTAATGGAAGATTTTAGATAGAATATATTTTTATTTATGAATAAAAATGTTTTGGATCGCAAACAAATTACGAACAAAACCATATGGTTATGTTCAAATTTAAAAGAAAAACCAAATCGTAAAATATGATGTGGTTCTGTTCGAGGTGTAAACCGAACCAAACTGTACCGTAATACCCCTAATTTTAACTAGAGTAGTAATTTCGGTGTGAGCGAATTGCTATTTATCTGATAATTATAGATAAATTGCCTTGACGGTATGATTTATGCTATAATTGGAATTTTGCTACTCTAAGGTAGGCGAGTTCCAGTAAGTTTGGTTAAATCTCAAGTAATCAATTTTAATATCAACTTGAGGCATCGATCCAATTCAAATGTAAATATAAGTGCATCATTCTTGATTGTTTTTAGCACTCCTAAACCCTGAACCCTCATTTGTGTTGCTAGTGCATTTGGCTTGAAGTGTTCAATTTGATTCTTAGTTTAGTTTTTAGTTAAATTATGATTCAATAGCTTAATTTAAAATATGATCTTTAGCTTAGGGAAAAGTTCGAATACCTAGTATTAGTCATTGGCTCCTTGTGGCTCGACTTGGTCTCACTAGTATATTTGTTGCATATGCACCTCGTTTACTGGCTGATTTGTGCTTATAAATAGAGTCTATAATCTTAAAGTGTATATAGAGCACAGAGTCAAGGGTCTAAACAAATACGATGTTAGGCATGTACTTGAAATCCACGCAATAGTTTCTTCCAAGAAGGTCTATAAGTAGAGAAAGCATCCTTAAAATCTTAATAAACTCTGGCATTAGTCTATCTAAGGTCAGCCATCATTCAATTCTAGCAATTTGCATTAATGGAGAAAGTATTGCCATCTGTAGAAACTAGTTGTATAGAAAATTAGCACGAACCCTGTTTTAAAAAATTAAAAGATATATATACATAACTATATAAACATGTGAATATATAAATATATGTTGAACTAACCTTTTTGGTTTTGAATTGAATAACAATGATGGAGTTAGCCCAATTGCTTAAATGGGATCTCATGAAATTGTTGATCTTAAGCAAGAGTTGGTCCCTAGTCATGGAAGGACTAACAAGAGCAAGCAATGCTCCTATCATTTTCTCATGGGACGTGCCAGGAACAACTGCAATGTTGCATTTACCCATTATCTCAAGCATGGATTATGGGTATCCAAGAACTATTCCTTTTGCTTTATTCATGAGTATGCATTTGTTGATATATGGGTCCATTGATACTATAGTTGGACATCTTGATATGTGTGACTTGAAAAACACTCAACCCTATTAAAAAATTAACTAAAAGGAATTATATCGTGCCATAATTGGAAGAAAACCATGATGAAACTATTTGAGTTTAGATTATGATTGACGAAATAAGAAACTTAGCTCTATTTTCTCATTAGAATGATACAAAAACGTTAAAACTCATAAAAAGATAAAACAACTGTTAAGAAAGTGACCTTGCTCTTTGGTTTTTCACGAAGTTAGGACCTTGCTTAAGAAACTCAATACTTTCCTTAAAAATCGGTCAACCCATTATTCCAGGAGGTAACCCTTTCTTCCTGCATCTAACCTTATTCCATTTCAACAAAGTAGCGACATGGAAAAAATCGAAACCACACCAAAAACCACAATGCAAAAAGCCATTGGAAACATTTTTTTTCTTTTTTTTTTTATCCTTAATATTATATATATATATATATATGCAGGCTTTGTTTTGATGAAACTGAAAGGATGAGTCTAGTGTATCATATATGTGTGTGTGTGTGTGTGTGTGTGTGTAGCAATGGTACTAAAAAGATTTATTAAGTATTTTCAATTTATATATAGATAGTGTATCTAAATTATATACTCTGTTGTATTTGGAAAGAAATTGAAAAAATAAATTTCCATTTATTTGTTTAGAAAAGGTAGTTTCCCATTTAATTTAGAGAAAGAGATTTATTTGAAATGTAGAGAGCGATAAGAGGAGTAGATACAGAAATATTAACTGCTTTTGCAAGGACTCGGATTGTAAACCCCTAGATTTTATGGTAATTATAAGTAAATCCTAAGAGTCGGAAGTCAAACCGAAATCCTAAAGTCAACCTGTTCTATGTTAAGTCCAGTGAATCTAGATTCGACAATCCCGCACACAAAACCTAAAAAAAGTAAAAATGAGATAATTTCGAATTATAGTTTGGAATTATATAAGAAAACTTGAAAAGATCATATTCGCCAAAATTTAATTCGTTCAGGGTTTGAGCAGTATCAGTTTCAAAAATTAAGATATCGACAAGTAAAATAGTGAAAATATCCCGATAACACCGTTAGACTCGTACTAAATGAGGATTCTAAAAATATCAGTTTTTTAATTTTTCGGTATCTAAAAATATCAAATATAACTCGTTTACGCATATTTTCTTTACTATCGGTATTTTAATTGTCTTGTCTACTATTCATTACTATTCATCTATAGCTACTTTTTCTTACTACCTATAACCTATTCTTATAATTTTCTTTTCCATAAAAATTCTACACCACATATTACTAAACTTCTCTTATACCTTTCTTTTTAAATTAAATTTTAATCACTTCTCTTTCTCTCTCCTCCCTCTTAGTGCCGTCCATCGCTCTCTCTTTCCCTTCATTTCTTTTTCCTTTTCTTTTATTTAATTAACTCCAAAATTCCCTATACATTTTCTTATAAATACTCTATCTTCTTTCACTTCTTTCACATTTTTTATTCACTACTAAAACTCTCCCAAAATCTCTCCAAAAATTCTCTCTACAAAGTTCTTTTTACTTTCTTTTCCTTCTTTTTACTTCTTTTCCTTCTTTTAACCAATAGGTAAAAGTCCTAATACTTTCTTTATGTTCATGTAACTTAATATGACCATAATGTGTGTTTTCTAAGACTCATAAGAGTTAAGAAAGCAACAATATATTCATGTTTTGTTCTTGCTCATACCTAAATTTTATGTTGTTATATTAGTGTTAAAATGATTTCTATGTTCATGTAACTTAGCATGACTATAGTATGTGTTTTCTAAGACTTATGAGAGTTAAGAAAGCAACAATACACTCATATTTTGTTCTTGTTTATATATAATTTATTTATGATGTTATATTTTTATTGCTCTTATTGTAAGCCCCTAGATTTTATACTACAGTTTATGCCAAAACGCTAAATCGGAGGTCAACCGAAAATCCTAAAGTCAATAAATCTATAACAAATCTCAGTAGATTTAGATCGACGATTCCACGCTCTTAACCTCTAAACAACACAATTGAGATAATTATGGATTACAGTCCGTAATAATATAGAAAAGCTTAAAAAATTAGATTCGTTAAAGTTTAGTTTGTTTCGGATTCGAACAGGATCAGATTTCGAAAACCATGTTTTGGTACACCAGACGGTAAAAATATTTCGTTAACACCGTTAGGCTAGTAAAAATATAAGGATTTCAAATATCAGTTTATAATTTTTTGATATCTAAAAATATAATATATAGCCTAATTACATGTATTTTCTTTACTACCGGTATTAATTCATCTTATCTATTAGTTATAGTACTATTCTACACTATTTACCTATTTATACTTTTCTACCACTTATTCTTACAATCTACCATACTTATTTCTTATTTTTACTTTTTCTATACAACTTTATTTACATCATACCTTACAAATTATTAATTTTCATTAATAAAAATACAAAACAAATCACTCCCTCTCTCTCTTCCTTCAAGACCTGGTGCCTCTTTCCCCATTTTCTCTCTCAAATTTTTTCTTTTTCATTTTTTTTATTCACACAATTTTCCCTCCTCAAAACTTTATAAATACCACCCTCCCTCCATTTCTCTTACACACTCATTTACCTTATTAAAATTCTCTCAAAATCACCTCTCAACTTTTCTCTCTACAATCTCCTTTCATCTTCCTACATCTCTACCATTTCCATACCAAAACAACCTCTCTTTTCCTACCTTCCATATTTCTAATTTAGGTAAAAGTCTTACTTATATTTTCTTACCATATCATATAACTTAACATGACCATGGTGTGTGTTTCCTAAACATCCAAGTGTTATGGAAATAATACAATATTCATGTTTTGTTCTTGTTCATGAATAAATATCATTTTATTATTATGTTGTTTTACTATTGTTATATTATTATTGTTCTAATCTAACTCCTATATATTAGTAACTATATTTATGTATATATATATATTTCTTAGAGCATTTAAGCTCGCTAACATGACCGTTATTTATTTATATATGCTTTGCAATTTATTTATTTATTCCATGCTTTTATATTAACAATAATCTTTCTAGTCTTAAACTTGTCCTCATCAAGTCAAAACAATTTTTTTTATTTTTTTCGTTTTTCTTTTTGGACTTATCTATGTCTAAGTCCGCCGAAGCCTTGATTCAAGCTAATACTTCCAATACTTGATATTTATTAGTTGCTTATCTCTATATTTTTCATCTTTCTTATTAATTATTTTTGTCATGTTTGTAAACCCTGGTATTCTCAGTAGCTAGGAAACCCCGGGAGTTGGAAGCGAAACCCTAATCTGATCCAGGTTGAGTTCAGTGAGAGAAGCCTAGGAATCCTAAATCCGGCTTTTCTTCAGTTTCATAATAAAAGAAATTTTATAAAGTAAATGAAGTTGAATTATTGTTCTAAAGTACATTTCAAACTTTTGAAAGTTTTAATTCGAGAATTTTTCAATTCCGAGCCTTCCCGAGCTCAATTACGGAAAAGCGTACCCCGGACCACAGATTCAGAAAAATATTCCGGAATGTTCATCAGAACCGTAATTTTATAAGGATTTAAAAATATCAATTTCGTAATTTTCCGAGCTATAAAAATTACAGTTATAGCTTTTTCCCGTGTTTTCGGAACAACCGGTAAAGTAGATGTCTTGTCTACTATTCACAAGTACAACCTACACTACACACTACCCATACCCTATTCTTACATCCTTACAACTACTCATTTCAATTTTCTTTTCCAAGAAATTTTATCTCTTAAATAATTATCACATTTATTACATTTAAATTACTAAATTACAAATATCAAATTTTTAAAAGCACACAAACACACACACACAAGGAGTGTGGCCGGCGCCACCCCCCCCCCGCCCCCCCCCCCCCCCCCCCCCCCCCCCCCTTGATTTTCCTCTCATTTGATTTATTTTGCAATTTTTATTCATTACTAAACCCTAATGCCTTCATATATAAACATATTTTCCTCTCTCTCTCTTCATTTCTTCTTGTTTTAATTTTTGAAAAAGAGAAAAACTCTCTCCTTCCTCCCCCATTAGTGCCGTGAGTTTGCCCCCTCCCCATCCTCACATTTCCAACTTGTTTCTTCTCTTTTCCTCCTTCAAAACTCCATTGGTATGTATATTTAAGCCTTGATCCTTCCTAATCTTGTAATGGCAAGATCATTCTTGTGTGTTTTCTCATTTAAATCCCAATGAGCATAGGTAAGGGACATGAAAACACTATTACAAGAATCTCAAGCCATCACAAGAAGTGGATCTAGTCTTTGAATGAGTTTTGTTTGAAATATCAACTTGTTCATGCATGTAAAGTAGAGATCTTGTACATATATTGTTGTTCATGCCATGAGATCCATGATTCATGCATTATATATAGTAGATCTAAAGTTTAGACATCCACATCTTCATGTACATGCATGATCATAGGTTTATTTTGTTTTATATGCTTTGATGATCATAAAAATGAAGTCTTGTTCATGTATAGAGAAGTTAGATAGTAGATCTTCACATATGGGAAGCAAGAATATTGAAAAAGGAAAGGTTTTGTTAAATATGAAATATTGGAAATTCTGATGAAAGTGAAACCCTACTTTAAAAACCCCCAAAATCAATTTTAAACTCATGTTTCATAAGAAAAATGAAGGGTATGTGTAATAGGTATATTGAAGGAATGATTTTTATAAATTTAGGAGAGTTTAGGCATGATAGAAATGTAAAAATAAGGAATAAAGTTAGAATGGAAAATATTGAAATAAAATGTGTAGTCAAATTCGTAATTTAGGTTCATGCCTACAAGAACACTTAGAATTTAAGTCCAAATTGGATGTTTTATAAGCTAAATGAAGTCCTTAGATAATATATATATTGGAGCTTCAAATTTTAATGCATTAGACAAGTTTTTCCATAAGAAAAATGCAAGGAAATGAGATTTACAAAATTCGGATTTCTACAAGTAGCTAGTTTAAAAAGATGTTTATCAAATGAAAAATGTGGATTTTTATGCATGAATGAAGGCCATGACTACTATAGACCTTGAGGACTTATTTTTAGATAGATAACAAGTGGATTACAAGAGTAAAAGTGAAAGAAACCCTAAGGAGCATTAAGTGGAAGAATAGCTTCTTAGAAATAACCTTTATGGGATTTTCCAACACTTAAGAGTTCATAAGAGTTTATTATCACAAAATCATCATGACTATGCATATATTAAGTTTATGACATGGCATTCATGTTAGTAATTCATTCCTATACCATTCATGCATGAATCATCAACTAGGAACATTTCTTATCAAAAGCAAAACAAATTGTCGGAATTGGAAAAAGTGTGGAACAGATCTGATCCTACTGTTCCGTGATCGTACTATTTTCAAAACTTGGATTTAATATTAGAAATAGATAGATCTTTCGAAGTAGATAGAGATCGATATAAAATTTGCGAAATTACGAGTTGAAATGACCAAGTTATGGCCGTTTTAAGTCGGAACTTCCGCAAATAGCGAGAAATCCGAATTCATCTAGTTTAGATGTATAGTTTGATTTGGTTACATAATGAGAATCTCATTAGGATTATTCTTGCTTGGTAGGTGATCCCGAGCAGGACGACACCCTACCTCCCGACTACTACTATTAGAAAGACCGGCGTCCAATGGCCGAGTGAGTTTTACTTCCACTTTCAATTAATGAATGTGATTGCAATGTAGTGGCACTAGCGGTATAGGCAAAGATAAAAAGAAATTGTATACGCATGATGGGGTATATGGGAAATTATATATGTTGTCTACTGTTGATATGTGAAATGGAATTTAAGGAATATCGAAACCGGGTGCTAAGCTATTGACTGATTAGCTAGTATCTTATGATGAATGTCTGTGAATACTTGTTGGTCACCTAAAAGAATTGAACTAATGCATATTCGACTTCAATTGTAAATTGGATTCATTCATATCACGATGGGGTTGGAGCATTCGCATTGGTTGGTTTTTCGTGACCCATAAAATGAATTTGTTGGTTAATCGTGATCCATAAAACGAAATATTGTTAGTTGACCGTGAGCTTAAACGGCATCGTATCGCAGGATTCGTTAATCTGCTAACCCGGGATGGAGGGCGTAAGTCCATCCACATATGATTTCCGGTTGGTCATATGTTTGTTGATCACATTTGATTGCTGCATACACTTGTTTGAATAATCACTTGTTTGAATGAATTGTATTTAATTGTGTTATGGAAGTTATTACTCACTAAGCTAGTTAGCTTATGCCCCCATAGTTTTTATCTAGTGCGGCACGAGTTTATATGGCTTAGGCCGAGGCAAGCCACAGCACAGGCACCGGAGATAGGAGTTTCCCATAGAAGTTTAAATCCATTTCTTTTTGTATAGACTTCCATTGGAAACTAAGGACTCTGGATGACTGTAATGGACTTGTTATTATTTTACGGGGGAATGCCCCTTAGATTTTGTAAACTATAATTATGCGTTTTGATTTATTATCTATGGCTAATGAATGCCACATTAAACTGTTTAACTCCATTTGTTGAAGTATTCTATTGTCGTGAAGGAATGCTTTACATCTACTTAAGACTCCCGAAGGGCTCGGGTAGGGAACTCAAGAGTCTTACTTAATATGTGGCGGGCTGTTACGTTTAGGATACCCTACGGGGCATGACAATGTTACTTAGCTATAAATTGATGTCATGCATGATCATGTTGAATGTTGTCTTGATAAGAACAAAATTTCTTTCTTAAGTAAAAGAAAATAAACTCAACTCACTTTAAAAATATGATTCTATCACTTAGGAAAAATTTCATTAAGATTTATACATTTTATATCAACAAAAAGCTTTTCAAAGAATTTTAGACAAATGTCACTATAGATTTTAGTATTGTTAACATACAAGGACTTTTCAAAAGTTAACCAAGAAATTTTTTACTCTCTTTTTTTTTAACTATCACTAAAACCTTAATATTGATAATACTTTGTTATGAGAAATTTTCTTAAAAACTTAGTTATAAAATCCTCACTAACATTTTAATAAGTATAAAGACAAAAAAAAAAAAAAAAGCTTTTCAAAATAAGTTAAAATCAACTCACCAAGTAAAAACTACTAGGGAATAAAATTTGTAGATAACTTGGAAAAACTAAAATTTTTGAATAAAAATTATCTTCTAAGATTTAAGCAAAAATAAATTATATCACATATTTAATGACCAAACAATCTTTAGTTTTATTTTCAAACAACTTAAAATAATTTTGTCAACTTCACTTTTTCAACAAGTAAGACAAGTTGTTTCATGAAAAATCATTGATTAAGATAACATTATTAGAATCATATGTATAATATGAATTACATATGTATTAAAAAAGATTTTTCAACTATATATATTTATATGATTGTTACGAGATTTTTGGTTGATAAAAAGCTTAAAAAAAACGTATTTTAAGGGTTGAGATTTTTGTGTCAATTCTATATTGTGTCTTTTTGGAATTTAAATGACTGTTTATGATAAAAATAACCTTAGAAATAGATAGATCTTTTTGAGTAGGTAGAAAACGGTATATAATATGCGAAATTCTGAGTTAAAATGAGTAAGTTAGGACTATTTTAAGTTGGAATTTCATCGCATACGAATTTTGATGAACTTAGTAAAATAGAAATTGCAAGTTTAAATAGAACTTTCAAGAAATACTCATTTTTAGTATTTCTCTTGTATAAGCAACGAAGAGCCTGATTTTCCTTATCCAGAAGATTACTTCAACTAAGAGCTTTCTGCTGCCACGGCCAAGTGAGTTTAATTTAATACATTCTTGTACTTATGTTTTTGCTTATAGATTAGCGGCATTAGAATTAGGAAAAAATAAAAACCTGAAAGCGCATGTGCCTTACATATATGGTTGAAATGGTGTTAAGCATATTGAGGTGGGAATTATTAAATAAATAATGTTTGATTTAGATAGAAATAATATGTTTGCAAACTCTATGATCACTATTAAAATATCTAATATCATGCCATGATTACTTTAATAAAATTATTCATGCATAACATGTAGTGAGTCACGCTGCATTCATTACTATATCTTTAGTGGGACAATGGCATAGTAGTAAGGTTTATAGAACTCGAAAATCTACTTTATGGCGAATGTTTGCCCAATTAAAATGGTGAGTAGACACCTGAATTAACTACATCTTAGTGGCTAGTAATGACTCGTATAAAAACTAGAGAAAACTTCATTTGCGAACTATGGCCTTACAACTTGAAATACCTAACCCCAAATGGAGGGGTAAATCCATTCAACATATGATTTCCGAAAATTATATGTATTACTTGCTCACGTGTTTGTTACATCTCATATGTTTGTTGCATCTCACATGTTTGTTTAAATAACTTATTTGAATATTGTTTGTTCGAGTACTTTATTTATGGAAATAATTCTTACTAAGTAAGGAAGCTTATCCCTTTATAAATATTTATTGCAGCACCCTTACCTTGGTTGACGCCCAGAGGATAATTTTCACAGGTACTACCGTTTGGATGCAGGAGTTTTTAGACTAGTTGTAGACTTAGACTTCTAAGTATATCTCTAATGCATCTCTTTTGAATAGACTATGATGGATTTGATCTTTTAATAGGGGAATGCCCCTTTAATATTTTGAAAGACTCTTATATTCCATATTTAAGGTACTTATGTTGTGATTTCCATTCTTAACTGCTATTATAAATGTCTTCTTAAACAACTTGTTTCAAAGTTGGTCCTCTATGATCGTGAAGATATGCCTTACACCCGATATCAAAGCTTTTGGATGATTAAGGTTGTCATACTTAAACTTTAATATTGAGTATGGTGGACTGTTGCGTTTAAGGTATCTTTTAGGATGTAACAATTATTCTTGCTCTTATTATGCTCTTTCTTTTCTTTTTCTTTTTGGAACTAGTCTTTTTGTAGTTCCGGATGCCTTGATGAAGCCAAGGCTCCCAATACTTGACCTTATATATATGTTTATTTGATTCTTATATCTCTTTCTCTCTTTATATGAGTTATTTTTCTACATATAATATAATTATATTTTCATGTTTATGCACAATCATTATAAAATAAGTTTTTCCTTTTGTTAAAAATTAAAGACTAAACTCTTTACAAAAATAACTTTGACACTTAGGAAAAGTTTCCATTTAAAACTTAAGATTATAATTCACAATATTCTTTTCAAGAATTTAAATAAGTTAATAATAGACTTTTAACTGTTAATGTTATGTAAAGCTTTTATTTTTTCAAAACATAATTATTAAGTTCTTTTACTCTCTTTTTCAAGATAAAATAAATTTATCTTAATGTTGATAATTCTTTATTACACAAGTTTTTCTTAAAAACTTATTTAAAAGAACTCATAAACACTCTAACAAACACTAAGAACTAGACAAATTTTTTTAAGTCAAGTTAAAATCAACTCACTAGTTAAACACCTCGAAAAGTGATATTGTTAAGCAAACAAGTTTTAGAAATATAAAAGTTTATTTTTATAAAATCTATGAAGTAGAAAAACGATAGTTACGATATAAAAAGTAATCATAAAATAAAAATCTTAGTTTTCATTTCAACAATTTACGAAAGAAACTTGTAAGTTCCACTTTTAAAATTCTAAAGGAGATTGTTTTATAGAAAATCATAGTTTGGACAACAACACTTGAATCATGCGTATAATATGAGTTTATAAGTGTACAAAATGATTTTTCAACTATATAAATATCTACATGCTTACTATGAGATTTTTGTTGATAAAAAGTTTGGGAAATTATGTTTTAAGGGCTGGGAAATTCGTGTCAGTTATGTACCACGACTTTTTGTAACCCAAATGACCTTTTAAGATAAAAATAACCTTAAAAATAGATAAATCTTTTCGAATAGGTATAAAACGATATATGGTATGTAAAATTCCGTTAAAATGAGCAAGTTATGGCCATTTTAAGTTGAAATTTCTTGCCATACGAATTTTAACGCAAATAGAATTAGAAAATTTAAGTAGAACTTGGATGAAATATTCACTTCAGGTATTTCTTTTGTTTAAGTGACGAGGACCAAGACCTTCGCTTTCCCAAGGATTACTTTGATTGATAGAGATCGCCATGGTTGAGTGAGTTTTCCTTTATGTTTTATGTATTCGAGCATGTGCTTGTAGAGTAGAGCACTAGATATTAGGGAAAGATAAAAATCGATATGCATGCAGGTTATCATGGGAGCATGTATGTGATTTATTATACGTGATCAATAAACGATAAGTATATCAAAGCTCGATTGGTTAATTAATATAAAATTATCTCTATGTATATTGCTGTGTGTGTGAATATTGATTGGTCGCCTTAAATAAATTAATATCGGATCGGAAATTTCTTATAACTAAATTGATCATGCATATCACTTAGACTATTATGTTCGTGTTTTGCTACTACTCTTCAGCGTGGGACTAGAAGGTAAACGCCTAACTATATCTTGAGGAATTAGACATTTAGGAAACATGACCTCATGATGTAGCCAAGCTGGATCGATCGTTGTAGGTAAGGAAATCCCGAAGACTAATAGTACGGTTGATTGGAACCCTAAGTCACGTGCAAATTTCAAGGGTGTCGATTGTGACCCATTTCAAATCATTCCCTAATCCCAAATGGAGGGTGCAAATCCATTCTACATATGAAACTGGATCATATGGTTGTTACATTTCATATGCTTACTAAATGGACTTGTTTGATTGCTTTGTTATGAGTTCTTTTACCTAAGGAATATCTCACTGAGCTTGTTATACTTATTCTCCAATAGGTTTTTTTTGTTGCAATATCATTGTTTTTGCATTTGAGACCACTCTGTCAATCCGGGTATAACTTATGCCTTGGGAAGTTTTGAAGGAATTCTATTTGAAGACTTGAGAGTAGATTTCCTTAAAATCTTCTAGTTATAGTTATCTATTCAAGTAAGACTATTCTAATTTGGAGATTTATTGGGGAAATGCCTCAAGGATATTGTAAGACTATTGACCTTTAAAATTATGAATATGATGTTTAAGTATTCTCTTGATTGCCATATTTTTACTATCTTAAACAATATATCCCACCGGTGCCTCCTATTGTTGCGAAAGTACACCTTGCATATGGTGTCGAAGCTTTTGCATGATTAAGGAACGTCATTCCTAAGCTTTAATATCATACACGGTGGACTATTACGTTTATTATACGCTTTGGGGCATGACACGGTTTCACTTCCTATTTAAAACATTCAAATCCAGTCCTCAGCCACATGTAACCTGCAATATTACATGTAAAGCTGTCTATAAAGAAAGAGTTTATATCAATTGTTTGTCCAAATCTGTTATGAGAACCACTTCAAAAGCATCTAATTAAGAGAAACATAATGCATTATATTACAAAACTTCATTGTCCTTTCATCATTAAGATAAGGGACTTAATACATACATACATATATATATATACTTAAGATTACAAAACATAAGCTTAAGATCAAACCTATGTCAAAATATATATAAGTTTATTAAAATATCCAACAACTATTGCATTGCTCCAAAAACATTCCTCCTATTCTATTACAAAGGCTTTCTATCATCGAGGTTGGGGTTCCTAATCATCCATTCATCCAAAAAGTCCTCAAAATCGGTTCTATAACTCATTTAAGTATAAAACTTGTCCTTATCAACACCTAAAATAGAAGACCATAAGCTAAAGGCCTAATACACAAGTAACACAAACAAATATGAAGTGATAGACACACTTAAACTATATGCAATGCATCAACCATCAATTTATTATCTAATAATTAAGTTTGTCAAGCGACAAAGGAGTATCCAAACTATGGACAAGCTGCTGGGAAGCTAGGGGTCTTGAGTAACAGCAGCTGCTCAAAGTGTTGATATAGGCAGCCCAAATACCTATATCTTCTATATTTAACTAAAATGAATAGTAATTTCATCTAGGGTTAATAGTCGTCACTCAATTTACTTAACTTAAACTGTCACGCCTCAAAGGGTACCCTACACGTAACAGTCTGTCGCATGCTAAATGAGACTTAAGAATCATTACCACAGTCATTCAAAAGTCTTGTATTAAATGCAAGGCATTCCCTTACGACAATAGAATATATAGCAATTGGAGATAGATAGTTCAACTTGATAGAATAAGCATAAAAACATAAATCATAGATATCTTAGGATCAGATACAAAATGCTAAAAGGCATTCCCTGCTAGACAAAAGTCCAGACTTTAGCTTTCAATAACATTTCGAGTGTTTAAGTTTACTATGAAAGACTATACAAAGCTAATCATAAACTTCTAAGGGAAACTCCTTGCTTCGCATTACCTGATTTGGCCAAGTCCGGGGACGCAATCATATGCATGGGAACTGCATCAAAAAGAAACTATGGGGGTATAAGCTACGCTAGCTTAGTGAGTTTCACTTCCAAATTAAATACTTCATCAAACAATAAGGCAAGCAAGTTATATTAGACAATCATATGAAATGCACAAGCACGTGAGCATACAATGCATAAGACTTTTTGGGAGTCCTATGTTGAATGAATTTATGCTCTTCATTTGAGGTTAGGTGTTTCAGGCCCATACGACCATAGATTTCAATTTTTCTCATTTATATAGTGGTTGATTCAGGTGCCCATCCACTCACTAATTTTGTAGTTGATTCAAGTGCCTACACCACTTTCATTTTTATTCAAGCCATTCCATGCCAACATTCGAGTTTTCAGGCCCACTCATTGTCCAGCTATTATCCTTTCTTCCCATAAAGGTATAATAACAAATGTAATGTGACTCAACATATGGTATGCATGGTCAATTTAATTATAAGATCATGACATATTATTTAAGCAAATTATAGGCGATCATAAATATTTCAGACACTTCAATACTATACTAAATCATACAAACATTTATAACAACTCCCATTTCGATATTCTTATCATCAATTCAATCAAATAGAACTCACATGCACATTTCAATTTTATCTCATCCTAGTTATAATGCACTATTATTACAACCATAATCAAGAGCGTGTAATTTAAGGATAGTGAACTCACTCGGCCATGGACACCGGTCTCTAATGGTAGTGATCCAGAAACAAGAATTTTCCCCTATTTCAAAATCACCTAAACGAAATAAATACCCAAATGAGTATTTCATACCATAACAAATTCTAACTTATTAAATAAAAACTCTTAAGTTTGTAACTTTCTTGGAATGCTCGGATCAGGCCTGATCAGTAGCTAAAACTTGCATTTACGAAATTGTTTTATGACATTTGCATTATTTCTACTAAGTATATTATATGTGCATGCATTATCTACAAGTTATTATCATGAATGACATGATATGAGCTATTTATATGTATTTCCTTAATGATTTTTGGGTAAAAAGAATTTTTGGAAAACTTTTAGTTTGCAATAATGTCAAGAACACTTGTCTGAGAAAACTAGCTTTATCTCTTTGAAAATCATCCAAAATTTTACTAGGATAAAGCCTTGATACCTATGTACCTAATAGCTTCATTATCTTAATAAAATTTTCATTTAAAAGTTGGAAAGTAGATGTTTAAATATGGATTTTGCCTAGTGACAAATTTTACACAATTTTAGGAAATGAAATTATTGTTTGATCCAAGTTTGGAAACCTTTTCTTTGTTTTAGGTTTATACTTTGATAAAATCTATTTACTCTTATAAAAATCAAGTCTTTATTACATCTATTCCCTAAGGCTTTTATTTTTCTATTAAAATCCTCATTTTGACATTTGGAAATAGGTGTTTAAATGGGGATCATTTTTAGATCCGAATTTTGAAACTTGTTTTTGAGATTATTTCTTGTGTTAAACTCATTTAGTCTTTCTAAAATTAAGTCCTAAGCAAACCTACTCCCTAAGGCTTTAATTTCTTTAATAAAAATCTTATTTTATGATTGGGAAATAGGGGTTTATTTAGCATTTTACCGTAGTTACTAATTACAAGTTTTTTTTTTTTTTTTGTTGGTGTTGAGACATAACTCTAACTTAACTTTTGTAATCCTTTTCTTGTTTTGAAAATTTCTCTTAGTAAAACTAAGCTCATCCTATAAAATCACTCCTTTATGATACTTATGATCTAAGCCCTTCATTTTACATGTAAGATCTTCATTTTGAAGTTAGAAAATAGGTTTTCTAAATGGTAGTTTCTCTAGATTCGAATTTAAAAAAACACTTTTTGATATAAACAAAATATATCTTGAGTTTTGGCAACACCTTCATTTAGACTATCATATTGCAAATCTTTCATGTATGTAAGACAAATAACTATGGCATTTATGTACTCTAACAAGTAGATCTACTATACTACTCATGTTATGGATGCAAATGCAACATAAACAATATGTAGATGAGAGTAAATATATGCACAAAATTTCCATAAGAACATTATATAACAACAACATAGCAAAACACTAGTAAATCAACTTAAATAATAAGATCTATATATTGTGATGGCAAGAATATCATGCTTTGGTATTTCCACATCCCTAGCATAAAGCTCATGGGGATTTTTAGTGGAACCACACATGTATGATCTTGCCATTACATGTTTTTATTATGGTAGGGTCAAGGTCTATTACCTATTTAGTGTTTGGAGAAGAAAACTTGAAGAGAATTTTTTTTTTTTGTGTGTGTGTGGGGGGAAGGGAGCTCACGGCACAACAGAGAAGAAAGGGAGAGAAAAAGACTTTCCAAAAGTTGATTTTTGTGAGAAATGGGAGAAAGTGAAAAAGTGAAATGTGAAAGAGAGATTATATAGGAAAATAATTAGGGTTTTTGTGCGATTATTTAATAAAAGAAAAACAAAACAAATTATGGGCATATGGAGGGGGCTTCACGCCAATTTTAGGAGAGGGGATAAAGAGAGAGTTGTTTTGATTTAATTTGTATAATAAAATTCAAATTTAATAAGTAATGTAAGTAGTAAAAATTGTATTGGAAAAGAAAATATAAGAAAGATGATGTGAGAATGTAAGAATAGGTTGTAAGGATGTAAGAATAGGGTATGAGTGGTTGTACATAATGAATTGTGTAAAAGAAATAAAAAAATTGATTAGACAATTAAATTACTAATAGTAATGAAAATACGATAAAAGGTTATAACTGTAATTTTTATGACCCAAAAATTATTATAATTATATTTTTGAATTCCTTATTAAATTTCGGTTCTAACGAGTCCTATATATTATTATTCTATTTCCGAGTTCCGGGGACTAGTTTTCGGGAATAGATCCTGATCAGGTTCGATATGAATGAATTGTTTCGAAATTTGATCTTTTTATGTTTTGATAAATTATTTAGGGCCTTTTTTTTGGGAGTTAACTCATTTCTACTGTTCCGGGGTGTCGTTCTCGGGATTGCCGGACATAGGGTTTCCTGGTCCAATTGGTCCAGGGGTATTCTATAAGGGTTTCAGTTTCCAATTCCAATCTCCAAAACCGAATTCAGATTGTAAGAAAACGAGGGCTTACATAATCCATAATGTCACTTAGTTTAATCAGTTCCATAAATATGAACTAATCATATTATTTCTTTTTAAGAATAAATAAATGTTATACTAATACTATTCTCCCTATCAATTACCCACTAAGCCATTTATGAATTGTGAAATTATAATGACAGGAGTGGCTTAAGCGCCTAAACTACCATATTAACCTCGTTAACAAGGTTGCCACTCCCGGACTAGATTCAACGACGAAAAGTATAACTAATACAAACACTTTTTAACTATCTTTAATTAAGATCAAGTTAGGATATGCCTTTTCGAAGCAAACAACAACAAAAGTTACTATGTACCTGACTTGTCACGTAATGGATCAGTAGACGCACTCAACTGAGGATTTGAAGCTGTAGCAAGAACTTTATTTTATATCAACATCACCAACTTTCATTTGAATATTAATTACAATTAGTTGCTAAGTGCTTAACATTCATCAAATTCAAATATAACTAGTATAAAACTATAACTTAGTATTTATATAATAGGTTCATATAGGCTTTCTACTTAATCACAAACTAAGTAACAAATAAGGAAACACAAATAAAGTAATAAAATTATAACAAAAAAAATTTTATTTATTTTTTTTAAAAGGGTACACCGACATAAAAGGTCGGCGGCGTAAAGAGAAAGGTCGGCGGTATACAAGTCTGGCCAATTTTGCACGAAAGATCATAAAGTGAAACGCCTTGCCATATGGGCTATTTTAAAGGCCGTTTGAACCCAAGGGAAATGCGCAAAAAGTTCCAGAAGGTAAAACACCCTTGCGTACAGGCCATTTTAAGGGGTGTATGGCCGTATACCCTTCTAAACAGGCTGCTTGATAGGGTGTTTGAAGTTTTTCGAACTTCCCTTGTTTCAAACTCCATTTTTGCACATTTTTCACCTATCCCACATCTACTAAAACACTACACAAGCATCATGCAACCTATCACATACTCTTAACAACTCCAAATATGCATAAACTTCATATTCCAAACATCAAACTACTTCTTGATCCACTTTTGAACACCTCACCATCATCATCAACTCATGCACTAACTTGAAACAACTCCTACACAAGCAACCACTTGTCTACCACAACTCATCTATATCTATACACTTCAACACACTCCAAGAACTTATTTAACTCTATTGATTAACATGAATCATTAAAATCACATTCAAACCATAAAATCCTATTAGAACAAGAAGTCATTCTTATGATAAAAACAAAGGAAATAGCAATCATAAAAGCATGCAAACTAACATTAAGAATCTTTAACATGAGAATTGAGTCTTGGAAAAGAATTCTTGGCAAATTGAGTAAGAAAATTTGAAAATAAAAGATGGTATGGAAGGAACAAAGGCACCATTGGGTTTATCTATTTTGGCTTATGAAATTTGACAAAAATGAGTTGTGTTTATCCTATCTTTAGTTGACTTTGGGGCAGCTACAAAAGAGAGCTAAAAGCTTGGGCTTGCGCTTAATAAAGGCTTTGATTTGGGCTTTAGAATGGCTTAAAAAAATATGCTAAAACTTAGATTAGTTTTTGTTGCATGTTACGGGCCTCATAACACCCACAACATACAATACTACATTAACTCTAATTTATATTAACACAATCAAATATACACTACATCATAATTAATAAATCATGTTAACACATCATTTTTTATTAACTAATTATTCACTATAATTTCTATATCCTAAGCAAGCACTATATGCATGTAAACCTCGGAAATTTTCCACAATAGTACACGACTCTAAAGTAGTATGTATGGGTTAGTTAATAGACTTAGATTTCAATAAAAGCCTAAGAATAGATTAATGTATTGATTTTGGTTAGATAAGGATTGAGAAATCGAATAAAGAACTTCTTTAACCCTAGTTGATACAAAAACGAGATTCGTATCTGAATGAATAATTCAAGATATGATTAAAAGAGAATCTAAAATTCAAACCGAAACTTGCTATACAAATAGATTTAAATAAGAAAAATATAAATATAAAGATTAAATGATTACTTTTGAAACTCAATAATGATTTGAGATTAGAACAATAAGTAGTAATGAGTCTAGGTTTGGATTTAAACCCTAAATTTAAGATTCCTAGATAGTATTAAACGCTACTAATAAGATTTCATGATAGGTATCAAAAACTAAAGATATATATATATATATATATATAGATTAGCCTATATATCAAGTGCGATATTAAGTAGTTAGTTAACTATGCTTATAGATAGAAAACAATAACCGAAAGATAAACCGTTTGGATTATAAATACACAACAAAAACATAAACTGATGTATAACTTAAGTTCTAAACTTCAAATAAATAATTGAATCACACTATTGTTCTAATTAGGGTTTTCTTAAGCCATTAGAACCTAAAACAAAAATTGGCCTAATGAGTTTTAGGAAACCTTAATCACGGGAGATAAAATTCTACAAATAATTGATCACGTAAATTTAAAACTTAAAAATTGTAATTGTTTGATAATCTAAGTATTTTGTATAACTCTATAAACATATTTTTGTATAAAAACTCTCAAATATTAGCTAAATTATATCATATACCTAGTAAACTATCCTAAAACTAAGTTAAATAATTAGCTAATATTTATATATATATATGTATTTGGTGGAGATTTCAGCTGCAAGTTGTTTTGGAAGGCTTGGATTGCATTGAAGAAGAGGGAGCCGAAATTTGATCAATAATGCACACATTTGTCAACAAAATCAACTATAAAGACCAATCAAAGATTGCCAACTCAACCTCTTATTAATGGCAATGAAAACAACTGATCAAACAGAGGTAAATGAAGAGAAAATTCGGAGGAAAACGCAGCCGCAAGCTTCTCTCTTCCTTCTTCTATATATATATATATATTGAAGTTCATTAATGAATAAACAAACAACTTCAATCTTATCTCCAACTTTCCAGAATGAAACTACTCCTAAGTAGCAACCAAAACAAACTAAAAACAGAAATCAAACTGCTTAAATTATCCAAGTTCGAATCGGAAGAAAAACTGGTATGATAAACACTTGAAACGAGTTCAAAGGTGAGTTGATGTAATTCGAATGGTTTTCTTTTAAACCTAAGGATTAGAACTGACTTTTGATAATCATAGAAACATAATCAACATAAAAAACAAGCTTCGAATTCCATCGGATCGGCTCGACTAAGGTAAAAATCCGAAACCCTAGTTGTACTCTATTCAGATCGAAATCTAAGGATATATGTTTGTAGAAGTGTTAAGAGTTGTTGTATGTCTATATATAAGATATAGAAACACTTAGAAATGGTTTAGGAATGGTTTTAATGTGGAAAATTTAAGAAATATGAATTGGATCATCGAGGAAGATGATGAACAGTGCTAACACTGTCCATAAACCGGCAGTGTAGATGCTCAACGCCGGCGACTTACTAGGATAGGCCGGAGGTGTAGAGACGGCTTACACTGAACAAAAGCTACGTAAAAATTATTTTCACGTAAAAATGAATGAACGCCGGATATCTGGGATTTTACGCTGGCGGCATAGAGTCCGGCGTACGTTGAAAGCCGACAGCTTTCAAAGCCGATGCAACCGATATGAATTTATGTACAAAACGAATAAACACCGGCATTTGGGCTTAAAAACCGGTGGCGTTGAGCCGGCGTACACCCATATTTTCTTTTACGAAAACTTATTTTGATAAGAATAGAATATATATATATATATATATATATATACAATAAGCTTTATAAACATATTATATATATATATATATATATATATAATATAGAATTATTAAGTAGATAATAAATACAAACTTTAGAATATTTTGATTAATATTTGATAATTCTTAAAACCCTAAAATTAGAGAAAAATATTAAGTGTTAATAAAATTATAAATAATCAAATATTTGTTCTAAATAGATAAAATAGGTAAGAATGGAAATTGAAATAAGCTAAATTTACGAATAATGTGACTTCTAAAAATAACAAAATAATTACAAAATAATTAGGAGAAACACGACGACACTAAGTAATAATAAATAATATGATTTTCTATATTGAGTTCGGTATAGAATAACATAAAATTAGTATTAGTCACTACAAAACTTGATAAATATCAAGTTTAGGACACTAGCACATATAGGAATTTAGCTATATAATCTATATTATATTGATGAATACTTTATTCATCTTAATAGGTGACTTTGATACCCTAGAAGATCTTCCAGGATTATTATGATTAAGTCATATGAGCAGGTGAGTAATTCAGTCATATTGTACTGTTTGTGCTTGTAAATAGTTGAATATAATACAAAGACAATCAAATGAATGTTTTGTTGGAAATATGTTGTGATCTGATTGTATGATTGTTAATCTATCATTACAAAAGTGATAATACAATGATTTGATGTTGTGAAGTAATATGATGATGATTGTGTGTAATGTATGATCACCATGAAATTGAATAAGAACTATTGACTTAATAAATAATTGGTCATGCATTGCACGTACTGCATTATTGCATATATAAATGGGTGACAGCCTGCTACGTATTAATATTTCGGTTCTCTGTTAACGCTTGGTTTTTCTAAAGTGTTAGTTCTTCCAAGGTTTTCTTTGTTCCGTTGGTTCTACGGGAACTAAGTGGTAAGAAAACGCCCCCTAGTATCACTTTGAAATGATTAATACTTAGGGAGTTTCTAAGGATGGATACAGGAAATGGTCAGTTAAATTATTATATTTAAAGTGATAACCCTAAAACGAGAAATCGTTGATTTTCCTGTAAACTTAGTCTCTCCTGGGCAGGTGGGTCATAAGGTAATTGTTCTTCAACCCTGAAAAAGAGGGCGTAAATCTTTTTCCCTGTTTGGATTCTAGATCATCCAAGCTTGTATCTTGCATATGATTGAGTGCTTGCATTACATATGATTTGCTAATAACTTGTGATGTATATATGTCTGTTATTCACTGAGCCGTGGTTTCGCTCATACTCCAACAGTCTTTTCAGGTTTACACTTCGACCCTGGTTAGTCACTTCCAGGAACATGGCTCCGGTAAGAGCTTAGGAGCTGGAAGTCTATGGTTATTTGGATTAATGGTTATGTTTTCTTAGAATAGATTAGTTTAGTGCTATTATCAGTTGTGAACTACAAGAAGACTACTGGTTTGTAATAGTTCTGATACTTTATGATTAAGATAGCAGTTATTTACCAATTTATTTCTTACATGTATTTATCATTTCTTATCAAGCAACGATCCTGTTGTTTTGAAAACCTGTCACTCTGAAGGTAATCTAGTGATAGTATTCAAGTGTGACTTGTCTACTTCTACTAGGGTACCCTCGGGGCGTGACAGAATTAAGTTGGTATCAGAGCATGGTTGCTAGTATAAGAAAGATAAATATGTGAAAGAATTACATTGGTGAATGTAGTAAGTTTAGATTTAATTAGCACCTTAGTAATAGTCGGGTAGTTATGGGTAGAGTTATTGCACAATTAGGAATAAAATATGTGTGATTATTATTAATCATGCAAATTTTGTTGTGTGCAGACTAATCCTGCTACATGTCATATTAGATGGGAGATATTTAGTATGCAGGAAGAGGAGACCCTGACAGATTACAGGCGCAGATTGCGAGTCCTGGTAGAGGACTTGTATTTATGTGGGATTACTAAAACTAGAAGATTCTCAGCACTTGGAAGAGAGGATTACAACCTTTATTTAAAGGATGGTTATTTTTGATGGAGCGGGCTTTTCCAGATAATGGATCAGCTATAGAGACGCTCTATAGATTTGAGAGATTAGGTTCAGAAGGGAGGTGGCTGGAAATTGATAATATAGCATTCATAGTTCATCCAGATCTGTGAGACCAGATCCTCCTGATTTTAGAGTTTGGGTATCTATTGGGAGAGGAGCAGTTTATGCTCATGATGTTAGACATGATCATACTCGGGTGAGAGAAGATACAGCTTATGATGATGATCAGATGCTTGCACAGGTTAGCAGATGCAATCATTCCAGACGCATCTTGATGAGGAAACCTCCTATTATACCTGAGATAGCAGGTGAGTTCCAGCGTCCCTCTTCTATGTAGGATAGAGTGGTACAGGAACCGGTTCAGACTATAGTTCATAAAAGAAGTATAACAACGGAGTTGCTGGATGAAAGAGAAGGAAAGAGACGAAGGATTGAGGCAGAAAAGTATGTCTCTGATTATAATTATGCTAGATGGATCGGGACAGCTCATGGAGGATGGATTGAGAGAGATATACCACCTAGTTCTGAGAGTGAGATGAGGCCTGAACCCAGAAGTATTCGGGTGATGGATACAGATTTAACTTTGGCACCCCAGGAGATAGAGACACGAGGATCGATATTGAGACAGCAGTTCTGAGGGAGAGGATGATTACCCTCATTAGGTCCTCAGGAGAAGGGCAAGGGTCGTCTTTATCCTAGTCCTTGAGTTTAGATATATGATATGATGTATGTATATCTATTTATGAGACATGATAGGGTGATATCGATAGACTTTTGATGATATACATATGATATGTAGGGCGATGTATATGTATCTTTTGATGACTATAGTAGTAAAAACTAGGTATAGTGTTAGTGCCATTTTTGATATGTACATAATGCACTAACCATGAGAAAGCTTATGTATTTTGGTTATGTATATATGTGTGATATATATATATATATATATGATGACTTTGATGTCTTTTAGTAAGATGAATTATGATCTAATCTAAATAACATGTTTAATGTTAATAGAATGCCAAGAGGGAGAAATAGAAGTAGAAATGCAAGGATTTTTGGAAATCCACCAATAAATGCTCCTGCATCATCCCAAAACCGAATAGAGGATGTTTTACAAAGTCTCCAACAACAAAATGTATTGATTTTGCAAGCTTTGCAAAATATCCAAGCAACAAATGTAGCACCACCTGCTGGGGCACCAGCAATGCCTCCACCAACTCCAGAGGAAATGAAAGACATACTCCACCGGTTCAATTTCAGGAAAATGGACCAGTGAACCCTAATGAATCTGCTGCAGAGGTGCAAGGACCGCCTCGATATGAACAAGAATTGCCACCACCACCACCTTTACGTCCTCAGAGGAACTTGTTGCCAGAATTCATTAAATGCAACAGATACTTTGAAGGACTACCGGAAAGCCAGAAGAAGCTGAGGACTGGCTAGCTCAGATTGAACGATCCTTGATGTTTTCCAAGTACCTGAAGCTCTGAGAGTATCATATGGAACTTATTTACTAAGATTGAGAGCAAGAATATGGTGGAATTCAAAACAAAGAAGTTTGCCACAACCGGTTACTTGGGAAGTATTCAGAGAGAATTTTTGAAGGAATATTTCCGGCAGTCTAAAAGCAAAATATAGCACTGACCTGATGAATTTGACACAAGGAAATAAGACCATTGATGAGTATGAACATGAGTTTAATCGGTTGTTACAGTTTGCTCCAGATGCTTATCGGACAGTGATGAGCTAAAGAGACAGACTTTCATGGCTGGATTAGAACCTCATTTTCAGAGAAGACTTGCTGAATTTGAAGTCGATAACTTTGCAGCTATGATAGAAAAAGCTCGAATCATTGAACGAGCAAGGAAGTATGAAATTGAGAGGTATAAGAAGAAAGGATCCATTTTCGGGAAAGAATGTATGATGGTTCTATGGCGTTCTGTGCCTAAGAAGGTTAAATTCTTCAAACCTTTCAATGTGAACAAAGGAGGAGTAATTGGGAAGAATAATGTTACATGTTGGAAATGTAAGGGTTTTCATTATCCAAGAGATTGTCCACAATTGCAACACAAATGTTATTATTGTGGGGATAGTGGGCACATGTTATGTTTGTAACAAAGTTGGGCACATATCAACCAACTTTCCACAGAAAGTGAGTGCAGTAGCTGGATCTTCACAGCAAAAAGGAATGATTGGAGTCTCAGGATCGAAAAATGGAAACGCTAATAAAGCCAGTATGGCGGCTAGAGTTTTTGCCATGTATGGAAATCCTGTTGAGAATGTAGAATGGAGGAGGAAGATGAAGAAAATATTTGGGAAGAAGTGGACCGGGAAGAATATGGACTTATTGCAGGTATGTAGTTACATATTTGTTTATCTAAAGTTATTAGACATAATCACCAGTAAATGATCAAAAGAAGTCCTTATGAATTGAAAATAACATGAATTTAATAATTGATACATAGGATCAATTCAAGTAGGGGATCAGACCGCGTATGCTTTGTTTGATACGTGAGCAACGCATTCTTTCATAAATACCGAGTTAGCAAGGCGTATAAGATTACCAATCGAAAGCATGAGTAATGAATTAAGAGTTACTACGCCAATTGGAGACTTAGTAGTAACACGGGAAATGATAAAGAGTTGTCCATTAAAGATTGGAAATCAAGAATCAATTGCTGATTTAATCATGTTAGATCTGCAGAAATATGATATTATTCTGGGTATGGTTTGGTTAACTGTTGTAAAAGCAAAAGTTAATTGCCACCTCAAAATGGTATCTTTTGTCAATAACCAAGGAGAAAGAGAGTAGTATAGGGGTGAAATACTCAAAGGAATCGGGAATAGGATAACAGCAATTGAAGTGGAAAATGAAGAAGATATGGAGTTAAACGGATGCATTCTTAGAACAACCGAGAGTGAATCTAAAGTATTGGATATTCATACTATTCGAACAGTGTGTGAATACCCGGATATATTCCTAGATGAATTACCGGGATTACCCCCACACAGAGAAGTGGAATTTCAATCGATTTGATGCCTGGAATAGAACCAGTATCAAAAGCTCCGTATCGCATGGCACCTGTGGAATTACAAGAATTAAAGGTGCAATTACAAGAATTGTCGGATAAAGGATTTATCAGACCTAGTGTTTCACCTTGGGGAGCACCAGTATTGTTTGTAAGAAGAAAGATGGTTCAATGAGACTCTGTATTGATTATAGAGAATTAAACAGAGTGACTATCAAGAACAAATATCCTTTACCAGAATTGATGATCTCTTTGATCAGTTGAGAGGAGCAAAGGTATTTTCTCGAATTGATTTAAAGTCAGGATATCATCAAATCCGAATTAAAGCAGAGGATGTACCAAAGACTGCATTCCGAACTAGGTATGGTCATTATGAATTTTTGGTCATGCCATTTGGACTAACTAATGCACCTGCAGTTTTCATGGATCTGATGAATCGTATCTTTAGACCTTTGTTGGATATCTGTGTGATTGTTTTCATAGATGATATACTTGTATATTTGTCTACTAAAGAACAACATGACAAGAACTTGAGAAGTGTGTTACAAATATTGAGGGACAATAAACTGTATCCCAAATTGTCTAAATGTGAATTTTGGCTTACAAGTATATCATTCCTTGGACATATTATCTCTGGAGAAGGAATATCGGTTGATCCCGCAAAAGTTAAAGCTATTGTGGAATGGAAACGACCTGAAATGGTTACGGAAGTTAGGAGTTTCTTGGGATTGGCTGGATATTATCAAAAATTTGTGAAAGATTTCTCAAAAATTGCACGACCCCTGACACAATTGACCAGGAAGAATGAGAAATTTGAGTGGAATGATCAACGTGAACAAAGTTTCCAAGAATTGAAGAAGAGGTTAATATCAGCACCAATCTTAGTTCTGCCCAATGATAAGGATCTATATACTGTCTACAGTGATGCATCCAGAAATGGTTTAGGATGTGTGTTAATGGAAAATGGAAAAGTAATAGCATATGCTTCTAGACAATTAAAACCGCATGAGATGAATTACCCCACTCATGATCTGAAACTAGCTGCTATTGTATTTGCACTCAAGATTTGGCGTCACTACTTGTATGGACAAAAATGTGAAATATATACGGATCATAAAAGTTTAAAGTATATATTTACACAAAAAGTATTGAACATGAGATAAAGACGATGGTTGGAATTGATTAAAGATTATGATCTTACCATTAACTACCATCCTGGTAAAGTGAATGCCGTGGCTGATGCATTGAGTCGAAAGAGCTATGGAGAAGTAGCCTCAATATTGACGGAACAGAAAGAACTCATCAAGGAATTTGAGAGATTAAATTTGGAATTTTCAATACAAGGTTTGGAAGCTGAATTAGGAAACCTAATTTTGGATCCTACTTTACTCCAATGGATTAAGGAAGCTCAGAAAGAGGATATTGAAATCCAAGAGATTAAACAAGGAAAATCTCAAGGAAAATGCAAGGATTTTCATGTGGATGAAGAAGAGGTGTTAATAATGAATAAAAGATTGTGTGTGCCACGTGATGAAAACGTAAGGAAGGAATTAATGCATGAAGCACATTATTCTGGATATTCTATACACCCAGGAGAAACAAAGACATATCAAGAGCTGAAAAGTGCATATTGGTGGAATGGAATGAAAAAGGATATTGCAGAATTTGTTGCTAAATGTGATGTGTGTCAAAGGATAAAAGCTGAACACCAAAAACCAGGTGGATTGTTGAAACCATTGCCAATTCCCGAATGGAAATGGGACCAAATTTCTATGGATTTTGTGTGCTCATTACCTAAGACAAATGTGGGTCATGATGCTGTTTGGGTTATTGTGGACAGACTCACGAAATCAGCTCATTTCTTGCCAATTAACATGACATATCCATTAGAAAAATTGGCACGAATATATTTGAAGGAAATTGTGAGATTACATGGTGTACCTGTTAGTATAGTATCAGATCGAGATCCATGGTTTGTTTCCAGATTTTGGCAAGGATTATAAAAAGCTTTGGGAACCAAATTAAAATTTAGCACAGCTTATCATTCTCAAACTGATGGACAAATAGAAAGGACCATTCAGACATTGGAGGATATGTTAAGAGCACGTATTATGGAGTTCAAAGGAAATTGAGACCAACATTTACCACTAGTGGAAATATACTATAAAACAATAATCCACATTAAATTATTCTATAGAGGTTCTTTTAAATAGAAATCGAAGAAAAGCCGGACCTAGGGTTCCTAGGTTGCTCGTACTAATCCTATTTAGGGTTTCGGTTTCCGATTTACGAAGTTTACTCGGTTACTAAGAAAACCGGGGTTTACACTAGCAATTAAGAAAAAGTTAAAATGAATAATTGTTGTGTGACTTGGAATTATGAATGATTGAATATAAGTTAAGAATATCGAAAGAAGGTTTGATAAATAAATTGTGATTCTTGTATTGATATGGTGAAAATTGTGTTGATCGCCTTCAACTTGAAAAAGACATCTATGTTATGTGTGTGTGTGTGTGTATGGGCGCACGTGCGCCTTGTGTGCTTTGTTTTTGTGCTAACAAGGAGTGCATGGGCGAGCCGGTCCAATTGGACAAAACATAGTGCTAGTTGAGTCCAAGATCTAAGGTGCGAAGAGGCAAATTTAAGGCGCAAAGTTTGCAAAGATTGGACTAGCAAACCGGCGGGAATTTAGCTGGTGACCTGGTGGGCATTTAAATTCGACCATTAGACTCATTTAATGAAGCCGTCCTAACATTATCTCTAATAGACATTTATGTTTTTGAAGACTATAAACATGCTTTCCTTTAGAGATCAAAACAACTTTGAAAGAGCTTTCATTTGTAAACAAACAAATAAAAAATCTTCTTTGTTCTCTTGTTCATTATTTATAAAATTTGAAAAGAGAGAGAAAATCATATAGCGATCTGTTCTTGTTTTTGCTATTTATAAAAAATAATTGTGGAGGGAGAAAGAAATGTTTTAATTACTAAACTTTCTGATCTGGTGCATTGCTCAACTTGAGCGTGTGTGTTTGTGAAATTAATAAAGTATATGAAGTCCTCGATTAGAAGCAATGGAGGATCGTTGAGAGTAGGAAGTGAGCCAAAATCCATGTTAAATCTGGGCTTAAATCTTATTTTTCTATCTCTTTTATATTTCATATGAAAATTTGTTGTTGTGTTATCCACTGCAATTAAAGTTTTATTTGATCTTACTACATAAAAATTAATTATTTTTGCATTTTATGTTAAATACTCAATTCTTCATTCCCATCTTGAGTATTTTCTAGTGCATTTTCAAATGGGGTCATAGACAATGCAATCCACCTGCATTTGCTCCAAAGAAGCGGCTAAATGGATTACCAAGACATTCCATCACCACTTAGCAGCAAATGGTAGAGCAGTTCATGAGAAAATATTTCCCACCATCAAGGACCAAAGTTCAGGGCTGATATCTCTTCATTAAGCTAGATGGATTCAAAAACCTCGTATGAGTCTTAGGATAGATGGAAGGAACTGTTGAAGAGATGTCCTCATCACAAACTCCTTGAGTGGCATTAAGTTCAGACTTTTTACAACAGTCTAAATTACCTTACTAGGCATTTGATTGATGCAGCTACTAGGAGGAGCCTCAATCACAAGTCACCTAAATGGTGTTTGCAATTGTTAGAAGACATGGCTAACAATCATATTCAATGATCATCCTCACGGTTGAGAGAGAAGAAACCATCAGGAATGTATGAGACACATAGGTCAACATCTTTAGCGGCTAAGGTTGAGGCACTATCCAAGAAGCTAGATAGCTTGATCATGTCACAAGGAAAACAGTTAGCTAGTGTTGATGTTGCAAGTATGAGTAACTAGGAATTTGATCAATTTGAGCGAGTCAGCTCTATGAGAATTCCAAATCGACCCCGCAATGATCCATATAATAACACCTATAACCTAGGGTTGAGGAACTATCTCAACTTCAGATGGAGTAACTTAATTGGTCAACCTTCAGATGTTTAGCCTCTTGGATTCTAGAAACCTCCACCTCCTCAAACTAAACCAGCATCAATAGAAGAAATTCTCACTCAATTCATAAAGGTATCAGACATAGGACAACAGATAACTAAAGCAACTCTTAGGAACCGGTGTGCATCCATGCACAACTCAAAAAACCAGTTGGGTTAGATCGCCAAAATGCTTTATAAGAAAACCTTAAGTTCATTAATGGATAACACTGAACCTAATTTTAAGGAGCAAGTAAAAGTTGTGACACTAAGGAGTGGGAAGGAATTACATGTTCAGAAAGCTACCCCGAAGAAAGTGAAAGAGAAGGAGAAATATTCAGAAGTTATGATTGGAAGTCAAATGGAGTAGATGGAAGATTCAGTTGAAAAGGATTTAAGTTCACCCATGAAGGAATACAGGTCTCAATAACCTTATCTAGCAAGGTTAAGAAAGACTAAGGATAATGAGCACTATGGCAAGTTCTTAGAATTGTTCAAGCAGCTACATATCAACTTACCTTTGGTAGAAGTACTATCTCAAATGCCCCGGTACACAAAGTTCCTCAAGGAATTGCTCTCCAACTAAAGGAAATTAGAAGAACTCTCTACAGTCACACTTGGTGGAGAATGTTCAGCTGTCATATTAATTAAGTTACTATGTAACATGAATGACTCGAGTAGTTTTACTATCCCATGTTGTAGACCTTGAGGCAAGTATAAATCTCATGCCTTACAAGATATTTAAGAGACTAAACTCGGGGGAACCAAAGCCCACTTGCATGAGCTTACAGTTGGAAAATAGGTCCATGAGATTCCCTAACGGAGTAGTGGAGTATGTGTTAGTCAAAGTCTAAGACTTCATTATGCCAGTCGACTTCACCATCCTATACATGGATGAGGACATAGACGTACTATTGATGTTGGAGAGGCTGTTCTTAGCTACTATTGGAGTAGTGATAGATATCAAGGACAACAAGCTAGTACTCAGGGTTGTAAGACATGAGATGGTGATCGGGATGTTAGATGTATTTAGGCATACAATAGCCAATAATGATACATGTTTTAATATTGATTCACTTGATTCCACTGCCTCTAATTTTATGCAAGAAATTTGAGGTAAAGACGCCTTAGAGTTATGTTTAGTTCAAGAAGTTCAAGCAAAATTGTTAGATATGGTAGTGAGTGAAGGAGTAGCCCAGTTGGAAGTACAGTCAGAGTTGAGAAGAGAAACAGTGGTTGAAGAGATTGTGAAAAGTGACATAATAAGGTTAAAATTGTCAATGGAAGAGCCGCCATAAGTAGATTTAAAACTGCTGCCATATTATTTAGAGTTTGCATTTTTAGAGAAGGATTCCAAGCTCCTTGTTATTATATCATCGGAGCTTGAGGAAGGTTAGAAGAAAAGCTTTTGACAGTGCTTAGACAGCAAAAGAGGGCTTTAGCATGTAAAATTTCATATATCAAGGGGATCAGTCCTTCCTTTTGTACCATTAAGATCTTAACGAAAGACGGTCATAAGTCGTCTGTGCAGCTGCAACAAAGGTTAAACCCGAATATGAAGAAAGTGGTTAAGCTCTTAGATGCAGGACTTATCTACCCCATATTAGATAGCTCATGGGTGAGTTTAGTACATGTGGATCCTAAGAAAGGGGGGAGGGGGAGGGAGAGGTGACCATGGTGTTAAATGGAAGGAATGAACTAATCCCAATGCACACGGTCAACGGATGGAGAGTGTATATTGGTTACATGAAACTGAATGATGCTACTGATCATTTCTCATTGCCATTCATTGACTAAATGTTGCAAAGACTAGCAAGACATGCTTATTATTGCTTCTTAGATGGGATGTCGGGATACTTCCAGATCCCCATAGCACCCAGGGATCAAGAGAAATGGTACCTATGCATACTAGAGGATTCCCTTTGGCCTATGTAATGCTCCCGTAACTTTTCAACGCTGCATGATGGCTGATAAATGTCTAAAGACCCTTATTATTCATATTGTTTTGATATTATATTATATAAATCTTATGTGAATTATTAAGAAAAAGGATACTATTGGGTTAAAATATTAATTTCAAGAATAAAGGAAGATTTTGAGCTTAATGAAGATTTTTAGATGACTTAATGATATTTTGATGAAGAAATAGGAATTTGGAAGATTTACAACATGCATAACTTTTCTACATAAGCTGCGTAAAACACTGGTGTTGGAGATAAAAAGTGATCAGCGAGCATTTTTAAAGTACATAAAGAGATACACAAGTCGTGCGAGATGCTCATGTAGAGGATCGGAAATAGACAGGAGCACTTTCAATGAAAGCCGGCATGAAGATCAGTGACCTATCGCCCAAAGCCAACAGCATAAATTTCAAAGTCACCGGCGTACAAGGCGGCCTTCTTTTCTCTAGTAAGAAGAATTCACCAGTTTTCATCCTACATGGCCTCAAACACAGATTGTGTAGGAATGTTGTGCAGAAGATAAATTCCCCTTTTCCTATAAATAGCGGCCTTAACTCATCTTTTTCATATGATATCTAAATCTTTCTTCCTTTTTACAAACCCTAGAGAGAAAAATAGGTATAAACACAATGCCTTATTGGAGATCACAAGACTTTATCTTTAAGGGTTGTAATCATAACTCTTTACTATTTTTCTTTATTCTATTGAAAAATAGATCTTTTTACTCTAGATCTTGAGAAACCCTAATCCTAATGTAGAGATTGGATTGCTTTGTTAATGGAAGTTTATGTTTCTTGAATCTATTCATGTGCTTTGATTGTTCTTTGAATTAACATGTGCGCACTATTACAGTCATTGCATGATTCTTGTTAATTTGATCGACAAATTGATTGATAAGATAAATCTAGCATAGAAAGTGAAGTTTGAATGTGACTCTAAACATAGATTGCATGAACTTTTTGTATAAAGATTGAATCTTTTCAACGGATCATGAACTCTAATGCAATTTTGTATGCATCTAATGACGAAAGATATTTCCATTAGACATATAGGGTTAGAATTCAATTATCTTGAAACAGAGATTGATGTAATTAGGGATTCCTGGAGTTCAAGAACTTAAACAACCATTAATGAATATTTTATAAGGAATTGGAAATAGGGTTAGTGGTAAATCGAGAGTATGGAGAGTTTTGTGATCTTATATTCTTGGAATCGTTGACACTCGCTTTTGCTAAGGTTTAGCAATTTGTAGTTGTTTTGATATATTAAGATCATTCGAATTAGACTGGTTAGATAGTAGAATTAAGGTGACTACTAGTAGTTACAAGTCCTAGTGGAACGACCCCTGTGCTTACATCGGTACAACAATTGATAGGTACGCTTGCTTAGGATTAGTCGCTAAGTAAGAATAGGGTTTTAATTTAATTTGATTAATTGCAATTGGAAAATCCACATCAATGGCCATCTTTGAAGATTTAGTAGAGAATGTCATGGAGGTCTTCATGGATGATTTCTCCATATTTGAAGATTCATTCAATGATTTCCTAACAAATTCAAAGAAAGTGCTCCAAAGGTGTGAGGACATAAATTTAGTACTAAATTGGGAGAGTGTTACTTCATGGTACAATAGGGGATTGTTTTAGGACACAAGATATCAAGAAAGGGGATTGGGGTAGACACGGTTAAGGTAAAAATGTCACGCCCTAAGGGGTACCTTAAACATGATAGCCCACTGTACATACTATTAAAGCCTAGGAATGACTACCTTAGTCATGTAAAGCTTTCGTATTATGCACAAGATGTACATCACAATCAAGGGGATGCATCAGATTATCACAATTTATATTGAATCAATTAAGTAATAAGGCAAGAGAAATACTTTTCTTCAAACGTAAATAAGGTTAATGACAATTCTTAGGGACATACCCCTGCAAATGTCTTCAGGTCTACATAAATACATGTCCTAGTAATCTCCAAAATATTAACATATCATATTTTGCTCATAAGGAAGTTTCAAGAAAGCAAAATTCATCCAATTGATGGGAATCAACCTACCCAGGTTCTAGGACCGATTACTAGAGCCCGAGCTAGAGGATTGCAGAATCTAGTCTTACAGGTATTAATTGATGATATGGAGCTCGATGAGGATCATTTAGTCAATTCTTCGTATTTGCTACATGGAAGCCATCCATTCAATACTATTTACCTATCAGAACAGCAGGACATCACATCAGGTGAAGCAGACAAAGTTAGAGAATTCTTGAAGGATGGCGGCTTAGAAGATGAAGGATGGTGGCCTATAATCAAAGTCGGCCCCAAGGCCAATAGCTTACCATTAAAGGCCGGCGGCATTGATTTCTAGGTCGACGACCTACAAGTCTAGGCTGGCAGCCTTGACGCCAGCTTACTCTATTTCGAGTTTCAGTTACTTATTTTGTTATTTTCTTATAATTACAAGTTTGCCATAAAAGAGGAGTCATATAAATACTCACTCTCTTGTAGTTGAACCTTAGTTGATTGAAATTGAATTACTTTGAGAATTTTTTTCTCTCCTTACATCTCTTATCAAATTCCTTGTGAATTTGTGGCGAGTTACTCAATTCTTATCAATCCTTATGATTGTGGTAAACAACCCATTCTAGTTAAGTCGTGAGTTATATCGATTTAGCTTGAGTGTAGTTTGGATTATTCTAGGAGTATGATATCCTATGAATAGTGCCGTTCATATTGATTTTAGTTCGAATTAGATTGTATTTGCGAGTGATAGTTTTCCTTTGAGATTAATTGCTTAGTGGTTGTCTCCCTAGGTACATCATCTTTTTGGCTTCAGAGCATAGGTTCGAAAGCTAGGGTTTGAAATTAGGGTTTAATTGTGCTTTGTATTATCGGAATTCTGTGTTGGGAATAATGTCAAAAAACAGTGTGAATGTTACTGGCTAGCATGATAGTAATAGTAGGGTTAGTGGAGGTCAGGGTCGTCGTACTGAAGCTAATAGGAGATCCGTAGAAGATCAAATACAGGAACTGCGTATTATGATGACTAATCTTACCACACAGGTAGGATAGTTGGTGATGGGATGACAACAACCTGTAGCTAATCCACAGGCATCCCTAGTGGTGAATCTTGATGTGCGTAAGGAAAGAGTAGTAGGAGGCCATGGAGGAAGGCAGAATTGAGGTGATGAGTAGGAGTATCGTGAAGGAGGAGGCGATAATTATGAGGATGACTATGATTATCGTGGGTTTCGACCGCCCCGTGGATTGGAGTATGTGAAGATGTAGATGCCCTCATTTGCTGGATCAGGGTTTGTAGATGATTATTTAGATTGGGAAGATCAGGATGAAGGACTATTTGAATGCTATGATATAAATGACCACACTAGGGTTCGATTAGCAGCAGTGGAGTTTACTGGATATGCAGCATTATGGTGGAAGAACATACTAGCCACACGGTGGAGAGATGGAGAGGCTGAAATCCATAATTGCTAGGAGATGAAATGGATTATGAGGTGGAGGTTTGTTTCAGAGCACTATCGACATGAGTTTTTCATGCGCCTTCAGACTTTAAGGCAGGGAGGCAAAACCGTGGAGGAATACGTTTAGGAGTTTGAAACGTTTTCAATTCAATGTGGAGTCACAGAACCACTTGAGCAGACACTGGCATGATTCGTGCTTGGTCTCAAATATGAGATCTCTTGCATAGTAGAACTGCAGCGGTATGACATCCTTGATGAGGCCATACAACTAGCCCTAAAGGTGAAGAGACAGAGGCGTTCCAATCCATACAAAGCGCCGACTAGTAAATATGTTTCCTCTACTAAATCTACTATACCTGATTGTTGGAATTCTGATAAATCTGTGCAAAAAGGTTCTACAGTAGAGAGTACTAAAGTGGAGAAGAGTAGTATAGAGAAAGGAAAGGAAATCCAGGGAGTCAAGAGTAGAAGAGATACTGTTGGTTCGTCCAGTGGAAAGACCCCTCAAATTCAGTGTTAAATGCTTAGGTTTGGACATATGGCTGCACAATGTCCTAACCGCAGGGTAATGACTGCTATCGAATTAGAGAGTGAAGATGAAGAGGAGGAACAAAATGAACCAGAAAATATTACAGTAGTGTTGGAAGAGTACTATGGAGATGTGGGTACTGAGGTACATGGTGATGTAGGGAACGGTCAATACTTGTCTATCAATGTGTTGAGGCGTCTTTTGACAACTTTTCCTTCCATTGAGGAGGAGCAGAGGGAAAATCTTTTCCACATATCCTGTAGGGTGAAGGACAACCGTTGTGCTCTAATTATTGATGGGGAAGTTGTACTAATGTTAAGGCAGCATTGAAGTTACCCACAATCCCGCATCCTAAACTGTATAAGCTTCACTAGCTAAGTGAGTAAGGGAGTTTGCATGTTACCCAACGAGCTATGGTTCCATTCAGTATTGGAGAGAAATATTTCGATGAGATAGTCTGTGATATACTCCCTATGTGTTCATCACACATACTATTAGGGAGACCTTGGATGTTTGATCGGAAGATATTGCATGATGGTTATAGGAACACCTAGTTGTTCCAAAAAGATGGTCGAAAGATTGTTTTGCACCCAATGACACTGACCGAAGTGCAAGAGGCTCAAAAACAGCTCAATAGGGCCAATAGGAAGAAGACCTTATTTATGGGCCAGAAGGAGATGGAGAAGGTTATCTAGGAGGACAATCCTATATTTTTATTATAGATGAGGTTTGCGATGGAGGTTGGAGAGCGAGACCAGTTGCCTTCTAATGTGAAGGAGTTGCTTGAGGAGTTCATGGATATGTTTCTTGAGGACTTACCTAAGGGTTTGCCTCCACAAAGAGGCATTGAACATGCCATTGACTTACAACCTGGGGTAGTTCTGCCTAATAGGCCTACTTATCGTATGAACCCAGATGAGGCAAAGGAGTTGAAACGCCAAGTTGATGAATTAGTGGAGCATGGGTTTGTAAGAGAGAGTATCAGTCTATGTGCTGTACCTGCACTCTTGGTACTAAAGAAGGATGGAACATGGCGTATGTGCATTGATAGCAGGGCCATCAACAAGATCACCATCAAATACAGGTATCCTATTCCTAGACTCGATGATATATTAGACGAGTTGAATGGTGCACAGGTGTTTTCTAAGGTTGACCTAAAAAGTGGGTACCATCAGATTCGCATGAGAGCAGGGGATGAGTGGAAGACTGCTTTAAAAATGCGACATGGGTTATATGAGTGGATGGTGATGCCCTTTGGCTTAACCCATGCCCAGTACCTTTATGTGACTTATGCATGATTTTCTGAAGGAGTTTTTGGGCAAGTTTGTAGTGGTGTGCTTCGATGACATACTGATCTATAGCCCAAATATGAGTAGCCATATGGATCATTTGCGACTAGTATTTACAGTGTTGAGAGAGCAGAGGCTATATGGTAATATGAAGAAGTGCACTTTCTGCCAGCCAGAGGTGATTTTTCTTGGATTTGTGGTATCTAGATAAGGTGTTAGGGTGGATGATGCAAAAATTAAGGCTATAATAGATTAGCCTACACCTCAATCAGCTGTGGATGTGAGGAGCTTTCATGGGTTGGCATCTTTCTATAGAAGATTTGTCAGGACTTTTAGTAGCATTATGAGCCCATTGACTGAACTCACTAAGAAAAATGTGCCTTTTGTGTGGGGAGAGCGAGCTCAGAGTAGTTTTGAAGAAATTAAGGCATCTTCACTAGTGCTCCTGTGTTAGCATTGCTAGATTTTGAGAAAACTTTCGAGCTGGAGTGTGATGCTTTTGGGGTAGGGATTAGAGCAATATTAATGCAGGATAGGTGTCCTATCCTTTATTTTAGTGAGAAGCTGAACGGTGTGACCTTGAATTATTCAGTCTATGATAAAGAATTCTATTCCTTAGTGCAAGCTTTGATGACTTGGCAACATTACCTCTTTCCTAAGGAATTCGTCATCTACACTGATCATGAGTCCTTGAAGCACTTCAAAGGGACAACAGCGATTGTCTAAACACCAGGCTAAGTGGGTGGAGTTTTTAGAGAGTTTCACCTTTATGATTAAATATAAGAAAGGGAGCACTAATGTAGTTGCTGATGTGCTATCTCGCAGGTATGTTCTCATCACTTCACTTCAATCTAAATTGTTGGGATTTGAGTTAATAAAGGAGTAATATACTGTTGATGAACAATTGAAGTTTGTGGTTGAAAGATGTTCTGGAGGGGAGATGGTTCATGGTTATTATATGATAGATGGGTTCCTATATCACAAGGAAAATTGTGTATACCTGCCGGATCCATCCGAGAATTATTAGATCGGGAAGCTCATGCTGGAGGGTTATCTAGTCATTTTGGTGAGAAAAGAACACTTGAGTTTTTGAAGGAGCATTTTTCACTGGAAAGGGATGCTGAGACATGTACACAGGGTAGTGTTTGCAAGAAGGCAAAGGGAAAGAAGGAACCTTGGGGAGAATATATGCTACTTCCCTTACCTATTAAGCCATGGCTGGATATTAATATGGATTTCATTTTGGGTCTTCTAGGACACAGTGTCACCCCGAAGGGTACCTAAATGTGGCAGTCCGCCGTACACAATATTAAAGCCTAAGAATGACCACCTCAGTCACGCAAAGGCTTCCATACTATGTACAAGGCGTCTAACACATAAAGGAGACACATCGGAATGATACTTTTATGTTGATACAATTGAGTAACAATGTAAAGGAAATACAAATTTACTATACTTCAGATACAAATCACTATACTTCAAAATACAAATCATTCAACTCAATTACATTCATCCACAGACTTCCCTACAAACTATTACAAGACAAATCATAAAACTAGCTGATAACTTCAACATTCGTATTCTTGCCGAAATCCCGGAGTCATTCCCGCTCAACCAATTCGGTCCCACTTGCATTCTTGAGATAACCTGTTCATTTAAACAACTATAGGGGTATAAGCTACACTAGCTTAGTGAGAATTCCCTTAATTCCGTACCATAACAACAAGTTATAATCATCATATGCTATGCATGAACAAACACGTGAGCAAGCAATTATGCATGGGTATCCGGAACCCACACACAGAACGGATTTACGCCTCCGTACTTGGGTTAGGAAATGGTATTGAGTCTACACACCGCATCTAGTCCCCAAGCCCTCGGCTCTTAGCACTCAACTCGGCTAGGCTCATCCAAGAATGCATCCACATGCGCCTTAGTACCCTGAATGAGCTCTGGCACCGGGCTCGTTATCCAAACGAGGCAACAACGGACCTTACCGATCGACCTACGTAGGAGTAGCATGCTACCAATGCAATATGTTCGATGCGATGCATGACCAATTTAAATTTTTGCTTAAGTCAAAAATATTTATACATTATTTAGAGTGATCAACCAATATCACACATATAACAGAAAATAATATGAATGGTGCAGCTATCCAATCAAATCGTGGTTTCGATATGCTTTAGTATTCTTTGGCATACATTCATTACAGTCTCATCATATCTCCCATCCCCATTCATGTCGATTTTTATCTTGCTCCTATAATTCTAAAGCAACTAACTACAAGCACAATCAAGGTAACAAAACAAGGAAAAAACTCACTCGGCCATTGGATCACCGGTCTTCTAGTAATAATAATCCGGTGGTAGGGAATCGTCGATCTCAGGATCTCCCAAAAAGGAAGAAATACTCTAATAAGTATTTCATCACTTAACTAATCCAAACTATCTCATTCAAACTATCAAATTCGCAATTTGCGTCCTAAGCAGAAATTCCAACTTAAAACGGCCATAACTTAGTCATTTTAACTCAGAATCTCGCAAATTATATATCGATTTCTATCTACTTCGAAAGATCTATCTAATTCTAATATTATTTTCAAGTTTTGAAAACCTTGAGGCTTCGAAAAGTTCGGATCAGATTAGGACAGCAACAATTTCAGTTTCCGAAAAATAGTTTTGTAAATACTTGAAATGTTTCTACTTGTCAATTCAATTTACATGTAATATGCATGATTTCCTAACATGAATGACATGAGATGAGCTTAATGCATGCATGATCTTATGATTTTTGCAAAAGGAAACTTATAACTTTTTATTTGCAAGACCATAATAACAACTATTTACGAAAATCTAGTTTTCTAACTTTGAGCATTTCCATTTGTTTTGGATTTATTACTTAGAAAATATAATTATTTTTGTTAAAATTGAGTCTTCATCATATATATTACTTATGACCTTTATTTCTACATAAAAATTTCCATTTTACACTTTGTAAACATGTTTTCAAGTGGGGTTGATTCCAAAATCCGAATTTGGTAAAAATTGGTTTTTGAGTGATTCCTTTAAGTAAAAATCATTTTATTTAGAAAATTAGGGCTCAATTATACATTACCACTAAGGACTTCATTCTTACACAAAAATTTGCATTTTACACTTTGCAAATACATTTTAAACAAGCTTTGCACAAAAATCCGAATTTTAGAAATTTCATTTCTTGCATATTTCTTATGAGAAAACTTGTTTAATGCATTAAAATTTGAAGCTTTACTATATCTATTGTCTAAGGACTTCATTTAACACATAAAACTTTCAATTTGAGTTAAATACTAAGTGATTACATATGCATCATCTCAAATTACGAATTTGACAATTTGATTACTAACTCAAAATTTTCCATTTTAATTCCATTACTTGTTTTACACATTACTCATGCCTAAACTCACTTTAACTTGTAAAAATCATTCTTAAAGAAATCTATTACCTATATACTTCATTTTTCACATAAAACATGAGTTTTGGAGTTGATAAATGGGTTTTAAAATTGGTCTTGGTTGGGATCCGAATTTAGAAAATTTATTTTTGGTTATATCTTTTGATAAAATCTATCTAAACTCATGAAAATCCATTCCTTACATATCCTCTCCTAAGAGCCTTTCATTTCTTAAATAAAAACTTCATTTTGAGTTGGAAAACATGTTTTTAAAATAGGCCTTAGCCAAAATCCGAAAATAGAATTTTTATTTTGAAAATAACTTTTGGAAATCACTTTTGATTCTTGTAAAAAGAAGTCTTGATGATATACATATATTAAGCCTTCATTTTCTTAAGTAAAAATTACATTTTGACACTTGGAAAGTGGTTTTTAAATGAGGGTCTTGCCAAAATACGAATTTCACAATTTTGTTTGAGTTCATAACTAAGATCTATACTTAATATGAACATAAACATAAAACAAATGCATGGTAATAAGCTATAAACATCATGGATCTAAACTTTACTTATCAAAATCTTTCATTTATGGTATCTATACCCTAAGCCCTTCATTTTAAATGAAAAATACACATTTTGAAGTTGAAAAACCACTTTTCTAACTATGGTTCCATTTTCATCCGAATTTTCAAAATTGATTTTTGTTGAAAACAAAATAGATCTTGGGTTTCCTACAACTTTCCTACCATCATCAAGCTATAGCAAGTTGTTCATGAACATAAACAAAGATCTAATGCATCTATGAACTCAAAACTTTAGATCTAGTTTTCTAAACTAGTTTTACATGCATGAATCACTAAGATAGACATGTGGATGCTAGATCTATGCATAAATCATAAGGAATAACAAAAATAACAACTTAAATACAAGATCTATGGCATAAACAAAAATCAAAGCTATAAAAATTAGATCTACAAAATATATAACTTTAAACAAGAAAATCATTATAATACAAGATAATAAAAGTGGAGAAGAGAGTGATTCATTTTTGGCATCATCATCCTAAGCTTTTAAGCTTATGGAAGGTCATTTGATGCATGAAACCTTCATTACACTTTACCTATATCACCTATGGAGCTTTGGGAAGAAGATTTGCTTAGAAATCTTTAAGAAATAGTGTGGAAGCCATGGAAGAAGAAGGGGGCAGCTTGTTTTTCATGGAGAACAAGAGAAATGAAGAAGAAAGAGAGGAAAAATGAGAGAGAAAAGTTAAAGAATGAAAGAGGGAAAGTGAGTAAATGAAGGAGTGAGAGAAAATGAGTGTTTTAATTGTAATAAATGAGAGAAAAAAAATAAAACATGGGCAGCCAAGAAGACATGCTGCACGTGAATGTTGAGAGAGGAGAGAGAGTGAATTTGTTGAATTTTGACTCAAAATTGAATTGTATAATTAATGTGTAATGTAACTTTTTGAAAAAGGATTGAAATATAATTAATTTTAGTCAAAATATGAGTGGATAAAGGACAATGGCAGCCATAAATAGGGTCAAAAATCTGCCATCAATTGTGGGATAATGTGTAGAAAGATTGAAGTGAAAATGAAGTGATATGTGTAAGGTGTACTTGAAGGTATGGGTTGTAAAAGTACTTTATTAATAAAATAAAATAAAATTGGAAAATTTATTCCAAATAATTGTAGCAGATTTTTCATAATTAAAATTAAATAATTATTTGAATTATTTTAGTATTTTAACAAATATGTTACCTATACGATCAAAATACGCGAATATGGGCTATAAATAATATTTTTATAACCCAAAAATTCTAAAAAAATATTTTATGAAATAAAAATATTCTTAAAATATTTTTCAATTATTAAATTAATTTATTTTATTTTTTGTATCGGGTCTTAAACAGAATCTGATCCGGTAAAGACCCGAAACGAATTAATTTTTAGAAAAACAAAATTTTCTATAATATATAAAATATTTATCTAAAAATATAAGGCTTTATAAGAATAATAAAATTTTGTAATGAAATAAAAATGAATAGTATAAAAGACTATTCAATTACCGGTAATAATGGAAATACGATAAAAAGGTTATAACTGTAACTTTTATAACCCGAAAAATTATATAACTGATATATTTAGAAATCTTATGAAATTACGAGTCTAACGGTACTATTGGTATATTTTTGATATCTCGAGCCCCGGGATACGCTTTTCGAAGTCTGTATCCGAACGGGTTCGAAATAGGTCAAAAATTTACCAATCTGATATTTTTAAACAAACTTATATTACTATGAGCTATTCTATAGATTTAAATTACATCTCGGCCTCTAGGGTTAGGGGCACTAGATTGCCGGACTTACACTATTGTATTCCGGTTAGGGTTTCCGGGTGATTTTTCGGTTTAGACCGTTGCTAATTTGGAAACTGATATTTATGTTCATACAACATATTTAATTTGAGAAGTTTATTTTTGTAAGTATTTATTATCTTTTAACGTTTTGGAATTTTTGAATTGGGTTTCATTTTTGAAAGTTAATCGTTATTTACTTTTTAATAATTTGTTTTTGGGCTTTATATTACCCGTTTTTATAAGTCGGAGTTAAATATGGAATTTTTCGTACGTAGTGGTTTGAATTTGAAGATCATTGAGTTCTTAGTTTATTTTTGAGGATTTTCATTTTCGCATGATTAAGAAATTTTTGGATTCATTCATGGTTTAGGACTTGTCGAAATTCGGTTTTAATTTGGAGTGATTTTTAGGATTTATTTTTGAAGTTCATCTTGAAATTATTTATTGAAATTTTCCGGGGCTTACACACAGTAAGGCAGAGATTCGATCATGGTGGTGGTTGATCATTTCAGCAAGATGGCTCACTTCATATCCTGTCATAAGATAGATGATGCTTTATATGTTGCTAATCTATTTATGCAGGACATTGGGAGACTCCATGGTATTCCCCATAGCATTGTGTCTGACTGGGATACCAAGTTCCTCAGTTTCTTTTGGAAGACATTATGGAAGCGGTTTGGCACAAAGCTCATGTTTAGTACTTCATGCCACCCACAGACAGACGGCCAGACCGAGCTTGTCAATCGTACTCTTAGAGCCACGGTTGGCAAGAACCTTACTGATTGGGACTTGTGTTTACCTATTGTTGAGTTTGCTTACAATATGTCTACTTATAGTTCAACCAGCAAGTCTCCCTTTGAAGTTGTGTATGGCTACAATCCGACCATTCCATTGGACTTAATAGCTAAATCGGTAGCAAAGGAAGAGAGTTTAAGTGGAGTTGAACGATCCTAAGAGATCCAGGAGATCTAGTTGAAGGCCATGGAATACCTTAAGAAGGCAGCTGAGCAGCAGAGACTTTAGGGCAATAAGCGAAGGAAGGCTAAGATCTTTAATCCTGGTGATTTAGTGTGGATACATCTTAGCAAGGATAGGTTTCCTTATAAGAAATCTTAGAAATTATCTCCCGGAGCTAGTGGACCATTCAAGGTGATTGAGAGGATCAACCATAATGCATACAGATTGGAGCTTCCAGGAGATTATGGAGTGTCTGCTACTTTCAATGTTTCAGACCTATCTTTGTATATGCCAGATGAATTACAAGGCGACCCATCAGATTTGAGGACAAATCTTCAATAGCCCTGAGGAGATGATGGGAATCAACCTACCCAGGTTCCAGGACCGATTACTGGAGCCCGAGCTAGAGGATTGTAGAATCTAGTCTCACGGGTATTAATTGATGATATGGAGCCCGATGAGGATCATTTGGTCAATTCTTCGTATTTGCTACATGGAAGCCGGCCATTCAATACTATTTACCTATCAGTATAGTAGGACATCACATCAGGTGAAGCAGAGCAAGACCAAGTTAGAGAATTCTTGAAGGATGGCGGCTTAGGAGATGAAGGATGGAGGCCTATAATCAAGGCCGATGGCTTACACGTCTAGGCTGGCAGCCTTGACGCCAGCTTACTCTATTTCGAGTTTTAGTTACTCATTTTGTTATTTTCTTATAATTACAAGTTTGCCATTAAAGAGGAGTCATATAAATACTCACTCTCTTGTAGTTGAACCCTCGTTGATTGAAATTGAATTACTTTGAGAATTTTTCTCTCCTTATATCTCTTATCAAATTCCTTGTGAGTTTGTGGCAAGTTACTCATTTCTTATCAATCCTTGTGATTGTGGCGAACAATCCATTCCAGTTAAGTCGTAAGTTATATCAATTTAGCTTGAGTATAGTTCGGATTATTCTAGGAGTATGATATCCTACGAATAGTGCCATTCATATTGATTTTATTTCGAATTAGATTGTATTTATGAGTGATAGTTTTCCTTTGAGATCTATTGCTTAGTGGTTGTCTCCCTAGGCACATCACCTATTCTCCCACTTCTTCCACAAGAGCTTAAGAATCTACCAACGATTCCCTTAATGTTTCGATCTTCGTATGGAGCCACGAGTATATCTGTTTCAACAAAAATCTATATAGTTGTAAGCTTACAATGTGCTTAGTGAGATATTCCCTTTATTCATACCATATTCAAACAAGTTTGTTAATTTCACACATATGCTATGCAACAACCACATGATATAAAACAATTATGTATTGGTATCCGAAAACCATACATAGGTCTTCACTGCTAGTCCGTTGGTGTACTCTACCCTTAGCGATCAATTGACACGGCTCATCATTAGGATGTATCCCTAATACGCCTTAGTTCCTTAAGAATAAGCATGGCCGCGGGACCTCCTGGCCCCGGACCCTTTCGATTCTTTGCATAGGAATAGCCGTCTTTGATATGTGACTCAATGGATGCGATACGTGACTCAATGGATGCGATACGTGACCATTTAATTTATATTAAAACCGAGTGTAATTAAAGTGTACTTCGAGGGTGATAAGTAGTAGATAATATTGTTAATGTACCTAAACAATCATTTGTTGGTTTCGATATGCTTAGTAGTCTTTGTCACACATACATAGAAGCATTTATATACAAACCCCTAACCCCTATACATATTCATTTTATCTTGTACCTATAAATCTAGTGTGACTATCTACAAGTACAAGAAAGGTAATGAAATTAAGAGAGAAAAATTCACTCGTTCATATCGCAATCCGTTTAATCGTTATAATCCTCAAGAAAGCGAGTCTTGCATTCCTCGTCAACTAGACAAAAGAAATATCGGGAATGAGTATTTAATAGAAGTTCTATTTAAACTTTCTAATTCTATCTTGTTATTTTCATTAAAATTTGGACTAAGAGAAATTCCAACTTAAAATAGCCATAACTTGCTTATTTTAACTTGGAATTTCGCATATTAGTAGTTGATTTCTACCTATTCGAAAATATATCTATTTCTAAGGTTATTTTAATATTTAAAGTCATTTGGGTTTCAAAATGGATTGGTACAAATCTGACCTGAAAGTTCCAACCCTTAAATTGAAAAATTTTCCAAGTTTTTCTTCACTTGGATTCTTTGTAACAATCATATAAATATTCCTACATTTGAAAATCATTTAATGTTGATAATAACTCACATTATATACATGATCCTATTGATGTTGTCTTAAAAATATAATTTGTAAACAATCTTTATGAAAGGTCGAGTTTTGTGAAATGTCACTCTTTGTCTTGTAATTAAATTGCTCTTTTGTAAACATGTGTGTTACGTCCCAACGGGTATCCTAAAGATGACAGCCTACCATATACAATATGAAAACTTAAGAATGACTACATTAGTCACTCGAAAGCTTCCATATCGATATAAGGCATACATTCGCATCAAAAGGAGACCGGTGGAGTAATGCATTCTAAGATATTGGCAGCGGAACATGCAAAATAACACTTAATATATTTCATTGAAATATAAAGTCTTATAACTTCTAAGGGGCATTCCCCTGATAATTTCCATAACAACATGGTCTTACAAAGATAAATAACTAAAGCTAGAAGATTTTAGAAGAAATCTACTATTAGACTTCAAAACAGAGTTCCTCCAAAAGCTTCCCAAAATAAAGATTCTATTCGAATGATCAAGATGGTCTCAGGTATGAAATAACGATCCTTATCAAAAGTCTATTGAGGTATAAGTATAATTAGCTTAGTGAGATATTCCTTACGTAAAAGTACTCATAATAGACATTCAATCAAGTTTATTAAACAAGCATATGAAATGCAACAATTATATGATCAAACAGTACATACGACTATCTGGTTTCGTATGTATGATGGATTTACCCCTCCATCGGTGGTTAGGGAATGACTTGAACTGGGCCCCAAACGACCTCCTTAAAAGTTTGTGCACATCTTGGGGTTCCAACAAGCCGTACTACTAGTCCCTGGCTTTCCTTACCTAAAGCAATCGATCCGGCTCGACTACAACTTGAGGCTATATTCCCCGAACGTCCTAGATCCTCAAGATGTAGCTAGGCAGCTTACCTTTTCGGTCCACGCTGAAGTATACAAAAAATGCGAATGATATTCTAAGTAATATGCATAGCAATTTTTTATGGGAATCAAATCCGACATTAATTTATTTAAAGCGATCAACAATAATTGCACACATACAAACATACATAGAACAATTATATCAATCACAGATTGGTTCTGATACTTATCGTTCATTGATTGCACATAACAATTCATATACATAATTTCCATGATAACCCACATGCATATCAATTTTACATTTTCCTAACATCTATGCTCTATTCTAAAGCACATGCGCGAATACATAAACGTAAAGAAACTCACTTGTCCGTAGCGATCTTCTATGATCAAAGTAATCCCTAGGGAAGAGAAGATCTTGGTCCTCGACACCTAAACAAAAGAAATACCCGAAGTGAGTATTTCATCCAAGATTTACTCAAATTCTCTAATTCTCCTTATTTAATTCGTCAAAATTAGCATGAAGGAAATTCCAACTTAAATGACCATAACTGGCTCATTTTAACTCGGAATTTCGCATATTATATACCGATTTCTACCTATTTGAAAAGATTTATCCATTTCTAAAGGTTGTTTTTATCAAAAGAAGTCATTTAGGTCTCGGAATAGTGACGTATAGATTTGTTATGAAAATTCTAGATTTCAAAACTCAAGTTTTCAAACTTTTTTCCATCCAAAAATCTTTGTATCAAAATATAGATATTATAATAGTTGGAAAAATTCTTTGAACATATATAATATATATATATTGACTCATATCATAAACATGAATTTAGTAAAGTTGTCCAACAATGATTTTTATAAAATAAGGTCCTTAAAAGTTGGAAAAGTAATGTTTAGGAAATTTTTATTTTAGCTTTGTTGGATAAGTTCTTGGATTATTTATAAATATATATTTTCCTCTTTTTAACTTTATCTCTTTTGAAAACAAATCAAATTTTCCAAAATAATTTTATTTCTACACTTCATTTTTAGGAGTAAAAATGTAGTTTCTAAATGTTTTCTTGATAGTGACAAACTTTCTCAAAGTCACTTGTTCTTAGTTTTCCTAAAGTTTGTTCCATTTTAAAATAATAGTGTCTTCTAATTTTAGTTCCTAAGTAAGATTCATCTTTAAAAAGATTTATTCTTAGATGATTTTTAAAACTTATCTAAACCTTAATATGTTGGTGAAAGCTTTACATATGAGTTTAAGAAAACTTTTGTTAAATAAAGAATTAAGTTTAAAGAAACTTTCTTATTTCATTGGTTTAAAAAGAGAGTATGTGATAACTTTAATTTATATTCCTTGATAAAATCCATATAGTATTATTACTAAACTTGTGCTAAACTTATCTAACTTTAGAAATATTTGTTAAGATAAAACTTTAAGTTCTAATGAAAAAAAAATCATTTCTTATGTGACAAATTTATTTTTAGAAGTTATTATTTTTATTACTTAAAAATTCATTTTCCTTATGGTTGAGACAATATCAACATGTTCATGCATGAATGAGATTATGTAGATATAGAAATATAACAATATCACATAATAAATAAGATATGTATAATAATAAATAAAGCATAATAATAAAGTCAAGTATTGGGAAACTTTAGCTTCATCAAGGTATCCCGAACTAAAATATAAGTCCTAAAAAGAAAAGAAAAGAAAAGAAAATGTTTTGACTTGATAAAGACAAGTCTAAGACTAGAAAGACTAGTCTTAATAATAGTATAAAATAAACAAATAAATTGCAAAGCATAGAAATAAATAAATTACAAGTAGCTTATATGCTCTAAAGAAATATATACATAATATACATAATATATATAAAAGTAGATTAGAACAAATAATAACAACAACATAATAATAATAACATAATGGAAGACATGAACATGAACATATTTTGCTTCTTTAACCTATAGTCTAAGAAACATACACTAAGCTCATGCTAAGTTATATGAACACGATAGTATATGTAAAAATTTACCTGAAGGTTATGGTTTGTTGAAGAGAAAAAATGGGTTATAGTATTATGTAGGAAATGGTTTTATAGGAAAAAGAGAGAACCTGGGGAGAGAATTTGAGAGAGAGTGTTTGTGGAAGTAATTTTGGTAGAGTTTTATAGGAAATGAGTTGTGTGAAAAAATGAAGGAGAAGGGATATTTATAGAGTTTTGGAGTGGAAATTAGATGTAATTAAATAAATTGAAAAAGAAAAACAAAATGAGAGTGAAGAGAGAGGGATAGTGGACAAAAACATGGGGAATAGGAGAGAGAAATTGATTAAATTTGTTGTTTTGTAATAAAAAGAAGTAATATGTGAGTGTGATGTGATTAAAGTTGTATGGGAAGGTAATTAAGGTATATGTATGGTAGTGTAAAAATAAGTGTAAGAAAAAGTAGAGATAAAGAAATAGTAATGAATAGTAGAAATAGTACTATGAATAGTAAACTAACAATTAAAACACCTAGTAAAAAAATACGCGTAAACGAACTATATCTATATTTTTATTATTGAAAATTTAAAACTGATATTTTTGAAATCCTTATATTTTTACGAGTCTAATGGTATTGTCAGAATATTTTCATTATTCGTGCACCAGGCACGATTTTAAAACTGATCTCGTTCGGATCCGAAAGACACTAAAATTTGCAATATGATATTTTTAAGCTTTCTTATATTATTACGAACCATTTTCACAATTATCTTAATTCATTGTTAGGGTTAAGAATACAGGATTGCCGAATCTAGATTCACTAACTAATCATAGAACTAGGTTAACTTCAGGGTCCGTTTGACTTTCCGGTTCTTAGGGTTTACTTATATTTCCGAAAAATCTAGGGACTTGCAATGTGACTTATTAAGAAAATCATAATTCAATATATATATATATTTGAAATCTTCAAAAGTCTTATATTTGTTCAAAAATTCTTATTTAACAATTTATTTATAAAACAAGATTTTACCTATTTGTAACATGAAACTCCAAGTGTATTTTCTTTTTCAAAATTTTCCTAAGTTTGATTCTTAAACAAAATTTTAATTCTTATTTTGCAAATATGAAGTTTAATTAAAAAAATCATGATTTTATATTTATTTTGATTTCATGAATATTTCATGTTCATGTTAGACATCTTTTAACTAATTATTTTTATCACATGAATCTTTATATGGTTATGAAGAAAAATCACTCTATGTCTTATTATCTCAAAAAAGGTTTTAAGTTTTTTTTTTTTAGCTTGTGAGAAAAATTAAGTAGATGACTTCTTTTCTCAAAATAACTCTTTCTTGATTCATAACTTTTTCAACACATAGACCCATAGGGTTGTTAGAAGAAAACCAAAATTTTTAGTTGTTACAAGTGGGTGTTTTATTATAACTATTATTTATGTTTCCTTAACTTTATAAGAGAAAATAAGTTTACTTCTTAAAACTGAGTTCCTCAAGTAGCATATGGATTTGTTCTCTAAGTGATTTCAACTAGGGGTTGATTCTTAAGTTTTTTTTTTTTTAAAAGAAGTAATCATTAATAATATTGGCATATGCCTTATAAATAAGTTTTAAGAAAAACTTGTGTAGCAAAAGATTATCAATATCAAAAATTTATGATAATTCTATTTTAACATTTAGAATAGATATGGTGAGAAAAATCATTCTTAATTTAAAGAAAAAATTTCCTTAAGTATTAAATATTATTCCTCTTAAATTTTAGCCTCATTTATATGAAAGAAAATAATCCATGTTCTTATTCAAAAAGTTTTATTAAGACAATAACATCACTTTATACTCATGCATGAATATGAACTTAATAGTTATGTTATGAGGGAAATTATAAATTCATGTAGAAAAAAAATAGAAAATTAAATGAGCAAATATATAAGAACAAGAATATGAAAGTCTTAGCTTGTTATCAAGATTTTTTAGAAATTAGAATAAACAATTCCATGAAAATAAGAAAAGAAAAAAAAAAAATCATGAAAGTCTTAGATTTATTTCAAGGTTCCTGTGACATAAAATTGGACAAGTCCCATAATGAAAATAAGAAAAACAAGAAAATAACTTTAGGAGTCTTAGGCTTCATCAAGTCTCCTTAGGGCTTAAATTATAAACAAGTCCCTATAAAGGAAAAGTAGGAAATAATATTGGGAGTCTTAGATTTATTTTCAAGACTCCTCAGGACTTAGATTAGACAAATCTCCTTTGTTTTGACTTGATTTAGGACAAGTCTAAGACTATAAGTGACTAGTATTATTTATTTGTATGAAATAAATAAATAAGAAATGAAATGAGAACATAAAAAAAATTAGATTAGTGAGCTTTAGGCTCTAAAACATATATACTTATATACTTAATAAATGTATAAAGTTAAGGTTAAAAAATATAACACAATACAACTAAAATTGTAGATTAATCAAGACATGAACAATATATTGTTTCTACATTTCCATTCCTAGCATATGCTCATGGGGATTTAGGAAACTAAACACACATATTTTAATATTATATTAATATGAAATTAAGAAGGTTTAGGGCTTTACCTAATGGAAGATGGATGGAAGAAAAAAATTTGAGAAGACAATTGTGAGTGTCTTGTATGTGTGTGACATCTTTTGTAGAGGAAAGAGAGAGAGAGAGAGAGTGGGTTTGAGGAAAAAATTTGCCAAGTTTTGTTATGTGTAGTGAAAAGTGTGTAAGAAGTAAAAGGGAAGGGGTATTTATAGGGAAGAAAAAGGAGAGATTTAAATGGAAAATAAATGAAAAAGAAAAATAAAATAAGAGGGAGAGAAGAGGACAACATTGCTGCATAAAAAAAAAAAAAAGAGAAAATAAATTAATTAAAGAAGAAAAGGTATTAAGAAAAGTGTAATAAAGTATGGTGATTAGATATGTATAAGAGTAAGTTATGTAAGATGTAAGAGTTGTAAACGTAGGTATAAGAAAAAGTAGAGAGAGGCGAATAGTAGTAAATATTGATAAATAGTAAATGAATAGTAAACAAGACAAATAAATTACCGGTAGTAATAAAAATATGCGTAAATAAGCTATAGTGGGCCGACAAGTGGCCACTACAGCGCAAAAAGGACTGCTAAAAAGTCTTAGAAGTAGGTTTTTACTGGCTAACTATTTTCAAAGATGCTCACTCATTTATTTTGTCCTGTGACAAGTGCCAGAGAACAGAAACATATCTAAGAGGGACGAAATGTCACAAAGATATATTCTCGAGTGTCAAGTGTTTAATGTGTGGGGAATCGACTTTATGGGTCCATTTCTAATCTCATTCGAGAATAAATACATTTTGTAGCTTTAGACTATGTCAACAAGTGGGTAAAAGCTCAAGCCTTACCAACGAAGGATGCACGGGTAGTGTCAAGATTTTTAAGGAAGTTGTTCTCTAGGTTTGGCTCACCCAAGCACTCATAAGTGACAAGGGAACACACTTTTGTAATGCCCAGATAGAGAAGGTGTTATGGAAATATGGAGTTTATCATAGGTTAGCCATTCCGTACCACCCGCAGACCAGTGGTCAAGTTGAGGTTTCAAACAAGGAATGAAATGGATTCTAGAGAAGATGGTGGCCTATAGTAGGTAGGATTAGGCTGAGAAATTTGATGATGCTCTATAGGCATATAGGATTGCCTATAAGACACCCTTGAGGACTATGCCTTATTCATTGATATATGGAAAGATATGTCACTTGCTGGTAGAGATAAAACACAAGGCATATTGGGCCATCAAGACTACAAATCTTGATCTTGAAGCAGTTGGTATGCATAGGCATCTTATATTAAACGATTGAATGAGTGGAGAAAAGTAGCCTATGAAAACAATAGAGTATACAAGGAACGAGCTAAACAATTGCATGATGCTAGAGTCCACCATCGAAAGATCTAATATTGTATATAATTCATGACTTAGATTATTCTCAGGAAAGCTTAAGTCAAGATGGTTGAGACTGTTCATTGTAAAGAAAGTCTTTCCCCATGGAGTAGTGGAAGTAGAGCACGCGGATAAAGGTGTTATTAAGGTCAATGGACAACGCCTTAAGCTTTATTATAGAAATCAGGAAGACTGGGAAGGAAAAGAGGAGTTCAAACTCCTAGAAGCTGGATCAACAACTATGAATATTATCACGTCAGGCTAATGATGTTAAACATGTGCTTCATGGGAGGCAACCTATGTTTACTTAGTTTTCTTTGTTGTTTATTTTATCATGTTTTATGCTTGAATTAGTACTATTATGTTATTTCATATTAAGTGGATTTAAATAGTTAATGTTGTAAATTTGCAAATATCCAAGGTTTTAGAAAATTTTAAGTCCAAAGGAGATTAGTTAAGGGAAGGAAATCATGGTAACGTTAGAGAAAATTTGATCTAAGTATACAATATGAAGGAATTGAGAACAGAGGGATAACGCCCCCTATCATGCCCGTAATGCACCAGCATAGCAAAACAGGGAAATACCCTGTCAATAACTAGTGTGATGGGGGTCGTATTGACCCATAACGACTGTGATGGATGTGATAACACGAACTCACAAGGCTCAGAATCGATCCCCATTCAGGATTTAGCCATAATACAAAACTCATTAAAAAATCCAAGTAGATCACAACCCTGGTAATGACCGTGATCAAGGTTAGTACTGATTTAAGTTTTTGCCTAGAATTAATCACGGCCCTGGAAATGGCCGTAATATAGGTTCGTTTCATCTTAGCTTTTTCCCTTGAGAATATCATGTGCTATGTCATAGCTGTGATATGGGTTAACATTAGAAAAAAAAATTTTTAAGTTCGAAGAGATTACAGACCATGTAATGGTTATGATATAGGGCGCGGTTCGATAGTATTTAAGCGCGATTTCATTTTCTCTCTCCTTACTTTCAAATTCGATGCCCGTATTTTCCTTTCTATTTACCTCTCTATTACTAGCATTTGCACCCACACACTAAAAGAGATCAACCATTCAACAGCTAACATTCACAATAAGGTAGTCATGTGGGTAGCTCAAGTGGTACAATCAAGCCACCAATCGGGAGGAAAGAGAACCAATAGGGATCAATTCGAGCAACTAGTAGAAGAAAAGCGCTATTGGGGAATATGATTATTGATGAGAAGATTCTAGGGGAGTATGGAATCCTAAAGGCATTTGATAGGTTATTACTTAAAGGACCCTGGCTAAAATTTTTCACAGTTAAGGAGAAAATTTATAGGGAGGTTACTATGAGTTTCATGGTCTCCTTTGAGATGCACAGTACAAGCACTATCTCAGGGACCAACTATAGTGTTTCCTTTTTCGCATTTGGTAAATACTATGATCTATCAATGACGAAATTCATAAGATCCATGGGGGTTTACATTGATGCAGAGATAGATAGGCCATCCTTTCACCAATTGCCTGTAGAATGCCTAATGGGGTTACACATGCAAATTTTTAGAAGGAGATATCCACAGAGTTGGATCCCTGTCCTTGTAAGTCTTGGGGGTTATCAATGAGATTATTAAGCCATCGAATTCTCCACTATATATTAGTGAGGTTGATGAACCCCGATTGGATTACCTTAGAGTTGTAGCAAAGACAGACATACTTCCTCTTTACAACATCGTTAAAACTCATGAAGTTAATATAGGAGTTCTCCTAGCCTTTTTCTTCAAGCACCAAGCCTCTGATTCAAGGCAAGCAATTTATTTCAAGCCACTCATTACTAGGATATTGTAGAATTTGAAATATTGGCCCTGAAAAACTGTACCTTAGGACAAAGTTGGTGAGTCTAAGCCTCTCGCCCCTCTCCCTTCAGCCAATGGGATATCCCTTAAGCAACGAACCCTGACATTGACATTGAAGCATCAAGTGAGTTCGATAGTGCTCTTCATTGCTCTAATTTCTCTATTGGGAATTTTACTAGGTTAGAGCAAACGGTCGCTCGACAAAGCGAGGAGATTACTGAACTAAAGGGAGAAAATAAAACTCTAAAACAACTGATCAAGGAAGGCTTTAAGGACATATATGACAGGATGGATATCCCAGTACCCTCCTATTTGAAAGGAAGTCCCTCCAGGAGTGTAGCTAGTCCAATTGAGCCCATAGTTGCTAATCAAGAAAGGTTCATACCTCCAACCCAAGAGTGTCATGTGCCTCTAACACCAACACACCGAGCTAAGGATGAGGAGAGTGAGAGTGGTGAAGAGGATAACTTTGAAGAAGAAGAAGAAGAAGAGCAGATGCAGCCAAGATCCATAGTTAAAAGGCCGACTGGTTTGTAGCTGGTTGTTTAGGCTCTAGTTTGGGCTTTAAAATAGCAAACCCTAGCTTAACCAGAAGAAGAAGAGAGTGAAAGTGGTAGCTCAGAGTTAGAGTCTGAGGATAGTGATGACGACGATGATAGTGATAAAGACGGGGGTAAAGAAGGTAAAGGAGATAAAGATGTCGAGAAGGATGACGGCAATAGTGAGCGTAACCCCTATAACTGTTATGTCATATCTTTCTTTGTAGATATCTACTAATGAGTTAGTGTTATAATGCTAAATTTTCCATAGAGTCATATTTGTGCTATTTTATTTTTATTTTGCTGTTTTATGTATTTGTTGCTGTTTTGTTAGTTGTGGATGGATCCTGGTGTGGTGCATTAGTTGGAAAACTTAAATTGGAATTTTGTAGAGCGAATATTTCAGATAAAAAGGGGAGCTTTTATTTTCTTTCTTTATATTTTTATTTGTTTTATTTCTTTTTCTTGTTGTAGTTGTCTTGAGACATCAGGGACAATGTCTCGTCTAAGTGTGGAAAGGGAAATTTATTTATGAAGTCAATTGTTATCAAGTTTCCCCATAATTAAGCATGTTTAGGAGAATTTGTAAGATATAATGAAAGAATTTTGAAACCTTCAGTATCTCTTATAGATTAGTAGCCAAGTGGCTAATGTTGAACACTCCTGTACTTTTACTTACCTTTGCAATTTATTTGATATGTTGGAATTGCATGATGGAATCTAGGTAGCATAGTTTTACTTATCTATTAACCAAGCATTTATATGTAAAATTAACATAAGATTCTTAGTAAGAGTTAATTAGTTGGTTTCATTGACTCAACTAAGTGTATAGTTAGTTTTACAATTGTATTGAAGGCTTAACTTTTGTATAGCAAAGGTCCAATTGAATATAATCCCTATGTTTTCTAAAAAAAAAGAAAACTGAGTTAAGTGGTGGATATTCGATGAGGTCACTTTAAAATCTAGTCACCTAAGATCATCTAGCTTAGGATTGACCAACTAAAGAAACTCACTTAACAAAAGAATTAAAGTTCAGTGGGTTTTGTAACTTGAGTCACTAAGGCCCCAGGATGCCTCCTAGAAGGAATAACGTTTGTTAACTTGGATGATAAGCCTAGGATTATTGGCTGAAAGCTTGTTACACGGTTACAAAATTCGTTAAACTAAACAAGTATAATTATACACTTATAAAGGGGGAGGAAAATTAAGAATGCATGGACTTTACTTGAATTAATATGAGCTATAGAGACAAATGAAGCTTCCTATACTCTTATGTTGAGAAGGTGAAGTTGGTTAACTCTTTTTATGGGATGATCTTATGTTTGATTTTTCAATTATACAAAGACGTGTTTAATAGACAAGGGTAAAGACTAAGCTACTAGAATTAGCCTTGGAATTCCAACAGGGTTAACTAGAATGCATGCTGTGATGAGTTGAATAGGATTGTAAAGCTTTAAAGTTTAAAGTCACTGGTAAAACTATATCTGTTTAAAAAGAGATACACCACTTTATATAATGCACCAATGTGAAAATTCTCTTAAAATGGAGTATATAGTTAGCTTTTATTTTAGTTTATATCAGCTTGTTTGCTTGAGGGTAAGCAAAACTTAAGTGTAGGGAAGTTTGATATGGATAAATTACCATATTAATTAGAGTTGAACTATGGTTGATTGAACTTTAATTCATTATTAAATTTTAGGGAATTGGTACATAATTGGAAAATATATTCATTTCAGGTGTAAAAGGGATAAACATAAACATTTAGACCAAATTGGCAAGAATTGAAGTTGAAGATAGCATCTAGACATGATCATGGCGGTGATAGGACAGTGATCGTCTTGAATGTATAATAGAGGAGCTATCAAGGGCGTGATCATAGAAGGAAAAAAAGAGAGGAGAAAATGGACATCACGACCCTTGATAAGCTGTAATCTTGGTAGTGATCTTTACTGGCCATGCAAATAAGGGTTGATACGGCTATTATCTAAAGAAGAGAAGAAGAGCACAAAGTAGATCACTGTCTTCATCGCGACCATGACAAACAAATGACCAAAGTACAACACTAAGATGAAGGTTTGATCATGGGCATTATCATGTTTTAATTTTATGATCTGAGGAGATAACGGCCTTCATCATGGTTGTGATCTAACTTAGATAGTTGGATTCGAGAAGATAACGACCTATGATGCGGCCATGATGGTGGTTAATTATTGGATGTTCTCACGCCAGTTCAGATCTAAGTACCTTTCCGGAAGGGGTTGAAAGACAATTGACACATATCTTCACCAAATTGACGTACTCAATGATGGAAGCATATAAATAATTATCCAAACATTGCAAAGGATGAGAAATCATCATATCGAAATTCAGTTTTACCATTCACTTGTGTAATCCCAAAGGAGGGTATTATGTGTTCATGGCGTTGTGAGAGAGAGTAGTATTAGTGCATCTTTGTATCATTATTGTATCAACTTTGTATCAAACATCATCAAGAGTTTTCACCAATAAGGGTTGTGTTGGTCCCAAAAACTAACCAAGAGGGGGGGTGAATTGGTTAATAAAAAAATTCCTTTAAGTAAACTTTATCAAATTCACCAACTTGATTAATCAAACAAAAATGGGTTTTCAAATCTTTAAAAATAACTTTAATAAAAAATGTTTTATCTATAATGTGGAAGCAAACAAGTCTAATTTCTATAACAATTGTTAAGCTCAATCAAGAATATATTTCAAAACTTTTAGTCTCTGATTTAGTCTCTGCTTTTTAATTCTTGTGACAATTAGTCTCTGAAACAGTCTCTGAAACAAGTTACGATAAACACAAACAAGTAACTATATACGAGAATTAAAGAGAGTAAGGTAAAAGAATTTACAAAGCTATTTATAGAGGTTTTGCCTTGAGCGTCAGTCCTCTCTTCCAGCACCAAGCCGGGGATCCGGTTGTCTTTACCGGTATGTTCCACTATCCAAGAACAAATCAATGTTACAAGTTGTCTTTTGCCAAAGCACTTGGCTACAAATGCACTCAGTTTGATCTTCCTAGCTTCCTTCAAGCTAACATCAACCTACTGAGCCTACTTGTAACTCTCAATCTCACAAAGATTAAACAAATCAAATTGAGGAAATAATGATAAAGTATCCTCTAATATTTTGGTACAAATGAAAGTGAAAATGACAGTTTTTGCTTGTAAGCTTTGATCGTATGTATATCTTCTTTTTCGTGTTCTCTGTATTCAATATATATCATCTTCATTCTGATCATGCCTTTTTAATCACACATTCTCAAGCGGTTGGAACTTTCAAAAATGGATAAGCTTGATAATCTTCTAACGGCTAAATCATTGGAATAGATAAGCTTGATCCCTTCCTTTTCTGCTTCTAATTCGAATGACTTGCTGATAGAGTCTTCTTTCATTTGAAAATTTGAAAATCTTCGAGTTGTTTGTTCCAAACGTCTTCCATCAAGATAAGAATAAGAAAACTTGTTGTTATCTTGGTGCGTGATCTTAATTTGAAAAATCCCACGAAAATAGCAACAAAAACAAAACCGATCTTCTTGAAACATGAATCTTATGATATCCTCTGATAACATATTCTCTCATAGATATATTTCCATATTTTCCGTATACTAGTAGAATCTTCAGACATTATCCTTGAAAATCTGATTTCCTTTTGTAAGTACTTCATATTATGCACACTAACTTTCTTTTCAAGTGTAATATGTAGTATGTTCTTCCATTGTTCTTGAAAACGATCTGTATTTCGAATTTATTCCCCTTTGGATATTAAACCAACTTGGTGGAACATTATTGAATGTATTTCCCAAATATAATCACTTTGGTGCTGGGTCTTCATATCCATTATCATATTGTAACTCTTGTGAAATGCCTTCTGAAAAAGCTTTTGAATCTTCATTCTTGCTTAATAACCTTCCTTGAATACTCTCTGAAATATCCTCTGAGTTTGCACTCTTTTGTAAAGTATCCACGCAACACGTTATTTTGCTCTCTGAGATTGTTTTTGCTTCTTTTCTGCTCTTGAAAATACTTTCTGAAATACTTTCTGATTGGTATTTTCTTGTAAAATATTTTCATAAGAACTTGACATTCAATACACTTGTTAGTTAATATGTAACTCTTTTTGTTATCATCGAAATCCAAATAATGAGAATACTACTAACAGGTTGTTTCTATGTTCCATTCTTCTAATCTTTACTTTTGTTATGTTGTGTGTAAATCCTCGGAATTTTTTTTGGATTCGAATGAAAGCTTAAACCCTAATTAGAAGTCAATCGAATTTCCAAAGTCAGCAAAACCCTAGTTTACCGTAACCGCTTAAGTCCAGCATCACCGTTTAAGAAACCCAAGAAGGTAAGAAAAAGTTTGGTGAGTAGAATAGTTCGTAATTATCCAAGGAAGCCTAAAAAGGTTAGTTTAGTAAAACCGAAACTCGTTTCGAACCCTATCGGACACAGTTCTTGAAAAACGTGTCACGGAGCTCGGAATAGCAAAAATATTCCGAATATACCGTTAGACTCGTAAAAATATAAGATTTTCAAAAATATCAATTTTGTAATTTTTCGGTAGCTAAAAATATCAGATATCACATTTAAACACGTATTTTCTTACTACCGGTATTTAATTGTCATGTTTACTTTACATTACACTATTTACTACTATTCTACACTATTCATCTATCTCTAATTTTTCTTACAACCTACTCTTACAACCCATACACCTATTTCTTATACATTTTCATTTCCAATATAATTTCATATATTTCATTTCTTACTTTTAATTAACAAAATAACAAAAAAATAAATTTCTCTCCCCTATTACCCTTTGTTTTGCGCCGGCCACCCCTTTCCCATGCGTTAATTTGTTTTATTTTTTATTTATTTAATTAACACAAATTATCTCCCACATTTTCCTATAAATACTCCCTCGTACTTCCACTTCTTTCATACTTCTTCTACACTAAAGTTACTATACTTAAACTCTCTCAAAATTTCTCCAAGAAGCCTCTTACAAGAAGTTCCCTCTAGTTTCTTTCTTTAGGTAATATGTCTTCAAGAATTTCCTATGTTCATCTACTTAGTATGAACTTAGTGTGTATTTTCCAAAACCATGAAAGTTAAGAAAGCAACAATAGGTTCATATTTTGTTTTTGTTCATAATCTAAACTCCTTTATGTTTCTTTTATGTTCATAACTATCTAATATATCTATATAACTATATATATTATTTAGAGCATATAAGCTCGTTGTCTTGTAATTTATTTACTTTCCTTGCAATTTATTTACTTCATTGCAATTTATTTAATTTCAAGTTGCTTTAAGACCAGTCTTTCTAGTCTTAGACTTGTCCTCATCAAGTCAAAACATTTTCTTTTCTTTTCGGGACTAGTCTTTTCTTAGTCCCGGGGTACCTTGATGAAGCTAAGGTCGCAATACTTGATTTACTTTCTTATTAACTTATTCTTTCAAGTTATTATGTTTCTTTATGTTTTCATAACTTTGTGATTCATATTCATGCATGAACATAATGGATTTGTCTCAACAAAATAAATGAAGGAAATGTTTTCTTAAAATAAAGATTCTTCTCTAGAAATAAAAATAAGAAGTTAATGTTTTCCTAAAAACTAAGAAGTCATCTTAAACAAAACTTAGAGGAGTTCATAAGGAATTTTACAAACATACCTAACACTAAAAGAATTTTTTTTTAAATAAAATTTTTCAACTTCATTTTTCTTCAAATGATACAAATTCCTTTTTCATAAAAATAAGATGATCTCAAGAAATCAAGAAATTATTTTTCTAAATATAGAAGTGTTGATACTTTTCAAAAGTGTTGGAAGCTAAGTCTAGAAAATAAAAATCACTCCCTAAGAATTTAAGGAGATTATGAAAATAAGATTTAGAAAAAAAAAAAGAAATACTCATTATAAACAACTTAAGGTATTTTCAAAGCAAATGAATATTTCAAAAGTCCTCAAGTTTCAAAATCTTTAAAGACTTTACTTTTTCATAATTTGAGACAACTTCATTTACTTCATACATTTGTTATGAGTCATTACATATATGTTTATACCTTTCAAAAAGCTTACAAAAATATTTGAAAAATTTATCTCTTCAAGTAAGCTTTTGATAAAGGAAGAATTCAAGTTTTTGGTAAATTCGTGGTAAATCCGGTCGCTGCCTTTTCGGGACCCAAACGATTTAGTTTTATGAAAATAAGTATAGAAATGTGTAGATCTTTTTGAATAGATAGAAAACGGTATATTATATGCGAAATTCTGAGTTAAAATGAGTAAGTTATGGCCATTTTAAGTTGGAATTTCCTTTTATAAAATTTTACTGTGATTTTAAGAAAAGTTTAAGATCTTCAAGAATAGAAACTTCATGAAAGACTCATTTTGGGTATTTCATCTTGTTTAGTTGGAGAAGGACTCGAGATAGTTTTTTTGGAGGATTACTTCGATTAGGATCTACCGACATGGAGTGAGTTATTCCTTTTACTAAGTTACATTTCCTTGTTTTGTGTTTGTAATTAGTAGCACTAGCAATTAAGCAAAAGATAAATGGATAATTGTGGTGTGACTTGGTATTATGAATGATTGAATACAAGTTAAGAATATCGGAAGTCGGTTTGATAAATAAATTGTGATTCTTGTATTGATATGATGAAAATTGTGTTGATCGCCTTTAACTTAAACTAAAAATTGTTGGTTAAATTTATATTGAAAATAATTCATGCATATCATACACATGAGTCACATTTGTTTCACTACTATTCTTCGTGTGGGGAAACGAGGAAATGGTAGTGGTGGCTGGTAGGAGCCGGAAAGTCTACATGGTGGCTAGTAGGAGCTAGAAAGTCTATAGGGCGAGCAGGAGCCGGTAAATCTGTAGAAATTGATGGTCGTATGGGCCTGTAACCTCCCAACCCTTGTCATGGAGGGTGTTAAATCCATGCTACACTTGATTTCCGGTTAATCATGTGTATCTTATGTGTTCATATGATTGGTGCATTTTCATATGTTTTGAGTAAAATACTTGTATGAATTATGGAAATGTCTTATAGATGGAATTATCTTACTAAGCTAGTTTTGCTTATACCCTTATAGCTTTTTGTTACAGTACGATTACCTTTGGTTGGCCCTAAGGAGCCTCGTATGCCAGGTACGAGTATAAGCTACTAGGAGTTTTTGGGAGAAGCTTTATGTATTTAAGTTTTGAACATAGACTTCTAGGAAAATCTCTATAGTAGGCTTATTGTTATAGTTGTTATTTTGGAAGACTATTAAAGCGGGGGAATGCCCCTAAGATGATGTAAGGATATTATCATGGAAATATTATGTTTGTTTATATAAGTTCTTGCTTGCTTTTATTATCTACTTAAATGTAATATCCCTGTGAGTCTCCTACTATCTTGGAAGCACGCCTTGCTTGTGATATCGAAGCTCTTACATGACTAAGGTTGTCATTCATTAGCTTTAATATTACATGCGGCAGACTACTACGTTTAGGGTACCCTCTGGGGCGTGACATTGTGTGTCCCTGCATTATGCATGAGTAGTAGTTAGGACTTGCAATGCTGTGTTTAACATGTACATGCATGAGTTTAACATTAATTATTGTTAGATTCTCTAATCTTTGTAGTGTGCCTTAAATAATATAATTTTAGGTAGTGCATGACTTAGGATTAGATAAGATTTTCGCAGGATCTGATTGAGAAATCTACCTGTTGAATGGATCTAAACTATAAGGAGAAGTTGCTCATATTCTATAGAAAGGTTCGTGAAATTTTCTACATGAACATGGAATTATTATTGGGTTCATATTCTTAATGCAATCTTAGTCAACCATTAACTTGGAAGAAATTTCAGTTTGACAAGGCTAGGATTACTGGTTAATAGTCTTGAGAAAGATATTGACTTTATTAATAGAATCAACAGTTGGAGACGTTTAATAATAAATTCTAGAATGCCTTAGTATATGTTAATTAATTGATGAAGCAAGTCTAGTTGTACATTGTTGAATTAGTAAAAGTATTTTGGTGATTGCATATGTGGAGGTAGTTGTAGAAAATAATTAGTTTAAATCAGTTAACTATAATTCTTAATTACAGTTATAATTACTAGATAATAATCAAGAAGGTGAGTAACTGATGAAGATGCGATTGCACCGAACTCACCACAACAAATTCTAGTACTCGAAAGTATGATCACACGAAACCGAGCTAAGAGACTTCGAGATGAGTTCAACGATTTCTGCAAGAACTTTATGTAGGATCGAGTAAAGCACATTGAATCGATTGTAGAAGGAGAAATAAAGTTGTTCAATATTGTAGGATGAAATGATGAAGATTTGAACAACTTCATCATCTCCAATGGCACTGAAGAATAACAAACTTGAAAGCTGATCCAGAGCTACCAGCTTTAATTCCAACATAACCAGCCTAGAATCTGATATCACCAGCCTTCGTCAAAGGATCTAATGCAATTGGCCATCTTCCTTCAATGCCACCGGCATTCAATCAATGTAAAAGATACCCAGAATCAAATTTTTTAAGGTCGCCCACTTGTGCATTTAGACCGCCAACTTTGTTTGGCTAACAAACTTATTTTGTTTTATGTCCTTTGGTTTTCCTTTGTGTTATTATATATATTCCTTTGTATTGTTTTTGAATGACAAATCACTTTTGGTATTGAAATCAGTTGAGAGAAAATTATTCTCTTTGAGTTCTTTCGAGAGCTTGTGAAATCTTTAAGAATTTGATATTCTTGTTGAGTTCTTCGTTATACTAAGGTTCTTGGTTGGTATTTCCTACAGGGTCAAGATCTTTATATCAAGACTCTTAGGATTACTCAACCAATGGGTCAAGGTTTTTCTATCAATCTATACCAAGGTTTGTGAAGTTCTCAGATTCGGGATCAAGTAATTGATTTTGTTCTGATCATTTCTTCGAGTTAAGATCCACATTTCTATTCTTAGAGTCCTGGAAATTACATTGCCTAGCACGCATCAATAATGGTATTTGTTAGGATCCTTATGGAATATGACCCTATAATTGGTTCTTATATTACATATGATAGGTATACTTGCCTAGCACTGAATAATTCATAGGACTTAATTTATTAAAACTTGATCGAAAAAAATGTGGCATCATTTTTGGTTGCCTGTGACTCATTGACAGGGCAACTTGCAATTAATGAAGGACATAAAATTAATGTATTTTCTTTCTATGGTAAATTAAATCACACCTATATATTATGCATTCTAGCACGGTTTTTCATACTATAACGTGTGTTATTCAACTCAACTCCAACTCTCACATAACATTAGTTATTATTCATCTTGAAAATGTTAAATCCTTACGCAAATGCATCTATGGTCTAATTAGACAATTTTTTCATCTCTTTAGGCCTAAAAATAGCTTAATTGGGCCTAAAGAGGAGAATTGCTTTGCGTCGGCAACTCACCTTTATTATTTTGCTAAAAATGACAAAAGTGGCAAATGAGAAATAATTTTTTTTGTTTTATATGTATGAAATTAAATAATAATAAATATATATTATATTTTATAATTGATTTAATAATTCAATCATTTAATAATATTGGCCTTTTTTTCCTTTTTTTTATATTAATTAATAATATAAATATTAAATCGATAATATTAGTTTCACAAAATATACTAATTGGACATTTGAATTCATTTATTGTATTATGCTATGTGCACATTAAGTTCTTACTCAAACTCCTTGGTCACGAGTGGGTTAACAATAAACATGAAAAAAAAAAAAATTAAAGTTAAGTATGCATTAAAGAAAGGAACCAGCACGACTTATTTTACTTGTGATTGCACGTCCTCACAGTTATTCAACATTGTTCATTGCATCTTATTAATTTCAAGGTTCACCCCTGTTAAGACATATGCGCTTAATAGTTAGACAAGTTGTGCACATATCCAAAATGTTGTGATCGGACATTTTTGTAATGGTTCATCCCAAGACCGATGAAGACTATTTATTCTTGAGTCCATGTCCTCCAAGTAGAGAGAACATAATTGAATACTTTCACAAACAACGAATGACTCATTGGTGAATCTCTTCGATCTTTCCTTGCTCTTTAAATCCCCCTAAGTACTCCAAGGTATCTTTCAACTAGATACATCCAATCATACTAAACATGGTGACATATGCATGCTTCTCTCTGAAAATACACAACTAAGTAGACCATGACATCAAAAAAGGTAGGAAAAAAATTATTTCCAACTTGTGTAGTATTAGGATTATGGTTTTTTTCTAATGGAGCAAAAGATGGATAGAATCTTAGTCTACCTATCTAAGTACAGGGTCTACCAAGTAGAAAAATAGTATTGTATGTGGTACAGCATGTGAGACCACTGCGGTACCATTGTCCACATGGCAGACCCTCAATAGAAGGTCTACTTAAGATAGATGGACCAAGCTTCTACCTATCTTTTTTTTTCTTTTTTCTAATGACTTTGACAAATCTACACGAAGTTCTTTAGTGGTAAACTCTCTAAAAAAAAAGGGAAGACAAGGCATACCATGTCATATATTTTATGATCAAGAAAACCACGGATGACTATAAGGAGAATCCTTTAAAGCAAGACATCGTAGTTGTGGTGGTTGGTATTGTTCTTTAGATTTAAAAACATTTGAAAGAGAACATGAAGTTAAAGTTTTTGAAAATTTATAAAACTAATAATTTGTATTCAACTTCGAAAGCAACTACCAACATCGGGTAAGTACACCTACCGAAGTAGCATGGAAAATATTAGGTCGTATTTCAGGGGATCGTTGGCATCTACTTTACTCACATTTCATCTATTATCTAGCCAAAAAAAAATTTAGAAGATCATAATGAAAATAGAAGTTATGCTAAGTTAATGAATGCATACAGGTTTTTAGGGCAAAATGTAAGATAAACTTGTTAATGCAAGATGAAAAGCCTTAGGGATTACTTCACCAAGTCCTTATCATGTGATTTCTATGCAAACTCATAAAGTTGTACACCGTGCATTTGTACTATCGGACTGACGAATGTAAATTAAAGCCTTTCTCAAGGTCAGTAATTCTAGATCTAGACCAGACTGTTGAAATCTCTTTATAAGTTATCAGCGGTCTAGATCCATATAAAGTTTAAGAATCCTTTGTTTTAAAATCAATCTAATCAATTTTAAAAACAAGTGACGTAAAGTTTTACCATTCCTCTCTCAAGGTGATTATGAGTAACTCCATTAGTAATCCAGATCTACTCAAAAGAATTATCTCTCAATCTATTTAATTGAAATCATTGTAAATCTAAAAAGTACACCACACATTTAGACCCATGAAGTTAAATTTTAGCTACTAATTACAAATACTCAGTAACAGTCATTGAAACATTTTGAAATCACATGAATCAGGTCTTAGATTCACAAACCCTAAGTTAAATGTTTATTTCTCCATGAATACAAACATTAAGCACAGATTCTTGAAGAAATAAAATTGAATTAAAGATGAAATTACAAATCAAGCACAAGTCCTCGCAAAAACAAGTGTCGGCTTATAATGAACTACCCAGAAAACTCCAAGATTTTCAAAGAAAAAAGAAACAGTTTTTTTGTCCAAGAGTTCTCTCTTTACCCCACATTAGGAATTTGTTACATATGATATAGGTCATTGTTTCACATGCTTGTGCACGTTTATTTATAGGCTAAAAGTACATAAATCATAACGATTTTATTTGCTGACATGACATATTATTTACAATAGAAATTCGTTCTTTATTTCACTTGCGCACGTCTGAATTGCCAGCTCACAAGGTAACTTTTCGTAGAGTAAGGTCGAGCACTTGAATGTTGCTTGAAAGTTAAGGCTCGACCTAAGCTGTGGCATTCTATTAAAAAGGGCTCGAGTCTTTGTCTAAGTTCAATCGAGGGGTAAATCAAGATTGTTGAGGGCTCGAAGTTAACACTCAATCCAAGCTGTGCTTTCCTCTTAAGGTGTGTTTTTGTTTTGCTTTAGTTGTGTGGTAGACCTAAGGCTCAACATTGTGGAGCAACAAAAGCTCTTTCATAAAGTCTAGGGCTCGATCGTCTTAAAATAGAAGTTGAGGGTCATGTCAAGGGCTTGATGTAGAGTGTGACAAACCATTCTGCCTTGTTTTGCCTTGCAGTCCTACCTTCGATGGGTTCTTTTGCAAGGCTCGACGAAGTTTTATTTTGCACAATCGATGTTGTTTTGCTCCAATCTGGTTCAAATCACTTGGTTTCTACTTCTTTTGATTCTAGGAGCTGAAAAACAATATTTAAACAATAAAGCACTAGATTCATGGAATTCACCTAAAAATGCATCAAATTAAGCCCAAATTTCTACGAATAGAATAGAGTAAAATAGACTTATTAGGCGGCTCTTTAGATTACTCAAACTTACTTCGTTTGTACCTAGATAGAATGATATAAAGGAAGCACATCCATTTGGCAATTTTGTGTCTTTAATTAGGTTGTAGACATCTCTCGTTTGCTGATAAGTTAGCGTATATACAACTTATGGCTTGAAAATCCAACACTACAGTTTTGCAAGAGATACATTAGTATATATACAACTCTTTCCTTTTTTATGTCCTTTGACTTATCCTTTAAACTAAAAACTATCTCAACTAGGTTGTCACATATATTCTTCTCAATGTGCATAGTATCGAGGTTGTGGCATACAATTATTGTCAAAATGACAGTTTGAAAGGCTCGCTTTCTTTACACCAATTCATTCCATCCTTGCTTCTCCTCCAACTAAACCTCTCTTACTCCTTGATAACATGTAATTGAATGTGTTTTTCCTTGCATAAAATAACACTTGTGTGCAATTAATTATAGAAAAACTTTGAAAATCATTTGAAATATATTAATTGCATATAAAATGGACCAATGATTGCAAAACATTAAAAAGTATAAATAAAAAAGAGACTTAAATGACATATATGAGATAACATGTTTTCATATCAATAATATGTCATTTTTTTGTGTGAATTTTTATGCTTGTGGTAGGAAAATATGCGGAAATGGAAAATATGCACATATTATACTACAAGAGTAAATTTATATAAGAAGCATGATCCCAAAATGAAAGTCTGGTTTGTATGCAATAAGTCTTAAAAGGTTGATGTGTAAGTGTAAATCTATTTCACAATAGCATGTTGCAAAGAATAGAAATTACAATGCTTTAATAAAAGATCATGAAGTCATAGTAGGGGACTTAACTTCAAATCATTATCTCACATATAGTAGGATAAATTTTCACTTCTCCTCAAGGCAATGGAAAACACATGGGACCCACCGTCTTTTACTTCAACAATTCCAAATGCGATTGATGTCTTCTCTTATAATGGAGCCTGTGAATAAGATTGCAGCTAGAGGTCATCATTTTACCAACTTTCAAGTACTCATACCATTTTACCCATCCCATACATTAAATGCTAATTGAAGAGTGTGTCACATCTAGCATGGAGCAAAAGCAAAGTTATGAAGATTTGTGTCAAACAAAGAGATAAATAGCAAAGGCAAATATGTAAGTATTATAGGATATTGGGAGGAAGATGAACGGAGGGTTTTTCTTCTTTGTGTGTGTATATATATATTGGATACGATACAATCACTTTTTTTGCTTTATTTGTAAAATTTATGATTAAATTGGGTCACAAGGGTACCGAGAATTCAAGAATTGGCAAGAATATTTTAGAAAGGTAGGACTAGGAGACAAGAATGCTCTAAAAAATACAACTAAGTTCTTCTTTTACTTTTATCTTTAGTTTATGATCATGATTCTTGAATTTTTGTGTGTTGTTTTTATATTTATCATGAACTAAATACAATATTATGGGATTTTGATATTTGCCTGATGATATAATTAATGAGTGATTTTATGATATGTTACTATTTAATTAGTTATGATTTGTAAGTATACTACTTTCATAATTCGTGATTCTATTTGTCTTTTAACAACAACCTTTTCATGGACAAAACTTGAAAGACTTGAAAGGGAATGAATGGTTTGCATGAAATTGGACTAAGTTTAATTTTTATGTTCATGGTGCACTTTAAATTAATTTTAAGATTAACCACAAAAAAATTAAGATTCACTTTCTTAACGCGATTAATATTAATTTTTATGACACAGACATATGCGTGAACTTTAATATTAATTAGAGTAGTAAAATCTTCAAGAGGAATTTGCTACATATTTGATAATTATAGATTAACCACTTGAAAAATGCATTGTTGCTATAATTAAGACAATAACAACTCGAAAGGAAAGTAAGTATTGATGAATCTAATTAAAAACCAACTAATTAGTTTTATCATCTTTTAAAAACACGCATTAATTTATCATATGATGGCTTAATAAAACTCTCATACATTTGTTTAAACACCTTTAGCTTTGTGACATTCGTGTTTAAGTTAATTTCTTTTTTCTTAATTTTAATTTGTGTAAACGGTTCATTTCGGTTGCTTAGCTAAAGAAAGAATTGATATGAACTAGTAATTAGTTTCCAGCCCTTGAGATAACTTGGTTCTCACTAGTTTTTATCTACTATGCATAGTATGGTCCACTTGCTAGTACTTTTTATTAAAAAGATATATTTTAAGAAAATTTTGTGCACATCATACCTTTTCCATTATTACATGCCCGTATCAACTCAATCGAAAAAAAAAATATCTTCAATGCTAAAATTCCTTGGGTGGGGCCTTGTCTCGATGGTGCCATTGAAACTTTCTATCATGATGTTGCTGATGCTTAGTTAGTAAGAACCATTGGTGGCTTATGTAATGGAATTTATTGTTTGCATGACCCGCTGATGTAATTTACATAAAATATAGGGCATGCCTTGGGCCCTTGTATCTCTTGGTCATCTAACCAGACATGTCACTATGTGCTGGGAAATTGTTGATAATCTAGATTAGCACAACATGCATTTAGAACGTCCGACCTTTTACCACATTCATTTGTCTTTACACTTCATTCACCTCATCCACTAAGGGCTGCAAGTACACATTAGTGTCTTTCCCTAGAGATATGGGATTCGATATTAAAAATGAAATCATCAAATATGGCTCATTCATACATCTCCATGGTGGAACATTATACATAAATAAAAGCACCATCCATATGTTGAATGTCGTGCTTATGTCTCCATGAGGATTAAACCATCATTAGCAAGTCCCTATCTCACACTCCAGGGATCTAAAGCGAGACAAGGGTGTAAGCCCCTAGATTTTTTGATAATATAAGCAAACCCTAAGAATCGGAAGTCAAAACGAAACTCTAAAGTTAACCTAGTTATATGATTAGTCTAGTGAATCTAGATCCAGCAATCCTATGTTCTTTAACCCTAGAAAACGAAATTGAAATAATTATGGATTATGGTTCGTAATTATATAGGGAAGCCTAAAAATATTAGATTTGTAATTTTTTAATGTCCTTCAGATCCGAACGGGATCAGTTTTAGAAAATCGTGCCCCAGTGCACCGGATAGTGAAAATATTCTGACAACATCAATAGATTCGTAAAAATATAAGGTTTTCAAAAATATCAGTTTTAGAATTTTTAAAAATATCAGATATAGCTTAATTACGCATATTTTCTTTACTACCGGTATTTTAATTATCTAATCTACTATTCATAGTACTTTTCTACTATTCATTACTATTTACCTATCTCTACTTTGTCTTACACTTTATTCTTACACTCTACCATACCTATACTTTACAATGTACCTTCCCCATACAACTTTAATCACATCATACTTTACATATTACTTATTTTTATTACAAAACAACAAATTTAATCAATTTTTCTCTCTCCCCCATAGCCTTGCCATCCACTCCCTCCCCCTTAACACTCTCAATTTGTTTTCTTTTTCAATTTATTTAATCACAACTAAATTCCACTCCAAAAATCTATAAATACCCCCTTCCTCCTTCATTCTTTCACATAACAAAATTCATACTAAAACTCTCTCAAAATCACTCCACAAAATCACTCTCCCAAAATCTCTCTCAAGTTTCTTTTCTTTAGAAAACCAAGTCCCACATAATACTATAACCCATTTCTTTTCTTCTTCAACCAACAAATAAACCTTAAGTAAAAGTTTCTTTCATATACTCATCATGTTCATATAACTTAACATGAGTTTAGTGTATGTTTCTTAGACTCATTGAGTTAAAGAAGCAACAATTTATTCATGTTTTATTTTTGTTCATGTTCTATTCTTTTCTTTATGTTATTATGTTGTTATTGTTATTATTATTTGTTTTAACTTAACATATATAAAGTATTATATATATTTATTTAGAGCATATAAGCTTATTTGTTATTTATTTACTTTCAAGTTATGCAATTTATTTATTTCATGTTGTTATTAAGACTAGTCTTTCTAGTCTTAGACTTGTCCATATCAAGTCAAAACAATTTTCTTTCTTTGCTTTTGATTTCTTTTGAGGACTAGTCTATTTTTAGTCCCGGGATACCTTGATGAAGTTAAGGTTCCCAATACTTGACTTTAATTTACTTTTATGCTCTTATATATTTTATCTTATTATATTGTTTTTATTATATTTCTCATAGTTATATATTCTCATTCATGCATGGATATGTTGTTATTGTCTCAATCATAATATAAATGAGTTTTCTTAAGTAGTAAAAATAAGAATAAGAACTCTCTTTAAAAATAAATTTTGTCACATATAAGAAATTATTTTTCCTTAAATCCTAATAAATATTTTCTAAAGTTATATAAGATTAGCTCAAGTTTTAGTAATAATACTATATGGTATTTTATCAATGAAACCAAAGTTATCAAACTCTCTTTTAAACCAATGAAAAAAAAAAAAAGAAAAATTCCTTAAACTTAATTCTTTGTTTAAACAAAGGTTTTCTTATACTCATATGTAAAGTTTTCATTAACATATTAAAGTTTAGATAAGTTTTACAAAATTATAAAGAATAACTTTTCTAAGGATAAGCCTTACTTGGGAAATAAAAATATTAAATGACATATAAGATTATTGATGATTATTCTTTTAAAGTGGAATAAACTTTAGAAAAGCTTTAGAACATATAACCATAAAATATTTAGAAAAACTATGTTTTCCAAAACACTAGATATAAAGTTATGGGAATCCTAAAAGATTAAGATTTCTTTTTGAAAATTTAATTATTCTCAATAACTAAGAAATGGAGTTAAATAAGGAAATACTCACTTATGATAATTTAGGAAATTTTTCAAAAACAAAATTAATTTCTTTTCAAGTCTTAAGCTTATCTCATTTTTAAGACACATTGTTTTACAAGATCATTGTTGAGACAACACCACTAAATTCATGCATATGGTTTGAGTATATATATGTATTCAAGGGATTTTTCAACCATACAATATATATATATATATTTATATTTGTACAAGGAGTTCTTGAATGAAGAAAGTTTGAAAACTCTATTTTTGGAAATTCGTATCAAATCTGTATGTTACTATTCTGAGACCCAAATAACTTCTTTTGATAAAAATAACCTTAGAAATAGATAGGTCTTTTTGAGTAGGTAGAAATCGATATATAATATGCGAAATTCCGAGTTAAAATGAGCAAGTTATGGTCATTTTAAGTTGGAATTTTCATTTCATACGATTTTTACGAATTCTCTAAGGTAGAATTATAGAACTTAAATAGATCTTGGATGAAATACTCATGTTGGGTATTTCTTTTGTTTAGGTGTCGAGGATCACGATCTTGTCTTCCCCCGAGGATTACTTCGACTCCTAGATCGCTATGGACGAGTGAGTTTCCTTTACGCTTATGTATTCGCGCATGTGCTTGTAGAATAGAGCACTAGATGTTAGGAAAAGATAAAATTGATATGCATGTGGGATATCATGGGAACTATGTATATGAATCGTTGTGTGCAATCAATGAATAATAAGTATATCGGAATCCGATTTGTGATTGATATAAATGTTCCACGTATGTATTGTTGTGTGTGCAAATATTGTTTGATCGTTTTAAATGATTTAATGTCATATTGAAATACCATATAATAAATTGCTCATGCATATCACTTAGAATATCATTTCGAAATTTGCTACTACTCCACAGCATGGGACCGGAAAGGTAAGCTGCCTAGCTACATCTTGAGGGTTAGGAGGTTCGGGGAATACGGCCTCAAGGTGTAGCCGAGCCGGATCGATCGCTTTGGGTACGGAAGGCCCGGGGACTAGTAGTACGGTTCGTTGGAACCCCAAGATGCGCGCAAACTTTAAGGAGGTCGTTCGGGGCCCAGTTCAAAGTATTCCCTAACCACCGATGGAGGGGTAAATCCATCATACATACGAAACCGGATAGTCGTATGTAATGTTTGATCATATGGTTGTTGCATTTCATATGCTTGAATTAATAAACTTGGTTGATTGCTTGTTATGAGTACTTTGTGTAAGAAATGTCTCACTAAGCAAGTTATGCTTATACTCCTATAGACTTTTGATATTGCAGGATTATCTTTGCACCCGAGACTACCTTGATCCCCCGGGTAGAATCCTTATTTTGGGAAGCTTTTGGAGGAATTCTGTTTTGAAGTCTAAGAGTAGATTTCTTCTAAAATCTTCTAGCTTTAGTTACTTTATCTTTATTAGAACCATGTTGTTATTATTGGGGGAATGCCCCTTAGAAGATGTAAGACTTTATATTTTAATGCAATATATTAAGTGATATTTTATATGTTCCGCTGCCAATATCTTAAAATACATTACTTTACCGGTCTCCTTTTGATGTGAATGTACGCTTTGTACTGATATAGAAACTTTCGAGTGATTGAGGTAGTCATTCTTAAGTTTTAATATTGTGTACGGCAGGCTCTCACGTTTAGGGTACCCGTTGGGGCGTGACAAAGGGCAATTTAGCAATCCCTTCCATTACTTGAAGTCAACAAGATGTCTCAGTATGCCTTCCTCACTAGCATAATTTTCTTTGTGTCATCTCATCTTCGGAGATGTCTTTTAGCACATAAACAGCCATTGCAATCTTGGAATAAGTGGAAAATGACGCAAGCCTTTAACCGATATGGTCTTTTGCTTTTTAAAATGAAGTTTCCACCTCACCTCTCCACACACCAAGTAGTTATCAAGGTTTTGAAACTCTCTCGAGAACAATACACAGTCGTTTCAGCAGGCACGAATGATGTTTGCATCAATTCCTAACCGTATTAGCATCTTTCGAGCATCAAAGTACTAAGAAGGCAACAAGTTGTCGTCTAGTAACAAACTTTTTATAAAAGAAAGCCAGGTGTTAAAACTTTTCATATATTTTTTAACATCAACATTTGAATTTATCATCCAAAGTACCACTAACAATATTGAGAGTTTGGTACATCTTGGGTCTACCAGGTTCTTTTCACTTTCAAATATCCTTATCTATTGGTTTCTATCAACTTCACTGCTTTCATCTTCATTATCAATGTCATCTCCCTCTGAGTCACTCATATCAGTAGTTAGATCCTCCAAAAGTCAATGGTCAACTTGATCTTCGAAGGGTAGGTACACATCTAGAATACTCCCTTCATCTCTGCTTACATTATCAAGAAACTTATTTTTGTCATTGGTTGCTTTGGACTCTTCATTGTGATAATTCCACCTCAAGTAGGTCCATGTCATTCCCCTCGTCATGAGGTGATACTTGATTTTTTGAATAGATTGTCGTGACTTGTTTAGACAATCCCTGCATTGGCATCTTGTTAATCCATTTACCCTCGTGTGGTTCATTGCTACTCCTTGAAAATTCTTAACATGTTTATATATTACAGTGATGTTAAATCACACGTAATGTACCAAATTCGTTATGACATACTATACTAAAATTTAGTAAACGACATCACATTATTATAGTAGTTTATCTGCTCTATTTTTCTTCTTGTCACTTTTATGATTGTCATGAAGTTGTTGGCATGCAGTTACTACTAAGATTTGTAATAAGTATGGTTAATCAACATAAGAAATTCTGCATTGTAATTTACTACAAAAATATAATAAAACATTGATATTTTTAAATAAATACAACAATTCACATACACATATATACGTGATATAACATAAATCACTAATTAGCATTTCCAAAACTACACATATGATACGACATATATTTATATATAAACATATCAATTACTTCGTATAAAATTTCTATAACCTATAGTATCATTAAGTATACATTTAAATAAATGAAACATACATTAAATATAGACACCTTAATAAATAAATTATTAAATTGTGCACAAACATGCTTATAATATATATATATATATATATATAACAAATATTTCTATATGCATGATAAAATTAATTTCATTATAATATATGCAAAAACATATTACAAATATTTAAGGTGTAAAACATAATTTACAAACCTTACATGAAGTAAAAGCAAAGATCACAAGCACAAAAGATACAAATTTTTAATTGAATATCTGCAAAAGGAAATAACATAAAAAAAATTATTAATAGTTATTAGTAGAAAAAAAAAAAGAAAAAGCACAATAAACAGTACCAGAAATTTGAAGATAGATGGAGGAATGGAAGGAACAAAATTGAGAGTGGTAAAGGGAGAGGGAGAAAGTGAGAGATCCGCATGAAAAATGAAGGTACAAGAGGGAAATGGTGTTTGTGCACCTATATATACTAAAAGAGAGGCAAGTCTCATTGCTGACTAGGATAAATAGATGAGACTCAACTTAGTATCTTAGCCAACAACGAGTCTCACCTCTCTTCTCTTGTTTGGTATTTCCAACACAAAAGAGAAATTTACCTTTTTTAGACATCTCTCTTATCTAAAAATTTATTATTTTTGTGAAATTTTGAATGTGATGACTCATTTGTAACCCTCTTATAACCTCTAAAGCATGTCATATTACTCATAAATTTCTACTCCTCCTTTAAATGAACAAACTGACTTCCACTTTATAGTGAATCACATGCAAATTTTATTGAAGAATATTTCAAGGTCAAAGGAATATTCAAGTGAAATAATAACATAAGTTATGGAATTGAAAAGAAAAATGCTATAACATTTTTTTGTCATGTCATTGACCAATAATTTTTTAATTACAATTAATCCTCCGAAATTTTAATGCCATAAATGAATTGTTTGCAAGTTATTTAAGCTTCACTTAAATTTGTTTACTAATTAAGCCATGCTCGAAGCTCAAGTTCAAGTATAATTTGTTAATCTATATGAGTTGAACTTAAGCTTCTAAATAGGCTCCCAATGGCCTTGTAACTTAATGATATCACCCTTGGTCTCTCAAGTAAGTTATATTAGGTACGATTCCACGAATTCCCTATAATAGTTGGGGGGGGGGTGGGGAAAGAAAGCTCCTATCTAGGCCCCTGAGCAAGTTTGTTTAGACTTGTGAGGAAGTTGTTAGTTGTATGTATTATACATTAATATTATATGTATAAAATATAAGCCAATTTCCAAATAATACATATACATATATAAATTAATTTTTATTCATTATCTACGCATCTATTTATATATTTATTCATTTTGTATATTTAGTTTCTTGAATTTTATTTTATCTTAAGGGTTTGTGAGCTATTCAAATTCATCTTACTTTAAGCTTAGTTTGGCTCGAGCTTAAAATAAAACTCATCTAGCAAAATGAGTTGAATTCAAGCCTTAATTTCATATTTGAAAAAAAAAGTTCTATTTAAGCTTGAGCTTGATAATTTTAAAATGAGCCGAGCCCTAATCTTCAAAAACTCAACTCAACTTGATTTGTTTGTAGCTTTATATATACTCATAGACTTTCAAATATTGTAAACAACTCCCCCAAACTTTGATAAATGACTGCATAAATGATATATGTTCTTTTTTTAAACACATGAAAACAAAAGTTTGCGAGATGTTAAATTATACTTTCGTAAATTGATGGTTATTTTTACACCAAAGTTAGAGTTTAGGGGATCATTTTCAACCTTTTAAGATTATCAGTTTAGTGAAGTGATTGGTAGCATTTGATAATTTAGAAGTACAATCGTACTAAGTTGAAAGTTTGGGATCGGAGGGGCTTATGCATTCTCCTCTTTCTTTTTTAGTTAAGATAAATTTCGTTCAATATAAAAATAATATACCAATTAAACCAATTGATTCTCTTAAAAGGAAAAAAGAAAAAAGGGAAATACAAACACACAATTGATACAAAAGATGACCATAGAAGAAGAAATAAGGACATAAAAATAGGATACCACTTTTTATATTAAGACAACCCAACCTGCTAAACCAGTGAGCATAATAAATCCCGTAACAATAATAGCATGATCTCGCATAAAGATATCTTCTCAATTGTTGAATTCAACCTTTTTAGACTAAGTTGATGTTTTTTTTTTTTTTTTTTTTTTTTTTGGCAAAGACTAAGTTGATGTTTACATCTTTCGTGGACAATAAGTTTTGTATTTGGTTATGATTTCAAGGATTATAATTGTCGTGATGACAGTTTTTACTCTTCCACACCATATATTACAAAATTTGGTGTACCTTATTCCTTTATTCCTTAGGAGTAGTCACATGAAACCCGGATGTTCCTTTCTATTTATCGACCTTTTCTTCTCTAGCACACTATATTAGCCCTTTGATTTTGATTTGACGGTTAGGATCTCTGATTTCCATAAACGTAAGGGCATAACTTCACCCAATCAATCTCAAACCCTAGACAAGACCACCATCGTGCACTTCAATGTTATATAATCCCATGTATATCCATCGTACTTTTCGATATATATACGAACACCTACTTACCCGTATAAATTAGACCTCCATTTTCTCGAAACCAAAGGAAAAAAAGTACCAAGGATAAAAGAGGTTGGACTAGGCACTTTCAAAAACCTTAAAAAATCCCTGACCACCTGTGCCCATTGGAAAGACTTACAACTCACTAACCCATTATAGAAATGTTCTTTATTGTTACTAAGTCTTCTATATTATATCACTTTTGTTTCTGTTCAACATCTTTATCCACTTTATTTCTTCTTCTCTCTTTTATCTCCAAGTAGGAAGAACACACATATAAATAAAAACCAAACCAAGTTTATATATATATATATATATATATATTTTTTAAATTTCATATCACTTGGAAAAATGGGTAGAGGAAAGATTGAAATCAAGAGGATAGAGAACTCAAGCAACAGGCAAGTGACTTATTCAAAGAGGAGAGCTGGGATCATTAAAAAGCTAAGGAGATATCTGTTCTCTGTGATGCTAAGGTCTCTCTAGTCATATTTGGGAGTTCTGGGAAGATGCATGAGTATTGTAGCCCTTCAACACCGTACGTACACACAAGCCCTAAAAATAAAAACTCATCATCTTTACTTGTTTATTTTATTATGTCAAAAATAATAATCGTTCTTATATGTGGTAGTATATACATGATCAGATATTTGGTTTTTTTTTTTTTAATTTTTTAAATATTTTTTTTTCTATGTTTAGATTGAATGATATATTGGACAAATATCAAACCCACTCGGGAAAAAGGCTTTGGGATGCTAAGCATGAGGTATATTTCACTTTCCTTTTTTCTCGTTTAATTATTTTTTAATTATAGATTTTACATGACATAAACGTCGCGTGTATTATTTATTAAATATTTTTCCTAGAATTTTTTTTTGTTTCATATAAGATAAAAATGGTACCAAAAAAATACAGTAATTTTTTCGCCAACAATGTGTAGCTTGAGAGAGAGAGAAGAATGTGGTTTAACTTCTTCTACTAGTTTTCACTTCCAAGTAATTATATGAAAAATAAATCATGTGTTAGTTTTATGCTAAAGTGAAGTTATAAAAAATTATTTCTATAATCCAATAACCCATCTATTATTATTATTATTTTTTGTGTATCTTTTCATTCAATATTATATATATTTTAATTGAGAATGATTATAATTAGCTTTCTAATTGACTAGTAAGTTTATGAATCGACAATCTTATGATTATTTATAAGTTCATATATCTTAAAGAACAAATAATTGATGTGCAAAGTATCCACTATATTTTTTTTTTGGCCCATCGCCTATTACTATTATGTAATGCTTAACAATAGGACTTTTTGGGGGAAAAACATCTCTTATCTAATTCTTTTTTATTTTCTTGCTTCTAGAATCTTAGCAATGAAATCGATCGGATCAAAAAAGAGAACGACAGTATGCAGATTGAACTTAGGTAATTAATCCATTCACTATATTCATTAATTATTCTATATATGAATTTTCAAATAATATCCTCCATCCTAGTTCACTCTAATAATTACATGTTTTATATTTAGGAAAAAAGATAAGAAATATATTTTTTTTCAAATGACATTTGGTTTTCTCCAATATAATTTGATTCGTTTTTTAAAAATTGTTTTTTACTTAAAGGCATGCTAAATGACCAATATATGAGGAAAAAATTGATGTTAAATAGGCACTTGAAAGGAGAGGATGTGACATCTTTGAATCACAGAGACCTCATGCGCTTTGAGGATGCCCTTGAGACTGGCCTCCGGCATGTCCGAGAACAACAGGCAAGTGTCATTGATGAGACAACATTAATAATTTCGGTTTTACATTCGAAATAGCTATGGATAGTACAGAATATAAATACTTACAATTTTCCATAGCTTAAAAAGCTTTTTGATGGATCAAATGTGCACCAAAATTGTCGATTTTCGATATCACAATTTGGATTTTTAAAAATGCATTCAAATGTTGAAATGGTAATGAAACTCGAAATTCTGATTCACTTGGCTGTTGATTTACGCAAACCAAATATAATAGTAGGGTGAAACTAAAGAAAAGAAAAAAATTATAGTTTATATCACATTTTTCTCTAGCTAACTGCGATGCTTTGAATTTTGATTTGACAGATGGAGCTTATCAAAGCAAAGAGAAGGAACGTACGTAGACACAAAGCCTACCTTACTTGCTTAAATATATTGATATTCTAAGGCAATACTAAAAATTAAGCGGGTGCTTTAAGGAAAATTACAAGAAAACTAATCAAACGGTATTTTAAAAGTAGTTGCTAAGTTATCAATTCATGGTAATAATTCTAGTTTTAATAAGTATATATTATAGCATTTCTTTAAAAACTATAACTTGTATAAGGATACTTTCAAATATGAAATATAAAAATCCACAAAATAGTTTTTCCACCACTTTATGCATAATCGCAGTCTATATCATAGTGACAAAATATATTTCATAATAATATCTTATATAGTAAATTTTGAAAAATGCTCTTTACACACAAATTATTACTCTAATGGAAAAAAAAAAGGAAAGACCTTTCTATAGTAGATGCTTAAAAAAATTTTATAACTCTACTATAAATTAGCAATTAGGTTCTATTTGGTTATAGTGGTATATATAATAATCATATAAAATGAATCTTTTAACCATGCATGTGAAACAAAAGTTAAACATTATATATCACAAATAAGTGTAACATAAGCCCCAAACCTTTAGCAAATGCTCAATAAGATTTTAAAACGATCTTTGAATCAACTCACAAGTCGGTTTTTATTTATTTTATATTTTTTCTTTTCAATACCCCTAGCTATTCTTATTATTCCTTGAGATGTGACAATGACATGATAGAACCATCACATGGTAAACAAGTCAAGCCCAGTGTTTCTTTATAATTCCAGTAAATTTCTCAACCATATGACAAAAGCCGAAGTCCATTTCACTAGTGAAACATAAATTATATCATATATACATATGTTTCTGCCAATAGTTACCTCATATCTCAAATCTCAATCACATCTCACCATTTATTTTCCCTAATATCAAAAGTTTGAAACTATAAACAGACCCACTGGTCATATATTCATTGAAAAAATGTCAAATAGTATATGGAAAATCCATCAATGGATCTGGAAGTTCCCTTCTCAGTTACCCTTGTAAGAGTAAATCATTGGTACCTAAAATAAAAATCTTAGAACAACATATGCATCATGCTTAGAGAAATTACATACCTAATGAATTCACTGCTCTCGTCAAACTCATACAAACAAAAAAATATTCAATGAATGATATATACCAACTATATGAATACCTGATCATAGAATCACACACATGCATCTTCACACTTCAACTTATCACTTCTTTCAATCTACCGCTTTCAATCACATTAATAACCTTCTTAATATTGGTTGCACTTTACGGAGATTGTTATGCTAAGCAACTTCTTATAGAGGTTGTTAATCAATAAAGTTAGATTCTTAAATATAGTTGTAATATTTATTATTCCTAGCTGATTTGAAACCATCAAATTTAGCAGTTTATATATAAAAGTAATTATTATTAAGAACTTTTTAAAAAATCTCACAAATAAAATGAAGAAGCTCATAATGAAAAATAGTTTCTTAACGTGCTAATTTGTTAATTTTCGAATCCAATGGAGTTTCCTAAGAATAAAGGCTTCTGACATTTTATATAATCGATGCTTACAACCATTAGAAGACGGCCTCCTCAATTATATTATTGGATTAATTATAAAATCCTTACATGAGTCATTCGATCTTTTCTTATTCCACGAGTGGTTCACAATCAAATCTTTGAAAAAGGCCTTGACATAATATATATAGGCCCTGTTTGTTCAAGAGTAATCTCTTGTTAATTGAAAATATTTTCTATTATTTATATGTTTCGGAAAATAACATGGTTTTATATGTTTGGTTGTGCCTTAATATGCTGAGACAACTTTTAAAAAGCATAAATTAGTTTTTCAAAATAATGTTAAGATTTTCTCATTAAACACTTTCCGCCTAATAAACAAAATAAAAAAAAATATTTTTTTTTCCCCAAAACACCAACAAGTCAACAACCTTCAAAACAAAACCTCAACAATTTACAAGCACAGCTGTCAAAAAAATATAAAAAAAAAGGGGCCTTCCGGATTAGTTGGTTAATTATCATATGGCAACCTTCATAAACGACTGGTTTGAACATTTTATTTGTAATAAAATATAAGCCTCCTACTGGTCCAAACATCTATCAATCATACTCCTCCAATAATTAGCTATAAATCTTAACTCTTTCTCTCTAGGTTTTTCTAAGTGTGTAGAAAGACAGGTTCACCATTATAATAATAATATATATTTTCATCTCTCATCATTAGTTGCTCTAAATCCCATCAGCAGCTGCAATTTCTTAAGATTATTACTACAAAAATATGTGATAACTTGAACGATTTGATTACTGGAAAATTTTCAGAAAACGTTTCCCTCCAAATAAACACATCTTCAGAGGTTACGTTTTCTGATTCTTCTCTCGCTGTTTCTTTTGGTTTCATTTTCCAGCAAAAGCTCTTAGAGGAGGAGAATCGCGAGCTTCACTTTTATCTGGTAATTATTTCTTCAATTTCGATGTACTTGGCAAAAGTAATCTTGCACTGTTCGTTATTTTCACGTATATGAGATTCAGTAAATGGAATTAAGGTGTCATGCTGCATGCGATTATTGCTAGATATAAAATTTGGCTTAATGATGAAATTTGTTATATTCAGTTATATCACTTATGACTGGAAACAAGAAGAATATTTTTATTTAGGATAAATGTTATATTTAGTATCTTAACTTTTTCAATTTAGGCAATTCACTACTTAAAGTTTAAAAGTGTAAATTTACTACCTAAACTTTACATTTTTTTACAATTAACTAATTAAACTTTGTCAAATTTTGCAATTAGCTACCTAAATTTCACTTGATTTTACAATTAATTACTTCATCAAAGTGTTATGAATGAACTCGAGAAAGGTTCATAGGTAATAAATTGACACTTTTAAATTTTAGGTAGCTCATTGCACAAATTGGCAAAGTTTAGATACCAAACGTTACATTTACCTTTTATTTAATTATTTTCCCAAAGCGGCTGTGAACATTGTTATAACCTACGTCAAATGTATATAAAGTAGGGATTATGTCATGAATGATACTTGAATTTTGATAAAATATGCAATTAGATGCATAAGCTTTGAAATTAATTAATTTACCCGAACTTTAAAATTGATCAATTTGATACCTAAAAAACTTTGAAATTGATCAATTTAATACCTGAAAATACTTGATTGAGGTATTATTGGCATGCACAAAAAGTTCTTTCAGGTACTCAATTGATCAATTTCGAAATTTAAGTACCAAATTAATCAATTTCGAAGTATAGGTATTTAATTACATATTTTGTCAAAATTCAGGTACCATGTATGGCATTAACCCATAAAGTAAGATAATTTCTAGAGTGATGTTTAGTACCAACCATATATTAGAAGTTGGCAAAATTCCATGATCCCCTCATTAATTTTAACGGGCAGTTCCATCGATTATCCAACAACTCGTACCATACCTAATATCGATCAAACCACTAAAATAGTAAATATTTCAATTACTATATTTATTTTAATGGTAGATAATTGATTGAATGGTTTCATCGACGGGACCGTAGAAGCTCTCTGGAAGTTGTTTAAGAAATCTACCATGAATAATTATAGGGTCCAACGGTTACATAGTTTTGGTATAAGGCACACTTTATATATCAATTAGAACCTACTTTATATGTTAACCAAAAAACCAAAAGTTTCTAACACCTGCTATCAGTACGCTATACTTCATTTTGGCCGATGATCAATGCACTATTCATGTGCGCCTTTCATTTCTTTTCTTTTCTTTTCTTTTGGCTAGAGAACAAGAAACTTTGTTCATTAATAGAGCAAAATAAGTACAAATCAACCAATAACATGAAAAATAAGAGATGGGAGTGACAAATCCTAACCAACAAGATCACATCTCTTACATCAAAAGAGAGTATTGAAAACCCTTGAATATAAAGTTCCATCATGAGAACAAAGATTTAATATTCTGATGGGAGAAAATATCCACATAGGGTAGAGCACTAAAAGGTAAAAAATAAAAGATACAAAGATTCAAATTAAGGAAGTTTTGATAGAAAATATGGTTACTTTTTCACCTTAAAAACTCTCTTTATTTGAGAACTTGGAGAGCTGATACCGAAATATTGAATCCTTTGATACTCATGTTAGTATTAGTTTCAAAATATTCTAAAAATAAGCTTATAACCTTATAGTGCTTGGGAAATAAAGATGGAAAAAGAGATGATAAAATGGTTAAGGAGCTATTACAGTCTTCTCAACGGGACTGTTTAATTAATCAACTAATCATTAAAATAAATATAGTAATTGATGTGAGTCATTAGATAGTAATGAGTTCGATTCCATCAAAATTAATGATGGGACCATAGAATTTTTCAAATAATTATTAAGTTTTTATTGGGTTTTGAAAATAAAGAGGATTAAAGAAAAAAAGTGAGAAGATGATAGAGTGGGGTTTTCTCTAAATACACCACTTTTGGCCATCAGACAAAAATTTCTTTTGTGTTGCATTGTTACACTCAATATGGATATTATCTTGAATTCAAACTCTTGGTTGTTTTAGAGGGCCTTAGGTGCTTATACGAACGACATATGCGGAGAAATATATAGAAATAATGTATGATTTATAATTTTTTTATTTGTTTTAAGTGATGTAAAGTAGTATCATGTCCTAACTTTTCGATGTATTTCAATACAAGTTCATGCCAAGTGCCCTCCACTCCCCTTGTTCATTGATTATGTGTTCCAATATTTTTGATAAAGGCCTGTAATAACATTGGACGAAATGTGGAATTACACAAAACTACGTTTTATAGCTTCACGAAATAAAATGTTGGTCAAAGATATACAGATTTACAAACGTTGTTGGAACATGGAAAGCTTAAATGAAAAAAAAGTGCATAGATTATATAACTATTTCTAACTATCTTTTCTTTTTCTTTTTTCTAAAATATTTTTGCCAACCTATTTCTAACTAATCACTAAGAAGATTGAGCCGACTTGGTTTTAGTATTATGCCCTTGAAAATGGAAAAGAGGAATAAAGATGGTTATGAGGGACAAATGATTACGATAAGAAAAACAAAAAGATCTCCTAAAATCTTGAAAGGTTTTTTTGTCACTCAATCACGTGCATGAGAAGGTGGACGAGGGAGTACTTTTGTTTTGCAAAACTGTCTGGCTAAGTACACTCCAAAACTAGTGGATATCCTATTATTGATATTTCAAATCATTATTTTAGGATATCACGTTTTCGAAATTTAGTGGATACAATGGCACCCAACTGATGGGTTTTGCATATCTTCATAGCATAAATAGGGATGGGGAATTTTCTGTGATAAAAATGAGTATAGTATAAGAAAAGTTAGGTTTGGTCAATTTTAGTATGAAGCATACTAGAAGGACATATTGTTATGATTATTGTACATTATAGTCAATTTATTTGCTATTAGTAATTTATTGGTTCAAGTATAAAATTGAATAATGTCTTTGTTCCCCAATCCACTTAATCATAATTAATTTATTGAATGACAAAACTTTTTTGTCTCAATCTATAATTGCTTGTATGATCACTTACTATGTATTCTTATAAACTAAGATACCTTATTATGGCTTTTTATTTATTTCTTTATTTTTTCATCCACGACTTTTTATTCCTATTATGCTTATATATGCACTTAGAAGGTTGTGACAAAACTTGGCAATTGCATATTTTATTCATGCATATAAAGATTTCTCTTCTTACTTTGCATGGTCTATCAACAACAGCAACAGCTAGAGATAGCTAGGGCAGACAATAATGGGAAAGGTGCAGATGATGGATATCAACAAGGGCTTCGTGACTACACTTCTCAAATGTCTTTCGCCTTTCGGATCTAGCCAATACGAGCAAATGAAGCCAATTAATATAATATGCCAAATGACTTAAACAATCGTCATGCTTATCATGTGGCGTTATATATTATGTCACTTGTTTTATAGTATTAAAACTTGATATGTGTGCATTTGGGATAATTTCCTGTGAAAATGATTCGGCAAAGACATCAAAAACCTTATATTATGTTGTCATGCCATGTATCATTATGTGTGGGAAATCTAAGACTCTTTTTATAATTACATATTGTATGCTAGTCTTATGATGGTAGCGACCGATCTTTTGTTTGCTATAGACAAAAAGGTGAAGGGTAAGATTGGCTTAATGTATATATGCTTGATAATCGGATCGTATCTTTGCATAATATAAGTACTAATTAGGGCATCTAATAGATGCCAAGCCTGGCACTTTTAGCAATATGTGTACATTTTGGTGATTATAATATGCTTTCGAACAACATTTGCTAAGAAACTATATAAATATAAAAAATCATGCGCTTTGATATATTAATTCTTTTGCGGAATGTAATGACCATTTTCTAATTTGCACATGATTTTTTATCAGGTAAACTTAATAAGTGTACTTAGACGATTTGTGAAAAAAACCAACATTAATCATTGCTTAGTTGAAAATAACTCAAGCTAGAGATTGTGACAAGGGAAAAATTTTCCTCTACAACATCAAAACCTACAAGAACTTTCAAAATGGTAATATCCTCCGGTTGACCTTTATTTGTTTTCCTTAATTAAACTTCATAACATCAGTTAGAAGTAGCCTTAGGAAGCTTCTTGATTAAAATCACTTATGACAGCACTAAAAACTTGATAATCATTTTCTAAACAAGTTAAGAAACTTGGTATTTCAAATACTAGCATTCACTCTATCATCTACCATCTAACCTATGAATTCTAGTTATCTAAAACTACTACTTCTATTATCCATAATATCCAATTCACCAAATTCACAATCATAAGTCAGTAATAATTTGAATAAATCTAGTTGTAATACCATCTAGATTCTGAGTTACCACCAGAATTTACCATGTCATTTCTCAAAATATGAATCAATAAAATAATTTAATCTCCTAAGTTATGAAATCCGCAATTAGACTAATATCTCTATCTAGATCACTGATCTCTAATCTTCTTAATCAATTAAAATTTAGAATCGTATTAAATCTCATGTTGCGTTTAGATTACTGGTATAGAATCAGTGTTCCACATTTATTAACACGGAATATCTATTTTGTAAAAGATTCTATCATAAGAAATGTTTATTTCATATAATGTGGAATATACTAGGAATCCTCATTCCTTTCTTTTACTGGAGAAATGACTATTTTTGATAAAAAGATTTTTTTATTCTAAAAACACCCCTAATTGTAAAATAAAAGAATTGTAGTTCTTTTTTAGCTTCATTCCATTCTAATGAACCAAACGTTACGCTAGAGAATTCATTGTTAGATCCCAACGAACCTTAGGCTTTAATCTAATATAGAAGATTTATCTCTAGAATCACATACAATCTCTCTAATTATAAATATCTATTTAATCTAACATTTTCTCAATTAATTAAATCAAAGTCTATTCATGAATTAATATACCAGTACTACTATTTCAAGAAAACACTGAGACACACATAATTAAACTCAGAGAACTAATATTCTATTGATCACATATGTAACTTTAATGGTGATTCACAGTTTCTTATGTATGTTTTATACTTTTTAGTGAAATTTGAGGAAACGTTTTTTTGTATTAAGATTTAAATTGCTATTGATACCCTAATTTATTACACTATCTCTTTGATGACTCTACTTGTAGTCATCTAAATGCTATAAATTGATAGGTACACTTGTCTTGATAGGATGTATGAATTAGATTAATGCATTAAATGAATGCAAGATGAAGAAAGCTGTAAAACTTGATTGAACTTATAATGTACATTTGCATTTGGAATGCCATCAAGACTCATAGAAATAGATGTTGGGAGTGTCAACATCGTATATACATATTATATGTGTGTGTTTGTGTGTGTGTGTGTGTGCAACTTAGGATACTAACTTATATTTTTCTTATTTTTATGACTTACACAATTGAATGGTTGTAGCACACTAATTATTGAATGCATATGAGTTTTGCTGATAGTGAAATATGAGCTACAGTCTACTCGGCCTACCATTATCACGATTGAGCCTCAGGGTCCAATCGGCTACCAACCTCTCCTACTCAAGAAAGGCCCACAATGGGGAAGATCTTGCCCCAACCAAGTGTAAGAACCCTAGTTGTCATTACTCATATCGACCTAAAGTTGATCCATAGAAGGCCTTCTATGAGCTCAATGGCAACTTATTCCACGAGCTCAAGCTTGAAGGTATACGCCTTGAATCACCAACGAGCCATCACAAAGTCCAACTCTTTAAGAGCGACATCCGTTAGCTAGCCCAGGCTCCTGAGTTATGAAGTATCCGTATCTCATCTTGGGATCAGGAAGGGACACAACCAGCCTGGTTGGACTCTTTATGGTAGCCACTTCTCATCTCAGGTACCTCCATCACCTTGAGTACTAGGTCAACTACCAAGAAGAGATTCGCCTTAACCCAAAGAGATTTGGTGGGCTTATCTTGGCATGACCCTAAATACTATAAATACCCTCTTTCTCATTCAGGAGAGAAAGGAGTCAATAAGCTTCTCTATTTGTACAATTACTCTATGGAAGAAGAAAGATCCATGGGCTAACTTAAGCATCAGAGTGGTCACACTAGCCAACCCCTTCGGCGTACCTTTGACCTCTTTCTCTGTGTTTGCAGGAGCCTATCTCTACCGACGTTTTCAGCTTGTGCAACACGAGTCATGCAACATGAGTCATCTGATAACAGCTATGTGTAGGTTTGTGGTTGCTTTCAAATATATCAGTATTGGAGTTAACCAGTGTGTATATCATGATTTTCGAGTTATTTTGTGTGTGTATGTGTGTGTTTGTTCAGCGTTATTTTGTGTGCATGTGCATGTGCATGGATGCTTAGAGTTGTAAATGTAGTCAATTGTGGTTTCTAATAGATTTTGCATTTTAACATGTTTATATCTTATATGGACATATGACTTGCTATGAATGACTTAAGTTTATAGTGTTATAAATGTTATACTGCATTAGAATAATTGATTCACGTGTGGTGTGGCATCATTCATGACTGCATGCAATGTTTCATGCAAAGTGTTTCAAGTTTACTCTTTTTTTTTTTCTACGTGTTCATTAGGGATTTTAGCGGTATTAAACTTTCTATGCTTCTATTTTCTAGATCTATGGAGCGAAGCCATCACGTTTCAATCATGAGGCACATCAATTTTCTTGGTGTCAATATTGTTGGCACCACCATGCTATCATGTCACTACACTACCTTAATTCCACAAATTTTATTGATTTCTTGCAAATTGTATGCACCAATATGAATGCAATGGCACGAATTGGTTTATTGATAGAAGTAATGGTGATAATAAGGAGCTGGCTATGTAAGTGACATTAGTAATGATGGTGTAGTGCCATGAACATGTTTGCAATGTGATAAAATGCATTAGAAGGTATGAACAGGTGGAAGTAAGTTTATTTAATGTATCAATATTTCAATTGATTAAAAAGAGGAATCAACATTTCTAAAAATGAGACAAACAAGTTATCTTGTCAAGAAAAATTAATAAAAAACTATCTAAATGTTAATATCTTAAATGAATTTATAGAATGCCAATGCCTAGTTTGACTTACTTTACGAAACACTATTTCATTTTTTTAACTATTCAAAACATTAATACCTTAAATGAATTTATCCTTAAATATTAAGACCTTTAATGTAATGTGTTTATTAGTAATGTAATGATTGTAATGATAATGATAGAAGAAAGTGCCACAATATTGGTAATGATGCAGTAAATGGTAGTGAGGGTAATTGCGTTTTGTAAAACCTTTGAGCTGACAACAATGAAGGCCAAACATAGTGTAGTGGTAGTGATAGAGTGGTCATAATTTTAGTGTTAGTGCATAATTACATAGTGCTATTGCTATATTGGTTTTAGTAACGATGGTGGTAGTGGTGATAGTAAGAAAGTTATTGAAAAGAAATTTGAGTTTAGGTCTTGGTTAGAAGAATTTATTTTCTTTGTTTCAAATTTTCATATTCCTAGATTCAAGGGGTAAAAATCTTTAAATTTGTCTAGTATTTTAGAGGAAATTTTAGCCAATATGAAACTTAATTTATTAATAAAAAATTATATAAGGAGTTTTGTCTTGTCCAATGTATTGAAAAGTTGCCAATGAAATGGTACTTAACACTTTATTTAGATAGATAGGTTATCCAAAGAAATAAAAGCAAACCTCCTAAAATGGAGGAAAATAGTTTTGACACTATTTTTTAAGGACATTTAATTAATTACTACCAGTAATGCATTTGTGATTGAAAAATATGCAAAAAATGATTAAGTAAAATCCAAATATTTATAATTATATTTTTGAAAATTTATAGTTATGGAAACTATTAAAAAAATTATAAAAAAGCTTGTTGTTATCAAAATTCTCATTATGAAGAATATGTTACAATACTATCAAATGCAAGAACTCTCTCCTTATAAGAGGACCCACGAGATTCAAGTCGCAAACAAAAGCCAGACCTCATCTTTTTAAATCATGTGAATAGATACTTCGAGATGACTGTAGATCCAATCAAGCAATCATCGCATTTGGACGGCATTCAATAGTATTTAATCCATCTTGAACCTGAGAAAGAGCTCGATGAAATTGTCCACTATAGTTGCAATATATTAAAAGTTGTACATCAGTATATGCCATTACATTACCCCAATAGGCAATAGCTAGTGGCCCAACTGTCAATTTGTTACTGGGGGAAAGAAATCCATGTCGTGTACCAACACTTGTCCAGTACTGGTTAAAGTATGTTCCAAATGGCGAGTGCGTGACGGAGGAAAAAAAGGCCAAAAAAAAAAAAAAACTATTTTGATCCAAAACATAGTTTTTCAAATAATTTGATTTAATTCTCAATCCAACCCAACCAATAAATTTATAATTGATTTAAAAAATGGATTGAATCATTCTATAAAACCAAACCAAACCATTTTAATGAAACGTAAAATATTTTACTTATAATTATAAATTTTGTTATCATAATTGATGAAATATTATATATGTTCTTATGATTTTATTATAATATTTATTATATATTGAATATCGATTAATAATAACTTTTTATTTTTTTTTAAATTGGTTTTTGTGTTTGAGATATATTCTTCTATTGATAACTTAATATTATTTTTATTAGTAGTTTGAATACTATGGAGTATGAATTTAGTTATTTAATTATATATCTTATTATGTATTAATTTTTCATTATATATTTTATTAGCAAATCACTTTTATTCATAAATAACTTTTGCTAGTAATGTTTTTTTTTTTGTGGCTAAATTTGTTTGTAAATGATTGATTGAATGGTTTTTTAGGAAGACTATAGATTATATTTTATTATGTATTAATCAGTGAGTGTACTTTGTTAGTAACTAAATGATTTTATGAAGAATTAAAGATTATTAATGTAATATATTTATAAAGTATTTTTTTGAACTTTACAATATGACTTTGTAGAGTGATTTTAATATTTGAATATGCGCACAAATATAAAATATTAGAACTAAGTTTCTTTTATTAGAATTTTGATTTTATCGTAATTAACTAATCAAACCAAAAGTTATTTAAAGTTTAGAAAATTTCTAATTCAGCTAAATCGTTATTTAATTGTTTGAAACCGGTTTGCCCACTCCTAATGCAAAGTCATATAAAATGAGACTATATTACAGATAATTTTTTATATTTATTTTATGTGTTATAAATATTACTTTTTTTTTGGGCAAAAAAAAATCATGGAAGGTACTTTTATACGTTTACAATTTATATATAATAATTTCTTCACTTTTGGACAGCTAGTGCTTAGACACGCGCGTTAAGTTAACGTATTGTTACCTTTTACTCTTCCGCTACAGGATCTTTGAAACATGACTCCTTAAAAATTTCCAACCGAATAAACCATAAAACCAAGCGCGTTGCAGCTTTAAGATTCTATATATTTTTTATTCCCGTCCAATCTGTGTACCACACAAATCCCAGAACTACAGTTTTCAAAACTCTCTTTCTCTGTGGGACTTTCTAGTTCTGTCTTGGTAAGTAAGATCACTTCATCTTTAACTCTCTATCTAATTTTATTCGACAAATATAGCGTACCCCTTTTTTTTTTATTCTGGCTGCATATGGATTGTTGAGTCCAGTCATGGGTTGTTTTGTTTTTAGCTGAAATGGGCTTTTACTTGTTATTTGGGGGTTATAGTGTAAGTTAAGTAAGTGATGCTTGGGTGGTTGTGAAGTGATGCATGTCTGGATAATGTATGACCAGACAATTGACTATATAGAGGAAGTATGATGTTGAGTCGTTGACTCTGAGTTATGAATTTCCATAAAATTTTTTGATATATAAGCAGTTGACTGCTTCCAGAGTACATTTGGATTTTCTGGGCATTTGTGTAGGATGGACTCTGTTTTTCAGTGAGTAGATAGCCTTATTCAAGTGCAAATTAGTACAAATGCATTTTAGGTGGTCTTGGACTCTTGAAGGAAGATGGACTTTGCTCTTAGAACCTGTCTAGATCTTCCAAAATAACGAATAAATCTGTTATCCTTTTCTTGGTCCCTTGAAGCCTGTGGGGAACTTAGGACAAGAAGGTTGTAACTAGGCATAAGATTTTGGCCAAAGAAATCAGGAAAAAGATCAACTGTGCGTGCAATATCGACATCGTCTGCTGTTTATTTTCCCTAATCCCATCCAATTATTCCAAGGAAAGAAGCTCTTCACTTCATAGCCATGTCTGTCCGGTGGTAGGTTTAGTTCCATGTTTAGGGTTCATACCTAATATCATCTTCCTTATGAATATGCTCTTGGAGTAGCTTAATTTATTGTTATGTTGTTGTTATTTTATCTCTGTTTGTTAGTCTCAATAGGAATGTTTTAGTAATAGGCTGTATTTTTGCTTGTGTTGCAGGTGTCTTGGTGTTGTAATAGGCATTTTCATTTTACTGTTATGGGTGTACACATTGCAAATCATCCTTGCCCTTTAATTGTCCGTTCAGGGGCAGTTATGTTTGGTTTTGCTGCTGAAATTCTGTATAAAAAGGGGGATGTTAACATCAATAAATATTATGAGAAAAATTACAGAATAAGTTGGTTCTTGATCTTTTGTACCCCAAATGATCTCTTCTGCAATAATAGGTAGAAAAGGGGAAGTTTTTGCCAGTTTAGAATGAATTTAAATATGATCACAGTTTTGGAAGACTCATAACTCTATCTTATGACAAGGTGTTTGCTCTATAGTATTGAGCTGTCTCACAAATGGTCATGCACTCACTTAAAGTTGGAAGTTGAAAACTTTTTGAGACCAAGGTTGCTTTTTCTTGTGCTTTACATAGACTCCAAAGTTTTTTGATTGTTCATTTAATACAAAAATTTGTTCTAGGCTGTATGTTCTTTATGGACAATGCTAATATTAATGATTCTGAGGTATGAAAGCCAAAGTTATTAAGAGATGGTTTATGATGTTAAAAGAGACAATTTATTTTATTTTTTTATTCCCCTCTTCTTTTTTTATAATGAAGTACCAATTTAGAAACAAACTTTTTCTTTCTTTCTCTTTTTTTTTCCTCCCCCTTTTTCCTTCCCTTAATGTTTCTTTCATATCATTGCACAATATGATCATTGAGTTGTGCTTGTTTTATTTGCAGAGTATCGGTTTTTCCTGCTATGAGTGGCATATTTTGTAGCTGAAGTTAGTATTGTTATCAACTCCTCGTGAAAGTGGACGTTCTAGGAGGTAATGTGCTAGCGAATCATGCAGTTATATCACCACCCATTCTCTCTGGACAGCCAAAAGGTGAGGCTGGCTTTGGAAGAGAAAGGCATTGATTATACATCATATCATGTCAATCCGATAACGGGGAAAAACTTGAATCCATCGTTCTTCAGAATAAACACTTCAGCAAGGATCCCTGTCTTTCAGAATGGTTCACACGTAATCTATGACACTATAGAAATTGTCCAGTATGCCCAATGTCTACCTAATGCTTTATTTATTCTGTCTCCTTATTCTGTGGTTTCCTGCTTGCAAATTTTATTTTATTTTATATTACTCTTTTGGGGATAATTTTAGACATGCATCTTTTGTCACAGGGTTATGAATTGTATTTTCTTTTTTTGTCTTTCTGTATTTTATGGAGAGACTAGAGGCTTTAAATGACATAGAATCACATGACTTGCAGGTATATAGAAAGGATTGCAGTTGTCTCCTCAGGCAACGATAACATTCCTCTAAGTAGTGGAGAAATTCTTGAATGGATGCAGAAAATTCAAGAATGGAACCCCAAGTTTTTTACTCTATCCCACATCCCAGAGAAATACTGTCTTGGTGTGTCTAAATTTTTACGGAGGGTTATTATTGCTCGAATGGCGGAGTCACCTGATCTTGCCAATTCATACCACCAAAAACTAAAGGAGGCATATGCTATGGAAGAGAAGATGAAAAATGCTGAGTTCGCTAGACGAAGCAAGGAGCATCTAGTTAGGATTCTCGATGAAGCTGAGGAAAAGCTAAATGACACTGATTATTTAGTAGGGGATGAATTCAGCATGGCAGATGTAATGTTCATTCCTGTGTTAGCTCGGTTAGTGCTTCTAAATTTGGCGGACGAATATATAAATAGCAGGCCCAGCATTGCTGAATACTGGGTTTCCGTGCAAAATCGACCCAGCTACAAGAAGGTGATTGGAAAGTATTTAGTGGCTGGAGAAGAAACAAAACCCTTCTAAAAACATGGTGCTGTGTTAAGATGAGAAGCCTGCTGAAGAAGTATTGATTCATGCCTCTGTGTAAGAGACATATGTGGGTTTCTTAAAGTGTAAATGTATGAAGACCAGGTGACAAGTGAACATATCTTTTTCCTTCTTTTTTTTCTTTTCCTTCTTCTTACTGATAGTTCTAGATTTTTTAGATTATCATGCTTTAAATGTCCAAAAGACTTACAGATTGCAAAAGGACTGGATTTAGGATATGAGGAGATACAAAATCCAATGTGCTGTGGTTGGTATAGGGAGTGACAAAGAAAGTGGTATACTTATTTTTATAATATGGGGGCGGTGCTGATAATGGCAATAAAAGCTGCAATTTAATGATAAACCACTTTACCTTTCTTGCACCTTTTGTTTTGGTACTTTCAGGAATCTCATTTCTGTAGTCATCCCGTTCTGCTATTGTTTCAGGAGATGGTAGATACTTTTTTCAAATTTTTTCTAACAAATTGTTTGTCAAGAAATAGATACAGATAAAAAACAATTAACAGTTTTCACAAAAAATCAAATATAAAAAAATATAGATGCAAATTAGGCATATTTATACATTTTGATTCAATATAGATACAATACAAGTGAAAAACAGATCATTCAAGCACTCATTAGTTACTTGAACAGTTATAGCAGAAGTTGTCTGATCTTTGTTTCTTTTCATCTTGACACCTGATGAAATTGATATGATGTTTATATTTATTCACCACATGCATAGATATATATATATGTATATATATACCATAAGCAGTAAAATGCTCTAATGAAAAATGAAAAAAAAAATAAATAAATAAGCCCACTTATTAATCATACTTAGGGACGACCCCCTAACATTTAAAATGAGGGCAGGGAGCTTAAGACCATCTGTAGGCTCGAGATTATGCTTCTAGATCAAGGGAAAAAAATAGATAAAGAGCGCTTATCATAAAGAAAAATATGCCTTCCAAGCATTCAAAAACTATATCATGGATAATAACAACTTCTAGTGACCCCGTGGGAGTCGATTCAGATGAATGAGGCAAAGCAATATGTCAAAAGACATGGTGATGATCGATTTTCTTACTCTTTTTAACAGCTTTGAGATCAAATATACTTTCTAGTTTTTACTATGTGCTTATGGATACATTATCAACTAAATCTAAGAGAATCACATCAAAGTGTTGTACAATGAGCTTTCAAATCGTATGTATATACAAAAATCCTTGGTCCTTGGTACCCTAAATGTTAAAAGTCTTTAAATGCTAATTACATTAGATGTCGAATCGATTAGAAAAACATCTTTGACATGTGTTGGATCTTTTATGATTTGAAGATTTCATGGTAACCTAATAAACAAAACTAGTAGTGTTGTGTAAATGAGTTAAAGAAGCTAATATGATCCAATCCACCCATCAATTGATCGTGGCTCATTTAATAAATAAGCTGATCCAGTACAATTTACATGGATTTATGGGTTAAATGAGTTAGCCTATTAATTTAATTTGCTTATTCATTTATGCTATTTTTAAGGTTATACTACTCAACTTGATTTGTTTAATTCATTTATACATTTTAGTAGGTTGTATGGGTTAACTCATCAACCCATTGGTAATATATTTGTTCTTCTTTTTTTATATAAATGAAAATACAGCAATAATTTTTATTAGTTTAGTTAAAAATCACCCAATGACCTATAATTTGTAAACAACCCCTCTCTTTTGATTTAGCCACGAATGAAGTAAATCTTGGCAAGTATAATTATTAAAAAGTTTCAAGAGGTGTGAAAAAAATTACAACAAACATGAATCCGGAATCTTCATTGAAAGATGCAACTTGTACATGTCGTTTGCCTTACCAACTCTAAGCTACAGCTAGGAACTATAAGCAATTGTAGTCTTTTTGGAACTACTTCTCTGTGTAAAGCTTCGTTGGGTGCTTTCAATTATGATACTTTTGTTTGAAAAAAAAAAAAATTATGGAACTTTGGTTTAAATTTCCACAACAGTGATAATCTAAAATAAAATCTAGTGGATTCTTCTAATTTCATCTTTATTTATAATAATCTCTATCAGATTCTTAGATTACCACTCAAACAATTTAAGAAACTCTTACATTCATGGATCTCTTCACTTTATCTACAAAAAAAACTCTTTGATATAGAATGTTTTAATTGAAATTAAACTTTATATCATATATGTTTTTATTGGACTTGACAAGCTTAACAAACATTAAATGAATTTTGTCAAGTTTGCCATGTTTCTTAGCTAAGGATTCAATTTTATTGGTTTGTAATCTTCACATCAATGTTCTTACTATAAGGGTTTTTTGCACTCAATAGATTGTTAAGCACAATTTGGATATTCCGATTCCATTCATATCAAAATGCGCAACCTATTCTTTTAAAATGCATTTATCGCATAAGTGAGTAAAAATCTTCAATTTTAGCACTTGATTAATCTTTTTTAGATCATTTTGATATTTTATTTTTATCATTTTGAAATAGATTATTCGTTAAGAAACTTATATAGATAGAAAAACAAACATTTCTACTCATAAATGAAACAAACAGATTACATACAAATAAGATACAAATCCAAATTAAATATAGATAAGATGATCACTAAAAAAAGAAAGATAAAACTTTATCATGAGCTAAGGAATTTAATATCCAAAAAGGAAAAGGATAAATCTCTAGATATAGTTTCTTTGATTGTTAAGTTGCTGGATTACAAGAATTTAGGCATATTCCCTTTTGCTGATGATAGTATAACCATCCTTGAGTTGTTTGAGAGTCCTGACACATCAGGTGGCCCTTCACTTATTGGAGACCTGCGCGATCGGTCCCCAAATGATGCTTAATACTTTGGCGTGGGGACTTTGCACGTATGGAGTCGGTATGTGGACAGAGTCGCGCTCCACAAGCAATAATCTCCTCTGACAATACCTTTGAGTTCCACAAGGATTTGAGCATGGTCGCTATGAAACTTATCGGAAGAAGTTGAATTTTATGCTGAGTTCAAGACTCAATCGATGGCATCAAACATGATCTTTGCCTATTTTGTAAATTAACATATCACCAACGTTGACAGCGAACTTTGGAGCACACCTAATACTTAGATGGAATTATTTGTTGTTGTGTCGTCAAGTGTTGATGTCGACACTTGAATTATGTTTAATGGCTGAATGGTGACAAATGAAGCGCACTTAATAACTGAGTGAGCTCACTGCCTTGACCTAGACTCCTCGTAAAGTACAAGTGGAACTGGGGTACCCAAGGTTACCTCGAGCCCAAAGGAAGGTCTAGAAACTACGATTTGATGTTAATATTCAAACTTAAGTTTATATAGAGTCTATTTGAATTGTTGGATTTTTGTTTGTATTGTATCTGTATCTGTACATCTGTTTAGTTGAAAATAATAAAAATTTGATATCAGAATAATCAGTATATGATGAAACAAATAGACCTAATTAAATATTAGAAATCCGAAATAATGCTTAAGGTTATACTGAAATCCGGGTTATACTGAAATCCGTTTAATAATTGTTCAGGCTTGGCCTTGAAGGGTGACAACATGAAGAGTCGTCTTCCTGAAAGAGCAAAAGAAGGATATTATTATCATCGTTAAATATGTGTATATCAATATATGTGTGCGTGTATATATGGTGATAATTTTGTCATTGTTATTTGATAAAAGAAATGGACACTGAAAATAGGAGATGAAAGCCCACGACAGAATGTCCCACGGTTATATGATTATATCTTTTATTATACTGCTCAAAGGTGAACAAATCCATTTCTTGAAAGCCCATCTCCACGTCTTCAAGCAATTTTCAAGGACTAGCCCATCCCAACATTTGGAGTTTGATTGCATGCTTAGCAAAACGAGTATCGGCTCGTGAGACTTCAAGAAGAAGAATGAGAGTTTCTTGTGAATCCATATACGTTACATGTAATATTTAATGAATATTTTTTTCTATAATTTAAGAGCTCTTTTAAGACTCTAGAATGAATTAAAAGGTATTAGAAGAGGGAACTGATGAAAAATGAATAATAATGAAATTGCCATATATAAAATCTACAATACATAACCCATAATATTGAAAAAAAAAAAAGAAATATTACAATAAATAATAAATAATAAAATATGAAAGATCACAGAAGAATCAAACCTAACCAAGGTACGGTTTGTTGGATGGACTGGCTTAGTCTGAGCCTGTTGGTTGGTTTGCAGAGGATTGGTCAGCTGTACTAGTCCCATCCAACAAGCAAGAGCTTGAATTGGCTGTCTGTTGCCTAATTCTGTCCCAGGTCCGGTCGGTTACAATGACTCTTCATCTCCAGAGAGCAGTCTCATTAAACATGTATTGCAGCAAAAATGTTCTCCCAATGGGACTTCAAGTTTAGCGATCGCCACCTGAGGCATATGCAATTAATTCTTTTTTTTTTTTTTTTTTTGCCTTTATATGCAATTAATTCACAAAAGCCAAAAGCTTCATTTTTATTACTTGTCCACCATTTAAGGGTATGGTGTTGTTTGGAGAATTTTCCTACAAAATATTTGGGAGGAAAGCTAAGTCTCTGTGATGATGCCAGAGTCGAAGTTATAACAAAATTTTTTAACAAGAAAAAAAAAACTAGTACCATTCCTTAGTTATTAACTAGCACTTTGGAAAAAATTGGTGCTTCTTTTACTATATTAAAAAAGTCATTAAATTCTCTACTATCTTGGGAAGAATTTTTTTATTTATGCTCACGATAATAAAGGAAAATATATTATAAAATAGATAGTTTTAATGTCATGTTTGATACATGGGAATAAATTCAAATGAAATTATAATTTTGGACATGTCCCAATGAGATTTTGGTTTTAAGAAATTCAATTCCATTCCATCCATTAATAACTATTATTAGAATTACCATTTTATCTTCTTATATATTTATTGTTCACATTTAATATTAAGAATATTTTTTTTGTATAAATACTATCTCAATTCCATTCCATTATAATGTATCCAAAGAAAAAAAAAATGGATTTATAGTTTCATCACTCATTCCATTTCATTTCATTTGCCTCATTTCAAATGATCCATATGTATAAACACAGGTCGAAAGAGGCCTTAGCTCCCTCAAAAATAATGTAGGTAGGTTTTTCTTTGTTTTTTTTTTTTTCAATACTCTTCTTGAGCTTTCATTAGTTCTACTTATTGATAATACAATTTTTAAAACCCTTAATCATGAAAATATCATGCAAAAGGAATTTCTAATGACATTCTGCTGAGAAATCATTTTTGCACTCACAATTCTGTTTATGAGTACTTTTTTTATGATGTTACATGCCTTATGATTTGACAACTTAAATGTCTTAATATAAACAATTATCACAAAACATTTTGTAAATATAATAACTGGTTTTATAATGGTGCCCCTTAAAATAGCCTTTACATGAGTGCTCGGATTGTTATAAATAATGTCCTCCATTAGCAGGAAATCAATTGTCATCATTTAACACAATGCTTGTGCTACTTTATCATATTTCAAATAAATTTATTATAATTGTAATATGTATCTGTATATGATGTACATACTGATACTTTCCACGTGGATTATTAAAAGGAAAACTTGCCCCAATATAAAGGTTTTCACAATCCATCTATATATACGTATATATGTAAGTATGTACACGTGTGTGATAGTATATATATATAAATATAGATAGTTGTGTATTTGCTTATTCATTTGAAAAAAAAAAAAATACAGCAGACCTAAATGCTATAGTAATATTTCAAATTGCAGTGTTATCTGGATATTGTATCGATTTGATGTGTTATAGTGTCAGAACAATCCTGTCATTGGCATGAAGCAATATTCCTGTAATTAATTTTGCTTAATTAATATTTTGGTAATTTTTTTTAAACTACCATAGATATTTTGTTCCACCCTCTCCAATGCAATGGTTCTTCACTGTTCCTCGAATACCAAATCCTGGCCACCAAACAGAGACACCAACAATTGTCACCCATGACAAGAAATGCAACTAACGTGGCAGGTACATCCTTGCCGCCCATTTAAGTATAAGTGTATAAGAAGTAAAAGGAATCCGCATGAAAGTTAGGGTTATGCCGGTCGGACATGAAACACACTTCTCAATCTAATAACAGAGTGTTTGCATGAAAATGGGAGAAATGAAAGGAAATAAGGTTAATATAAATAAACTACGTATTTGACAACTTGAGAATTAAGTAAAAATTAATACGAGAAGAGAGGATCGGAATTTTTATCATCACATCTGGACAGCATAGTTAATCATCTCACCATTTAATCATCTCATTATTAATATATATATAATAAATTATACATTAAATATTTTAGTATGTGATCACGAATAAGTATGAATATAAATCGTTAAATAACTTATTGAACCAAACACATTAGAATATATAATTGGACTATAGAATTTTTAAAATATTAGTTAAAATGATTTCACTTTATAGCTTACTTCTTTTATTAACTTCATTTTTATTTAATTATGAGAAACCAAAACATTTCTTTTTATTTCTTCATATAATGACCAAAGAAAAAAGAGAAACAATCGCATTTCATTCTATTTCAATATTTCCCCCCTCATCGCCCTCGTATTGTTCGATGAAACTTTGCCAAACTAAGTACAAGCAAATGCCGAGATAAAAAGAGGTCTTAATTGACAGTATACTGTACACGTGCCACGTGTACATCGTCCGATAGGAAATCATGTGAAAACATTTATACGCAATCAAATGAAGACGGAGCACAGATCTAGATGCAATCATACATTTGATATTTGTAGGTGATTGACTTAAGGTTGTCACGAGCTATGTAACTTCAGTCGGTTACGCTCACCGCCAGACAATTCAAATGGGCCTATGTGTTCGCTCCGAGTATCTTTGCAGGTAAGATCTTCTGGAGATAGGATACCACTCACCCAAAAAAATATAAACCACATAGAATCCGTTTAAGCATTAGAACATGATATTTAGCCATTTTTTTACATGGTAGCTTAAGCATGAATACATAATACATGTCGGTTATTCTTACTTATTTTAAGGGATAAAGTATCGATATTACTCTAAAAGAATGGAGAGTCATTGAACTTAGGGTGTGGAGATTCATTAACCTTAAAGAATTACATTCCTAGCTGGAGGATTTTAGAGCATGCATCCTCTAGGATAAAATTAAATTGAGTCTAAAAATAATGAACCTTCTCTGACCCTTTACAAGCTAGACAAAAAGAAGAAAAAATATTGCAAAATTTGGAATAAATTATCTTTGAAATATAACGACTCATAGGTTTCATCAATACTCAAGCAACATAATTAAATACACCTCTTGATAAAGATACAATCATTAAATCTTATTCCCAAATATTGGTGTTTGATTTTTATTCATCAGTAGAGAATCACTAAAGATCAATATTAGAAGACTTGCAATTCAAAGAAAACTTTGGTAAGTTGGAGTGTTACCCGCTGTTGTCACTTTGATATTTAAATAAGTAGAGTACTTAAGAGTATAAATAAAAAACAATATGAGCTAGAAAAGTGAAAGATGGTTTTACTATTGCTCCATGGAGGGTTTTTTTTTATAAAGGAAAGATAAAGTAGTTACAGAAGGTGGTTGACTTCAGCTATAACAGTTATTACAAGCAGTTTTCTTAGATCTTGGTGGTTATTAAAGCGGTTGTCTCAAATTAAAACAATTGTTCTTGAGAATGTGAGGTCATTGAGGTGTAACTCCTTATAGTGCATGCTTCAAGATTAGTGGGAGAGTGCTAGAAGTGGTTGATAGGTTATTTCTATTGTTACTTAATAGGAACACTGCATTAAAGAAAAAATTGATATAAATTGGTCCTCTCCATGATCATCAGGGTCACACAAAATAGTTTCCCATCAAAAAGCTTATGCAACATAACATGATAGAAGGATCAAGGAAGAAAAACAGACCTACAATATTCTTTTTTGTTGTGATTAAGAGATGGTTGCATTTTCTTCTTTAGGTAAGTTTTGTTCTAAGAGTAGCTTTGTTCAATGCTTATGATTTATCATGTCAAAATTTAAAATCATATGTTGTACTTGGTTGAGTTTGGATGCCCCAAAGCGATCTCGTAGTTTGGACTATTATTATAATCTCTCATTGAATGAGGTTTTTAGATAATATCAACAATACTACATATTGTATAAAAATTTAATTTACCATAAAATTTTATGTGACACTTAATCGAAAGTTTCAATATTAGCAAAACTATATGATATACATCTACCATTGTTAATTATTCCAATCATCTCTTAAACCCAACTAGAGCTTGTATATGTCCCCGATACTATAGCAAGACATTTAGTGTATAATTCACCATCCAATTACAAAATAACGATAATGCAATGTGGAAGCATTATACCTTAGCAAAGGCTAGGATTGAACAAGCCAACAAGGATTTAATTCACCAAGCCGTTTGAGTTTATTCCTTAACCTGACCTATGATGGTTAGATCTTAATTGAGTAAAGCTGACCATGATTAATGGACCTAGTAGTTTTGGTTGTCTTTAAAGCAAAAACCTAACATAAATAAAAAAACTAAAGCAAAATAAGTAAATATATAATTGAAGACACCAAAAATTTATTGTAATGCCCTAATATGAAGGCATTACAACCTGCTACGTATCCTTATTAGATAAAGACATGCTAAGATTATTATTTTATTAATCCAAAAATAGAGATATAATCATCAATTACTCACATAAAAGATACATATTTAAAATATTTCATATAACAAAACTTTTAGATAACTTTGTTGGCATAAATTAAAGCCAACTCAAATTAGACTTAAAACATTAAAAGGAAAGTCTCATAAAGTTTCAAAACTTATAATGAAATATAAATCTTCATAGTCTTCAAATAGCTATCTTTAATCCAAAGTAAATCTAAAAGTCAGTGAGATAATCAAGTCCATTATCGTCCTCCCCATAGTCCACATAGATATCATATTTAGAAAGATCGAATGCTACGGATCATCACTTATTCCTTGAAAATATAAAGGAATGAACATAAAGGCCCAGTACAGCATACCACAAACACATGCACAAGAATAGATAATAAACAGTTTCACATACAACCTAATAACTAATGCAGCAACTACATTTTATTATCTTTGATTAGCCAGCAAACAACAAGGCCTAAGGTCATCCGCGCCTAACCCTAAACCCAGAGTAACTCATGACTCCGTAAAAACAATCAACATCGAAAATAATAATATATACATATATTGGTGTTGGGAACTCCCATACATCCTGGGTACCATTTTCACACCACTCCTAGACTACTAGAATTATCTATATGCATAAATCCACTTAGGACAACGTCATATACAGATCATCAGGGGCATCGTCCTAGTAGCAACAGTCCTCCCGATCTACAAGGTCCAGCCATAGATAAGTAGTAGAACAATTTTAAATCATATAGTATTAGATTCATTCATAAATTCTAACCCTACAAATCACAAGCCACATACAAGGTAAGGTCATACCTGAAATAGCTTTTAGGAATATAAATCCTAATTTCACCAATACACCTGATTACAGAAACAAATTCTCATTCTTAACATGTTTTCATAAAACAATATATTCTTATTATCATATAATCCGAAAAGAAGTATAAATCTAGGTTTGTATACACTTTCCTCCTTTTATTATGAACCATAAATTCTCTAATCATTGATTTAGGGTTTTCTCCAAATTTCCCCCAAAACTTGACTCCCTTCAATATAAATTAAGAAATTTAGAAAAATTTACATTTTTAGATCACCAAAAGAATAGAAAAGAGTCAACTTACCTGTTTTCTTGGTTCTTCTTCCTCCTTGAAACAAAGTGAAATCTCCAATAAGCTATTTAGGGTTTTCTCCAAAATTCTTCCAAAATAATTTCCTTAAAAAAAAAAAAGATACATTAGGAAGCAATTATTCCTTTAAATCTCTAAAGAATTGAAAAACCAAATTACTTAGATCTTGATTCTTCATCTCCTTTAATGCAAGGATCATGATTAGAGAGATTTTTAAGAGATTTCTATGTTTAGGAATGAGTTTGGAGAAGAAATGTTGGGTTATAAAAAAATTTGGAAACTCCTCAAATTCCGTGTCTAAACACTCGCATGAAGACGAACGACTTAAGGAGAAGGTTGGTGGCCTAAGTACAAAAGCTGGCGGCCCAAAACTCTCGAAGATGTTTTTGTGATGGTGTAAGCCGGCCTAATACCAGTGGTGTATAAGGCCTACACAGGTAACGTAGAGAGAAAGGTCAGCGGTCTTTATTGCAACTTTCAGTCACTACTCCTCATCTTCAATCATGTGTCCGTCATTTGACAAAACACTTTATTATACATTAGGATAAACCATAAAACCCTCTTAATTTTCATCAAATGATACTTTTGCCCTTCATTATAAAACATTTATCTTTATATTATATTTACACTATACTATTTCCATGAGAATTAGAAAAATTTATTTCCTGGTCATAGCATTCAATATTTTGGTACTTACAACATAAGAAACGAATTTGCTTTTAAATATATCTTACTTGAATTATATGGATTTCTTCTAAAAGGAAAATCTCATTCCATAATAACATAGGACTGGTTTTTGTCTTATAATCTTTTTTATAGCCTCAAAAGTTATTTATAATCTTATATACTACAATTTAAGTTGGATGCAATTGTATAAATAAATATTACATCTTAACTTATAAAGTTGTTGGATCAATTTTATTTTGATTTTAAAATTTAATTTATTCAAAATGATTTCTTCTCTTATTATAAGTTTTTAATTTGAAATTAAAAAAAAAATACTAATTGGCTGGTTACGGTCCTTAGACTTGATCTTGTGAATTAGCAAGTCGTAGATCTACCTTGAGATTGCTTATGGTGGTTTCGGTGTCGAGTTCAATTGTAACTAGTGAACTAATGGATCCATGTCTAGATCAAGCCGGCTCCAAACCTATGCTAGGTCTACATACATGTTAAAGAATGAATGCTTTCATACCACAAAATATAGTTAAATTATATATTTAAATTTGTTTTGGCTAGATATTGATCATACTCCATCAATCAAAGCCTGATGAGTCTATAATGCTGAATTCCCATGTGATGATGTCAAATTATTTCATAAAAAATACTAATTGAAACAAAAATTTTAATTGGTATGCAATTATCTAAAATCTTTTCAATGAGATTAACTCAGTAATCAATCTATCCACTCATTTTAATTGTAAAATTCAACAATAGATTAATGCACTAATAAAATATTATCTATCTAACCGGTTCAGTCTAGTAGAAAGGGGTATGAGTATTAGAATGGATTATTGCTGGCAAATAAAAAAGCAACTTGCTGAAAGAATACGACACAAAAGAAAATGGAATAATGTCATGTTGCCATATTTCTGTTTTATTGCTATACGTGGTAAAAGTCCTTACATAATCATTTCCTTCTCAGTGGGTAGAAGTACTAGTGGATAATACATTTCTGTGAGAACGTGATGATTTTAAGCCTTCTTTCCACCATATGCTATGGAGTGTTAATTGGATTGTTTACATTGACTATAAGTCGATTTGAAAAGGAGTAGTGGAGTAGACTCGGTCGTAGTGGTACTATATATGCAATTTGTATTCATGCTATATGTAGCTCTAGAGGAGTGACATGAAAGTACGATAGTAAGAGACTTATAAAAGAAGGTAAAGAGGAGAAACAAGTAATTTCAAACATCGATCCCATAATTTTCATAAAGAGACAACGTGTTAGTCATTTTGAGCATTGTTTGGTCTTTTGGGAGTTCAAACTGATAGCATGATGGGTTTTGATGAATATCCAAATTGTGTCAAATAAGGAGGAGCTGTTATTTTCATAGAGTTTGACCATTGATAATGTCAGTCAAATTTATAGACTTTTAACAACTGAAATGAGTTCTCATATTAATGGATCATCTTATAGGCCTTGTCGAGCCTAGACCATGAAAATTCTTTTTAAGTGCATATTCTTTTAAGAAAATTGAAAGTAGAAAGACCAATCCAATGATCTCTACTCAATTCCACCACATCAAATCTCTCATATTCATTTAAATATGGATTGAACTCTTTAGACTTGTCGTGTAGTCCAAAAAGTCAAATCCATATATTTTAGTTTTATTAATTTTAGCCCTCTATAGAATTTTACCAATTAGTTTTGATGCAATCAATATCTTTTAAATATTTTTTAATAATTATTAATTAGATATTTAATAATTTTTCATTAATTTCTTTCAATAGAATTTTGTTTTAGTTTTTTGCCTTTTTAAGTTCTTGATATAAATTATACGTCTCAAGGCGACGAAGAAGAACAATAGATGAATATTATTATTTCTAAGTGCAATTTTGCTCTATTTTCCCCCATAATTTCAAACCTTTTTATAGTTTTTAAATTTTGGATGCCTATTGCCTAGGTATTCATAGAATCAATAGACAAATAAAAGATCATATTCTGCATTCTTGCGCGGATCAATGGGACGTGGTATTTTGCTTCTTTTTTTTCTTTTGCTATATCAATTAATATTAGAGATGTGTTTCCTCTTTGAGTATTATGGCACCATGGAGGCAAATCAATCAACGACATATGGTAGAGAAGATCTATGAACGTGATGAATTGGATCAGAGAATCAAATAGAAAATTGACAAGCGATTGGATGCAATTGTAGAGCATTGATTAGAGACAGTAATGGATTGACTTGCAGAGAGAATGTGTGCACTTACGGTGAATCAAAATAGGAATCTTAAACCTTCCCATAGGCAAAACCTTAATCCGATGCCTAATCTTGATGAGGCAGAGGATGATTCCTCTTTTACTGATGAAGAAGAGCATTATGAACAATTGTCATGCTGGTATAGTAGACCTCTTGTTGAGGAAGATCAAAGGTGCTAGGAAACTAAAATGAAAATGGAGAAAAAGACGCTTTGGTCTTACTCTTATGAAAACATGGTTTTAAGAATGAAGAGAAGAAGGACAAAGCTATTTTCTAGGCTATTGGTGATGGGGGACTAGTTTTTGACACTGAGTGATTGGAAATGGTAAAGAAACATTGGTGGGTAATGAGATTGCTGAAGAGGTTGCAGCTCCTGAAGCAGCAAGTTCCATAGTGGCATAGTTTTGTGATGTGTTTCCTAATGGGTTACTAGATAAATCAACCCCATAACGTTATACCCAACGTTAAATTAATCTTGAACTTGGAGTAGCCCTTTCAAACAAGCCATATTATGAAATGAGTTCTAAAGAGTATAGGGAGTTTAGGACACAAGTTGAGGAGTTATCAGCTAAAGGTTTTATTCAGGAGAGTCTGATCCTTACGTACTTTCAGCCCTTCTAACATCTAAGAAGGATCGCTTGTGGCATATTTATGTGGTTAATTCCAAGAGATTCTTATATGATACAGTAAAAATTGAATGTTGAATTTTATCAAACTTAGGGGGAATGATGCAGTCAATAGTTTTTTAAATAGCTTTTAATTGGATATTTAATAATTTTTCATTAATGTCCCTTAATAGGAGTTTTTTTAGTCTTTTTCCTTTTTTAGGTTTTCGATATAAATTGTACGCAGGTAAATTACACTAGAAGGTCTCAATGAAGGTAAGTTTATTTGAGATTTCAACATTTTGAGTGGTTTAAAAGAGATCTTAAGATTTATAGAAGTGAGTCAATTGAAATCTTCATTGATATATAATGACAAAAAAAAAATATTTAATTAAAACTTAGAAGACCGGTCTCGTTGTGAAACATGTTAATAGAGACCTCAATTGACTCGCTTCTCCAAACATTAGAATCTCTTTTGAACTACTTAAAACGCTGAGATAATAAATAAACTTACCACAAACGTTGGAACCTTTGGTATAATTTATCCAATTATACACCTCACAGCAAAGAAGAAGAACAATAGATGAGCATTATTATTTCTGAGTGCCATTTTGCTCTAGTTTCCCCATAATTTTTAATATTTATGTAGTTTTCAAAATTTGGATGCTTATTGTTTGGGTATGTGCAAAATCAACAGACAAATAGAATATTACATTACAACATTCATACACGAATCATCAGAATGTGGTTTTTCTATTTTTTTTTTGTTGCGTTAAGTACATTCAAATTTCACTTTATATAATATAAAACAAACACACAACATCATTTTTCCCTAAATTAATATTAATACTATACTTGCACGGACACAACTCCAAAATTTCTATCACTATTAATCGTTAATCTCCATACTCCATGCACTCTACTTTCTTTCTTTAGCGGTGTACTCTCTTCACTGCTTCACATATTGTTGAAAATCAGTGGTCAATGCACATTTTGTTGAAAATTCAAATCATATTGATGCTATGAGAAGTAGGGAATGTGATTCACCAGAAACATAACGTAATACTAGCATCACAGTTTTTTGACAAGGTTGCTTTTATGAAAGGAGGTATGTTAAAACATACTAAATTTACATTTTGCTTTCGAATTGTTATTATAGGTTCAAAATTACAAAATCCTTTATTTTGTTTTGTTTTTTTGCCCTTTATTGAATTCCCTTAGCTAGAAGAATAAAGTGAGACTTGTATACCTAATTAATCGGCGACCAGTACGCCAAAAGAGAAAAGTGGTGGTCACTTTTAAAATTTAAACTTGATGATGTATTACTCGTAATTGAGTGCAGTGTCCACTGGTTTTTGCATTACTCAAATGATATTTTTACTTTTTATTTTTTATTTTTACTTTTTTTCCCTAATAATTAATAGTATTAAATTTCATTCATAAAAAAAACATATAGTAACATTCTTAATTATCTTATTTAAAAAATTTGAAATTTCATTCATACTAGTTACTACTATTAAATGGAATTGCAAATACACTTTTTAATAAAATAATTTAGGCTTGCAACTGTAGAATTTAATATTTATACTGCCATCCTGCATACTTAAAAAGTTAAAAAGGGATTTGTCTTACACGTAGGCCTTGAAGTTTGTTTCATTATCGGCGTCAGGATGCGTAAGCAAATGTCTCTTTCGGATTAAATCAGTTTGCCAATAATCTATTCATTAAATCACACATGATTTCAATCGTCGCACGCTGGTTTCATTAAGCATATGACAATTGAGATTACTTGCGCTGACCAACATATAAAAGACGTCATGTGATAAATTAAGGAAGAGCCGGCAAGCTATATGGCGGATCTTATGGTCTTTTTTTGTCGTTATAGAAGTTGCGCCCATTTCTTTCCATCTTCAAGGTATATGGTATATTATGGTAGGATATTGTATTCGTGTCACGATCTCCTTTCAACTCTTTGTTGGGTTTATTCAGTTTGTCGTATTTTTATCGTTTTGATATTTTATTTTTATTATTTTTAAATAGATTATATATAAAGAAATAAATATAGATTAAATATAAATATTTTTATTTATAAACATATCATGTACAAATAAGATGCAGATTAAATATACATACAAATTAGATATATATAAAATACATATAAAAGTTGGCCAAAAAAATGAAAATCAGATAATCGAAACAAACACAAATAACTTTACTTTATGTGCCAAATTAAAAGGTAATCAGGATTAAAACACCCCAAAAAAAAATCAAAATATAGGACCTCAAAATTAAAAATGAAATAACTAGGACACCACATTAAAATAAGATAAATTATTATAATAATATTAATAGGTAAATTATGGGTCTATTTATAGAGGTGGGCACGAATCAGTTTGGTTTTGTTTTCACTAAAATCGTATGGTTTGGTTTTATTTATTTATTTTTTCCATCTTGAGCTAAACCATCACGTAATGGTTTGGTTCGGATTAGAAAATTTTCAAACTATCAAATAACGGTTTGGTTCTGTTTAGATTATGGATTAAATCAAAATCATAATTAAAAATTTTCTTTGTTTTAGTTTTTTTACATTTGTGTGAATATTTAAATATTTATATTACTTTACAAAGTTTATATTGTAAACCATGATAAAATACTTTATAATCCATTATACTTCTAATCTATGGTCCTCCATAAAATCAGTTTTCTACCAATGAAATATATTCACTAACTAATACATCGCATATCATGATTTATAAGTTTTAACATAACTATCAAGTCAATCATCTATAAATAAATTTAGTCAAAATAAAAAATCATCTATCAACAAAAATCATCAACGAATAAAAGTGATCCACTGACAAAATACATAGAGCAATTAATACATAATAAGAGTTTATAACTAAATAAATAAATTCGATACCTTACAAAATTAAAACTATTTAAAAAAAAGTACATCATTAGCAAAAGAATATGAGCCTAAAAATCAAATTTAAAAATGTACAAGTTAATTTCAATCAATATTCATCAAATAAAATTATAAAACATATATAACATTTAATCAACCATCATAAAAAATAATAATTACAAGTAAAGTATTATTTTATATATTTTTTAAAACGGTTTGGTTCAGTTTTACAAATTGATTTGATTAACCCCTTCAAAGCAATCATAAATTTACGGATTGGTTTAGATTGAAAAATTTTAAAACCAAATTGCTAAAAAAAAGAAACCAAAGTTTTTGTTTGATTTGGGTCAGTTGGTTTTTTTTCTCACCCTTATCTGTTTGCATTGTTAGATTTTTATTTATATCTTATCTGTATATAATCTACATCTGTATCTTATTTGTATCTGATCTGTCTATGAGTAAAAATGTCTATTTTAACTATATGTGTTTTTGACAAATAATTTGTTTGAAAATGACAAAAATAAGATCTCAAAACGACCTGAAAACAACGAACCAAACTAACATCGAAAGGTATATGCTAAGGTAAGCTCCATAATTATTTGATTTAGAAACTTAAGCTTATAGAATGTAGTGTAGGAATTATATTTTTTACATAACACTCATCCTTACTTATGGGCTAGGACTTTTGAATAAAGCCCATCTGATGGATGACTTAAGTAAATAGTAGTTTAAATGAGTGCTTAGAGATTTGTACTTATGACCTCTTGTTCCAATATCATGTTAAGATAAGCATCATAACCATTTGATTTAAAATTTTAAATTTACAGATATAATCTGAACATTATATTTATCACATAATATTATAAACATTTAGGGATAAGTTCATTTTATATATCAACTTTTAAGGTAAGTTTATTTTATATATCAATGTTTTGAATAGTTAAAATGAGCGTTGATGGTAAAGTATGAATCACGGGTCTCCAGGACCAGTTCAGCCCATTGCCCAAAGGAGTCGGCCCCTTGGGCCTAAACTCAACTTACTTTGAGAGGTCTAGAGCCTCACAAGAATGTCAATTCCCTTGGCTTGGAAAGTAGACTACTAAATACTAGCATCAAGTAATCTCCAACCTGGGTCACTCAACACACTTTCCTAATCACTTGAGGTTGACATGGCCAAACATGGATTAGTAAGCTTGTCCACATTCACAATAGCCATCAATAACCACCCACTCGCCTATTTTCCCACTATAGACTTAACCATCAAGAATCAACCAACTATAAATATGTCATCCCACACCACAGGAGATGTAATGTCACATGGACTCTTGTGTACTTCTGTTATTCATATCCTCACTGATATGCTTATTGACTTAAGTATTGTGGTTGCGTCGAGCAAAATCCCGACACATCATTAACCGTATTTTGTCTTGGAGGCCCAACACACACCAAAAGATGAATCAACATTTTTGATAAATTTATCTAAAGTGTCAATATTTGAAGTGGCTAAAAAAAGAAATTAACGTTTTGCAAATTGAGTCAAACAATATATTATAATTTACCATTGAGAAAAAGTAAGGCATGTTTATACCTTAAATGAATTTTGCAAAACGTTGATACATCATTTGATTCATTTTATAAAATGTTAATTCCATTTTTTTAATCATTCAATATATTCATAGCTTAAATAAACTTACCTTTGCTTTCTCCTATAACTTAAGGTAATAATGAGCCTTGCAAAAACTACTTTAATTTGCATAGATGTAAATTTTGAAAATGGTGCATTTATACCCTTGAAATGTGTTGTTGTTTTTAAACTCTCTCTCTAATGTCGTATCAAATGACTATTTTGTATTGATAACACATATAATTATATTTTAAGACGAATTTATCATTTGATTTGGGACTATCCATGATGAGGTTTAACACTTCAACAACTAACACAAATATTAGCTAAAAAAACAATCTATATCATAGAGATCAAAAAAGAGAAATTTTTCCTTATGGACATTTTCCAAAAGGCATGAATAAGTTATATTTGAAATTTACGGCGATCTTATTAATCTTAATGTTTTTAGGAAACATAACTATAATTTATTCCTTAAAGGGCATATATATATATATATATATATATATATCTTTTATCTTTTAACTTTATAAAGATAAGGGTGTGTTCAAACCTAATTCATTTTGCTTGAAAGATCAATACTGATACTACCATATAAGGTTATAGCCACTAAAGGACACTTTTAAATATTTTTTTTTCTTTTAACTTAAAGATATTCCTATCATTTTAATAATTTCCAAGATGTCGTTATAATTTATTCTAAATAAGATTATCATTTTATCAATATTACACCATTACTCTATTAGGTCCGTTCTATTTATAGTACAGCACAAGCCTTTCACACTCTTTACCAAATGACCAACCCCGATTTGTTCTTTGTTTGATAGGTGCAAATTCCAACAAACAATATGTATAAAAGCCTGCGCATTCGACATTCCTCATGCGGGTGAGAAAAATAGATACTTGATTTTGAAAATTGAAATATTTCTTAATTACATAACTAATCGTACATAGGAGTAATTATTATAAGGAAAAAAAAAAAAACACCTTTTTTCGGTTGTTATCGAATATAGCACGAATAGGAGCATGGAATTTCTAAAGCAATAGTAGAAAACAATGTTATTCAAGAAAATTGCGAAATGAAAAGAACTTTATAGTTGCCGAAAAAATAAAAATAAAATAAAATAAAAACTTTGTGATACCCTAGATAGAATTAAATGGATTAAAAGATAAAAGAGTTATAGGAAATGATTTCTATCTGTTAGAAGATTGATTGGCATCGTAAAAGGAGATTTCTACTTGTAGATTACATCATGTATAAGATTATTTTTTCCCCCATTTGCAGCCCTTAAAGAAATTAATTACTATAATAAAATTTACATAAAATTAATATAATAATGTTATTTCAAATTCGCATGCATTGTCCTAATATAAATTGATTATAAAGATATAATTCAATTTTTCTCTATACAACCTACGATACAAATGTCTCCAGCACTTGAATACCTAATAATGGCATGTTTTGATGAGATTTTATAATAGAAAAAATTTAAGTAATTCACATGTTTTACATGCAAAACTTATATACTATCATAAATTGCATGTTTTGAATTTGATTTTGCAATGATAAATAAGTAATTAAATTTGTATGACGTATACAGTGGTAATTTCATTTTAAAAAAGCAACAAACAATTATTATAACCCATATATAATGATAAAGATCTCGTTTAGAGTTTCTATGTGTACCAATGCTCTTGTATAACCTAAGGCATAAACAACAATAATTGAACCATATTAGATTTCCCACCCCCACAAACATTGTAGTAGATAGTGATGGTAAAAGAAACAATAGTTTCAAAGTTCTGTCTTACCTTTCCTATAGCCTCAAGGATCTTTTTATTTTATTTAAATGTTCATCATTAGTATTCCTAAATGTCATAATAATACTTTTAATATTATCTATTTATTTTTCTATTGATCTATTTTGACATTTGCAAAAAAATTAAAAAAAAAAAGAAATAAGTTTTAAGGTCTTGTATGTAAGACTCGTTATAACTATGAAGAACCTTCCAAAAGTAAGCCTTTAGTATAAGAAGTAGTGCTAAATATTTCCATTGTGCATCATCTTTTTCCAAAAAAAAAAAATAGAACTTTATGGAGTTACTTCAATTATGGAGGTTTAGAATGTGTTTATGCCATTTTAAGAAAAAATTTAAGAGGAGAGGGGAGTGAGAGGGAAGAGAAAATGAAAGGAATAAGTTAAAATCCTAATTTTATCTTTGTAGCCATTTTCACTGTTATTAATCACACCTATCTTTAAGGGCTTATTTGTAAAAACTGTTGAGACAAATATGAAGTATTTCTTGATATAATAGATGGATAGAAATATAGATTAATAATGTATTAAATTGATTATATATTAAATTGGTCAATTTCAAGTTTAAATATTTAAGTGCATATTTAGCTAAGATTCAAAATATTCGCAACATTTTCTCTTTTTAAAAATATATTTAAAGAAAAAATTATAATTAATTTTTTAAAATGTGAAATCAAATTAACTAAATAGAGTATATGATGCATAGGTAGATAAAATATAATAAATGAATAGATAGGTAGAGGAAAACGAGGATATGCTTAACATTCCCGTACTGACTATTTTATTCCAGATTTGAAAAGCAGGTGGATAAAATAATAAAAAAGGAATGGTTAGACTAGATTAATCAAAGTTAAGTTAGGACACACCATTTCGTAAAATCGAAAGAAAGAAACCCCCTAACATCACATAGGAGTAAGAAGTTAGAACGAACACGCACACTAACCCCCTGTTTCCTTTCCTTTCTCTCTCTTTCTTGTCTGGTGGGGGAGAGAGAAAGAAGCAGCCCTTGGAAAAAAGCAGACCAGCAAGCGGTTAACCAAGTAAAAAAGACAAGAGTGATAAATACCCACAAACCTTAACTAAACCAACTCCCATGAAACAGGAAAAACAACAGGAAATGAACCTTATTTTTAGTTAAATATCTGAAAACAAAAGAACAATACTTTGGGAAGCTAGAGCAAAGTATGAAAATGCTGCAACATGGGATGTATGCGGGAGAGGATAACTCCGGTGACCGGACTGTGATAGTTGGAGTTAAGTTGGATCAACAAAGCAGGGAGTTGTTAACTTGGGCTTTGGTTAAAGTAGCTGAGCCTGGTGATCGTGTGATCGCTCTTCATGTTCTTTCTCATGATGGTTAGTATATATGGTTTGGTATATTTGAAAGTTGGGTTTGATTTAAAATGTGCTCTTTTTGTCTTTTTTATGGTAAGCTTTGATTTTTTTTTTCATGCGTTGACACTGGGTTTGATTTATGACTTTTTAGATATAGTGGATCAAGATGGGAAATCCTCTTTGCTTTCTCTGGCCAAGCTTTTGACTCTGTCCTTGAAGTGTATGAAGGTTTTTGCAATTTGAAGCAGGTATAAATTTCATATTCACTTTTCCATGTAAATTTATAGTTTCTCATTTCTAATTGCCCTGTTGAATTTATAATATTTTTAGTGTTCATTTAAGGACTCATTATGATTGCTTATTGAAATTCATATCTACTAACTTGCTGTTCTAGTACTGTTTGAATTTCTAAGTGTTTTCAACTTTGTTAGAAGACATTTTGGTCTTTTTGTTTGGTGCAAGTCGACAAATGTACTCTGAAACTTGGATTTTTCTTAAAGTTATGGCGTTTCTTCATGTTGAGATGAGATTTCAGGAACAGGGTGTCTTTTGCATTTCGTGCAGGTGGATCTTAAGCTCAAGATCTGCAGAGGTACATCAGTTAGAAAGATTCTTGTACGGGAAGCGAAATCGTATGTTGCAACTAAACTTATTGTTGGAACGGCAAGGCATCATCATACACTCGGCTCGTCTACTTCTGTTGCAAAGTACTGTGCCAAAAAATTGTCCAAGGAATGCTGGGTTCTTGCGGTGAATAATGGGAAAGTTGTCTTCCAGAAGGAGGGTTCACCTGTAATAAACCCACTCCACAAGGTTACTCAATATTTCGGAAATTGTTGGTACAATCCCTTTGGACATCCTCTTGTGTTATTTATTGTCGGTGTAACTTTAAATTGGTTTTTGAATGCAGTGATTAAGGATAGCCATCGCCCAAACAGTTTGCTTAGCATATTTCATCAACCATTGAGTAAAAATGCTAAAGTACTCAACGAGGGTGATATTGACGTATCAATAAATCATGAGGACAATCAGCTGGAGGAACAAACTTTGGGGCAAGCCTTGGCAAAAGCAGCTTCAGATGATAAAGAGGGTATTAATAAATGGAAGTGCTCTGTTTGTGCTACAGCCACACATGTGGAGGAAAAATCTGGCACTGATAATGGTGAACAGAAATCTGAAAATGACAATGAAGACAATTCACTGGCTATCGTACCTGTGCCTGCAGTTGAGGAAACATCAACCTCATTATCTCTTCTTGTTAAAAAACTGCCAGAACAGCAGCCTGGTTGGCCGCTGCTGCGCCATGCGGTTCTATCAAATCGGCAAGCTCCTGAAAGATCTTCAGCAAGGAATATCTCTGTGGTGCAGTGGGCAATGCGACTTCCAAGTAGACAATTGGAATATAGGGAAAGTAATTCAGAGAAGGGTGAAGGTCAGTCTCTCAATATTGATGGAGAAAGTGGCGCGATTGTTCTTGTTGGTGCTGAGGTGAATTCAGCTCCCGATGATAACTCGAGAGACTTACCTGCAGAACTGGAGGGTCTTCATGAAAAGTACTCATCAGCTTGCCGATTGTTTAAGTACAAGGAGCTCGTTGCTGCAACATCAAACTTCCTGGATGGTTTGTGTAGCTTCTGCAATTAATTTCCTGAAGTGATCAGTAACTATCTTTTCATTCAATAAGCTGATGGCTTTTCATTCTTCTGCAGCTAATTTAGTAGGGAAAGGAGGCAGTAGTCAGGTTTATAAGGTTGCCTTCCCGATGGCAAGGAACTTGCTGTGAAGATCCTGAAGCCATCGAAGATGTATTAAAGGAATTTGTTTTGGAAATAGAGATTATTACTGCATTGAGTCATAAGAATATAATATCCTTCTTGGTTTCTGCTTCGAAGATAACCATCTACTGTTGGTATATGATTTCCTATCAAGAGGAAGTCTTGAAGAGAATCTTCATGGTATAATTTCTGCATCTCATTCCATTGCTATGTTGATTCAGAAATTTAAAATAAAAGTTTTCCCTTTGTACATTCATCTCCATATAATAATTTACATAGTTTTGTTTCTTAAATAAATATCAGGTAGTAAGAAAGATCCAAATGCATTTGGCTGGAGGGAGAGATACAAGGTAGCTCTTGGTGTGGCCGAGGCATTGGATTACCTTCATAGTCAGAGTGCTCAACCTGTAATACATCGGGATGTCAAATCATCAAATATACTATTGTCTGATGATTTTGAACCTCAGGTGGTGCATCTTGATATGTTTGCATTTTCAAAATTAATGTTTCAGTTTCCTATGATTATGATGACAAATTAAGTTCTCCTTTCTTTTAGCTCTCTGATTTTGGGCTTGCAAAATGGGCATCGACCTCCTCTGCACATATAACCTGCACTGATGTTGCAGGAACTTTGGGTTTGTGACTTCCTCAGCTACACCTTGCTTTCATTGGTTGTTTCATGGTTGTTTATCCTCATAGAATCATTGTTATTATTATGTTTTTGCTGCAGCTATCTGGCTCCAGAGTACTTCATGTACGGAAAAGTTAATGAAAAGATTGATGTCTATGCATTTGGTGTTGTTCTTCTTGAGCTTCTTTCAGGCAGGAAGCCCATAAGCAATGATTATCCAAAAGGCCAAGATTGCCTTGTGATGTGGGTATGTTGTCCTCTGGACTGACACTGCCTTTATTTTCTATGGTTATTTATTGATCTCTTCAGGCAACTGACCATATTTCAATGAACCTTATTCAGGCTGTGCCCATTCTCAATAATGGAAAAGTAACCCAACTATTAGATCCAAGTTTGGGTGATAATTATGACCAGAAACAGATGGAGCAGATGGTTTTAGCTGCTACACTTTGTATTAGACGTGCTCCACGAGCCAGGCCACAAATGGGACAAGTAAAGTTTTGTTTATTTCTCGCTTTATGTCATTGCTAAATTTAGTTTTTGTAGTTTCCTTGCTAAAAGCAATTGAAAGTTCTTCAGTACAGGAGTTATGATAGGATTAAGCACAAACAAGTTTAGGTGTAGTTTTGAGTTACATGTTACACAGCTTCTTTAGTACTATGCAGTGAAATTTCTGGTTTGATATAAGTCCACTGCCATCACTTTGTAAAGTTTCCCTTTAATATTCCTCTATATATTGATTGAATGAAGGTGGTTAAGCTTCTTCAAGGGGATGATGACGTAACAAAGTGGGCGCGACTCCAAGTCAACTCTTTCGTGGAATCTGATGTCCTCGAGGATGAAGCTTGCACATATAAAAACATCCAGTCCCATCTTAGCCTTGCTTTGCATGATGTGGAGGATGATTCGCTCTCCATGAGTATTTTTGAACAAAATATTTCACTGGAAGACTATCTAAAGGGACGGTGGAGTCGCTCGTCAAGCTTTGACTAATCAGTATTATTGGCTTAGTACAAGTTGATATTCCTCAATGGTTTTCTTCTTGATTCATTGTAAATTCTTCATGGGCTAATGGCCCCTTTCTTTCTTATGTTGGTGTTTATCTGGGACTGTTTCTTAGGTGGGTGTTGGATGTGAGGTGGTTTGTGGGATTAGCCCTCCTCCTCCCCTTTGTAGGTAATAATAATCTTAAGTCATAACATAGCTTCCTTATCAAAGGGATTGCTTTTTGAATTGGAAAAGAAAGGAGGAAAGAAGAAGGAGGAAAGAAAAAGAAAAAGAACAAAAACACAAGAATGTAGATCTTCATCAAAGAGATGAAGAGCTAAATATCTGATCATATAATTTGTATCATGCTGCTGCTTTCATGGTATTGTGTCTCCTGAATGAGACTATATAATTACAAGTCCAACTGTGGTGTTGTAACTGATAATAAAAGTAGTTTTGTGCTGTTTTTGATGACCTCTAGTCCTATCTGTAAGAGTTTTTGTTTTTGTAAACTACTATGTAATGTAGGGGGTAAAAAAAGAAAAAAAAAAAAGAAAGATATTCTTGCATGTAATTTATGTCCCATGGAGTTTATTTATCTAAAATAGACCACCAGTGGCACCTATTGAAAACTATCAGAATAGAAAAATATCTGAATTTTTAAAATGCTATGCTTACAATAATAATCTAATTTGAGGGCTTTTTTTTTTTCTTTTTTTAATTTAGTGACATTTCATCCATCCCTATGGGATTTTAAAATATAATTACGACTGTATAGATATAATAATTTTATAAATCTAAGATTTTTAATTTTAATAGTCCCTAGGAGGCATATAAATGCGAATTGCCCATCGAAGATGCATAACTACCACAGTTCATCCATTGATCCAACTGGTCATGTCACTCCTTTTGAAATTTTTTTTTAACTATGTGGAATAAATCATATCACTTATAGATTAGAATTTGTTGGGTTTAACATGTCTCACATATAAGGCTTTGTCACGTATCAAATGAATTAGAAAAGTGAAAAAAGGAAATCCTAAAATAAAGTAAGCAACAATTATCTCTTTATGATATGTAACGAGCACTTATTTATGGGATAGAATAGAATGGAACATCATCTTGGACAGGAAATTTTCATGAGAAGTTACAAGTGGTTTTAAGCAATTACTAGAGATGATAAGAACATTTTGTTGCCATCGATGCCTTTAATCATGTTTGTGACATTTTCCTCTTTTCTTAATTCTTCACATGGGCTATCATAAAGTTAGGAAATGGACATAGCAAGTGATCCTCAGAGCTTGACAAGTCCATGCTCGTCATCTTTAAAGTTATGGTCTAAACATGGAATGGAGGTTCTTTTCATCTCCAAAGACACTTAGTATTTTAGCTTACTTTTTCGGCTTCGATCAACATCCTTAACCTGGGCCCTTGCTTTTTTTTTTTTTTTCCTTAAATATCTGTAAAGTACCATCGACCATTGAACCATAAAACTACAGTACATGTACAACATGTTAAGTGGCGTCCCTATCATTACTGTGTCATCATTGCAGGTTCCCTACAGCCACCGACACTCTATGATCTCCTATATCATCCACAACCTTAGAGAGATACTTTGTGTAAAGCAGTTTATAAGTGGCTAACCGCTAACTCATCTTTACTAAGATTTTTGCCCTGTTATGTAATCATATCAGAACTATTAGAGTAAAGCTAACCAATTTTCTCAAAGGTTTTCCTTAAAATATAGGTTATCTTTTCATTTCAATATGTTTATAATTTCATCACACTCTCATTTCTTATGAATAGCTGTTATGGCATTTAGTTAATCGTAAAGACGATTCCATAAAGGATCCATATTACAAAAAATATTAAATAATCATTCTTTATTCAAATTTATGAATAATAATTCAATATTGGAATTGTCTTTTTCATAAAATACTCTCCTTTAAATAAAAAAAATTTTATTATAGCTCCATTCATTAAGTGGAATGAATAGGCCAATAACTTTTCTATTGTATATGTAGACACTCCATTTTTGCTTATTAATGCTTAACAAATTAATATATATATATATATATATATATTAGTATGTAATAAAAATAAAATATTGTATTAAACTTAAAATCACCATATTTTAATAATTTAAAGCATAAGAATTAAATGAAAATTTTATTTTATAAGCCTTAGAAAAAATCATTTGGGTTAAGATAATATATTTCTATTACATATTTAGACTATGATCCATTTAATAGCTCATCACGGGCTAATTAATATAAATGGCCCTAAACTTTAAGCTTTAAAATATTTTTCTATGCAAACATAAGTAAGATATAGGTCAATGGCCTATATGAATAAGTTATCAATATACATGGGAGAGGTGGTAGGTTCAAACCGGGGAGGCATAAAAAATGCCAATTTTTTTCTTGTGAGAGGGACACATGGCAGCACGGGATTGGTCCACACGTACACCATGTTATCATGACGTCATCTTCTTCTTCAACCTCCATTTGCTTAAACATTTCCTCATAGCTCACTTGGACACCATTTTTTATCACTTTAGCTTTGCAATTTCACTAATTGATGCTGAAATTGCAAAGTAGGCATAGAATACTTTAATTCAGTATCAAACTTGAAAGATAATTTAAGGTTTTGCTAGGTTAAATTTGGATAGAAAAATTAGGAAAAATCAATGTTATACTTTCTTAAAATATCAAGATTCGGTTTAAATTTTTCATTTTTAGGCAACTAGAAAGATATTGGATGCCTCCAATTACTATTTAGTGTGAATAACACATTTAATTAGATAATAACATCCAATTTTTAGAAAAGTTCCAAATTCGTGCTAAAAAAACCTTAGAGACCCTAGATTCATATTACCACAAATTAACAACTTCCAAGCTTAAATCAACCTCAAGTATAACAACCCCTACCCTTCCCCCCTCCTCCACCCACTCTACTCGATTCAACATCCACCAAAATTTTGAAATTGTGTCTTGTGTTTTAACGTAGGTTTCAAATATTTTCTTCAAATTTCCTTGTTTTGCTGGTAAATTGGAATGTATTGGTCAATATAGGAGGCTTGGGAAAGTCCAGAGCTTTGTTTTGGTGTGTTGATTTGAGTTAGAGGAGTTGCACGCTTTTCGCTACCACCACCTCTACCACAAGCTTCAAAGCCACCACTTCAGGTAATTTCGCATGGAAACAAGATCACAAAGTGATCACCGACCTTGATTAAGCCTGTCTAATCAACCTTCCACCACCGTTGGCCATTGATTGACTGACTTCAGTTCCTGTCGCTCATCGAGTCTCATACAACCCAACTTCGACCTAACCATGTGCTTATTCTAAATTCACGTAATTCTTCCTTCTTTTTTATTTAAAACTATAAGCAGACGATACACCTGCGATGCATGCGTAAATAAAACAACCCAACATATATAATAAATACATATATTGTTTTGACAGGTTGTAACCTAAAAATTAGGAAATTAATTACAAATCATAATTATAATTGTATTTTTCACAGGTAACTTTTTCATGTTGAGTAACTGTCATACATAAGTATCAGAGGTTTAGATCAGTATATAAAGATACATGCTTAACCTAAAAAAAAAGAAAAGACTATATATATTCAACCCTATTTAATTTCATGATTTTAGGGATATCAAACTATGTCTATTTGACTCCCATTTAATTCTATTCAAACCATATTTAATTTCATAATTTTAGGGATACCAAAAATATTTTGTGTAGAGAAGATATGTCTATTCAACCCTTATTTAATTCTATTCAAACCCTATTATGCCCATATGTTAACGAAGGAAAAGACTATATCTATTTAATATTTATTTAATTATATTCAAACCCTATTAATTTTCATGATTTTAGGGATATGAAAAATATTTTTTACCCATATGCTAAAAATATTATATTAAAAACATTTATACTAAAAATATTTACACTAAAGACACCAAAGGAGGTGATTTTGCTCTAATAGGATATATAACTATAATTACAACCCCTATTTAATTCTATTCAAAGCCTATTTAATTTCATGATTTCAGGAATACTAAAAATATCTTACGTCCATATGCTAAAAACATTATATTAAAAACATTTACACTAAAAATATTTACATTAAAGATATCAGAGTAGGTATTTTGCTTTAATAGTATAGATTAATAAAAATAAATAAATAGAAAATAAAAAATTAGTAAAAATTAGAAAATAAGAAAATAAATGATAAAATAATAATGTAATATGTTTATGTGCATGCTTCTTTACACTTGCAGTATTAAAAACCTATATACATTTGCATATACATATAATAAACATTAATGACAAAAAGACAATGTTAATAATATGAGTAGTATTTTGCATATGTTATAATATAATAATAATAATAATAATAATAATAATAATAATAATAATAATAATATATGTTAATGAGTATGTGCATGTGCCTCACATAACTGCTTAAAAAGTATAAAATCAATTTTTTTGGTTTGTAATATAATGTGTGGTAATGGATCAATTATACTAGTTTAGTGATAGGTAGTGATCTGTGAATGTTTGATTATGTGATGACACGTACTATGTTATATTATAATTGCCTGAATGATCTTGTTACTTAGATTTTCTCAATATAAAACTTAAATTGATAGATTTTTTAGGTTTGGTATCACAAAAAAAGTAAGTTTTATCAAGATTAATAAAATGTAATAAACTTAAAATGAATAGAGTTTTTGAAACACTAAAATTTTCATTAAAAACTACATAATGTATAATCCTGATTTATAGGTATATAGGTACCCACAAGTAACTTAAAATATGAAAAAAAAAAAGTTATTTTTCCTATTCTTGTAGACATTGATTTGATCTAACAACTTTTTGTGAATATTTTTGCTTTTTGTAAATTGATGTGGTTGATAACTGCATGTAACTACCATTGCTTTGTAAATCTTAATAAATTAATAAATATTTTGTAAATATTTCAAATATTAGAGTTTATAACATTAAAGAATGACTTGTAATTAGAGAATTGAAAGCGGTAACCATAAGGTTTTAATATGATAGCCCCCATACTCATAAACTATGGTTATTGTTTTAAAAAGGCAATTTTTTCACGGATCGATAGCTGAATTAAGATCAACCTATCTATTGATTCTAATTTAATTTTTTCTTAACTTTAGTTAAGGTTTGTTATAAACTCCGAAATTTTTTCAAAATAAAATTTCTTTTAATTCGTAATCGAAGGTTTATGTCAAATGAGTTAAGGTTTGTTATAAATCGGATTAAAAGAAATTACACCAGAAATTTAAAAATCCAAGCTTGACAGTATATCCTAATTGTGGCAACATGTTGGTCTATGTCTACATAAATAAACTATAATAGAATTTACATTCTTATGATCCCTTTCGTTTTAAGTGAAATCATTGTTATGGTATTTAGTTATATTCAAGTACCACGAGTTGACATATCTTCTCTCCATTATAAATACAATCGAGTATAATAGATTTTTTACTTTATTCTCATAATTATTTCCTTTTATCTTTATACATCTTGTAATTATATTACATTTCTATTGAATTGCAATTTAAATCCTTCTTTATTTCAAAAGGTGGATTAAACAGGCTTAAAAGAAACTGTGAAACATTAGACACATACCATATATATATAATTTGAATGCCTTGTTTGTGTGTAATTTGTGAAAAAATTGAAAAAAATAATCTTTCACAACTTTTTTATAAAAGGTTATTTAAAAATGGTATAAATAGTAGACCTTTTTAATTCTCTTCTTTATTTATAATCCATAAAATGTCTTATATAAATAGTCACAACACTTGTATGTCCTTTAGTACATGTCACTTTATTTTATATTTGGAAAACACCTTGTAGGTGTATTAAAAAGAACATTACTCATTTTAAATACCATAGTTAATGTCACGAATGACACCTAAACTTTGACATAATATGCAATCGGGTACTACACTTTAGAATTGGTCAATTTAGTATCTGTGTAATGATTTGAAACTCCACCTACTAAGGAATTATCCTCTTTAGCGAAATGTCACATTGTTTTATCCTTATACCTATTGCTTCCTAAGAGACCACATACTCCAAGAGTGTTCCCTACTAAGCATGTTTAATTTTAAAGTTCTAACGAACTCTAAGCTATCACGCCAAAAGGTGGCTTGATGATTAGAGTCCTACGACCTTATATTCAAAGGGTATCACATACTCCCCCACTTATAAAATTGACGTCCTTGTCAATTTTGTTACATAGGTCTAGAATCATATTAGGTAAGGAAGACACTAGAGACGCTTCATACGGGCTCAAAAAGTATCCCACTCTGAGGCATTTTGCCTTGTATAACACTCAGCTTCTCTACTTCTAGCTGGTAAATTGCGTTGATACCATTTGTAAAAACCTAAAACTCCATCCATCGAGAAATTGTCTGCTTTGGCAAAATGTAGTATGGTTTTATTCAAGATGTCAAGTGCTTCCCAAGAGGTCATCCATCCTAGGAGTACTCTCCACTAAACACGCTTAATTTTAGAGATCTGATAAACTCTAAGCCATTACACTAAAACATATTTCAATTATTAGAGTTTCATTACCTTATATTGAGGGGTATCATAATCTGAACTTTGAAATTAAATAATCTGTTACCTAAAAGAATTTTTTATGCACACTAACAGTGCCTCTATCATATTGACTAGTGTACATGAAAAGTAATTTTAGGTACCAAATTGATCAATTTTAAAGTTCAGGTATCTAATTACATATCTTATTAAAATTCAAGCACTATTCCCAATTCCCATTCCCATCAATTACCCTAAATACTAATATTGATATTGGTATTTCTCCAAAAGGTTTTGCTATTGTCAATTAAATGGTTGTGATTGGATATTGATATTCATTTATTTAAATATCCTCCTCAATAAGCATTAATAAATAGTACCAGATATTTTCTCTGGTAACATAGTGAATAATCGAAATGTATCAGTATTTGAGATATTAACATTTCGAAAAGTTAAAAAGAGGAATCAACATTTGAAGTAAACTCATTGAAAGTATCAACATTTCAAGTTATTAAAAAAAGTCAACACTTCAAAAAATAAGTCTAAGTATCAACGATTGACAATTAAGAAAAATACGAAATTAATTGCCAACCAATCTAAATATTTGAGGTTAAATTCATTTGAGGTATCAATATTCCAAAAAATTGAAAAGAGGAATCAACATTTGGGTTAAACACATTGAAAGTATCAACATTTCAAGTTATAAAAACGGTCAATACTTTGAATAGTAAGTCAAATAAGGTATCCATAATTGACAATTTAGAAAATAAGAAATTAATTGAAAACTAATCCAAATATTAATGCTTTAAATAAACTTTGTAAAGGGTACCTCATTCCAATTACTTGTGAAATGTTGAGTTTTCATTTTAATCACTCGAAATGTTGATATCTTAAATGAACGAACCTAATATTGATACTTTCGTGTAAATACCCCATAAAAAATACCCTAGTATATTTTTGTCCCCACCAATGTATGAACGAGATGATATTCATTAACCAATCTTATGACATATTATATGATAGATCTTGTACACATTATTGCATAAATTAAAGAGTTAATGATAAAAATGATATTCAAATTTTTACAAAATATTCAATCAGGTACCTAAAGTTTCATTTTGAACAATTTAGTACATGAACAAAGTTTTTGCATACTTTTTTATACCTAAAGTTTGGCTTTGATAATTTTGGTCTTTGGACAAAATTTTCATTGACTTTTATCATATCTACAACAAGTTCAATCAGGTATGAAAAAAAGTTTGTGAAAACGTTGTTTAGGTATCAAAATTATCAAAACTAAACTTCAAGTACCCAGTTGAACTTTTTGCGAAAATTCAAGTACCAAATTAATTAAAATGAAACTTCGTGTACCTAATTAAATATTTTGTAAAAGTTCAGTATCATTTTTGATATTAACCCTATATTAAACTAATAGTAAAAAAAAATGGAAAACAATATGGTAATACCTCTAACCATTTGTGCTTAAACAAAATGCAATAAGTAATATTCAATATAAATTTGATAACTATTTTATCAGTGAGAGATTTATAGTCTCCTTCTACTATTTAAAATATAATGGGTGACGTTAATGAAAGTGATAAGCTCTTTTATTACTCCTAAAACTATTTATGTTGCCTTTATTGATCTCTCCATAAAGAAATTAATATAGAAAAAAATAATAATGTAGCTTTTAATCTATCTCCAGCAATTTAATAGCCATGAGTGTTAACCTCTTGCACTTGCTTCACAATTTTCTCTTTTAATTACTTAGCCAGATAGACAAAATTAGAATGGCTAAAAAATAATTTCCTTAAATGTGATTATATGCCTTAGTGTGTGTACACTTCATTATGTTTTATTATACATGAATCATGGTGAGACTATTACTTACAACAAACACTTCATTCCATGTGTAAAGATATACAACACCCCTCAATAGAGCTCTCTAAATATTAACTTTATGAATGACTAGCAAGAGTCATTGGAGTCCAATTTATGTGCAAAACTTAAAACTGAATAAACTACATATATTTCATAAGGCAACATGAGAGAAATTATACTTTAAATAGGCTCATATTATCCACATGACCCTCAAATTATATTACCAATAAACCTTAATCATGGGATTCACTATCATCAAATCTATATCAATGTTTTTAGTAAACACCTCATTCATTTTGATGTTTTCTCTCATAATCAATTTTTACTTAATGTTGATGTACTCTATTATGTATGGAAAAGGACATTGCAATAATACTATCACAAAGAATCTTTATTGGTCTTTGAATGGAAATCCAACAACTTTAAGTCTACTAGAAAAACTTTTCAACAAAATGGCTTTTGCGGTAAGTTTATAGCATAATATTACGAATGGTACTAAATTTTGACAAAATATATATTTAGGTATCTAGACTTTGAAAATTGTCAATTTAGTACCTAAATTTTGAAATTGATTATTTAGTACATTTCGTGTATGCCAACAATACCTCTGTCAATTTCTTTTAGGTATTAAATGGATCAACTTCAAAGTTTTTTAGGTACTAAATTGATAAATTTCAAAGTCAGATATTAAATTGGTCTTTTTCAAAGTTCAAGTCTTGATTGCATATTTGTCAAAGTTTAAGTACCATTTGTTTTGTTATCCCAATTAATTATGCCATCGCGCTAGATGTAGTTAAAATTGTTTGCTTGGCGCTCTCTAAAGGTATAAGTTTTCTAGTAAGAAGAAAAAATATAACTAAAGGTAAATTTTCTACCTTCCACACGTCCAACAAAATACAAATCTTAAAAGCTGAGCACTTCTAAATTATCAATATACTTGTAAGCCAACTTGTAGTCTTTAGTTACTTGCAAATACCATATTACCTTCTTTACAAGCAATGTGATAATTCAACTACCAAACATATGTCTTTACAAGTGTAAACTTAAGCATACTTTTTTTACGCGGTTTAATAATCCAACTCAACCATTAACTTACTTATTGACAAGACAAAAGATTTATGAAACACAAGTACCCACTATTTACACATCATTAACATTGAGAAGAAGATATGATATAGATGTGTGGAATTGCATTGAAATATGAAGAGAGATATATTAAGTTTAAGAAGCCTAAAGGCCAAGATCAAGCAATCAATGAAAAAGTTTTCTATACCAAGCTTGAAGTGCTCGTTATATAACATCTTATATAGCTAGCATGATTGCATACGTGATCAAAATTATGAAAGTCCCCCATGGGAGTAGAATTTTCATGTGAATTGAAAATTTTGTAACCAGCGAAAAATTTTCACGTGAACTGATTAGGAAGGAAGAGAGATCAATTAGAGGTAAGGAAAAAGGAGTATTACCAAATAATTTCCTGTTTAGGGTCCTTAGTAATAATAATTACTTAAATAAGGCCAAATTGAAATAATTACTAATATACAGCTTCAAAATTACAACTTATACACGAAATATATGAAAATTAATATATCATACGTATATTGTGATTCAAAACTCCATATAAGTTTATCTATACAACTATTACGTTTTGTAGTTGCGATAAATATATAGTAGTATTTCTTTATTATTAAAGAAAACAAAAAGTAGATGGTCTGTATCCAAGAGTTGTTTTTGACATGGCGTCTTATCATATAAACATATAATAGTATATCACTATTATTAAGCAAAACAAAAAGTAGATAGTCAAAATAAACACCGTTAGAAGATCATGCTAATGTATCTAGGAATTTTTTAACATGGGGTTTTATCATATAAATGAGTATTCTATTTCATTGTGCACAATGGTATCGCAGTTACAAAACGTGATATGCCTTAAAAATAATATATTCTGATAAAGAAACACGATTTAACTATGGTACCAAAACTTGATATCGCATTTTATAAATGCGATATATGTGTAATTTCCTCATATCTGATTTATAAATGTGATTTTTTAGTTTTTTTTAATAAAATTTATATTGGTAATTCTTTTTTGTATCAGGGGTAGATAAGCATTTCACCCAAAATATTAATTACCTAAAAATAAATAAATGGTATGTCATTGTAAGAAAAGGATTGCTTCTAAGCTTGAAAAGAATGTAACCAAGAAGGGTAAGGTAAACCTCGATTCCAGGCTAACCCTTAGAACTATCGGGTCATGGGTCAGGGTAGCGTTGACCTATAACCAACCCGCTTGTATGGCACTCTAAGCTAGGCTAGTCAATCTGCTGGTCACGGTAGGGGTCATAACTCGGTGAAGCACACTACTAAAATTTTTTTTTCACTCTCTCTCTCTCAATTAATTCAGACGAGGCTTTGTCTTTTGTTTCGTCACATTCACATGCTCTCTCTCTCTCTCTCTCTCATAAATGTCTTATGGCATGTGCAACTTTTAATTTCGTTTTCCATCTTTCTTTCTTTTTTTTTTTCTTGGCCAGATTCCAACTTTCATTTTCATTATTTCTAAGTTCTCAGTGCCATCTTTTCCACTCTAAACGTATGCCTTCTTTTTTTTTTCCCCTTCTCTATTGCTTCTTCTTCTACATGTCAGACCCCATCCTCTCTCTCTCACCGATCACCTTAAGGCTTAAATGAAAGTTCACAAGTTATTTCCTTCATTGGTTGTTCTTGTTGATATTACCCTCTAGTCTTCTTTCTTCTTTTCTTTTTAAGAAATCATGTGCTCTCTCTCTCTCTCTCCTCCTCCCACTTTCCTATTGTTTTCATTTATCCACACTATACATTTAGGCTTTTCTATCTTTTTTTTTAGACCTGGATGACCAGGCAGGTCGGTGATCTTAAATAGTCTATGACATGACTATCCGATGGGTCTGACCCATGGGTAATAGGTTATGTTGGTTGGCAAGTCATCCTTGACCTGTGCCAAGGACTAGGGTGAGGGATTGAGTTGGTTACTCTTTTAAAAATTAAAGTTTTTGTTCACAAACTTTGAAAACCCTTTGATTACTTATTGAATGACGGTATAAGAATAAGTTTACAAAGATAAACTTAAACAATAGTATACAATGCAAAAAAAAAAAACAATAATAAAAAATATCGAAAGAGAAGAGAGAAACGTTAAACCATAACGATATATAGTGGTATAAATATATGAATCAGTATGTTGTTGATATGGCATAAGTATCATTTACTTATACTTTCAAATGTATTATTAATAAATATTTCATCAATCAATTTATAAACATATAATTTAAGCATAAATATAAAAGGAAAACAATATAATTTAACTTAATAGATTTAGATGCTAGTTTTACAAGACGTTATCTTGTGAAAATATTGTGTGACACCTCTTTTTTCTTTTTTTTTGCCAGTGTGTGACATCTAATTAATAAAATAAATTTTTGAACCTTAATGGATAAAATCACCTAAAAAAGAATCTCGACAAAAGGTAATATCTCAAATCAAGTAAAAAAAAAAAAAAGATAAGTAAAGTAGAACCATCACATTTGATTTTACATTTTTCTAATGATATATGTTTTGTAATGGATCAGTGATAGTTTTACTAAATTGCCTCTCTCTCTCTCTCTCTCTCTCTCTCTCCCCCCTCCATAAAGGTAGGTATAGTCCATAGGGTAAGTGCACTTTAGGTTTCTCAAAAACTAAATAAAACCATAAGAATGCAATTTGATCTTTTATAACTTTATATCAAACCGTACAACTTGAATTAGGAATTTTTCCGAACCATAAAATTTCAGCTTGGTTAACTAGGTCGATAATATTAGGTTCTTTTTTATAGTGTTGATGATGATAAAAGTTTAATTTTATTTATGAGTATGCTGATTAAATTTAAAGTGTGAGTTAATTTTAAGAAAGTTAAAGAGAAAACTAGAGTGGAGATCAAAGGAACTATTAATGTATCTTATGAAGAAATAACACTTAGAGCACACCTCAAACTAAAACCTGTAGAAAAGCACATGTATCATACTATTCAAAACACACCTCATAATCTGCAAATGGAAAATTTGATGTTCTAGATTCAATCAAAATCAAGTTATTTTCTTATATAAGGCCCAGCTTGAAGGTAGAATATATCTAGATAATGTATTTAACATGTTTCACTAAATAGAAGAAATAAATTGTAACACCCTAATCTAAAGGCATTACAACCCATCATGTGTTCCACTAAAGAAGAACACGTTAAGGCTGTTATTCAACTAATCCATAATTTGAGTCATATAACATCAAACTCTCATATAAAGGATACCTATTTTAAAACATTTCATATAACAAAACTTCTAAATAACTTAGTTGGCATAAACCAAAAGCTAACTCAAATCAAATGAAAACATCTCAAGAAAATTCTCAGAAAACTTTAGATTTATAGAAAACACTACAAAACTTTATAAGATCTTTAACTTTGTCTATCTTCAAACCAAAATATCTAAACATCAGTAAGAAGGTCGGGTTCACTATCCTCCTCTTCATAGTCCACATAGACATCATAGTTTGATAGATAAAAAAACTACTGGATCATCACCTGATCCTGAAAAATAGAAAGAAATGAGCACAAATGGCCAGTATGCCATACCACAAACACATACACATGAACAAGCATAATATAGATTTCACATACAATCTAGTAATACATGCAACAATTAATAGGTTATTATCTTTGATTAGTCAAGAAAATAATACAATTTAGAACTATTAGTCATTAGTCCTAAACTTGGCGTAACTCATGACTTCGTGAAAACAACCAGTATGGAAAATAATATATATATATATATAATATTAGTGTTGGATATTCCCCACACGCCCTAGATACCGTACTTGTACTACTTCTAAACTACTGGAATCATCTCTGTGCACAACTTCACTCAGGATAATATCATACATAAATCATCAAGGCGTTGTCTTAATAGCAACGGTCCTCTTGTTCTACTAGCCCCAGCCATAAACAAGCAGCAATCAAATTTAAAAGTCGGATAGTAATTAGTCAATTTACAAATATTAATACTATAATCACAAGCAATAAGTAAGTAAGGTCGTACCTAAAATTACTTTAGGAATAGAAACTCTAATTTCACCTATAACACCGATCATAATCCATTAAAATATATTTTCATAAAATAATCATAAGTTCATCATCCTAAACCTTAAACTGGAAAGAACTGTAAACCCTAAATTCATACACATGTTTCTCCTTTGATTCTAAAAATTACAAAATCTCCAAAAGAATAGGATTTCTCGAAATTTCCTCCAAAAGTTTGACTTCTGCAATAAAAATCAAGCAACTCAGAAAAAGAGCGCACTTTTTGAATCACTAAAAGAATAAAAAAGATTGAACTTGCCTATTTCTTGATATTTGTTCCTCCTTGATTATAGAACACTAAATCTTCAACAAGAATCCTAGGGTTTTTCTCCAAAAAGTCTCCAAATTAACTCCTTTGAAACCAAAAGAAAACTTTAGGAGAGATCATCCCTTTAGGTTGCTAAAGAATTGAAAGGGATTAATCTTACCTAATTCTTGAATCTTGATCTCCTTTCATGCACATATTACAATTATAGAGAGATTTTTAAGGTTTTCTCTTGCTCATAAATGATTTTGGAGAAGAAGGAGTAGGCTAGGGATATAAAGAGAATATGAGAACCTTTCAAATTCCGTGTCTATACGCTGGCATAAAAGTTAGCAACTTAAGAAAGAAGGCTGGCAGCCTAAGCACAAAAGCTAGCAGCTTAAATCTCATCGGAGGATTCTATGGCGGTGAAGGCCGCCTCCAACATTGGTAGTGTAGGAATTGAAGGCTGACGGCTTAGACATTCAAGGCTAGTGGCTTTGAGGTGGTGTACAGCTACGTCTCCTTATCTTCAATCACGTGTTTGCCATTTGATATAATATATACATATATATTAGGGTACATCATAAAACCCTCTTTTTTTTTTAATAAATGACACATTTTCCTTTATTATAAATTATTTATTTTTATATTACATAAATCAACGAGGATGGATTATTTAATTTAAGTTCAACTGTGAATTTATTCAACTTTATCTATAAGTACATTTTTTATATTTAAAGTTAGATTACTAAAGTTTATTAAAACAAAGGGTTATTTTTATCATAAAGATTAAAAGATAATTATCAATTTTGAAGCACATTTAATACAAGTTTTATCAAATTAAAGTTTATACACTTTGAAAAGAGTCAAGTTTGAAGATTTACTCCTATTTCTATATTTATGGGATACTCAAGAAATGGAAGTTACATGGTCAGTTGTTATTATATATATATATATATATATATATGTAATCATTTTTTTAAGGAAAATATCAAGAGTATTGCAAGCAATATGAAGACGTGTATTATCAACATTATCAAGCATTTAGATTCAAAATTTAAAGAAATATTCAAGATATGCAAGTCCACAATTTTACTTCTTCCAAACCTGCAATTTTACTTTCTTTTTGCCATATTTGAATTAATTAGTTTGAAGAGATCATATTGTTAAGTCCTCTTGATCTTACACTATTGTAATGTCAGGATAAATTGCAAATAGGCTCTAAAATATATGTTGTAACTTGTGTTCAGATAGAAAGGTTGATTAGGGTGAATTGAGTTCAAAGCTTAGTTGTTTGACAAACTATTCCTAATTTGTTTTTATGTTGAATATAGTATGTGGAATAGAAGTGTCCAATTTAGGGTTGGGAAAGTAAATATACGCATAAATACAAGCCACTATATATTGTTTTAACAATTTTTCTCACTCCCTTTTTGTATAAATTTTCATACATAGTATTATTTGAACGAAATTAATTATTATATTCATCACACGCCATTATTATACATACACCAGTAACTTAAAGGGGTTAGCTTTATTTTTTTTTCCTAAAAAAAAAAGCTTAAATTTTACACAAATAATCAGTTCATTCCCGGTTACCAAAAAACCATACCCGGTAATTTAGTAAAATGTATGTGTATAACATATAACCTCATATAAAAAGTATTAAACTTATTGAGGAATAATAAGTATTGATATTGTATTTGATTATTGATGAAGGAACTTCATACAATGATACTAATGGGAAATTTCAAATGTCTATTAACTACTTCTTTTATTATAAAGCAGTATAAGGTATATATTGTGAATTAACCTCAAAATATAATTATAAAATATGTTATAAAAGATAAAAAAAATATATACGTTAAAACTAAATATCTACTGAAGTGCTACTATATAACAAAAACCATTTTTAGTTGTAGGTAAAATAGTGTTATATTTGTAAAGGGCCAGAATCTCATATAATTAAAAATAAGCGTGTCCAGTCCCCCAGCCACATGTAATCTAATAGTATTATATAGAAGGTTATCTGTAAATAGAATGTTTATATCAATTGTTTGTCTAAACCTGATATAAGAACCATAAAAAAAAAATCTCATTAAGAAAAACATCATATATACTATTACAAAGGTTTGTTGTCCTTTCATCATTAAGATAAAAGGACTTAATATATACACACACAAAAAGTTTCAAAACATAGGCTTAAGGACAAGTCTATAACAAAATACACATAAGTTTTCACCAAATCTTTAAAGACTATTACATTGTTTATAAAACATTCTTCCTACTCTATTACACAAAAAAAAAAAAAAAAAAAAAGACTTCCATCAACAAAGTCAAGTTCCTAATCCTCCTACTCATCCATAAAGCCCTTGAAATTGGTCCCATATCCCAACTGGGCATAGAACTCATCATCTTTAAGACTTACAAAGCAAAAATGTGAGCTAGAGGCCCAATACACAAGTAACACAAGCAAATACAAAGTGACAAGCACACTTAGACTATATGCAATGTAACAACCATTAGGTTATTAACTATTAATTAAGTTTGTCCAGCAACATTGAAGTATTCAAACTCTAAAATAAGCCATTGAGCTGGGGGTGATGGGAATAAGCCTACCAAGATTGTAGAACGAATCATTAGAGCTTAAGAGAGATTATGGAATTAAGCATTGAGGATATTAGAAAAATGCAACTGATTTCGTATTGAAAAAATAATGATTGTATGACGCCAGCGTATGCCGCCAATGTACGCTGACGACATAGGAAAGAAGCTCGCTAGCCTTTGGCTGGCCTTTAACATGTCCAGATTCAAAATTTTACAAGCCATTGCAAGGTTGCCAACTTTTATATTTTATTTGCTAGCCTTTAGTTGTACGACACTTTAGTTTCTTTTGTGTCCTTTAGGCTTCCTTTTGCATAAGGATATATAGAACTTTGTTCTTGTATAAAAGGACAATTTTTGGATATTTGAAATTTGTCTTTGAGATTTCTCTCAAATTTACCCTTATCAATCCTTTTGGTTGTGGCAAGTCATTTCAATTCTTCTCAATCATTTAGATTGTCGTGAACAAACAATTCGATCTTTCTTGTGTGTCATATCAAGAGAGAGTGTGTGGTTCGAGTTGGTTTTGATGCGTAATATCCGTTGTCAATGCTGTCTACATCATTTTTCTTTTCATCATAAATCAGAAACCCAAATTACAAATTGTTCTAATTCGCAAATCAAGCCATCTAGTGAATTAGAGATTTTATTGACCCAAGGCTAGCAAGGGCTAAGCCACGATCATGATTCTTTAATTTCTTTCGAAACCATACATGTTGAAAATCAATTATGCTCGTGATAAGCCTATTGTCACAATCAATGGCTACCAAGTTTTGTGTCACCCCCATAATTTGTGAAAAGATGTCAAAATCAATGTTTCAAAATTAAATGTCACACCTGTGATTCTCAACCCAGTGTTTGAAACACCTATCCCCTGTTTTCAAACTTTCGAAAATCTAACTTACTTCATTTAAACCATCATATATACTTCAAAATCATTAAACCCACTTAATTCACATTCTTATACACACATTCCAACCATTTCATCATCAACAACAACACTTACAACCCAATTACATCAACTACTCATTCATCTACTCAAAACAACTACAACTTTATCCACCTTTATATCATCACAACTTCAAAGACTCATTCAACACCATAGACTTACTTAGATCATAAACACTTCATACAACCCATCAGGCAATCGTTATAACATAAAAATTCTCATCCATAAAGGATTTAAACAAACAATTAATCACATAAACAAACAATTCTTTACCTTATATAGCTTCAATTTGAGGATTGAGTCTTCAAAGAATTCTTGGCAAATTGGGCAAGAAAAATTCGAATGAAAAGATGGAATAGAAGGGACGAATGGCACCCTCGGTTTGGGTCTGTTTGAGTTTGTGAAATTTGACAAAAAGGAGCTTTGTAATTATCCTTTGGCTTTGACTTTAAGGCATATTTTTGGGAAGAAAAAGAGGGCCTTGAGCTAGGTTTTGTTTAAGATTTGAACTTGAGTTTTGGATTGGGTTAATCTTTTTTAAATGATAATTTTAGGTTCAACATACTCAAGACAAACAATACTATACAATACAATACAATTTCTACGTCACACTAATACATCAAATTTATTTTTAACACACATAATTTATCAACCTCACTTATATATACATATATATATATACACAGACATACACAGTCATCAAACAAACAAAACATGTTTATACACCATAATTAAGCTTAAAGTAAATTAAAGGTATTTCAATATTTTTCTAAAATAATTTATTAAGTTTATCTATTCAAGCCAACCCTAAATTCATGATTTGTTTAATTTGTGAATTATCTAATCCAAATTACAAAAAAAAAAAAAAACATAATTTCAACTTTCGGTTTGATTGGTTTTGTAATTGTTTCTTCTATTTTATAATATTGGTTAATCTTTATTCAAGAGGGTAAAAAAAGTCATGACTGATTTAAAGTTTTCATGTGGCTTTACTCGTTGGTTAAATTTGGGTCACAACACTATTTCTAAGCTCTTAGAACTATTTTTATGCATGCTTAGAATTAATTTTAGGGATAATAATAAAAATGGTATTTGAACTTTCATAAAAAGAACAGTTAGGTATCTAAAGTTTGGTTTTCAACAATTTGATACCTGAACAAAGTTTTAATTAACTTTTTTATACCTGAAGTTTGGTTTTGAAAATGTTGGTATCTAAACAAACTTTTTGCTAATATTTTTCATACCTTACTAAACTTATTTCAACTATGAAAAAAAGTCAACAAAAACTGTATTCATATACCAAAATTGTTAAAACTAAACTTCAAAGGTCAAGAAAATCAACGAAAACTTTTTTTAAGTACCAAATTATTCAAAACCATTGTTCTTTTTGCAAAAGTTAAGGTACTATTTTTTGTTATTAACCCTTAATTTTATTAGTAATCCTTTTTAAGTTTGTTAAATTATTAATTGGAGGATTGATATTGTTGAAAAATTAGAACACCACTACGTGAAGTGATAATGAAAAGGGTTAATGTAATTTGAAATCGTGGATACATATGTATCCTTACCATACTGAAACGGCTTCCATTATTAGTATCATAGTAACTAAATTTAGACAAAATTTACAATTAGATACTTGAATTTTGAAATTGATTAATTTAGTATCTTAATATTGAAATTGATCAATTTAGTACCTATAGAAATTTTCGTACATACTAATAGTACCTTCGTCTAGTTCTTTTAGATATTCGATTGATCGATTTTAAAGTTTTCTAACTTCTAAATTGATCGATTTGAAATTTCAAATACTAAATTTATCAATTTCAAAGTTCAAGTACCTAATTACATATTTTGCTAAACTTTAAGTACCATTTATAATAGTATTTCTTATGAAAGTACAAATAATTATAATGATTTTAGTGTTGAAGAATTATTTATATATAGCTTAGAGGTCTCTATAAGTTAGGTTAGGCTTCATTTGGCGAGTCGTAGTTCGAAAAAATTGAACAATTGAACACACCCTAATGAAAGGTGGGCTAGTTCATGAATGCTAGACCTACCAATTACAAAAGGGGTTTAGACCCATACCAGACCACCAATAAATATATATTTTTTCTTAAATTGTATAACTAAATTAGAAAAGAAAATTATTTTGAAACAAAATTTTAAATTCAAAGTGAAAATTAGACTGAAGAATATTAAGTTTTTATCCATTTTTATAAAGAATTATCAAGTATTTGCATTTATTTATATAAAATTACTTTCCTTTTTAGTTAAAATATTAACATTACGAGACAAGAATTAGAATATACTCTAAAACAGGTTACGAAAGGAGGAAAAAAAAAGTCCCATGTTATAGAAATGAGATTGTTTACTTGGTGAATTTTATATAAAGTAATTAGACATGTTTTTTAGTTCCAATTTTTTACTGTGTTTCCTAACAACAATGCATTAACTATTGTGAATTGATAATAAGGCCTATAAAATAAGAAACTGGTTAGTAGCATGCTGGGAATAGCTTCAGCGTGGCTACTCTTATACTTAAGTTAGAATTTGTTATAGTAAGTCAGTAATCCAAGTGAAAAAGAATGATTGGGTGCAACATTACCTATCTCTGGAGAGATAGATGAGTATTTATAGGGGGCTGACTTGGTAGTTACGCCCGTAGTGAGCGAGTGGATGATTTAAGGTAGTTGTGGATAACCTAGGGAAAAGTCCACGTCTCCACTACTTGCAAGCCAGAGCTAATGGAGCTACTTGTGTTGAGCGATTATTAAGGCGGAGGCGACTATAATAGGATATGCCAGTGGAATTTGGGTCTGTTAGATCAATTTAACCCATTAATGTATTAGGCTGGGCTTAGGTGGAGCTATAATCCAAAATGGACCATCAACACTATTATCTCACCAGTACAATAATTAGTTTATATATTGTTAAACCTTGATAAATTAATAATCTTGATTAAATAGTAATTTCTTTTGATCTCGACTTAGGCCAATGCACTAAATTAATGATCTCTCTAAATACATAAGACAATAATTTATAAAGAAAACTTAAGACCCAAAGAAAATATAAATTAATAACTTCTCAAATACATGAAAATTTTCATACAACTTTTTATCTTTCAAAACTTAAACTTTGAAAAACTCTTACACACACACACATATACTCATCCATTCTAATTTTCATGATTTACAATAGCTTTATAGTATATTGCATTATAAAATTCAGGGGAAAAATGCTCCTTTTAGAATCTGAACTATAACGAAATGGACAATCAATTATCCAAACCTTTAAAAAGTTCAATTTTATACCTATTGAACTTTTCGTGCCTTTAAACACTACCCCACTCAATCCTTGTTGAGCATGTGTCAATTACTTAAAGAGACAATAAAAGAGTATGCTAGTAAAAAAGGGCACAAAAAGTTTAATTAGGTATGAAATTGAATTTTTTAATAAGTTCGAATACCTAAATGTCCATTTCATCAAAAGTTAGATACCAAAAGGGGCATTTTCCCTAAAATTTATTATTTTATTTTATATTTCTACATTATGGCTTTTAAAATTGTTCGTATATAAGCTATATATGCATTTTATCCAGATTTATTTTTAGTTCCATTGATAAATTATATATAAAATTTGGAAAAAAAGTGTAAAAAATATTTTAAAAATCTTTGTAAAACAATAAATATCCATTTATCGATAAATAATAAATTATTTATTTATCAATAAATAATAAATTATTTATTTATCAATAAATAAATAATCTCTATAAAATAATATTTTTTATTAGTCCCAACAATATTATTTTATAGAGGTTTTATTCTAGATTAAATTTAGGAATTATAATTGGAATAATAGTAAGATATATATTATGTCTCTCCTAAAAACAAAATATTCACTGCATTTGTGACCAAATATAAATGAGTTTGTGATGTGTAGTTTTTTAATGTTGGACTATTTATGAGATGTAGTTTGTAGTTATGAATTGTTATAATTGATATACATTATTTTGCATTATTTTTCAATTTATATGATTTAGATTTCTTTTATTATTATTATTATTCCGTACCGGAACCGAGTGTTCTACTAGGTTCACAGTTCATGGCCAACCATATCGACCTAGAGTCAGGGACCATCCCTTGCTAGATCAAGACCCAACCCCACCAGGCCGAGCCACGTCCAGATTTAAGAGCTGTTGGTTTGGATTGGAGCAAGTCACGGGTAAGGCCTAGGCGTAGGGTGTCTTAACACTTCTGATATTCAATCTTTATAAATTAATTCTTCCTCCGTAAATTTACGAACATATGAATTACGCATAATTATATATCGTGTACTAAAGGTTTCAACCCAATAAGATTTAGATGATAGTTATTTAAGACGCTATTACTTGGAAATATTGTATAGCACCTGGCTAATAAAACACACTTTTGAACTTTATTGGATCAAAGAACCAAAAATTAATGGATCACAAATTATATCTGAATTTTGATAAAATATGCAATGAGTTATTATCACAAATGATATATGAATTTTGATAAAATATGCAATTAGGTATTTGAATTTTGAAAATGATCAATATAGTATTAGATTTTGAAATTGATTAATTTAGTACTTAAAAGAATTTTTCGTGGGCGCACATAATTTAGCTTTGTTCTTAAGAAAAATTCTACAACACTTATATTAGTTTCACCTGACATATTTATAAAAATTCATACGAAAAGTTAAGAAAGGATTAATAATTAAACATCTAAACGCTTTATAATCAAATGCACATTATAATAACATGCTAAATAGGTATTATCGACGCCACCTTAATATTTTTACATTGTATTGAAGGAAAGGGATTTACGCCTTGGTAAAAGATTTAGAAGAGTTTAAAGGCTGGTTCTTAGCAAAAAGAATTTCATTGAATTTCGGTAAATATAATGTTTGATATGAATTTATATATTATTTTAATTAATTACCTCATTTTGGTGGAATTAATTACCTAAAGTTTAAAATTTTAATATAATGTATAAATTTATTTCCGTTTTAATAATTAACTGAGTTAATTTTTGTCTATTTTTGCTATTGAATACTTAATCTTATTATTATACGTGATAAATTGATATATTTTTTAATTTTTTAGATAATTAATTATAAAAATAAGTTGAGATATCAAATTTAACACTTATCAATTGAATGTAAATATATTGATGATTTATTGTGTACTTATTCTATATTTGTTGAGATGTTTCAGAATAAAAAAAAAGGTTATTAAAATGAAAATGAAATTGGAAATAACAAAAAAAAAATAAAAATAAAAAGAAAGAAAGAAATGTTAATAGCTTACCAAATTTGATGGCTAGTTTCTAAGCTTGACCCTGACTATGAAGAGAAGTTGAGCCCATATTAACATGGGTTTGGGTTTTTGCTTGGCTCAGTGCTGTTCAATTGTGCCTTCTTTCATCTTCATTATAGTACCCTACAATAGGATTAAGCTATTAAACTTCTATTGCAGTTATTAAACTTAAGTTTTTGAAATATTTTTTTATTTGAGGTTGTTGTTGATAATAATTATTTAAATAAAATTGAATTAAAAATGATTACCAATGTACAGTATTATAATCACGATTAATACTTATATCACATCTATAAGTCACAATATAAGAGTATGTTGCGATTAAGAATACCGATATATATGCATGTCTTTCAAATGTGAAGATGTGGCAATCTTTCTCTTTGCAATTGATGCTTCATGCGTGAATATGCTGTGTGGATTTTCTACCTTCTCAAGTGATAAGTATGTAGATGTGAAAGTACTAGTGACAAGTGACCTTAGTTTGGAGATTTAAGAATGCATGTGGTGCATGAATCACATCGTTTAGTAATGCTAAACATGACATCTAGTTAAATTATTATCCATTCTTCAAACGCGATTTAGCAATGGTAGTGAAACTTATTATCACGTCTTATAAATGTAATTTATGTGGAAATTTTAAATATCCTGATTTCTAAACATGATTTTGGAATGGATAATGGTAATTATTTTCGTCTCAACTTAATGTGCTAATTATTATTTTTTTTTTATGTGGGCTAGACAGGTGTTTTACCCTAAGTTTTCTCATTAACTACTATACTGCCAAAGCAAATTTTGTTTTTTGGGAAAAAAAAAGAGCAAATCTTCATGTAGTTGTATATTATACTAGTAACTAGTAGTCTCCTCCAAATAAAAAAAAAAAGCTAAAATATCCTGACTAATTATATCTAATTAACTTGTATATACGTATTAATTGTTAAATGTATGAAATTTATTATGATATTTTAACTTATAGAAATTTCAATTATTGGTATAACTAGGCATTAGTATTGAAATGTGTCGAGTTATATTGTATTGTATTGATTGGTGTATGATTTGGGTTACAATAATTTAGATGATAGAATTGTATATGTTGGTGTGACAAGTGTCAAAGTAAATTTAGTATCTGTAATATGTTGTGTCATTAAAATTGTAAAAGAAATCCATTCTTTATGTTAATGAAATTCCAACCCAAAATCATTTTAAAATGAGCTACAACCAAGTCTATAAACAAAAACAAGCCCATGTTTTAAGCCTTCTTTTCAACTCTTCTTATGCATCAAAAGTCAAATCTACTTTTAGAAAAATGATTGATAATCACAAGTGAAGCTTTACAAAACTAATTCCAAAACAGACCCTTAAAAAAGAAAGAAAAAAATCAACATCCAAAAGAAGAAGAGAAGATATAAAAAATGTCGTCAACTTCCTACAAACAAACTACCTAAAACCTCTTCAAGACTTCATCTTCAAGTTAAGATAAAATAAGATAAAGTTTTTGCTTAATCTTTTAATTATTTATTCACTTGCTTCTTTCATAAAAATAATATTTTGTTCAAATGAGTTCTTAGTGAATTATAAGTTGATTTGTTGATTTAAGTTGATCTATAGAACTAGATAAATCCTTAGAGCTAGTAATAGATGAATTATGAAGTTGTTTTAGTTGCTTTGATGGATAAGAAAGTTGTAAGGTTTGCATGTATGGTAGTCTTGAAAATGAAGTTAGAGAAGTTGTTGAATGAAGTAAATGTGGAGTTTATGTATAGATGATACTACTAGGTGTGTGTGTTGATTATGTGTAAGTTAATTGAAACAAAATATGATTTTTAATTATTAAAGTAAACATGACTTGTTTTTTTGAAGTAAAGCTCGAGAAGAACATGGGGAATGGATCTAGTCATGCATCTCACTGAGTTTTAAAAATAAAGCTACTCGAGAAGAAACATGAGGGGAATACGACAACCTAATTCAACCGTGCTTCTCATTATGTGTTTAACAAATAAAATTATGGGAAAGCACAGGTGGAATGTGGTCATTTCTATCCACCATGGTTCTCTCTAATTTCTAAGGAATTGAGTTATCAATGATACACGGTTAGAACACGGTCTCTTAGTGTACTATGCTTCTCTCTAACCTTTGAAGTATTTGACAATCTATGAAACACGGGACAAACATGACTTATTCTACTGTGTAGTGTTTCTCATCTATTGCATCATGTTTCTCTTTTGTTTTCACTTAAGGAGAAGTATGACTGAAACACATCATGCTTTATTACATCATGCCTCTCTTTGAGTTAAGTTGCAAACAAAATATGATGAGGATCGATGACTTGTTTTAAGTGTGTTTCTCAACTAAGGGAAAACAGGGAAAATCACAGCTATGTACCTGCTATGATCTTTATAAAATATATATATATTTATTTAATTTTCAAAATTAGAATAATGGAATGTGTTATATAGATATATATGAATCTTAAGTTATGAATTGATGAGTTTTATTAGAGTTTGATATTTGATAAAGCATTGGTGTTTAATTAGAATTTATATTGGATTTTATATGAATTGATTTCTTTTAATGGATTATCCTACTCAATCATATTTGTCTATTAGTTTTGCTAGAAATAGCAGTTCATTCAGATACATGGTAACTTGAGTGTTGATTATATGACAAACATCCCCAAATCGACTTTTAATAAAGATGACTTTAAAATATTTTAATTGGTTGTGCTTGTGTCATTTAATTTGATCTAGGAGCAACAACCCAGCTTGGAGCTGAGCATGGTAGTTTAGGTGTTTAGGCAACGCCCGTGTCATGATGCAATGACACTTTATAAGTGGCTCAGTGGGTAGTCAATAAGGATAATGATATCGATATAACATTTTCTTATTCTTAAAAGGAATTAATATGATTTAGTTTATGTTTATAGGATCGGTTGAGCTAAGTGAGACTACGTGATTAAGTTAAGTAAAGATGAGCAATGGCTATGAATCATAGATGAAACTATTATATTTGCAGATGTTCTATAGGAGATATAAGTATTCGGACTACTTATAGCAACCCATTGAGTAGCTGTTGTTGCTCAAGACTTCCATGCTCCCTGTAAGCCCCTTAATTTTTCGAGAATGGTTTTCAAAAATCGAATCGAAACCCTAAAGTCTGACCCAAGTTGAAACCAAACCTTAACAATTTCGATTACGAGATTTCATAAGAGAATTTTCAAAAATAAAAATAAAAAGTTCAATAATCGTTTAATTCAAAAACCCAAGCATGAGAAGATCCACCTATCCGATCCCTGATATAAACCCCTCAATTTTTAAGGTAAAGTTGGATTAAACCCTAACCCTAGTCAAACAAGAACTTCAAAAGTCAACAAAGACCAAGACAATCAAGCAATTTCAACTCCGTAATCCCGCGTTCTCAAACCCTAAAAAACGAAATTAAGTTAATGGCTTAAAATAGTTCGTAATAATATAGGGTAACATAAAAATATCAGATTCGCGTATTTCGAGTGTCCTTCGGACTCAAACGGGATCAGTTCTCGACAAGCGTTTTTCGAAGCTTAGAATAATAAAAATATTTCATTAACACCAAAAGACTCGTAATTAAACAAGGATTTCAAAAATATCAGTTCTAGAATTTTTCGGTAACTAAAAATAACAGATATAGCTCGTTTACGCATATTTTTATTACTACCTGTATTTTATATGTCTAGTATTTATAGTACTATTCCTACTATTCATTACTATTTCATTATCTCTACTTTTTCTTACACATATTTCTTACTGCCTACATACCTATTTTCTTACTTTTTACATTTCCAATACAACTTTATTCACATCAAACTTTACATATTATTTCTTTTCTTACAAAAAAAATTACAAAACAAATCAACTCCTCCCTCTACATCCCAAAATCGATGCCATCCTCTCTCTCTTCCTCTCATTTATTTTTCTTTTTCAATTTATTTTATTACATAAAAAATTCACTCCAAAAATTCTATAAATACCCTCTTCCTCCTTCATTCTTTCACACATCCACTTTACATAACAAAACTCTACCAAAATTTCCTCTCAAAACCTCTCTCCAGCAAATCTCTTTCAAAACACTCTACCAATTTCTACTCTTTAAGAATAAAATAACAAACACAAAACCCATTCATCTCTTTTTAAACCTTCCATTAAACTTTAGGTAAAAATCCTACCTATATTCTTTATCATGTTCATTCAACTTAGCATGAGCTTAGTGTATGTTTCTTAGACTCATATGAGTTAAAGAAGCAACAATATGTTCATGTTTTGTTTTTGTTCATGTTCATATTTTATATTATGTTATTATGTTGTTGTTATTATTGTTATTATTATTTTTGTTCTAATCTAACTTATATATTATTATGTATACTATGTATATATATTTAGTTAGAGCATATAAGCTCATTTGTTATTTATTTATTTTCATGTCTTGCAATTTATTTATTTACTTGTTTTACATAATTTATTAAGACTAGTGTTAGACTTGTCCATATCAAGTCAAAACAATTTTTTTTTCTTTCTTTTCTTTTGGGACTAGTCAATTCTTAGTTCCGGATTGCCTTGATAAAGCTAAGGCTCCCAATACATGATCGGGATATCTTGATGAAGCTAAGGTTCCCAATGCTTGACTATTTTATTATGTTTATTTACTTACAAGTATTTTTTTCTATCTTATTATGTATTATCTTTACTTTTACATTGCTATATAATCATATTCATGCATGATTAGAAGTTGTTGTCTTAAATAAAAATGAAAATAGGTTCTTTCTTAAACAAAGGAAAAGTGAACTAGGTTTCTTAACAAAGGATTTTTCAACAAAAAGTCTAAATATTGTTTTTAATAAATTCTTTTCAAAAGTTTAAGTAAGTTAATCATAAGTTTTAAAATAGTAGTGCCAAGATTTCTTTAAATGAAAGGAACTCATTTCTTTTATAAATCAAAACTAAATACTCCTTAAAGATAGAGTTTTTAGCATTGAACTTAAGATTTTAACTCAACCATATCTTTTATAAGATTTAAATAGGTTCACTATAGACTTTGAAAATCACATCCTAAGAAAGTTTCTTCAAAACTTAAATTTTATATTGTTATTCTCTTTTCAAAAATTAAAATGAATTTTTTTTTTTTGCTAAGTTCTAATGTTAACAATTCTTTATTAAGAAAGCTTTTCTTACAAACTTGTCTAAAGGAATTATACTACCATTTAAAAAATATTCTACCATTTAACAAATATTAAGAATAAAACAAGTTTTTGAAACCAAGATAAAATCAACTCATTACTTTGGAAACCAACTTAGAAAAATAAAATTTGCCAAGAAAGTAAAGTTTTAAAGGTACACCTATTTCCTAAAGAAGAAAAAGGATATAAAAATGAGGGGAAAACATATATTTAACACCACTTCAAATATTTGACCACATCAAAAACTTAAAGGATATTTTGAAAAGCTTATTTTTCAATCACTAGAAATAAAATTAGTAGATAACTAAAAGAATCAAATTTTTGGAAATTAATTGTCTTTTGAAAAGTGAGAAAATGAAATTTTAACAGAAAAACATTTACTCATAACAACTCAATTATATTTTAGTTTTTCTTCTAACAATTCAAAACAGATAAATTTTCAAAAGTTTTATGTTTTAAAAACTGTCAAAGACAAATTGTTTATGAAATATCAATATTGAAACAACACTACAAAAGTCATGCATACAATATGAGTATAAATATATGTTCAAAGGATTTTTCAACTATATATATATCCATATATTTTTGCTTAAGGATTTTTGAGTAAAGTGAAGTTTGGAAAAATCATATTTTGTGAACTATAAATTCGTAACTATTCTGTACCGTAGTATTTTCCAACCCAAATGGCTTTTTATGATAAAAATACCTTGAGAGAGTCTTTAACTTACCTCAGTGAATTCGACAATACAAATGCACCAGCAACAACTCTCTCTCAGAGTTTTGATTTGAATTCACATGATAAGGAATTAGTGAAGCAAACCCTGCAATATTGTCTTGCATAGTTACAAACCTATCCTTAATTTTGCCTTGGAAATGTTTGTGAATATTCATTAACCTAGTCTAACTTCTATTTTTAGTATGTTCTTCTGATTTTCTTTGGCTAGATAATAGATGAAATGGGAGTAAGGTAGTTGTTACCAATCCCTTGGGATCCGATCTAATTATTTCTATACTACTTCGGTAGGTGTGCTTGCCTAGTTATTAGTAATTGCTAACCGAAGTTAGAAAGAACCACTAGCTTTATAAATTTTGAAAGCTTCCACTTCAAGTGGTTATTTTAAAAGGCCTTTTATACAACTCAAAACCAACCGAACAACCAAGCAGAAGCTGAGTAATTATCATGTGCTTAGACCAAAAGAGTATCTCAAGCATGTTATTTAAGCTTTCATGTGATGGTTACTTTTCTCTTGACAACCATTACTTCGTTTTTTCAAACTTCAAAATTTCCATTTCTTCATAAAGAGTGCTCTTTGCCTTATGTGTGTGTCTCAGGGCATTTTATGTTACATACACACGTAGGAAGTGTAGGGAGGCAATAGAAATTGTACAAAGTTCAATAGATTGGGCATAGTCATTTGTAGCATTATAAATGGATCTAGTCCATTGATGTTTATTATGCGACACATGAATAGCTTCAAGTGAGGGAATCAACCTCAAAATTTAGAGCACAGTATCTCTTCAACTTCCAATGACTTACCATTGGTCTTTGTTTATATAAGAGCTTAAATTTTTTAACCCTCTTCATATTTTGTCTTTGAGAATTTCTCAACACTTTTAAAATTTTGCTTCAAATTTTTCTAAGTTTTTTTCTCCCTTATTTTCCTTTCTTCCTTTTTAACATTTCTTATAGGCTCTAGAGAGGGCTCAACTTCTAGCTCTCTCTTATTATGAGAACCATAAAGAGAAGGGATCAAGGTGTCTTTAGCCTTCCCCCATAGGCAGCAATAGGGGTATTGTCATCTAGGTTAACTCCACTGGTTATAGTAAAGGTAGTGTTAAAAGTAGGTGCATGAAACAAGGGATTTCTTTGACGCTAGTGCTCCTTGTTAGGGAGTGCAATGTTTTGACAGTCCCTATGAAACATACCGCATGAGAAGATTGTTTGATATTAAATATTGTAGCTAATGCATTGATAAAGAGGGACACATAATAGATAATGGCATGTTTTGTGTTCCTTGGAGGACGAAGATGGAGGCTGGCTGCCAAGAATGAGAGAATAACTCTCGCGAGGCAGAATTGGTTATGCGTATATTTACAAAGTGTCCGATTTGCAATGCAACTTCATCTAACTTTATGGTAGGTATGACCTGTATTGCTCAACAAAGGGCTAATTGTGGAGCTCTTGGCTTACTTCTTTAATCTCAAGCTTATAAAGGGTAGACGGTACAAGTTTTTAGCTTAATTCAGAGGAACGTTAATCTTGGGGCTGGACCTCCCTTTGAGGATACAATAAAAATTCTTAACGAGTGAGTTTACTTGGAAATTAGACTTTTAAGCTGGTTAAACAGAGTTATATAAGTCAAGTTTCAAAGAGCTTCTGTTGGATTATTAGGAGCTAGTAGGGAAGTTGGTTGCATATGTTGCTCGACTAGTGCATCTGAGGTTATGCAGATCAGGACTATATTTTGGCGAGATCTGACGAAAGGGTTTGTGAAGATATATCTTCTGTTAATTACTTCAGGTCCATGTTCAACCCTAATGATGGTATCTTTTTTTTTTTTTTTTTTTTTTGGGCCTGACTTATATAATTTTTATTGAAAATGTACTCAACATTCGATGAATTGATAGCTTAGCAGGTAAAACTGAAAAGACAGTGGGTAAAACCTTTCCTTAGTACTAGGGATGCTTATCTTATGAAGGAGCCAATGACATAGAATTCTTCCCAACCTGTTAAAGAATAGGAGAAAGGTAATGGCATAGCTAAGGTGCTAAAGAAGCATCCTTGTGATCTTAAGGAAGAAGCTTGCTAAAAGGTTATTGGGTACAAGTGAATGCTCAACCGGATATTCAAGAGATTAACAACAGATCACGACCCTTATCATTTTTAATGCTCAAAGAAAGAAATTTATCCCGAATTAGACATGAGCTCCAATGACACCGTTTGATACAAGACAGTTTATTCAAAAAGAATCCGAGTACACCAAAAGCTATAGAAAACTACGAAGACTCCACTTTAGAGGTTAGAGCTCACCATCATCAGTGTGGCCAACCAGCTCTTAACAACCTCCCACTTACAAAAATCAATCTCACAGAATTTTCCTCCTCCCCTCTCTCCTCTTTATTTCTGACTTATATAGGCACATTCCCTAACTAACTTGTCCAGCTCACCACTAACAAAATATCCTAACAAACATATTCTAACAACAGAATATACTAACAAACATTTAGAATATACTAACAAACATATACTAATAACATTTGTTACTACAGAATATACTAACAATGCTTTATTCGCTATCTTTATTTATCTATTCCCATGTATTATTTTTCTCTTCTCCTATAGACCTGCATTATAGGTCTAGAACGCCCTTCTTGACTCGTATCACCGTTGTTAGTAAATGACATCTTTATGTTAAGCTTTTGTCTAAGGTGAAGTTGCTAATGGATAGGGAATCAAGGATGTTATTTGTAGTCTTTGTGAGAGGGACCTTGATGGGGTATAGGGGCATTATATCCATCACATTTAAAATATAAGTGGTTGAATTGACTTGGTTATGGTTAGTGTTGTAAGCTTGATTAACGTTTGTTTGTTGTCTTTCATAAATGCCCTAAGTATGAGGCTACATTGCATGTTAGTAAGCTACGGAGAAGGAGATGCAATTAGGGCTACTTATTGGGAGTTTGTCTTCAAGCAAAATGAGTTCCTCAATGACATGAATCATGCCATTATATAGAAGTTGAAGGCAGCGGAAGAGGGGCTAAGATCTACTCAACTAGAAAGCAAAGCTAGGTTTGTTAAATGGAGTAGCTACGCTAAAATCTGGGTGTTATTATTTGGAAGGTTGATGCTTTATCAGATAACTTAGTGTGAACTTAGCATAAATGAGATGCTGCACTTATAAAAACCTTATGACTCAGAGTTGACCTAAAGGGTATTGCTAGGGCTACTTTAGTATAAAGCAAGTTAGAGGGAGATACCTAAAGGGTTCATTATCAAAAGTGAGGGGAGAAGGCTCAATTGCAGGTAAGGCAACTTCTAAAGCTTAATGAGGAGATACCCCAATTCCCAAGGTTACAAAAGTGAAAATTGAAAAAAAAAAAAAAAGAAAGAAAGAAAGGAGGAAAGAAAGAGAAAATAAATAAAAAAGAGAAAAAATTAACAAAAAACAACCAAGGTATTTGGTCCAAGTATATTAAAAACATTTTTTCTTAGATAAAATAGCTTATTAGGTCCAAATCAATGTGATTTGTCAAAAGCTTGGTCTTTTAACTAAAAGCATTTTTTTTTAATAATAAAAGCCATTTTTTTAAAACATAAATTAGGTAACTCAGTTATTATTCATGAAAAATAGGTAATTTAAAGAGTTAATATCGTATTTGCTACCTCAACTTTAACCAAGTGTACAAGTACAATTAAGCACATGAATTTTAAATCAATCAATTTCACATTCATATACAATTTTATTACCTCGGTTAACTCCATTACATCTGTTAGCTGACGTGGCATTTTTCAACTAATGAGAGAATGACATGTGTCCAATACTATTAAATCATTATTATTTCCATTATAATTATTAAGTTTATTGTTATTACTATAATAAATACTGGTAATTTATTCTTATTTAATTTTGATTTTATAGAATTAGTTTTAATTATTTCTACATACACTTATTCTATTTCCTAACTCACATATAAAGGCATGGTCCAAGCAGACATAATAGCCTAATTTAACCAAATTAAACCTATGAGGATCTACAGGTGTCCAACTTTATTTTCCCACCAATCCCAATCAATGCAAAATGTGGGTTATCTGAGTTAAATCCAAGCCTACGGGTCTTGATTGGTTAGTATAGAGCCTTCATTCTCCTCTAATCTAGCTTAATGTATCATAGGGTGGCACACAACTTATACTAGAGCTTTTAAAAAGTTGGTTAGGTCCAAGCCTAATTTAACTTATGCACAAAATCAACTCACTCTGTTAAATACTACTTACTCCTCCAACCTCAAGCTCTTTGACTACATATTATATATGAAACCAATTGCTAAAAATCCAGAGAAGCAATCCGCTCGCCCGAAATCTATCCCTTCAGTTGTGTAACAAGGTGATCCACACGATTGTGAGTACGAGGACTGGGACTTTCTACATTCTTGGTAGGTTGTAGGAACAGGCAATAACGAAAGGTGGTCTACATTGTGGGACAATCTCTTTAACCCAACACCATTATTTCTTTCTTTTTCTTTTTCTTTTTTTTTTTTCTTTTGGGCCATTCAACACCACTATTTCATGCAATAACAACATAACATAGAAGATAAAATTCTCAATCAAGCTATCGGGACCGTAACAAGATATATAAAACACAACTACTGATAAAGAGAAAAGGCACAAAGATCATTAATTTTATCTACCATATGCTTAACCGTCTTCATGAAGACTTGCACGGGAAGTTTCATGTTATTAGAGCCTGAAGGCCTAAAAATAACTCATTATTTTTTCTTCTAGATGCTGGTTCCACTCCTAGCGCCAACCTGAGTGACATATTTGGCGCCCTTTGGAGCACTGTCCACGACTTTTTAACTGTAGTACATCTTCATTACTTTGGCAGGACAATGCAAAATATAGTTCTATGAAACACGAACTTTCTAACGCGTTAGCTTGCCAATTCTTACGTCTCTTTCATTTACAGATTCATGACCATCAACAGGAAAGCATTTTCAATACATCTTCATCAACAATCAATGTAATCTCTAGCGTTTAATAGGCTTGTGCTCGACCAAATACGTAGTACACATTATTTACACAGCCATGTGATTTTGAGTTATGTCCAATTGTCCGAACTCGTCATTTGTTATTAAACTAAGCTCAGCAAACCATTTGATCTGCTTCTGAGGTCTTCATATTAATTTGTCGACCTGAGCTACTCGAAAACGCATACCTGTTTTAAAAAGAGAAACAGGGGATATTTAAAAGCAGGGGACATTGAAAAGAAGAAGAATTTTCATCATTCGTTTTTTTGGCCGATTTATTTTCTCTTTGAGATGCAGCTAGATAGAATTTCCTGCATCATGAGTGCAGGGGTGGGTATTTTTGATAAATGGATATTTTTCCAATGTGATATTAGCTTACTTTGAAACTCCATAATTTCTTGTTATAGAAGAATATTACTTTTATTTAATTTTCCTATTCATGGTAAATTCATTGTATCTGGTTATGTTTGGTATATTGAACGGGAATGACTTATAGTACCATATAAACTGGACATAGCACATAAATTTTCATGCGTCTTTGTTGGACGACTTCTTCTGACGTGGTGTGTCATTAAGACACTGCCTAATGCAGAAGTTCATCATCATCACAACTGAAGAAGATTGAGATGCTCATATTTAAGTTAGTGGACTGTAATGGGATTTGATTATCACAAGAACCAAAGGTAAGATGATTTCAAGGTAACATGTTTGTGATGGGTGTAAACATCTTATGTGTTATTAACATATGAAGTTATCCCACAATGCTAAAACTCCATCTGTTAGCTTAACATAAATTGATGTTGGCAAAGTTGAAGGCAAGCTGGGCTGGTGTTTTTGGGTAGTTGTTTTAGTGAACCCAAGCCCTTAGATTATGGTTGAGGAAATAATAAAAGTATAGGCAGAATTAATTGATACTTTTTTTTTGCCGGTCTAATTTAATTAAATTAAAAAGAAATAAGTATAATTTAAGCTAATAGTGGCTTCAAATGGGTCTCAATTGGACTTAATTTGACTAATAATTAATTAAACATGTTGAACATCTCATCAAAGCTATTCTAAAGAAAAAGAAAAATTCCAACTCATTACCTTCTAATGTTGTCATTAAATCAATATACTAAACAACTTTCTTGTTTAGTTTCTAATTATAGAATTTCAACTACAACCTCTCTAGTCTTAGTCTCTTTAATCCAAGTTCTCCAATATCTATTTTACCATTTTCAAGGCCATTAAAATACTCTATATAACCCTACGATCCATTTTTAAACTTCAATTTCCCAAATCTACTTTCATTTCAGTTAAGCTCTTTTTGTTTACATTTTGAAGCACTTCAATCACTACCAATTTAATTCCATTCACTATAAACTATTTCAAATTATTATTAATCAATAAAGTTACCATAGAATTTATTTAAACATATCAAATTAGCCCATAGTCCAAAACACCACTTACAAAACTTATTTGTCACCAATTTGCCAAGCATGTATTAAACTTAATTGTAGATAAGTTTGTCATCAGGAGAATGGAGGCGAGGATGAATACTATAAAAGTGATCCATAAATCCTCGAATGTTAGAGCTAGATGACTAAAAATCTGAGAGGAGATAAGAAATATAGGTTTCTATAGTATCAAATATGGTGTCCATATGATCTCGAAGTGCTACAAAGAAGAAATAGAGGTACTGGGAGTTGAAGAACCACTAAGTGGAGCTGGAGACTCATCATCATCAGAAGAATCTATATCTATACCTAAGCTAAGAAGTAGAACGCCTCCACCAACTAAAGGTTCTAAAGGCTTCTTTCTTACCCATCGCCCATTTTGCCTTTTCCAAGTCCTGAATGATTGTATTGAAGGAAAAAGTGGAGACCTGAACAAGCCTAGTCTCGGAGTGAAACTCAACACTTTTGCTCCTTAACAACTGGGTGATTAACTTACTTTCTCTCAGAACTGCTTGAGCAAGCTTATTAGTCACATTCTTAAAAGTCTTAAACATCAAATCAAAGAAATTAATCTTATCTCCTTTAAAATATGGACCATAAGCCATAAGTCTGTTGGCTCACTGTAGTCTGTTGTCCTTTGCGTGAAACATAATTGTTTATCAAGAATTGATGCAGAACCCAACACTGAAGAGATAATCTTGAAGAATATAAATTGCACCATTCGTGCCAATTGGGATCCATGTTAGACATAAGAAACAACTCTCATAATACTGAGCGCCATCAAATGTACTAGGCATCTAACTCTAGTATCATCAACCTTAATCAGGCTACAAACATCATGACATGATATCTCTAGTCTCTTACCATATAGATATGAATACAACACAGGTCACATAAAACTTAAGCTATTGAAACTAAACTCCATACCAATGCCTAGACTACCATCATCTTCTAGATAATTGGTGAGATTATAGTAAACAACCTAATAGCCTCCTCATTTATGTCAGCAGGAAACAACATTATCCATAATATTAATTATAACTACTTAGTGATTTGAGGAATTCTAAAGAATTGTAACACATCTACATTTTAATTTCTACCCACATCAATAGTAAGATCTCTAAACAAAGCATACATGTCTAATGCTTCCGAGATGGGAACAGAAACCCATCAAGGGTGGCCGAAGTAGTTGGTGCTCAGCCTCTGGCTGTTCTTGGAGGCATAACTCAAGGATCTAGAGAGAGAGAGAGAGAGAAGATGAATAGGTGAAGAGAGATGGTGGGGTGTGGAATGGAGAGAGGTGAGATGGTGTAAGAGATATTGAGAAGAGAAGGGAGAGATGAAGAGAAAAGTTGGGTGTTTTAATAAGAGAGAGAGAGATGAGAGAGAAGAAGATAGATAGAAAAAGAAAGGAGAGAAATGACAGAGGAGAGAGAAGAAACACATATGTATGCATGCGAAAAAACAAAAAAAAACTACTGGCTCATGGGATATCAGTGAGCCAATACGAATGAAAATTTAAAGATAAGCCCACAAAGTTGATTGAGGGTCAACTCGAGCCCTTGAGGGAGAGACTGAAGCCACCGACAAGCTGGTACAAGTTGTGGGCAAAACAAAGGCGATAGAGCCTTAGGTCGAGCCTTCGTCACTCATAACAGTGACCCAGTGATTAAGAGACCGGCAAGTCAATCTTTGTAGCATAACAACAATAAATCATTCTAGAATAGATCATCTAAAAACATATATATGCATGTATGATATTTAACTACTTGTTTAGCCCTAAAAACAAGTTCTAGATCAACTTGGCTCCATGATATTTAGCACTTATCATTTTTTATCATGCCCAATTCTCTTTGTAAAGTGCAAAAATGATCCTCACTCAAGGGGTTTGTAAAAATATCAACAATTTAATTGTTTGTGTCAACAAATTCCAAAATAATATATTTATTTAGAACATGATCTCTAATGAAATGATGTATTATTTTGATATGCTTGGTCCTTGAGTATTGGATCGGATTTTCAGTTCAATTTATATCACCTGTGTCATCACAGCGAATTGGAACATTTTCTTACTTTAAACCATAATCTAGTAAAATTTATTTCATCCATAAAACTTATGCTCAATAGCTACCGACAACTATATACTTAGCTTCGGCAATTAAAAATGCAACCAAATTTTGTTTCTTGAGTGCCAAGATATTAGGGAGTTTTCAAGATAGTGGCATGTGGCGCTTGTACTTTTCCGATCAAATTTACACCTAGCAAAGTTAGTATCGGAGTATCCAACTAGATTAAAAGAGGTAAACTTTGGACACTGAAAGCTAATTTCAATCATGCCTGCAAGATACTTGAATATATGTTTTACTGCATTCAAGTGTGATTCTTTTGGGCAAGATTGAAATCGTGCACATACACACACGAGAACATGATATTAAGTTTAGAAACTGTTAGATATAGCAAACTACCTATCATGCCTCTATAAAGCTTTTCACAAACATTTTTCTCGTTTTCATCTTGATGAAGTTTTACACTTGTGCTCATAGTTATAGGTCTTCTTTTGCAATTATCCATTTTGAATCTGTTCAAAAATTCTTTGGTATATTTTCATTGATTTATGAATCTTCCATTTTCATATTGCTTTATTTGAAGATTTAGAAAATGATTGAGTTTACCCATCATGCTTATTTTAAAAACATTCTTCGTGGATTCAATAAATTCATTTATAAGACTCATATTTGTAGCTCCAAACACAATGTCATCCACATAGATTTACACAATCAATGTGTTTGACTTGTGATTTTTGATAAAAAGACTTGTGTTAATTTTCCCTCTAGAAAATCCTTTGTTCAAAAGGAAGCTACTAAGCCTTTCTTACCAAGCTCTAAAAGTTTGCTTAAGACCATAAAGAGCTTTGTTTAGTTTGAAGACATGATTGAGGAATTCATTATTTTCAAAACCTGGTGGTTGCTCTACGTAGATTTCTTCTTTTATAAAACCATTTAAGAAGGTACATTTGGCATCCATTTGAAAAAAGGTAAAAAATTTTAAAGCAATAAATGCCAAAAGCATTCTAATAGCTTATAGTCTAGCAACCGAGTTAAAGGACTCATCAAAATCTATACCTCCTTCTTAATTATATTATTTAGTTACTAATCTAGCTTTATTTCTTATTATTATTCTAGCTTCATCTAGTTTGTTTCTATAAACCCATTTGGTTCTGATAATTGGTCTACTTTCAGGTATAGAACCAAGTTTCAAACTTCATTTTTTGTGAACTGATTTAATTCTTCTTGCATTGCTTATATCCAAAATTCATATTTTAAAGCTTCTTTTGTATTTTTAAACTCGATTTGAGATAGAAAAACTAGACTACTCATATTCCTTAAGGAAGATCTTGTTTGTACTATATTAGAAGGATCACCTATTATTAGATCTTTTAGATGTGATCTTACATATTTCCATTCTTTAGGAAGATCATTATTATCAGATTCATTCACAGTATCCTTACTTCTTTATTATTATTTTCAAGAGAAAGCTTAATCAAATTAGCACAAACAACATCCGCATCATCATTTGAACATAAATAAGGCAAAGAATCATCAAGAGCAACATGAATAGATTCTTCTACAACTAAGGTTCTCTGATCAAACATTCTATATACTTTACTAGTTAAAGTGTAACCTAGAAAAATTTCTTCATGACTTTTAACATCAAATTTAGTTAGTTGTTCTTTTCTATTGTTCAAGATGTAACATTTAATGCCAAATGGATGAACGTAAGAAATGTTAGATCTTTTTCATTTCCAAAGCTCATAGGGGGGTTTCTTAAGAATTGATCTTATAAAAACTCTATTTGATATATAACAAACAATATTTATAGCTTCAGCCCAAAAATATTTTGGTAATTTTTTTTTCACACAATATGGTTCTTACCGTTTCAATTAAAGTTCTTTTTTCTCTTGACTACATCATTTTGTTGTGGGGTTCTAGGTACTAAAAGACAAACAAAGCAACAGGGGGTAAGTACACTAAGTCTAACTAGTCCAGTCAAGCAAGTCTAAGCTAGTCCAAGTAGTAACTTCACTTGCTACTTCGGAGGACTAAGGGATATATTTACTTAAAAATCCGAAAAGGGTCAACAACAAAGTAGAGTGCGGAGGGGATCCATAACGAAATACTCGCTTACCGAAATAGCCCCCAAGCCGGTTCATCTTTGCTACCTTGCATGCTGCTTTGTTAACAACCGGCGAGACTCTCCTTCTCAAGCCAACCCTAGGTCGGGATGAGACTTTCTTTGAGCTACTGGGGAGCTACTTTCTACCCTAGATCTTCTCATTGCGTTCAAAGGAATGCTTTTAATCCTTCTACAACCGCCTAGAATTCGTGAAAAAATGACTTTATTCGCATAGTTTTTAAATTCTTCCTCATGATCACTTCGAATAGATATGATATGGAGATCTTTTTCATTTTGGACTTTCTTGCAATATTTAAAAAAGGTATGGTTTGTTTCGTTTTTAGATGCAAAGAAAAAAGTCCATGAATATCTAGTGAAGTCATCAATAATAACCAAGGTATATTTTTTGCCTCCTAAACTTAGAGTTATCACATCCTTCTTTTTGTGTCTTGATAAGTTACCGTCATCATCCACTCTCTTTGTCCTATTGCTGGGCCTCATGAACTTCTTAAGCTTTTTGTCCATCTAGACAAGTTCCTCATCATCATCATCATCATTGCTGGAATCGTGACTCATAACTTTTAAAGCAATGGACTTCTTGTTTTATTCATCTCCTTACTTCTTAATGAGCTCATGTGTTTTGATTGCTCCAAAGAGTTTCTCTTTGTTTATGGCATTAAACTCTCACTCTATTTCAATAGCTGTTCTCTTTGCTTCCTAATCCTTAGTAACCCAAGGAGTTTAGAATTTATTTCCAAATTATTGAAGTTCTTCTCAAATACACTCAAAGGATTTATAATGTTAATGAATCTATTATGTATGTCATCTATAGTTTCATTTGGAATTATTTTGAAAATTTCAAATTATCCACACAAAAGACTTATTTTTGTATCTTTTACTCTTGAAGTTTATTCATAAGTCTTTTCTAATTCATCTCATATTTCTTTAGCTTATTTACATGTACAGATTCTATTAAAATCACTTTCATTTAGTCCATAATGCAATACATTCATAGCTATTTCATTTAAATATGATCTTTTCCAATCCTTTTAATTATAATCTTTTTCTTCTTTTCCTTCTATTAAAGGTCCATTTTCTATAACATTCCATATTAATCTATTTTGAACTTTTAGAAATATTTTCATTCTAGAAGAGGTGGTCTATTAATAGCTTGACCTTTTAAAAAGCTTAATGTGTTTGATGCCATGACCTTTACTCTATATGCAAGGAAACACAAAAAAAAAAAAAAAAAAAAATGAGACAACGCTTTGATACCAAATGAAATTGAGAAAACATACTAGAAAAAACTCAAGAATTGAGGGCAGGGGTGCATAGTAAATTGAGTATTTGTCCTAAAATGCACAAATAATTAATTTTTATACGATAAATCAAATTTAAACTTTAATAGTAGTGGATAACACAATAACATATAACAATATGAAATACAAAAGAGATAAGGATAGAAAATTTGAGCCCATATTTAATGTAAAGTCCGGCCCGCTACCTACTGTCAACGATCCACAAATGTCTCTAATCGAAAACTTCACAATCACTTTATTGATTCAACACAAGCTCAAGCTAAGTAGTACACCAATTATGATATCAGGAAATAAAATATTTCCTTCACTTTTGCAATGCTCTCTTTTAGATTTACAAGAATATAAGCAGAGCACTCAAAATTCGTTTTCTCTCTCTTATGTAGAATTTACAAATAATGAATAAGAGAACAAAAATTAAGAGAGAATTCTTGATTTGTTTGTTTGTAAATAAAAGTTCTTTCAATGTTATCCAAATCTCCAAATGAAGTTGTATTTATAGTTTTCAAAAGACCAAATGTTCATTGGAGATAACGTCTAATAGATGGCGACATTAAATGTGCAGAGAGGTTGGATTAAGTACTCATTGGCTTGCTAGTCCAAAGATCTCACATGCCGCGCCCTAAATTTTGCCTCTTTATGCCTTTATTATGTCTTAGATCGTTGGACTCAACTAGTACTATGTTTTGTTCCATTGAACTGGTTCGTTAGTCCCATATGCACCAATTCGCCAGTACTATCCCTGTGAACACAAATCAAGGTAAAACACACACACACTGTAAGTCCTGAAAAATTTCAGTAAATAATTCTACGATGAACTTCGAAAGTAAACCCTAAAAATCACTCCATATTAAAACCGAACTTCGAACGAGTCCTAAAATATAAACGAAAGTAAGAATTCATTAGTCTTGACAAAATCTAAAAATAAAATAAGGACTATAAAAGTCCTTAAGTCCAAAAACCATTACGTAAAGAACTGCTTACCTAATCTATAATTCATAAAAATCGGGATAAAAATAAAATACAGTGATAATTTGCTAAAAAGCAAGTTAATCCATAACATGACAATTTGAACGATCAGGAGATCACCAAAGGCCAATTCCATAACTAGGCTTTGGCACGATTAAGAAAACTTTATCTGCCAATAATAAAAATAGACTTTGGAAATTCCCCAAACGACCAGACTAATAATCCTAAGAGACGGAAATCACAATAAAGCCCTAACGATCAAATCAAACTCCCAGAATCATAGAACGAGTTAGAAATTGAAATCTCGTAATCTTAAGAAGGAAGAATTCAAGAAACAAAATAACAAATTTAATCATCCTTAAGTTAACCAATTGTTCATAAACCTTAAATCGAAGCAAAATAAATTCGAAAACAAAACACTATGAAGATCCTTTAACAAAAGCAAATTATAAAAATCAAGATTTCCCCAAAATCATTTCAAAAATCGATATTTGACTCAAACTCAAGAAAATCATATTTGGTAACCATTACCGATATAACTCCAGATATAATAATTCAATTCAAGATTTCCGAAAGCAGTTAGAGATATTAAATACTTATAAAAATAAAATTTAAAATAAATTTCTCGAACTAAATACGTTGTATAAACAGAAAATCTCAGTTTCCAATTTGGCAAAGGTCTAAACCGGAAAATCATCCAGAAACCCTAACCAGAATACAATAGTGTAAGTCCGGCAATCTAGCGCCCTTAACCCTAGAGGCCAAGGTGTAGTTTAAATAAGTAGAATAGCTCGTAGTAATATAAGTTTGTATAAAAATATCAGATTGGTAAATTTTTTGCCTATTTTGAACCCGTTCGGATATAGACTTCAAAAAGCGTATCCCGGGGCTCGAGATATCAAAAATATACCATTAGTACCGTTAGACTCGTAATTCCACGAGATTTCTAAATATATCAGTTATATAATTTTTCGGGTTATAAAAATTACAGTTATAACCTTTTTACCGTATTTTCATTTCTACCGGTAATTGATTAGTCTTTTGCACTATTCATTTTATTTCATTACACAATTTTATTATTGTTTTTTTTTATAATGTATACCCCGGGTTTTCTAGTAATCAAGTAAACTTCGAAAACCGGAAAATGAAACCCTAAACCGGTTTAGTTCAAGCTCTGTGAGAAAGACTTAGAAACCCGAATTCCCTTTTCCACAGTTTCCAATAAGAAACTTTTATAAGCAAAATTAATTTTGGATATAGTTCTTGATTATATTTCAAACCAAGAAAAGATCAGATTTTTGGAAAATTTCAATTCCAGGTCATCCCGAGACCCATTATAGAAGAGCGTGCCCCGGAAATAGAATTTCAAAAATTCACTTATGAGTACTCATTTGAATCGAAATAAAATAAGGATTTCAAAAATATATTTTTCATAATTTTCCGGTTTACGAAAAATACAGTTATAGCCTTTTTATTCGTATTTCCTTACTACCGAAAAATCAAATTGTCTTGTCTACTATTTCCTACTATTCACAAGTACCATCTATACTACCTATTTGCACACTCTATATTTCAACTCTTACCATCACTCAAATCAACTCCCTTTTTCAAAGGATTTTGTCCCTTAACTTTCCATACAAATTATGACAATTACACATCAAAGTTAAATCAATCAAATAAAGTAAAAATTCAAATTTTTTCCCTTCCTCCTCATGCATTGGCCGGCGTGAAACCCCCTCCAACAAGCTCCATTTTGCAAATTTTTTAAAATTATTTTAGTCTCATTTAACCTAATTCCATTTAATATATAAGCTACTTTTTCTCTATCTTTCCCCATTCTTTCATTTTCAAAATTTCTAAAAGGTAAAGGAAGCTCTCATTCCTCTCTTTTTCTCCCCCATGCCGTGAGCCATATACCACACACACACACACACACACACACACAACTTTCCATTTTCTTCCATTTATCTCCTATTTTACTCCAAGTACATGGACTTTTACTCCTTCTACTCATAGATCCTTGTAATGGCAAGGATATTCTTGGATATTTCAACTAAATGGCCCCATGATCTCTTGGTAGGGACAATGAAATATCAAAACAAGAATACCAAACCATCACAAAGTAGATCTAACATTTAAAGGAGCTTTCATGCCAAAAGCTTTATGTTTATCCATCAAAAAGTGTTTTGAACCAAAGATCTTTTATAAAAATGTGGTTTTTATGTTTTCAAAATCTATTTAAGCACTTGATATAGTAGATCTATCATTTTGCTACTCATGATCATGTAGGCATTTAAGGTTTCATTACTATTTTGTGCTTATGTGCATTAATATCTTTAATGCTTTTGTCTTTATAAATAACCTTCCTAGTATATAGATCTATGATTAGATAAGTTAATAAAGTCAAAAAGGAAAACACTTTCAAGAAATGGACTTGTGTAAATCGGATGACTTTGGAAACCTAGAATAAAAACACTTTATCAACTTCTAAACATATATTTACAAGAGAAATGAGCCTATAGGTAATAGATAATGTTTAGCAATATTTTTCATGGATTAAATGTGTTTTACTAAGGAAAATAGTTGAAAACAAGAGATGAAGTCTAAAAAATTAGAGTTAAAAGTCTTAACAACCAAATTCGCATAATGGATAGATGGCTAGAAAACACTATTTTTCCAACTTCAAAATGGTATTTTCTTAAATAAATGGAGTCCTTAGGATGTAGGTATAATAAAAAACTTAAAGTTTTAAGTATAGAATACATTTTTCCTAAAGAAATCAACTTGAAAATGGACTTTACTAAATTCGGATTTTTGGAAACCCCCTAGTAAAGGACCCACTTAAAAGTTTAAAATGAAGATTTTATTTAAGAAATAAAGGCCTTAGGATATAACTAATTATGAGGGTCAAAATTCTTAAGCAAAATAGAGTTTTCCCAAAAGAAAATCCTTATAATATGTAGGTGTGACTAAGTGTAGTAAACTCACTTGTTAAACATAATATGAATGGTTTTCTAAGAAAAGTTTATGTAAATTCTTTAAACCTAAAGAGCTATAAGAACTTAGGCTCATTAGAGTTCATATCATGACATTCATGATAGGGAAAATCATTACCATTGCATTTAGTTTCATTTTACACTTAGGAATCTCAAGTGCATTCATGAAAACCGCATTTTCGGAATCTATGTTACCGCTATACAGATCTGATCCTCGTTTCCGAGGCTTAGATATTTTCAAAACTTGGTTTAAACTTCATATTTAGAAAGCTCTTCCGAAGTAGATAGAAATCGATATAAAATTTGTGAATTCCGAGTTAAAATGACCAAGTATGGCCGTTTTAAGTTGGAATTCCCGCTTAGGACGCATTACGAATTTGATAAGTTCGTATGAAGTCGTTGGATTAGTTTGAGTGGAAATACTTATTAGAGTATTTATTCCTTTTTAGGTTATCCTGAGTTCGACGATTCCCTACCGCCGGACTATTATTACTAGAAGACCGGTGATCCAATGGCCGGGTGAGTTTTCTTCTTGTTTTGTTACCTTGATTGTGATTGTAGTTAGTTGCATTAGAATTATAGGAATAAGATAAAAATCGATATGAATGGGGATGGGATATATGATGAGACTGTGATGAATGTATACCAAAGAATACTAAAGCATATCGAAACCACGATTTGATTAGATAACTGCACCGTTCATATTATTCCTGTTATATGTGTGATATTGGTTGGTCACTCTAAAGAATGTATAAGTATTTTTGTCCTAAGCAAAAATTAAATTGGTCATGCATCACATCGGACATATTGCATTTGGTAGCATGCTACTCCTACGCAGGTCGATCAGTATGGTCCGTTGTTGCCTCGTTTGGATAACGAGCCCGGTGCTAGAGCTCATTCAGGGGTACTAAGGCGCATGTGGATGCATCCTTGGATGAGCTTAGCCGAGTCGAGTGCTAAAGCCGAGGGCTTGGGGACTAGATGCGGTCGTATAGACTCAATACCATTCCTAACCTAAGATACGGAGGGCGTAAAATCCGTTCTGTGTGGGGTTCCGGATACCATGCATAATTGCTTGCTCACGTGTTTGTTCATGCATAGCATATGATTGATTAATAACATGTTTGTTATGGTACGGAATTAAGGGAATTCTCACTAAGCTAGTGAGCTTATACCCAATAGTTGTTTTAAATGAGCAGGTATTCAAGATGGTTGAAGTCGAGAATGACTTCGGATTCCGGCAAGATAAGAATGCTTGAAGTTTTTGGCTAAGCCTTACGTTTTGCCTTGTAATAGTTTTATGTAGTGAGGTCTTGGGATAAATGTAATTGAAGTTTGATGATTTATATTTTGAAGTATAGTGTTTGTATTTAGAGTATAGTGGATTGTATTTCCTTACATTGTTACTCAATTGTATCAACATAAAACGTATCATTCCGATGTGTCTTCTCTATGTTTAGACGCCTTGTACATAGTATGGAAGCCTTCGCGTGACTGAGGTGGTCATTCTATAGGATTTAATATTGTGTATGGTGGACTGCCACGTTTAGGGTACCCTTCGGGGCGTGACACACACTATACTTCTTTGATATATATATATATATATATATATGATTTTCCTTATTTTCTCAATCTTTATTAAGTGAGTGTATTTAAAAAACTTTACATAACATTTGCTTTCATCAAAATCACGTATAAAATAATTCATTTTAACAAACAATAAAATAAATAAAGAATGACACGATTGTATCTAAAAAGAGGGTTTTATGTACTGTTATAATATATATTTGTCAATGACCAAATTTATTAGGGGTAAAATAGTAATATCATTTGAATTTTAATTCCCATTGGAGAGGAAATAAAGAGGTAATAGAAAAAAAACATATGGTAAGTGGTTTTTTTTTTTAATTCCCTATGCACCTCTACACAAGGAATACTGGTAATAAATATGCCTAGTTCATTTGTGCAAGTAAATAGGTAATAAATTGATTCATATGAGTGATTATTCTATTCCTTCTTTATTACCTCAAAGTAAACAGGCCGTTAGGCTATTAGCACAAGCATATATGTATTGTGTGTATAAAATTTAACCATATCTGTATGGTAAAATTTACAATATATATTTTTTAATCATCTTATAACATATCAAAGTACTAAATTAAACTATTAGCCTGATTATATAAAAATTAATAAAATATATGTAAATAATTTGGAAAGTATGCGCATGTTTATATAAGGAAAAAAAAAGAGAATGTGATCATGCAGTTAACAAATACGTGTAGTGAATATAAAGTGATAAATAAAGAATGTGATAAGATAGGATAGTTGCAAAAATAAGAACATTAAATAAGAACATAATCACTCAATTTCATGCTAAAATTTTCGAGTCGAGCAACTCAATATTTTTTCATAATATTATAGATAAATATAAAGGTTAATTATAAAAATATAATCTGTATTTTGGTCAATTTGCAAACACATGACTCATGTTAATTTTTTTGACAAATAAGTAACTTGAGTTTTATGCAAAAGTATCAATATAATTAATTATTATTAATGAGATATGTGTGGGAGTTTTATTAGGATAAAAAATTAATTTAATAAATAATATTAATAAAATAATATAAAATATTAAAAATTATTTTTTAAAAAAATAAGAAAATTGAAAAATATAAAATTAATTTTGTTAAATTCTCTTAAAATAGGTTTTGATGATAACAAAAGAGTAAAAATGATTACTAATAAGTTTATTAAGTGTGTAGTATCAAGTCAAAGAGAAAAAAGAAAAATGATGAAAAGTATTTGAAATCCAGAATGTTTTCCAGAAGGTTGATTTAAGGATAAAGAATTTTTTCAGAAAACCAGAACCTTTCACAAAACCTTTCACTGCACTTTTGATAGCAGCTCTATATCACGTGATTTTACTATTCATATTCTCCAACTTGATACAAATCATTCTAGTTCAGTACAAAAATGAATCTTGAAGACCTAGCTTCGAGTAAATGAGTTTCTTTGAGTAATATACTCATTTGTTCCACTTAAGTTGGTTTAATCCAAGGGGATTTAATATTTTCATCAAAGTTTCTCTCTCACCAACATCTTCAACAATGGAAATCTTCATGAACAGTACTAGACCTTGTTTGGATGGATTTTACACATTTTTCTCCTTCAAGACAAGTGATTTATCAGTATTTACAATGTCCAAGACATCTATTTTCATAGGATTTTGTCTAGAAGATTAAAAAGAAGATAAATGCTATATTAGATAGGATGAAGAAGAAGATCATGATGAACAATAATAACAAATAAACAACCAGATTTTTTACGAAATCATAACAAGGCTTAATCTTCCTTACGTTACAGAATTTGAATTTGAAAAAGGATAAAGCTCACAAGATTTCATTCGAGAATACAAGGAAAAGCCTATCCAAACTTGCAACCAATTTTGAAGATCACAACAGGATTTGAATTTGAAAAACGGATAAGGAAGAATAGATTTTAATCGAGATTATTAGGAAAGTTTATCCATCTTCCAATAGCTTTTTGAATGTTAGAGAAAGAGTATATTTACCGAAGCCAAGGAAGAAGACAAATAAAGAGGTTGATATACTTACAATACTTTGAAAATAAAATAGAGAGACTTACACCTGCTATGAGAAGGAAGAAGGAACACAACTAATATTATTCACGTTGCAAACAAAAGCTTTTCTTTCATAAAGAAAATACAGAACCTTATACATAACCTCACGAAAATTTGCTATTTCTCCTTCTTGTCTTTGAAACTGATCTCTATCTCTCCTCTAGAGGAAATATGATACCAAGAAACACTCTGCTACAGAAAAAGAAAAGAGAGGTAAAGAAAGAAGAAAAAGAACACTTACTTTACTAACCCAGAAGGTTTCATAGAACCTTGTGATCAAAGAAAAGAACACTTTATTTACCACAAGAAGCAAATAGAAACTGCTACTGCTTATAATCTAACACGAGTTGATTAGTGCAATTTTTATTCTTTATTGCAATCTTGATTTTGTTATTTCCTTGTTGACAGAAGGAACGTGTTGTTGCATTCTAGTTTGTTTGATTACAAGATTAGACTTTGTAGATCGATTGTAGCTAAAGGATAGCTGTGAGAATCGAGCAAAGAGGATTGCACTGTCTTGTAATTTGAAGTTATTAGATAGAGTGGAACAAACCCGTAGGATAACAGGATTCCCAGCTCGGAGCTGGAAGAGTGGACTGACGTACAAGGCGGAACCATTATAAATCACTGCCTGATTTTCTATACTCTATCTTTTTAATTTCCGCAATTTATATTCATATTTGTTTAATTGCATATCTGGTTCTCATTTTTAAAACTGAAGGAGATTATTTTTAAAGGTGAAATTTTTTATTAATAATCAATTCAACCCCACTTCTTGATTACTATTTGGGACCAATAAATTTTATGATCAATAAAATATTGACATATGTTATTATAAAATTATTAAATAATATTGACACTTTTGTATGAAACTTGGGTTACTTATTTATAAAAAAACTAACACGTATCATGTGTTTGTAAAATGACTAAAATATATGTTATGTTTTTATAATTAACCCTAGATATAATTACTATTTTATTATAAAAGAATGCAATAATAAGAGTTTTACCGGTTATCGAGCCTGGATTTTTTTCCACTAATCTGGTTCATTTCTCTTAACCCGATTCATATTAAACCCGAACCCATTTAACATGAATCCTCGACTAGGGGTCGGTTGATCCTAACTTAGCTACTAGTCTGCGAAAATTTGATTTTTAAAACAAAAAAAAAATTTAAAACCAGATATCATGGATTGGGGGGCTAACCTATTAAAACCAAATTGTTACCACTTTTGGAATTTTAAACTTATAATTTATCCTTTTATGCTCAAAAATTCAAATAAATATTACATAACAATATTTACAAGTCACATTTTTGTTTTTGTTTTTTTTTTATATTTTTTTATTTTTTATTGCAAAGAAATAACCAAAATGATAAACAAAAAATATTTTTTTTTTATTTTTTATTGTCGCCCCGGAGGTGCCTACGTACTCGCTAGTCGAGATCAGACAAAACGTAGTTCTTTTAAAAAGAACTTAGTTTTGTTCATTTTTATTATTTTGAACTCTTCTCAATTTAAGTTCATTAAATTTTGAATTTTTATGAAAATCATTTTGATGGTCCTATGATCTAATCAATTGATTTTCATTTCTTGAAAACATTTTTCTCAAGTTCAAAAATCATTTTTTATTTTTTATTTTTTTTCTAAAAAATTTTGGTTTTGGAAAATCCGATTTTTTATTTTTATTTTTTTTTTACTTTTTTTTATTTTATATATAATATATATATATTTTAAAAAAATCATCACATAAATTCACAATATATCCAAAATAATTTACAATATATTAAAATTATTTTTCATGCATTAAATATGCATTTCTAAGGCAATTTATGTATAAATACACATTAAAAATATTAAAAAATATAAAAAATAAATTTATGTGAAAAATAAATATTTTGATTTTTCTGGATTTTTCTGAATTTTTCTGAATTTTTATGAATTTTTTATTATTTTTTTCTATTTTCTGAAATTAATTATATAATAAAAATATAATAAAATAATGCGGATTAACCTGGACCGTCGGATGAAGCGACGAGATCTGGAGCGTCGATCGCGTTGATTGATCCTGATCGTCTGATTTGAAGACTCCAATCTGGAGCGTTGATTTGCTTGATGAAATCTGGACCGTCTGATCTCTTGATCAAATCTGGACCGTCTGATCGCTTGATTGAATCTGAGCCGTCTGATCGCTTGATCAAATCTGGACCGTCTGATCGCTTGATCAAATCTGGATCGTCTGATAGCTTGATTGAATATGAGCCGTCTGATTGCTTGATCAAATCTGAGCCGCTGATCTGCTTGATCAAATCTGGACCGTCTGATCTGCTTGATCAAATCTGAACCGTTTGATCTGCTTGATTGAATCTGGGCCGTCTGATTTGAGTTGACCGTTGACCGATGACCGACGACCGTTGACCGAGGACCGACCGGGTTGGATTTGGATCTTCGGGTCGGATCTCGGAGCTCCGACGGGTGAAGAAGACGATCACGCGACTTTTCGGGGCAGATTCCGGTGACTGGAAGCTTGTCGGCCCGACTCCTTTGGTGGTTGCGCGTCCTCTGAAGGTGGTGGTTCGCGCCCAGAACCACCGTGGACGGCGGTTCGAAGTGGTGGTCGCCGGCGGTTCAAATCCGAAAAAATAAAAAAAAATTTGCAGAGATTAATTTGAGCAATTCGAACAAATCTAAGCACACTAAATTATCTAAATCAAGTTTCTAACATTCTTGAAACACTCAATTTTGATCAAATCTGATCCAAGAACTTCGAATTTGAAAAAATTCGAATTTTAACCCTAAACTTGGAAACTTCGAATTGATCCTATTGTGTATGTTTTTCTTGAAATTGACTTGTGCCTTTTGGTCCTAGGACCCCTATTTATAGGTTGCAAGCTCAATTTTACGTTTCGTTCAGTTTCAAAAAACGAATCGATTTTTGCCTCTTGATTTTTCACGAATTTAATTCGAAAATTCGTGATTAATTTGTTTGAAACTGATGAATTGATGATTGATTTCTCATATCCTTCATCAAATCATTTAATTTGGGTAGATAATTCATTCAATTTTTTATTCAATTCTTGTAACTCCTCATTTAAGTGCAATTGAATGCTTTACAAATTGAATTTTTTTCCAATTTTTTTAGCACGAATTTTGTGACTTTTGGTTGTTTTTGTTCATGAATTGTGCATTGATCTTTCATATTCCATAACCACTTTGCAATTGCTTCATCAATGTTAAAAACTGATGCAAAGTAAGGTAAAAAGTCACTTTAAAAAAGATGAAAAGGCAAAAATGATAAAAAAGGCAAAAATTTGCCTTTGCTAGGGTTTGAACTTGTGTCCTTGAGCTTGAGTGTGTGTTTGGGTCAATGTATTTAACCAACAGGCCATTTGGCCTGTGCCTTGATCACTTAGCCAACTTCATCAATACTTAAGGCTTTTGGAAAAATGAGTTTAATTAAATTTAAGCCTTAATTAATTGGGCAAAAATTGGGTGTCTACACCGGTGTTGCTAGACAGTGGGAGATAACAGGTCTTAAAAGTAAAAAAAAAAAAAATCTACTCTTAAAAAAATTATAAATGATTTTTCCTATTATACATAATTATATATCTACTCTAAAAAATTCTAAAAGGTATTTCCTGATTTATTTATTTTATCATATTCTATTCATTTTGGCATCATATATTTTTATCATTTTCAAATGGAGTTTATCAATAAAAAAAAAAAAAAATATATATATATATATATATAGATGAAAAACTAATAGTATTTTATTTATAAATTGATCAAATAGATATGATAGAGATATTTAGCTAAAAAAAGATGTAATAAAGAAATAATATAGATATAATATAAGGGTTACACTTAGGTCAAGTTGTTTAAATTCGACTTATGTACAAGCACCACTTGCAGTCGTTGGATGAGAGGAAAAAAATAAGGGCCGTCAGATTAGTTATACAATTTGTTATAAGTTAAAAGGTTAAAAAAATTAACGCATGCAAATCCTATCTAAGCTCTGAAGCCACCTCCAAAAACTCTAACCCACTTCCCTCTCTTGCCGAAGCTCAGCCACCTCTAGAAACCCTAACAGGCCCCCTCCCCCCAACTACGAGTTTGATCTTTTAAGAAGATGGTTAGAAGACATGAAGCATCATCCTAAAACCTCCAAGTAGAAGAATCTCACCCAAAAAGGTGAAACATCACCTACCATGTAATATACAAGTAAATAATTCATAATGAGGGTATTCATGTAATAAATAGTTGTTCAAAATGCATGCAAATGATTGGATGATTTTGAAGTAGGCTGGCATATAGGCTGCCAGCTTATAATCCTAAGTTGCTAGCCTAAATACAATGGACGACGACTTAAACACTAGCTTGAAGCTTCAGAGGAAAAATTATGCGAATTGGGAAATTGACTGTACGCTGACCTTTAGGCCACCAGCGTACAAGGGTAGGCTACTGAGGTACCAAAGAAGGCTGCCACGTAGATATTATTTCGAGACCTGAAAGTTCTAAGCCACTAGCTTTGTTTTCCCTTCGTCTAGCCTATATCCCTTCGAGTTATAATAATATAAATACGTCCTATAATCAGTCTTAACCCTCATAACCTCTTCTAAACTCTTAAAAAACCCTAGCAGACTCTCTAAGGTGGATTTCTTCAAGGAATTGAGTAAGTAATCTCTCCTATTCCTTTAGTTTGATTTAGAATGTCTCTTTCTAAGATTTGTGTTGTTGATTGATGAAGGATAATTGATCTTTGGTGGAAATTGAACTAAAACCCTAAGTGTGGAAATTGGGGATTTTCAAATCTACAATCAATTGAAGAAGGTAAGAGTTAATTTGGAAATATAATTCATAGATCTTAAGTTTTTAGGAGAATTTGTTGAAGAAGATTTGTGAATGTATGACCAATGGTGAACAGGTATTCTTATGAACTAAGGTTTCTTTATTTCGTGGTGTTGAATCAGAGATTTAGTGACTCTACGATTTTCACGAGTGAAGAGTGTGTTGGAGATTTTAGTTATGATGAATTAGGGTTAAGGTTTTATATTGCTTATATTTTTAATTGATATGTGGAACGGATGATTCTTTGTTCAGGTGTTTATTTGAGAATAGGATTTATATTTTTTAAGCGGAAACAGGTAAGTCCTTACCATGTTTGTTTGTTTGTTTGTTTGTTTGTGCTTGTAGGATTAGTTTATAAATCTGACCTAATTATATCTGACTTTAATTGAATCGAGTGTTGGTTGTAAGTTGCTGCGGTCAGTAAAGACCACGCAGAGTATGATACTGACGCTGGCAACCTGATAATCTTTGTGTGAGATTGTCCCGAGTGGACTCGTACATTAAGATGATTCTAGTAGTTTAGGAGTAGTACGAGTACGGCACCCAGGTATGTAGGAGATTCCCAACACCATATATGTATTATATTACCTATTTTCCTATACTATTTGTTTTTAAAGGAGTCTGAGTTGCTTCGGGTTTAGGATCATTCGCAGATAATCTTACACCATGTTGTATGCTAGATTAATAAAAAGATAATAATTGGTTCTGGCTGCATTAGATATTATGTCGCATGTGAACTGTTTGATGTATGATCATACGCTTGTGTTTTCAGTTTGGATGTACTGAGCCTTTGTACTCATTCGGTTCAGGTGAAGGCCAAATTATATATGACTTATGTGGCTTTGATGTATTCATAGAACCTGGGGAGGACGATAGTGGAACTGACTACCCAGCTGATATGCAGATGGCTAGATGGATTGGTGTTAGGCTTATGATGATTGATGAGTTTAATAGATTTCCTTTAGATTGCAATTGTAAAGATTTTTTGAGTTATTAGTTTTATGTTTCTTATGAGAATTTTTATCAGTTGGTTTGGTTTATACCAACATAGATGTTTGTAGGAGTTATGTTTTCTTGATTTTCATATTGAGTATTCCTTTATGTGAGATCTAAAGTTATATGATGGAATATTGTGGTTTATAGATGTGTCGTAGCCTTTGCATGTGCCTTTCAAGAGAGGACAAGTGGCGGGTTGTAATGCCTTAGTTTAGGGTGCTACAGCTTATTTGTTATCAGAGCTGAGGTTGATGATCCTTTTAGAATTAAGTTATGAATTCCTTAGGGCGGTGAGCATTGATGAGTGGGGTAGAAATAATTGGAGTTTTTTCTATAAATAGTTTTATAGTATCTTATAGTTTATATAGCGTTTAAATCTCTAAAGTTGGTTTTTTCCTTTCATCTTAGGTTTTGGTGTATGCTTGTGGTAGAATGCTGCCAAGAAGGAGAGCCTCTGATACTAGTTCCTCTAGGAATGGAGATGAGGAACAAGCACCTGTGAACCAGCCACCCTTGAACCAAGTACCTGGAGACATGCTCCCCACCACCGCTTCCATCTGTAGCACAACAAGTGTCTAATGTTGTTGCAGGAGGACAAGTACCCATTGATGTTGCACAGTTGATGCAGGCAGTGAATGCTCTATTGGGAGTAGTTAATCAGTAGTAGCAGGATATGCAAATCGTGCAGGCCAATGCTGAGGCCTAAAGACAGGAGGCACGGAGGAACAATTGGAAATGGTGGAAATAGAGGCCATGGAGCAAGATATGCTAATGTGCTTAGTCTCAACAAGTTTGTAGACCTGGTATACAGATTTGAGCCCTTGCCTAAGAAGCCCTTGGAGGCTCATTTATGGATAGAGGAGGTGGAGAAGACATTTGCTGCCTTAGACATACCAGATAACTAAAGGTAGAATATGCCTCTTATTTGCTTATAGGGAGAGCAAACAACGGGTGGATGAGCACCAAGCGTTATATGCTTGGAGTAATCACATGAGAGATGTTCAAGCAGACCTTCTACAAGGAGTTATTTCCTAATAGTGTGAAGCAGAAGATGCCTCAAGAGTATTATACATTGCAGTAGGGTAGGATGACAGTAGAGGAGTATGAAGCTAAGCTGCACTGATTGATGAGGTTTCTGCTAGACCCCCTAAAGGAAAGTGGAGAGGTCAAAGTGAGAAGACTCATCACTGGTCTAGAGCCTGATATTCGGTATCAGGTCAATTTGATGGACTTAAATAACTACTCTACTGTGGTCAATAAAGCCAAGACAATGGAGTAGGGCCAGAACAGAAACAAAGGGGTGTGAAATCAGAAGAGCCATATCTATTATGGGAAGCGACCAACTGCCAATGTTCTTTATCAAGATAAGGGGAAGAGACTAGTTACATAGCAGAATAGGCCAGCAATTCAGGGTACTAAAAAGAAGTGCATCAGATGCCTTGGACCTCAAGATATTAAGGAATGCAAGTGGCCTGAAAACACATGCTTTTCATGTAGCAAGGTGGGACATAGCCACAAGTTTTGCACAGAGAGAAACATTCCCCAAGTTTATTGCTTTAAGTATGGGCAGAGAAGGCCCAAAACCATTGAATGCAAGGAGCCAGGAAGGTTTTGGTTCAGCAACACAGATGAGTCAAACTCAAGGTGGACAAGGACAAAGGGCGTTAGCCAAGACATATGCACTTTAGCATCGAGACACCTCCAGTGTAGACACTATAGCAGGTACGCTTTGCATACTTCTACATAGTGCCTACGTTCTCTTCAATACTAGTGCAAGTTTTTCAATTATATCTAAATCTTTTGTTGTTATTTGCGGTGTGCATGTCGAACTTATGCCTGAATGCTTGTCTGTGAATACACCTCTGAGGAGCGGGGCTATGCTGAATAAGATATGTAAAAATGTGGGTATTGAGATGATGGATAGACATTGTCACGCCCCGAAGGGTACCCTAAACGTGGCAGTCCGCCGTACACAATATTAAAGCCTAAGAATGACCACCTCAGTCATGCGAATGCTTCCATACTATGTACAAGGCGTCTAACACATAGAGGAGACACATCGGAATGATACATTTCATGTTGATATAACTCGAGTAACAATGTAAAGGAAATTCAATTCACTATTCTTCAAAATACAACTCATCAAACTTCACTTACAAATCATCAAAAGATTCTATTACATAGAACTATTACAAGGCAGATAATAAAACCTAGTTAATAACTTCAAACATTCTTATGTCTTGCCGGAATCCTGAAGTCATTCTCGACTTCAACCATCTCAGTCCCCACTTAGCATTCTTGAGATAACCTGTTCATTTAAACAACTATAGGGGTATAAGCTACACTAGCTTAGTGAGTGAAAACTTCCAGGATTACATTTATAACACGTCATACAATCAAGTGATTAGTCAGACAAGTGATATGCATCAAACTCGTGAATTCAACAAACATATGACCTGCCAGAAATCATATGTGGATGGACTTACGCCCTCCATCCCGGGTTAGCAGATTAACGAATCCTGCGGTACGACCGAGACCGTTTCAGCTTACGGACAACTATAAACTATAAAATCGTTTAAGGTACAACGATAAACCAACAAATGCTAATGCTCCATCCCCATCGTGTATGAATGAGTTCAATTTCATCTTTAGTTCCGAATAATCAATTATACCAATTCTTTTAAGTGATCAATCAATAATCGCAGACAATCAATTCTAATTCATCTATACAAGCAATAGTTAATCACTCGGCTTCGATATTCTTACATTCCATTTCTCATATCAACAACAAGCATACATAGTTCCCATTCGTCCCCATCATGCATATCCATTTTATCTTTACCAAATATCTAGTGCAACTATTATTACAATTACATACAATAAATGAAATCGGAAGTAATACTCACTCGGCATTGGATCACCGGTCTCTTAGTACAAGTAATCCGGTGGTAGGGAATCGTCGATATCGGAGTCACCTAAAAAGGAAGAAATACTCTAATAAGTATTTCATCACTTAACTAGTCCAAGCTATCTCATACAAACTATCAAATTCGTAATTCTCGTCCTAAGCGGGAATTCCAACTTAAAACGGCCATAACTTGGTCATTTTAACTCGGAATCTCGCAAATTATATATCGATTTCTATCTACTTCGAAAGATCTATCTATTTCTAATATTATTTTTAAGTTTTGAAAACATTTAGGTCTCAGAACAGAGGGATCAGATCTGATCAGTAACGGTTTCCAATTCCGAAAAATAGTTTTGTAAATGTTTGTAATGTTTTTATTATACAAATTAGCCATACATGCAATATGAGTGATTTCCTAATATGAATGGCATGAAATGAGTTTCATGTATGCATGGTCTTGATGATTTTTGGTAAAAGAAAATTTTGGAACTCTTTATTTTGCAAGACTTCAATTATAACTACTTTTTGAAAAATCTAGTTTTCTAACTTTGGTCATTTCCATTTGTTTTGGATTTATTACTTAAGAAAATATAATTATTTTTGTTAAAATTAAGTCTTCATTATATATATTACTTATGACCTTCATTTCTTCATAAAAATTTCCATTTTACACTTGTTAAACATGTTTTCAAGTGGGGTTGATTCCAAAATCCGAATTTTACAAAAATTAGTTTTTAAGTGATTCCTTTAAATGAAAGTCATTTGATATTTAGAAAATTAGGGCTCAATCATACATAACCATTAAGGACTTCATTCTTACACAAAAATTTGCATTTTACACTTTACAAATATGTTTTCCAATATGGTTTACTCAAAAATCCGAATTTTAGAAAATCCACTTTTTGAATGATTCATTTGGGAAAAACTTGTTTAATGCATTAAATTTTAAGACTTTACTACATCTATTGTCTAAGGACTTCATTTAACACATAAAACTTGCAATTTGAGCTCAAATACTTAGTGATTACATATGCATCATCTCAAATTACGAATTTGACAATTTGATCACTAACTCAAAATTTTTCATTTTAATTCCATTACTTGGTTTACACATTACTCATGCCTAAACTTATTTTAACTTGTAAAAATCATTGCTTAATGATATCTATTACCTATATACTTCATTTTTCACATAAAACATGAGTTTTGGAGTTGATACATGGGTTCTAAAAATTGGTCTTGGTTGGGATCCGAATTTACAAAATTCATTTTTGGATATTCCTTTTGATAAAATCTATCTAAACTTATGAAAATCCATTCCTTACATATCCTATCCTAAGGGCCTTTCATTTCTTAAACAAAAACTTCATTTTTGAGTTGGAAAACATGTTTTTAAAATATGCCTTGGCCAAAATCCGAAAATGACATTTGTGTTTTGAAAATAACTTTTGAAAATCACATTAGATTCTTGTAAAAAGAAGTCTTGATGATATACATATACTAAGCCTTCATTTTCTCAAGAAAAAATTACATTTTGATACTTGGAAGTGGTTTTCAAATGGGGGTCTTGCCAAAATACGAATTTCACAATTTTGTTTGAGTTCATAACTAAAATCTATACTTAATATGAACATAAACATAAAACAAATGCATGGTAACAAGCTATAAACATCATGGATCTAAACTTTACTTATCAAAATCTTTCATTTATGGTATTTATACCCTAAGCCCTTCATTTTAAATGAAAAATATACATTTTGAAGTTGAAAATCACTTTTCTAAATATAGTCCCATTTTCATCCGAATTTTCAAAAATCATTTTGCTTGAAAATAAAATAGATCTTGAGTTTCCTATAACTTTCCTACCATCATCATATTATAGCAAGTTGTTCATGGACATAAACAAAGATCTAATGCATCTATGAACTCAAAACTTTAGATCTAGTCTTCTAAACTAGTTTTAAATGCATGAATCACTAAGATAGACATGTGGATGCTAGATCTATGCATAAGTCATAAAGAATAACAAAAATAACAACTTAAATACAAGATCTATGGCATGAACAAAAATCAAAGCTATAAAAAGTTAGATCTACAAAATATAACAATTTTAAACAAGAAAATAATAACAATACAAGATAATAATAATGGAGAAGAGGAGTGTTTCATTCTTGGCATCATCATCCTTAGCTTTTAAGCTAATGAAATGTCATTTGATGCATGAAACACTCATTATACTTTACCTATATCACCTATGGAGGCTTAAAAAGAAGGTTTACTTAAGAAATCTTCAACAAATATATGTGGGAGCTCAAAAAAAAAAAAATAGGGGCAGCAAGGTTTTTGTAAGAACAAGAGAGAAAGAAGAAAGAAAGAGAGGAAAAATAGAGAGAAAATGTTAAGGAATGAAAGAGGAAAGATGAGTAAATGAAGGAGAGAGAGAAAAGGAGTGTATTAAATGTGTTTTAATTAATTGAAGGAGTAAAAAAAATAAACAAGGCAGATTTGGGAGCTTTCCACGTGAAGAGAGAAGAGAGAGAGAGGAAATTTGTGAAAATTTGACTTGAAATTAAATTGTGTAATAAATGGTGTGTGTAGCTTCTTTAAGAAGGAGTGGAAAATAATTATTTTAGTCAAATTAGGATTAAATAAAAGGACAATGGCAGCAAATATGGGTCAAAAATTCTGCCATGAAGTATGGAATATTGTGTAGAAAGATTGAAGTGAAAAGGAAGTGATATGTGTAAGGTGTACTTGAAGGTATGGGTTGTAAGAGTACCTTTTTAATAAAATAAAACAAAATAAAAGAAAATTAAAAAAAATTATTCCAAATAATTGTAGCAGATTTTTTATAATTAAAATTAAATAATTATTTGAATTATTTTAGTAATTTAATAAATATGTTACCGGTATGATCAAAATACGCGAATATGGGCTATAAATGATATTTTTATAACCCGAAAAATTCTAAAAAATTATTTTATGAAAATAACAATATTTTTAAAATATTTTCCAATTATTAAATTAATTTATTTTTTTTTAGTATCGGATCTTAAACAGAATCTGATCCCGTAAAGACCAGAAACGAATTAAATTTTAGAAAAACAAAATTTTCTATAACATATAAAATATTTATCTAAAAATATAAGACTTTATAAAAATAATAAAATTTTGTAATGAAATAAAAATGAATAGTGCAAAAGACGACTCAATTACCGGTAATAATGGAAATACGATAAAAAGGTTATAACTGTAACTTTTATAACCCGAAAAATTATATAACTGATATATTTAGAAATCTTATGAAATTACGAGTCTAACGGTACTATTAGTATATTTTTTTATATCTCGAGCCCCAGGACACGCTTTTCGAAGTCTGTATCCAAACGGCTTCGAAATAGGTCAAAAATTTACCAATATGATATTTTTACACAAACTTATATTACTATGAGCTATTGTATATATTTAAACTACATCTCGGCCTCTAGGGTTGGGGGCACTAGATTGGCGGACTTACACTATTGTATTCCGGTTAGGGTTTCCGGGTGATTTTTCGGTTTAGACCTTTGCCAATTTGGAAACTTATATTTATGTTCATACAGCATATTTAATTTGAGAAGTTTATTTTAAATTTTACTTTTCGTAAGTATTTATTATCTTTTAACGTTTTCGGAATTTTTGAATTGGGTTTCATTTTCGAAAGTTAATCGTTATTTACTTTTTTAATAATTTATTTTTGGGCTTTATATTACCCGTTTTTATAAGTCGGAGTTAAATATGAAATTTTTCGTACGTAGTGGTTTTGAATTTGAAGACCACTGAGTTCTTATTTTATTTTCGAGGATTTTCATTTTCTCATGATTAAGAAATTTTTTGATTCATTCATGGTTTAGAAAAACTACCCAACGCATGACCTGGAACTAGTAGCAGTGGTTCATGCATTGAAGCTTTTGAGACATTACCTATACGGGAAAAGATGTAAAGTGTACACGGATCACAAAAGTCTCAAGTACATCTTTACCCAAAGAGAGCTAAACATGAGACATAGGAGATGGTTGGAGCTCATAAAAGATTATGATGTGGACATGCAGTACCACTCAGGGAAGGAAAATGTTGTAGTAGATGCCCAGAGTAGAAAGAGAAATGAGATTTTAGCAGCTTTGGTCACATCAGAGCGGCACATAATTGATGACATGAGGAAACTTGAGTTGGAAATATTGATTAGACGACTGGGTGAAAGATTGGCAAACTTACACATTCGGCCTACTCTTATTGAACGGATGAAAACAGCTCAAATAGATGATCAGAGCATCCTGGAGATAAAGAGGAGAATAAAGATCGGTAGTGCACATGAGTTCTACTTTGATGAAGATGGTGTGATGCGATATAAATGAAGACTATGTAGGCCAGAACAAGGAGAATTGAATGAGTTATTGAGAGAAGTACACTATTCTAGTTATTCCATCCATCTAGGAGGAAACAAGATGTACCATGACCTGAAGAAGTTGTATTGGTGGAATAACATGAAGAAGGAAATCGTTGAGTATGTATCTAAGTGCCATACTTGTCAAATGATTAATATTGAGAACAAGAGACCAGTAGGTGAGCTGAAGCCTTTGCCAGTACCCTAATGAAAGTGGGAGCATATCACCATGGATTTTATTATAGCCCTACCTAGAATAAGAGAAAAGTTTGACTCGGTATGGGTGATTATAGACAGACTTACAAAGGTAGCTCACTTTATACCTATTAAGACGGGGTATAAATTGGAACATTTGGCATAGTTGTACATCAAAGAGATCATGAGACTACATAGAGTCTTAGTGACCATTATGTTTGACAGGGATACTAGATTTGTTAGAAGATTTTGGAAGAGCTTACATCAGGCTTTAGGCACTAAAGTTGTGTTTAATATCGCCTATCATCCTCAGACAAATGAATAGTCTGAGAGGACAATCTAGATTCTTGAAGACATGTTGAGAGCTTGTATATTAGACTTTAAAGGTAGCTGGGATGAGTATTTGCCTCTAGTAGAGTTTGCATATAACAACAGTTATCAAGCTTCAATTAGGATGCCAACGTATGAAGCCTTATATGGTAGGAAGTGTCGATTGATCCGCTTATAATATGTGTATAGAAAATATGAGTACAGATACTACCAACAAGTATACTGGATCTGATCAAGTAATACAAAAGTGAGTTGACTATCGTTCCCATAAGGGTTAATTTAACTACTAGATTGGTATTAGCTTTAACTAATATTTAGGCAATTGAATTGTATCAATCTAAACTAATTAATTAATTCTATTTTAACTTAATAGCTATTGATGAATGAAATGAGATTGTTAGAGAGATATATAAGATAAATGTGGGAAGGAGTAGAACCCACCCTAATCTTTACTAATCATATCGAAGTTATATTATGAATAGTTAGAATTGTGGATATTCGTATGAAATTGTCTAAAACCATCAAATTTTAGTAACCACAGAATAATTTACTAGTTTCCGCTAAATAAATTATCAATGGAATCAAATTCACAATTATAAACCTCCCGATTCTACAATTGTCTAATGCTCTAAATCAACTTCTCCTAATTCCTTAGTGAGAAATTAACATAAAACATCTAATGAATTACATGGGACAATTTCTAAATCAGATCAAACTCTACAACTTCCGTAATTGTTGTTTAATCTTGATTCATGAATTCCTATGAACCCTAATTCTTCTTCTGAATTATAAAATTCTTATCAATCCAATTTCATACAGAAACAAGATAGATAATTAGGATTCATTATAAATATTCCATAATTCTAACAATCCTATAATATAAATCAAAAGATCATTTTAGCAAGATTAAGGTTTCATCACTTCCCACAAGAAGAAGTTTAGCTACTCATGGATGATGATTCAATAATCAGATAAGAATATGCAATTGATATCATTATGAACAAAGAAATCAGATAGATGAATTGCATAAGAAAAGAGAGATCAGGTATCACCAATTCAAATATCAAAATCTTCAATTACAAATTCTTGAAAGCTTCAAATCTCTCACAATTCTTCATGAAGTGCTAAAAACTATTTTATCTATCTACTAAATGTATTTTGAATTATTTCTCTGATTTTCTTCATGAAATTAGAGGAGGGAAGTCTCCTTTATATAGGAAAAATTTCGTGAAAAGCATTAATGGAAATTTGCAGTTTCAACATGTACGCCGGCAGTTACACTTTCTATGCGCGGTGGCTTACATGTAGTGTAAAGTTCTTCTCTTGATTTCACCAGCAATGTACTGCTAGCTTTCGTCTTCAGTTACAATTTTAGGTCGCTTGTACATCAGTGGCTTAAGAATTGATCTAGTCGGCGTATATGCACAAAAATGAAACGTCGGCCATTTTTATGAGGAAAGTCATCTCAAAGTCGGTGGCTTTCATGCCGGCTTAGGCAATGCATCAAAATTTGACCATTCATTTTGTAATCTAGCATTCATGTTCGGTTATGCCTTTTGATCTTCAACCTACACTACCTTAAGGCCGGCAGCGTAGCATCTGGCATACATTGTAACTCCTTATGCACTGGCAATTCTTAAGCTCTGAGCTGGCAGCTTTCAATCTACACTGCCCTGTTCACCTTCTACGTCGGCGGCTTGCATGCAGTATACATTCAAATGAAAGAAGGCTTGTAAGGCCAGCAATGTATGCAACGGCTTTGAGGAATGCAAACCTATTCATCTTGTAAGCCGTCTTAACGCCGACGACTTTGATTCCTAGAAAGTCGGCATTGAATAAAATTGCAGAAGCTAGCTTCTTATTGCTTCTACATTGGCGGTGTTGAGCCAGTTTGTTTAGCTTCCCACAATCTACACCGCCTCAAGGCCGGCGTTGTAGAAGCAACCTTAAGATTTTTCATTCTAAGCATCATGAAGGCTGGCTATACGCTGGCGGCTTAGACTTTAGAAAAACTGGTGTACCCCCTGAGTTTTCCTATTTTCATTTCAAAGTTGTTTGTTTTGCTTCCCTTTGTCCAAATTAGACCTGAAACATGAATTTTAACCAAAACAAGTACCCATTCTAGCAATTTATGATAAGTTTATCACAAATTAAACATTAAAAAGTTGTATAAAATATGATCTTATCACCGATCACCGATTCATTGGGATGAAGTAGGTGATAGGCAGATTTTGGGACCAGAATTGATACAAGATGCTAACAATAAAGTTCAAATGATCTGACATAGATTGCAAGTGGCTCAGAGCTGTCAGAAAAGCTATGCTGACAAAAGAAGGAGACCTTTGGAGTTTTAGGTTGGAGAGCATGTGTTAATTAAAAATTCGCCAACCAAAGGTGTTATCATAGGTTAAGAGGCAAGTTGAACCCTAGGTACGTGGGACCATACGAGATCTTAGAGAGGATAGGCGATCTGGCTTATAGACTAGCTTTACTACCTAGTTTGGAGGGAGTACATAATGTATTTCACGTGTCGCTGTTAAGGAAGTATATGAAAGACCTCGAGCAAATAACGGAATCAGAACCTCTGGATCTGCATCCTAATCTCACTACTGTTGAAAGATTCATAAAGATCGTTGATACTAAAGAGAAGATGTTGAGGAGATGGGTAATAATATATGTGAAGGTACAGTGGACAAATCCGATGGAGAGAGAAGCTACTTGGGAGCTTGAGGAGGAGATGTGAGCAAAATATCCCAAGCTATTCAATGAACCAAGTAACTTTCAAGGACAAAAGTTTCTTTAAGAGGGAGGGAGATGTAATATACAAGTAAATAATTCATAGTGAGGGGTATTCATGTAATTAATAGTTGTTTAAAAGGATATTTTTGTCTTGGAATAGAAGAATTTGGACTCGAGGAAGACGCATGCGAATGATTGGACGATTTTGGAGTAGGCCAGCATATAGGTGATCACGCTTTTTCTATATATGCTTTTTAAAACTATTTTCAGTTATATTCAATTTTCTTTAAATGAGCAGATCTTTAACTGATAGTGTATCGGGTGCGTATGCAGTAGTAAAATTTCGGTGAATACCGAGTCGAATCCACAAGGAGTGAGGATTAGCTATCAATATATCGGTCCAAATTCATAGATAGGAAAATCGAACTTTGTTTCTCTTTTTTTCTTTAGATTTTCTTTTAATATAAATAAACTACTAAAAATCTTGGATTTCCACACCTCAAATAAAATTAGGTTTAGAGCCAATGAAATCTGGAAATAAATTGAATGTCTGCTATTGACCAAAAATGCACTTGTCAATCCAAATCATCAATGGGTTTAGTTTTTCAAGAATGAAGAACAAGATAACAATTCCTTTTCCTAAAGTGAACTATTACCCTAAAATTACCAATCAATGTTCCATATCCCTAGGAAAGTGTTAATTGACAATTATTTTCTAATTGACCAAACCCTAATAGAATTACAATCCATATCCCTATGTGAAATGCAATCCTAATTAGATAATCACAGAATTGATTAGAAGAGAATTTTCCAATTACAATCCTAATCATTCATGAATTCCAGATTAAAGCCAAAATTCCATGATTTGTGAAATAACATTGATAATCCGAATATGAACAAGTAATCAATCAACAACAGGAATCATTAATCATATAATCCAGATAAAAGACTCAAAACTGATTTAAGAACACAAGAAATCAAGCATCAAACAACATCCAATAAGAGGATATAAGAAAAAAAAAACAAAATAACCTTGTCAATGGAATCTGGTTCTTGAAATCCAAACACAAATGTTGTTTTCCACTTGAATCTGGTGTGGAATCCGATATCAAATTAAAAAGTTAACTACTTTAGTGTTCTAAACCCTAATCTATCAAGGAGCTATGGAGGAAAAAGAGGAAAATCGCACCTAGGGTTTTTTCTTTTTCAAAAGATACAACATGAGAAGTTTATGTATGAAAAATTGTAGGAAAGATACGCTAGCACTCTACACCAGCGGTGTACTTTTGGATCTAGCCGGCCTTCTTTTTAAAATTTGATTTTTGAAAGCATTTTTTAATGTACATTGGCTCAAAGCTGGCAACCTTGAATCTCTAATAGCCAGTGTACATTGTAAAATTAATTCCGAAGCAAGATAGATGACAGCCTTTAAGTAGTGTTGATGTGCAGAAATTTCATGGCGATTTTTTACTTTACTCCAATTGGAATTTGGAAAAACCTTTAAAAATAGAATTGTAGAGCTTTCTCTCCTCTTTCTCTCCTCTTTCTATAGGATCTTGAATCATATCAAATGGGCCTCGGATGAGAGAAATATATCAAATTTATTAAAACAGTATCATTCTGCAAATCTTACTGATGTTCTGCACTTGCAGTAACTTCAAGACGATTTTCAACCTTCATTCTTTCATAATTAGCGAAAACTCAAAACATGAAGATTGTATATATATCTCTTATATTTCCATATGAGTTGAATCGCATCAAAAGAAGATCATATGAGAGAGATATCTACAATTTACCAAACTCTATCATTTTCCAAAACATGAACACCATCACTGTAATAGCAACAATTTCATAGCATATTTTGACGCTGATGCATTCCGAATTCATTCATGCCCAAAACATGAAAATTGAATATCTCTCTCTTAGGTTTCAGTAGCATTTAAAATCATCTCAATAGGAGCTCGGATGAGAGAGATCTGTTGAATTTACGAAACATCATCAAAATTGTCATGATACTTGCATGGCCGACCTTGCTTGATTTCTTTTCCAAATTTTTATGAAACTTCTCCCAATTGCTTATATTTGTTGTTTAAGTCCTTAATGACCTGAAATAAAAATTTAAGCATACTTAAGTACCATTTCCATTTGATTTCTATAAAATCTATAATAGATAAACATGATTTGATTATTGCAAAGTTGAGTAAAATATGACTTTATCAATACGCTACCAACCTATAATCCTAAGCTGCTAGCCTAAATACAATGGATGATGGCCTAAACACCAGCTTGGAGCTTCGGAGGAAAAATTGTGCGAATTGGGAAATTGGTCGTGGCCGTCGACGTACCAAAGAAGGCCAGTGGCGGCCTTGGATATTATTTTGAGACCCGAGAGTTCTAAGTTGCCAGCTTTGTTTTCCCTTCATCCAGCCCATATCCCTTCGAGTTATAATAATATAAATACATCCTATAATCAGTCTTAACCCTCATAACCTCTCCTAAACTTTTAGAAAACCCTAACAGACTCTCCAAGGTGGATTTCTTCAAGGAATTGGGTAAGTAATCTCCCCTATTCCTTTAGTTTGATTTAGAATGTCTCTTTCTAAGATTTGTGTTGTTGATTGATGAAGGAGAATAATCTTTGGTGGAAATTAAAGTAAAACCCTAAGTGTGGAAATTGGGGATTTTCAGATCTACAATCAATTGAAGAAGGTAAGGGTCAATCTGAAACTATAATTCATAGATCTTAAGTTTTTAAGAGAATTTAATCATATATGTTGTTGAAGATGATTTGTGAACGTATGAATAATGGTGAACTGGTATTCTTATGAATTAGGGTTTCTTTATTTCATGGTATTGAATCGGAGATTTAGTGACTCTACGATTTTCACGAGTGAAAGGTATGTTGGAGATTTTAGTTATGATGAATTACGGTTTATGGTTTATATTGCTTATATTGTTATCAATGTCGTAAATTGATTTGTCGAATGGATGATTCTTTGTTCAGGTGTTTATTTGAGAATAGGATTTATATTTCTTAAGCGGAAACAGGTACGTCCTTACCATGCTTGTTTGTTTATGCTTGTAGGATTAGTTTATAAATCTGACCTGATTATATCTAACTTTAATTGAATCAAGTGTTGGTTGTAAGTTGCTGCGGTTAGTAAAGACCATGTAGAGAGTGATACTGATGCTGGCAACCTCATGATCTTTGTGTGAGGTTGTCCCGAGTGGACTCGTACATTACGATGATTTCAATAGTTTAGGAGTAGTGTGAGTACGACACCCAGGTATGTAAGAGATTTCCAACACCATATATGTATTATATTACCTATTTTCCTATATCGTTTGTTTTTAAAGGAGTCTGGGTTGCTCTGGGTTTAAGATTAGTCGTGGATAATCTTAAACTGTGTTGTATGATGGATTAATAAAAAGATAATAATTGGTGTTTGCTGCATTTGATATTAAGTCGCATGTGAACTGTTTGATGTATGATCATACGCCTATGTTTTTGGTTTGGATGTACTGGGCCTTTGTGCTCATTCCTTTTAATTTTCAGGTTCAGGTGAAGACCATATTGTATATGACTTATTTGGCTTTGATGTATTCGTAGAGCCTGGGGAGGACGATAGTGGAACTAACTACCAAACTGATATGTAGATGGATGGATTGGTGTTAGGCTGATGATGATTGATGAGTTTATTAGATTTCCTTAGATTTCTAGTTGTAAAGATTTTATGAGTTATTAGTTTTATGTTTCTTATGAGAATTTTTATCAATTGGTTTGGTTTATACCAACATGGATCTTTCTAGCAGTTATGTTTTCTTGATTTTTCATATTGAGTATTCCTTTATGTGAGATCTAAAGTTATATGATGGAATATTATGGTTTTATAGATGTGTTATAGCCTTGCATGTGCCTCTCAAGAGAGGACATGTAGCAGATTGTAATGTCTTAGTTTATGGCGTTACATACCAAGATGACCAAACAAAAGAACTTGGTATATCCCAACACCGACGACAATGATCACGAGGTAGCGGTAAGGTGTTATGCTATCTTATATTTGAGGTGTTTTTGAAGGATAGGATAGGAATGATTATGTTTCTAACAAATGATTGAAATACCATGCAATGCATTAGGTACGGATGCTACCTAACAAGCTATGTTCGTTGGCTAAAGCGTGCCCTTATGGAAGTAAAAAGCGGTAACTCATTAAGGAACTTAGGTTCGGTGATCTATTGAGTTTGAAGCACACCTTTATCAATAGGAAGTTGCTCAAAGACCTACTATTTGATTTCGATGAAGACATTCGCACGATGTATATGTGATAACATGAGGTGATAATAAGTCCCAAAAAGGTAAAGGATATTTTTAGGCTCAACTCCACTGGGGTGGATGTGGAGTATCACAAAATTGGTGTAGAAATTGAGGATCATTTAAAGATTTTTTTGAATGACGGAAGGCTCAAAGTAGCAAGTCTATGGGAGCTGATACTTAAGCAGCATGTAGAGTCACCCCACCAATTCGAAGCTACCGCAATATGCTATCTAGTGAGCATATACATTTCTTCGACTTTAGACCTTCAAGTACCAAGAAACTACCTTAGTGTAGCTAGGGATATAGACAACTTTCCTAAAATGAATTTGGCAAAACATCTTTTAGATTGACCTTGTGAAGGATTCAATAGGTAGAGAAAGGGCGAGCGATTATATGTCAATGGATGCGTTATGCTGTTAGAGGTTTGGTTATTTAATTTATTTAATTACTAAAGATTGTCTCCAATCGTGCTAATTGAAGGGTTTTTCATTTGCTTTGCTTTGGTTCATTGTATTTCTTGTTCTGAAGAAAGACTAGTCAACTATATCAAAGTGATCTAGTTGCACTTGACACTAATGACCTAGAACACATAGGAGAACCTAGAATATATGACCTAGTATAAATACATTATACCTAGAACTGATGACCTAACACTTATAAGAGGACCTGGAACATATGACCTAACACAAAACATACTACCTAGTACTAATACATTGTACCTGGTACTAACAGAAGACCTAGAACTCATAAGAGAACATGGAACATATGACCTAACACGAATACATTATAACTGAAACTGATGAACTAACACTTATGAGAGGACTTGAAAAAAATGGATGACCTATTACTCATAATAGAACTTGGAACATATAACATAGAACAAATACACTGTACCTAGAACTAATAACGTAGCACTTATAAGAAGACCTGGAACAAACTAATGAACTATGACTCATAAGAGAATCTAGAACAATTGACTTAAGAAAAATACATTGTACCTAGAATTGTACCTGGAACATATGACTTAGGACAAATACATTATACCTAGATCATATGACCTAGCATAAAATACACTGCCTAGTACTAATACACTGTACCTAATACTAACAGGTGACCAAGAACTTACAAGAGAACATATAACATATGACCTAGCATAAATATATTGTACCTGGAATTGATGACCTAGCACTTATAAGAGGACATGGAACAAACGGATGACCTGGAACTCATAAGAGAACCTGAAACATATGACCAAAAACAAATATGTTATACCTGAAACTGATGACTTAGCACTTATGAGAGGACCTAGAACAAACTGATGAGCTATAAATCATAAGAGAACTTGGAACAAATGACCCAGGACAGATACATTATACTTGGAACATATAACCCAGGACAAATACATTGTACCTAGAACATATGACCTAGGATAAATACATTGTACTTGGAACATATGACCTAGGACAAATACATTGTACCTAGAACATATCACCTAGGATAAATACATTGTACTTGGATCATATGACCTAGCACAAAATACACTACCTAGCACTAATACATTGTACCTGGTATCAACAGATGACCTAGAACTCATAAGAGAACCTGAAGCATATGACCTAACACAAATAATTGTACCTGGAACTAACGACCTAGCACTTATGAGAGGACCTGGAGCAAAGTGATGACCTAGAACTCATAAAAGAACCTGGAACATATGACCTAAATCAAATACATTATACTTGGAACTAATGACTGAGTACTTTTGAGAGGACCTAGAACAAACTTATGAATTATAACTCATAAGCAAACCTAGAATAAGTGACCTACAAATATATTGTACTTGGAACATATAACCTTGGACAATACCTGGAACATATGACTTAGCACAAAATACACTACCTAGCACTAATACATTATACCTGGTACTAACAAATGACCTAGAACTCATAAGAAAACCTGGAATGTATGACCTAACATAAATACATTGCACCTAAAACTGATGACCTAGCACTTATGAGAGGACCAGGAACAAACGGATGACTTATAACTCATAAGAGAACCTGGAATATATGACATAGAACAAATACATTGTACCTGGAACTGATGACTTAGCACTTATAAGAGGACCTGGAATAAAACTTGTGAACTATAACTCATAAGAGAACCTAAAATAAATGACTCAGAACAAACACATTATACGTGGAACATATGACCTAGGCAAATACATTATACATGGAACATATGACCTAGCACAAAATACACTAGCTAGCACTAATACATTGTACCTGGTACTAACAAATGACCTAGAACTCATAAGAGAACCTATAACGTATGACCTAGCACAAATACATTGTACCTGGAACTGATGACCCAACACTTATGAGAGGACCTAGAATAAATGACCTAGGACAAATAAATTATACCTGAAACTTATGACCTATGACAAATACATTGTATCTGAAAGACATGACCTAGCACAAAATTCACTACCTAGTACTATAAGAGGACCTAGAACAAACTGATCACCTATAACTTATAAGATAACCTAGAACAAATACATTGTACCTATAACATATGACCTAGCACTTAGAAGAGGACCTAAAACAAAGTGATCATCTATAACTCATAACATAACCTAGAACAAATGACCTCGGACAAATATATTGTACTTGGAACATATGACCTTCCACTTATAAGAGGACCTGAAACAAACTGATGACCTTTAACTCAGAACCTAGAACATATGACTCAGATTAAAACACATTATACCTAGAACTGATGACCTAGCACTTATAAGAGGACCAGGAATAATTGATGACCTAGAATTCATAAGAGAATCTAGAACATATAACCTCGGACAAATACAATGTACCTAGAGATGATGACTTTGCACTTATGAGAATACCTGAAACAAATTACTTAGGACAAATACATTATACCTAGAACATATGACATAGCACAAAATACACTATCTAGGATTAATCTATTGTACCTAGTACTAACATATGACCTATAACTCATAAGAGAACCTAGTACATATAACCTAGTAAAAATACATTGTACCTTGAACTTATGACCTCGCACTTATAAGAAGACCTGGAACACAATGATGATCTATAACTCATAAGATAACCTAAAACAAATGACCTAGGACAAACACATTGTACCTGAAACTGATGACCTAGTACTTGTAAGGGGACCTAAAATAAATTGATGACCAAGATCTCATAAGAGAACCTAAAACATAAGACCTAAGCCAAATAAATTGTACTTAGAATTGATGACCTAGCACTTATAAGAGGACCTAGAACAAACTGATGACTTAAAACAAATTCATTGTACTTGGAACTGATGACCTAGCACTTATAAGTGTACTTGGAACAAACTAATGATCTATAACTCATAAGATAACCTAGAACAAATGACTTAGGACAAATACATTGTACCTGGAACATATGACCTAGCCCAAAATACACTACTTAGTACTAATACATTATACCTAGTACTAACAGATGACCTAGAAATCATAAGAGAACCTAGTACATATGACCTTGTACAAACACATTATACCTGAAACTTATGACCTAGTACATTTAAGATTACTTGGGACAAACTATTGACCTATAACTCATAAGAGAACCTAGTACATATAACCTAACACAAATACATTGTGCTTATATAAGAGGCCCTAGAACAAACTAATGACCTTTAACTCTTAAGAGAACCTAAAACATATGACCTAGGATAATACATTGTACTTGGAACTTATGACCTAGAACTTATAAGGGGACTTGGAACATATGGCTTAAGTCTTAAGACTAATACAACATACCTAGTGTTGATGACCTAACACTTCTATTAGTACTTGGAAGAAATGACCTAGGACAAAATACACTACCTATTAGAAGTGCTAGGCCATCAGTACTAGGTACGTTGTCCTAGTCCTAGGTCATATGTTCCAAGTCTTCTTATAAGTTCTAGGTCATAAGTTTCAAGGACAATGTATTTATCCTAGGTCATATGTTCTAGGTTCTCTTATGAGTTCTAGGTCATCTGTTAGTACCGATTCCTCTTATATACGTGCTAGGTCATCAGTTCTAGGTACAATGTATCTATGCTAGGTTATATGTACTAGGTTCTCTTATGAGTTATAGGTCAACAGTTTGTCCCAGGTAATCTTAAATGTGCTAGGTTATAAGTTCTAGGTACAATGTATTGGTACTAGGTACCATATTTTGTTCTATGTTAAGAATGTTCTAGGTTATTATATTTCAGGTGCAGACACTTCACCCCTTATCGACCAGTAAAAAATATGCTAACCTATGAAATTTTTTGTTGAGCGGGAATACTATAGCAATCTATTGATGGGCAGTCCCCCACAAATTTTTAGCTATGGATATTGGGACCTAAAGACTAAGAAGAAAGCCTTAAAGAAAGGAGGTGTGCCCATCGAAGCACGATTGGTAGGGATGAAAACACATGTACTCTATTCAATTTGATCGTTGTTCTCTAATAGTGTTTTCACCTATTAATTGATGTAGTCCACAATTCATAAGTTCCAACAAGATTGTCCAGTTGCACAACTAAACCCAGCAGGACTACTATTGGCCCCGGAGACGAGCACAGAGGTTTCATATATTTTTCTTATTCTTTATTATGAAACTAGTTCACATTTGATGTACTATTCCTAAATGCGGTGCAATGGTTTATTTGGAAATTAGTGCTCCAAGGGCAGAGGTTCCTTTATTGAGGGCACACATCGAGGTATGGGTTTGTGCCCTTGTTTAGTTGTTCTTTGCTCTTTTTTTCTTTTGAATGTTTCTATAATGGTTCTATGGTGTTTTTTTTTTTTTTTTACATAGTAAAGGGACAAACATATCGAGGAAAGGCTTAAGATGATCGAGGAAAAGGAAAAGCTGCTAGACGAAAAGCATAAGGATATCAATGAATTGAGAAAGGTACCATATTTGGACATACCTAGGCATGCATGACCTGGGGCTTGTACAAGGACCTAGACAAACTGGACTAAGGACCTAGAACATTTATGACAACCTAGAAGTGACAGATACCTATAACACACATGACCTAGTACTTATAAAAGGACCCAGGACAAACTTGAATAATGACCTACTATAAGGACCTAGAATTGACAGACATACCTAGTACAGATGACCACTTGTAAAATGGACCTAGCATTGCGGGAATATGTAACGTCGTTTTTTTTTTTTAAATTCACTTTAGGATTACATGATCAAGTACAATAACCTGAGAGAGAATATCAGTTGGTTTAAAGAACACTTCAAAGAGACATTGTCCAATATTACTGCTGAGATTATGGTTTATGTTACAAAAATTATCGATCAGACTGTACACAAGGTATATGCGGATGAAATGCAGAATAGCTAGTCAATTCAAATCAATGGTGGTGAAGAAAATGTTAAACCTGCTTAGATACGTGTAGACTACCTTCAACACAATTAGTGGGAATGCTTTACATAATTGACATATCTAATTTTCACTTTTTGCAGGCACTTAACCCTACAGTAAAATATATACTTCTGACGTCTTGGGCACAAGCAATAAACCGGTCACATGTGCCCGAGCAACGGTGGAGATATCACCTAGAAAACATAAGATACCTTCGAAGAAGAAGGATAAAAAGTTAGAGAGGACTAAACTTCCTAAAATTGTAGTGGTAATCGTTTGCCCTAAATGATCTTTTAGACGTACATTATAGTTTTATGTATCCAACAACATTTGATATGTACTTCAGTATGCCCGCATGCACACCCCCAAACGGTGAAGAATGTTAAGTGTTGCCCACTATCGATCGAGAACATCACCATATGCAATTACACTTTTGCCCCCACATTAGATGCTTGGTGGGTATACATGTATGTGCCATTGTTCGTTGAAGCGAGGTGTTGATTCATACTTCTCACTAGGAGCTGCGACGGTCAAATGCAATGTCGTTAAACTATAGGCATTTAGGTGTGCATCAGTTTTTTAGCTATTTTGGCGCTCATACTATGTAATTTAGTTTTGGGTCTTCTCTAATAGTGTTGGTGCAGGTTGTAGATATGGTTGCATACAAACTAACCATGGAGGCTAGAAGGAGAGAGAGTAACAATCGTCAGTGGTTCCTTCCGGCTGAATTTTCAGTATAATTTTCATACATTTCATGCAAATGCTAGAACTATATGTTATGCTACCACAAGCATCCTTCTAATACTAATTTGCGTATTTTCTTGTAGGTCAAAGTTCTCAATGATCATTTCAAGTTGGGTGAAGTTGTTAGGGACTTGCATCATAAGCGGTAATTTATTAGTCAAATATGTAATTGTGACGAGGTAGGCATCCATTATATTTGAGTTATTAACCTTTTTCTTGCCATGCTGAAATGATTGCCATCGTCCTTTTATCATTCAGATTTATACTCTTATTTTCCCTCCAAAGAAATATCCTTGCCTTTGCGTTGCTAGAGTACACGAAAGGAGGTTGTTTGTCCTTGATTCAAAGAAAACATAGGGGATATGGCACAAAGAGAGGAAAATTAATGAAGAGGTACATTATTCGACTGTGTTTATTCCTAGTGTTGTCCACAAACTCCTCCCTAACAATCTTCGTATTAAAAATCCTAAACCACTAATGAAATGCTTGGTGCTAATGCTCGCTCATCCTGCATTGCATGATGATGGCTTCAAATTTAATTGGTTAGTTGTAGATTCATGGCCGCTTGTTTTCCATCCTCCACTACCAAGGCCTCATGTGAAGGAGAATGGGTAAGCCTTATTGTCACCTTTGTAATGGTGCCATACCATGTGATCACTAACTTTGCTCTTACTAGTCTTTTATAAAGTAAAAGTCGTTGCAGTGCTTGTTATATTATTTATGCAATGCAAAAAGTTAGAGCTAGAGGTTTCAAAAATTGTAAGACACTGCCACACTTTATTTCTTTTCTTCTTTCTACTATAGGTTTTAGTATGTATGAAATCCTGCATCTAATTGTTTCTCCTCCATGCATCAACTAAACTACTGCAAAAGGTTTGAAATTCTCGCTTCTCTTCTTTATTGGATGGAAAATGAATTGAGAGACCATATTATATCATGATCAACCAATCACTTGTGGATGTATAAGCTAGACCCTTCATTGAGTGTACTGCTGCATTTAGTAGAACGAAATGACCATGTATTCTTATTGTTTGTATTATATTGTAATTTTCAATGTTGTCAGAACCAGACTGAGGTTTGATCCACTGGCAAGTACTACTTGAAAGTCCCGAATTCTAGGGAAAAGAGGATCCGAAAGCAACGTTTAACGACTCAAATGAGCAATCTCTCGTACGAAGGCAAAAACATGCATTCAAAAGCCCTGTAGAGCCCGTTATAACAAGGTCTTGCTTGTATTAGGGGTCGGAAAAAGCTATCTTTCTTTACTTGGAAGCTAAACTCTAATGATCTTGATACCTTTTTTTCACTTTCATTCTCTACTTTTGAACTGGGACTTTATTCTATTCTAGGCTAGAGCTATAAACCCCTAAGTTTTATGTTATCTCTAACCTGAAACCATAAGTTAATCGGAAATCCTACGGTCAATAAAACCTTTGTAAAACCTAGCAGTTTAAGTCCGGCAATCCCGCACTCCTAACTTACGTAGAGTGGATGTAAGCTAAGTATGTAGAATAGTTCGTAATTATATAAGGATGTTTAAAAATATCAAATTGGTTAAAATTTAATCCGTCTCAAACTCGAACGAATACTAGTTTTGAAAAAACGTGTCCTGGGGTTCGGAATATTGAAAATATTTTGTCAACACCTTTAAACTTGTAAAAATATAAGGTTTTCAAAAATATCAGTTTTATAATTTTTCGATAACTAAAAATATCAGATATCGCACTTTTACGCGTATTTTTCCTTACTAACGTATATTTATGTCTTGTACACTATTCATTATACAACTCTATACTAATCTACACTATTCATACTATCTCTACTTTTTCACTATTCACTCTTACACACTACCATATCTATACCACTACTTTTTTCATTTTCAATATATTTTTATCACATCTATCTTACATATTATTACTTTTAATACACAAAACTGCAAAAAAATAAAGTCTCTCTCTCTCTCTCTTCTCCTCTTGGCCGGTGCCCCTATCCCCCTCTCTTTCTCTATTTTATCTCAATTTTTTTAATTAAATCACTCAAAATCCTCTCCTCATTTTCCTGTAAATACCCCCCTCCTCTTTCACTTCATTCACATTCACTACCCACAAATTTACTACCAAATTCTTCTCCCAAATAGTCTTCCCATTACTCTCCCAAAGCCCTCCCAAACTCTTCTTCTTCATACACAAAACCTATCTATATATACTACTCTTGTCTTATCTTTAGGTAATTCTTTTCATATTTTTACTACCATGCATGTAACTTAACATGACCATAAAGTGTGTTTCCTAAACTATATATCATGGAAGCTACTCTATGTTCATGTTTTGTTCTTATTCATGAATCCATATTTATTCTTTTATGTTGTTATTTTGTCATATTATTGTTGTTATTATACTTCCATATTTATATATAACTAAATATATCTATATAGCTATATATATATTTTAGAGCATATAAGCTCACTTGTTATTGCAATTTATTTACTTTTATGTTTGAAGACTAGTCTTTCTAGTCTTAGGTTTGTCTCAAGTCAAAACAACTTTTTCTTTCTTTTGTTTTCTTTTCTTTTATATCGGGATGGAATTTATTATTTGTTCCGGGAGCCTTGATGAAGCTAAGACTTCCAATACTTGAACTTATATTATGTTGCTTATTATTTTATTTAATTTCTATTTTTTTTCTTGTAAATATCATCATACTCATGCTCACATTCATGATTGTTGTCTAAAACACAAAGATAGAAACTAAACTTTTCCAAAATAAATTCATGTTATAAGAATTCCCAAATGAAGCTTAGGATTTTGTTTCAACAAATTTTACTTTCCTAAAAATCAAAAAGAACTTACCATGATTTAGCAAAACTATTTTATTTTCAAAATTTTTTTTCAAAAACCATAAAGGCTTATTTTTGCTAAATTTATTTTAAATGTTGATAATTCTTTGTTATAAAATTTTTCTTAAAAACTAAATTGAAAAGAAACTCCCTAACAAAGAAATAAACAAGCTTTGAGTCAAGTTAGAAGATCAAAATAAATTATCAAAACAATACTTGAGAAATTATAGTGGAAACAACACGAGTGAGAGATTTTTCTAAAGAAAATTTAAAAGTTTATTTTTATGAAAGCCACCCAAGAAACTACTAAATAGAACATAAAGATACTCATTTTAAATAAACTAAAAAGTTATGGTTTTATCTCAAGGATTTACAAAAGGAAAAATTTTAACTTTTGATTTTTCACACTTTCAAAAGATATTGTTTTTCATAAAGTCATAGTTTAGACAACAAAACTTGAATCATGCATGAGATGTGAGTTTGCATATGTATAAAAAGGGTTTTTCAATCTATATGATAACTAAGTAATTATCAAAGGATTTTTAAATGAGTTGAGGTTTGAAATGATTGTTTTTGGGATGAGATTTTCGTGGTGAATCTGGTCACCCATGTTTTTTGACCTAAAAGACCTTGTTTGATAGAAATAACCTTAGAAATGGATAGATCTTTTCGAATAATAGAAAACGGTATATTATATGCAATTCTGAGTTAAAATGAGCAAGTAATGGCTATTTTAGGTTGGAATTGTCTTCCATATGAATTTTGATGAACTTAATGACATAGTTTTGTCAAATTTCAATAGAATTATCAAGAAATACTTATCGTGGGTATTTTCTTGTTTAGGTGATTGTGAGGAAGATCTCTTGTATCCGGAAGACTACTTCGACTGAAAACCAGTAAACCCATGGTCAAGTGAGTTTTATTTCCATAACTTATCTTACTTAATTGTGCTTGTAGTCTAGAAGCACTAGATTTAAGGAAAAGATTGAATGGTATGCATGTAATATTGCTTGAATGAATGATAAGAATATCAAGATGAAATTGATTATAATCAATGCTTGATTTAGTTTAGAACTTGATTTGTCTGAAATTCTATGGTCATCTTAAATTGTTAATAATTATGCTATGAGCCTTTAATTAAACCAAAATCATGTATTCCACTTGTGAGTCACATTGCATGAGATCACTACCTTGTGGGGGAAAGGGGTAGTGGTACGATCGTTGGATCTTAATTAAAGCTTCGGGATGTTTGGTTAGAAGCATACAAATTGCCGTCCCAACCCTGAATAGAGGGCATAAATCCATTCAACATATGATTATAGGAAAATCATATGTCTTGCATGCTCATGTGGTTGTTGCATTTCACTTGTTTGATTAAATAACTTGTTTGATTATTGTTGTTCAAGTATACTTATCTGTGGAAATAATTCTCACTAAGCTAGTAGCTTATACCTTTATAGCTATTTGTTGCAGTATACCTACCTTTGGTTGAAGATACATAGGCCATGTATCAAGTACCACCTTTTTGGTTAAAAAGTTTTTGGATAAAGTCCAACACTAGTGTAGATGTAAACTTCTAGGGAAAACTTCTTGTATATGATATAGCTTTGTACTTTTGGTGGGGGAATGCCCCTAAGATCCTTGTAAGACTTTATATTCATGAATTAAGATTATGATTTCCATTTCTTAATTGTTACTGTATTTCTTAAGCTTCATATTTCAAAGTAGGGTCCATTAATATTGTAAGAGCACGCCTTACATTTAATATATAAGCTTTTGGAATGACTAAAGTTGTCATACTTAAGCTTTAATATTGAATGTGATGGACTATTACGTTTAGGGTACTCTTTGGGGCATGACAAGAGCCAAAAGTAGAGTAATGTTAGAAAAGCGAGCACTGAAGTGAGGCACGAAGAAGCGAACGAATGAGGATGAAGGAGTAGAAAAGAAGGAAGAGGAGGAGGAGTCAATCTTCTTTGAAGATCGAGGAAAAATCAGGCAATTATGCCATTCGAAGAAGTCTTCTACAGATGGAAAGCCTGTTATGAGTAAGTGGAGAGGAAAGATCTATAGGGAGCTTTTTATGTTATGTTAAATTTATGAGAACCTGTTATTTAAAGTAAAGGTCAGTAATCTACGACTGTCGATATCCGATGGTCGGATGCCTACGATCGATAAATGGTCTCAAGTGAGTTTCGTTGCAAGTCACCCCCTTTTTTACTGCTCTTCTTAGCGAACTCTACATAACCTATGTTGGATATTAAGGATTTTGATTGTGATATTGAAAGACCAAGTGTAGCTAACACGGTTACATCTACTTATGCTGCCGCTTTGACTTTGATGAATGAAAGATCAACCTACTCACTCAATCGTTGAGAGACTCTGCCCGCCTCCTCCACTTTCTGAATCAACTTTTCCTTTCGCTTATCACTTCTTCAAAGAAGCTCGGAAGCGGACCAACTCCTTGGTTTTGTACTGTCCCGAGTCCAGCCTCATCTTTATGCCTTAGCGCCAGTCTTCCCTTTCTTTTTCCTGACGGAATTAGATAGATGACAAGGCTTTCTCGATACGAAAGAAAAAGCCCGGCTATATCTAGCATTACATTCTTGTTTTTTTCTATAACCTACCGCCTTCCTTGTACAATCATCTGATGAAGTCTCATTTGATCGCTCGTTTCCATGATTAGCCTCAAGCAGATAAACCAAGGGAGTACTGGAGCTAAGCGAACCAGGGTATGAAGCTAAACTCCAGGTGTAGGCAAAAGCGTTACAGTCAAGCCCAGAACCCATACTGGATCTTCAGGTAAGGGAAACTTGAATCGATGCTAAGGTGTCCTCGTAAAGTAAGGAAGTCCAATATAAGTTTAAAGATTAAGTGTTAGAAGGCAAACCCTAGCTATCTAGCTAAGAAGTTAAAGCAGTCCTACCTCTTGGGAAGAGGGGCGGAGAAGCCCTTTAATTAAGAAAAGAACACAGATTGGAAAAACCTTTTTATGAAGGAGACAAGGTGTAACACAGTTTGGTTAGCGCATCTATTTTGGGTACAGAAGGCGATAGGTTTGAATCGTGTCATCTTGATGTGATAGGCTGATGTGCATAAAATAAGAGTTAAAAGGTAGGGTAAGAAAGGGTTTAGCTAATGGAAAAATTAAATCTTTCGAGAACCAGTAACACGTAAACCATGTCCAACCAAGACCGATCAATATCTGAACAGAACGGATTCAAACTTCTTCTAGAATAGAGGGTCAGGGGTTGAATCGGGGTCACAAAAAAGTAAAAATATGAAGGATAATTTAATTATGAAAGACTAATATATATGACATCACTCAATTAAATTTATATTTAGATTAAATTCATCAATTAATTATTAAATAAACATGATATAATGATTATATTTTATAAATTTAAAATAAAGTATGAATAAATATTTGAATTTCTATTTTTTTGTTTTTTTCACCCTGGACAACCAATTCGACCTCCTGGTTTCCAACTTCAACCCGGTTTGATCGGGTCAACTCGTGTCTTGCCAGGTCAATGTAAAAATGAGTTTTAGGCGAGACCCGGCCCGGCATTAGTATCAATTCCAATCAAACCGGGTTGAATCGGTCAGTTCGGGCTGGTTTTGACATTAATATTAATTTGTAAAAATTGATGGTTTATTGGTTATGCTGTAATACATGACCCTTTGTGCCTATTCCAAAATTAAGAGTGCTCCAATACGACAAAAGGAACTAGCACAAAAAGCTAGCACGAACACAAGACCTTTTTTTAACACTTAGAAGGGACCTAGACATGTGCAAAAACCTAAAACATTTAAAAGTGACCAGGAACAAAAACTTATAATAATTTTAGAACCTAAAACTAAAGGGGCAAGGATTAGAACACTTAAAAGTGACCTAGGATAAAAACTCATAATAATGTTAAAACATAAAACTAAAAGGGACCTAGGACATGAGGAAGGACTTAGAACATTCAAAAGTGACTTGGGAAAAAAAACTAAGCATAGTGTTAGCAACTAAAACAAATTGCCAAGACACTTTGAAGGGAACTAGGAGAAATGACCCTAAAAACTTATGAAGAACCTAGGACAAATGACCCAAAACACTAAAAAGGACCTAAGACATCCAAGGACCTAGAACAATTAAAAGTGACCTGGGACAAAAACTTAACACGGTGTTAGCACCTGAAACGAATTACCTAGGACACTTTGAAGGGACCTATGAGAAATGACCTAGAACACAAAAAAGGGACATAGGACATGTATAAGGACCTAGAACATTTAACAATTACTCGGGACAAAAACTTATAATAATGTTAGCACCTAAAACTAAAAGGTACCTAGGACATGCGCGAGGACCTAGAACATTTAAAAGTGACTTGGGACAAAAACTTAACATAGTATTAGAAACTAAAATGAATTTCCTATGACACTTTGAAGGGACTTGGGAGAAATGACCTAGAACACTAAAAGGGACAAAGGATATGTGCAAGAACCTAGAACATTTACGAGTGAAATGGAACAAAAACTTATAATAATGTTAGCACCTAAAATTAAAATGACCTAGAATATGTGTAAGGACCTAGAACATTTAAAAGCGACCTAAGACAAAAACTTATAATAATGTTAGCACCTAAAACTAAAAGAAACCTAGGACATGCGCAAGGACCTAGGACATGCAAAAGTTACCAGTGAAAAAAACTTAACATAGTTTTAGCAACTAAAACGAATTAGCTAGGACACTTTGAAGGGACTTAGGAGAAATGACCTAGAACACTTATGAAGAACCTAGGACAAATGACCCAGAACATTAAAAGGGACCTAGAACATTAAAGAGCGACCTGGGACAAAACTTATAAAAATGTTAGCACATAAAACTAAAAGGGACCTAAGACATGCGTAAAGATCTAGAACATTCCACAATGACATAGGACAAAAACTTAGAATAATGTTACCAACTAAAACGAATTGCCTAGGACACTTTGAAGAAACCTATGAGAAATGACCTAGAACACTTATGAAGAACCTAGAAAAAATGACCCAAAACACTGAAAGGGACCTAGGACATGTGCAAGGACCTAGAACATTTAAGAGTGACTTGAGATAAAAACTTATAATAATGGTAGCACCTAAAATTAAAAGGGACTAGAACATGTGCAAGGACTTAGGATATTTAAAAGTGACTTGGGACAAAAACTTATAACAATGTTAGCACCTAAAACCAAAAGGGACCTAGGACATGCGCAAGGACCTAGAACATTCAACAGTGACCTAGGACAAAAACTTGGTATAGTGTTAGCAACTAAAACGAATTGCCTAGGACACTTTGAAGGGACCTAGGAGAAATAACTTAGAACACTTATGAAGAACCTAGAACAAATGACCCAGAGCAGTGAAAGGGACCTAGGACATGTGCAAGGACCTAGAACATTTAAAAGTGACGTAGAACAAAAACTTAACATAGTGTTAGCACCTAAAACAAATTGCTTAGGACACTTTGAATGTACCTAAGAGAAATGACCTAGAACACTTATAAAGAACCTAGGACAAATGACTAAGAATACTAAAAAGGACTTAAGACATGTGCAAAGACCTAGAACATTTAAAAGTGACCTAAGAAGAAAACTTGTAATAATGTTATCACCTAAAACTAAAAGTGACATAGTACATGCGCAAAGACCTAGAACAAACAAAAGTGACCTAGGACAAAAACTTAGCATAGCGTTAGCAACTAAAACAAATTACCAAGGACACTTTGAATGTACCTATGAGTAATGACCTAGAACACTTATGAAGAACCTAGAACAAATGACCCAGAACACTAAAAAGGGTCTAGGGCTTGTAAGGACCTGGAACATTTAAAAGTGACACGGGAAAGAAACTTAGCCTAGTGTTAACACAGGACACATTGAAGGTGTAGGGTTTTATTGATACAAAATTTCGAAAATTTTGTTAAAACACAACGGAAAAACGAAAACCCTATACCAGTATCCATGTTTCTTGATTAGATTTGAACAAAAAAAAGGTTTCTTGAATATACCTTATATTGATGCTTTCAAAACGATCAGTAGATCGGATTTGTAGGAACCGCAGTCTCGCAATCCCCTCTACGGTATCCACACGCAAATGATTGTGTGCTAGCACTCAAGAACACGAATCCAATTCGTGTTAGAATTATTTTTCTTCTTTTTCTCTTTTAGGTTTGCAGAATTTCTCTGCCGTCTAATGTGACGTTAAAGAGTCTGACCTAAAAGGTTGTCTATAGATTTATATGTATAGACATGTACGAAACCCTAAAGGAAACCCTAGAAAATAAATATGATAAGATATTTATTTAATATTTAATAAAATACATTATTTCATTAAATATTAATTATCTGTCATAATCATTTATTATTCTTAAACTATTTTAGAATAATAAATATAATAATTCCTATAGGCTTAAATATAAACCCATAATATATTTCATTCGTTCTTTTGTGTGTGACCCTGTAGGTACACCTAATGTTGGTAGTAGGTCCTAAACACCTTTTAGACCTACAAGACATCATTGGTCTCTAGCAAGACATTATGTCTATCCAAATTAGGTGAATATCAGTAATCCGATTTTTGTCTGATCTATAATTTATGTCATTATCCTTTTTGTCACATGATATCTAGAATGAACATAAGACATGGAAAGTGTCATTCTTATATTGTTCAATCTTATCATTTCTCGATTTCCAAGTGATCTGATAATACAAATGAAATTGATCACACTATCAATTCATTTGAGCATGGCCATGCATTTCTCAGTCTCACTTATCGAGGGGCCCAGAGATATCTCTCTCATAACGAGAGGGACAAATCCCATCTTAATCACTCAACTTCCTCTACATGATATACATTATGCCCAAACTTAACCTTTATAATTATCCGGTTAAAGATAATGTTTGATTGAGTTGAAACATAACGTTTCTCATGTTGGAACCTATGGTGATTTCAGGTTTAAGGATACATTGACATAATTATTATGAAAATCACTTATAACAATATTCCATGTAGTGATCTCATAGTGGGTCAGTTCAGCACACAGTCATCTAATATGTATCTATGAGTTTCATTTGTATCACCACACAAATAGACATCCCATGTTTACCAAATAAAAACTCATACTAGATTTAATTCATTATTATTCCCATAATAATGAGTATCTAGGAACATTTAGAATAATAAATTATTCATGGATTTCTATTATAAAATAAATATGCAAACAATACAAAAGAAATGCCTCTGTTTATTCATATATATATATATATATATAATATCAAATGACAATATCTAGTAATTGACCTAGGGCACAATCACTAACAGAAGGGATGTAAGAGAAATGATGTAGAACACTTAGGAAAACTTAGGACAAATGACCTTGAACACTAAAAGGGACAAAGGGCATGTGCAAGGACCTTGAACATTTATGAGTGACTTAGGAAAAAAACTTATAATAATGTTAGCACCTATAATTAAATGGGACCTAAAACATGTGCAAGGACCTAGAATATTTAAAAGTGACATGGGACAAAAAATAATAATAATGTTAACACCTAAAACTAAAAGGGACCTAGAACATTCAAAAGTAACCTGGGACAAAAACTTCGCATAGTGTTAGCAACTAAAACCAATTGCCTAAGATACTTTGAAGAGACATATGAGAAATGACCTAGAACACTTATGAACAACCTAGGACAAATGACCAAGAACACTAAAAAGGGACTTAGGGTATGTAAGGACTTAAACATTTAAAAGTGACCAGGGACAAAAACTTAGCATAGTGTTAGCACCTGAAACGAATTACCTAGGATACATTGAAGAGACATAGGAGAAATGACCTAGAATACTTTGGAAGAACCTAAGACAAATGATCTAGGACATTAAAAGGGACTTAGGACATGTGTAAGGACCTAGAACATTTAAAAGTGACTTAAGACAAAAACTTAGCATAGTGTTATCACTTGAAACGAATTGCTTATGACACTTTGAAGGGATCTAGGAGAAATGACCTAGAACACTTATGAAGAACCTAGGACAAATGACCTAGAACACAAAAAGGGACCTGGGATAAGTGCAAGGACCTAGAACATTTAAGAGTGACTTGGGATAAAACTAATAATAATGTTGCCACCTAAAGTAAAAGGGACCTAGAACTTGTGTAAGGACCAAGAAAATTTAAAAGTGACCTGGGACAAAAACTTAGCATGGTGTTAACAATTAAAACGAATTGCCTAGGACACTTTGAAGGGACTTAGGAGAAATGACCTAAAACACTTAGGAAGAACCAAGGACAAATGACCTAGAGCACTAAAAGGGACATATGACATGTGTAAGGACCTAGAACATTTAAGAGTGACTCAGGACAAAAACTTATAATAATGTTAGCATTTAAAATTAAAAGGGACCTAGAACATTTAAAAGTGACTCGGGATAAAAACTTATAATAATGTTAGCACCTAAAACTAAAAGGGACCTAGAACATGCACAAGGACCTAGAACATTCAAAAGTGACTTAGGACAAAAACTTAGCATAGTGTTAGCAACTAAAATGAATTGCTTAAGACACTTTGAAGGGACCTAGAACAAATGACTTAGAACACTTATGAAGAACCTAGGACAAATGACCCAGAACACTAAAAGGGACCTAGGAAGTGTGCAAGGACTTAGAACATTTAAAAGTGACTTAGGAAAAAAACATAGCATAGTGTTAGCACCTTTAATGAATTGCTTAGGACACTTTGAAAGGATTTAAGAGTTATGACCTAGAACACTTATGAAGAACCTAGGACAAATGACCTAGATCACTAAAAGGGACTTAGGACATGTGAAAGGACCTAAAACAATTAAAACTAACCCAAGACAAAAACTTATAATAATATTTGCACCTAAAACTAAAAGGGACCAAGGACATGCACATGGACCTAAACATTTAAAAGTGACCTGGGACAAAAATATAGCATAGTGTTAGCAACTAAAATGAATTGGTTAGGACACTCTGAAAGGACTTAGGAGAAATGACCTAGACACTTATGAAGAACCTAGGACAAATGACCTAGAACACTAAAAGGGATCTAAGATGTGTGAGGACTTTGAACATTTAAAATTGACCTGGGATAAAAACTTAGCATAGTGTTTGCACCTAATACAAATTGCCTGAGATACTTTGAAGGGACCTAGGAGAAATGGCTTGGAACACTTTGGAAGAACTTAGGATAAATGACATGGGACACTAAAAGGGACCTAGGACATGTGCAAGGACCTAGAACATTTAAGAGTGACCTAGGACTAAAACTTAGCATAGTGTTAGCACCTAAAACTAATTGCCCAAGATACTTTAAAGGGACCTAGGAGAAATGACCTAGAACACTTATGAAGAACCTAAGACAAATGACCCAGAATACTAAAAGGGACCTAAGTCTTGCTCAAGGACCTAAAATATTTAAGAGTGACCTTGGACAAAAACTTATAATAATTTTAGCACCTAAAACTAGAAGGGACCTAGAACATGTGCAAGGACTTAGAACATTTTAAAGGTTACCTGGGATAAAAACTTAGCTCCGTATTAGCACCTGAAATGAATTGCCATTGACACTTTGAAGCAACCTATAATGAATGACCTAGAACACTTAGGAAGAACTTAGGACAAATGACCTAGAACGCTAAAAAGGACCTAGGACATGTGCAATGACCTAGTACATTTAAAAGTGACCTAGAACAAAAACTTAGCATAGTGTTAGCACATAAAACTAGGGGATGCAACTTGGCCAAGCGTTATAGGGTATCCAACCCACTTAACCTGCTAAAACCCTATAAGTTTGACCTTACAGGGCTATTGTCACGCCCCAAAGGGTACCCTAAACGCGACAGTCCACCACACGCGATACTTAAACTTAAGTATGACACCTTAGTCATCCCATAAGTTTACATATCGAGTGTAAGGTGTACTCACAACTTTTAGGATCACACTTTGATTCGAGTAGTCTTAAGAAAGCATACATAGCATTAAGAATATAAATCACAACAAGATAAATAGTTAAACTTTACAAAAGCCAAGGGGGCATACCCCCCCAAAATAATAGGAGTCTACATCGTTTAGCTCCAATTACACATATCTGAATTTACATTAAAGAGATTTTCCTAGAAGTCCACGCCTATACTAGGTCCCGACTTCCTCAAAAGCTCTTTAATCCAATGTAGTAAACCTGCACAAAGTGTCCTCTCGGAACATCCAAAAATAGGAACACTGCAACAAAAACTATTGGGGTATAAGCTAATTGCTTAGTGAGATTCATTTTCCAAGTAACATACTCGACAAGCTAAAATATCTATACAAGCAAGTTATAATTAAGCAACCATATGAATGCACAAGCAAATGAGCAAGCAAGCATATGACTTTCCGGTAGTCATAAGTGAATGAATTTACGCCCTCCATTCGGGGTTTGGGGTAGTTCATAAGTCATGCAACTACAATTCCAAAGTTGGTCCATAAGACATGCAACCATAGTCCCAATCTTAAGTGGGGTGGTCCATAAGACATGCAACCACAATTTTTAATGTTGGTCCATAAGTCATGCAACCATAGTTTCATTATTTGAATGGGGTGGTCCATAAGTCATGCAACCCTAGTCCCCTTCATTAAAGACCCGCTGCCTCCCAAATACACCTTTGTCCCACCAAAGGCATACTCGACAATGATATGGACTCACTACGTGATATGCATGTACAATTTATTCATATAATCATGGTATATTAATTAGATAATTTAAAAGTGACCATACAAATTTCAGACATTCCAAATCTATACTAGCTCATACAAGATTATTGCAACAAAGCTTGCCTCGATATACTTATCGTTCATTCATGCAAGTTTAGATCACCATTCAATCACAATTTTATCTTTTCCTAAGTCTAATGCCACTACTACTACAAGCACATCCAAGAGCATAATTAATTGAGAAATGAACTCACTTGTCCATGTAGTGAAAATCCACTAGTCGTAATAGTCCTCGGGAAGTGGTAACCCGTCCTCCAATTCACCTAGGTACAAAGAATACCCTCAATGAGTATCTCTTATGAAGTTCTATTAAACTTAACAATTTTATTTACTAAGTTCGTCAATTTCCGCTAGGTTGAATCCTTAACTTAAAAAGGTCATATCTAACTCATTTTAACTCGGAATTTAGCTTATAATATACCGATTTATACCTACTTCGAAAGAGCTATCTATTTCTAAAGTTAATTCAAACATTTAAGGTCATTTAGGGGTCGGAAACTACTGTACAGTAGGGTTGCGAAAATTCCAAGATTTGAGCCTTTGTGAAAAATTGCCATATCTACTCTATTTAACTACTTAGACCAACTTATTTTAGTCCTAAACTTGCAAGGAGATCTCAAAACAAAATTAAGAGATTACACACTTATCTAATCCAAACATAAAGTTCAAATGAAACTTCTAAGAATCCATTTTCATAAAACCGAAATTTACAAGTTGAAACTCATTGTCTTGTTTTGAGTAATTCCTTTACTAAAACTTACTTAGTTCAATGAAAATAATTTTCCTATATTATATATCATCAAAGCATTCCATTTTCAATATAAAATACTTGTTTTGAGATCAAAAGAAGGTTTTAAAATTGGTCTCCCCATAATTACGAATTTCCTCTTTGAAGTTTACAATGAAACAAGACCTAAATTTTGTCTTTTACAAAACACTTGATTTAAGCAATACCTTTTAGGAAAACTCATTTAAACTTATGAAAATTCATTCCTTAAGATATCTATACCAAGAGCCCTTTATTTTTGTCTAAATCTTCATTTTAAAGTTGAATGATGGGTTCCAAAAATGGTCTTGGTCTAGATCCGAATTTTCATAAATTTATTTTGACATATCTCTTGAGAAAATTCATCAAAACTCATGAAAAACAACCCATTACATATTATATCTAAGAACCCTTCATTTCTTGAATAAAATCCTCATTTTTGAGTTGAAAACATGTTTTTATTTTAGGTCTTTGTCTTGATCCGAAAATAAATTTTTGTTTTTGAAAATCAACTTTGATTCTTGTAAGATGAAGTCTTGATGATATACATCCATCAAACCTTCATTTTCTTAACAAAAACTTCCATTTTAAGACTTGGAAGGGGTTTTTAAATGGTGCCTTGACAAGTTACGAATTTTACTTTTTCATTCCAACTTGAATCTAAGATCTACTCAAATACAACCATGAAACATAAGAAAAACTTAGTAGTAGGCCTTAAACTTCTAGATCTACACATAAACATAACTAAAGCTTGGTAAAACTCTAGATCTACAAGTTATCACATAAACAAGAAGATAAACAAGCCTTCCATATAACAAAAATACTAAGAACAAAAGAGATCATCATCTAGAGGAGTGTTTCAATTCTTGGCATCATCATCCATAGCTTTTAAGCTTGTGGAATGTCCTTTGATGCATGAAACATCCATGGTATCATCCTAGAACATCTTATAAGAGCAAAAAGGAAAGATTACCTCAAATATTGCAAGAAAATATGTGGAGCAAGAAATAAAAATGGTGGCAGCTTGTTTGTGAAGAAGACAAGCCAAGAAGAAGAGAAAAGAGAGGGAAAAAGAGAGAGGAAAAATATAGGGTTTGTAAAGTGAAAGAGAAGGAATAGATGCTTAAATAGAGATGTAAAGTGTTAAATAATTTAAAAAAAAATAAACAGCAGCTGCAAGGGGGAGGGGCTGGCGTGATTTTGAGTGTGGGGGTGTGTGTGTTTGTTTTAACTTGTATTTTTGAAAGTGTAACAATTGCTTCCATATCTAACTAAAGAGACTTTAAAATATCAAATAAATATTAAAAATAATGAAAAGTGGCTAATTTATGGGGAATGGGCAGCTGCAATTTTGGGAAAGGAGTGTAAGAAAAAGCAAAAGAAGACATAATAATGTGTAGTAATGATAATGTATGTGTACTTGAGATATGGGTTGATAAAGTGGCTTTTTGAATAAGAAAATATATAAAATAAATTAAGAAAAATATTTTTATTTAAGTGGCAGAATTTTTATGATTTAAATAAAATAATCAATTAAATTATTTTTAGAAATTTAACAATTAAGTTACCGGTAAGAGTAAAATAAGCTTATATGAGCTATAACTGATATTTTTAAATCCGAAAAATTATAAACTTGATATTTTTGAAATCCTTATAAAAATACGAGTCTAAAAATATTAAAGATATATTTTTAATTTTCCGAGCCCCGGGACACGCTTTCCAAAGCAGTATCCAAACGGGTTCGAAATAAGCCGAAAATGAACCAATCTGATATTTTTAATAATCAAATATTATTACGGACTATTCTAAACACTTTAATTATTTTTCGACTCCTCGATTTACGAACTCGGGTTTGTCGGATCTAAACGTAGGGTTTACTCAAGATCCGTTGACCTAAGGTCTCCGATTGACTTTCCGGCTTAAGGTTAGGCTTAGAAAACAGGGGTTTACAGCTATGGGATGGGTTTAGGTAAAAGTTTTGCGACCCTATAGGGTCACGAGTTGGGTTCAGGTTGTAATTATGATCATATAAGGTTGACCAACCCGCTAAGATTGCTAAAAATAAAATACAGTTTTATAACATCAAAACTTGGATATATCCATTTTATTTATTTTTATAGCTCTATGATTGTATAATTTATTTTTTGTCCAATTGAGAATGTCATGCTTTTTTATGATTAATAAGCATCAATATTCGTATTTATGCATCTATGTTGGTCCTTAATTAAAGTAAATTTTACTATGTTGTGCAATAAATTGATTGTCATATATTGAAAATCAATTGTTTAGCTTATTACCTTTTTTTATGTATAGCTTTGCCGTCAAATGAAAAGAAATTGAAACAAATAAACCAAATGGAGAATAAATCATGAAGCCAAGTAGACAAATGATGAATAAAAAGAATGAAAAAGGAAAAAAAAGAGAAAAAGTGTAAACACAAAACTGGTTCAATGGGGCGGGGTAGGTCGGGACCATGACCTTATATGGTCGGGTTTGGGTATTGCATATAAAACCTAATAAGGTCATGAGTCGGATTTAGGCAACCCTATAGGATTACAATTCATTTTTTTAATTGAAACTTAACCATATAGTTCTGTTCGTAATTTTTTTGAAACAAAAAAAAAAAAAACTGGTTGGTACCGTTCGGTTTGCAGTTCAAACCATCTTTTTCATAAAATAAAAAATATATCCTATCGAAAAACTTTCATTAAATATTTTTATCACTAATGCAAATATAAATAACAATATTTAAAATTAATAATTTACCAAATAAACATATAAAACTTATAGGAAGGAAGAGATTTCATCCATTATAAAATTATAATTGTGAATATTCTCATTTTTTAATGATCTTGAACTAGAATGGTATACTGGACTTTATCTCAATATAAGACACATAATGTAATTCGTTGTGTGCTTCTAACTAACATATTATCAATTAAATAAATCAATAAGTAAATACATAATAAAAGTAGATTAATTAGTAAGATAAAGGGGAAAATATTCAAGAATTAGAATACTAGAGGTTGAACGCTAAAATCTAGAATCTATTTGTTTTATAAACAACATAATAATTAAAGCATAACATGACATATCTAATTTTATTATCATGAATGATACATATCTAAGTCATAAATTTTAAAAACAATTAATTTTTTTAATAAAACAGTAAAGACTGAAAATATTATGTTTAATTTTTTTTTTAATATATAAAACGATTCAATTCAGTTTGAACCATATGATTCAGTTCAAGGTCTCGAATACAATCGTGAACTAAACTATTTCACAAGAGAACCGAAAATTTTAGTTCGGTTCGGTTTGGCTCATGGTTTGGTCGGTGTTTTAAATGTTCAACAATTGCTAAATGGGTGATTGTACACCCATGGATAAGGTCAAAGAAGGGTGACTAAAAACTATACTATATAGTGATTGATATCTAAGATGAAAAGGGTATACAATTTACTCTATGGTAACAGCATTGTTTTTACCATGGAGAGGGCCTTAACCTGGATAGGTTAGCAGATAAAACTACATTTGACCGGGGTTACCTATAATCAAGTCGAACCGTTTCAAGGGGTGGTTAAGCATTGAAGCTAGGGATGTATCCAGGTTGGGTTTTAGATGAAACTCATAAACTCGACCATTGCCTCATGATGTCTACAAAAACCTAATCTTATGACTCTCTAAGGTTTTCATGCTATATCCAAACCTGCTCTCTATGGTTTAGTTTCGAATATACTACTCGACTCTACTACCCTTATTTTTTCCAAACCTTGAAACCTAACCCACTACTCCATGGGGTCAACCAAACTTTATCTTATGACTTTACAAGGTTTTCATGTATTCAAACCTACCCTATATTGTTTGGTTTAGAACCCTGCCTTATAAGGTATGATTTAGAACCTGCCACCCGACCCTATAACCATGATTTTTTTCCAACCTATTTTCAAATTTTATTAATAAATTTAAGATAAGCCAATGCTTCTGACATACATTAAATATACGTTCACAAAATGGAAAAGACACATATGGAATAGATAGAATATGTGGTAGATCACATTCACAATTTAAAAATCAAACACATAAATATGTTAATCCTATTGGGTAATGGAGATGGATTGGCAATTGCATTTTCTATTAAGGTGATATGTAATGTAATAATAAAAACTTGGTAAAACTTGGTAGGAAGCTCTAGTCCACTCCTCCGTAGCAAGTAACATATAAAAACCTTTGATAAGTCATTTTTACTCTAATCAGTCTGTTGTTTTAGCTTAAGCATATTTTAGTGTTTGATCAAAGTGGTGGTGAAGAGCTCGATTGGAGGCATTGGTGGACCATTAAGAGTAGGAAGTGGGCCAAACTCCACGTTAAATCTAGAATAATACTTTCTATATTCATCGTGCCTAAAAAAAACCCTTTTTCAAAGATTTAGAATTTAAAATCTTCATTTCAAGTATGTAAAATTAAGGACACATCAATTAAATGTATCACACAGAAAAATAAAATAAAAATGAAGATAGATAGGTCATAATATACAAGTAATTAAATCATAAGGAAGGGGTAAAAAGGTAATTTCAAGTTATTCTAAAGGGTAATTTTTTGTCCTTGAACAAATAGTTATGAGCCTGGGAAAGTCGTACATGAAAGAATGGATTAAACGACTTAAGCTGTATGTGAAAGCCGCCAGTGAAAAGCTCTTGGGTCTTTCGTGGAATGAAGAATGCTAGCACATAGGCCGCTGACGTAAGTATGTAGGTCGCCGGTGTAAGTGCAGCCTTTATTGTCCGTAGTGTTTCCTATATAAGAAATCCTAGGGTTCGTGTTTTTCATTTGTAACCTCCTTCCTTTGACAAGAGAGAGAGAATTGAGAGTTTTTGAGTGTTTTTGAAGAGCAAGATCAAGGGAGATCAGACTTGGATCAAAGTAAGTAATCTTGCCTTTATCTATCAAGATTCTTCGTATATCGTTTCGTTTCCTTTGGTTTTGTTTGGATTTTGAAGGGATTTTGTGAGAAACCTAGTTTTGATCAAGATCCAATCTTTCGGGAAAACAAGCAAGGATTAAGATTCAAATCAAGTAAGTATATCATCTCAATCATAGATTTAAAATAAAGAGAATAATTTCGTGATTTGGGGTTTTGTTTGTTTATGAAACTTAGGTTTAGGATTTGAAAAGATCTTATTATTGGCGAGTTATCGGGAATTGAGATCAATCAAAGTAAGTTTCATCCTCTTAATCTTAGAATTGATGAGGGATTTATGATGATAATGGATTGTCTGAAATTGTTAATTTATAAATTAGGGTTTTGTGAAGAAAAGTTGTTCTTGTTGGATTTTGTGGAAGTCAATCAAAGAAGAAGTTCAAATTTAGCGTTTCTCATATCAGGTTAGGGTTTTGGAGATTTTGATAAGTTAGGGTTTGAATGGGTTGAGGATTCACATATTTTTGTTTCTGTTATATTTTGTATATCAAGAGATTTGGAGATTTTATGTTGTTGTTCATAAGGAATTTAGGATTTGGAGAATTTTCCTGAAATTGAAAAGGTACGACTAATCCCTGCTTGTTGTTTTTGCTTGTAAGTTTAGTATTGTTTTATTGGTTGTAGAAACAGAAATTTATAATAAATCTAATACTATTTGGCTTAATAATGTCTGCGTGGTTGTGCTTTGCTTTGACCAATAAAGACCTAGCAGAAAGTGATACTGGTAAGGCACCCTGATGATCTTAGTGTGAGGTTATCCCTAGTGGACTCGTGCTTTGATATGATTCTAGTAGAATTAGGAGGAAAACGGGGATGCTTGGGGAGTACACACTCATCCATATATGTATATAATTACCTTATTTTTAAAGAGTTGGTTGCTTTTCAAGAAGATTCTGAGTTACTTCGAGTTCGAGACTAGAGTATACATAGTTCTGAACTGTGTTGATTTGATGATTATAAAAAGATAACAAACTGATTGCTTGCATTAGACTATGTGCATTTGATATATATACTTGTTGCATATGCATTTGCATTTGTATTTAAGGATTGGAGTTATCGTACTAGACTTCATAGCTGACTTTTTAAAATTTCAGGTACAGGTGATGAAGACATTATATATGATCTTTCGAGTTATGATCTGATCTTTGATAGGGGGATAGCGATAGTGGACCTGACTACCAGCTGAGAGTTAGACTTTTTGATTATTGGTTCATGAGAGAAAAGAATGCCTAGATATGTTGAAGACTTGTTTTTGTTGTATTTTACTTATTATTATGTTTTATAAATAGTTATTGGATCATTTGTCATTGGAAGACTAAGTTATAAATGAAGGTTTTCTCTTGTAGACAAATTTCAATTGTTATGTTATTGTTGGCTTGTGGATATGCCAACTAGATGTTTGTTGGTTAAACAAGAATGTTATGAAGTTTTCTTGTATTTCCAGATTATACAGGATGTGTTAAGTATCTTACGAGATACCCTATGTGTATGTTTACAAATGATATTTATATATTTGTGGATATTAGAGCTTAGCATGACCTATTCAAGAGAGGACACGTGGCGGGTTGTAATGCCTTATTTTAGGGCGTTACATCAAATATAAAGGCTATTTTCGTAATTTACCAAAAAAAATTATTGATACAAACATGAAGCTAATAGAATTTTTTATTGAAATGAAAACAAATAGAAAATTCTCTTTTTCGATATACTATTTGAACCGAATAACAGACCTTATCAAACTTTTTTTTAAGGTTCAAAAAATTAACAAATCAAAACATATGGATAGGTCGATTTTATAAAAATAACTAAACCATAATTTTATATTCGGTACGGAGACAAGCTAAAGAACCGTACCGTGCTCACCCCATATACTATATGCATATAATTTGTCCTACGTCATGGAATTTGTGCTAGGTTAGATGTTTTGTTCTAGGTTCACATATTTTGCTCTAGGTCAGTGTAGTTGTGACATTTATTTGGTTCATTATTTGTGGTAAGGTTAAATAAGTCCTAGGTGTATATATGATAAGATCATATTTTATACAACTTTTGATGTTTAATTTGTGATAAACTTATCATAAATTGCTAGAATAGGTACTTCTTTTGGTTAAAATTCATGTTTCAAGTATAATTTGAACAAAGGAAGCAAAACAAGCAACTTTGAAATGAAAATAGGAAAACTCAAGGGGTACACCGATTTTTCTAAAGCCTAAGTCGCCAGTGTACAACTAGCCTTCATGATGCTCAGAATGCAAAATCTTAAGGCCGCCTCTACACTGCTAGCCTTGAGGTGGTGTAGACTGTGGGAAGCTAAACAAACTGGCTCTATACTGCCAGTGTAGAAGGAAGAAGAAGCCAGCTTCTACAATTTTGTTCAACGCCGGCTTTCTGGGAAACAAAGTCACCGGATTGAGACGGCTTACAAGATGAATAGGTATTGCATTCCTCAAAGCCGTTGCATACACTGCCGACCTATTTCAAATATCACAAGCCTTCTTTCATTTGAATGTACAACATCATGTAAGCTACCGGCGTAGAAGGTGAACAAGCGGTATAGACTAGTAAGCCACCTGCTCAGAGCTTAAAAGTTGTCAGTGCATAAGGAGTTACAATGTATGCCGAATGCTACGCTACCGGCCTTGAGGCAATGTAGGTTGAAGATCAGGAGGCTTAACCAAACATGAATGCTAAGTTGAAGATGAACAGCCGACTTTTAATCCATTACCAAAGCTGGCATGAAAGCCGCCATGAAAGCCGCCGGCTTTGAAACAGCCTTCTTTATAAAAATGGCTAACATTTCATTTCTGTGTATATATGCCAGCTAGATCCATTTTTAAGTCGCCGGCATACAAACGGCCTACACTTGTAACTGAAGACGAAAGCTACCAGTACACTACCTATGCAATAAAAAAGAGGGACTTTACACCACATGTAAGCCTCTGGTGTAGAAAGTGTAATTGCCGGCATACATGTTGAAATTGCAGATTTTCATTAATGCTTTTCATGAAATTTTTCCTATATAAAGAGGACTTCTCTCCTCTACATTCAATAAGAAAATCAGAGAAACAATTCAGAATACATTTAGTAGATAGATAAAATAGTTTTTAGCACTTCATAGAGAATTGTGAGAGAGTTAAAGCTTTCAAAATTTGTAATTGAAGATTTTGATACTTGAATGGGTGATATCTGATCTCTCTTTTCTTATGCAATTCATCTATTGATTTCTTTGTTCATAATGATACCAATTGCATATTCTTATCTGATCATTGAATTTCATCAATGAGTAGCTAAACTTTTTCTTATGGGAAGTGATGAAACCCTAATCTTGCTAAAATGATATTTGAATTTATGTTATAGGATTGTTAGAATTATGAAATATTTGTAATGAATCTTGATTATCTATCTTGTTTCTGTATGAAATTGGATTGATAAGAATTTTGATAATTCGTAAGTAGAATTAGGGTTCATAAGAATTCATGAATCAAGATTAAACAACAATTACGGAAGTGGTGGAGTTTAATTGATTTAGAAATTGTCCCATGTAATTCATGCGATGTTTTATGTTAATTTCTCACTAAGGAATTAGGAGAAGTTGATTTAGGACATTAGACAATTGTAGAATCGGGAGGTTTATAATTGTGAATTCGATTCCATTGATAATTTATTTAGCGGAAGCTAATAGGTTATTTTATGGTTACTAAAACTTGATAGTTTTAGGTATTGACAATTTTATATAAATATCCACAATTCTAACTATTCATATAATATAACTTCAATATGATTAGCAAAGATTGTGGTGGATTCTGCTCCTTCCCACATTTATCTTATATATCTCTCTAACAATCTCATTGCATTCATCAATAGCTATTAAGTTAAATCAGAATTAGTTAATTAGTTTAAATTGATACAATTCGATTGCCTAAATATTAGTTAAAGCTAATACCGATCTAGTAGTTAAATTGATCCTTGTGGAACAATACTCTACTTACTTTTGTATTACTTGATCAGACCCAGTATACTTACTGGTAGTATCCGTGCTCATATTTTCTATACATATTTTAAGCGGAACAATATATTTTATTCTAAGCAATTGTATTTGTTCCTGTGAAGTGCTAGGTTCTTTAAACCTATTTTATTTTTTCAGATGTACAAGGTTCATATATTTGTCCCAGGCTAGTTTTTTTATCCTAGGGTTAAGAATGTCCTAAGTATATATATTTTGTTATAGGCATTTGTTTTTTATATAGGCGAAAGTGCTAGGTTCTTTAAACCTTTTTCTTTTTTATGTACTAGGTTCACATATTTGTCCTTGCTATTTTTTTTGTTCTGAGGTTAAGAATGTCATAGTATATATATTTTTTGTTCTAGGCATTTGTTTTTGTTACAGGTGAATTTTATTTTATTCAACTGCCTCGACCCATTATTTCATACCTATTGAAGCCCATTTGCATCAGATATATATTGCCACCATCCCATGAATGGAGGGAAACTTTTTATCTTCCTTTTACAAATCTACACTGAAGTCGTAACTCATAAGACACTACTTCACGACAAAAAAAAGTACATAACTAAGACAACATAAAGGTACATTGTTTTTTTTTTAACTTGCAGGATTTTTATCAAATCCATAGTAGTATATCCTCCATGGATTTAACGTTTGACATATGCAGATCAATTTCCCGACATATAAATAGAGTTTAGTGAGTTGATCAACAACTTCTCCTTATTCTCAAGGACTTTCTCCAAAGCACTTCGCAAGAATATCTGCACCTTCTTAGTAGATGCACTTAAAATGTTCCACGTCCCGCAACGGCCGCATAGGGCATTGGTGTCCAACAATGAAGAGCTAGATAGTTTAAGATTGAACTTTTGGCACCTGACTGGAAGAAGTTCCACCATGTGAAATTTCGCCGCTACCCCCTCAATCGAACAAGGTATGTTCTTTGAATATCCGTCTCCTATGCTCATTAAGTTCCATCTATATTATATGTTCCATCTATATTATATGTTCTTTGAATATCTATCTCCCGTGCTCGTCAAATGTTCCATATATATTATTGAATCACATTCATTGTAGGACGCAGAGTAATCAGGATTGTCGGTCGTTGCAAAATCAGTGGCTATTAAGTTAACCTCAAAAACCACTGAGCATCAAATCAGCCACTACTTGAAGTCACCATTTACAGACCCATGCCCAAAGGATGTAGGCATAAATGCGGCTCCACCACTAATAATTCCTGGCCATTGAAAGTCCCTACTTCACCGAAGTTACCGCAAGTAAAAAAATGTCTCATAACTCAGTATCTGAAGGTCAGTTTCTATAATGAATCATCGCTTAGTCTTCTACTAATGGATTGAACATATATGCTATTGAGTATTGATGTTGTTTTCATATAGTTTGTTACATAAAATTTTACTAAAGGTAAGGGTTCATCCACCATTCCCTATGCTGAACCTGGAGGAGATGGTCGTTGTGAACTACGCACTAGACACCAACCTCTCCGAAAGGTAAAACTATTATTATAATGTCCTTTCTTGCTATAGGTTGATTAGTGTTAGGTATAGGTTCAAGCCGTATGTTTTATTTTTTTATTAGTGCCAAGTGCGGATTAAAGCTGTCCCAAGTTTATTCACTTACCCTACATTGTCGAATGCTTAGGTATAGTCATATGTTCTAGGTTAATTAGTGCCAAGTCTAGATTCAGGCCGTATGTTCTATGTTTTGATTAGTGCCAAGTGCGAATTGAAGTTGTCCCGATTTAGTTACTTACTTTAGGTTGTCGAATGTCCCAAGTGCAGTCATATGTTCTAGGTTAATTAGTGTCACGTATAGATTCAAACCATATGCTCTATTTTTTTTATTAGTGCTAGGTGCAGATTGAAGTTGTCCCAGGTTTATTTACTTGCCTTAGGTCGTCGAATGTCTTGGGTAGTCATATGTTCTAGGTTGATTAGTGCTAGGTCTAGATTCAAGCCATGTGTTCTATTTTTTTATTAGTGCCAGGAGCAGATTGAAGTTGTCCCTAGTTTAATTACTTGCCCTAAGTCGTCGAATGTCCTAGGTGCAATTATATGTTCTAGCTTGATTAGTGCAAGATTAGATTCAAGCCATATGTTATATTTTATCATTAGTTGCCCGGTATGGATTGAAGTTATCCCAGGTTTATTTACTTGCCTTAGGTTGTCGAATGTCCCATGTGTAGTCATGCGTTCTAGGTTGATTAATGCCAGGTGTAGATTCAAGCTATGTGTTCTATTTTTTCATTATTGCCAAGTGCGGATTGAAGTTGTCCTAGGTTTATTTACTTGCCCTAGGTTGTCGAATGTCTTAAGTAGAGTCATATGTTTTAGGTTAATTAGTGCAAGGTCTAGATTTAAGCTATATGTTCTATTTTTTTATTAGTGCCAGGTACAGATTGAAGTTGTCCAAGGTTTATTTACTTGCCCTAGGTCATCGAATATCCCAGGAGCAGTCATTTGTTCTAGGTTTATTAGTCAGGTCTAGATTCAAGCCATATGTTCTATTTTTTTATTACTACCAAGTGTGGATTGAAGTTGTCCCAGGTTTATTTACTTACACTAAGTCGTTGAATGTCCCAAGTGTAGTCATATGTTCTAGGTTAATTAGTGTCAGGTCTAGATTCAAGCCATATGCTCTATTTTTTTATTAGTGCCAGGTGTGGATTGAAGTTATCCCAGCTTTATTTACTTGCCTTATGTTATCAAATGTCCTAGGTGTAGTCATATGTTCTAGATTGATTAGTGACAGGTCTAGATTCAAGCCAAATGTTCTATTTTTTTATTAGCGACAGGTCTGTTCTTTTGGATTAATCATTCAATTTCATTTATTATTTACCATGTCAGGGGTATCATATGTCTGTTTTTAATCTGTAATGGTCATCAGATGTCTAGTTTTACTTGTTTTTATTATCAGTGAGACACCTGTGGATATGAAATTCTTGCAACTAACTTAGTCTAGCTTAAGGTGCTTCAGGTTGGATGGCTGGATAAATGGGAGTGTGAGTATTACCCAATGTTACTGTTTTCATTCCTTTTACTTTGTGCCTAATTTGCTTATTTGTTGACTTCTATTGAGATGTTTGGGTTCTTGATGGATTTGCATTTAAACAAATGTGTGAGGTGAAAGTAATAGATCCTTTCTAGTGAAGGTGGCACTTGCCCCAACTTGCATCGGTGAGAACATCATTGAGCATCTATGCGGTCTTTCTTCTATGTTCATTGCATTTTGTGAAAATCCCCTCATTGAATTGACTTCATGTCTATAGAAATTGCATAAGTAGGTGGTAGTTTCTTGTCATGCATGACAGCTTACTGTGGCAAGTTTATGGCTAATATGGACAAGTGCCATGAGGCAGGTTGGACACTTTGCTTGCAATTACACACAAGTGAAAGTGGTTGCATTTGTATTTCTTACGCATGTGATATCTTCGCAAATTTTAACCCTCGTTAATGTGGATGAGAATCTTTAGCTAGTAGTGGTGTTATACTTATATCAATGGTGCATCCTTGTCTTATACACAATGCACCCTACCGGATGGAAGAAATCAACCCAAGAGAGAGAACTTTGCGACATGTGAGCCATTTGATCTGCAAGTCTATCTTTGAGTCATCTGATTACATTATGGAATAAATATTATTGATATTGCTCTCAACTGATCTGTGTAGCTTGGAAACTTAAACAAACTCTTTCACACATGGACCTCTAGCGGCTAACACGCCCAAGGGGATCCATGGAATGAGCCCACCAGTGATTGGAAGTTTGTTTATCCAAGCTATGTTCCAAACCAAGTGGACCACAACAACTTGTATGTCTTTAACTCAGTTAATAAAATCCCTTTGTATACATTACATGTAGTATGCCTAAGCTTATGTTTACATGATATGTAGTAATAATGGTGAGATTTATGTGATGAAGTTCATGGAAGCATAAGATTTTAAGCAAGAAATGTCAGCTTGGTATGTCCATCATGTACATTCACATAATGACTTTCGATGTGTTAATACATCATATTCATATCCATGGTAGAGTCCGCTTATTTCGTACAGGTGGCTGCATATTACCACAAATGGAAAATGTTGGCATCCTTATTGTTATGGGACAGAAACAAGTTAAAGGAGGACACCATAGCAAAGGCCAACAAACACCTTAACAAGCAATGATCACTTGGTATCGCATGTTAAGGAAGGTTAATGCAGCACATCATAGCTACAGTTGAGGAACAAGATGATGAAGGATATATTAGCTAAGGTTACTGTTTGAAGACTGTGTTGAGGCTGGTTAAAGTTTTCAAAATTTATAAAACTAATTGGTTCTTTTCAAATTCATTTTGGCAACTTCCAACATTCATGGCAAGCATACCTACCAAAGTAATATAGAAAGAATTAGGTCAAATCCTAAGAGAGTAATGGTAACTATTATACTCACATTCCACTTATTATCTAGCCAAGAAAAGAAGCTTAGCAAGACATGACAAAAGAAAAGAAGCTATGCTAGGTTAAAGATATTCACAAAGCTTTCAGGGCAAAAACTTAAGATGGGTTTGTAAAAATGCAAGACGATAGCCCAGGGTTTGCTTTACCAATTCCTTATCATGTGAAACCAAATCTAACTTTAAGGGAGTTGTTGTTGATGTATTTGTGTTGTTAGATTCACTGAGTTAAACTAAAGCTTCTCTCGAAGTCAATAGTTCTAAATCTGGACCAGTCCACTCGAATCTCTTCTCAGGCTATCAACGGTATAGACCCACATAAAGCTTAGGAATCATTTGGTTTAAAAAATCAACTTAGTTGCATTTTAAAAACAAAAGATAGAAAGCCTCACAAACTCTCTCTCAAGACGGTTATGGATAACTCCACTAACAGCCGAAGATCGGTCCAAATGAATGACCTCTCATCCTATTCAGTTGAAATCAAACATAGGCCTAATAGGTGCACCACACAATCAGACCATATAAACATATTCAAGGTACTAGTAACAAATACTCAGTCAATTGACCTGAAAGCACATTTGATTTCACGTGAATCAGGATTTGGATTTGCAAACCTAAGCTGTAGGAGATTTTTTCTCTATGGATTTAAAACTTAAGAACATAATGTGAAGAAATAATATGAGATTAATCAAAGGATATTACAATTCAAGGCAAAGTCTTGCAGAAATTATAAACAATGGGTTAAAATGATTTTTATTAGAAAACTATGAGATCTCCAAAGTAAGATGAAATAAAATTCTTTCGCTCTAGAAATTCTCTCTCTATACTACATTAGTACTATTATATCGTATGTACTATGTACACTCTATCACGTGCCTTTGTATGTTTATTTATAGGCTCAGGCACAAAAATCACGAAGATTTTATTGCTAACGTGACAAATTCTACATAATGGAAAGCAGATTCTTTATTCACACGCGCGTTTAAATCGTGTACTTAATCATCGTGGGTCACATGGGAGCTATGGTCGAATGCTTGCATGAGGAAGAAATTAGGCTTGACACTTAAAATGCTTAAGAACACTTGGGTTTTTGTCCATTACTCCATCGAGGGTGGAATTGAGACAGTCGAGGCTTGTATAGCTAAGGCTCGAGGTAAAAATGGACATAAAATGATCTTCAAAAGGCAACTGTCAAGGGTCAAATACAAGGCTCGATGGAAACTTTTCTACAAAATGATGCTTGATCTCCTTAAACAAAAGTCGAGAGCTTGAAGTTGAGGCGCGACAGATCATTTTTCCTTATTTTTCTTCCTTTGTTTAGCCTTCATAGTGATTCTTGCAGGGTTCGAAATTGTTTTTCTTTGACTTTGTTTGTTGTTTCTGCTCCAAATCTAATATGATCACTTAAATTCTACTTCTTTGGATTCAAGGAGCTACAAAACAACAATTCCCATTAAAAGCACAAAGTTTTATGGGAATTTACTTAAAATCAGAGCAAAATTAATCCAAATTCCCATGGAAATGATAGAGTAAATAAGACTTAGCCGATTGGAACTGGATGAAACATATTACATGGTGCTTTCTATACTTTCCTTCATCTTTTTGCTCATATTCATCTTGATTTTTCCAGGAGGCCGTGGAGCATGCTGAGGCCATTGGCCATACAACTTTTGAAAGTACAAGTGACAGTAACACCACAAAAATAGAGAGTGAGAAATGTGAAACTGTGCTTTGATTAGCTTCTTTGGATTCTGGCACGCTTGCTTGTTGAATAATTTTTCATAGAAGGAAATGTCATCTGTTGATGATCCTGGGCGAAATGTCATGGGAGTGTTGTAGAATATTCCTATGTTAGCTAAAGAGAACAACATGGAACATCACAATAGACTTAGTTGTCTTCTTGTCTTTTTACTATATTTTTTATTGTCTACCATGCAATTTGTTTTTCTTCTTTAGAAAATTGAAGTATTATTTATTTGTGTATTTGTATGTTCCCTAGGTGCAAAGGATAATTTCATTGGGTTATGAAATCTATATGTTGGACCATGATAGTAGCCCCTTTCGAATCATGAAAGAACCCTCTTTCGAACCATGACAACGCCTTCTATTGGATTTTCAAATCACATTTTCGAAGATGAGGCCAACCCATCACAACATCCATATGGGGAAATGAGGACAACAACATCATATTATTGAATTTTTCATGGTCCAGCACACTTTATGTATTGGAATTGTCTAATGCAACTAGTTTGTAATTTGCTGTAATTTATGGAATTGTCTGATGTATCCAAAAAGTAGTTGTAATTTTTGATAAAGTTGATTGTCGGTTACGTTTGACTTGTTAGTGAGTGGAAGGTGTTCACTTAAACATCATTTTTATGACATTAATTGTTGGGTAGATTGTTTTTATGTTATACACATGAAGGGAATGAGAGAACTAAATCCATTTCTGGGAGTTGTCCACTCCAATATCATTTTTATCACCAACAAACTGTTGGCTGGACCATTTTCATGTTATATAAGTGAAAGGAAAAGAGAGAACGAAATCCATTTATGTTCATTCATCAATTTTATGACACATTCACTCCATCACCATTTGTGAAGTACACTTTTCTATGGCAAAAAAATATACATTCCAAGCAAGTATTATTATACGTTTGTTTACATTTGTTTGATGAATAAATGCTCTAGGTTTTTTAATCTTATGTGGCTTTTATAAATGTCCTAGATCCTCCTATTGTTCTAGTTTGTGGGTTGCCATATGTTATAGGTCTGTAGGTCTTTGTATCGTTCCATCTGGACTCATATGTTCTAGGTTTGTAAATGTCCTAAGTCCTTCCAAAAGTTTTAGTTTTCCACATGTTCTAGATTCTTGTAAATGTTCTAGGTTGGTCCATTTGTTCTAGGTATTTAGGTATTCTTATGTTCCATGTTCTAGAATGTCCTAGGTCCTTTTAAATTTCTAGGTTGCCATATGTTCTAGGTTCTTGTAAATGTTCCAGGTTAGTTTATTTGTTTTAGGTTCTAGAATGTCCCTGATCGCCATGTTGTCCCAGGTCCTTTCGAAAGTTCTAGGTTGACATATGTTCTGGGTCCTTTTTAAATGCTTCCAGCTGGTCCATTTGTTCTAGGTTCCCAAGTTGGTCCATTATTCTATCTCGACAAGTATATTTTATGTTACCAAATGTCCAAGGTGGATATATTTGTCTCGGTTCTTTTGAAAGTTATAGGTTGTCCCAGGTTTTAGTCTTCGTAAATATTCCAGGTTTGTCCATTTGTTCCAGGTATCCAGGTCTTTTATGTTCTATGTTCCAAAATGTCCCAGGTTGACATATTGTCCCAGGTCCTTTCGGAAGCTCTAGGATAACATATGTTTTAGGTCATCGTAAATGTTCCAGATTGGTCCATTTGTTTTAGGTTACAGAATGTCCCTGGTCCCATATTGTCTCAGGTCATTTCGAAAGTTCTAGCTTGCCATATGTTCTAGGTCCTTTTAAATGTTCGAGGTTGCTCCATTTGTTCTAAGTTCCCAAGTTGGTCCATTTGTTATATCCCAACACATATGATCTATGTTACCAAATGTCCCAAGTGGACAGATTTGTCCTAAGTCCTTTCGAAAGCTGTAGGTTGCCATAGATTCTAGTCCTTGTAAATGTGTTAGGTTTGTCCATTTGTACTAGGTATCTAGGTCTTGTTATGTTCTAGTTTCCATAATGTCCCAGGTTAACATATTTGTCCCAAGTCCTTTCAAAATTTGTAGGTTGCCTTAGTTTCTAGTCTTCGTAAATGTTCCAGGTTAGTCCATTTGTTCTAGGTTCCAAAATGTCCCAAGTTGACATATTGTCCCAGGTTCTTTTTGAAAGTTATAGGTTTTCATATGTTCTACGGCCTCATAAATGTTCCAGGTTGGTCCATATGTTCTAGATTCCATGATGTCCTAGGTTAACAAATTGTCCTAAGTTCTTTTCGAAAGTTTTAGGTTTCCATATGTTCTAGGTCCTTGTAAATGTTCCAAGTTGGTCCATTTTTTTAGGTATTCAGGTCTTTTTATGTTCTAGGTTCCATAATGTCCCAGGTCAACATATTGCCCCAGGTTCTTTTTTAAAGTGCTTCTTCGTATGTTTTTGGTCCTCGTAAATGTTTCAAGTTGGTCCATTTGTTCTAAGTTCCAAAATGTCTAAGGTCGACATACTGTCTCAGGTCCTTTTTGAAAGTTCTAGGTTTCCATATGTTCTAGGTCCTCGTAAATATTCCAGGTTGGCCCATTAGTTCTAGGTTCCTAGGTTGGTCCATTAAGTTAGGTTCCAAAATGTCCTAGGTCAACATATTTGTCCCAGGTTCTTTTTGAAAGTTCTAGGTTTCCTTATGTTATAGGTTCTCATAAATATTTTAGGTTGGACCATTTGTTCTAGGTTCCAAAATGTCCCAAGTTGACATATTGTCCCAGGTTCTTCTTTAAAGTTCTATGTTTCCATTTGTTCTAGGTCCTTGTAAATGTTTCAGGTTGGTCCATGTGCTCTACGTTCCCAGGTTAGTCCATTTGTTTTAGGTTCCAAAATATCCCAGGTCAACATATTGTCCTAGGTTCTTTTTTAAAGTGCATTTCGTATGTTCCATATGTTCTAGGGCCTTGTAAATCTTCCAGGTCCTGTTGCACTTGTAATGTTCTAGGTTGTTCCATTTTTTATAAGTATTCAAGTCTTCTTATGTGTTAGGTTCCTGATAAGATCATACCAAACTTTAAAATTTATAAATCCAAATTAATTCCTACGATCAAATTAGGCAGTGTACCTATCTATAGTAGCATAGGATTAAACGGATATTGTCCTCAGAGATCTATTGAACAAGTACTAGAATCACCTTTTTCTACTATTTAGTCGAATCATATGAAGAAATATCTAATCGTTAACTATTAATTATGTAAATTATCAACCTTATAATCAATTATATTGCTTTAACAAATAGATATCAATTGCAAGACATACCCTTCATCTTGATCCACCCTAAACTCTAATTTTTATAACAAAGGATTGATTAATGAAATATTTATGCTTTACAATGCAAAATCACATAACTAAATCAATCACTCCATCGAATTAACCAATTCCTAATCTCATATGAGATAATGGAGACCTCTCCCTCACTAATGCCATAAGAGATTGCATTCAAGATCAAGATTCTTAAATAAAGATGGAATCTTTATTCCAAAAGATCAAAGCTTTCCTACCTCTAGGTAAAACATGTAATCCTTCTATTCATATAGATCTATCATATTAGATGAAACCTCTTTCTATCTAATAAAAATCAAACATGTAATTAATCTTGTATTTCAATCAATCACAAGACAATTATAACAAATGAATAGATGTAAAGATATAAATTTTCATTAATCAAGAATCAATTCAAATCACATATGAATTTAGGGTTTCTCAAGACTAAGGTATAGAGATTTACTCCTTCATAGATTTCACAAACAAAACAATAGATCTAAAGGAGTAATCCATGAACATGATAAACAATGAAACAATAAAAGCCTTTTGATTCTTGCTTTGTAATCTCTAATGAATTCCTAGCAATCTTGCCTCTAAAGCTCATGCCTTTTTCTCTCCTAGGGTTTGGAATAACAATAATGATCATATATGGAAAGTTGGAGGGGCTATTTATATGTTTTGAACCGTCATTGAAAGTACACCACCAAGTACACCAAGTACACCCGTGCTCGTGGTAGTGTACTCTAGAAAGTCATCATTTTCTTCTCGGATCATGTTCTATCCTTCAACACTACCTTGTACACTTCTAAGGCAGTAGCTAGGGCACAATTTAGAATGGTTGCTAGTTATGTTTTGAAGCTCAACACTAGCATCTACATGGCCATGTTGAATGTTGTGTACAATTGAAATTCAACCTTTTTGATCCTTTGTCAATTTTCCTCTTGTTTCCACTCGAATCTTCCTTAAACTTTTGAAATGTCTTTTCCAAAACCTAAAATCAAATATAGAGCAATTAAGTATCCTTTTCTTAACAATTTCACATAAAATCTATGTGGATATGATTCCGGATGCAACGATCATGTGCGTGCCGTGTGACTATTGCGCTACACATGACCTAAGGAAACAACACGTGCAAGGGTGATCAAGAGAGAATCATGCAGGGAGGAGGATTAAGCAGTCTCAATAGGCTTTAACACACACGTGACAGGTAAGGGAGCTAAAAAGCATCAACCTCACTAAGTACCACGAATGTCGTGTGCATTCTTAAGTGAGTTAAGTAATTGATTCACAAGAATGGAAATCCGACAGCACACAGTGTTTGTCCAAAATTTCACCTCTCCTAATGAGGTAAAGACTCAAGGTATTTTATAGAGAATCTAGCTGTTGATGTCGTCCGTCAGATAGATAGACGACCAACGGTTAAGATGAGTCCTTCTTATTATGGATATGAATGTAGGCTCCCTTATGGACTCAGGCCCATTGAGGCCTTCATTGTAACGTGTGTCAGCCAATATGAGAAATGTTGGAATTGGGCAGACCAATTCCAACAAGCCGTACTCCAAGCCTACCATGCCAAAACTTCCATGATCATCCCAATATAATTGGGCCTAACTCTCTAAGCCGTATCACTTTAACTCAAAAGTTAAATCCAAATAATAAATCAAGTTTAAAGCCTTTATAATGAAATTCATACGTCTATATTTTGCCCCTGACCAAAGTCCTTCGAGCCATATCGATGGGATTTGGGCATTAATTAAGCCCATTTCAATAACTAAAGTTTTGCCCAGTGCATGTGTGCTATAATTTAGCTACACTGCTACTTGGTGTATCAATTTCTTAATAGCTCGCAAACAATCAAATTTTCTTAAAGTACATCTTTAATTAATCTATGCTCTTCTTGTAGTTTTCAATTGAATAAGAAATTAATTTGGTAGCAGCAGTTCCAACAGAAGTCAATGATCGAGTAAGAGCGATGGCCCGAGTACTTTGTGAATCTGATTCTGTGACATATCTTCCAACCATTCACCAATAATGATCTCAAATACATTATTCTAACCATAGACACCCACTCCATGTACATGTTTGAGATGCAGCTCAATACCCTTCCAGGGAACGAGATTGACTAGCTCAACGTACTTTCCACCCCTTAGCGTTGCTAGATCCACATGCTCAGGAATGTAATCAACTCAAAGAACGACAGGCCAAACATCAAATTTCTGAAAATAAGGAAGTAATGCTTCTTCCTCAATCATGTGCCTGGAGGAGTCATTTTGAACCAAATCTGAAGATGAACTTGAACCACTTAAATCCTTCACACCACTTGGAGACTGGCTGTCAGATGAGTTATTTTTTCCAAAGAAACCAATGAAGAAATCAAGCCATGCTGATGAAGATGTAAACGCATGGGAAGTACAGCAATAGCCAACCGATACTCCTCAAGAGGGATCATTCTAGCCTAACAGCTTCTAACTCAAGCCTAAATGCTTTAGAAGAAGATTCTCTGAGGTGATCTTTTGAACTGTAGTATCCAAGTACCTTTCTCAATGGTGCTCCCTTACTCTTATCATATAAATGAATATCACAAATTGAGAGAGACAGCTTGGAAGCACACAACCCGCCATAAAAAATATCTTATACAACACTCCATCCCAGATAACATAAGCTCTAAACATGTTGTTGTATCCTTCCCATAACTCTGGATGTGACAGTTTCATCCTATTTCTATCCCAATCAGGACCAGCATACATCCGTCACTCGACCTTTATATCTCTAATAAGCACATGTCCCTGCAGCTTTCCAGAGTTAAAATCTGGATGCGTTTCTTGAACAAATTGCTTTGAGCAGGACTCTTCACATGTCTCAGATATATGATTTTCGACAATACTAAATCGGCATCATTATACCACCATTGATTGTTTTGTCAATATTAATAGTTTCCACACTTCTCGATTCACTTTTAAGCATGTTCTCTGTTGAGATGTGTGAGTTGGTGCATGGATCAGTGAAGCAATAGCCTTCTATTAATTCTGGAAAGCAACCTTCTTGTAGAAATGAGGTTTGATTGTTGGCCAAACCCATGACAGGCGTTGATCCACTAAATGGTTGATGGTGGGATGGCATTTCAGGCACCTCGATGCCAAAATGATATGCCTCTTCACAAAGGCTTTCCTCAGCAGCATCCGAATCAGACTTACATGTGCAAACTTTACACTCAATAATGAGGAATGCATTCTAGCATATCTCATCCATCAACCCAATCTCACTCTCAGTAACTAAATTTGGCTTCTGCATATAAAAATTTAATGAGACAGATTCTTTACCAGCCATCTTTGTCTCACCATTTACAAGCATAGGCTCTTAGCCCATTTGCATGTTATTCCACCTAGTCTGCAAGTGCACTAGGGATTCCTCCAGCTGGTTGTCAAGTTTCTACGATGAGTTGTTTCTTTATCTTGAACAAGAATGGAAGTGGTGTGATGCTAATTCTCTTTCAAGCAACTCTACATACAGCTGCTTCAGAGGATTCGTCTCCATGTAAAGTCATCTTTTCTACAAATATCCAAGACAAGGCTACGCAACTTTGAAATATATAAGCAGCCACCTACCAATATTATGTCAGCCACATCATCATCATTAATCTTAGTATCATGTAGGCATTGTCTTGCAAGGTATTCACATTTTTCAAACACCTTTTGGTTCACTTCCTCAAATTCCTCTCGATCAATCACCTTACAAATTTTCAATCCATTTCCTAAATCAACATCGATTTGGACATTTTTCTCAAGGCAGAGTTGGTGGATTGCGTCCTGAGTGGCAAGCCGTAGCAACCCCAATGACTTTATCTCATCAACTCCATGATTGGAGAAAGAATTTTTGAATTTGGCAATAGATAGCTCATCATGTTCTGAAGTATGTCTTCTCCTCCTAAGGTTGTTGCAAAGATATTTTTGGCCTAATGGTTTACCCCAGCAATGCCTCTCAAGCATATGTCACCAACAAACTTAACATGAACAAATGCCATTCTTAAAGTAGTAGAACCGATTGATGTCACACACTACAATATCTCGACTTAAGATGTTTGATGTAAGTTTCATTAGGTCATGGCAATCTACGCATATATGATGGTTCTTAAAAATTCTTATTTTTTCTAGGATGGAACGATAAGAGCATAGAAAGAGCCAGCCTTTCACTATGTCGAAACATATTCCTCTTTTCTTAGCCATTCAATTTGAAATAGATTTCTTTTTCTTATGTAACCAGTTATAGTTAATTTCAAGATCAGCTCCTTTAATTTCAGAATGATCTCCTTGATTCTTGGATGTGTGGAATCTTAAGATCCAAAGATATGGATATACCCTCAACCTCAACCTAACTACAAGTGTTTTCCTTTTGACACCCCTACCAGAATCAAAGCTCTCACCTGCCTGAAGCCATCCCAATAGCCAGTGGAAGCAAATGTGTTGGAAAGCATTACATAGTTTGAAGCTTTGTCCGGTTGGAGTTGAAAAAGCATCTCAGCTACTTGTGTACCTAAATTTACATTTCCATGCATTTCCAGATTATGGCATAGGGCGTCAGATTCATCCTCTGTATAAATCTATCAATCTCATAAAATATACTAGCCTTGCCAAACATGTCAACCATACAAGCATAGTGCTCAACCGTGATTGAAATTCCAAAAATGCCAGTAATCGAGTCAAACCATTTTTTTCCCAGCACCTATCAAGCTCAATTGACTACAAGCAGATAAAGCACCAAGAAAAGTGACCTCGTCAGGCATGTAGCCTTCGTCTAACATCATCTAGAAAGTTTCAAGTGCAATCATACCCTGGTTATATTTAGAATATCCACATAGCATTGTGCTCCACAACACAGTGTCTCGTGATTTTAGCCCCTCAAAAGCAGCTTCCGCATCCTCTATAGACCCACATTTACAATACATATCTATCAATGCACTAGCTACAAATGCATCATCCAAGTGTCCAAACGTGATCACTAGTGAATGGAGCAATCTCCCAAGTTCTAGTGTAGCAAGATCAATATAACCACTCGAACAACTAGCAAGAGTAAATTCACTAGGCCTGAGACCTTCTTGTTGCATTAAAGTAAAGTATCGAACCGCATTTTCTGCTTCATTAGCATGCAAATAACCAGAAATGATTGTGTTCTAGCTAAACGAATTGCGATACATTAGTCTACTGAAAACCAGCTCAGCATCCTCTAAATAACTGCTTTTGGCATACATATCAACAAGGGCTGTTCCAACGGTACCATTAATACTAAGGCCATTTTGTACAATGTTAGCATGTACTTGCTTCCTAAAACCTGCATCTATAAAATTAGAACAAGACATTAAGAGAGAGACAAATGTGGACACATTGGTCTAATGCCTTCTGCAATCATCTTACAGAACAGCTCCATTCCTTTTGTACCCACTTTGCAGTCATCATGTTCAAATAGCATGGCATTCCATGAAACCGTATCTCTATATTTCATCATTTCAAACAACTGAGAACCATCTTCTTTGCATCCATTTTTCATGTACATGGTGATCAAGGCATTGCATACAATATTATTAAATTCATACCCCTGTTTGCAAATAAAACCATGAATGCTCTTTCCATAAAGAAGACAACCAATTTCATCGGTAGCGCTAATAAGACTACTCAGGTTGTATTGATTTGGAGGGACACCATTATGCCTCATGACCTGAAATAACAGAACCGTTTCACGGCTATGTCCATGGCGATTGAGACAGCTCATTATGGTTGTCCATGTCACTTCATCAGGGGTATTTATGGTATGAAATACTTTCAGGGCATCAACTACTGCCCCATACCTGAAGTATATATCAAGAAAGATACATCCCAAAATGTCATCAGTTTCAGATGCAACCTTGATCATCAAAGAATGTAGAATTTGGCACTCCCTCATCTTCCCAGACTTAGCACACCCCTTTAAGGGAGAAGACATAGTGAACTTACTAAACTTCATTTCATGCTCATTCATATTGCAAAATAGTCTCACGACCTCTTTCACCTCACCAACCTTAGCTTAGCCATTAAGTAACAAATTCCATAAAACCACATTCTTCAAAGGCATGCAAGTGAAGACACTTTTGTGGCAAAAGTAAATTCATTGGGATACATACCTTGTCTTATCATCTCGGAGAACAACTCAAGATCGTCATTTTTGTCTCTCTAAGCAACAAATCCCGGTATCAAAACAGTCTAGGAAACCATATCCCTGATAAGCATTCCATCAAACACTCTTCGAGCACACAACAAACTACCACATTTTACATAGAAATTCAACAAGGAAATCCACAAATGCGAATCCGGGTCCACCTTGTTCCTATACATAAGCCCATGAACTCCTTTACCTTCTCTGGAACACCTATTTGTTCAAGAACTTGCAAGACTAGTGGCGGTGCTCATCAAGATTTGGGGCACTAGAATCCAAAACATGCACAAGGAGGTCAGCTTCAACCACTTCCTCTAAAGTTGCATGAAAGGCATCCACCGACTACACTGGCAAATCTGATATAAAACCCATAGTATCACTAAAAAGCACTCTCCTCCCAGAGAGTAAAATGATACTTCTCAGTCTTGGATCAACAGTGGCAAACAACTGAGCATCACTAAGCCAAGTTAGCAGAAGATCCAAGCTGCTGTTATACCATACCAGGGCCAAATTGAATAAGTCCCTTCCAATATCTGCAAAACTAATTAGTGTCCACTGCACAGCCACCTTGGCCAAGACTACGTACACCATTGCTATCGATCATATTCAGTTGAAATGTATTTTAATTATGAAAAATGGCGTCTCTTTCACAACAAAAAAAAAAAAAAACCATCTAAGCCAATTTCATAAAAGCATTGCATCAAACACCTTGCAGGAATCATCGATTTGTTTGGATTTTGCATACAAATCAAGCGAAACAGCCTCTACGAACACATCACAATTAAACCCAACTTTATGATATCCACAACAATCAAGCCTAACTTTTATGGCATCTATGTATATAATTTCTCTATTCAAATAATGTGTTATACTGTGGTACCTTCAAGTCAAATACATACCCTTTGAAATCAAAGGGGACATGAATTTATTGTGTGTAACACTAATTTCACGCATTTTCGATGGACTATTTTAAGCGTGTACGACACGCACGGATCGGATTGCGTGCATGTTTTGCACATAAGTCCCACTCCTCTGCAATCCTGAAAATTTCCATTTTTATCACGTCTCTAGTGTGCAAACTGTACATAAAACCAAAAAAAAAAAAAAAAAACAAATGTCCCCTACTACCAACCTATTCATGGTACAAGTTCTTGTACTATTAGATAGGTGCCAAAATTTGATTGGCCCTTCGTACAAAGGAGTAACTTTTCTGTTACAACATGCCTCTCCCTTTTCCAACATATTTGAATTCCTTTTCTTCTTCACAGCATTGTAGTTTTTTTTTTTTTTTGTAAAATATGGTCGCAATATGCTGTCAATTTATATAATGAAAACGATTGCAATCACAAGCTAATCCAAAAAGAAAACTAGGAAAACCGCTTAAACTAGTATAGTCTTGTGAAGTAACACCAAAAATAATGTGTAAATCAAATATACTTCTAGCTAATGCATCAGAATAGCAAAGGCTCTTCCCCAAGCTGAGGTTATTACACACTCTCCAAGTGCAATACACGCCAACTCCATAGCTTAATTCTCCAAGAAGTAGCATTGCTGAATTCAGGAGCATTTTTTAAGCTAGTGATATCCAAGTACTTCCTTTGGCTAGTCATATTTGATTTACTTGGTTAGCAATATGATATGAAAAGTGGAGACCAAGTTTCTATAACATGAATGATACCCTGCAAAACCAAGGTTGTAGCATTCGCTGACTAACTCCGGCAAGTATCATACATGCATTGTTTCTTCCAACATAATAGCTGGTTGAGTTTGTAGCACGTAAACAATCACAGCTCTCATAGCATTAATAAGTCACGATTTCTCCTAAGGTTATGACTTCAACGCTCACTTTATCCGCTATATTATGCAGCTGCAGTAGAGGAACAAATAATTTGTCCATTAACCATATCGTGATTGGAGGCAAAACAACTCCATAAGCAGGCCTTGAGAACCAACAGCCCAGGCTAGTACGTTTCTCCATCCTGCTTATTGCAAAGCAATGGGAACTGTAAATAGATTTCCAGCTTTGTAAAAAAGGGTGAATGCATTTCTTAATCATATTGTTTGTAAAATGGAAATGCTACATCCAAGTGAAACCAATCAACTAGAGCAATATAATATATAACCAGTCCTATTCAAACTCCATCAATCTCTTAATCAACATCAAATATGTATGAGGATTACGCTGGCATCTTTTTTTTTTTTTTCAAGGAAATGAGAGTCTCATCATTGCTGCTCTGTGAGCTAAAAAATGGTTGTTTTGTTACCCATGGCCAGGGTATTCGAAGCCTCTTAGACCACTTGGCTTGACTCTGATTCAATCGATGAACTAACCTCATCCAACAATAGTATAGGTGCATTCTTCAACACAACCCAAGCAATTACAATCCTCTATTTTTGTCCTGGGGTTAGATCTACACCCTTATTCCCACATGTGTTATAACCATGAGGCAAGCTACTGATAAATGGTGCGCATTTGCTATTCTTGCGGCCTCTTTCATCTCAGCTTCACTTGCATTGTGTCTTGAGTAAATAATATTCTCTTGAATTATTGTTGAGAAAATGATTGGTTCCTGCTGAACAAGACACAGATGGCTCCAGTATGTAGCAATATGTCCAGACTTTGCTATTTCCCTCAAAACAGTCCTAGCTATTGTTGCTTGCTCAAGACATCTTGCCTTGTGAAGTGCATCTAAGAGAAAAACACATGTTTTAGAATTTCAACATTAATTCTTCCATAATAAGATATGCTTCATCGTTTCTACCAGCTTTCCTAAGCCCATCAACAAGACTACTATAAATTACCACATTTAGCTCTAAACCTAGTGATTTAGCCTCTTCGAAGAGCATGTATGCTTCATCAAACCTGTTTATCTTAGATAATACATCAATAACAGAACCGTAGGCAACAACAGTAGGTAGGCAACCTTTAGTCTATTGTCTTCATTTCTTCCAGCAGCTGATAAGCTTTGTTTACTTTGCTGCTTTCACAAGGCCATGGATCAAGATGGAATAAGTGTGCATCTGGAGTGAGTCCTCGAATTTTGATTTGTTCAAATAAAGCCCTTCCTTTCTTCGTCTCACCAGCTTTGAAGACACAATCCATACAGGTATTTAAGAGCGTTAAGTCAGGTGGACAACCCCTTCTCACCATTTCTTTGTACATCTTATGCCCATCATCCTTTCGTCTACACTTGAAGAAGTTCATCATAAAGGTTGTATATACAACATCATTTGGAGCATGGTTCGAATCCAGCATGTCCTTGTATAGCCTATAGGTATCATCAACTCTGCTATTTCTTCCCAAATCACTAATTAAAGAATAATATGTAACTGCAATTGGACTGCAAACATTTGAATTCATTTATGAAAATATAGAATAAGCTTCACCAAGCTTTCGAGCTTTACATAAGCGATCACCGATTATGTTTACAGTCATGATGTTAGGGAAGTAACCAGCTTCTTTCATGGCATCGCGAACTTCAAAAGCAGCTTCAGTTTTCCCTGCCTACATAGCATGTCTATCAAAATATTATATGTAGGTGGATTAGTCAAAGCATCTTTCTTCATCCCATGAAAAATTTTTATCCCTCTTCTAATTTTCCTTTCTTCCCAAGGGAAGTGAGAATACAATTATATGCTATCACACTTAGAATAGTTCCCATTTCCTTCTGCCTCTCAAGTAAGGCATATGCCCTGTCAAACTTTCCAGTTGAACCATAGCCATAACCATGGTATTATAAGCATAAGCACAAGGAACTTCCTTGTTGTTTTCTAATTGTTCAAATAATTCCTCCACTTCATTTAATCTGTAAGCTTTGCATAGAACCCCATCATACTAGTATAACACATCATCAGTACTATGCTATCTCATTTAACAATATCTGCTTGATGAGAATTGCTTCTCATCTCATCTAAAAGGAGAGAGCAACATCAAACTTTCCTTCCCTCAACTTTTGCAACTTAACAAAATTCAACTATCTCAACACACGCATAGTTCGATGGACTACAACCACATAAAATGTACTAAATCTTTTGCTCATTTAATGCCTTGTCTTGTAGAGTCATCATAAGTAAGCTTAGTATTTGTCAAAGAATGTATGTACTTTTTATTATATATGTCTTCATGACAATAAAATTCTACATGAGCCAAACCTTTCTTGTTTGTGAAACTAACTCATCTCATTTTCTTGCAATGCAGGGCTCTAGGTTGAGCATTGAATCTTCATCGTGCATCCGCTTGACTTCATTTTTACAAGTATGGTTTTTCGCTTTATAGACTACCTACTTAAGGTCATATTAGTGTCATCAATCATTAATGATTCTTGAATACATTCAAAAAGAATACCCAACTCCATCATTCACATTCACCATGTGTTCCATTCATTCATCTAATGACCATGGTGCCTCATGATTTTTTTAAGTCAAAGCTCTTTGTCGTCTGTGTTCCGACCGCATAAATGATAATCTTGAGACTATCCATTGTATGATGACACTTCAGTTGTCCCACAAGTTTCATGTGACATACTTGAAACCGCACATTGCATCCGTGTTTCATTCCTCACATGATAACCTTGGCATCGCACTGCTATGGAGAGGCTCTCCTCAGTTATTTGTGTCTCACTTGTCTATGCGATGATCTTGGAACCTCATCACTATAAGAGGAGACTCTTTCTCATATTGTGCATCCAGTCATTTGGTGAATGAATGCGATACTCTGGTAGCTGATACACTTGTCGCATATGTCTCATGCTGCATATTTGAGTTCACAAGTAGAATCTCTTTTGATTTTGTATGTGCATATGACTCCTTCATCATGTAGGTGTGCATATAATAGACATCTTGAGGATGATGAAGGAAAATAGAAAGGGTCGATCTCGCAATGGCAACCATACAGACAAAAGTAATGAAATATTGGCGAATTCAGGTCATGTGCCAAAAGTTCCCTTGCCACGTAGTAAATGGCTAGATGCTAGATTCGAAACGATTTTTTCTGGAAAGATATCAAAAAGAGGGGTCTATATGCGCATCCTCCTAAAGATGGTGAGTTTCATTTCATTCAACTGAAGCCCCAAGTGAGTGATAAGAAGAACATAGATGAGAACTCCATATTACGTTTTAGAAATGAAAGAAAGGAGCTTGCCCTTTCAGAGACAGTGTTTAGTTACCCAAAACAGATACTGCAAGGGTGGCAGTCATAGGTATATTACATTGTAAAGAATTCTCATTATAGGTCTCGTTTAGAAAGTGTAGGGATCAATTTTGCTATATAGATTTCTTTAAAATGGTTATCCATTCTCAAAGTGTTGAAGCATGGCGAGCTATATTGTCACATTGGAGTACATGTATACATACTTTTGTGACATCATAGGGTGAGATTACTCCAACTTTAGAAGATGTGTGGACACTGCTAAGTTTCCCTAGTTTTAGGTCAACTGATATTGTCACAACTAAGATTTTAGAAGAGGATGAAAAATTGGTGGAATTATTAGAAGCTGATAGACAAGAAGCAAGAGACAGTCGTAGACAAGCATGATTTTATGCATGGATAAGACATTTTTTTAGCACGAAAGGACTTGATCCGAAGGCCTCCGGTATAGATGAGAGTAAGTATGCATTCCTTGCTTTGTTTATTTATGCTTGATTGTCATCACTTCAATCTAACTTTACTTATAACTTACAATTCATTTCAGGCATGAGTTAAAAGCTTTCATTGCTTGCTGGTTATCCATGTACGTGTTTCCTAGCAGGCTAAGAAAAGGTGTTAGTCCTCGATTTTTTTACTTGGCAATTCGTCTTGTGCGTGGAGAACGAGTTGCCTTAGTGCCTTTTTATTTAGGGTCTTTATATTGGTGCTTGGACCTTTACAGTGAGACTTCAATTCGATCAAAGGGCAATATGTCATTGTATCAAATGTAGACTTGGTATTTCTACACTTGTTTTTCAGTGAACATTACAAAAGGTATCCAGGTGTACCTGTTACAAAACCTAATCCTCCTGAACCTCGAGCTTGGGCCTGGGTTGATAGAAAGCCTTTGGGTTCATTACTTGATATTATAGATGATACTCATGAGGTTGACTTTCGCCCTTATACAAAGGAACTAGAGGGATATGAGTGGTGCACAACATAATACCCTTCGGGTTCTAAGACTTTAGTAAACCTAATGGAATGTGGCGAGCAACTTTCTGATGTTGAAGTAGTATATGTTCTTGGGTGTACACCTCAAGGCTTACCTGTGCTTCATGATTGGTGTGATTCTTCTATAGAGTTCTTGGAGCATAGGGTGATGTTGTACTCGCCTCATTGAGTTGCATGACAGTTTGGGTTTGATCAAGGTGTGCCTTCTATTTTAGCTATTGACACAGATTTTAATAGATGTTGTGAGGCAATTAGTCTTGAGAAACGCCATGAGCTCTATTGTGCTGTTAGACAAATGTTTTTTCCATCTATCAATCACTCTAGTGTTGCATCAAGTGGATGGCTAACGTATTAGACAAGGTGTCTTGAAGCATTCAAGAAATATACTCTTTCAACTATAGAAGATAGTTTGCCAGAGTCTGTCGTTTATAGGTATGAGTTCCACTTTCAGCTTCCAAAAGATGACAAGAACAATACTCCAGGAAAGTAATGATTAGGCGGACTATGCCTCATGCATCAGTCATCAGTCAAATCAAGCATCTCGCCTTTATGAGGTATTAGATCTTATATTTAAGTGTTATACACGCACATACACACAACACACACACACACACATATATATATATATATATATATCATGAGGTAACAGTAACTTTGTTCATCATTGTTTATTTGTAGGATACAACTTTGAAAGGTACATCTTCAACTTCGATGGAATAGTCATCTAAGAGCAAACACAGTAGCGGTCATGATGTTATTACTCAAACCATAGATAATTCTACAGTAAGGTCTACTCCTCCAATTACACGACCTTTCCCTAGTCGTTATGGTCAAGGAAAGGTGTTACAAACCAAGGATCATGTAGTGACTATTACTGATATAACCGAAGAGGAAGATGATAGTGAGGAGGTTGACTATGAATTGTCTCTCGTTAATGACGCCAGCATTGAGGGTAATCCTTCAATAGATGATTTAGAGATTTGTGAAGGCCCTTTTGCAAATGAGGAAGATCTTCGTCTTGATAGGATAATTGTTCAATATGGTCAGGAGCCTAGAAACATGGAAGATGGTTATCCTCAAGCTCATGATAGCTCATTATTAGACCCTTCATTTTGCAATATCATAGTTGATGGCATTGCTCCCATTATTACTTCAGTTTCTAATGTACTGCCTCCCTCCATTAGTGGTGAATCACAGCAAAGAAGAGCAGACAAGTCTATTGGAGTTAGGGGTGTGCACGGTACGGTTTGGTTCGGTTTGCATCTTAAACTGAACCGCACCATAATTTACGATTCGGTTTTTCTTTCAAATTCGAACCTAACTATACGGTTCGATTCATAATTTTTTTGAACCGAAAAAAAAACGGTCCGGTGTGGTTCGATTTGCGGTTTGAATCATTTTTTCATAAAATAAAAAATATATTCTATCGAAAAGTTCAATTACATATTTCTTATCACTAATGTAAATATAAACAATAATATTTAAGATTAATCATTTATCAAATAAACATGTAAAACTTATAGGAAGGAAAAGATTTCATCCATTATAAAATTATAATTATGACTAGTCTCATTTTTTTTTAATTATCTTGAACTATAATGATATACTAGACTTTATCTCAATATAAGACCTAAAATGTAGTTCGTTGTATGCTTCTAACTAACATATTACCAATTATATAAATCAATAAGTAACTAAATAATAGAACTAGATTAATTAGTAAGACAAATGGAAAAGAAATATGCTGAAGTTAGAATACTAGAGGTTAAATTCTAAAATCTACCTTACTTATAGATAACATAACAATTAAAACATATTATAAAAAATCTAATTTTATTCTAATGAATAACACATATCTAAGTAAAAAATTTTTACAACAATTAATTTTTTTAAGTTAGAATACTAAAGTTTAAATTCTAAAATCTATCTTACTTATAGATAACATAACAATTGAAATATATTATAAAAAATCTAATTTTATTCTAATGACTAACACATATCTAAGTAAAAAATTTTAAAAACAATTAATTTATTTAAAAAAATTAATTGTTTTTAAAATTTGTGACATAGATATGTACCATTAATAAAACAATTAAGAGTAAAAATAATATGTTTAATTTTTTAATATAAAAAACGGTTCGGTTCGGTTCGAACCGTACAGTTCGGTTCATGATCCCGAACCTAACCGCAAACCATTTGCTCTTCAATGAACCGAACCGCGAACCGAACCGTTTAAAAAAAATCGAAATTTCGATTCGGTCGATTTTTTTGCACAGCCCTAATTGGAGTTGCAACTCATTTAGATGATACAACTTCATTTCACGGTTACATCATACCATCTCACTTAATGGAGCCCTTATAGAATCTTGCTACCATAGACAAGGAATTTTGGGTTGGTTCTTCTCTGCCAGGGACAGACTTGGCAAATGCAATGATGAAAATGCTCAGTGAAGCCATGCTATTGATGGAGAGGTCTTGGAATTCTTTGTCTAAGATTGAATTAGAGCAACTTGTTCAATGTGTTGAGGGGGCCTGTTTGTTACAATTCAAAGTTGATAGCTTATGGCCAATTGCTAACAAGGCTAAGAGGTATCTAAATTATCATGAAGCCAAGATTCGCCATGAAAAATTAATGATGAAGATGCAAGAACTTCGCTAAGAGGCTGAGGCAGCAAAGGCTAAGATGGAGGCTATGCTTGAAGATGAAGACCTAGAGTCCAGAGTTCGCTCAAACATCAGGCATAGTTTAGATTAACTGATATTTTCTCTTCAATTTCAAGAACAATTTGTTGTAACACCTTTTTGGGGTAAAAACATTGTTTGGCTTGATTTTGTCATTATTGTTGCTTGATATTGCTTGATTTTTGTTTATATTAGTGAATAGTAAGGTATCACTTGGTAACATGCTCATGCACCTAAGTAGCAATGCTTTCACTTAATAGTAGTGAATCATGAAGCAACAAATATTGTTATGACTACTGTGTTGCGCATTAGAGAAATGCTCCCACTTGCTAGCAATGGTTTGATTCAAATCTCTATCATGTTGTAACTTATGCTCTTTAAAGAACATAAAATTCATGTAGTAGTACGTTATGCAGTATAACTTTGCGCGTTAAGACTATCAATTTTTTTTTCCTTTCGCGAGCAAAGACATTTTAATTTCATAAAGATTGTTAAGGGGGTACTACCCACTAATTAACCATTCCATCAAATATAATGGTTAATATAACATACTTAGGCAAAAATTTGTATACATGTATAGTGCCACACACTTAGTAAATTTGAACAATTACAAGCTACATGAATGAATGAACGAATGTCGCTCGCGTAGGAGATAAGTTTCTTACCAAGCAGCAGTAACATACAAATATAATGTATAACCAAATTGATTAATGAAAGAATCACGTGAAAGCAAGCCCGTATTATTCAAGTCATCATCATCACTGATCATATTATTACATGTGAAACTTCTTTACATATTGAAAATTTATAGGAGCTGTAATAGCATCAGTCTTTGGATTGAGGAGCTTGCAATACCCACTATCATGGACTTCATGTATAATGAAGGGACTTTCCCATTTTGGCGTGAACTTTAGCACAGGTATACTTCGACGCACCTGCTCGGCTGCACAAAGTACAACATCACCCACTTGAAAGGACTTTTTCCTCACCAACCGATAGTATGTCATACCAAGCTTGTGTTGGTAGTTGATCAAGTTGTTTTTTGCCATATCTCATCTTTCATCTAAGGCTTTCAAGTCTATTATCCATAAAGCATCTGGCTCAAGCTCAGTATTGATCGCTAATCGTGCTAAAGGGATCAGAACCTCTATGGGCACAACTGCTTCGGCACCATACACTAACGAAAAAGGTGTTGCTTGTGTTGGTTGCTGCTTTGAAGTCCTGTAAGCCCAAAGTGCTAGGGATAGTTTATCATGCCATTCTTTATGGTTATCATGTACCATACGACTGAGAACTTTCAAAAGAGTCTTGTTCGTAGCTTCTACTTGGCCATTGCCCTTAGGGTAATAAGGGGTTGACTTTACTTGATCAATACTAAATGATTCCAATAGTTGTTGAACATGTGAATTGATGAAAGGAGTACCATTATCTGAAGGGATGCACTTTGGAATCCCGAATCTGCATATAATGTTCTCCTTAATGAAGCTTACAACTATCGGTCCTGTTGCTTTCTTTAAAGGAATGGCTTCTACCCACTTAGTAAAATATTTAGTTCTAGCTAGATCCAAATACAACCTCTAGATGGTGGTGAATAGGACCGATTAGATCAAAAACGCCCAAGTATGAAAAGGCCATGTGTTGTTAAACTATGAAGTGCAACTGCAGGAGCATGAATCACATCTCCATGTTCTTGCAAGGAACGCACCGGCTTAACAAAATTGGAACTATCTGATCCCATGGTTACCAATAGTACCTCATGTCTAGTAGTAATAATACAACTTCCTTCGCCTTGGTCTCACCGCATTCTCCAACATTAACCTCAGTTAATATCTGCTCTGTTTCAAAATGTAATGCATCTGAGAGGCTTTCCCATAAATGAAACCTTACAACTCATCCTCATGCATTAGTACTTACGTGCCTTCCTTTTAACTAATCTAGCATCCGTACTATAGTTGGTACACGTTATTCTTCAAATATCAATGTAACGACGACGCCAATCTCCAGCACTTGCGACAAAATTACATTCTTTTGCATCTGTAACTCAAGCACTTGGGACAATGCATTTGCACCGAGATGCACCTTAGCCATTGAGGTAAGTTATACCCTACACGTTGAATGCAATATACAAAGGAGTCCTTCTTCCCCTACACCAGATCTTATGATACTTATCTAATTTTAGCCAAGCTTGTTTCTCACAAATGCACCGCGATAGAACGCCCTCCGATCCTTTGAAGTACAAAGCGCCATTGATGTGAACAAAATTCTTCAAGGTTACAATGGAACCGCATTGGTGTGCTAATTGGGTCTTGATACCAACACACCAATCATCTCCTTTTCATCATCTTCCTCCAACAATTGCAAGTTGTGCAAGAATAGTTTTTCTTGATAACTTTGACATCTAGGCTTTCATCTGAAGTATGCATTGGAATCTAGATGCCAATGTTGCTAATGCATCTGCGTAACGATTCGTAGATCGTTTGGTATGTTCATACTTTACGACTGCAAACGTCCCAATTAGAGCTTGCACTGCAGCCCTATAAGGCGCAAGTGATGGCTCCTTGAGGGCATATTCACCATTGGTTTGTTTAATGATCAAATTTCAATCACCACGAATACACAAGTGGTTTGCTCCAGCTTCCAAAGCAAAGACGATCTCGAGTAACAATGCCTCATACTCACCTTCATTATTAGTGCAATGAAAGTCAAGCTTAAACGCAGTGATGTTAATACAACTCCTACTCCCCAATCTTGACTTCCCAATGAACCATCAAATTGAAGTGACCATTCTCCTTCTGTTTTGAGCATGAGTGAGTCTTCATGAAATTCTATTGGTATAGTATCTGTGATCACATCTTCACTTTCATTCAGAAAATGAGCCAAGAGGTCACTAAGGCCTGTGACTTAACAGCTTTAGGAGTTTTTATTGTAATGTCAACTCTCCAAAAGCAAAAACCATTTTGCAATATGCCCAGACAACATTGATCATGACAATAAATACTTGATAGGATCTGACTGTGTGATAAGGTTGACCTTATGCACCAGAAAGTAGCAATGTAACTTTTGAGTTTCAAACACCAGCGAGACAATGCTTTTCGCAAGCTGGTATTTGACCTCACTTCCTTGAAGTGAGCGACTCAAATAGTAGACTGGCATTCTTGGCCATCTATTTCTTGTGCAAGTAAGGCTCCAATGGATGTACTAGTAAAGTGAGATACAATATCATCGTACTCCTTCACAAGCATAGTCATGGTGAAAGAAGTGAGAATTCCTTAATTCTTTTAATTGCATCCTCATGGACTTATTCCATTCAAATGCAACTCCTTTCTTCATAATTGATGTAAGGTATACAAAATCTCTACAAGTACAGCATGAATCTCCTAATATATGAAAGTTTTCCCATGCAAGTTTTCAACTCTTTCAAAGTAATAGGCGAGGGCATAGACAATATAGCTTGTATTTTCACGAGATCAACATCAATTTCCTTCCTATGGACCACAAATCTAAGGAATTTTCCTAAAGCAACTCCAAAGACACATTTCAAAGGATTCATGCGAAGCTTATACAATTGACATCGTTCAAAAACCTTCCGAAGATGGACCAAGTGGTCAGGTGCATGTTTTGATTTCACGACTATGTCGTCCACATAGTCCTCCATGAAATCATACATCATATCGTGAAAAATAGCTGTCATTGCCCTTTGATAAGTAGCACCAGCATTCTTGAGTCCAAAGGGCATGACAGTATAATAGAAATTCCAGGCGTTTGAAAGGCAGTACGCTCAGCGTCTCCAATTGCCATCTTGATTTGATTATATCCGCTGAAACCATCCATGAATGAAAATAATTCATGTCCTGCAGTGACATCCACTTAGGTGTCTATATTTGGCAAAGAGAAATCATCTTTAGGATAAGCCTTGTTCAAATCTCGAAAATCTACGCAAACTCTTATTTGACCATTCTTTTTTCTAACAGGTACGACATTCACGAGCCAAGTAGGGTACTCGATTGTTTAATAAAGCCTGCATGAAGCAACTTCTCAATTTCATGTTTAATTTTGAACTTCAACCTCAGGCGAAAAACTCATTGTCCTTGCTTAATATGAGTCGTGCCTGGGGCAATATTTCTCTGTATACTACAAGACTAGGTCTAGACCTGGCATCTCATCATATGCCCAAGCAAACATGTCTCTTATTCTCTTAACAACTCAATAAGAGACTTTTAATATCATTAGCAAACTTATGTTGACAAAAATTACCGCAGCGACTCTTCTGTCACGCTAAATCCAATTCCTCAATTTCTTCATTCTGTGGCTTTATTTGATCTTGCATTTGTTGAGGGCGGGTTGAATTTCTTGAATTGGTACAAAGTCTGAAGAAAAACAAACTTCCTTAGACCTTGGAAACCGCATAAGAGATATACTCTTCGCCCATCTTCTCTAACATAACTTTCAACAACATCAGCTTGCTTGTTCTTTTTTTACCTCCTCGACAACCACGCATCTTTCTTTTCTTTTGTTGACCCTCTTGAATTTCTTCCCAAGTGGGTAATGGCACACCTGAAGCTCTAGCAATAGCTATCTTACCTTCATCGTATACTCATTGAAGAAGGTAGATTTAATGAAATTTGTCTCGTCGGCTCGAAAGGATTATTTGTAGCAGGAATAAATATCCTTCCATTTCCAATGTCCTTTGATACATATGCATCATGATGGTACTAAATTGTATCGTGCACCACTTCCTACCTATCAAGAGATTATAGGACACAGGCGCATCAATCACATGAAAAGTAACATTACCACAAAGCCTAATCTTAAATCAACATTAACTCTCCAATGGTCTTCATTGTAGAGTACTAAAGCCATTAACTGAAATAGGTTGCTTCACCAAATGACGATAGTCAATACTAGCAGCCTCAAATGTAGTCTTAAGATGATGTTTAGAGAAAACCAGCGTTAATGAATGTCCTCTAAACTGGATACCATTAAGTATGCCTCCACATATAATGGTCGATTATGATTTGGACTGTTTACACACATATCTGCATCATGACAAGATTGCATTTTCATACGTTCGAGCCATTCTTTTTGGCTGCTCTGCACTACACTCGGCATATTGTCCCTTGGAAATTTACGCAAGCGCAGTTGTTGCTGCAAGCCTCGCCTTCTCATTAAAACCAAGTAGATCAAAGAAATTTCTAAAATTTGAAGTTTTCAAAAGTGCTGCAACAATGGGGGCACAATCATTTTCCTCAACTACATGTTGTTTTCGTTTTGTGTTGCTTGCCTCAGCAAGTGGTGTATCATTGGCCTCGACCATGGCAGGATCATGAATAACGACATTGACAGCACCACGCTGATTGTTATGGGTTGGAAGTGGATTGTTCCTAACGTCATTATTTTCGATAACGAGCTCTCCATTTTGCATTCTTTCATGAAAATTCTCTTCAAAGTAAAACGATCCCTAATAGGATGCCCTACAATCCTGTGGAACCTACAAAACTTAGGATCATGCTTCTCCTCCTAAGTTGATAAACACTCTACCCTTGGGAGCTTAAGATTTCCATCTCTCAACTATTGATCGAGCATAGCATGCACTTTTCCCATTGAACAAAGATATGTTAGCACTTTCTTTGTTCTCTCACGTCCATACTTTTCAACTCTTCGTTTCTTCTCATCTTTGGGATCCTCACTTTGAGTTACATTCACAGACGGTCCTCTTTTGTTAAACTTCACATTTCCTCTTCTCTGTCGCGTGACAGAATTGTTAGTCCTTCGTGCGTTCTCAACCAAAGTGGAGAATGAAGCTAAAGAAAGATTTTCTAGATGCACCGTATACTCAATAAACATGCCTTGGATACAAATTTTCACTAGCTCTCTTTCATCATATATGTCTTGAATGTCTAGTGAACGCTCTTGAAGCGCTCAATATAATCCATCAAGTCTTCCTTGAGCTTCTAACGGATTCATCCCATATCAGTCAAGGTCACTCATTCCTATGTGGAGAAGAACTTCTCTAGGAATATCTTACACGTAGTTGCCCATGAATCTACTGATCTAGGGGAAGGTTCACGTACCAGGTGTACGCTTTCTCTGTGAGGGACTTAGAAAATTCTTTTAACTTCAAATCATCATCAAATCCATAAACCTCTAGCATTTCAATGAACTTCAACAAATGTTCCTTAGCATTTCCCTTCTTACTATTGAATAGCATGAATTTGGGACTCATGTAGTCTTGAGGATATGGCTTAGCAGCAATACGTTGATTATATGGGAGCTTGAGATCCAATACTCCCACATCAAACATAGCTTGTATTTCCCTTAGGTATATGTCTAGATCTTCCTTCATGATGAAAGTACCTTTAGGAGTTGAAGTAGTAACTTCAACTGGTGTAGCTGGAGTAGCCGTTTAGAGTAAAGTTGCATTGGGTTGAACAGTGGGTCCACCAATGACAATTGGTGGTGTAGCCTGTGAGGATGAAGATCCTCCAGGTTGAGCATGTAATGTAGGCTGGGAGGTTGATGGTGTTCCAAGTTGAATTCCAGTATTCATTACCTGAGGTGCAAGTGGTTGTGTAATTACAGGCTCTAATGGAGGGATCTACTCTCCAATTCTAGTAGGATCTTGTTCAGGATTAGGAGCAGGGTTAGCAAGTGGAGCAACTTGAGGTGCTTGAGAAGCGCGTTGTTGCACAACAACAACAAGAGTCGACGAAGTCGCATCTTATTGCGTGGTAGCAATAGCAACTATTCCAGGCAGGTATTGAGCAAATATTGTCATGAATTATTGGAATTGTTTTGTAGACTCTTGCATTGATTAATTGACTTGCCTGGTATTTTTTTGCACAGTACGTAAGATCGCAGCATTGTCAATTTGAGCACAAGTAGGTTGGTTCACATCCTCAAGTGCTGGCATGTCATGTTCAGCAGCCTTGAGATTAACATTAGTTTCTTGAGTTGTACTCTCAGTACGATCGGTAGGTCTCTTTCTTAGAGGTGCTATCATGCGAGTGTTAATTTCCCTCTCCCCAGTGGAGTCGCAAAAAATGTGTGGGTATGATTCGGGATGCAACTATCACGTACGTGCCGCATGACTATTGCACTATACGTGACCTAGGGAAACAACACGCCCAAGGGTGATCAAGAGAGAATCATGTAGGGAGGAAGAGTAGGCAGTCTCAATAGGCTCTAACATACGTGTGATAGGTGAGAGAGCTAAAAAGCATCAACCTCACTAAGTACCACAAATGTTGTGTGCGTTCTTGAGTAAGTCAAGCAATTGATTCACAAGAATGGAAATCCAACAGCACAATGGTGTTTGTCCAAAATTTCACCTCTCCAAATGAGGTAAAGACTCAAGGTATTTATAGAGAATTTAGCCATCGATATTGTCCGTCAGATGAGATAAACGACCAACGGCTAAGATGAGTCCTTCTCATTATGGATATGAATGTGGGCTTCCTTATGGACCCAAGCCCATTGAGGCTTTCATTGTAATGTATGTGAGCCAATATGAGAAAAGTTGGAATTGGGCAGACCAATTCCAATGGGCTTTACTCCAAACCTACCATGCCAAAACTCCCATGATCATCTCAATATAATTGGGCCTAACTCTCTAAGCCCTATTACTTTAACTCAGAGAGTTAAATCCAAATAATAAATCAGGCTTAAAGCCTTTATAATGAAATCCATACATCTACAAAATCTATACAAAAAAATATATCTAATAAGCACTAGAATTAAGGGTCTTTTAACACTTATCAGTTCTAGAATATCCTAAGTCGACATATTGTCCCAGGTTCTTTTGAAAGTTCTAGGTTTTCATATGTTCTTGGTCCTCGTAAATGTTTTAGGTTGATCCATTTGTTCCAGGTTCTAGAATGTCCCAAGTCGACATATTGTCCCAAGTTCTTTTTGAAAGTTCTAGGTTTTCATATGTTCTAGGTCCTTGCAAATGTTCCAAGTTAGTTCTTTTGTCTTAATTCCCAAGTTGGTTCATTTGTTCCAGGTTTCAGAATATCCTAGGTCGACATATTGTCCCAGGTTCTTTTTGAAAGTTTCAGGTTTCCATATGTTCTAGGTCTTCATAAATGTTCCAAGTTGGTCCAATTGTTTTAGGTTCCCAGGTTGATCCATTTGTTCTAGGTTCCATAATGTCCCAGGTTAACATATTGTCTCAAGTTCTTTTTGAAAGTTCTAGGTTTCCATATGTTCTAAGTTCTCGTAAATGTTCCAGGTTAGTCCATTTATTTTAGGTTCTTGAATGCCCCTAGTCGACATACTGTCTCAGGTTCTTTTTTAAAGTGCTTTCCATATGTCCTAGGTCCTCATAATTGTTCCAGGTTGGTCCATTTGTGTCATACCCTAACAGGTACCCTAAACGTGATAGCCCGCTGTACACAATATTCAAACTTAAGAATGACTACCTCAATCACTCGAAAGCTTCCATATCAATACAAGGTGTACATTCACATCAAAGGGAGACCGGTGGAGTAATGCATTTTAAGATGTTGGCAGCGGAACATATAAAATAACACTTAATATATTTCATTGAAATATAAAGTCTTACAACTTCTAAGGGGCATTCCCCTTATAATTTTCATAGCAACATAGTCTTAATATGAAGATTAACTAAACCTAGAAGATTTTAAAGGAAATCTAGTCTAAGACTTCAAAACAGAGTTTCTCCAAAAGCTTCCAAAAAAAAAGATTCTATCCGGATGATCAAGATGGTCTCGGATGCAAAATAACGATCCTGCAATATCAAAAGTCTATAGGGGTATAAGCATAACTAGCTTAGTGAGATATTTTTTGCGCAAAAGTACTTATAACAGGCATTCAACCAAGTTTATTTAACAAGCATATGAAATGCAATAACCATATGATCAAACAGTACATACGACTATTCAGTTTCATATGTATGATGGATTTACCCCTCCATCGGTGATTAAGGAATGATTTGAGTTGCGCACTTCTTGAGGTTCTAACGAACCGTACTACTAGTTCCCGGGCTTTCCTTACCTAAAGCGATCGATCCGGCTCGGCTACAACTTGAGTCTGTATTCTTCGAACGTCCTAAATCATCAAGATGTAGCTAGGCAGCTCACCTTTCCAGTCTCACGCTGAGGAAGTAGGAAAATTTCGAAATGATATTCTATGTGATATGCATGAGCAATTTATTTATGAGATATTCAATCCAACATTAATTCATTTAAAGCGATCAAGCAATAATTGTACACATAGCAATACATACATAGAAGCAATTATAATAATAAACAAATCGGGTTCTGATATACTTATTGTTCATTGATTACTCATAGAAATTCACATATATAATTCCCAAGATAACCCGCATGCATATCAATTTTATCTTTTCCTAATATCTAGTGCTCTATTCTACAAACACATGCGCGAATACATAAACGTAAAAGAAAACTCACTCGTCCATAGTGATCTTCTATAAGTCGAAGTAATCCTTGGGGAAGAGAAAATCTTCGTCCTCGACACCTAAACAAAAGAAATGCTCGAAATGAGTATTTCATCCAAGATCTATTCAAATTCTCTAATTCTATCTTATTGAATTCGTCAAAATTCGCATGAATGGAAATTCTAACTTAAAATGGCCATAACTTGCTTATTTTAACTTGGAATTTCGTATATTATATACCGATTTTTACCTACTCGAAAAGATCTATCTATTTCTAAAGTTATTGTTATCAAAAGAAGTCATTTGGGTTTCAGAATAGTGACATACAAAATTGTTACAAAAAGTCCAAATTTCAAAACTCAAGTTTTCAAACTTTTCTTCATCCAAAAATCTTTGTACCAAAATAAAGTTATTTGTATGGTTGAAAAATCCTTTGAATATATATATATTATATATAGACTCAAATTATATACATGAATTTAGTGGTGTTGTCTCAACAATGATTTTTGTAGAACAATGTGTTTTAAAAGTAAGAAAATGCTAAAACTTGAAAATCTCCTTTTTAGTTTTGTTAGGAAAATTTCTTAAATTATTATAAGTGAGTATTTCCTTCTTTTAACTCCATTTCTTAATATTGAGAATAATTAAATCTTCAAAAAGTAATTTTAGTCTTTTAAAATTCCTACAACTTTATTTCTAGTGGTTGAAAAATATAGTTTTTCTAAATATTTCTTGATAGTGACTAAAGTTTCTTAAAGTAATCATATTTATGTGTTCTAAAGTTTTCCTAAAGTTAAATCCACTTTAAATAAATAATACCAATGATCTTATAAGTTATTTATTATTTTTATTTCCTAAGTAAGGCTTATCCTTAGAAAGGTTATTTTTTGATAATTTTGTAAAACTTGTCTAGACTTTAGTATTTTAGAGTGTTGGTAGAAAATTTTGATAGATGAGTTTAAAAAAAACCTTTGTTGAACAATGATTTAGCAATATTAATTTTCAAAGAAACTTTCTTATTTCATTGGTTTTGAAAAAGAGTATGTGATAATTTTACTAAATGTATACTTGGATGAAATCCTATATACTATTATTATTAGAAACTTGTGATGACCTTTTCTAACTTTGGAAAAGATTTGTTAAGATAAAACTGTGTTTTTATGGAAAATCATTTCTTACATGACAAAAATTTATTTTTTAAAAGAGATTTCTTATTTTTCTTTACTTAAGAAAACTCTTTTTCATAGTTGTTGAGACAATATCATCATGTTCATGCATAAATGATAATATGTAACTATGAGAAAAAAAAATACAATATAATAAGATAAATGTAATAAGAGCATAATAGTAAAGTCAAGTATTGGGAACCTTAGCTTCATCAAGGTATCCCGAGACTAAGAATAGACTAGTCCCAAAAAAAAGAAAAGAAAAGAAAGAAAATTGTTTTGACTTGATATTGACAAGTCTAAGACTAGAAAGACTAGTCTTAATAATAGCATGAAATAATAAATAAATTGCAAAGTATGAAAATAAATAAATAACAAGTGAGCTTATATGCTACAAAGAAATATATATACATAATATACATAATACTATATAGAAGTTAGATTAGAGCAAATAATGATAACAACAACATAATAATAATAATAAGACATAATGGAAAATATAACATGAATAAAAACAAAACATGAACATATTGTTACTTCTTTAACTCTCATGAGTCTAAAAAACATACACTAAGCTCATGCTAAGTTAAATGAATATGATGAGCAGATGTGAGAAATTTTGTACCTAAGGTTATGTGTTTGTTGAAGAGGAATAGAATGGGTTGTAATAATATGTGGGAAGTGGTTTTATGGAGAGAAGAGAGACTTGGGAGAGAATTTAAGAGAGAGTGTTTATGGAGTAATTTTGGTAGAGTTTTAGTAGGAAATGAGTTGTGTGAAAGAATGAATGAGGAATAGGGTACTTATAGAGTTTTGGAGTGGAAATTAGATGTAATTAAATAAATTAAAAAAAATTAGAGTGAAGAGAGAGAGGGAGTGGACAGGAAAGAGGGAGGGAGAGAGAGAAAATTGATTAAAAATTAATTTTAGAAGAAAAGTATAAGAGAAGTTTAGTAATATGTGGTATAGAATTTTTATAGGAAAAGAAAATTGTAAGAAATAGGTATGTAATTATAAGAATAGGTAGTAGAAAAAGTAGAGATAGAGAAATAGTAATGAATAGTAGAAATAGTACTATGAATAGTAAACTAGACAATTAAAATACCGGTAGTAATAAAAATACACGTATAAAACGATATCTATAATTTTTAGCTATCGAAAAATTCTAAAACTGATATTTTTGGAAACCTTATATTTTTACGAGTCTATTGGTATCATCGGAATATTTTCACTATCCAGTACACTAGGGTAGGGTTTTTAAAAACTAATCCCGTTCGGATCCGAAAGACACTAGAAATTTGCAAATTTAATATTTTTAACTTTCTTATATTATTATGAACCATTTTCCACAATTATCTTAATTTCGTTGTCTGGGGTTTAAGAACACATGATTGACGGATCTAGGTTCACTAAACTAAACATAGAACTATGTTAACTCTAGGGTTCCAGTTTGACTTCTGATTCTAGGATTTACTTATATTTATCGAAAAATCTAAGGGCTTACAATTTATTCTAGGTATCCAAGTCTTCTTATGTTCTAGGTTCCTTAATGTCCCAGGTCTACATATTGTCTCAGGTCCTTTCGAAAGTTCTAGGTTGCCATATGTTCTAGGTCTTCTTAAATGTTTTAGGTTAGTCCATTTGTTCAAGGTCTCCAAGTCTTTGTAATTGTTCTATTCTGACTCATATGTTATTTGTTTCGAAGTGTTCCTGGTGGCCTCATTTATTCTAGTTCCTGTAACATGTTATAGGTTGCCCTATGTGCTAAGACCTTGTCAATGTTCCAGGCCGTTGTATATGTTCTATCTTAAGTCATTTGTTGTAGGTTTTTAAGTGCCTCAGGTTTCCTATTTTGCTAGGACCTCTTGAATTTTATGGGTTACCCTCTGTACTAAGTCCTTGTTAATGTTCCGCTATTTCATTTGTTATAGGTTTGCAAATCTTTGCATGTCTATACCCATGTATTATTATCGAGTGTTTATGAATTTTGCAACAACACCATGCTTTTTATGTAGACTGTAGATATAATGGAGTCTATGCTGTCTAGGAATTTTTTAAAGGGGAAGGCTATAGTAGATAGTGGAAGTGGTCAGTGTTGGTGTATCAATCAAAACACCAGGGAAAGTAATGGGGAGACTAAATTTATAGGTCACAAAGTGCCTGCATTTAGTGGTGTAGACGTCAGCACTTGTAAACTTTTAACTATAGAAGATATTCGATCATTTGAGTTTTCTTCGCACAACGAAGCAGGGGACTTGTACAGAATGTATGCTATATTAATGGGATTTGATATAAGAAAAGAAGATCAACGTACAGTAAGTGACGAAACTGTGACCATGCAGTGTTAGGTATGTAGTAGGATAGGGACGTCAAGAAGTGTTCTACAGATAATCGACCAATGTATAAACATTCTATTACACGGATAAACTGTTTGGCGACATTCAAAATTCTATTGGAGCGTGAAGGATGTGGTCACAGAGCACACACACGAACTTGTGCCACCAAACCACTCATTTTTCCTAAAGGGAAATAGGGAATTTCAAGACCAGAAGGGGCATGCATAAACATTCTTTAAGAATCTGGAATCAAGCCTAAACAAATAATGGAGCATCTTGTTAATATATCGAATGGATTTAATGAGGTTGGATTCATTAAAAAGGATTTGCATAACTACATTGGAGTCGAACATGAGAAAAAGGAATGAGGTGGTGATGCAATGGCAGTGATTACATGTATGACTGTAAGAGCTGAAGAAGATCCTACATTTTTCTATTGATACCATGTGGAGGAAGAGCAATTAGTAAGGTTGTTGTAGATTGACTCTAAGGGACGAGTAGGTCACGAGTGCTTTAGAGATGCTATTGCTTTTAACTCCATGTACAATATCAAGGTTTATAATGTACCATTTGCAGTCATTATTGGGGTCAATCACCACCACCAGACATGCATATCTGGTTTAGCACTCTTGACGGATGAGACAATAGAAGCCTACGATTGGGTGCTCCAAAACTTCACCGATGGAATGGGAAGGAAACATCCAGTATCGTTTGTAACTGATGGTACAAGAGCCATGCATGCTGCCATTATGGATGTTTGGACCATTGCAAGACATAAGCTGTGCACGTGGCATCTAGAATGTAATTGTCAAACAACATCAAGAACATGGAATTTCTTGCGGACTTTCGGGCATATCTATATGAGCTGATGTTGATAGAGGAATGCGAGCATAAATGGGAAGATGTGGTTTCCAAGTAGTCTCCATGGTAATGCATGGATAGAATCAACACATGCAAGTCGACATTTTTAAGCCGATGCCTATCTTCGGGAACTTTTGAGGGGGGATGCGAACTACATAGTAGTGTGAATCACTTAATGCATGCATTAAAAAGACGTAACAGAAAGGATTCAGACTATACCGGTCTGTGAAAGTTTAAATAAAGCTATCGAGAGCATTCAACACAAAGAAACCATGGCTGAATAAATGAAAGTAGCAAAAAACCTCCATTGGAGTCTTTTAAGGAAAATTGCATCACATGTAGCCAAAGTGTTCATGCGTGCCTTGTTTAACAAGATTCGTGTCTAAATCTATGAAGAAGGTTTCTGGTACGTCTTTGGTAAGATCAATGGCATTGGTTTCAAATAACGGTGCAATAGTACGGAGATGAGACAAAGATTAAGCATGTGGTATATAAGACACATGAACCATCCACATAATATTCGTGCTTGGAATTTGAGACTAATGGGCTCCCTTGTTGTCATGCAATCCACATTGTAAAGGTTGAGGAACAAGTCGAAATACCTTTCAACCTAGTTATGAACAGGCGAACTAAGAGGGCAAGAGAATTGTATAGCCATGAGGGCTCCTCAACCAATGATCAACAAATAAGCATGGATTGGAGAACTAGGTATAGACCATTGATAAATACCTGCAATCAACTATGTTATTAGGCTAGTCAAATGATTGAATCCTATAATGAAGTGTCGAGAGAGGTGACACGATTATTAGCCAAAGTAGAGGGACTATCTGTGGAGAAGGATGTATCTAAAGATAATAACACGAACTTTGAAGTGAGAATCAAGGATCCTCTCAAGCAATAGAGGCAACAACGACAAAACGAAAGAAGTGACACAATGACCTAATAAAGTGCAGCAACTACCGTAGAACAAGACACACTCAGAAATTTTGTCCAAATATATGTGTAGATATAGCTACTCCAATATGTTAAAGGTAGAGAGTTCGCAAGTTGGTGTATACGAAGTTGATGATGGACAAGACTACAAATCATATCATGGGGATTGGAGTAACCAGAAGCTGGACAAAGGAAATTATATTGACATGTCTGAACAAGATGTTCATTGCCAATACACGGACCCATATATTGCCTTCAACTACAGCTAGTATGCCTTATCCATATACTATATTATGTCATAAACTTTTCGTTAGTCATACAATTATCTGTAGGATCTTTTGCATTGTGGTATATTTTTATAACATAAAAGAGGTGGAGCAAACATATAAAAAACTAACCTAAGTTTTTCTTCACAAGTGGCTAAGTCGGGGTCTAAATAAATGAAATTAGATAAATTGATATACATACATAACCAGCCCACGCTATTCTCCTAGGTGAGCACATTTGTTCCATGTACTAACATTTTGATGTACAATGTTTGATGTTTCATTTGATGATCAATGTCCTAAGTTCTGTTAATTTTGAACACATATGCGCACTTCTTCACTTGATATGAAGGAGGACTTGGAACATCCTTACTTAACCTACATGTTACATCATACCTAGAACACTGAACCTAGAGCAAACAAACATAGGATTCAAAAAAACAAACATATCCAGAACAAACAAAAGAACTTATAACAAATTATACAAACCTAGAACATCCAAGAACCTAGGTCAAATACTAGGACCTAGAACATAACCATAAGAACTTAGGACATTCGGTAACCTAGAACAAAACAAAAAACTATTACTAGACAAAGATATATGACATTCTATTAATATGTTCTAGGTGTAAGATGACTTGGAACTTCCACTCTTACTTGGGACATATGCAGTAACTTGGAATATAAAAGAAAAAAAAAGGGGACATTCTTTCACCTAATATAAAATAAAGAACCCTGTACATTTTGAACAAGTGTTACTGCTATTTGTCCTAGGTATTCGCATATGTTCTAGGTAAAGAGTTTGAAGTATTAGTTACTACATATGTCCTTGGTAAAAGTGAAAGTTTCAAGTCATCGTACACCTAGAACGAATGCGAATACTTAGAACATATCAAAAGAACCTGGGACATTCCTTCACATAGCATAAAATAAAGAACCTGGTACATTTCGAACATATGCTACTGCTGTTTGTCCTAGGTATTCGCATATATTCTAGCTCACAAGTCCCAGGTACAAGGTCCTAAGTTAATACTTATGTTCGAGGTAAGAGATGTAGTTTTAGGTCATCTTACACATAGGATAAATGTGAATACCTAGAACATATTAAAACAACTTAGGATAATCCTTCATTAGATTTCACCTAGAACGTAGATCAAATATATAGGGTTCTTTATTTTATGCTAGGTAAAGGAATGTCCCTGGTTCTCTTAATATGCTCTAGGTATTTGCATTTGTTCTAGGTGTATGATGACTGGAACTTCCTCTCTTACCTCGAACATATGTATTAACCTAGGACCTAAGAACACGTTTGAAATGTACTGGGTTCTTTATTTTATGTTAGGTGAAGGTTACCACATATGTCCTAGGTAAAAGATGAAGTTTCAGGTCATCGTACACCTTGAAAAATCAAATACCTAGAACGTAGTAAAATAACCTAGGACATTCCTTCACGTAGCACAAAATAAAGAACCTAGTACATTTCGAACGTGTGCAACTGCCATTTGTCATGAGTATTTACATATGTTCTAGTTCACGAGTCCTAGGTATAAGGTCCTAGGTTAATACATATGTTCGAGCTAAGAAAGGGAGTTCCACGTCATCTTACATCTAGAACAAATGCGATACCTACAACATATTAAAAGAACCTAGGACATTCCTTCACATAGCAAAAAATAAATAACCTAGTACATTTCACCTAGAACCTAAAACAAATGCACTAAATTCTTTATTTTGTGCTAAGTGAAGGAATGTCCCAAGTTCTTTTAATATGTTCTAGGTGTACGATGACTAGAATTTCTTCTCTTACCTTGAGCCTATGTATTAACCTTGGACCTAAGAATTCATTGAAAATGTACCGGGTTCTTTATTTATGCTAGGTAAGGTTACTATATATGTCCTAGGTAAGAGAGGAAGTTCCAAGTCATCGTACACCTTGAAAATGCGAATACCTAGAACATAGTAAAATGACCTAAGACATTCCTTCATCTAGCATAAAATAAAGAACTCGGTACATTTTGAATATGTGCAACTGTTGTTTGTCCTGGGTATGTACATATGTTCTAGTTCACGAGTCCTAAGTACAAGGTCCCGGTTTTGATACATATGTTTGAGGTAAGAGAGGGAGTTCCAAGTCATCTTACATCCAGAACAAATGTGAATACCTATAACATATTAAAAAATCCTGAGATATTCCTACACATAGAAAAAAATAAGTAACCCGGTACGTTACACCTATAACCTAGAACAAATGCATTGGGTTCTTTGTTTTGTGCTAGGTGAAGAAATGTCCCAGGTTCTTTTAATATGTTCTAAGTATTTGCATTTGTTTTAGGTGTACAATGACCCATAACTTCTTCTCTTACCTCGAACATATGTATTAACTTGGGACCTAAGCACATGTTGTTACCAGTTTCTTTATTTATGCTAGGTGAAGGTTACTACATATGTCCTAAGTAAGAGAGGAAGTGTTAGGTCATCGTATGCTTTGAAAAATGCGAATACCTAGAATATAGTAAAAGAACCTGAGACATTCCTTCACCTAGCACAAATAAATAAATCAGTACATTTTGAACGTGTTCAACTGCTATTTGTCCTGAGTATTTGCATATGTTCTAGTTCACGAGTCCTAAGTATAAGGTCCTAGGTCAATACATATGTTTAAAGTAAGAGCAGGGGGTTCCAAGTCATCTTACATCTAGAGTAAATGCAAATACGTAGAACATATTATAAGAACCTAAAACATTCCTTCACATAGCAAAAAATAAATAACCTGGTACATTTTACCTAGAACCTAGAACAAATGCACCAGATTTTTTATTTTGCAATGTTGTTAGAACCGAACCGAGGTTTGACCCAAACAAGTTGGGGGTCAAGGGTTGAGCAGTCGATTCGAGTTCAATCGAGGGTCGAACCGGGATCACGAAAAAAGTAAAAATATAAAGGATAATTTAATTGTGAAAGACCAATATATATGACATCACTCAATTAGATCTATGTTTGGATCAAATTCATCAATTAATTATTAAATAAACATGGTATAATGGTTATATTTTATAAATTTATATTAAAGTATGAATAAATAAATGAATTTCTAATTTTTTATTTTTTTTCAGCCTGGGTCAACTTGTCCAGATTGACTAGTTCGACCTCTGGGTTTGTTGGTTCAACTCAGTTTGACCACCCAGGTCAACCGAGTCAACCTCGATCTCACTGGTTCGATGCAAAAATGAGTTTTAAGTGATACCCGGCTTGGCATTATTGTCGGTTCTGGTCAAACCGGATTGAATTGGTCGGTTCATACTGGTTTTGACAACAATGTTATTTTATGTTAGGTGAAGAAATGTCCCAGGTTCTTTTAATATGTTTTAGGTATTCACATTTGTTCTAGGTATACAATGACTTGGAACTTCTTCTTTTACCTCGAACATATGTATCAACTTGGGACCTAAGAACACATTAGAAATGTATCGGGTTCTTTATTTGTGCTAGGTAAAGGTTATTGCATATGTCCTAGGTAAAAGAGAAAGTTCTAGGTCATCATACACTTAGAAAAATCCGAATACCTAGAACATAGTAAAATAACCTAGGACATTCCTTCACCTAGCGCAAAATAAAGAATCCAAAACATTTCAAACATGTACAACTGCTGTTTGTCATGAGTATTCACATATGTTTTACTTCACGAGTCCTAGGTATAAGGTCTTAGGTTAACACATATGTTTGAGGTAAGATAGGGAGTTCAAAGTTATCTTATACCTAAAACAAATGCGACTACCTAAAACATATTAAAAGAACTTGGGACATTCCTTCACATAGAAAAAAATAAATAACCCGATACATTTTACTTAGAACCTAGAACAAATGCACCGAGTCCTTTATTTTATCCCAGGCGAAGGAATGTCCCAGGTGTTTTTAATATGTTATAGGGGTTCGTATTTGTTTAGGTGTTCACATTTGTTCTAGGTGTATGATGACCTGAAACTTCTTCTCTTACTGCAAACATATGTATTAACTGGGACCTAAGCACATTGAAAATGTATCGGGTTCTTTATTTATGTTAAGTGAAGGTTACTATATATGCCCCAAGTAAGAGTGGAAGTTTCAGGTCATCATTTACCTAGAGCAAATGCAAATACCTAGAACATATTAAAAGAACCTACGACATTCCTTCACCTAACACAAAATGAAGAACCCGGTACATTTTGAACGCGTGCTACTATTGTTTGTCCTGGGTATTCGCATATGTTCTAGTTCACGAGTCCTAAGTATAATGTCCTAGGTTAATACATATGTTCAAGGTAAGAGAGGGAGTTCCATTCTAGGTATTTTTTGCTAGGCAAAGGAATGTCTTAGGTTCTTTTAATATGATCTAGGTATTTGCATTTGTTCTAAGTGTACGGTGATTTGGAGCATTCGCTCTTACCTAGGACATATATAATAACCTGGGACTTGTGACCTAGAACATACGTGAATACCTAGGATAAACAACTGTAGCACATGTTTGAAATGTACCAGGTTCTTTATTTTGTACTTGGTGAAGGAATGTTCCTTAATTTGTTTTAAGCATTAACATTTGTTCTAGGTGTACGATGACCTGGAATATTTGCTCTTACCTGGGATATATGTAATAACCTGGGACTCTTGACCTAGAACGTACATGAATACCTAGGACAAACAACAATAGCAGATGTTTGAAAATGTACCGGGTTCTTTATTTTGTCCTTGGTGAAGGAATGTCCTAGGTTATTTTAATATATTCTAGGTACTAGCATTTGTTATAAGTGTACAATGACTTAGAACATCAGCTCTTACCTGAGACATATGTAGTAATCTAAGACTCTTGACTTAGAACATACACGAATGCCTAGGAAAAACATCAGTAACATATATTCGAAATGTTCTGGGTTCTTTATTTTGTATTAGGTGAAGAAATGTCTCAGGTTCTTTTAATATGTTCTAGGTACTCGCATTTTATTCTAGATGTATGATGACTTGGAACATCCGCTCTTACCTGGGGCATATGTAGTAACCTAGGACTCTTGACCCAGAACATATGCGAATACCAAGGACAAACAACAATAGCACATGTTCGAAATGTTTCAGGTTCTTTATTTTATGCTAAATGAAGGAATTTCCCAGGTTCTTTTAATATATTCTAGGTACTCACATTTGTTATAGGTGTACGATGACCTAGAATATTCGCTCTTACCTGGGACATAGTACCTGGGACTCTTAACCTAGAATATACGCGAATACCTAGGACAAACAGCAGTAGCACATGTTCAAAATGTTGCGGGTTCTTTATTTTGTGTTAGATGAAGGAATGTCTTAGGTTTTTTTTATATGTTCTAAGTACTCGCATTTATTCTAGGTGTACGATGACTTGGAACATTTGCTTACCTAGGACATATATAGTAACTCGGGACCTAATATTTAGGACTCTTAACCTAAAGCATACGTGAATACCGAGGACAAACAATAGTAGCACATGTTCAAAATGTTCTGAGTTTTTTATTTTGTACTAAGTAAAGGAATATCTCAGATTCTTTTAATATGTTCTAGGTACTTATATTTGTTTTAGATGTCCGATGATCTAGAACATCCGCTTTTACTTGGGACATATATAACAACATAGGATCTAGTATCTAAGACTCGTGACCTCGACCATACGCAAATACCTAGGACAAACAGTAGTAGTATATGTTCGAAATGTATTGGGTTTTTTATTTTGTACTAGGTGAAGCAATATTCTAGGTTCTTTTATTTTGTTCTAAAATAATCTTTGGTCCTAGGTTAACAAATGTCCTAGATTCCTTTACTATGTTATAGGGTTGAGTATTTGTCCTTATTGCTTAATGTTCTAGAATGTTCTAGGTGTGTGTAATATGTTCAAGGTATGTTTGTTTATTTTAGGTCCGCCTTCACTTGTGCACAAATCGCCGTACAATAAAAGATCTTGACCTAAGAATTTTCGTATAATATAAATAAGGCACCGAAGTCTGACGGATTACAGCCAAACGAAAACCTGACACTTATTCGCTTAACCTACTCGTAAAATCGAGGTCACTGGAGCCCGGAAAAATTACACCCCTATTGATTCCTCAATTTTTTGGTTTACATCAAGAATCACAACAACGCAAACATTGACTTTAAAAATACACGGGCACATTGAAAATCTCAAGACAATACAATTCGTCCTTCAGCCGCCAAGATGGACCACCGCGACCGCAATCGCCACCATCACCACCACCACTACCATCACCACCGCGACTACCACCGTCCACTCAGGTACGCTTCTTCCCCTTCTCACCACCGTCCCCAATATATCGATGACCCCAATCCTAATCACTATATCCCTCGCCATCAAAACCCTAATTTCCTCTCCCCTCTTCAAACGCTTTCACTAACTCCACCATCACCTTCCTCCTACCACGCTCATCCTGTCCCTCTACAACCACCTCCGCCACCGCCTCCACTGCCGCCGCCGCCTCACTCGCAATCTGAATTCGCGTTCCATCGCCATAACAACATTTTGATGGAGTCTCCCTACCGCGAATTGCACGAGCCCCATGCCGGAAACTGGGCGACGCACCGGCTCGTGTCTCCCAACCACGGTTTTGATAGACATAGGCATGAATGCGATGTTTGTCCTAGGTTTAGGGACGATCAGGTTGTTGAGGGATTGAAATACAATCACCGAGATGGTTTAGGCCTTAGGGAAGATGTCGGTTTTAATGTTTTCGATTTGGATCGATCCTGTAGCAATTTGAGAGGTTTGGGATACGTGGATGGACTGTCTCGGGGTCGGGAATATAGCTTGGGTGAAGAACATAGGTTGGTTGAGAGTGGGCAAGCTCGTAGAGATTTCGGTGATTCCTTTCCGGGTTTTAGAGAATTTGTGGTTGCTGATGATGGTGAGGAATTCAGAAATTTCAATCCTGTTGAACAGGAGGCCTACTACAGATCAGAATTGGGGAGGTTTAGTAGGAATGACGGTGGAGTTAGGAATGGCAGTCATGATTATGATCTTAGTCCTAGAAATCTAGGGCAAAAGAAGAGTGCATTTTTGAGGCTTCAACTTCCAAAACGTTTTCATAGAAGTAATGGAGATGATGGTCGGTCCTACTATGAGAATATGGGCTCTTTTCGAGGGAAAGGGCATTTCGTCTCTTCGGATTTCACAAAGAAGGACAAGAAAGAAGGGAATCCTGTAGAGCTTGATGTTTCCTTTAAATCAAATTCATTGGTAGCAAAGCCCATTGTTGCTCCTACTACTGCAAGCATGAAGATGGGTCCTCATGCAGATTTGGCGCATAGGAGTAAGAAATTGAAATCTGCTGTTGTTTCAAACAAGGATAAAACTCAGTCACTGCTGAAGTCAACTGTTGTATCAGATAAAGATTATGCTAGTATGCCTCTGAAGTCAGCTGTTGTATCAAACAAGGATGATGCTGGCTTGCCAGTAAAATCAGACATTGGATCGAATAAAGATGTTACCATCTCAACCTCGAAGTCAGCTGTTGTTGCAAGTGACGATAAATATAGCTTGCAACTGAAGTTGGCTCTCATATCCAGTAAAAATTGTGCAGATTCACCATCTTGTAACCCCAACAAGACTGGTTTGGAATCAAGTAGATTGACCTCTGACGCTAGTGCCTCTGACCCGGCAAAGGTCTTGAATAATCTGGAAGAGGCAGTAATTACTACGGATGAGGGGAGCAGGGCTACCAGTGTACAAAAAACGTTTCAGATGGCTAATACTTTGGCCCGAAAGCGTAAGGTGCAAACAAATGGCAAAAGTTCAACTTCTGATAAAGGCTGTCTGGATATCGAATCAGGTAATGAGGCTGTTTCCGTTGGAAAGGTTGATAGTGTTTGTGCCAAAGCTGCTAGAATCTGTGATGAAGACAAGAAAAAGACCAATGGCTTAGGAGAGGATAAAGTTTGTCTGGATCTTCAGTCAGGTAATGCAGCTGTTTCTGTTGAAAAGGTTAATGATTTTTGTCCTAAAACTGCTAGAGTTTGTGATGAAGACAGGAAAAGAGTTCAGGGTAAGACCAAAGATTCAGGAGAGGGTAAAGTTTGTCCAGATCTTGAATCAGGTAATGATGCTGCTTCTGCTGACAAGGTTAATGGTGTTTGTCCTGAAATTTCTAGCGTTTGTGATGAAGACAGGAAAAAGGTTCAAGGTAAGACCATTGGTTCAGTAGAGGGTAAAGTTCGTCCTGATCTTCAATCAGGTAATGGTTCTGCCTCTGTTGAAAAGGTTAATGATGTTTGTCCTAAAAATGCTAGAGTTTATGATGAAGACAGAAAAAAAGTTCAAGGTAAGACCAATGGTTTAGGAGAGGGTAAAGTTTGTAGGGATCTTCAATCAGGACATGATGCTGCTTCTGTTGAAAAGGTTAACAATGTTTGTCCTAAGAATGCTAGAGTTTGTGATGAAGACAGGAAAAAAGTTCAAGGTAAGCCCAATGGCTTGGGAAAGTGCAGAGTTTCAGCTGGACAGAAGGTTTGCTCTGGCAAAGTATATACATTGAAGGATGGAAAAAAGAAAAAAGTTGTAAAGAAAGTATTAAAGCCATCTGCCAATTTTAAGAATACTAAGACTGCTAAGAACGGTGACCTGTTAGTGAAAGCAGATTTTTCCTCTTCATCTGGTCTGAATCATGGTGATTCTGTGAAGGCAGGTTGTGCTGTTGCATCTGGGTCCAAGTGTGCAATACATTCAAGAGATATCTCTACTAGTACTAGGGTTGAAACGGGTGCTAATGTGGTTCAGCACTCGGATAGAGCACAGTTGGAACTCAATTATGACATAAGAGAAGGAAAATCACATGCCAATTTACTGGAGGAACATAGAAATGAGATTGACAACAGTCTGTCAAATTCCATGGATACAAAGAGAGAGAACAATGATTTCCCTCAGCAGATTAGTTTGCCAGTACATCAAGCAACTAGGTTAGATAACTTGACTTATGATGATAAGATGCAGGAGCAGCTTGTTCTTACTTCTGATGAGGATGTTGTCTTATCGACAACTAAAGCCATTGTTATGGAAGAGAATGGACCACCGCATTGCGAGAAACTGGTTGTAGATGGGACAAGCTTATTCATGGATAAAAACACTGCAAAATGTTCAACTATGCAGTGCAGTGATCCTGCTAGTTGCTTAAATTCGGAAAAATTTATTGCCTGTGAGGATCTTGCAGGTACTGATAGTACTCAGAAAGGGATTGCTTCATCTGTTTCAGGAAACAATGTAGTAGTTCAGTGAAACCTGATTAAACCTATTTATGGGTCAGGATGTCTTGATATTGATGGCAAGTCCTCTTCTAATGGATTTTTTGCATCCATTTCTGATAAAGTAGCTACTGATTCAAAAAATGAATCAGAAACTGGTATTGACAAGGTTCATGCTGGGTTGAAGGGTACCACTGTCTCTGTAAGTGGGACAGATTCTGACATTTATGTAGTGTCCTCATCTATGAATATCTCTGCACAACCTGTGGTTGCTGCAAGTGGTTTACCAAATAACATTTTCTCAAATGTAGAAGAAAAGGGGAGCACACCCAACTTTTCCTCTGAGATAAGTGAACATAGTTTCAAAGTGGATCTTTCAATTTTGAGGACATCTGATGCCATTCAAGAACCTGCAAGGATATCTTTCCAGAGCCCTTCACAAACTCTAGATTCCTTGTGTTTGTCTGGAAAGGTGGATGATGGTGTGCATTCTAGTTCAGATAGGTGTGGTGTTTCAGATGGAAACAAACTAATGCAGCAGTTTTCTCAAGCTGGTATGGCAAGTGAAATTGCTATAGGTGAGGATGGATTCTCTTTTCCTAGTACAAAAAGAAGGAAGATTCTTTCTAAAGAAGGATATTCTTCTCCAAGTACATCGTTTTTAATTAGCGAGGCTCATACTGCTAATAGACTTGCTTGCTCAGTCAGTTCATCAGGTTCTGTGGACATTCTATCGCAACCGGAATTGGCAGTTGCAATGCCAAGCCCAGATATTATACATACCATAGGTTTGTCTGAGTCTTTTCAGGAGAAACCTCTTTCACATAACCAGAGTGCGCCATTTCGACTTCCTAATACTGATGGTTCAGGTAGAGATTGCATTGGGAATGATGGGTTGAGACTTCTGGACCCAATTCTTGGTTTTAGTTTATTCACTGGCGACTTATCCATTCCTAGTGCTAAGAGTCTGCCAACATTGGTAAATGAGCAGAAAGAAAATTCTAGTGTAGTTTACAATGTATGTAATGACCAATATGAGGTCAACAACATGATTATCAGTGGGGTAGAGGATGTGGACTCATGTGCACCAGAAAAGCAGGTGATTAGTGAAAAAGAGCAGGTTAATTTTGGAAGCACAAATCAGTTCCAAATTTGTGAATTAAAGATGGATAGAATAGAAACAAAAAATGGTCATGATCTTTACTTGGTGGATGAATCACCTTCGGTTTCAACCTCAATTTCAATGTCTGCCAATGCTGGTGGAGTCTACAATTGTTCTGCCAATAATGAAGATGGAAAACCTTTGCAGGATGGACTGTCTAATATTAGCTCTCCGTATACTTTTTCTCCATTGAAACCCGTGGATATACAAAATTTAGATTCCAAAGTAAAATTAGATGAGATTTCTGATATGAAGGTTGGCAAAGATGACAAAGGTTTACCAGAGAACATGGTTCTTGAAGGCAATGATATATCTAATACTGCTTCATCTTCATGTGATCATCAAGTTGATTATCATGCTGGTATTGATAACCTCAGCACTGGCCAGGCACAGGGTTCTCATGGTAACAGCAGTAGCATTCTGAAGCCAGCAAGAGCAGGACCATTTGGTAATAGTAATTCAACAAATCATGTCACTCAGAAAACTCCTCCAGGAAATTCTTCCTTCCCTCCAATGTCTTCAAGGACATCATCTTCTTCAAATATTACTCCAAGATCACGTACATGGTATCGGGCAGCTCCTCCTGTTTCTATGCTTGGTAACAAGCCCCTTTCAAGCATTCTTTCTGTAAAAAAGCATTTTGCAGGGAGAATTGCAAAGAGTTCAAGTACATCTTATGTCCGTAAGGGTAACAGTCTGGTAAGAAAACCTAGTACAGCTGCTTCCACCCAGCTTCCTAACGGTACAAGCTCAAATGTATACAGATTGAACCCTCCAAGTGGGGACAATCTAAAGAAGATGATCTCATCAAAAAAGCTCGACATTAGTGATGATGCACCAAACCTTTTGCGATCTGGAGGGCTAAATGCTTTGTTTGAAAGGCCTAAAACACCTCCTTTGTGTAGTGGAAGGAAAATGTCCAAGATGCCAGAGCATTTGCCTAATGTTCTCATTCAGACTGCATCAGATACTGTAAATCCAATTAAGAGCAATGATGTACCCAGGTCTTCTGAAAATAGTATGATGATTTCTCAATCAGGTGAAGCTCAAAGTGGTGCAGCTAATTGTTTAGAAAGTCAAAGTGAGGGAGATTTTGCAGCTTACACTTTGAAGACCTTGGAAACAAATCTTTTGGCTGTGACCACTGACCACTCATATCTGCCCATCCATGGTGCGGGCAAGTGTAATAATGCATTGTCTTCAGACAGCTACTATAAGAGGAAAAAGAATCAGCTTATTAGGGCTTCAGTGGACAATCAGATAATGCAGTCTACTTTGAAGCCTGAAGAAGTTGCTATTTCAGGGAGTCAGAAAAATGAAAAAGCTATCTCCGAGAGAATTGTTGGCAGAAGGCAATCTCATAAAGGTTTGGTTGAAGAATTTTCCTGGCTTTCTATTTCATTATCAGTAGTACTGCTTTTCCAGTTATTAAGTTGGCTAATTGTGTGTTTTGGTGGCAGTCTGTGGAATTTCGTTGAATATATGCTGTTTCTGTCTTCTCATTAGTTGATATATGCTGTCAATGAATTATTAACGATGCTATTTTATTCAACCTTGTTCTTGCTAGTGCATGGCTCTTGATTTAAAGGAGTCCTTTTGGCTTTTATTCACCAGCATCTGATATCTATTGTAGGACTAGATTCATATCATTTTGTTCTTTATCTAATACAGTGGATATCTGGACGAAACTTTTCTGTTGTTTATGATGAGAAGCTTGTTTTGACATAAAGGAGTTCCTTTTAAACTTACACATTCCTTGTTTATGGCCACTTGCAGCAAAGCTATATGAACCTGCAAAATCTTCCTTGGTTTGGACTTTACACGGTATGCGGTCATCAAGAAGTAATGGTGGTCCCTTTAATCGGCCAGTGCTCTTTCCTCAGCTGTTCCCATGGAAGAGAGTGACACATTGGCGTACTTTTTTGCAGAATTTAGCTTTCAACAGAGAGAACAAATCTTTGTCTGCAATTAGGTGGAGTGACATGGGAATTTTTTTTTGGCAATAATTTTTATAGTTGTGATAAATGTTTAAATTTGCATCAGACATACTTATGACTTAATTCTTTCAGTCGGAGATTGGTGTTTTCAAGAAAGCGAGATACCATCTATACAAGGTCAACACATGGCTTGTCTCTTCGAATATCAAAGGTATTAGGTGTTGGTGGGGCCAGTTTGAAATGGTCTAAATCGATTGAAAAGCAGTCAAAGAAGGCAAATGAGGTTAGTTTATTCAAGGTTTGAAGTGGTAGTAAAAATCCATTTGGATATCTGACTAGAACTGCTGTCATTTTTCTGTCTTTAGGAAGCTACACGAGCCGTTGCTGCAGTTGAGAGAGAGAAAAGACAACAGGGCCATGTTTCATCCTCAGTTCCTGGGCCAAAGAGTAAAAATCTCTCTTTAAGTAAGCTTTATCATCTGACTTGTGCTCAAACGTGAAAGTATGTAAATTAACGAAAAAAATGTGGAAGTATGTGAAGCTTAAGTGAAGGTTGATGCCTTTTCATTCACTTGAATTTGACAGAAATTGATTGTATAGAATCTCACATTTTGATATGTTGAGAGGAATTCATGCATCTGGTATAGAGGAAAGGCAATTGCTATCTATGGATATATTGTGTGAAGCCAATTGCTATTGATGGATACATTACGCATTGCCATTCTCAGGTTTTCCCATTAGGAACTTTTGAAGTAGCTTATAAATCTTTTGCAGGAGTACGTGTCTTCCGCATTGGTTGTGTACGCTACAAAATGGATATCTCAAAGAGGACGCTCCAAAGAATTTCAGGTTCTCAATTGGTCTCTCTGTATTAAAATAATGTTTGCCTTTTATTATTATTATTATTATTTTTATTTTTATTTTTTTTTTGTCAATTCTACATTCCTCTGGATTAGGAGCATGTTTCACCTGTCTCTTGACATAGCAGTAGCTAGTGAGCCGACACAGATGGCCGCTTGGTATTAGCGATGGTTTATAATAGTATTAGTATAGTTAGTCTTTGTAATTGTATAGCTTATCAATGGGTCTGATAAAATGGTGCCATGTGGAATGTAAATGGAAAAAAAAAGCACAATAGGGGTGAGTAGTAGTGTGAAGGTATTGGCTGTTTTCATCTTGTTTCTCTGCCTTTGTGTCCAGCAAAGATTCATTAGATTGATTTTGAGGTAATAGTGCGCACTCTAGAGAAAAATGCTTCTTACACATAGATCATGGTCTGTTTACTTTCCTTTCCTTATTTTGGTTTTTAAAGGTTTATTTACTTACACTCATCTTTTATGTGCAGATGATGAATCATCCTGTGCTGCTTTTCAATCTAAAAAGGATGCCAAGATATCTTATGTACCAAGGAGATTAGTAATTGGCAACGATGAGTATGTTATTTATTTTCAATGTCTCAACCTCTTGTTGCATGGGGTGGCTGTATCTCGTTTATCCATTTCTATGGAAGGTAGCCTTATCAAATTTCTGTCTCTGTTATAAATGCTTCTTTCTTCTGGCAGATATGTAAGGATAGGAAATGGAAATCAGCTTGTGAGAAATCCAAAGAAACGTACTCGGGTGCTAGCAAGTGAGAAAGTACGGTGGAGCTTGCACACTGCAAGATTGCGGTTGGCTAAAAAACGAAAATATTGTCAGTTTTATACCAGATTTGGAAAATGCAACAAAGATGATGGAAAATGTCCCTATATTCATGATCCCTCCAAAATTGCAGTCTGTACGAAATTCTTAAATGGTTTTTGTTCCAACAAAGACTGTAAATTAACCCATAAGGTTGCAGCTCTTACCTGCTTGATAAAAATTAATGGTCTGGTTTTTAACTTATAAGCTAGTTTTATCAATGCGTCTTGCTTCTCAACTTACTATTGCAGGTTATACCAGAAAGGATGCCTGATTGCTCGTACTTTCTGCAAGGTAATGGATCTTCCAGTATTGTCTGTTTCAGTGGTTTTAGTTTCTGTCTTTCTCAACTTTGCAATCTAATGGAATTAAATGGATCCTTGTGGTAGGTTTGTGTGCAAATAGAAATGTCCTTATAGGCATGTCAATGTCAATCAAAACTCTCCTTTGTGTGAGGGGTTTCTCCGGGGATATTGTGCTGACGGAAATGAGGTATTCTCTTTCAGACCCTGAGAAAACTGTAGTTGTATTTGCCATTGTGGACCTAAGAGTACATGTGTTGTTATTTTTTTAAATTTTGTACAGGCATGCACCCACGCATATTGTTATGGACTAAAGAACTATTGTATTAATTTATTTGGAAATCGAAAGAGAACAAACTGTAATTAGAATGAGGGCAAAGGCTAAAGCAATGAGGGTCATAAACGCAGCTAATATCTCCAACAATCTGATAGAGAGCCACGTTTAATAGCTTCAATAAACACACCATTCCTCCTTAACATAGTGCTAATAGCTACAACAATCAGATAGAGGGGAAAATTATGCTAGAACTACCTATCAATAACTACCTATATTTATTTTTAACTCCACCAGATGGCTTGCCATGAGGCAACATCTTCATCAGGCCAATGTCAAAGGACCACTACTAATTAGCTCCCTAACTATTACTAAAATTAGACTGTTATCTCATGTTTGCATCAGAAATGTTTTAAAGTCAATGCATTGCCATTTGTTCATGCAAATTGAATTTGGCACTAAGTTTCCCTGCCAGTCGTTTCCATTTTAATACAAGTTTGTTTGTTCATGTTGAGAAAGTTTCACGCACTTCAAGCTGACTTATCTTAAATCATATCACACTTGTTTTGATCTCTGTCTTCTAAACTCCTTTAGGCCTTGTTTGGTTTTCAAACTTGAATCTCATTCCTAGAATCCAATTGCTTGTATTTGGATTAACAATCCATTTTTTGGCAAATCATAAAGAATGGTGATGTGATGCCATTATTTTGTTTGATATGGAGTTATAAAGTCTGAAAGAAATAGGCCACATATAAAGAGGAAGAATAAGGGTGAGAGGGAGACCATGGGTTGGCTTTTGAGAGAGAGATGAGACAATGGAGTGTTGTGAGCCAGTAAAGTATCAATTTATTAGAAGAGATGATTGGTTAATTAGGAATTGGAATCAAAATAATAAGATAGAAAGAGGAATGGTGTTTATGTAATAGGATAGCTTGTGGAGTTGGATTCCTAGCTTATTTTTGTTACTAAATTGTAGGTCTGACTCATGAGGAATTGGAATCCTTCTCCTAGAAAACTAAACAAAGCCTTAAAAGTGCAGAGAAAAGACTTGCTATGAATATTTTTCAAAACAATGCCATGGTCATATTTGTGAACATTTATCTTAAATGGTAAAGCATGTTAGTTGTATTAAGGGGAAACGAAAAATTGTTGGAGAATTATTGAGTCTGTCCCTGAAACCCAAATTTATAGCATCACTTGTATAAAATGAGACATATACCTGTGCTCTCCCAGTGTCGAAAGAAGCATACCTATGTTTGCCCAGCTTTTCAAGCAACTGGAAGCTGTCCTCAAGGGTCTAAGTGCAAGCTCCACCACCCAAAAGCTCACTCCAAGGGGAAGAAGAGGAAAAGGTCTAGTGAAAGGAAGAATGCTTTGGGGCGTTACTTTGGTGTCAGGGAAGTACCAGGGGCTGAGAACCCTCTTGCTGAAGACAGTGAGAATGCTTGTCCGGAAGGAACATTTCCTGATTACATCAGCCTCAATTTTAGCGCTGAAGAGGGGTGTGAAAGCCTTGCCATGATGGACACCCAACTAGCTTTTGATGATATTGAGCCCACGGATGCACATGAAAATGGTTTTGATAAGATTATAAATCCATTCGGCATTTTGAACACAAATCCAACTACGTAGTCATATGATACAGGGAGTCAAATTGGGCTAGTGTCATTGAGTTATATACACAAATTTTGACAAACATCAATCACTTCAGACTGTCAAGAAAAGCCTCAGCTTTGTGTCCTAATAGCTGGGGAGAATATGTTTAGAAATTGGAAAACTGGTTCCATAAATTAGTAGATGGATAAGAAAGATCACCCCCCTTTTGCTGGTAAAAGTGTACATTCCCCTGCCTTTCCTTACCCCCTATTTTTTGTAACTTTTTTCTTTTTCTTTCTAATTTTTTAGCTGTAAGTAATATTGTAAAGATACAGAGAATGCAATTGTAAATCTTAGTAGTAGTTAATATATGATTTGGAGCAATGTGATTATGCTCAACAACACTTGGTTGGTTGATCGGTTAATGTATCGTATGTATCTAGCTCATGCTTACCAAGCCATTCGCGAGGCTCAAGAGTCAAGGAATCTGTGCATCTGAGTAATTTGACATCGTAATGATTATCGTGTTTGTGGGACTGTTATAACCAAACCAATGCTTAACGTAAGAAAAGAAAGATGACAAAAGGTAGGATCAATTTTATTGTAATGTAAGCTTAACTCTACCCAAATGTTAACAGGAGAAAAAAGGGGTAAAAAACGCAGGTCGATTTGTCAAATTCTACGGTTGTGTTATGGACATCCTATTTTTAATTGGTTAAGCATAAAAATATGTAAATAGAAATATTCGTATATATTATATGATAGAAATAAGATATTATCCAAAAATTCATATTTTGATAGTTTAAAGGATAAGATTGGCAAGAAAATTTAACTTTATAAGCCTTGAAAAAAATATTCAGGTTAATTGTGAATATTTTTTTTATTATATATTTAATTTAGGATGTATTTAATTAAATTATTAATTCGAATGAGTTTAAATTATAAGCTTTAGATACATTTTGTGTGCACACATTAATAAGAAAAAAAACTAGATGCTTAATGGTAAAACACATACATACATACATTGAAGGTCTTTGGGGTTATTCCCTAGCAAAGGCATAAAGTGCATTTTATTTGTCTCCAACAACAAGGACACGTGGCAGCCAGAGATTAGCCTTCACATGTTGACGTCATTGTTGATTTCAGCTTCTCCTCCTCTTTGAGCCAAGAAAGGCATGCACAAACATGGTTGATTAGCCAACTTTAGAGCCATTTTTTACCTTCTTGAGCTTACAATTTCACTAAATTGATGGTAAAATTATAAATAGGCATGGAATACCTCGTAATGGTACTGAACTTGCAGATTGGTTTATGGTTTTAGTGGGTTAAATAAAAAAGGTTTGAAGCAAGATTGAAACCCTGAGTAGTATATAAAGGGCATTAGTATCCTCAATCAGAAGGTTTCGCTCTCAATTTGCTTGATTTTAAATTTCGTGTTCTTGGATATTCATTAGGGTTTCGTGATTTAATGCTTTGATTTGTGTTTATGTAGGGAAAATTGGACTAATTGAATGTCATAGAAGTTCTAAGGGTTCAAGATCTATAGGATAATAGGTTCAATTTGCATTAATAGCCCACCATACAACCGTTGATGTAGACCACCATTGTTGCATCTCTAAGCCACGAAACACTGTCTGCTACCATCATTGAGATGCTCTTTTATAGATTACAAGAATAAGAACAAAGCATTAAAATGATTTTCTCTCTCTTACTTAGAATCTATAAATAATGAATAGAATTTAAGAGAGCAAATTTTATTTGTTTGTTTACAAATGAAAGCTCTCAAAAACATGTCAAAAAGCTATCTGAATCTCTAAGGTAAAGCGTATTTGTAATCTTCAAAAACTTAAATGTCCGTTAGAGATTATGTCTGTTAGACAACAACAATTAATGCAAGGAATGATCGAATTAATTGGCCACTGGCCTGCCGGTCCATGGTTCTCATATGTCGCGCCTTAAGTTTTGCGTCTTTGCACCTTTGTCATGCCTTGGATCTTGGACTCAACCACCTCTGCGTTTTGATTCATTGGACCGGCTCACCGGTCCTATACATACTGGCTTGTTGGTGCTTTCTCTGTAAGCATAAAACAACAGTACACACATACACACACAAGACATATTTCTGTATTCATATTTCTTTATAAATTATCAATCATATTTATGTGAGCGTGTGTATCAAATCTTTTTATAACTTTTGCTCTCATTAAAGTCACATATAAAATAATTCATTTTAACAATGTCCCCCATTTTGATGAGGGAAAATAGTTATGTAAAGGCTATTTCTCATTTACTCCCTCCCAATTAAAGCTCCTCCATATTTGTGATAATAGCACAAGATTAAAGAATTTTAAGAACAATTCATTGATCATACAATTATCTCCCCCTTAATCATACTAGTATTTTTCCATTTAATCATCCATTATTTATTATTTTGCATATTTAATCCCATTTCTCCCCCGTAATTATGCCATTATTTCTCCCCCTTTGACCTCATCAAAAAGGTTTATATAAGATAGTAAGCAAAGAGAATGAGGAGAAATAGTCATATGAAGTAGCCATGTAAGACATTCCATAGAGAAATTGATCAGAGCAGCATAAAAGGTCACATAAAGGTCCAAACATGGAAATCTGTACATAAAACAACCATAAACAGAAAGAAAGATCAGGTCGGAGGAGGTAAATGAGGATGAATATGATAGAAATGATCCATGAAGCCTCTAATATCAGAACCGAAAGTCTAAAAATCTAAACGAAGATTAGAGATGTGGTTCTCAATAGTATTCAATCTAATGTCCATATACTCTCGAAGCTACTGTAGAGAGGAAATAGAGATACTGGCAGCAAAAGAACCAGTAGTTGAAGCTGAGGGCACATCATCATCAGAAGAATCTGTATCAACACCTGAACCAGGAAGCAGAGTGCCTCCACCAACTAAAGGCTTCTTCCTTGCCCATCACCCATCTTGTCTTTTCCAAGTCTTTGAACTGATTGTATTGAAAGAAAAGGTGGGGACTTGAATAAGGCGGGGCTAGGTGCAAAACTCGATACCTTTATTTCTTAACAAATGGGTAAGCAACCTATTTTCTCTCAAAATTGCTTGAGCAAGCTTATTGGTCATATTCTTGAAAGTTCTAAACATCAAATGAAAGAAGTGAATCTTATCTCCTCTTAAAATATGGACCGTATGCCACAAATCCTGCCGGGTTACTATGGTCTGTTGTCCCTTGCGTGGTATATAATTGTCTATTAAGAACTAATGAAGAACTCAATGCTTAAGAGACAATCTTGAAGAATATATATTGTGCAGTTTGCACCAATTTGGACCCATGCAGATACAGTAAATAGCTCCTCGTAATACTAAGCGCCATAAAATATACTGAGCATCTTAACCCCAGTATCATCAACCCCAATCTGGCTACAAACATCATGATGTGATATCTCAAGTGTCAACCCATATAGATATGAATGCAATACAAGTCACACAAAACTTGAGCTATTGAGACCAGACTTCATCCCAATCCCCAGACTTCCATCATCCTCCAGATAATCTGTTAAATTGCAATATATCAACTTGGTTCCATGATATTTAGAACTCATCATTTATGATCATGCCCAATTCTCTTCGTAAAGTGTAAAAATGATTCTCACTTAAGGGTTTTGTAAAAATATTTGCAATTTGATTGTTTGTATCAACAAATTCCAAGCTGATATATCTATTTAGAACATGATCTCTAATGAAATGATGTTTAATTTTAATATGCTTGGTCCTTGAGTGTTGAATCATATTTTTTGTTAAATTTATAGCACTTGTGTTATCACAGCGAATTGAAACATTTTCATACTTTGTACCATAATCAAGCAAAGTTCATTTGATCTATAAAACTTATGCACAACATATATCAATGGCTATATATTCAACTTTGGCAGTTGAAAGTGTATCCAAATTTTACTTCTTTGAGTACCAAGATATTAGGGAGTTTCCAAGAAAGTGGTATGTGCCCCTTATGTTTTTTTCGATCTTCTTTGCATCTAGCAAAGTCAACATCGGAGTATCCAACTAAATCAAAAGAGGTAAACTTTGGATACCACAAGCCGATTTCAATTATGCCTACAAGATACTTGAATATGCGTTTTATTACATTCAAGTGTGATTCTTTTAGACAAGATTGAAATTGTGTACATATACATACTTAGAACATGATATCAGGTCTAAAAGTTGTTAAATATAACAAACTACTTATCATGCCTCTATAAAGCTTTTCACAAACATTTTTCCCATTTTCATCTTTATCAAATTTTACATTTGTGCTCACGGGTGTAGGCCTTGTTTTTCAATTATCCATTTTAAACCTTTTCAAGAATACTCTTGTATATTTTGATTGATTTATGAAGGTTCTATTTTTAGATTATTTCATTTGAAGACCTAGAAAATAATTGAGTTCTCTCATCATGATCATTTCAAATTCTTTCTTCATGGAATCAACAAATTTATTTATAAGACTCATGTTAGTAACTCCAAACACAATGTCATCCATATGGATTTGCACAATTAATATATTTGACTTGTGATTTTTGATAAATAGAGTTATATAAATTTTTCCTCTGGAAAATTCTTTGTTTAAAAGGAATAAAAAGCTTTGTTTAATTTGAAGATATGATTGGGAATTCATTCAAAACTCGGTGGTTGCTCTACGTAGACTTCTTTTTTTTATAAATCCATTTAAAAAAGCACTTTTGATATCCATTTGAAAAAGAGAAAAGTTTGAAAGTTGCAAATGCCAAAAGCATTCTAACAACTTCTAGTCTAGCAATTGGGACAAAGGTCTTATCAAAATCCATGCATTCTTTCTTGATTATATCCGTTGGCAACTAATCTAGCTTTGTTCCTTATAATTATTCTAGATTCATTAAGTTTGTTTCTATAAACCCATTTGGTTCCAATAATTGGTATACTATTAGGTCTAGAGACCAATTTCCAAACTTCACTTCTTATGATTTGGTTTAATTCTTCTTGTATTACATGTATCAAAAACTCATTTTTAAAGCTTCTTCTGTATTTTTAGGCTCAATTTGTGCTAGAAAAACAAGATTACTCATGTTTCTTAAAGAAGATCTTGTTTGTACCCTATTGGATGATTCACTAAGTATTAGATCTTTTGGATGTGATCTAGCATATTTCCATTCCTTAGGAAGACCATTATTAGCAAATTCATGCATAGCATCCTTATTATATTAATTTACTTCTTTATTATTATTTTCAAGAGAAAACTTATTTAAATTAGCACAAATAGCACCCACATCATCATTTGAAATAAATAAGACAAAAAATCATCAAAAGCAACATAAATAGATTCTTCTATAACTAATGTTATCTTATTAATACTCTATATGCTTTACTAGTTAAGCAATAACCGGGAAAAATACCTTCATCACTTTTAGCATCAAACTTAGCTAATTATTCTTTTCCATTGTTTAAGATGTAACATTTAGTTCCAAATGGATGAAAATAAGATATGTTAGGTCTTTTTCCTTTCCCAAGTTCATGTTTTTTTTTTTTTTTTTTTGAGAATTGGTCTTATGAAAACTCTATTTAATATGTACAAAGCAGTATTCATAGCTTCAACCCTAAAATATTTTGGTAGATCGTTTTGGCACAACATGATTCTAGTTATTTCAATTAAAGTTTTATTTTTTCTCTCGATTATACCATTTTTTTGTGGAGTTCTAGGTATTGAAAAAGTATGTTCAATGCCATATGTACTGTAAAAATCATCCATTTCATAGTTTTCAAATTCTCCCTCATGATCATTTCGAATAGATACGATATTGAGATCTTTTTCATTTCGGACTTTCTTGCAATATCTAAAAAAGATATGGTTTGTTTCGTGTTTAGATGCAAAGAAGAAAGTGCATGTATATCTAGTGAAGTCATCAATAATAGCCAAGGTATATTTTTTGCCTCATAAACTTAGAGTTTGAGTAGGACCAAATAAGTCCATATGCAAAAGTTCTAATGCCTAGAAGTGGAAATAGCATCCTTAGACTTAAAAGAAGTTTTAGTTTACTTTCCTTATTGACATGAATGACAAATTTTATAAATTTGAAAATTTATTTGTAGTAAACCTTTGACAAGATTCTTGCTTAACAAGTTTTAAAATTACATCCATGCTAGCATCTTTGAGTTTTCCATGCCGTAGCCGACTATTGTATTTTGAGAGTATAAATAAGTTTTATTTGATGATTTGAAATCATCTAAATTAATTTTGTAAATACTTCTTTGTCTATTCACTTCAAAATAAGCTTGGTTATTATCAATTCTTTCAATAGAATATTTATTGGCAAGAAATGTTACTCTAAAGCATTATTACACAATTGACTTATACTAAGCAGATTATATATTAACTCATCAACCAGCAGCATATTTTTGATAATTACATCTTTGTTTATAAGAATGTTATTTTCTCTAAGAACTGTTCACTTGCAATTATCTCCAAAGGTAATATTCCCTTGATCTTTCAAGTCTAAAGATGTGAATCTAGATGCATCCTCAATCATATGCCTGGAGTAGCCGCGGTCCAAATACTATTTATTGTTTATACTTGAAGATCCCTATAAAACAGAGTATTACTTCTTTAGTATCCACTTAAGTTTGGGTCCTTTTTGATTAGGTATAACAAGAATCTCTCTTTTATAAACCCAAACCAATTTGCCTTTATGATTCAAGTGCACGGTTCTTCTTATTGCACAATCATATGCGATATGATCGGTTTTGTAATAGTAGTTTCATGTCCCATGAGGGCTTTTACAAAATGAGTTTTGTGAGACTTGCAGCTACCTTCTCTACTATAGCCAATTTCATAATTATTTAAATCACACATTTGATTTCCAAGTAGTGTGTTCAAGATCTTTTTCCCATTGGTAAACTTGGCTATGGTTGCATTTGAATCATCTAAGCTACCTTTTAACAAAATATTTTTATTTTTTAGTTCTTCTATCTCCTTTAGAATTTCATTCCCATTGCTAGCATATTTAACTCTATCATTATTGATAGTTTTAATTTCAAGAACAAGTAAGTCATTTTCAATTATTAATTTTTCATTGATCTTGCATAACTCATCATTTTTACTTTTTAGGTTCTTAAACTTATTATTCATCTTATCATTTTCTAATTTTAGACCATTTATTTCCTTATGCAGCTTTTCATTTTCTATTTTAATTTCTTCATGCTTGATTTGAAATTTATCTAGCTCTTCTCTTACTTCCATCATTAATGTTTTAAGCATGCTATTCTTTTTCTTTGCTTTTTACTAACTTACAACATACTTTGTTATACATAGCACACAACTTATCATAAGGAGGAGAAGAGGGGGAACTTACCTCATTATTCAGTGCTATGAAGCATACATTCTCATTTAAGTCGCTTGAGTCATCATCATTCCAAGTGGCTATGAGTGCTTCCTTTCTGGTCCCTTGATGCCTTCTTGAGAAGTGGATAGTATTGTTGTATGTGTCTGGTTTGTGACATTTGAAGCAAGTTATCACATCCTTCTGTTTGTATTTAGATGAGCTGCTATTATTGTTTACTCTCTTCGTCTTGTTCCTGGGCCTCATAAACTTCTTAAGCTTTTTGGCCTTCAAGACAAGTTCATCATTATCATCATCATTGCTAGAATCATGATTTGTGGCTTTTAAAGCAATAGCTTTCTTATTTGATTCCTCTCCTTACTACTTAATGAGCTCATGCATTTTAAGTGCTCCAAGGAGCTCTTCTTTGCTCATGGTACTTGAATCATGTGCTTCTTCTATGGATATTCTCTTTGCTTCCCAATCCTTGTATAGTGACTTGAGATGTTTAAAATTATTTCCAGGTTAGTAAAATTCTTCCCAAGTATACTCAATAGATTTATAATGTTGATGAATCTGTTATGCATTTCATTTATAGATTCATTTGGAAGCATTCTGAAATTTTCAAATTGTCCACATAAAAGACTTATTTTTGCATCTCTTACTCTTGAAGTTCCTTCATAAGTCTTTACTAATTCATCCTATATTTCTTTAACTAATTTGCATGTACAAATTCTATTGAAATTACTTTCGTTAAACCACAATACAATATGTCCATAGCAATTTCATTCAATTCTAATCTTTCCAATCTTCTTTACTGTAATCTCTTTGTTCTATAGTTAAAAGGCCATTTTTATAATATTCCATCAATCTATTTTGTGCTTTTAGAAAATTTTTCATTCTACACTTTAATATGGGTAGTTACCCTCACTTAAAAGCATAGTGGTCTATTGATAGCTTGCCCCTCTAGAAATCCTAGTACATTTGATTCCATGACCTTTACTCTATATGCGATTAAGCACAAAAAAATAGAGATGAGGCTCTGATATCAAATTAAAATGCACTAAAGAATACTTAAGAGTGGGGGTGAATTGAGTATTTGACCTAAAATGCATGGACAATTAATTTTTACGCAATGAATCAAATTTAACTTTAATGGCAACAGATAATACAACAGAAGATTATGAATGAATTAAAAGAGATAAAGATGGAAAATTTGAGTCTAGATTTAACGTGGAGTTCATCCTGCTCCCTACTCTCCATGATCCACTAGCCTCTAATTAAGGATTTCACAACCACTTTATTGATCACCACAAATACACACTCAAGCTGAGCAATATACAAGTCACAACACTTTAGGAAATAAAATATTACATTCTCTCTAGGTACTCTTTTATAGATTATAAGTATAAGAACAGAGCACTATAATGATTTTTGTCTCTCTTACTTAGAATTTTACAAATAATAAACAAAATTTAAGAGATAAAACTTGATTTGTTTGTTTGTAAATGAAAGCTCCCAAAAAGATGTCAAAAAGCTATTTGAATCTCCAAGGCAAAGTGTATTTATAGTCTTCAAAAACTTAAATATTCATTAAAGATAATGTCTATCAAAAGCGACAATTAATACGTGCAATGATCAAATTAATTGGTCACCAGCTCGCCAGTTCATGATTCTCATATGTCGCGCCTTAACTTTTGCCTCTTCACACCTTAGATCTTAGACTCGACTGCTTTTGTGTTTTGATAGCTGGTCTCATACACATCGGCTCGTTGGTGCTTTCGCTATAAGCGTAAAACAATAATACACACATACACACACAAGACAGATTTTTATATTCATATTTCTTTATAAATTATCAATAATATTCATGTGAGTGTATTTATAAAACTTTTTCATAACTTTTTCTCTCATCAAAATTACATATGAAATAATTTATTTTAACACATGTTACACAGGAAAAATTGTAAAACTTATATCGTTGAATGTATTGTTATATGTCAAGAGTTATGTCATTTAATACTATATTAAGCAAGCATTGCAACTCTTTTATATAAAACTTAAAAGCTGCAATTCTTTGTAATCACATAAAAAAATTAATCAAAAGTAATTAACTTTAATTAATAAAAAGGTGTAATTGAGAAAATAAAATATAATGAGTAATTAAATAATATTATTAATAAAAATATACAAATCATAAAAGTTTTTGGGTAAGTTGCAAAGGGAAAGGAAATTAATATTTCTCCTTTTAAAAAAAAATCACAAAAATACTACTTGGACAAAAATGATCTCAATTTTAGGAAAGTTAAAGTGACCTCTTAAAGAGACGAGATAGTAAGTGGTTGACGTCGTCTCTTTAAGAGACGAGATTAGATATAAAATAAGAATCTTATCTCTTTAACAGATAAAGTTATAGTTATTTTTCTTCAACCTTGCATCTCTCTGTTCTTGCAATTTTTTCTCTCGTTCAACTAACTGTTCCATCTTACTTCAATGTAAGAAATGTACACATTGCAAAGTAGATATGATGTGACTTGACGAATCATTCCTTCTTCATCACTGTAATCTGAGCTATTAAATTCAGGTGCAGGGTTGGCATTCTTATTTGAGAGCTAACACCTGGATCATACACTCTCTTCTCATCATTGTAGTTTGCAATATTATTATCTTTTTTAAATGTTTAATAAAAGTTTTTACATGACAATCTCTAGAAGGGTGTCTAAAAAAGAGATGAGCAAAGCAAATTTGACCATTGAAAGTTGGATTCTATGCTATAGCAGCAGCGTGTATGACTTGATACAATTATTTGTTTATTATATTATCCTTTTACTTTATAAAAATGTTGTTCCCCTTTTAAACCGTATATTTCATGAATAAGCTATATTCTTCCTTTGCATCTGTAGCTTTTTATGGAAAAATTAATCAAGTGGACGAACATTTTAAATTGAGTTCAAATAAAGTATGAAATTATTTTTAATGTAAATGACAATAATGTGATATGAAGTGATTCAAATAAAGAAAACCGTTACACCATAAATTAATGTTTTTCATTTTGCTAATGTGTTATGCAAATGTGACTTCCAAATCATTTTCGTTTTTTTCCTCCTTCTTCTCTTCTCTCCTCTAAATTAATCTTTCCATTCTAAAAAATATTCTCCTACATTCAAATCTCGATTTTGGTATTCTCTTCATAAATCAAGACACTACCAAGCTTCTTGTCTAACTACAGAAAACAATCGGAACAGACAACATGTTTGTAAACCAATTTGATGGTCTTGAACAATCTATTTAAGTGAAAAATCAAGGTACCAATAATAATAACAATAATAATAATAATAATGAAAGGCATTTGACTTCTATTCCAGATTTCAACTAAGAAGGAAGAGAGAAAAGACAAGATAAAAGTGAAAAAAAAATAAACAAAACAACAAACACATAAAAAAAAAAAAAAAGATGATTTGGATGGCACAACACCCCAATACAAGTACCACACCACACTAGCAAGATAAATACTGTAAACCCCTAAATTTTTTAGATTAATTTAAGCTTAAAACCTAATTAGAAAGTCAACCGGAATCCCAAAGTCAATAAAACCATAGTCTTTTGCAACCATTCAGGTCCGGCATTCCCGTTTAAGCAACCTTAGGAAAGTTAGTAAGAGTTTAGTATGTAGAATAGTTCGTAATAACCTGAGAAAGCTTAAAATATCAGACTAGTCAAACCACGTTTCGTTTTGAGCACAATCGGACACAGTTCTCAAAAAGCGTGTCCCAGAGCTCGGATTAGTAAAAATATTCTGAATATACCGTTAGACTCGTAAAAATATAAGATTTTCAAAAATATCAATTTCATAATTTTTCAATAACTAAAAATATCAGATATTGCAATTATACACGTATTTTCTTACTACCGGTACTTAAATTGTCATGTATACTTTACATTACACTATTTTCTACTATTCTACACTATTCATCTATCTCTACTTTTTCTTACAACCTACTCTTACAACTCATATCTCTATTTCTTACAAATTTTCATTTCCAATACAACTTCACATCTTTCATTTCTTACTTTTCATTAACAAAAGTAATAAAAAATAAAATTCACTCCCTCACACACTCAAGATTTGTGCCGGCCCTCTCTCTCTTCCTCTCCAATTTGTTTTATTTTCATTTATTTAATTAACATAATTAACCTCCCACATTTTCCTATAAATACCCTCTATTCCTTCCACTTCTTTCACACCTTCCATACACAAAGTTACTCTCTAAAATTCTCTTCAAGAATTCTCTTCTAAAGCTCTCTCAAGTTTAGTTCTCTTAGGTAAAAATTCTTCAAGTTTTCTTTATGTTCATCCACTTAGTATGAGCTTAGTGTGTATTTTCTAAACCATGAAGGTTAAGAAAAGCAACAATAGGTTTATACTTTGTTTTTGTTCATGATCTAATTTCTTTATGTTGCTTTTATATATATGTTACTAAATATATCTATGTAGCTATATATATATATTTTTTTTTAGAGCATATAAGCTCATTTGTTTTGCAATTTATTTACTTTCCTTGTAATTTATTTATTACCTTGCAATTTATTTACTTTCATGTTGTTTTTAAGACTAGTCTTTTTAGTCTTAGACTTGTTCTCATCAAGTCAAAACATTTTCTTTTTTTTTTTTTTTATGAGACTAGTCTATTCTTAGTTCCGGGATACCTTGATGAAGCTAAGGTTCCAATACTTGATTTATTTATTTACTAGCTTATTCTTTTAAGTTATTATGATTCTTTATGTTTTCATAACTCTATGATTCATATTCATGCATGAACATAATGATTCTTGTCTCAACAAAAATAAATGAGGAAAAGTTTTCTTAAAATAAAGATTCTTTTCTAGAAATAAAAGTAGGAAGTAACTTTTCTAAAACTAAGAAGTCATCTTAACAAACTTAGAGGAGTTCATAGGAATTTTTATGACATGGAAAGAACTTTTTAGAGTAAACAAAAGTTTTGCTAAAACTTCACATTTCATCAAGTACAAGAAATTTCTTTCATGAAAATAAAATAATTTTAAGAAACTAAGAAATTATTTCTAATATAATTGTTAGTATTAGAAACAAAGAAAATAAAATCATTCTTTACAAATTTAGAGGAAAAGGAATTTCTCATAACTTGACATATTCTCTAACAAAAATCAGAAGAATTTTCAAAAGTTCCACTTTTCTTTAGAAGACTTTACTTTTACAAAAATTCATGATTTGAGACAACTTCATTAACTTCATACATTTGATATGAGTCAATAAATATATGTATATGCATTTCAAAGGTTTTACAAGCAATTACAATATCTATCTCTTCAAAATGAGATTTTGTTAAAAGAAGGAATTCAAGATTGTAACAAATTCGTGGTGAATCTGATCACCACTTTTTCGGAACCTAAATGACTTAGTTTGATGAAAATAGTTTTAGAAATAGATAGATCTTTTTGAATAGGTAGAAAACGTTATATAATATGTGAAATTCCGAGTTAAAATGAGCAAATTATGGCCATTTTAAGTTAGAATTTCCTCCAATCTGATTTTACCACAATTTTAAGATAAAATTGGAGTTTTCAAGAATAGAAATTCTATGAAAAACTCATTGTGGGTATTTCATCTTGTCTAGGTGAAGGAGGAACCGAGATCACTTTCTCGAAAGACTACTTCGATTAGGAAGCTACCGACATGGAGTGAGTTAATCATTTACTAAGTTACATTTCCTTGTTTGTGCTTGTAGGTAGTAGCACTAGAAAATAAGGGAAAGATAAAATTATTGTATGATTTGAATTTATAATTGATTAAATCTAAGTTAAGAATATCGAAAAGGGAATTGATAATTAAATTGTAATTCTTGCATTGATATGATGAATATTGTTTTTTATCGCCTTTAACTTGAACTCAACATTTTCTGGTTAAACTTATATTGAAAATAATTCATGCATATCATATTTGTAAGTCACATTTGTTTCACTACTATTCTTCATATGGGGAAACAAGAAAGTAGTAGTGGTAGCTAGTAGGAGCCGGAAAGTTTACATGGGCCAGTAAGAGTCGGAAAGTCTATAGGGCAAGTAGGAGCCAGCAAATCTGCATGTATTAATGATTATATGGGCCTGTAACCTCCCAACCCCCGACATGAAGAGCGAAAAATCCATGCTACACATGATTTCCAGTTAATCTTGTGTATTTTGTTTGCTCATGTGTTTGGTGCATTTTCATATGATTGTTTAAATACTTATTTGATTTATGGAAATGTCTTGTAGATGGGAATTATCTCACTAAGCTAGATTTGCTTACACCCCTATAGCTTTTTGTTACAGTATGATTATCTTTGGTTGGCATCAAGGAGCCTCGTATGCCAAATATGAGCCAAAGCCACTACGAGTTTTTGGGAGAAGTTATATATATTTAGTTTTGAACATAAACTTCTAAGAAAATCTCTATAATAGGCTTATGTTATAGTTATGTTTACTTTGTTAATGGGCCATTTTAAGACGGGGGAATGCCCCTAAGATGATATAAGAAATTGCTATTTAAATGAAGATTTCATGTTTATTTATATAAGTTCTTGCTTGCTTTTATTATGTATTTAAATGTAATACCCATGTGAGTCTCCTACTATCTTAGAAGCACGCCTTGCATGTGATATCGAAGCTCCTGCATGACTAAGGTTGTCATTCATTAGCTTTAATATTATACGCGGCGGACTGCCACGTTTACAGTATCCTCTGGGGTGTGAAAAATACCATATCTTTGCTTTGTAGTTATTTAGTAAATTCAGGTACTCAGTGTGCATCTCCATTGTGCACTTCTAAAGATGATTTGGGTAGGCTTCAGATTTGACAGACTACAATGAAGTAGAAATAGAAATGATTAGTCTAGTCACATCATATCTTTACTTTCAAGTGTGTACATTTCTTAGGTTGAACTAAGAATGTAAGATGGAATAGGTAGTTGGACAAGAGAAAAAATTGTGAGAACGGAGACATACTAGGAAGTAAGGAAAATAACCATAACCTCGTCTATAGAAGAGACAAAGTCAGCCACTTTACTACCTCATCTCTACAAGAGACAAGTTTAACTTACCTAAAACTGAGATTATTTTTGTCCCAATGGCATTTTTGTGATTTTTTTAAAGAAGCAATATTAATTTCCTTTTCCCAAATTGTAAAAATAGCCAATAAACATTAAAACTAGTGTAGATTGATCCCTCATACTTTGAAAGTGTTGGGTTTTAAACGGTTTATTATTTGAAATTTGCAGTGGAAATTGATACAATCTTAGAACATGATCCATGTGTTTTTTATTAGATTAAATAAGAGGAAATAATTTTGAAAATTATACATTTACTTGTAAATCTGTAATGAATTAGCAATCAAATCTCTAGGAACCGTGACTCTGCAATTCCCTCTACGATGTCCACATGAACAAATTTCCAATCGGATCTGGTGTGTGTGCTAGCACATTGGAATGATTCTAAAAAAAATTCATGAAAAGGGGTCTCTCGTGTTTTCTATTCTTTTACAAACTTCCTTTATAAATTCTAATATGACGGCAATGCATCATTAACCCCTAGAGGAGACCTTTGTGTTCTATTTATAAAATACAGTGTCATGGTTTACCTGCCCTAATCTCATTAGGGTTTCCAAAAGACACATGTCTTATAAAATAACGATTTTTAATTAATAATTATTTACTAATCTTAATCTTATTAAGATTAATAGATAATTAGATAGTATCCACATGGCCTAGGGCACATCACTAGCAATCTCCCGCTTGCACTAGGCCTAGACAATTCTCGATGGGCTTATTAAAATAACCTATGATCCGATTGATTCATTCTTTATGTGCGACCTTACAGTTTCACTTAATGTTGGCAGTAGGCTATAAACATTCTAGGTCTACAAGACATAATTGGTCTCTAGCAAGATATTATGCTTACCCAAATTAAGTGAAGATTGGTGATTCAATTCTACCTATTAACAGTTTGTTATTTAGTCCCTTTGTCACACAATCTCTTATGATTAGATATAAGGTGTGGATCATTATGCTCTTATATTGTTTAATCATGTATTTCTTGATTCCAGAGTTTAACTACCTTAAACGAATGGCATTAATAACTACTTATTAGTTCATTCAAGTATGGCCATGCATTTCTCAATCTTACTCATCAATGTGCTCAAAAGATATCTTTCTCAAATTAATGAGAGGGACATATTCCTTCATGAGCACTCACATTCCTCCACATAACTTATTCCATATCTAAGCACAGTCTTATAACCACTCGGATGAAGACGATAAAGAACTAAGTTAAAACATGAAACTTGCTATGTAGGAATCCATTGTGTCATCAGGTCAAATGACTAAATCAAATTGTGATGAGAAATACTTATCATATTGATCCATATAGTATTCTCATAGTTGGTTAGTCCAATACAATGCACACTTACATATATTTATGCGTTGAATCGATATCTCATATCCATGATTAGTAAAACCTAACTATCATTCAACTAACATACTAGTCTTATTTCATTATTATTTCATATAATGAACGGCTATGGATAATTTAGAATAAAATTATTTCTAGCCTCATGATTTTACTATTAAAATTACATACTTTAATGACATAAGGAATAAAAAATTTATTCATGGAATCATTTTATCAAAGTAAAAAGGCCAATAATAACTTCAATAAATGAAATGACTCCTATTATAAAGATAATAAATATTCAAATAACATAAAATCCATATGGCCCAGTTAAATGTAAGTTTAATCCCTAATGCTCTAGTATGACCATCATGCTTAGACTGAGGAAGAGGCTTAGTCAATGGATCTGCAACTTTGTCATATGTATGTACTCTATATATCTTAACATCTCCTCTATTGACGATCTCTCTAATGAGATGGTAATATATGAATATGTGTTTAGATCGTTGGTGTGATCTTGGTTTCTAAGCCTATGCAATGGCCCCATTGATGTCACAATAGATGTCCATTGGATCTACAATGTTAGGAACAACTGCTAAAGTATTAATGAACTTCTTCATCTAAACTGGTTCCTTAGCTGCATCCGATGCTACTATATGTTTTGCCTCTATGGTAGAACATGCAACTATGTCCTGTTTGAAACTCTTCCACCTTACAACATCTCCATTCAAATAAAATATATAACTAGATTGCGATCGAAAATCATTTGAATTAAATCAAAAATTGGCATCTGTGTAACCATTTACAACAATATCACCTTCCTGTCCTCCATACATCAAAACCACATCTTTAGTCCTTCTTAAGTACTTTAGAATGTTTTTTACAGCTATCTAATGACTCTTACCTAGATCTGATTGGTACTTACTAGTGATGCTCAAAGCATGAGCGACATCTGATCAAGTACATAACATGGCATACATGATGGAAACAATAGTTGAGGCATATGGAATCCTATTCATGCGTTCCCATTCTTCCTTTGAAGTAGGATACTAAGTCTTACTCAATTTAATTTCATGTGACATTGGTAGAAATCTTCTTTTGGAATTTTGCATACCAAATCTTTTTATTACTTTGCCAATATATGCACTGTAACTTAGGCTAATAATCCTTCTAGATCTATCTCTATAGATCTTGATGCCAAAAATACAGGCAGCCTCACATAAGTCCTTCATCGAGAAACAATTTCCTAACCATGTTTTAACATTTTGTAATATAGGAATATCGTTTCCAATGAGTACTATGCCATCTACATAAAGCACTAGGAAAACTATTGCACTGTCACTAAGTCTCTTGTGAACACAAGATTCATCTTCATTTTTTACGAAGTCAAACTCTTTGATTGCTTCATCAAAACAAAGATTCCAACTCTGAGATGCTTGCTTCAATCCATAAATGGACCTTCGAAGCTTGCAAACCTTATGTAAATTCTTCAAACTATCAAAAGCCTTAGGTTGTGTCATGTACACATCCTCGATGAGGTTTCCATTCAAAAAGGTTGTTTTGACATCCATTTTCATATTTCATGGTCATAATACGCGACTATAGCAAGAAGAATTCTAACAAACTTAAGCATGACTATAGGTGAAAAGGTCTCAGCATAGTTTTACCATCCATATCAGTTTTCTTCTTTAAAACCCATTAACACCCAATAGCTTTAACATCATTAAATGGATCAATCAAAGCCTAGACTTGATTATCATACATTGATTGCATTTCTGATTTCATGGTTGCTAACCATTTCTCAGAGCCAAGCCCCTTTATCGCTTCTTGGTATGATGTGTGCTCATCTTGGTCTATGAGCATCACATCACGATTGTCAATAACAAGATAATCCATGTCTTAGGCTCATGATGAATCTTACCAGATCTAGGCGGGCCTTCAGCTAGTGTTTGGGGCTTCAGAAATAATTGTGAGTGATGGATCACCCATCATGGGTTCTGTGTTAGTTTGTGGTTCTCGAACTTCTTCGAGTTGTATTCTACTCCCATTAGTTCCTTTAGAGACAAACTCTCTTTCTAGAAAATGACCATTATGAGCAACAAACACTTTGTTCTCAGATCGGTTGTAGAAGTAATATCCTTTTGTTTCTTTAAGATATCCTACAAATAAACATTTATCAGATTTTGGTGCTAACTTGTCAGACACTTTACGTTTAAAAGATAAACTGGGACGTTTCCCATTCCATAACTCGTATGGTGTCTTTTTAATCGATTTTGATGGAACCCTATTTAATATGAATGTAGCAATTTCTAGGGCATATCCCAAAAAGGATAGTGGAAAATTTATCCGACTCATCATTGATCAGACCATATCTAATAAAGTTCGATTTCTCCTTTCAAAAACACCATTCCATTTTGGTGTTCTGGAGGAGTCAATTGTGAGATTATCCCACAATCCTTAAGATAGTCAGAAAAATCTTTGCTTAAACATTCACCACTTTGATATGATCGAAGTGTTTTGATATTTTTACCAAGCTAGTTTTGTACTTCATTTTTTAATATTTTGACCTTTTCAAATGATTTACATTTATGACTCATTAGATATACATATCCATACCTACTGAAGTCATCAATAAAAGTAATGAAGTACAAATAACCTTCTCTAGCAGGTGAACTTAATGGTCGACACACATCGGTATGTATTAGGCCAATAAGTTAGTAACTCTCTCACTTTGTCTAGTAAAAGGAGCCTTTGTTATCTTACCCATTAAACAAGATTCATGACTCAAAATCAAATGAATGTAAAAACACATCTTGATGAAGTTTTGATATGCGTTTCTCATTAATGTGTCCTAAGTGACAATGCCAAAAGTAAGTTGGATTCAAATTATTAGATTTGAACCTTTTGGTATTAATATTATAGATGGACTCAATATCAAATTCATCAAAGTTTAGAACATAGAGACCATTCATCAAATGAGCAAGACCATAAAAAATATCCCCATGATGGATGGAGATTGTATTATTCTCAACAATAAATCTAAAACCATCCTTATCCAAACATGAAACTGAAATAATGTTGCTTCTCATAGCACGCACATAGTGACAATTACTTAAAAACAAAATAAGTCCATAAGACAAAGTTAATTCAAAAGTTCCAATAGCAAGTGCAAAACCCTTGATCCATTTGCCACGTATAGGTTAACTTCGCCTTGAGTCAATTTTCTACTTTGCTTTAGACCTTACACATTTACACAAATGTTAGATCAACATACAGTATCTAATGCCCATGATGTAGAAGTAGATAAATTGACGTATATGACATAAATACCTGAAGCAGAAATCTCACTACCCTTCTTCTTTTTTAGATCCTCCAAATTTAACTTGCAATTTCTTTTCCAATGACTTGGTTTATTGCAAAAAAAGTAAACCCCTTCCTTAGGCGATTTGGCATTGGGCTAGAGCTGGCCTTTTAGCATTGGTCTCACCTTTTGCCTTGCCCTTGCCCTTGCCCCTGTCATTGGCATTCCACTTTTTTCCCTTTCCCTTTTTAACCAACAGAGCATTATTATTATTTGTCTAAATATTCTATTTAACATTCTTGAGTATCCCATGTAGCTTCATTAGAAACTTATCCATTTTGTGCATGTTGTAGTTCATCACAAATTGATCATAGCTGGTAGGCAAAGAGGCTAGGATCATATCAAAAGCTAACTCTATAGGCATTCAAGAACCAAACATCTCAAGTCTATCAATATAGCTCATCATCTTCAGTACATGTGCACTCACAAATCTACTCGGAGCCATTTTACAAGAATTTAATTCTTTAGTGACTGCAAACCTCTCATGTCTTGCCTACTCTTGGAACATTTCCTTGAGGACATATCAAAAGCTAACTCTATACGATCATATCGTATGCCTCCATGTCTTCTATTTGCTTCTGAGGCTCAGGATCCATGGTTGCAAGCATGTTACAAGTCACATCGAAAGAGTCTTCTTTATGCTTATTATAAGCATTCTTTTAAGCTCTTAGAGAATCAGCAACAGGTTCATTAGGAATTGGTTCATCAATCACATATAACTTCCTTTTATGCTTAAGAATAATTCTTAAGTTATAATGCCAATCAAGGAAGTTTGTGCCATTTAGTTTTTCTTTGTTAAGAATCAATCGTAAGGTTGTGTTGTTTGTTGCCATGATCTACATATAGAGGTATGCAAAGTTGATTATCTTTATTTAAGCCAATTTACTTGCTCCCACTATTTATCAAATTAATAATCCTCCAGTATTAATTTAGAAACCACTTAAAAACAATGTTTCTTAGTGGGTCAAGATCTATATTTCACTAAACATTGAGTCAGCTGTGACAAGACACTCAAAATTTAGTTATTTAGGTAGGAAACCCTTTCTAATTGCATCAAATGTAACTCTTGTTATGGGGTTACGTCACATGTCTCGGCCTACTAATCCCATACAATGCCATAGGCCTAAAATCGTTTTGATAGCCTATTTAAGTCTAACCATTACAACATGTGGCTAGCACCATTATCCACCCTATTTGACTAGGATAGTCTATTGCACCTTGCTTTGGTAGAACCTACAATTAGATGATCTAAGTCTTGATAGGTGTCGAACCATGCAAGGCATTTTGTGACTTAATATTATGTAAGGGACTTTAAAAGTGATATTTCATATGATTATGACATTTAATGCATATTAAGCATATGTGGTTGTATACAAGGTATCACATACATATACATATATCATCATACATGATATAACATGTTTATAGGATAAATCATCAGCATGGATTTAGGTTGAAAATTTCCTTGTATCTTCATCATGACCCTCATTTCTCCATCATCATGGATTAGGAAAAGTCTTCATTACAATTATAAAAAAGATACAAACGTTCTTACTACTACTAGCAAAAAATAAATTACAATAGAACAAAATGACATGTAGGCAGTATTTATGAAATTACAACCCATGAAACAAAGGATTGAAACCTCCCAATCACATAGGTCTTAGGGCCATGTCATGCATCATACTTATAACATATGCATACACAAGAAACATACATATAACTCAAGACACTATAAAAATGAGTTTTATGTTAAGTATCATCAATCAATGCTTATAGAATGAAGTTGTGTGCCTTGCGGAGGTCAAGGGGAAGCATCCCCTGTGGGGTTTCAAGGGCAGCACCCCTGTCACCTAAACCAAATTGGAAATCCATGTTACAACATCCTTTGGAAAAATCGAACTTTTAACGAAAAGTCTATCCATTAGAATTTGGAAATTTAAGTTCAAAATTGTCATGAAAAACCCTTTTTATAGTTCGTTCAAGTATAGCAGAAACATAAGCCGTCGGCATTGAAGGCTACGTTGCCAGCCTTGGAGCCGACCTACATTGCTGTTAGGAATTTAGATCAATTTTTCAGTAAATAGTAGATCATTAGGATTTTGACAATAGATTTAATAAATGTTCGATTCAGTGAATCATATTGGACTGTTAATCAACATGACAATATCATTTTGAACCTTGTCAAACACGATTGCACAACATTAGATTTGGTATATTCAACAACTACGCACTATCTGTAATTCAATTACAGCAAATCTGTTCGACTCCTCATAAAAAACTTATTTTGTTCGTGTTTAATCACATTAAACGCAATAATTCTGCAATGATCCTTCACAAACCAATTACGATATATCTATTTAACCCTACATAAATAGATGATCACATCGCACGTTGAAAAACCCTAAAGATCCACTGTAATCAAATTACACCGAATCTATTCAATCCATCAAAGGAAGATGCTATAATAAAATTACAAATACGTATTTGTCTTGATTTCATTTTGCATAAAATCATACGAACATATATCATCACTAAATCACATGCAGATCATAAAAACTGATTTCAATCTAATAAAAAACACAAGCGACTCTGATACCACTATTGGTTTTAAACAATTTACTATTTGAAATTTGCAGCGGAAATTAATAAAACCTTAGAACAAGATCCATGCGTATTTTATTAGATTAAAACAATAGGAAATAATTTTGAAAATTATACTATTGCTTGTAAATCTGTGATGAATTGGTAGATCAAATCTCTAGAAATCGCAACTCTGTAGTTCCCTCTACGGCATCTATGCAAACGAATTTTCAATTGGATTTGTTATGTGTGCTAGCACGTTGGAACGATTTTGGGAAAAACTCACGAAAAGGGGTCTCTCATGTTTTCTTTTCTTTTCCAGATTTTCTCTATAAATTCTAATATGACGGCAAGGCAACATTAACCCCCAAAGGAGACCATCGTGTTCTATTTATAAGATACCGTGTCATAGTTTACCTACCCTAATCTCATTAGGGCTTCCAAAAGACATCTCATAAAATAACGATTTTTAATTAATAATTATTTGTTAATCTTAATCTTATTAAGATTAATAGATAATTAAATAGTATCCATATGGCCTATGGCATATCTGTCACGCCCCGGAGGGTACCCTAAACGTGGCAGTCCACCGTACACAATATTAAAGCCTAAGAATGACCACCTCAATCACGCGAAGGCTTCCATACTATGTACAAGGCGTCTAACACATAAAGGAGACACATCGGAATGATTTTATGTTGATACAAATGAGTAACAATGTAAAGGAAATACACATTTACTATACTCCAAATACAAAACCATATACTTCAAGATACAATTCATCAAACTTCAACTACATTCATCCCAAGACTTCACTACATAAAGCTATTACAAAGCAAATCGTAAAGCTTAGCCAAAAACTTCAAGCATTCTTATATCTTGCCGGAATCTCGAAATCATTCTCGGCTTCAACCATCTCAGTCCCCACTTAGCATTCTTGGAATAACCTGCTCATTTAAACATCTATTGGGGTATAAGCTACACTAGCTTAGTGAGATTCATTTCCGCAATAATATACTCAATTGTAAAATATACAAGCAAGTTTATTTAAACAATCATATGAATGCACAAGCACGTGAACATACAAGCATATGACTTTCCGGAAGCCATATGTGAATGGATTTACGCCCTCCATTCGGGGTTTGGGGTGGTCCATGAACATGCAACCACAATTCCAATATTTTCTCTTGTGGTTTATAGTGTCTACTCCACTGCCCATTAACATAAGCGACCTCATAGGCCCTTGATGTTAACGAAGGTGGTCCTCCACCTGTTTATATGTATTGGTTTATAGTGTCTACTCCACTGCCCGTTAACTTAAGTGACCCTGCAGATCCTTAATGTTAACGAAGGCCCGCTGCCTCCCGATCATACTTTTGTTCCCACCAAAAGCATTCTCGTAATGCAATGTGACTCACTAATGATATGCATGTACAGTTTATTTATAGAATCGTAGCAAGTTCATTATGTAATTTAAGAGCGATCATAGAGTATTTCAAACAATCCAAGTCTATACTAACTCATACAATATTATTTCAACAAGTCTCATCTCGATATACTTATCATTCATTCAACAGGAAAAGTTCATTTCTCATCAACAATTTTATCTTTACCTAAGTCTAGTGCTACTACAATTACAACACACTCAATGAGCATAATTACTTAGGAAATGAACTCACTCGGCCATTGGATCACCGGTCTTCTAGTAATAATAATCCGGTGGCAAAGAGTCAACGTTCTCGGGTTCACCTAATCACATAAGAAATACTCTAATGAGTATTCTACCATCTAAGGATACTAAAACTCTAAGAAAACTTAGTGAAATCGAAATTCGCGTCATTTTCGAAGTCCCGATTTAAAATGGCCATAACTTGGTCATTTTAACTCGGAATCTCGCAAATTTTATATCGATTTCTATCTACTTCGGAAGAGCTTTCTAAATATGAAGTTTAAATCAAGTTTCGAAAATATCTAAGCCTCGGAAATGAGGGATCAGATCTGTACAGCGGTGTTATTGATTCCGAAAATGCGGTTTTCATGAATGCACTTGAGATTCCTAAGTACAAAATGAAACTAAATGCCATGGTAATGATTTTCCCTATCATGAATGTCATGATATGAACTCTAATGAGCCTAAGTTCTTATAACTTTTAGACTTAAAGAATTTAAATAAACTTTTTCCTAGAAAATCATTTCATGCTATTGTTTAACAAGTAAGTTTACTACACTTGGTCACACTTACTTATTATAAGGATCTTCTTTAGGAAAACTCCACTTTGTTTAAAGAAATTTTGACCCTTATATTAGTTATATCCTAAGGCCTTTATTTCTTTAATAAAATCTTCATTTGTAAACTTTTAAGTGGGTCTTACACTAGGTGGTTACAAAAATCCGAATTTAGAAAATTCATTTTCAAGTTGATTCTTTTAAGAAAAATGTATTTTATACTTAGAAACTTTAAGTATTTATTTTACCTATACCCTAAGGACTTCATTTATTTAAGAAAATACCATTTTTGAAGTTGGAAAAACTAGTGTTTTCTAACCATCTATCCATTATTACGAATTTGCTTTCAAGACTTTTAGCTCAAAACTTCTATTGGACTTCATCTCTTGTTTTAAATATTTTCTTTTATAAAAACTCATTTAACTCATGAAAAATATCAAACATTATCTATCACCTATAGGCTTCATTTTTCTTGTAAAACACATGTTTAGAAGTTGGTAAAAGGGTTTTTAGGCTATTCCCAAGTCATCCGAATTTACACTAACTCATTTCTTGAAAAGTGTTTTCCTTTTTGGTTTTATTAACTCATCTATCTATAGATCTATGCACTAGGAAGGTTATTTACCAAGGACAAAAACATTAAAGACCATTAATGTACATAAACTCAAAATGAAGATGAGATCTTAATGTCTACATGTATAGGAATGTTAAAATGGTAGATCTACTATATCAAGTGCTTAAATAGATTTTGAAAACATAAAAATCACATTTTTGTAAAAGATCTGTGGTTCAAAACACTTTTTTTATGGATAAACATAAAGCTTTTGGCATGAAAGCTCCTTTAAATGTTAGATCTACTTTGTGATGGTTCGGTATTCTTGTTTTGATATCTCATTGTCCCTACCAAAAGATCATGGGGACATTTAGTTGAAATATCCAAGAATCACTTAGCCATAACAAAGATCTATGGGTGGATCGAGTAAAAGCTTACTTACTTGAAGTAAAATAGGAGATGGAAAGAAGAAATGGAAGTTGTGTGTGTGTGGGGGACAAAAGCTCACGGCAAGGAGGGGAAATGGGGGAGGTTTTGAGAGCTTTTCACTTTTGTAAAGTTTGTAAAATGAGAGAATGAAGAGAAGAGAGAAAATGTAGCTTATATATTAAATGGAATTAGGTTAAAATGGAATAAAACAAATAGAAAAAAAAATTTGAAATTTAGAACTTGTTGGGGAGGGTTTCACGCCAACCAATGCAAGAGGAAAAAGGGGGGACAAATTTGATTTCTTACTTTGATTTGTCTTTGATTTGATTTGTACATTAATGCCATAACTTGTAATAATAATTAAGAGACAAAAGTCTTTGGAAAAGAAAGTGGAATTGAGTGATGGTAAGTGTTGCAAGTGTAGGGTGTACAAATAGGTAGTAATAGGTTGTACTTGGAATAGTAGTGAATAGTAATCAAGACAACTTAAGTACCGGTAGTAAGAAAAATACGAATAAGAAGGTTATAACTGTATTTTTCGTAAGCCGGAAAATTATGAAATTTATATTTTTGAAATCCTTATTTTATTTCGATTCTAATGAGTATTCATAAGGAAATTTTTGAAATTCTAGTTCCGGGGCACATTTTTCTATAATGGGTCTCGGGATGACCCGGAATTGAAATTTTCTTAAAATTGATCTTTTCTTGTTTCGAAATATAATCAAGAACTATATTCAAAATTAATTTTGCCTATAAAAGTTTCTTATTTAGAAAAGGAAAAGCCGGAACTAGGGTTTCTAGGTCTTTCTCACAAAGCTTGAACTAAACCGGCTTAGGGTTTCATTTTCCGGTTTCCGAAGTTTACTTGATTACTAGGAAACCCGGGGTATACATTATAAAAATAATAAAATTGTGTAATGAAATAAAATGAATAATGCAAAAGACTAATCAATTACCGGTAGAAATGAAAATACGATAAAAAGGTTATAACTGTAACTTTTATAACCCGAAAAATTATATAACTGATATATTTAAAAATCTTATAAAATTACTAGTCTAACGGTACTAATGGTATATTTTTTATATCTCGAGCCTCGGGATACGCTTTTCGAAATCTGTATCCGAACGGGTTCAAAATAGGTCAAAAATTTACCAATCTGATAATTATAAACGAACTTATATTACTATGAGTTATTCTATATATTTAAACTACATCTCGGCCTCTAGAATTAGGGGCGCTAGATTGCCGGACTTACACTATTGTATTCCGGTTAAGGTTTCTGGGTGATTTTCCGGTTTAGACCTTTGCCAATTTGGAAACTGATATTTATGTTTATATAACATATTTAATTTGAGAAATTTATTTTAAATTTTATTTTTGTAAGTATTTAATAACTCTTAATGTTTTCGAAATTCTTTAATTGGGTTTCATTTCCGAAAGTTAATCATTATTTACTTTTTAATAATTTGTTTTTTGACTTTATATTACCCGATTTTACAAGCCGGAGCTAAATATGGAATTTTTCGTATGTCGTGGTTTTGAATTTAAAAACTACTGAGTTCTTATTTTATTATTTAAAGATTTTCATTTTCTCAAGATTGAGAAGTTTTTGAATTCGTTCGTGATTTAAGACTTGTCAAAATTCGGTTTTAATTTGGAGTGATTTTTAAGGTTTATTTTCGAAGTTCATTTTGAAATTATTTATTGAAATTTTCCGGGGCTTACAATATCACTAGTAGAAAGCGTGTTTTTTGACCCTTTAATCTATAAACAATTAGCACATTAACATTTGTACTTTTCTATCCAAAAAGTATGACATTTTGTACTATTCATGACATTACTTTTTGTAAACACTAGTATAGAAAAAGTGTGAAAAAAAATAAAAGAAAAAGTACAAATGCTCTTAATGGTGCTAATTGTTTATAGATTAGAAGGTCAAAAACATGCTTTCAAAGTATGAGGGGTCAATCTGCACTATCCTTAAAGTTAAGGTGATAATTTTGCAATCTTCCCAAAGTTTTTTTATGTTAAAGAGGTATAAAGTCAAAGAATTATATCATAATAAAAAGCACAACCACTATTATATCTTTCTATATAATATATCAATATTTAATATGATAATTTTTTATTAAAACAATATTTCATTTAAAATGACTATTAAAACACCTTGATAAAAGGTTGTGCCATATTGCATCAATTATATAAAGGAGACAAGTATTCCAAAAATTACACCCATGTTAAATGATATGTCTCTTCAATATAGTGTCTCTTGAACAAATATTTTCTAATATTGCTCGAAAAGATTACTGCAATTAGTTTAAGCAATTATAAACATTTCAAAAAACGGTTGCTATGATGATATATTACTTCCAGATCCAGTATTTTTGTGTACAAATTTCATTTATCTTATATACCGAAATGATATTAAAATAAAAAGTGTATAGATAATTTGATCTAAAAGTAGGTTATTTGATAACATTATGCCACTTACAAAAGCAAACAATAAATACAAAGATGATATTGTCATAAAAAAATAAATTAAAATAACCAAATGTTATAGATAGATAATGTACAACACCGGTCTTAATGTTGTGTCTCTTGAAAAAAAAATTAAAGAGAAAGAATTAAAAGAAAGGCACAAAAATCAATGATTATGCTTTTTAAATATATAAAAGGATGTTTTTTTTTCCATTTAAATATTAAAATGGTACTGTTATTATGCATAATCTCTCTTTTAAATTAAAATAAATAAAATAAAAACTCAAATATAATAGATAGAATTGGAATATGAACATACCAATGACGATCAAACCACTAGATAGAAAGTGTATTGCGAAATATCCTGAATATTGATTATAGTTTTACCATGCTTTTTCCCAAAATTTTCTTGGTTCACTTGCTTCTATTTGCAATTAATTATTGTTGTGCATATAGTTCTTATTTTCACTTTTTGTAATTAACACAAGATTTTTTGTCAATTATTGAATGATTATTGTTTAATTTTACACTACTTATTTTCTTTAAAGATTATCTTTGTAATTTTAAATTTTAAATCCTAATAGCATTATGTAGAAATAGATTATCAATCATGTAATTTATAATGCAAATCTTGTTCTTAAAATAAAGAAGAAGAATGAAATAAAACTATGGTGTTTGTGACAAGCACAACCATAATCAAGGCTATGTTGAATTTCTTTAAAGTCCACAAAGATCATTGGTCTCATCACGGCCGTGATTAGGGCAATTGAGGAGATCATAGGCCATATCACGATTGTGATTAGGACAACCTTGGAGTCACGGGCCATATAATGGCTGTGATCATTGATCCATCTAAGCATAGTGAATTTCACGTGCTTCACCACTCCTATAATTTTTACAGTCGTATTCGTTATTTTATTCTAACGGTTATTTTTTGAAAGATTGCAACTTTTGATTAATTTCTTAAATATTTGGATTGTGTCCATTGGTGATGATGTTTCATGTTAATTAATATTTAACTAACTTGAAATCCAAATGATATAACATATGTCCAAACAATGTAACTCTTAGAAAAAGTTGTGATGGTTGGAATATCTAGTCATTATATAAAATGTGTTGCATGATAATTAGAATTGTTCTCTTTTGATTTTTCCTCTTTTTTATTTTAGCAAAATACATATACAAATACATCTCAAACTCTTCTAAGTGTGGTATTCAAGCATCAAGACTTAGTTGTATCCTGGGAGAATTTTGCAATATATCTCTCATAGTAAACTTTGTGTAAGGGGCTTAAATTCACAAACGAAAGTGATATTGTTCGTTTCTCTAAGTCAATCTTATTTTCAATTTGTTTCTCTAAGCCCCTTTTATTATTTTTAAAACTTAACAATCTTAGAGAATTTACGATGGCTAGTAAAACAAACGATGTTCTCACTTCTCAGAGTCATGAACCAAGATTTTGTCAAATTGTATCGTTTTGATGGAGCAAACTTCAACTGTTTGAAGAATAAGATGCTATTTTTGTTGTCTATGCTGAACATAACCTTTGTGCTTGATCCAAACATACAACCTATTCAAGATCTGAAGGAAGATGCAAGTTTAGAAGAAAAGGCAAAGTTGGAGGATGCCAAGAAGAAAAGGGTGGATGATGAATTTCATTTAGAGATCATATCCTTAATACATTGTCAAACAATTTATATGACCTTTACACGACAATCAAGTCTCCAGCAGAAATTTGGAAAGCACTTGATGTGCCTAGGACCGTAGACACAGTGATCTCAAATAGGCATGCAACAAATCTCACAAATCAAATGTTCAGAAAAAATAAAAATGCTATTTTTTTTATGTCTTTTGTGTTTAGAATACAAGAAATTAAAAGATATGGATGGCGTTACTATTGGATATGACGCACCAACAATAACCCAAACTACACCTAACTAATTTGATATGACGCACAAATTAGCTAAAGTGGGTTGTTCACCACCATCTAAAGATTGATAAGAGTGGGTTGTTCGCCACGATCATAGGGATCGATAAGAACAGGATCTCGCCACGATCAAACAATTGATTGATGAGAGAAAATAGAGAGAAAATTCTCACTAGGGTTTCAATAACATCCAAAAACTGATAAGTCTCAATACAAAGGGGGTATTTATAATAGTTTTTCAAAAGACCTAATTAATGACAAAAGGACTAATTAATAAATATGATAATAAGACTAATAGATATGACCAAAAGACTTTGTATATCTAATTATCTTGACATGAAATGAATCTACTGACATTAAAGACTAATAAATATGAAATTAAAGACTAGACGTAATTAATGACAATAAAGACTAATAATTATAAAAATAAGAACTTGATATATCTAATTAAAACAATGTAACTATCATTCAACGCATTAAAACAATGTAATTGTCATTTAATGCTGCTGGCCTTCAAGCTTTCCGAGCCAGTTTCCTTTGAATTGCTCCGCTTAGCTTGATTCCGTCTTCCGCAATGATCCCGGGGTCCTTCTAGTTCATTCTCTTATCGATCTCCTTGTTATCCGATGGAATTCGTAGTAACAAACTCTTTAATTCCTTGATTTGAACTTGAGAACTTGATCTGGTTTCTTGCATGGTTAGATTCCTATCATCTGCCCAGCATTGAAGAAAATTTGTCCTCAAATCTGGAAAGTTGAAGACAATGGTCTCGGACCTCACAACACTTCCCCTCTTTGGAAGCAGCATATAGGGAAGAAATGCCTGCAAATAAGAGTTATGAAAACACATATATCCATCTCCAGAGTCTGGAGATGTCCCAAACTCTTGAGCATTTTGCACACATAATGGCTCATCTTCCCTCTTAATGTCATCCTCACCCTCTTTACTCCTTGCTATACCCAACCTACCCATAATTAAGGCCTTCTTCTTTGGTTGGACATGCATCTGACCATGTGCTAAGTGCACCTCACTAGGTGTCATAGGATGCAATACAATCTTCTTGCCACCCTTCTGGAAAACGAAGTTATTTGAGTACCCTTCATGGAGAACTCGCCTGTCAAATAACCAAGGATGCCCAAATAATACATGAGAAGCACTCATAGGTAACACATCGCATAAAACCTTATCCTGATACCTATCTCCAATAGAGAGTGGTATTTGCACCTGGCGATCAACATATAAGCAACCCCGCTCATTTAACCATTGAAGTTTATATGGCTTCTGATGTAAAACTGTAGGAAGTTTCAACTTTTCTACAATAGAAGCTACAGCCACATTTGTACAACTCCCACTATCAATAAGGAGCACACAAGGATAACCATTAATCTTGCAAGAGATATGGAATAGATTTTCTCTCTGTGCTACTCTAATAGAAGGGACAGCAGTCATCACCCTCCTCAATACATTATTAAACAAATACCGATCACCCCTAGTAGCATCAAACACCATAGCATCTGTAACTCCATAATACTTATCCAGCAAAGCTGATAAATCCTTAGATACTCCTTCCTCATCTTTCTCCCCATCTTCTTCACCCTCAACTCCATAATACTCATCCAGCACATCTGATAAATCCTTAGATGTCCTTCCTCATCTTTCTCTTCATCTTCTTCACCCTCAACTTCCATAATAGTCATCGCCTGTCAGTTTAGATATTGTGAAGCAATATATCCCTTGTCTAAATATTTGAAACATTCAACCTGATGAGCTTTACTACCTGAGGAACCGACTACTTCTCTCCCCTTTTCATCAGCACTCTTTTCTACTTTAGCTTCCACAACATCTTTACCATTATCATCATTCTTACTAGACTCTCCTTTTTCTACTTCTTACTATTGGTATTATAAAATTCCGTAGAAAAATCATACCTGGGATTAGATGTCTTGTAATAGTTATTTCGTCGCTGTCTCTCAACCTTCAGGGCTAACTGAATAGCCTCCTCAAGAGTGCCATAACACTGCAACTCCACTATGCAAGAAATCTCATACTTCAAACCTGTGACAGACCTAGCTATAGTTTGCTCATGAGGCTCAACAGATCCACTTCGTATCATGAGGGTTTCAAACTGCTGGACGTATTCCTCCACAGTATTGTTCCCTTGTCTCAACATTTGGAGACACATGTATTACTCATGGCGGTAATATTCAAAAACAAATCTTCGCCTCAAAATGCGTTTCATCTCCTGCCAGGTACGAATCTCAGCTTCCCCTTCCCTTCTCCTTATATCATTAGTATTTTTCCACCATAACGCTGCATACCCAATCAATTCTACTGCTACAAGTCTAATCCTAGTATATCCTTCTATTGCATAGTATTCAAACACCCTCTCTACTTTGCTCTCCCAGTCCAGGTAATCATCCATAGAATTCCCACCAACAAAAGATGGCATCTACAATTTCACTGATTCCAAACCTTACGGAAGTCGAAGATCATCCTTAGCAAAATCGTCCCCTCCACCTTCAGCATATACAAGTTGGAGTGGTGGTGGTTGATTAATCACTTGTTGTGGTGGTTGATTAATCATCTATTGCCACATAGTCATCATTTGATCCATTCGAGTTCCCATGGTGGCAAACATTTTCATCATGTCATGTACATGTTCCTCCCATGTTCTAGCACCACCATCACGTCTTCCTTGACCTCCTACTGGAACCTGGCTATTCCCTCGTCGCCAACAATTGCATTCACACTCTTGTTTGACATATTGTTAATTTTTTTTAACTCAAACAATCACAATCTCACAAGAACAACAAACCCAAAATTGTGACTCTCCAATTACAAACACATAATTCACAAAGACCTAGATCTCCAAATCTCAACAATTTAATTCAACAACGACAAAAAAAATTGTGACTTTTCAGTTTAACAATGAAAAAGATTGTAACTTTTCACAAGAAATAATCACCAACATCATTATAGACCAATAATACTGCAAAAAGGTCACAACTTTCCACACTGACCTATTGTCCCGTTACCGATCTGATGCTCTGATACCAAAAGATGATGTGCCTAGGACCGTAGACATAGTGATCTTAAAAAGGTGTGCAACGGAACTCACAAATCAAATGTTCAGACAAAATAAAAATGCTATTTTTTATGTCTTTTGTGTTTAGAATACAAGAAATTAAAAGATATGGATGGCGTTACTATTGGATATGATGCACTAACAATAACCCAAATTACACCTAACTAATTTGATATGATGCACAAATTAGCTAAAGTGGGTTGTTCGCCACAATCTAAAGATTGATAAGAGCTGGTTGTTCGCCACGATCATAGGAATCGATAAGAACAGGATCAAATAATTGATTGATAAGAGAAAATATAGAGAAAATTCTCACTAAGGTTTCAATAACATCCAAAAACTGATGAGTCTCAATACAAAGGGGGTATTTATAATAGTTCCCCAAAAGACCTAATTAATGAGAAAAGGACTAATTACTAAACATGATAATAAGACTAATAGATATGACAAAAGGACTTTCTATATCTAATTATCTTGACATGAAAGGAATCTATTGACATTAAAGACTAATAAATATGAAATTAAAGACTAATAAATATGAAATTAAAGACTAGACGTAATTAATGAAAATAAAGACTAAAAAGATAATAAAGACTAATAATTATGAAAATAAGAACTTGCTATATCTAATTAAAACAATGTAACTGTCGTTCAACGCATTAAAACAATGTAACTGCCATTTAATGCCGTCGGCCTTCAAGCTTTCCGAGCCAGTTTCCTTTGAATTGCTCCGCTTAGCTTAATTTCGTCTTCGCAATGATCCGGGGTCCTTCTGGTTCATTCTCTTATCAATCTCCTTGTTTCCAATGGGATTTGTAAACAAACTCTTTAATTCCTTGATTTGAACTTGAGAACTTGATCCAGTTTCTTGCATGGTTAGATTCCTATTAGCACTAGAAGAAAAATATAATACTGAAGGTACAAATAAATTTCTTATGTTGAAATATTTTGAGTTTAGTGTGATTGATAACATCCCTATATTGGATCAAATTCATGAGTTGCAAGTTCTTGTCAGTCGACTATGTGACTTGCATCTAGTTATTCCTAAAGCTGGGCATACGGGCCGCGGTCAATTTTTTTAGCCTATTTAAAAATGGGCCAAATTACCCGACCCATTTAACCCCTTGGTAAAAAAAAAGAGGAAAAATTAAGAACAATAATAACAACATATTAATGATTATTTATGATATGTTATCAAGGATGATTGAGTGATACACACATCATATGAATAATAACATTATTTTTAAGTACATATTTATTAAATTAACGTAATATTATATCCAAAAAATTATTTTAAAAACTTTTTTATATACAAGTAATTGAAATAGCAGTAAAATTAATCATTGATATATAAAAAAAAACACTGAAATTCATAAATATTCCAATTTTCTCACAAAATAAACATAAAAATAGAAATAAAAAATAAATTCATTTTGGCCTGTGTGCCAGCTCAGGCCAAGAAATGTTAGCCCATTTAAAAGTGGGCCAAAATGGCCCGGTCCATTTAGCTTGTATACCTACCTCTAGTTATTCCTAAATCACTTCAAGTAAGGGCAATTTTATCAAATTACCTCCTAGTTGAAATGATTATAGAAAGAAACTATTTCACATCACTGAGGATTTCACCATTGAGAAAATTCTAAGGCACATACACATAGAGGAAGAAACTTGAAAGCATGATACACTGAATTTTCAAAATATTTCTAAAGTGAACTATGTGAAAGAGGGAGAAAATAAGAATTCCGAAGGAAAAGAAAAGCAAGTGAAACAAATGAAAAAAAAAAGGTCCGCAAATGCTATAATTGCAACAAGAAAGGACATTATGCTAAAGAATGTTAATTCCTAAAGAAAGTCAAGAAAGAAGTTATGTCACTTACTACAAACCTAGTTGAAGATCAAGACTTTATTGCCATGGTGACAAATGAATTCAAAGCCTTACATGTCAGAATGATCACTGAATTGAACATGGCTACAACAATCAAATTTGGAGAATGGTGGCTTGATTCAGGAGCAATGGTTCATATGTGCAATGAGCAAAATCAATTCAAGTATTTCAAAATTGTGGAAGACTCTGAAATAATGAGAAATGGCAACTCAACAAGTATGCAAGGAATTGGAAGTGTAGATCTCTATTTCACATCCAGAAAGAAGTTGAGTCTGATGAATGTATTATATGTATCGGATATGAAAAAGAGTCTAGTCTCTATAGGTTTGTTATGTAAGATGGGATTCAAAGTTGTAGTTGAGTCAACAAGTTTGTACTGATGAAAGGGATCTTTATGTAGGGAAGAGATATGCTTGTGATGGAATATTTAAATTAAGTATTGAAATGAATAAAGTAAATGATCCTATTTATTTTGTCGACTCTTAATTTATGGCATGATAGATTAGGACATATATCAATTTGCAAACCATGAAATATGTGAATAAAATGGATATGTAAAATTAAATGGCATGGATAATATGAATAAGTGTGAAATTTGTATTCAAGCCAAAATCACCCAGAAACCCTTTCCTCATGTAGAAAGAAATACTCATATTCTTGATTTAATTCATAGTAATATATGTGAGTTAAATAGACATTTAATTAAAGAAGGAAAAAAAAAGTTTATAACATTCATTGATGATAGTTCAAGATTTGCCTATATATATCTATTAAGACATAAATATGAAGCAATTGAATCCTTCAAATGCTATAAAGTAGAAGTAGAAAATATAAATAATAAAAGAATCAAATGCTTACATAGTGATAGAGGATGTGAATATTTTTCAAATGAATTTCATAAATTTTGGGAAGAAAATGGATTTGGGCATCAATGTACTACTCCTATACATCTCAACATAATAGATTAGGAACCTAAAAATCAAACATTAGTAGACATTTTTAATTAATCTATAGGAGAAGCCTTGGTAACTTCACGTCATATTTTGAATATAATTCCATCTTGAACTTTAGGATTTGCCCCATATGAAAAATGGAAAGGAAGAAACCAAATGTTGAATATCTTAAAGTGTGGAGGTGTATAGCATACTATAGAGTTTTTTTATCTAAAAAGGAAAATTTTGGTGCTAGACCTTGAAAGGAATATTTATAGGATATGCACAAAATTCTAGAATATTAGATATGGAATCTAACATTATAATTGAAACTAGAGATGCAGAATTCTTGAAGAACAAATTCCAAGGTGATCAAGTTGATAATAAAATCACACAACAAGACACTAGTACAGAAGCTATATGGAAAAGAATAATGTGGAAACTAATGAAAAATCTATAAAAGCCTAGAAGAAGAAAAAGTATGAGGAAGTAAAGTTTAGATCTAGATCTATTGATTCCCAAGCTCTTAGTTTTTTAGTAGAAGGCCATACACATTTTGTATTTTGTAAAATTCCTATTATACTTAGTGTAGATATTAATCCCAAAACGTATCATGAAGCTATGACTTCTCGTGATGCAGCCTTTTGAGAAGAGACAATAAATGATGAAATGGATTCTCTTATTAATAATACTTGGATTTTAGTTGATTTACCTCAAGGATCTAAGGCAATTGGTTGTAAGTGGGTATTTAGATGAAAATATAATTCAGATAGTTCTTTGCAAACTTTTAAATCAATATTAGTAGCAAAAGGATTTCAGTAATGGGATGGAATTCATTATTTTGATACATATGCTCCTGTTAACAGAATGACATCTATAAGAGTGTTATCGCCATTGCTTCCATTTGTAAATTAAATGTGCATCAAATGGATGTCAAAACAGTTTTTCTAGATAGTGACCTTGAAGAAGAAGTATATATGGAACAACTGGAATGCTTTGTGCTTCCCAGAAATGAAAGAAAAGTTTGCAAATTAATTAAATCATTGTATGGACTTAAATAAGCTCCAAAACAATGGCATGAGAAGTTTGATAGTATAGTCTTGACAAATGGTTTTTTGTTCATAATAGTGCTGACAAATGCATTTATGCGAATTTTACAAATGAATATGGTGTTATTATTTGTTTGTATGTTGATGATTGCCTTTGTTTGGAACAAATATGATTGGAATAAATGAGACCAAGAAATATATTACTTTATAATTTAAAATGAAAGATTTAAATGAAGTAGATACAATTTTGGGCATTAAATATTGAAACAAAATGAGAACATTGTTTTAGCACAACCACATTAGATTGAACAGATTCTTGAAAAGTTCAAACACTTAGTAAAAAAAGAATATACAACTCCTTATGATACTTACATTAAATTACAAAAGAACATAGAAAGAGCAATAGCACAGTTAGAATATGCTAGTGCTATAGGGAGTTTAATGTATTCATCGCATTGTACTAAGCTTGATATTGCATATGCTGTGTGCAAGTTGTAAAGATTCACAAGTAATCCTAGTACTGAACATTAGAAGGCTATATCCAGAGTATTTTGTTATTTGAAGAAAACTATGAATTTTGGATTAGTCTATGGTAACTTTCCAATTGTACTAAAAGGTTATTCAAATGCAAGTTGGATAACAAATTCTATTGATAGACGTTCAATTTTTGGATGGATATTTGCCTTAGGGATGGTCATAAGTTGGATTTCAAAGAAACAACATGCATAACCCACTCAACAATGGAAGCTGAGTTTATAGCACTTCCTACAGCAGGCAAAGAGGTAGAAGGGCTTAGAAATTTAATTATGGAAATAGAGTTGTGGCGACAACCACTGTTGGCCATTTCAATCTTTTGTGATAACAAAGCAACTATGTCTCGAGTCTATAGTAAATTTTATAATGGAAAGTCTCGACAAATAGGATTGAGATATGAATATTTAAGAGAATTAATATAAGGTGGAGTTATGACCATTACTTATGTTAAGACTAATGGTAACTTGGCAGATCCTTTGAAAAAAGGATTATTTAGAGATCTTGTAAAAAGGAATACCGCTAAGATGGGTCTTAAACTCTTATAGTTAGAAATGATGGGAACCTTATCTTATTCTAGCATATCATGATTTCAAGATTCAAAGAGTAAAAACAAGTCATTAGTAGCTAAGTATACTATAAGTACTATAAGTTAGAAAAGGATGAGATGTAGTCAACATCTCTTAATAGATAGATATTATATCTAAATCAATTTGCTTGATGTATGCCACTGATTTTAATATAGTGTTGGTCCCAAAAGAATAACCAAGAGGGAGTAAATTGGTTATAAAAATTTCTTATTCAAAAACAATTTAGAAATACTCCCACTTAGTTAATCAAGTTTGAAATAGCTTTAAGACACACTTGAAAATGATTGAACTTGTTGTAAGATCGTAATAATAAAAATTAACTCAAATGAGCTCAAGAAAAAATAGATTCGCAAAATAATAATAAAAAAATGGTTTCCAGTTACTCTTTAACTAACTCTCTAAGTTTAATCCACACATAAATAATAAATAAAAATGCACGAAATTAAAAGATAGGGTAGAGAAGATTGCAAAGTCGATGTATAGAGGTCCCACCTTGAGTGTCGATCCTCTCTTCCAGCACCAAGCTGGGGACCTGATCTTCCTCACCGGTATGTTCCACTATATCAAAAAACAATCGAGTTACAAGTTTTCATTGTCAACACACTTGGCTTATAATGCACTTAGCTTGATTCTCTAAGCTTCTCCTTAAGCTAACAACCAATCCACTGAGCCTACTTGTAACTCTCAATCTCACATAAAATGAGTAAATCTAAAACAATAGAAATAAAATATGTATCTCAAAAGTTTTGAACAAAGTAAAACAATTAGGGCAATAAGGTTTTACTCAGATGATGAAGTAATATCTCTGTTTTCTCTTTTTTGTCACGATAAAAAGTTGTTGTTCTTTGAGCATGGCTTGAAGAATATATTTGAATTCATTCAACGGTTAGTTTTCTAGAAGATAAGCTTGTCCCTTGATATTTTGCACAACATTCGGATAAGCTTGTTTTGATTCTCTTACCAATAATACTTTGAAGACCACGTTATCTTAATGTTGTTATCTTGTAATCTTCAAAAGATAAACTTGCTTATCTATAACATAGAATCCTTATCTTGTAATTTGAATATGATTCTTGGACCGTTGTTGACATCTTCATCATAATTCACCTCCTGATCCTCGTATCCTTAAGAATAGAACCGTGTCTTCTTTGTGAATAAATTCCTCTTGCTTGACTCTATTCTTCGAACACATACTTCATAAAAATTTGGATCGTGTCTAAACTTTGTAAGTACTTCATATTATGCACAATAACTTTCTCCTCAAATACAATTCGTTGTGCAATCTCAAATGAAATGCCAACCTCATTAGCTCTCTTATAGGCATAACACTGCGTGATCAAAAACCAAATCCCTTCCTAATAAATAATGTCCACATTTTATCTAACCATGCCTTTAGTAGTAGAAACTTGCAACTCCAAAGCGTGAATCAACATCTCGGGCTTTGTTGTCAAAAACATGATTCTCCCAAAAATTGAAATTTAATTCCTCATGGATATTTGAACCAACTTTGTGGAATATATTTGAGTGTATTATCCAAATACATTCAACTTTGGTGCTGGCTCTTCAATTTTGTAAAACGAAATTTTGTTCATTAATTCCTCAAACTGTAAAATTGTATGACCTTCTGATTCAGTCTCTGAGTAAACTATTTGTTTACTTATCACAAGCAACTGTCTGAGTTAGTCTCTGACTTCAAGATTTTATTAATTCCTTTGAATATGTTACTTCATAAAACACTACACAACTTAACTTATTAGAAATTGTTGGTCCCGAAAGAATAACCAAGAGGGGGGTGAATTGGTTATTTAATAAAATTTAACCTTTTTAAAATTCAACCAAATTCACTCTACTTAGTTACTCAAATTAAATGGCTTCTAAAACTCTATTTTAAATAACAAATATTGATAAATTTCGAATAATATCAGACAAGATCAAGTTCGCAAATAATTAAAAAAAATATGTTAATAAAAATTTATTTTGCTCCCAGTTACTCTCTGACTGATCTTCTGAGTTCAATGTTCAGTAGAACTTAAATTTCCAGTTATTCTCTGACTGGTCTTCTGAGTTTATAATGCAGCAAGAATAAACAATAAAATATGCACGAAATTAAAAGGATAAGGTAGAGAAGAGATTGCAAGATCGATTTATAGAGGTTCCGCATCGAGCGTCAATCCTCTCTTCCAGCTCCAAGCCGGGGACCCGGTATTCCACACCGGTATGTTCCACTATATCCAAAAGAAATGAGAATACAAGCTTGTTCTTCAACAAAGAACTTCAAACACTCTGCTCAGCCTATCTAGCTTCACTCAAGCTATTTACTGATCTACAGAGACTAAATGTAACTCTCACTTCTACACAAATCTCATTCGAGATATACAATGCTTTGAAACAAAGGAATAAACGTTTCTAAAATTTCAGCTCAAAGAAAATTCCGAATGACAGTAATTTAGCAAGAGATTCTCGAAGGCTTTTGATTATTCTCGCCTTTTTCACTCACAACTCTCTTCATGTCTTCCAGATATTTAAATTTAAAATTCTCCTTCTTCTTCGGTTGAAAACGGCTAGCGAATTTGAATTCAAAAATTGGATAGATCATAATCTCCAGTAGTTCCTGATTTTGTGCTTGATATATCTCTGTGATTATCCAAATCTTATCTTACTGTTGAAAACGTTGATGTTTATCCATATAGTTGTTTGACCGTCTTGAAGATAGGCTTTCTCGTGAAATATCTTCTAAATCCCAAAAGAATAGGATATAATCTTTCCTTCTTGATCTGACTGTCAAACTTGATAAAAACGAATTTTGTAATCTTCATGTAAGTATATTTTAATCATTGAATATAAACCCAAGCCATAAATATCAGACATAATCTGATCTTGGATTAATTTGATTTTTCTGTCATGAGTTCTTGAGATTTCATTCGTTGATTAAAAAAAATTCGAATCCCCTTGGATATAATAACCAACTTTGTGGAACATTTGAATGTATTACCCAAATACACTCAACTTTGGAGCTGGGTCTTCAAAATAATGAAATAATCTTGAAAAATTCGAACTGTGATCTTTTTGTGCGAATTCTGTTCTTGTACCCAGTTCACCTTCTGAGTTACCTTCTGATTAGTTTTGTCTTGTCGATCAGCTGTTTCACTCTCTGAGTTTCCTTCTGAATACTTTTGTCTTTCTATTTTGTCTCTGAACTACTTTCTGATTTATCTTTAAATTTCCATAACTTCTTACTTAGTTCTTGAAAACTCTTACTTCATTTATCACATTAAATTGAGATTTCTGCATACTCAATAAATTCATTAGTAATACTTAATCTTTTTGTTATCATCAAAACATCAAAAGAGAAATACTAACAGAAATACTTGATCTTTTTGTTATCATCAAAATATATTTTACGAGATCTTAACATTCTCTCCCTTTTTGATGATAACAAAACCTTAAAGAAAAATGATTACAAAAATTGTAAGACAAGGTCAAGATTTTCAAAAGTATTCAAAGGTATCTCAATACACAACATTTAGTGTGTCCAATATAAATATCCATATTTAATTTTCGTGTTTTAGTTTCAGCATTTGTATTATTACATTTTATTTTTGTTTTCTTATTATTATTATTTTTATTTCTCTCCCTTTTTGTTATCATCAATTAAAATGAAAATGCTCCCCCTTAACATATGCAAGAATGATAAAAACATTAAAACATAGAAACTACATGATTAAAGTCCTACAAAATAACAATCACAGAGTTTAAAAAAAATTTAACAGGATTTAAAATGAAAAGCAACAAAAGTGTTTTTTAATATTTCTTCTGTAGGGAACGAACAGACTTCTTGGCCGCTACCTTCTTCCTTTGTGGAAAAGGATCATGATGTTGAATATATGACCTTAGAGGAGATGGAGATGGATTGACAGGAATAGGATTGCTCTAGAAATAAGTTTTGAGAGTTTCTGAGAGTATAATTTCAGGAGCTTTTGGAGCTTGCAGTGAAGGTGAATGACTTAACTGGCATCACGTCCAAAGATGGTGCTTCAGAACCTTTTTCAATAGGAATTTGAGACAAAGGTGGAGATGTAATATGGCTGGCAGAGAAGAGGATGTAGGAATATCTATACCAGGTGGGAATCTTCAAAGACAGGGTTGTCTTTCATGTCAACTTCTTTAGATGGAGTGACAAAGGGATGTGAAGAAGTAGGAATGGATTCCTTGACATATTTCTTCATCTCTCGTGTCATTTCAGCTGCAATCTTAGAAAACTTTTTCTACATAAGATCCATGATGTTCGGTGGAAGTTTTTTAGTTGAAGATTCTCCAGGACCTTCAAATAGTGCCTCTGAGTCACTTTCTGACTTTGAGCTTTTTGTTTTCTCATGTCCCTCCTTGATCTCAAATTTTCCTCATCCTAATAGAATGCTTTTTCTTTTTCTTTTCTGTCACTACTTCCTTTCCTGCCGCTTTGGAGGAGATTTTTCTTTCTTTTCTTCCTCAAAGGAACTATCTCCTCTGAGTGTAACAAATACTCCCCATCAACGAAAGACTTAATCTCGTCCCAATCGAACTGCTCTTGTGAAACTTGGGGTGAATGTACCAAGCCCCATCCTTAGCAAACCAAAAATTGTGCTTAACATTAATGTTCATTTTCATAAGCACCATATCCCAATTTTCTTTAGATATTGAGGATTTGTAAGCCGTTTTGGCAGCTTGATCTTTTTAAACTTTAGCAATTTTATAATGAGACTTCCATAAGGCAATTTCTTCTAGTATTCCATAAGTGCCTTAAAATCATGCCAGGAGATCTATTTTCAATCTTTTCTTAATGGCAAGGATTACTTTAGCTTCATTTTTTTAATGGTCGTGGAACTTCCATTCTTTGGAAGCAAACAGTCCATGATCACTTTATGTAATAGCCTAATCAGCAATCCAAATTCATATTGAACACATCCTTCTCAGGATAGCTTCCTACACATCATTGATTTCTTTAAAAAGAGCATTCTTTTTTACTAAATGAAAAACTCATCATCCTTCTATCCTTCAATCCAAAACAGTCTATCAAGTCTTTCCTAGTTATGACAACTTTCTTTTCTCCTACTTCAATTTCAATTTCAAATTCTCACAAACTCAGATTGTCATAAAACTCTTTGACATTCTCTCCAGCAACTTCATTTTAGATTACATAAATTCCTACAACTTATCCTATCTAACCAATCATTCCAGAAAAATCCATTTTCCTTGAAGAAAGGAAAATCTACATATGAATTCTCAAGAAGTTTTATAGATTTGTACCTCTTGGAAACTTAATCTCCTTTTGTTTCTTTCTTCCTTCTGGTTTCTTTTTTGACGAACCACCAGACCCTTTCCTTTTCTTTCTTGACTTTTTCTTGTGTTTTTATCTTCTCAAAACCTTCTGACTCGTCGTCTGAGTTAAGGTTTGAGTCTTTTTTGAATTCCTTGCAGATTCTGATGTTATCTTATCCAGTGATCCGTAACTAGATTCACTCACTTGCTTAGCTTCCTCCTTCTTTGGATTAACATCAGATGTTGCATGTCCTGTTCCTTCTCTACATTTCCTTTTGTTCTTCTTTATTCTTGGTTCGTTTCTCTGGATTATGTCATACTCAAAGGATGAAGAATCCGATGTTTCAACACTAATTTCTACTTTCTTTTTTCTTTGAGATTTTCGCTTTAGTAACCTTGAAACCTAATCTAGAAGATTTTCGTGGTGCCATGTTTGAGATAGAGAGGAATCACGAAAGATAGAGAGTAAGAGAAGGAATGAGAGATTTTGAAAAACAAACTGTTCAGAGAGTGATAAAGAAGGGAAAAGATATCTTGGAAAAGAAAAAAAATCCAACGGTTAGGGAGAAAACGTGAAGCCCCATGATGCACGTTCCCATAAAATTTCTGTTTGTTTTCCTTGTATTTTTATTAATATTTATAATATTATTATTATTATTATAAAAACTTTTTATTTTTACTCTCATAAAACAATTAGAAAGGGTAACACATCCCTATTTCATTTCTTAAAAATTCAAACCTTGATTTATCAAGAGGTTTTGTGAAAATATCTGCTAATTGATTTTCTGTAGAAATAAAATCAACACATATATTCCATTTATTACATGATCTCTTATAAAATGATGTCTTATTTCAATGTGTTTCGCCTTGAATGATGCACTGAATTTTTTGTTAATTAATTGCACTTGTGTTATCACATTTAATAGAAATATTTTTATATAAAACACCATAATCTTTCATTTGTTGTTTAATCCAAAGAACTTGAGCACAATAATTTCCTATAGAGACATATTCACCCTTTGCGGTTGACAAAGCAACTGAATTTTGTTTCTTCGAAGACCATGAAATTAATTTATCTCCAAGAAATTGACATGTTCTTGATGTGCTTTTTCTATCAATCTTACAACCAGCATAATCAGCATCAGAAAAACCAATTAAAGAAAATTTTCATTCTTTGGATACCATATGCCTAATTTCTTAGTACATGCAATATATTTAAAAATCCTTTTAACAGCTTTGAGATGATTTTTAGTTAGATTGCTTTGGAATCTTGCACATATACATACAAAAATAAAATATCTGGTCTAGAAGCAGTGAGATATAATAAAGATCCAATAAGACTTCTATAAGTTTTTCATTAATCTTCTTACCTTCTGAGTCAAGGTCTAACCTTATTGAAGTACTCATTGGTGTAGCCACTGGTTTCTTGTCTTCATAACCAAACTTTTTCAAAATTTGCCTTATATATTTTCTTGATGAATAAATATTCCATCCTTAGTTTGTTTGATTTGTAAGCCCAAGAAGAAATTTAGTTCACCATCATAGACATCTCAAATTCAGCCTGCATATGCTTTGCAAAATCTTGACAATATTTCTCATTAGTAGAACCAAAAATTATGTCATCAACATAAATTTGAACTACTAATATATCCTTATCAAAATGTTTTAAGAAGAGAGTTGTATCAATAGTACCACTTTGGAATCCACTAGTGATGAGAAAATCACTAAGTCTATCATACCATGCGCTTGGAGCTTGTTTGAGCCCATACAGAGCTTTTCTTAACTTATATACATATTCTGGTTTGAAAGGATCCTCAAATCCTGGAGGTTGTTCTACATACCCTTCTTCTTTAATATAATCATTTAGAAAAGCATTCTTACATCCATTTGAAATAATTTGAAGTCTTTAAAACATACATAAGCAAGCAACAATCTTATAGCTTCTAATCTAGCAACAGGTGCATAAGTTTCATCATAATCTATACCTTCTTCTTGTGAATATCCTTTTGCTACTAGTCTAGCTTTGTTTCTTACTATCTTGCCATTTTCATCTAGCTTGTTTTTAAATACCCATTTTGTACCAATAATAGATTTATCTAAGGGTCTAGGTACCAAACTCCATACATTGTTTCTTTGAAATTGATTTAATTCTTCCATCATAGCATTTATCCAATCATTATCTGATAAGGCATTTTCAATACTACTAGGTTCAATTTCAGACAGTAAAGCGAAATGATTTTCAATTTCTTGAAGTTTTGATCTAGTTTTAACACCGCATTGACATTACCAATAATTAACTCAGGTGGATGTGAAGTTTTATACTTCCAAGAGTTCGAACTTTTGGTACATTAGCAAGCACTTCAGAATTACCTTCTGTGTGACCTTCTGATTTACCTTAGAGGAATCAGATATCATAGATTTTCAGAGATTGGTTCTTCTTTGTTTGAATCTGAAACAACATCATTAGATGTATTCTTTATAGAAATATCATAATCATCACAATCATCTTTGATTTCTTCAACAAAACGTACATTAATTGATTCTTCAATAATCTTAGATACTTTATTAAACACACGATAAGCTTTACTATTTAATGAATAGCCTAAGAAGATTGCTTCATCAGAACGTTCATCAAACTTTCCAAGGTTATGTATATTCTTTTTCACAAAGCATTTAGCACCAAATACATGAAAAAAGAAACACTAGGTTTTCTTCCTGAAAAATTTCATAAGCAGTTTTTGATGTAAAAGGTCTAATATAAACTCTATTTATGATGTAACATGTGGTTGCCACAGCTTCAGCCCATAAATTTTTTGAAACCACTTTCATTGAGCATAGAACGAGTCATTTCTTGTATAATTCTATTTTTCTTTCTACAACACCATTTTGTTGTGGTGTGTAAGGAGCCGAAAAATTGTGGTTTATCCCATATTCATCACAAAAGAAATAAAATTAGCATTATCAAATTCTGTACCATGATATGATCTTATGGAAATAATTGAATAACCTTTTTCATTTTGAATTTGTTTGGCAAAAACTTGAAAGCATCAAAAGTATCAATTTATTTTTTAGAAACAAACACCATGTATATCTTGAAAAATCATCAACTATAACAAGCCCATATCTATTTCCTCCAATACTTAAAACTCTTGTAGGACCAAAAAGATCCAAATGTAGCAATTCTAAAGGTCTTTTAGTAGAAATTACATTCTTACTTTTATGTGAAATAGATACCATCTTGTTTTTCATACATGTATCACATTTGATATCTTGTTTAATATGTATTTTTGGTAAACCAACAACAAGATTGTTTTTAGATAATTTTTCAAGTTGATTGAAGTTAACATGTCCGAGCCTTTTATGCCAAAGATGTATATTGTCAAACATAGATAGAAAACAACATTCTGAGTCCATATCAAAGGTGTTATTAAATATACATTTTTCCTTCGAAATCCCTCAAACATTTTAATATCATTAGCATCAAATGCATAACATTTTTTTCTAAAAATCATCTTGTAACCTTTGTCACATAACTGACTTATGCTTAGTAAATTGTGTTTTAATCCTTTTACTAAGGAAACATTTTCTATTGCATGAGGAGGTTTTCCAATCATACCTGAAGCTATGATTTTACCTCTACTATTATCTCCAAACTTTACGTATCCTTTTTCTTTCCATTCTAAGCTTGAGAACAAGGAAACATCACCTGTCATATGACTTGAGCACCCACTATCTAGGTACCAAGTTCCTTTTTATTAGCTCCTTTCCTGCAAAATTACAAAAGGTGATCAAACCTTTTTAGGAACCCAAACAAGCTTGGGTCCTTGATAAGATAAGCTCATTTTCCCATTATTCTTTACTTGTTTAGAATTGAGCTTATTTTTCTTGTAAAAAAATACTTTTCAATATGTCCTATCTTATTGCAAAAGAAACATGCATAAGAGAATGCATTTACCTTGATTTTGAAAATATCCTCTGATGTTGAGAATTATATCTCTGAGTTCGAGAATCATACTTCTAATTTTGATTTTTATATTATACTTTGAATATTGATGATAACCATATTGTCTAGGATATGTGTTATTGTTTCCATACCTGTACTTTCTGCTATAATCTTTTCTTGGATATCCTTGCTATTGAAATGTCCTTCTGACATATCTCTATTGTTAGTTTTATCTTCCTTCTTGACCGTTTTCTTTACCTCCATATTTTTATTTTCACTTTTCACAAACACAGTTTTCTTGATATTACTTGATGAACTATCATTTCCATATCCAAGTCCATGTTTAATAAAAGCTGGTCTCTAGCTACTTATTAACATTTTCAATTTTTCTTCACTTTCATTAAATTTGTTGAAGGTATTTTTTATTTCATGTGATAAACCCTCTACTCTTCCTTTTAGATTGTTAATCTCTTGTTTCAAAACACCATTTTCTTTCTTTCATAGATCAAAATTGATGTATAGTTTTTCATTATCAGTTTTTAAAATATCATTCTCATTGGCAAGAAGTTTGTTTGTTTGACTTAAATGTCTTTTTCATTTCTTAGAAGATTATTTTCAATATCTAACTTAGATATTTTAACATTTGCCTTTTCAATAGCTTTTAGGAGTTTTTTTATTTCTACATACATTTCACAATCAAAGTATCAGTTTCAGAGTCAGTGTGTACCTCAGATTTAGCCATTAGACACAAATTTGCTTCTCCATTGGTTTCATTGGTAGTCTTGAGTCAGCTTTTGATTCATCTAAATCACTCCAAGTCGCCATCATTGCTTTGTTCTTCTTTTTGTACTTCTTCATCTTCTCGATGAGAGTAGGGCACTCGTACTTTATATGGCCTGGCTTCTTACATTCATGGCAAGTAATTTCCTTCTTCTCTTTCTTTTGTTCCTTTTCTTGATATATTTCACCTGCATCACCTTTGTAAGTTCTTCTCTTAGTAAATTTAAATTTCTTACCTTTCTTATTTTTGAGCATTCATTGAGTTTTCGAGCTAGCAAGGTGATGTCTTCGTCATCACTGTCTTTTCTTCATAATTGAATTTTTCTTGACAACTTTCTTAGCTTTGAAAGCTATTGCTTTCTTGCTTGGTTCAACGTCTTCTGTTGCATCTAGATGTGATTCATATGCCATGAGTTTTTCCTTTATTGACTAAGTGTCAATTTCTTCAGATCTTGAGCTTCCTCTATAGCTGTCTTTTAGCATCCACGTTTAGGTAAGATTCTAAGCATTTTCCTCACCAAATCTGGTTCTGAAATTTTCTTGCCAAAGAGGTTAATTCATTTGATATGGCAGTAAATCTATCAAATGCATCTTTGATTTTTTCATCTGATTTAAACTTAAAAAGTTCATATTTTTGAAGCAATGCATTGATCTTAGTATCCTTGATAGTTTCAGTTCCCTCATATGTAATACATAAAGTATCCCATATATCTTAGCGTTTCACAACATGATATTAGATAAAACTCAATGATGCAATTGTCATAAGTAAGAGATTCTTAGCCTTAGAATTCTTTTCAATGAGCTTTTCTGTTGGTGTCAACACTTCTCCTTCGGTTAAATCTACTTTGTAATCACCATTGGAGATAACCTGCCAAGAGTCAAAGTCATTAGCTTTGATGTAAGTAGACATACGCATTTTCCAATAAGGAAAATCGTGCCATCAAAGAAAGGAGCTTTGTTAATTGCAATGTTGTTATCAGCCATTTTCGTGAAGGATCACTCAGTTACAATAAATGAGCACGGCTTTGATACCAATTGTTGTCCCAAAAGAATAACCAAGAGGGGGTGAATTGGTTATAAAAATTTATTCAAAAACAATTTAGAAACTCCCACTTAGTTAATCAAGTTTGAAATGGCTTTAAAACACACTTGAAAATGATTGAACTTGTTTTAAGATCATAATAATAAAAATTAACTCAAATAAGCTCAAGAAAAAACAAATTCACAAAAAAATAAAAAAAAATTGTTTCTAGTTACTCTCTGACTGATCTTTGAGTTTAATCCACAGCACAAATAATTAAGTAAAAATGCACGAAATTAAAAGATAGGGTAGAGAAGATTGCAAAGTCGATTATTAGAGGTTCTGCCTTGAGCGTCAGTCCTATCTTCCAGAACCAAGCTAGGGACCCAGTCTTCCTCATCGATGTTCTACTATATCAAAAAAATAATCAAGTTACAAATTGTCCTTGCCAACACACTTGGCTTACAATGCACTCAGCTTGATTCTCTAAGCTTCTCCTTAAGCTAACAACCAATCTACTGAACCTACTTGTAACTCTCAATCTCACATAAAATGATTAAATCTAAAACAATGGAAATAAAATATGTATCCTTTAAAGTTTCGAACAAAGTAAAACAATTAGGGTAAAAGGGTTTGCTCAGATGATGAAGTAGAATCTCTATTTTCTCTTTTTTGTCACGATAAAAAGTTGTTATTTTTTTAGCATGCCTTGAGGAACATATTTGAATTCATTCAACGGTTAGTTTTCCAGAAGATAAGCTTATCCTTTGATATTTTGCACAACATTCATATAAGTTTGTTTTGATTCTCTAACCGATAATACTTTGAATACCACGTTATCTTAATGTTGTTATCTTGTATTCCTCAGAAGATAAAGTTGCTTATCTATAAAATAGGAATCCTTATCTTGTAATTTGAATTTGATCATTGGACCGTTGTTGACATCTTCTTCATAATTCACCTTCCGATCCTCGTATCCCTTAAGAGTAGAACAGTGTCTTCTTTGTGAATAAATTCCTCTTGCTTTGACTCTATTCTTCGAACACATACTTCATAAAAATTTGGATCGTGTCTAAACTTTGTAAGTACTTCATATTATGCACAATAACTTTCTCCTCAAATACAATTCGTTGTGCAATCTCAAATGAAATGCCAACCTCATTAGCTCTCTTATAGGCATAACACTGCGTGATCAAAAACCAAATCCCTTCCTAATAAATAATGTCCACATTTTATCTAACCATGCCTTTAGTAGTAGAAACTTGCAACTCCAAAGCGTGAATCAACATCTCGGGCTTTGTTGTCAAAAACATGATTCTCCCAAAAATTGAAATTTAATTCCCCATGGATATTTGAACCAATTTTGTGGAACATATTTGAGTGTATTACCCAAATCCATTCAACTTTGGTGCTGGGTCTTCAATTTTATAAAACGAAATTTTGTTCATTAATTCCTCAAACTATAAAACTGTATGACCTTCTGATTTAGTCTCTGAGTAAACTATTTGTTTGCTTATCACAAGCAACCGTCTGAGTTAGTCTCTGACTTCAAGATTTTATTAATTCCTTTGAATATGTTACTTCATAAAACACTACACAACTTAACTTATTATAAATACTTGATCTTTTTGTTATCATCAAAACATATTTTACGAGATCTCAACACATAGGAGTGGTGTCACTCCTAATAAAAGCTTAAGGAGTTTGCATTTCTAGATGTTCATGAAACCAAGATGAGCACAAGGCCTTAAACGTGTTATCATAAACCCACTATTTGGTTGTGAACATGTTTGTGTATGAAATCTTCGATTACTACACATAGTGTGGAACTTCAAAGCAATGAGCTACTTATCACCCTATTACAACTTTTAGGATTCATACTAAGGAATAATTCAAATCTAACGATATTATTCTTTAAGCATAATCATAGAGACATTTGTATGTGCGCACACATACTTGACAATCTAGTGGGGGATTGTAGAAATAGATTGTCAATCATGTAATCTATAATGTAGATCTTATACTTAAAATAAAGAAGAAGAATGAAATAAATGGTGTTCGTGATGAGCTTACCCATGATCAAGGTCGTATTAAATTTCTTTAAAGTCCAAAAAAATCACGGGCCGCATCACAACCATGATTAAGGCGCCCAAGGAGATCATGGGCAATATAACGATCATGATCATTGATCTTTCTAAGAATAGTGAATTTCATGGGCTTGATCATGCCCGTGATCTTCACTGTCGTATTCCAAATTTTATTTCAATAGTTATTTTTTCAAAGATTGCAATTTTTTATCAATTTCTTAAAGAGTTTCATGTATTTAGGTTATGTCCATTGTGATGATGATTCATAATAATTAATAACTTCCTAACTTAAAATCCAAAGAATGCCACCTATGTCAAAACAATTTAACTCTTGGAGAAACTTGTGATGGTTGGAATATCTAGTCATTATATAAAATGTGTTGCACGATAATTAGAATTCTTCTCTTTGATTTTTCCTCCTTTTTTTAGAAAAATACATATACACATACATCTCAAATTGTGTGGTTTGATACTTGAATATTTGCTAGTCAAGTATCAAGACTTAGTTGTATCCTAGGAGAATTCTACAATATATCTCTCATAGCAAACTTTATGTGAGAGGTGTAAATTCCCTAAGGAAAGCGACATTATTCGTGCCTCTAAGTCAATCTTATTTTCAATTTATTTCTTTAAGCCCACATTTATTTGTTTTAAAACCTAACACATTAGTGTTTATTCTAGTTCAGTTGACTAGCAATGAAAACCCATGGATAAAGGGCATTCGAGTATAATTTTGATAGACATGATTTATCCTTGTTCTAAACAACTAACTAAGTTCAATTTATAGTTTATTGACATGATTCGTAGTAGAATTTATACTTAATTAGAGTATATATTCATTCAAGTCAAATCAAAGTACATTGGAAGTATTGGAAGGAATTTGAGGGGAGTTTAATAAGAATTAAAGAAAAAGAGCGAAAAGCATGATGAAGAATGCATTTGTACAGTCATGATTCTAAGCAAAGAGGGGAAAACTTGATTCCAAATGCCAGTAAAGTCCCTTGTATGGCATGGTTTTGGAGATCAAGGAGAAAAAATCATGATCAGAGCCCTGTAAGGGGGGTTGTAAGGGCCTACAGGAGACCTTACAAGCAAGCTAGAGGCTTGTAAGAGCGTCTGTAAGAGCGTACATATCAGAGTGATTTGAAATGGCACTTTCCCGACTTTTCTTTAAACAGCATAATTAATCGATGCCACATGTGAATAGTCACATATATTCATTTGTAACTTTTAGAGAAGGGACTTAGATATAAATATAGCATACCCATTCAGAAAAGAAATAGAATCTAGATATCTTCCATCAATCCATTCATTCCTTGTAACCAGTAGTGTAGGAACAATATAGACATCTTCTCCTCCCTGCAAGGGGAGTGGGTGTGTGTATGTGTGAGTGTGTTTATGAGTGTTTATGAGTGTGTTTGTGTGTCTATAGTTTGTTTGTTGAGGTTTTATTTTCTCTACACTCTTCTCTGTTTTATCATGTCTATCTTTCTATTATTGTTAATCTTGTTTATTTCTTGTTTTATCACCATGTATGAGTGCAGAATAGGATTTTTTCATTGAATTAATATGAGTGGTTCTTAAATGCATAATTCATCTAGTTATTGATTAGTTCAATAAGTTGAATTGAATGAATCTAGGAATTAGTGTATATGCAATAAGGTTCTTAGTTAGATTTTTTTGGAACACAATGAGAGATGGTTCTATTGAATAGATCTAGTTACTAACGAATTGCTCATAGTGATAGAGATATCATGGTGAGATTTTCTATATTTTCTCTAAGGAAATTAGTATAAAATAGTTCTCAATGCAATCATTAAATGGTTGTTAAATTACAAAGAGATTCCAATTAGACACATTTATGGTTAGGTATGAATGATTCTAAGAACATTTGTATAGGTAGTGAATTCCTATAGATAATTAATGATTAAAGAGATCTTGGTTGAAATTCATGCTAAGGAGATGAATAAATTTGATTGTTAATGTTATGTCATGTTATTGTGTTGAGTTAAGTAGTGTAATTGGTGTAACTTCTAGTATTATATTAGTAGTAATAATTCAGCCATTCTTTTAATCGATCTGCTAGATAATAGGAGGACTAGAGATTACTAGTGCTTGAAAGTGTTCTCAATAGAGACAACCCTATACTCATCCATACTAACAAACAATAGGTACACTTGCTTGTCGAACCAAATGAATGATAGAATATAGGTTTATAAATTTTAAGACTCGGTAGCTCTAATAAATAAAATTGGCAAGTATTTCTATAAATATCACATAGAAATACAATATAGGATATTCAAAGAACAATCTATAATTGTAAAGTTAAAGGTGGTAGCTAATAGGTTTTAATAGGATAGCCCTTGGATTCATTATCCCTAGTTCTTTTTTAAAAATTGATTTAAAATCGACTCTATTGTAAATCAACATTAAAATTAGGATCAACCTACTAATTGTCCTAATTTACTTTTTTTTCCCCAACTTTAATTGGGTGGCGACTCCAAAATTTTTCAAAATTAGAAATTTCTTTTAATCCTCAGTCAAGGATTTTATGTTAGGGGTGTGAAAAAAAAAAAACAAATCGAAAACAAAAAGCCAATCTAAAAAATATGGTTAACCAATTCGTTGGTTTCGATTTAGGATTATAGTTTTTTTTTTTTTTTTCAATTTTTGGTTTTGGTTTTGGTTTGTAACCATAAAAAACAAATGGTTGATGTTTAACTATTTAAAAATTTATAAATATATTATATATAATTTACAAACGCATATAATTTTTTTAATATATATACATATAATTTACATATTTTAATATTCCTTAGATTTTAATTAAAGTACTATGTTCTATCCTATATTTGATGGACATAATGTAGCAATTGATTTGGTTTGATTTTTCTGATGATGATACATCCAAATGCTTGTTTTTTCCTTTTTCTTAATTTGATTTTCCTTTTTTTTTATCTCTTGTAATATATATAATAATTTAAAGAAAAACTCTATGATAAATGGTAAAAAAAATAAGGTTCGTTGAAACCATCACATTAAATGGTTAAAAATCGAAAAAAAATTAATAGAAGAAAACGATTAACCATTTATAATGGACCAGGTAATCGAGATATTAAAAAACCGATCATTATGGTAAAATTGAAAAAATAGGGCTATGCACCGATTAACCGAACCATGAACACTCTCAGTTTATATCAAATGGGTTAAGGTTTGATATAAACTGGACTAAAAGAAATTAAATCAGAAGTCAAAATCCAAGCTTCACATATGTTCACTTCAATTCAGAGGTTGATTTTTTTATGGAAAAAAAAATATTTTCCATTGAAATGTATGATCTATGAAAAACTTGATGAAATATATTTGAATGGAGGGTCAACCATGCCCAACCACGATTTGAACCCATGGGGCAAGTCCTAACGTATAGGTAGACACAGTAGCTCCACGCCTCCACCATGAATCTTGCTAATATAAAATTGAAGGGGGGGAAAAACCAAATAAACCATAAAATAGAAAGATAATGAAAATTTGAACTTTTTTTCCTAAAATTTTAAAAGGTTTTTTCAACATATAAATGTGTATAAATAAGTAGCATGTTGATAAAGATAGTTTCATCCAAAATCAAAAGAGCGATAAGGTAATATTTAGTTTGTTGTTAATAACACAAGAATAATATAAATCTTTAATATTTGGTGTTTCATATAGGCTTTCATTCAAATTGAATATTCCCTGGCATTATGGATCGATATTATCCATTTCCGGTGTTGCTAATATTATATTGTATCCTGGGTGTAGTTTTGTGTAACAACAATGCAAATCCTTTTCAACTTGTTCGAAAAATGAATTATAACTACTTAGTTTTTGGACTCGAAAATTAGGAGTTTAGCACATAGGAAACTAAGGAAAAATAATTAAGGAAAAAAAATTATGAACATAGTGGTAAGACTTGTAAACGGGACACAATGGTCCATGGGTCCAAGGACGTATCATGGAATCATCTAGGGACGAGTCCATACTGGTTCGTCTTTTTTCGAACCCGTAACCTGCAAAACTCGGGGATTTGTGCCCATGTTTTCCATCCAGCACCCACACGCCAATAGTCCAGTCCCTCTTCCTTCAATACATAGGCACCATTCAAGAATCACCTATAACCGGAATAAGAACCGTCTCCTATAATTTTTATTAGATACCAAGCTCGAGCCTATCAGGGAGGAGAGCTTTTTAGGTTTAAGTACTCTTCCATGATTTCTCGTGTGACCGACGTGGGAACGTAACATTACATACCTCTTGAGAAGCTGACGCCCTCGGCAGCCTATTCTAAATGATCCACTCTAGATGGCTTTCACTCTAACTTTTTCTACTGGGTATTCCTTTCCCAAGTCGCCCATTCTGTTAGTACCGACACTCTCAAAGAGAGCACCAATATTAGGTACCAAGCCTGAAGAAAGAGTCCAACCCAAAAGAATAGGCTATCAGGTGGGAGTGTTTTTTAGGCTTAAATATCCTTCCACAATGTTGGTTCCAAAAGAATAACCAAGAGGAAGGTGAATTAGTTATTTAATAAAAATTTCACTTTTTTAAAACTCAACCAAATTCACACTACTTAGTTAATCAAATTATAACGGCATTAAACTTACTTGAAAACAACAAATTTAACCACCAATAACTTTAATCAAAATTCAGATAAAACAAGTTTACTTAAATTGAGCAAATGTTTAAAGTTGAGCGTCCCAATTACTCTCTAATTTAGTCTCTGATTAAAAAATAAACTTCCAGTTACTATTTGCTTTAGTCTCCAATTAGAAAATAATCTTCCGGTTACTCTCTGATTTAGTCTCTAAGTATAGGATGCAGCAAAAACAAACAACTAAATATGCACGAAATTAAAAGATAAGGTAGAGAAGAGTACAAAGTCGATTTATTGAGGTTCCGCCTCAAGCATCAGTCCCCTCTTCCAGCTCTAAGCTGGGGACCCAGTATGCCACACCGGTATATTCCACTATCCAATCAAGAGAGTACAAACTTGTTCAACTACAATGAACTTCAATCACTTTGCTCAGTCTATCTAGCTTCACCCAAGCTATTTACTGATCTACAAAGAAAGAAATATTACCCTCACTCCTTTTACAGTCTCACACACATAAACAAAAGCAATGAGGAATAAAGTTAAAGAGTTCCTCCCGGTTTAGCTTAAGAAGAAAATATAAGATAGAGTTTTGCTTGTTTGTAACCTGTAAAACTTTTTTCTTTTGAGTACTAGCTTCTTGTATTTTCTTCTCCAATATATCTATTGTATGTCTTCAACGGTTAGGAATATTAGTTCCTAATTTTTCTCAAAGTGTCATTATCTTCTTCTTAAACTTTGTTGGGAAAAATCTTCAATGGTTGGAATTTGATAGACTCTGTTACTGTTATTTTTCTTCAAGAAATCTGCTCCTATTTCGAACATTTGAATGATATTGTTCCTAACTTGTATGTCTGCTGGAGATATTATCTTGTTGTGGATAAGTCTTGAAAATTTGAACTTTATCAATTCAAATCATCCTACAAAAATATCGTATTAATATCACTTGAAGATTGGACAATATCTACACATTCATTATCCTCGAATTTGAATTTCTAGCTTTATAAAGATAAACTTGATTATTGATGTAGATCATAAAATGCGTCATTATTGTCAGATCTAGGTCGAATCTTGTTCATGCCTTAACATTGTTCTTGAATACGCAAGCTTTAACTTGCTATCAAAACATTAAATCTTTTAATCCAATATAAACTTGAATCCTCTGGATATTTAACCAACTTTGTTGAACATATTTGAATGTATTACCCAACTACATTCAACTTTAGAGCTAGGTCTTCAAATCCATAAAGAATCAAATAAATCAAAATTCTTGAAATTTGTTCGTAAAACTTGTTTGTTGTGTTCATAGGAAATTTTTACTCTCTGATCTACCTTCTCGCCATTGTAAGTGTCTTGCCAACCAACAAATTACCTTCTGACTATTCATTAGTTCTTAAAAAAACTTTTTGAACACTTTATGAATTACTTTTTGACTTAAATCTCTTTTGAAAAATATGTTCATAAAACTTTGATCATTCTTAAATTTAGTGTACACTTAATAAATTTGTAAGTAATCACTTGATCCTTTTTGTTATCATCAAAACTCATATCTAGAGAAACCAATATTCACCCCCTTTTTGATGATAACAAAATCCTTATAAACAAAATAATTGTTTTTTGAAAAAATAAGTCCAAAGTTCAATTCAATATTCATAAGTCCTAAACCAATATCCAAATATTCATTTCAATCAATTCAAATATTCATTTCCAGCAATAATCATTTACAGGTAATATTTTATTTACTTTTCTCCCCTTTTTTGTTAGCATCATAAAAAATACGAACATCAATATAGAAATTGAATAAGACCAACATTAATACTGAATCTAATATTGAAATAAGCAAGATTGCAAATTCTTCATAGCATCATTAACATAAAATAGTCCAAAAAAAATAAACAAAGGAAAAAAATTAATATTTCTTAAATTCTATATATTTGACATATTTTCTTGCTTTCATCTTTTTACGTTGGGGAAATGTTTGATGAGGCTGATGATGGATTATGGGTTGTTGTTGAAGAAGATTCATGCCAGTTTCAAGAACTTCTATTATAGGCGGGCTCATGGGTAGTTATGAAACAATTGGTTGAGTAACAAAGATGAGCTCTGAAGCTTGAACTGTGGAGGATGGAATTGAAATATTAGATGAAGAAGCAGGAGGATCCTTTGAAAGCTTTACTGGATGGTTGAAAGTTTCATCAAAAGCTAGTTCATCTTTAGGAGCTTGAGAACCTTGATCCGATGATTTGTAGTTGTTGAATACAACAAGGATTGACTCAATTAAATCCTTTTTCAATTCAACAAATTTCTTATCAAAAATCTCAATTACATCAGATTCAAAACCAGATCTTGAAGTTTCTCTATGTGCCTGATTTGTGGACTCTTTGAGTCAGTTTTTGACTCACTTCCTTCTTGCATTCTTTTTCCTTCCTTAATTTCAAACTCCCCACCAGTTTTGATTTTATAATTTTTCTTTGGTTTCCTAGTCATCTCCTCCTTCCCAACTCTCCTAGAAGGAAATTTCTCGGCTTTATCATGTTGTTCATCTCTTTCTGATCCACTCTCTGCCTCAAGAACTACCTCTCCCTCAGCAAGTGCTTTGATCCTTTTCCAATCAAATTTAATCTTGCTAAGCTTTGAATGCCTATACCAAGCACCATCTTTAGAGAACTAAATTTTTTAGAAACAAGAATGCCCATACATTTCAAATTAATTTCATCAATTCGTTTTAAATTGATTGGTGCTTTAAAATGCTTAGGCAACTTAATTTTCTTAAATCTGAAAAACTTCATAAGTAGACTCCCATAGGGCTTGTTTCCTCTAGTTCTCCACATGTGCTTTAGTATCATACTAGGCATATCAACCTTTAACTTCTTCTTGATTGCCAAAACAACTAAGGCCTCTTCCATTGAAATAGTGGTGGAACTTCCATTTTTGGGTAAAATGCAATCCACTACTACTTTATGTAATTATCGAGCCAACAATTCAAAATCAGTAGACATAATATCTTTTCGACAAAATTTCCTACTCCATCGTTGAGTTCTTTGTAAAGATCATTCTTTTGCAAATTCATCAACCTCTCATCATCTTTTTCATCCAACATATCAAAGCATTCTATTAGATCTTTTCTATTAATTTTCACATCTTTCCCAGCAACTTTTGATTTCAAAGAGAAATCTTCTAGTTGATCAAATTGTCATAAAACTCTCGGACTAAACTTCCATCAACTAAATCAGTCACATTACATACATTTTTTCATCCTATTCTATTCGGCCAATGGCCCAATAGAAACCATTTAATTTGAAAAACTTGAAATCAACGTAGGTACAGTCTAATACCTTGCTTGTATAATGTCTGCTTTGCATTGCCGACATTGTCTTAGTAGCTGAACGAGTGGAAAGTTTCTTCCTTTTGTGACTTTCTCTTCCACTAAACATTTTGAGTCTCTCTCTAACTAAGTATTGGGTTGTTGTTCCTTTCGTTTAGAGTTTCTTTTCTTGCTAGATTCTTCCTTCTTTTTACTGACTTTCTCTTTTGATTGTGTTTTATCGTCCTTTCCATCCTCAATTTCATCATGCATCTTTGTCGATCAAATTTCCCTTGTTTTCCCCTTGAGTGAGAGTTGGAAAAACGTCCTCAGACTCTAAAGTTTCATCTTGGATAGAAATGATTTCTTTGGTTTTCTTGGTTTTGAAACCCTTAAACTAGGCGAGATGATTTTCTTGGTGCCATTATTAGGGTTTGATCAAGAGAAGATGAAAGGTTTGTTTTTGTGTGAAAAGTCAAGAGATAAAGTTGGGTATAAAAACGAGTGTGGTTTAGAAGCGCAAAAAGAAGAGATCCTATTTATTTCTATATGCTTATTTTCCATAAAAAAGGCGCATTTTTATTTAGCATGCGTAACAATTCATTTTAAAATAAATAACACATACCAATTTCATTTCTCAAGAATTCAAAACGATTTTTATCTAATGGTTTTGTAAAAATATTAGCATATTGATTTTCAATAGAAATAAATTCAATGTTAATATTTCCATTTGCAGCATGATCTTAATAAAGTGATGTCTAATTTCTATATGTTTTAATCTAGAATGATGCACAAGATTTTTTGTTAAGTTTATTGCACTCGTAATCACATTTTATAGAAATATTTTTATAATTTAATCCATAATTTTGTAATTGCTTTTTTATCTAAAGAATTTGTGCACAACAATTTTCAATGGAAACATATTTAGCTTCTACTGTTGATAAGCAACTGAATTCTGTTTTTAAGAAGACCAAGAAATCAGTTTATCTCCTAAGAATTGACAAGTGCTAGAAGTATTTTTTTTTTATCCATTTTGCATCCTGCATAATCAGCATCTGAGTAGCAAACTAATTTAAAACTTTGATTTTTAGGATACTAGATTCCTAATTTTGCAGTGCATGCAATGTACTTGAAAATTCTTTTGACAGCTTGTAAATGTGTTTCAGTTGGACTATTTAAAATCTTGCACAAATACAACATAAAATAAAATATATGGTCTAGAAGCAGTCAAATATAAAAGAGAACCAATTAGACTTCTATACAACTTTTCATTCACTTTCTCACCCTGAGAATCAAGATCTAACCTGGTGGAAGAACTCATTGGTGTAGCAACTTCTTTTGAATTTTCATATCCAAATTTCTTAAATATTTGTTTAGTATACTTCTCTTGGTGAATGAAAATTCCTTCTTTTGTTTGCTTGACTTGTAAGCCTAAAAAGAAATTCAGTTCACTCATCATGGACATTTCAAATTCAGCATGCATGAACTTTCCAAACTCTTGACAATGTTTTTTATTAGTAGATCCAAAAAATATATCATCATATATTTGTACAACTAGTATATCATCATTATAATTCTTTATAAATAAAGTTGTATCAATCATACCTTTTGATATCCACTTGAGATGAGATACTCACTAAGTCTCTCATACCAAGCTCTAAGTGCTTGTTTAAGTCCATACAATGCTTTTATTAACTTAAAAACATAATCAAGTTTAAATGAATCCTCAAATCCAAGTGGTTGTTTAACATATACTTCTTCTTTAATATAACCATTCAAAAAAGCACTTTTTACATTCATATGGAATAATTTAAAATTTTTAAAACAAGCATAGCCAAGTAAAAGACATATAGCTTCAAGTATAGCAACAGGTGCATATGTTTCATCATAGTCTATTCCTTCTTCTTGTGATTATCCTTTAGCTATAAGCCTAGCTTTATTTCTAACAATATTTCCATTTTCATCTAATTTATTTTTAAACACCCATTTAGTACCTATAACAGATTTATTTTGAGGTTTAGGTACTAGATTCTAAACATTATTTTTTTAAAATTGACTTAGTTCTTCCTGCATTGCATTAATCCAATTATTGTCATTTAAAGCTTGATTAATGTTACTTGGTTCTATTTCAGACAACAAAGAAAATGATTTTCAAATTTTTGTAATTTAGATCTAGTTCTTGTTCCAGAATCTATATCACCAGTAATTAAGCTAGGGGGATGAGATGGTTTAAATTTCCTAGCCTTTAAACTTTCAGCATTATTAGAATTATTTTCCAGATTACTTTATGCCCTAGTTTCTAAGTTATCAAATTTTAAATATTCATCAGACTTTCCTTTTGCTTTAGCAGCTTTTTGAATTTCATTAGAATTACTATTTGCTTTACTTTTTGACTTAGTAGTTTTTTGAGTTTTATCAGACTTACCTTCTGCTTTAGTTTCTAATTTAGCACTCTTTTCTTTTTCAGGCAAAAACGCATCATCATCATCAACATCATTCTTTATTTCATCAAGAAAATGCACATTAATAGATTCCTCAACTACTTTTGTTGTTTTATTAAAAACACGATATGCTTTACTATTTTGAGAATATCCTAAAAAGATTACTTCATCAGATCTTTCATAAAATTTTCCAAGATTATTTGCTTCTTTTTCATAAAACATGTACATCCAAACATGTGAAAATATGAAGCAGATAGTCTTCTACCACGAAACAATTCATATGATGTTTTTGTAGTGTGTGGTCGAACATACACTCTATTCATGATATAGCAAGTAGTTGCAGCAGCTTCAGCCCAAAAATATTAAGCTATTTTACTTTCATTTAGCATAGAACGTGTCATTTCTTATATAGTTTTATTCTTTCTTTCAACTACTCTGTTTTGTTAGGCGTATAAGGTGCTAAAAATTTATGATTTATTCAATGTTCTTCACAAAAAGTAATAAACAAAGCATTATCAAATTCTTTACCATGATAAGTTCTCAAAAAAAAAAAAACAATATAGTATCCTTTTTCATTTTTAACTTCTTGAGCAAATTTTTGAAACATATCAAAAGTATCATATTTGTGTGTTAAAAAGAATACCCATGTATATCTTGAAACATCATCAACTATCACAAGCCCATATATATTTCCTCCTAGACTTAAAGTTCTTGTAGGTCCAAATAAATCTAGATGTAAAAGCTCAAGAGGTCTTTTTGTTGAAATCAGATTTTTGCTTTTATGAAAAAATTGAAACCATTTTGTTCTTTAAACAGGTTATACATTTCACATCATGCTTTATGCTAATTCTAGGCAATCCAACAACAAGATTCTTTTAGAAAGCTTTTCTAGTTGATTAAAATTCAATGACCAAGCCTTTTATTCCATATATGTATATTATCATTCATGGTCAAAAAGCAACATTCAATACTCATATCAAATGGTGTGATCAGATATGTGTCTTTTCCTAAATCCTTCAAATAATTTTACTCCTTCTGAATTATATGCAAAACATTTGTTTTTCTCAAAAGTGATTTTATAGCCTTTTTCACATAATTGACTTATGCTCAAAAGATTATGTTTTAATCATTTTACTAGAGAAACATTTTCAATCATATATGGAGGATGATGACCAATAGTACCTGATCCGATGATTTTACCTCTACTATCATCTCTAAATCTTACATATCCTTTCTCTTTCCATATGCTAGTGATAAGGACGCATCCCCTATTATATGACCTGAACATCTACTGTCCAACTACCAAGTTCCTTTTATGTTTGCTCCTTATTCCTACAATTATGCAAAAAAAAGGTGATCAATATTTTTCAAAATATTTACCTCAGATATGGCCATCAAGCACAAATTTGCTTCTTCCTCATCGTCACTTGCAGCTTCTGAGTCAGTCTTTGATTCGTCCAAATCACTCCAAGTCGCTATCATTGCTCGACTTTTCTTCTTGAACTTCTCCATCTTCTTGATCAGAACAAGGTACTCATATTTAATGTGTCGTGGTTTCTTGCACTCATAGTACACAATCTTCTTCTTTCTCTTTTTCTCTTTATCTTTATAGCTTTTTTCCTAAATCATACTTGTTAAATTTATTAAAAATTTTGCACTTTTTACCTTTCTTTTTCTTTAAAAATTTCTTGAATCTTCTTGCAAGCATGTTGATGTTGTCGTCATCCCTATCCTCATCAGAGTTGGATTCAACGAATCTTTTAGCTTTGAACACAATTGCTTTTGAACTGTTCTTGGGTGCTTCGGTCATACTAAGATGAGATTCATATGCCATCAGTTTTTCCCTTAATTGACTTAGCATGGCTTATTTAGATATGGGCTTCTTCTATAGCTGTCTTCTTGGCATCCTACGACTTTGGTAATATTCGAAGCATCTTCCTAGCAAGACCAGAATCATCCAATTTCTTTCCAAGAGATGTTAGCTCATTAGTGATAGTAGTAAAACGGTTAAAAGCTTCTTCAAATTTTCTCATCATACTTGATTTTAAACAATTCATAACATTGAAGTAAGGCATTGATTTTAGTTTCCTTAATAGTGTCAGTTCCTTCATAAGTTACAAATAAGGTATCTCTGTCACGCCTCGAAGGGTATCCTAAATGTGGCAGTCCGTCGTACACAATATTAAAGCCTAGGAATGACCGCTTCAATCATGCGAAGGCTTACATACTATATACAAGGCGTCTAACACATGGAGGAGACACGTCGGAGTAATACATTTTATATTGGTGCAACTTGAGTAACAATGTAAAGGAACTACACTTCACTATACTTCAAATACAAATCATTATACTTCAATTACAATTTCATCAAAAGATTTCACTAGATAAAACTATTATAAGGCAAATCATAAAACCTAGCTAATAACTTCAAACATTCTTATATCCTGTCGAATCCCGAAGTCATTCTCGTCTCCAACCATCTCGGTCCCCACTTAGCATTCTTGAGATAACCTGTTCATTTAAACATCTATTGGGGTATAAGCTACACTAGCTTAGTAAGAGTTCCCTTAATTTTGTACCATGATAAGCAAGTTATAATTCATTCATATGCTATGCATGAACAAACACATAAGCAAACAATACATAAGACCATCCAGAAATCTTATGTTGAATGGATTTACCCCCTCCATTCGGGGTTAGGTGTTTCAGGCCCATACGACCATCATTAAAATACTTCTCACTTCTTATTATGGTTGATACAGGTGCCCATCCACCACTTTTAAATTTTTACTATGGTTTATACAGGTGCCCACCCACGCACATTTTCAATTCCAGCCTATACGCCAACAATCGAGTTTACAGGCCCCTCGTTGCCCAAATTATTATGCCTTCTTCCCACAAAGGTATAATAACTTATGCAATGTGACTCACTACGTGATATGCATATACAGTTTATTCATAAATCGTGGCATATTAATTATATAGGTTAAGAGCGATCATAGAGAATTTCAGACAATTTAACTCTATGCTAACTCATACAATGATTTTACAACAAGTCTTACCTCAATATTATCATTCATTCAACCAAGTTTATACACAACTCATCACAATTTTATCTTTTCCTAATTCTAGTGCAACTAGCTACAAGCACAAGCAAGGTAACAAAATAAAGGAAAACTCACTCGGCCATTGGATCACCGGTCTTTTAGTAAAAGTAATCCGGTGGTAAGGAATCGTCGATATCAGAGTCACCTAAAAAAGGAAGAAATACTCTAATAAGTATTTCAACTCAACTAATCCAAACAATCTTATACAAGCTATCAAATTCGTAATTCTTGTCCTAAGCGGGAATTCTAACTTAAAACGGCCATAACTTGATCATTTTAACTCGGAATTTAGCAAATTATACATCAATTTCTATCTAATTCGAAAGATCTATCTAATTCTAATATTATATTTGAGTTTTGAAAACTTTGAAGCTCCGAAAAGGTCGGATCAAATCAGAACAGTACAAATTTCAATTCCGAAAAATAGTTTTGTAAATGTTTGAAACGTTCCTACTATATAGATTAGCTATACATGCAATATTGATGATTTCCTATCATGAATGGCATGTTATGAGCTTGATGTATGCATGCTTTTGACAATATTTACTAAAAGAAATTTTAGAAACTTTTTATTTGTAAAACTCGATGGCTATTTACTTTCAAGAAAACTAGTTTCCTAACTTTGATCATTTCCATTTGTTTTGGATTTATTCCTTAAGAAAATATAATTATCTTTGTTAAAATTGAGTATTCATTATATCTATTACATGACCTTCATTTCTACATAAAATTTCCATTTTACACTTTGTAAAACATATCTTGAAGTAGAGTTGATTCCAAAATCCGAATTTATAAAAATTAGTTTTTGAGTGATTCCTTTAAGTAAAAATTGTTTGATATTTAGAAAATTAGGGCTCAAACAATATAGCCACTAAGGACTTCATTTCTTTGATAACACTTCTAATTTGAGTTTGAAAAAGATGGGTTTTCATGCCATTACTCCATTATTACGAATTTCTTAAAATGACAATAACTCAAATTTTTCCTACTTTATTTTACTCCTTGTTCTATATATTTTTCTTAGCAAATCCTATCTTAATTTATCAAAATCATTACTTGATGATACCTATGACCTAAACTCCTCATTTTTCATATAAAACACAAGTTTTGGAGTTGATAAATGGGTTTTTAAGGCATGGTTTTAAATCATCCGAATTTACAAATTTTGGATAAACTCAATTTTCATACCTTATTTCTACAATGCATCATGCATATGTGTATTTCCTACAAGCTATTGTTATGAAGATTATGAGATGATCTACCTATATGTATACATATAGTACCAAGAATTCTTTTTGAAAACTTTTACTTTGCAAAACTTTGAATTACTAGACTTAAGAAAAATAGTTTTTCTTCTTGTAAAATCATACTTTCTTTTATCAAAACTCAACATTGATGATCTATATAACCATCACCTTCATTATTTCAATAAAAACCTTCATTTTGGGGTTAGAAAGTAGATGTTTAAATAGGTGGTTTGCCTAAGTACGAATTTTACAAAATTTTGAAGAATGAAAACAATGAACTTATTCTTGGAAACCATTTGTTTCTAAGGTTATATTTTGATAAACCTCTCTTATCCTTGTCAAAACTTGGTCTTTGTTACATATATTCCCTATGACTTCCATTTCCTATAAAAATTATCATTTTGGCATTTGGAAATGAGTGTTTAAATATGGCTATTTTCAAATCCGAATTTTGAGAAATTCATTTGAGCTTGTTTTCTTTGTAAAACTCATTTAGTCTTTCAAAAACCATTTCCTAATCAAACCTACCCCTTAAGGCTTCCATTTCCTTAATAAAAATCTTGTTTTGAAGTTGAAAAATGGGTTTTTAAAATTGGTCTTTGTTGAGATCTGAATTTACAAAATTTATTTTTGGACATATCCTTTGATAAAATCTATCTAAACTTATGAAAATCCATTCCTTACATATCCTATCTTAAGAGCCTTCCATATCTTAAATAAAAACTTCATTTTTGAGTTGGAAAACATGTTTTTAAAATATGTCTTGGCCAAAATCCAAAAATGAGATTTTTATTTTGAAAATCACCTTTGATTCTTGTAAAAAGAAATCTTGATGATATACATACATTAAGCCTTCATTATCTCAAGTAAATATTTCATTTTGATATTTGGAAAGTGGTTTTTAAATAGGGGTCTTGCCAAAATATGAATTTCACCATTTTGTTTGAGTTCAAAACCAAGATTTACACTTAATATGAACATAAATATAAAAGAAATCCATGGTAGTAAACTATAAACTCAAAGATCTAAACTTTACTCATCAAAATCATTCATTCATATTATCTATTCCCTAAGCCCTTCATTTTAAATGAAAAATACACATTTTGAAGGTGAAAAATAACTTTTCTAAATATGGTTCATTTTTCATCCGAATTTTCAAAAATAATTTTTGTTGAAAATAAAATAGATCTTGAGCTTTCTAAAACATTCCTACTATCATCATGCTACTACAAGTTGTTTATGAACATAAAACAAAAGTCTAATGCATTTATGAACTCAAAACACTAGATCTAGTTTACTATACTAGTTATAAATGCATGAACACTAAGATAGTTATGTGAATAGTAAATATATGCATAAATAATTAGCAATAACAAAAATAATAACTCAAATAACAAGATCTAAGTCATTAACGAAAATCAAAGCTACAAAAAGTTAGATCTACAAAATATAAATACTTTTAACAAGAAAATAAGAATGATACAAGATAATAATCATAGAAAAGAGGAGTGTTTCATTTTGGCATCATCATCCTTAGCTTTTAAGCTTGTGGAAGGTCATTGATACATGAAACTCTCACTATACCTTACTTATCATCTATGGAAGCCTAAGAAGAAAGTTAACTTAAGAAATCTTCAAGAAATATGTGTGGGAGCTCCAATAAAGAATAGGGGCAGCAAGGTTGCTTGTAAGAACAAGAGAGAAAGAAGAAAGAAAGAGAGGAAAAAGAAGGAAAAGAGAGAGTAAATGAGATGGGGTTTCAAAGGAATGAAAGGAAGTAAATTAAAGGCATTAAATGGAGAGTGAGGAGTGTATTAAATGAGAGAGAAAAAAAATAAAACAAGGCAGCAATTAGGAGGGTGCTACACGTGAATTTGCAAGGAGAGAGAGGGAGGGAATTTGGTTTATCTTTGACTTGGAATTGTAATGTAATTAATGATATGTGTAGTTTCTTGAAGAAGGATTTGAAAAAGGGTTATTTTAATTAATTTTATGGTATATCAAGAGACAAAAAGGCAGCAAAAAGGAGTCAAAACCTGCCATGAAGTGATATAATGAAGTGTAAAAAGATTGAAGTGAAAAAGAAGTGATATGTGAAAAGTGTACTTGAAGTATAAGTTGGAAAAAGTACTTTTTATAAGAAAAATACAAAATAAAATTAGGAAAAATATTTTTAAATGAGTGGCAGAATTTTTTAAATAAAATTAAAAATTATTTGAATTATTTTAGTATTTCAATAAATATGTTACCGGTATGATCAAAATACACGAATATGGGCTATAAATGATATTTTCATAACCCAAAAAATTCTAAAAAATTATTTTATGAAAAAACAATATTTTTCAATGTTTTCCAATTATTAAATTAATTTATTTTATTTTTAGTATCAGGTCTTAAACAGAATATGATCCCGTAAAAACCCAAAACGAACTAAATTTTAGAAAAACAAAGTTTTCTATAATATATAAAATATTTATCTAAAAATATAAGGGTTTTAAAAATAATAAAATTGTGTAATTAAATAAAAGTGAATAGTGCAAAAGACTAATTAATTACCGGTAATCATGAAAATATGATAAAAAGGTTATAACTGTAACTTTTATAACCCGAAAAATTATATAACTGATATATTTTGGAAATCTTATGAAATTACGAGTTTAACGGTACTAATGGTATATTTTTGATATCTCGAGCCCCGAGACACTCTTTTCGAAGTCTGTATCCGAACAGGTTCGAAATAGGTCAAAAATTTACCAATCTGATATTTTTAAGCGAACTCATGTTACTATGAGCTATTCTATACATTTAAACTACACTTCGGCCTCTAGGGTTAAGGGCGCTAGATTGTCGGACTTAAACTATTGTATTCCACTTAGGGTTTCCAGGTGATTTTCCGGTTTATATCTTTGTCAATTTGGAAACTAATATTTTATGTTTATACAACATATTTGATTTGAGAAATTTATCTTAAATTTTATTTTTGTAAGTATTTAATATCTTTTAACGTTTTTGGAATCCTTGAATTGGGTTTCATTTCCGAAAGTTAATTGTTATTTACTTTTTAATAATTTGTTTTTGGGTTCTATATTACCCAATTCTATAAGTCGGAGTTACGTATAAAATTTTATTGTACGTAGTGGTTTTGGAATTGAAGTATGTTGAGTTCTTATTTGTTTTTAAGGATTCTTATTTTCCTCAAGATTGAGAAATCTCTAGATTAGTTCGTGATTTAGGACTAGTCAAAGTTCGGTTTTAATTTGGAGTGATTTTTAGGGTTTACTTTCGAAGTTCATCTTGGAATTATTTACTGAAATTTTCCGAGGCTTACAATCCCAAATTTCTTTTGCTGTTTGACAAGAGGAAATCAAGTAAAATTCGATAGAGCTATTGTAGTAAGTAGAGATTCTTAGCCTTATTGTTCTTTTTTATCAGCTTTAATTCGGCATCAATGAATCTAGCTTCATCAGTCATTATTACTTGATTGTCTCCAAATGCAATTACCTGCCATGAACCATAGTCATTAGCTTTTAATTTGACATGCGCATCTTCCAGTAAAGATAATTTGTGCCATCAAAATATAGAGCTCTATTGATTGCAATGTCATTTTCAGCCATTGTTGGATCACTCATTTAAATGAAAGAGAATCACTCTGATACCAAATGTTGGTCCCAAAAGAATAACCAAGAGGGGAGTGAATTGGTTATTTAATAAATTTCTCTTTTTCAAAAACTCAACCAAATTCACACCACTTAGTTAATCAAATTATAACGGCTTTTAAACTTACTTGAAAAAAAAAACTTAAACACCAATAACTTTAATCATAATTAAGATAAAACTACTTAAGTTGAGCAAATGTTGAAAGTTGAGCTTCCCAATTACTCTCTGATTTAGTCTCTAATTAGAAAATAAACTTTCAGTTACTCTCTGATTTAGTCTCCGATTAGAAAATAAGCTTCTAGTTACTCTCTGTTTTATTCTCTGAGTATAAGATGCAGCAAAAACAAACAACTAAATATGCACGAAATTAAAAGATAAGGTAGAGAATAGTACAAAGTCGATTTATTGAGGTTCCTCCTCGAGCATTAGTCCTCTCTTCCAGCTCCAAGTCGGGGACCCAGTATTCCATACTAGTATGTTCCACTATCCAATCAAGAAATGGGAGTACAAACTTGTTCAACTACAATGAACTTCAATCACTCTACTCAGCCTATCTAGCTTCACTCAAGCTATTTACTGATCTACAGAGAAAGAAATATTACTCTCACTCCTTTTATAATCTCACACACATAAACAAAAGCAATGGGGAATAAAAGTTAAAGAGTTCCTCTCGATTTAGCTTAAGAAGAAAATATAAGTGACGGAGTTTTGCTCGTTTGTAAGCTGTAAAACTTTTTTCTTATGAGTGCTAGCTTCTTCGTGTATTTTGTTTCTCTTTCTTCTTCATTATATGTAATGTATGTCTTCAATGGTTAGGAATATTAGTTCCTGATTTTTCTCAAAGTCTCCTTATCTTCTTCTTAAACTCCTTCTAGGAAAAAGTCTTCAACGGTTGGAATTTAATAGACTCTGACCCTGTTATTTTTCTTTCAAGAAATCTGCTCCTATTTCGAACATTTCAATGAAGATATCGTTCTTAAACTTGTACGTATGTCGAAGATATTATCTTGTTGTGGATAAGTCTTGAAACTTTGAACTTTATCAACTCAAATCATCCTCCAAAAATATCATATTAATATCCCTTGAAGATTAGACAATATCTTACTATTCATTATCCTTTTCAAATTTGAATTTCCAGTTTTGTAAAAATAAACTTGATTATTGATGTAGATCCCATAAAATGCGTCTTTATTGTCAGATCTGGATCGATTCTTGTTCATGTCTTAACATTTTTCTTGAATACGTGAGCTTTAACTTGATGTCAAAACATTAAATCTTTTAATCCAATATAAACTTGAATCCCTTGGATATTTAACCAACTTTGGAGTTGGGTCTTCAAATCCATAAAGAATCAAAGAAAATCAAATTCTTGAAATCTGTTCGTGAAACTTGTTTGTGTTTATAGGAAATTTTTACTCTGATCTACCTTCTGACCGTTGTAAGTGTCTTGTCAACTAGCAAATTAATTTCTGAGTTACCTTCTGACTATTCATTTGTTCTTGAAAAACTTTCTGAACACTTTCTGAATTACTTTCTGAGTTGGATCTCTTTTGAAAAATATGTTCATAAAACTTTGATCATTCTTAAATTTATTGTACACTTAATAAATTTTTTAGTAATCACTTAATTCTTTTTGTTATCATCAAAAACTCATATTGAGAGCAATCAACATACAATTTCTCGTGGAATCGATGTGAGATCATAACAGTTTTGGTATGGTTTACGAAACCAATGGTTCTCAGTTTCGTTTTTAAGCCTTGGAACCGTTTTTTTTTTTTAAGTAAAAATAACAAATAAATGAATTTTAGTTTTTAATGAAATTAATTTTAAACTCAAAATAATTATTGGGTAATTATTGTGTCTAAAATTATTAAATAATTTAACCAAATTTTTTAAAAATTTGTTTAGAATATGCATTTATTTGTATACAAATATATTCAATATCAATTGTAGTTAGTAATGTAATATTGTAAAATACTCCATAGGATAAAAGAAAACTATAATATAAAAAATAGTATCATATTATTAGGAAATGAATTTTGCTTTTAGGAAAAATTTATATAAACTAATTATATTTGATTGTAAGTTATGTTTATTTGTATTGCTAATAATAACGCAAGATATTGTGAATCGGTAATAAATTTTACTATTCATATGAAGTTGTTTAAACATTAATAAATATATATATTTAGTATTTTTTATTTTTTTTCTCTGATTTTCTTTTTCGGAGTTCTATCAGCTCTAGATCAAAAAATTACCTAAAAACTGAAAAATCGGCGATTCCTTAACTAGTTCTAAAACCGCCAATAGCAAATGTTTATATATGAAATGTGGAAGCCTGTGAGGTGACGTATGTTTGTATATGCTTAAGAGGTCTGAGCACCTCATGGATGACTCAGTACACTAACGTTGTGCACACCATTCAAACGGCACAAAGTAGGCTTTCGAGCAACGCATACATATCTGCAACTTTTTTTTTAATTTTAATTAATGACTCTTTAACTCTTGTTTCATACCTAACTCTATTATTATGGTTTATTACTTTATTTATGTTACGTGATTATTAGACCAGTATTAATTGTCATCGAGTGATTTCTCTCAATCTATTATTATTATTATTATTATTATTATTATTATTATTATTATAGCAAACAAGTGTTTGAATTGTGTGCGTAGACATTCCAATTTTTGCCCTCCTTTTAGGAAAAATACAAAAATAAAAAGGAAAACCCCTAAAAATGAAAATTCGAAATATAAAATTGAAACGAAAATAAAAAATAGAAACTTGAGGCATTTTGAGTCGATGGTGATTTTTGAGTTCTAACATGAACATGTGATAAGATAAAGATTGAAGTCTAAAACAGGGATTTGTCTCGTAAAATTAATAAAATTTCCAATTAAAACCCAATATAATCGATTTCTGAGCATGAAAAGGAATAATTTAAGAGAAACATGGTTCAAATCAGTCTTAGTTTGGACTTTAATTGATTAATTTAAGCACAAATGAAGATTTGAATTAATTGGACCGAGAAGTGAACCAAAGCTTGATTTCCTATCAAATCGGACTAATTTCAAAAATTGAATTTAAAACATACACGAGGCACAATTATTATTATCATCATAGGCCTCAAATAAATTTATTATGAATCAGTGGATTTGGGCCAATTATTGGTTTAATAAGCTTAAGTTATAATTTAGTTTGCATGATAAAATTCTTGGTTTAATGGTTAAGGGGTTGGTTCTGTTTGAAAAAAAGGTTAGGATTTTGATTTCCCAGTCAAGCATAGGAGAGCATGTTAATCACATGAAAATCCATCCCCATTTATTCAGTGACCTATCTGAAACTACCCTTTCAATCATATGAAATGAAAATTAAGTACCATTTACTTTTTGACACGTACCCGAGTTTGATGAGCCTTTACCTTGTCCCAACACCAATTTTAATGGATTAATACTACCGGTCAGCCTGATTTCATATAAAACAAACGAGATGGATGGATCTGTGAAAGGGTGCACCAAAGCTCTCTTAAGAAGTTGAATAAAAGACACAAGGAAGTGAAGGGAGTAATATACAAGAATGCTACTAACAAGAAGAGGAGTTTCATTCCTGATTTCCCAGAAAGACCTTACTTACAATATGCATTAATATACCGCACCCGAGGGGCAAAACCACCAACAATATACAGGAGAGCTCTTATAAACAAAATCAGGCAATCCTATGTTGCCAACCCTACAGCTCCTTTAGATTACCAACTACCTCATATCAGTTAGTGTCATCCAGAAGTTCTAACTACGTGCCTGGCAACACGCTTAAACATGCAGGATCGAGCCATGGCCGAAATACTCCTTCACTAGGCAAATTCTGTCACCAATGCATAAAACACATAATCATCAGCAGCCATAACCAAGCAAGAAGGCATCGAAAGACAATAGTGAATATTCAACGATTGGGAGAATCTAGTGCAAGATTTGCTTTCTTCTTCTTTTATAAGTATTGGCAAGCCAGCTTCTTGTGCATAATCCCAAAACCTTACCTTGTCGAGCTTTTATTGTTCTTCTACAGTACAAAATTTAAATTGCCCCTCCTAGACATTTAGAATTCTTTAATTTTTCTTTTTTAATGGTGCATAGTTTCCGTTATCAACAAATAAGAATGCGAACTAAACACAGATCATGGCAGTTAATAAGAAGCTAAAATTATCCAATGTGATCTAACAAAAGTCAGAATCTATGCAAATGAAAAGCTATAGATGCTAGCTGCATATAATAATGAAATTGAGTGAAGATAGATGAAAAGAAATAACAACATCAAAGTATCGCAATTTCTAATTTCTGAGATCAACATTAATTTCTTAGTTATCAATCCTCAGGCACCTTTTTTCCTACAGAGATTAGGATATCTGAGTTTTTTTTTGACATGGCACTATAGCTGTCTACTCTGGAATAAATTCTCCTGGTGGTTGGCTTCAGAGTTTACCAGCTTCAGCATTAGAAGAAAAAGTCATCCACGTGTTCATGTTTAGTATCTTTATGAAAAATAACCAATTATTTATTCTTGAAGATTTCTTTTTTCATTGATTTCCTTATGAGCTCCTAGAGTTGAGCTGTTTTCCTAGTTAGTGGTAAGTCGGCCTATAAGAAACAGCATATCTATACATTTCAAGGTATATGAGCAATGGATTTGTTTGGATTGTCTGATTTTCATCCTGTCTATATTTTATTTGTATCTGATTTATTGGATCTATTTATAATAAAAATGTCTGTTTTTCATTTATGTCATTTTTTACAGTCTATTTGAAAACGACAGAAATAAAATGTCAAAACAACCTAAAAACGACGAACCAAACAGACCCTTAAGTTCTTCACATGGTATCACAATAGCAATTGTGGGACATAATTCTCAAGTCATTATTTTATCTTCTAACTGTTTGATTTTCTAACAAGCTTGCCATCTATCACCCACCTTCTTTCCTGGCTGCATTTCGAAACTCCAAAAATGTCAAGATAGCACTATAACAGACACCAGCAAGGCCATAGATAATGGTAGAAAACTGAAAAACACCAAAATTTGAAGAAAAAAATAAAGGGAAAGTGTGTAAACTTGAAAAAGCTCCTTGTGGCATGAAACAATGGCCTACAGCTTGGTTTGAGAGATTAGTTCCTTGTTGCTCCAATTGGGATATTGTCAAGGTGAATCCAAGCAAACATTGTTTGTAAGATGGCATATGAAGGAAATAGGTCTATATTGATTGTTTATGTGGACGCATCATAATCAGGGGAAATTATCTGTAAGGAATCATAGAGCTTAAAGGAAAAATAATAAATAAAAGAGCACAAGATTATAGGGCAAGGAAATCTAACATACTTCCCCATTATGGAAGATGCAATGAGTAAATAGTGCATCCACATTTCACAAAGAAAACATGTTCATGATCTATCGAAGCAAATGGGTAAGATGGAATGCATCCTGTTTGGAGGCCGTTACAGCCAAACTGGAAACACAAAGGGGATTTGTTCTAATGACTCTCTAGGAGAAAAAGGACAACAAAATTGAGAGATTCATTTATTCACCACTCACAAGGCCTGACATTGCTCATAACATAAGTTTGCTAGTCAGATAATGTACTTTTCAACCAAGAGATATATGATCTTACATAACAAGTGAAATCAGTAGTGTGTGTGTGGAATCCTGTGCAGATGTGGTGGCATGAGCATCAATGTGTTCTACTGTTTGGTTGTTCGTTGTGCTAGTGTGTTTAATGTGGAGGGGTGGTGTGCAGTGCTTAATGTGAAGAAAGTGGGTTAGCTGCAAGTCGGAGTGTTGTTGTAAGCTGTATATCATGCTGTTGCATATGTTGTTATTCAGTCATAGGTGGCAGGTCTCAGACAAGTTCTGGTATCCACAACTAGGTAGTTTCCTATTTTTCTGCTATATTTCCTAGCTCATGTGAAGGGTAGTTACTCGTTATGTACATGTATGTGAGGTCATGTTATGCGAATGCAAGAACTAAATTGGAATTTATATTAAAAGCATCTTTTTATTGTTTAAGGGATCTGGGTTTCTTCTCAAAGAGCTCTAAACACTATCAAGAAAAATAGACTGACAAGGAAGAAAAAATAACTGAGGCAGGACATTTGTTTGTGGTGATCCACATACAAGATTACCAACCCAATCCTGTAACATATGTATGCAGGCATGCATAGCTTGATATATCTCAAATGAATCTCCAGGGAGAAGGCTATGGTTCAGAACAGTGAAGATAGGAGTACTGAAAGCGATGCAAATTGGGTAGGTAGTCATGAGGGCAGTAAAATTACTAAAATATATTTCAAGGCACTGTAAAAGGTGGGGGAAAATTTAATTACTTGGAGAAAGAAGCAATTGGATGTATCACATACTAGTGCTGAAGCTGTGTTTAGAGACATTGCACATGGAACTTCAATGTCATCTGGTTCAAAGGGCTAACAATAAATAAATAGATGCAGCTCTCACATCCTACCCATGTAGTGATATCAAATCCACCATCAGCAATGTTAAGAACCCAGTTCAGTACAATAGCATAAAGCAAGGTTGACTCATTAAATCAGAAATCAAAGAGGGTGGAATCAATTTAACCTATGTACCTGCATGTGTTAAGTGGTTAATATCTTCATCAAATCCTCACCAAAGCTGAGATTCAATATGTTAAGAGCAAGCTTGGAATGACTGAAATCAACTGCTAAGCTCAACAGGAAGTCTTAGAATTTAGGCTTCAGATTTCAATCTAGATTTATTTGTTGGAATTTATATTACTCAAGGAAGCTTGGAATGACTGACATCAACTACCAAGCTTGAGGGAGAGCATTGGAATATAGGCTTCAATCCCTGTCTGGATTCATTTCTTAAGATTTATTTTATTCTATCAGTTATTTGTTCATCTTTTATTATCATAGCATCCAACAAATATATCACCGGCTGATTTGGTAGAGATTTTATTTGATTCTACCTTATTTTAACTAGTAAAAATGTATTTAAACGGTATTAAGTTAATAAAATAGGTAAGACTTTCTTCCAAAGAGCTCTTTGAGCCAGCAATATTTAGACTTGCACAATTTAGTAGCAATCTAGAGAAGGGCTTAACCAGTGCAAAAAATGCTCCCAGTTAGTGTAATGGTAGAAGGAGGATGTAAAATTTCAGATCTCTAAGTAATACAAATTCAAAAGAATTTTCCATTATTGTCAAGTAAGAATGGCATTTAAAATATCTAATCAATTGTATAGTATTTGGCCACATCTAGAAGAAAATTATGATGATTTTTATGGTAGAAGCAAATATAACAAACTCACATTTAACCAGTAGAAAAATCCACGCAAAAGATTGAGGGTCTTGTGTTGATTTTCCCTAGCAAGACGAAGTTTTTCTGCAAGATCTGTAACATAAGTAAAGTCATTAAACTATAGACAAAAACAGAGATAAAGGCTGAAAATGTACCTCATAATCGCAACTTATTTGAGTACCAATGGATTAAATTTGGATGGTCAAGAAACAGAAGATAATCACTTCAATATATTGCAATGCTATACACAATACCTACATACAAGCAACCAACAACATAAAATCTTTCTGGAGAAACACCATCGTAAATCCATTAGTTTCTCTACCCAACCCCACCCCACCCACCCCACCCCAAATAAAAATAAAAAAAAAAAAAAAAGACCATTAGAATCTAGGCCTTAGGGCCACAACAATTCACCAACAGGCTTATTTACTTTGGTCCACATCCAAGTTCTAGAATGCTGAAATCCAATCAACAGATTACGCATCCTTCTTTCTTAATGAAGATCTTTGTAAGATGCAGCTATTACACCATTCATCATTGTATGGCACCCCCTCAACAACTATCTTTTCATTAACCGATAGTAAAAGTCTTAAGGTCTGTTTGTTTCGTTGGTGTGCAGATAGCACAAACATTTTCAAATAGATTATCTATCAAGAAACAAATACATATAAAAAACAAATATTTTTACTCATAAAAAGACTAAATACAGATCAAATATAGATAAAGATGCACATGCAAATCAAATATAGTTACAAATGAAAAATAGACCATCCAAACGGAACCTAAATGTCTGCCTTTCTAGTAAATATGTTTATAAATAGAGCAGAGCTACCACATCATTGCTAACTATTGGAATCAAAGCGCAAACCTTTCTTGAGATATTTACCAAAACAGCCACCAATAAATGTATCTACTGAACCATTTGCAATTCTTGATACAATCTCAATCCAACTTCAACTCAACAATTAAACTCGAGTCTTTTTGGAAGACCTCTCAAATGAAGAACATAGGATGACAACATAATGAACTTGATCCATCATTTTCCATGTGTTCATCACCCTCTAATTTGTTTGAAGAAGAATCTTTTAACCCATAACAATTAACAATGCATTGGCTCCATCACACACTCTACTAACGTTGATGTAGAAGATTGTAATATAAAAGTAGGAAATATATTAGATGTAGAAGATTATAAAGAAAAATTGTATATATTAATATATTTTGTTCATACAAGAAGTGATAACACACACACACACACACATATAAAGATAATGTAGCCGAAACAATTGGTGTACCAATCCCCAACTACCACTGTATTAATTATACTAATAAATACAATATTATCTATATACTCTATACTACTATCCCTCAAACTGAAGCATAGATATTTATCATAGCCAACTTGATACACAATAACTAACTTGAGTCCTATTCAATGCTGTTGTGAAAAGATCTCCAAGTTGTTCTCTTGTCTTCACATAACCTATAAAGATTAAATTTTGTTGTATTATTTTACAAACAAAGTGGCAATCAATCTCAATATATTTGGTTCGTTCGTGAAAGACAAGATTAGATGTAATATAAAAGGCAGCTTCATCATCATTCCACAATTTTGCTAACAGAGAAACTTTGAGCCCAACCTCTGTCGAAATTTGGTATATCCGCATTATCTCATATGTAGATTGAGTTATGGCTCTATACTCTGATTTTGCACTAGATCTCAATACAATATTTTGCTTCTTACTATTCCATGAAACTAGATTTCCTCTCAAAAAAAACACAACAGCCAGTAATGGATTTTCTATCTTCATTACAACTGGCCTACTTTGTATCTAAAAAGTATTCTATACGAGAATGACCATGATTTTGGTATAGTATACCTTACAAAGGAGCACCTTTCAAATAGTACAAAATCTGATCCTAGGCAACTTAATGATGAGCTGTTGGAGAAGACATAAACTAGCTCACAACATTAACAAAATATGTAATATCAAAACAAGTTACCATGTGATAATTCAACTTCCCAACTAATCTCATATATCTTTCAAATCCTTAAACAACTCTTCCATCCTTAGTGAGCTATAGACGAGTGTCATTTTAAACAACTCTCCATGCATATCTAGAAGGAGCTTAGAAAGGAAGTGGGATGAGGTCTTTCTATTTTTTGCAAGAGAAAGAGAAAGAACAGAGAGCAAGACAAGAAAAAGTGGGGTAGGTTTGGGTTTCATTTTAACTTGTAGCAAGTGTTAGTAATATACCTTCTACTTTGCCAACTATCTTACATGCAACACCCATGTTTGAAAAAAAAAAAAATAAGTTATTTTATCCTAAATCTTTACACCATCAACTTTCTCTATCTTTGTTTAAACCATTAGCAGCATATCATATGGAAATTCATCTTTTCCCCCCACTTTTATCCTAAATTCTCACGTCATTCACTAAGGTGCTCACCTTGGCGCCTCATGCTCCGTGCCTAACAAAAAAAGGGCATGAGCCTTGACAAAGGTGCCTTGCTTGAGCACCTAGGCGCACAAAGCGAGCACCTTTAACACCTTACGTTCATAATAATTATATCATTACATAAACAATAAGAATAATTCAGACGAAAATGTTATAAAACACAAGTGATCAACTTACCTTTGATCATTGCAAACATCTCAATTGCCTAACTAAAATTTCTAAACTAAGCACAAGGACTCTGCACCAACCATATAAAGATTTATGAAGGCAACAAACTTCCTACTTCTCCCCTGCACAACAAACCATGGTAGTACTCAATAGACCTTCCTCTTGAAGATCCCCATGTAAAAAAGCATATTTTAATGTCCACTAGTACAGAGCCAAGCATGAGTAGCTGCCATAATAAATAGTCAAATAGATATCAATTTAACTACAAAGAGAGTATTTAAATAGTCCACACCATAGGTTATGGTATAGCCCTTAGCCACAAACGTGCTTTAAACAAGTAATAGATGTATTAGGATTAACTTTAACTACAAAAACCCATTTCCATCTAATAGCTTTTTAACCTGCAGGTAAGCTTACTAAATTCCAAGTACCTTTAACATTTAAGGCATTCATTCCCTCCATTATTGTAGCACCTAGCTTGGATGAGACAAGGCCTCATAAAGAGTGTGAGGGATGGACACAATATCAATAGAGGCAAGGAACGTGAAGAAAATGATAAACAATCATATGGCACAAATAAAGAAATAGGATAAGTGCGTTGTCTTTTATTTTTGCGAAGAGCAATCAAAAGGTCCAAGTCATTATCACGTGGATCTAATGTCAAAGGAGATAATGGTGCTGGACTTATAGTAGGAGGATTGTAGCGTCTAGCACATAACGAATCGATGGAGAAGGTAGTAGACGTAGAGGTAGTACAGTCAAAGACATGTTTGATGCTTGATAGGTAATATGGTAAACTAATAAATTATCATCTTTTTTCACTTTATCAGTAGATTCAGAAGATGTAGGAAAGAGAGGACACTGTTCCATAAAGAAAACATCAGCAAACACAATAAATTTGTTAAGATTGAGGCAATAACATTGATACCCTTTTTTATACGATAGTAACCCAGAAAAACACACTTGACAGCCTTAGGGTCTAGCTTGGTGACTTGAGGCTGAGCATCTTGAACAAAATATATACATCCAAATATGCAAGGTTTACTAGGAAACAAGGGTTTTGTGGGAAAAAGAATCTTATAAGGAATCTCCCCCTAAAGAAGAGATGATGGCATACGATTAATCAAAAAACAAGCTGTTGAGACAGCTTTTTCCCCAAATCTGTTTGGGAAATGATTTTGAAATAAGAACCCTTATTATTCAGGATATGTCTATTTTCATTTCAGCCACACCATTTTAAAATGGTGTATCAAGTCATGAAGTTTGACAAATAATGTCCTGTTGAGTCACATAGAATTTAAATATCTCGAATAAGTTTTTTTTAGTATTATCACTTCTTAAGGTACGCACAAAAGTGTTAAAATAAGTTAATTTCAATGCAAAAAACAATGAAATATGAAAATATTTAGAACGTGTTTCAACAAATAGAGCCAAGTCATTTGAGAATAGTCATCCACAAAAATAATAAAATACAAAATCTTATTTGGGACATAACCGCATAAGGACCCCAAACATCTAAATAAAACTAACTCTCTATTGACAAGGACACATAAGATTGATGGTAGTGTTTAGCAAATTGATATGATCACAATCTAATGGTGACACACTTTTAAATTTAGGGCACACTTTTCTTGAGTAGACAAAAAAGGATAACTAAGTCGACGGTGTGCTTCAAAAGAAGTCAAAACACTTGAGCAAGTAATGGGTTTAGGTACCTCCATATGAGTATCCAATATAAAGTTCTATTGATACATGCCTTTTAGCAATAATTTTATTCACTAAGATCTTGAAACAAATAATAATCAGAAATGAACGTAACATAACAGTTTAAGCTACGAGTATTATGGTCTTATTGATATAAGATTAAATGAGAAGTTTGTAGATTTCAGACAGGAGACAAAGTAAGTGATGTAAGTAGGATGTATAGTGCCAAAACCAAGAACAAACAATTTAGAGCCATCTACTAAAGTAACAAGAGAAAATGAGATGCGTGGTTTAAAGGTAGTCAGACTAAATTACATGTCATAAGATTAGTAGCACCTGAGTCAATAACTCATTGTGATGTGGAGGAAAGTATGCACTTGTCTAAATACCTGACTCACCAATAGTAACGACAGGATGAGATGAATTCTCTAATGCTTCTTGATACCAACGAGATTGAGCAAACTCATCCGCAAAAATTGGAACTATCTGCTTAGATGGTGGATTGCATGTGACAGTGACTGCTATGATGTGAGCTAAATGAGACATTAGAGATTTATCTAATAATTCAAACAAGTGCACTCATTATGGCCATGTGCTTGTAGCATGAATAGTAATCAACTCCCCTCGATCTAGGCTTTTGTTATTTCTTTTCTAATTCTCAGCCATGAGACACCACAAGACGATAACCCTTTGTTTTTATTTAACAATAACCAAAGAAATATATCTCCAAGACAAGAAATATCAGCTTCAAAAGGATCAATGACCTCACAAAGACCAACCTGCTTTGGTCAACGCACACCTACTGCACCTAATACTACTAATAGCTCCACCACGGCAGCAAGGAAACTCCAACGAATCACCAACTTCCATGCGCCACTTCCGCGTAACACTACTTCAAGCGGATCAATACAACATCAAAGAAGTAAGAACAATCTTACCACGGAAGGAAAGCGAAGCTCCATGATGGATAGGAAAGCCAACAAAAGGAAGAACGGACCTTCCACGCACCGGCGAAGATTAGGAAAGGCGATGGCTTTGAGGAGCACATGAGACACACATTCGCATATTTAGGGTGCTGGATTTTTGGGTAGGTGTTCTCCCTTCTAGACCTGCAGTGACACAATTAAAAAAAACAAATGTTCCAAGTTGCTCACTCTCAAGGATGGCATGTTGCCCACTACAGCAACTTGACTACATTGGGAAACTTACTCTACTAAGGTATTATTTTCTCACTAGGATTACCCTCACATAATGTAGAAAATTGTAATATAAAAGTAGGAAAAATATTGGATGTAGAAGATTATAAAGAGATTGTATATATTGATATATTTTGTTTATAAAAAGTGATATATATATATAGACAGTGTACTCCTAACAAATTGGAGTATCAACCCCGACCTACCACTCTATTAATTATACTAATAATACAATCTTATCTATTTACTCTATAACAAACATTAACACTATGTTTGTTATTCGTTTCTTCATCACTCTATGTAAAACTATTATTACGGTATTTACTTGAAAAAGATGACAATTCATAATGAATTATTATTATCCAAAATAATGAATAACAATCCATGTCTCCACAATCATGAATTGCAATTTAACGGTTTTTTTTTTTTTTCCAAAACCAAGATTTCCTCTTTAAAATATAAAATAAAATAGTAAACAAAAAGCAAATTGTCATTTAATGATTTGTTTTCAATCTTTGTCATAAACTCCACTCCTAAAAATATCACTATACAATCTTTTATAATAAAGATGAGTGGCATTACTGATATTTTACTTTACTTCAATAATTACTTGTTTTATTCTTTTTATACCAAATGAATATTGTAATCCTATTGAATTGGAATTCCACCCCACCCCACCCCACCTCCCCCCACCCCCAAAAAAAAAAAAAAAACAATTCTATACAACCAAGTGAACGAAGCATGAAGAAAATGGAAAAGGAAGATATTTTTGGAAAGGAATAAAGAAAAAAGAAAACAAAAGAAATATAATATTCACCTTAAAAGCTATTTCTGTAATTTCAAATACTTTCTATCAATTTCCGTTTAATCCTCTCCATTTTTTTTTAATAAGGTATTCGAAAGAATTTAAATTTACAGAATTCCTCCAATATCCCTCCATTTCATCCCATTTCCATTTTAACTAACACACAACCTTCTTTGCTTTCCACTTGTTAGAATTCCCTCATATTGTTTTCACGATAACAAAAGAGGTCAGATATTTGCTAACATGTTTATTAAGTGTATGGCATGAAGTTTAAAAGTAATAAGTTATTAAGTACTTAGGTAAAGCAGAGGGTAATTAAGAGAATAATGCAAAGGGTAATTTAGGGGATAGTAGAGGCTAAACCAGAAGATGATCCCTATTCGTGCAAATTCAAATCAAAACTCTCGAAATATATTGTAGATGGCATTGTAGAAGCTTAGCTTCACAAATTGAAGATGGCATCTGATCTTCTGTACTTTCAATTTGTAAAGCATATTGCAAATGGCATTGTGTGAGACAGAGTTTGATGAGAACTAAGGTCCTACTTATTGAGTAATGGTCCAAATGTGGGGAGACATGAAGAATAACGGGAATCCAGGACTAAAGGACAAATAACTTGATCCAAGGCAGCAGCTTATAAAATTTGTTGCAATGAGTTATGAATAATATGCCCAAAGAAGAAGAAGACTATGGTAGATGATTTTGAAGTGCAACAAGGCCCTAATGTCGAATTTCAATTGAAGTATAGTGAAAGAGTATGACTAAGTGTTACATCAAGCTAAAGTTGAAGTTTGAATTTCTAATGAATACATAGGCAAGAACACAAGCATGTAATTTAGGGGTGAACCTTACAACAAAGAATTATGAATTGTTATTTTGTGTGCTCCTCAAATTACATGAAGGTACACGACTAGGGAACATAAGCATGTACCCATTAAGCTTCTTCACATGCTCAAGGAGCAGCACGGGGTAGTACATTTATGTACATTATCTGTGTACATGTGCTATTTTTTTATGTTATCTCAATGTATTTTTCTAGTGAATTTCTAACTTGTTTTTGAGTCTATTTGAATTGTCTCGTTTCATTTGCATCTATATCTACTCTGTATTTGTATCTGGTTTATTTGATCTATTTATAAGTAAAAATGTTTGTTTTTCATGACAAACAGTTTGTTTAAAAAAAAAAAATTAAAAACAATGCAAAGCCAACAAACCAAACAAAATCTTTATCAAATCTTAAGATTTGTGGCAAACAAACCATTAATTTGTTTTGTGTTAACATCAAATCAAGTGAGTGTAGTTCAAGTTATAGGTGGTGAATAATATCTGTTTAGGAGCCCATCCCTATTCAAAACCTAAAATCACATAACCAAATCGTTACATATTTGAGATCACGGTGAACTAATGGTTGCTAACCCAGTTCACATCATCTTTTGGTATCAAAGCTCCAAAAATACAAGAAAAAGGAACCCTTTATTTGTTGTGCAATCAAATAGTGACTTGATTCCTACTATGAGGTTCTGGTTGTATCCGAGTCATAAAGGCTTGTCTGCATTCTATAATTAGCTAAAGGAGAAGCCATTAGAGAGTGAGTGATTGGTTCAATTGCAGTTGTGGCCAAAACTCTTATGTGCTTGGATTAAATGGAATTAGAAGAACAGATTAACACAACATGCGGATCAATATATATCAACAAGCCTCCTCTCTTTCCTACTCTTTTAATCTCTACAATATTTATTATTGTTGTTTGTATTGTTAAGTTATCCTTGCGCCATAAAAGAGATATGCAATCAAGATAATTTTATATTAACCAAAAAATTTTCAAAAATTTGTTAAAAGTAACCAATTCACCCCCTAATAATTAATTTCAAGAGACCAACATCACTAATTTTGTTAAATTTCCCTTCATTCCTATAGGCTTTCTCCTATTCAAATATTTTGTAAGCAAAAAGGAACAGTGGGATCAAGGAGCAAAGTCTTGATATGATTGGGGTAATGTTCCCATTTAATCAACAGACTCACACTACATAGCAATCAAGACTTAAATTATGGCAGCCTTATATGGTAAATTAATCAAACTGAACAATCTATCAGCACAAGACCAATATCACATTGAATTCATTTCAAGGTTTAGCAAAAATTTTGCGTTCATTTCTTTAGATGACTATTAGTCCTGCCCTGACTACATAAACCAAATTAGATCATCCACTATTAGTCCTGTCCTGACTACATAAACCAAGGATCATCCACTATTAGTCCTGTCCTGACTACATAAACCAAATTAGGATCATCCACTAACATTCAAGGGTGCTGTTATCTGGTTCAATTCACCACAAATCATCTCCATAGTCTCCTCAAGGCCCACAATCTTAGACATCAGGAAAAAAAAATTAAAAGCTTATATGTCAACTATGGCTGTGAGGTTGGAGGCTGAAGAAAAAATATATGGATTTTTAGCAATATATGAGGCCTTTAGCAATAAAACAAAAGATTGATAACATAAATTTGTTGATGATAATAACATGTCTGTCATATTCTACTCATCCTTACAGAGCAATTTCATGCATATTGTCACCCAAAATACTGCATATATATAGAGAGAGAGAGAGAGAATGCAACCAAAATTATAAACCAAGAGAGCTGTCGGAATGAGAAATTTGCAGCCTGAGATCACCAAGACATCTCTTTTCCCTCCATCAATTCTGACTAATAAGGAAAACATCCTCCCACCTTCCCTCCAGAAGAAAACTTTATTTTTTCAATATGGGCACACCTTTTCATAGGAACTCTAAAGTGCCACCACTAAGAACAAAATCTCCAAAGCAGACATTGCACAGTATGGACATAATCTAGGGGACAGGAATATCAAATGTAATACAATAAAAGCTAATTAATAATGAAGTATGCCTCCTCGACAATGTAATAGGTACTGTTCACAGCTAAGAGTAAAGAGTCATATAAATGAACATACCAGTGTATAGGTCAAGATATGATTTGCCCACCCCCTCCGCAGGATATGCCTTTTCCATTCCATTGCGCAATCTTCTCACGTATGTCTTTGGCCTTTTGAATGTAATCTTTCTGTGCAAGTCTGCATGCTCTCTCACATCATAAGGCATCTCAAGAATATTAAGAAGTTTCTCTCTGAATTGAGACTGATGACATCTTCTAGGAACTTCACCGCATTCATCATCATCCAAATTTATCTTTTCATACAAAATAAGGAGCAAAGTGAGAAACTGGACAATAAAACTTATAAAAAAAGATAAAATGAAATATTAAAGGACAAGCAAGATGAGTCATACAGACCGCAGAATATAGGTTGTTTCCTGGTATTTCTTCACCAGGCTCAGGGTCATCTAACTTCTCAATTATCATGACATCAGATGAACTCTCCTCCTCCTCCTCCTCCTCGTCACTGTCCTCCCCATACCTCACTCGTTCACCATTGTGATTGAGAACCAAAACTTCACCATCACTCCTGATAAAATGAAGAAAAGTCGCGTAACTTTCATCACATATCACCTCTTCATCCTCTGTGCAATGAAGACTCTCCTGTCTTGGTTCTAAATTAAAACATTTTTTTAACCCAGCTGACACAAAGTTTGCATCTTTTGCTGCTGCATCCCTTTCTGTCGGCAATTGTTGTCTCTTATCAACAGCTTGTTCAAGACTTTCAAGGGTCTCTCTACTTTGCATACACATCTGGGGAGCACTTTCCTCATTCATTTTAGACCTCTTTGCTGGTGTCTTCTCCTTTTCACTTTCAAAGAATTCGTTTTTTCTTCTCATAGCACTACTGGGGCTTCTAGCAACATCTACCTTATCTTTTACAGTTGAGGTCTTCAAATTTTCAGGGCCAAGTGAATTAAATTCTTCACATTCATACTTAAGAAGTAAAGTTATGCCATCATCAACTTCAACCTCAAGCACATATGATTTTTTGTATATTCTAAGCTTTTGCAGGAAAAGTTTATACTGTGGATCCTCGAGATCCTCAATACTACTACCAGCATCATGAATATCAGGATCCAAATTCCTAGCAAGTACATCATCCCTTGAAACACAAATGTCATGATCTACAGTCATAGCAACAGCATCATCATCAGGATAAACATGGATTTCAGGACTGGCAGTCCCAGTGACAACAGTGTCATCAGGATAAACATGAATGTCAGGATCCCGTGTCCCAGCATCAAGATTGCCATCACAGTAAACATTCAAAAATTTTAGGTAATCCTTATCTACTTCATCAGTTTCATGACCTACAAATGTAGCAGACCTATCACCATCATGATAACCCTTCAAAAACGCTCCATACTCATGATCTGGTTCTGGGATATTGATGGCCTCAGTGGCATTTTTCTTATTAGGCACAGCCGCTGTTGAAGGGAAACCCTTTGGGGTATGGCACCCGTTGCCATCATGGTAGCTATTCAAGAACGTTTGGAGATCCTCATCCAGTTTTGAAACATCAACACCATCACCGACATTTTCCTTCATGGGCTTAGGCATTGTTGAAGCATCATTATGGTGGCTATGGCCATCACGACAAGCATCATTTCTTTGAAGATCATCCTCCTGCCTTGAAACACCAACACCATCAACCACATTATTTTTATCAGGCATAAAATTACCATTTGAAGTCGGTATATCACCATTACCATCATCAAGGGAACAGTCCCTGATAACAACATCCTCCTGTTCTGATTCATCAATAACAATGACATGATTTTTAATGGAAGAAGAAGCATTAACCTTTGTTTTTTGATTGGCATTGTACCTCCTTTTCAACCGCCTCTCCAACCTTTCATCATAATCAATTTCCCACTTAACTTTTACCGCTTTCACTGGACCCATAAGGAGCACGAAAACGAAAAGCAAGCCCTAACCCTCAAATTATCAGAACAACCCTGCCATAGACATTCCAAGATGCGAAAAAAGATGAGAAATTTCACACATTGTTAAATTGGATAATCTTAATGAAACTCGACTTTTCAAAATCTAGCTCTACCCATCAATTTGTTTGGTGTAAAGAAGAATTTTTTTGTATTAAAAGAAAAAGGGCAAGGAATCACATATCAAGAAGATAATAAACAACATTTACATAAGTGTAAAAAGAAGAAACTCTCAAAAAGTTGTGAACTTTAAGGAAATTTTCCAACACTTCTTAAAAAACAAAAACTTCAGAAAAAGCAAAAGAAGAATTGGGTCTTTTTGTCTTTACCTGCCATGCAAGACCAATAGCAGCTGCTATTCCTTCACACATTCAAGGGTTTCTACTTTCTTAGCAAGAGGTTTTGTGGAATGGAGTCCAACAGGGCGCCCTGGACTCCTGGGTCTTTGGATTGTCGTTTCACCTTGTCGTGAGAGAAGCACGTTATATTAGATGTCATTACAGTAAGTACAGTTACTAATCATATCATACACAAGCAACTATAGGATTAAACGCTTTTGGCTAAATTTCACTTTCCAGTGGTATCATTTTTGGATAATATTACATTGGTATTTGGTCTTGAATTGATTTTTTAAATCATTATATAAATATGAGGATTACTGATTTCCATCCAATTGGACTTTTTGTTAAGAATACTATCATTTTTCTAATAAAAATATTCTATTTAAGATATGACATGTATAAACTGTATACCACAAAGGGTTAATATTATGAATTATAACTGAAATTTTGATAATGTATGCAATTAAATATTTGAATTATAAAATAGATCAATTTAGTACTTGAATGTTGAAAGAACTTTTCATACGTGTCAATAATACTCTCATCAAATTATTAATTTTAAAATTTAAGTATCTAATTTCATATTCATATATAATAATGCGTAATAAAAAATTATTTATTTTAAATAGATTATTCTTACAAAAATAATTATTTAGATTATGTGGCAAACTATATTTGCTTTAAAAAAAGTTATTTAAACATAATAGCTCAATGGAATATTCTCGTAAAAAAATGTTTAAAATACGTGGCTAACTACAGGTTCCCATACGAAAATGGAACGGAATTAAAAAAAAAAAAAAAAATGGTAAAAAACTAATATTATTTCCAATATATAAATCCAAGGTGCTAAAATTTGTATTATAAGCACTTTTATGAACAATGCTTCACCGAAAACACAATTCTCTCTCCCTCTCCCTCTCCCTCTCCCTCTCCCTCTCCCTCTCCCACTATCACAAACAAAGGCTTCAAAATCCCTTATATTAACATCCACTATTTTTCAATGCTATGGCTTTGATTAATCATATTCTAGTTATTTTGATATATTTTTTATTATTTTTAAATAAATATTTATCAAGAAATAAATATCGATAAAAAATTGATAATTTTATTCATAAACAAACCAAATAGATACAATATAAATACAATAAAGATAAATTATAAATACAAATATGATATAAGTATGATATAAATGAAAATCCTAAAATCCAAACAGAATCAAAATCTTTACAAGGTTAAACCAGTTAAAAGAACAAAATCCCACTTTGAGATACAGATTCACTCATCAACTCTTCCGAAATTGGTTGGACCAGTGGGCACGAGTAGCGGAGTGACCATTCCGGCAGAGCTCAACATAGAAAGGTGAGGCGGCAATGCCAGACATGGGAAAGGTAATTATACTGTATAAGACAGCACCTTCCTTATTTAATGAAACTAACACAACTCGGCGAGACCAGGCTTTATTTAAAAGCGTCCGTAATACAAAAATCAATCAAATTAAACCTGTGAAAATATATTAGGCTGTTAACTCCGTTGGCTGATATGGCACTTTAAACCTATAAAAACATACCATATATTTAAGGATATGTATTATAATAAGTTTTATTTTATTCATAAGAAGAAAAAATTTGACTTATTCCACTTCAATCATATATTCATCCCATTGTGTCTAATATATAATGTTAGTTCTTAGATATTTACCAAAGTGGGACTAGAGATTATATCTCAATTGCGGCAGCACTTTCCAACAGTCCTCAAAGGTCACTAAGCACGCTCACCTCATCACTTATTGTTATCCGATGCAGATAAAATTTTCTATTCCATTTTATTGAATAAGGGTCAGGATTCATCTTTGAAAATGGAAGTAGGTAGAAGAGTTAATCATTTGCTTTTAAGAGAAAGAAATCCCAATTCGATTTTGACGAAATGAAGATCGTCTGAGCAGGTGCTAAGCATGCTTCAAAACCCTTCAATCGTATTTCTCGTCTCGTTGCTTGTGATCCGGTATCTTTCTTTCTTGAAGTATGAACTTTGATGATTCATAAGTCGAGCATCGGTAATTTATATTGGCAGATTGAATTCGAATTTATTTTTAGTGTCCAGTTATCATGGCTCTACATTAATTCATTTTATAATTTTATCTCATTCTGTTGGAAGCTTGGAATCATGGCGTCATTACAAGACATCACCTTGGGTCGGGGTCCAAACTGAGATCCGATCCAGACCGGTCACAATGGGTCCAGCATTGGACCTACCTCGTGGGGGCGGTTCAGAGCTGCCAACAAGACCCGTCGGGTTGGCCTGCCCTATATGGGTTCATCTTGTGAACTTGTCTAAACCTGCAGATTCAAAAGGATCCGATCAAATTTAAAAATATATATATATATATTTTTTTTTTAAAAGATAAAATCTCTTTTTTGAAAAAAAAAAAAGGTTTAAGCCATTTGGACCCGTCTCGTGAACTAGCCAGTCTAGGGGTTCAAACTGCCCCACCATTAAAATAAGGGTGGTTCTGAGTTTATGTTTCGAGGAACCTATGGGTCGGACCGACTACCCGAGAAGATGTCTAATCATCACTTTAGGGTATGATTTTTGTGGCAGATTTAATTAACATTGTGACTACCACAAAAGTACTTTCTATCTTTTATAAACATAAATAAATGAATTGAAGAGCATTTGTGACGGACATTTCGATTGTGTAAACACTCCAAGAAGGCTTTGTGGTCCATCATTAATATTTTGGGCAGGCTCCTAAATTAAGAAAATGTTAGATGAATTCTAAGTTTTAGAAGATTGTATTTGATTGAACATTGACTAAATCCTAAATTTTGTTCTTGTAGTACAATCATCCATCAATATTTTTGTAAAATAGGTAATAACTTGGGTTGATGATTAGATGCCGCATGATTTAGTTAATGATCACCATTTAGAGTGAGCTTTGTAACTTGTTCACTTCACTAAATGAATAAGATTACAATGGAATTCTTATTATGGAGAAATAGAATAGAGCTGTAAGCAATGAATTGGTATTCATAGGTTTGAATAAAGAATGGTTACTGACAAAAAAAATAATAATGAATGGTTATTCAATGTTTTATGTAATATGGATTTATTATGGAATCACTATTCAGTAAATTAAATATAGTAATAGCTATTCGTAAGGAACAACACTATAACGGAATTGCAATTATAGCGAAGTGAACATACAGCTAGTTTTTGAAAATCTATATTATATTTAGTTCACTTGATTAGAATAAGGTTAAAAAAAAAAATCAATTTCTTTATATTATGAATTAGGGATACTTTAAAAAATATCTTTTCATAAGGAATAGAAGGAATAAAAATTCCTTATTTATTCTATGTTATATTGAATTAGCATTCCTTGTGATAAAATTTTTCACAAGCCAAACCAAAAAATTAATTATTCTATGGTAATAAAGGTAGAATCCCGGTTTTAGTCCCATCAGCCAAATGCAATGCCCATTTTTCTTGCCAAATGCTGCAATATTTTGTTGGAAATCTAAACTTAGTAGTAGGGAAAATAATTGACTCTCAATTTTACTCCATGTAAGTTTCAACTAGCATCGTTGATGGTGTTAGTTTAGGTAGGATAAAGGTACAACATTCACTATTAAACCTTTGTTTTTTTTTTTTTACATTTATTTGATAAGATTAATAAGTGAATGCATATTTATGTTTTATTGATACATAACATTGATCTGATTAGAATGTGTATGTAAATTTAGATATTACCAGCGAGTGTGCTGGGTCTGGATCAAGTAATATAGAAGTAAGTTGAGTATTGTTCCCACAAAGACTAAATTAACTACTATATTGATATTAGTTTATAGTAATATTTAGGCAATCAAAATTTATCAATTAACTAACTAATTCTATCTATATGAATGCAATGAGATTGTGAGAAGTTATATAAGATGAATGTCGGAAGGAACAAAATCCATCCTAATCTTTACTAATCATGCTAAATTTATATTATATGAATAATTAGGATTATGGATATTTGTAAGAAATTGTCAAGACCTAAAACTATTAAGTTTTAGTCAACCATAAAATAATCTATTAGCTTCCGCTATACAAATTATCAATGGAATCTAATTTACAATCATAAATCTTCCAATTCTATAATTGTCTAATATCCTAAATTAACTTCTCCTAATTCCTTAGTGAGAAATTAAAATAAAATATTGCATGAATCGCAACAATTTCCAAATTAATATTGAACTTAATTGCTTTCACAATTGTTGTTTAATTTCAATTCATGAATTCCTTGAACCCTAATTCTTTTTCCAAATTATCAGAATTCTTATCAATTCAATTTCAATCAGAAATAAAATAGATAATTAGGATTCAATACAATTATTCCATAATTCTAACAATCCTAGAATATAAATTCAAGAATCACTTTAGCAAAATTAGGATTTCATCACTTCCCACAAAGAATGGTTTAGCTACTCATGGATATTGATTCAATAATCAAATAAGAATATGTAATTGATAACATTATGAACAGATAATTCAGATAAATAAATTGCATAAAAAAGAAATTAGATATCACCAATTCAAATATCGCAATCTTCAATTACAATTCTTGAAAGCTCAAATTCTCTCACAGATCTCTATGAAAATGCTAAGACTATTTATATACTGAAGTACTCTCTATTTTTCTTCTGCTTGTGCTTGTTGCTTCTTGCTTGTTTAACTAAAAGAGGGAGATCCCCTATTTATAGGAAAAATTTCGTGTAAAACATTAATGGAAAATTGCAGTTTCACTTAGGGATGCAACCGGGGCGGGTCGTTATAGGGTACCCGCCCGCTCGCCCCGCTAAAAACCCTATAGGGTCAGACCCTATAGGGTTTAGGGTCGGGTTTTGGATTGTACTCATAACCCGTTGGGAAAACCTGACCCGATTAAATTAAAAAAAATTAAAAATTTTAGTTTAAGGAATTTACTTATTCATTAGTTGAATGATGCTTTTCATATAATCATTTTGTTATTCATGTATTGAGTCACATGATAGGATATAAATTATATTTACAATTAATAATCACTGACCAATTATCCAGAGAAAATCGATTTCCATGTGCAACCTTCCCTACTTTTTCAAAATTCATTTCTTTCCCATGCAACACAACAAAGTATAAAAATTAATTTTCTCTGAAAAAATAGATATTATATATATAATGACAAATAAATCAAGAATATATAGATCATTGTATAGTGTCATCATTTTATTATTATTATTATTATTATTATTATTATTATTATTATTATTATTATTATTATTATTATTATTATTATTATTATTATTATTATTTTGAGTTGGATGTATTATATATATATAGATATATGTAAGTCTTCTAATAATTTTAGGCAATGACATGTCTTGAGTTACTGACTTTACCTTATATATTCAGTTTTCATGTTTAATAATTTTTTACCTGTCTTTAACGTTTTCTAATTTTTTTTTAAATAAAAATTAGGATCTTTATCAACTCCATTGAAATTTTTGCCCTCCTCAACATGCCTCAATACGATAATAATTTAATGAAATAATAAAATGATGCATTTAATTATGTAATATATTAAACGGGTCGGGTTTGAGTTCCTAAAAAATCGGGTCGGGTTCTGGGGATGCCCAATTTATAATTGGGTCGGGTTTGGGACAGAATGATCCGACCCATTTACATCCCTAGTTTCACTTCGTACGCTGGCAGTTACAAATCCTATGCCGACGGCTTACAGACGGCGTAAAGGCTTCTTCATCTTTGCACAGGCAGTGCACTGGCAGCTTTCATCATCGGTTACATGAATAGGCCGCTTCTACGCCGACTGCTTAGATATAGAGCTAGCCGGCGTATATAATGAGAAATGAAAGGTTGGACCAATTTATAAGGAAAGCCATCCCAAAACCGGCGGCTTTGACACCGGCTTAGACACTCCATCAAATTTGGTATTTTCATTTTTCTCTAAGCATGTGTTATCTACTTGTCGCTTCTGAACTCTGATCTACATTATCTCAACGCTGGCGGCTTACTAGCCGGCGTAGGTTGTAACTCCTTTTACATTGGTGATGTTTGAACTCTGAGCTGCCAGCTTTGAATGTACGCTGGCCTATTCATCTTCTACGCCGGTGGCTTTTAGGCAGCGTATATTTGGTTGAGTTAATCCTTGTAAAGCTGGCAGTGTAGGCAGCGCCCTTGAATGTTAGCCGTCTCAACACCGGCGGCTTTAAAGTTTGAAAGCCGGCGTATCTTGAATTTTTTCAATTTTCATTCCAAAATTTATTGTTTTGATTTCTTTATCCAAATTAGACCTGAAACATGAATTTTAATCAAAACAAGTATCCATTGTAGCTTTTGAATATCAACAAGTTATATATAATATGATCTTATCAAATATTAACCTAAATAAAACCATACTATAAAATATATTTTTATTAAATAATATTATTATAAACTATTAATTATTTCCTTCTTTCACTGATTCATCCTTTTTTTTTCTTTTTTGCATTACATGGAGTAGAGCGAGTAGATATACGATGAGTAGGAAAAAAAGCACCATATTCTATAATGTAGAAGGTATCAAATATTGTATTTAAACCCTAATAACACCTTATACTCACCATGTATCTTGTACTCTATAAAATCTATAGGGTACCTTATGGATTTGATAAATTCTTTCATGAAATCTATAATCATTTTTGTTTCTTAAATTTCAAATTTATAATTATATATTGTTTCATGTATATGTAAAACTACTTTACACACACACACACACATATTATATAAACAACCTATGGAAAGAAATAAAAAGTTTTTTCTTTTTTTTTAATATCACAGTACGAAAAACTTGTTTATGCATAAAAATTGAAACCAAGGCTACAAATGAGCCAAACCAAGCTTTTGATGGCTCGTTTAGCTCGTTTCAAATTTATCGAGCTGTAGCTCAAACCGAGCTTTTTTTATTGAACTTCAAATTTATGCTCGAGCTCGGCTTGTTTAGATAAATAAACTTTATTTTAAGCTTCAACTCGACTCTTTTACAAATTAAGCTTGAGCCAAGCAGAGCTTTTTGTTAAGTCTAACGAGCTTTTATCAAGCCTAAAATTAAAATTAAACTTGACTTGTTTAAATAGTCTATTTTCCATTTTTTCAAACCTAAAAAATAATATATAAGAGTTGTTAAATATATACATGTATATTAAATAAAAATTAGTTTTGTTATTTTAATTATATATTAAAATATCATAAATATAGAATTTATAAATTTGCTAGCAAGCTTATTGACAAGCTTGCTTGCGAACCTATCCGCTAGTCAACTCGTGATCCTAAATTGAAACTCGAGCTTGACTAGTTTAGATAAATAAGTAATATCTTAAGCTTAAGCTTGATCTCGGCTTGTTTACTTATCGAACTCGAGCCGAACTGAGCCTAAAACAAACCAAACTCAAGTAGCTTGTGGTAGTTTAACTCGTTTGCAACCTTAGTCGAAACTATAAAATAGAATTATATAATATCAAACAAAATTGACGAACTAATAGTAAAGGGTGAGAGATTAAGATCTTAATGGGAGATTTAGGATGAATCAAATTATTGTTCTCCAATATAAAATTCCATATAAATATAGCAATAACCCTTTAAGCTTATTACAGTTTAGATATTACAATATCGATTAAAAATTTAGTCAAAATAGCATGTGCAAAAGTTGAAGAAAGGGATGAGCTAATGCATAATCTAAATATAGAAAAGTATCATGCAATACGGATAGTTATTATTTTTTTAAGAGGTTTAATAGGTCATTAAAGACTTAAAAAGTATTGATTAGGGGAAGAAATTGAACATGAGTCCTCTTTTTTTTTTCCCCAAAACCAAAGCAAAAAAAGAATTTAGGACTAACTTAGGATGAATCGTGATCTTAACATAATAAATTTTAATGAAATAACATGAAAAAATGTGAGGCAGAATGCACCATAAATAACCATAGAGTATAGGCTAATTGACCATGCCACTAAGATTGCACTTGCCGTCTAGTTGCTCACAAGCCTATAGCCCTAGACCAATCGAATAAGCATATCGGTGCGGGATTGATCGAGTAAGTGTAATGGTTGCGCAAGATGGATGTGATAGGGGTTTAAACAAATGATTAAGTGAATCAAGTAATAAACTAGGGATTTTGATCTTTACTATATGCAGTATTAATTTATGTTATGTTATGTGATTTCGAAATTTATTTGGATCACTTTCAATGCCACTCCCTAATCCAAACAGCAGCAATAGTTTGTTATATGTGATATTTAAGTACAATACATCGAGGCTTCTTTAAAGATAAAATTCACTAATTTTAAAATTAAGAAAATCTTATTGAATTTTTGGAAGAACAATAACTTGTATACAAAAAGTGATTAAGCTTTGTAAACTTTTGAAAAGTTAAGTAACATACAAGGCCTTATAGAAGGCATCGGAAAACTAATTAGCATTTAGGCTTTAATTCAAGAAAGGGATGAATTGAGTTTTAAAGCTATTTTTATCTCTTTATAAAATAATGTGTAATTGATGCAATTCTACAAATATGAACTAAATAAAGTAAATTGCAATAAAGAAAAAGAGAATGGATTAGATAAATCAAATTTGAATATAAAGTGAAGTTCAATCTATCCTATAATCTTCATTATCAAACAATTGTCTTCTAATGGAGGACTCCATGCCACTTTATTAATCATGAACAATTTACTTCCAAAGAGCTACACAACAACACATAATACAACACTCACAAAATATCACTAGAGTTGTGCCTTTAAAAAAACTCACTTTCACACACTTAACACAACTCAAAATCCCATTGATAAACACTTAACAATCTAGACTATTACTTTACAAGAATTTGCAAGCAATTAATGACACTACTCATTCTCTGTTACAAGAAATAACAATTAATACTCAAAGAGGTTTCGAGAAAATTAATACAAGTGTTTTGTATGCAAGTAATAAGCTCTTCTTAGTGTGATAAATCTATCCAAAAACTCCAATTTATATGCTTCTCAAAAAACTAGTTGTTACCCTGTATCAACTAATGTCTAGATGCCTTTTTAATATCATTAGGACTCCTTTTGAAAAAACATATTAGCATTCGAACCCCAAGATAATGGAACATATTAGTAACTTATCGATCATGGTTGATCAAGCTAGGGTACAAACTCCATGCCCCAGTGTTCGAATCAAAACTATCTTACTGTTTAGACTCCTTTAACTATTGCCCAAACCCTAACTATAGATCATGATAAATGAACTTTCGATCATGATACCGTTTGGACTCCAATTGCAAAACAATACTATCTTGTAAAATGCATACCAACACAAACACAAGCACATATATTTGCACATTTTCAATACATTACATATCAAATATATTTAACTAATTAAAGTATATCTTTTTCTATAACTCTTGTGTAATTGTATAATTCATTTCCTCATCAAAATTCAATTTAAACCTTCTGATTCAATAGACATAGATTATAAAGTGACTTTCTTTCCATTTTTTTTCCCTTCGGTTTACTCTTTTAGAATTATAACATCACTTGTAAAACATTTTAATCTTGAGTTGCATTAGATAGATGTAAAAATGACATTTCTCAATTATGACATTGATGAAATGATATATATGGTTCATTTTGAAACATCTTGCCAATCATATCATAAATTATATCACACCACTGTCTCATCCATTTTGAGATTAATGTTGTTAATGATTGCATTGCCATAAATTTAATGAGAAAAAGTGTGTTTTCATAGCATTGTATATTATTGATGACATATTGCTTGCCATCAATAATATAAACCTATTGCATGAAACTCAAAGAATTTTGAAATAAAAGATTTTAGTGAAACCTATTTTCTATTGGGAATGAAAATACATCAAGATCATTCGTGAGGTATTTTTCAATTATCACAAAATAGCCATATTGAGAAAGTACTAAAATGTTTCAACATGTAAAACTATAAAATAGGACATATCTTTATTGTCAAATGAAACAAATTTATTTTTAAGGCAATGTCTAAACAACGACCTCAAAAGTAAATAAATGAAAACCGTCCTTTATGCTCCAATAAGAAATCTTTTGAATGTTCAAGTATATGCATCTAAATATTACGTACATTGTTGGGATACTAGGAGATATTTGAGCAATCTATGGATGGATTATTGGAAAACAACCAAAGAGTCACACAATATTTACAAAGAACAAATTGATCACATGCTTATATACAAAAATTTATATTAATTAGAGATTATTGGTTATTTTGGTTTTGACTTCTCTGGATGCTAAGACAACACGAGATTTACATCAGGAAATATTTATTTATTTGTTGGAGGAGCAGTTTCTTGAAAGAATGCTAAGCAAACACTCATAGGGTATATTTGGATCGTTTGATTTTCATCCATATCTTATCTATATGTGATCCGCATCCGATTTTCTTCTGTATCTTATTTATATCTGATCTGTTTATGATTAAAAATGTATGTTTTTCATATATATTTATTTTTTAATAAAATTTGTTTTAAAACAATAAAAATAAGATATCAAAACCACCTAAATAAGATGAAACAATCAGAACCATCAGTTAATCAAATGTGACAGCAAAATTTATATCTTTTATGATGCATTCATTTATGGAATATGGCTGTTGCACTTTATCACTAGTTTGCTTATTGTCAGTAATGTCGAAAGACCCTTAAGAATATATTGTGATAATAAATTCAGCAAAACGATATCCCAAAAATAATATAAACTTGATTAAAATAAAAAACATTGGCGTCAAGTCGGTAAAGAATCAAATAGGTGATTAACTATTACGAACAATATCAATGAAATTTATAAATTTCCATTTTTGAAAAGAGAAAACCATTTTCATTGTTTTTTTTTTTTCCTACGATTATAACTATTACTATTACCAACGGGCTAATTGTCGCCGCCTTTTATCACTATTTACGACCGAAAATCTATATTATTTATAATATTTTGAGGCTAGTAAAATAATATTTACCAAACATAAAATTTCAACTGCAAGTAAGCATGCTAGAAACATCCTCCATGAAACGAAGAAAACTTTAAAATAAGGAATTTCAAACAAAAACGAGTTAGGAAAAAAGATTATACATTACGCTCATATCTTCCAACGCGATTCTTATCATGCCAACATGTCATGAAGATGAAGTTTCTTGGACGACATTTCCGCTTTAAGAAACCACAGCCCAAGTGCAAAAAGCGAGAGGAAGAGAAAGACTATTACAAGTCTACCATAGCTTACAGCCAAAAAAGAAGACTCTAGAAATGCTGATACCCGTTTTTATTGCTAAAGCTTCTCGCCTCGCGTCATGTTAGCTAAAGGTCATATCTAGATATCAGCAAGGGGCGGTTTCGAACCGCGAACTGTCTCGAACCGTCACCTATAGTTCTTGATCCGAGAACCGCCCCGTCAGTGACAGTTTCGAACCGTCCAAAGAACCGGTTAGCATGGCGGAACCGACCATTCCAACCGGGTCCGGAACCGCCAGATATTTGAATTTAAAAAAAAAAAAAACTTGCACAGTTTTACACCCAACAGCGCACACAGAAGAAACGCTCAAGCCTTATTCCACTAGGTGGACTTGGCTATATGGATATTACATCATTGTACTCTATCTCAAGATCATATATGGTTTTTAATTATTTCCCTCCATCTGTTTACACACTTCATTCCAATAAAATTTCAAAAAACATTTACAAAATAGATTGCGCAGATTTTTGTTTACTTCATTTTTTTCAAAAAAAAAAAAAAAACCGGTTCACGTGAACCGAAACCGGAACAGCCAGAACCGGCGGTTCCTTGGAACCGTGAACCGCCCTGACTCTGGTGGTTCCGGTTTGGGTCCAGAACCGATCCGAACCGTGCCGATGTATAGTCATATCTTGTTATTCTGATATTCCATTTCAAACGTATGCATTATGAACTTTCCTCTAGTTCAGACTCATCCCCTTTGATTTATTGAATCAGATCAGCTTTTCAAAGCCATCAATTGTATATTTATCAACATGAGCAATTTACGGATGAAACGAGGAAATGACTCATATACGAATGTTTATCCATTACCATACCACGCGTGTTCTTGTATCCGTTTGGCTAGCATTTTCATAAATAAATACACATTTTTCAATTTTTTTTTCTAACAAATTACCTATCAAAAAATAAATACAGATAAAAGAAATTAGCAGTTCACGTGAAAAGATCAAATAGATAAAATATGAGTATAAATCGGACATATTTATAAATATCGTTTTAATACAAATATAAATACAAATGAAAAACAAACCCACATATTACCCATAATCTTAACATGATGCGGTTATTAGTGATTTTTAATACCAACTAATGATGAAAAGGTGGTTGCTAACTATTATAAAATTATAGAAAAAATTTTTGCTTATAAAAGATAAATACTTTTTCTTTTCATATTTTACATTGTCATATAATTATTAATATTCAATCACTATCGCCAATTATCTTATGGCTTAGTAATACTATTCTTGATATCTCAAGTAAGAAGTATCAAGTTCAAATCCCCCATCTATTAAATGAAAAAAAGGAAAAAAAATCAATCACTGTCATTGGTTTCTTATATGCTTCTTGCTCATAAGGTATTACGCTCGAACCAACCAGGCAACCATACCCTTTTGACTATGGGTCTCTTTGGATTATCTGATTTTTTTTCTGTATTATATATGTATCATATCTACATTTATAACTTATTTATATTATATCAGTTATAACGTATTTGTTTGGTGTTTATGAGTAAAATTGTCAATTTTTCATTAATATATTTTTTTTATAAATATTGTTTAAAAACGATAGAAAAAAAAAATAGGAAACTTTCAAAAGTATTTTCTTTTTTTCTCTAAGTTGTGACTTATCCAATAAGTATTATTTGGTTAATATTGGATTTATTTTGCAAATTAATTGTAATATACTAAATATTTTATTCACCTAAATCCCTTAAATTACATTTAATTGACTTCTTGAAAATCATATAGAATTGTGATTCCTCCTTTACATACTTGGTGAATGGAATAAATATTCTATGGAATTTTATGCACAAATAAAGAATTGTAATTCCTTTGTAGGACCAAATATAATAGAATAGTTATTTCTCAGTTTTTTTCTTTTTTGTTAATTACAAAAACATGACCTGTGTTATGGGGTTTTACAAATAGATGACATGATTATATATTTTTGACAAAGAGATGACATGTATTTATTAATTAAGTGTTAATATCAATTATAATACACATGTCATGATCTTATTGGCCTAAATTAATTAACGTTATAAAATAATGATATTATTATTAAATAAATAATAGAAAATAAAAAAATGAAAATCTACAAAAATAAAAGAAAAAAAAAAAAAATGTCATCTTCAACCTCTAGGCAACATTAAAAGAATACATAGAAAAATAACCCATCATTTGCATCCAAATTTTAATCTCTTTCTTCAAAAGATAGAAAACTGAAAACTATAACCATTAGAATTAAAAAAAATAAAAAGAAAATATAAAGAGTTAGATGATGAAGGTGGCTATTTGGTGGAGACAGATAGGGATCTCATCGATGAATTGGGATCCATCCTCAGCATTGTGTTCTTCTTCATCATTACGGGCTCTAACTCTCACAGATCATATTAAAAGTAGATTTGCTCATACGAAAAGCAACTCGAAATCCATATGTCTAGATGGTCACACTCTCCCACAAGGCCTTGGACAAATTAAATTTTAAATGTATTTAGAATCTAATGATGTTTTTTTTTTCTATGTATTCTTTTAATGTTCTAGAGGTTGAAGATGACCTTTTTTTTTAATTTTTCCATATTTTAATTTTTAATTTTTCTATTATTTTTTAATACTAATAATATCATTATTTTATAATATTAATTAATTTAGGTCAACAAGATTATGACACATGTATTATAATCAATATTAACACTTAATTAATAAAATACAAGTAATTTTTTGTAAAAAATATATTACTCAAGTCATCTATTTGTAAAACTTCCATAACACGGCATATTTTTATAATTAACCCTCTTTTTTTTGTGTATTATATATCTCCATGTTTATCTATGATATACAGCCAATAATCAAGTCATAGACTTACCAATGTGCATAGCGATATACTAGATATAAATTATAAATAATTTCTTACTAATGAAATTTTAAGCACAACAAAAAAAGTGACAACTATTATTTTCTAATTTCATTCCATTGCATAAATATTATAATTTTATATTTATATAGACATCCCTTAAAAGTTTTGAAATTTCATAGTCCCCTATCGTTTCAAAAACTCAACAATTACCCCCTAGGCAGTTGCATGATCCCTATATACCATTAAATGAGAGCTTATTTGTCACTTTAAATAAATAGGTATGAGAAAATTAATTGAAAAAAAAAAAGCTATGTCATATATATTTGTTGATGTGGTAATATAATCCTTTTTTTTTTTTAACGAAAAACAAAGATGTATCTCTTAATAAAAACACAATTGTAAACCAAGATAACCAAACTTTATTATTTTTTTTATCTTTTTAAATGAAATGTATACTTCCAATTTGTTTTCATTTTTTTAATTTGTTTATGAAACAATGTTATTACTTGTATCCACAAATTCTAATTTTAGAGATGGAGATGAAGATAAAAGGCATGCATTTGTAATCTAATTAGTTCTATTAAGAGATAAGAGTTTAACCTTAATCTTTAAAGTTCAATTCCTTCTTAATTGTATATTCATACTATAACTAGGTCAGCTATTGGATTTTATTGCAATATTTACAATAACTCGTTATTTTATTTAATAGTTTATTTATATCTTTTTTTTTTAATAAGAGAGAAAACATATAATCTTTTTCATTATTTTTTAGAGTTGTTAAATAAGTATTTATCTTTTATTTCTTTTCTCTACACTAGACATAGTGTGAGGAATATTAGTTGGAAATATGTAAGCTTGAGAATATTCATATGTCTTAAATTTTAAAAAATGTAACAAAAATGAAAATATATATTACGTTTAGAAAGATGAAAAAAAAAAAAAGGTTCAATCATTTTGATTTAGAGTATATTTTTATTAAGTAATCCATGTTTTGCCTTTTGTTGAAAAAAACGGTATTATATTGCCACGTCAACAAATAATATGATATGACTTTTTTAAATTAGTTTCCTCATACCTATTTAATTTAAGAGACAAATAAGTTATCATTTAATAATATATGTGTACTTAGCTATTGCTCTAAGGATAATTGTTGAATTTTTAAAAAGGTAGGGCCAGCATAATTTTAAAACTTTTCATAAGATATCCGTGTAATTTACCCTTTACTTTGTTATTCCAGTTTAGAAACCAAACATGACATAAATATTTTATTCAGTTTAATGCTTAATTATGTGAACCGAATGCTGGTCATGGTCTTATTTTTAGGCACACAGATTATTATGAGTGTTTTCATGTGAAAAATATTAGTCTATAAAAAGTAAAAACTGAACTTTTGAAGAAAGCTCCGTCCATATTACTCCTAACCCTAATACAGAAATTTATGGACGGGCTTGTAGACCGATGATGGCTTGACATTTTCCTCTCATTCATAAAGTCTAACCGAGTGAAGTCCATAGAGCGACGCAATGAATTTTCCTCATAGACCTCACGCGATGTTCATGGGAAAAATCTCTGCTAATTTGTAAAGCTATTCACGGTTGACATTAATCCGACGAAGGAGGCGGAAATTAATGTAAAACAAGACACGCTATGACCAAATTTTATACGTATAAGGAAAAAGATATATTAAATGCTTATATTATCTGGAAATGAATAGAATTTTTTTTTAATTACAGCATTTAATGTGTTATTGGTAATAACACACATAATAAATATAATTTAAGAAAATGTGTGTTTGCTTTATATAGATTAACTCAAGGAGAACAACAATCCAACTTCTAAATAATATGTATGGACTCTTAAAATAAGTATTTTAGCAAAAAAAAATTATTAAAATAAATATAATAATTAGAATATTAACTATTTTAGTGGTTTGATCATAATTAAATGTGATGTCAATTGTTGGATGATGACGAAATCATAGAATTTTCTAATGTGTGACTTTTTCTCTTTTAGAGGATTATATAGTTCCATATTGCTAATATTTTAACTCAAACAAGACATACTAATGTAAAATTAGATGCAAATCCTTGATAACTTCATATAAAAATGGACTAAAGATTATACCATGCTTAGGTTCATTTCAAGTTTAAAGTTTTATTTTAAGTAAAAAAACTTTCTTATGATACATTTAAAAAAAAAATGGACAGGTGGACATGGACTCGGCTAAGACCTAGCAAGTCCATGGTTCAAAACCCATCTCGTCCCTTGCCATAAGGGTTTTAGGTCCAATTTCCTAGACTTGGACCTGATTCGGTCCACCGGAGATGTCCGAGTGTGGAAATACTTTTCAAACTTATTAAAATGTAATTTAATGCTCTTAAAATTTAGTTATTTACGATAAAAAAAAATTGATCTGGTTATGCTTATATTAAACTGAAAAAAATCAAATATCTTCGTTGCTAATTCAAAATGAGAAGTTAGAAAGTTATATGCTTTTTCTCCAATTTATAAATATGAAAAATGTTTTTAGTCATGAAATCCATCAGTATAATGGGTTAAGTTCATAAGATGACTAATACAAGCAGATTAAATTGTAAAAGGAACAAAAATGGGAACCTGGCGTAGTGGCGTGGGTTATTAATTTAGTTTCATTTAATTTGATTCTCGTATTAAATATATCCAAATTTGACCACAAAATTAGACAAAAAACATTATAATACACCTTTCATCGAAATGAAAAGGAACCTTCCTGCAAACTTCATGGAAAATCTACTACCTAACAAAATTCAAATCCAGGCACTCGTTAGAACAATATGTACGAACCGTACGTTTGACACATAAGGTTTCTCTATATATATATATGTTCGCAATGTTCTCAAGACATTGCCAAACACGACTATGGCTTCCCTCAGCAAGAGCGATTTGCGCCGCATATTCGACAACCTTGACAGGAATTGCGACGGCCGTCTATGTCTGGAGGAGCTGAATCGGCTGTTAAACTCGTTCGATTTCAAATGTTCCATAGATGAGCTTGAGACAACTGTGGGGAAAGCGAGTCTTGACTTCGATGAGTTTTTGAGCTTCTATGAATCCATATCGGGGGAGAAGAGTGAACAAAATAGTGAAGAAGATTATCATCAAGATACTGATGACCTTGTCAAGGCTTTTAAGGTGTTTGATTTGAATGGTGATGGGGTTATCACAAGTGAGGAGCTCCGAAGTGTGCTTTTGAGACTGGGATTATTGGACGAGAGAAGTGGAAGAGATTGTATGAGCATGATCAGGGCTTATGACGTGAACATGGATGGACAGCTTGATTTTCAGGAATTCAAGAAGATGATGCTGCTTACAATTTCTTGATTTTGTCATATTTTATCCTTGCAATGGCCACAATCCAATTGCATGGTTATTGGAGACTGAAAACTTTGTATTTCACTTCCCTTTTTTTCTTTATTTCTTCGTCTTCATTTTGGTTTTTTTTTTTTTTTTTCCATTATTTCAATTTCACTGCAAAATTCTGAAAACCAATATTATGAGATCTAGCCAGGCTTCAAACCCAAACATGCTAAGGTTTTAACCCAAACTTGGATAAAACCGGGTTGAATTAGACAATTAATCCAAGTCTGATAACACTGCTAAAAACTATGTTTACCTATATGCGTGTATATATATATATATATATATTCCTTCCAACTACGATGTATTACAAATTTAACCCAAGGTGTTTAAATGATTAGGCTACAGTGGTCTTAGTATTTACTTATTATTATTGTGGTTGAGAGGTAGATCATTTTTCAAGCTGTAAGTATATATAATTGCCAAGATTCTGCTATAAGTTATATACTATAAGAAGTTATTTCACAAAATGTATGATATGCTGTTATTCTTCATGTTTATGCCCTCTTCTGGCACCAATGATGATACCCTCTTTGGTCTTTCTATGGATTGTAATTGCAACTGTTTTTCATATGACCTTGGTGAGAATATAACAAAGAATAATAATATATGTGTGTGTATATATTTCATAGTAACTAAATTTTTTCCTTTTTACATTTTAGCTTTTCATCCATTATATTTGTACAGGATCAGACTTCTATGGTGATGTTCGTATACTTATTTAAAAACCCTTATAAGGTAATAATTATGAAAACAACATTAACGTTTCTTATCAAAATATTCATTGACAGAATTTTTGCATTAATTTCATTGTAAAGCAATATATATATATATATATATATATTTGAATTTGGCATTCCATTTTTTATCTTTTCATCTAGAGCCTTTAGTCATACCTTATTTGGAATCTGTTTGGCAATAAATATAATAGCACAATCAGATACAGATGACTAATAGGTGACAAATAAACAGTTTTACTTATAAAAAAATAAAAAAAATTAAATACAAATTAGATTTAGACGATAAATAGATAAAGATACAAAATAAACTACGCAAACAGGTCCTCTGCATATAAGTGGCGTTATGTATCACCATCATTATTATATTCCTCGTATTTTTCAAAAATCTTTGTAAGGTTGTAATAATACTAAGTTGCCGAAGGAATTTGCTTTTATCTCTTAATCTGGAATCTTCATTTGTACCCATTACCGATGTCAACTTTAATTGTATGCTTATAAAAGCCCCTTAATCACCATCATGATTTTCATTTATCCGAAATCTTTGCAAATTAGCAACAATATTTAAGCTTTCGAATGAATAAATTATGTGTTTAGTAAAAACACAGGTATTCAAAGCAGTTTTAATATTTTTTATGGATTTCCATAACTCGTACTTATCCAGGTTCTTTTATAAGGTAGGAATTATACTTAAATAAGCATTGACGCTTTTTGGACAATGCTAAAAGGTGGCACTTAAACTTTGTATAAATATTTAATTTATTATTTAAATTTTCAAGACGTTACTATGAGAATCAATATAAAGTATTATTATTTATCACTATTGCATTATATCATGTAATGCTGTTGTGAGCTAATTAGGCATATTTAGCCCATAGTAAGTCCATACGTGGCATCTAAAGGAAAAAAGGAAAAAAAACAAAGAAAAGAAAACTAAAATGCCAATTACAAAGTATTTAAACAACATATATACATATATATACACAAATACATACCATATAGTATTTAAACCAATTATTTATAACAATTATATGTATCGATATAACATATATTATCAAATCAAATCTATATGTTATATCAAGATTATGAATATAAGATGTTATATAAATATCTATATTAAAATAGAAATTAGAACAAAATATTTATAAAGCGAGTAGATTATATATAACACATATATGTAACTTATAGAGTACATATAAAAATTTGATTACATGTAACATATATCGCTTAAATTTACATAAATAATATATGTGCATAACATATATATAACAAATATTTATAATGTATATGTGTGTGTATATATACTTATCTATACGTATAAGATCTATAGGTTATAAATACAAATTTTATATGTTATATATGTGTGTGTATGTGTTATAATTCATTTGTTACATAAAATGAATATGCTATAAATAAAGTATACATTTTATATATAACACTTATATTTTGTAAGGATTATATAAATGAATATACAACTTAAAGAGTATATATAAACTATAAATTATGTATAACATAGCTCATATAGATATATATCATAATCTATATATAAATATCACATAACATAAAATGTATATATATATGTGTATGTATATAACATATTGGGTTAATTACAAAAACATGACCTGTGTTTTGACAATTTGTAAACACATGACCTGTGTTATCTTTTTTGATAATTAAGTGACTCAGTTTTACGAAAGTATCAATATTATTTAATAATTTTAGAATGACACATGTCAATATTTTATTGGTTATATAAATTAATTTTACATTTTTTCAATTTTCTTATTTTTAAAAAAATAATTTTAATGTTTTATTTATTTAATTTTATTTATTATTTTTTATTACATTAATTTTTTTAGACTAATAAGACTCTTAACACATTCTTTCTAATAGTAATTAATAATACAAACACTTTTTTATAAAACTTGGATCACCTAATTGTCAAAAAATATATTACAAGTCATGTATATGCAAATTAATTAAAACACGAGTCATGTTTTTGTAATTAACCTTGACATATTTTAATATTTTAACATATATAAATCTACATGTTATAAACATAATATATATGTTGTAATGCCCTAAAATTTTAATTTAAGGTATTACTGCCACGTATAGTACTTCATGTATTATACGCTCAGGCTTTCTAAAATGATATGTTTATTGTGAACATTTGCTACTCACTTTTTAAATTATGAAATCATTAAATTACATTCTAAAACCATTGATTTATAATTCACAAAATAAACTTTACAAAATATTTAAAACATTTCTACTCAAGAGCAAACTAATTTTTAAGAAACAAAATCTTACCAAAACAGTTTATAATTTACTCTCATGAGTAGATTAACATTTACAAATATATGGGCATCACCAGACCTTTAAAAGAATATTACAATTTGAAAATATAAATCCAGCTCTTAAACAAAATTGAAAACAAATACAAATGAAACTCCAGGTCTTAACCGACTTCACTCATCCAACAACACCCAAAACTCGAGCCAAGCATCACCATCAATCATCATCAACATCATCATCTTCATGATCATCAAATCATCAACATCCTCAACACTGAAAAAGAATAATAATAACAATAATGAGTTGAAGCTCAGTACATAGTAACACAATCCACACGGAGTAACACACGAGTTTAACTAAATGTAATGCATCAACCAATAAGTTATTATCTATGCTATTAAAGCAAAACCACTTCTTTTGGTGTCTTTAGTGTAAATATTTTTAATATAATATTTTTAGCATATGGGTATAAATATTTTTCATATCCCTGAAATCGAAAATTAAATAGGGTTTAATATAATTAAATAATAATTAAATATACATAATATTTTCCTTTTTTAACATATAGGTGTAAAATATTTTTGGTATCCTTAAAATCATGAAATTAAACAGGGTTTGAATAGAATTAAATAGGATTGAATAGATATAGTCCTTTCCGCATGAAATATATTTGGTATTCCTGAAATCATGAAATAAATAGAGTTTGAATAGAATTAAATAGGGGTTAAATAGACATAGTTTTTCCTTTTTTAGCATATAGGCATCAAATATTTTTGTATCCCTGAAATCATAAATTAAATAGGGTTGAATAGATATAGTCTTTTCCTTTTTTAACCTAAGTATGTATCTTTATGGGTCTGTTTGGATTATCTGTTTTTCATCTGTATCTATATCTTTTTTAGAATGATATATGTAAATATATCCGATTTGCATCTAAATTTTATTTATATTTATTCTATTTGATCTTTTAATGAGAACTGTCAACTTTTTTTTATCTATATCTATTTCTTGATAAATAATTTGTTAGCAAAAAGTTTGAAAAAGTGTCTGTATCTACCGAAAAAAGCCAAAACAAACAGACCCTATATCGATCTAAACCTTTGACACTATGTTTATATATGACAGTTACCTAACATAGAGAAGTCACATGTGGAAAATACAATTATAATTATGATTTGTAATTAATTTCCTAATTTCTAGGACTAATTATGGTTATCATCCTCCAATCTGTCAAAACAATATATTTATTTAATTTTTACATGCTGGGTTGTTTTATTTGCACAAGAATTGATGGTGTCGTCTACTTGTTTTTTTTTTTAAAGTAAACAAATCAAAACTAGAGCACTTAGACTCCGAAACAATTCAGGAAATGATTTACTATCCCTACCCCACCAACACAGCAATGGAGGAGTGTGCTGATAGCCCAACAACTGATTACCCCTGGGCAAGAATCTAGGGGTCCTAAGTAACTGCAGCTACTCAAGGGTTGATATAAGCAGCCCGAATACTTATATCTCTGATATAACCTCACAAGAAAAAGCAATCTCATCTAGAGTTTACAGCCGTTATTCAACTTTACTTAACTTAATCCATAATATCACCTAGTTCAATTGTCCCCCATAGATGTGAACTAAATCATATTATATCATTTTAAGAATAAGCCAATGTTATACCGATACCATACATCCTATTAATTACCTGCCGAGCCACCTATTGGAAGTCATTGCATCATGATGGGTGGCCTAAGCGCCTAAACTATCATGCCCACTCGGACAAGTTGTCGCTCTCCAAAACAGATTCAATGGCACACACATAACCAACACTCATCAATTATTAAACCTGTTTTAATTCGTTTTCCTAACAACCACCACGCAAGTTACTCGTACCTTATTAATTCAGAATCCCAGTAGAAATAGAAGATAGGTTAGACTCCATTTCAGAAAATAAATCAGGTATTCATATTTGTAGATTCAAGAATTAAACTCATATAAGAATCTAATTAAATATCCACTTATCTCAAACTTATTGTATTACCCTATTTGATCAAACACTAGGGAACCCTACTATGGCTATGAAAATTACCCCACCAAAATACGGATAGTTCTCCTTTATTTATCAAAATATTTCTTTTCACTTTGATTAGAGTCATTTATTGCAAAAGCATCATCACATCATTTATATTTAAAAACATTCATTTCCTAAGCAAACACACATTTGAAATAACATATTCCGCATTTTAGACCAAGGTTTATCCTAACATACTAATCTAATCCAATTATTAGTTATTAACCCATTTTAGCTTGATCCTAACTCATTAACTGAAGCCAATTATTAACTATTATCTCATTTTAACTTAATCTTAACCAATTTGATTAGAGTTAATAATTTAATCTAATTACTAAGTCATTTTGATTAAACTTAGTCAATCTAACTCATTTTAACTTATCAAGGTCTGTTTAGTCAAGTTGAACTAAGATTGATTAGCCAAGTTCATTTAATATGTAAGATTCATGTTAACGTAAGTCTATATTAACTTAATCTTAGCAAAGTTGATTAAACTTAATCAATCTAATTCATTTTAGTTCAATCAAGCTCATTCAGCCAAGTTGAAATTAGATTATTAACTAAGTTCGTTTTATATCTAACTCTATATTTAATCAAATCATTTATTAAATTTATAAATCCACTTAAATCATGTTTAATTATATCAATTAATTGTCATACCACATTAACTATCATTTATCTATTTCATTTTAGCTAAAAAATATTCATTTTATACTTAACTATACACTTAATAAGCAAATACAAGTTTTTAACTTTGTTTGGAAAACATAATAACTAAAAAGAAATAAAATTTCAGCCTTGATACTTTTATAGTTTGCAAAAAAACTTTAAACATGAAAGTTGTAGATCTCTTTTAAAGATTTTTCATAGCCTTTTGAATCACCTCAATTCGAGATTGGATGAAAAAGTTATAAGCAAAATACGAAACAATATTGCAACAGAGAAAACCAAACGAGGTCATGTGAAGGGTCGTTTTGACTCAGGAATTTTACTAAAAAATAATCCGATAGTGAAACATCCCTTCAAACGGGCCGTTTCCAAGGCCGTTTACTCCATATACCCCCCATATGGGACGTTTCTAAGGCTGTTTAGACCCAGGGAATTTGTATAAAAGCTTCAAAACTTGCAACACCCCTTCATATGGGTTGTTTTAGGGGCCATTTGGCCCATACACCCTTCCAAACAGGCCGTTTGATAGGGCGTTTGGGCTATAACGAATTCTCCTCTTTTAAACTTCATTTTTTCCTTCACTTTTACACCTTTTACCTCCATCAAAACATCATTTAATCATTATACAAACTAGTTTTCATGGTTCTAACACTTCTATATCCATTCAACCCATCAAAAACTTTCAAAATACTTTACAAAACCCTACATCTACTATTCATCATCTTCCTCAACAACTCAACATGCATCCACCATCAAACCAACATATACAAATATAATGAACAACTAAAACAAAGTAATTAACAACTAAAGTAAAGAAAAAAAAACTTATCTCCTTTTTGGCAACACATGAGTTTGCTTTTTCTCTCTTCTATTCCTCTTTCTTAGTTTTTGAGCTTCTTCATGTATGTCATTTATCTTCTATCTTCCTTTTCCTAACCTTGATTCCTTGTTCATTCTTATTGGGATTGGATTTGGGGTTGAAAATTGAAGAAAGTGGAAAAGAAAATGAAGAAGAGGAAGAAGAAAGGAGGAAACGTAAAAGGGAAATGGAAAAGAAGAAAAGGGAGGGCAAAAAATTAAAGGAAGAGAAAAGAAAGAAAATGATAGAACTAATAGATATTTTAGGGAAACTATGGGTAAAGGTTTTAGTTTAAACTTTTCAGATAATTATCTATAGTTATGAAAATAATTAGAAATTAATTTGAGAATATATATATATATATATATATTAGAAATTTATAACTTAATATAAAAACACAATTCAAAAGTATAATTTGTGAAAATATGATGTTTAATGATATTAAATAAGTAGCTGATTTCAAAAATTAATAAAATTTTACAAAATGAAAGAAAACTAGAGTTTAAGAATTTTCAAAACATTTAAAATATTTGTTTTGAGATTTACGAATTGAAATTAAAGAAAAAGGAGTTTACTAAAATGAAAGATTGAATAGAAATAGGATAGTTTGATTTATAATATCGATGGAAGATGAAATAGATATTTTGAAAAGAATATTTAAAATCTCAAATCCCAATTTAACCTATTTACTAATTTAATTACATCGAATTGTCTACTCTTTTCTCTATTGTTTACTCATTTTATTTATCTAAATTGTCTAATTATGTTTAAAATTAACTATCTATTATATTATTCAATTAAACCGTTTCTAAATTAACTAGGTGAGGGTTTGGGATATTTCATATGTTATAATTCATTTGTTATATAAATTGAGTATGTTATATGTGTGTTTGTTCATGATATAATATATAACTAGATATACCTAGAGTAATAACTATTTTAATACATTAACTTTCCAACATAATATAATATATTAAAATTCTTGTAGAATTTATATATTTTTATATGTCATATCAATCAATAAACGGGTTGACACGAGACACGTGACACATTATAAAAGAGTTGGGTCATAGGTTGAGGTTTCTCAGACATGAACTCTTTTAGATACAACACGATAACGAATTGACAACACTAATTTATATTGAGTAAATTACATCAAAACATAAGTATCAACATTTGAGTGTAAGTTTAGTTAAAGTATTAAAATTTCAAATGCTTAAAAAGAGAAATTAACGTTTCATAAAGTAAATCAAATAGGGTATCAATGTTTTGCATAAAGTTCATTTTAAGGTTCCAACATTTGAATTTGTTTTCAATTAACTTTTTTTTTTAAGTTTTCCTTAATTATCAACTATAGATATCTTATTTTACCCATTTTATGAAAATCTGAATCTTTTTTTTTTAACCATTCGAACCATTGACACCTTAAATAAATTTACTTCCAAAGATTTATTCCTTTTTTTTCAACTACTCGAATAAGGTTGAAACGAGTCAATCTACCCACGAGTTACTTAAATTTGACTTGCTTCAGGCTTGGCTCAGCTTGCTTCAAGTTTTGCTCAGCTTAAGCTCTAGTAGCAAATAAGTCGAACTTGAAACTAAAGTAGAGTTCGTTTATCTAAACGAGTCGAGCTTGAGCTTCAATGTAGGTTTGTGAGCCGACTCGTGAGCATGCTCGTTTAGACTAGTGAACAGACTCACAACTAAGCTTGTTAATAAGCCCATTAGCAAATTTGTGAATTTTTCTATGCATGACATATTATTTATAACTAATTAATAAAACAATAAAAACTAATTTCTATTTGATAATTATGTATATATTATAGTAACATAATATATATATATTATAATTTAGGTTTTAAAAAATGAAAAGCGGGTTATCTAAATGAATCGAGCTCGAACTTAAATTTCAGGCTCGATAAAAAGCTTGACTCAACTCGAGTTTATTTCATAAATCAGTCAAGCTTGAGTTTGAACTTAAGCTTATTTAACTAAATGTGCCGTGTTCAAGCCTCAATTTTATATTCAGTAAAAAGCTCGACTCGAATTCGAGCACATTAAATTTTAAACAACCCAAGCCTAAACATTTAAAAAATAAGCTTGACTCGGCTCATTTGTAGCGCTAACTTGAAATTTTAATACTTTAAATGAACTTACTCTTAAATATTAATACCTTTCAATATACTTTACTTATATATAAAATATAATTAAAACAAAAAAATTAATTTCAAATAATATATATACATAGATAACTCAACTTTATTCTTTATCAACCCATTTTTTATTTATAAATTTATTCATCTTGCATATTTAATTTTTTTAGACTTTATTTTTTTTTTAAGGTATGTGAGCAGCTTGGCTCATGTTGGCTCAAGCTCAATCTGTAATCAAGTAACCTCAAGTTTGAAATAAGGTCTGCTTATTCAAAATGAACTGAATTCAAGTATGAATTCTACCTCGATAAAAAAATTTGATTCGGATTCAACTTTGATGATCTATAAACAAGTTAGGAGAAGCTTTTATAGTTCTATTGAAGGGACCATCTAGTAAATCATCTAGCCATTAAAATAAATATAGTAATTGGAATATTAACTATTTTAGTTGTTTAAATCACGGTTGGATATGGTGTAAACCGTTAGATAATTAACAAATTGATAGGATCATAAAATTTCTCATAAGTTAAATTCATACTTTAAAAAACTCGGCTCGTCCCAACTGAGCTGCCAACACCCCCCTCCCCCCCCCCCCCCAAAACTCGATCAAGAAGTTGGTATTGCGGTTTTTAAATGCTAAGGTGCAATGGTCTAAAGGCCTTAAAATAGGGTCTTTATGGCAGTGTAGCTTGCATTACCGACTAGAAATGCATTTCTTATTTTCGTGATCCTTCATGCTATATAGTACACGAGTTGTACGATAATGCGACATTACTAGTGAAGAATTTAAATCCATATATTCACGTTGTGATAAGTGACGTTAAATTATTATTATTGTTGTTGTTGTTGCTGCTGCTGCTGTACTTTTCTATGTTTTTGCCAAAATAGACACATAGATTTTTTCTTTTTCTTTGAACATATCACATTAATATTTGCATTTATCTTTTAAGATTTGATATTTTAAATTATTTAATTAATTGCAATAGGTAATTTTTATATTGATTGTCTATTCTAACTCTTCTCATATTCAAAAATGAAAAACTTTTATCCAGATCGAATTTTAAAACTATAACATATTATATATAAATTATTTTAAAGATATAAAATATTAGCTATATGCCTAATTTGGTTTTTTTTTTTGGACTTAATCTACTTAATTTTTTGAAAAGAAATTTTTTACCACTTGTTTCTATCTTTCAATAATTAATTATAAATATTATATAACATCAAATTATAGTATGTTGAATTGAAAACATATATTTTCAAGAGCAAAAGTGATAGAAGATAGAACCACAATTAAATATCATAAATTTTTACATTGAAAAATCACATTTTGCCATCATCATTGCATGAATATAGATATATCCTGCTATCATTTGCAACAAAGTTAAAATTTTTCTTATATACATGTTTGGATTGTTAGATTTTTATCAGTATCATATCTATTTCGAATCAGTATTTGTAACTTATCTATATCATATTGGTATCGGTCCAGTATCGATTTGGTTTAGTCAATTTATGAGTTAAATTATCAATTTTTCATCGTTATTAGTTTATTAATAAATATCAGTTTGACAATAATACTAGAATGATGAAATAAACATGTCATTAATAACATATTTTATCTTCTTTCGCTTATAACTCATCATTTTGTTATCAATTTGTTTATACCATTCTAGTACAAATATTATTATTATGTTGTCCTTTTTAGCTTTTCATTACTCCTATCTAATTGGGAAAAGGAAAATAATATTATAATTTTTTTTAAATTACAAAAATACCACTAGGATCAAAATATTCTTAGTTTTAGGTAAGTTGACATTGGCTCTTGAAAAGACGATGTTCATTTTTTACTAATGACCTCGTCTCTTCAAAAGATGGAGTTCGTTTTTAGTAATGATCTCTTCTCTTTGAGGGATGAGGTATTTTAGTAAGGACCTCGTTTGTTAAAGAGATGAGATCCTTAGTGGATAACCTCGTCTCTTGAAAAGACGAGGTTGTTGTTGAGTATTAGAACCCCTACCAGCTCTTCTTCCTCATTTCGCGCGGCTGAATTTCTCCTAAATTTTCCCCAATTTTGAAACCCTAACCCTAGCTTCGTTGATTCCTAGTGTGATTTAGGTAAAATCGGAGCATGATTTGGAGTTGGATCGATTACTAGGTGTTAGGGAAGTGATAATATCATGAAGAAGTGAAAAAATTTGTATGGAAATTCCCTAAAATGTGCAGAAATCAATAGGTAATTGTCCTTTAAATTTTTCTCGTGAATTTTCGCTATTTCTGGTGTTGCATTATTGAATATTGGGTGTTAAGATACTACATTTATTGTTACCATTGTTTCATTATTGTATGGGTTGAAGAAATGAGATTGGTGTGGGGTTTCATTTTTTTCTGTTTTTTTTCTTATATTTCCATCGAGTAAAGGGAATTTTTTTTTTTTGAAATTTTATTCCATTTTGATCCCTTTTTTTTTTGGTGTTGTAGTTTTTTTTTCGTATAGTTGATGTAATTGTGATTATACTATTTAGTTTTTGAAATTATGAATCAAATCATGAAATCCTATACTTATATACATTCATCATATACTATTAGAAGATTGGGATGGATATAGTAGCATTAGTAAATATACTTAAATATTAGATAAGTGCAATAGATAAGTCATGGTGCGAATTTCATGCATTCATCCTATGTTTTATGAGATAACAGAGTAGGTGAGGAGAGGAAATGGATAAGGCCACTCATGGCAATATTCTGGAGGGGAATGATGGTTTTGATTATGATAAGCGGCCAATTACAGTGGTCGATGTTAGTATAAACTCAACATATGAGGAAATACTTGGTATAATTTGTAATAGACTTAAGGTAAATACGTCTACATATTGGGTTGAGTTGTATCATGGGGTAGCTATTGGAGATAAGATGCTACGCTATGATGTTATTCTAGTGATTGATGATGATGTTGCACATGAGATGTTGGTGTACACTAAAGGATTAGTGCCTGTGTATGTGCAGATATTTGAGAACGAATTGCTACAGGCACTTGCAGGGAAGTAGTATTGATGGAAATATTGGCAGCTAAGGATTGATAGACTCAAACTCAACTCTAATCCAGACAATAGGTAGCACATAGGTGCAGATGGGTAACTATGAAAATACTGCATCGGATTAGGCATGTAATCATGCTACTGATGTGATGCAAGACTCATCGACAAGTGAATCTAGTGAAGACTATGATGATGATAGAAACGATAATGTGGTAACTTTTCCTCAGGAAGATGTTGCAACTGATGTACAATGTAATAGAAATGATTGGCACCATTTTGTCGCTCCCACAAACATTGATGCAGTTAGGAGCTCAACTCCAGTACCTTTTTTAACTGCTGATATCGGTAGTGGTTATGCTGCATTTGATGAAGAGCAAGAAATGAATGCTCGAAATTGGAGTTTCGACAATGAATTCAAGGTTGGCATGTGGTTTGAGACTAAAGATCATCTCATATGAGTTATTAAAATGTTGCATATATCGAATCATTATAACTTCAAGGCAATGGACTCGAACCTGAGGTCATAGGCAGTTAAATGTACTGTTGTCCATAATAGAAGGTGCAAGTGGAGACTCAGAGGCAGTTACAAGAAGCATGGTGGGTGGTTTCACATCACCAAATATGAAGGACCGCACACCTACTTGGATGAAATCACTGGACATGACCGCTCTCAATTAGACTCTACTAGCATTTCTAGGTGCATTATATTGGAGATTCATAATTCTCCAAATGTGATAGTGAAGGACCTTCAATTGACTATCTTGAAAGAGTTTGGATACAATGTTCATATAAAGAGAATTCATGAGGCGAAACAAAAAGTGTAAAGACCCGTTTCTCTAAATCCCGAGACTTAGAGTACCGAGTCCCCAACCACATATAACGTTTTCACATTATATGTAAGGTTATCCTAAAACTAACAGTTTATGAAAATTGTTTGATCAAAACTATTATAACTTCATAAAGAACTTTTATACAAAACAAGATTGCTAACAAAAGCAATCTATACATACATTTACATCATATAAACATTGTTTAGTGCCAATACAAGACACTACAAATTTTACATGTTTTCTTAAAACAAAAGAATCCTAAAGGATCTTAAGGTCTTTACAGAAATAGGCTTAACTAACAAGCCTTCTATACATAACTTTTCCCTTAGCAAAAATTTCTTCCAAAGGTCCAGGGTGTTCGAGTCCTATTCGTCCACTCATCCAGAAATCTCTCGAAATCGGACCCATAGCCCAAATCTTCATAAAATTCGTCTCCAATACCTGCAAAGCAGCAAAAGTGAGCCAAAGGCCCAGTACACAATAACCAATGCAAAAACAATTCATCAAATTGATGTAATGCATCATTAGACAGGTGATTATCTTTATTACGTTTTCTTTCACAAATCAACAGGAGGGTATTCAAACCCCGGTCACACTTCGGGAATTCAGGGATCCTGAGTAACAGCAACTGCTTAGGAGGTTGATATAAGCAGTCCAAATATTTATACCTCCTATATCTATTTCATGAAGATAATAGCTTCATTTAGGGTTCAAAAGCCGTTGCCCGACTCTACTTAAACTCAGTCCATAACATGAGCCTAGTTCACAAGTTCCCATAAACTTTGAACCAAATCATGGTATTTCCCCCTAAGTTTAAGCAAACGTTACACAGATACTATTCCCTCATCGGCTACCCACTTAACCAAAAGAATCGCTATTGCATCATAGCGTACCATTGCATCAGGTAAAGTCATTGCATCATGACTTGGTTAAGCGCCTAACTAACATGTCATTGCATCATGATAGGTTTGCTGCTCCTCGGACCAGATTAAACAGTGTAATAGACATCCAATTCATTCAAATATTAAGCCAAGTTAAGTTAAGTTGAATTAGGAATGCATTCCTAGCAAACATCAAATAAGTTATTGCGTACCTGAACTCGTTAGTATTTTACTATGATCTCGGTGAAGAACTAACCGAAGAGTCCTTAACTGAAATAGGAATATCAAAATAATCAATAAATAAATATAGATTCCCCATTCACAAATATATACACATATTATATCTATATATCACAATTAATCAAAGAAATTCGAATAATTTAATACAAAGTCATAATAAAGCATTTAAACATCCTATTATATCATAAATCGTTTAATAAATACTTAATTGATCAAATATCAAACTTCGGAAAGTTTTGGAAAAAGTTTTTTAAAAATCAAAAGCGTAGGGGACACGCCGACACTTAACACGGCGGTTTGAGCCGGTGTTCGACTTATGAAAATCAACACTGCCAACGCTGGCAGTGCTTAAGGGTACGCCGGCGGCTTTGAGCCGGTGTAGAATGCAAAACCCAAAATTTTTCAAAATGTCCAGAGAGGTGCAAGCCGAACGCTTACCCGACGCTTACCCAAATACGCTGGCAGCTTTAACACGTACGCCGGCAGCTTTAACACGTACGCCGGCGGCTTTGATTCCCAGCAGCCAGCGTACAATATGAAAGAATGAATGCCGGCTGACTTTTTTAGCGAAAACCGGCGGCGTTCGGTCGGCCTTAAGAAATTTGATTCTGTAGGCTTCCAACACCGCCTATAGGCCGGCGGCGTAGAAACCTCAGATGCCAGCGTACGTTTAAAAACAGGCCTATACAACAGAACACAAATCCCCATGTTTTTCCACTTTGAAAATTCTATCCTATTACACTTTCAAACCTTCCTCAACTACATTTTTAACTTCATATACACACTCCTATCTACACTACTCAAACTTAGCGACTCAAAACATGAAATCAACACATTTAAACACTTCCAATGCCACTTCCATCCATTTTCAACTTTCCTACACAATTGATCTTCATATCCTCCCAACACTTCATATCACTCCTACAATACATGCACAAACTCACACACTTACAAAACACATTCCTAGCTCATCTCAATGCATGAACAAACAATTTAGATAACATTTAAACTCATCCTAATCAAGAGCTCATACAACCATCACAAGAAAAGAAAATAAAACAACAATCATAATTGAATCAACTCACATGTAAATGCCTTGCCTTGGAAAAACTTTGATTTTTAAAGCTTGCTATTGTTCTTGGTTTGGACTTGAAATTTGGATTGAAAGAAGAAGAAGAAGAAAGAAAGAAAAAGTAAAATTCGGATAAAACAATGGCTGCCCCTAAAAGTAGGTTAATTAAGCAAAATTTAGCTTTAGACATATTCCAAATTTGCCCTTTAAGGTATATATAAATTTAGGTTGCATTTGGAATGAATTTGAGTCGCATTTGGAATGAATTTGAGTCTCATTTGGGGCTTATATAGGCTTAATTACTAACTTAACTACTAAGAACTTTATCAACTAACCTTAAGCAAGACCAAAGTTGATTTTAAATCTAACTTAACTTAACATATTAATGTATAAAAGACACAATTAATAATTCTACTACACTCTCATTAATGCATATAAAACAAAATATTAATTTCACTACATATGCAAAATAATACATTTAGACTATTAGCAACACAACTATCATAATCACCATGCTTATGCAATTTAACAATTAAGATAAATAAATAAACACATGGAAATTAAATAGACTTGAACCTAGATCATTTCAAAAAGCTACTGAATAGGTGTATGGAAGTTGGAAAGAGTCATATGTTGAGCTCCTACGTATACTTAATACGATAACAAAGGCAAATCCAGGAACCAAGGTTGAATGGAGAACTGTGGATTCGAATACAATAGGACACATCTTCGTTGACAAACTCTTTTGGGCATTTACCCTTTGCATGGAAGCGTTTCAGTATGCATATGTTTTGGATATATGCTTATATTTATTTACAAAAGATTGATATTGATGAACTAAGTTATATTTTTTAATTGTTTGCAGACCCGTCATAGTTGATGGCACCTTTTTATATGGCAAGTACACGCATAAATTGCTCATTGTAGTAGAAGTAGATGAGGCAAATCATATAGTTCCATTAGCGTATTTTCTTGTTGATGAGGAGAAAGAGGACTCATGGAGTTGGTTCCTTGCAAAATTGTTAGAACACGTTATCAAGGATCGTTCAAACATCTGCTTAATATCCGACTGGCATGTTGGTATTAAGTTGAAGGTAAGCATGTTATGTGGTGTATCAAGCATATTGCTAGCAACTCAGCTTGAGGGCAAAAACCAAAGAATGTAAGGAATAAGTTAAAAGAGCAGCATACCAAACGCAGATGAGAAAGTTTCATGGTTACTTCAATGCAGCAAAGCAAAGTAGTCCATGGATGTCGAAATATTTTTGCTAATTGCATCCATTTATGTGGACTTTATCTTACAATGAAGGCGTAAGATTTGAAATTAGTACAACAAACATGGCTGAAAGTTACAATTCCGTTCTAAAAGATGCTCGGTGCTTACCTATGTCAACATTAGTGGAAAAAAAATCCTTTTACAATTGTAACTCCATATTCAACAGGCAAAGACGGGAGGCTAATGAAGCAATGAATTCGGTATGTTGCTGACACTGTATGCTGCAAAGAAGTTTGAGAGGTGGAACAATATAGCAAGTGCCATCGGGCAATATGTTTCGACTACTAGAACGAATATTTGAGGTTCTAACCGCTCGATACCTTTCAATGTATGGCCAAAAGGGAAGATCACATTTATAAAGTGGAGTTGCAAGCAGCAGATGCATGTGCAATAAGTGCAAACGCATAAAAATCTCATGCTCCCATGTAATGGCAGTAATGGGAACTCTGCACATAGATTGTGTTAGCCAAGTACGGCAATAATACAAATGAGATAATCGGCTACGAGTGTATGGTAGTTGTTCATACCTGTAGCAGATAAGGCTAATTGGACTCTTCTCGACATTCCAAAGTGGACCCCATCTCAGGACTTATTAGGAAAAGAGATAGGCCTAGAGAAAAGTAATTCCAGAATGAGATGGATATTCTAGATGGCCAAGAGGTTATTTGTGCGATTTGTGTGGGCAAACTTACAAGTAGAGACCTTATCTCTTTAAGAGACAGGGTTCATCTAAAAACATTGATCTTGTCTCTTGGAGAGACAAGGTCAGGCACTAACAACCTCGTCTCTTTAAGAGACGATGACAAGTTGCCTAAAATGGAAATATTAAAGGCAAGAAAAAAGCAAATATTGCATGATTGAAGTCTATTTTATCTTTTTTTTTTTTTTACTTTTTCCTTTTTCATTCAAACCATCATTAGAGATTGAAACTAGTATTCATTTTCCAATTTTATTAATAGGAATATTTGTCAATCATCTTATCATTTAAATAATTAATATATTAAGTATTTTATAAGTGCATGATTAAATATGAATATGAGTCATGAAACAACTGATGGGACCAATCACGTTTAGGGGTGAGCGGTGCGAAATGGGTAAAGTATGAAGCATTTATCACATCTTACCCTATAAAGTACATGGTATTAAATTCCATACTCGGAACCTACCTTATGGTACCTTGTATAACCTGCTTTTATAGGGTATAGGTGCCTTATGGAATATGTAAATTTTTTCACAAAATCTATATATTTGTTCTTTCGTTTTTAAATTTCAAGTTATAGTATCGGATATGATATTAAACTCACTATAAATAATATGTAAAGAAATTTTGAAAGCAATTTGTTAATATCATAAATTTTCCAATATATCAAATCTATTGATGTGTATAATTTGAAACCTATAGCATATACCCATAAACCTGTTTATGTGGTAATAAAAAAAAATTGTAGAATTGTTAAAAACTTTGAAATTACTTTTATATTGATTACGTATCAAAAGATAAATAAAATTTTATATAATTTGGGAGTTCAAGTATTAAACATACAATTGTAGTTTTTCTAAAATAAAAAAATAATGAGTTCTTCTAAAATAAATAGTGCATAATTTTTTTAAGATAGTCTCTAAATAATAATTTTGAACAAAAATGTTTGCAACTAAAAAAGTGGATATTATTATTTATATATTTTGTATTAACATCATTTTATAATAATTAGGCCCCATTTATTTTAAGGAAAAATATTTGTTAATGAAAAATTTTTTCCCTTGAAAAAGTTTTCTCAAAAAGTAGCATATTTTTAAATGTTTGACTAATTTTATGAAGATATTTTTTTTTTTTGTATAACTTCAAGGTAACCCATATATTTTTAAGTATAAAAAATAAAAAGTACATATACGATAATGAGAAATAAATTTACCTAAAATAAAAATATTAAAAAAATAATAACAAATGTCTTTGGATAGTGAATTATTGATAAATAAGCTCGTAAATAAATGAATAAATGGCTTACATTTTAAATTTTATAATTGTTTTCCCAAAAATAAACTAATTGAGTATATGTTTTCGTTAATATGGGAAAACATTTTCTATTAATTATCTCATTTTCCTTAAATAAACATGAAAAATGAAATGCATTTTTTTGAAAATGTTTTCACTAAAACAAATAGGGTCTTAATAGGGAAAATACAAGATGCTAGATGCTTTAGAATCTATAACCTTTATAAGGGTGAAACACATGTTTACCGTCATTGTAAAAAAAATTACACAATACAAATTGTATAAAAAAATTACATCTCTATATTGCATGTTGGATAAGAGATATCAAATTTTATACATGTATTGCATGTTGGAGGCGAGATACAACGACGTACTATGCAAAGCTTTTAAAAATCGATGTATCACACATGGGGTGTGTGATACAATATGGATTTGTATCACACGTTCAACTAGCGATGTACATATAATATATATGTATCGCTCATTGGATGTACGATACATATCGAAAGTGTATCCCTAATTATATGTATATCGCACATTTGACATGCGATACACATACAACCTATGTATCTCATCCTTTATATGCAGTACAATGATGATATTTGTGAATTTTTTTATGCAATTTGAATTTGTGTAATTTTTTTTTTTAAGACAATGATTAATATGCAATGATCTCCCTTCTATATATTAAGGTATAGGTTTTAGAATGGGTATATGGTATGAAGTCTTACACCTGTACCCTACTTGTGAGAGCAGGTTCAAAGAAATTTATACCTATACCGTACTTGTGATCTTTATTACCCACTTGGACCCTACTGATCGAGAAGGGTATAGGTAAATACTCTGTACAATGAGATTACCCACTCGTCTTTAGCTTCGTTTAAAAAATAATAATAATGGGATCATAGAATCTTTCTTAGCTCAATGTAGTTTTGGTGGCCCTAAAACTACCTTTTTAGTTATTATACTTGATTTGTAAATAATTATTAACGTGTGTGCGTAAAGATCATTACGGGTTAGATATGATCAGGGAACTAACTTGGCTTATGATCACTGGGTGCTTGGACCAATGATGAACCAATTCAATTATTCCACCTTAATTAATTGCTCATTTATTGGGAAAAAAATCCTTTAAAATATGTAGCCTGATATTTATAAATTAATAGTCCATGAATAGATATTTATTCACTTCTCATTCTATAAAAAACCGCTACTATTATCATGTTTACTTAAGGAAAATTACAATTCATAATGGATTGCAATTACATAAAATGATGTATGACAATTCGTGTTCTCTCATTCAATGATTTATTTTTCTACTTGACCATAAATATCTTGTCTTAAAAATATCACTTATACAATTATTCTTTTTCTATAATAAAGATAATAAATATTATAGATATTTAATATTTCTTTTATCAAATGAATATGATAAGAACCTTTATTAACTTATTATATTCCTAGCGAATTGGATAAGATGAATTGATAACTTTTCTTGAGTAAATGCAATATAGCCACCAATTTCTTACCTTGATGAAAGTACACATCTACCTTTATTTCCCATTGGTGTTGTAAAAAAGATTAGTTGGAATTCCAAGTGGTATCCACACACCAAAATGGTAAGTTTGGTACACAGGAATGGGTAGGAATAGAATCACGATTCAGACTTTTATTTCTTTTTCAATGTTTGAAAGCGTCTTTAGGAGTCAGAATCGCGATTTTGGAATCGATGACTCTAGCTTTGAAGAGAAATTCGATTCGCTTGAAAAGGTAGAATCGTGATTTCATTCCACTTATTAATTATATGTAGTGTAATTACTTTTTTATCCTATCATGTATTCATATTTTGTATTTATTACTAAGTTATTCTTGACAATTAGACTTTTTAACCATTCCATTCCATATAATCTTCAAAGCTAGGAATGGATTTGTCATTCCCAAACTCATTTCATTCTAATTCATTCCATTCCAAATCATTCTTGCATACTAAACATGACACAAGTACTTTACAAATGCTGCAGATAGCAACAAACATACATTCTAAACACATTATATACGTTAATTGTTACGTACACGATAAGCCATCATGAGGCACCAATCACATCACAAATTATTCAAGTTCAGCTGAAGCTGACTAGCTTTTGTGTTGTAGTTGTATTGTATCAATTTAATCTGTTTGATTGAGTAAAAATGTTTATTTTTTATTGGTATTAATTTTTGATAAATGTATGTTTGAAAATTAAAAAGAAAAAACTAAAATGATAAAAAGAAACCACGTAACAAACAAACTCTTAATTAGAACATATGTGCCTTACTGTTTGCTTCCTTTGTAGGACGTGGTTGCCCACCAGATATTTTTGCAATTAATTTTTTTTCCCTTGTATTATCTTCATCCTTCTTTGAAACGATATGATCTCAATTTTTTTTTTTTTATAGTTAAAAATAAGTAACAGATAAAAAAAGTTTATACATCCCATATTGGTTTGAAGCCTCCATGAGGTCACTGGACCCTCTGAAATAGCCTGATAAAATTAATATATTACATAGAACAGGAGAATAAAAAACAGCTTTGAGAGATGTTTGCTATTAACTTCCTTCCATGCCTATCCTTCCTATGTCATCTGTCAAAACATTGCACTCTTGGGGTTGTAAATCATCTTCACTATGAATAGTTGTATTGCATTTAGTTAGCCCTACAAATAAAAATCAAGTTAACCAAAGGAGCTGATGTAACTAGCATTCACTATTAATAAGTTTATTGCATTTAGAGAATTAGCTTCAGACATCACATGAGTAAGGTTTTCAATGCTTACGTTAATGGCCTCAGGATGGCTAGGAGCTTAGCTTCTAGAGGAGAGGTCCAAACAATCCGTTTACAAAAACCCATGATGACTTCTTTTTGTGAATTCCTATAGATACTGCCAATGAATGCTCGCTTGAGTTTCCCCGATTAGCTAGCATCACAGTTAAACTTATTCCAACCACACAGGGTTGTTAGTCAATTGTGGTCGAATCTCGAATTCTCCATCTAAGTAATTGACAAATCCTCGAACAGGGCTCAGTTGAACTTCAAAAATAAATTGACTTTAATTTTTAATATATAATTTGAATAGTTTGTAAATTGAATGTAAATATTAATTGAATTTAAATTGATTTTTGATAATAATATTATTGTCATTTAAATAAAAAATCATTTTTAGATAATTTAAGATAAATAAATTAACCAAGTAAAGCTGGAGCGAGTCAGTATTTGAACTCAAAATTATAAACTCTATCTAGTTCAAGCTGACCTGAAATTAAAAATCTTGAGTCATCTCCCTGCTCAACTACTTTTCTTACGAACCTGAAATCTGGAGCCCTTTTCATGACACATGCCACAACACATGCACACATGAACACAAATATTAGGATTAAATAGAGAAAGCCTTAAAAATGTATACTTCGGTATCGATTTTATGTTCATAGAATCCAAATTCGCTCCTTATTTGGCTTTCCTCATCTAGTCGGTATGCTTTGAGGATAGAAACCTATTAATAAGCAATAAGATGGGGTTAATTGTCCCCTATTGAATAATTAGCGGCAGAATTGATCACACCGTAAATTTTTACACTTTCTTTACTTGAAAATTTTTACACTATCTTTAAGAAAATAAAAAATAAGTATATATATTTGGATATCTGAAAATCATACAATTTCACGTCCAAATCGAATTTCCTATTTGCAAATGAAAGATGCCATAAAATAAAATCAAGTCTTCTGTATTTTCCTAAACGTAAAGGCATCATCTCCTCTCTCGAACAGATCTGTCTCCTTTTCTTAAAAACAAAAAGAGATGTCTCTCTTTTTACATCGGGATGCCTACATAAAAGTGCAATTTATTTGATAGATAACCTTAACTTTAAATTGAAGTCCAGCCAAATCGACATGTTGTGTTTTTGTTATAGGACCGATTCGAACTTCTTCCTTTTCTCTCTATATTGAAAGTAAAGCTTGGGCTCGTTAGAGAGAACCCAACAATCTCATTTCAATAGAATAAATTAGGTAAAACCAATCTACTTTTTTCTTTATTCTTCCTTCAATAAATACCTTGTACCACGGTTGTTACATGGCGGTTATCCTATTTTCTCTTTCTATTACAACAAAACATGTACACAAAACACATCATCCTAACATGCCACATGGCTTATTCTCCTAACAATGACATGCGCACTTAACAATCACACACAACTACACCATAGTCTTGGCTCAACATACATGACCAGAACAACAAACAACAATTGAAATAACACACAAACACCACTTGATCATTAACACTAATTCAGCTTCATTCCTTCTCCTTCCTACATTTATACACATGCTTATAAGGAATGACTTCCTTATTAATGTGTGTAACATACTCCCTTCCTCAAGAAAGCGCATGACCTCATGAGCGAATCGAGGATATTGTGAATAATGTCATGTGTGGATTCCCATGAAGCATCCGCTGGTGAGTAGTCTTGCCAATGGATGAGCACTTTGGGTGAGATTGAGTTTTGCGAACATCCAAAACCGCTTGGGTCGAGGTCGCACGGTACCTTGTTAGATAATTGGCACAAGAGGCTGGATGTGTCGTTGCCTGTAAACTTTTTCAAATAAGAAACATGGAACACAAGATGGGTTTTCATGCTTGAGGCAGCTACAAGCGATAAGCAACTGTACTGATTTTGATTGAATTTGAAGGGTATAAAAAATTTGGGTGCAAGCTTTTGATTACATCTTTGGGCAACAATGATATGTTGATAAGGCTGAAGCTTTAAGAGCACCCAATCCCCTACTTGAAAATGGACCTCTCGTGGTTTTTATCATATTGAGTCTTCATTCGATCTTGAGCTTGGAACTACTTGAGCTTGAGATCTTTCCAGACAAGATCCCTATTGAACAATTCTTTTTCAATAGCCTCTAAACGAGCTTGCCTGAACAATAATCAAGGATTCGAGGAAGGGATCTTCCATACACAATTTCAAAGGGAATGGCCTTTAGGATGGTGTGAAAACTAGTGTTATAACAATATTCAGTCCACGATACCCAACCTACCCATTTTTTTGGTTTCTCATTAGTAAAGCACCTCAAGTACATCTCAATAGTACAGTTAGCAACTTCGGTTCGACCGTCACTTTGAGGATGATATGCGGAAGAGAAATTCAATTGAGTACTACAAAGTTGAAAGATCTCTTTCAAAAGGAACTTGCAAAGGTAACATCCCAATCACTCACCATAGATTCGGGTATCCAATGTAGTTTGACAATGTCATGAAAAAAAACTTTAGCTACCGATATAGCTATATAGGGATGTCCAAGGGGAATGAAGTGCATACTTGGAAAATCTATCAACTACACCAGTAATAAAGATTTGCCATGAGAAATTGTAGGCCTTCAATGAAATCCATTGAAATGTCTACCATGTTTGAGAGGGAATGCTTAGAGGTTGCAATAGACCCATTGATAATAGGTGCTACACTTTATGCCTCTAACAAACATAATAAGACTTCACAAATTCTTGAATTTGATGTTTCATGCCTGACGAAAGAAATCACAAGATATTCTATATAAGGTTTTCTGATATCCTTAGTGATGGGAGGAATGAATAACATCAATTACCGTAGAACAAAGGATGGACTTCTCGTTAGATACACTCTGTTAATAGAAAACCAAGTCATCTGCTTTTGTCCACTTCGGACCTTTTTCCCCCTGCTCAATATGCACTTTCAACTCCTGAAAAATGGAAGATTTTCTAATTTCCTCTCTAATAAGATCAAAGAGATGTAAAGTTGGAGCAGAAATTGCGTGGAAATCTACAAAGTCTTCGATTCTCTGAGAAAGAGCATTGGCCACCAAGTTCTTACGCCCAACTTTGTATTCAATATTGAAATCGAAGCCTAATAATTTACTAATCCAGTGTGTTGAGGAGAAGTAGAAATTCTTTGCTCCAATAATAACTTTAAGTTATAATGATCTGTTCTCACAATAAACTTTCTGCCCCAAAGATAAGCTCCCCAATGACAAACTACCTTAAGCAACACAATTAATTCTCTTTCGTAGGCTATTAATTATGTTGTTGTGCAAAAGGCTGACTGAAAAAAGAAATGGGCTTACCTTGTGCTGTAATACAGCTCCAACCCCTTTACCCAAAGCATCACATTCAACAATGAAGTCCAAGGAGAGTTAGGTAAAGCAATACAGGTGTAGCTGCCATAGCCTTTTTTAATGTCTCAAAGGAAACTTCAGCTTCTTCAGTCCAAACAAAATTATTTTTGCGAAGCATGTTAGTTAAGGGTCATGCAATCTTGCCATAATCATGCACAAACCAATGATAATAACCCGTTAATCCCAAGAATCCTCGTAATGCAGTGATGGACATTGGTTTAGGGCAACTCAACATTGCTTCAATTTTTTCAAGATCGCTTGAACTCCTATTTTTGAAATCAGATGCCCCAAATAAGAAACCTGTTTTTGTGCAAACAAGCATTTGGATTTTTTGAGAAATACCTGCTGATTTTGAAGTATTCTAAATACCTTACGAAGATGTTGAATTTGCTCAATCCATGTCTTACTATAAATCAAAATATCATAAAAAAAGACCAAAACAGATTTCCTCAATAAGCCTTAAAAAACTTCATTCATCAAAGCTTGAAATGTGGATAGAGCATTTGTGAGGCCAAAAGGCATCACAAGGAATTCGAAATGCCCATGGTGTGTTTGAAAAGCGTTTTCTCAATGTCCGCTTCATGCATGCGAACTTGATGATACCTCGACCAAAGATCAAGCTTTGAAAAATAACGAGCACCATGTAACTCCTCCAACAATTCCTTAATAATAGGAATAGGGAATTTATCCTTCACTGTAAACATTAAGATCCCGATAATCTACGCAAAACCTCTATGTCTTGTCTACCTTAAGAACAAGTAAGACAAGTGATGAAAACAGAGATTAACTTAGACAAATAATTCCTTTATTCAACATGTCCTCACATTGCCTTTCAATCTCATCCTTTTGCTGATGGGGATAACGATAGGGGCGTACAACAATCGGGGAAGTCCTTGGTTGCAACTTGATGCGGTGGTCGCAATACCAAGATGGTGGCAACCCCTTTGTTGGTTGAAATAATTGATCAAACTCCACCAATAACACTTGCAACTCTTTATGTTGTTCTACTATATTGATGGTAGCCATTAATTGATTTTTCATTAGTAATACCCTCCAAGAAAACCAATGAATCATTTATTCTAATTGCATTTGCATAGCACGAAAATCCCAATTGATGTTCCCAAGGGTCATTAACTAGTTACTCCAAGTGCTACTCCAACTCTTTTAAGAGATATGGTATAAAGATTAACTTGAAATTGATACCCTGCAATCTCGAATGGCACATTTTAGCATAAACCACCACTAAAAATGTGCTTCTCGTTTGCTACCATTGCTCTCATATCTGTTTTCCTTGTCACTGTCAATGATAACCTTTCCACAGTACCAGTATCAATAAAACCATGGGTACTTCTAGAATCGACCAACACCAGCACCTTCTGACCATTGATAATCCCCTGTAACTTCATGGTATGGGCGTGTCCTACACCGACCATGGCATGTAACGACACCCAATGTCCTCCTCAATAGGTTGTGGTTGTGATTCCTCTTCCGATGGTCCATATTCGCCCTCAAATTCAAGCTAAAACAACTTCTTACACTTATGGCCAATTGTAAACCTCTCATCGCAATTGTAACATAGCCTTTTGCTCCGACTATCTTCCATCTCCTTCGGGGTTAATCTATGCACAAAAGGAATTTTCTTTTCTACTAATTGGAGGTTAAATTTCCTCTTTGAAACTCCCATCTCTTCATGCCATGCTCGATTACGTCTATTAAAGATTCATGCAAAATTAACCGCATGTGTGAGATCTTTTGGCTTTTGCATCCCCACGTCTAAGGAAATATCTTCCTTCAATGCACTAAAAAAAAACTTCACTTCTTGTTCGGACGTGAGAGATGGTTCTTAAGCTGCTAATTGCACAAACTTACTCCGATAAGCCTCCACGGTTCCATTTTCCTTAAATTTGGCCAACTCTTCCAAAGGATTTATTCTCATGGGTGGTCCAAATTAGGTGTTACACAACACCTTAAATTCCTCCCATTTTAAATCTAGTTTGTCGTTATTTATCTTCATTAACCACTCTTCTGCCTCGCCTTCCAAATGGATGGCCATTAACTCCATTTTTCTTTTTTTCCAATGTATTTTGGTGTTTAAAATAATGCTCATTTCGATTCATCCATCCAATAAGATCATCCGTGCCATCAAACTTGGGGAAATCCAATTTTGTATACCGTGGTACCCATGAACCCTTTTCATTGTCACTCGCCAAGTGTGATCCACCCTTTATTCGACCATCACCACCACTGGAAACTTCCTCTTCCCTTGCCTTTTCCTTCTAATTAGCCACATTTCGTGATAATGATGCCAAATATTGAGAGATCTCTTCCACTTGTGCCTTATCCCATTTGTACATCTGGACGAAGGCTTGGAATTGTTGTTGCAACTGCTTGATAACATATGCCATGTTCAGCTCTGATACCAAATTGTTATAGTACTGATTCAAACTTCTTCCTTTTCTACCTATCTTGAAAGTAAAGCTTGGGCTCGTTAAAAATAACCTAACGATTTCATTTTAATATAATAAATTTAGGAAAAACCAATCTACTTTTTTTCTTTATTCTTCCTTCAATAAATACCTTGCACCAAGGTAGTTATATGACAGATACCCATATTTTCTCTTTCTATTACAATAGAACATGTACACAAAACACATCATCCTAACATGCCACATGGCTTATTCTCCTAACTATTGACTTACACACTTAACAATCACACAAAACTACACCATAGTGTTGACTCAACATACACGACCAGAACAACAAACAACAATTGAAATAACACACAAACACCACTTGATCATTAATACTAATTCAGCTTCATTCCTTCTCCTTCCTATTTATACACATGCTATAAGGAATGACTTCCTTATAATATGTGTAACAGTTTCATGTCGTAAATGTGGCACAGCTAAAAATAGAAAAGGCGGTCAATTTTTTCCGGTTGTCAAATCTAACCCAGAAAAGGGGTGGTGCATGTGCACAAACACAAACAGCAAACATGAAAGATGACCAGACAAGGATTCGTCTGACTAAAAATTCCATCATCGAGAAAAAACCAAGAAAACACTTGGGGCATTTATATCATTTCTGATTATATACACCAGATGAACAGAACAGGAATTATTTTCTCATGACTTGACAACAGAGATATCAACTATCCTTATGGGCTGCAGTATTAACTTGCTTTGATAGATAGGCTTCATATATTTCAACCACAAGTCGAGCATCTTTTTCCACAAGCTCCTGATATTCTTGACGTTTTGTAAGCTTATCCATGTGGTCAATGATTAAGGACAAAGCTGCATCAAGAAGGTGTTTGGCGTTGTGCTGGTGAGCAAATGCATAATTCATTACTGAATTATCCCAGTTCAATTTGGATACCAGAAATTTCTCACAGTAGCCTTTAAGATGTTTCACTTGGTACTTCTCTGCCAGAACAAGCAGCTCGCAGGCCATTTCTTCATCAAGGGATGCTTCAGCGGTGTATAGATAACCGACAAAGGCCCGGAGTGCATCATAAGATACATCAACTAACTTAATGGTGCCACTCCGGCTTTCTTCCATCTCATTCTCAAGCATGGCTTTGAATACAGGAGAGCGGCTGGCCTGATTTAGGCAAAGGAAATAAGAAGTTAGAGGAGATCCACGGATACTATAATGACAAAATTATGTTTAATTAGGAAGCAGAAAAGTGCTTAATATTTAATATATGAAGAAACAAACAAACACTCTCATAAGAATACGCATCACATCAGTCAAATCTTAAGTTTCATCCAGCACAGATCAATATGGGACTAAGATAAATAAAGAGAATGTTCACTTTGATATTTTTCACTTCAGATGAGTAAGGTAGTGAAAAAGGGGACATTGACATTAATTCTGGTCACTGGCATGCAGCAAAGAAGGATAGAATAACCATTTTATGAGAGTAAATAGAGATGTAATGACTATTCTAACTTCTATTCTGATGTTTAGTTACATAAACTAAAACGAAAAATGAAAAATGCCAGTGTCCAGAATGCCTATTGGTCCCCATCCTTTTGGTACAGCCTCTGTTTTTGCACACTGGAAGGGGAGAAGGAATGGACATCGAAAATTGATGAAAACACTGATTAATAATCTATTATCATAGCTTCTCTCACAAGAAAGAATACCCAAATACAAACTGTGAGCGCTTCCTAGAAAAGTAAATTGTGAGCCACCCCCTCCATGATGGTTTCTTTAGCACACTTATCATCTAATTTGACGGGAATGTTATACATTAGAGGATCAATCAAATAACCCTAAGCCCGTACAAGCCAGTCTCAGAGAGAGAGAGAGAAAATGCTACCCTCCTTGTCTAAACACACTAAACACTAGAATTCTTCCTCTCTATTCCTTCTTAAAAGTTATTTTTTCAAGTTGTTTTCGCTGGAAGTTTTCCTCCGTGTTTTTTATCAAGTTTGTCGTTTCCCTTGGTTCGTTTGAAGCTGAAAGTTGTTGGTCCGTCCAGTTCTGGGAAGCTAACATTCATGCTTCTCAAAACTTTGAGAAGATCTAGACCACTTTCTCTCTTAAAGCTTCAAAGCCAGCGTCTTCCCTCAGAGCTTAAAAAACCACCTTCCACCATGAGAGAGAAGAGAAATCTTCTGGTTCTCCACTCTGTCCAAGAAAAACCAGGAAGCCGAGTAGAAACAGGACTTATTGCAGAGGCTTCTCTGGGATGTGATGTAACTTGAATGGTTCAGAAAACATTTGTGAGACGAACTGGATGCTCCTCTTCCTCTCTCAAAGTTCCTAAGCCGACCCCTTCCTCGAACTTGAAAAACCACCTTCCACCATAAGAGAAAAGAAATCCTTCTGGTCCTTCTTAAAAACCACCATCAATCCAAGAAACCAGGAACCAGAGGTAGATTTTGGGCCTTATTGCCAAGGCCACTTATCAACCATGCTTGGACGGTTTGCTCCAATGAAAAAAGTTCTGAGAAAAGGTCTTCTATTCCTAGTATTAGTGAGTTGCCCGAGGTGAAAAATCTGGTCTCTAAAGGAGCTATTTCTAGTGAAAGTCAAAATTCAACAAGTGACTCAATCCTTCAAAGTTGGTTTCTCCTTCTATATGATGTTGAGAAAGCTAAAGGGATACATGTGCTATTAAAGCTAAAAATAAGCTTTCCAGGGAAATTAAGGATGTATCATGATGTTTACAGATGAAGATGGAGGGGTAGCAATGTTAATACTTAATATCTCAACTTTAGGAGCTTACTCGTGAAGTGACCCGGTTTGAGAGTATAATTGATATCAAGAAGACCAATTGAAAGTAACGACTACTGTAAAAACCAGGATTTTCAATTGAAGCTTTTGCAATCAAGTTCATTGGAGATGTTTGACTTAAGAACTTAACTAAAGGGATCAGTCTCCTACTTTTTTTTAATTGTACATTCATTTCTTCATTTTCATTGCTCTTTATTCTTGTTCCTTTGTCCCCATTCAAATTGGATGCATATTGAGCAAGATAAAAACTAGGTGAAAATATTAAAAATCCAAAACAAATAAATACTTGAACTTGTCTATATTGCACATCGGGCAATACAAGCTATGATAATTACATTTGTATCCGAAAATGTATGCTTCATGTACTATATTACAAACCCGAACGAAATGTCATGTCCTATAGGTGAAAAGTCTGGATGGTATCCCTCGCCTTACATGCTATGATGCTTTAAAACCATATCGAGTGCTGACATAATTATACTAGGTAGTATAGTATCTTACTACTTGTAGTAAATTTAACTGTCTCAATTCTCGGGCAATCAATCGCGCGCACCCCCCCCCCCCCCCCCCCCCCCCCCCCCCCCCCCCCCAAAACCTTAAGTTTCCCTGCTCCATTTTGTAGGGCTCATCTAAAGACAACGTGAAATAAAGCCTCTAACTTTCGATTAAAATCAAACAGTTGATTCTCAACTCGAATTCATCGAAAACCAGGTTAGCTAAACTCACCAGAACGGCCCGATGAGCCGGAACCGAAAGGAGGAACCGCTGGCGGTACCATCCCCGGAAGCAACCAAAACGACATCGGTGAAAGAAACCCCAGACGGCCGACCGTGATGGTCGATCGGCGAGCAGAACCTCAGGAAAGCGATTTTAGACTTCAAGTCCTCAATCTCCCTCTTCAATTCCTCTTCGGTCTCGCCCGCCTCCTCGTAACACTCCTTGCAAGTGCCGGCGTTGGAGCACTGATACTCTCCTTGCAGGAGATGCAACGCATCATCTCTGATTCCGACTCGGACTCAGACTCGGATTCTGGTGGGGGTTGAATTCGCACAAAACGGCGGCGCTGCATTTTCGGGGGTTTAGCCAGGGGTTAAGGAATGAAAATGGATTATGATCAGCGAAGGTGTTTTTATAGGGTTTGTTGTTGACTTTAAAGAAGACCATGAAACAGAGAGAAGAAATGTTCTGAAGAAGATGACTTTTGCTGATCGAACCAATTTGATAAAAATCATCGCTTTTATAAGAATAGCAAAGAAAATCATTAACATAATAAAATTATATTATAAAATATTATAACAGCTGTTATCATGATGGAACAGAAGTTATTTAGAGTAGACAGTAGTGGTGGTTGGCTAAGCAAACAACAGGGGGTTATCAAATATTTCTGTACTATCAAATTAAAGACAACCAAGTAAAATCGTGCTATATATACTAATTGATTCAAAATATAATTATTGGTAAAAATAATAATTTTATTTGAAAAACTACCATAATTAACATGTTAATTGTATGTTAAATTATTGTTTAATTTAAATTATTGGTTTCATATAATAGTTAATGATCTTTCTATATTTGAATATAAAATTTTATATTATTTAGAAGAATTATAAATCGGTAGACATATGTAAAATTATTTTATACTATATTATGTCATTTTTTTATTGCAAAGTATATGTATCTTGAATATATTGTTTATAAAAAAAACTTTAAAAAAGACAAAAATATTTCAGTAATCCAAAGGTATAAGTGATATAAATTCAAATCTATAAGTACTTAAATAGTTAAAAATATTATTAGTTGAGAGGTACTATACGAAACATTTCTAAAATTATATAGCATTATTAACCACCTTCTAGAACTTTAATATGACATAATTATCACTAGTTAATTTGATTTTATACCACTATTGGTAGTCTTTCTCCATTTGTATATACCATGTTAAAAAAAAAAAAGTTAAAACCCTTAAAAATACTCAAATGTTTCATGCAAGGACACAAACATATTTAGCTAATCCTAGCTTGTTGCACATTGTGGGCACCTACATAGCCATCAATCATATTATCCTATTGTTTTGAATTATGACTGTAGCTGAAAGTATCATACCATAAGTAATGTAAATGAAAAACCATAAGACGTACCATTCAAGCAAGGATAAAGGAATTACATAATTTAGTGAGTAGAATTTTTTAGTATTTTAAATAAAGATAGTAAATTTGTCTAAATATATATAGAATTCACACTAGTCTTAAATTATGTTTAAGTTATATTACTCAAGTGCAAAATGAACTCATTGCACTTATGAAGAAAATGGTTTTAAAGACCTAGTCAATAATGTCAGTGTAGAATTTTTGGGAGAAAACTTGGTCAATGATTCATTTGAGCGGCATAATGGATCCATGGTCATTGTGGTTGAGACCGGTCCAACATTGACTAGTTACATGCCTTAGCAAGTGCAAAAGTGGATCATAGTCATCTAATTGAGTCATTGTGTTGATTTGACCATAAAGTGTTGTAATATAAATGAGTTATTTATTTTTATGAATGCTGATAATGATTTTGCTCAACAAAGGTTGCTTCATGTTAAGCGTCATATTTTTTGAAATGTTTTGAGCCATAATAAGTTAGCATGGTTCAAAGAAAGTCTTCCTCTTCCTTGTATGCCATGCATTTGTATTGGTTCAATTAACGATCTTGGCTCTTTGATTTGAATTTGCACATTTTCAATTCATGAAGCAATATAACTCGAATTTTTTTTCATAACAATCTAGTTCAAACCATTAGGTGCCGACAAAGACAATAAGAATTAAAGCCTTCTCAATTCTAAAGCCATGATATAAATCGAGGATAGGAGAAATAAAAGTCACATTGGTTTGGTCCAAATAGTGATTATTCGTGTAATTAAGAGTTATCAGTTTAATTGTTGTTATAACATTTTGTATAACGGTCATGCACCTTAGAGAAGTCATGTAATTTTAATTTGTTGTAATTTTTTTTTACATATTTTGTCTTATCAACTTTACCAAGTTGTGGTGACATTATCTAATTGTTGTGTGCAAAATAACACATCAATTAGACTTAATTCAACTTTTTTAGGTGTGTAATATCTAAAGAGAATTATTCTTTTGATTTATTTTTTATCATGAGTTATATTGGTCCTAAATCCAATCATCCCCAGTTTAATTTCATGATCAGTGTGCCATGTCTTATCACCAAATCATTCACATCCCTTTAATTTGTTTTGTTTAAATTATACAAAACGAAAACCCAAAATATTTTGTTTATATGTCATTTTCAAATCTAGAAAAACCTAAAATAGTATTATACATTGTTTAAAACTATTTCATGAGTCTTGACGGTTACAACTTATATTGAGTTCTATTCGTATCTAATTAGTATCAAAGCAATTGTTCCACATCACTAAGTCCAAGGCATGACTAGCTATACCTCACTCATATCAAGATATGAGCATATAAGGTTCAAAAACCTTAAAACCACCAAAAGCACTACAATCTCCAACAACCTTCAAAAGGAAACTTAATCCATCAAATTAATCCAATGTTTGGTTAGTATAATAGCTATTACATGGAATCACTATTGCTACAAAGTAAGAAATTGTAATTTCTTTATAAAACCATGGGAGTGGTTATTCTTTAGTTTTATTTGACATATTTTATTTCAACTCATGATGCCTTAGATAACTATAAGGATAGCTATTAATTATTTATTCCATTTCTTCAAATTTGTAATTCTACATACCTTATTTCATTCAACTAACCAAATGTCTTATAAGTGTTGAGAAAATCTGCAAAATATTACAACATTATTAAGCTAAAACTATTGTTTTTATAAAGAATAAGATGAATCAATCTCACTAACATTTGTCCAAAAGATCGACATATCCCATTCTTAAGAAAACTAGCATAAAACCTACAACTAACATACCAATTGTTTCCTATGTGATCATAGTGATGGAGTTCATTGTGTTGAAGTAAGAGAAAATCCCAAATGGATGAGTGGTAAAGCCTCATACATTTTATTGTGTGCAACTACACATGATGCTACTCCACATGCAACCTAAAATAATAAAAGATCAATTTCATATTTGTTACCTGAACTTTTGTCAAATGTGCAAATAACTACCTGTACTTTTAAATAGTCTATTTAATACCTAATTCAATTTTTTTTTTTGTGGGCGACAATGGCTATTACAACGTAGCTATTACAACGCAACCATTACAACATGCTAACACAATGAATCAAACTCTGTACCTTAAGGATGAGGACTTAAACTGCATGCTACTAGGCTATAAGACCATTGACACCTAATTCAACTTGTCACGTATATGTTTAGTACTAAAAATAACTCTATTACTTCTGATATCCTTGTTGGCACATTTAACCAATGGCTTTATGACATATCATATTAGCCAAAAGAAATTTCATTGCTGGGTTTTGTATAAATTTTGCAAAAATAATAAAAAGTAAAAAAAAAAAAGAGAAATAAAAAAAACTAAAAAACTATGTTTGAAAACAATCATTTTCTAAGGACAATTCTTTCACCATGTGCTGCTCCTCTTGTCCATGGAGCTCTTTACTTATTTCTCTCACTAACTTGTAGTCACCCAAATTACCTACCATGACTTTTGAAATAACCTTAATCAACTCCTTGCACTACCCTTGACACAAATCCACCACCTATTTCCCTGCTATCACTGCCAAACGCCATTAGAAACACCAATTTGCAGCTTCCATTCCCATTCTCTCTTTCTCCACAATGACTAACACTTAAAATTGCACCACTAAACCACTACCACCACTTTCTGTACCGCCTACATAACCTAAAGCTACCTCCTTTTTGTCAAAAACCACAACCAAACATCATCCATATCACAATTCGATTGCTACTTACCATGTGGGGACCCTTTAAATCTCTAGCAACCTCACAACATAACCATAACAACTTGAGTCTTCTTGCCAAGTCTAATTGAATCAATGCCTTCTTATGATGACCGCCACACTACGATGAAGAAAGAAGTGATTAACTCTTTTTCTATGTTTTCTCTCTCTTTTTTTTTTCTAAGTTTGAGAAAATCTAGAGAACGTCTTGGACAATTTTAGGGCAAGCAGATTGTGGATTTGGGTCAGGGTAGTGTGAAGAGTTGGTTAAGCGTTGTTTCAAAGGTTGCAGTGGTAATTTGGGTGCTACAGCTAGTGAGAGAAAGGAGGATAGAGCTTCATGGAGAAGATGAAGAGTGTAAAAGAAAAGTGGATTTTTCTTTTTTGTTTTTTTGAATTTGCGCTTTTTATATGAAAAGAATTATTTAGGAGAAATTTCTTTTTTATTTCCCTTTTTGTAGTTTTTGATTTTTTTATTATTTTTGCAAAATTTTTACAAAAGCTAGTATGCAATTTCTTTTGGTCAGTATGATATGTGTCATAACATCATTGGTCGAATGTGCCAACAAGGATAATGGAGGTAACGAAGTTATATTAGGTATGAAACGTCTACACTAAAAGTTAAATTAGGTATCAACTCAATAATTAATGCAGCAAATAATCAATAAGCAAAACAAAAGTTTGTTGAAATATATTTTTTTCCATTATGATAAATATAAAACAATTAAAACTAGCCCCCATGAAACAATTCATGAAATACGAACCCATTCACATCCTTAAAACAAATGTGCCGCTATGGAAAATCCAAATATTCCAAGATTTCTACATTTTGCTACAGTGATAGATTTGAAGATCATAGGAACTCTTTACCACAATGGCAAATTTGAAGGATTCAAGAACTCCACATCACAAATAAGATAAGATCATGTTGGGAAATAAAAGGAAACTTAAAAACATTTAAACACTAACTAACCAAACATACAAAATAAAATCCATCCATACCCACTGCAGCTACTTTTAACACTAATAAACGTTAAACGCCAGTCTAATTTAACCCAACTTAACCCATATAACACATACTAATTTAACCCAGAAATACAAATCACTCTAATATACATGAAGCCACCTATCGAAACACTCATCACATATCCATTATATCTAATCAATTTGAATAAAATGGGAGAATAACATAACCTTGCTTAAACTTGTCCATAATCCTAATGTTATGTATGTAAGAACTCTCACAAGTTAAAAACTGTATATCCATTAATCAATTAGATAGCATAACCCCAAAAGGTAAGTACACTTATCAATTTATAATATAACAGATAAGTAGAGGTCAATCCTTTGTAGACTAGATAATTGATTACTCGTAATCTTCCCTTTCTTATTATGTATCCTAAAATTCAATGTAATTAACTTTCAATTTAAAAATCAAGGAAAACTGAAGTAATCAACACAAGAATTTCAAATATTCACTAAGATTTCAATATATATACACAAACTTAGATTATTGAATCCCCATACTAGGATTACCTATGTGACATTAAAATTAACATTCAATATCCTTTTTTATTGCTAGAATTTCTGATTTAAGTTAACTTTTTTTTTTCCATATTACTAACTTCTATCTTCTAAGGCTAATTAACAGGAATCTTTTTATAATTAAACCCCTTAGAATTGGATTACTTTAATTTTGTTCAATGAAACTCCTTCTAATCATGTAGATCAATTCACATGTATGATTTCTCTACTTATATGAATGAAATCTAACGTTAAATCCTTAGGCTTGTAAATAAAGATTTAATGATAATCAAATACACGTGATTAGATTCAAAAAACACAATTATTCCATTGAAAAAGAAACTAAAACTTTGTCACATAGTTATTCTAAAGTTCATCAAGCCTATGTATTACAAAACTACTCCTCATTAAACATAATTATAAAAGCACAAAGAAGAGTAAAATAGAAGAAATTCACGATAATACAATAAACTCTAAATCTTGGCAAAATAGTTATTTCTTCTCTTACTCTTGATTCTTTCTTTAAATCCATGAAAATAAATGCAAACTCCTCTTTTTCTTTCATACATGTCTCGTTGTTTTCCTTTACAAGGATATATATACTTATGTATATATGTGTGTATGTGAATGGAAATCAAGGCAACAATGCAATTCTAGAAGGTGAACTGCCACATGACCACAAAACATAGGTCCTATTTCAAACAAAAAAAAAAAAAAAGGTTCTCACAATTAAATTCCTATAGATGGATAAATTATAATCTAACAATCAACAACTCAGACAAGCATATTCCAGTATAATGATTTTATAAAGACAAATAAAATTAGTCACTTAAATTCTATTCCTAACATGCATAAACAACAAGCAATAGTAGTCACATACCTAATATCTGCAGTAAGCAAATTCCAATTCTTGTTACAAGAATAATTAAACTAATATTAGAACTTAGCTCAAAAAGAGATTACATTACCTAATTACTATGTTCTCGTCATCAAAACTCTGTTTAATTCAAATTTTTAGCAAATTCCACATTTATGATTGAAATACAAAAAGGGTAATGGTGCTCCTAGTCAATTTTTATCAACCAAGTGGAGCAGCTAGAGAAGCGGCCAACAGGTTGATCTATTGGGGTTTATCAGTTGACTGGTCTTCTGGTTCAGTTCAACCGTCTTCTTCAGTCGTCTCCTTCAATTTTCGTCAATGTGATTTCAGGGTGTTTATAAAGTGTTTCTACACATTTTCTTCCAAGTTTCAATTTTTAAACTGGTCAAAATGTTAAGTTCCTATACTAAATTTGATCTCTCCCCAAATCATGTTTAACCACAATTTATTTCTTAGTTCAATCTTCAACTTAGATCAATTCTTATCAAAATCCTAGTTCTTCCAATTACATGAACAAACTTTAGCAATAAAAAATATCAACGATAGAGTTCCTTACCTTAATTCAAAAGCTCGATTCATCGTTAAGATATTCCACTAAGTAAATATTCAAAATCCTTTTTCCAATTCTCTTATAATTTAGTAAATATAACATAAAGGGATTTATCTATCATACAATAAAAAACTTTAACACAATATTTCTTTCGATTATGTCTTGATCTTCTTCTTTAGTTTCTTTGATTTCCTATCAAGGAATACCTTCAATTAGAGTCACTTATGGTATATCAACACTAAGGATAGGTTTTCTTGCAAATATTACTTTTCCACCAATTAATCGTTCTCCTTGGATTTCAAAGTATCCCTCTAGTTTCTCTTAAATCACTATAAGAAGAGATCAATGCAAAGTATGAAATGGGCTTTATATAGAGGTAACCTAGGTAAGTGAAATAACCTAAACTTTCATCTATTTAAGTTAGAAATAGCTTAACTGATTAATATAATAAGTAACTAATATTGGATTTTAATTTGAGCTTAGTTAGAAATTTTATTTAGATGGTCTAAATAAATGAAACAAGTAAACAATAAAGTGAGATTAGATAATTTGACATAATCAAATTAGTAAATATATGAAATTGAAATTTGAGATTTCAAATTATCTATTTACTTCAATTACCAGTTTTAAAGGATTGAATTATTCAATTCTTTCAAACCATCAATTTGAACTCTTTTCCTTTCAATTTTAATCCCTAAATTTTCAAACATATAACCGAGATGTTTTAGTGAATTTCTAAACCCCTAAACTTTAGTATAAAATTTTAATTTTCTTAATCCTCATAAATTTTGAATTTCTAAATTAGATTTATAAATTTGGAAGAAATGTTAAGAAAAGCCACATAAAACACTCCTAAATTTTCACAATCTAAGAATATTAAAATATGTACAATTTAATGATCATTTAGAAAATTTAAATTGTTATAAACAAATTTTTAAGATATAATTTTTCCCATAACTTCGCGGTAACACCTCATAAATATAAAAGTATATAATTCGATATATCATATATACACTTAATTGAATGAATCAGATATTTTAATTTAAAGTTTAACTAATGGATGATATTAGTAAAAGTTATAGAATATAACATTCCTCATAATTAAAGAAATAAATAATGAGTAAATAAATAATTATAAAGAAATGACGCTAAATCTAATAACTCAAATCTCAAGATGTTATTAAAATGAGAATAACAAGAAATGCTAAGCTAATACTAGAAAATAATAAAACAATGTAATCATATAATACATGTAATAAACAAACATGAAATGTGAAAATAATTGTAAAATAATATCAAGTTTCAATATGCTTTATATAAGGAAAAACAATGAGAAATATCAAACATACACGATAATAAATATAGATATGCAATATATAAACTCAATAAACAATATATTGCCAAATAATTCAAAGTATCAATAGGAGTGAAACATAATACTAAAACTTAATCTAAAATAATTAGAATAACACAATGGAAATATAAACGAAACAATAAATCTTAAAATGATTAAAAGCTTTGAAATTATAAAGTTTAAAGTTAACGTAAAATGTTAATTACTAATAGATGATTAATTTTAAACTTTAATCAGAATGTAAATTAGAAATTAAATTTAGATAGTTTAGTTAAATCAAGTAAATTAAACTATAGAACATAATAAGATAGATTAACAAAATCAATTTAATGAATTGATATAATTGAAATTGAGATTTCAAATACTCATTTCCATTTATTTGTTTGCTTCAATTATCCATTTCATCTATCAAAATTCCTTAAATCTTTTTAACTATCAAATTTGAATGCTATTCCCCTCAATTTGCCTATTTACTATAATTATCTTTACAACAAATAAAATTCCTTTATCATCTCAACCAATTTTAATTAGACTCCCTTTTCTTTCGATCATCAAACAATCCAAATCTTTAAAAATTCAATTATCTAAATTTTGAAAGACCCAATTTAGCCACTTTATTCTAACTTTCATTTTCTAAAATTCCCATAAAATTTGTATTATTTTACTTGTTTACAAATATTTGTTTTTAAACCCAATATGAAACTAAGTATGCAATTTTTACAAATTTAATTTCTATGCTAGATTCCCAATTCAGGTTGTTAATTTCATCTCTATATATTCTAAAATTTCTTCGTAATTATTTTTAATACTCAATATAATCATCTAAAAGATTTAAATCACATCTCTTATCCATAAAAATCTTCTAAAGGATTTTAATCCTTACCTTTTAGTCGTTTTTCCTTTGACTTGTGCTGTCATCCGTTTTCTTTTCTTCTTCTTCTTCTCTTTCCTTCTTCTTTCTCCTTTCTTTCTTTCTACGTTTCTTTTCTTTTTCTTCTTCAAAACCCTAAGCTTTAAATCTTAATTTCAAAGAGATTACAGGGAAAATAGAAGATAGAAATCAAGAGGGAAGTAAGGAAACTAGGTTAGAAGAAGCCACATCAATAATAGGAGAAGTAGTAGTGAAGAACAAGCTAGTTAAGTTTGTCAAACATGTAACTATTCTTGTTTTCCTTATTTCAATTGCTATAGATGCATGTTAATGATGAATTAGAACTAGAAATATGTTGAGCTTATGATAAAATTTGTAAACAAAGGAGATATGAACATAAAAGCTAAAACCTAGGTTGTTTGTGCATATGTGAAGTTAGGAAGTTGATAAAATGAGTTTAGTGATGTATGACAATAAAAATATATTTATAAGTGTTTAGTTATGGATTGTAAGTTATATGTTGTCATAAAGCTATTGTGTTTGAGTTTTGAGGATAAAATAAGTGAACAAGTAGATAAAGTTAGGTAAAAGAACAAAGGAAAGTCGTCTGGTTTCATACACCCTATCATACAATCCGTAAGAAGGGGTGTATGTCATACAACATGTACGGAAAGGTGTATGACTTTCTGTGCAAGTTCATAAGTTCATACACTCTATCATACAACATATATGGAAATGAGTATGACTTTCGATATAAGTTCCTGAGTTCATATACCTTGTCATACAGCATGTATGGAAGGGTGTATGATTCTTACAGCTTGTTATACATCCCATATGAAGGGTGTATGGTTTATAGGTTTTGTTTCAAAATTGATACAACCCTCCATACTTACCCATATGGTTCACGTAGCTTTTCATACACCCTGTATAAACATGGCTTTCTTTTAAAAAGAAAAGAAAAGAAAAGAAAGGAAGATAAAATAAAATAGATAAATGATAAATAATGTGATGTTCTAGTGAATTATATAATTAAGAATGAGTTAAGAGAATTTATAGATTTAATAACTAATTGAATTAAACATAGAAGTTAAGTATAAGATGAATTTAGTTAATCAACCTAAGTTCAACATGGCTTATTGAATCTAAATGAATTAAAATGAACTAAACTAATTAAGAACCTTATCAATATATGATAGTAACATAGTAAGATAAGTGAATACAACGTAGTAATTAAATTAAATAATTCTATACAACTTGATTAAATTAAGTTATGTTTATACTAAATATAACTTGAAATATAACAAACTTAACGCCTAACTATATTTAATATGGATATTAAGTATAAAATGAACTTATGTAATAAATCTAAGTTCAACTTGGTTTAATGAACTTTAATAAACTAAAATGAACTAGATTAATTAAGCATAATTAACTTAGCTAAGATTAGATTAACGTAGACCTAAGTTAATATGAATCTTAGATATAAAATGAGTTAGTTAAGAAATTTAGGCTTAACTTGACCTAATGCACTTTGATAAACTAAAATGAATTAGATAAGTTAAGTTTAACCAATTCAACTAAGTTAAGTTAAAATAGGCTTAATAACTTGTAAATGGCTTAGATATAATTGTAATTTATTAACCTTTCATTAATAAAGGGAATATGTTATTTCAAATGTATGTTTGCTAAAATAAGTTTTTAGTATAAGCTTATATTTCAATCAAATGTAAAATAATGAATTAAAAAAGAGTTTGAATACTAAAATGTGATAAAGTATATATATTGAGAAAAGTGATGAGAAATTATTATTCTTCTTCATAGGAGAATCAAATAAATCCACCTTTAGAAGCACTAGAAGATTTCTACGGCTTGGCTTAGATGACAGGTAGGTAACGTTGACCTTATTGCCCTGCTTGTGTTTGTAGCATAGTAGCACCTATCATGGTTGTCAAACTCGAGTTTCTACGTAGAATCGCTAAGGGGTTCGTAGAATCGAAACGTAAAATCGAAACGTAGAATCGTAAGATTCTACAACTAATGTAAATTTACTTACAAAAACTATTGATGTACTTACCGAAATAATAAAACTTTAAATAAATTATGAAAATAAAGAATTTAGTATTAAATTAATTATGTAAAACCAAAATTTAAGTTTTATCAATCATAATTCACATACTGTCATTAATATATTTACTGCAATTTTATAATTAAAATAATTATTTTTATTTAATAATGATTCATAATCTATAATTATTAAGATGTATTGCAAATCATTTAAATTATCATGTGTGAATAGCTTGTTTTGTGTAGTAATGACTATTTTCATATTCACTATATATTTGCACAAAAAATCATTATATTTATGGCAAATATATTTATACATAGAAAATTATTAAAAAAAGGAAAAACAAAGCACTGTATATATTAGTTTAATTTTCATTCAAAATGTTCAAAATATATCATAGTATATAACCTAAAAGAAAATAACTCTCTAAAAAATACAAAAAAAGGAAATAAAAGGAAAAAAAATATTAAAAAAACTAAATTAAGTTAGATTAAGATAAATATCAAGAACCAACCCCAAAAACCCTAAATTTAAATATATTAAATTGATTGCATTTTTAAAGTTCAAATAGAAAAAAAATAGTGTAAAATTACAACTTTAAGATTTTACTACGATTCTACTTACGATTCTACTACCGATTCTACCACCGATTCTACCGTTTCTACTCACGATTCTACGATTCTACTTACGAGTTTACTCAAAAAACGATTTTGAATGCGAGTTGAATCGAAATATCATCATCAACTCGTAAACTCGTAGAAACGTACGAGTAGACTCGCGAGTTTGACAACCATGGCACCTATACTAATATAAATATAACTGATTTTGCATAGGGTTCGAGGATTCGTTTTTTGTTTAGTGATTGAATTGGTTGACAAATTAATATAAATATGATAACATTTGCTTGGTATTGATTATGAAATAAAAATTGTTGATTGTTTGAAATTGGTATGGTCATAAAATAATATGATATAAATCTTATTCGACCCTTAAATGAATCAGACATGCAATGCATTGCATTACATTACAAGCATAACTCACATTAGCATGGTATTCAAGTCACATATTAATATTCCGATTCTGTGGTAACGTTTGATGAGTCGAGTGAATCTTGTTAAGGTTATCATAAGGTTGTTGGCTTCACAAAACTTAGTCATTGAAGGACATCTCTCGTGTTGGATTTGGCTTCAGGGATTAATACTTAGGGAGTTTCTTAGGTTCTAAGGTGAAGTGGTGGATATGTTAATAATATGTATATATGAGTACAAATGAGTTTCGAAAGAAATCTTCCCTCTTTAGTTATTTCTAAGGAGAAGCTTGAGGCTATGTTTGTAATAAAAATGTAAATTACAATGAATTGAGAAGATTCTCCTTTCCTTAGTTCTTAGTTTCTCCTAGGCATAAATAACTTGAGCTGATCCTTTAACTCCTAAGAGAGGGCGTAAATCTCCATTGATTTGGATTTCGATTATCCAAATAGTGCATATTATATGATTGAGTGTTGCATTGCATATGTTCGCAATAACCATTGTTTGACACTTATTTGATGTGTGGTTTATTTATGTTATTCATTGAGATACAGATTAGCTCACACCCTTATAGTTTTTGCATAGGAATAGCTAAAGAATTGGAATGGGCTAAGTCTATGTGGAGAAGAACCATTGAAGATAGAAGGCAAGTTGGAATAAGAATTAGATGGATAGTATAGTTAGTGAGATTTTGCTTCATGTAAAACAAGTTTAGATTATATATTAGACTAGTTGTGTAATAGTCTAAAATTTGTAAAATGTAGATGATCTATTTTGTTTTACTATTTGGTGGGGGATGTCAATTCTCTACAATTTCGGTAAACTGTAGGAGATTGAATTTCCTTTATTTATCACAAATGTAATTAGATATTAGAAATTTGAAAAGTAATTATTTAGGTAGAGTCTTGCAAACTCTGACTTGTAAGACGATTCTCATATTACAAGTGCATACATGATATGATAACTACAGATTAATCTTATTAGGCCCTTTTTAGGATTGTGACACCTAGAGCTAAGTAAGTATTGTAATAAAATTAAGTAGATTAGTAAGATATGAACATATAACTAAAAACCTAGGTATATGTTTATATATGAACAGGCTATGATTGATGAGAGAATTTGAAGAAATATGAAGTAATGATATGTGTATAGATGTTGTAAGTTAAGGTTATAAGTATATATTTTGATAATAAGATGTTTTTATTGAAGTATGATGAAAACAAGTAGTTAAAATAGGTTAATACATATATGCTCTGTTTTCACAAAAGAGCACGAAGGAAACACGAGGAGCCATATTCAATCGTATACCTTTCAGATAATTAATACTTATGAATTTTAACGCATTCGAGAAGGAATACGACCGGTATACGACTGCTCTATCTAACCGTGCTTCTTCTATTTTGTTCATTAAATATAATTCTAGAACAACATGGCTAGAACACGACTTTCCCTATGCCACTGTGTTTCTCTCTAACCCTTAAGTGCATAACATGTCAGATGATTCGTCCTATTGCATTATGCTTCTCATTGAGTTCTAACCTAAGAACAGAACACAATGGGAACATAACTGGATGTACTTAGTCATGCTTCTGTATGCTAGTACCCTGGGGAAGGGAACACGACTGACTTATTTGCCCGTGTTCTTCATAAAAAATAAAATAAGTTTATATATGTAGTATATATACATACAATTACTAAATTGAGTATTTGCGTAAGGTTTTACTAAAAAGTTAATTAATGAATGATATGACTTGGATTTAGTGTTGGATTAATGAGTTAAAATGAACTAAACAAATTAAGATCTTGTAAGATACATATGAGATAGTTTCAGTGAAATAATTAAATATGACTTAGTAACTAGATTAATTGATTAATTCTAATCAATTTGGCTAAATTAAGTTATTATAGGCTTAGATTAATATAATAGGCTAAACTATGAATAATAAAAGAGAATATGTTGTTTCAAATGTGTGTTTGCTAGAGAAAATGAGTATTTTCTATAAGTTAGTAATTTGTTTTAATACTTATATAAGTAAAAAGAGGCAATGATGTTTTTATAATAGATAATTATAAACATAAATAAAAGAAATGAATTGACAAATGGACAATTGGTTGTATCATGGCAGGGTGATTTTCACAACCATGACGAGGTTCCTACTTAGTGTCTGATCGCATAGGTTTTTAAATGAGTTTGATGTAAATGAATGATTTATTTAAATGCTTATATGAGTGTATATTCTTGAACAGATATATGGATAGCTACTTTATCCTCTGATTTTGTTTGGAGAGCACATTTTGTGTAAGGTACACAGTGATGTGCTTGTTGTTTATTTATGATAAATATTCTTAATGAACTAAATCTTAAAGACAATTAATTAATGAGTGTTACTTGTACTTATGTCATTGAATCCGGTCGAGAAGTGATAACCTTACTTGGTGATGCTGGCATGGTAGTTAGGCGATTAGGCTACCTCCTTATCATGAAGTAATGATAATTCGTAAGTTGTTCGGTGGATAGTCGATAGAGCAAATGGTATTATGATAATGTCTAGTTAGGTTCGAAGAGAAATAATATAGTATGGCTCATGTTTATAGGACTACTTGAGCCGTATTATATTATAGATTGAGATGGGTAAATATGCGTAACAACTGTGAACCTTACATGAAGCTAAATTCTTATTTGGATATCATATAGAAGATATAAGTATTCAGGCTGCTTATATTAACCTCTTGAATAGTTGATGCTACTATTCAAGACCTCAGACTCCCAATGCGTGTTATTGAAGTATGAATGCTTTAGTATTGATTTGTTTCACTTAAATTAAAGATATAAAATGTTTGATGTTGCATTGCATTATATTAAGCTTGAGTGTCCACTTATGTGTGCTTGTGTTGCTGTTGTACTGGGCTTTGGCCCGTTGTTGTTTTCTTCTCAAGTGTTGACTAGATGATGATGATAGTCTCGGTATGGGACAACTCTGGAGGAGTTTGTTGAAAAATAAAGTGGGTTAAGATAGTTGGCTGTATTTGTTTTATTTTTATTTTATTTAAGAATTGGATTTATCTCTTGAAGTTTGTATTTTCTTAAGGGCTTAGTTATGGAGCCCATAAGTTTGTATTTAAGCTTTAAAGCTTTGTCTTACCATCATGAAAGGTATATGAAATACTTGATGGTACAGTTTTGTTTTAAAGTTTGAACTAATCAAGAGAGAGTAGCATATGGTTTTGTTTTTGTGACGGATGATCTCCTCATGTGAGTAGAATATGAAATGTTTTTGTAAAGTTTATTTTACCATGCTAAATTCATTTGTTTCTAGAATATAATTAAATATTTCAAAACTTAAAATTAGATAGCAAATGTTTAACGTAAATAGTTTCTTTTAGATTAACCTGTGCATATAACACTTAAGTGTTATGTGTGGCGATTAGACACGTCTAGACCATGTTTTAGGGTATGATAGTAAGTGTTTCTTTGAGGGTAAGAATTTCTTTTAAGGAAAATGGAGGCAAGATAAAAGGAAAGTAATGTATTGACAATTTACTATTTTGTCATTGTTTATAGGATAATTTTTGAGAAATTTTAGAAGTGACCTAAGTTTTATTTTTTAACAAAAAAAGGATAGATTTTTGTTAATTGAGTGTAATATTGATTAGGGTATATATATCATACTCTTATTGGCCCAAATTAATCAACTTAATAAAATAATAATATTATTAAGTAAATAATATGAAAAAATTTCAAATAAAAACAAAAAACTTTTCATCAATGACCTAAATATAAAGATTCAAAATTTAATTTTTTTTTTATCAAAAAAGATTCAAACTTTAGAACAGATAAAACATTAGACATCAAAACAAAAACCCGGGCATTTTAAAGGAATTGAGTTTGAGGTGTAAATGATTCAATGAGAAAGATTCAAAGAGAAAAAACGATTGGAAAGTGAAGTGATTCTTCTCATTACTTATTTGGTCATGGTTTTATGTTTTAAAGGCCTTCGAGAATTGAAGAGGAGTTGGCACCCATTCTTGCCTTTTTCTTTTATTTTTTGATATTTGCATATTTCTTTTATTTTTTATTTATTTAACAATATTATAAATTTATTAAGTTAATTAATTTGGGCTAATAAGAGTGTGACACATGTACCCTAATTAATATTAACACTAATTAAAACATAAGTTATTTGTTTGTCAAAAAATAAAACTTAGGTAACTTTTTGCGAAACACCACAAGGCATATTTTTGTAATATACATTTTTCAAAGTCTAAATGCCAAAGCAAACCACTAAATCAAGGATTTCCTTCACAATGCTCGCTAAAAAGATGCATGTTTTGTAAAATAATTGCTCAACTCAATTTGGTATTTGGCTATCGATTCTACCCTCTGCTCTCGACAATTGTAAAACGTATATTAAGAGACTTCACACGAGTTTCATCACTATGGTCGTTAATGATGGAATATACGACACACAACAAACACAAGCACTAGCCTTTTTCTCTTTTTCTAAATTTAGTAAATGAGAGCAAAAGAAAGAGTCACGTATGGTCAAAATGAAAAATTGAGTACATTACAGTGAAAGGTACTAATTGGGGTAAGTTTATTTAAGATTTTAAAATTTTAAGTGGTTTAAAAATGTCTCAATGTTTGGAAAATGGATTAATTGATATCTCTATTGACACATATCAGCAAGAAAGTCTTATGAGTTTTAATTAAATATTTCTCATGTTGACACGTGTCAATAAAGAGTCGAGACTACAATTGACCCACTTTCTAAAAGTTTGACCTCTTTTAAATCACTCTAAACATTGAGATCTCAAATCAACTTACCTCAAGATGTTGGAACATTCCGATATAATTTACTTATAAAGAAATATGCTTACAGTTTTTACTCCCTTAACATATATCAAGTATCTGCGCAAAATGATGTAGTTATAGGGTTCGAGGAAGATCTAGCTGTCGGTCTCTTTTTCTCTCTCAATCGCTACTTATTTCTCCTGTGAACAACTATTTTTCCACCACAAGTTCAGAATAATTAACATATTGTAAGTTCGTCTAATTTTGTAACAGAAACATTCCTTTTCAGCACTACTTATTACTAAGCTTGTCAACAAGCTCCTAAGCTCATTTTATCATATTTATACAAATCACAAAATTAACCGTTTCCTTGCACAACTTATTTCAAAAACATTCTGAACACATAAGTATATCATATCAGCTTATATAAATCGTTTTGTCTCATAAAAAATATACATGGATTGTCAAGTTTAACAATGATAAAGCAATTCAATTACTCCACCTCAATCAAATTGCTCATTTATTGGGAAAAACAAAATCCATTAAATACGTGGAATGATATAGACAAATTAAGTGACTTTTCTTAAGTAAATACAATCACCAATTTCTTACCTTGATGAAGTACACGTCTAAATCTATTCTCATTGGTCTCGTTTAAAAGATCAGTTGGAATTGCAAAGGGTATCCACAGCACCATGTGCAAATGTTGCAGATAGCAACGAACACATACGTTCTATACACCATATTGCACTAGGTACGTCATAAGCCGAAAATCACATCACAAATAATTCAAGTTCCCAGCTGAAATTGAGGGACTTTGATCAAGTTATCTTTGATAGTCTGATTTTCATCTGTAATTATATTTAATCTATATATGTTTTTATTTATATCTTGTTTGTTTGATCTTTATGTGTAAAATATATGTTTTTTTTTTATATTTCTCAATAGATGATTTGTTTCAAAATGACAAAAAAAAAAAAATAAAATAATAATCCCAAAACAGCAGGAACAAGACGAATCGAATAGGACCCAAATCATATGTGCCTTACGCGTTTTCCTTTGTTTGAAAAGAATGTTTGTTTCCTTTGTAGGATGTGGTTGTCCACTTGAAAGTTTGCGGTTAATCTTTTTTCCCCGCCTTGTCTTCATCCTTCTGCCAAAGGACATACTCTCGATCCAGGTAATTGACCATCCTCAAATAGGGTTGAGTTCAACTTAAAAACAGATGAATTGGGTTCGACCTTTATAATTGAAATATCCCTAGATTAAACTAGCTAAATTAGGAAAGCGATAAATAATAATTATGAAAATACAAGATAATATGAGCTTTAATTTAATTTTGATTTAGTAATTAATTAAAATAATTAAATGATATGAACTATTAAAGCCTAGATTAAACATATTGAATAAATTAGGTGAATTGAATTAGTAAATGAATTAATCTACAATTATAGATTCAATTATGTCAAATTCCTATTTCAATTAACCAAAGTGTTCAAATTAGTTTCAAATATCAATTTTAGCCAAATTCCCTAAATTGAACTACCTATTTACCTAAAATTCTAATTGAGCCAATTTTCCTAAATTTCAATATCTAAATTTCCAATTCACTAATGTGAAACCCCACGAATTCATAATAATAAAATATAAATAAAATCAAATTAAGTACAATTTAATTATTAACAAGGTCCGAAAATATAAAAATGCCAATAACTGATACCCATAATGAATAAATTATAATAAACAATTACTAATATAAAAATTAAAAAATAAAAGTCTTAAACTAAAAATTTTAAATATACTAGAATATTTAAAATATTTAATATAATAGATACATAAATTTTATTTAAAAATATTATTAAATAAATATTTACCATAAGTGCCATCAAATTGGAGCGATTTCCAAATTCTCCGTCAGTCCGCTTGCTTCCCAAGTTAATTGCTCTGGAAGGAATTACTTAAGTCGAAACCTTACTCTCCACGTTTGGATTTTCTTTCTGGACAAGACTTCTCAATTAGGCCCACGTTGATAGTCCTTTAATCATGTTTCCTCTCTTTTTCTTCGGTGGAATTGTTTCATCCCTTTGTTCATATATTTTAGTTTATTTCATTTTTTATTTCTTTTTTTTAAACTTCCGATCATCTAATTATTTAATATACCAAAACTTCCACTAAACCTCTAAAACCTGTAATTTTCACATATATCAATTATTTTTAATTCCAAAAATCATGTTAGGATTGTGGAGCAATACTCTTCAAAACAAGACCAAACTTGATAAGATTTTATTCATCCTAATCATTAATAGAAATATCAAATATTAAATTTTATGATTATAATTATTATAAAGTTATATTTAATTACATTAACCATAGAAAAATATTAATTTTATGTCTAAAGTGAAAATTATAATTTTTCAAATCAACCGCAGGATTATTTTAATTAAATAAGACCAAAATGAGCAGGATATTCGATGAATTACTACTTTGTTTGAAAATTTTAGTATATGGTTTGATAAAATATTATTGATGTTTTCGTGATTTTTGAATTAAAATAATCCTTAATATAAATTTACATGGGTTGTGTTTGCCTTATAAGATACGGAATGGCAAAGATTTTAGTGTTGGTAGTAGACATCGCCGCCGGTTCGAAACTGGAACCGGAACTGGGAATCCTAGTTTCGGTCTAGTTTTCGAACCGAAGAACCTTTTTTTTTTTGGCCCCTCTTCTAACTCCAATAACCAACCTTAATTAGAAATGAAAAAAACTAAGAGAAAAAAAATGGTCCAAATAAAAATAAAATTGAAAAAAAAAAAAAACAAAATAGGGCCTCCAAGTTTATTTATTCTTCTTGGTTTTATCTATTTGGGAACATCCTAGGAAATTATATTTGGTCCCTACTTTTAAGACTAAAATCAAACATATATATATAATTAATTAATTATGGAAAGATATAAACATCGTTCACATGTATCCACAGGACATGAATACGTTTGGAAGAACTTGAGTTTGTACAATACCCGATAATCCTCAGTACCAAACATCATAACACAATAAAAAGCGTGTATGACCAATTTTCCTTACCTTTCTGCCCCACCTTTCTTTGTTGGAAATAAAGTTGAAAATATATTACGTTAAAGGTGTATACACCAAAACTATCAAAGCTAAACTAAATGCTTTCAAAAATATTTTAGAAGTATGCTTGCATCCTCACCCACTCAAACTGCTTGCAGCTGAATCAGAAAAGTTCGAGACATCATCGTTATTTTCCGTTCATAAAACAAGCTCATGTGCAAACTTTTTAAAAATATAACGTTGCACAATTTAAACAAATATAATAAAACTTCAAAGAATGTTTATGCGATTTAACTTGTCTTCATCTCTTGTTTCTTCAAATCTTTCACGTTTTCAGTATTTGTTCTGCTTCTGTTTTCATATTGAAAGAGTATTTTTCATCAGCCATAGTAGTAGTCATATGGACTTGTAATCATAACTCATAACGGTACGGTAATTTACATTCAACAATAGCAAATATTGCAAGCACATTAGTAGTTAAGAAAAATGATAACCAAAGTCAAACTAAGGTTTATTATTTACAGATATTTTTTGGATTTACCTCAACCCTGCTTTGGTGTAGAGTCGGCCGTGCTTCCGCCAAATGTGTTGTAGTCACTAAAATATTCATCTTCTTCATTTGTTGCATATACCATATCTTGCAACCGCCTTGCTGCTCTGTTCCAATCATTATTGGAAGCAAAAGCTTCTACGATAACTAGAGTTAGTCTTGACTGACGTTTGTCTAATATAAGGCCAACAGTGCTGAAAGTTTGTTCCACAGCAACGGTTGAAGTAGGGGCTGCTAAAACCTGTCTCGTAATTCTGGAAAGTATAAGATATGTCTTTGAATGCCCCTTCCACCATTCTAATATGTCGAATTCTCGTGCTTTTGTGTTGTCACCAAACTCAAAGGATGTTGTCATATACTTGCCGATTTTTGAACTAGTACCCATCCCACTAACTTCTTTGTGCTTTTTCATAAGTTTGTTCATGAATGATAAGCTAGGAGGTAGACCGCCTATCAGTGATTGATCTGATGCCGACGTAGGTGATGGACTAACAGGGACTTGGCCCCCATAAATAAATGAAAACTGTGAATACAACTCTAAAAGAATATTACTTGCCTTCCGAGTTACTTGAGTCAGAATCACAGTATATGCATGCTGGGTATCTGATAGTTTATCCACAAATTCATAATATAAATTTAAATAACCAGGAAGTTTGTCACTCTTACAACGAGGATCAAGCAGCATAACAATAAGATAAATCCTCAGAATTTCTCGATAGTAATCTAAACACTTTTTGCACATGTCACTTACATAAGCCTGTAAGAATAGATCATGCTTAACTTCATTCAAAGTACCAACAATGTTAATGGCCTCAACAAAAAACAAATGCACACTTGGACGGTACACTTGCGATAAAGTTTTGTGCAGTCATAAAAAATTTTTAGAACCTACAACAACCTATTGCATACATTCCAATCATTAGGATGCAATGGTATATTTGGTATATGTATCGTGACAAAACTACAAAATGCATCTTTGTACTCAAGTATACTATTTAGAATTTCGTATGTGGAATTCCACCTGTGCTGCACATATTTTTTAAATTTCATCGGTCTTATTCCATTTTCCCTGTAGAAATTACGCCAAGCTTTATGTACCTGCGAGTGATCAATCATGTAGTCGATCACTTGTTTGATTGGTGAGTATTTAAGATCTAGGGTGCCCATTCCTTCCTTTACACACAGATTTAGGATGTGACATGCACATCTAATGTGAAAAAATGTACCACCTAGAGTGGGTTGACATAATTCTTGTAGTTCTGGTATGCTTGCTGTGTTTGCCCAGGCATTATCGAATCCAATCGAAATGATTTTTTTTGTCGGCTTATATTCCCCTAAGATAGTACTTATAATTGTGTAGATATTTTGTGTAATATGTCGTCCATCCATTTTTCGTAGTGCAATTAATCGTTTATGGATAACCCATTTCTCATCAAGCTAATGACATGTTACTCTTATGAATGAGTGTTCCTGCCAACTATCTAACCAAAGTCTGAGCATATAGACACACATGTATCAAGAGAGTGAAACTTAAAAGCGAGCTCTTGCTTACCCTCGTGATATAACTTCAAAGTTTCACGGCGCATCGTTGTGGCACTATGTTTACGTGCATTCGGGTTGAGGCATTCTTGAGCACCATAATTAAGGTCAGGATGTTCAGCTGCTGTAAAAGATAAGTGCATACCTGTAATCATTTGTGCTAGGCCTTTCTTGTACCTCTCATCTGCGTAGTGAAACAGAGCAGCAAGATCGCTAGATGATGATTGAGCCATTTGTTGTTGAGACAGGTCTACACCATATTCAGATGGATGGTGTGACCACATATGTTTAGTCAAGGTCCTGTATTTGTCTCCGGTCTTCCAAGCATAACTGCCTCTACAGTATTTGCAATATGCCCATCCCTTTCCATCTGGTCCTGTGCCTTTTCGAAAATGTTTAGAAAAAATTTTTGATTTTAAGGGTCGTGGAGGCTTACTTTGAATGTTTCCACCATGGCATCGGGGACCGTCATCATCTTCACCTTCCTCTTCCATTTATGGTGGTGGAATTTCCTGAACTTTCTGAGTCTATTTCTACATTTATATTGTACGTAGGTGTTACATGCTCAAAACCTGGTGGAGCAGGGACTGGAAGGACTTCCTCCCAAAGCAAGTCACCCGCTCTTAACTCATTAAAGTCATAGTAATCGTACTGTTCATCCTGGTGTTGCTCGCCTATGGCTTCCTTGCCTTTTCCCTTACTTGTCTAGTTCTTCGATTTCTTAGACTTACTCGATGCTCCTCGAAAGAACGGTGGCACTATGTATTTTTTTTGTAATGTCAATAGCAATAAAAAAAAAAAAAAAAGAGTTCACACACATAAATAATAAGAATAAAGTTTATGAAATGAAAGCTTGAGAGAAAAAAATTTTGAGTACACTGATGAATGTCTGCATTTGCCTAAATATATACGCTATCAAATTTTCAAACTTTCACCGTCCACATTCCACCATTCATTGCTGATGAATTTTTTTCCACACCTATTGTCCTATCCTATGCAGTATGCCTAGGCGCCCCCTCCCTAATCTTCTCCCTCTGTCTCCAAATTATTGTACATTGTCTGCTAAGCAGCCTTACATATACATACATACATATATATATATATATATATATATCTATTGGCTCCTTACTATTGATTGTCAGGTTAAAGGTTTCAACCTTTGACAATTTTGCTCAATTATTGAGCTCATTTGCACCGCACATGCTGCACAAAGCAACTTTTGTAATTTTTTTTTTAAATTCCAAAAATTTCCTGCATGACTACTAATAAGCCAAAATATGAGTATTCATTCTAAAGAGTTGCAAAAATGTTAAAACAATTGCTATCGATACCTGTTAGGTAAAGATTATAATTTTCTAGTAATGTTTAGTGCAATTTGAAAATTTTTTAAAAGTCACATAACAATAAAATTATACTACATCTAATAAATGGTTAATAAGATAAATTTAAAATTATTAAAAGAACTAAACAAAGTCGGATATATATAGGAAATGAGTAAGATGCATATATTACAAACATATAAGTTCAGTTTTTATTTTTTTTTCAATAGATAGAGAAAAAAAATTAATTTTTTTTTTCAATTTTTAATTTTTATCTCAAAATTATATACGGATGATTTTGTTGTGCACCAAATTTTCTTTAATTTTTTTTTCATTTTCCCTTTCCGAAGTCTGAATGTTGCACGAAGCAGCACTTCTAGCTTCCACAAATTCTTTAGTTATTTTTTTCCTCCCCATCCGTGAGCCTCTAACACTATGTCGAGTAATATTTTTCTCTCCTTTATATAAACTGAAGGCTTGGATTTTTCTTTTTGTTGTTTGGCCAATATATATATATATATATATTTTCTTATAGACTATTCTTAAATTTATGGTCCGCATTACTTTTTTTTTTTTTTTTTTTTTTAATTTACGTGGGTTCCATGCATTTATAGGTTAACATATATATATCTAATATCGTTTGGATCTAAGTAAGAAAAGTTCAATATATAATAATATTAGTTATTGTCAAATTATGATATGTTAAAATAGATGGAATTATTGGGAGTTCAGCAGCATCATGCGGCTAGGTTTTTTTTTTTTCTTTTTTTTTTCCTAGAACCGACTTGGTTTCATTTGGATCTAAGTAAGAAAAATTCAATATATAATAACATTCCTTATTTTCAAAATATAATCTGTTACAATTGGTGGAATTATTGGGAGTTCAGCCGCAACATGCGATCAGTTTTTTTTTTTTTGGGAAATGGCTTGGCACCGCTAGTTTCACCGGTTCGAGACCATGGAATCGGCCCAAAACTGGTGGAACTGGTAGTTCCTTTTCGGTTCTGGAACAAGCCTGCACGGTTCGGTTCCGATTCGGTTCCGGAACAAACCGTGTAGACCACTAGTTGGCAGAGGATAGAATTTGGGTAAAGATACCTTTAAGGCTCTGATGCCAACACATTAGAAATAATAATAAAATAATAATAATAATAATAATAATAATAATAATAATAATAATAATAATAATTATTATTATTATATATTATTTCATACATATATATATGGATATGCGTTGCGTTCACATATTATATGAAGCGATTTATTGATTATTAGCGTATGTCATATAATAAGACAATTGAAGAAAAAAATATATAAATGATAAAGGTCCGACACATTCAAATATTTCCTTCTATATGAGACTATAATAAGTTGATTAAGTGTTTGATGCATTTATAAAACTCAATATGCATAACACTAAGTCACTATGCATATGATTAATTTCAAAATATAGACATATAGTGATATAAAATACTACCATATCAATGTACAAGCTTTGAGATTGCTTTTAATGAGATTGAATTTTGTAATCTAATTAAAAGATAAATTATCAATTTAAACTTTGATGATTGTTGTAAACGAACTAGCACTGATGTATCAATTTAAGTCTTACATATCATTTGTATGGCAATAAGAATCTAGCTTGTTCTTAAATTAAGAATTTATGATCCCTGATTTGATATTGAACTTGCTTGATTGATGAACCGTATGAATATCGATTTTTTTTTTTTTTTTGCATTTCATGTGAATTTTCTTTATTCGTATTTTGACTGGTCACCTTAAAATCAATTAATAACTAATGAGAGTAGAATAAAAATGGACATGCATAGTATTGACTCTTGCATCATCTAATGCTATCACTGTCACACGATGAATATGGAGGAAATTTAAGCTGCTTCGGACTGCAATTAAGGTATCCGTAAGTATTATGAATATTATTTTTGGATATAAGTTTTATCAATATCTCTTTATAAGTATTTTTAAGTATTCCTATTTTGGTAATATAAACTAAATGATTTGAGGAGGACACGTATTACCAAAGCCTTGAACTATCCATTGTTGTGGGTCTTGTTGTGATTTTTATGGACCTAGGGCTACATTTAAGGTATCCTAAGTTAGTTCATGACTACATTTAAGGTATCCCGAGCCTACTTTGGGCTGCATCTAAGGTATCCGAAATATTAAAAGAATTATTTGGGCATTCCATCTTAGGACTGTGTTTAAGGTATCTTTAGCAATGCTGCATTTAAGGTACCTTGGAACTTGCAAAATAAGAGAAAATTTATTGGATGACTTGTACACTGATGAAACTATTAATTCCTTAACCCAAGGTCAAGGCGGGTTATACCCTAGACTTCACGCTGGTTACCAAAAAACCATGTGTGATAATTGCATTGCATACGCTTGTTTATGTATAGTATATGAGTGATAACTTGTTTGTGCTTGAGGTAGTAAAGAAAATATTGCACTTCCATCTCACTGAGTCGTGATTTTGCTCACTCCCTAATAGATTGTTTTGTAGGTAGCCTCATAAGAACAGAATGGGATAGGGTTGGTGTGAATGAGAGCTATTCAACTCCATGACAGCTTCTGTCGAAGCTTAGGGGACTAAGTAGTAATATAGGTGGTAATTATAGTGTCTTAGTAGTGAATACATTTTCTTTTTCTTAAACTGGTATGAGCTACCTGTTTTACTACGTGGAAGGGGTTACGACTCTCTGCGATTTTGCTAATCTGTGGGAAGTTGGAATTTCATAATTATTATCGTATAAAAAAATGCATATGTATATTATGATTTGCTGAAACAATTAAATGTTTAGGTAAAGTCTTATGATTTTTGACTCACGAGACGGCTTTAGTGTAACAGGTGTACATGTTATATGACAGCTTTTAGTATTTTCTACTAGGCCCTCCTTTAGGTCGTTAAAACTAAAGATGAGATAAATTACCTAAATTCAATTTCTTAGCTTAATTCCCATATTCTAATTTTATTTAATGTAAAAGCCCTCAAATATAATTTTCTAAACCCAATTTCATTAAGGCCCAATCCAAGCTTATAACTAAGCCTAAAGCCCATTTCTTTAATCCTATTTTACATGTGAGCTTATGCAAACTCACTATACCCATTTCACTAAATTACTTCCTAAAAATTATTTAAGAGCTTACGCAAATCCACCAACACCTAATCACTTTTAATTATACTATGACATGGTATTTGGCTCTAGAATATTCCCAACGAATCACACAAATTACTGTCTATTTCCCACAACCATCACATACCACTTTTGCTCCCAAAAATACCCAAATCCCCATGCCTACTTCAATTGAAATTAACCCATTATCATCTTCAAATGTTCTTCAATTTCATCTCAGATTAAACCCTTATTAAGTAAAGTATTACCTAATTCAATTTACCCATTCAACTTCCTAATCATTTTGTTAATAAAATCTCTAACTTCATTAATTTAGGTGATATTAAAGAACAAACTGAAGATTAATTGTGAAGTTGGGTATAGAAGCCTCAACAAATTAGTGGGTACTTATAGAAAAGAACTTAGAAGAGTCAATTTGCATGTCAAGTAAGTATTATCGTTTGGATTAATAAATTGTGCATTGATTGTGAAATTGTTGTTGAAATTTATGTAATATGTTAATTATAAACTTATATCTAAATTTGAATATGTTATTGATAATTATATATATAATTCCTTAAATGTCGAAACTAATATGTATATATAAATAATAATTGTTATGTTTTATAAATTTCATGAAATTTATGTGTATATATGTACGAAATATTTTGGTTAGATTTATTTTATTAAAACATGATTTATGGTTAAATAAATAAATTGGAAATATACATATGTTGATCCAATGAAATTGATTTTATTTTTGAAATTGATGCTCAATTAACGTAAATATGTGTCATATTTATGTATGTATGGGTATGTATGATGTTGTTTTTGATTTAATTGATTTATACATAATACAATTTGCTAAATATATGATTAATGCTGAAATATAATTGTATGCATAATTATATGTTGATTTGATAAAAATATATTGGTTTTGTTCATAATTTTGTTAATATGGCATTATATAAACTGAACTGAAATTTGGTGATTTATTTGATAATTATTTGCATAAAAATCTAGAAATAATTAATCTGGATCAAATAGGCCTTGAAATGACCAGACCAGAACTATTTCTATATTGAACTTATATAAATTGAACTGAAATTTAGTGATTTATTTGATAATTATTTGCATAAAAATCTAGAAACAATTAATCTGGATTGAACATGCCTGATATCATCGAACCGAACTTGTTTTTATATTGAACTAGGTTAAATTCTATTTAGTTGGGCTGTGTTTGTGATGAACCAATGATGTGTGATGCCAATGTTGTTAGAATCGGATCGAAGATTAACCTAGACAAGCTAAGGGATTAGGGGCTGAGAGGTCGAACCAGGTTCAACTGGGATCAAATTGGGATCAATAAAAAATAAAAATATAAGTTATATTTTAGTTATGAAAGATAAATAAATATAAATTATACAATTAAACTTATAATTAATTCCATTAACTTAAACCAATTGTATAACATTAATCTTATATTTTAATTATTAAACAGTTGTTTATTTTAATAATTGTATATAATGTTTATTTTTTATTTTGATAAAACCTTTCCATCTGTCGATCCAATCACCAGTAACTTCCACCTTTGTCCACAAGCAAGGTAAAGACTGGTGACATTTTTAAGTTGAGAAATGTTTCATTAAAAGAAGAATAATCTTTTCTCCATCAAATGCGTGGTGAGTAGCTCCCTAGTCCCTATTACAAATTTCAAGTTTTCAACTTTCAAGTTTAGGTTTTGGTTTTGTAGCTTTTGCTTTTAGGGTGTTCTATTTGTTTGCTTTTAGTTTTACATTTAACTTAAGTTTGCTCTATTTTAATTTTAAGTTTTTAGTCTTTTTACTTTTTGACTTTAGCCTCTGTTTTACTTTTACACTTACACTAGACGTGGATGCAGGTAGGTTTATATATATATATATATATATATATAATATAAGTGGGCATTTAGAATCGATAGACTTGATTGGATTGACCTGTTCATTATCAAGCCGGCCGGGTTGTCCGGGTTTGGCTGGATTCGTGTAAAAATTGAGCCAAACATTGGACCCAGCCCATCTTTGATGCCAATTCTGATCAAACGGTTCGAACCAGCTGGTCGGAGGTCGTTTTGACAACCTTGTGTGATGCTGTGTTTTTGCAGCTGAACCAACCTTATTTAGCTATGACCTAGTCGTGTTTAACATTTCAGGATTTAATCAAATTAAAACAGGACTTTAATTGGCCATATGCAACTTGAACCAACCTAATAATTTGAGAATCGAACCAAAGGTGATTCAGTTCATCAATAGCATGGTGAACCAAATAAAAAACAAAGCGGAATTGGTCCAAAAATCTCTTGAACTGGTTAGATGTACAGCATAATGAATCGAACAGAAAATCAATAAACTAGTTAAACTAAAAATTAAACCAAACTAGCCTAGTTAGTACTTTGGACCGGATCAATTTTCTAAAAATGAGCTTAAATTGGAATTTGATTAAAATTAAAATTTAATTAATTAAATTAAAATATAATAATCAAAATATTAAAATTATTAAAATATATTTATAGAAATTAGTTAAATATAAATTTAGGTAAAATAGTTAATCTAGGCTTAGATAGTAATTTTAGGTCCATTAACTTGATTCTAGCTTTTTTTTTGTCCTTTAAGATAATAATTCTAGCTAATCTTGGCCTTTTGTACCAAATAGGCCTATTCTTAACGTAGAATTTTTGGGCCATATGACTTTAAAACATGGACCTAATATCCACTACCAATTTCAATTAGGCTCAATTCCAAAATATTTAAGTCCAATATCCATTTCTAAGTATCGAATTACCTATTAGACTCAAATACAAATTCTTGAGTCTATAGCATTAAAATACAATTAGTGAGTAATTGGGGCCATTTAGGAATGGTCCAAAAGCGTTAAATAAAAATCAATTCTATTCCATTGGACTTATGTCCAATTCATTAGGTCTAATATCCAATTTTACTTCCAATATCTAAGCCAAATTCCATCTAATTTATAAATTATAAACTTTAATGGGGGTAATGTATTAATTTCCTAAGCCCATAACCATAAATATAATAACACTTAGTCATACTATGATTGGGCTTGATTTAAGACCCCTAAAAGTCCAATATTTCTATATAAGAATTTTAATATCTTATCTTGTGGGCTTAATCAAAATCACTTAAGTCCATTATCTTAAAAGAGTTCTACTTAAATCTTAACTAAGGTATTATTGACCTTACCTTAATTGAAGGATCAAATATGATTTGATAATTAAAGTTATATACTTAATACTTATGTGAAGTAATCGTTCTTGAATAGATACTTATTCGCTTTCGTGCCTTTCTACCGGTCTTACACAAATTTTGGACATCGTATCAAATAGGTAGTGACATGCTTATTTCTTATTTAGGATAGATATCCTAAAATGAATTAATACTTAAAGACCAATTTAATAACTTTTTGGATGATTGTGTGTGGTCATTACTTTGATTTGGGTCGAAGAGCGACAACTTTGTTAGGCGGTAGTAGCATGGTAGTTAAGTGTTTAAGCCACCATGGGTAGTTCGAGACTAATTGATAAGAGGAATGGTAGCGGGATAATATTTAACTATGTTTATTGAAGTGATATAATATACGTTTATGAAACTTGTTGAACTGTAGGTGAAGATGCATAATGGCTGTGAACTATAGATGAGATTATTACTTAGATTGAACTAGGAGGTAAATGTATTCATCCTGCCTTTGTCAACTCCTGAGCAGCTGCTGCTACTCAGAACCCCCAGTTCCTAGCATGTTACTGGAGTATGGGTACTACATTGTTGATTGGCCACACTTAAATTAAATATTTAAATTGTTGGTTGTTACATTTCCATTTAGATTATGAATTTGTGTGCTCGTGTTGTTGTTAGCGATGTAACCGTGTAGGTCATTATAAGGTTTCCAACCTATCTAATTCGTTAAAAACCTATAGGATTTATATGATTTTAGGGTCGGGTTTGGATATATAGTAAAAACCTATAGAGTTATAGGGTCGGATTTAGATCATATAAAAAACTCGATGGATACTCGACAACTCAGTATCATAATTTAAAAAAATAAATAAAAACATTATTAAAGGGCTAAGGAGAGAAAAGGAGACAACAATGAGCTACCATCTTTTTTTCCTTCTAAAGATGGTTTTTCTTTTATATCTACTAGACTAGTTACGAATTTTAAAACTTTTTCTTAAATTTTGTTCAATTAATGATTGTTATGAAAATTAATATTATTTGTTGTCTGTTATATTTTAGTTTCAGTGGGATATTTAATTTAACTATATTTTTAAGATATTATACAGTGACAAAAGTAATATTTATGTGTTAAAATATTGTATAATGAACGTGGTTTGCAAAATTTTCTATCAATACCATATGCATCTTTTTATTTTTAAATGTATATGAAACTTGTTAGAAGCAGTGACTTTTCTTAAATTTATTATTAAAATTTGAAAATAAGTTGAAAAAAAAGGTTATAAGGTTATAAAATCGGGCGTCAGGTTTTAAATCAAACCTTGTCGGGTGGGTTTGGATATAACATGAAAAACCCTATATGGTTAAAGAGTCAGGTTTAGTGGGTCGGATTCTGATTCATATGATCTGTCTGAAACCCGACCTGGGTACATCCTTTATTGTTGTTGTATTGGACTTTGGCTCACTTTTTCCTTTTTTAGATGATGATGACTCTGATATTGATTCTTATGATTATCTTAAATACAGGATGGATTTAGTTGAGCTTATTGACGAGTAAAGCAGTTAAGATCGCTGGAATTATTTATTCTTATCGAGAGTTTCTATTTATCATTTCATATTAGTTGTACTTTGGAGTGCCAGGTTTTGAGGCAATAGATTGTATTACCTTTTCAACTACTTAGATTCGACACTCTACTTTTGGTCCTTGAGAAACTTGATCCTTTGCTACTATGATGTTTGAAACTTATATAATATATATATATATATATATATGAGTGTGTGTGGCCTACATGTGTGAGTAAACCTTTTTTTGAAATATTTTACAATTTTTCTCTTTCATTGCAATATCAATTGTTTTCAAATCTAATTAAACGAGTTTAGAATATAAAAACACTAGGTTTAAGGTAGCCTTTACAAATAATGCCTAAGTATTTTATGTAGCAAAACTAGAGATGTCCTCACCTTATTTGGGGTGTGATGATAATATATAAGTTGGATAGCTTGTGAGCTTAATCGAACTCAAATCGAGTTTAAACGTTAATCGAATTAGAGTCAAATTTTGAAAATATTTTTATCTTCAATTGAATAAAAATTATTTTTTAGATAATTTGAGACTAAACGAGTCTAATTGAGTGAAACTCAAGATTGTTTAATATTGTGAGATTTGAGTTCAATCTTAAAATTCCAAACTCAATCTAGCTCAAGCTGATCTCAAATTAAAAATTTTGATTATGTCATCTTGTTTTGATGCGCATACAACTCCATTGTGAAGTTTTCTTCCACCGAATCTGAAATTTGTTGAGAACCCTTTTCATGACACATCCCACAACACACACACACACACATATGAACACAAATATAAGGATTAATTTTATGTTCATTTGCTTTTTCTCCCTTTTTCTTCTTCATTTTTTGTTTGTGTAGAATCCGAATTCACTCCTTATTTGGCATTTTGTTATTTAGTCAGTACGCTTTAAGGATAGAAACTTAATGAGCAATATGAGGGAGTTAATTGTTCTCGTTAAATCATTAGCGGCAAAATTGATCCCATCATAAATTTTAAGGATTTCTTTACTTGAAAAATTTTACATAATCAGTAAATTAAAGTACTAAATGAAAAAAATATTTATCTTTTCATTCATATGTACATTCATTTTATAAAACGTAAAATCAATATAAAAAAATATGATTTTTTTTTTTCAAAACATTAATAAATACTCCTAAAGACAATTGATAGCATGCATTTATAAAAGCAATTCTTGAACTTATTAGGCACACCTTTCTAATACTACGAGATAGCTTGTGTCTTTCCTCTTCAATGTCAGTTACGTTAAGGTGTTATCTAATGTATTTGAAGGATGAAAGGGACTAGTCCATGGTTATTTAGCCGTTTAGATTGACACTCAATTGTGATCTTACTGGTTAGATAATTGATTGAATGATTTGTTTCTATATTTGAAATATTATCTATCTTTAAGAAAATAAATACATGAATAAAGAGGATATTACATGTATATTGTGTCTTAAAAAATTCCACAAAATCAAATTATAAAAGGAAAAAAAAATACAAAAATAGTGTTGTTGTATGGCATATTGAGAATGCGATATAAATTTTTTTTAAATTTTATATATGTATTGCACGTTGGTTGTGTGATACACTTTAAACGCATCGTTCGTTGGTTACACGATACAGGAGTAAAACTGTATCGCACAACTTTGTGCGATACACAAGCTCTCAATTCTTTCTTTCTTTCTTTCTTTTTTTTTTTTTTTTTTTTTTTTTTTTTTTTTTTTTTTGCTTAGGTTGTTATATCTCCACTCGAAGATGCGATACAAGTATAAATTTTTGTATCTTTGATTGAAGATGCAATATAAGGTAATTTTTTTTGTATAATTTATATTTATGTACTTTTTTTTCCAAAAAAAGCCCTAGACATGTTTCTACCCATTGAATAGATATATTTGGGTATCTCGGAATTGAACTGTTTCTCGTCCAAATCAAACTTCCCATTTGCAAATGAAAGATGCCATTAAATAAAATCAAGTCTTTGATAGTGAGACATGTGTCTACCATCCTTAGAAAAAAATTACACAAAACAATTTATATAAAAATAAGTACCTAAATGCTGTTGTTATATGGCATTTTGGATACAAGATTCATAATTTTACACGTGTATTGCATGTCCAATAGCACACATGTTATTTATATGTTTATTGCACATCCAACATGATATAAAAAAATTTCAGTATTGCATCTTGAACAAACGATACAATAATAGTATTTAAGTAATTAATTTTATTTAATTTGTATTTGTGTAATTAATTAATCTCCTCTTTTGTATTTTTGTAAATGTAAAGGGATCACATCGTCTCGAACGGAATGGATCTCTCTCTTTTTCTTTAAAAACAAAAAGAGATATATTACTAGGACTCTCTTTTATATCGGGATGCATACTATAAAGCAAGTGCATTTTATTTGATAGATAACCTTAACTTTAAATTGAAGTTCAGCTAAATGAATATGTTGTGTTTCGTATTGTAAACGTGACAGAGCTATAAATAGAAAAGGCGGCTAAGTTTTTCCGGTAAAGAAAAGGCTGTCACTTAGGGGTTACATGTTCTTGTGGTCGAGTAAAACAACACTAGTAAGACCGATCTTCTTACGGGATTGGCTGGGTTGGATTCTTCATTCCTAAGAGTTATAGTACATGGTGAATAAGGAAGAAAATGGTGCATGTTTGTAAATATGGAATAATCGTAACTCTACCCACGTAACGCACTTCCAATGCAACATCTTTCAGTAAATTGGAACAGCAGAAAGATGAAACACCGGTGCCATTGCAAGGATGCTTGATTTATCTGATGCACATGTATTTGTTCTAACCCAGAAATGAGGACGAACACGTACAATGGGAAACATATGCACACATCACACACGAAAGTTGACCAGGCAAGGAAAACAAGAAAACACTTGGGATAACTATATCATTTCTGATTATATACCAGATGCACAGAATGGGAATTATTTTCACATGGCTTCATAACCCGAACCCGACCCTTTTACATCCCTACGGGCTACAGTATTAACTTTCTTTGAAAGATACGCTTCATAGATTTCAACCACAAGTTCAGCATCTTTTTCCACAAGCTCTTGATATCCTTGACTTTTTGTGAGCTTATCCATGTGATCAATGATTAAGGACAAAGCTGCATTAAGAAGGTGTTCGGCATTGTGCTGGTGAGCAAAGGCATAATTCATTACCGAATTATTCCAGTTCAATTTGGACACTAGGAATTTCTCACAGTAGCCTTTAAGATGTTCCACCTGGTACTTATCAGCCACAACAAGCAGCTCACAGGCTATTCCTTCATCGAGGGATGCTTCAGCGGTGTATAGATAACTTACAAAAGCCCGGAGTGCATCATAAGATACATCAATTAACTTAATGGTGCCACTCTGACTTTCTTGCATCCCATCCTCAAACATGGCTTTGAATACAGGAGAGCGGCAGGCCTGATTTAGGCAAAGGAAATAAAAAGTTAAGAGGAGATCCATGGATGCTACAATAACAAAATTACGTTTAATCAAGAAACAGAAAAGGTGCTTAATAGTTAATATATGAAGAAAGATTAAACAAACGCTCTTCAAAGAATATTGCATCACATAAGTGAAATCTTGAGTTTCATCCAACATAGATTAATATGGAACTAAAGATAAGTAAAGAAGATGTTTACTTTCATATTTTTTTACTTAAGATGAATAAATTGTGTAAAAAGGGACATCGACATTAATTATGGTCACTGGCATGGAGAAAAGTAAGATAAAATAGCTACTAAAGTAAACAAAGATGTAATGACTATTCTAACTTCTATTCCATGGTTTAGTCGCATAAACTAATATGAGGAATGAAAAATGCTAATGTCCAAAATGCATGTTGGCCCTGACCCCCTTTTGGTACATCTCTGTTTTTGCACACTTTGGAAGGGGATAAGGAATCGACATCAAAGATTATTGAAGGCACTGATTAAGATTTACCATCATAGCTTCTCTTACTGGAGAAGAAAAGCCAAATAGGTTCCTAGAAAAGTAGATTGTGAGCCACCTCCTCCATGATAATTTCTTTAGCACACTTATCATCTAATTTGATTGGAATTAGATCCGTTAGGGGATCAATGAAACGACTCTAAGCCCATATACGCTAGTCTCAAATAAGGAGAAATGCTTTCTCCTCATTTAAACACACTAAGCACTAGAACCCTTCCTCTCTATTTGTTCTTAAAAGTTATCTTTTCAAGTTGGATATCAAGTTGTTTACCTTAGAAGTTTTGCTTAGTGATTGTGATTAAGTTTGTGGTTTCCCTTTGTTCCTTTGAAGCTAAAAGTTGTTGGTCCTTCCAATTTTAGGAAGCTAATACTCATGGTTCTCAAAACTTTTATGAGAAAACCTAGATGATGCACTTTCTCTCTTAAAGCTTCTAAGGTAGCCTCTTCCTTAGAACCTAAAAAACTACCTTTGACCATGATAGATGAGAGAAATCCTTCTATTTCTTCACAAAAACAACGTTCTATCCAAGAAAGCCAGGAAGCTAAGGTAAAAATGGTCCCTATTGTTGTGGCCTCTCGGGAATGAGATGTAACATATACGGTTCTAAAAACTTTTATGAGAAGACCCAGATGCTCCTCTTCCTCTCTCAAAATTTCTAAGCTACCCCCTTCCTCACAACTTAAGAAACCACCTCCCACCATGAGTGATATGCCTAAGAGGAAAATTATTAGGATATATAAGGATTAATAACTAATTAACCCAATTGAATCCCTAATACTAAGATAAGAATTAGGGTTTCTAGAATAGAAAGTTAAAGTGTTTACTTACCTTAGATATTACGCACCAAGAGAAAGCAAAGAAGGAATAAACACTAGTAAATAATTGATATTACTCACAATCACTCACGCGTGTTGTACTCACCACAATCAAGAAGTTGATTGATAAGAGTTGAGGTTTCTCTTAAAGAGAAAGGATTTTATTCAAACTAATAATCTTGTTATATTATCTTAAAAAAAACCTAGTAAAGCCTCTTTTATACTCCACATCCTAGGTAAAAGGGTAAATAGTTAATTACTAACAAAAACTAATAAAATAAAATTAATGAAATTCATGTAGCAATTTAATGGGCTAAAACCACGGCCGTGGCATTGGGCGTGGAATGCTCTGGCTTGACTCTGGTGTACCTCTTATACAGGCTGTGGACCTCTTTGGTCTCTACGTGCTCTTTGCTTGGGTTGATACGCCCTATGATATGGGTCGTGAGACTCCATATGGTCTTTGATACGAGCAGTGTCCACCAGTGTGGATAGCAGTACTTCTCTCATCTTGTTCCATAGTTTCTTGCATGAGCATATGGATGACAATAGAATGCATTGTACTCATTTTTATGTTATTTCCCTCATGCACTTGAGTGCAAAATGAGCTATATCCTCCAATACAATGGATCAAATAGCTATATAAGAAATTGTGTTCATCTTCAAACGATTCTTTAGTTAACATCTGAACTACATTCTGTAAACCCCTAGCACTAGCTCAAGTAATAGGTCTTATAACTTGATTCCCATCAATGAGAGTAGAAATCCTTCTAGTTCTTCTCAAAAACCACCTTTTGTCTAAGAAAACTAGGAAGATGAGGCACATGTTAGGCCCTATTGCCAAGGTCACTAATCAACCATGCTTAGATAGTTTTTACCAATGAAAAGGGTACCGAGAAAAGGTCTTTTGTTCTTAGTATAAATTTAGTTTAGATCATAAATTTTTCATTTATATCCGTATCTGATTTGTATTTGATTTATATAATTTGTATATGAGTAATTAAGTCTCAATTCCTTTTTTATTTGTTTTTTTTACAAACATTCGACACTGAACAAACTCCAAACATATGCCAAATGGATGGAAAACACACAAACCAAAACCAAGTTACTTGAGGTGAATAGGCTGGTCTCTAAAGGAGCTATTTCTAGTGAAAGTCAAGATTCAAAGAGTGACTCCACCCTTCAAAATTGGTTTCTCTTTTGTAAGATGTGAGAGAATTAAAGGGATAAATTTTCTATTAAAGATAAAAATAAGCTTTCCATAGAAATTAAGGATATGTCATGAAATTTAGAGATGAAAGAGGGAGGGTGGCAATGTTAAGATCTCAACTCCAAGAGCTTACTCGTGAGGTGACCAAGTTTTAGAGTAAAATTGATATTAGGAAGGATAGTTGGAAATAAAGACTTCTATAAAAACCAGGATTTTTGATTGAAACTTTTGCAGTCAAGTCTATTGGATATGTATGAGATAAGAACTTAATGGATTAGCCTCTTGCTTATTTGTAATTGTTAATTTATTTTTATATTCTCATTGCTCTTTCCTCTCCTCCTTTATTTCTTTAAATCGAATGTGCATCGAGCAAAATAAGAACCTAAGTGAAAATACTAAGCAATCCAAAACTAGTAAAGACTTGAACTTATTCGGATACGCACATGGGACACTTTTTGGATAGAGACAATCTATGGAGAAATTACATTTGCATCCAAAAATTCACAATAGCCACTGTTATATGCTTCATGTACTGTATCAAAAACCCAAAACAAAATCTCATGTCCTTCAAGTGTAAGGTATGGATGGCATTCCACGCCTTACGTGCACATGCTATAATGCTTTCAAAGCATATCTAGTACTAACATAATTATATCACGTATTATCTTATGGAATTTAATTGTCTCAATTCTCGGGTGATCGCCCCATAGACTTATGCTTTTCTCTACTTGGAATTCATCAAAAAACCACATTAGCTAAACTCACCAGAACGACCCGATGAGCTGGAACTGAAGCGGAGGGACAGCTAGTGGTACCGTGCCCAGAAGCGACCAAAACGAAATCCGTGAAAGGAACCCCAGACGGCTGACCGTGATGGTCAATCGGCGAGTGGAACCTCAGGAACGCGGTTTTAGACTTCAAGTCGTCATTCTCTCTCTTCAATGCCTTTTGGATCAAGCTGGCCACCTCGTAACACTCCTTGCAAGCGCCGGCTTTGTAGTAGTAATCATAATTCTTCTTGCAAGAGATGCAAATTGTCATCTCTGAGTCTGACTCGGACTCAGGCTCGGGTTCGACTACGAGTTGTACTGGAAATCAAAAGTTAGGGAATTTTCAGGGATTTAACCAAGGATTAAGGAGAGAAAATGGGTTATGATCCACGAGGGTTTTTATAGGCTTGTTGATGACTTTTGTTGACAGAATCAATTTGATATCCTAACCGTGTTTGGATTGGGTAAAGGCAAGGGAAGGGGATATATTTTGTTTCAGAGGCAAGGATCCTCTTAACTTCTTACTTCTCCAACTTCCTTCATGGTAAGGAAGGGGGGTGTTTTGTTTCAGAGGGCCCTCTCACTTCCTAAAATATTCTTCTGAAGGAAGACAAAACAGACAATTCTAAAATGAAATCTTCTTCTTCCTTTCTCAATTTCCTCTGCCAAACCTTCACCGCTCCAAATTCCGTTCACGGCTATAATTCATAAAGACTGGTACTGCTGCTTATCTTTTGACAGCACAGGCAAAAGCGAGAAGGGTGGAACGAACAAAAGCCAGCCATTCTTCCATCTCTTCAGCATGCATCATATTTGCTAATTTATCTGCAACAAAATTCGACTCTCGCGGACAGCTTGCAATCTTTACCTTCTCAAAGGTTTGGCAGCTTTGCCTTCAAACATTCAATAAAGACACTATATAACTTTGCTTTTAAACCAGCTTTTCCCGTTAGAAGTTGAACAGCACATTGTGAATCTGAATTTAATTCAATATGATTAAATGATACGTTATGTGCAAGTTGTAGGCCAAAATAAATGGCCCAAAGCTCAGCATCACGAACTGAAATTTTCCCAAGATGTCGAGCATATCTAACCATGCAATCTCCAATCTCATCTCTAAGAATTACTGCTATTGTCGCATAAACTGAGGAATTTACTGAGGCATCCGTATTAATCTTGATGTAACCGTCTCGCCTTACAAAAAAAAAAAAAAAAAAAAAAAAAGTTCTTGATGTAACCAAGTTCTGTGGGGCACCATTGCACCAACTTCTGCAGACTCGGTTCCTTATGTTTAGGGCTTCTAATACACACCCAATATTCATTTGCTAAGGTTCTAGCTTTGTGATGCAATTCCAATGAGCAAGAAAACCTGTTATGAACTAATTCATTCCTGTTCCACCACAACATCCAAATAGCAAATCCAAATAAAATTGACTTGGGAGGATGAACACAGTACAATTCAGATCTTTTAAAACTTGTATGCGTTTTTTTACCAGTCCAAGACATTCAAATGACAAGCATCTTAATAAAACTTCTTCCATTCCCAAATTGAACCAAAAATCTCTTATATCTGGGCAATTCCTAGAAGCATGTGAAGCATCTTCTTCCTAAAGATTGTATCTATGGCATAAATAGCCAGAATTTAATATTCTATTTGGTTTACAACCCAAGGACAAGGCATCATGAACGATCCTCCATAGCAGAATTTTACATTTCGGACTTAAAAGGGATGACCACAGCCAATTGTAATTTGACGGAATTATTCAGTTCCTTTATCTGCTCATATTCGCTTAAAGCATTATAAAAATCTGATAAACTTGGGTCAGCTCTTACATTTTTGGGGAAAAGGAACTGATCCTGGACATCTTCCAGCAACTTACCAGGGCCAAATTTTTCTAACAGTATATTGGATATTTGAAAACCCAATTTGTCTTCATTCCATGAAATCTCATTGAGAAAACAATCAGAAAAAGATAAATTCATGGCAGAATAATGAATGGGTCCATGTATTAAACTTCAGATTTTTGTATTACCTCTCCAAACATCAAACCAAAAACTTGTATTTTCCCCATTCCCCACTAGCTTAATGTTCTGATCTCTCATCATATTTAATTCATGTGCTATTTCCTTCCAAAGAGGAGAGTTGTTCTGATGTACTTGAATATGACTCATTTTTAAACCTTTTTTGTACTTTTGGTGACAGAGATTACTCGAAACGGACTTACCCTGGCAGAATTCATGGGCCCTTTTGAAGACACAGGCTCTATTCCCCAATTGCATATTGTGAAGACCCAACCCACCATATTGCTTTGGACTAGAAATTCTTTTCCACTTAATCCGATTGGGGGTTATACTTGTTGATGATCGTGGCCAGAAGAAATTGCTCGAAATTTGTTCGACTGTATGCACAGTTTTCCTTGGCAAAGAACTAACTTGCATATAATAAGTAGGCATGGAATTGAAAACCGACTGGATGAGAATAGCTCTTTTTCTGCCATACTTAGAAGCCTACTTTTCCACCCATCTAATATCTTCCGCATTTTTTCAATTAAAAAATTAAAATCTGTATGTTTCGGTTTTTTTTTTCCCCTTCGAAATGGGAAACCCAAATAAATTATCAGAAGCATCGACCGTCCGCATTCTCAAAGCTTGGGATAATTGAGTCTTAAGACCATCAACCGTGTTCGAGGAGAATAATACAGTTGACTTATCAAAATTTACTGTCAGCCCTGAGCATGATGCCCATTTGCAAAACATTTAAAATGGTATTTGTCGATTCCATGGTTGCCTCAGCAAACAATACCAGATCATCCGCATACATAAGATGCAAAAAATGGAGATTTGTGCCCCTTATATGAACTGGCCTCCATTCCTTAGAATCAACTTTGTTAGCAGTGAGTCTGCTTAAGATTTCTAAACTAGAATGAAAAGCAAAGGAGACAGAGGGTCTCCTGGTCGCACTTCTCTAGAAGGCTTAAACGGCTCCTATGGAGATCCATTCAGAATTACTTCAATTGACGTAGATGATATATGCAACTCATCACCAATTGAAACCATTTACCATGAAAACCCAAACCAAGGGTCCACTATATAAAATCCTGCTCAAGACTATCAAAAGCTTTATGTAAATCTATTTTTATTGCCATCCAACCCACTACTCCATTTTTCCTATTAAATAAGTGCAAAATCTCCCTCATTAAGATAATATTATTGGAGGCTTTCCTTCCACGAATGAAGCTACCCTGCATCGGGCATATTAGTCTTTAAGATGAGGCCTTAACCTCATGACCAAAATTTTTGTAATCAGCTTATAAATAACATTGCATAGAATTATTAGCCTAAACTGACTGATTTGATTGGCGTCTAATTTCTTGAGAATTATTGTCAAAAGTGTTTCATTAACATCGCTTGGCATTTGGCCAGATTCAAAAACTAGATGAACAAAGGAACTCACAGAGGAACCAACTTCCTCCCAACATTCCTTGTAAAATAACGCATGGAGCCCATCCTTCCCTAGGGCTTTCCAAGGATCCATGGTCTTCAGGGCAGAACAAATTTCTTCCTGAGATATAACAGGCCCCAAATGATTCGACATCTCGTTAGTGAGTCCTCCTCTCAATTTTCTGGGTATATAATTTCATAACAGCACTTCACTTTTGGAGGCAGAGAAAAGTTGCATGTAAAAACTTCTAATATGCTGCCCAATTTCAATAGGATCAGTCAACCAATTTCCTAAAGGATCCATTAGAGAAGTGATCCTATTCTTAACCCTTCCAGCTAAAACAAGCCCCATGATAATATCTGTTGGGATACAGATGGGTCTATATCCAAGGACATCCTAAATATACATTGGATATATTTAGAAGAAGACTTGAAGATAAGAAAGTATTTATAAAAGTCAAAGTTGGTCAATATAGAAATTAATGGCAGAATAATAAGAATTTAATACAGCTTTGAAACTGCTGATTTTTTGAATGCCAGCTTTAAATGCCAATTTATGTGGCCTTTGAATTTCCTTTTGTAATAACCCTTATGATAGTCTTGTAATTATAAATTGATTGAGAGAAAGAAAGAAAAACAAGACAATTTTATATTTTTCCTAAACCTAGAGAAAGATATAGAGAGGGAATTGTTGTAAATCCACTGGTTTGTGGTAAGATTGTATAATCCACTAGTGGGACTAGTGAAGATTGTGTTGCATTCCATTATTTCAGATAGTGGAGGATTTTAGTGTGGCGGTAGTCCCGTGGTTTTTCCCCACATTAGGGTTTTCCATATTAAATCCTGGTATTGATTGTTTTATTGTTATTTGAATTATTTGTTAATCGCTTAGGCAAGAGGAAATGGATCAAGCTTCTCCTAACAAAGTGGATCAGAGCGCTAGGTTCTCAAAGAAAATTAGGGTTTCACTGCACTGAGGTTAGGGTTTCTTGATTCCAGACATGGCTGAATCTTTAGGGACAATGATCAAACTTAATTCTTCAAATTACTCTATTTGGAAATCTATGATGGAAGATCTTTTATATGGTAAAGATATGTATTTGCCTTTGGGGGGTGATACTGCAAAACCCCAAGATAAATCTGATGCAGATTATATGATACTACATAGGAAGGTTGCTGGTTATATTTGAAAGTGGGTTGATCAGAGCGTTTATTATCATGTTGCTCAGGAGACTAGGGCTGATGTTTTGTGGAAGAAGTTAGCATCTATGTATGAAAGGCAAACAACCTTGAATAAAACCTCATTGATTAAGAGAGTGGTTAATTTGAAATATAAGGAAGGTTCTAACATGATTGAACATTTGAATGATTTTCAAGGGCTTGTAAATCAACTGACAGCAATAAAGCTTATGCTTGATGATGAGACTCAGGCGCTTTTGTTGCTGAGTTCATTACCTGAAAGTTAGGAAACCCTTGTAGCATCAGTTACTAATTCTACTCCAGATGGAACCTTGACACTTGCCATGGTCAAGGATAGTTTGATCAATGAAGAGGCTAGAAGAAAAGATCTGGGTATTGGTTCAGATTCAAGGGCTTTTGTTGCAGATAAATATGAAAGGAAGGATAGAAGCAAGCATAGAGGGCAGAATGATAAATATGACAGATCTGACAAGTCAAGGGGAAGATCCAAGTCAAGGGGTAAGAGAAACCTCAAGTGTTTTTATTATTACAAGCCAGGTCATTTCAAGAAGGACTATAGACTGTGGAAGAAACAGTAGGGTAAGGGTAAAGGTGATGATTCAGATGAAGACACCACTGTTGTTGTAGCAGATGGTAAGGTATTGGTTACATGGGATGAGGGCTGTATTAGTCTTGCAGGTCATGATAGTGACTTGGTGGTTGATTCTGGTGCCTCCTTTCATGTGACTACACATTTGAGTTATTCTCATCTTACATTGCTGGTGATTATGGCAATGTTAGGATGGGAAATAATGAAACTTCAAATATTATAGACATTGGAAATATTGTTTTGCAAACTAATACAGGTTGCAGACTCATTCTCAAAGATGTGAGATATGTACTAGATATCTGCCTGAACCTGATTTCAGCAAGAAAGCTAGATGATGAAGGCTACCACAGTCAAGTTGGTGATGGTTAATGGAAGCTCACTAAAGGCTCCTTGATTGTAGCTAAGGGAAGGAAGTGTAACACCTTTTACTTAATGCCAGCAAAGCTAAGTAAAGGAGATATGAATTTTATGTTCATTTGCTTTTTTCTTCCTTTTTTTTTTTTTTTTTTTTATTTTTTGTTTTGTGTAGAATCCGAATTCGCTCCTTATTTGGCATTATGTTATTTAGTCAGTATGCTTTAAGGATAGAAATTTAATGAGCAATATGAGGGAGTTAATTGTTCCCGTTAAATCATTAGCGGCAAAATTGATCCCATCATAAATTTTAAGGATTTCTTTACTTGAAAAATTTTACATAATCAGTAAATTAAAGTACTAAATGAAAAAAAAATATTTATCTTTTCATTCATATGTACATTCATTTTATAAAACGTAAAATCAATATAAAAAAATATGATTTTTTTTTTTTGCAAAACATTAATAAATACTCCTAATGACAATTGATAGCATGCATTTATAAAAGCAATTCTTGAACTTATTAGGCACACCTTTCTAATACTATGAGATAGCTTGTGTCTTTCCTCTTCAATGTCAGTTACGTTAAGATGTTATCTAATGTATTTGAAGGGTGAAAGGGACTAGTACATGGTTATTTAACCGCTTAGATTGACACTCAATTGTGATCTCATTGGTCAGAGAATTGATTGAATGATTTGTTTCCATAGTTGAAATATTATCTATTTTTAAGAAAATAAATACATGAATAAGGAGAATATTATGTGTATATTGTATCTTAAAAAATTCCACAAAACCAAATTATAAAAAAAAAATAGTGTTGTTGTATTACATATTGAAAATACGATATAAATTTTTTTAAAATTTTATATATGTATCATATGCTGGTTGTGCGATACACTTTAAACGTGTATTGCATAACCAACGAGCGATACATATTGTTGGTTACGCAATACAGGAGTAAAACCGTATCGCACAACTTTGTGCGATACACAAGCTCTCAAATTTTTTTTTTTTTGTTTTTGCTTAGGTCGCTATATCTCCATTCGAAGATACGATACAAGTATAAATTTTTGCATCTTCGATTGAAGATGCAATATAGCAACACTATTTTGGTAGTTTTTTTGTATAATTTATATTTATGTACTTTTTTTTTTCCAAAAAAAGCCCTAGACATGTGTTCTACCAATTGAATAGATATATTTGGGTATCTCGGAATCGAACTGTTTCTCGTCCAAATCAAACTTCCCATTTGCAAATGAAAGATGCCATAAAATAAAATCAAGTCTTCCATAATGAAACATGTGTCTACCATCCTTAGAAAAAAATTACACAAATACAATTTATACAAAAATAAGTACCTAGATGCTGTTGTTATATGACATTTTGGATACAAGATTCACAATTTTACACGTGTATTGCATGTCCAATAACACATGTTATTTATATGTGTATCGCACATCCAACATGATATAAAAAAAATTTTAGTATTGCATCTTGAACAAACGATACGATAATAATATTTAAATAATTAATTTTATTTAATTTGTATTTGTATAATTAATTAATCTCCTCTTTTGTATTTTTGTAAATGTAAAGGCATCACATCGTCTCGAATGGAATGGATCTCTCTCTTTTTCTTTAAAGACAAAAACAGATATATTACTTGGACTCTCTTTTATATCAGGATGCATACTATAAAGCAAGTGCATTTTATTTGATAGATAACCTTAACTTTAAATTGAAGTTCAGCTAAATGAATATGTTGTGTTTCGTATCGAAAACGTGACAGAGCTAAAAATAGAAAAGGCGGTTAAGTTTTTCCGGTAAAGAAAAGGCTGTTACTTAGGGGTTACATGTTCTTGTGGTCGAGTAAAACAACACCAGTAAGACCGGTCTTCTTACGGGATTGGCCGGGTTGGCTTCTTCCTTCCTAAGAGTTATAGTACATGGTGAATAGGGAAGAAAATGGTGCACGTTCGTAAATATGGAATAACCGTAACTCTACCCACGTGACGCACTTCTAATGCAACATCTTTCAGTAAATTGGAACAGCAGAAAGATGCAACACCGGTGCCATTGCAAGGATGCTTGATTTATCTGATGCACATGTATCTGATCTAACCCAGAAATGAGGACGAACACGTACAATGGGAAACATATGCACACATCACACACGAAAGTTGACCAGGCGAGGAAACCAAGAAAACACTTAGGACAACTATATCATTTCTGATTATATACCAGATGCATAGAATGGGAATTATTTTCTTATGGCTTGACAACAGAAATATCAGCTATCCTTACAGGCTGCAGTATTAACTTTCTTTGAAAAATACGCTTCATAGATTCCAACCACAAGTTGAGCATCTTTTTCCACAAGCTCCTGATATCCTTGACTTTTTGTAAGCTTATCCATGTGATCAATGATTAAGGACAAAGCTGCATTAAGAAGGTGTTTGGCATTGTGTTGGTGAGCAAAGGCATAATTCATTACCGAATTATTCCAGTTCAATTTGGACACTAGGAATTTCTCACAGTAGCCTTTAAGATGTTCCACCTGGTACTTATCAGCCATAACAAGCAGCTCACAGGCCATTCCTTCATCGAGGGATGCTTCAGCGGTGTATAGATAACTTACAAAAGCCCGGAGTGCATCATAAGATACATCAATTAACTTAATGGTGCCACTCTGACTTTCTTGCATCCCATCCTCAAACATGGCTTTGAATACAGGAGAGCGGCAGGCCTGATTTAGGCAAAGGAAATGAAAAGTTAAGAGGAGATCCATGGATGCTACAATAACAAAATTACGTTTAATTAGGAAACAGAAAAGGTGCTTAATAGTTAATATATGAAGAAAGATTAAACAAACGCTCTTCAAAGAATATTGCATCACATAAGTGAAATCTTGAGTTTCATCCAACATAGATTAATATGGAACTAAAGATAAGTAAAGAAGATGTTTACTTTCATATTTTTTTACTTAAGATGAATAAATAGTGTAAAAGGGGACATTGTAATTCTGGTCACTGGCATGGAGAAAAGTAGGATAAAATAGCTACTAAAAGTAAACAGAGATGTAATGATTATTTTAACTTCTATTCCATGGTTTAGTCGCATAAACTAATATGAGGAATGAAAAATGCTAATGCCCAAAATGCATGTTGGCCCTGACCCCCTTTTGGCACATCTTTGTTTTTGCACACTTTGGAAGGAGAAAAGGAATCGACATCAAAGATTGTTGAAGGCACTGATTAAGATTTACCATCATAGCTTCTCTTACTAGAGAAGAAAAACCAAATAGCTTCCTAGAAAAGTAGATTGTGAGCCACCTCCTCCATGATAATTTCTTTAGCAAACTTATCATCTAATTTGATGGGAATTAGATTCGTTAGGGGATCAATGAAACGACTCTAGGCCCATATAAGCTAGTCTCAAATAAGGAGAAATGCTTTCTCCTCATTTAAACACACTAAGCATTAGAACCCTTCCTCTCTATTTGTTCTTAAAAGTTATCTTTTCAAGTTGGATATCAAGTTGTTTACCTTGGAAGTTTTGCTTAGTGATTGTGATTAAGTTTGTGGTTTCCCTTTGTTCCTTTGAAGCTAAAAGTTGTTGGTCCTTCCAATTTTAGGAAGCTAATACTCATGATTCTCAAAACTTTTATGAGAAGACCTAGATGATGCACTTTCTCTCTTAAAGCTTCTAAGGCAGCCTCTCCCTTATAACATAAAAAACTACCTTTGACCATGATAGATAAGAGAAATCCTTCTATTTCTTCATAAAAACAACGTTCTGTCCAAGAAAGCCATGAAGCTAAGGTAAAAATGGTCCCTATTGCTGAGGCCTCTCGGGGATGAGATGTAACATATACGGCTCTAAAAACTTTTATGAGAAGACCCAGATGCTCCTCTTCCTCTCTCAAAATTTCTAAGCTACCCCCTTCCTCACAACTTAAGGAACCACCTCCCACCATGAGTGATATGCCTAAGAGGAAAATTATTAGGATATATAAGGATTAATAACTAATTAACCCAATTGAATCCCTAATACTAAGATAAGAATTAGGGTTTCTTGAATAGAAAGTTAAAGTGTTTGCTTACCTTAGATATTACGCACCAAGAGAAAGCAAAGAAGGAATAAACACTAGTAAATAATTGATATTACTCACAATCACTTATGCGTGTTGTACTCACCACAATAAAGAATTTGATTGATAAGAGTTAAGGTTTCTCTTAAAGAGAAAGGATTTTATTCAAACTAATAATCTTGTTATATTATCTTAAAAAACCTGGTAAAGCCCCTTTTATACTCCACATCTTAGGTAAAAGGGTAAATAGTTAATTACTAACAAAAACTATTAAAATAAAATTAATGAAATTCATGTAGCAATTTAATGGGCTAAAACCATGGCCGTGGCATTGGGAGTGGAACGCTCTGGCTTGACTCTGGCGTACCTCTTATACAGGCTGTGGACCTCTTTGGTCTCTACGTGCTCTTTGCTTGGGTTGATACGCCCTATGATATGGGTCGTGAGACTCCATATGGTCTTTGATACGAGCCGTGTCCACCAGTGTGGATAGCAGTACTTCTCTCATCTTGTTCCATAGTTTCTTGCATGAGCATATGGATGACAATAGAATGCATTGTACTCATTTTTATGTTATTTCCCTCATGCACTTGAGTGCAAAATGAGCTATATCCTCTAATACAATGGATCAAATAGCTATATAAGAAATTGCGTTCATCTTCAAACGATTCTTTAGTTAACATCTGAACTACATTCTGTAAACCCCTAGCACTAGCTCAAGTAATAGGTCTTATAACTTGATTCCCATCAATGAGAGTAGAACTCCTTCTAGTTCTTCTCAAAAACCACCTTTTGTCTAAGAAAACTAGGAAGATGAGGCACATGTTAGGCCCTATTACCAAGGTCACTAATCAACCATGCTTAGATAGTTTTTACCAATGAAAAAGGTACCGAGAAAAGGTCTTTTGTTCTTAGTATAAATTTAGTTTAGATCATAAATTTTTCATTTATATTTGTATCTGATTTGCATTTGATTTATATAATTTGTATATGAGTAATTAAGTCTCAATTCCTTTTTTATTTGTTTTTTTAACAAACATTCGACACTAAACAAACACCAAACATATGCCAAATGGATGGAAAACACACAAACCAAAACCGAGTTACTTGAGGTGAATAGGCTAGTCTCTAAAGGAGCTATTTCTAGTGAAAGTCAAGATTCAAAGAGTGACTCCACCCTTCAAAATTGGTTTCTCTTTTGTAAGATTTGAGAGAATTAAAGGGATATATGTTCTATTAAAGATAAAAATAAGCTTTCCATAGAAATTAAGGATACGTCATGAAATTTAGAGATGAAAGAGGGAGGGTAGCTACGTTAAGATCTCAACTCCAAGAGCTTACTCGTGAGGTGACCAAGTTTTAGAGTAAAATTGATATTAGGAAGGATAGTTGGAAATAAAGACTTCTATAAAAACCAGGATTTTTGATTGAAACTTTTGCAGTCAAGTCTATTGGATATGTATGAATAAGAACTTAATGGATTAGCCTCTTGCTTATTGTAATTGTTAATTTATTTTTTATTCTCATTGCTCTTTCCTCTCCTCCTTTATTTCTTTAAATCGAATGTGCATCGAGCAAAATAAGAACCTAAGTGAAAATACTAAGCAATCCAAAACTAGTAAAGACTTGAACTTATTCGGATACGCACATGGGACACTTTTTGGATAGAGACAATCTATGGAGAAATTACATTTGCATCCAAAATTCACAATAGCCACTGTTATATGCTTCATGTACTGTATCAAAAACCCAAAACAAAATCTCATGTCCTTCAAGTGTAAGGTATGGATGGCATTCCACGCCTTACGTGCACATGCTATAATGCTTTCAAAGCATATCTAGTACTAACATAATTATCACGTATTATCTTATGGAATTTAATTGTCTCAATTCTCGGGTGATCGCCCCATAGACTTATGCTTTTCTCTACTTGGAATTCATCAAAAAACCACATTAGCTAAACTCACCAGAACGACCCGATGAGCTGGAACTGAAGCGGAGGGACAGCTAGTGGTACCGTGCCCAGAAGCGACCAAAACGAAATCCGTGAAAGGAACCCCAGACGGCTGACCGTGATGGTCAATCGGCGAGTGGAACCTCAGGAACGCGGTTTTAGACTTCAAGTCGTCATTCTCTCTCTTCAATGCCTTTTGGATCAAGCTGGCCACCTCGTAACACTCCTTGCAAGCGCTGTCGTCGGTGTCGTCGTAGTAATAACCATAATTTTTCTTGCAAGAGATGCAAATTGTCATATCTGAGTCTGACTCGGACTCAGGATTGGGTTCGACTACGAGTTGTACTGGAAATCAAAAGTTAGGGAATTTTCAGGGATTTAACCAAGGATTAAGGAGAGAAAATGGGTTATGATCCACAAGGGTTTTTATAGGTTTGTTGATGACTTTAGAGAGATCTGACTGGGGTAGAAGAAATATATTGGAAGAAGATGACTTTTGTTGACAGAATCAATTTGATATCCTAACCGTGTTTGGATTGGATAAAGGCAAGGGAAGGGGATATATTTTGTTTCAGAGGCAAGGATCCTCTTAATTTCTTACTTCTCCAACTTCCTTCATGGTAAGGAAGGGCGGTATTTTGTTTCAGAGGGCCCATGAAATCTTCTTCTTCCTTTCTCAATTTCCTCTGCCAAACCTTCACCACTTCCAATTCCGTTCACGGCTATGACTCATAAAGAAGAATGGAATAGATGAGATTCACTTTTCTCCATATAACCAAGCAACCTTCTAAAACCTTTTTAAGATATTACTTAATTGACATCGTCAACTCAATATTCCTCACTTACGTAGCAGAGAAAGTTATATTTCTCTTAATACATAGGACTTAACTTCATTGACTATAAAACTTGCAGAAGAAGTAAAAGCCAAAAAAAAAAAAAAATTAAATAAAAAAGAATTATCTTGTAAATGTACAAGAACCACCTTCTCTGTTTCGGCAGCCGTCTACAACACAAAACCATCCCCTACTTCGTCACTCCTTCCTCGCCAGGTGGAGCCACCACGTTCGACCAATTCCTGTGCCTACTGAACACACTCCAAACACCACCGCCACTGACTCCTCCATTCTGCATAATAATATCATAACACCACAACGATCAAAAGAACAGCCAGCTTACATGACAGCCCTAGAACACACAACACAGCACCTCTTTCATGACAGAACACACGTCTATCCCCTTGTTATCTTCTCCGATCAGTTATCACCATCTCCCCTGCACGCCCACGCCCTCTCTCCATTTGACATGCATCTCGTTCGCGGTCACTCTACTGCTGAAACCCTAGCCCAAAACACAAAGTACCTTCTTTTTGGGACTGTTTGGGAGCGAGCTCTTGATCTTCGCCATCTCTCTTCTCTATATCGATACCAATCTTCTGCACCTTTTGCAGGTATGATTTAAACCATATCATAACATTCTTCAAAAACTGGTACTTCTGCTTATCTTTTGACAGCACAGGCAAAAGCGAGAAGGGTGGAACGAACAAAAGCCAGCCATTCTTCCATCTCTTCAGCATGCATCATATTTGCTAATTTATCTGCAACAAAATTCGACTCTCGCGGACAGCTTGCAATCTTTACCTTCTCAAAGGTTTGGCAGCTTTGCCTGCAAACATTCAATAAAGACGCTATATAACTTTGCTTTTAAACCAGCTTTACCCGTTAGAAGTTGAACAGCACATTGTGAATCTGAATTTAATTCAATATGATTAAATGATACGTTATGTGCAAGTTGTAGGCCAAAATAAATGGCCCAAAGCTCAGCATCACGAACTGAAATTTTCCCAAGATGTCGAGCATATCTAACTATGCAATCTCCAATCTAATCTCTAAGAATTACTGCTATTGTCGCATAAACTGAGGAATTTACTGAGGCATCCGTATTAATCTTGATGTAACCGTCTCGCCTTACAAAAAAAAAAAAAAAGTTCTTGATGTAACCAAGTTCTGGGGGGCACCATTGCACCAACTTCTGCAGACTCGGCTCCTTATGTTTAGGGCTTCTAATACACACCCAATATTCATTTGCTAAGGTTCTAGCTTTGCGATGCAATTCCAATGAGCAAGAAAACCTGTTATGAACTAATTCATTCCTGTTCCGCCACAACATCCAAATAGCAAATCCAAATAAGATTGACTTGGGAGGATGAACACAGTACAAATCAGATCTTTTAAAACTTGTATGCGTTTTTTTCCGGTCCAAGACATTCAAATGACAAGTATCTTAATAAAACTTCTTCCATTCCCAAATTGAACCAAAAATCTCTTATATCTGGGCAATCCCTAAAAGCATGTAAAGCATCTTCTTCCTGAAGATTGCATCTTTGGCATAAATAGCCAAAATTTAATATTCTTTGGTTTATATTGGTTTACAACCCAAGGACAAGGCATCATGAACGATCCTCCATAGCAGAATTTTACATTTCGGACTTAAAAGGGATGACCACAGCCAATTGTAATTCGACGAATTATTCAGTTCCTTTATCTGCTCATATTCTCTTAAAGCATTATAAAAATCTGATAAACTTGGGTCAGCTCTTACGTTTTTGGGGAAAAGGAACTGATCCTGGACATCCTCCAGCAACTTACAAGGGCCAAATTTTTCTAACAGTACATTGGATATAAACCCAATTTGTCTTCATCCGATGAAACCTCATTGAGAAAACAATCAGAAAAAGATAAATTCATGGCAGAATAATGAATAGGTCCATGTATTAAACTTCGGATTTTTGTATTACCTCTCCAAACATCAAACCAAAAACTTGTATTTTCCCCATTCCCTACTAGCTTAGTGTTCTGATCTCTTATCATATTTAATTCATGTGCAATTTCCTTCCAAAGAGGAGAGTTGCTCTGATGTACTTGAATGTGAATAATTTTTAAACCTTTTTTGTACTATTGCTGACAAAGATTACTCCAAACGGACTTACCTTGACAGAATTCATGGGCCCTTTTGAAGACACAAGCTCTTTTCCCCAACTGCATATTGTGAAGACCCAACCCACCATATTGCTTTGGACTAGAAATTCTTTTCCACTTAATCCTCTTGGGGGTTATACTTGTGGATGATCCCGACCAGAAGAAATTGCCCGAAATTTGTTCAATTGTATGCACAGTTTTCTTTGGCAAAGAACTAACTTGCATATAATAAGTAGGCATGGAATTGAGAACCGACTGGATGAGAATAGTTCTTTCCTGCCATACTTAGAAGCCTACTTTTCCAGCCATCTAATATCTTCTGCATTTTTTCAATTAAAAAATTAAAATCTGTATGTTTCGGTTTTTTTCCCCTTCGAAATGGGAAACCCAAATAATTATCAAAAGCATCGACTGTCCGCATTCTCAAAGCTTGGGATTATTGTCTTAAGACTATCAACCGTGTTCGAGGAGAATAATACAGTTGACTTGTCAAAATTTACTGTCAGCCCTGACTATGATGCAAACATTTGCAAAACATTTAAAATGGTATTTGTTGATTCCATGGTTGCCTCAGCAAACAATACCAGATCATCCGCATACATAAGATGCAAAAAATGGAGATTTGTGCCCCTTTTATGAACTGGCCTCCATTCCTTAGAATCAACTTTGTTAGCAGTGAGTCTGCCTAAGATTTCTAAACTAGAATGAAAAGCAAAGGAGAAAGGGTCTCCTTGTCGCACTCCTCTAGAAGGCTTAAACGGCTCCAATGGAGATCCCTTCAGAATTACTTCAATTGATGTAGATGATATGCAACTCATAACCAATTGAACCCATTTACCATGAAAACCCAAAGCAAGGGTCCAGCATATCCCACTCAAGACTATCAAAAGCTTTATGTAAATCTATTTTTATTGCCATCCAACCCATTACCCCATTTTTCTTTTTAAATGAGTGCAAGATCTCTCTCCTTAAGATAATATTATTGGAGGCTTTCCTTCCAGGAATGAATCTACCCTGCATCGGGCATATTAAGTCATTAAGATAGGCCTTAACCTCATGACCAAAATTTTTGTAGTCAGCTTATAAATAACATTGCATGGACTTATTAGCCTAAACTGACTGATTTGATTGGCGTCTATTTTCTTGGGAATTATTGTTAAAAGTGTTTCATTAGCATCGCTTGGCATTTCGCCAGATTCAAAAACTAGACGAACAAAGGAACTCACAGAGGAACCAACTTCCTCCCAACAATCCTTGTAAGATAACGCATGGGGCCCATCCTTCCCTAGGGCTTTCCAAGGATCCATGGTCTTCAGGGCAGAACAAATTTCTTCCTGAGATATATCAGACCCCAAATGATTCGACATCTCGTTAGTGAGTCCTCCTCTCAATTTTCTGGGTATATAATTGCATAAAAGCACTTCACTTTTGGAAGAAGAGAAAATTCGCATGTAAAAACTTCTAATATGTTGGCCAATTTGAATAGGATCAGTCAACCAATTTCCTAAAGGATCCATTAGAGAAATGATCCTATTCTTAACCCTTCTAGCTAAAACAAGCCCCATGATAATATCAAGTATTCCTCTCACCTGAATGAATCCACTTCGCCCTTGATTTTGTTTTCCGAAGGATTTCTTCCCTGTGGAGAACTTCATGCAACTGATTTTGAAGGTTTTGTTCCATTTCTATTAATTGCTGGGAAGTTGTTATGCTTAATTGCTTTTCTATCTCTGAAATACTGTTCAAAATATCTTGCTTCTGTTTATGCACATTTCCAAAAACAGATCGATCCCATTTCTTTGCCTCTATCTTAAATAGGTTACTCGCAATTCTAAAAGCCCCCCCTACTTTATCCCAGACAAATTTAACAAGGCTTTTAAACCCAGGGTGTGTTAACAACATGGGTTGGAATTTAAAAGGCCCTTCCATCCCAGAATTTGTGATATTTAGGAAAGTTGAGAGTAACAACTTGCAATGATCCAAAGGCCATTTATCCAAATGCCTAACCACGACCTCTGGATAAAGAACACACCAAGCATAATTAGCCCAAAACCTGTCCAAACGTGATTGAATTAAGGAAGTAATGCTTCGTCTATTTGGCCACACCACAGTTGGACATGTTGCGGAAGATCAAGCCAAGAACACAAAAAATCTGCAGCAAGACAAAAATGCAGCAAACCCAGAAAAAAATTGCAGCTGTAGAAAACAGAGGAAAAATGCAGAGAATTCAATGTGTTTTTCACACTTTTATTCCAGAACTAAAAGTGCCTATAAATAGGCTTACAACCAATGGGAAAAAGCTAGAAAATCTCAACTGATGCAGATTTTGCTGCACGATCTATAATTTATTAACGGAAAACAGAAAAATAAGGAACAGAAAAATAACAGTAATTTTTTTGACCAAGTCAAAAAAACATGTGAATTTCAAATCAACTTTCAACACTCCCCCTTGATTCGAAATTGCAAATACCAAGCTGATTTCTGAAGTGAACATGCTTGCCATGTGGGAGAGATTTTGTCAAAATATCAGCCACCTGCTCATTTGTATTGCAATACTTTAAAATGATTGATCCATTTGACACAAGATCACGAACAAAATGAACCCGAATATCAACGTGCTTAGTTCTTCCATGGTAGGCTGGGTTCTTTGTCATTGCAATTGCTGCCTTGTTGTCACAATAAATTTCAGTTGCTCCATCTTGTTCTTGACTAATATCTGCAAGAATTCGTCTTAACCAAATGGCTTGACATGCTGATGAAGTTGCTGCGGTATATTCTGCTTCCGATGAAGACAAGGCTGCTGTTGATTGCTTCTTTGAACTCCAGCATATTGCAGCTGATCCAAGATTAAAAACGTGACCAGAAGTGCTTCTTCTATCCTCCACACATCCAGCCCAATCACTATCAGTGTAACCCACCAATTTGAATTCTGAAATGTGACTATACCAGAGACCAAAATTAATTGTTCCAGCAATGTAGCGCAACACTCTTTTGCTGCTCCAAGATGCTGCTTTGAAGGACAATGCATAAATCTGGAAATCACTCCACTGAGAAGGTATATCAGGCCGTGTATGCGTCAAGTAAATCAAGCCTCCAACCAAACTTCTGAAATATCTTTCATTAGCTTGTTCAGTTCCATCACCCGTCTGCAACTTTTCATTCAAATTCATTGGTGTAGCTGCAATTTTACAATTCAACATATTGAACCTTTTAAGCAAATCAGTAGCATATTTCCTCTGCGATACAAAAATGCCATCTTCAACTTGCTGCACTTCCAGGCCAAGAAAATAGTGCAGCTCTCCTAAATCCGACATTTCAAACTTTTTCTTCATGCAAGCTTTAAATTCATTGATTAAGAAAGAAGAAGAACCCATATAAATCATGTCATCCACATAAAGGCAAACAAGGAGAATATCATTTTTACTTGTTTTTTTACATAAAGATTGGCTCATTCTTACTTCTTTCGAAGCCATTGTCAAGGAAGTAGGAGTCTATCTTGCTATACCATGCCCTCGGTGCCTGCTTCAATCCGTAGAGTGCTTTTTGTAGTTTGTACACCTTCTTTTCCTTGCCTTTAATTACAAACCCCTCAGGCTGAGTAACATAAACCTCTTCTTGCAATTCTCCATTTAAAAACGCTGACTTAACATCAAACTGGTACACGGGCCATTGTTGTTGGGCTGCCAATGCCAAAAATTGTTCTCACCGTTTCAAACCGTGCAACAGGAGAGAACGTATCATCATAGTCCACACCTTGTTGCTGCGAATAGCCTTTCACCACGAGCCGCGCTTTATGCTTTTGTATGCTGCCATCAGCTTGATACTTAGTTCTAAAGATCCATTTAACTCCAATGGCTTTCTTATCTTCAGGAAGATCCACCAATTCCCAGGTCTCATTCTTTCGAATTGCTGCAAGTTCCTCTTGCATTGCACTACACCATTCTTCTTTCTCCACAGCTTCTTCAAAAGTTGTTGGATCAGCCACAAATAAAGCTTGTGTAGATTGATAAATCTCAACCAAGGACCTAAATTTTCTTGGAGGAGTTTCATCCCCAGATGTGCTTTGACTACTCATACTTGAAGAAGAGGAGGTTGGTGAAGATAAGGGAGATGAACTTGAAGAAGAAGGCTGCTGTTCTTCAATTTGTGGAGCTTCATTTTCAATTGAAGCTTCAAGTTGAACACCAACTGAATTTTCATGCCAATTCCAGCTTGCCTCTTCTTTGAAAACAACATTCCTGCTAATAATTACTTTGCCACTAATAGGATTATATAGCCTATATGCTTTTGATTGAGAGCAATAACCAACAAAAATGCATTTTGTTGATTTTTCATCAAGTTTACTACGATTATGTGAATCAATTAAAGCATAGGCAATGCAACCAAAAACCTTTAAATGGCTTACCCAAGGTTTCCTCCCACACCAAGCCTCATACGGTGTTCAATTCAAAACAGCCTTTGTTGGTGATAAATTGAGCAAATGAACTGCTGTGACTACCGCTTCTGCCCAAAAACGATCTAGAAGTCCTTTGGCTTTTAGCAAGCTTCTTGCCATCTCAACAACCGTTCGATTCTTGCGTTCAGCTACACCATTCTGCTCTGGAGTGTATGGTGCCGTCAATTCTCTTTGCAGGCCTTGCTCATCACAGAATTGATTAAAGTCCTGTGATACAAACTCACCTCCTCTATTTGTACGCAACACCTTGATATAACTTCCAGTTTGCTTCTCCACAAGTATCTTGAACTTCTTGAAGTTTTCAAATGTGTCTGACTTGGATTGCAGAAAGTAAACCTAGCTCATCCGACTATAGTCGTCTGTGAATAACAAAAAATATCTACTCCCACCAAGTGATTGTGTTTTCATGGGACCAACCAAGTCGGCATGTACAAGCTCAAGACTACTAGATGCTCTTCTAGACTTCCCTACTGGAAATGGTTTCTTACATTGTTTCCCATATGCACACCCTTCACATACATCTAAAGATGCAATTCTAGGCAACCCAAAAACCATTTCCTTTTGACTCAATAATTTCAACCCTTTTACATTTAAATGCCCATACCGTAAATGCCATAATCTAGACTCACTAGCTTCTTTTACAACAAGAGCATGATTTTCAACACCAGAAATTTCAAGTGGAAATAATTTATTGGGTGTCATCTGAACATCAACTATTATTTGTTTTGATTTTTTATCTTTAATCACACAAGAGACATCATCAAACACAATAGAATACCCAGTAGCCATGAGTTGCCCAACACTCAACAAGTTTTGTGACAAACTAGGAATGTAATAAACATCATAGAGAAGCTTCACATTACCATAGTTGTTTTTTATTGCCACAATACCTTTGCCTTCCACTTGAATCTTCTTGCTGTCTCCAAGTGTTACTTTTTGTTTGAAAGTCTCATCAAGCTCCTTGAATAAAGAACTTACACCAGTCATATGATTGGAGCATCCGCTATCCAAGAACCAAATACCGCTGCTGTCAATTTTGTCCTCTTGATAAGCCATAAAAAGCTTGAGCTCTTCCTCTTCTTGCTCTGCATAACTTGCTTGTTCTTGCCTTTTTCTTTTCCAGCAATCAGCTTTTATATGTCCAAACTGCTTGCAATAGTAGCATTGAACACCATTTTTGTTACTTCCCTGTTGTTGAGTTTGATTATGGTACTCATCACCTCAACCTCGTCCTCTGCCACGACCACCTCTTCCCCGGAATCCACCTCTGCCACGTCCTCTACTGCTTGCTCCTCCTTGCTCATTTTTCTGGCGTGAAGGCTCCCCCTTCACATGAAAAACCTTTTCTTCAGTCTTCTCTTGGGACCTATTCAGTCTTGCCTCATGGGATTGCAGAGATCCCATTAACTCATCAAATGAGAATGTTTCCAAGTCCTTAGACTCTTCAATGGTAGCAACTACATGATCAAACTTAGGAGTGAGACTCCTTAAAACTTTTGCAACTATAGTTTGATCACTAATTTTTTCTCCATAGGACCGCATCTAATTGACAATTGTAGCAACTCTAGATAGAAAATCCTGCACTGATTCTCCACTTTTCATATGCAAGGTTTCAAAATCTCGACGAAGAGATTGAAGTTTCACCATGATTACCTTCGAGGAGCCTTGGAATGCTGTCTGCAAAATTGTCCAAGCTTCTTTGGCAGTAGTTGCTGCTGCAATTTTGGAGAAAATGGTCTCATGAATAGCTTGCTGGATAAAAAATAATGCCTTCAAATCCTTCTTCCTATTTTCTCTCAATCTCGTATCATCATCTTGTTCTGCATATCCATTCTCAACTAAGTCCCAAAGTTCCTGAGACTTGAACAAAGTCTTCATTTTGATGCTCCAAAATTCATAGCATTCTCCCTTGAAGATTGGAATTGACGGTTGAGACACATTCACGACATTGCCGTTAGTCGCCATGAGTTGCACGCCCAATTACAAACGAACCTTGCTCTGATACCACAAATGTTGGGGAAGATCAAGCCAAGAACATAAAAAATCTGCAGCAAGACAAAAATGCAGCAAACCCAGAAAAAAATTGCAGCTGTAGAAAACAGAGGAAAAATGCAGAGAATTCAATGTGTTTTTCACACTTTTATTCCAGAACTAAAAGTGCCTATAAATAGGCTTACAACCAATGGGAAAAAGCTAGAAAATCTCAACTGATGCAGATTTTGCTGCACGATCTATAATTTATTAACGGAAAACAGAAAAATAAGGAACAGAAAAATAACAGTAATTTTTTGACCAAGTCAAAAAAACATGTGAATTTCAAATCAACTTTCAACAGGACATACATTGTTTATAATTTAACACACGACTCTTATCGAAGAATCCACTACCCCATTTTTCATAAGGATCTCTATATTTGTAATAACATTTTTTCATTAAAATCCCCCGCAATACACCAAGGAGATTGTTCCACCTTGTCCGCATAAGATTGTAATCTAAGCCATAAGCTCTGACGCTTATTGTAATTATGACTTGCATGTGTCAGGGTAAAATACCAAGGAGTTTCATTAGGGCTAACCTGGACAAAGACATGCATATCTTGTCTAGACTGAGCCTCCACCTGAAGTCATGAGGTCCATTCTGTAAGGAAGTAATATGCCTCCACTCTGCCCTTCAGCTTGCTGCCCTAAATAATCCGGTAAAGGCCCAAAATGCCGAGTATAATAGTTCATAGTTTCAGCATCCATCCTTGTCTCTAACAGACCAACTTGTCAGGTTGTGTTGCATGGACCGCTGCTTGTATTCTTTGTTTTTGATGGTAAGGTTCTGTCGCTAACATTGTTACTCTGTCAAGTTGAAAACCATAGTTGCTTCCCCATTATTTGGGAGAAGACAACTCCTTCACATCGAATGTTAATACCATTCTCGCCGGCAGCGTGAAAGTTAGCACCGCCATTTCGTTCACTAGATGGAATTTTGCTAGAATGGAGTGAGGATTGCTCGGCTAAGCCTTCGATTGCACCTCCAAGTAATTCTATTTTTTCTTTTGTGCCATGAATATCGTGACTCTTGGCACATGGTTGCGCGGATGAATGAATGTTGAGGATATTGTCCGATCCATTCTGGAAGTTCGCTCTTGCTAATTTTTTAAGAGATGGCTTTCTGGAAGTTGAAGGAGCGGAACTATTAGACAAAGGAGCCGATTTGAATACCAAAGGCTGTGAAAGCGCCATATTTAATGGCTCGCCAGAGGGAGCAACTTCTTCCTGAGGGATGATCTTTTCCGATGAAGTGGAACCCCGTTGAGAATCCGTCAAAGGTTTCCCTCTCTAACTACTACAATTTACTTTGCTAGCCAGAGTTTGCTCCTTCTGTGAGAAAGAAAAGTTTGCGTATTAAGATATTCTTTCCCATTATTAGTTGACGGTCGAGCGTGTAACTGGCGATTAATAGAGGGATGCTTTGCAGCCAATTTAGACTGATTCTTCATTTGCATGGTCTTTCTGCGTGACTGGACAAGGATCCATCCCCCATATTCCTTATTTCTGACCTTTGTTGACTCAGTTGTTGCTGAAGAGGAAGGAGCAACCATCGAATTTCCCTTCCAGCCCACGTTCATCATCTTTTGTCGTGTCTCATTTTAACATTTGATTTGAAATAATCTATAGAAAGATAAGTAAATTATAGTATACAAGATTTTGGCTACGGCTAGATTGTGAAATAGACATAAAATTTGGTAATTAATCAAACTAGCCTAGTTTCATAAGATAGAATTGTGCGTATATGGTTAAATATATTTTCCCTTGTTAATTGTATATAAACAGGTTTTGGTGGCAGGTGTTACATGCTACATGTATAATATATTCAAGGTGAATAACTATAAATGGTATTCTAACACATGGTCATATAGTAATAGTTTAGAAACTATCCATTACTTTATCTATATGTTAAAGTATAACTGATAGTTACTTATCATATGTATATATATATAATGTATATTACCATTGAGTTTTTTTCCATGTAAACTGAGTAAAACAAGTATAGGGTTCAAAGACATTAGTAGTAAATTTTATTTCCCGACTTACATATGGAAACCACTTGCACTGTTATTTGATAAGATTCACTTGCCTTGATATTTGAAAAGATGTTTTTTTTTTTTTTTTTTTTTTTGCCATTTGAAAAGATGTATCAGTAAAGAGTCTTAAGGGAAAAAAAAAAAATCCGAGAAATTAATTTGTTTCCAACATTATTAGTTTTTAGTAGTGCCCTGCAATTAGCATTATGCCTCATAGCAAGTTTGTATACTTAAATCAAATAGCATGGTTTAGGGCCGAAAATTATTATTAGAGATACACTTAATTATTTTAATGAGTCTAATGTAACGTGATTACAAAATAATGAAAATAATGATATGCAGTAGTATTGTGATAACTTTATTAGAATGTAATAAATACTTAGCTTATAGATGGATTAGAAAAGAATATATATTTAGTTCGCCCATGAGTTATAAACCGGGAAAGTAATACTAACATTTGAACAATGAAAAAAGAAAAAAACAAAACGAAATAATATGAATTTCTAAATAAAACAACATGTACTGCATTTACTTTTAATATATTGCAATTTTTAAAAGTTAATACTCTAGGTTATGATTGGAAGATAAAACAATCAACTTAGATACAAAATATTGATGAAATTAAAGTAGATATAATTAATGTGACTATGAACTTGTGACTTGAATAAAACTAGCTAAAAACAAAAATTATAATAAGGTTATTAAAGTCTATTTTAAGAATTATGATAAACAAAATAAATATGAAAATATTATTAAGATAAAAACAAATATAATGAGTAGATAGTAAATAATCATTGTTAAAACAGGTGCTTCAAAGGTTATGTATAGACTAACTTGTTTACTTTGCGGTAATAGAGAGAAAATACAATAACCTTTCGTAGGAATTAACCCGATACCTTGTTTACTTGTACAAATGAACTGGATATAATTATTACTTGTAATTTTTTTATTTTCTTAAAAAAAAAAAACCGATCATATGGTTTCTTTTATTAACTCTCTATTTCCTTTAACATGGGAACAAAAAATCGAACAGTATTATTATTTTTTCCATAGTAAATTTAGTTAATGACAAAAATACTCATAACAGTACACAAAACCGTCCTTTTTATTTTCATTGGGATAAGTCATATTTTTTTTCTTCATCGTTCTAGTCCACTCTTCAACGTTGTATTTTTTTTTTTAACATCCTTCTTCTCACCGTTCTTCATCCCATTATTAGCGAAGGATGACATAACAACAACATCACTCTCCGGTATCAATCCATACTGGGGCAAGTAAACCAAAAAAATTAGGTTTGATTTCAAAAATCTTTAACAGCTATAATACGCATAGAAGTGAGTAGAGATAACCTTGTCATACAGGGTACCAACTTATATTCTATTTGATTGGGTAGGGTCTGGGTGGGTGTTAGGCCACAAGATAGGGTATAGGTATTAATTTTTCGGTGCCTACTCTCACAGGATAGGGTACAAGTATAAGGTCTTCAGACCCTATATCCATCCTGGAACCTGTATTATATTGTAAAAGATACAGGTTCCATGGCATCATTATCCACCCTATTAAATATTATACAATAACGTTAATATATAATAAATAATGATATTTCATATTTTATTTTACAACCACTTATATTCTATATTATTGTTTGTAGACTACATTTTAGAAAGTTTTATTATAGAAGGATTTGTATTATTTTATTTTAGAATGGCATATTATTTTTATTTTAAAAGAACTATGGTTGCATGTACATACTTGAAATCCCAAATTATATAGATATATTGTTTATGTTATAACCATAATTAATATATAGAAGTAGTTCCAAAGTTTTTAATTTTGGAAACTTGTGCAAGTTTTATAATTTCATTTAATATCACATAAATAGGTTCCTCAAGTATGTGTTGTAGGTTTCATCTTTCACACATAAACATATTCTATATATTATAGAATTTGTGATAATAACAAATTATTTTTTAAATTTCTTTCTACATGTTATTATATTGAATGTATGAAAATAAGATAGTATTGCATATTATTTGAAAATAAATCAAGGACTATAAAATTTAAGTTTTAAAAAGAAAGGAAAAAATATAAAGAATTTGTTAAAAATAATTATATGTTCCATAGGGTATCCTATACCCTGTAGATTTTACAGGATGAGTATAAGGAGCCACAAGATAGATTCCAAGTACGAAATTCAATACCCTATACCTTACAGGGTAGGGTATGAGTAATGCTTCATACCCTACCCATCTTGTACTCGTTCACCCATTTAGAAACATGTTTTCACCTTTTATTCTTATTTTCATATGGATTCAATTCCAATTTAGGGTTTTTTATAGGAAAAGCTAGAATCTTTTGAAAGGAAAAAAAAAAATTAAGTTTCTTTATAGAAAGGCATAAAAAATTGATAGTTACTCATGGTCTCTTTATGGAAAGATTCAGGACTTTGAAATTTATGGGTTTCTTTTTAATATTTTTATGATCTTTTATATTTATGATTTGTAAATTCCATATTATGGGTTTCTATTTATTGATATGAGAAATTGTATGAGGACCTATTGAATTCTTACTTCCCATATCTTTTAGCCTTAATGAGGTCTTGTGTCTAAAGATGGTTAGATTGTTAGTTTTTATCTATTATGTATATTCTTAATAGGATTGGTTTATTGTGTGTGATAACATAGTCTTAGGATATACATACTTTTCAATTTGGTTTATGTTGGTTCCACTTTTATAATCAAGAGTGAGGGAGGGTGTGTGGTGGTGGAATTGATTATAATTCAAAACTGAAATTTTAAACCTTTCAAATCAAAATCCCCTTTTAATTAAATAATTGAGAACAAGATTAGCAATTAAAATGAAATTGAAAATGTAGGAATTAAAGAGAGTAGGGAAAGGAAAATCAGACAGTAATGTATAGTGGTTCTGCCTGATGCGTCAGTCCACTCTTCTAGCTCCACACTGGGGATCCGGTTGTCTTTATCGATTGTGTTTCACTATATTAAAACAAATTGAGAGTACAAATAAGCCTTTTTAAGGCAAAGTCTCACTGCTGAGTCTCTCTAGCTTTTACACTAGGTTAATCACTCAACTACAGTGATTTACCACTCTCAGCAGAATCTTTAAAAAGAATCGAAGGAAATGAGGAGAATGATAATCCTCTACAAATTAGATCAATGGGATGTAATAGAGATAATGAGATCTGCAGTTTTTGTTTTTTGAGAGCAATAATTAAAATAGTATCTCTTCTCTCATGTGTTGTTTCCTTGTAATTATATTAAGCCTTTTTCACTCGCTTGCTTTGTTCTTCAACGTCTAGATGGCAAGAAAATCGGGATTTCTTTTTTTATATGAATTCGAAATTCAAACTTGATATCTAGGATAAGTATTCGTGATCTTCTCTTGATATTATCTTAATCTTCGAGATATCCAACCCTTGATATTATCTTGATGTTGCCGAGATCTTCTTGTTGATATATGTTGTGATTTCATATTAAAAAATATGGATAAACTTAATAACAAATTCTTGTAAGTCTCGTGGTCTTCAATTGAATATTTGTTGGATAATGTTTATTATGATATCCCTTAATTTGTGAAGACTTATCTTCTTGTAACGACCTTATCTTTATCTTGAATAATATCTATACTTGTAACAAGTTATCATTGTCTTCCTTAACCATATCTCCAAGAGAAAATATTGAAAAGATCCAAAAATTTGTTGGAAAAATATCTCATGTACCAGCAGCAAAAAGATTTGTGGAAACAATTTGATTTTAAATAAATCCTTAAGAAAAACTTGATGTGATGTAATCCCCATGATATTAAATCCATCTTTAGTGAAAAACATCAAGTATATCACCTAAACATACTTGACAAGTGGAGCTAGGTGTTGAAAGATGATAAAAATCCAATTTTGAAAAACTTTATTCGAATCTGGAAAATTTCATGTAACATTTAAAGGTTCTGAAATAGCTTCTGAGAACATATTATGTATAAACCTTGAAGGTTCTAAAATAGCTTTGGTCAAGCTTATGTTTCTCTCTTTAAAAGTCCAACATAACTTCTAATATTGTACATGACCTTCTCTTGAAATTTCTGAAAATACTTCACTTTCCAGTCTCTATTTAATCTTTACTTTAAAAGGTTTTGAACTAAGTTATATTATGTCATACTTATTGAAAATTCTCTTTAACAAAGTTCTAAAATACCTTCCAACTGATTCTAAAACGATTTTACAACTTTTTATTCTATTTAACAACCTGTATTTCATGAACAAACTCATTGGAAACTTTAACCCCCTTTTGTTATCATCAAAACAATATTTAGAGAACTTAACATTTTCCCCCTTTTCGATGATAATAAAACACCTTTCTAATCATAAATCATATCACATAAGCATATTCATCATCATTCAAACATGCATTCATCAAATTAGCTTAGATATATATATATATATATATACATTTATCGTTTTATCTTTAATTCTCCCCCTTTTTGTTATCATCAAGAAATGAAGCTGCCCCTAAGATGATGCATTAAAAAAAAAAAGAAAATATAACACAACACAATCAATGACCAAAGAAAAAAATTTACAAAGCAAAAAAAAAAAAAAAAGTCTTGCAAAATTTTTAAAAGAACATAAACATTGAGAGGCTAACTTTTTCTTTGTTGAGAGGATTTTTTGGGTTGATTTGGGAATAGAATCAGCTATTGGAGAAGATGGTTTGTGAGGAATAGAATCTTAATCAATAATATGAGGTCCCTTCTGAACATAATCTGGAAAGTTTCTTGATAGAAACATTTGTATTTCTCATTATAAATTCTTAGCGACATTAATGCTTTGATCGGTCTTTGAGTCCAAATTTTTAAACCACGATGTAGCCAAGTCTCCAATTTTCCTGATCTGTGTGACCAGCCTATCCAAATTGGTAGCATTGTGATTTAAATCTGACTTGATCTCATCACTGAATTCATCATATAAAATCCTATAATTCTTAATTTCCATAAGAATTTTTCTAGATTCTCCTTTCATTTGTTTACATAACTCATCGGTCTTCTTCTTGTCTTCTTCTTTGAAAGAATTGAATTCTTCCCTCATGGTGTGCTGGACCATTTCTATCAGCTCGGATTTGACAGCATCTTAGACCGTCTTTTTTATTTCTTCCAAATTTGCAAATCTAAGATCAGTTATGGTACTACTTTCACCAATATTTCTTTCTTCTAATTTTCTTTTCTTACTTTTGTTAGCTTCTTTAGAAGGTTCTGAATCTTCTTCTATGGTCTAAGTAGTAGGAATCGAGATTCCAAAAGGAACTTCTCTTTGTCTATGTTTTTTATGGGCATAATGTGATCCATCATTAGCATACCACAAACAATCTTTAACATATATGGACATGTGATGGAACACTTTCTTTCTAATCCTTTTCAATCCAAAGGCTCAAACGAACTAGAGGGCAGATTGATCTTTTTGAATTCAAATAACTTCATCAAGACACTCCCAAAAATTATGTTGTCCCTGTTTTTCCAAATCTGCTCAATAATCCTTGATGCAATAGCAAGCTTCTTCTTTTTCATCATCGCAAAAATAATTTGCGCATGATTAATAGACATAGAGGTTGAACTACCCTTTTTTGGTCATATGCGCTTAATAATAATTTTGTGCAATATCGTAGGAAATAACTCAAAGTCTATGATCATGGTTTCTTTGCCATTGTTAGGATGGGATCTAACAAACAACACAAACAATGACAAAACAAAACAACAAAAAAATAAAGAACGTACATAGATTTACTTGGAAAACTCAAATCATGAAAAACTACGGGTAGAGAAGAGAAAATTCACTATATGTTAAAGAAAGAGTACAGTAGTTCTTGAGAGAACCACAAATGGTTGCTCTCTAAATTTCAAACAACCCTAAACCCATATTTATATATGAAAAATGATGTAGGATATTAATGGCGAAAATAAATTGCCAATTAATATCATTAATATATGATTTGACCCAGTAACTAATATAATGTATTAATATCATTTAAAAATCTACATTATGACAATTAAATGTATAATGAATGAATAATAAATGTATAGTTAAATATTCATTCATTAACATTTAACTATGAGAATGGATTACAAAAATTGGGTCACAAACTCCAACAATCCCCATCTCTTCTACAAAACCCCTAAAGGGTAATAATCAACAATGAATACTAACTAAGTCCAAGTAATGCTTGAACTTGGTTGTAGGAAGCAACTTTGTCATCATATCAGTTGGATTGTCATGAATGTTGACCTTGCTCATAGCAATATCTCCACGAGCAACAACTTCACGCACAAAATGATACTAAACATCGATGTGTTTTGTCCTCTCATGAGACATTTGATCTTTAGTGAGAAAAATTACACTCTGACGGTCACAATAGACTATAATAGTCTTCAATTCATCACTGAGTTCACCACATAAGCTTTTCAACCAAATAACTTCCTTATAGGCCTCTATAATCACCATATACTCAGCTTTTGTGGTAGATAAAGCAACAGTTGCTTGCAAAATGGCTTTCCAACTAATAGCACAACCATCAATGGTAAATACGTACCTTATGAGAGATCTTCATTTATCCAAGTCTCCGGTGAAATTAGAATCAACATAACCACTAATTCCATCTCTAGTTTTACCAAAATGTAAACAAACGTCTGTATTACATCTTAAGTATCTAAGAATCCACTGAACTGCTCTCCATGTTCTTTACCAGGATTTGCCATGTATCTACTAACTGCACTGACTGCATAAGACAAATATGGTCGAGTAAAAACCATAGCATACATAAGAGATCCCACTGTGCTAGAATATGGAACCTTTGACATGTAGTTAATCTCATCATCACAAGCAAACGAAAGTCTGAAATGAGTTGCTAAAATAGTACAAGAGGCTTAGCACTCTACATATTAAACATGTGAAGAAATTTCTCAACATACCCCTTTTGACTCGGGCATAAATTTCCAACTTTTCTACCCCTCAAAATCTGCATTCCAAGAATCTTTTTTGCTGGTCCTAAGTCTTTCATCTCAAACTCTCTGCTCAACTGGGTTTTAACCTTACTAATCTCTCCTCTGTCTTTAGCTAGTATTAACATACAAGAGTAAGTAAATAAAAGACCCATCATTACACTTCTTGATGTAAACACAACTATCAAAATTGCTTCTCATGAAATCATAAGAAGTCATGAATGAGTCAAACCTCTTGTACCACTATGTGGGAGATTGTTTCGGGCCACATAGAGACTTTTTCAACAAGCAAACATGATCCTCCTTTTCTAAAACCACAAAACCTTCAGGTTGGTGCATATAGATGTCTTCCTCAAGTTCTCCATGTAAGAAGGCTTTCTTCACATCTAGTTTTTTAAGCTCAAGATCTTGCATTGCAACAATACTAAGCATGGCTCGAATAGAACTATGCTTCACAACAGGAGAAAACACATCAGTAAAGTCTCTATCTGGAATCTGACTGTAGCCTTTAGCAACGAGTCTTACTTTGTATCTGGCTTCATCAACACTTGATGTTCCTTCCTTTTTCTTGAATACCCATTTACAAAGAACAATCTTCTTATCCTTAGGAAGTTTTACAAAATCCCATGTACCATTCTTGTGAAGGGATTCCATCTCTTCCTGCATAGCAATATCCACTTACTAGAGTCATCACAACTAACTGCTTCTAAGAGAGTTGAGGGCTCATAATTTGAATCAATTTCTTCTGTTACATTCAATGCATAAGCAGTTAGAGTAGCCTCAGCATATCTCTATGGAGGCCTAACTTCTCTCTTAGGCCTGGCTCTAGCAATAGAATATGGCTACTGTGGTAATGGTGTAGAGACAGTACTACCTATTGTCTGTGATCTAGGCTGACAAGTAGGTTGTGATGTAAAACTGGAATCAATTTCAACCTCCACCTACATGTTTGACTTCTGTTGGGCTTTATCAGATGTAGCACTAGGAGATAAGTCATGTAACATAGAATTTTCATCAAAAATAACATCTTTGCTAACAATGACTTTCTTCAACTTAGGACACTACAACTTGTATCCTTTCACACCAAACTTATATCCTAAGAATATAACTTAACAAATCTAGGCTCAAGTTGTCCATTATCAACATGAGCATAAGCAGGACAACATAAAACTTTTAAATTTAAATAATTAGCAGGAGCACTAGACCATATCTCATGTGGAGTCTTCTTCTTAATAGCAATCGAAGGAGATTGATTTATAATAAAGCATGCTGTAGAAGCTGCTGCAACCTAAAAAGATTTTGGCAATTTAACATTTGAAAGCATACAACAAACTTTCTCCATAATCATTCTATTCATCCGTTCTGCCACACCATTCTATTGTGGAGTATCGGGAACTGTCAAATGCCTCATAATTCCTTCCGACTTGCATAAATCATTAAATTCACTTAAACAAAACTCCAAACCATTATCAGTGCGAAGTTGCTTTACCTGCTTCCCAGTTTGTTTTTCAATCATGATCTTCCATTCCTTAAACGTGCATAAAACATGACTCTTCTGCTTCAAGAAGAACACCCATAGTTTTCTGGAGTAGTCATCAATGATTGTTAACATATAATTTGCATCTCCTCTAGAGGGCACCTTAGTCGGTCTGTAAAGATCTGAGTGTATATAATCGAGTGTGCCTTTTGTATTATGAATACTTGTGGTAAATCTAACTCTCTTTTGTTTCCCAAAAACACAGTATTCACAAAATTTCAATTTGCTGATGCCTTGCCTACTAAGTAATCCTCTTCGACACAGTTCATCTATACCGACTTCATTCATATGCCTCAGACGTATATGCCATAGTTTAATAGCATCATCATCTGACAAAGATGAAGAGATGATGGCTGCATCACCTATGACAACTGAACCCTGCAAAACATAAAGATTAGCATTCTTTTTCTGTCCTTTCATCACCACCAAAGATCCCCTACTGATCTTCAAGACTCTATATTCGTCGGTGTACCTATACCCTTTAGAATCAAGTGTACTCAAAGAGATTAGATTCCTTTTTAAATCAGACATATGTCTTACATCACCAAGTATCCTAATAACATCATCAAACATCTTAGCCTTTATAGTTCCAATACCTGCAACCTTATAAGAGGCATTATTGCCCATCAAAACAACACCTTTTGAAACGGTTTCATATGTTAAAAACCAGTGTCGATTGGGACACATATGAAACATACAACCAGAATCAAGAATCCATTCCCCACTTACTCTAAGATTGTCATCAAAAGCAATAAGGATTTCACCATTACTACTGGCATCTGCTACATCAGCTTCACTGGATTTCTGTGATTTATTTTCTTTATGATTCTCGGTAGCTTTCTTGTTCTTGTTCTGTAGTTTATAACACTCAGACTTAATGTGCCCTTTTTTCTTGTAATACCTGCAAGTCTTATTCCTATTTGTAGATTTTGATCTACTCCTGTTATTACCTCTAGAATATCAATCTTAGCCCCTTCCACGAATATTAAGACCCTTTTCTTGAGACTCAGATCCAACTACAAGTTGTTTCATCCTTTCATGAGAAATTAGAGCATCATAAGCCTCATCAATGGTGAGGGTTTCACGACTATACAGGATTGTGTCTCTAAAGGTCGAATAGAAGGGAGGCAAAGAACACAACAAAATCAACCCTAAGTCCTCCTCTTTGTCCTTAACTTCTAAGGTTTGTAAATTAGAGACAATTTCCTTAAAAGTGGTTAAGTGATCTTCTAGAGACACACCTTCTGTCAAATGATGAGAGTATAGTCATTGTTTCAGATGTAATTTACTGGTCAGACTCTTAGTCATACACAATTGTTCTAATTTTAACTATAACGCAGCAACAGTCTTTTCCTTTAGCACATCCTATAAAATCCGATTTGATAGATGTAGGTGAATCTAAGATAGGTCTTTACGATCCTTACGTTGCTTCTCTTAAGGTGTCCATGATGCAGGTATCTTATCAAACCCTAATAATATGTCATCTAAATCCATCTCTATGAGAATCGCTCACATCTTAACCCGCTATAGCGTAAATCTTGTGTTGCGATCCAATAGCAGAATATCGTATTTCACAGTTGCCATTATAAAGAACCTTGCTTTGATACCAGTTTGTTAGGATGAGATATAACAAATAACACAAACAATGACAAAACAAAACATCAAGAAAATAAAGAACACATAGAGATTTATGTGGAAAACCTAAATTGGGAAAAACCATGGGCAGAGTAGAAAAAATTCACTATATATTAAAGAAGAAGTACAATAGTTGTTGAGAGAATCACAAATGACTGCTCTCTAAATTTCAAACATCCCTAAACCCATATTTATATAAAAAAATGATGCAAGATATTATTGGCAAAAATAAATTGCCATTAATATCATTAATACATGATTTGATCCACTAACTAATATCATCTATTAATATCATTTAAAGGCCTAAATTATGACCGTTAAATGTATAATGAATGAATATAAATATATAGTCAAATATTCATTTATTAAAAAATCTAACTACGAAAATTGATTATAGAAATCGAGTCACAAACTCCAACATCTATAATCCATTTCTAATCTTCCATTCACAGTGGCAAAATGTTCATTCTTAGCCATACTAATAATCTCCATATCATCATTGACATCAATCATCTTAAAACATTTGATCACATCTTCTCTAGAAATCATAATATCTTGATTAGAAACTCTAGAACTAACACATTTTCACTTGATATACTCAAATTCCAATAAAATTCTTTCACACACTCGCCATATACTAGAATTTGTAAAGAACACAAATTCATACACTCTATTGTTTCGAGTCACTCATTTCAATAAAAACCATTATTTGTGAAGAAATTAAAATCTATAAAACTGCATGCACAAACCTCATTCCTTTTCTTGCCCAAAGATTTATCCGTGGATGATTTCAAGATACTTCTTTTAGCATCTCAGTTGTCTTCTTTCGTGATTTTTGCTTTGGAACAGAGGGTTGGCCTTGCTTTACTTTTTCTTTTCCTTTGTTTTGACTTTGCATGACCTGTTCTTTGCCCTTTTTTGCTTTGGATATAGGAGTTTTCTTTGTTCCACTTTTCTTTGTTGAGCCATGGTTAGAATAAGAGTTTGTAGAACCTAGGGTTTCTTCCATTGAAGGTTCTTTCGAAAGTTCTTTGAAAGGTTCTTTGTGAGATGGTGAAGGAGTATGTTTTGAAGAATGTGAAGAATCATCATGTATGATTAAGGGTTCGTTGAATGGCTTTGTTTTGAAAGATTTTTGCCTAAGTCTCTCGGATTTCTTGGGAGCCATTTTTGAAAAAGAAAAAATTGAAAGAATTTGAACGATGAATGATTGAAACTTAGAAAGAGGGAGAAGACTAGAAGTATCATAAAAAAAATCTGATTGGTAAAAATATAGATTTCAAAAGATAAAATATTTTATTAAAGATAGGGGGTAAAGATTAATAAAGTGAGGAGATTTAAAGATTTAGCGAAATGGATATGTCGAGCCTGGATTTTTTTCACCTATCTGGTTCATTTCTCATAACCCGATTCACATTAAACCCGAACCCATTTAACATGAATCCTCGACTAGGGGTTAAAAGAAATTTTAAAAAATTTAGAGTCGCCACCCGATATAAATCGGGAAAAAATAAAAAGCTAGGATCAATGGGTCGGTTGATCCTAACTTAGCTACTAGTCTGCGAAAATTTGATTAAAAAAATCAACTTTTAAACCAGATATCATGGATTCGGGGGCTAACCTATTAAAACCAAATTGGTTACCACTTTTGGAATTTTAAATTTCTAATCTATCCTTTTTATGCTCAAAAAATTAAGTAAAACATTATAGTACAAATATTCACAAATCAAATCATTCATTTTTATTTTTTTATATGCTTTTTTTTTTTTTTTATTTTTTTTAGAATATGAATATTAACAAAAACATATTATATTTACAAAATATTTATTCACAATATTAAAAAAAAATTTCATTTTTTAATGTCGCCCCGCAGGTGCCTACGTACTCGCTAATCGAGATCAGACAAAACGTAGTTCTTTTAAAAAAGAACTTAATTTGTTGATCAATTTTAATTTTTTGAACTCTTTTCATTTTAAGTTCATTAAATTTTCAAGTTTTTATAAAAAATCATTTTTTGATGACCCTATGATCTAATCAATTGTTTTTTTTTTTATTTTATGAAAATATAATTTTTCAAAGTCCAAAAATCATTTTTTATTTTATTTTTTTTTCTAAAAAATTTTGGTTTTGGAAAATCCAATTTTGTCATTTTTATCTATTTTTATCATTATTTTATTATTATTTATTATTATTTTTTTAAAAAAAATCATCACATAATTTCACAACATATCTAGAATAATTTAAAATATCTTTAAAATATTTTCCATGCATTAAATATGCATTTCTAAGGCAATTTGTGTATAAATACACATTAAAAATATTCAAAAAAAATATCAAAAACATCAAAAAAATAAATTTATATAAAAAATAAATATTTTGATTTTTCTGGATTTTTTTGTATTTTTCTGAATTTTTTATGAATTTTTATAAATTTTTTACTATTTTTTATTATTTTTTATTTTTTTCTATTATTTTCTGAAATTAATTATATAATAAACTATTAATAAAATAATGCGGATTAACCTGGACCGTCGGATGAAGCGGACGAAATCTGGAGCATCGATCGCGCTGACCGATCTGGATCGTCTGATCTTGTTGACTCGATCTGGACCGTCTGATCGCTTGATGAAATCTGGGCCGTCTGATCACTTGATTGAATCTGAGCCGTCTGATCTGCTTGATCGAATCTGAGCCGCTGATCTGCTTGATCGAATCTGGGCCGTCTAATCTGCTTGATTAAATCTGGACCGTCTGATCAGAGTTGATCGTTGACCGATGACCGACGACCGTTGACCGATGATCGACCGAGTTGGATTCGGATTTTCGGGTCGGATCTCGGAGCTCCGGCGGGTGAAGAAGACGATGACGCGACTTTTCGGGGCGGATTCCGGCGGCTCCGGTGGTCCTCGGTGGCTGGAAGCTTGTCGGCCCGACTCCTGCTGCGACGGCCCGTCCTTTGGTGGTGGTGGCGTTCACTCAGAACGGCGGCAAGCGGCAGTTCCGGTGGTGGTTGTACGGCGGCGTTTGAAGAACAAAATAAAAAAAATTTGCAGAGATGATTTTGAACAAATTGATCAAATTAAAGCACACTCGATCACTTCAAACTTGTTCCTAAAGCTCCTTAAATACTCAAATTGAATAAAAAACAATTCGAAATTCTCAAATTTCGAATTTTCTCTTTAAGAACCCTAATTTTCGAAATCTTTGAATTCACTCATTCTGATTGTGTTTTGTTGAAATTGACTTGTGCCTTTTGCTCCTAGGACCTCCTATTTATAGGTTGCAAGCTCAATTTTCAGTTTCGAACCGTTTCAAAAATGAATTGATTTTTGCCCCTTGATTTTTCACGAATTTAATTAGAAAATCCATGATTAATTTGTTTGAAACTGATGAATTGATGATTGTTTTCATATTCCATGCCAGATTCATCCACTCAATTTTTGTAACTCCTCATTCATGTGCAATTGAATGCTTTATACATTGAATTTTGTAACTTTTTGGTTGTTTTTTGCACTAATTTTGTAACCACTTTGCAATCCCATCATCAATTTTGACAATCAATGATGTTTTGTCAGTTAAAAACTGATGCAAAGTAAAGCAAAAGTCACATTTGAGGAAAATGAAAAGACAAAAATGATAAAAAGGCAAAAATTTGCCTTTGCTAGGGTTTGAACCTGTGTCCTTGAGCTTGAGTGTGTGTTTGGGTCCATATGTTTAACCAACAGGCCATTTGGCTTGTGCCTTGATCACTTAGCCAATTTCATCAATACTTAAGGCTTTTGGAAAAAAAATTAGTTTAATTAAATTTTAAGCCTTAATTAATTGGGCAAAAATTGGGTGTCTACAGCTGCCCCTCTTTGTGGTAAAGTTTGAACAAAACTTTTGCCACAAAGACAAAAAGACAACCAATTTTTGCTTAGCTTCTCCTTCCAAATTTTATTTTCATCAAGGAGATTTTTATCCTGTGCTAAACTATCTATCGAGTTTAGACTTTGAGATTTTGCTAGGTCAACTGTCGGACCTAGACTTTGGTTTGGTCATTTGCCGGACCAATGGGCTTTGGTTTGGTCATTTGCCGGACCAATGGGCTTTGGTTAGGTCATTTGCCGGACCTATGGGCTTTGGTCATTTGCCGGACCAATGGGCTTTGGTTTGGTCATTTGCCGGACCAATGGGCTTTGGTTTGGTCATTTGCCGGACCAATGGGGCTTTGGTCATTTGCCGGACCAATGGGCTTTGGTTTGGTCATTCGCCGGACCAATGGGCTTTGGTTTGGTCATTCGCCGGACCAATGGGCTTTGGTTTGGTCATTCGCCGGACCAATGGGCTTTGGTTTGGTCATTCGCCGGACCAATGGGCTTTGGTTACCATCTGGAATGGATGGATTTCTAACTTCTGTCTTGATCATCATCTTTAGTGAATGAATTTCTGAACTCTGTCTTGATCACCATCTTGAGTGAATGAATTTCTGAACTCTGTCTTGATCACCATCTTCAATTGATGGGTTTCTGAATTTTTTCTTGATCACCATCTTTAGTAGATGAGTTTTTGAATCTTGTCACCATCTCGAAATGGTGGATTTTGAATTTGGTCACCATCACGAAAGGATGGATTTTGAATTTGGGTCACCATCTCTATGGATTTTGAATTTGGGTAGTACTAAACTATCTGTCTAGACTGAGGGGTATTTGTGATTTTTCAGTCCACTTGGGGACTTGGTTTTTTTTTTCTCTGATCCACTAGGGGACTTGGTTTTTTTCTGATCCACTTGGGGAACTGGTTTTTTCTTATCTACTTAGGGACTTGGTTTTTCTTTTTTGGAAAACTCGAATAGGCTTCAGACTTTTTTCTTTTTTTTTTTTTGGAAGACTTGGATGGGCTTCAAGCATTTTTTTTTTTGAAAACTTGCTTTGAAAACTTGGGTGGGCTTCAAGTTTTTCTTTTTTTTTTTTGGAAAACTTGGTTTGAAAACTTGGATGGGCTTCAAGTTTTTCTTTTTTTTTTTTTTTGGAAGACTTGGTTTGAAAACTTGGATGGGCTTCAAGTTTTTCTTTCTTCTTGGAAGACTCGGTTTAAAAACTTGGATGGGATTCAAGTTTTTCTTTCTTCTTGGAAAACTTGGTTCAAATGTACCCTATGAACTGGCGTTTGGTTTTAACATTAGTGCGCTTCTCGAGCTGACACTCGACTTGTTAAGGCGCTCCTTGAGCTGGCCTAAAACTTACAACTTGACAAGGCAGCACAACACTTCCTTGAGTTAGCGATTCTCAATTTGAGGAATAGGATGAAGCTCATACGATCCTAAAGTTTAAAAAAAAGACAACGCTCCCTTGAGCAGACTATCCTGATGCTGAAGAAATAGGATGATGCTCCTTTGGGCATATAATCCTAAAGATTGAAAGGTAGGATGACGCTCCTTTGAGCGGGTGACCCTAATACTTAGGATGACGCTTTTTTTTTTTTTTTTGAGCAATTGATCCTAAAACTTAAACAAATAGGATGACGCTCCTTTGAGCAGGTGATCCTAAAACTTAAACACAAACTTGAAAATCAAGTTTTGAAAACCGTAGCCTGAAATTTTTTTTTTTTTTGGCTAATTTTTTAATGTGGGAAATTCTTCCCCTTTTTTCATTGAAAATTTTTAAGAAAACCTTTGAGAATCTTTTTCTTTTAAAAACCAAAACCTTTTTTTTTATTCTTTTATTTTAAAAATTTAAACCAAAGGCAATTTTTTTTACTTTTAATGAAAAAAACTTATTTTCTCTCCTTTTTTATTACTTTTCAGATATTTGGAAAAAACTTTTTTTATTTTTTTTTTTTTTGGAAGAAATTCCTTCTTTTCTTGGACCTTTTAAAGGTAAAAAGTTTTTTTTTTTTTTTTTTGAATTCCAACTTTTTTTTTAAAGTTACCAACAGGTAAAAATAATCATAAATAGGGTTTGCCCCATTGATCACTCTTTTTTTTTTTCAGCCTAAGGCTTCACTATTAACCACCTAAGGTCTTTTATTGAAAAATTTTAATCATTGGGGGCAAAGTTTTTCTTTTAGGACATTAATTTGAAAATTGGGGCATTGTTTCCAACTTTGGGGCAATTAATTCCTAACCCTGAGGCAGACTTCTTTCAAATTGGGGCAAATGATTTCATGCCCCTGGGATGATTCTTACACCAAGGTTGGTTATCTTATTTTAAGTTACCTAATCAAAGAGGACTTCCTTACACTCTCAGGCTTATTTTCACACATTTGACTCGGATTCCAAAAATTATGGTCCGGCTTGCAAGTGACACACTTTGGTCAATCTATTAGGTCTTTTTTGGACTGTAATGTGGGTTTTGGTTGTTGGCTTTAATCAAAAAGAGATATTTCATAAAGGCTTTTTTTTTTTTTTTGAAAATTTTTCAACACATCCCGGGTTTACAAGTCAAGAACCCTTAAGGAAAACTTGAATATGCACTTATTCCTAGTTTCAAGAGCATTAATAAATCAACTCCTTTGATCCAAAGAGTCTCTAAAGGATGGAATTGTGTATGGGCCCATAATATAGATTTTGGACCTTGTTTTTATGGGCTTTGAACTTTGAGCATGTGCCCCCAGTGTTTGGGTATGATCACCTTGTGTGATTGTCTTCATCAGGGTGGAATTGTGGGTGGGTCCATAATATAGATTTTGGACCTTGTGTTTTGATGGGCTTTGAACTTTGAGCATGTGCTTGTGTGATTGTCTTCCATCAGGGTGGAATTGTGGGTGGGTCCATGATATAAATTTTGGACCTTGTGTTTTGATGGGCTTTGAACTTTGAGCATGTGCTTGTAATTTCTTGGTTTAATCACCTTGCTTGGCTATTCTTCATTTTTTTTTCATTTTTTTTTTGCACTTTATTCATGTATCCCTTTTTTCTTCTTCTTTTGCAAGGTGATTTGTATTTTTTCCATTGGATAGCTTATAGCTCAAAGTATATGGATTGTGTATGGTTTGGGATAGAAACTCTTCTTCCTTTCAAAGGAAATGATTTATTTATGTCAATTGACTACTCTTGAATTGATGCAACTAGGCAAGTGCATATAAATTAATCCTTTTTCTCCTTGATAATGACCCTGACCTCCAAATTGCCCCGTTGTGGGGTACCCTAATGTAGGGTGGTTCTTGACAGGGCTTAATTTTAAAAAATTCTTCCTTAATAGGCTCAAATGGGTTAACAAAGGATAATGTGTTTAGGACTTTGAAATGAATGCCTAATGTCACTTTGACCTATGTATCAAATTCAAACTAGACCTCCTTTAAGGAATGAGTCCATTTTATCTCTCACAATTCACTCCACTCTTAGTGTGTAGGGTAGGTGTTTGGGATTAAGTTTGCCTCTTTTCATCTTAGGCAATCATTTTTAGTGAGATATTTTCTTGGCTTACAATCATCCATTTTTAATTGCCTCAAGATATTTAACTAAATGCCCCATTTGGTTTATCTTTTCAACAAATGCCCCTTAATTGGTAAAGTCCTTTTGGTTGCCCCTATTTTGATTTCATTTGCCTTTAGCTTAAAATGAATGATCATTGGGGTAACAATTTTGAAACATTCTTTTTCTGTTGGCAATTTTCCTTCTTTTCTAATTTTTTATTATTTTTATTTTTTGAAAATAACTTTTATTCTCTTTCTCATTTGTTGGAAAACAACTTTCATTTTTTTTCTTAAAAAAAAATTGTTGGAGAACAAGTTTGAAAAACTTTTATTCTCTTTTTTTTTTTTTTTGTTAGACAACAACTTTTTGTTCTCACTTTTTATTTTAAAAAATCTTAAAAAAAAAGAAAGAATGTTTGAAAATGATTATTTATCCTAAAGTGGAAAAAGATATTTACAAAAATAATTCTTTTTTTTCTTTTTTCTTTAAGGCAAAAATTATTTTACAAGAATAGTGGAACAAAAAGACCCCCCTTTTTCTTTTGGAAAGGAATTCAAATGGGGGTTGATTTTTACAGGGATGATTATCCTGAAGACAAGGGAGAGGAATACATATGACAAAGGTAATTTTGATTGGAGAGGACTATAACTATAGGTGGACAAAATTTACTCTATGAGTATTTACAAGTCTACTGTACACATTTTTATTTTATTTTATTTTTTTCTTAAAAAAAATGCAAAGATGCAAGCATACAGATGCAATTGGGGATAATGACCTTGAAAATTTGATGAAAAAATTTTGCTGGAGTTGATAAAATTATTTTTTTTTGAAAACCTTTTTTTTTTAAAGCAAAAAAAAAAAAAATAACTCCATTTTTTAAAAAAATTTTGGTCACTATCCATATAAATGGAGATAAGGACCCTGAAAGTTTTGGTGAAAAAGTTTTGTTGGAATTGATGAAAAATCATTTTTTTGAAAATCTTCTTTTTTTTAAAAAAAAATAACAAAATTAATCAAGACTCCATTTGAGAAAAAAAAATTAGTCACTATCCATGCCAATGGGGACAATGATCAAAAAAACTTTACTTGAAGTGGTATTATTTTTTTTAAAAAAATAAAGGTTTAAAAACCATTTCAATCTAAAATTTTATTTACTAAAAAAAATGTTTGATTTTTGAAAACTTCCTTTTTTAGGAAAGAAACAACTCCACATTTAAAAAAATTTGGTGGACTTTTTTGAAAATTTTTTATTTTTTGAAAAAACATTTTTTGGAAGAAAAAACAACTCCATTTTTTTTGAAAAGTTTGGTCAAAATCCCATGTTAATGAATGCATGATTTGGTGAGGTTCTATAGGTTCCCCGATTTAGTGGTACTAAACCGGAGTGGGAGGACATTTCTTGATCTAGAGGGTGGAAAGCCACAGCCCCCGGACCTTACTTCGTCCTCCTCGCTTAGGCTCTTAAGACGGCCCTGGTACGACCGTATCTAGCACACAATCATGCAAATGCAAATGCAAATGCAAATAAATAAATAAATAAACAAACAATCAAGCTTTTGCCTTCTATTTTACATACCTGCAAGGTTAGTATATATTTACAAAACAATTATTCAATATAATATACAAAGAATTATATATTCACAAAAATTGAGCAAGGATAAATTTAAAATTTAAAATTCCTAAGTGGCTAGCCCTCTCTTTTTAAAAAAAATTTAGTCCCCAGTGGAGTCGCCAAGCTGTCGAGCCTGGATTTTTTCCACTATCTGGTTCATTTCTCTAACCCGATTCACATTAAACCCGAACCCATTTAACATGAATCCTCGACTAGGGGTTAAAAGAAATTTTAAAAAATTTAGAGTCGCCACCCGATATAAATCGGGAAAAAATAAAAAGCTAGGATCAATGGGTCGGTTGATCCTAACTTAGCTACTAGTCTGCGAAAATTTGATTTAAAAAAATCAACTTTTAAAACCAGATATCATGGATTCGGGGGCTAACCTATTAAAACCAAATGGTTACCACTTTTGGAATTTTAAATTTTAATCTATCCTTTTATGCTCAAAAAATTAATAAAACATTATAGTACAAATATTACAAATCAAATCATTCATTTTTATTTTTTATATGCTTTTTTTTTATTTTTATTTTTTTTAGAATATGAATATTAACAAAAAATATTATATTTACAAAATATTTATTACAATATTAAAAAAAAATTTATTTTTTAATGTCGCCCCGCAGGTGCCTACGTACTCGCTAATCGAGATCAGACAAAACGTAGTTCTTTTAAAAAAGAACTTAATTTGTTGATCAATTTTAATTTTTTGAACTCTTTTCATTTAAGTTCATTAAATTTTCAAGTTTTTATAAAAATCATTTTTTGATGACCCTATGATCTAATCAATTTTTTTTTATTTTATGAAAATATAATTTTTCTAAGTCCAAAAATCATTTTTTATTTTTTATTTTTTTTCTAAAAAATTTTGGTTTTGGAAAATCCAATTTTGTCATTTTTATCTATTTTTATCATTTTTTTATTATTTTTTATTATTATTTTTTAAAAAAAATCATCACATAATTCACAACATATCAGAATAATTTAAAATATTTAAAATATTTTCCATGCATTAAATATGCATTTCTAAGGCAATTTGTGTATAAATACACATTAAAAATATTCAAAAAAAATATCAAAAATATCAAAAAAATAAATTTATATAAAAAATAAATATTTTGATTTTTCTGGATTTTTTTGTATTTTTCTGAATTTTTTATGAATTTTTATAAATTTTTTACTATTTTATATTTTTTTATTTTTTTTATTATTTTCTGAAATTAATTATATAATAAACTATTAATAAAATAATGCGGATTAACCTGGACCGTCGGATGAAGCGGACGAATCTGGAGCATCGATCGCGCTGACCGATCTGGATCGTCTGATCTTGTTGACTCGATCTGGACCGTCTGATCGCTTGATGAAATCTGGGCCGTCTGATCGCTTGATTGAATCTGAGCCGTCTGATCTGCTTGATCGAATCTGAGCCGCTGATCTGCTTGATCGAATCTGGGCCGTCTGATCTGCTTGATTAAATCTGGACCGTCTGATCAGAGTTGACCGTTGACCGATGACCGACGACCGTTGACCGATGATCGACCGGGTTGGATTCGGATTTTCGGGTCGGATCTCGGAGCTCCGGCGGGTGAAGAAGACGATGACGCGACTTTTCGGGGAGGATTCCGGCGGCTCCGGTGGTCCTCGGTGGCTGGAAGCTTGTCGGCCCGACTCCTGCTGCGACGGCGCGTCCTTTGGTGGTGGTGGCGTTCACTCAGAACGGCGGCAAGCGGCAGTTCCGGTGGTGGTTGTACGGCGGCGTTTGAAGAACAAAATAAAAAAAATTTGCAGAGATGATTTTGAACAAATTGATCAAATTAAAGCACACTCGATCACTTTAAACTTGTTCCTAAAGCTCCTTAAATACTCAAATTGAATAAAAAACAATTCGAAATTCTCAAATTTCGAATTTTCTCTTTAAGAACCCTAATTTTCGAAATCTTTGAATTCACTCATTCTGATTGTGTTTTGTTGAAATTGACTTGTGCCTTTTGCTCCTAGGACCTCCTATTTATAGGTTGCAAGCTCAATTTTCAGTTTCGAACCGTTTCAAAAATGAATTGATTTTTGCCCCTTGATTTTTCACGAATTTAATTAGAAAATCCATGATTAATTTGTTTGAAACTGATGAATTGATGATTGTTTTCATATTCCATGCCAGATTCATCCACTCAATTTTTGTAACTCCTCATTCATGTGCAATTGAATGCTTTATACATTGAATTTTGTAACTTTTTGGTTGTTTTTTGCACTAATTTTGTAACCACTTTGCAATCCCATCATCAATTTTGACAATCAATGATGTTTTGTCAGTTAAAAACTGATGCAAAGTAAAGCAAAAGTCACATTTGAGGAAAATGAAAAGACAAAAATGATAAAAAGGCAAAAATTTGCCTTTGCTAGGGTTTGAACCTGTGTCCTTGAGCTTGAGTGTGTGTTTGGGTCCATATGTTTAACCAACAGGCCATTTGGCTTGTGCCTTGATCACTTAGCCAATTTCATCAATACTTAAGGCTTTTGGAAAAAAAATTAGTTTAATTAAATTTTAAGCCTTAATTAATTGGGCAAAAATTGGGTGTCTACAGGATACAAATTCCAATTTCATTTATGATAAATTCAAAATTTTTTTAAAGAAGTTTAGTAAAAATATTTGCTAATTGATTTCTCGTTGGCACAAATTCAACATTGATATTTCCATGATTCACATGATCTCGAATAAAATGATGTTTGATTTCTATATGCTTTTACCTAGAATGATGTATAGGATTCTTTGTTAAATTTATTACACTCGTGTTATCACATTTAATAGGTGCATTTTTAAAATTGATTCCATAATCATTTAATTGTTGTTTTATCCTTAAAACTTATGTAAAGCAATCACCAATAGAAACATATTTTGTTTCAGCTGTAGATAAGACAACATAATTTTTTTTCTTAGATGACTAAGAAACTAATTTGTCACTCAAAAATTCACAAGTACCCGATGTGCTTTTTCGATCAATTTTACAACTAGCATAATCTGTATTAGAGTATCCTATTAAATCAAAATTTTGGTTTTTAAGGTACCGGATGCCCAATCTTGAAGAATTTATCAAGTACTTGAAAATTCGTTTAACTGTGATAAATATGTTTCGGTTGGTGCACTTTGAAATCTTGTACATAAACATACTCTAAATAGAATATTAGGTCTAGATGCAGGCAAGTATAATAAAGATCCTATAAGACTTCTATAAAGTTTTTCGTTTACTTTCTTTCCATTTGAGTCAGTATCTAACCTTGTTGAAGTATTTATAGGTGTTGCAGCCCCTTTACATATTTCATATCCAAATTTCTTAAGAATTTGTCTAGTATACTTCTGTTGATGGATAAAAATTCCCTCTTTAGTTTGTTTAATTTGTAGTCTAAGAAAGAATATCAATTCACCTATCATTAACATTTCAAATTCTGCTTGTATAGTCTTAGCAAACTCTTGATAGTACAATTCATTAGTAGAACAAAAATTTATATCATCTACATAAATTTGCACAATCAAGATATCATTGTCAAGAGATTTTAAAAACAAAGTAGTATCAACTTTTCCTCTTTGAAAATGTTTTGAAATTAAAAACATACTTAGCCTTTCATACCATGCCCTTGGGGCTTGTTTTAAACCATATAAAGCTTTGTTTAATTTGTAAACATAATCAGATTTGAAAGGATCTTCAAAACCAGGGGGTGGTTCAACATATACTTCTTCTTTTACAAAACTATTTATGTCACGCTCCGAATGGTACCATAAACGTAGCAGTCCGCCGTACACAATATTAAAGCCTAGGAATGACCGCCTTAGTCATGCGAAGGCTTCCATACTATGTACGAGGCGTCTAACACATGGAGGAGACACATCGGAATGATACATTTTATATTGATACAACTTGAGTAACAATGTAAAGGAAATACAATGCACTATACTTCAATACAATTCATCAAAAGGTTTTACTACATGAAACTATTACAAAGCAATTCACAAAACCTAGCTAATGTCTTTAAGTATTCATACTTCTTGCCGGAGTCCCAAGGCCATACTTGGCTCTAGACATCTCAGTCCCCATGTAACATTCTTGAGTTAACCTGTTTAATCAAACATCTATTAGGGTATAAGCTACACTAGCTTAGTGAGTGAGAACTTCCAAGATCATATTTATAACACTTCATACAAACAAGTGATTAATCAGACAAGTGATATGCATCAAACATATGGAATCAACAAACATATGAGTAGCTAGAAATTATATGTGGATGGACTTGCACCCTCCATCCCGAGTTAGCAGATTAACGAATCCTGCTGTACGACGCCGTTTAAGCTCACGGTTAACTTAACTATAAATTCGTTTGAGGATCACAATTAACTGAACTTTTATACCGTTTAGGATCACAGACAACTGAACAAATGCTAATGCTCCATCCCCATTTATGATATGAATGAGTCCATATTTATTTTCAATTCTGAATAGTCAATTATACTAATTCTTTAAATGATCAATCAATATTCGCAGACAGACAATTCTAATTCATCTACACAAGCAATAGTTAATCACCCAGCTTCGATATTCTTATATTCCAGTTCTCACATCAACAACAACCATACATAGTTCTCATTCGTCCCCATCATGCATGTCCATTTTATCTTTACCAAATATCTAGTGCAACTATCAGTACAATCACATACAGTAAATGGAATCGGAAGTAATACTCACTCGGCCATGGTCTACCGGCCTTTTAATAGTAGTCCGGTGGCAAGGATTCGTTGGTTTCGGGATCACCTAACAAGGAAGAAATACCCTAATAAGTATTTCATCACTTAACTAATCCAAACTATATATCAAAACTAATCAAAATCATAATTCTCACTATTTGTGGAAGTCCCGACTTAAAAAGGCCATAACTTGGTCATTTTAACTTGGAATTTTGTAAATTATATATCGATTTCTATCTACTTCGAAAGATATATCTAATTATAATATTATTTTTAAGTTTTGAAAATATTTAGGTCATGACATAGAGGGATCAGATCTGATCAGTAATGATTTCCATTTTCGAAAAATAGTTTTGTAATTGTTTGAAATGTATCTATTTGATAATTCAAGTATACATGAAATATGAATGATTTCCTAACATGAATGACATGTGATGAATTCAACGTATGCCTGATCTTGATGATTCTTGCTAGAAGAAAATTTTTGAACTCTTTATTTTGCAAGACTTCAACAATAACTACTTTTTGAAAATCTAGTTTTCTAACTCTTGACAACACACTTGTGTTTTGGAATTCATTCTTAGGAATTTGTAGTTATCTTAGGTGAAATTGAGTTTTCATAACATATACTACCTAAGACCTTCATTTCTACATAAAAATTTGCATTTTACACTTTGCTAATGTGTTTTCAAATAGGATTTACTCAAAAATCCGAATTTTTAGAAATCCACTTTTTTTGATTGATTGCTTTGGAAAAATTTGTGTAATGCATTAAAATTTAAGACTTTACTATACCTACTACCTAAGAACTTCATCTAATACATAAAACTTTTATTTTGAGCTTGAATAATAGGTGTTTCCATATGCATCATCTAAAGTTAGGAATTTTGCAAGTTGACTACAAACTCAAAATTTTCCATCTTGATTCTACTTCTTGTTTTACACATTAATCTCATCAAAACTCTTTTCAACTTTAAAAATCACTACTTAATGATACCTATTACCTATACCTTTCATTTTTCACATAAAACATGAGTTTTAAAATTGATACAAGGATTTTCAAAATAGGGCTTTGAAGTTAGACGAATTTTCTTTTGAACATTTCTAACAAAAACTTTTCCTTTTTAAATTCTTTGTCTTATCTACATAAAGATCCACTAACTACCACATTTATATACACAAGACTAAATCTTTATGAGCATTAATGCATGAAAACACAAAATATCTATATGAGCATGAATGTCAAGTATAATATGAGTGTCTAAGTGCTAGATCTACTACTTATAATGCATGAGAAAGAGTTTAAGAACATGAACCTTTATTTTTATGCAAGATCTCTACTTCTACATGCATGAACATGATAATATCTCAACAAAAACTCATCAGACACAAAATCTACTCTTGTGATGGCTTGATATTCATGTATTAGCATTTTCTCATCCCTAGTAAATGCTCATGGGGATTTAAGGTGAAAATACACATGAGTAATCTTGCCACTACAAGATTAAACGGTAGGAAAGCTTAAGAATCATCACCTAAAGTTGGATTTGGTGAAGAAATGAAGAAGAAATGAAGTTTGTGTGTGTGTGTGATGGGGTAGTGTAGCTCTTGGTGAAGAAATGAAGAAAAAATGAAGTTTGTGTGTGCGTGTGATGGGGTAGTGTAGCTCACGGCAATGGAGGGGAAAGATAGAGAGAGTTTTGTGATTTTTGAACAAATGAAATGAAATGAAGGTGAGAGAAAGTTAAAGATTATTTATATTAAGTGGAATTAGGGTTTATTTGAAGTAATAAAAAAAGAAAAATATAATAAATAGAGGGCAAAAAGGGGGGATTTGCGTTGGCCATAATAGGAGAAGGAGAGAGGGAGAGTTGAATTTGTTTGAATTTGTAATTTATGTAATAAAATGTATTAAATGTAATAATTTATTTAAGAGACAAAATTTCTTGGAAAAGAAAATATAATGAGTGTTTTTAAGATTTAAGACTAGGATATGGGTTGTGTGTAGTAAGTTGTACTTATGAATAGTAACAAATTGTAGATAAGACATTTACTTTACTGGTAGTAAAGAAAATACGGAAAATTTTTATAACTGGAAAAATTATAAAACTTATATTTTTGGAATCCTTATAAAATTTCGGTTTTAGAGAGTATTCTGGAATATTTTTTTGAGTTTCTAGTTCCAGGGCTCGCTTTTCTGTAATGGAGTTCGGGAAGACCCGAATTAGAAATTTTTTTTCGAAATCAAAATTTTCTATGGTTTAAAATACACTTTAAAACAATATTTCACATTAATTTACTTTATAAAAGTTCTTTTGATATGGAACCGAAGGAAAGCCGGATCTAGGGTTTCTAGGTTTCTCTCACAAAGCTTGAACTAAACTAGTTTGGGGTTTCTTTTTCCGGTTTCCAAAGTCTGCTTGATTAATAGGAAAACAAGGGTTTACAGGGGCTGAACGTGAAAAACAAAGGAGAGAGAGAGGGTTTAGTTAGTTTGTAACTTAAATTTTTGAAAGCGTAACTTGTGTCCCTTAATTTGCTAACTAAAGGAGACTTCAAATCATTAGATAAATTAATAAAATAAAAGAAAAATGGTTATTTTTATGAGTGTGGCTGCCATTTGTGGGTAAATGGAGTGTAGAATGAGTGAAAGAAAATTTAATTAATGTGTAGAAGTGACAATTGAAGTATACTTGAAGTGTGGGTCAAAAAAGTACTTTTTATTAAGAAAATGTTACACCCCGCCCCCGCAGGCGGTGGCGATGCGATGCGATGCCAGGGCAGACAAACCTACCACTGGCCCCCTAGTGATAATGGCCGACACCACCATTGCATCATGGTGACCCCAACCAATGCATGCCCCGTAGGGTATCATGGGCACCATAGGTATTGTTACCCTTAGGCAGAGTTAAACCCAGTCTGCAGACTCTAGGATTCGAACCCCAGACCTAAGGCTTTTGCCTGCCCCAAAGGCAGCACCTCTTACCAATTGATCTGCAGCTCAATTGGTAAGAGGTGCTGCCTTTGGGGCAGGCAAAAGCCTCAGGTCATGGGTTCAATCCCTGAAGGCTGCAGCTGGGGTCAACTCATCCTGAGAGTAACAATACCTACAGTACCCGTGATACCCTGTGGGGCATGCGTTGGTTGGGGTCACCATGATGCAATGGTGGTGTCAGCCATTATCACTAGGGGGCCAGTGGTGGGTTTGTCTGCCCTGGCATCGCATCGCCGTTGCCTGCGGAGGCGGGGTGTGACAGAAAATATATAAAATAAAATCAAGAAGAATATTTTTAATGAGTGGAAAAATTTCCATAATTAAAATTAAATAATTCTTTGAATTATTTTAGTATTTCAACAAATATGTTATCGGTATGATCAAAATACACGAATATGAGCCACAAATGATATTTTTATAACTTGAAAATTCTAAAAAAATTATTTTATGAAAATAAAAATATTTTTCTAATATTTTCCAATTATTAAATTAATTTATTTTATTTTTAGTATTGGGTCTTAAACAGAAACTGATCCCGTAAAAACCCAAAACGAAATAAATTTTAGAAAAACAAAATTTTCTATAATATATAAAATATTTATCTAAAAATATAAGGATTTATAAGAATTATAAAATTGTATAATGGATAGTAGTGAATAGTATAAAAAACCAGTTAAATACCGGTAGTAATGAAATACAAACATAATTGCAAAATCAAATATTTTTAGTTATCGAAAATTTATAAAACTGATATTTTAGAAATCCTTATGAAAATACGAGTCTAATGGTACTAATGATATATTTTTGATATCTCGATCCTCGGGGTACGCTTTTCGAAGTTTGTATCCGAACGGGTTCGAAATGGGTAAAAAATTTACCAATTTGATATTTTAAAGCGATCTTATATTTCTACGAGCTACTCTACATACTTAAACCACACCTCAGCCTCTAGGACTAAGAGTATGGGATTGTCGAACTTAAACTACTATTCTCCACTTAGGGTTCCCGGGTGATTTCCGGTTTAAATCTTTGCCAATTTGAAAACTAATGTTTTATGTTTATACAACATATTTAATTTGGGAAAATTATTTTAAATTTTATTTTTTTTTGTAAGTATTTAATATTTATTAACGTTTTCGGAATTCTTGAATTGAGTTTTATTTTCGAAGGTTTATCGTTATTTACTTTTTAATAATTTGTTTTTTAGTTCTATATTATCCGATTTTACAATTCAAAGTTAAGTATGGAATTTGTCGTACGTAGTGGTTATGAATTTGAAGACTTTTGAGTTCTTATCTTATTTTTAAGGAATCATTTTCTCAAGATTAAGAAATTTCTAAATTCGCTTGTGATTTAGGACTAGATGAAGTTTGATTTTAATTTGGAGTCATTTTTAGAGTTCATTTTCGATGTTCATTTTAGGAATTATTTACTGAAGTCTTCTAGGGCTTACAGTTTAAAACATACTTTTTACATTTATTTGAAAAACTTTAAAATTTTTAAAACATGCATATGTAAGCATAAAGAGAATTGCTTCCAATCTAGCTTTAAGTGCATATGTTTCATCAAAGTTAATTCCTTCCTCTTGTGAATAACCTTTAGCTACAAGTCTAGCTTTATTTCTAATAATTTTACCATTTTCATCCAATTTACTTTTAAACATCTATTTAGTTCTAATTACAGATTTTTCTTTAGGTTTAGGCACAAGATTCCATATATTATTTCTTTAAAATTGATTTAACTCATCTTGCATGGCATTTATCCAACTGTTATTATTAAATGCTTCATCAATATTACTTGGTTCAGGTTCAGATAACAAAGCGAAATGGTTTTCAAAATCTTGTAAACTAGCCTTGTTTTAACATCGGATTGTATATTATCAATTATTTGATCAGAAAGATAAGCATACTTATATTTCTAAGCCTTAGAAGTTTTTGATTCAGATCTCATAACTTTTGAAGTTCCTTTTGTTTGTGCCTTTAGAATAGTTTCTGGATGACCAGATTCTTGAGTACTTACAACAGGCACTTCAGATTTAGGTTCTGTATCAGCTTCTTCTTTAAACTTGGAATCCTTTTCCTCATCAGAATCATCATCCTTCAGATCTTCAACAAACTTAACATTTATTGATTCTTCAATAGTTTTAGATGTTTTATTAAAAACATGATCAGCATGACTATTCAAGGAATATCTAAAAAATACAGCTTCTTTAGATCTTTCATCAAACTTATCAATATTAAAAACATTATTTTTTCACAAAACATTTAGAACCAAATATATGAAAATAAGAAAAGGTAGGATTCTTACCTCGAAAGAGCTCATAAGCAGCCTTTGATGTCATGGGCCAAATATAAACTCTATTGATGATATAGCAAGCTGTAGATGTGGCTTTTGCCTAAAAATACTCAGTAATACCACTTTCATTTAACAAAGATCTTGTCATTTTTTGTATTATTCTATTCTTGTGTTTCACAACTCCATTTCGTTGAGGAACATACGGTGCTGAGAAATTATGAGATGTACCATGTTCTTCATAAAAATTTATAAATTTTGCATTTTGAAATTCTGTTCCATGATTAGTTCGAAGACTAATGATGGAAACTCCTTTTTCATTTTGAATTTGTTTTGCAAATTTTTGAAAAAAATCAGAAGTATCACTTTTATAATGGAAGAATATAATCTAAGTATATCTTGAAAAATCATCAACAATAATAAGTCCATATTTACTTCCACCCATGCTTAAAACTCTTATAGGTCCAAATAAATCAAGATGCAGTAATTCAAGAGGTCGTTTGGATGATATTTCATTTTTTACTTTATGAGAAACAAAAACCATTTTATTCTTTAGACATGCATCACATTTCACATCTTGTCTACTATTAATTGTAGGCAATCCTTTTATAATATTCTTTTTAGAAAATTTTTCTAATGGATTGAAATTAACATGTCCTAATATTCTATGCCAAGCAAAAACATCATCATTCATAGATAGCAAATAACAAGCATCTTTAACTTCAGCAGGTTTTATAAGATATATTTTTCTTTATAAACCCTTCAAATAATTTTACATCATCTTTGTTAAAAGCATAGCATTTATCTTGTTCAAAAACCATTTTATATCCTTTATCGCAAAGCTAACTAATACTTAATAAATCATGTTTCAAACCCTTCACAAGATAAACATTTTCTATGATGTAAGGAGTCATACCAAAATCTCCAATTGCAACAATTTTACCTCTACTGTCATCTCCAAAATTTGCATATCCTTTTTTCTTCCCATTTTATACTATTTAACAATGAAGCATCTTTGATCATATGTCTAGAACATCTACTATCCAAATACCATGTTCTTTTGATTTTAGCTTCATGTTCTTACACAAATAAAAAAGGATCAAACCTTTTTAGGAACTCAAACAAGTTTGGGTCTGCTAAAGGATAAGCTCATTTGATTTCCTTGCTTTACTTGTTGATTACTGAGTTTATTCTTTTTATAATAGCAAAACTTTTCTATATGACCAGGTTGGTTACAAAAGAAACAAGAACAAGAATTATAATTCCAATGCCCGTCATGTACCTGCTTATTGTAACTTTGATTTGTATACTTTTTGGTATACCTTCTGATGTTGCTTCTGTAGTACCCATTATATGGATACCTTCCCTTAAAATAACTTCTATCATAACTTCTTTTCACATAATTGTTACTTGGTTCATTCTTTTTAACATTACACTCAATATTTACAATTTGTTTAGCTTTCACAAACATAATTTTCTTAGATGCATTTGAATTAAAACCATGCTCATATCCTAAATCATGTTTTTCATTAGTTAGTCTTTGTGAAGAAATCAGCATGCTCAATTTTTTGTCACTTTCATTAAACTTATTGAATGTGCTTTTGATTGTATTAGACAAATCATCTATTTTTACTTTTAAGTTACTAGTTTCTTCTTTGAGCACATTATTTTCCTTTTTAGCTTTTCATTATCAACATGCAACTTTTCATTATCATGCTTTAAAATGTCATTTTCATCAACAAGTAAGGAATTTGTTTGTCCTAGAGCTTCTTTTTCATTTTTGAGAGCCTTGATCTCATTATCAAACTTAGCTAATTTTATATTAACCTTTTTGAGAGCTTTCAAAGGACTTTTCATTTCAACAAGCATGTCATCTTCAATTAATTCATCTTTAGTTTCAAAATTTACTTTAGAAATAGCCATAAGACATAGATTAGCTTCTTCTTCTTCTTCTTCTTCTGGACTACTTTGTGTCATCCAAATCACTCAAAGTGGCTAACATGGCTTGATTTTTCTTCGTATATTTCTCCATCTTCTTGATTAGTGTAGGACAGTCATACTTTATGTGTCTTAGTTTCTTATATTCATAGCATTGGATTTCTCTCTTCTCCTTTTTCTTTTCTTTTTCCTATAAGCCTTTCCTACATCATTTTTCTTAAATTTAGTAGTTTTCTTACACACACTAAAGTTCTTACCGCTTTGCTTTTTGGGAAATCGATTAAGCTTTCGAGCTAAGAGAATTATATCATCTTGTTCTTCTATGGTTGTTTTCTTTGCATGCCATGAAGGTGGCAGTATCATCAGCATTTTCCTTACTAGATCTGGATCAAGAATCCTCTTCCCAAGTGAAACAAGCTTATTAGTTATTGCTGTAAACCTACTAAAGGCATCTTTGACAGTTTCATCATATTTAAATTTAAATAATTCATACTATTGAATTAAAGAATTTATTTTAATCTCTTTGATGGTATTGGTTCCCTCATATGTCTCTAATAATTTATCCCAAATTTCCTTTGTAGTTCCATAAGAACATATCAGATAGAATTCTAAAGCAACAATGGTGGTCAGCAACAGAGTCTTTGTTTTGTTAGTCTTCTCAATGATCTTCTTCTCAGAATCTAACAAGGTTATATTTCCATTCAAAGTGATTATATTATCTCCTACTGAAATAACCTGCCATGAATCATAATCATTAGCCTTAATGTATGTTTCCATACGCATTTTCCAATATGAAAATTTTAAACCATAAAAAAAGGAGCACGATTAATTGCAACATTGTTTTTAACCATAGCTTTGGATCATTTAATTTGATAAAAGAGTCTGCTATGATACCAATTGTTAGTCTTACTTTTATAATCAAGAAGAGAGGGTTGAATTGATTATAATCAGAAACTGAAATTTGAAACCTTTCAAATCAAAATCCCTTTTTAATTAAATAATTGGGAACAAGATTAGCAATTAAAATGAAATTGAAAATGTAGAAATTAGAGAGAGTAGGGAAAGGAAAATCAGGTAGCAATGTATAGTCGGTCCATCTTATGCATCAGTGCACTCTTCTAGCTCCACGCTGGGGACCCAGTTGTCTTTACCTGTTGTGTTTCACTATATCAAAACAAATTGAGAGTGCAAACAAGCCTCTTTAAGCAAAGTCTCACTACTGAGTCTCTGTAGCTTCTACACTAAGCTAATCACTCAACTATAATGATTTACCACTTTCAACAAAATCTTTAAAAAGAATAGAAGGAAATGAGGAGAATGATAATCCTCTACAAATTAGATCATTTGAATGTAACAGAGGCAATGAGATCAGCAGCTTTTGTTTTTCTAGAGCAATAATTAAAATAGTATCTCTTCTATCGTGTGTTGTTTCTTGTAATTATATTGAGCCTTTTTCCCTTGCTTCTTTGTTCTTCAACGTCTAGATGGCAAGAAAATCGAGATTTCTATTTTTATTTGAATTCGAAATTCAAACTTGATATCTTGAATGATCATTCATGATCTTCTCCTTATATTATCTTGATCTTCAAGATATCTTACCCTTGATATAATCTTGATGTTGTCGAGATCTTCTTGTTGATATATGTTATGATTTCAAATTAAAAAACCTGGATAAACTGAATAACAAATCCTTGTAAATCTCGTGGTCTTTAGCTGAATATTTGTTTGATGATGTTTGTTGTGATATCCCTTAATTTGTGAAGACTTATCTTCTTGTAACAACCTTATATTTATCTTAAATAATATCCACACTTGTAACAACTTATCCTTATCTTCCTCAACCGTATATCCAAGAGAAAATATTGAAAAGATTCAAAAATTTGTTGGAAAAATATCTTATGTACTAGCAGTAAAAATATTTGTAGAAACAATTTGATTTTAAATAAATCCTTAAGAAAAACTTGATGTGATGTAATCCCCATGATATTAAATCCATCTTTAGTGAAACACATCAAGTATATAACCCAAACGTATTTGACAAGTGGAGCTAGGTGTTGAAAGATGATAAAAATCCAATTTTGAAAAACTTTATTTGAATTTGGAAAATTTCATGTAACATTTAAAGGTTCTGAAATAGTTTCTGAGAACATATTATGTATAAACCTTGAAGGTTCTAAAATAGCTTTTGTCAAGCTTAAGTTTCTCTCGTTAAAAGTCCGACATAACTTCTAATAGTATACATGACCTTCTCTTGAAATTTCTAAAAATACTTCGTACTTTCCAATCTTTATTTAATCTTTACTCTCAAAGGTTCTGAACTAAGTTCTATCACGTCATACTTATTGAAAATTCTCTTTAACAAAGTTCTAAAACACCTTCTGATTGATTCTAAAACTATTTTACAACTTTTTATTTTATTTAACAACTTGTACTTCATGAACAATCTCATTAGAAACTTTAATCCCTTTTTATTATCATCAAAACAATATTTAGAGAACTTAACCATTCATCGAAATAACATTACGCAATACTTCTATATAGTTTCTCTCTTTTACCTTTCTACCCCTTATGTTATCGTGTTTCTTTTATAAGCTCATAATTTAATACAAAATGTTGAACTTGCTAAGTATTGCTAATCTCATTTAATTATTTGCAGTAGTGGATCAGTTGCTTTGTAGAACCAATAAAAAAAGAAAGAAAGGCCTTTTTTTTAAAAAAAAAAATTCACAATTATTAGATGTAGACACCCCATTTTTGCTTATTTAAGGCTTTAATTTATAGAAAAATTAATATTATATTAAGCTCACAAATTACAAAATAATGTATATATAAGCAAAAAGAAGAAAAATTATTATAAAAATAAAATAATAATTAAAAAATAAAATAAATAGATAAATAAAAATAAAAATAATAAATATGACAAATAATTTTTTTTGCTAAATATAGTACTAATTCTAATTATAAATTTTTCTAGACCCAATTAAATAGTCCATGTGAATTGATCTATTTAATTGTGTAAACCCCTAAAATTTTCAATTAATTTTAAGTTTGATCTTAGAATTAAAAGTTAACCAAAAACCAAAAGGTCAACAAAAGTCTAGTATAAACCCTAGAATTTAGATCTGGTATTTTCGTATTCTTTAGCCCTAGAAAATGAAGTTGAAATAATTAGTGATAATAGTTCGTAATAACTTGAGGTTATATAAAAATATCAGATTCGTAAAATTCGAGTGTCCTTCGGAATCAAACGAGATCAGTTCTCAAAAATCGTATCTTGGAGCTTGGAATAATAAAAATATTCTGATAACATTGATAGGACCGATTTAGTACAAGGATTTCAAAAATATCAATTTCGTAATTTTTCGGTAATTAAAAATATCATATATCGTAATTATACGTGTATTTCCTTACTATCGGTATTTTACTAGTCACATCTACTTTACATTACACTATTCATTACTATTCTATACTATTTATTTATCTCTCCTTTTTCCAACACCTACTCTTATAATACCATTACTTGTTGTCTTTACTTTTTACCTTTTCCATAACTTTATATCATATCTACTTTACAAATTATTACTTTTAATACATAAAAATCCAAAAAATTACATCTCCCTCTCCCCTCTCTCTCCTTGGCCGGCGTCGTCCCCTCTCCCTCTTCCTCTATTTATTTTTAATTTTTCTTTAATTAAATCACTCAAAAATCACTCCCCATTTTCCTATAAATACCCCTCTCCTCTTTCACTTCATTCACACATCTTTTACTCACAAATTTCACTCCCAAAACTCTGTCAAAATTCCCTCACAAAATCCTCTTCTTCTTCTTCTTCCACAAATACTTTAGGTAAAAATTCTCTTTAAATTTCTCTTACCATGTCATGTAACTTTACATGACCATGATGTAAGTTTTCTAAACTTAATGTTATGGAAGCTACACTATGTTCATGTATTATTCTTGTTCATGAAAATATATTATGTATTTCTATGTTGTTATTTTACTTTTGCTCATATTATTATTGATTTTATGTTAATCTCTTATATATGTAACTAGATATAATTATGTACTTATATATAATCTTTAGAGAATATAAGCTCATTGTTATTTATTTACTTTCAAGTAATGCAATTTATTTATTTATTTCATGTTATTTTAAGACTAGTCTCTACTCTTAGACTTGTCCTCATCAAGTCAAAACAACATATTTGCTTTCTTTCTTATTTTTCTTTTGGGACTACTCCATTCTTAGTCCCGAAATACCTTGATGAAGCTATGGTTCCCAATATTTGACATATTTCTTTACTTGCTTATTTATTTACCTATTATGTTTTTCTTATGTTTTTATAATTCTATATTCATGATCATGCATAAACATATTGATTTTGTCTAAAAAAGATAAAGAAGAAAAAATTTTCTTAAAACAGAAGTTCTTTTCCAAAAACAAATGTTGTCATGAAAGAAACAATTTTTCTATGAAAACTTAAGGACCCATCTTAGTATATCTTTTCTAAGAAATTTAGTGGAGCTCATAATAGAAGTTAGAGGCTAAAGAAAAGATGAATTCTTAGAAAATACACATTTATTGGAAAAGTATTCTTTAAGATTAAGAAATTTCAAGTTCTTGTTTAAACAAAAAGTTTTACTAAAACTTCACTTTTCACCATTATTTTGAAATTCAAATAGACTAGTTTGACAAACACCAAGAAATTTCCTTTCATAAAAATAGAATGATCTTAAGAACTAAGATTAATGAACAACTTAGTAAATCACTTCTTCAAATATAGAAGTATTACTACTTTCAAAAGTATTAGAAATTAAGCTATAAGAAAGTTAGAAAATGGAAATCATTCTTTTGAAATTTAAAAAGACTAAGGAAATGGAATTAAGGAAAAGACAATACTCATTCAAAATGACTTGAGAAAGTTTCTAGCAAACTAAAAAAGGAGCTTTACTTTTCCAAAGTTTTAGAAGATTTTACTTTTACCAAAAAAGAAAAAAAAATTATGGTTGAGACAACTTCATTAATTTCATGCATTTAACATGAGTAAATAAATAGATATATACATACTTTTCAAAGGTCTTACAACTATTATAATATCTATCTCTTTAATTCAAGTTTTTATAAAAAGAGAAAAAGTAAGTTTTTTAAAATTCATGGTGAATCTAGTCACCACTATTTCAAAGCTCAAACGACTTATTTTGATAAAAATGGTTTTGGAATTGAATAGATCTTTTCGAATAGATAGAAAATGGTATATTATATGCGTAATTCCGAGTTAAAATGACCAAATTATGACCATTTTAAGTTAGAATTACTCTTCATACGAATTTTAACGATTTTATGACATAGTTTTTTATAAGTACTATAGAATAAAAAAAGAAATATTGGGTATTCTTCTTGATTAGGTGATCTCAAGGAGGATTGTCTATACCCGGAAGATTATTATGATTAGTGGAAATCCTGAACGACTCATCCATTAGAAGAAAGGTGTTATCATGGCTGAGTGAGTCTACTCGCCTTTATTTGTCATACTTATGATTATGCTTGTAAATTTAGTTGCATTAGAATTTAGGCAAAATAAAATGGAAGTTGTTTGATAATATGTTGAAAGAATATTAAGTATATTAAAACATGATTTGTTTGTAATAAAATTATATGTATATTATTACATTGATGTGTTTAAAATTGGTTGCTCACTTGAAAGAAATTAAATATAATGACTAGACTATAATTAAGAAATTATGCATGCACTTCATATGTTAAGTCACATTGCATTCACTATTATACAATTGGTGGGATAAGTGTATAATAGTGGTGGTAGGTATAACCGATATATCATTTATGTGGTGAGTAGGTGTAAACCTCGATTTTTCTAGTAGTCAAGTAAACTCTGGGAACCAAAAAGCGAAACCCTAAATCGGTCTAGTTAAAGCTTAGTGAGAGAAGCTTAGAAACCTCAGATCCGGCTTTCCTTCGGTTTCATAACAAAAGAAGTTTTATAAAATAAATCAATGTGAATTATTGTTTTAAAGTGTATTTCAAATCTTAGAAAGTTTTAAATTCGGAAAATTTTCCATTCCGGGCCTTCCCGAGCCCCATTACGGAAAAACGAGCCCCGGTACTAGAAACTCAGAAAAATATTCCGGAATACTCTTTAGAACCGAAATTTTATAAGGATTTCAAAAATATAAATTTTATAATTTTCCGGGCTATAAAAATTACGGTTATAACATTTTTCTTGTATTTTTTTACTACCGGTAAAATAGATGTCTTGTCTACTATTTACCACTATTCACAAGTACAACCTACACTACATACTACCTATGCCTTATTCTTACATTCTTACAACTACTCATTATATTTTCTTTTCCAAGAAAATTTTGTTCCTTACTAAATCATTATATTTATTACATAAATTACAAATTTAAATAAAATCAACTCACTCCCTCTCTCCCCCTCTAGTGGTCGGCGCACCCCCTCTCTTTTTTCCCCCTCTATTTGTTTTATTTTTCCTCTTTTATTACAAACAAACCCTAATACACTTAAACTCATTTTCTCTCTCTCTCTTCATTTTTACTCTTTCAAATTTTTACAAAGTAGAAAAAACTCTCTCTTCTTTCCCTGTCCTTGCCGTGAACTCCCCTCCCCTCACACACACACACACAAGTTCATTTCTTCTCCATTTCTTCATCAAATCTTTCTTTAGGTGATATTTTTAAGCTTTATTACTACTTAATCTTGTAATGGCAAGATTATTCTTGTGTGTTTTCACTTTAAATCACCATGAGCAAATGCTAGGGATAAGAACATACTAATACATGAATATCAAGCCATCATAAGAGTAGATCTTGTGTTTAATGAGTTTTTGTTGAAGTATTATTATGTTCATGCATACAAAAGTAGAGATCTTGCATGAAAAATATATGTTCATGTCTTTAAACTCATTTTCATGCACTATAAGTAGTAGATCTAGCATTTAGACACTCATATTTTTCTTGACATTCATGTTCATATGGATATTTTGTGTTTTCATGCATTAATGTTCATAAAGGCTTAGTCTTGTATATATAAATGTTATAGTTGGTAGATCTTTATGAAGATGAGACAAAGAACTTAAAAAGAAAAGGTTTTTGTTAGAAATGTTCAAAAGAAAATTCGTATGATTTTCAAGACCTATTTTAAAAACCCTTGAAACCACTTTGAAACTCATATTTTATATGAAAAATGAAGGGTATAAGTAATAGGTATCATTAAGTAATGATTTTTATAAGTTGAAATGAGTTTGGATATGAGTAATGTGTAAAACAAGTAGTGGAATTAAGATGGAAAAATGTGAGTTAGCGTTCAACTTATAAAATTCGTAACTTTGGATGATGCCTATGTAAACACCTAGTATTCAAGCTCAAAATGAATGTCTTATGTGTTAAATAAAGTCCTTAGGTAATGGATATAGTAAAGCTTTAAATTTTGATGCATTATACAAGTTTTCTCAAAGGAAACATGCAAGAAATATATTTTTCCAAAATTTGGATTTTTGTGAAAAGCCTATTTAAAAACATATTTGCAAAGTGAAAAATGTAAGTTTTTATATGGAAATGAAGGTCTTGGATAATATAGATGATGAAGACTCATTTTTATTTAGATAACAAGGAAATTCTAAGAATGAAATCCCGAAACACTAATGGGATGCCAAATTTGGAAAATTGGATTTTCAAGAAGTAGTTATTGTTAGAGTCTTGTAAGATTTAGGAGTTCTCAAAATTTTCATTGTCAAAAATAATCAAGATCATGCATATATTGGACTCATCACATATCATTCATGTTAGGAACTCATTCATATTTTATAACACATGAATTATCAACTAGATACATTTTGATCAAGTGCAAAACAATTTTTTGGAAATGGAAAAGGTTATAGATCAGATCTGATCCCTTTGTTCCATGACCTAAATGTTTTCAAAACTTGAAAATAATATTATAAATAGATAGATCTTTCAAAGTAGATAGAGATCGATATAAAATTTGCGAAATTCCGAGTTAAAATGACCAAGTTATGGCCGTTTTAAATTGGAACTTCCGCAAATAGCGAGAATCACGATTTTGTTTAGTTTTGGTACATAGTTTGGACTAGTTAAGTGATGGAGTTCTCGTTAGGGTATTCTTATTTGATAGGTAATCCCGAGAACGACGAATCCCTACCACCCGATTATTATTACTAAGAGAACGGCGTACCATGGCCGAGTGAGTATCACTTCCAATTTCAATTATTGCTTATGATTGTAATGATAGTTGCACTAGTTACTTAGAAAAGACAAAAAAATGAATATGCATGATGGGGTCATTTGGGAATTATATTTTTCTGTTGTTGTTTTGTGAAGTTGAACTTAAAGAATATCAAAGCCGGGTGATAATTCATTGCTTGTATCGAGAGGAGTTAGAATTAATTGTCTGCGAGTATTGCTTGATCACTTAAAAGAATTAGTCTAATTGATTATTAGACATTGAAGATAAACTTGAATTCATTCATATCATGATGGGGATGGAGCATTAGCATTTGTTGGTTTTTCGTGATCCATAAAACGAATATGTTGGTTAATCGTGATCCATAAAACAAATATATGAGTGGTTGACCGTGAGCCTAAATGGCGTCGTACCGCAGGATTCGTTAATCTGCTAACCCAGGATGGAGGACGCAAGTCCATCCACATATGATTTCTGGCTGGTCATATGTTTGTTGAATTCACGTGTTTGATGCATACCATTTGACTGATTAATCACTTGCTTGATTGTTATATTTTAATTGCGATATGGAAGTTTTCACTCACTAAGCTAGTGTAGCTTACGCCCCTATAGTTTTTACTTGTTACAACACGAGTTCATTTGGCTTAGGCAAGGCAGGCTACAGCTCAGGTACAGGAGCTAGGAGTTTCCTATAGAAGTTGTATTCAGTTTTGTTTAGATTTCCACATGAAACCGAAAGGACTCTGGATGACTGTAATGGCCCTTTAATATTCTTTTGTGGGGGAATGCCCCTTAGACTTTGTAACCTTTATGTATGTGTTTTGATTTATTATCTAAGACTACGGAATGCCGCATTAAACTTCTTAACTCCATTGATTAGAGTATTCTATTGTCGTAAAGGGATGCTTTACATCTATACAAGACTCCCGAGGGACTCGGATAGTAATTCGAGAGTCTTATATGGCATCTGGTGGACTGTTACGTTTAGGATACTCCTCTGGGGCGTGGCAGTAGGAGCTGATAAAAACTACATAATCTGGTGGCTAGTAGGAGCCTGTAATAACTACATGTTTTTTATGGCGTATAGGAGCCAGTAAGATCTATAAAATTGTTTTAAAAAGAAGTTGTGGCCGTAATTAACCGAAATACCTAACCTCAAATGAAGGGTGTAATTCATTTAACATATGATTTCCGAAAAATCATATGTCTTGTTTGTTCACGTGCTTGTTGCATTCCATTTGCTTGCCTAATAAACTTTGTTGATATTTTACTTCAAGTATGAATTTTTAGGATTTACTCACTAAACCTGTAAGCTTACGTCCCTATAGGTATTTGCATTCTCAGGAACACCTATTTTTATACCCAAGGTCTCCTCATATCCGCATAAGTATTCTTTTTAAAGTTTTTGGAGGAAATTTACTTAAAGATTTAGATCAGAATTCCTTTAAAATCTTTGATGCAGTATTTAAATATTGTAAAGACTATTCCGATCTTTGGGATTTGACGGGGGTATGCCCCTAAGAAATCATGTAATAGACCTTTGGTTATTAATTTTATGATCTACTTTATTTCTAGATTCTTGTATGTTTATTTTTACTTGCTTAGACTATACTTCCCAAAAGCATCCCCTATTACCGTGCTAGACCCCTTACATGTAATACTAAGACTTTCGCGTGACTGAGGCAGTCATTCTTGAGTCTTGATATTATATGTGGCGGGCTGCCACGTTTAGGGTACCTTTCGGGGTGTGACAAATTGGGTCCATATGAAGTCTTCAATACCATTTTTGTACATATCAAAACAAAGCATAGCTAACAATCTGTATAAATAAGTCATTAGTATGCATAAGAAAGACCTAGGTTCGATTCTGCAATGAGGTAAATTACGATTTTTCTTTTTATTCTACATGCTCTCATTGGCTAGATGAGATAAGAAATAACACATGAGAGGAGATAAAAGAGCAAACATCTCATAAATAAGCTCAAATCAAAGGTTCTTGGAAATTAGGGTTTCAAAGTTAAAACTCCATTTTTGGGAATTATCCAGCTAATTTAGTCGAATTGAGCACAAGAGTAAGATTCCAGGAGCAAGATCCTTCGTCCACAACCATCTTCAATTCAAATTGATACCACCGCAATTCTTAGGACCCCCATTTCGACCTCTTTGATAAACTCTCTAGTTGAAATTGTCACCATAACTAAGGATGCAACAAGGGCGGGTTGTTATAAGGTACCCGCTCGCCGCGCTAAAAACCCTATAGGGTTTAGAGTCGGGTTTTGGGTTGTACTCATAACCCGTTGGGAAAACCCAACCCGGTATAATTAAAAAAATAAAAAATTTTAGTTTAAGGAATCTACTTGTTCATTAGTTGAATGATGCTTTTCATATAATCATTTTGTTATTCATGTATTGAGTCACATAATCGGATATAAATAAGTCTATTTATTCTCATGAGTAAGAATAATTGATTGATTTTTTTTTTAATTATGTTTCCCATCATATACAATTAGTAGTATCGGTTTTCTATAATTGGGTTGGGTTCGGGTTGGGTTGGGTTTTGGGGGACACCTTTTTATAATCGAGTTGGTTTGGATTCGGACAAAAATAGCCGTCCCAGACCCCATCTTGTTTACATCCCTAACCATAAAAACTCCCTCATTAATCACCATAAATTGTTTTTTGCTAAGCTGGGTGTCGACCTGCATGGCCTTGACGTTGAAGACTTAATGTCGTTTCGTGCCTGAGTTGGACCCATGTCCCTGTCCAATTCAATTCATCTTCAGGTAAGTTCCTTTTTTTGTTTGTTAATCATTATTTGATTAGTTAGTGAATTAATTCAATGAATAAAACATGTACATATAATGCAGAAAGTTTAAATTAAAAATAAATTTTAAGATAAGTAGAATAAAGGAAATATAAAATATAAAAATAAAAATGAAAAATATAGTAGGTTTCTTTCTCACTTTTCTTATTCTTTTGATATTATATATATTAAATAAATATATAGCATGAAACTTAAAATGTATATACGCATGTGTAAAATAAATATATAAATAAATAAGTGTGTTAGTAAAAAAGCTGTGTATATGTGTTGTACATAAATGTAAAATATAATAATAGTATATGTACGAACATAATAGAATGCGAATTTAGAGTATTAGTTTAGTGGCCCATTTTGTCACTTAGAGAAACCTATTTTCCTAAATGAAAATTGAAAAGGTGGCTTTTAGGCTCTCACATTGAAAGATCATTTTTACCACAGTATTAAAACTTCAGAAACTTAAAATGAAACAGTTCAAAACCTAAAAGAAACCAATACAGTAAAGTTTTACAAAAGAACTATGTGTTGTCTATTCCTAATTAGTGAGTACATAGGCACCTCCGAGGCAATATAAAAAATGATTTTTTTTTTTAATTTTTGTAAATAGTGAATTAATTTATTTCTTATTGTAAATATTGTTTAGATTTGTAAACTTTAATGACAAATTGTAAATATAATAGCTTATACATTAGTAAAATTTTGAGCTTTAAAATGATAAATTTTAATTTATGAATTTTAAGTGGTAACCATATGGTTTTAATAGGGTAGCCCTCGAATAAAAAAATCTTTAGTTTAACAAAGTTGGTTTTCAAATCCATTTTTTTCGCAGACAAGTGGCTATGTTAGGACTAACCAACCCATTGATCATAACTTATAAATTTTTTCCGATTTCAATTGGGTAGGGAATCCTTAAAGTTTTTTATAAAATTTAAATTTCTTTTAATTCCTAGTCGAGCATTCATATTAAATGGGCTTTGGTTTAATACGGATTGGATTAAAAGAAATAAAACCATAAATGAAAAATCCAGGCTGAACATTAGGTTTTTACTTGGCATGTTGTCTAGTAGTTACATTGTATGATAATATAGGCCTAGAACTTATGTGTTGAACTTATGCTAAGAGGGAACATATCAGAAGAATATTGCGTAATGATAATGATTGTTTTAAAGACACGTTATGAAATGATGGGAGAGTGTTTGTTAAGCTTTGCAAAATGTTGAAAGCTTTAAGGGAGTCAAGAGCTACTCACCATATGCGTATAGATGAATAAGTAGCAATGTTCCTGCATACTTTGGCTCATCATGTAAAAAATAGGGTCATAGAACATAAATATGGAAGATTGGGTAGAATTGTCACGCCCCGAGGGTACCCTAGTAGTAGTAAACAAGTTACACTTGAATACTATCACTAGATTACCTTCAGAGAATGATAGGTTTTCAAAACAACAGGATCTTTTAGTTGCTTGATAAGAAATAACAAATACATGAAAGAAATAAATTAGTGAATAAACATTACAGAACTATTACAAACCAAATAGTCCTTCTGAAGTACGCAACTAGATAATCTATTCTAATAGTACATGACCATTAAACCGAAATATATTCATAGACTTCCAGCTCCTAAGCTCTTACCGGAGCCATATTCCTAGAAGTGACTAACCAGGGTCGTAAAGTAAACCTGAAAAGACTATTGGAGTATGAGCGAAACCACAGCTCAGTGAATAACCAGACATATCATACATCACACAAGTTATTAGCAAATCATATGCAATGCAAGCACTCAACCATATGCACAGATACAAGTTTGGATGATCTAGAATCCAAACAGGAAAAAGATTTATGCCCTCTTTTTAAGGGTTGAAGAACCATTACTCCATGACCCACCTGCTCAGGAGAGACTAAGTACACAGGAGAATCAACGATTTCTCGTTTTAGGGTTATCACTTTGAATATAATCAATTAAATTGACCATCTCCTGCACTCACCTTAGAAACCCCCTAAGTATTAATCATTTCCAAGCGATACTACGGGCAGCGTTCTTCGGTGCCACTTAGTTCCCGTAGAACTGACGGAACAAAGAAAGTCTTGGAAGAACTAACACATTAGAACAACCAAGCACTAACAGCGAACTGAAATATTAATACATAGCAGGCTGTCATCCCAATATATATGCAATAATGCAATTCGTGCAATGCATGTTCATATTATTTCTTTAAGTCAATAATTCTTATTCAATTTCATAGTGATCATACATTGCACACAATCATCATCATACTACTTCACAACATCAAATCATTACATTATCGCTTTTGTAAGGATATTTTATCAATCATACAATCAACTCATAACATACTTTCAACAAAACAATCGTTTGATTATCTTTACATTATATATTCGACTACTTACAAGCACAAACAGTACAATATGACTGAATTACTCACATACTCATACCGACTCAGTCGTAATAATCTGCTGGTAGATCCTTTAATGTATCAAAATCACCTATTAAGATGAATAAAGTATTTATCAATATATTATATACTTAAATTCCTATACGTGACTAGTGTCCTAAACTCGATATTTATCAAGTTTTAGTAGTGACTAATACTGATTTGGTGTTATCCTATACTGAACTCAATGTAGAAAATTATATTTATTTATTATTACTTAGTATCGTCGTGTTTCTCTTAATTTATCTCGTATAAATATTTTGTTATTTTTAGAAGTCACATTACTCGAGAATTTAGCTTATTTCAATTTCCATTCTTACTTATTATTATTTAGAACAAATATTTGACTAATTATAACTTTTATTAATACTAAATATTTTTCCTTAATTCTAGGGTTTGAAGAATTATTAGATATTAAACAAAATTTTCTAATTACTTGTATGTACTTATTTATTTAATAAATTCTATATTATTATACATGTTAATATATACTTAGTAGGCATATTGCATATATATATATATATATATATATGTATTCTGTTTATTTCCAAAACAAGCTTTCGTTGAAGAAATTTGGGTGTACGCTGGCTCAGAGCCGCCAGCTTTCAAACCCAGGTACCGGTATAGCTTGGTTTTGAAAATTATTTCATATTGAGTGCATCGGCTTTGAAAGCTGTCGGCTTTCAATGTACGTCGGTTCTATGCTATCGGCGTAAATCTCAGGTAGCCGGCTTACACCTATCTTTACGTGAAAATAAACTTTACGTGGCTTCTATTCAGTGTAAGCCATCCTTACGCCGTCGGCCTATCCATGTAAGCCGCCGGCGTTGAGCGACTACACTGCTAGCTTATAGGCAGTGTTAGTACTGTTCATCATCTTCCTCGATGATCCGATTCTTATTCTTTAAATTTTCCACGTTAAAAACATTACTAAACTGTTTGTAAGTGTTTATATAACTTATATATAGTCATACAACAACTCTTAACACTTCTACATACATATAATCTTATATCTCAATCTTATAGAAATAAATCTAGGGTTTTGGATTTTTACCTCGGTTGAGCTTGTCCGAAGAAACTCGAACTTGTATTTGTGTTTATTACGTTCCTAAGATTAACATAAGTCAGTTTTAATGCTTAAATTTGAAAGAAAATCATTTGAACTTCATCAACTTACCTTTGAACTCGTATCTAAGGGTTTTTCGGTATTGTTTTTCTCTTAAATCGTATTTGAATGTTTTGATTTGTTTGTTTTCTGTTTGCCATTCGTTTTGGTTGCTATTTAGGAGCAATTTCGTTCTGGAAGTTTGGGAAATAAAGAGGATTGTTTCCTCATTATAAGCAGTGAATACATATATATATATATATATATATTATAGAAGAATGAAGAATGAAGCTTGCGGCTGTTTCCTCCGAATTCCTCCGATTTTTCCTCTCATTTGATCTATTGTTTTCATCCTAATTAATGCTAGGGTGAGTTGGCATTGTTTGATTGGTTCTTAAGTTGATTTTGTTGACTATTTGGGTGCATTATTGGATTAATCTGGCTCTCTCTTCCTTCCCGTAGCTTTCCACCGAATTTTCCACCAAAAACACATATATATATACATACTAATTATTTAATTGAGTTTTGAGATAATTTAACGAGTTATACGGGTACAAATTAGCTAATATTTGAGAGTTTTTGTATAAAAATATGTTTATAGGAGTACACAAAACACTTAGATTATCGAATAATACAATTTTAGGTTTTATATATACGTGGTTAACTATTTGTATAATTTTATCTCCCGCGATTAAGATTTCTTAAGCTCATTAGGTCAATTTTTATTTTAGGCTCCGATAGCTTAAGAAAACTCGAATTAGAACAAAAGCATGGTTCGATTATTTATTTGAAATTCAAATCTTGAGTTATACAACAGTTTATGTTTTCGTTGTGTATTTATAATCCTAACGGTTCATCTTTAGATTATCGTTTTCTGTCTACAAGCGTAGATAGTTATTTACTTAATATCGTATTTGATACAGAAGTTAAACTATATATATATCTTTAGTTTTGATACCCGTCATGAAATCTTATTAGTAGCGTTTAATTTTAACTAGAAATCTCGAATTTAGAGTTTAATTTCACATCTAAGCTCATTACTACTCGTTGTTCTAATATCGAATTATTACCGAGTTCAAAAACAATCATTTAATCTCTATATTTATATCATTCTATTTAAATCTATTTGTCTATCAAGTTTCGGGTTTAAATTTTAGATTTTCTTTTAATCATATCTTGAATTATTCATTCAAGATACGAAATCTCATTTTTGGTATCAACTAGGGTTAAAGAAATTCTTTATTTGATTTCTAAATCCTTTATCTAACCAAATTCTAGGTATTGAGCTATTCTTAGACTTTGATTAGAATCTAAATCTATTATCTAGTTCATACAATCTATTGTAAGGTCGTATACTAATGTGGAAAATTCCCGGAGTTTACAAGAATAGTTAGTCTGAGTTTTCATAATGTGTTAAAAGCAGTTCTTTGCTTACAAGGTTATTTTCTAAAGGAGCCAAGAGCCAATCCTTTCAAGCTCGTTAGATGAACAATGGAAATATTTTGAGGTAATGAATAATCTAATCTTTGTTTTTTTGAAACCAAACATTGGAAAAATTTAACAAAAATCTAATATGAATTTTGTTGTAATGATAGAATTGTTTAGGTACATTAGAACGGACAAACATAAAGATAAATGTGCCAATTAATGATAACCCTAGATATCATACTCGAAAGGGTGAAATTGCTACAAATGTTCTTGGGGTTTGCACTCCTAGTGTGTATTTTGTTTATTTCCTTCCAGGGTGGAAGGGATTAGCAGCTGATAGTAAAGTCCTTGGAGAAGCTATTAATAGGAAAAATGGATTGAAAGTACCTTACAGTAAGACTTTATACTATCATAAAAATGGTTCCACTATACTATGTATGAAATTTTCATGCTTTATGTAACTTGTGTCTATATGTTATCATTGATACATATTATTTAGTTGATGCTGGTTATTTAAAATGTGAGGGTTTAACACCATTTAAGGGTCAATCGTATCACTTAAATGAGTGATGTCGAGGTTATTAGCTAAGGATTTAGAATAATTCTTTCACATGAAACATCCTACATCTTATAATGTTATTAAGAGATGATTTTGCATTGCTTAAGTTACGTTGGGGTATACTCAGAAGCCTATATGTTGAAATTCATGACCGAATTATTATAGATTGTTTTTTGCCTCATAACTGTATAAAGACTGCAATGACTATTGATCTTGGGGAGCATGAACTCAGTGAATTCAAAGAGAACGAGAAGCTATTAATAGAAGATTGAAAGAACCTTACAGTAAGACTTTATACTATCATAAAAATGGTTCCACTATACTATGTATGAAATTTTCATGCTTTATGTAACTTGTGTCTATATGTTATCATTGATACATATTATTTAGTTGATGCTGGATATTTAAAATGTGAGGGTTTAGCACCATTTAGGGGTCAACGGTATCACTTAAATGAGTGATGTCGAGGTTATCAACCAAGGATTTAGAATAATTCTTTCACATGAAACATCTTACATCTCATAATGTTATTAAGAGATGATTTTGCATTGCTTGAGTTACGGTGGGGCATACCCAGAAGCCTATCATTCTATCATGTTGAAATTCATGACCGAATTATTATAGATTGTTTTTTGCTTCATAACTGTATAAAAATGCAATGACTATTGATCCTAAGAAGAATGAACTCAATGAATTCAAAGAGAACTTTACCAACATGGAAGAAGATGATTTTGATTATGATGGTTCAAACTTTTGATGCATGGAATAATTGGAGACAAGATTTAACACATATGATGTACAATGAATAGAATGCATCACTTTCATATGAAATTCAATAACTATTTACAATGTATAATGGAGTTTAGATGTTGTATTTATACTTGTCAATACTTTGTAAATGGCATTTGTTAGCACTTTAGTCTTTGACATTAGTATTGGCTAATGACTCTAGTTTTTTTTTTTTCCTAATTTATTCTTTGTGCTAGTTTATTTATATATTTTCTTATTATTTATGGAAGATATACTTTTGTATAAAAGTGAAATGACCCGACTTACCCCACATCTGAAATTCAAGCAAGTCAAATCCCCCAGCCATGTATAATACCTTAAGTGTTACATGCACATGCCTTCTTAAATGATATGTTTATGGTAAACATTGCTAACAAATTTTAAACTTTGAAATCATATAACAACATTTTTAAAACAACTATATCTATACTTTCAAATAAACTTTTATTAAGAACAAAACATATATTTACTCAATTGAGTAGATCAACTTTCATAAAAACAATACCCTACGATCAGGTATCTCTAATACTTTATATGATGGTAGATCAAAGCTTTAAAACTTTAGATTACAAAACATGGGCTTAACTCGACCCCTTAAAAGAATATTATAAGCTTAAAACATACATCTAATTCTTAAAATAAAATAAATAAAAACAAATTAAATACATTCTTTGATCTTAACTCATCTCATATCTCCAGGATCACCCATTACCAAGACATACATCATCATCATCAACACTAAGCAACACTTGGAAAGAAGACAATAACAAAAATAATGAGCCAAAGCCCAGTACATAGTAACACAAACATACATGAGATGTCATGCATGCTTAAACTATTGCAATGCGATAACAATAGGTTATTATCTTTAAATTAAAGTGATGTAAACAATACTTGAGCACTCACACTCCGAAACAATCTTAGGAATTTAGGGATTTTGAGTAACAACAGATGTTCATGAGGTTAATATAGGTAGCTCGGAAACCTATATCTCCTATATGATATAATTGAAAATGAGAAAATAGCCTCATCTAGGATTTACAGTTGTTACATGCATTCTACTAATCTCAGTCCATAATATAAAAAAGCTCAATTGGTCCCATAAATGTGAGTCCTAATATATTACTTCTCACCAATCAAGATAGATGTTACACTATTACCGTTTTACCCTATCGACCACTTGCTAAGCCACTTATTAATGTCATTACATCATGACAGGGGTGGTCGAAGCACGTAAACTACCGTGCCCCCTCAGCATAAGGTTGTCGCTCCCTACACAAAATTTAATGGAACACACACAAACCACACTCTTTATTTTGGTCGTCTTTAAGTTTTAGTTCATTTAAGACATATCCCTATCTTAGACAACCAACAAGCAGGATACTGTGTACCTTTTATATCATTTTCGATTGTACAAATTGTGAACCCTAATGATGGGGTCCATTACTTGATAAAAGCTCAAATGAGCTTATTTCCTTTTTGAGAGAGAGCTAACAATTCCTTTACAAAATAATTAACGATCCATTTATTTAAATTAATCTTAGATTTACTAACTAACTTCGGTTTATACATAAAAACTATGCTCAACTTAATTGGATATTATAACACGTACGTTAAACTTTTATTACAATCCTATTTGATTAGACACTAAGTAGGAATCCCACCATGGTTGTGAATTTTGCCCCACAAAAATATGGACAGTTCTCCACTATTTGGCAAAGTATTTCTTTTCACTTGGTTTATAGTATTTTATTACAAAGGCGTCATCATATCATTTATACCAAAAAACATTCATATTCAAGAAGACTCATTTTTGAAAGAAGTATACATTTGAAACAACATATTCCCCATATCATTTTAGGTTTATCCTAGCATGTTATTTTAAACCAATTCCAAGTTAAACCAATATTATCTTAATCATAGCCAAGTTGATTCAACCTAATCAATCTAATTTATTTTAACTCATTCAAGTTCATTTAGTCAAGTTAAACTTATATATATTAGCTAAGTTCATTTTATACTTAAGATTCATTTTAAGCTTAAATCCATGTTAAGTCTAATGTGCTGTTATACCTATTAATTCACTCAAATCATCCTTAATTATATTATTTGACTAATATAACATTTTAACTATCAATCAATTTAATACATTTATTTAATTATTTTTTTAAACAAAGAAACAGGGTAGCCGTATGACCAGCTGCACAGCCGTGTTAGAGGTCGTGCTACATGAAAAATTTTGATTAGAATTGAAAAAGCTCCATTTTCTTCTTTGCACGGCACATGCATACCCGTACATAAGGCCGTATTGAGGTTCAAAATGTGCTTAGATTGCTTTATTTGGTTAGCATGGGCATGCGTACGCCTGTGCTGACCTGGAAATTTTGCTCAGACGTCACAATATTTTTCCCTATTTTCTTTACACAAAAACTCAGCTTTTATATATCCTACTTCCATTAAAACATCACAAAAGCATCATACAACTCATTTTCACAACTTTTAACACTTGTATACTTAATTTACTTCATCAAACACCTTTAATCACATCATCAAACTCACTTCAACAACCCATTCTTTATTAATGCACAAACAACAAATTCTTTTAGTTACATGCCTACATATCTGTTATTCATCCTCTTTACTACAAACCCAACTCATGCTTAACATCAATACATCATATATGCATGTAAATAACAACTAGAGCAAGGAAAAATAGAAAACTTATTCTTTTATGCAACTCAGCACTTGATCTCCTTTACTACTAGTACTTTTAGGTTGTTGAAGCTTCTTCTAGCATGATTTCCACTTCCTATCCTCTTTTCTAATTTTGATTTCTCTTTTAACCTTCTTGAAATTGAGATTTAGAGATGATTCGAAGAAAAGAGAGAACAAGAAGAAAGGAAGAGCAAGAAAGGAAAAGAAATGTGTAAACCCCGGTATACTCAGTAGTCAATAAACCCAGGGAGTTGGAAGCGAAACCCTAATCCGGTCCAGTTTGAGTCTAGTGAGTAAGAACCCTAAATCTGCTTTCCTTCGTTTATAATAAAAAAAATATATGAAGTAAAGGAATGTGAATTGTTGTTTAAAAGTACATTCTAAACATTTGAAAGTTTTAAATTCGGGAATTTTTCAATTCCGTGCTTTCCCGAGCTTAATTACGGAAAAACGTGCGCCAGACCACGGATTTAGAAAAATATTCCGGAATATTCATTAGAACCGTAATTTTATAAGGATTCCAAAAATATCAATTCATATTTTCCGAGCTATAAAAATTACAGTTATAGCTTTTCCCTGTTTTCGGAACAACCGTAAAGTAGATGTCTTGTCTACTATTCACAAGTACAACCTACACTACACACTACCCATACCCTATTCTTACATCCTTACAACTACTCATTCAATTTCTCTCCAAGAAATTTTGTCTCTTAATCAATTATCACATTTATTATTTAATTAACTAAATTACAAAATTTTAATTTTTCAAACACACACACACACACACCACACACACAAGGAGTGGCCGCGTACCCCCCCCCCCCCCCCCCCCCCCCCCTTTTCCTCTCATTTGAATTTTTTTTTACAACTTTTATTTATTACTAAACCCAATGCCTTCATATATAAACATATTTTTTCTCTCTCTCTCTCTTTCTTCTTGTTTTAATTTTTGAAAAAGAGAAAAACTCTCTCCTTCCTCCCCCTTTGGTGCCGTGAGCTTTGCCCCCTCCCCATCCTCACTTTCCAACTTTGTTTCTTCTTTTTTCCTCCTTCAAGACTCCTTTGGTATGTGTATTTAAGTCTTGTTCATCCTAGATCTTGTAATGGCAAGACTATATCTTGTGTGTTTTCTCATTTAACCCATGATGCTCTTGCTAGGGACATGAAAACACATGAACAAGAATATCAAGCCATCACAAGACATGGATCTAGTGTTTTGATGAGTTTATGTTATTATCTTCTTGTTCATGCATGTAAAGAAGTGATCTTGCATATATATTGTTGTTCGTGCCATGAGATCCATGGTCCATGCATCATACGTAGTAGATCTAAAAGTTTAGACACTCACATTGTCATTTACATGCATGATCATAGAGTTATTTTTATTTTCATGCATTGATGATTATAAAAATGTAGTCTTGTTCATGTATAGAGATGTTGGATAGTAGATCTTTACATATAGGGAGCAAGAACATTGAAAAAGAAAGGACTTTGTCAAATATGAAATGTTGAAAATTCGGATGAAATGGAAACCCTACTTGGAAAACCACCAAAATCATTTTTAAACTCATGTTTCATAAGAAAAATGAAGGGTATGTGTAATAGGTACATTGAAGGAATGATTCTTATAAGTTTAGATGAGTTTAGGCATGATAGGAATGTAAAACAAGTGGTGGGGTTAGAATGAGAAATGTTGGAATGTTGATCAATAGTTAAAATTCGTAACTTAAGTTCATGCCTACAAGAACACTTGGTATTTAAGTCTAAATTGGATGTTTTATAAGCTAAATGAAGTCCTTAGATAATATACATATTGGAGCTTCAATTTTTAATGCATTAGATAAGTTTTCCCTTAAGAAAAATGCAGAAAATGAAATTTAGAAAATTCGGATTTTTACAAAAAGCTAGTTCAAAGACATGTTTACCAAAAAAAATGGGAATTTTTATGCATGAATGGAGGCCATGATTAATATAGACCTTGAGAACTTATTTTTAGTTAAATAATAAGTGGATTACAAGATTAAAAGTAAGGAAACCCTAAGGAGTATAATGTGGAAAAATAGCTTCTTAGAATAATCTTTATGGGAATTTCCCAACACTTAAGAGTTCATATGAGTTTATTATCACAAAAGTTATTATGACCATACATATATTAAGTTCATCACATGGCATTCATATTAGTAATTCATTCCCATATCATTCATGCATGAATCATCAACTAGGAACATTTCTTATCAAAAGCAAAACAAATTTTTGAGATTGGAGCACTTGCGGAACAGATCTGATCCTACTCTTCCGTGACCTTACTATTTTTAAAACTTGGATTTAATATTAGAAATAGATATATCTTTCGAAGTAGATAGAGATCGATATAAAATTTGCGAAATTCCGAGTTAAAATGACCAAGTTATGGCCGTTTTAAGTCGGAACTTCCGCAAATAGCGAGAAATCCGAATTCATATAGTTTAGATGTATAGCTTGATTTAGTTACATAATGAGAATCTCATTAGGATTATTCTTGCTTGGTAGGTGATCCCGAGCAGGATGACACTCTACCTTCCGACTATTACTACTAGGAAGTTTGGCGTCCAATGGCCGAGTGAGTTTTACTTCCACTTTCAATTAATGAATGTGATTGTAATGTAGTGGCACTAGTGGTGTAGGCAAAGATAAAAAGAAATTGTATATGCATGATGGGGTATATGGGAATTATATATGTTGTTTACTGCTGATATGTGAATTGGAACGTAAGGAATATCGAAACCGGGTGTTAAGCTATTGACTGATTAGTTAATATCTTATGATGAATGTCTGCGAACACTTGTTGGTCACTTGAAAGAATTGAATTAACGAATATTCGGTTTCAAATGTAAATTGAATCCATTCATATCACGATGGGGTTGGAGCATTCGCATTGGTTGGTTTTTCGTGATCCATAAAACGAATATGTTGATTAATCGTGATCCATAAAACGAAATATTGTTAGTTGACCGTGAGCTTAAACGGCGTCGTACCGTAGGAATCGTTAATCTGCTAACCCGGGATGGAGGGCGCAAGTCCATCCACATATGATTTCCGGTTGGTCATATGTTTGTTGATCACATTTGTATGGTGCATACACTTGCTTGAATAATCACTTGCTTGAATGAGTGTATTTAATTGTGTTATGGAAGTTATTACTCACTAAGCTAATTAGCTTACGCCCCCATAGTTTTTATCTATTGCAGCACGAATTTATATGGCTTAGGCCGAGGCAAGCCACAGCACAGGTACTGGAGATAGGAGTTTCCCGTAGAAGTTTAATCCATTTCTTTTTATATAGACTTCCATTGGAAACTAAGAACTCTGGATGACTGTAATGGACTTGTTATTATTTTGCGGGGGAATGCGCCTTAGATTTTGTAAACTATAATTATGTGTTTTGATTTATTATCTATGGCTATTGAATGCCATACTAAACTGCTTAACTCCATTTGTCGAAGTATTCTATTGTCGTAAAGGAACGCTTTACATCTAATTAAGACTCCCGAAGGGCTCGGGTAGAGAACTCGAGAGTCTTACTTAGTATGTGGCGGGCTGTTACGTTTAGGATACCCTACGGGGCGTGACAGTTTAAGTTGGTATCAGAGCCCTAGGTTATAAAGCAAGACAATAGAATTAAAAGAAACCGGACTTAGAAACCTAATTAATAGGTTAAATGGAGTTAAACGTTTTCTTGCTAAGTCTGATTAGGAGTATTGTTTTGATGTAGGTCTCCCTGGGTGAGACCAGGGAGAGGGCCAGGAATTTCACGAAGAGAAATGATGAGACAATGGTAGAATATAGGTTGAGGCTAAGAGAACTGTGTGAAGATTTTGCTTTAGCCAGACATCCCCGGACTATAGGGGAGATGTACAAGTTATGGAAGGATGGACTGAGATATACCAGATGGGCCTCAGTAGTGGATCGATTGAGGTATGATCCCATGGGAAGAAGGAGCTGGACAAAATTGGAGACAATTTATACTTTAGAGAGGATCATGGTTGATTATGGGCGTGAGCCCATGACTAGGGAAGCTACTTTTATTTTGAAGGGTGGAGGAACCCGAACCCCTCCAGATTTTAGAGTATGGATCCCCATAGGACCTTTATATGTGTACGCCCATGATAACTTGTATGATCATCTTGACTGGAATTTAGCAGACGCATGGAATCACATCACCTGGCATGCGATCTACTTAGATATCCGTCCACCCCGAGTGATAGCTCCACCTCCAGCTATTGATATAGGTATGCAATTGAATGGGACACCTGTGATTAGAGAGGATGAAGAAGAGGAAGAGGACCCTGAGGAGGATCCTAACTGGGAAGAGAATGAGGTACCTAGGACCGCCACCCCGCCTGTTGAGCCAGAAATGCAGGTAAACCCAGAACCCGATCAAATTATATGGGATTTTAACCGGATGTTGGACATACCGGATAGTGGGAGGGTAGAACCCGAGGTAGATCCCAGGGTATGGAGAGATGTGTATATTGAGGGTGAGAACCCACCTGTGCTTGACCTAGCAGTAGTGGAACCGGAGGCCCCAGTGCCTATGGAAGCTGAAAATGTGGCAGAAGAGCCTGTGAGAGAGCCTGAAGTAGAGGTGAACCGACTAGGTGAGCCTGAGGTAGGAGGTGGGGAGGAAGAAGTAAGCCCGCAGGAGGGGCAAGGAACTGAAGAAAAAGAAGAAAGTGAAGATCAAGAGCCTCTAGTCCGACCCGCTAGGAAGCGGAGGATGACCACGAGGGAGTATCTTAGTTTGTTTGTCCGACAGGACGATGGTAGATCTTCTAGCCGGAGGCGACCTCCTAGCCCGACCCCCGATGACTCTAGTGATGAGTAGAGACCGGGATGTTAGCTAACCCATGAAGTCCAAGAGGAGTCCTGGTTTTCTTATTTTTGTAGTAGGCAATGCGGGATGCCAATTTGCCTTAGGATCTCAGGATAGTTAGCATTTTATTGTTCCTTTTTCCTTGTATTTTGGTCATGTTCCCAGAAATAGGTAAGTTGTCTAAAATCGAAATTGGAACTTAGTTAGCCAAATTTTGGGGACCAAATATTGATGTAATATTGTTGTATGGCTCACTAAAGTAATGAAAAGGTCAAGTTTGTTTTAAAGAAAAGGAGTTGTGAAAAGCATGCATATTAGTCATAAGGCATAAAGAACATCAATCGCATATAATCACATAAACATTCATTCATTCACATTATTGTTATGAAGTTTCGACTTGTTACTCTATGTGTGAAATTTTTTTATATATTATTTTATTTTATTTTCCTTATGATTTTATGGATTTATGAATTCCATTTCTTTCCAAGTTTGAATTCCAGATTCTCGCAATTTTTGAATTTGTTAATAATCTTGTTCCTTCGAAATTTAAAACTTACTAAAGATACTAAAAATTCATTAAACATTGTATAAACAGACGAAATCGGCGAATTCGGAATCGGGAACAAGGGTCTAATTCGAACGAAGCCGATCAACCGGCTATGCCACAACCTAACCCCCAAGGAGCTGCACCCAAAACCAACAGGGTGATGTATTAAATGCGATTGGACAATTGGCCAATCTTCTGAACATCTTCATCCAAATCAGAATCCGGTTCAGAACCCCACCCAGGGCAAAGTGCCCGGGATTCGGCACCACATCCGCCCGCAGATCGTCGGGAAATGACTGCAGAGGCACCGGCTCCACAAGAGGAGCACTACTATAATGTCCAATTGCTGCCACCCTCGCCATACAGGAGACCCCACCGAAGCTCCTTACCGGACTTTATTAAAAGCAACCGGTATTTTGATGGAGCGTTCGGTAAACCGGATGAAGCCGAGGACTGGTTGGCTCAAGTTGAGCGTTCTTTTGCTGCATACGAGATTCCACCTTATCTGCAGTTGGAATATGGGACATATATGCTGAGGTATAATGCACGAGTCTGGTGGGACTCCAAGAGAAGAAATTTGACTTCCCCGGCCACTTGGGAAACCTTTCGCCGGGAATTTCTGAACAATTATTTTCCCTCCAGCTTGAGGGTGAAATATAGTGCTGATTTCCTCCATGTTAAGCAGAAGGGGAGATCGGTAGAACAGTACGAGACTGAGTTCATCCACTTGCTGCAGTATGCACCTGAGTCTTTCAGGGATAGCGAAGAGTTGAAGAAGCAAGTGTTCCTGGGAGGCTTAGATGAGGAGTTGCGGATTAAGTTGGAAGAGTTTGGAGTAAGGACCTACCCTGAAATGGTAGAGAAGGCCCGGGTAATTGAAGGGGCTAGAAAAAGGAAATATCAGGAGCCTGAAAAGAGGGTATTTGGAAAGAGGCCGTTTGATGCCTCGAGCTCAGGGTTCAAAGGAAAAAGGTACAGGCCGTACCAAGGGTTTAAAGAGGAGTCTAGCAGCAAGCCGACCCAGTTCAAGACTAATGTCACATGCTGGAAATGTAAGGGGACGCATGCGCCTAGGCAATGCCCGCAGTTGAGGAACAAATGTTACTTTTGTGGTGATGCTGGCCACATGGTTTATACGTGCCCGAAGAAGCTGGCAGTGACTTGCTTTATTTGCAAGGAGAAAGGGCACTTAGCTTCCGAATGTTCTCAACGGAAAAGCGTGGCCACCCGACCCTTCGGAACCTCGAGTAATACCAACCCCATGAGGTCTGGTAATAAGAGCGGAAGTCGGGCAGCTTCAGCGATGCATGGTATGAGGCTGTACAATTTGGAAGGCCAATGGATGGTGGAAGAAGACGAAGATGAGAAGTGGAGTTGGCAGCTTTGGATCAAAGCGAGAATGCTGATGGCGGCCTGGTGACAGGTTAGTAGCGGAAACCCCTCCTAACTTGAAATTTAAGTTATTTAATTTGATTATTGTTTAAATGAAATTGAATATGTTATGGAAAGCTGGAATAGAGACCCTATGTGGATAGCCTTAAGAGTATTTTAAGGACCATATGTGATGGGTGTTTATTGACCTCAGGACACATACGAGTGAATAGCGTGGAGGCCTATGTTTTATTTGACACGGGAGCAACCCACTCATTCATCACCTATAGTTTGGCCAACCGACTTGGATTGCCTATAGCCACAACCACGGTTAACTTGAGGATTAAGACCCCCACAGGGAGTGTTGTGTCAACCCGAGAACTGATAAAAGATTGTCCATTAGAAATCCACGGTCACCACTAAAAGTGATTTAATAATGTTGGAAATGAACAAATACGAAATCATCCTCGGAATGAGTTGGTTAAGTAAAGTGAGAGCAATAGTGGATTGCCAAAAGAGGACAGTATGTTTTTATGATCAATCGGGAGAAAAGGTAGAATTCGTGGGAGGAACCTTAGTCCTAAGAAGGGGTGAGTTGAGCTCGTTTGAGTTGACGATGGAGGATGAGGAGATAATACCGATTGAGGGTGTCTTAGATGAAGGGGAAACCCGTGAGGAAAAGGATATTCCAGTGGTAAATGAATACTTGGATGTGTTCCTAGAAATTTTGCCGGGATTACCGCCAAAAAGAGAAATTGACTTTGAGATTGTTTTGGCTCCAAATACCGAACCGATATCTAAAGCGCCATACCGGATGGCACCGATTGAGTTGAAGGAGCTAAAGACACAGTTGCAAGAACTTCTGGATCAGAAATTTATAAGACCAAGTGTATCACCATGGGGTGCACCCGTTTTGTTTGTGAAGAAGAAGGACGAATCGATGAGATTGTGTATTGACTACCGGGAGTTGAATAAAGTGACAGTCAAAAATCGGTATCCCTTGCCAAGAATTGACGATTTGTTTGACCAACTGCAAGGGGCTTGTGTGTTCTCACTCATTGATTTACGTTCAGGGTATCATCAGTTGAGGATTAAGCCTGAGGATGTACCTAAGACGGCTTTTCGTACTCGTTATGGACACTACGAGTTCCTGGTAATGTCATTTGGACTGACTAATGCACCAGCTGCATTTATGGACCTGATGAATAGAGTCTATAAGCCACTTTTGGATAAGTGTGTGATAGTCTTCATAGACGACATCCTCATATATTCAAAGACCAAAGAGCAACATGAGGAGCATCTTCGATTGGCGTTGCAAACCTTACGGGATAATGAGTGTATGCCAAGTTGTCCAAATGTGATTTTTGGTTGGACAGAATATCATTCCTTGGACATGTAGTAACGGTGATGGGATATCAGTTGACCCCGAAAAGATCAAGGCTGTAGTGGATTGGAAGCCACCGCACAGACAGTTACTGAAGTAAGGAGTTTCTTGGGATTAGCTGGCTACTATCGCAAGTTTGTGAAGGATTTCTCTAAGATAGCCAAGCCACTGACTCAACTAACTCAAAAGAATGAGAAATTCGTTTGGACGGACAAGAGGGAACAGAGCTTTCAGGAATTGAAGCGACGATTGGTTTCGGCACCGATTCTAGTTTTACCAGACCCAGAAAAGCCCTACACGGTACATAGTGACGCCTCAAGGAATGGCCTTGGATGCGTTCTGATGCAAGAGGGGAAGGTCATTGCATATGCCTCGCGGCAATTAAGACCGCATGAAAGAATTATCCTACGCATGATTTGGAGCTAGCTGCTCGTCTTTGCCTTGAGTTATGGAGACATTATCTGTACGGACAGAGGTGTGAGATATATACAGATCATAAGAGTCTTAAATACCTGTTCACACAGAGAGCTAAACATGAGACAAAGGAGGTGGCTAGAATTAATAAAGGATTATGATCTGGGAATAAATTACTGTCCAGGGAAGGTAAATGCGTTGTGGATGCCCTAAGTCGGAAGAATCACGGGGAAGTAGCCCTTGATCACGAGTCAAAGAGATTTGATTAAGAGTTTGAGAAGCTAAGGATCGAGTTCATAGGTCAAAGCGCTGAGCTTGAGATATCCAACTTGGCACTGGAACCGACGCTCATAGAGAGAATCAAAGAAGCCCAAAGATATGACGAGGTAATACAAAGGATAAAAAGGGAAACCCAAGCAGGAAAGTACCTTGACTTTGCCGTGGATGATGAAGATGTGATCCGAATGAAAGGAAGGCTGTGTGTACCAGAGGACGAGGAGTTGAGAAAGGAAATAATGAGTGAAGCACATAACTCTGGATATACCATGCATCCGGGAGGCACCAAAATGTATCAGGATTTGAAGAGCCGCTACTGGTGGAATGGTATGAAGCGAGATGTGGCAGATTATGTGATAAAGTGTCCAGTGTGCCAACAAGTGAAAGTAAAGCACCAAAGACCGGGCGGATTGCTAAAGCCCTTACCCATTCCCGAATGGAAGTGGGATCAGATATCCATGGATTTTGTGTGTGGTTTTCCCAAGACTCCATCTGGTTGTGATGCAATATGGGTAGTAGTGGACCGATTGACTAAGTCGGCGCATTTCTTACCCATAAATATGACTTACTCAATGGAAAGGTTAGCCAAGATCTATATCAGAGAGATCGTAAGATTACATGGTATACCTGCAGGGATTATCTTCGATAGAGACCCGAGATTCGTGTCCAAGTTTTGGGCAAGCTTGCAAAAGAGCTTGGGCACCAAACTGCACTTTAGCACGGCTTATCACCCTTAGACCGATGGACAGTCTGAGCGGACGATCCAAACCCTGGAAGACATGCTGAGAGCGTGTGCCTTGGAATTCAAGGGGAATTGGGATAGCCATGTGCACCTAATCGAGTTTGCCTACAATAACAGCTATCACTCCACCATCCAGATGCCACCGTATGAAGCTTTGTATGACGGCGTTGTAGATCCCCCTTGTTTTGGGATGAAGTGGAAAAGGTAGCAATTGGGCCGGAAATGGTACAAGAAGCTGCGGATAAAGTGAGATTGATTCAGCGAAAAATGAAAGAAGCTCAGGACCGGCAAAAGAGCTGGGCAGATTTGAAAAGAAGAGAGCTTGAATTCAGGGTGGGTGATCACGTATACCTAAAGATAAACCCGATTAAAAGTATCAAGAGGATGCATACACAAGGGAAGTTAAGCCCAAGATAAGTTGGACCCTTCGAAATCCTGGAAAGAGTCGGAGATCTAGCATATCGGCTAGCCCTGCCACCAAATTTGTCCGGGATCCACAATGTATTCCATGTGTCAGTTTTGAGAAGATACGTTGCCGACCCATAAAGGATTCTGGAATTGGAACCAATCCAGTTGAGGGAAAACCTGACATATGAAGAACACCCAGTGAAGATATTGGATAAGAAAACCCAAAGGCTACGAAACAAAGACATTCACTACGTGAAAGTGTTATGGAGGAATCATGCCTTTGAGGAAGCAACATGGGAAGCTGAAGAGGAAATCCGGAGAAAGTATCCCGAGATATTTGAAGGGCAAGGTATGTCAGTTCCGTTTTGAGGACAAAACTTTATTTAAGGTGGGGAGGTTGTAAACCCCGGTATACTCAGTAGTCAATAAACCCAGGGAGTTGGAAGCGAAACCCTAATCCGGTCCAGTTTGAGTCTAGTGAGTGAAGCCTAAGAACTATAAATCCGGCTTTCCTTCGGTTTTATAATAAAATAAATATTATGAAGTAAAGGAATGTGAATTGTTGTTTAAAAGTACATTCTAAACCTTTGAAAGTTTTAAATTCGGGAATTTTTCAATTCCGTGCCTTCCCGAGCTCAATTACGGAAAAGCGTGCCCCGAACCACGGATTCAGAAAAATATTTCGAAATATTCATTAGAACCGTAATTTTATAAGGATTCTAAAAATATCAAATTCATAATTTTCCGAGCTATAAAAATTACAGTTATAGTTAATCCCGTGTTTTCGGAACAACCGGTAAAGTAGATGTCTTGTCTACTATTCACAAGTACAACCTACACTACACACTACCCATAACCTATTCTTACATCCTTACAACTACTCATTTCAATTTTCTCTTCTAAGAAATTTTGTCTCTTAATCAATTATCACATTTATACATTTTAATTAACTAAATTACAAAATTTTAATTTTTCAAAACACACACACAAGGAGTGGTCGGCCCGCACCCGCCCCCCCCCCCCCCCCGTTTGATTTTCCTCTCATTTGAATTTTTTTTACAACTTTTATTTATTACTAAACCCTAATGCCTTCATATATAAACATATTTTTCTCTCTCTCTCTTCATTTCTTCTTGTTTTAATTTTTGAAAAAGAGAAAAACTCTCTCCTTCCTCCCCCTTTGGTGCCGTGAGCTTTGCCCCCTCCCCATCCTCACTTTCCAACTTTGTTTCTTCTTTTTTCCTCCTTCAAGACTCCTTTGGTATGTGTATTTAAGTCTTGTTCATCCTAGATCTTGTAATGGCAAGACTATATCTTGTGTGTTTTCTCATTTAACCCCATGATGCTCTTGCTAGGGACATGAAAACACATGAACAAGAATATCAAGTCATCACAAGACATGGATCTAGTGTTTAGATGAGTTTATGTTAATATATCTTCTTGTTCATGCATGTAAAGAAGTGATCTTGCATATATACTGTTGTTCATGCCATGAGATCCATGGTCCATGCATCATACTTAGTAGATCTAAAAGTTTAGACACTCACATTGTCATTTACATGCATGATCATAGAGTTATTTTTATTTTCATGCATTGATGATTATAAAAATGTAGTCTTGTTCATGTATAGAGATGTTGGATAGTAGATCTTTACATATAGGGAGCAAGAACATTGAAAAAGAAAGGACTTTGTCAAATATGAAATGTTGAAAATTCGGATGAAATGGAAACCCTACTTGGAAAACCACCAAAATCATTTTTAAACTCATGTTTCATAAGAAAAATGAAGGGTATGTGTAATAGGTATATTGAAGGAATGATTCTTATAAGTTTAGATGAGTTTAGGCATGATAGGAATGTAAAACAAGTGGTGGAGTTAGAATGAGAAATGTTGGAATGTTGATCAATAGTTAAAATTCGTAACTTAAGTTCATGCCTACAAGAACACTTGGTATTTAAGTCTAAATTGGATGTTTTATAAGCTAAATGAAGTCCTTAGATAATATACATATTGGAGCTTCAATTTTTAATGCATTAGATAAGTTTTCCCTTAAGAAAAATGCAAGAAAATGAAATTTAGAAAATTCGGATTTTTACAAAAAGCTAGTTCAAAGACATGTTTACCAAACGAAAAATGGGAATTTTTATGCATGAATGGAGACCATGATTAATATAGACCTTGAGAACTTATTTTTAGTTAAATAATAAGTGGATTACAAGATTAAAAGTCAAGGAAACCCTAAGGAGTATAATGTGGAAAAATAGACGTTATTATGACCATACATATATTAAGTTCATCACATGTCATTCATATTGGTAATTCATTCCCATATCATTCATGCATGAATCATCAACTAGGAACATTTCTTATCAAAAGTAAAACAAATTTTTGAGATTGGAGCACTTGCGGAACAGATCTGATCCTACTCTTCCGTGACCTTACTATTTTCAAAACTTGGATTTAATATTAGAAATAGATATATCTTTCGAAGTAGATAGAGATCGATATAAAATTTGCGAAATTCCGAGTTAAAATGACCAAGTTATGGCCGTTTTAAGTCGGAACTTCCGCAAATAGCGAGAAATCCGAATCCATATAGTTTAGATGTATAGCTTGATTTAGTTACATAATGAGAATCTCATTAGGATTATTCTTGCTTGGTAGGTGATCCCGAGCAGGACGACACTCTACCTTCAACTATTACTACTAGGAAGTTTGGCATCCAATGGCCGAGTGAGTTTTACTTCCACTTTCAATTAATGAATGTGATTGTAATGTAGTGGCACTAGTGGTGTAGGCAAAGATAAAAAGAAATTGTATATGCATGATGGGGTATATGGGAATTATATATGTTGTTTACTGCTGATATGTGAATTGGAACGTAAGGAATATCGAAACCGAGTATTAAGCTATTGACTGATTAGTTAATATCTTATGATGAATGTCTGTGAACACTTGTTGGTCACTTGAAAGAATTGAATTAACGAATATTCGGTTTCAAATGTAAATTGAATCCATTCATATCACGATGGGGTTGGAGCATTCGCATTGGTTGGTTTTTCGTGATCCATAAAACGAATATGTTGATTAATCGTGATCCATAAAACGAAATATTGTTAGTTGACCGTGAGCTTAAACGGCGTCATACCGTAGGAATCGTTAATCTGCTAACCCGGGATGGAGGGCGCAAGTCCATCCACATATGATTTCTGGTTGGTCATATGTTTGTTGATCACATTTGTATGGTGCATACACTTGCTTGAATAATCACTTGCTTGAATGAGTGTATTTAATTGTGTTATGGAAGTTATTACTCACTAAGCTAATTAGCTTACGCCCCCATAGTTTTTATCTATTGCAGCACGAATTTATATGGCTTAGGTCGAGGCAAGCCACAGCACAAGTACCAGAGATAGGAGTTTCCCATAGAAGTTTAATCTATTTCTTTTTATATAGACTTCCATTGGAAACTAAGGACTCTGGATGACTATAATGGACTTGTTATTATTTTGCGGGGGAATGCGCCTTAGATTTTGTAAACTATAATTATGTGTTTTGATTTATTATCTATGGCTATTGAATGCCATACTAAACTGCTTAACTCCATTTGTCGAAGTATTCTATTGTCGTAAAGGAACGCTTTACATCTAATTAAGACTCCCGAAGGGCTCAGGTAGAGAACTCGAGAGTCTTACTTAGTATATGGCGGGCTGTTACGTTTAAGATACCCTACGGGGCGTGACAAAATGAGAAAGAGATAATGAGAGAAAATAGAAGGAAAGAAATAAGGGTAGGTAAGTTAAAGGAAAAGAAAGGATAAAGGATAAATACAAAGATAATTTAGGATAAGGGTATTAGATTTAAAACTTTCATGTCAATATTTTTTGTTCTGGAAGCATTTAGAAGATAATTTCAGAATTTATACGTTAAAAATTAAGAACTTAATTTAAGAATTTAATTTAGATCAAATTGTTTATAAATTTGAGCTTAGCTTAAGAACTGACAATTATAGGCTAGCAAAAGATCTAACTAAACATTCAAATAACATGTTTAGGAATTAGGAATTCAAAAGTATTTCTTTTCACTTGGTTTATAGTATTTTATTATAAAAGCATCATCATATCATGTATATCCAAAATCACTCATATTCAAAAGACTCATTTCTCAAACAGGCATTACTTTGAAACAACATATTCCCCATTTATTCTAGGTTTATACTAGCATGTTATTCTAAGCCAATTTCAAGTTAAACCAATATTATCTTAATCGTAGCCTAGTTGATTAAACCTAATCAATCTAATTCATTTTAACTCATTCTAGTTCATTTAGTTAAGTTAAACTTATATTTATTAGCTAAGTTCATTTTATACTTATAATTCATTTTAAGCTTAAATCCATGTTAAGTCCAATGTGTTGTTAAACCTATTAATTCACTTAAATCATCCTTAATTATATCATTTGACTAATATAACATTTTAACTATCAATCAATTTAATTCATTTATTTAATTATTTTTAAAACAAGGAAATAGGGGAGCTGCATGACCAGCTGCAAGGTCGTGCTAAAGGTTGTGATGCATGAAAAATTTTAATCAAAATCAAAACAGCCCCATTTTCTTCTTTGCATGGGCTTTTGGAAGGTCATGCTAAAGGCAGTGCTAGGCTGCACGAGCACGTGCTGAGGTGAAAAAAAGAGCCCAGATTGCTTTATTCGGTCAGTTTGGGCACGTGGATGCTCATGTTGAAGCCCATACTGATCTGGAAATTTTGCCTATACGTGAAAACATTTTTTCCCTATTTTCTTTACACAAAAACTCAGCTTTTACATATCCTACTTCCATTAAAACATCATAAAATGTATCATACAACTCATTTTCACAACTTTTAATACTTCTATACTTAATTTACTTCATCAAACACCTCCAACCACATCATCAAACTCACTTCAACAACCCTTTCTCTACTAATGCACAAACAACAATTTCTTTAGTTACATGCCCATATATTTTTATTCATCCTCTTTACTACAAACCCAACTCATACTTAACATGAATACATCATATACACATGTAAATAACAACTAAAGCAAAGGAAAAAAAAAAAAAAAAACTTATCTTTTTGAGCAACTCAACACTTGACTCTTCTACTAATATTACTTTTAGGTTGTTGAAGCTTCTTCTAGAATGATTTCCACTTCCTATCCTCTTTTTTAACTTTGATTTCTCTTTTAACCTTCTTGAAATTGAGATTTGGAGATGATTTGAAGAAAAAGAGAAAACAAGAAGAAAGGAAGAGCAAGAAAGGAAAAGAAAGAGAAAGAGATAAGGAGAGAAAAGAGAAGGAAAGAAATAAGGCAAGGTAAGTCAAAGGAAAAGAAAGGATAAAGGATAAACTCAAAGATATTTTAGGACAAGGTTATTAGATTTGGAACTTTCATATCAATATATTCTTAGTTCTAGAAGCATTTAGAAGATAATTTCAGAATCTATAGGTTAGAAATTAAGAATTTAAAATAATAACTTAATTTAAGAATTTAATTTAGATCAAATTGATATTCAATTTAAGTTTGACTTAAGAATTGATATTTTTAGGCTAGCAAAAGAACTCAAAATTGATAGGGATTAAGGATATGAAATGTTGAGCCAAAGTTTAGGGATTTAAGAATCTATTAAACATTCAAATAATGTGTTTAGGAATTAAGAATTCAAAATCTCAAATTTTAACTTAATCTATTATTAATCTAATTATATTAACTTATCTAATTATATCCTATAATTCATTTGATTCATTTAATCTATCTAAACTCAATTTCTAACTTAGGTGAAGGCTTGGGGTATTTCAAAAAGATTGATAGAAACTATGAAAGGTAGCAAGAGAAAGTGGACTCCAACAAAAGATGTAACACTTGTTGACTGTTTGGTAGAATTGAAAACAAATGGTATATTTAATGCTGATACAACTATATTCAAATGAATAAAACGAGCACTATTTCTTATGACTTGATAATAGAGATATTAGATGTCCTTGTGGGCTATAGTATTAACATGCTTTGAAAGATTGGCTTCATATATTTCAACTACGAGTTGAGTATCTTTTTCCACAAGGTCTTGATATTCTTAACGTTTTGTAAGCTTATCCATGTGGTCAATGATTAAGGACAAAGCATGTGTTTGGTATTGTGCTGGTAAGCAAAGGCATAATTCATTATTGAATTATCCTAGTTCAATTTGGACACCAGGAATTCTCACAATAGCCTTTAAGATGTTTAACTTGGTACTTCTCAGCTAAATAAGCAGCTCATAGGCCATTTCTTCATCGAAGGATGCTTCAGCAGTGTATAGATAACTAATAAAAGCTCGAAGTGCATCATAAGATACATCAACTAAATTAATGATGCCATTCCGGCTTTCTTTCATCTCATTCTCAAGCATGGCTTTAAATACAAGAGAGTAACTGGCTTGATTTAGGATAAGGAAATAAGAAGTTAGAGCAAACCCATGGATACTATATTGACAAAATTACATTTAATCAGGAAGTAGAAAAGTACCTAATAGCTAATATATGAAAAAAGAAGCAAAAAACTCTCATAAAGATATTGCATCACATAATTCAAATCTTAAGTTTCATCCAACACAGGTTAATATGGGACTATATACAAATGGAGGATGTTCACTTTGATAATTTTTACTTTAGATGAGTAAGGAAGTAAAGAGAGGATATTAACATTAATTCTGGTCAACAACATGCATCAAAGTAGGATAGAATAGTCATTTTATGAAAGTAGATAGAGATGTAATGACTATTATAACTCCTACTCAAGGTTTGGCACAGCTTTTGTTGTTTGTACGTTGTGGAAAGGGAGAAAGCGCAGACATAAAAAATTGATGAAAACACTCATCATAGCTTTTCTTACAAGAAAAGAAGACCCAAATACAAACTATAGCACTTCCTAGATAAGTAAATCGTGAGCTACCTCCTCCATGATAACTTCTTTAGTAAACTTATCATCTCATTTGATGGGAGTGTGATATGCCAGTAGATCAATGAAATGACCCTAAGCCCATACAAGCTAGTCTCAAAGAGAGACTAATTGCTCCCTCTTCATCTAGACACACTAAACACTAGAACCTTTCCTATCTAATTCTTCTTAAAAGTTATTTTTTCATGTTAGTTATTCAAGTTATTTTTCTCATGAGGTTTTCTTCAGTGGTTATGATTAAAGTTATGGTTTTGCTTGGTTCCTTTGAAGCTAAAAGCTATTGGTCCTTTAAGTTCTAAGAAGCTATTGAAGATCTAGACTACTTTCTTTCTTAAAGCTTCTAAGCTAGCATCTTCCTCAAAACTTAAAAACCACCTTCCACCATGAGAGAGAAGAGAAATCCTTTTGATTCTTCACTCTATCCAAGAAAAACTAAGAAGTGGAGGTAGAAACGGGCCTTATTGCTTAGGCCTCTCTAAGATGTGATGTAACTTACATGATTTTAAAACAATTTATGTGAAGACTTGGATGTTTTTCTTTCTCTCTCAAATTTCCTAAGCTTACCCTTTCCTTAGAGCTTAGAAAACAACCTTCTACCATGAGAGGAGAAACCCTTCTGGTTCTTCTAAAAAACTGTCTTCAATCCAAGAAAACCAGGAAGTTGAGGTAGGTGTTGAGGCCTATTGCTAAGGCCACCTATCAATCATGCTTAGATAGTTTGTACCAATGAAAAAGGTACTAAAAAAAGGTCTTCTATTCCTAGTACTAGTGAGTTACTGATAGACATGAAATGTCCATAATCTTAATGGTTGATTAAGTAAAATCTAGGGCTTAATGTTATGTTCCTATTCAAGAATTGATACTTAATTTAGCAATATTTTCAATTCAGATGACTTTTACTCGTGACAACACATTTGGAGCAATTTGGAGCAAAATGGACACAAATCACAAGCGAGATAGGAGAAAAACAACACCCACAGCAAGAATCATGAGGCTTTGGTCACTTGTGATAGAGGATGATGAAGATCAGAAAAAATCCACCCTCTTGGTCGCTCATGATTTGAAGAAAAGCGAAGAACAGCAAGGATCTCAGTCTTTTGGTAGCCCTTAATTGGATTAAATATGCAAAGAAATTTGGCCACAACCCAAATCACACCCTTTTGGTCATCCATGATTGAGCTCGTGATAGGAGAATTTCAAGCAATCATCCTCTTTTGGTCGCTTATGATCTGAAGCTTGAAGAGACACGATAACTTAAAAGGCATGAATACGAATTTTATGTTTCTTTTCACTAAAAATATGTCTTGTACTTAAGGTCGTATATTTTCATCATATGCCTTTTCAAGAAATTGGGTGATTAAAAAATACACATACTTATTCCAATAAAAGGATATAGACATTATCACACCCTCTCATCTCTTTCATTGTAATTGTAGGACCTTGACATCGTGTAGAATCTCTCCCTCCTACAAAGAGGGAGAGGGTTAGTTCGTAGTGATTTTATTTGTTCATAGTATGTGTTGGTGATCTTATATTTTTTTGAAAGTTATAATTTTTCCGGAAGAACTTAAGAAAGTCAAAGGATTCATGTTGTCAATGTGTTGTGTACAAGACTCCAAATCCTCATCTAAATTCGGTAAAGGGGGTTTTCTTTTCTCTACTCTCTCTTCTCTTCTATTGTTTTTATTCTTTATGTTATTGTTTATTTATTGTTTTGTCATTATATATGAGTAGAGAATAGGATTTATTCATGGGATTAACTTGAATTTGATCATTAAAGTTCAATTCATCTAATAATTATCTAGTTCTAGTAAATAGAATTAATAATCTCAAGAAGTAGTGAAGGTGCAACACTTTCTTGGCCAAATTTCAATGGAAGACATCGATAGATGATTCCATTGAATAGATCTTGTTTACTAGGCGAGTCACTCATAGTGATAGAGATATCACGGCGAGACTTTCTACATTTGTTTGGAGAATTTAGAAATAATTTAATCTTAATGCAAGATTAAAGTGGCTGTTAATCAGGAAGAGATGTCGGTAGACACACTTTTTATTAGATGTGAATGCTTCTTAGAATAACATTCACTTGCTTAATGGATTCTTGTAGATAGTAATCATTAGAGAAACATATGTGTGAATTCATGTTAAGGAAATGAATGAATCTGATTGTGTTTGTTGTGTTTTATCTTTATATGTTATGTTATTCATATAACTTAGTGTAATTCTTAATTTTAGATTAATTAATTTTCATCCAATCTATTCTCTTAATCGATCTACTAGATAATAGGAAAATTAGAGTAGTACTAGACGATCTTATACTCTACTCTATGCTACTAGAAAGATAGGTGCACTTGCCTGTTAAAACCGAGTTTAGGAGTAGAATATTAGGTTTATAAATCATAAAATTTGACAACCAGTTGCCTAAGGTGAAAAATTTGATCTCTAAAAAAGCTATTTCTCGTGAGTCAAATATCAATGAGTGACTCCACCCTTCAAAGTTGGTTTCTCTTTTATATGATGTTGAGAAATCTAAGGGGATACATGTGTTATTAAAGCAAAAAAAAAAAAAAAAAAGAAAATCTTTCTAAGGAAATTAAGGATACATTAAGAAATTAAGAGATGAGAGAGTGTGGGATAGCAATGTCAATATCCCAACTTTAGGAGCTCACTCGTGAGGTGGCCTAGTTTTTTAGTAAAATTGATATCATGAAGGCCAATTGAAAGTAAAGACTAAAATAAAAAGTAGGATTATAAATTGAAGCTTTTGTAATAAAGTTTATTGAAGATGTATGGCTTAAGAACTTAACTGGGATCAATCTCCTACTTGTTTGTATTTGTACATTCATTTCTTTATTTTCATTACTCTTTCCTCTTGCGCCGTTGTTTCTTCATTCAAATTGAATGCATATTGATCAAGATGAAAACTATGTGAAAATATTAAAGAATCCAAAACAAACAAAGGCTTAAACTTGTCTATATTGCACATAGGACAAAGAGACGCTATTAATTAATTACATTTGTATCCAAAAAAGTGTATGCTTCATGTCCTATATTGAAAACTGGAACAAATGTAATGTCCTTTAGGTGTGAAGTTCGAATGGTATCCTATGCCTTGCTTGCTATGATTCTTTGAAAACATGTCCAGGACTAACTTAATTATATTAGGTAGTATTTTATAACACCTAAGAGAGTAATGAAACTATTTTAGTGAAATTTAACTGTCTCAAATCTCAAGCAATCTCCCCTAAAAACCTTAGAGTTTTCCTACTCCATTTTGTAAGGCTCATCTAAAGACAATATGAAATAAAGTCTCTAACTTTTGATTAAAATCAAACACTTTATTCTCAACTCGAATTCATCGAAAACTAGGCTAGCTAAACTCACCAGAATGGCTCGATGAGCTAGAATTGAAATGGAGGAACCCCCGATAGTTACATCCCTAGAAGTGACGATAATGACATTGGTGAAAGAAACCCCATACGACTAATAATGATGGTCGATCGGTGAGCAGAAACTTAGGAAAACGATTTTAGACTTCAAGTCCTCAATCTCTCTCATTAATTCCTCTTTGGTCTTGTTGGCCTCCTCGTAAAACTCCTTGCAAGTGCCAACGTTAGAGCATCGATACTCCTCCTTGTAGGAGATGCATAGCATCATCTCAGATTTTAACACAGATTCAGGCTTAGATTCTAGTGCTAGTTCAAATCGCACAACATGGCACAACATTTTTGGGGGCTTTAGTTAGGGTCAAGGAGAGAAATTGGGTTATGATAAGCAAAGGTGGTTTTTATAGGGTTTGTTGTTGACTTTAACAATGTGTTTGACATCTTTGTTTAAAGTAGAAATGGATGGTAGTGGATGGAAAGAAATGGAATGTCACGCCCCAACGGGTACCCTAAACGTGACAGCCCACCGAACACAATATTAGAACTTGAGAATGACTACCTTAGTCATTCGGATGCTTTCATATTGGTACAAAGCATACGTTCACAACAAAAAGAGATCGGTGGAGTTATACACTTTAAGATACTGGCAGCGGAATATACAAAATAACACTTAATCATAATTCATCAAAATATAAAGTTCTACAGCTTCAATGGGGCATTCCCTGATAATCTCCATAATAACATTGGCTTAATATGATAAATAACTAAAACTAGAAGATTTTAAAGGAACCCTAATCTAAGTCTTCAAATAGAATTCCTCCAAAAGCTTCCCAAAACATAAGTTCTATCCAGACAGTCAACATAGTCTCGGGAACAAAACAATGATCCTGCAACATCAAAAATCTATTAGGAGTAAGCATAACTAGCCTAGTAAGATAATCTTTACACAAAAGTACTCATAAAAAACATTTAAACAAGTTCATTAAACAAGCATATGTAATGCAAGCAACCATATGATCAAACAATATATACAACTATCCGGTTTCATATGTAGAATGGATTTACCCCTCTATTCGATGGTTAAGGAATGATTTGAAACGGGCCCCAATCGACCTCGAAATTTTGTGCGCGTCTTGGGGTTCCAATGAATCATACTACTAGTCCTCAGGTTTTCCTTACCCAAAGCAATAGATCCTGCTCGATTATACCATGAGGCTGTATTCCCCAAATGTCCTAATTCCTCAAGATGTAGCTAGACAACTTACATTTTCGGTCCCATGCTGAGGTGTAGTAGCAAAAATGAAAAATGATATTCTAAGTGATATGCATAAGTAATTTAGTTTAAGAGAATTTCCAGTCCGACATTAATTCATTTAAGGCGATAAATCAATATTGACACATACAACAATATACATAGAAACAATTTATATTAATCAACCAATTGAGCTCCAATATACTTAGCGTTTATTCATCATACATAAGAAATCACATACATAGTTCCCATGATAACCCGCGTGCATATCAATTTTTATCTTTTCCAAATATCTGGTGCTCTATTCTATAAGTACATGCGCGAATACATAAAACGTAAAGGAAACTTACTCGGCCATGGCGATCTTCTATTAGTCGAAGTAATCCTCAGGAAAGAGAAAATCTTGGTCCTCGACACCTAAACAAGAGAAATACTCAAAATGAGTATTTCATCCAAGTTCTATTTAAATTTTCTAACTTTATCGTATTAAATTCATCAAAATTCGGTTTTAAGGAAATTCCAAATTAAAATGGCCATAACTTACTTATTTTAACTTAGAATTTCGCATATCATATGTCGTTTTCTATCTACTCGAAAATATTTATCTATTTCTAAGGTTATTTTCATCATAAAAGGTTATTTAGGTCTCGGAGCAGCGAGGTGTAGAACTATTACGAAAATCTCAACTTTCAAAATACAATTTTTCAAGCTTTTCTCCATCCAAAAATTCTTGTATAAAAATATAGATATTTGTATAGTTGAAAAATCCTTTGAATGTATATATATATATATATATTTATATATATAGGCTCATATTGTATGTATGAATTTAGTGGTGTTATCTCAACAATGATTTTTGCAAAACAATATGTCTTAAAAGTTGGAAAAAGCTAAGACTTGAAAAATTCACTTTAGTTTATTACAAAAATTTCTTGAGTGTTTCCTTCTTTTAACTTCAATTCTTAACCTTTGAGAATAATTTAATTTTCTAAAAATAATTTTAGTCTTTTTAAGATTCCTGTAGCTTCATTTCAAATGGTTGAAAAATATAGTTTTTCTAAGTATTTCTTAATAGTGACTAAAATTTCTTAAAGTAGTCATGTTTATGTATTCTAAAGTTTTCCTAAAGTTAGTTCCACTTTTAAATAAATGATAATAATGATTTTCTAATTTATTTACTAATTTTATTTCCTAAGTAAGACTTATCTCTAAAAGGTTATTTTTTGATGATTTTGTAAAACTTGTATAGGCCTTAGTATTTTAGAGTGTTGGTGAGAAAAATTCATAACTAAGTTTAAGAAAAGCCTTTGTTAACCAAGGAATTAGAAAAAATTGAGTTTTAAAGGAAACTTCATATTTTATTGGTTTCAAAAGATTATGTGTGATAAATCTACTTTATGTATTCTTTGATGAAATCTAAAGTACTATTATTACTAAAACTTTATGATGGACTTATTTAAATTTTGGAAAAGACTTGTTAAAATAAAACTTTAAGTTTTTGTAGAAAAGTCATTTCTTAAGTGACAAAAATTTATCTTTAAAGAGAGTTCTTATTTTTCTTTATTTAAGAAAACTCCTTTGTATTTTTGTTGAGACAATATCAATATGTTCATGCATGAATGAGAATATGTAGTTATGAGAAAAATGATAATGTCACATAATAAGATAGAGATATATATATAAGAATAAATAAGAGCATAACAATAAGGTCAAGTGTTGGGAGCCTTAGCTTTATCAAGGCAACCTAGTCAAGCATTGAAAGCCTTAACTTCATCAAGGCTTTTCGGGACTAAGACTAGACGAGTCCCAAAAGAAAAGAAAAAGAAAGAAAAGAAAAAGCATAATAATAAGAGCAATAATAATAAGATGTTAGGTTAGTGAGCACTTAGGCTCTAAGAAATATATACACATAGATATATATAATAACATATAGAAGTTAGATTAAAGCAAATAATAATAACAATAATAATATAATGAAAATTTAAACATGAACATATTGTTGCTTCTTTAACTCTCATAAGTCTAAAAAAACATACACTAAGCTTATGCTAAGTTACATAAACATGATGAGTAAATATAATAAGTTTTACCTAAGGTTATATGTATTTTGACGAGGAAAGAAAGTGGTTGTAGTAATATATAGGTAGTGGTTTTGTAGGGAGGAGAGGAATTTTGAAAAACAAATTGAGAGGGAGAATTTGTGAAGTGAATTTGGTAGAGTTTTAGTGGGAAAAATGAGTTGTGTGAAAGAATAAAGGAGGGAGGGGGTATTTATAGAATTTTAGAGTGAAAATCAGATGTAATTAAATAAAATGAAAAAGAAAATAAATTGGATGGTACATGGGGAGGGTGGCGCTGGTTTTGGTTTGTGGAGGGGGAGAAAATTGATTTATTTTGTTGTTTTGTAATAAAAAGTAGTAATGTGTAAGGTGTGATGTGAATAAAGTTGAATGAGGTAGGTAAATTGTGAGGAATATGTATGGTAGTGTGTAAGAGTAGATTATAAGAAAAAGTAGAGATAGTGAAATAGTAATGAATAGTAGAAATAGTACTATGAATAGTAGACTAAACAATTAAAATACCAGTAGTGAGGAAAATACGCGTAAATAAGCTATATATGATATTTTTAGCTACTAAAAAAATTCTAAAACTAATATTTTTGAAAACCTAATATTTTTATGAGTTTAATGATATTGTCAGAATATTTTCATTGTTCAGTGTATCAAGGCACGGTTTTCGATAACTGATCCCGTTCGGATTCGAAACACATTGAAAATTAACGAATATGATATTCTTAAGATTTCCTATATTATTAAATACTATTGTCCACAATTATCTCAATTTCATTGTTTAGAGGCTAAGAACATGGGATTGCCGAATTTAGATTCATTAGACTAGTTATAGAACTAGATTGACTTTAGGGTTCCGGTTTGACTTCCGTTCTTAGAGTTTACTATATTTACCAAAAAATCTAGGGGCTTACAACTTACCCCCCTTAAATAAAGTTTTTTCCTCAAAACTTGACTATCATACCTGATTCTTCGAACATATTCGAGTTTTTGCTTTGTATCTCATCCTCAGCCTCCTAGGTTGCTTCCTCATGCGTATGATTTCTCCAAAGGACTTTGACATATTCGATCTCCTTACTCCGTAGCTTTTGGACTTTTCAATCTAAGATTTATACCTGGTATTCCTCATAAGTGATGTTCTCCTTTAGCAGCACTAGCTCCAACTCTACTACTCAATCTGGATCGGCTACATGCTTGTGTAAGATGGATACATGAAATACATTATGTACTTCCAACAGGTTTGACGACAAGACTAAGAGATAAGCTAAATCTCTAACTCGTTCAAGCACTTTGAAAGGTCTAATGTACCGTGGACTCAACTTTCCTTATGAGCGTACTCGGTGTATTTCTTGATCTGCTTTACCTTTATATACACACGGTTTCCCATTTGAAATTCAAGAACTTGCCTTTTCTAATCTACCCTGTTTTCTGTCTATCTTGGGCTTCTTTTATTCTTTATCGAATTATTCTTACTTTTTTCTATTGCATCTTGTACCAAATCTGGCCAAATAGCAAGCTTTTCCACATCATCCCAAAATAAGAGTGACCTACAGCATTGTCCCTGCAAAGCTTCATATGGCGGCATTTGTATGGTAGACTGGTAGCTGTTGTTATAGGCAAACTCTATAAGCGGTAAATGATCATTCTACCTTCCTTCAAATTCCATAACACAAGCACACAACATGTCCTCTAAGGTTTGGATTGTCCGTTCCGATTGTCCATTGGTTTGGGGGTGATAAGCCGTGCTGAAATGTAACTTTGTCCCCATACACAAGATACAAATTGAGGGTCTCGATCTGACACAATCCCAGCGTGTATTCCATGCAAGCATACTATCTCCTCTATGTATAGCTTGGCTAACTTATCAATCGAGAACGTCATGTTGATTGGTACAAAGTGAGTTGATTTGGTCAAACGATCTATCACTACCCATATGGCATCATGCCCTATTGATGTTCTTGGTAATTTGCATACAAAATCCATCGAGATTTGATCCTACTTCCATTCGGGTATTGACAAAGGCTTCAACAATCCTCCCATTCTTTGGTGTTCCACCTTCACCTGTTGACAAGTCGGACATTTCATCACATAGTCGGCTACATCTCATTTGATCCCATTCCACCAAAAGTGGCTCTTAAGAACTTGATACTTCTTAGTCCCTCTCGGGTATACTGTGTATCTCGAGTTATAAGCTTACTCATAATTTCCATTCTCATCTCCTCATCTCCTGGTACACATAACCTTCCTCTCATTTTCACCACACCAGCCTCATCTATGGTGAAGTCAGTATACTTCTTTGCTTGTACTTCCCATTTGATCGTTTGTATATTGAGCCTCCTTAATTTGTTCCACAAGGGTTGGTTCCATCACCAAGTTAGATATTTCCACCTCCACATCTTGTCCAATGAACTCTATACTCAGCCTTTCAAATTCTTTTATTAACTCCTTTTGGTCAGTCAACAGAGCGGCAACTTCCTAATGATTCTTTCGACTTAAAGCATTGGCAATGGTATTAACTTTGCTTGGACAATAATTGATTCCAAGATCATAGTCCTGTATGAGCTCCAACCATCTCTGTTGTCGCATATTCAACTCCTTTTGATTGAATAAGTACTTAAGACTCTTATGGTCTATATATATTTCACATCTCTGTCCATACAAGTGATGTCTCCATATCTTGAGGGCAAAAACAATAACAGCTAGCTTCAAATCATGCGTCGGATAATTTTGCTTGTGCAGTCTTAATTGTCACGAAGCATAAGCAATCACTTTTCCTTCTTGCATTAGCACACATCCAAGACCATTTCTTGATGCGTCGCTATGTACCGTATAAGGCTTCTCAGGGTTTAGCAAAACGAGAATCGGTACGAATACAAGCTTTTGCTTAAGCTCTCGGAAACTCTTCTCTTTTATTGTTCCAGATAAACTTCTCATTCTTTTGAGTAACTTATGTTAAGGGCTTAGCTACGGTCGAGAAATTCTTTACGAACTTTCGATAATAGCCAGCTAGACTAAGAAAGCTTCTTACTTCAATTATGGTCTTCGGTTGCTTCCTCTCCATCATTGCTTTAATCTTTTTGGGGTCGACCAATATGCCATCTCCTGAAACAACATGTCCTAAAAAGGATATCTTATCCAACCAAAAGTCGCACTTTAACAACTTAGCATACAACTTATGTTCTCTTAACGTCTGAAGTGCCATGCGAAGGTGTTCTTCATATTGCTATCGTATAGTTGAGTAGATCAAAATGTCGTCAATGAAAACTATAACACGCTTATTTAACAAAGGCTTATAGATTCAATTCATCAAGTCCATGAATGCGGCAGGTGCATTTGTTAAACCAAGAGACATCACTAAGAACTCGTAATGTCCATAACAAGTCTGAAAAGCGATCTTTGGCACATCCTCTGGCTTTACTCTTAACTAATGGTATCTGAACCTCAGGTCGATGCGGGAAAACACACTTGCTCCTTGCAACTGGTTGAAGAGGTCATCAATCCATGGTAATGGGTACTTATTCTTGATTGTAACCTTATTCAACTCCCGGTAATCAATAAATAACCTTATAAATCCATCCTTTTTCTTAACGAACAAAACTGGTGCTCCCCATGGCGATATACTCGAGCAAATAAATCCTTGATCTAGAAGCTCTTGTAATTGCTTCTTGAGTTCTTTCAACTCTACTGGTGCCATCCAGTATGGAGCTTTCGATATTGGTTTGGTACTTGGCATCAAGTTAATCTCAAATTCGATCTCCTCTTTGGCAGCAATCTAGGTAATTCCTTAGGAAAAACATCAGAAAACTCATTGACTATAGGTATATCTTCCACTTTTGGTCCTTCGCTTTCTTCTTCTATGGTGTTAACTTGTTGGTCAATTTCTTCCGTGGTTCCTTCCTCTATTAATAACTCAAGCGAACTTAACCTTTGCCTCCTTATGATAGTGGATTCTCCTTTGAACTCAATATCTTTCCCATTCACATCCTTAAAGTTCACTTTCTTCTCCTGACAATCTATTATAGCTTTAACGCGGGTCGACCAACTCATGTCAAGAATCACTTCATACTTGCTCATCTCCAACACAATTAAGTCATTTGTCGTATGGTGTCCTTAGATCTCTAAGGGACATTCCTTCAACATCTCTTAGGTGGTTACGATGCTACCCGTGGGTGTCTTTATCTTGAAGATGGTAGCGGTGGTGACAATAGGTAAATTGGTCTTCTTAGCAAAGTTGAGGGTGATAAACAAATGGGTGGCTCTAGTATCAAACAAGGCATAAGCAGTTTCACTAGCTACCTATATACTTCCTACGTTCAACAAGCATTAGTTACTAACTGTACCATACTACACTTATCTAACTATTATAAAGCTTTAGGCTATAGAGATATTGGGATTCTATTGCTATAGATTCATATATAAAGATGATATAAACAAACAAAACAATAGCTTAGGGTTAAGGCTAACCTGCAACTAGTCCATGGTCATAGCCTCCATCTTCCTCCATAGCAGCAAACTCACATCCTTGCTCCTCATCATCAACTTCCTCATACATCCACTAACCTTCTAGGTCATAAATTCTTATCCCATGCATTGATGTGCTAGAGCGGTTCCCATTGCCATTTCCGTTGTTGGTTCTAACAAATGCAGATCCCTTGAAGGGTTGGACGGCTTTGTTGGAGCATTTTTCCTTTTTAGGCATTCGTTTGCAAAGTGCCCTTGATGCTTACACACGTAGCAAACACTGGTGTTTTTCTTGGGACACTCCAGAATTTTATAATCCGGGCTACAGCAAAAATAACATTTGTTTTGTAATTGCAGGCAAGACTTTGGATATTGCTTGCCTCGACATTCTAGCACGTGATATCCACCTTGGTTACTTTCTTTTGATTGCTTCTACTTCATTTGAAACTTCAAAAGGTCTTAAACTTTTTAGTCTTAAATCTAGAACTCGATCCTTCATAAGGCTTTCTCTCAAACACAAACACTTTCCTCTCTGAAGCTTTTGTCTTCATTTTTTGGCTGGTTCAATTATCTGAGCCCTTTGCACTAGCTCCCTAAAGCTTCTTGTCACGCCCCAGAGGGTAACCGCCTTAGAGGGTACCTTAAACGTGGCAGTTCGCCGCATATAATATTAAAGCTAATGAATGATGACCTTAGTCATGCAGGAGCTTCGATATCACATCCAAGGTGTGCTTCCAAGATAGTAGGAGACTCATAGGGTTATTACATTTAAGTAGATAATAAAAGCATGTAAGAACTTATATAAATAAACATGGAATATTCATTTGGATAATAATCTATCATAACTTCTTGGGGGCATTCCCCCGTCTTAAATAGTCTTGTTTAACTAAACCATTAACAAGGTATACATAACTATAACATAAGCATACTATAGAGATTTTCCTAGAAGTCTATACTCATAATTAAATACATATAACTTCTCCGAAAAACTCTTAGTAGCTTTGACTCATACCTAGCAAACGGGGCTCCTCGGTGCCAACCATAGGTAATCATATTGTAATAAAAAGCTATAGGGGTATAAGAAAAACTAGCATAGTGAGATAACTCCTACCTACAAAACATTTTCATATATCAAACAAGTATTTAATCAATTATATGAGAATGCACCAATCACATGAGCAAACAAAATACACAAGATTGACCGGAAATCATGTGTAGCATGGATTTTACGCCCTCCATGTCAGGGTTTGGGAGGTTACAGGCCTATACGACCATCAATATTTGTAGATTTGCTGGCTCCTACTCGCCGTGTAGATTTTTCGGCTCTTACTGGCCCATGTAGACTTTCTGGCTCCTACTAGCCACCACTACAACTCCTTGTTTCCCCATACGAAGAATAGTAGTGAATAAATGTGACTTATAAATATGATATGCATGAATCTTTTTCGATAAGGTTATTCCATTAATGTCAAGTTCAAGTTAAGGGTGATCAAATCAAAATTCATCATATCATTGCAAGAAATCATAAATTATTCATCAATTCCTCTTTCGATATTCTTAACTTATTTTTAATCAATCATAAATTCAAATCACACAATAATTGTTCATTTATCTTTTCATTATTTTCTAGTGCTATTACTTACAAACACAAACAAGGAAATGTAACTAGTAAAGGATTAACTCACTCCATGTCGATCGCTCTTGATCGAAGTAGTCTTCCGGGAAAGTGATCTCGGTTCCTTCTTCACCTAAACAAAATGAAATACCCAAAATGAGTATTTCATAGATTTTCTATTTTAGAAAATTCTGAATCTATCTTAAAATCACGATAAAAATCGGATTGGAGGAAATACCAACTTAAAATGGCCATAACTTGCTCATTTTAACTTGGAATTTCGCACATTATACATCGTTTTTTACCTACTTGAAAAGATATATCTCTTTCTAAAACTATTTTTATCAAACTAAGTTGTTTGAGTTCTGAATTATTGGTGATCAGATTCACCACAAATTTTCACAAAACTCGAATTCCTTCTTTTAACAAAAACTCATTTTAAAGAGATATATATTGTAATAGTGTATAAAACCTTTGAAATGTGTATATATATATATATATATTTATTGACTCATATCAAATGTATGAAATTAATGAAGTTATCTCAAACCATGAAAGAGTAAAGTCTTCTAAAGATTTTGGAAAAGTGAGAACTTTTGAAAATTCCTTTTATTTTGCTTTGAGAATAGCTCAAGTTAATTTAAATGAGTATTTCTTAAATTTAATTTCCTTAGTCTTTTTAAATTTCCCAGGAATGATTTTTATTTTCTAAGCTTAGTTTTTAATACTTTTTGAAAGTAATAATAATTCTATATTTATAGAAATAATTTCCTTATTTGTTAAGATCATTCTATTTTTATGAAAAGAATTTCTTTTTGTCAAACTAGTACTTGATGAAAAAGTGAAGTTTTAATAAAACTTTTGTTTATTTAAGAACTTCTTATTATGTTATGTATGTTTGTAAAAATTCCTATGAACTCCTATAGATTTCTTAGAAAAGTTTGTTAAGATGAATCCTTAGTTTTATGAAAAATTACTTCCTACTTTTATTTCTAGAAAACAATCTTTATTTTAAGAAAACCTTTCCTCATTTATCTTGTTGGGACAAAATCAATATATTCATGCATGATTATGAATATGAATCATAAAATTATGAAAACATAAGAAAGACATAAAAATTAAAGAAATAAGCTAGCAAATAATATATCAAGTATTGGAACCTTAGCTTTATCAAGGTATCCTGGTACTAAGAATGGATTAGTCCCATAAAGAAAAAGAAAATGTTTTGACTTGATGAGGACAAGTTTAAGAGTAGAAAGACTAGTCTTAAAATAACATGAAAGTAAATAAATTGCAAAACGATGGAGCTTATATGCTCTTAAAAGATATATATAGCTACATAGATATATTTAGTTAAATATATATATATATTTAGTTAAATATATATATATTATATATGAAAGAAAAATAAAAAAAAATTGATTCATGAACAAAAACAAATTATGAACTTATTGTTGCTTTCTTTGACCTTCATGGTTTAGAAAACATACACTAATCTCATACTAAGTAAATGAACATAAAGAAAACTTGAAGAAATATTACCTAAGATAACTAAACTTGAGAGAGCTTTGGGAAAGAATTCTTGTAGAGAATTTGAGAGAGTAATTTTTGTGTATGGAAGGTGTGAAAGAAGTGGAAGGAAGATAGGGTATTTATAGGAAAATGTGGGAGGAAATTTGTGTTAATTAAATAAATGAAAATTGAAACAAATTGAGAGGGAGAGGAGGCGTGGCCGGCGCTACATGGAGTGTAGAGAGGGAGTGAAATTTTTTTTTTTTTTTGTATTTTTGTTAATGAAAAGTAAGATATGAAAGATGTGAAGTTGTATTGGAAATGAAAATTGTAAGAGATAGATGTATAGTTTGTATGAGTAGGTTGTAAGAAAAGTAGAGATAGATAAATAGTTTAGAATAGTAATAAATAGTGTAATGTAAAGTAGACATGACAATTTAAGTACCGGTAGTAAGAAAATATACGTATAATTACGATATCTGATATTTTTAGTTACCGAAAAATTATGAAATTGATATTTTTGAAAACCTTATATTTTTACGAGTCTAACTGTATATTCGAAATATTTTTACTAATCTGAGACCTGGGACACGCTTTTCGAAAACTGTGTTTGGTTGTGCTCAAAACGGATCACGGTTTAATTAATCTGATATTTTTAATCTTTCTCAGGTTATTACGAACTATTCTACATACTAATCTCTTACTAACTTTCCTAAGGTTGCTTAAACGGGAAAGCCGGACTTGAACGATTGCAAAAGACTAGGGTTTTGTTGATTTTAGGATTTGGATTGATCTTCTAGTTAGGGTTTAATCTTAATTGATCACGAAACTTTAGGGGTTTACAACCTACCCCCCTAAAAGAAAGTTTTGTCCTCAAAACTTGAAGTTTATGCTTGATTCTTCGAACAAACTTGGATACTTCTGGCATATGTCGCTTTCAACCTCTCATATCGCTTCTTTGTGCGAGTGATTTCTCCACAGAACCTTCACATACTTGATCTCTTTATTCCGAAGCTTTTGCACCTTATGATCTAGGATCTAAATTGGGTGCTCCTCGTATGTGAGGTTTTCTCTTAGCCGTACTGGTTCCAGCTCTGTGAGTTTGCTAGGATCTGACACATGCTTCCGTAAAACCGATACGTGGAATACATTATGAATTCCAGACAGGTTAAGAGGTAGGGTCAGGCGATAAGCAAGATCTCCTACTCTTTCAAGCACTTCAAAAGGTCCAATATATCATGGGCTCAACTTTCCTTGTGCCTGAACTCTGTGAATACTTTTTATGGGGTTTACCTTCAAATACATATGGTCTCTAATCTCAAACTCGAGTATTCGTCTTTTCATATTTGCCTAGCTTTTCTGTCGATCTTGTGCTTCCTTCATCTTGTGTTGGATGACCCGTACCTTATCAGCTGCGTCTTATACCAAGTGGGGTCCAATGCTCAACTTCTCTACATCGTCCCAGAATAATGGAGATCGACACCGCCTTCCATACAATGCTTCATAAGGTGGCATCTGGATCGTGGAGTGGCAACTGTTGTTGTAGGCAAACTCCACCAATGGTAGGTGTGCGTCCCAACTACCCTTGAACTCCATTACACAAGCTCGCAACATATCTTCCAAACTTTGTATCGTCCTCTCCGATTGACCATCTGTCTGAGGGTGATATGAAATACTGAAGTGTACCTTTATTCCCATACATCTTTGTAAGCTTATACAAAATTTAGACACGAACCTTGGATCTCGGTCGGAGACTATTCCAGCGGGCACTCCATGCAAGCTCACTATCTCTCTTATGTATATTCTTACCAACTTATCCATAGAGTATGTCATGTTGATTGGTAGGAAGTGTGCTGTCTTTGTCAATCAGTCGACTATGACCCAAATGGCATCATATCCTGCAGATGTTCTTGGTAGTCCACACACAAAATCCATCGTGATTTGATCCCATTTCCATTCGGGTATCGGCAGAGGTTTCAAAAGTCCTCCTGGTCTTTGGTGTTCCACCTTCACTTATTGACATGTGGGACACTTCATTACAAAATCGACCACGTCTCTCTTTATACCGTTCCACCAATAGCGGCTTTTCAGATCCTAATACATTTTACTTCCTACTGTATGCATGGTATATCCTGAATGGTGTGCTTTATTCATGATTTCCTTCCTCATATCTTCATCATCTGGAACACAAAATCTCCCTTTCATTCTCACAACCTCCTCTTCTTCTATCGTGAAATTTGTATATTTTCCTTCTTGTGCCTCTCCTTTAATCTTCTGAATCACCTCGTCATACCGTTGGGCTTCCTTGATTCTTTCTATTAAGGTGGGTTCCATGGCTAGGTTGGTGATTTTTGCCTCCACACTTTGCCCTATGAATTCGATACTCATCTTTTCAAATTCCTTTATTAGCTCCGTCTTATCAGTGAACAAGGTAGCTACTTCTCCATAATTCTTCCTACTCAGGGCATCTACGACCGCGTTTACTCTTCCTGGGTAGTAGTTTATTCCAAGGTCATAATCTTTGATAAGTTCCAACTATCTCCGTTGCCGCATATTCAACTCTTTTTGCTTGAATAGATACTTGAGACTCTTATGATCGGTGTAGATCTCACACCTTTGCCCATATAGGTAATGTCTCCATAATTTAAGCACAAACACGACGATAGCTAACTCCAAATCATGGGTGGGGTAATTTTGCTCATGAGGCCTAAGTTGTCGCGAGGCATAAGCAATCACCTTTCCATCTTGCATCAACACACACCCAAGACCATTTCTAGAGGCATCACTATGCACCGTATAAGGTTTCTCGGGGTTTGGTAGAACCAAAACTGGGGTGGAGACAAGCCTTTTCTTTAATTCTTGAAAACCTTATTCCCTCTTATCCGTCTAAATGAACTTTTCATCCTTCTGAGTCAACTGTGTTAGGGGTTTGGCTATGGTAGAAAAATTCTTCACAAACTTCCTATAATATCCAGCCAATCCGAGAAAACTTCTCACTTCAGTAACAGTCTTAGGTTGTTTCCAATCCATCACTGCTTTAATCTTCTCAAGGTCTACCGATATACCCTCTCCAGATATGACATGTCCTAGGAAAGATATCCTATCCAAGCAGAAATCACACTTAGACAGCTTGGCGTACAACTTATGCTCATGCAAGGTTTGTAATGCCATTCTTAAGTGTTCTTTATGTTGCTCTCGTGTCTTGGAGTAGATCAGAATGTCATCTATAAAGACTATCACGCACTTGTTCAGTAGAGGCTTGTATACTCGATTCATGAGATCCATAAATGCTACTGATGCGTTGGTTAAACCGAAAGACATTACTAGAAACTCGTAATTTCTGTAGCGAGTTTGAAAAGCCCTCTTGGGTACATCCTCTGGTTTAATCCTCAATTGATGATATCCTAACCGTAGATCAATTCTTGAAAAGACACTTGCTCCTTGAAGCTGGTCAAAAAGGTCATCTATCGTTGGTAGTGGATACTTATTCTTGATGGTGACTTTATTGAGCTCCGGTAATCGATGCATAAGCGCATAGAACCATCCTTCTTTTTCACGAACAGAACTGGTGCTCCTTAGGGTGATATACTTGGTCGAATGAAACCTTGGTCTAGCCAGTTTTGCAACTGAGTCTTTAGCTCCTTTAGCTCCACTGGTGCCATCCGGTAAGGTGCCTTTGATATTGGCTCCATGTTTACCAATAGGTCGATTTCGAAATCGATTTCCCTCTTTGGTAGTAATCTAGGTAATTCGTCAGGAAATATATCTGGAAATTCCTTAACCACAAGTATGGAATCTAACTCAGGTTTCTCTTCTTCTTTCTCTTCTACATCCATGTTACTTAAGTTGATCTCTTCATCATGCATTAACTCAAATGAGTTCAACCTCACCGTGGATTCTCCCTTGAATACTATCTCATACCCATCTTGGTTCTTAAACTTTACCTCTTTGCGTCTACAATCTACTAGAGCCTTAACATATGTTAACAAACTCATGCCTAAGATCACTTCATATTTGCTCATTTCCAATATTATCAGGTCACACTTAGTGTAACATCATTGTATCTCTATGGGACAATTCTTAAGCATTTCCTTAGTTGTTACAATGTTTCCGATGGGGGTCTTAACTCGTACACAATATTAAAGCCTAAGAATGACTGCCTAAGTCACACGAAGGCTTCCATACCATGTACAAGGCGTCTAACACATGGAGGAGACACATCAGAGTAATACATTTTATATTGGTACAACTTGAGTAACAATGTAAAGGAACTACTCTTCACTATACTTCAAATACAAATAATTATACTTCAATTATGATTCATCAAGAGATTTCACTACATAAAACTATTACAAGGAAAATCATAAAACCTAGCTAATAACTTCAAGCATTCTTATATCTTACCGGAATCCTGAAGTCATTCTCGGCTCCATCCATCTCGATCTCCACTTAGCATTCTTGAGATGACCTGTTCATTTAAACATCTATTGGGGTATAAGCTACACTAGCTTAGTGAGAGTTCCCTTAATTTTCATACCATGACAAGCAAGTGATAATTCATCCATATGTTATGCATGAACAAACACATGAGTAAACAAGCATATGACTTTCCGGTAGCCATATGTGAATGGATTTACGCCCTCCATTCGGGGTTAGGATGGTCCATAAGATATGCAACCATAATTCCAATATTGAGTGGGGTCGTCCGTAAGTCATGCAACCACAATCCTAACCTCTTTCTCTTGTTTTATGTAGTTAATTTAAGTGCCCATACCACTACCGTTAACTTAAGCGATTTCGCATCCTTAATGTTGACATTGGCCCACCCGCCATCCACTAATATACTTTTGTCCCACCAAAAGTATATTAGCCTATGCAATGTGACTCAACATGTGATATGCATGCATAGTTTATTCATATAATCGTGGCGTATTAATTATGTAGATTAAAAGCGATCATAGAGAATTTCAGACAATTCAAGTCTATGCTAACTCATACAATGATTTTACAATAAGTCTCGCCTCGATATACTTATCATTCATTCAACCAAGTTTATACCACAACTCATCACAATTTTATCTTTTCCTAATTCTAGTGCAACTAGCTACAAGCACAAGCAAGGTAACAAAATAAGAGGAAAACTCACTCGGCCATTGGATTACCGGTCTCTTAGTAAAAGTAATCCGGTGGTAGGGAGTCGTCGATTTCGGGATCACCTAAAAAGGAAGAAATACTCTAATAAGTATTTCAACTCAAACTAATCCAAACGATTTTGTTCAAACTATCAAATTCGTAAATCTCGTCCTAAGTGAGAATTCCAACTTAAAACGGCCATAACTTGGTCATTTTAACTTGGAATTTCGCAAATTATATATCGATTCCTATCTACTTCGAAAGATCTACCTAATTCTAATATTACTTTCAAGTTTTGAAAACTTTGAAGCATGAAAAAGGTCGGATTAGATCAGAACAGTAGCAAACTTCAATGTCGAAAAATAGTTTTGTAAATGTTTGAAATGTTCCTACTATATAGATTAACTATACATGCAATATTAATGATTTCCTATCATGAATGGCATGTTATGAGCTTGATGTATGCATGCTTTTGGACAATATTTACTAAAAGGAATTTTAGAAACTTTTTATTTGTAAGACTCCATGGCTATTTACTTTCAAGAAGACTAGTTTTCTAATTTTAATCATTTCCATTTGTTTTGGATTTATTTCTTAAGAAAATATAATTATCTTTGTTAAAATTGAGTCTTCATTATATCCATTACTTATGACCTTTATTTCTACATAAAAATCTCCATTTTACACTTTGTAAACATGTTTTCAAGTAGGGTTAATTCCAAAATCCGAATTTTGTAAAATTAGTTTTCGAGTGATTCCTTTAAGTAAAAATCATTTGATATTTAGAAAATTAGGGCTCAACCATATATAGACACTAAGGACTTCATTTCTTTGATAAAACTTCTAATTTGAGTTTGAAAAATATGGGTTTTCATTGCATTACTCCATTATTACGAATTTCTTAAAAATGAAAACAACTCAATTTTTCCTACTTTGTTTCTACAATGCATCATGCATATGTATTACCTACAAGCTATTGTTATGAAGGTTATGAGCTGATCTACCTATTCGAAAAGATCTATCCATTTCTGAGGTTATTTTCATCATATATAGTCATTTTGGTTGAAAACTGAACTGTCACAGAATCATTACGAAAATTCTATTCTTCAAAACAAACAATTTCTAACATTTCCGCATTCAAATCCTTTTGATAAATACTTAGTTATCAATATAGTTTGAAAAATTTATTTCTACATAAGTAAACTCACATTAAAAAGAAGATTCAAATGTTATTGTCTAACCTTTATTTTTATCAAGACGATGTCCTTGATGATTGAAAAATCATGTTTTTTTCTACTTTGAAAAGTTTTTAAAAAAAGAGTTTAGAATGTGGATTCATCTTAAAAGATTTCGTTTTTTTATTCTCATTCCTTTACCTTTGTGATAATTAAAAAAAAAATGATCCTAGATATTTCTTTCATAGCTATTTTCACATTTGGATCCCTTTTTACTAAATCTATTAAATCCCCTTTTTATCTAGGTTTAAAAACTTGGGAGTTCTTGGTGATTATAGATTTTCATAAAGTATATTTTTAGGAAAAAATTATTTATGAAAAGAGTTTATCAAAGTTAAATAATCTTCCTTTAATTTAAGAGACAAGTCATGATTTTCTTAGATGGATCAGGATTTGCTTTGAAAAAAAAATTTACAAGGCATAAACTATCATCTCATGGTAAGTTTGTTTTAGTCGAAAATTTTTGTTACTTGTTAGGGAAAAACTTTAAGTTTAGTACTCCTTTTTCTTGATGATAATAATTATTTTATTCTTTGTAAAATAAGATCTCATCTCTTATTATTTGAACAACACCATGAATCTTGTAATAATATGAGTACACTCATATATCATAACATAGTACACAAAATAACAATGAGAGAAATAATAAAATCAAGTATTGTCATGTAGGTCATGTATTGAGAGTCAAGGCTCCCGGGACAAAGAATAAATTCCATCCAGATTATAAATGAATACGAAAATAAAAATTTAAATAAACTTAATAATATAGTCATGTATGGTCATATACATCATGTATTAGGAGTCAAGGCTCTCGGGACAAAGAATAAATTATGTCCCGATTATAAATTATAATGAAAGCGAGAAGTAGAAATTTAAATATAACAAGAGTAGCAAATAAACAACAACACAAAACAACATAATATAATATAATAGAAAAGATATTTCCATGAATAAGAACAAAACATGAACATAGTGTTATTTCCATAACATTAAAGTTTAGGAAATACTACCATGGTCATATTGAGTTATATGACATGGTTTGTCACGCCCCGAAGGGTACCCTAAACGTGGCAGTCCGCCACATATAATATCAAGGCTTAAGAATGGCTACCTTAGTCATGCGAAAGCCTTAGTATTATATGTAAGGCGTCTAACACGGTAATAGGAGACGCTTTTGGGAAGCATAGTTTAAGCAAGTAAAGATAAACATACAAGAATCCAGAAATAAAGTATATCATATCATAAATAACCAAAGGTCTGTTACATAATTTCTTAGGGGCATACCCCCGCTAATTCCAAGGATCGAGATAAACTTCATAACATCCAAAATACTACATTAAAGATTTCAAAGGAATTCTAATCTAAGTCTTCGAGTAGATTTCCTCCAAAAGCTTCAATAAAACGATACACGGATACGGGAAGACCTCGGGCACAAAAATAGGTGTTCCTGAGAATACAAATACTATAGGGGTGTAAGCTTATGGGCTTAGTGAGTAAATCCCAAAATTCATACTCGAAGAAAATTATCAATCAAGTTTATTATTCAAACATATGAAATGCAACAACCACGTGAGCATACAAGACATATGACTTTCCGGGAATCATATGTTGAATGAATTACGCCCTTCATTCGGGGTTGGGTATTCAGGCCAATTACAGCCACAACTTTTAAAAACACTTTTATAGATCTTACCGGCTCCTATACGCCATCAAAAACTTGTAGTTATTACAGGCTCCTACTAGCCACCAATTTTGTAGTTTTACTGGCTCCTACTCGCCACTTACATGATATACCGGTTATGTCTACCACCACTATTATACACTTGTCCCACCAATTGTATAGTAGTGAATGCAATGTGACTCAACATATGAAGTGCATGAATAATTTCTTTAATTAAAGTCTAGTAGTTACATTTAACTTCTTTCAAGTGATCAACCAATTTCAAACAATTCAAGATATTAATGCACATACAACTTTATTACAAACAAATCGAGTTTCGATATACTTAGTATTCTTTCAACATATTATCATACACTTCCTTTTGATTTTTCTTAAATTCTAGTGCAACTAATTTTACAAGCACAATCAAGAGTATGAAAAATAACGGGGAATAAACTCACTCGGCCATGATGACACCTTTCTTGAATTGGATGGGTCGTTCGGAAATTCCACTTAATCGTAGTAATCCTCGGGATACGAACAATCCTCCTCGTGATTATCTAATCAAGAAGAATACCCAAAATGAGTATTTCATGAAATTCTATCCTTGAAGATTCTAATCTTTTCTTAAAATCGTAGTAAAATCGTATAAGGGGAAATTCCAACTTAAAATGGCCATAACTTGCTCATTTTAACTCGGAATTTCGCGTATAATATATCGTTTTCTACCTACTCGAAAAGATCTACGCATTTCTAAGCTTATTTCCATAAAACTAAGTCGTTTGGGTCCGAAAAGGCAGTGACTAATTTGCCACGAATTTTGCAAAACTTGTTTTCCTTCTTGTAAACAAAGTCATTTGAAAAGATAATATTTCAATTATTTTGTAAACTTTTGAAAGGTATATATATATATTGTAATGACTCATAACAAATGTATGAAGTAAATGAAGTTGTCTCAACTTATAAAAAGTAAGGTTTTAAAAGATTTGAACTTGAGATTCTATTGAATATTTATTTACTTTTGAAAGATCTTGAGTTATTGAGATGAATATTCTTTTTCTAAATTTAATCTCTTGTAATTTCTTTAAATTCCTAAGGTGTGGTTTTATTTTCAAAACTTGGATTCAAAAGTAATAAAATGACATTTTTATTTCTTGTAATGATTCCAAAAGAATTTCTACTTCTTGATGAAAGATAAGTTTTCATAAAACCTTTTGTTTATGTAAGAAAATCATTCCTATGCATGTTCATGGGTTTTTAGAAATCTTTTCCATATTTATTTCTTTAGAAAGAATCTTTAATTCAAGAAAACATTTCTCATTTATTTTTGTTGAGACAAAAACATTATGTTCATGCATGAATATGAATCATAAGCTATAGAAATGTAAAATAATAACTTGAAAGCTTAAGTAAATAATAAAGTAAATCAAGTATTGGGACCTTAGCTTCATCAAGGTACCCCGGGACTAAGAAAAGACTAGTCCCGAAAAGAAAAGAAGAAATTGTTTTGACTTGATGAGGACAAGTCTAAGACTAGAATGACTAGTCTTAAAATCAACTTGAAATTAAATAAATTGCATTGCATGAAAGGTAAATAAATTGCAAGACTATGAGCTTATATGCTCTAAATAGTATATATAGCTATATAGATATATTAGATAGTAATAAACATAAAAAATATAGAGAAACATAAAGGAACATAAAGGAATTGATGTTATGAACAAAAACAAAGTATGAACCTATGTTGCTTTCTTAACCTTTATGGTTTTAGAAAACACACACTAAGCATACTAAGTAGATGAACATGTGATTTCTTGAAGGCATATTACCTAAAGAAAAGAAGAGAGGAGCTCCTTGTAGAAGACTTCTTGGAAAGAATTCTTGAAAGAATTTGAGAGAGATTTTGATAGTAACTTTAGAGAAGAAGTGGTGTGAAAGAAGTGAAGGTATGAGGGGGTATTTATAGGAAAATGTGGGAGATAATTTGTGTTAATTAAATAATTGAAAATAAAACAATTTGAGCATAGAGAGAGAGGGCCGGCGCCATTTGCTTGGGGAAGAGAAAAATTAATTTTTTTGTTATTTTGTTAATTAAAAGTAAGAAATGAAAGATGTGAAATTGTATTGGAAATGAAAATGTGTAAGAAATAGGTGTATAGGTTGTAAGAGTAGGTTGTAAGAAAAAGTAGAGATAGATGAATAGTGTAGAATAGTAGAAAATAGTGTAATGTAAAAGTAGACATGACAATTAAATACCGGTAGTAAGAAAATACGCGTATAAAAGCGATATCTGATATTTTTACCTACCGAAAAATTACGAAATTGATATTTTTGGAAATCTTATACTTTTACGAGTCTAATGGTATATTCGGAATATTTTTCCTATTCCGGGCTTCCGAACACGTCTTTCAAGAATCATGTCCGATCGGGTTCAAAGGACACTCGAAATTCTTCAATCTGATATTTTTATAAAACCTATAGCTATTACGAACTATTACAACTAATTTTTCCAACTTCGTTTTCTAGGGCTTGAGAAAACGGCAATGCCGGACTTAAGCGGTTACGGTAAACTAGGGTTTGGTTGGCTCTGGAAATCCGGTTGACTTCCATTTAGGGTTTAAACTATAATTCAGATCCAAAAATTTCGGGGATTTACATGGTTGTATGAAAGAATAAGAATATTACCTTAAAGAATTTGTAAGAGAAATGAAGAAGAGAGGTTAAAATTTTGGTGAAGTAGATAGTGTTTGGAGACGATTTGTTTGAAAATGTAAAGAAGATTTATTGGTAGTAAAAGAGAGGATTTAGAGAGAGTGTTTGAGAGAGTATTTTGACATAGTAACTTTATGTTGGAGGAGTGGTGTAAGAAATGAAGGGAGGATTTGGTATTTATAGAAGAAGGGAAGTGGAGTTAGTGTGGAATTAAATTAAATCAAAAGAAAAAAAATATAGATATAATATTATATATTGCACCAGCCATTAAAGAGGAAATAAAAAAAAAATATTTTTAATTGTTTTGATGATTAAGAGATGTATTATGAGTGGTTGATGTAAGAAAAGAGACATGGAAAAGGTAAAAAGTAAAAATAGAAGATTGGTAAGGAATAAGGTCCAATGGGAATAAAGTATAGGTATTAAATAATGTATAGTAGTATAAAGTAGAATAGTATTATACAATGGATAGTATAAAATAGTGTAGAAGACAAAAATTAATACCGGTAGTAAGATAATTTGCGTATAATTACCATATCAGATTTTTTTTATCAAAAAATTATAAAATTGACATTTTTGCAATCCTTATAATATTACAAATCTAATGGTATTAATAAATTATTTTTAAATTTCCGAACCCCGGGACATGCTTTTCGAGGATCGTATCCGATTGAGCTTGGAATAAACCGAATTTTATCTAATATGATATTTTTAAATTTTCTTATAGAATTATACACTATCCTACACACATAACTTCAATTTATTCTTTGAGGGTTGAAAGATACGGAAATGTCGGATCTAAACTATTAAATTTTATTAGGGAATTGTTGACTTAGGGTTTCCGGCTGACTTCCCGATTTAAGATTTAAGCTTAAAAAATATCAGAAAACTAGGGGTTGACAACAAGGGCAGCAAAAAGAAGAGAAAAATTTTGCCATGAAGTGTGGGATAATGTGTAAAAAGTTTGAAGTGAAAAAGAAGTAATATGTGAAAGGTGTACTTGAAGTATGGGTTGGAAAAAGTACTTTTTATTAAGAAAAATACAAAATAAAATTAGGAAAAATATTTTTAAATGAGTGGCAGAATTTTCATAAATAAAATTAAATAATTATTTGAATTATTTTAGTATTTCAACAAATATGTTATCGGTATGATCAAAATACACGAATATGAGCTATAAATGATATTTTTATAACCCGAAAAATTATAAAAAAATATTTTATGAAAATAAAAATATTTTTTAAATATTTTCTAATTATTAAATTAATTTATTTTATTTTTAGTATCGGGTCTTAAACAGAATTTGATCCCGTAAAAGCCCGAAACTAACTAAATTTTAGAAAAACAAAATTTTCTATAATATATAAAATATTTATCTCAAATTATAAGGGTTTATAAGAATAATAAAATTGTGTAATGAAATAGAAGTGAATAGTGCAAAAGACTAATTAATTACCGGTAGTAATGAAAATACGATAAAAAGATTATAACTATAACTTTTATAACCCGAATAATTATATAACTGATATATTTGAAAATCTTATGAAATTATGAGTCTAACGGGACTAATGGTATATTTTTGATATCTTGAGCCCCGGGACACGCTTTTCGAAGTCTGTATCCGAACGGGTTCGAAATAGGTCAAAAATTTACCAATATGATATTTTTAAGCGATCTTATATTACTACGAGCTATTCTACACACTTAAACTACACTTCGGCCTCTAAAGTTAAGGGCGCTAGATTGCCGGACTTAGACTATTGTATTCCACTTAGGGTTTCCGGGTGATTTTCCGGTTTAGATCTTTGCCAATTTGGAAACTGATATTTTATGTTTTTACAACATATTTGATTTGAGAAATTTATTTTAAATTTGATTTTTGTAAGTATTTAATATCTCTCGACGTTTTCGGAATTCTTTGAATTGGGTTTCATTTCCGAAAGTTAATCGTTATTTACTTTTTAATAATTTATTTTTAGGTTCTATATTACCCGATTTTATAAGTCGGAGTTACGTATGGAATTTGTCGTACGTAGTGGTTTTGGAATTGAAGTATGTTAAGTTCTTCTTTTGTTTTTAAGGATTCTTATTTTCCTCAAGATTGAGAAATTTCCGGATTCGTTCGTGATTTAGGACTAGTCGAAGTTCGATTTTAATTTGGAGTGATTTTTAGGGTTTATTTTCGAAGTTCATCTTGAAATTATTTACTGAAATTTTACGGGGCTTACAAATATGACACTTTCTTTTATCGTGGCTGCGTTACTTCTTTTCTCGATCATTTCATTGAGATTTGAGGGAACCTACGGGTTGGTTTTGCCATTTTCCTATCTCTGATTTCTTAAAAGAATATTCTTGCTTTTGATCGTTTGATGGCGCCCACGAGACTTGTTTCCGACATTGCCTAAGGTTGGTTGCGTAGTCTTTTATGTAAGCATATTTTTCCTTTAGTTTCATTATCAAAAAGCCAGTTCACTTCGATTTCTCGTTATTTGCAGCTTACAAGATTGTGTTTTCTTGAGACTTAAAACGGCTTTGAAAATCCACCTATTCTTTTAAGGACATAAACTAGTTCTATGGCTATCTATATGTCTCAGGTATGGTCATTTAGCATATGGTCTTCCCATATCCCCACTTTCTATGATTCTAGGATTATTTCTGAATTGGTTCAGTTTGTTAGACAGGTTGAGGTCTACTACTAAGACTCTTAGACTTTTTCTCTATACTCTACTAAAGGTTCCTTTATCATAAGGTGAAAACTACCCATCTTAGACTAACACTATCTGACTATTCATAACCTATAAGAATCTTCCTAGCATTCTTATGGTTTATTCCTAAACTTATCACGTCTCTAAGACTTCTACTTCTACACTTATTGTTTTCTTCCCTAATCTTGATGCTTTGATGCCAACTTAAGCTATCATGTCCCAACGAGTATCCTAAACGTGACAGCCTATCGAACACAATATTAGAACTTGAAAATGACTATCTTAGTCACTCAGAACCTTTCATATTGGTACAAGGCATACATTCACAACAAAAGGAGACCGGTGGAGTTATGCATTTTAAGATACCGGCAGCGAAAAATACAAAATAACATGTAATCATAATTTATCAAAATATAAATTTCTACAACTTCAACTAGGCATTCTCCTGATAATCTCCATAATAACATCGCCTTAATATGATAAATAACTAAAACTAGAATATTTTAAAGGAACTCTAATCTAAGTCTTCAAATAGAATTCCTCCAAAAGCTTCCCAAAACATAAGCTCTATCTGGACAGTCAAGATAGTCTTGGGAACAAAACAATGATCCTGCAACATAAAAAATCTATTGGGAGTAAGCATAACTAGCTTAGTGAGATAATCTTTACACAAAAGTACTCACAAAATACATTTAAACAAGTTCATTAAACAAGCATATGTAATGCAAGCAACCATATGATCAAACAATATATACAACTATCCGGTTTCATATATAGAATGGATTTACCCCTCCATTAGATGGTTAGGGAATGATTTGAAATGGGCCCCAATCGACTTCCTTGAAATTTTGTGCTCGTCTTGGGGTTCCAATGAATCGTACTACTAGTTCTTGGACTTTCCTTACCCAAAGCGATCGATCCAGCTCGGTTATACTATGAGGCCATATTCCCCAAATGTCTTAATTCCTCAAGATGTAACTAAACAACTTACATTTTCGGTCCCATGCTGAGGAGTAGTAGCAAAAATGAAAAATGATATTCTAAGTGATATACATGAGTAATTTAGTTTAAGGGAATTTCCAATCCGACATTAATTCATTTAAGGCAATCAATCAATATTGACACATACAGCAATATACATAGAGACAATTTATATCAGTCAACCAATTGAGCTCCGATATACTTATCATTTATTCATCATACATAAGAAATCACATACATAGTTCCTATGATAACCCGCATGTATATCAATTTTTATCTTTTCCTAATATCTGGTGCTCTATTCTATAAGCACATGCGCGAATACATAAAATGTAAAGGAAACTCACTTGGCCATGGCGACCTTCTATCAGTCGAAGTAATCCTCGGGAAAGAGAAAATCTTGGTCCTCAACACCTAAACAAGAGAAATACTCAAAATGGGTATTTCATCCAAGTTCTATTTAAATTTTCTAACTTTATCTTATTAAATTCGTCAAAATTCGGTTTTAAGAAAATTCCAACTTAAAATAGCTATAACTTACTCATTTTAACTTAGAATTTTGCATATCATACGTTATTTTCTATCAACTCGAAAATATTTATCTATTGCTAAGGTTATTTTCATCATAAAATGTTATTTAGGTCTCGGAGTAGCGAGGTGCAGAACTATTATGAAAATCTCAGCTTTCAAAATATAAATTTTCAAGGTTTTCTCCATCCAAAAATTCTTGTACAAAAATATAGATATTTGTATAGTTAAAAATCTTTTTTGATATATATATATATATTATATATATATATATACCGAGGAGGCTAAGTTAGTCGAAAGATGGTTATTGATTCATGGACGCTAGGTGTCCCTGCTTTTTCAAGGTATGAAGGGGTAGAGAAAATACCTCGAGCCAATGTTCGAGTACTAGGTGCTATGGCGTTGAAGTAACCCATGCCATACTCCCGATAAAAGCTCGAATGACCTTCAACAAAAGGGTACATGTACCCGAAACCTACACAGGTGGGTAGGTAGAGATTACCGAGGGGCACAAGACAATTCTCTCTAAGGAACTCAGCAAAATAGCCCCGTAATTTCTCTCTCTCTCTCTCTATATATAGGCTCATATTGTATGTATGAATTTAGTGGTGTTGTCTCAGCAATGATTTTTGCAAAACAATGTGTCTTAAAAGTTGAAAAAAGCTAAGACTTGAAAAATTCACTTTAGTTTATTAGAAAAATTTCTTGAGTGTTTCCTTCTTTTAACTTCATTGCTTAAACTTTGAGAATAATTTAATTTTCTAAAAATAATTATAGTCTTTTTAAGATACCTACAGCTTCATTTCAAGTGGTTGATAAATGTAATTTTTCTAGGTATTTCTTAGTAGTGACTAAAATTTCTTAAAGTAGTCATGTTTATGTGTTCTAAAGTTTTCCTAAAGTTAGTTCCACTTTTAAATAAATAATAATAATGATTTTCTAATTTATTTACTAATTTTATTTCCTAAGTAAGACTTATCTCTACAAAGTTAATCTTTGATGATTTCATAAAACTTATCTAGGCCTTAATATTTTGGAGTGTTGATGAGAAAACTTCATAACTAAGTTTAAGAAAAACCTTTTTTAACCAAGGAATTAGAAAAAAAAATGAGTTTTAAGGGAAACTTCTTATTTTATTGGTTTGAAAAGAGTATGTGTAATGAATCTACTTTATGTATTCTTTGATGAAATCCAAAGTACTATTATTACTAAAACTTTGTGATGGATTTATCTAAATTTTGAAAAAGACTTGTTAAAATAAAACTTTAAGTTTTTGTGGAAAAATAATTTCTTAAGTGACAAAAATTTATCTTTAAAGAGAGTTCTCATTTTTTTTTATTTAAGAAAACTCCTTTCTAATTTTGTTAAGACAATATCAACATGTTCATGCATGAATGAGAATATGTAGTTATGAGAAAAATGAGAATGTCGCATAATAAGATAGAGATATATATAAGAATAAATAATAGTATAATAATAAGGTCAAGTGCTAAGAGCCTTAGCTTCACCAAGGCAACCCGGTCAAGTATTGAGAGACTTAGCTTCATCAAGGTAACCCGGTCAAGTATTAGGAGCCTTAACTTCATGAAGGCTTTCCGAGACTAAGAATAGACAAGTCTCAAAAGAAAAGAAAAAGAAAAAAAAGAAAAAGAAAGAAAAGAAAAAGCATTATAATAAGAGCAATGATAATAAGATGTTAGGCTAGTGAACACTTAGGCTCTAAGAAATATATATACATAGATATATATAATAACATATAGAAGTTAGATTAGAGCAAATAATAATAACAATAATAACAACAGCATAATAATAATAATAACATAATGAAAATTTAAACATGAACAAAAACAAAACATGAACATATTGTTGCTTCTTTAAGTCTCATGAGTCTAAAAAAACATACACTAAGCTTATGCTAATTACATGAACATGATAAGTAAATATAAGAAGTTTTACCTAAGGTTATATGTATGTTGACGAGGAAAGGAAGTGGTTGTAGTAATATATGGGTAGTGGTTTTGTGGGGAGGAGAGGAATTTTGAAAGACAAATTGAGAGGGAGAATTTGTGGAGTGAATTTGGTAGAGTTTTGGTAGGAAAAATGAGTTGTGTGAAAGAATAAAGGAGAGAGGGGGTATTTATGGAATTTTGGAGTGAAAATTAGATGTAATTAAATAAAATGAAAAAGAAAATAAATTGGATGGTACATGGGGAGGGTTGTACTGGTTTTGGTTTATGGAGGGGGAGAAAATTGATTTATTTTGTTGTTTTGTAATAAAAAGCAGTAATGTGTAAGGTGTGATGTTAATAAAGTTGAATGAGGAAGGTAAATTGTGAGGAATATGTATGGTAGTGTATAAGAGTAGATTGTAAGAAAAAGTAGAGATAGTGAAATAGTAATGAATAGTAGAAATAGTACTATGAATAGTATACTAGACAATTAAAATACCAGTAGTAAGGAAAATTCGTATAAATAAGCTATATATGATATTTTTAGTTACAAAAAAAATTCTAAAATTGATATTTTTGAAACCTATTATTTTTACGAGTTTGATGATATTGTCGGAATATTTTCACCGTCTGGTGGATCGAGGCACGGTTTTTGATAACTGATACTATTCGGATCCGAAATACATTGAAAATTAACGAATTTGATATTCTTAAAATTTCCTATATTATTAAATAATATTGTCTATAATTATCTCAATTTCATTGTTTAGAGGCTAAGAACACGGGATTGCTGGATCTAGATTCATTAGACTAGTCATTGAACTAGGTTAACTTTATCGTTCTGGTTTGACTTTCAGTTCTTAGGGTTTACTATATTTGCCAAAAAATTTAGGGGCTTACATGGAAGGATATAGAAATGAGTGAAGACGACGAGTAGAACCTATATTTTATGTTTGGTAATTTATGAAGGAAATAGAAAAAAAAAAGAAAGAGAAATGGAGTTAGTATTTGAAAAAATTACCCCACATTTAATTTAACCTCTAGTTTTTTTCCCTTGTTTTTGGTACATTTTTGTCATTTTATATCATTTTAGTCCCTTTCACTCCATTTCATCTCAAAGTTGGTCAGAACGCAAATGGATTCAAATTTCCTTCAACTTCCACTGACATCATGCTGTTTCTATTGAACAAATATTACCAAATGTAGACACCCAATTTTTGCTCAATTAAAAAATTAGGCTTAAGTTTAGATTAAATTAATGTCATGATGAGTTCATAAGATATAATAATAAAAATAATAAATAATAGTATATAAAAAGAGAGAAAAGAGAAATAGAAAATAAAAAATTAGTAGAATAAATTATGTATAAATAAAATTAGTAAATAATAATAGAATGTAAATAAAATATATGTTAAGAAAAATTAAAATTAAATAATTATTTGAGCTTAATATAAATATATTATAGTCTTAAGTATTAGTGGGTTAGCTATGACCAAGGCACAGGCCAACGGCCTAACGGTTCAGACCATAGACACAGGAGCAAAGGGACCCGAGTTCGATCCTAGCCCAAGGCAGATTTTGCCTCTTTTTGCTCAATTTTTTTTCCCAAAAGGACACATCGGTTCATCCACTTTGAGACATTTGAGCAACGAATCTTTGTGTTTTTTCGAAATTGATTGTACAGACAACAACTAGGCATGGGATACATCACATCTGTACATAATTCACGTATTTTTTCATTCCAAAAGCCATCTTAATTAAGTCATGAAAAATTGGGAAAAAATTCGAATGGACATGATTTTTCAAATTTTAAAATTGGCCGAATCGTGTTCTTTGATCAAATTAAACACACTTAATCGAAGAGTTATGATGTATAAACACAAGATTCGTGATCAATTTGAACCAACAATCACGAATCGAGTCCCAATTTTGAATCGTTCTTATTTGAAAAAGTATAACGATTCGTGATTCAAAAATTGAACAAGTACAATGCTTCGAAATGACAAATTGTTTCGAAATCTATAAATAGGATCACCCCACAAGCAGAAAGCACAATTCAATTTCGCAAAAAACATACTACACGATCGAGATCTGAAAATAGAGGAGAAAGTGTTCGAATTGCAAAAATTGCAAATTCGAAGTGATCGGGAGGATTTCGATCCAATTAAAGAGTGTTAGGATCATTTAGGAAGTGTTCTTGATTGATTATAGTACTTAGATTTGCTCGAATTTGCATTTGGAAGTTCTGCAAATTTTTCGAAATTTTTTTATCCTTGCCGCTGTTGGGTCACCGCACGAACCGCCACTTCTGGTGGTTCTGGGAGTGAACCACCACCACCAACAGACGCAGCAGTCCCATCCACGACGGGCCGACAAGGTTGCAGGCTTTGAAAACCACCAGGAGTGGCCGAGGAATGCCTTGAAGTCACCGTCATCGTCTTCTTCACCCGACGGGTATCCAAGATCCGACCCGAAATCCGAGATCCAACCCGGTCGGTCGTCGGTCAACGGTCGTCGGTCGTCGGTCGTCGGTCAAAAGTCAGCAGATCCTGTAGTCCAGATTTGATCAGAAGATCCTGTGGTCCAGATTTGATCAGAGGATCCTACGGTCCAGATTTGATCAGCAGATCCTACGCTCCATATTTGATAAGTAGATCCACGGTCCAGATCGCGAGTCAACAGATCAGATGCTCAGATTTGGTCCACCGATCAGACGGTTGAGATCTGATCCGAGAAAATCCAACGGTCCAGGTTAGTCTGTATTATTTTATTAGTTATTTATTATATATTTAATTTCGGAAAATAGGAAAAAATATGAAAAAATTCGTAAAAAATCCAGAAAAATTCAGAAAAATCCAGAAAAATTAGAATAATTATTTTTAATATAAATTTACATGTTTTAGCAATTTTTGATATTTTTGGATATTTTTGAAGATTATTTGCATATAAATTGATCTTTAAATATATATTTGATGCATGAGATGTTTTGTGTTTTTGTATTTTAATTCTGTTATGATATATTTTGAATATGTTCTGTACATATGTGATGATTATTTAATTTTGAAAAATAATAAATTGTAAATAGATTTTTTAAACCAAAATTGTTGTTGAATAATAAATTTTTTTTTTACATGATATTGATCAAGTTTTTTTTATCAAAATTTATCTTCATAAATTTACTATGAAGATATTAATCAAGTTTTTATCAAAATTATCTTCATAAATTTTCTATGAAGATAATACTCAAAGTTTTCAAAATTATTTTCATAAATTGACTTTGAAAATAATTAAAGTTGTTCAAAAATGTTTTCATAAATTTACTATGAAAATATTTAGGATTGTTTAATCAAAATTGATTTTCATGTAGCATTAAATTAGCCATGAATTATCATAAATTGGTTTTTTTTAGAAAAATGATTTTTGGACTTAGAAAAATATATTTTTTATGAAATAAAATTCAATTGATTAGATCATAGGATCATCAAAATTGGTTTTCATAAAAATTCAAAATTTAATAAACTTAAAGTGAGAATATTTTAAAAATATAAAATTGATCAACAAACTAAGTTCTTTATAAAAGAACTACGTTTTGTCTGATCTCGATTAGCGAGTACGTAGGCACCTACGGGGCGACAATAAAATTAGAAAAAATATATTTTGTTTTGATAGTTTGAAATAATCATTTTGTACATATTATAAGTTTTTTTTTTAAAAAAAAATACAAATGTTTGTTGATATTTAAATCCTAAGAAAAATACATAAAAATAAAAATGAATGATTAAACTTGTAGATATTTGTTTTATAAATGTTTTGTTTGAATTTTTTAGTATAGAAAAGGATAAATTCTAAATTTTAAATTTAAAGTGGTAACCGCTTAGGTTTTAATAGGTTAGCCCCCGAACTCAGATATCTGGTATTTTTTAAAAATTTGTTTTAAATCAAACTTTTCGCAGACTAGTGGCTAAGTTAGGATTAACCGACCCATTAATCCTGGCTTTCATTTTTTCCGATTTATATCGGGTGGCGACTCCAAAATATTTTCAAAATTAAATTTCTTTTAACCCTAGTCGAGGATTCATGTTAAATGGGTTAGGGTTTAATATGAATCGGGTTAAGAAATGAACCGGATGATTTTCAAAATCCAGGCTCGACAGCTTGGCGACTCCACTGGGGACTCGCTTTTTTTTTAAAAAAAGAGGGCTAGCCACTTAAGTTTAAAATTTAAAATTTATCCTTTATTTTTGTATATTGTGTAATTATTGTTTGTATGTGTTTTTATATATGTCTGTAACTTAGATTTTAAATTAGTTCATTTCACTTGCATGTGCATTTGCATGTATGCACACAATGTGTGCTAGATACGGTCGAACCCAGGCCGTCTTAAGAGCCTAAGCGAGGAGTTCGAAGTAAGGTCCGGGGGCTGTGGTTTCCACCCTCTAGATCAAGAAAAGACTCCCACTCCGGTTTAGCCTTATGATTTGCTAGACCGGGGAACCTATAGAACCTTACCAAATCATGCATTCATTCATGGGATTTGACCAATTTTTTTCAAAAAATGGAGTTGTAAATTTTTTTTAAAAAAAAATTTAGGATTTGTCTCCTAATAGGGTCTTTATAAATCCTCAGGAAATGATTTCCTCGAGTTCGGACAGTAACGATAGCCTATGGGCTCGTCTCATCAAGGAACCCCGAGTAGAGACTTTCAAGGATCCAATGCTGTTACTGGACCGATGGTTGGTCAGTTTTGACCCCGATCAACAATCATTCATTAAGGATAGGTTGGGCCCGATCCTCAATTTACCTAAAGTCCAAGTTCCATTTACCATGTTTCGAGCCCTTGTTCATCTCTGGGAACCCAATGAAGTGGCATTCCGTCTAGGTCAACACGTGCTAAGTCCTACCATTGAAGAATATGCTAGGTTGCTTCAAGCCCCACCCACTTCCGAAGGGATCTATGTACCAAGCCTTACTCAAAGTCCGATCCGCATCATTTCAGAATTTTTGGGATTAAAAAGAGAAGCAGTAATTGAAGCCATGAAGGGTTGCAATGAATTCTCCATCCGATTAACTACTTTGATGGATTGGTTTGGAAACTTTGACAATTACATAAGCAACCGAGATTCCTTTACATCAGTTGTGACCTGGAGTGAAAATCGGGTTAATGCTTTCATAGTGGCTGCTTTTGCTACCATACTCTTTCCACATGGGAACCTGTTCATTCACTTCCGAGTCATCGAGCTTGTAGCACAATATCTAACTGGCAAGTCATATGTTCCCGCCCTTCTAGCAGAACAAATCAGAAGTTTGAATCACATCAAGTCTAAGGGCAGGGGCAGTTTCAAGGCAAGCATGCATCTGTTGATGGTTTGGTTGCTAGTCACACCAAGTACTACGGAAAAGATCTAGCTAATGGGTCCCTTATCCGCCCGAATTATGATCTCATCCAGTCTTTTGCTGAACGGGTCCATATGGAAGATAACGAGCCTTTCTGGTCTATACTTGCAATATTTGAAGACATGAGACCTGAAGACTTTATGTGGCAAGCCCGTTGGTTTAAGTGTCCCGTTGCTATCTTAAGTTGCAAGAAATACCTAACTGTGCCTCTCATTGGAATCACTGGCTGTACAGGCTATTACCCCTCAAGTGTTATCCGCAATATGGCATGCTACAAGACATTACTGTCAAGCCAGAGTTGGGACGAGTTATTCTCGACTATATGGATCCAACCATGACTCAGATAGCAAAGCAGTCCAAGGTAAACCAAATAAAAGCCATCTGGGATGATAGAGAAATCAAGCCAGTTTTCGAAGTCGAGCCAGAAAATAAAGTGACTCGGGATTATAGAGCAACCAGGTGGTACATAGCCAATCAAATGAAGAAGAATAAGGACATCCAATATGAAGCTCCTAACATTCTTGAACCAGCACCACCTGAACCTGATCCTGAAATGATTGCTTACATGGAAATGGTTTCAGCTCGGCTTGAAGTCTGTCATCGGGATTACTGCAAAGAGATAGAGAGATGATTGACCGCTTGGAAAAAGCTCACAATAGGATTGCACTGTTAGAGGATGAATTGAAGAAAGCTCGAAAAAGGACTCAACTACTTGAGGATCAAATCATCTGCCCTGCCAAGACTAGAAGACTAGTTTAGAAGTCCTGAGTTTAGTTTTAGCAATTAAGGTTCTTGAACTTTTAGTATAGTAATTTAACTTTGTGAATTATTACAACTCCAATAAATGTGTTTATCAAAATTTGATGGTCATTATCCCCATTTGCATTCATATTTGCATCCTTGTGTTTGTATGTTAGTATTCTTATCTTCTTACTTCTTACGGTCCAGTTACGAATCAAGTCTAGCGAATCCAAAATCCTGAAAGATAGCTTCCAAACCAGTTAGAAGTCCCATTTATACTAGATCACGAGCAAAGATGGCTAGTACCGGGAACACTACCCCTGATCAGACCACTGAACAGAGACTCAATGCCATGGAACAAACCCTGCTTAGAATTACCGAACAAATGCAGACCCTTACTCAGAATGTTACCCAGTCCAAGACCCCTATAGCATCTGAAGAATCTTCCGGGGAACAGAAAGGAAAAGAAATCATGCAGCAACCAGTCAACGTTGATGATTCCCACACTGAGTTCAATATGTCCGAGCTAAAGAAAGAACTTGAAGCCCAAGCCAGAGACATGGAGAAGAAACTGTTTGAAAAGATGAAGGCATTTGACGGCTTTGATCAGACTGCGATTTTAAGCCTGCCACAATTTGAGGAAGGTGCTTTTCCTGAAAAATTTAAGGCACCCGAGTTCGAAAAATATGATGGAACTGGCTGTCCTAACATGCACAAGATTATATGTACGACGTATGGGGCAGTATGCCAAATTTGATAAACTGATGGTACAGACCTTTCAAGATAGCCTTACTGGTCCAGCATTAGCCTGGTATGCCCAATTGGACTCACAAGAAATTGATACTTGGGATAAATTAGCCAGGGCATTTTTCAACCAATACAAGTTCAATATCGAAATGGCACCCTCGGTCTGGGATTTGAGTACTATGAAGAAGAAGAAAGACGAAGCTTTCAAGGAATATGCTCAGCGATGGAGAGCTTTAGCTGCAAGAATCACCAATCCAATGCCTGAAAAGGATCTCACTTTTACTTTCATCAACACACTAGAAGAGCCATTCTTTTCTCATCTCATAGGGCATGCGTCAGCAAGTTTTTCAGAAGTGGTAGTAGCCGGATGCAGAATTGAGAATGCTATCTCAGCCGGAAAGCTGCAAGTAGAAAAGAAATATACAGCACCTAAAAATGTCACGTACAAAGGAAAGGATTCGACTGTCGGTATGGTCAATATCTCAAGTCCAGCAAACCCTACTAAATCCATAGTCTGACCAATCAGGTCAAAGTCAACAAAGGGTTGTTTCGAATCAACAATCAAGGCCTAACCGACGCAATTTTACTCCAATACCGGTTCCACTCAGCCAAGTGTGGGCTAAATTGAGAGCCGATAATCTGATTGGCTTTGAAGTACCCAGAGATGATTATAAGCCCAAGAACTACAACCCTGATTTAAAATGTGAATATCACATGGGGCAAATCGGGCACTCCACTGATTATTGTTGGAGACTCAAACATAAGATTCAAGATCTTATTGATGCAAAGACCATCCAATTAGACTTTGTGGAGCCTCCAAATGTTTCTACTAATCCATTGCCAAATCATGGGTCGGTTATTAATATGATCACTGCCGAAGCGCCGGACCCAGAAGTCAACTTGGATGAATTGCCTATCACCATAGAACAAGTGGCATGGAATCTCCGCCAAATGGGGCATTTACCCTATATCAATCTGAGAGATCGCAAAAACCAGACCAGCCATTTACAACTTGTTGCAAAATGGAATCATAAAGAAAGAAGATATCATGGAAATGCTGGTCCCAAAGCCAAGAAAGTCAAGCACACAGGCAGAATTATGGGCAAGATACCAAGCTGGAGACCCAACTGTCGGAACTCTAGGAGATGATGGAAAGTACCAATATCTGGTTGACTATTGGTTTGAACCACGCGTATATGCCGATGCTCCTCCACTGGATGGGGATCAGAGTCTGAAGATGAAGAAAAGCCTGTACCTGAAGATGAAGAAAAGCCTGTACCAGAGAAAGAAGAAAAATTTGTTGGCATGATCACATGTGAACCGAAGTTAATCAAATTTGAGATGAACAACAGTAAAGAAGAGGCAACTGTCTCGAAGCCTAGAAGTTATACTTTTCAAATCCCAATTGCTGTAAAGGATTACAAAGCTGCCCCATTTGATTACCAGACAGTTAATCACTTCTATGATTGGCGGGCTTACCCGTTCGGGAAGACTTTATGAACCAACTGCAAAGAAGGTGACCATGGATTCATCGCGCCGCCGAATGATGAAGAAAAGAAGGAAGATGAGAAAGCAATATTGGCTAAACTCATGAAGGCAAGTGAATTCAAAGTAGTTGAACAACTAGTCAAGACACCAGCCCAAATATCACTCATGGGTTTGTTAATTAGCTCTGATATTCACCGTGAGGCCTTGTTCAAGGTTCTCAAAGAAGTAAAAGTTCCAGAGAATGTGACAGAAAAAACCTTGGAACATATCATTAATTCTGTCTTTGCAAATGAGCAAATTAGCTTCTCATCTGAAGAATTAGAAGAGGAAGGTGGCCAACATAATAAAGCTCTTTTTATTGTTGTCAAAAGCAATGGTAGAATCGTCTCCCGAGTGCTTATTGACAATGGATCTTCTCTGAATGTATGCCCCCTGGCTACTCTGAATTTGTTGGAAGTAGACCCGTCAAATATCAAGCCAAGTCCTACTGTAGTACGAGCATTTGATGGATCAAAGAAGGAAATAATTGGAGAAGTGGAATTAGAGGTCACTATTGGGCCTCAAACTTTCCTAATTCCTTTTCAAGTGATAGATATCCCAAGAACATTTAATTTGTTGCTTGGAAGGCCATGGATTCATGCAGCAAGAGCAATACCCTCAAGCTTGCACCAGAGGGTTAAATTTGTAGCAAATGGCCAACTTGTTACCGTTATGGGAGAACAAGATTATGCCATCTATCAAGAAACGGCTATTCCATATTGGAAAAGGGAAGAAGAAGACTTCGGCTCCAAATTTTGAAGAAGTCTGTGTAATAAATGAAGAAAAGAAGCTCAGATAGGAACTTTTGGCCTAGGATATTCTCCTACTCAAACAGAGGTAGCAGACATGAAGAATAAGATGAGAACAAGGAAACTTAATAAAGAATATGATCCAGACATCGAGATTCCGCACATCAGAAGCTCTTTCCAAAGCCTCATCATGTCCAAGACAGATGACTCCAAGGAAGATGATCCACCCAAGAAGATAGCTTTGAAGAATTGGTTTTCCATACCTTGTGCTAGTTTTAATTTTCTTAAGTAAGGACCGATATTAGATTGCGTTTTGTATTTTTCTGCTTTATGTGTTGCTCAAATAAGTGTACTTAAACACCATTTCAAATTTAATAAAATTCTTTTTGTTTTTTCCATATTCTTATTCTTTCCCCATTCATATTCTACCAGATCCGACTTTTGTAATGAGATTCCGGGATATCTCGCGTCTGTAAATACTGAAAATATCGATATCACCTCCAACCCTACTGGGTTAGTCGTTGAAGATGATATCGATTATCAATTGAAAACACAAGAAAATTGGCAAAACTTTGATCATGAAAGGATTGAAACCCCTGAACCCACTAAATTGGTTAATTTGGGAACAAGTGAAGATCCTAGGAATTTGAGAATTGGGGGTAAATTGCCAGAAGACACAACACAGGGTTTGATTAAGTTACTAGCAGAGTATTTGGATGTTTTTGCATGGTCATATAGTGATATGCCCGGTTTAGATCCGTCAATTGTGGTCCATAAATTGCCAACCAAAGAAGGCATTAAGCCTAAGAAGCAAAAACTAAGGCGATTTAGACCCGATTTGCTACTTAAAATTAAAGATGAGGTCAAGAAGTTACTCGAAGTTGGATTCATTGAAGTTTCGGATTACTCAGATTGGGTATCAAACATAGTACCAGTACTTAAGAAAAATGGGAAACTTAGAATCTGTGTGGACTTTAGAGACTTGAATCAAGCGACCCCAAAAGATAATTTCCCGTTGCCACATATTGATGTCTTGGTAGACAATACAGCTGGAAACCATCTATTCTCATTTATGGATGGATTTTCGGGATACAATCAAATATTGATGGCCGAAGAGGACAAAGTCAAAACCACATTTGTCACAGCCTGGGGAACTTTTTGCTATAAGGTCATGCCATTTGGTCTCAAGAATGCCGGAGCAACTTATCAGCGAGCAATGCAGACCATATTGCATGACATGATGCATAGAGAGGTGGAAGTATATGTTGATGACATGATTGCCAAATCAAAAGAAGGAGAAGATCATGTGGAAGTATTAAGGAAACTTTTTGAAAGATTGAGAAAGTTTCAATTAAAATTAAACCCAGAAAAATGCATTTTTGGAGTAACTTCTGGGAAACTATTGGGATTTGTGATCAGTCAAAGAGGAATAGAAATTGATCCTGATAAGGTCAAAGCAATTCAGAATTACCTCCCCCAACAACTTTGAAAGAAATTAGAGGTCTTTTGGGGAGACTAAATTACATTGCTCGATTCATTTCCCAGTTGACGGATAAATGTCAACCACTATTTAAATTATTGAGAAAAAATGCCCAAATTGAATGGAATGAAGAATGTGAAGAAGCCTTTAACCGAATTAAACAGTATCTGACAAATCCCCCAGTTTTGATCACTCCAGTACCCGAAAAGCCTTTGTTCTTATACTTGACAATTTTTTCGGAATCCATGGGTTGTGTACTCGGGCAAAAAGATGAAAATGGAAAAGAAAGAGCTATTTATTACTTGAGCAAAAAATTCTCAAATGGAGAGCAAAAGTACTCAGATAGAAAGAACTTGCTGTGCATTAGTATGGACTATGCATAGACTCAGGCAATACACGCTCTTCTACTCAATCGAGTTAATTACAAAGCATGATCCTTTGAGGTATCTGGCAAATAAGCCCGCCTTGGTCGGTCGAATTTCAAAATGGCAAATGTTACTGTCTGAGTTTGATATTACCTATGTTAGACAAAATTCAATTAAAGGACAAGCCTTGGCTGATCAACTCGCTGAAAGCCCGGTTGATGAGGAACTAAAGGAACAAGATCAATTCCCCGATGAAGGGATTCGGGTAACACAAACGGAAGATGAAAGAATGCCGAATTGGAAATTGTATTTTGACGGAGCAGCTAATGTGTATGGATGTGGAATAGGGGCAGTCCTAATTTCACCTGAAGGAAACCAATACCCAACAGCGGCCAGATTAATGTTCCCTTATACGAATAATATAGCAGAATATGAAGCATGCATTTTGGGTTTAGAGATGGCAATCCAAATGGAAATTCAAGAGCTCGAAGTTTTTGGAGATTCATCACTTATTATTTTTCAAACTCGAGGAGATTTTAAAACAAAGGATCCCAAGTTGATTCCTTATCATAATCACTTGGCAGAATTGATAGAAAGATTCAGGGAAATCTCCTTTGTATATGTGCCAAGAACTCAAAATCAGTTTGCTGATGCTCTGGCTACTTTGGCCTCATTAATTCAGTTTACTGAAGGAGCAAGAATCCAACCTTTGCAAGTCCGGGTGAGAAGTGAACCCGCATTCTGCACCATGATGAATCAGATGAACCCTGGTTCCAAGATATTAAAGTTCTTTTGCAAACGGGTAATTATCCTGAAGGTGCTACCAAGAAAGATCAGAAGTCACTGAGGCGTTTGGCCAGTCATTTTTTGCTAAGTGGAAATACGTTATACAGAAGATCATTCGACACGACTTTGTTAAGATGTGTAGATGAAAAAGAGGCCCAGAAGCTCATGGAAGAAGTTCACGAAGGAATTTGTGGTCCTCATATGAGTGGTTACATGTTAGCCAAAAAGATTATGAGATTAGGATACTTTTGGTTAACTATGGAATCAGACTGTATCAAACATGTGAGATCTTGTCATTTATGCCAGATCTATGCAAACAAGATAAGTGCCCCTCCAAAAGAATTACAGTTAATGTCAACCCCATGGCCTTTCTCAACATGGGGGATAGATGTTATTGGGCCAATTTCACCTAAAGCTTCAAACGGTCATCGGTTCATATTGGTTGCAATCGATTACTTCACTAAATGGGTAGAAGCCGCTTCCTATGCAAGTGTAACGAAGTCCGTGGTTGTGCGGTTTATAAAAGAGACATCATCACTAGATATGGAACTCCGGAAAGTATCATCACTGATAATGGTACGAATTTGAACAACAAAGAAGTAACAAATTTGTGTCAGCAATTCAAGATCAAGCATCGGAATTCCACTCCGTATCGGCCACAGATGAATGGGGCAGTTGAAGCCGCCAATAAGAACATCAAGAGAATTATTGAGAAGATGACCATTGTCTATAAAGATTGGCATGAAATGTTACCGCTCGCATTAATGGCGTATCGAACGTCTGTAAGAACATCAACTGGGGCAACACCATATTCCTTGGTATACGGAACTGAAGCTGTTTTACCTGTAGAAGTTGAAATTCCATCACTTCGTATATTAGTAGAAACCAAACTCGATGAAGCTGAGTGGATAAAACAAAGATTTGAACAGTTGAATCTGTTAGATGAAAAGAGGCTGACTGCAATGTGTCACGGCCAGTTATATCAGCAAAGAATGGCTAAAGCATTCAACAAGAAGGTCAAGCCAAGAAGCTTCCAAGAAGGTGATTTGGTTTTGAGAAAGATGCTGCCAAATGTACAAGACTCCAGAGGAAAGTTCACACCAAATTACGAAGGACCGTATGTAGTTAGAAAAGTATTGTCGGGAGGAGCATTGATTCTTTCCCAAATGGATGGACCTGATTTAAAGGATCCTGTAAACTCAGATGCTGTAAAGATGTATTATGAATGATCAATAAAATTTGTCATTTTCTGTGTTCAGTTGATTTCATTTTTAGTTTTTACAAGCAAAGTTGATATTCCAAAAACTTTGAACTGAAGTCAAATCTCAACCCGTTAATTAAATCATTCAAACAAATTTCCAAAAATTCTCAAATCAGACCAAATCTCATCCCATTCATCACCAAATAACCATAAATTCTCAAACCAGATCAAATCTCAACCTATCACTTAAACAAATTCCCAAACCCAACTAAAACTGTTAGAAAGTAATTTGAGCATCCATATGGCTTAAAATGCATATATGCAATTTTATCTGGTGATTATATTGCACAAGTAACTAGTTTTTGAACACGGTTATGTGAAAACGGAAAAGCCCTAAACACATTAACCGACGAAATACCAAGATTCTTCAAATGGATCAAGAAGTTTAGTCCCCGAGTGGATCAAAAAGATCAAGTTTTCCCAAATGAATCAATAAGTCAAGTTTCTGAGAAAATCAAGATTCCCCGAGTGGATCAAGAGATCAATTTTCCTCAAATGGATCAAGATAGATCAATTTTCCTAGAGTGGATCAAGATAGATCAATTTTCCTCAAATGGATCAAGATAGATCAATTTTCCTAAAGTGGATCAAGAAGATCAAGTGGATCAAAAAAGATCAAGTTTTCCCAAATGAATCAACAAGTCAAGTTTCCAAGAAAATCAAAAGTCCCCAGGTGGATCAGAAGATCAAGTATCCTAGAAGATCAAGTTTCCCGGAAGATCAAGAATTCCCAAATGGATCAAGAAACCAAATCTTTAGGGTTTCAAAAATCCCCAGTAAACCAAAGCCCATAGGTCCGGCAAATGACCAAACCAAAGCCCATAGGTCCGGCAAATGACCAAACTTAGGTCCGACAGATGACCTAGCAGTTTTCTAAAATTTAGGCCCGACAGACGGTCTATCAGTTTTTTTAGTCTAGGCCCGACAGATGGCCTATCATTTTTCTAAATCTAGACCCGACAGATGGTCTATCGTTTTTCTAAATCTAGGCCCGACAGATGGCCTATCATTTTCTAAATCTAGACCCGACAGCGATCTATCTTTTTTAGTCTAGGCCCGACAGATGGCCTATCATTTTTCTAAATCTAGACCCGACAGATGGCCTATCATTTTTCAAAGCCTAGGCCGACAGTTGACCTAGCAAATCTTAAAGTCTAAACTCGACAGATGGTTTAGCACAAGATAAAAATCTCTTTGTTAAAAACAGGAGAAATTAAGCAAAAATTGGCTATCCTTTTGTCTTTGTGGCAAAAGTTTTGTTCAAACTTTACCACAAAGAGGGGCAGCTGTAGACACCCAATTTTTGCCCAATTAAAAAATTAGGCTTAAGTTTAGATTAAATTAATGTCATGATGAGTTCATAAGATATAATAAAAAATAATAAATAATAGTATAATAAAAAATAGAGAAAAGAGAAAATAGAAAAAAAAAATAGAGAATAAAATATGTATAATAAAATAATTAAATGAATAATAGTAATGTAAATAAAATATATGTAAAAAAATTAAAATAAATAATTATTTGAGCTTAATATAACATATATTTTATTAGTCTTAAGTATTAGTGGGTTAGCTATATGACCAAGGCACAGGCCAACGGCCTAACGGTTCAGACCATAGACACAGGAGCAAAGGGACCCGAGTTCGATCCTAGCCCAAGGCAGATTTTGCTCTTTTTGTTCAATTTTTTTTCCCAAAAGACACATCGGTTCATCCACTTTGAGACATCATTTGAGCAACGAATCTTTGTGTTTTTTCGAAATTGATTGTACAGACACAAACTAGGCATGGGATACATCACATCTGTACATAATTCACGTTTTTTCATTCCAAAAGCCATCTTAATTAAGTCATGAAAATTGGGAAAAATTCGAATGGACATGATTTTTCAAATTTTAAAATTGGCCGAATCGTGTTCTTTGATCAAATTAAACACACTTAATCGAAGAGTTATGATGTATAAACAAGATTCGTGATCAATTTGAACCAACAATCACGAATCGAGTCCCAATTTTGAATCGTTCTTATTTGAAAAAGTATAACGATTCGTGATTCAAAAATTGAACAAGTACAAGCTTCGAAATGACAAATTGTTTCGAAATCTATAAATAGGATCACCCCACAAGCAGAAAGCACAATTCAATTTCGCAAAAAACACACTACACGATCGAGATCTGAAAATAGAGAGAAAGTGTTCGAATTGCAAAATTTGCAAATTCGAAGTGATCGGGAGGATTTCGATCCAATTAAAGAGTGTTAGGATCATTAGGAAGTGTTCTTGATTGATTATAGTTTAGATTGCTCGAATTTGCATTTGGAAGTTCTGCAAATTTTTCGAAATTTTTTTATCCTTGCCGCGTTGGGCCACCGCACGAACCGCCACTTCTGGTGGTTCTGGGAGTGAACCACCACCACCAACGGACGCAGCAGCCCATCCACGGGGCCGACAAGGTTGCAGCTTCAAAACCACCAGGAGCGGCCGAGGAACGCCTTAAAGTCACCGTCATCGTCTTCTTCACCGACGGGTATCCAAGATCCGACCCGAAATCCGAATCCAACCCGGTCGGTCGTCGGTCAATGGTCGTTGGTCAACGGTCGTCGGTCAAAAGTCAGCAGATCCTGTGGTCCAGATTTGATCAGAAGATCCTGTGGTCCAGATTTGATCAGGGATCCTACGGTCCAGATTTGATCAGCAGATCCTACGCTCCAGATTTGATCAGTAGATCCACGGTCCAGATCGCGAGTCAACAGATCAGACGTCAGATTTGGTCCCCGATCAGACGGTTGAGATCTGATCCGAGAAAATCCAACGGTCCAGGTTAGTCTTTTATTTTATTAGTTATTTATTATATATTTAATTTCGGAAAATAGGAAAAAATATGAAAAAAATTCGTAAAAAATCCAGAAAAATTCAGAAAAATCCAGAAAAATTAGAATAATTATTTTTAATATAAATTTACATGTTTTAGCAATTTTGATTTTTGGATATTTTTGAAGATTATTTGCATATAAATTGATCTTTAAATATATATTTGATGCATGAGATGTTTTTTTTTTTGTATTTTAATTCTGTTATGATATATTTTGAATATGTTCTGTACATATGTGATGATTATTTAATTTTGAAAAATAATAAATTGTAAATAGATTTTTTAAACCAAAATTGTTGTTGAATAATAAATTTTTTTTTTTAAATCATGATATTGATCAAGTTTTTTTTTTTTTATCAAAATTTATCTTCATAAATTTACTATGACGATATTAATCAAGTTTTTATCAAAATTATCTTCATAAATTTTCTATGAAGATAATACTCAAAGTTTTCAAAATTATTTTCATAAATTGACTTTGAAAATAATTAAAGTTGTTCAAAAATGTTTTCATAAATTTACTATGAAAATATTTAGGATTGTTTAATCAAAATTGATTTTCATGTAGCATTAAATTAGCCATGAATTATCATAAATTGGTTTTTTTTTAGAAAAATGATTTTTGAACTTAGAAAAATATATTTTTCATGAAATGAAAAATCAATTGATTAGATCATAGGATCATCAAAATTGGTTTTCATAAAAATTCAAAATTTAATGAAATTAAAGTGAGAATATTTTGAGAATATAAAATTGATCAACAAACTAAGTTCTTTATAAAAGAACTACGTTTTGTCTGATCTCGATTAGCGAGTACGTAGGCACCTACGGGGCGACAATAAAATTAGAAAAAAATATATTTTGTTTTGATAGTTTGAAATAATCATTTTGTACATATTATAAGTTTTTTTTTAAAAGAAAAAGAATACAAATGTTTGTTGATATTTAAATCCTAAGAAAAAATACATAAAAATAAAAATGAATGATTAAACTTGTAGATATTTGTTTTATAAATGCTTTGTTTGAATTTTTTTAGTATAGAAAAGGATAAATTCTAAATTTTAAATTTAAAGTGGTAACCGCTTAGGTTTTAATAGGTTAGCCCCCGGACTCAGATATCTGGTATATTTTTTTAAAAAGTTTGGTTTTAAAATCAAATTTTCCACAGACTAGTAGCTAAGTTAGGATTAACCGACCCATTAATCCTAACTTTTCATTTTTTCCGATTTTTATCGGTTGGCGACTCCAAAATATTTTCAAAATTAAATTTTTTTTAATCCCTAGTCGAGGATTCATATTAAATGGGTTATGGTTTAATGTGAATCGGGTTAAAAGAAATGAACCGGATGATTTTCAAAATTCAGGCTCGACACCAAACATAACATCTTCCTTTGATTTCCCTTTCCTTGCTTTATTTTTAATACGTTTCTCCGTTCCAAACAGAGTGTAAAGAAGACCATGAAAAAGAGAGAAGAAATGTTTTGAAAGAAGACAACTTTTGTTGACTGGACCAATTTGATAAAAATCATCACATTTTATGAAAAAAAAGCATTAGTAAATCATTAATATGATAAAATTATTTTATAAGATATTATAATAAGTTTTATCTTGATAGAAGAGAAGTTATTTAGAGCAAAGAGTAGTGGTGGCTGGTTTAGCAAACAACAAGGGTTATAAAAATTGTTCACGATTTGGTTAACCGGTCCGTGGCCCTATTTTTTAAACGTAACCATAATAATCGTTTTTTTAATATACCGATCCTTAATTGATCTATTATAAACAGTTAACCACTAAGCAGTTAACTATTTTTTTGGTTAATTTTTTAGTTTTCGGTTTTTAACCATTCAATGTAATAGTTTTAACAAACCTTATTTTTTTAGCCATTATCATAGAGTTTTTTTTTTTAAATATTATAGATATTACAAGAGCTTAAAAAAAAGAAAAATCAAATTAAGGAAATGGGGAAAAACAAGCCTTTGGATTTATGATCATCAATAAAATCAAACAAAATCAATTGCCACATTAACTCCCATTAAACATATAACAGAATATGGTACTTTAATCAAAATCTAAGAAATATTAATATATGTAAATTATATGTATATGTAAATTATATATATAATATATTTATAAATATTGAAATGGTTAATCGATAATCGTCAGTTTTTTGTGGTTATAAGCCGAAACTGAAACTGAAAACCAGAAAAAAAAAATCGTAATCCTAAACCAAAACCAATGGACTAGTTACCATATTTTTTGGATTAATCTTTTGGTTTCAATTTGATTTTTAAGTTTCATTAGTTTTTTTGCACACCCTTAAGGGTTATCAAAATTTCTATCCTATCAAATTAAAGACAACTAAGTAAAATTGTGCTATGCATGCTAATTGATCAAAACATAATTATTGACAAAAAATAATATTTTTGTTTGAAAAACTATCATAATTAACATATTAATTTTATGTTAAATTATTTTTTAATATAAATTATTGGTTTTATATAACAATTAATGATTTTTCTACGTTTGAATATAAAATTCTATATTATTTAAAAGAATTATAAATCTGTAGAGATATGTAAAATTATTTTATACTATATTATGTCTTCTTTTTTTTTTTACAAAGTATATGCATCTTGAATATATAGTTTAAAAAAAAGCTTAAAAAAGAAAAATATTTCAATAATCCAAAGGTGAAAGTGATATAAATTCAAATCTATAAATACTTAAATAGTTAAAAGGTATTATTTGTTGGAAGGTACCTATACAAAACATTTCTTAATTATATAGCATTATTAAACACATTCTAGAACTTTAATATGACACAATTACCATCACTTAATTTAGATTTTATACCACTATTGGTAGTCTTTATTTATTTGTATATACCATGTTAGACCAAAAAAAAAAGTTAAAACCCTTTAAAGATACTCAAATGTTTCAAGCAAGGACACAAACATAATTAGCTAATCACTGGCTTGTTTCACATTGTGATGCGCACCTACATTGCCATCAATCATATTATCCTATTGTTTCGAGTTATAACCTTTGTTAAAAGTATCTTACCATAAGTAATGAGAATAAAAAACGATAGTACATATCATCCAAATGAGGACAAAGGATTTAGATAATTTAATAAGTAGGATTTTTGAATACTTTAAATAAAGATGAATAAATTTATCTAAATGCATATAGAATTCACACAAGTCTTAAACTATGCCTAAATTATATTATTTACGTACAAAATGAACTCATTGTACTTAAAAAAATATGAAGAAAATGGTTTTAAAGATCTGGTCAATAATCTTATTGTAGAATTTTTAGGAGAAGACTTGGTCAAAGATTCATTTAAGTGGCATAATGGATACATGGTTAGCGTGAGGGACAACCAATTTGACTTGTTACGTGCCTTGGGTAGCGCCAAAGTGGATCATGGTCATCTAATTGGCTCATTATGTTATCCTGGCCATGAAGTGTTGATGGTCTATTTCTCTAATTGAGTGACTGACATTTAAATTTATAATCCTATATTTCCTTTTCCTAAACATGGTCAAAGCCAGGTAAGTACGCTTGTCGTTATGTAGTCTAGGATTAAGCATAGGGTCATCTCCCACAGGGAACGAAATAAACACTAGTGCTAACCTTCTTCTCATTATCTAGCCTAAAATAAATCATATTTTAATGATAGTATTGAATTACTAACTACTATTGATTAACTAAAGATGCAAATATACTTATTAACACATAACAATGTAATGCAAACATAAAACAGGCCTGCAAATCATGACTAACATGTAGTTTCACACCATTAATATATTTTTATTAATCTTAACTGTGGAATTCAATAGGCTACCTTGAAGTCTTTCTCAAGATCAGTAAGACATAATCTTGATTATATCTGTCGGAATCTCTTCCTAGGCTAATAGTGTCACGCCCCGAAGGGTACCCTAAATGTGGCAATCCGCCGTACACAATATTAAAGCCTAAGAATGACCACCTCAGTCACATAAAGGCTTCCATACTATATACAAGCGTCTAACACATGGAGGAGACTCATCGGAGTAATGCATTTTATGTTGATACAACTTGAGAACAATGTAAAGGAAATTCAATTCACTATTCTTTAAAATACAACTCATTAAACTTCAATTACAATTCATCAAAAGATTCTACTACATAAAACTATTACAAGGCAAATAATAAAACCTAGCTAATAACTTCAAGCATTCTCATTTCTTACTAGAATCCCAAAGTCATTCTCGACTCCAACCATCTCAGTCCCCACTTAGCATTCTTGAGATGACCTGTTCATTCAAACATCTATTGGGATATAAGCTACACTAGCTTAGTGAGAATTCCTTTAATTCCGTACCATGATAAGCAGGTTATAATCAACCATATGCTACGCATGAACAAACACATGAGCAAACAATTATGTATGGGTATCCGGAACCCACACACAGAACGGATTCATGCCCTTCGTATCTTGGGTTAGGGATGGTATTGAAGTCTACACGACCGCTGCTAGTCTCCAAGCCCTCGGCTCATAGCACTCGCCTCGGTTAGGCTCACACATGGAATGCATCCCCGATGCACCTTAGTTCCCATGAATGAGCTCTGATACCGGCCTCGTTATCCCAACGAGTCGTCGAACCATACCGATCGACCTGCGTAGGAGTAGCATGCTACCAAATGCAATATGTTCGATGTAATGCATGACCAATTTAAATTTTTCTTAGGTTAAAATATTCATACATTCTTTAGAGTGGCCAACCAATATCATACACATAATAGAAATACTATGAACAATGCAGTTATCCAATCAAATTGTGGTTTCGATATGCTTTAGTATTCTTTGGCATACATTCATTACAGTCTCATCATATATCCCATCCCCATTCATATCGATTTTTATCTTGTTCCTATACTTCTAATGCGACTAGCTACAAGCACAAGTAAGATAATAAAATAAGAAGAAGACTCACTCAGCTATTGGATCATCGGTCTCTTAGGAAAAGTAATCCGGTGGTAGGGAATCGTCGATTTCGGGATTATCTAAAAAGGAAGAAATACTCTAATAAGTATTTCATCACTTAACTAATCCAAACTATCTCATACAAACTATCAAATTCGAAATTCTTATCTTAAGCAAGAATTCCAACTTAAAACGGCCATAACTTGATTATTTTAACTCGGAATCTCGCAAATTATATATCGATTTCTATCTACTTTGACAGATCTATTTATTTCTAATATTATATTTAAGTTTTGAAAATATTTAGGTCTCAGAACAGAGGGATCAGATCTGATCAGTAACGGTTTTTGATTCCGAAAAATAGTTTTGTAAATATTTGTAATGTTTCTATTATATAGATTGGTTATACATGCAATATGAATGATTTCCTAACATGAATGACATGAGAGAGTTTAATGCATGCATGATCTTGGTGATCTTTGCTAAAAGAAGATTTTATAACTTTTTATTTTGCAAGACCATAATAATAACTACCTATGAAAAATCTAGTTTTCTAACTTTGATCATTTCCATTTGTTTTGGATTTATTACTTAAGAAAATATAATTATTTTTGTTAAAATTGAGTCTCCATTATGTAGATTCCCTAAGGCCTTTATTTTTCAATAAAAACTCTCATTTTACACTTTGTAAACATGTTTTTAAAATTGGTTCATTTCGAAATCCGAATTTTTGTAAGAAATGTTTTTGAGGTGATTCCTTTAAGTAAAAGTCATTTGATATTTAGAAAATTAAGGCTCAACCATACATAACCACTAAGGACCACTTTTTCATAAAAATATGCACTTTACACTTTGCAAAAATATTTTTAAATAGGATTTACTCAAAAATCCGAATTTTAGAAAATCCACTTTTTGAATGATTCCTTTGAGAAAACTTTGTATAATGCATCAAAATTTAAGGCTTTACTATATCAATTACCTAAGGACTTCATTTAACACATAAAACATTCATTTTGAGCTTGAATACTAGGTGTTTACATAGGCATCATCCAAAGTTACGAATCTTACAAGTTGAACACTAACTTAAAATTTTCCATCTTGATTCCACTTCTTGTTTTACATATTACTCATATCCAAACTCATTTCAACTTATAAAAATCACTACTTAATGATACCTATAACCTATACCCTTCATTTTTCACATAAAACATGAGTTTTGGAGTTGATAAATGGGTTTTCGAAATTGGTCTTAGTTGAGATCCGAATTTACAAAATTTATTATTGGACATATCTTTTGATAAAATCTATCTAAACTTATGAAAATCCATTCCTTACATATCCTATCTTAAGAGCCTTCCATATCTTAAATAAAGACTTCATTTTTGAGTTGGAAAATGTAAACCCTCGAAGTTTTTCGATCAAATTAAATGCTTAAACCCTAATTAGAAGTCAACCAGATTTTCAAGTCAACAAAACCCTAGTTTACCGTGACCGCTTAACTCCGACAATACCGTTTTCCCTAGCTCTAGAAAACGAAGTTTGAGGAATTAGTTATTATGGTTCGTAATAGCTATAGGTTACGTAAAAATATTGGTTTTGCAAAATTCGAGTGTCCTTAGAACCCGATCGGACACAGTTCTTGAAAAATGTGTCTCGGAGCTCGAAATAGGAAAAATATTCCGAATATACCGTTAGACTCGTAAAAATATAACATTTTCAAAAATATCAATTTCGTAATTTTTCGATAGTTAAAAATATCAGATATCGCATTTATACGCGTATTTTCTTACTATCAGCATTTAATTGCCATGTCTACTTTTACATTACACTATTTACTACTATTCTACACTATTTACCTATCTCTACTTTTCCTTATAAGCTATTCTTACTACCTATACACCTATTTCTTACACATTTTCATTTCCAATACAATTTCACATCTTTCATTTCTTAATTTTAATTATCAAAAATACAAAAAAATTAAATTTTTCTTCCCCATTTCCCCATATGTAGTGCCGCCCCCCCTCTCTATCTCTTCCAATTTGTTTTATTTTTACTTTATTTAATTAACACAAATTATCTCCCACATTTTCCTATAAATACCCCCTCATACCTTCACTTCTTTCACACTACTTCTTTACTAAAGTTACTCTCTCAAAATCTCTCAAGAATTCTCTACAAGAAGTTCTTACAAGGAAGCTCTCTCTAGTTTCTTCTTTTAGGTAAACTTTCTTCAAGAAATTCCTATGTTCATCTACTTAGTATGAACTTAGTGTGTGTTTTCTAAAACCATAAAGGTTAAGAAAGCAATAATAGGTTCGTACTTTATTTTTGGTCATAATCTCAACTCCTTTATGTTTCCTTTATGTTCATAACTATTTAAATATTTATATAGCTCTATAAATATTATTTAGAGCATATAAGCTCATTGTCTTGCAATTTATTTACCTTCCATGCAATTTATTTACTTCATTGCAATTTATTTAATTTCAAGTTGTTCTTAAGACTAGTCTTTCTAGTCTTAGACTTGTCCTCATCAAGTCAAAACTTTTTCTTTTTTTTTTTTTCGGGACTAGTCTTTTCTTAGTCCCGGGGTACCTTGATGAAGCTAAGGTCTCAATACTTGCTTTATTACTTTATATGCTTATTCTTTTAAGTTATTATGATCTTTTTATATTTTCATAACTTATGGTTCATATTCATGCATGAACATAATGTTTTGTCTCAACAAAAATAAATGAGGAAGTGTTTTCTTAAACTAAAGATTCTTTCTAAAGAAATAAATGTGGAAAATAGATTTCTTAAAAACTCATAAACATGCTTATGGTTTTCTTAAAAACAAAAGGTTTTATAAAAACTTATTTTTCAAGTATTAGAAATTCTTTTAGAGTCATTATAAGAAACAAAATATCATTTTATGAAATTGATATTACTTTGAGAAGTTGTTGGAATCCAAGTTTAGAAAATAAAACCACACTTTAAGAATTTAAAGTAATTACAAGAGATTAAATTTAGAATATTCATCTTAAATAACTCAAGATCTTTTCAAAGGTAAAATGAATATTCCAACAAATCTCAAGTTCAAAATTTTTTAAACTTTACTTTTTCATAAGTTGAGATAACTTCATTTACTTCATCCATTTATTATGAGTCAATACATATATGTGTATATCTTCTAAAAAGTTTATAAAAATACTTGGAACATTCATCTCTTCAAGTGAGCTTTATTTAAAAAGAGGAACTCAAGTTTTTACAAATTCATGGAGAATCTGGTCGCTGCTTTTTCGGGACCCAAACGACATAGTCTTATGAAAATAAGTTTAGAAATGTGTAGATCTTTTTAAGTAGGTAGAAAAAGATATATTATACGCGAAATTTCGAGTTAAAATGAGCAAGTTATTGCTATTTTTAAGTTGGAATTTTCTCTTATACGATTTTTACTGCGATTTTAAGAAAAGTTTAGAATCTTCAAGAATAGAAGTTTTATGAAAGACTCATTTTGGGTATTTCATCTTGTTAGGTGACGAAGGACTCGAGATCGTCTATCCGGAGGACAATTTCGATTAGATCTACCGTTATGGAGTGAGTTAATTCTTTTCTTAAGTTACATTTCCTTGTTTGTGCTTGTAATTAGTGGCACCAGAAATTAGGAAAAGATAAATGAACAATTGTTATGAAATATTTGTTGAATGAAAATTAAGTATATCGAAGGACGATATGTTAAATGAAAGTGTGATTCTTGTATTGATATGATGAAATTATGGTTGATCACCTTTAACATGAATTCAACTTATATGGTTAAATGTATAATTGAAAGTTATTCATGCATATCATACTTGTGAGTCACATTTATTTCACTACTATTCTTCGTGTGGGGAAATGAGGAAGTAGTAGTGGTGGCTGGTAGGAGCCGGTAAGTCTACATGGGCCAATAGGAGCCAGGAAGTCTACAAGGCGAGCAGGAGCCGGCAAATCTGCAAATATTGATGGTCGTATAGGCATGTAGCCTCCCCACCCTTGCCATGGAGGGCGTTAAATCCATGCTGCACTTGATTTCCGGTTAATCTTGTGTATTTGTTTGCTCATGTGATTGGTGCATTACATATGCTTGAATTAAGTAACTTGGTTGTTATATGGAAATGTTATACAGTTAGGAATTATCTCACTAAGCTAGATTTGATTATACCCTTATAGTTTTCTATTACAGTATGATTATCTATGGTTGGCCCAAGGAGCCCCGTATGCCTGGTACGAGTTTAAGCTATTAGGAGTTTTTGGAAGAAGTTTATGTATTTTTAGTTTTGAACATAGACTTCTAGGAAAAATCTCTATAATAGGCTTATGTAGTAATTATATTTATTTTGTTATTAGTATAGTTGGACAAAGATTTTAAGGCGGGGGAATGCCCCTAAGATGATGTACGAACTTGTTATTAAATGAAGATCTTATGTTTATCTATTTAAGTTCATGCTTGCTTTTGCTATCTATTTAAACGTAGTACCCCTATGAGTCTCCTACTATCTTGGAAGCACGCCTTGCATGTGATATAGAAGCTCCTGTGTGACTAAGGTTGTCAATCATTAGCTTTAATATTATATGCGGCGGACTGCCACATTTAGGGTACCCTCTGGGGCGTGACAGTTTAAGTTGGTATCAGAGCACAAGTTTTTGACAAAAGATAGTAGAAATAGACCTTAAGATAGATAGTAATAAGATAGAACTCTAGCTTAAGATCTGATCCCCTTTTGTTTTATTTGATAGTTGACTTTCCCTGAGGTCAAAGAAAAGTCCCGACAATTCCTTAAAAACCATGACGAAACCTTCGTGAACTACCGTCTTAGATTGAGGGTCTTGTGTGAGGAATTCGCATTAGTTGGAAGGCCCAGGACCGCCCGTGAAATGTTTAAGTTATGGAAGAAAGGATTGAGACATTCCCTGTGGAGGAACTTGCCCAAGGAGCTGAGGTTCAATGTTGTGAGCAATCAGAGATGGAGTGATGTAGAGGTTATCTATGTGGTTGAAAGAATGATGGTTTTTATGTACCGGGAGACCATGCTGCAACAAATGACCTTCATCTTGAAAGCAGAAGGAAGGTGACAGGAACCAGACTTCCGGACTTGGAATAAGTTGGGACCTCTGTACATCTACGCACATGATGAGTTGGCAGATCATACGGACTGGCTGAAGGCAGATGCTAAAGAGCGATTTTATTGGTATGCCGCTTACCGACGGATTGTCCCTATGCCATCAGAGTACAATACCTAGCCCAACTCCGACGGAATGCAGCTAGATGTTATCCCATATGAGGACTTCATCATGGAAGAGGCCCAAGCAAACGAAGGGAATGGAGAGACAACTGGTAGCTCAGAAGGAGATCCAAATGAAGGCTCAGAGCCTGATCAGACCCAGTCTGCATCTCTCTGGGAAGACAGCCCTTTGATCCTCAGTCAGGCACCTCCCCGAAGGTTGAGCCAAGATGTACCTATGGAGACCGTTGCAAGGAATAACCCAGTAATGATCTCTGATTCTGAAGGGGAGGGAAGAAGAGATAATGCTTTTGATCCAAATAGGTTCCTGAGAAGTAGATCTCAGACCCCCACAATAGCAGTGGCACCGGAGGGAGAAGAAGAACCGGAGGAAACGAATGGCACGACCCATGGAGAGAGGATTTCCATGCATGACGAAGTTTGGCCGTCTCAGGCGGAGATCACCTCACGATACCGAGGAAAGAAGATGATGGTTAGTCAATATCTGCGACAATTTGTCAAACGACATAAAGGTTCCACCAGCGGGAGTATGAACCCAGCGCTATCCCCATAAAAAGAAGAAGTTTGAAGAAGGAAGGAGAGAAGGAAGGAATGAAAGAAGGAAGGGAGCGTAACCCGACTAGTCCAACATAGCCTTTTCCTAAGCTTATCTTTGTTTTAATGCATTAATGTTCTGCTTTTTATGTTTTATTTGAAAAATTATTTTGTTGGCAATGGTTTCTACCTTCTCAAGGTTATGTAAGGATTATTAATTTTCTCTGTTATTTTGAATGCAAGTATTTTATGTTGATTTGATGATTTCTGGATTTGATTGCCTTAAATATTTTCTATGCAATTTCCGATATTTCCGATTTTTTTTCCTTATTGCAAAAGTTTAAGAAGTCTAAAAATTAACAGACATGGTAGGAGAGGTAGAAGACGCGAACGTCGCGCTTCTAATAATATACCAGTAGAACCGGAGAATCCTCCGGCAGGACAACAAGCACCAAATCCCCCACCAAACCAACAAGGCGATGTGTGGGCCGCCGTCAACCAATTAGCAGGGCTAGTCAATAATTTCATGCAGCATGCACAAAACATGCCACCGCCTGCTGCAAACGCGCCTGAAGCAACCGTTGAAGCACCTGCAGCTCCAGAAGTTAAGTCCCATACTGTCCCTCTGCCGGCACCACCACCACCCCGACCTTACAGAAGTTCCTTGCAGGACTTCATAAAAAGCAACAGATATTTTGATGGAAATTTCAGAAAGCCAGACGAAGCAGAAGACTGGCTAGCTCAAATAGAGAGATCGTTTGCCGCCTACGAAGTTCCCCATCATTTACGTCTGGACTACGACACGTACATGTTGAGATTCAATACTAGGATATGGTGGGAGTCGAAAAGTAGGGAATTATTGCCACCCGTAACCTGGGCAGCTTTTCGTAGAGAGTTTTTGGACAACTATTTCCCTGGGAGCTTAAGGGTATAGTATAATGGAGACTTTCTCCATATATCTCAGAAGGGAAGGACAATAGAACAGTACGAGACAGAGTTTAGCCGTCTGCTTCAATATGTGCCTGAATCCTTCAAGCATAGTGAGGAGCTGAAGAGGCAGGTATTTCTGAGAGGCTTGGATGAAGATTTAAGGATGCGTTTGGAGGAGTTAGATCTGAGGACCCTCCGAGAATTGGTGGAAAGGGCTCGTATCATTGAAGGGGCAAAGAAAAGGAAGAACAAAGCCTCGGAGAAGAAAACCTTCATGTTCGGAAAGAGAGCATAGGATAGCTATAGCCCCAGTTCCCATAACAAAAGGTTCAAGCCCTTCAACAGCTTCCGAGGAAGTGCTGTGAGTAATAAGGAGGCATCCAAGGTTAAGGTGACCTGTTGGAAATGCAAGGAAGAACACTATCCGAAGAGGTGCCCGCTGCTACAACACAAGTGCTACTTTTGTGGAGACCCCAGCCACAAGATAAGTGATTACCCAAAGAAGGCTTCTACTGTTTGCTTCGTTTGCAAGCAAACCGAGTACTTCGCCAATGAATGCCCACAAAGAAAGAATGCCCCAGGTAGACCATTTGGGTCAGTGGGTATGCGAGTAGTTTGATGACGAAGGAGCAGAGCTAGCAGCTGTAGATGGAGATTATGGCTCAGATTTTAGATTGGTAACACGTCAGGATCGAAACCCTTTTCTTTGATGAGAGTTATTAAATTTCCTACGTTCAATTCCTATGATACAAGTATAAAGTTTTACACCTGCGATTAACTTAAGTATACCAGTCTCGTAATTAGTATAAAATTCGAGTGCAGGACATATATTCATAGCTAGTCAACCCACTTACGCTTTATTCGATACGGGAGCTACCCATTCTTTTATCATCGTTAGCCTGGCCAAGTGAATTGGTTTACCCGTAGATACTATTGCTACTGGTTTTCGAGTTAAGACCCCCACCGGAAGCATAGTAACGACAAAGGAAATGCTTAAAGGCTGTCTAATGGAGATACAAGGAAGTCACTCTAAGTATGACCTAATAATCTTGGAGATGAGCAAATACGAAGTAATCTTGGGTATGAGTTGGATGACATCTGTCAAAGCCTTAGTGGGTTGTAAACAAAAGGAAGTAAAGTTTAAGGACCAAAATGGAGGTGAAGTAGTGTTCAGAGGTGAATCCACGGTGAAGTTAAACTTGTTCGAGTTAATGGACGATGATGAGATCAACTTAAGTAATCTGGATGAAGAAGAAGAAGAAAGGTCTGAGCTTGGATCCATACCCGTAGTCAAGGAGTTTCCGGATGTGTTTCCAGACGGACTACCTGGATTGCCACCAAAGAGAGAGATCGATTTCGAAATCGACTTATTGGTAAACACAGAGCCAATATCCAAGGCACCCTATAGAATGGCACCAGTGGAGCTCAAGGAGTTAAAAACTCAACTGCAAGATTTGTTGGATCAAGGTTTTATCCGACCAAGTGTGTCACCTTGGGGAGCACCAGTGTTATTTGTAAAGAAGAAGGATGTTTCCATGTGCTTATGCATCGACTACCGGGAGCTTAATAAGGTTACCATCAAGAGCAAATACACCCTCCCAAGAATCGATGATCTTTTTTACCAACTCCAAGGAGCAAGTGTCTTTTCAAGGATCGACTTACGGTCAGGATACCACCAATTAAGGATTAAACTTGAAGATGTGCCTAAGACAGCTTTCAGAACTCGCTATGGACATTACGAGTTTCTAGTAATGCCTTTTGGATTAACCAACGCACCAGCAGCTTTCATGGATCTCATGAATCGAGTATATAAGCCTCTGTTGGATAAGTGTGTGATAGTCTTCATCGACGATATTCTGATCTACTCAAAGACACGAGAGCAACATGAGGAACACTTAAGAATGGCATTACAGACCTTACGTGAGCATAAGTTGTACGCCAAGCTATCTAAGTGTGAATTTTGGTTGGATCGAATATCTTTCCTAAGACATGTGATATCTAGAGAAGGAATATCGGTAGACCCTGAGAAGATCAAGGCAGTAATGGATTGGAAGCAACCTAAAACTGTGACTGAGGTGAGAAGTTTTCTTGGTTTTGCTGGATATTATAAGAAGTTTGTGAAGAATTTTTCAACCATCGCCAAACCCCTCACACAGTTAACCTAAAAGGAGGAGAAGTTCATTTGGACGGACAAGAGAGAACAAAGTTTCCAGGAACTAAAGAAAAGACGTGTCTCTGCCCCGATTTTAATTCTACGGACCCCGAGAAGTCCTATACGATGCATAGCGATGCTTCCAGGAATGGTCTTGGATGTGTATTGATGCAAGACGGAAAAGTAATTGCTTATGCATCTCGAAAACTCAGACCCCATGAGCAGAATTATCCCACCCACGACCTGGAGTTAGCCGCCGTTGTATTTGCACTAAAGTTGTAGAGGCATTACTTATATGGACAAAGGTGCGAAATCTACACCGACCATAAGAGCCTCAAGTATCTATTTACACAAAAGGAGCTGAATATGCGGCAACGGAGATGGTTGGAGCTCATCAAGGATTACGACCTTGGAATCAACTACTGTCCAGGGAGAGTGAACGCAGTTGTAGATGCCTTAAGTAGAAAGAATTATGGAGAAGTAGCTACCTTGCTCACGGATAAGAAGGAGCTAATAAAAGAATTTGAAAAAATGAGTATTGAATTCATAGGGCAAAGTGTGGAAGTGGAAATCGCTAGCCTTGTCATGGAACCCACCTTAGTAGAGAGAATCAAGGAGGCCCAATGATATGACGAGGCAATTCTGAAGATTAAGAAAGAGGTGCAGGAAGGAAAGTACACCGATTTCACTGTAGATGAGGATGAAGTGGTAAGAATGAAAGGCAGATTATGTGTTCCAGATGGTGAGGATATAAGAAAGGAAATCATGGAAGAAGCACATCACTCCGGATACACCATGCATCCAGGAGGAACAAAGATGCACCAAGACCTAAAGAGCCACTATTGGTGGAACGGCATGAAGAAAGACGTAGCAGATTTTGTGTTGAAATGTCCCATATGCCAACAAGTAAAGGTAGAGCACCAAAGGCCTGGTGGACTTCTAAAACCCCTACCAATACCCAAGTGGAAATGGGACCAAATCACAATGGATTTTGTGTGTGGATTACCAAGGACGTCGGCTGGATATGATGCAATTTGGGTCATAGTAGATCGATTGATGAAGACGGCACATTTCCTTCCAATAAACATGACGTACTCTATGGACAAGTTGGCAAGAATGTACATAAGAGAAATAGTACGCTTGCATGGAGTACCCGCTGGAATAGTCTCCGACCGAGACCCAAGGTTCGTATCCAAATTTTGCACGAGCCTACAAAAATGTATGGGAACTAAGCTACATTTCAATAGGGCTTATCACCCTCAGACAGATGGTCAATCGGAGCGGACGATACAAACGTTGGAGGATATGCTGCGAGCCTGCGTAATAGAGTTTAAAGGTAGTTGGGACGCATACCTACCTTTGGTAGAGTTTGCCTACAACAACAGCTACCACTCTACGATCCAGATGCCACCTTATGAAGCGTTATATGGAAGGCGATGCCGATCACCTTTGTTTTGGGACGATGTAGGAAAGTTGAGCATCGGACCAGACTTAGTACAAGATGCGGCCGACAAGGTGCGAATCATTCAACAAAAGATGAAGGAGGCATAGGATAGGCAAAAGAGTTGGGTGGATATGAAGAGACGTACACTTGAGTTTGAAGTTGGAGACCATGTGTACTTGAAAGTAAACCCCATCAAGAGTATCCGCTGAGTTTGAGCACAAGGAAAGTTAAGCCCACGATATGTTGAACCTTCTGAAGTGCTTTAAAGAGTAGGAGACCTCGCTTACCGTCTGGCACTCCCTCCTAGCCTATCTGGAATCCACAATGTATTCCATGTGTCAGTTCTATGGAAACATGTGTTAGATCCCACAAGGATTTCAGAATTGGAACCTATTCGATTGAAAGAAAACCTCACATATGAGGAACACCCGGTTCAGATCTTAGACCACAAGGTGCAAAAGCTTCGGAATAAAGAGATCAAATATGTGAAGGTTCTATGGAGAAACCACTCATGAGAGGAAGCAACCTAGGAGGCTGAAAGTGACATACGCGAAAAGTATCCAAGCTTGTTTGAGGAATCAGGTACGAATTTCAAAGTTTTGAGGACAAAACTTTCTTTAAAGAGGGTAGGTTGTAAACCCCCGAAGTTTTTCGATCAAATTAAATGCTTAAACCCTAATCAGAAGTCAACCGGATTTTTAAGTCAACAAAACCCTAGTTTACCGTGACCGCTTAACTCTGGCAATACCGTTTTCCCTAGCTCTAGAAAACGAAGTTTGAGGAATTAGTTATTATGGTTCGTAATAGCTATAGATTACATAAAAATATCGGTTTTGAAAAATTCGAGTGTCGTTAGAACTCGATCGGACATAGTTCTCAAAAAACGTGTCTCGAAGCTTGGAATAGGAAAAATATTCTGAATATACCGTTAGACTCGTAAAAATATAAGATTTTCAAAAGTATCAATTTCGTAATTTTTCAGTAGCTAAAAATATCAGATATTACATTTATACGCGTATTTTCTTACTACCAGCATTTAATTGTCATGTCTACTTTTACATTACACTATTTACTACTATTCTACACTATTCACCTATCTCTACTTTTCCTTACAAGCTATTCTTACTACCTATACACCTATTTTTACATATTTTCATTTTCAATACAATTTCACATCTTTCATTTCTTAATTTTAATTATCAAAAATACAAAAAAATTAAATTTTTCTTCCCCATTTCTCCATATGTAGCGCCCCCCCCCCCCCCTCCCTCTATCTCTTCCAATTTGTTTTATTTTTACTTTATTTAATTAATACAAATTATCTCCCATATTTTCCTATAAATACCCCCTCATACCTTCACTTCTTTCACACCACTTCTTTACTAAAGTTACTCTCTCAAAATCGCTCAAGAATTCTCTCCAAGAAGGTCTTACAAGGAAGCTCTCTCTAGTTTCTTCTTTTTGGTAAACTTTCTTCAAGAAATTCCTATGTTCATCTACTTAGTATGAACTTAGTGTGTGTTTTCTAAAACCATGAAGGTTAAGAAAGCACCAATAGGTTCATACTTTGTTTTTGTTCATAATCTCAACTCCTTTATGTTTCCTTTATGTTCATAACTATTTAAATATTTATAGCTATATAAATATTATTTAGAGCATATAAGCTCATTGTCTTGCAATTTATTTACTTTATTGTAATTTATTTAATTTCAAGTTGTTCTTAAGACTAGTCTTTCTAGTCTTAGACTTGTCCTCATCAAGTCAAAACTTTTTTTTTTTTGGGGACTAGTCTTTTCTTAGTCCCGGGGTACCTTGATGAAGCTAAGGTCCCAATACTTGATTTATTACTTTAAATGCTTATTCTTTTAAGTTATTATGATCTTTTTATATTTTCATAACTTATGATTTATATTCATGCATGAACATAATGTTTTGTCTCAACAAAAATAAATGAGGAAGTGTTTTCTTAAACTAAAGATTCTTTCTAAAGAAATAAATGTGGAAAATAGATTTCTTAAAAACTCATAAACATGCTTATGGTTTTCTTAACAACAAAAGGTTTTATAAAAACTTATTTTTCAAATATTAGAAATTTTTTTAGAGTTTTTACAAGAAACAAAATATCATTTTATGAAATTGATATTACTTTGGAAAGTTGTTGGAATCCAAGTTTAGAAAATAAAACCACACTTTAAGAATTTAAAGTAATTACAAGAGATTAAATTTAGAATATTCATCTTAAATAACTCAAGATCTTTTCAAAAGTAAAATGAATATTGCAACAAATCTGAAGTTCAAAATCTTTTAAACTTTACTTTTTCATAAGTTGAGACAACTTCATTTACTTCATCCATTTGTTATAAGTCAATACATATATGTATATATCTTCCAAAAAGTTTATAAAAATACTTGGAACATTCATCTCTTCAAGTGAGCTTTATTTAAAAAGAGGAACTCAAGTTTTTACAAATTCGTGGAGAATCTGGTCGCTGCTTTTTCAGGACCCAAATGATATAGTCTTATGAAAATAAGTTTAGAAATGTGTAGATCTTTTCGAGTAGGTAGAAAACGATATATTATACGCGAAATTCCGAGTTAAAATGAGCAAGTTATGGCCATTTTTAAGTTGGAATTTTCTCTTATACGATTTTTACTGCGGTTTTAAGAAAAGTTTAGAATCTTCAAGAATAAAAGTTTTATGAAAGACTCATTTTGGGTATTTCATCTTGTTAGGTGACGAAGGACCTGAGATCGTCTATCCAGAGGACTATTTCGATTAGATCTACCGTTATAGAGTGAGTTAATTCTTTTCTTAAGTTACATTCCTTGTTTGTGCTTGTAATTAGTGGCACCAGAAATTAGGAAAAGATAAATGAACAATTGTTATGAAATATTTGTTGAATGAAAATTAAGTATATCGAAGGATGATATGTTAAATGAAAGTGTGATTCTTGTATTGATATGATGAAATTATGGTTGATCACCTTTAACATGAATTCAACTTATATGGTTAAATGTATAATTAAAAGTTATTCATGCATATCATACTTGTGAGTCACATTTATTTCACTTCTATTCTTCGTGTGGGGAAACGAGGAAGTAGTAGTGGTAGCTGGTAGGAGCCGGTAAGTCTACAAGAGCCAGTAGGAGCCAGGAAGTCTATAGGACGAGCAGAAGCCGACAAATCTGCAAATATTGATGCTTATATGGGCCTATAACCTCCCAAGCCTTGCCATGGAGAGCGTTAAATCCATGCTGTACTTGATTTCCGGTTAATCTTGTGTATTTGTTTGCTCATGTGATTGGTGCATTACATATGCTTGAATTAAGTAACTTGGTTGTTATATGGAAATGTTATACAGTTAGGAATTATCTCACTAAGCTAGATTTTCTTATACCCTTATAGTTTTCTATTACAGTATGATTATCTATGGTTGGCCCTAAGGAGCCCCGTGTGCCTGGTACGAGTTTAAGCTATTAGGAGTTTTTGGAAGAAGTTTATGTATTTTTAGTTTTGAACATAGACTTCTAGGAAAAATCTCTATAGTAGGCTTATGTAGTAGTTATGTTTATTTTGTTATTAGTATAGTTGGACAAAGATTTTAAGGTGGGGGAATGCCCCTAAGATGATGTGCGAACTTGTTATTAAATGAAGATCTTATGTTTATCTATTTAATTTCATGCTTGCTTTTGCTATCTATTTAAACGTAATACCCCTATGAGTCTCTTACTATCTTGGAAGCACGCCTTGCATGTGATATAGAAGCTTCTGCGTGACTAAGGTTGTCTTTCATTAGCTTTAATATTATATGCGGCAGACTGCCACGTTTAGGGTACCCTCTAGGGCGTGACAGAAAACATGTTTTAAAAATATGCCTTGGCCAAGATCCAAAAATGAGATTTTTATTTTGAAAATAACTTTTGAAAATCACCTTTGATTCTTTTAAAAAGAAGTCTTGATTATATACATACATTAAGCCTTCATTATCTTAAGTAAAAATTACATTTTGACATTTGGAAAGTGGTTTTTAAATGGGGGTCTTGCCAAAATACGAATTTCACAATTTTTGTTCAAGTTCAAATCTAAGATCTACACATAATATGAATATACATCTAAATGAAAACCATGATAATAAACTTTAAACTCATAGATCCAAACTTTGCTCATCAAAATCTTTCATTTATGTTATCTATACCCTAAGCCCTTCATTTTAAATGAAAAATATATATTTTGAAGTTGAAAAACAACTTTTCTAAATATGAGTCCTTTTTCATCCGAGTTTTCAAAAATGATTTTTGTTGAATATAAATAGATCTTGAGTTTTCTAAAGCTTTCCTACTATCATCATGCTACTACAAGTTGTTCATGAACATAAAACAAAATCTAATGTATTTTATGAACTCAAAACACTAGATCTAGTTTTCTATACTAGTTTTAAATGCATGAACACATGTGAATGAGGAATATATGCATGAATCATAAGCAATAACAAAAATAATAACTCAAATAGCAAGATCTATGGCATAAACAAAAATCAAAGCTACAAAAAGTTAGATCTACAAAATATAATAACTTTAAACAAGAAAATAATAATGATACAAGATAATAATAATGGAGAAGAGGAGTGTTTCATTTTTGGCATCATCATCCTAAGCTTTTAAGCTTATGGAAGGTCATTCGATGCATGAAACCTTCATTACACTTTTCCTATATCACTTATGGAAGCTTTGAGAAGAAGATTTACTTAAAAATCTTCAAGAAATATGTGTAGAGGCTTAAGAATGGAATGGGGGCAGCTTGGTTCTTCTAAGAACAAGAGCAAAAATGAAGAAGAAAAGACAGGAAAAAGAGAGAGAAAAGGCTAAGGAATGAAAAAGGAAAATGAGTGAATGAAAAAGGAAAATGAGTAAATGAAAGAGAGAGAGAAAATGTGTGTAATGAATGAATGAAAGAAAGAAAAAAATAAAACAAAGGTAGCCAAGATAGAGTGCTGCACGTGAAATATGAAGGGAAGAGAGAGAGGAATTTTGTTGAAATTTGACTTGAATTTGAATTGTGTAATAAATGTATAATGTAGCTTCTTTAAGAAGGTGTGGAATATAATTAATTTAGTCAAAATAGGAGTAAAAAAAGGACAATGGCAGCCATAAATGAGTCAAAATCTGCCATGAATAGATATAATGAAGTGTAAAAAGATTGAAGTGAAAAGGAAATGATATGTGTAAGGTGTACTTGAAAGTATGGGTTATAAAAGTACTTTCTTAATAAAATAAAATTAGAAAATTTATTCCAAATATTTATAGCAGATTTTTCATAATTAAAATGAAATAATTATTTGAATTATTTTAGTATTTTAACAAATATGTTACTGGTATGATCAAAATACGAGAATATGGGCTATAAATGATATTTTTATAACCCAAAAAATTCTAAAAAATTATTTTATGAAAAATAAAAATATTTTTAAAATATTTTTCAATTATTAAATTAATTTATTTTATTTTTAGTATCGGGTCTTAAACAGAATCTAATCCCGTAAAGACTCGAAACGAACTAAATTTTGGAAAAACAAAATTTTATATAATATATAAAATATTTATCTAAAAATATAAAGCTTTATAAGAATAATAAAATTGGGTAATGAAATAAAATTGAATAGTGCAAAAGACTAATTAATTACCGATACTAATGAAAATACGATAAAAAGGTTATAACTGTAACTTTTAAACCCGAAAAATTATATAATTGATATATTTGGAAATCTTATGAAATTACGAGTCTACCGGTACTAATGGTATGTTTTTTATATCTCGAGCCTTGGGACATGCTTTTCGAAGTCTGTATCCGATCGGGTTCGAAATAGGTCAAAAATTTATCAATCTGGTATTTTTAAATAAACTTATATTACTACGAACTATTCTACATATTTAAACTACACCTCGGCCTCTAGGGTTAAGGGCGCTAGATTGCCAGACTTAAGCTATTGTATTCCAGTTAGGGTTTCCGGGTGATTTTTCCGGTTTAGATCCTTGCTAATTTGGAAACTGATATTTTATGTTTATGTAACATATTTAATTTGAGAAATCTATTTTACATTTCATTTTTGTAAGTATTTAATATCTTTTAACGTTTTCAGAATTCTTGAATTGGGTTTCATTTCCGAAAGTTAATTGTTATTTATTTTTTAATAATTTGTTTTTGGGTTCTATATTACCCGATTTTATAAGTCGGAGTTAAATATGGAATTTTTCGTACATCATGTTTTTGAATTTGAAGACTATTGAGTTCTTATCCTACGTTTAGAGATTTTCATTTTCTCAAGATTAAGAAGTTTCTGAATTCGTTCGTGATTTAGGACTAGTCAAAGTTCGGTTTTAATTTGGAATGATTTTTTTAGGGTTTATTTTCAAAGTTCATCTTGGAATTATTTACCAAAATACTCCGGGGCTTACAAATGGCAAATCAACAACCGCATTAAGTTTAAGAATTCCAAAGAAAGTTGCAGAAGATTTCACCATCTTATCTCTAAGACTATGAGGAATCCCTTTCAACAGTCTAGATCTATTCACTTAGACGATTTCTCAATCTATCCAAGTGAAATCTGGCAAAAATCCATGCCGTGTACTACAAAAACTAATCCTTTTTATATACTACCATTGAAATTAAGAAATCCAATAAAAATATTATGAATTCAACACATTTCTACATAGAAAATCATAAAATTTGCATAATACAATACAACAGACATTAACAAAACACGATAAGATTGAGATGAGAGATAGAAAGACAAAACCTGTTTCTTCTATTTATGAAATTTTTTGAGAATTGTCTACAACAACACATTGAAGATCCTTCACTGGTCTCTCTCGAGTTCCATGGATGAATCATCATAAATACAATACTCACACATCACTCACACTTACAATACACTCTCACACACATACACACACACACAACACACACACACACATACACACACACAACACACACACACATACACACACACATACTTCCCTTGCAGGGAGGAGAAAATGTCTATATTGTCCCTACACTAATTGATTACAAATGAATGAATTGATGGATAAATCTCTAGATGATAATTATTATCTTCTTGCAGATGGGTATGTTTCTTTTTATATCTCCCAGACTCTTGGGCGAAATAGTACACAACTTGGAGGAAAATTGTGTCTTTTGTCCGAACCGATACAACACTTAAATAAAAAGATACCAAAAACGTCAGACAGCAGACAATATATCACATGCGACCAAAGAGGAGTTATTTAGGCTATGAGCAAATTTCTTTGAATAATTGTCACGCCCCAAAGAGTACCCTAAACGTGGCAGTCCGCCACATACGGTATTAAAACTTAAGAATGACATTCCAAAATCATGCGAAAGTTTTAAACACTATATGTAAGGCATCTATCATAACAATAGGAGACACCGGTGAGATGTATAGTTTCAAGATAGTAAATACAACTTACAAGGATCTAGATAATCTTCCAATTTATTATTAAGAAAATATAATCCTTACATCATCTTAGGGGTTTTCCCCTATAATTCTCCAAACAATCATAATATCAACTTGATCTTTCTCACAACAAAATGATAATAGCACTAAAGGACATTAAAGGATATTTAACCTAAGATCTTCAAAAGATTTCCGGAAGCTTTTCTAAAACATCATCCCTCTCGAGTATATGAAGTCTTCGGGCATAAAAGATATAGTCCTGTTACAACAAAGATCTATTGGAGTATAAGCATAACTACCTTAGTGAGAATATTCCTGAATCAACGTACTTGTATAAATAATTTTAATTAAGTTATTAAACAAGCATATGAATGCATCAAGCAAGTGATCAAACAATACATATGATCTACCGGAAATCATATATTTGAATGGATTTATCCCTCCATTTAGGGCTAGGTGTTGCAGGCTCTTTAAAACCCATCTTTAAATCGAACTCATGTAGTTTATTTCAGGCGCCTACTCGCCCATCTCAAAATAGTTCTTTCAGGCTCCTAATTGCCCATCTTGCAGATTTCTGGCTACTGCACACCCGGCTACTATATTCTTGTCCCATCGATAATAGCAGCTCATGCAATGAAACTAACTATGTGATATGCATGAATCAATTAATATAATTCATAGTATATGATTAGAGTAATTTAAAGGTGATCACAGAATTTGCACACAATCCAATAGAATAATAGTAAAACATAAGTTAATTAATAATGATTCAAGCCTCGGTATGCTTAACATTCTTTCAACCAATATTATCATACATAATTCATTTTCATCTTTTCCTACTTTTAGTGCCTCTAGCTACAAGCACAACCAAGTACGTAAAGGTAGGAAATAAACTCACCTGGCCATGAGAATCTATCTTTCTTATGGATGAGTCGATCGGTAAATCCATTAATCAAAATAATCCTCCGGATATAAATATTCCTCCTCGGGATCACCTGATCAAGAAGAATACCCATAATAAGTATTTCTTATTGATTCTATGTTACTTATCAAAATCTATGTCATAAGATCGTTAAAATTCGTATAAAAGGTAATTCCAACTTAAAATGGCCATAACTTGGTCATTTTAACTAGGAATCGCGCAAATAATATACCGTTTTCTACCTACTCAAAAAGATCTATACATTTCTAAGGTTATTTTTGTAATAAAAAGCCATTTGGGTTTGAAAATATTACGGTACAGAATAGTTACGAATTTATAGTTTACAAAATATGATTTTTCCAATCTTCACTTTACTCAAAACCTTTAAGCAAAATATATGGATATACATATACAGAGTTGAAAAATCCTTTGAACATATATTTATACTCATATTGTATGCATGATTTTTGTAGTGTTGTCTCAATGTTGATATTTCATAAACAATTTGTCTTTAAGGGTTTTAAAAGATAAAATTTGTGAAAATTTCTCCTTTTTGAATTGTTAGAAGGAAAATAAAAATATATTTGAGTTGTTATCAGCGTTTCCCCATTATAATTCCATTTCTTATCTTTTCAAGAGAAAATTAATTTCCTAAAATTTGATTCTTCAAGTTATCTACTAACTTTATTTCTAGTGATTGAAAAATAAGTTTTTCAAAATACCCTTTAAGTTTTTTATGTGGTAAAATATTTGAAGTTATGTTAAATGTATGTTTTCCTTTTATTTTTATATCATTTATCTTCTTTAGAAAATATGTATACCTTTAAAACTTTACTTTCTTGGCAAATTTTATTTTTCCAAGTTGGTTTGCAAAATAGTCAATTAACTTTATCTTGGTTTGAAAACTTGTATTATTCTTAATATTTGTTAAATGGTAGAATAATTCTCTTAGACAAGTTTATAAGAAAAGCTTTCTTAATAAAGAATTACTAACATTAGAACTTAGCGAAATTTCATTTTAAATTTTGAAAAGAGAATAACAACATATAAAAATTAAGTTTTGAAGAGGCTTTCTTAGTAGGTGATTTTCAATGTCTATAATGAACCTACTTAAGTCTTATAAAAGATATGGTTGAGTTAAAATCCTTCAATGCTTAAAATTCTTTGTTTATGAAGTATTAAATTTTGATTTATAAGAAATGAGTTCCTTTTATTATTTTGAAGAAATCTACATTACTACTTCTTTTAGAATTTATGGTTAGCTTATCCTTTAATAAGAGTTAAAACAAAACTTAGATCTTTTTGTTGAAAATTCCTTTTGTTAAGAAATCTAGTTTACTTTTCTTTATTTAGGAAAGAACCCATTTTTATTTTTATTTAAGACAACAACATTCTTAATCATGCATGAATATGATTATGTAGTAATGTAAAAGTAAAGATAATACATAAAGAAATACTTGTAAATAAATAAACATAACAAAATAGTCAAGCATTGGAAACCTTAGCTTCATCAAGATATCCCGATCATGTATTGGGAGCCTTAGCTTCATCAAAGCAACCCAGGACTAATAATAGACTAGTCTTAAAAGAAAAGAAAAGAAAAGAAAATTGTTTTGACTTGATATGGACAAGTCTAAGACTAGAAAGACTAGTCTTAATAAATTGCATAAAACAAGTAAATAAATAAATTTCAAGACATGAAAATAAATAAATAACAAATGAGCTTATATGCTCTACATAAATATATATACATAATATTATATAAGTTAGATTAGAGCAAAAATAATAACAACATAATAACATAATGTAAAATATGAATTATGAACAAAAACAAAACATGAACATATTATTGCTTCTTTAGCTCATATGAGCCTAAGAAACATATACTAAGCTCATGCTAAGTTGTATGAATATGATGAAGAAATTTAAGTAGGATTTTACCTAAGGTTTAACGAAAGGTTTGAAAAGAGATGAATGGGTTTTATGTTTGTTATTTTCTTCTTGAAGTTATAGGGAATGGTAAAGAGTATTTTGAGAGAGATTTGTCGAAGAGAGATTTTGAGAGAGTATTTTGGTAGAGTTTTGCTATGTAAAATGGATGTGTGAAAGAATGAAGGAGGAATGAGGTATTTATAGAATTTTTGGAGTGAATTTTTGATGTAATAAAATAATTGAAAAAGAAAATAAATGAGAGGGAGAGGGAAGTGATTTGTGCCTGCCATAGTGAAGGAGGAGAGGGAGTGAGTTGATTTTTCTGTGTATTTTGTAAGAAAATAATTAATATGTAAGATATGATTTGATATAAGATGTATTAGAAATGTAAAAGTCTAAGAAAATAGGTATGTAGATAGTAAGAAATAGATGTAAGAAAAAGTAGAGATAGTGAAATAGTAATGAATAGTGGGAATAGTATATGAATAGTAGACTAGACATATAAAATATCGGTAGTAATAAAAATACGCGTAAATGAGCTATATCTGTTATTTTTTGTTATCGAAAAATTCTAAAACTGATATTTTTGAAATCCTTGTTTAATTACAAGTCTTTTGGTGTTATTGGAATATTTTTAATATTTCGAGCTCCAGGACACGCTTTTCGAGAACTGATCTTGTTGAGTTCGAATGACACTCTAAATTCGCGAATCTGATGGTTTTTATGTTACCCTATATTATTACGAACTATTTTAAGCCACTAACTTAATTTCGTTTTGTAGGGTTTGAGAATGCGGGATTGCAGGGGTTGAAATTGTTTAATTGTCTTGATCATCGTTGACTTTTGAAACTTCGGTTTGACTAGAGTTAGGATTTAATCTAACTTTACCCTAGAAATTGAGAGGTTTATATCAGAGATCAGATAGGTGATCCTTCTCATGTTTGGGTTTTCGAGTTGAAGGATTATTGAATTTTTTATTTTTGTTTTTGAAAAATTCTCTTATGAAATCCCGTGATTGAAATTAGTTTAAGGCTCGGTTTCAACTTGGGTCAAACTTTAGGGTTTCGATTCGGTATTCCAAAATCATTCTCAAAAAATTCGGGGGCTTACAATAACCAAACCAATCATGGGCGACCAAAGTATTGGGATCTTTGCTGTTCCTTACTTTTTGTTGAAATCATGGGCGACCATGGAGGCTGGATTCTTTTTGTGTTCGATTTTCTTCTTCCTCACTTCACATCACGAGTGACCAAAGCCCCGTGATTGCTTTTGATGTTCATATTCCTCTTTCATGGGCAACCAAAGCCCAGTGATCCTTGTTGTTGTGTTGTTTTACTCCTATTTCTCCCGTGATTTGTATCCATTTTGCTCCAAAATGTGTTGTTATGATTAAAAGTCACTTGAATTGAAAATATTATTGATGTAAGTATCAATTCTTTAATAAAAACATAATTCAAGTCCTAAATTTTACTTAAATAGCCATTAATAATTATAGATAACTCATGTCTATCAAGTGTTATAACATATATAGGTTATTTATTTTTATGAATGTTGATAATGGTTTAGTTCAAGAAGGAGTGTGTTGTGCTAAATGCTATATTTTTCAAAAAATTTTGAAATTTTTTTGAGTTCTAAATGAGTTAGCATGGTTCAAAGAAAGTCTTCCCTTTCTCTGTCCATGCATTTGTATTAGTTTAACTAACAGTCTTGGCTCTTTTATTTGAATTTGCACATTTTCAGAAGCAATATAATTCAAAAAAAAAATTTCATAACAAACTAGTTCAAACCATTGAGCGTCCTCAAAGACAAGAAGAATTAAAGCCTTCTCAATTCTAAAGCCATGATATAAATCAAGGATAGAAGAAATAAAAGTCATATTGGTTTAATTCAAATGGTGATTATTCGTGTAATGAAGAGTTATCTAGTTTAATTGTTCGTAATTTTTGAATTATAAGTTATACTTTTTTGTATTTTTTACTCCCTAATGGTCATGCACCTTAGAGAAGTCATGTCATTTTAATTTTTGTAATTTTTTTACACATTTTGTCTTATTAACTTTACCAAGTTGTGGTGGCATTATCTAATTGTTTGTGTGCAAAATACTATATCAATTAAACTTAGTTCAATTCTTTTTAGTATGTTATATATAAGGAGAATTGTTCTTTTGATTGTATTTTCTATCATGAGTTATATCTCTAGTCAACCCTGGTTTGATTTCATGATCGGTGTGTTATATCGTATCTCAAAATCGTTCACATCTCTTTAATTTATTTTGTTTAAATTGCACAAAACAAAAACCCAAAATATTTTGTGTAACACCTTAAACACATGGGCACTTACGACCTACCACTTTATAAATATGCAAAGGCTCAAAACTTGCTAATATCACAACATATACCATTTATACTACCAACACATACATTTTGATGCTCTAAATCCACAATCACAATATAAGTACTTCATTACAACTACTACAAGCATTCATGCTTCCAACGCATCGATAGGAAATGGTGGCTCATAGAGTCCATCTAAACATATACATGTATAAACTAGCAAGTGGCCCATGCCCTAACACACCAGCTTAATATAGGAATAACAACTACATAACATGATAGAAGTCTTTATCTCCTACAATCTAACAAATCATATCTAAATATCTATTAGGTAATCTTTGTTACTAATGTCTTTCCCATAGTCCACTATAACATCAAATCCATATAAGTCAAAAGCCATAGGGATTCCATCTGTACCTGAAAAAGATGAAGGGTAAGTCAAAGCCCAAACGATATACCAACAAACACATGCACATGTACTATCAATGGCAAACTCACATGTATCATCATCATCGTATAAATGCAACACACAACTAATTAATTATCTGTATCCTTTAGTCCATCATCCAATAAAGGGATAACTTAGTATCCTAAAACACATACATATATTTACATATATATGTATGTATTGATTATTAGGTACTCCTTAATAACCATGATGCCGATGTAAGCCTTTGAAATTTTTATAATTCATAGAAAATAATCCTAGAAGTCTAACAATGAAATCGAAACCCTGAAAATCGACCCAAGTTAAAACCAAATTCTAAATAAGGTCAAATACGAAAATTCTTAGCGTTGAGAAAAAGAGAACCCTCAAAACAAAATAGAAAATCCAACAATCGAATGATTTAACATCCATACACCAATCAAATCATCTATCCGATTCCTAATCTGCAAATTAAGATGATATATCCAAACAACGCTCGACAACAAAATACTAAGACCTTAAATCCTTCCGTGAATTTTAGAATCAAAATTTTCAATTTCACCAAAAGTCAAACTGAGTCAACCAAACCCTAGACTCGATTAAACGATCCGAGAACTGAAAAATATGAAATAATCACAAATAAAATAAACCATAGATGTTGAACAAAAAATATAACACGGACAAAACCCCAAAATTTTATGACCTTACGTATAACTCAATAAAGTCAGAAATCAAATCGGAACCCTAAAAGTCAACAAAATTTACAACAAACCCTAGAGTTTAAGATCTGACAATCTCATGCTCTTAAACCCTAAACAACGGAATGAAAATGATTGTTGATAGTAGTTCGTAATAATATATGGAAGCTTAAAAATATCAGATTCGCAAATTTCTAGTGTCTTTCGGATTCAAACGGGATCAATTTTCGAAAACTGTGCCTTAGTACACCGGATGGAAAAAATATTTCATTAAATTTTTCGGTAACTAAAAATTATAGATATCACATTTATACGTGTATTTTTATTACTATCAATATTTTATTTGTCTAGTCTACTATTCATAGTATTATTCCAACTATTCATCTATCTTTACTTTTTCTACTACCTATTCTTGCAACCTGTATAATTATTTCTTCCAAATTTCTTTTCCCATAAAAATTCTACACCAAATATTACTAAAATTCTCTTACACTTTTTTTCTAAAATTAATTTTTAATCATTTCTCTCTCTCCTTTCCGCTTCATGCTGTCTACTCTCTCTCTCTTTTCATCTTTAATTTGTTTTCTTTTTCAATTAATTTAATTACATCTAATTTTCACTCCAAAACTCTATAAATACCCCTTTTTCTCTTTCATTCTTTCACACAACTCATTTTACTATAAAAAATCTCTCAAAATCTCCTCTCAAATACTCTCCCCATTACTCTCGCAAAACACTCCCAAATTTTCTTCTTCTTCATATACAAAACCCATTTACTCATAATACTCTTAACTTCTATTTAGATAAAAATTCTTTTCATATCTTTACTATCATGTCATGTTACTTTATATGACCATGGTGTGAGTTTCTTAAACTTAATGTTATGGAAGCTACACTATGTTCATATATTGTTCTTGTTCATGAACATCCATTTCTATATTTTTTATGTTGTTATTATACTTTGCTCATATTATTGTTGTTATTATGCTAACTTCTTATTCATATCTAACTAAATATATTTATGTATTTATATATAATTTTTAGAGCATATAAGCTCACTTATTATTTATTTATTTTCATGCTTTACAATTTATTTATTTCATGCTATTTTAAGACTAGTCTTTCTAGTCTTAGACTTGTCCTTATTAAGTCAAAACAACTTTTTCTTTCTTTTCTTCATTCTTTTGGGACTAGTCTATTCTTAGTCTTGAGATGTCTTGATGAAGCTAAGGTTCTTAATACTTGATATTTTTATTATCTTGCATATTATTATTTGTTTCCAGTATCTTTCTCATATTCTTATTATTTTACATGCTCATGTACATGCATAACCATAATGATATTCTCTTAACAAAAATCTAAAGTAGAATTTTCTTTAATAAAGGAAATGAAACCAACCTTTCTTATATATATATTTGTCACCAAATCAAGACTTTATATCACATTCATAAGAAAATTTTTCTTTTTACCTTCTTTTCAAACTGACTAAGATTTTTCCTAGATAACAATAAAGATAATTTTCTCAAAGAGGTTAACTAACAAAATAAAAATTTTCTTTTATTATGATAAGTCACATAAAGTTTATTAAAACTAAGTAATAAGAATTAATTAATAAATAAACTTTTCTCAAAAAGCCTACTTGTAGGAATTTTTACCAAAAGTAATAACTAAACTAAATTTTATAAGTTAAGATTAAATAAACTCACTAAATTATAAACTCACTTAGAAAAATAAAAGTTTGCCAAGGTTTCTAAATAATAAACTCATTTTCAAAGAAACAAAAGAATATAAACAGTAGAGGTTTCAAAAACATTAGATATTATCAAAAACTTAATAAAATAGTGAAATATGATTTTCTTCCAAGCAAGATTTACAAAAGAGTTAAAAGACCAAGTTTTAGAAATAAAATTTATTTTCAAAGAAGTTGGAAAATGAAAATATAAAAAGAATTGTTTATTAAAGTCATCTCTTTAAAAGAAAATATACACAACTCATATTATTATAAGTTAGCAACAACTTAATAAAACTCTTGAAAACTTCATTCTTTTATCACTAAAAGTAAAATTTGTAAAAGATCAAAGCTAAGAGAAAATTTATTGAAAATTCTTCTTATTTTCTCAAGTTATTTTAAATGAGCATTTTTCTTTTTCTTAATTTCATTTCCTTAGTCTTTTTATATTTCCAAAGAATGATTTTATTTTCTAAGCTTAGTTTCTAATGCTTTTTGAAAACGATTCTATATTTGTAGAAATAAGTTCCTTGGTTATTAAGGTCGTTCCATTTTTATGAAAAGAAACTCTTGGTATTTGTCAACAAGTATTTGATGAAAAAGTGAAGTTTAGTAAACTTTTGTTTGCTCAAGAAGTTTTTTCCATGTATGTTTTGTAAAAATTCCTATGAACTCCTCTAGATTTCTTAGAAAAGTCTATTAAGATAAATTTCTAAGTTTTTATGAGAAATTACTTCCTACTTTTTATTTTTAGAGAAGAATCTCTATTTAAGAAAACTTTTCCTTATTTATCTTGTTGAGACAAAATCAATATGTTCATGCATGATTTATGAATCATAAAATTATGAAAACATAAGGAAACATAATAACTTAAAGAAATAAGCTAGTAAAGAATTAAATCAAGCATTGGAACCTTAGCTTCATCAAGGTATCTCGGGACTAAGAAAAAACTAGTCTCAAAAAGAAAAAGAAAATGTTTTGACTTGATGAGAACAAGTCTAAGACTAGAAAGACTAGTCTTAAAACAACATGAAAGTAAATAAATTGCAAGGAAAGTAAATAAATTGTAAAACAAAGGAGCTTATATGCTCTAAAAGTTATATATAGCTATATAGATATACTTAGTTAAATATATATATATGAAAGTAACATAAAAGAAATTAGATTCATGAACAAAAATAAAGTATGAACTTATTGTTGCTTTCTTTAACCTTCATGGTTTAGAAAACACATACTAAGCTCATACTAAGTAAACGAACACTTTAGAAAGCTAAAACTATTAACTACAGAAGAAGTAGAAACTAGAGAGAACTTGAGAGAGTTTATGGAGAGATTTTTAGAGAGTAAGTTTAGTGTATGAAAGGTGTAAAAGAAGTGGAAGGAAGAGGGAGTATTTATAGGAAAATGTGGAAGGAAATTTGTGTTAATTAAATAAATGAAAAATAAAACAAATAGAGAAGAGGAAGAGAGGGGGCCGGCGCAACTTTGAAGAAAAGAGAAGAGAAAAATTTATCTTTTTGTTTTTTTGTTAATGAAAAGTAAGATATGAAATATGTGAAGTCGTATTGGAAATGAAAATTGTAAGAGAATAGGGGTATGGTTTGTAAGAGTAGGTTGTAAGAAAAAGTAGAGATAGATGAATAGTCTAGAATAGTAGTAAATAGTGTAATGTAAAGTAGACATGATAATTTAAGTACCGGTAGTAAGAAAATACGCGTATAATTGCGATATCTGATATTTTTAATTACCGAAAAATTATGAAACTGATATTTTTGAAATCCTTATATTAAATTGATCCTATCGGTGTTATCATAATATTTTTATTATTCCGGGCTTCGAGACACGATTTTCGAGAACTGATCTCGTTTGAGTCCGAAGGATACTCGAATTTCTCAAATCTGATATTTTTATATAACCTAAAGCTATTATGAATTATTATCACTAATTATTCTAGCTTTGTTTTCTAGGGATAACGAAAACGGGAAAACCGGATCTAAAATCTAGGGTTTGTACTAGATTTTTGTTGACCTTTAGGGTTTCGATTGACTTTTAATTGTAAGATCAAACTTAAAATTAACCAAAAATTTTAAGGGTTTACATTTTCAATGTTTCAAGTTATTTAAAAGAGGTCCTAAGGTTTGGGAAAGTGAGTTAATTGAGGTCTCCATTGACATGTGTCAGTAGAAGAAAAGTTTTCTAAGTTTTAATTAAATATTTCTTCTATTAACAAAAATGAGCACGTGCCCTAATTAGAGCTATTTAAAAAATTTCCTTTTTATCTGCATCACTTTGAAGGAAAAGGTTAGTATAACTATTTACAAAATAAAAATTATAAATAATATACAAGAATGAGCATAGAAATGATAAACTTTAAATTTAAGAATTTCAAGTGGCTAGCCTTCTAAAAAAATAGGTATCCCCGATGGAGTTGCCAAGCTATCAAGCCTAGATTTTTCATTTTCCGGTTTAATTTCTTTTAATCCGATTTGTAACAAAGCCTAACCGGTTTGATACAAACTCTTAACTAGTAATTAAAAGAAATTTAATTTTTGAAAATATTTTGAACTCGCCACTCGATCAAAGTCAGGAAAAAATTGTAAGTTAAGATCGATGGATTAGTTGATCCTAACTTAGCTACTAATATGTGAAAAATTAGATTTAAAACCAAATTTTATAAACAAAAAATTTTGGATTGGGAGGCTACTCTATTAAAACCATATGCTTACCACTTAAAATTCATAAATTAAAATTTATCATTTTAATGCTCAACGAACTTACTAATTAAAAAAAAAAAAGCCCAATGATATTCACAATTTATCGTTAAAGTTCTCAATATTTACAATAAATTAATTAGAAACAAATAATAAACAACAAAAAGATTTTTTGTTTTTTAGGTCACCTTAGAGGTGCCTATGTATCCATAAATCGAGATTAGATAATACATAGTTTTTTTTAAGAAAACTTTAGTATGCTAGTATTTTTTTTTATCTTCTTCAACTATTTTCAATTTAAATTCATATAATTTTTAATTTTATAAAAATGAATTCTTCATGTATGACTTTACATGCTGTCAAATTGATTTTTTTTTTTATTTTTAAAAAATAAGATTTTCTATGTATCAAAAAGATTCTTTTATTTATTTATTTATTATATATATTAATACACTCATGCTACATATATATTTGAGAGTTTATTACCTTAACAAAATTATATTTTATTTTTTTGGTCTTTTTTATTTTTTTTATTTTATTTTTTTCATTTTTCTTTAACATTCAAATAAAAAGAAAAAAAAAATCAAACTTACCTAGTTGGCACATGCAGGTTGAATGGATCGGGTTCGAGTCAGATTTGGACCAAACTTCGGGTCAGATCTGAGTCGAACTTTGGGTTAGATTTCGGATTTTAGGTCGCGTAATGATGGTGTAAGCCCCGGAAAATTTCAATAAATAATTTCAAAATGAACTTTGAAAATAAACCCTAAAAATCACTCCAAATTAAAACCGAATTTTGACAAGTCCTAAATCACGAAAGAATTCAAAAACTTCTCAATCTTGAGAAAATGAAAATCTTTAAACAATAAAATAAGAACTCAGTGGTTTTCAAATTCAAAACCACAACGTACGAAAAATTTCATATTTAGCTCTGGCTTGTAAAATCGGGTAGTATAAAGCCCAAAAACAAATTATTAAAAAGTAAATAATGATTAACTTTTGGAAATGAAACCCAATTAAAGAATTCCGAAAACATTAAGAGTTATTAAATACTTGCAAAAATAAAATTTAAAATAAAATTCTCAAATTAAATATGTTATATAAACATAAATATCAGTTTCCAAATTGGCAAAGGTCTAAATCGAAAAATCACCCGGAAACCCTAACCGGAATACAATAGTATAAGTCCGGCAATCTAGTGCCCCTAACCCTAGAGGTCGAAATGTAGTTTGAATATATAGAATAACTCATAGTAATATAAGTTCGTTTATAATTATCAGATTGGTAAATTTTTGACCTATTTCGAACCCGTTCGGATACAGACTTTGAAAAGCGTGTCCCGGGGCTCGAGATATCAAAAATATACCACTAGTATCGTTAGACTCGTAATTTTATAAGATTTCTAAATATATCAGTTATATAATTTTTCGGGTTATAAAAGTTACAATTATAACATTTTTATCGTATTTTCATTTCAATCGGTAATTGATTAGTCTTTTGCACTATTCATTTTATTTCATTACACAATTTTATTATTTTATTATTATTATTTTTTATATACCCGAGTTTCCTAGTAATCGAGTAAACTTCGAAAACCAGAAAATGAAACCCTAAACCGGTTTAGTTCAAAGCGTTATGAGAAAGACCTAGAAACCCTAAATCCGGCTTTTCCTTAATTTCCAAATAAGAAACTTTTATAAGCAAAATTAATTTTGAATATAGTTCTTGATTATATTTCAAACCAAGAAAAGATCAGATTTTGAGAAAATTTCAACTCCAGGTCATCCCGAGACCCATTATAGAAAAGCGTGCCGCGGAACTAGAATTTCAAAACTTTCTTTATGAATACTCATTTGAATCGAAATAAAATAAGGATTTCAAAAATATATTTTTCATAATTTTCCGGCTTACGAAAAATACAGTTATAACCTTTTTATTCGTATTTCATTACTACCGGAAATTAAATTGTCTTGTCAACTATTCACTACTATTCAAAAAGTACCACCTATACTACCTAGTCTACCTATTAGCATACTCTACCATTTCAAACCCTTACCATCACTCAAATCACTCTCTTTTCTCCATAACTTTTTGTCTCTTAACTTTTATACAAATTATGACAAGTCAAAAATCATGTTAAATCAATCAAATAAAGTAAAAGTTTTTCAAACTTCTTCCCTCCTCCATGAATAGTGCCGGCGTGAATAGTCCCCCCTCCCCATGTCCATTTTGCAAATTTTTTTTTTATTTAATCTAACTCCACTTAACCTAATTCCACTTTATATATAAGCTATGTTTTCTCTCTCTTCCTTCATTCACTCATTTTACAAACTTCACAAAGTGGAAAAAGCTCTCAAAACCTCTCCTTTTCCTCTCTTGGCCGAAAGTTCTATGCCCCCCCACACACACACAACTTCCATTTCCTCTTCATATCTTCTATTTGTCTTCAAGTATGTAAGCTTTTACCTCCTTCCACCTTTAGATCTTTGTTATGGCTAAGTGATTCTTGGATATTTCCAACCAAAGGACCCCATGAGCTTTTGCTAGGGTCAAGGAAAGATCAAAACAAGAATACCGAACCATTACAAAATAGATCTACCATTTAAAGGAGCTTTTATGCCAAAAGCTTTATGTTCATCCATCAAAAAGTATTTTGAACTAAAGATCTTTTGTAAAAATATAGTTTTTATGTTTTCAAAACTCATTTAAGCATTTGATATAGTAGATCTATCATTTTACTACTCTTATTCATGTAGACATTTAAGATCTCATCTTCATTTTGAGTTTATGTGCATTCATGGTCTTTAATGCTTTTGTCTTTAGTAAATCACCTTCCTAGTATGTAGATCTATGGTTAGATAAGTTAATAAAGTCAAAAAGGAAAACACTTTTCAAGAAATAAACTTGCGTAAATTCGGATGACTTTAGAAACCTAGGTTAAAAACACTTTTATCAACTTCCAAACATGTATTTTTCAAGAAAAATGAAGCCTATAGGTGATAGATAATGTTTGATGATGTTTTTCATGAGTTTAAATGAGTTTTTACTAAAGAAAATATTTAAAACAAGAGAGGAAGTCTAAAAGAAATTTTGGGTGAAAAGTCTTGAAAGCCAAATTCGTAATAATGGATGTACAGTTAGAAAACACTATTTTTCCAACTTCAAAAATAGTATTTTCTTAAATAAATGAAGTCCTTAGGGTATAGGTATAATAAATACTTAAAGTTTTGAGTATAAAATACATTTTCCTTAAGGGAATCAACTTGAAAATAAAGTTTTCTAAATTCGGATTTTTGGAAACCCTCTAGTAGAAGACCCACTTAAAAGTTTACAAATGAAGATTTTATTAAAGAAATAAAGGCCTAGGATATAACTAATATAAGGGTCAAAATTTCTTTAAACAAAATGGAGTTTTCCCAAAGAAAATCCTTGTAATAAGTAAGTGTGACCAAGTGTGGTAATCTTACTTGTTAAACAATAGCATGAAGATTTTCTAGGAAAAAGTTTATTTAAATTCTTTAAGTCTAAAAAGTTATAAGAACTTAGGCTCATTAGAGTTCATATCATGACATTCATGATAGGGAAAATCATTACCATTGCATTTAGTTTCATTTCATACTTAGGAATCTCAAATGCATTCATGAAAACCGCATTTTTGGAATTGATAAACCGCTGTACAGATCTGATCCCTCAATTCCGAGGCTTAGATATTTTCAAAACTTGACTTAAACTTCGTATTTAGAAAGCTCTTCCGAAGTAGATAGAAATCGATATAAAATTTGCGAGATTCCGAGTTAAAATGACCAAGTTATGGCCATTTTAAATCGGGACTTCGAAAATGACGCGAATTTTTATTTCGCTAAGTTTTCTTAGAGTTTTAGTATCCTTAGATGGTAGAATACTCATTAGAGTATTTCTTATGTGATTAGGTGAACCCGTGAACGTTAACTCTTTACCACCGGATTATTACTAGAAGACCGGTGATCCAATGGCCGAGTGAGTTCATTTCCTAAGTAATTATGCTCATTGAGTGTGCTTGTAATTGTAGTAGCACTAGACTTAGGTAAAGATAAAACTGTTGATGAGAAATGAATTTTTCCGGTTGAATGAATGATAAGTATATCGAGGCAAGTTGTTGAAATAATATTGTATGAGTTAGTATAGACTTGGATTGTTTGAAATGCTCTATGATCGCTCTTAAATTACATAATGAACTTGCTACGAATCTATAAATAAACTGTACATGCATATCATTTAGTGAGTCACATTGCATTACGAGAATGCTTTTGGTGGGAACAAAAGGATGATCGGGAGGCAGCGGGTCTTTAATGAAGGGGACTAGGGTTGCATGACTTATGGACCACCCCATTCAAATAATGAAAACTATGGTTGCATGACTTATGGACCAACATTAAAATTGTGGTTGCATGTCTTATGGACCACCCCACTTAAGATTGGGACTATGGTTGCATGTCTTATGGACCAACATTGGAGCTGTGGTTGCATGACTTATGAACTACCACCCCAAACCCCGAATGGAGGGCGTAAATCCATTCACATATGGCTACCGGAAAGTCATATGCTTGTATGTCACGTGCTTGTGCATTCATATGATTGTTTAAATAAACTTGTTTGTATATTTACAATGGAGTATATTATTATGGAAATGAATCTCACTAAGCTAGTGTAGCTTATACCCCAATAGATGTTTAAATGAGCAGGTTATTCCAAGAATGCTAAGTGGGGACTGAGATGGTTGAAGCCGAGAATGATTCGAGATTCCGGCAAGATATAAGAATGCTTGAAGTTTTTGCTAAGCTTTACATTTGCTTTGTAATAGCTTTATGTAGTGAAGTCTTAGGATGAATGTAGTTGAAGTTTGATGAATTGTATCTTGAAGTATATGGTTTTGTATTTGGAGTATAGTAAATGTATATTTCCTTTACATTGTTACTCATTTGTATCAACATAAAATGTATCATTCCGATGTGTCTCCTTTATGTGTTAGACGCCTTGTACATAGTATGGAAGCCTTCGCATGATTGAGGTGGTCATTCTTAGGCTTTAATATTGTGTACGGCGGACTGCCACGTTTAGGGTACCCTTCGGGGCGTGACAGTTTAGTTGGTATCAGAGCGACAAGGTTTTGGGAATTAGGTGGGAAGACTTTAGGAGAATAGAATGCTAGGATATGATCTTAAGAATGAATAAGTTTTAGATAACCCTTAAGTAACAAAGAGATTAGCCTTATCTTTATGACCCATGAGTTACGATTTGAGGATTGGAGATCTCTGAGAAAGTAAGAGATAGTTATATTAGGACCGGATGATCTTAAAGAGTCAACAGACCATAAGGAACATCTTACGAGAAGAAGTTCTTAACTAAGGAATGACCTTTCAGTAAGGACGAGCCCTGGATTTTATAACTGAAGAATGAAATTGTAATAATCGAAGATACTACTTGGGAGATTTCTAGAAAATATACAAAATAGTTGTACAAGTGTTGGAAAGTCTTCAAGAAATAATAATCAATGAAAGATGTGCCACATGGAGAAATTCTCTGGAGTGATAATCCCGAAAGAGCTAAGGAAATTAAGGGTAAATTAGGGAATGACCTAAAGGAGATGACATGAAGAAGGGCTATAAGAGGATTAAGGATGGAAAATATTTGGTGGAATGATCAAACCTACCTTAACCCCGTAAGGCACGAAGAATAAGTGACCTAACCCAACTCTTGGTTCAAGCCAAATAGGAGAGAACGTAAGTTACCCCTTCAACCTATAAGATAACTAGGTGAGTAAGATTAACAACGCGTTTTCGCCGTTTTCTTAAATAAGATAAAACCAAATACCAAAGTGCAATTCTTTTTCTAAAATAAGCAACTTGCGTGTAGTATAACTAGGTTAACGTGATCGTTTCGTCTTATTTCTAGGAGACTACCTGAGGAGATCGTGCAACAGTCGACTAACTCTCTCGAGGAACAGCAAGTTAGAGACCCTCACCCTACAAGATTCAATACAACAAGTCATAAACCTTCTGGATGTTTGGTGGACACGCAAAAGCTCCTTTTGCAACAAGTGCTCATCAGAAATATGCCTTCAGGTGGAAGGACCCCACCAAGTAACAATGGACAAGGATTGAGACTCCCTCTTCTATGGTTGGTTCAAGCTCCAAAGTCCGAAGGCCTAAGACAACCAACTTATCTGTTCAGAATGTACCTTTCAAGAGACGTCAAGTCCATTGCTGGAAGTGCAAGGAAAGTCACTATCCAAAGAGGTGTCCGCAACTAAAGGACAAGTGCTATCTCTGTGGGGATCCTGAGCACCAGATTCGGGACTGTCCGAGGATGAAAACTCTACATTGTTTCATCTGCAAACAACCAGGACATTGGGCAAATAGATGCCCCCAAAAGAAGTAACCAGTGGGAGGCCACCCTCGTCTGGAAGAAGACAGTCTCCTAGAAACAGTAGTAGGACCCTTGAGAAGCGTTAGAACAAATAACTTTTTGTTAAAAAAAAAAAAAAAAACAAAGATGTTTTGAAAATGTAAACCGATGTTGTGGTTTATCATCTAGTTCATGAATTAATTCTAATGTATGTTTTGCATCCTTTCTTTGAACTTTTGTAATGAAAGATTTACATCTTCTCTTGATTTCATGTATTTCGTTTTGAATATTATGAAGTTTTTGTTATCGATTTTGATTTCAGTAGAATTTCAATATTTCTTACATATGTTTTTATTTCCGCATTTTCGTGTTCTGTATTTCCGATAAGTTTCTTTAAGCTTCTTTTACCGCCTTAAGACGTAATAAAAGATTTAGAATTTTCACCTGAGCTTAATAAAATTTTAGGAGATATACCCAACCACAACAAGAACCCATCATGACCCCTTTAGGACCCGAGAACCAAGCGATACCTGAACCACCTAACCAAGGGGGAAATGCCTCAATAGAGATTGAACGGCTTACTAATCAGATAAGGCTACATGCAACAGACTCAAGTCAATTCAACGTCTACACCTGTGAGATATGAGCAAGAAACGACGCAAGATGAGCCCCCATCATCAATACAACCAAAGTCTCTTACCATGCTTCATAAAGTGTAACGAGTATTTCGACGGAGTTTTGGAAAACCCGATGAGGCAGAAGATTGGTTGGCACACATTGAGAGTCCTTTAATGTTTTGAAGTACCAACCGTCTGAGAGTCAATTATGGAACCTATGCTCCGCTTACATGCCCGAGTATGGTGGGAATCTAAGGAAAGAAAGTTAACGCCTCCAGTTACATGGGAGATGTTTAAATATGAGTTTTGGACAAATATTTCCCCATAAGCTTAAGAGTCCAGTACAGTGCAGATTTCCTCAATATCTCACAAGGAGATCATAGTGTGGAATAATATGAAACCGAGTTCAGTAAATTGTTGCAATATGCTCCGGAATCATATAAACAAAGTGAGGAACTTAAAAGACAAGTATTTCTGAATGGTTTGAAAGAAGATCTTGGACTCGATTGGAGAATTTGATAACAGGAGATCAAGGATTGCTAGAAAGAGCACGGATAATAGAAAATGCTCAAAGGAGGAGGCAGGAAAGAAATAATAAGGAAATGGAGTTCTATGTTGCAATGACCCCAGTCAAAATGTCAAACACTTCCCTTGGATGATGACCCAAACAAGGAAGAAGACATAATATTGGATAAGCTACAATGTTGGAAATGTAAGAGAGAACACTACCCTATTCAGTGTCCACAACTCCAATTCAAGTGCTATCTCTATGGGGACCCTAGTCACAAAGTCGAGAAGTGTCCTAAAAAGATGACCACCGGATGCTTTCTTTGCACAAAAAACGGACATTGGCTAAAACATGCCTGAAACGGATAACCTGCGTGTTGCTTCGCTGGACCAACCAGGAAGAAGAGGAGATGTAATAGGAGTAAAAGCAACAAAGGAAAAAGGAATTGAAGTTCTTCAAGAACATCTTCATCCGGAAATCTAGTCCACAACCCTCACACATATGGAGTGTATGAAGAAGCTAGTGATGAGGAGTGGAGTCCTTTACCATGGAAGGAAGAGGATCAAAGATGCAACTCGGTACCAAGTTAGCGCTATACCCTTAGACTACCGCATATTCTTTCCTGTCAATAGAATCAAAGAGATAGGTTGTTAGAAATACCCGGATTAAATGGCTAGATGAAAAATAGGAAAGCCCGAGATCATTAAAAGCTAAAATGAGCCAATGATGGAAACTAAACCAAAACTTGCGATTAATTTAACAAATTCCAAGACACTCCATATACAACTTCATGTAAGTAAAGAACTTTGAAAGATTGAAATCTATGACGATCATTACACAAAAGTTAAAATTCCAGCGATCAAATCTAAATTACCCAACTCCATAAGATCTTCACGAGTAAATGATTATACAATAAAGCAATGAGATCTCTTGATTTCAATCCCATCAAGATGATCACGATGATAATAATTTAAAACGATGATGACCATATTGTTTAAGGGAATATGAATCATAAAGCACAATATTGTATATACATCTACATAAGAATGGAGAAGCGAATCCACAACCTTCGTTGGTCAAGTAATCGAGTCATGAAAGGTCGTGTTGTCATGAGTCGTCTAGTGTCAGTCGAGTTGAGTCGTCTGTAGTCTCGAGTCAAGTCCGTGTCGTTTTCCAAAAGAGTCGTGTAAGTGAAGGTTGGAATCGCTAAGCCAAATCTTATTAATTTGTATGTGCTATATTTCGTAAAATACCTACCATGCAAAATTTAGAAATGATACAAACCAAAGCATAAACCGATGCTAGAAATATAATTGGAAAATCCACAATCTTTTCTCGATAAACGACATACACGTAACAAGTTTTGCGGACAAAACTTTTCTTAAGGTGGGGAGGATGTAAGCCCCGGAAAATTTCAATAAATAATTTCAAAATGAACTTTGAAAATAAACCCTAAAAATCACTCCAAATTAAAACCGAATTTTGACAAGTCCTAAATCACGAAAGAATTCAAAAACTTCTCAATCTTGAGAAAATGAAAATCTTTAAACAATAAAATAAGAACTCAGTGGTTTTCAAATTCAAAACCACAACGTACGAAAAATTTCATATTTAGCTCTGGCTTGTAAAATCGGGTAGTATAAAGCCCAAAAACAAATTATTAAAAAGTAAATAATGATTAACTTTTGGAAATGAAACCCAATTAAAGAATTCCGAAAACATTAAGAGTTATTAAATACTTGCAAAAATAAAATTTAAAATAAAATTCTCAAATTAAATATGTTATATAAACATAAATATCAGTTTCCAAATTGGCAAAGGTCTAAATCGAAAATCACCCGGAAACCCTAACCGGAATACAATAGTATAAGTCCGGCAATCTAGTGCCCCTAACCCTAGAGGTCGAAATGTAGTTTAATATATAGAATAACTCATAGTAATATAAGTTCGTTTATAATTATCAGATTGGTAAATTTTTGACCTATTTCGAACCCGTTCGGATACAGACTTTGAAAAGCGTGTCCCGGGGCTCGAGATATCAAAAATATACCACTAGTATCGTTAGACTCGTAATTTTATAAGATTTCTAAATATATCAGTTATATAATTTTTCGGGTTATAAAAGTTACAATTATAACATTTTTATCGTATTTTCATTTCAATCGGTAATTGATTAGTCTTTTGCACTATTCATTTTATTTCATTACACAATTTTATTATTATTATTATTATTATTTTTTATATACCCCGAGTTTCCTAGTAATCGAGTAAACTTCGAAAACCAGAAAATGAAACCCTAAACCGGTTTAGTTCAAAGCGTTATGAGAAAGACCTAGAAACCCTAAATCCGGCTTTTCCTTAATTTCCAAATAAGAAACTTTTATAAGCAAAATTAATTTTGAATATAGTTCTTGATTATATTTCAAACCAAGAAAAGATCAGATTTTGAGAAAATTTCAACTCCAGGTCATCCCGAGACCCATTATAGAAAAGCGTGCCGCGGAACTAGAATTTCAAAACTTTCTTTATGAATACTCATTTGAATCGAAATAAAATAAGGATTTCAAAAATATATTTTTCATAATTTTCCGGCTTACGAAAAATACAGTTATAACCTTTTTATTCGTATTTCATTACTACCGAAATTAAATTGTCTTGTCAACTATTCACTACTATTCAAAAAGTACCACCTATACTACCTAGTCTACCTATTAGCATACTCTACCATTTCAAACCCTTACCATCACTCAAATCACTCTCTTTTCTCCATAACTTTTTGTCTCTTAACTTTTATACAAATTATGACAAGTCAAAATCATGTTAAATCAATCAAATAAAGTAAAAGTTTTTCAAACTTCTTCCCTCCTCCATGAATAGTGCCGGCGTGAATAGTCCCCCCTCCCCATGTCCATTTTGCAAATTTTTTTTTATTTAATCTAACTCCACTTAACCTAATTCCACTTTATATATAAGCTATGTTTTCCTCTCTTCCTTCATTCACTCATTTTACAAACTTCACAAAGTGGAAAAAGCTCTCAAAACCTCTCCTTTTCCTCTCTTGGCCGAAAGTTCTATGCCCCCCCCACACACACACAACTTCCATTTCCTCTTCATATCTTCTATTTGTCTTCAAGTATGTAAGCTTTTACCTCCTTCCACCTTTAGATCTTTGTTATGGCTAAGTGATTCTTGGATATTTCCAACCAAAGGACCCCATGAGCTTTTGCTAGGGTCAAGGAAAGATCAAAACAAGAATACCGAACCATTACAAAATAGATCTACCATTTAAAGGAGCTTTTATGCCAAAAGCTTTATGTTCATCCATCAAAAAGTATTTTGAACTAAAGATCTTTTGTAAAAATATAGTTTTTTGTTTTCAAAACTCATTTAAGCATTTGATATAGTAGATCTATCATTTTACTACTCTTATTCATGTAGACATTTAAGATCTCATCTTCATTTTGAGTTTATGTGCATTCATGGTCTTTAATGCTTTTGTCTTTAGTAAATCACCTTCCTAGTATGTAGATCTATGGTTAGATAAGTTAATAAAGTCAAAAAGGAAAACACTTTTCAAGAAATAAACTTGCGTAAATTCGGATGACTTTAGAAACCTAGGTTAAAAACACTTTTATCAACTTCCAAACATGTATTTTTCAAGAAAAATGAAGCCTATAGGTGATAGATAATGTTTGATGATGTTTTTCATGAGTTTAAATGAGTTTTTACTAAAGAAAATATTTAAAACAAGAGAGGAAGTCTAAAAGAAATTTTGGGTGAAAAGTCTTGAAAGCCAAATTCGTAATAATGGATGTACAGTTAGAAAACACTATTTTTCCAACTTCAAAAATAGTATTTTCTAAATAAATGAAGTCCTTAGGGTATAGGTATAATAAATACTTAAAGTTTTGAGTATAAAATACATTTTCCTTAAGGGAATCAACTTGAAAATAAAGTTTTCTAAATTCGGATTTTTGGAAACCCTCTAGTAGAAGACCCACTTAAAAGTTTACAAATGAAGATTTTATTAAAGAAATAAAGGCCTTAGGATATAACTAATATAAGGGTCAAAATTTCTTTAAACAAAATGGAGTTTTCCCAAAGAAAATCCTTGTAATAAGTAAGTGTGACCAAGTGTGGTAATCTTACTTGTTAAACAATAGCATGAAATGATTTTCTAGGAAAAAGTTTATTTAAATTCTTTAAGTCTAAAAAGTTATAAGAACTTAGGCTCATTAGAGTTCATATCATGACATTCATGATAGGGAAAATCATTACCATTGCATTTAGTTTCATTTCATACTTAGGAATCTCAAATGCATTCATGAAAACCGCATTTTTGGAATTGATAAACCCGCTGTACAGATCTGATCCCTCAATTCCGAGGCTTAGATATTTTCAAAACTTGACTTAAACTTCGTATTTAGAAAGCTCTTCCGAAGTAGATAGAAATCGATATAAAATTTGCGAGATTCCGAGTTAAAATGACCAAGTTATGGCCATTTTAAATCGGGACTTCGAAAATGACGCGAATTTTTATTTCGCTAAGTTTTCTTAGAGTTTTAGTATCCTTAGATGGTAGAATACTCATTAGAGTATTTCTTATGTGATTAGGTGAACCCGTGAACGTTAACTCTTTACCACCGGATTATTACTAGAAGACCGGTGATCCAATGGCCGAGTGAGTTCATTTCCTAAGTAATTATGCTCATTGAGTGTGCTTGTAATTGTAGTAGCACTAGACTTAGGTAAAGATAAAACTGTTGATGAGAAATGAATTTTTCCGGTTGAATGAATGATAAGTATATCGAGGCAAGACTTGTTGAAATAATATTGTATGAGTTAGTATAGACTTGGATTGTTTGAAATGCTCTATGATCGCTCTTAAATTACATAATGAACTTGCTACGAATCTATAAATAAACTGTACATGCATATCATTTAGTGAGTCACATTGCATTACGAGAATGCTTTTGGTGGGAACAAAAGGATGATCGGGAGGCAGCGGGTCTTTAATGAAGGGGACTAGGGTTGCATGACTTATGGACCACCCCATTCAAATAATGAAAACTATGGTTGCATGACTTATGGACCAACATTAAAATTGTGGTTGCATGTCTTATGGACCACCCCACTTAAGATTGGGACTATGGTTGCATGTCTTATGGACCAACATTGGAGCTGTGGTTGCATGACTTATGAACTACCCCAAACCCCGAATGGAGGGCGTAAATCCATTCACATATGGCTACCGGAAAGTCATATGCTTGTATGTTCACGTGCTTGTGCATTCATATGATTGTTTAAATAAACTTGTTTGTATAATTTACAATGGAGTATATTATTATGGAAATGAATCTCACTAAGCTAGTGTAGCTTATACCCCAATAGATGTTTAAATGAGCAGGTTATTCCAAGAATGCTAAGTGGGGACTGAGATGGTTGAAGCCGAGAATGAATTCGAGATTCCGGCAAGATATAAGAATGCTTGAAGTTTTTAGCCAAGCTTTACAATTTGCTTTGTAATAGCTTTATGTAGTGAAGTCTTAGGATGAATGTAGTTGAAGTTTGATGAATTGTATCTTGAAGTATATGGTTTTGTATTTGGAGTATAGTAAATGTATATTTCCTTTACATTGTTACTCATTTGTATCAACATAAAATGTATCATTCCGATGTGTCTCCTTTATGTGTTAGACGCCTTGTACATAGTATGGAAGCCTTCGCATGATTGAGGTGATCATTCTTAGGCTTTAATATTGTGTACGGCGGACTGCCACGTTTAGGGTACCCTTCGGGGCGTGACGATGGTCACCAGTGAAGATTGAAGTCATCGATCTGGCACTTTCTAGGAGGATGTGGAGGCATTGGACAAGCTGATCCAAGGATGAGGAGGACTCCGGTGGTGGTCATTTGGTTAAAAAATGGCTGGAAGTGGGTAGTTTTGGTTCTTAAAAAGCTGTAGTTGGTGGTGGTCTTCGTAGAAAGTGATTAGAGGCTTTGGATGAAAGGGGAAGCTACAAGCTAAAGCTTTAGCTTTCACCACCTTTGGATCCAACTATGGCTTTACTCAGATTTGACCTCTATAAAGAGTAATCAGAGCAAATTTTAAAATCTAGACGCCCAAAAATCAAATCGAAGCTTGCTTAGTGTTTTTGGACAAATTGGATTGTTGTTGATGATTATTGATGGTTGTGGATGACATGAACTGAGAATTCGACCCTTATTTATACTGTTTAGGGGTCGAATTAGGTATGGTTCGCTAGAAAATTTGGTTGGTGGGTCACCGCAAATTTAAGCTTCTCGAATGTTTATTGCGGATCTCAAGCTTTATGAACTTTAGGAGAGATGATAAGGAGTTCAGATCTATACTTCTAGAAGCTTAAGATGATAGTTCAGATAAATTTTGAAAATTCGTTTTGCACACAAAAATGAGTTTTTCAAGTACTTTGGATAAAAATTGAACATCAAATTGATAGTTTTAGGACTAATTTTTTATCTAAAGTCGAAGTATCCCATGGCTTCTTTAAATCCCCTCCATCAATTTGATGCAAATTGGATCACAAATGGATAAAAAACGAACTTGAAATGGTCGCATGCATGGTTTAAATACGACACACGCATCATGCACGTGAGACGTGTGGATGTATGGACTACATGTATTTGGGTGAAAAGAAATTTCACTGCCCTTGTGTGAATTCAAACCTAGGTCTCTAATGTACATGTGCATGTTCTTTCCAACGGCCTATGCCTCGATTATGTGGTCACTCAAATAATATTTAAGTGACCTAGACCGAGGCCAAAATGTGATTTTTTTTTCTTTTTTATTTATTTTATTTTTAATACCATATTCTAAACTTTTTATATATTTTTTATTTATCATTTTTCTCTTTTTTTTAATCATATTACATATTTTATTTATCAATATTATGTTTTTTTAATTTTTTATATATTTTTGAACCATATTTTATATTTATATACACACACACACATCATTTATTATTATTTTTTTTTACATTTTACTTAATTATTATTATTATTATTATTACAAAAGTTGCTACTATTATTATCATTATTTCAGGGGCCAAAGAGGTGTCTATAAAGTGATTGATTTAATTAAGTTTTTCTGTAGTTTAGAGCATAAATAATTTGTTAATCAATCCTTTATCATAAGAAAACTAAGGTTTAGGGTAGATGAAGATGAGGGTTATGTTTTGTGATTGAATACATCTTGTGAAAGCGCTCCTAATTAATTCTCGGATTTGCTTAGTTAGTTAATAAGTAGTTTAAATAATTAATTATCAACTTAAGAGTTAGGCTTGATAGTAGATAATAGGTAATGCTAGTACTTGTTTTCAAAATCCTTGAGGACAACGCCCGCTTAAATTTATACTATATTAGATAGGTACACCTACCTAGCTCAATCATTATATTTCTTCGGGTTTATAAATTTATAATTTGATATGATCAATGAACACACATTAAGGCCATAGTATGCTTATCTTCTATTGCCTTTGACTAGAATAGGCCCAAGTTGTCTTAGAGGACCTACATTTAGGAGAGTATAGCAACCATATTACTGGACAAAAGTTGTATGTAAAGGTACTACAACTTAGCTACTACTGGTCGACTATGGTGAAAGATACAGCGAAGATGGTGAGGAAATGCCCTCGATGCCAAAAGCATGTACACTTAGCACATGCACCAAGTAGCTATCTTTGATTGCTTGCAAGTCCATGGCCATTTGCCTAATGAGGAATGGACATACTTGGTCCCTTCCCTAGAACATTTGGACAGAAGCCTCATCATTGTTGTGGTTGAATATTTTACCAAATGGGCAAAGACATAAGTGGTAGCCTATATCACGAAATAGGCAACATAAGCTTTTGTCAACAAACTACATCCTATGTTGCTACGGGGTATCATAGGTCATAATCATCAACAATGGAACCCAGTTCGACAATGATCCTCAGAGGGTTTTTCTAGTATCATCACATCATGATTTGATATATGTCAGTCTCTCATCCTCAAATCAATGGGCAAGTAGAGGCAGTGAATCGCACCATAGCTAAAAACCTTAAAAAGATGGTCGACTGAGACCATATCAGTTGGGCAAATCAACTATCTGACATACTTTTGGATATAAGATCACGAATTGAATGACTACTGGCGAAACACCATATTAGTTAACATTCAACATGGAAGTAGTACACCTATAAACCCCCAAATTTTTGGAATCGGTTTAGCTTAAAACCTTAAACCAGAAGTCAACCGGATTTCTGAAGTCAACAAAACCCTAGTTTACCGTAACCGCTTAAGTCTGGTATTGCCGTTTTCTTTGGCCCTAGGAAACGAAGTTGGAATAATTAGCTAGAATAGTTCGTAATAATTATAGGTTATATAAAAATATTACTTATATAAAAATATCAGTTTTGCAAATTTCGGGTATCCTTTGAACCCGATCGGACATAGTTCTTGAAAAACGTGTCCCGAGGCCCGGAATAGTAAAAATATTCCAAATACACCGTTAGACTCGTAAAAATATAAAATTTCCAAAAATATCAATTTCGTAATTTTTCGGTAAGTAAAAATACCAGATATAGTTATTATACGGGTATTTTCTTACTACCGGTACTTTATTTGTCATATCTACTTTACATTACACTATTCATTACTATTCTACTCTATTCTTTTCTCTCTACTTTTTCTTACACCTACACTTACACACTCCATAACCTATAACCTTTACATTTTACTTTTCCCATAACTTTATTTCACATCTACTTTACATATTACATCTTTTATTTAAAAAAAATAAAAAAATAAAATATCTTCTCTCTCTCCATGTATATGGCCGGCGCCCCCCTCTCTCTATCTTCCTCAATTTTGTTTCAATTTTTATTTATTTTAATCACACAAAAATCACTCCACATTTTTCTATAAATACCCCCCTCCTTTTTCACTTCTTTCACACAATTACTACCCACAAATTCATACAAAAACTCTCTCAAAATACCATCCCAAAACTCTCTCAAAATAATTCCATAACAACTTCTACCAACAACTAAAACCCATAACCACATCACAATACCAAAGTCTTCCTTAGGTAACCACTTCATATTGTTTTCTTCTTCTTCATGTCATGTAACTTTACATGACCATAGTGTGAGTTTCCAAAGACTACAAGTTATGGAAGCTACATTATGTTCATGTATTGTTCTTGTTCATGAAAAATCTATTTATGTTCATGTTATTATTTGTTTATATTATTGTTACCATATCTAAGTATTATTATCTAAATATATATGTACATAATCTTTAGAGCATATAAGCTCACATGCAATTTATTTACTTTATGCAACACAATTTATTTACTTATTCCATTGCAATTTATTTACTTATTCCTCGTTATTTTAAGACTAGTCTCTAGTCTTAGACTTGTCCTCATCAAGTCAAAATAAGTTTTTCTTTTTATTTTGGGACTAGTCTACTTCTTAGTCCCAAAAGCCTTGAAAAAGCTAAGACTCCAATACTTGACATTATTATTATGTTATTTTTGTTTACTATTATCATGTTCATTTAGATTGTTGTACAAAATTTTCAATATCTAAAAATAATTAACAAAGGAAGATTTTGTCATTTAGAAATAAGTTTATGTAAAGAATAAAATCTAGTTTTAAAATAAAATCATTTCTTTTTAAGTTGCAAAAAGAACCCACTACAAATTTTAGAAACTATTTTTACTATAAGAAGCTTCTTGAATCCTTTATCATTCCACTTTGTTTTTCAAAAAAAAAATAATTGTTGGTACAAGAATACTTTCTATGAAAAAGATAGACAAAACGAAAGGCCAAGGAATTTTTAAATAAAGACCTTTACAAACAAATAGGCAAAGGAAATTGTATATGAAAAATAAATAGGAAAAGTAGTACTAATATAAGAGAACTTAGAAAATATAAAATTTTATTTCCAAAAAGTTACTTGGGAAAAATAACAAAACCAACATAAAGCATTCTTTGGAAAACAAAAGGAAACAAGGTATTCATTTCAAGGAATTTGCAAAATCAACTTTTGTAAACTATATTTTTCTAAAAACTTCAAACCAACATTGTTTTACTCAAGAAATATAATTGGACAACAAAACACTTGAGCATGCTTAAATATGAGTTATATAGTTATAAAAAGAGAATTTTTCAACTATATAGATAACTAAGTATTTATCAAACAAATTTTGATTTCTTCAACCAAAGTTGTTTTGTGTTGGAAAATCCGTGGTGAATTTTGTCACCGCTGTTTCAGAGCCAATATGACCTTGTTTGTTAAAAATAATTTTGGAAATGGGTAGATCTTTTTGAGTAGGTAGAAATCGGTATATTATATGCGCGATTCCGAGTTAAAATGACCAAGTTATGACCATTTTAAGTTGGAATATTCCTTTATAGGAACTTTAACGTTCTTTTGACATTGTTTTGTCAAAATTCAAGAAAATCATCAAGAAATACTCATTGTGGGTATTTTCTTTGGCTAGGTGACCCCGAGGAAGGATTCCTTTATCCCGAAGATTGTTACGATTAAGTGGAGTGTGTCAACGACTCATCCACATAGAGGAATAGTCGACATGGCATCGTGATTTTATTTTCGTTAAATGCTATACTTATTGTGCTTGTAATTTAGTTGCATTAGAGTTAGGAAAAAGAAAATGGATGTGTATGTTAATTGATTCTTTGAAAGAATCCTAAGAATATCGAAGCCGGAATTGATTTAAAATGCTTGTTTTAGTATAACACTTGCTTTGTATGAAATGCCTTGATCACCTTAAACTTGATACTAATAATGTTATGGTATTATAAATAAATGAATTCATACATACCACGAAGTGAGTCACATTGCATTTTGGGTTATTATCCTTAGGTGAGAAGGATAGTAAGCTCATGTCGAAAGCAACAGTTGGTGGAAGATCCGAAAGCGATTGCTTGGCGGCTTAAGGGAAATGCTTGGCAGAAAATCCGAAAGCAAGGTCAATTCAAGTAGATTCGGAATGCTTGGCAATGAGTGCTCGTGAGCATAAAACTTTTTAATTAAAACTACTTGATTTGAGGTTAAGTATCATCAAACCCCAAATGGAGGGCGCAAATCCATTCAACATATAGCTCCCGGAAAGCTATATGTTTGTTTACCCATGTGTATGTTGCATCACATTTGATTGTTTAAACAACTTGTTTGAAATCTTGTTACAAGAAGTTATTTATGGAAATAGTTCTCACTAAGCCTGTTAGCTTATACCCCAATAGATATCTTTTATAGTTTCCCTATTTATGGTTAAGGCCACAAGACCCTGCAGGCAGGTAATTTCTTTTGGATAAAGGAAATTTTAGATGAAGTGTAGTGTTAGTATTGATGTACAATTATTCTTGTAATAAATTAGTAATCTCGGGGAAATATCCCTAAGTTGTAAAGATCATTGTTATAAGTGAATGATTATTATGAATCCTCTTTTCTTAATGTGTTATTGATATCTTCTTAAGCTTCATAATTCCATATATGGTCCTCTAAAGTTGTGAAAGCATGCCTTACACTTAATACAAAAGCTTTTGGGAATGGCTATGGTTGTCATACTTAAGCTTTCATATTGAGTGTGGCGGACTGTCACGTTTAGGGTACCCTTTGGGGCGTGACAACACTCGATCAAATTAGAACTTTCGACTCACAAGAAACATGAGTTCCACCCATAAGTTAACCGAATAGCATTAAAGGTCAACTTAGACACTATAGAAGAGCTCTAAGATCAAGCCGAGTAGAGGCTCATGGTTTACTAGCGTAGGGTTGTTTGATACTACAATAAGAAAGTCAGGCACAAGGAATTCAGCCCTGTCAACTTAGTGTGTTGAAACATAGTTGACAAAGGTATTAGGGAAGGATAAGGAAAACTAACCCTTACTTGAGAAGATCATGTTCGTGTCATTGAAAACCTCAGTAATAGTGCATACCAACTAGAACGACTTGACGGACAGCCAATCCTAAGATAATGGAATGCCAAAAGCCTAAGGAAGTATTTTATTTAGAGATGTTTTATGATATATTTTTCTACTACCCTTATTTTTAGAATCATTTTCAAAAATGATAAATCCCAAATTATTCCTTGAAGATATGACATCTAGTAATGAGGACCGAATAACCAGGTTGCTTATGTTCAGCACCCATGCCCTAAAAACTTACTTCCTAGCAAGGCTTAAACCCTAGGGACCGAATGACCGAACTGCGTATGCTAGCATCCACATCCTAAAAACTTACTCCCTAGTGATGCTCAGGCCCTAGAATATAGGAGTTCCACCTAGAGGTCAACCAAATAGCATTGAAGGCCAACCTAGACACAATCAAAGAGCTCCGAGATCAAGCTAAGCAAACTTAGGGCCACTCAACACTATGATAAGTGTTAAGCGTAATTACTAATTGATGTTGGGGGAAATTACATTGATAAATAGAAATGGTGACGAGAGAGAGAATACATAAGTATTATGTTAATTTCATATTTCATGTCAATTAAATGAATATACAAAATGCAATGCATGGTTGAGTCCTTTTATAGGACTAAATGGAGGTATAAATGAGGCGGTGAAAGGGATGTTTGAAAAGTCAATGATAATTTGCTGTCTATGTACTATATTATTATGCCACACAGAGTTATAGATGTAAAGTAACTATGATTATAAAGCTCCAGCTCAAAGCTTTAAGATTATAGCTATACACACATAATGCCTAAGTAAAAATTATATCGCCTAAACACATTTTAAATTGCAAATTGTATTTTTAACACCCCCTCGTAATTTGCAATTTTAAAACTTCTTCTAAATTGCTCGAATTTTTTCACGACCATAGCTTTGGTAAATATATCTTTGAACTACTCCTTTGGTCTGAATTTCATCTTATTGTACCATGTTCCTTATATGTTGATGTCACATCTTGATGTGCTTTGGTCTTCCATGAAATACCAGACTCTTGGTCATTGCTACAGTAGTCATGTCTTCATCCATGACCTTTGTCCATATTTTTTCTTTGGTAACTTCTTTATACTTTTGTTTTTCACATGTGAAAAATGCAAACTTACAAGATTCATAAATATCATGTAAATACCTTCCTTATTGGGCTTTCTAATTCTAGATAACATTCATGTGTGCCAATCGGTGCTGATGTGCTTAGACTAGTTGAGGTACTTGGAGTATTAAGAGAATCTGGTCCTGAACTTGATTGAGCATCTAGTTTTATAGCATTAGATCCTGAAGGCAAAATTCTTTCAATAATAGGAGATTTTTATTTCCAATCCCATGATCCATCTTCATCAAATATAACATCTATAGAAATAACTAATTCATTTCTCTTTGGATTGAAAAGTTGATATCCTTTAGATTCATCACTATAACCAATGAAAACATACTTCTCCTTTTTCATCAAATTTTTCTTTCTTCTATGATGGAATGAGAGAATATGCTAGACATAAAAAAAATCTTCAAATGATTAACCTGAGATTTCCTCTTATACCAAACTTAATAAGGAGTCTTATTGAGCACTGCTTTTGTTGGCAATCTATTTAATATATATATATATATATATATATTGCATTATTGATTGCTTCAGCCCAATAACTATTAGGAAGACCCTTCTATGTTAGCATGCTAATAGTATGACTCTTTTACTTGGCAACAACATTTTGCTGTAGTGTATGTCGTACAGTTAATTTTCTCTAGATCCCAACATATTTGCAATAGTTTTGAAGTTCATTAGATGCATATCCTTTCTACCATTGCTTTGAATTTAAGAAAGGTGGCAAATGCTTCTGACTTCTGATTCAAGAAATATATCTGTATCATTCGATTATAATCATCAATAAATAAGATAAAGTACCTGTACCCATTTAAAGATGGTGTTCTTGTTAGTCCAAATATATTGTAATGCACCAACTTTGATGGAGCTTTAGCTCTATACAATGTCTTTAGGAATGGCAAATGATGCATTTTGCCATGTATGCATCCTTTACATATTTTTTCAAGGGATGAAACATTTGGCAACCCAATAACAATATTTTTCTTCTTCAACAAATGAAGTCTCTTAAAATTCAGATTGTTGTATCTCAAATGCCATAAGTGTGATTCATCATTTTTCACACTTTGTAAAGCATATTCTTCATTAAGAGGTATGATAAAGGAAAAACTTTATTCATGCTCATCCTTATTTTTGCAACAATGCAATTATTCTTCTTATCAGTAATAATGCACTCACCATTATCAAAATTCACCATATAATCTCTTTGTAATAATTGGCCAACACTCAATAAATTCTAAGTCAATTTAAGGACATAATGAACATCATAGATTATTTCAGGGTTACCTCCTTTAGTATCAATAGCAATAACTCCTTTTCTATATATTTCATGAGTTTTGCCCTCTCTAAGCTTCACTTTAGATTAAACTTATCATCAAACTCAACAAACAACTTCTTATTTCCAGTTATGTGATTTCTAAATTGACTATCAATGTACCAAATGTTCTCAAAAGATTGCTCAGCATTCATATAAGAATAAAATACCTGTTCATCTTGATTCTCATAAAAAAAATTTCATTTTTATCATCCTCTCTATCCTTATAGTAACAATCCCTATCAGAATGATTGGGATTTCTTTATCTCTTGTATCAAAAGCAATAATCCTTAGTGTAAGCCCCTAGATTTTTCGATAATATAAGAAAACCCTAGGATCGGAAGTCAAAACTAAACCCTAAAATTAACCTAGTTCTATGTTTAGTCTAGTGAATCTAGATCCAGCAATCCCGTGTTCTTAAACCCTAGAAAACGAAATTGAGAGAATTGTGGAATATGGTTCGTAATAATATAGGAAAGCTTAAAAATATCATATTCGTAATTTTCTAGTGTCCTTAGGATCCGATCGGGATCAGTTTTCGAAAACAGTGCCTCGGAGCACCGGATAGTAAAAATATTCCGACAACACCAATAGATTCGTAAAAATATAAGGTTTTCAAAAATATCAGTTTTAAAATTTTTCGGTAATTAAAAATATCAGATATAAGCCTTTTACGCGTATTTTCTTTACTACCGGTATTTTAATTGTCTAGTCTACTATTCATAGTACTTCTCTACTATTCATTACTATTCACTTATCTCTACTTTTTCTTACACTCTATTCTTATACTCTACCATACCTATACCTTACAATTTACCTTCCCCATACAACTTTAATCACATCACACTTTACACATTACTTCTTTTATTACAAAACAAACAAAACAAATCAATTTCCTCCCCCTTTTACTTGTAGAACCGGTGCCATCTCTCTCTCCCCTTCATCATATTATTTTCTTTTTCAATTTATTTTATTACATCTAATTTCCACTCCAAAAATCTATAAATACCCCCTTCCTCTTTCATTCTTTCACACAACTCATTTCCTACTAAAACTCTCCCAAAATCTCTCTCAATTTCTTTCTTTTCTTTAGAAAACCAAGTCCCACATAATACTACAACCCATTTCATTTTTTCTTCAACCAACACATAAACCTTAGGTAAAAGTTTCTTTCATATACTCATCATGTTCATATCACTTAACATGAGTTTAGTGTATGTTTCTTAGACTCATTGAGTTAAAGAAGCAACAATCTATTTATGTTTTGTTTTTGTTCATGTCCTATTCTTTTCTTTATTATTATGTTGTTATTGTTATTGTTATTATTATTTGTTCTAACCTAACTTATATAAGGTATTATGTATATTATGTATATATATTTATTTAGAGCATATAAGCTCATTTGTTATTTATTTACTTTCAAGTTTTGTAATTTATTTAATTTATGTTGTTATTAAGACTAGTCTCTCTAGTCTTAGACTTGTCCATATCAAGTCAAAACAATTTTATTTCTTTGCTTTTTTCTTTCTTTTGAGGACTAGTCTATTCTTAGTCCCGGGATACCTTGATGAAGCTAAGGTTCCCAATACTTAACTTTACTTTTATGCTCTTATTTTATCTTGTTATATTGTTTTATTACATTTTCCATAAAGTTACATATTCTCATTCATGCATGAATATGTTGATATTGTCTCAACCATAATGAAAATGAGTTTTCTTAAGTAATAAAAATAAGGACTCTCTTTAAAAATAAAATTTATTTTCTACAAAGACTTAAAGTTATATCTTAACAAATATTTTTCTAAAATTAGATAAATTTAGCTCTAGTTTTAGTAATAATATGTGATTTCACTAAGAAATACATAAAGTAAGGTTATCACAAACTCTTTTAAAACCAATAAAATAAGAAAGTTTCTTTAAACTTAATTTTGATTTAACCAAGAGTTTTCTTAAACTCCTTTATCAAAGTTTTCTACCAACACTTTAAAATACTAAAGTCTAGATAAGTTTTTCAAAATGAATTTATAAGATCATTTCTTTTAAAGTGGATCTAACTTTAGAAAAGCTATAGAACATATAACCATGAAGTATGTAGAAAGACTATGTTTTCCTAAACAATAGAAATAAAGTAGTAGGAATTTAAAAGGATTAAAATTACTTTTATTTAAGAAATGGAGCTAAAAGAAGGGAATGCTCACTTATAGTAAAGTAAGGAATTTTTTTAACAAAGCTAATTTCTTTACAAGTCTTAAGCTTATCTCACTTTCAAGACATATTGTTTTATAAGATCATTGTTGAGACAACACTACTAAATTCATGCATATGGTTTGAATATATATATATATATATGTGTGTGTATTCAAAGGATTTTTCAACCATACAATATATCTATATTTTTTAACAAGGAGTTCTTGAATGAAGAAAGTTCGAAAACTTTATTTTTGGAAATTCGTATCAAACCTATATGTTACTATTCCAAGACCTAAATAACTTCTTTTGATAAAGATAACCTTAGAAGTAGATAGATTTTTTCGAGTAGGTAGAAATCGGTATATAATATGCGAAATTCCGAGTTAAAATGAGCAAGTTAAGGCCATTTTAAGTTGGAATCTCCATTTCATACGATTTATACGAATTCTCTAAGGTAGAATTATAGAATTTGAATATATCTTAGATGAAATACTCATGTTGGGTATTTCTTTTGGTTTAGGTGTCGAGGACGAAGATCTCCTCTTCCCAGAGGATTACTTCGACTCCTAGAAGAAAGCTATGAACGAGTGAGTTTCCTTTACGTTTACGTATTCGCGCATGTGCTTGAAGAATAGAGCACTAGATGTTAGGAAAAGATAAAATTGTTATGCATGTGGGGTATTATGGGAATTATGTATGTGAATTGTTATGTGCAATCAATGAACAATAAGTATATCGGATCCGATTTGTGATTGATATAAATGTTTCTATGTATGAATTGTTATGTGTGCGAATATTGTTTGATCGCTTTAAAATGATTTAATGTTATATTGAAATCCCCATATAATAAATTGTTCATGCATATCACTTAGAATATCATTTCGAAATTTTGCTACTACTCCTTAGCATGGGACCGGAAAGGTAAGTTGCCTTGCTACAACCTTGAGAGTTAAGACGTTTGGGGAATATGGTCTCAAGTTGTAGCCAAGCCGGATCGATCGCTTTGGGTAAGAAAAGCTCGGGGAGTAGTAGTATGGTTCGTTGGAACCCCAAGACGCACGCAATTTTAAGGACGTCGGTCGGGACCCAGTTCAAAGCATTCCCTAACCACCGATGGAAGGGTAAATCCATCACACATATGAAACCGGATAGTCGTATGTACTGTTTGATTATATAGTTGTTGCTTTCATATGCTTGTTTAATAAACTTGGTTGATTGCTTGTTATGAGTACTTTTGCATAAGAAATATCTCACTAAGCAAGTTATGCTTATACTCCTATAGACTTTTGACTTTGCAGGATTATCTTTTTGCACCCAAGACCATCTTGACCACCCGGGTAGAATCTTTATTTTAGAGAAGCTTTTGGAGGAATTTTATCTTGTAGTCTTAGAGTAGATTTCTTCTAAAATCTTCTAGCTTTTGTTGTTTATCTTAGCAAGACCATGTTATTATGAAATTATCAGGGGAATGCCCCTTAGAAGCTGTAAAACTTTTATTTCAATGAAATATATTTTAAGTGTTATTTTGCATGTTCCGCTGCCAATGTCTTAAAATGCATTGCTCCACTGGTCTTCCTTTGTTGTGAATGTACGCCTTGTACCGATATGGAAGCTTTCGAGTGACTGAGGTAGTCATTCTTAAGTTTTAATATTGTGTACGGTGGACTATCACGTTTAGGGTACCCGCTGGGGTGTGACAGTTTAAGTTGGTATCAGAGCATCAAGATTAGGGAAAGAAACAGTAAGTTAGAAGTAAAAGTCTTAGAGATAGGATAAGTTTAAAGGTTTAGCCATAAGAGTTTTAGGAAAATCCTAGAATTCTAGAAAGTAGGGATATATGGGAAACCACATGTTCTATGACCATGCCTAAGGTATGTAGATGGCCCTAGAACTATTTTATAAAGAAGAATAAGAGGATTTCCAAACCGTTTTAAGCTTTAAAAGAACACAACCCTTGTAAGTTGTAATTACTAAAAGAACAGAGTTAACTTGCTTTTTGAAACTAAAAGAAAAATACGTTTACGTAAAAGACTATACAACCAACCTTAGGTAATGTCAGAAACGAGCCTCGTAGACGTCATCAACGGATCGAAAGCAAGGATATCCTTTCAAGAAACCAGAAGTGGGAAGAAGGCGAAACCAACCCTGGATTCCCTCAAATCTCAACAGAATGATCGAGAAAAGAAGTAAGGAGCCACGATGAGAAGAAGACATCGTGTTCACCCAAAACGTAACGCCTTAGTATTAAATCACAACTAATCAAAAGATGTAGTTAAGTGTTTAACAAATAAAAGTAACCTAATGATTTCTTAACAATTTAATTCCTTTGTTTTGTCTTTATGGCATTTATATTATTTCTTTTAAGATGCATGATTTTGATCTCTTACCTTATAATTTCTTTAAATTGTATTTGAATTTCTAAATCTCTTATCAAGCTCCTATTAATTCCTATTTTGCAAATCTATTTCCTTTAGTTATGTACCTTGATTTAAATTTTTGGTCTTTATATTTGAGATTTCCGTGATTTCCGTAAACGTTAGTAGAGAGTGTAAAATAGAGCCTAAAATCTAAAACGATTAAACAGCCATCCAAGAAGACGTAGGAATAGGGAACAAAGAGATTCCAACAATGTACCGGTTGAACGAGGAGTACCCCCACGTAACCAACTAGAGAATAACCCTGCTCCTGCCCCAAACCAGTAAAATGACTTTGTTGTTGCCCTTGGACAGATGAACCAGTTGTTGGCTATTTTGATTCAACAACAAAATCGAAATAATCCAGCTCCTGCTCCACCTCAAAACGCTCCTAAAGCTACGGTAGAAGCACCCGGCGAACAATTACATGCCGTACCTTTTCCCCCACCGCCACTGACGAGATCACACCAAAATTTGCTCGCCAATTTCATCAAAAGTAATACCTACTTTGATGGAACCTTTAGAAAACCAGCTGAAGCTGAGGATTGGTGGGCACAAATTGAGAGATCGTTTGATGGTTATGAGGTACCCCACCACTTAAGAATCAGTTTTGTGACATTCATGTTGAAATTTAATGCCCGAATATGGTGGGAATCGAAGAAGCAAGAATTGCCTACTCCAGTTACTTGGGATATGTTTCGAGAGGAATTCTTGGAAAACTACTTTCCAGAGAGTCTCAGAGTTCGGTATAGTGCTGACTTCCTGAATATTACTCAGAAAGGGAGAACCATCGAGCAGTACGAAACTGAGTTCAGTCGCTTGTTGCAGTATGCTCCTGAGTCCTATAAGCACAGCGAGGAGTTAAAGAGACAAGTTTTCTTGAATGGATTAGATGAGGACCTAAAGATTCGTTTGGTGGAATTTGATGTTAGAAGTTTTAAGGGGCTAGTGGAAAAGGCTCGAATTATAGAAGAAGCCAAAAAGATGAAAACAAAAGCTCCGGAGAAGAAGTGTTTGTGTTTGGAAGGAAGCCTTATGAAGGACCAAGTTCTGGGTTCAAAAATAAGAGGTTTAAGACCTTTGGAAGTTTCAAAGGAAGTGGAAGCAATCAGAGGGAGGTGACCAAGGTAGATGTCACATGCTGGAAATGCCGAGGGAAGCATTATCCAAAGTCTTGCCCACAATTGCAAAACAAGTGCTTCTTTTGTGGCAGCCCGGATCATAAAATCTTGGAGTGTCCCAAGAAGAACACCAGTGTCTGCTATGTGTGCAAGCAGCCAGGGCACTTTGCAAATGAATGCCCAAAGAGGAAAAATGCTTTAGTGAGGTCATCCAACACCTCGGGAGGATCCGCCCTTGTCAGAACCAACAATGGCAATGGAAATGGGAACCGCTCTGGCACCTCGATGCATGGAATGAGAGTTTACAACCTGGAGGGCCAGTGGATGTGCGAGGAAGCAGATGATGAGGAAGAAGGATGTGAGTTTGCTGCCTTGGAAGGAGATAAAGGCTATGATCATGGACTCGTTGCAGGTCAGCCTTAACCTTAAGCTTTCATTTTGTTTGTTTATAGTACCTTTTTATGTTATCTATCTGTAGTAACAGAATCCCTATATCTCGTTAGCCTAAAAGCTTTAGAAAAGTTAGATAAGTGTAGTATGGTTAGTAACTAGTGCGTGTTGAACACAAGGAGTATACGAGTAGCTAGTGAGACTGCTTATGCTTTGTTTGATACCGGAGCCACCCATTCGTTTATCACTCCCAACCTTGCTAAGAAGACTGGTTTACCTATAGTCACCACCGTTACCAGCTTCAAGATAAAGAGACCCACGGGTAGCGTCGTAACTACCCAAGAGATGTTGAAGGAATGCCCTTTAGAGATCCAAGGACACCATACGACAAGTGATTTTGTGTTGGAGATGAATAAGTATGAAGTAATTCTTGGAATGAGTTGGTTGACCCATGTTAAAGCCACGGTAGATTGTCGAGAGAAGAAGGTGAATTTTAAGGATGTAAATGGGAAGGATATTGAGTTTAAAGGAGAATCCACGGTCGTAAGGAGGCAAGGATTAAGTTCGCTGAGTTGGTGACGATGAGAGGGATTGACCAAAATCAATGCTGTAGAGAAGAAGGTGAAGGACCAAAGGTGGAGGATATACCCATAGTCAATGAGTTTCCTGATGTTTTTCCTAAGGAATTACCTGGATTGCCACCAAAGAGGGAGATCGATTTTGAGATTAGCTTGATGCCAAATACCGAGCCGATATCAAAAGCTCCATACCGCATGGCACCGGTAGAGTTGAAGGAACTCAAGAAGCAATTACAAGAGCTTCTGGATCAAGGATTTATACCCAAGTGTATCACCATGGGGAGCACCAGTTTTGTTCGTTAAGAAAAGGATGGATCCATGAGGTTATGTGTCGATTACCGGGAGTTGAATAAGGTTACAATCAAGAATAAGTATCCATTACCCGGATTGATGATCTCTTTGATCAGTTGCAAGGAGCAAGCGTGTTTTCACGCATCGACTTGAGTCTGGATACCATCAGTTAAGAGTAAGGCCGGAGGATGTACCAAAGACGCTTTTCGAACTCGATATGGACATTATGAGTTCTTAGTGATGTCTTTTGGATTGACAAATGCACCTGCCGCTTTCATGGACTTGATGAATCGAATCTATAAGCCCTTGTTGGATAAGTGCGTTATAGTTTTCATCGACGACATTTTGGTCTACTCAACACAAGAGGAACATGAGGAACACCTCCGTATGGCGCTTGGACGTTGAGAGAACATAAGTTGTATGCCAAATTGTCAAAGTGTGACTTTTGGTTGGATAAGATTTCCTTTAGGACATGTTGTTTCAGGAAGTGGTATATCGGTTGATCCGAAAAGATTAAAGCAGTGATGGAGTGGAAGCAACCAAAGACGGTAACGGAAGTAAGAAGCTTTCTTGGACTAGCTGGCTATTATCGAAATTTGTAAAGAATTTCTCGACTATAGCCAAGCCGTTAACACAACTTACTCAAAAGAATGAGAAGTTCATTGGACCGATAAAAGAGAGCTCAAGCAAAAGCTTGTACACCGATACTCGTTTTGCCAAACCCTGAGAAGCCTTACACGGTGCATAGTGCGCATCAAGAAATGGTCTTGGATGTGTGCTAATGCAAGAAGGAAAAGTGATTGCTTATGCTTGACAGTTGAGACCGCAAGCAAAATTATCCGACGCATGACTTGGAGCTAGCTGCCGTTGTTTTCGCACTCAAGATATGGAGGCATCACTTGTATGGACAAAGATGCGAAATATATACGGATCACAAAGCCTCAAGTATCTATTCACTCAGAAGGAGTTGAATATGAGACAACGGAGATGGTTAGAGCTTATAAAGGACTATGATCTTGGAATCAACTATTGTCCAGGAAAGTTAATGCCGTGGATGCCTTAAGTCGGAAGAATCATGAGGAAGTTGCCGCTTTGTTGACGACCAAAAGGAGTTGGTAAGAGAATTCGAAAGGAGAGTATCGAATTCATTGGAAAGATGTGGAGGTGGAAATATCTAGCTTGGTGATGGAACCAACCCTTGTGGAACGATTAAAGAAGCTCAACGATATGATGAAGTCATACAAAGGATCAAACGGGAAGTGCAAGAGAAAGTATATTCACACCGTAGATGACGAGGATGTAAGAATGAAGGGAAGGTTATGTGTGCCGGATGATGAGGATATGAGAAAGGAAATCATGAGTGAAGCTCATAACTCAGGATACACAGTACATCCGGGAGGAACTAAGATGTATCAAGATCTTAAGAGCCACTTTTGGTGGAATGGAATGAAACGAGATGTAGCTGATTATGTGATGATGTGTCCAACTTGTCAACAAGTAAAGGTGGAACATCAAAGGCCGAGAGGATTGCTAAAGCCTTTGCTGATGCCCGAATGGAAGTGGGATCAAATCTTGATGGATTTCATGTATGGACTACCAAGGACATCGATAGGATATGATGCCATATGGGTTGTGGTAGATCGTTTGACCAAATTGGCTCATTTCATACCAATCAACATGACGTACTCAATGGACAAGCTATCCAAGCTTTACATAAGGAAAATAGTACGTTTATATGGAGTACCTGCCGGGATCATGTCAGACCAGGATCCCAAGTTCGTATCTAAGTTTTGGACAAGTTTACAAAAGTGTATGGGGACAAAGTTGCATTTTAGCACGGCTTATCACCCCCAAACCGATGGACAATCGGAACGAACAATCCCAACCTTGGAAGATATGTTACAGGCTTGTGTTATGGAATTTAAAGGAAGCAGGGAGGCTTATTTGCCGCTCATAGAGTTTGCCTACAACAACAACTATCATTCGACCATACAAATGCCGCCATATGAAGCTTTGTACGGACGACGCTATAGGTCGCCTCTGTTTTGGGATGATGTGGAAAAGCTTGCTATTGGACCAGACTTGGTATAAGATGCAGTAGACAAAGTAAGAATAATCCGACAGCGAATGAAAGAGGCCCAAGATAGATAGAAAAGCTGGGCAGATCAGAAAAGGCGAGTTATCGAATTTCAAGTGGGAGACCATGTATACTTAAAGATAAATCCAATCAAGAGTATACATCGAGTACGCTCACAAGGAAAGTTGAGCCCACAGTATATTGGAACTTTTGAAGTGCTTGAACGAGTGGGAGATCTAGCCTATCGCCTAGCCTTGCCGCCAAACCTGTTAGGAGTACACAATGTGTTTCATGTATCAGTCCTACTCCAGCATGTAGCGGATCCAGAACGAGTAGTAAAGTTGGAGCCAGTGTTACTAAAGGAGAACCTCACTTATGAGGAACACCCAGTATGGATTTTGGATCAAAAAGTCCAAAAGCTTCGGAACAAGGAGATCAAATATGTTAAAGTCCTTTGGAGGAATCATACTCATGAAGAGGCAACTTGGGAAGCCGAGGATGAGATCCGACGCAAATATCTGAATCTTTTCGAGGAATCAGGTACGATATCAAGTTTTGAGGACAAAACTTTCTTTAAGGAGGGTAGGTTGTAAGCCCTAGATTTTTCGATAATATAGCAAACCCTAGAAGGAAGTTAAACGAAACCCTAAAATTAACCTAGTTCTATGTTTAGTCTAGTGAATCTAGATCCGGCAATCCGTGTTCTTAAACCCTAGAAAACGAAATTGAGATAATTGTGGAAATGGTTCGTAATAATATAGGAAGCCTAAAAATATCAGATTCGAATTTTTCTAGTGTCCTTGGATCCGATCGGGATCAGTTTTCGAAAACCGTGCCCCGGAGCACCGGATAGCAAAAATATTCCGACAACACCAATAGATTCGTAAAAATATAAGGTTTTCAAAAATATCAGTTTTAGAATTTTTCGGTACTAAAAATAACAGATATAGGCCTTTTACGCGTATTTTCTTTACTACCGGTATTTTAATTGTCTAGTCTACTATTCATAGTACTTTTCTACTATTCATTACTATTCACTATCTCTACTTTTTCTTACACTCTATTCTTACACTCTACCATACCTATACCTTACAATTTACCTTCCCCATACAACTTTAATCACATCACACTTTACACATTACTTCTTTTATTACAAAACAAACAAAACAAATCAATTTCCTCCCCCTTTTACTTGTAGAACCGTGCCATCTCTCTCTCCCCTCATCATATTTTTTCTTTTTCAATTTATTTTATTACATCTAATTTCCACTCCAAAAATCTATAAATACCCCCTTCCTCTTTCATTCTTTCACACAACTCATTTCTACTAAAACTCTCTCCAAAATCTCTCTCAATTTCTTTCTTTTCTTTAGAAACCAAGTCCCACATAATACTACAACCCATTTCTTTTCTTCTTCAACCAACACATAAACCTTAGGTAAAAGTTTCTTTCATATACTCATCATGTTCATATAACTTAACATGAATTTAGTGTATGTTTTTTAGACTCATTGAGTTAAAGAAGCAACAATTTATTCATGTTTTGTTTTTGTTCATGTCCTATTCTTTTCTTTATTATTATGTTGTTATTGTTATTGTTATTATTATTTGTTCTAACTTAACTTATATAAGGTATTATGTATATTATGTATATATATTTATTTAGAGCATATAAGCTCATTTGTTATTTATTTACTTTCAAGTTTTGTAATTTATTTAATTCATGTTGTTATTAAGACTAGTCTCTCTAGTCTTAGACTTGTCCATATCAAGTCAAAATAATTTTATTTCTTTGCTTTTCTCTTTCTTTTGAGGACTAGTCTATTTTTAGTCCCGGGATACCTTGATGAAGCTAAGGTTCCCAATACTTAACTTTACTTTTATGCTCTTATTTTATCTTGTTATATTGTTTTATTACCTTTTCCATAAAGTTACATATTCTTATCCATGCATGAATATGTTGATATTGTCTCAACCATAATGAAAATGAGTTTTCTTAAGTAATAAAAATAAGGACTCTCTTTAAAAATAAATTTTATTTTCTATAAAGACTTAAAGTTGTATCTTAACAAATATTTTTCTAAAATTAGATAAGTTTAGCTTTAGTTTTAGTAATAATATGTGATTTCACCAAGAAATACATAAAGTAAGGTTATCACAAACTATATTTTAAAACCAAAAAATAATAAAGTTTCTTTAAACTTAATTCTGATTTAACCAAGAGTTTTCTTAAACTCCTTTATCAAAGTTTTCTACCAACACTTTAAAATACCAAAGTCTAGATAAGTTTTTCAAAATGAATTTATAAGATGATTTCCTTTAAAGTGGATCTAACTTTAGAAAAGCTATAGAACATATAACCATGAAGTATTTAGAAAGACTATGTTTTCCTAAACAATAGAAATAAAGTAGTAGGAATTCAAAAGGATTAAAATTACTTTTATTTAAGAAACGGAGCTAAAAGAAGGGAATGCTCACTTATAGTAAAATAAGGAATTTTCTTAACAAAGCTAATTTCTTTACAAGTCTTAAGCTTATCTAATTTTCAAGACATATTATTTTACAAGATCATTGTTGAGACAACACCACTAAATTCATGCATATGGTTTGAGTATATATATATATATGTGTGTATTTAAAGGATTTTTCAACCATACAATATATCTATATTTTTTGAACAAGGAGTTCTTGAATGAAGAAAGTTTGAAAACTCTATTTTTGGAAATTCGTATCAAATCTGTACATTGCTATTCTGAGACCTAAATAACTTCTTTTGATAAAGATAACCTTAGAAGTAGATAGATCTTTTTGAGTAGGTAGAAATCGGTATATAATATACGAAATTCCGAGTTAAAATGAGCAAGTTATGGCCATTTTAAGTTGGAATCTCCATTTCATACGATTTATACGAATTCTCTAAGGTAGAATTATAGAATTTGAATAGATCTTAGATGAAATACTCATGTTGGGTATTTCTTTTGGTTTAGGTGTCGAGGATGAAGATCTCCTCTTCCTAGAGGATTACTTCGACTCCTAGAAGAAAGTTATGGACGGGTGAGTTTCCTTTACGTTTATGTATTCACGTATGTGCTTGAAGAATAGAGCACTAGATATTAGGAAAAGATAAAATTGTTATGCATGTGGGATATTATAGGAATTATATATGTGAATTATTATGTGCTATCAATGAACAGTAAGTATATCGGAATCCGATTTGTGATTGATATAAATGTTTCTATGTATGAATTGTTATGTGTGCGAATATTGTTTGATCGCTTTAAAATGATTTAATATTATATTGAAATCCCCATATAATAAATTGTTCATGCATATCACTTAGAATATCATTTCGAAATTTTGCTACTACTCCTTAGCGTAGGACCGGAAAGGTAAGCTGCCTTGCTACAACCTTGAGAGTTAGGACGTTCAAGGAATACGGTCTCAAGTTGTAGCTGAGCCAGATTGATCGCTTTGGATAAGGAAAGCTCGGGGAGTAGTAGTATGGTTCGTTGGAACCCCAAGACGCGCGCAACTTTAAGGACGTCGGTCGGGACCCAGTTCAAAGCATTCCCTAACCATCGATGGAGGGGTAAATCCATCACACATACGAAACCAGATAGTCGCATGTACTGTTTGATCATATGGTTGTTGCATTCATATGCTTGTTTAATAAACTTGGTTGATTGCTTGTTATGAGTACTTTTGCGTAAGGAATATCTCACTAAGCAAGTCATGCTTATACTCCTATAGACTTTTGACTTTGCAGGATTATCTTTTTGCACCCGAAACCATCTTGACCACCCAGGTAGAATCTTTATTTTAGAGAAGCTTTTGGAGGAATTCTATCTTGTAGTCTTAGAGTAGATTTCTTCTAAAATCTTCTAGCTTTTGTTGTTTATCTTAGCAAGACCATGTTATTATGAAATTATCGGGGGAATGCCCCTTAGAAGCTGTAAGACTTTTATTTCAATGAAATATATTTTAAGTGTTATTTTGCATGTTCCACTGCCAATGTCTTAAAATGCATTACTCCACCAGTATTCCTTTATTGTGAATGTATACCTTGTATCGATATGGAAGTTTTTGAGTGACTGAGATAGTCATTCTTAAGTTTTAATATTGTGTACGATGGGCTGTCATGTTTAGGGTACCCGCTGGGGCGTGACACTTAGAGAATCATGCCCATATTTCTTACATATTTTGCATTGGGATAAATTGCTCCTCATGTTGGATTCTCTTCCTCTACCATGACCTTGTGAACTCTGATATCTACCATGAGTAGAGTTAGAGGAACTTCCAATACAATTTTCATTTTTATCTTGCCAGCCACTTCGTTGCCTATTAATGTTAACCTTTGAATAGAAGGCTTGCTTTAAATTTTGATTAGAGAATATACTCAAGCGTTTTTCATGGGCTTCTAAAGATCCTATGAGTTCATCCAAAGACAATTGTGATAAATCTTTGGATTCTTCAATGACAACAACTTTATGCTCTAATTTGACTGGCGAGCTTGTTAATATTTTTTCAACAATTCTCTTATCAAAAATTGTATCTCCATAACCTCTTATCTGATTATTGATAATTGTAACTCTTGAGAGGAACTCTTGCACCTCCTCATTATCTTTCATGAATAAATTATCAAACTCTCTCCAAAGATTCTAGAGTTTGATTGATATGACTTTATTATATCCCCCATATTGCTTCCTTAGTATTTCCTAAGCATCATGTGATGTGGTTGCACCTATGATTCGTGATAAAATTGGCTGACAAACTCCTTGTTGTATAAAAGACAATGCTTTGGTGTCCTTCATAAAGTTTTCTTTATGCTTTTTTCCTTTAGGTATTGTTTAGGTTGCTTTTACCTCTAGGCTAGCAATAACGGTTTCATAACCTTCCTAAATAATATCCCACAAATCTTGTGAGATTAATAATGTCTTCATCATCGTGCTCCATATATCATATTTTTTACCAATAAACAAAGGTATACCTTGTTAGGAAAAATTGAATGTGGCATTACTATTTGTTGATGCCATTGCAATAATTTATGTGTATAGTGTTTAAGTGTTTGGGTATGTGTATAGTGAAAGGGGTCTGGCTCTAATACTAAATATATGTTGGGAACAATTACTAATTGATGCTACAAGATAATTACATTAATATATAAAAATGGAGACAGGAGAGAGAATGCACAAGTATTATACTAATTTCATATTTCATATCATGGATGTAAAGTAACTACGATTATAAAGCTTCAACTCAAAGCTTCAAGATTGCAACTATACACACGTAATGCCTAAGTAAAAATTCTACTGTCTAAACATATTTTAAATTGCAAATTATATTTTTAACAATGAGAAAGTTAAGCACAAGAAATTTAGCTTTGGCCATTTAGTGTGTCAAAAGCTAGCTAACATGGGTGCTAGAGAAAAGGAAAGCTGACCCCTACCTAAGAAGATCCTATCTGTGTTATTGAAAATTTTGATAATGCATATCGAATGGAACGAATCGACAGATAGCCAATCCCAAGAACACGGAATGTCAATTTCCTAAGGAAGTATCTTATTTAGAGATGTTTTATGATATTTTATTCCACTACCTTTGTTTTTATAATCACTTTCATAAATGATGAATCCCAAATTATTCCTTGAATATACGTCATCTAGTAATGAGGATCAGACAATTGGGCTGCTTATGCTTAGCACCGTATCCCAAAAACACTCTCCCTAATGAGACTCAGGCCCTAGGGACCAAACGACCGGTTGCTTATACTCAACACTCATCCTAAAAACTTATTCCCTAGCAAGGCTCAAACCCTAAGGATCGAATGATCGAGCTGTGTTCATTTAGTACCTGTATCCTAAAAACTTACTACTTGGTGAGGCTTAAGCCCTAGGGATTGAATGATTAGGCTGCCTGTGCTTACCACAAGCATCCTAAAAACTTAGTCCTTAACGAAGCTTAGGCCTTAGGGATCAAACAACTGGGCTTTTTACACTCAGTACCCACATCCCAAAAGCTTACTCCCTAGTAAGGCTTAAGCCCTATGGATCAGTTGATAGAGATACTAACAAACAAATTGCCAAAAAAAAAAAAAGAACTTCAACACTTCTCTATTAATCGTGAAATATATAATAGTTTTTACTGGCTTCGTAGCTAGGGTAGTTTAAAATAGCATTCCAACTAAATACTATAAATTGGTACATGTTCATAACAGTAAAAACTCCTAGTCAATACGATCTTCTAAATCTCGGTAGCCAAACCACTAGAATCCCATATGAAAGAAGTTTGAGCAAAATAAGATGATCATGGTGTCATTAATTGCTAAGTACAAGGAGTGAACCAACCTTCTCTCCTTCCTCGAGCTGCGCGGCGTTCTGGGTAGAGGAAGCCTGAACAAAGTCAGATGATCAAGGAATTACTAATGACCAAGTCTTTGGGAGAACAAGGAGTAACTCAACCATCCTTCCCTCGCTGACTCTATCTCGATCGTCTAAATTCTTCTGGCATTTGAGTCTAAGATAGGAACTTACCTAATACTCCCTCAGACTCTATTTTTAAGAGCAAAAAGAGGATGATTTAAAGCCCTTGGAGGGATAATACTCTACCAGCCTAATTTGAGCACAAACACTCTTCTCCTATTGTCAAGGGTTCTATATAACTGGAAATAATGAGACTTATGGGCCCCATTACACACTATAACAGAAGAGAAAATATCTTACTGCCATGGACAAGTAAGGCTTACTTTGGACAAAAGTGCTTTAGGAAAACTCCAAATCATCCTAAAAGGAAATGGAGCAACATAACACTAGGGGCTTGATCTTTCCAACCATACTTGATTTCAAAAATCCATAAGAAGAACTTGCTAAGCCAGAAAACACCTGTTGATGAAAGAAAGTTTTGCAAATAAAGCAATTAGAGAGAATTTTTTATGATAAGGTGGAGAAAGGTACCCAATGTTTATAGGTTAAAACCCAAAGAGATAATGATGGAAAAACCTCATAATATCTCAAAAATGTCAACTAATGCTCAACCCTAGCCATTCGATTGATACGATTGCAATCCCAAGATCCATACAGGATAATCATTAATATAGATACGGCACAATCTCGGGATAATGATGCATGGAGGTAGTAAACAGATAAAGGTCATGTCAAAAGATGAGATATGACAAATAAACGACAAAGTATGGAGTTCTAGGGTTTCCTAATGTAAAAATTCAAAATTTTGCAATGGAAGTTTAAAAATGATAACCCTAAAATCAGTGTCAAAGTGATTTGATTAGATAAAAACAAAGAGAGATTAATTCGATTTCCATTATACCTTAATTCGAACCTTTTGATATTAATCAGCAGATCGGATTTATAGGCATTGCAATCTCACTAGCGTCCTCTATAATATCAACACAAATGAACATGACTTCAAAAGGATCCTTCACATGCTAGCGCTGTCTAAAATACTTCTACATTTTACTAGGAAAATTATTCATGACTCTTGGTTTCTCTCTTTTAATGTTCACTGATTGTCTCTATTAGTCTAATGTCGATAGCTCATGTCGTTAACCCTAAAAGAAACCTCTTATGTCTTATTTATACTAATTTTAATATGAATAATGACATTAGTACCCGTAATCTTATTAGGGATAAATTAATTATAAATTCATTTATTAACATAAGAATTCCTAGTCCAATTAGGAATTATTATTATTCTTAACAAATTATGTTTATTTATTATTCTTAACAAATTAAGATTAATAATAAAAAAATTTATTATTCTCGTTAGGCTTTTTTAAATTTAATCCATGATCTTTTTTTGTTCATTCTTTTGTGTGTGACCCTATAAGTTCACTTAATGTTGGCCGTTAATCTAAAATCATTTTTGGTTAACAAAACATAACTGGCATCTAGTAAGACATTATGTCTACCCAAATTAAGTGAAGATTGATGATCCGATTTTTACTTGATTCATAACTTATGTCATTATGCTTTGTCACATGATATCTAGATTGAATGTAAGGCATGGATAGTGCCACCCTTATATCGTTCAATCTTATCATTTCTCAATCTCCAAGTGAACTGATAACATAAATGAAATTGGTCATACTATCAATTCATTTGAGCACGGCCATGCATTTCTCAGTTTCACTTATCGAGGGACCCATAGATATATCTCTCACAATAATAGGGACAAATCTCATCTTAATCATGCAACTTCCTCTACATGATTCACATTATGACCAATGACAACCTTTATAATTATCTAGTTAAAGACAATGTTTGATTGAGTTGAATCATAATGTTCCTTGTGTTAGAACCTATGGTGATTTTAGGTCTAAGGATATGGTAACATCATTATTATGAGAATCATTTATGACACTAATCTATGTAGTAATCTCATAGCTAGTCAGTCTAGTACCTAGTTTTTTAATATGTGCTTATGAGTTTGATTTGTATCCCCTTACAAATAAACATCTCATGACTATCAAACAAAAACTCATAATAGATTTAATTCATTACCATTACCATTCCCCCAATAATGAGCATCTAGGGACATTTAGAATAATTAAATTATTCATGGATTATATTATAAAGTAAACATGCAAACAATATAATAGAAATGTTTTTGTATCAATAATATATATATATATATATATAATGACAATACCTAGTAAATGACTTAAGGCATAATCGCTAACGGGAGCAACAATAAAAAAGAGGAAAATATATACTTTCAAAGAGGGACCATTACGTTAGATGGTTGTTATCCCGAATGAAAAGAAAGAATGAACAATCGGCACCAAGACCGACAGGAAAATAAAAGAACAAACATCATCACTCCATCACTAGTTCTTCCTTCAGCTCCTCTACAAACTAATCAACCTAGGAAGCAGGTAACCCTTTGCTTTCCACTCCACTTGTTGAGCCAGTTGGAGGATGTCACGCCCCAGAGGGTAGCCTAAACGTGGCAGTCCACCACACATAAAATTAAAGCTAATGAATGACAATCTTAGTCATGTAGGAGCTTCGATATCACGTGTAAGGCGTGCTTCTAAGATAGTAGGAGACTCAGAGGGATATTACGTTTAAGCAGATAATAAAAGCATGCAAGATAAAGGTAAACATGTAATAATCATTAAGATAAAATTTTTACAACTTCTTGGGGGCATTCCCTCGTACCTAAAATCTTGCTAGTCTAAGCCATCTTAAACCATACATGAATATAACATAAGTCTACTATAGAAATTTCTTTTAGAAGTCTACATCCAAAACTAAATATGTAAATTTCTTTCAGAAACTCCTAGTAGCTTTGGCTCATACCTGACAAAATGGGCTCCTTGATGCTAACCATAACTAATCAAACTGTAACCAAAAGCTATAGGGGTATAAGCAAAACTAGCTTAGTGAGATAACTCCCTTCTTCAAAGCATTTTCATAAAATATACAAGTATGTTAGATAATCATACGGGAATGTATCAATCACATGAGCAGACAAAATACACACGATTAACCGGAAATCATATGTAGCATGGATTTTATGCCCTCCATATCGGGGGTTGGGTGGTTACTGACCCGTACGCCCATCAATAATTGCAGACCTACCTGCTTCTACTTATCCATGTAGATTTTTCCGCTCCTACTAGCCCATGTAGACTTTTCGGCTTCTATCAGCCACCACTAAGACTCCTCGTTTTCCCATACGAAGAATAGCACTGAAAAATAAATGTGACTCACAATATGTTATGCATGAATTGTTTTTAATATTGGTTTATTCAATTATCGTCCATTTTAAGTTAAAGGTGATCAAAACAATATTCATCATACCTATTGCAAGAAAATATAAATCATTCATCAATTCTTCTTTCGATATACTTAGCTTTTATTCAACAACCATATCATTCAATCATGAGTCCAATTCACACAACATTTATTCATTTATCTTTTTTCTAACTCTCTAGTGCTACTATTTACAAGCACAATCAAGGAAATGCAATTAGTAAGGGATTAACTCACTCCATGACGATCGCTCCTAGTTGAAATAATCTTCCGGGAAGGCGATATCGGTTTCTTCTTCATCTAAACAAGATGAAATATTCCAAATGAGTCTTTCATAGAATTTGTACTTTAAAGATTCTAAGTCTATCTTGAAATTGCAGTAAAAATCGGATTGAAGGAAGTTTCAATTTAAAATGGCCATAACTTGCTCATTTTAACTCAGAATTTCGCATATTATATGTCGTTTTCTACCTACTCGAAAAGATCTATCCATTTATAAGGTTACTCTTACTATAAAAGGTCATTTGGGTCACATTTTAGAAGGGTACAGATCTAACACGAAAATTCTTTTCTTGAAAAACAACATTTTCTATTCCTTCCTTTACTAAGGCTTTGTTTAAGTAAAACTCAAATATGTATATACTTGAAAAGAATTCCTTATGTATATAAATAGACTCATAATTTATGCATGATGCTATAGGTGTTGTCTTATTTGATTAATTTCCTTAAAATAAGCTTTTCTAGTGTTTTAGAAAATTTGGATTTGTTAGACTTTACTTTATGTTGTTGAAGTAACTTATAAATTTTTGGATGATCAAAATCTAATATACTATATTTTGATTCTTTAGTTTATCAAAAGTGAGTTGAAAATAAAGTTTGTTCTTTTGAGGTTATCTACAAAATTTATTACTACAAATTAGGAAAAAAAAGTAGAGTTTCTAAAAGTTTTCTTTAATGGTACTTGATGAGTTTATTCTTTGAAAATTTATTTTCATTTTCCTTATAAGTTGATTTTTCTTGAAAACTTATTTAGCTTTTGGTTTAGAAAGTGGGTAAAAATAGTATCAAGTTATTATCGATATATCAAGACTTCTTTTGTTATTTGAAAAGGAAATATCTTTAGACTTTGAAAAAACTTCTTTTATTGATAGTTTGAAGTTTCACGATGAGTTTACATAAAGTTTTAAAAGAGATTTATTTGAAAATATTTTTCTAAGTCTTTGGAAAAACATTGATCAAATTTTATTATTTTATCAAAAAGATTCATATTTATTTAGATAACAACTTATTAGCCATGCATGAATATGAACGTGTAGTTTATAAAAGCTAAAATATCACAAGATAAGATAATAAAGAATATAAGAAATAAATAAGCATATTAATAATAATTGTTAAGTATTGGAAGCCTTAGCTTTTTTAAAGCTTCCCGGGAGTAAGAATAGACTAGTCCCAAAAGAAAAAGAAAAGGAAAATTGTTTTGACTTGATGAAAACAAGTCTAAGACTAGAAAGACTAGTCTTACAACAACTTGAAAGTAAATAAATTGCAAGGGAAAGTAAACAAATTGCAAGGAAGGTAAATAAATTGCAATAATAATGAGCTTATATGCTCTAAAAGATATGTATAACTACATAAATATATTTAGTTAGATATGGATATGAACAACATAAAGGAAAAAGATTTATGAATAAGAACAAAGTATGAACATATTGTTGGTTTCCTAACCTCCATGGATTTAGAAAACACATACTATGCTCATACTAAGCAAATAAACATAAGGAAAGCTTAAAGAAGTATTACCTATAAGAGAAGAAAAACTAGAGAAACTTAAAGAGAACTTTTGAAGAGATTTTGAGAGAGTAATGGTAGTGTATGAAAGGTGTGAAGGAAATGGAAGGAAGATGTGGTATTTATAGGAAAAAGTGGAGGGTAATTTGTGTTAATTAAAATAATGGAAAATAAAACAAATTGAGGGATAAGGGAAGCGGGCCGACACAGTTTGATGAGGAAGAGAGAGAGAGAAAATTTATTTATTTTTATATATTTTTGTTAATGAAAAGTAAGATATGAGAGATGTGAGGTTGTATTGAAAATGAAAATTGTAAGAAAATAGGTGTATGGTTGTAAGAGTAGATTGTAAGGAAAAGTAGAGATAGATGAATAGTATAGAATAGTAATGAATAGTGTCATGTAAAGTAGATATGATAATTAAAGTACTAGTGGTAAAAAAATACGCGTAGAATTACGATATCTAATATTTTTAGTTACCGACAAATTATGAAATTGATATTTTTGAAAATATTATATTTTTATGATTCTAATGGTATATCTGAAATATTTTTACTATTCCGAGCCTCGGGACGCTTTTTTCGAAAACTGTATCCAATTGGGTTCAAAACGAATTGTGGTTTGACTAATCTGATACCTTTAAGCTTTCTCATATTATAATGAACTATTCTACACACTAATCTCTCATTTACTCACTTAGGGTTATAAATATGGGATTGTCGGACTTAAACGGTTGTGTTTGACTAGGGTTTTGTTGCCTTCAAGACTTCCGGTTGATCTTCTAATTAGGGTTTAAGCTTAACCGATCGTAAAACTTTAAGGGTTTATAACCTACTCCCCTTAAAGAAAGTTTTGTCCTCAAAACTTGAAGTTCATGCCTGATTCTTTGAACAAACTTGGATACTTCTGGCGTATATCGTTTTCGGCTTCCCAGGTTGCCTCTTCACATGAGTGATTCCTCCATAGAACCTTCACATACTTGATCTCCTTGTTTCGAAGCTTTTGTACTTTATGATCTAAAATCTGAATCGGGTGCTCTTTGTAGGTAAGGTTTTCTTTTAACTATACTGGTTCCAACTCTGTGATTTTGCTAGGATCTGGCACGTGCTTCCGTAAAATCCAAACATGAAATACGTTATGGATTCCAGACAAGTTAGGAGGTAAGGCCAAACAATACGCAAGGTCTCCTACTCTTTCAAGCACTTCAAAAGGTTCAATATATCAGGGGCTCAATTTTCCTGGTGCCCAGACTCTATGAATACTCTTGATGGGATTCACCTTCAAATATACATGGTCTCCAACCTTAAAGTCGAGAATACATCGTTTCATATCTGCCCAACTTTTTTGTCGATCTTGTGCTTCCTTCATCTTTTGTTGAATGATTTGTACTTTTAAGCCCCGGAAAATTTCAATAAATAATTCCAAAATGAACTTTGAAATAAATCCTAAAAATCACTCGAAATTAAAACTGAATTTCGACAAGTCCTAAATCATGAATAAATCAAAAAATTTCTTAATCATGAGAAAATGAAAATCCTTAAAAATAAAATAAGAACTCAGTGGTCTTCAAATTCAAAACCACTACGTACGAAAAATTCTATATTTAACTTCGACTTATAAAAACGGGTAATGTAAAGCCTAAAAACAAATTATTAAAAAGCAAATAACGATTAACTTTTGAAAATATAACTCAATTCAAGAATTCCGAAAACACTAAGAGATATTAAATACTTACAAAAATGAAATGTAAAATAAATTTCTGAAAGTAAATACGTTGTATAAACATAAAATATCAATTTCTAAATTGGCAAAGATCTAGACCGGAAAATCACCCGGAAACCCTAAACGGAATACAATAGCTTAAGTCCGGCAATCTAGCGCCCCTAGCCCTAGTGGCCGAGATGTAGTTTAAATATGTAGAATTGCTCATAGTAATATGAGTTTGTTTAAAAATATCAGATTGGTAAATTTTTGACCTATTTCGAACCCGTTCGGATACAGACTTCGAAAAGTGTGTCCCGGGCCTCGAGATATCAAAAATATACCAATAGTACCGTTAGACTCGTAATTTCATAAGATTTTCAAATATATCAGTTATATAATTTTTCGGATTATAAAAATTATCGTTATAACCTTTTTATCGTATTTCCATTTCTACCGGTAATTAATTAATCTTTTGCACTATCCATTTTTATTTCATTACAAAATTTTATTATTCTTATAAAGCCTTATATTTTTAGATAAATATTTTATATGTTATAGAAAATTTTATTTTTCTAAAATTTAGTTTGTTTCGGGTCTTTATGGGAGCAGATTCTGTTTAAGACCCGATATTTAAAATAAAATAAATTAATTTAATAATTGAAAAATATTTTTAAAATATTTTTATTTTCATAAAATAATTTTTTAGAATTTTTCGGGTTATAAAAATATTATTTATAGCTCATATTCGCGTATTTTGATCATACCGGTAACATAATTGTTAAAATACTAAAATAATTCAAATAATTATTTAATTTTAATTATGAAAAATCTGCTACAAATATTTGGAATAAATTTTCTAATTTTATTCTATTTTGTTTTATTTTATTAAAAAAGTACCTTTACAACTCATACCTTCAAGTACACCTTACACATATCACTTCCTTTTCACTTCAATTTTTTTACACTTCATTATATCTATTCATGGCAGATTTTTGACTCCTTTATGGCTGCCATGGTCCTTCATTTACTCCATTTTGACCAAATTAATTATTTTTCCACTCCTTCTTAAGAAAGTTACATTACACATTTATTACACAATTCAAATTCAAGTCAAATTTCATCAAACCCTCTCTCTCCTCCCTCTCTTTACGTGCAGCGCCCGGCCTTTGGCTGCCCTTGTTTTTTTTTTTCTCTCTTTTACTCAATTCTACTCGCATTTTCTCTCTCTCTTCTTTACTCACTTTCCCTCTTTCATTCTTTAGTCTTTCTCTCTCATTTTCCTCTCTTTCTTTTCATTTCCTCTTGTTCCTCATGAAAACAAGCTTTCCCCTTCTTCTTCCATAGCTTCCACACCTATTTCTTAAAGATTTCTAAGCAAATCTTCTTCCCAAAGCTCCATAGGTGATATAAGTAAAGTGTAATGAAGGTTTCATGCATCAAATTACCTTCCATAAGCTTAAAAGCTTAGGATGATGATGCCAAAAATGAAATACTCCTTTTCTCCATTATTATTATCTTGTAGCATAATTATTTTCTTGTTTAAAGTTATTCTCTTTTGTAGATCTAACTTTTTATAGCTTTGATTTTTGTTTATGCCATAGATCTAGTTATTTGAGTTGTTATTTTCTTATGATTTATGCATAGATTTATCATCCACATGTCTATCTTAGTGATTCATGCATTTAAAACTAGCTAGAAGACTAGATCTAGTGTTTTGAGTTCATAAATGCATTAGAACTTTGTTTATGTTCATGAACAACTTGCTATAAGCATGATGATGGTAGGAAAGTTGTAGGAAACTCAAGATCTATTTTATTTTCAACAAAAATAATTTTTGAAAATTCGGATGAAAATGGAACCATATTTAGAAAAGTTGTTTTTCAACTTCAAAATGTGTATTTTTCATTTAAAATGAAGGGCTTAGGGTGTAGATAACATAAATGAAAGATTTTGATGAGCAAAGTTTAGATCTATGAGTTTAAAGTTTATTTTCATGCGTTTCATTTAGGTGTATGTTCATATTATGTGTAGATCTTAGATTTGAACTTAGACAAAAATTGTGAAATTCGTATTTTGGCAAAACCCCTATTTGAAAACCACCTTTCAAGTGTCAAAATATAATTTTTACTTAAGAAAATGAAAGCTTAATATATGTATATCATCAAGACTTCTTTTTACAAGAATTTAATGTGATTTTCAAAAGTTATTTTCAAAATAAAAATGTCATTTTCGGATTTTGGCCAAGGCATATTTTAAAAACATGTTTTCCAATTCAAAAATGAAGTTTTTGTTTAAGAAATGAAAGGCTCTTAGGATAGGATATGTAAGGAATGGATTTTCATAAGTTTAGATAGATTTTATCAAAAGGAATATCCAAAAATGAATTTTGTAAATTCGGATCTCAACCAAGACCAATTTTTAAAACCCATTTATCAACTCCAAACTCATGTTTTATGTGAAAAATGAAGAGTATAGGTAATAGGTATCTTGAAGGAATGATTTTTACAAGTTAAAATGAGTTTAGGCATGAGTAATGTGTAAAACAAGTAATGGAATTAAAATGGAAAATTTTGAGTTAGTGATCAAATTGTCAAATTCGTAATTTGAGATGATGCATATGTAATCACTTAGTATATGAGCTCAAATTACAAGTTTTATGTGTTAAATGAAGTCCTTAGACAATAGATATAGTAAAACTTCAAATTTTGATGCATTAAACAAGTTTTCTCATAAGAAATATGCAAGAAATGAAAATTTCCAAAATTCGGATTTACGTGAAAAGCTTGTTTAAAAACATATTTACAAAGTGTAAAATAAAAATTTTTATGAAGAAATGAAGGTCATAAGTAATATATATAATGAAGACTCAATTTTGACAAAAATAATTATATTTTCTTAAGTAACAAATTCAAAACAAATGGAAATGATAAAAGTTAGAAAACTAGATTTTTCATAAGTAAGTTGTTATTGTGGTCTTGCAAAATAAAAAGTTATAAAATTTCTTTTTAGCAAAAACCATCAAGATCATGCATACATTAAGCTCATCTCATGTCATTCATGTTAGGAAATCATTCATATTGCATGTATAGCCAATTTATATAGTAGGAACATTACAAACTCTTACAAAACTATTTTTTGAAATTGAAATTGTTGCTGCTCTAATCTGATCACCTTTTTGAAGCTTCAATGTTTTCAAAACTAAAATATAATATCAGAATTAGGTAGATCTCTCGAAGTAGATAGAAATCGTTATATAATTTGCGAGATTCCGAGTTAAAATGATCAAGTTATGGCCGTTTTAAGTTGGAATTCCCGCTTAGGACGCGAATTACGAATTTGATAGTTCGTATAAGATCGTTTAGATTAGTTTGAGTTGAAATACTTATTAGAGTATTTCTTCCTTTTTAGGTGATCCTGAAATCGACAATTCCCTGCCACCGAATTATTATTACTAGAAGACCGGTGATCCAATGGCCGAGTGAGTCTCTCCTTATTTTGTTACCTTGTTTGTGCTTGTAGTTAGTCGCATTAGAATTATAGGAATAAGATAAAAATCGATATGAATGGGGATGAGATATACGATGAAGCTGTGATGAATGTATGCCAAAGAATACTAAAGCATATCGAAACCACGATTTGATTGGATAACTGCATCGTTCATATTATTTCTATTATGTGTATGATATTAGCTGGTCACTCTAAAGAATGTATAAATGTTTTGACCTAAGCAAAAAGTAAATTGATCATGCATCGCATCGGACATATGGCATTTGGTAGCATGCTACTCCTACGCAGGTCGATCGATATGGTCCATTGATGCCTCGTTTGGATAACGAGCCCGGTGTCAGAGCTCATTCAGGGGTACTAAGGCACATGTGGATGCATTCTTGGATGAGCCTAGCCGAGGGCTTGGGGACTAGATGCGGTCGTATAGACTCAATACCATTCCTAACCCAAGATACGGAGGGTGTAAATCCGTTCTGTGTGTGGGTTCCGGATACCCATACATAATCGTTTGCACATGTGTTTGTTCATGCATAGCATACGGTTGATTATAACTTGCTTGTTATGGTACAAAATTAAGAGAATTCTCACTAAGCTAGTGTAGCTTATACCCCAATAGTTGTTTAAATGAACAAATTATCTCAAGAATGCAAAGTGGGGACCGAATTGGTTGGAGCTGGGAATGACTCCAGGATTTCGGCAAAAAATACGAATGTTTGAAGTTATCAACTAGTTTTATGATTTGTCTTGTAATAGTTTATGTAGGGAAGTCTGTGGATGAATGAAATTGAAGTTGAATGAATTGTATTTTGAAGTATAGTGATTCATATATGAAGTATAGTGGTTTGTATCTAAAGTATAGTAAATTTGTATTTCCTTTACATTGTTACTCAATTGTATCAACATGAAATGTATCATTCTAATGTGTCTCTTTATGTGTTAGACGCCTTGTACATAGTATAGAAGCCTTCGCGTGACTGAGGTGGTCATTCTTAGGCTTTAATATTGTGTACGGCGGACTGCCATATTTAGGATACCTTTCGGGGTATGACAGTACCTTGTTGGCCACGTCTTGTACCAAGTTGGGTTCGATGTTCAACTTCTTCACATCATCCCAGAACAATGGCGACCCACATTGCCTTCTGTATAATGCTTCGTAAGGTGGCATTTGAATTGTGGAGTGGTAACTGTTGTTGTAGGCAAACTCTACCAATGGTAGGTGTGCATCCCAACTGCCCTTGAACTTTATTACATAAGCGCGCAACATATCCTCTTGAGTTTGTATTGTTCTTTTCAATTGACCATCTGTTTGTGGGTGATAGGCAGTGCTAAAACGTAGCTTCGTTCCCAAACATCTTTGTAAGCTTGTCCAAACTTTAGACACGAACCTTGGGTCTCGATCGGAGACTATTCTTGTGGGCACTTCATGTAAGCATACTATATCTCTCATATATATTATGGCTAACTTATCCATGGAATACATCATGTTGATTGGAAGGAAATGGGTTGTCTTTGTCAATCAGTCAACTACCACCCAAATGGCATCATATCCTACATATGTTCTTGGCAGTCCACATACAAAGTCCATCGTAATTTGATCCCATTTCCATTCGGGTATCGGCAGAGGTTTCAAGAGTCCTCCTGGTCTTTGGTGCTTCACTTTTACTTGTTAGTATGTTGGACATTTCATCATGAAATTGGCTACGTCTCTTTTCATGCCGTTCCACCAATAGTGGCTTTTCAGATCTTGATACATCTTAGTTCCTCCTGGGTGCATTGTATATCTTGAATGATGTGCTTCACTCATGATTTCTTTCCTCATTTCATCATCACCTGGAACACATAATCTCCCTTTCATTCTCACAGCCTCATCTTCATCTATTGTGAAATCTGTATACTTTCCTTCCTATACTTCTCCTTTAATCTTTTGAATCACCTCATCATACCGTTAGGCTTCCTTGATCCTTTCTACTAAGGTTGGTTCCATGACTAGGCTAGTAATTTCTATTTCCACATTTTTCCCTATGAATTCAATACTCATTTTCTCGAATTCCCTTATTAACTCCTTATTAGTGAGTAAGGTAGCCACTTGTCCGTGACTTTTCCTGCCTAGGGCATCTGCGACAGCTTTTACTCTTCCTGGGCAATAGTTTATTCCAAGGTCATTATCCTTGATGAGTTCCAACCATCTCCGTTGCCACATATTCAACTCTTTTTGCGTGAATACATACTTGAGACTTTTATGATCAATGTAAATCTCGCACCTTTGCCCATATAGGTAATGTCTCCATAACTTAGGTACAAACACAATGGCGGCTAGCTCTAAGTCATGAGTTGGGTAATTTTGCTCATGAGGCCTGAGTTGTCTTGAGGCATACACGATCACCTTTCCATCTTGCATCAACACACACCCGAGGCCATTTCTGGAGGCATCGCCATGTACCGTATAAGGTTTCTTGAGGTCCGGTAACACTAAAATTGGGGCGGAGACAAGTCTTTTCTTGAGTTCTTGAAAACCTTGTTCTCTTTTATCAGTCCAAATGAGCCTTTCATCCTTCTGAGTCAACTGTGTTAGGGGTTTGGCTATGGTAGAAAAGTTCTTCACAAACTTCCTATAATATCTAGCAAATCCTAGAAAACTTCTCCCTTTAGTGACAGTCTTAAGTTATCTCCAGTCCATTATTGCTTCAATTTTCTAGGGGTCCACCGATATACCTTCTCCAGATATGACATGTCCTAGGAAGGATATCCTATCCAACCAGAAGTCACACTTAGATAGCTTGGCATACAACTTATGCTCATGAAAAGTCTGTAATGCCATTCTTAAGTGTTCTTCATGTTGTTCTTGTGTCTTGGAGTAGATCAGAATATCGTCTATAAAGACTATCACACACTTATCCAACAAGGGTTTGTACACCCGATTTATGAGATCCATAAAAGTTGTTGGTGCATTGGTAAAACCGAAAGGGCATTACCAGAAACTCGTAATGTCCATAGCGGGTTCGAAAAGCCGTCTTAGGTACATCTTCTGCCTTGATCCTTAACTGGTGATATCCTGACCGTAGATCAATTCGCGAGAAGACACTAGCTCCTTGAAGATGATCAAAAAGATAATCTATTTTTAGGAGTGGATACTTATTCTTGATAGTGACCTTATTGAGTTCCCGATAATCAATGCACAGACGCATAGAACCATCCTTCTTTTTCATGAACAAAACTTGTGCTCCCCAAGACGATACACTTGGTTGAATGAAATCTTGGTCTAGCAAGTCTTGCAATTGAGTTTTTAGCTATTTTAGCTCGACCGGTGCCATTCGGTAAGGTGCCTTTGATATTGGCTCCATGTTCACCATTAAGTCAATTTCAAAATCGATTTCCCTCTTAGGTGGTAATCTAGGTAATCCATCAGGAAATACGTTCGGGAATTCCTTAATCAAGGGTATAGTTTCCAACTCAGGTTTCTCTCCTTCTTTCTCCTCTATGTCCGCATTACTCAAGTTGATCTCCTCATCATCCATTAATAACTCAAATGAGTTTAACCTTACTGTGGATTCTCCCTTGAATACTATCTCAATTCTGTCTTGATTCTTAAATTTTGCTTCTTTTCATCTATAGTATATTAAAACTTTAATGGATGTCAACCAACTCATTCCTAAGATCACCTCATATTTGCTCATTTCTAATATTATCAGGTCACACTTAGTGTAGCATCCTTGTATCTCCATGGGACAATCTTTAAGCATTTCCTTAGTTGACACAATACTTCCGGTGGGGGTCTTAACTTGAAAACCGGTAGCAATGGTGTCTATAGGTAAGTCGGTTTGTTTAGCTAAACTGGCGGTGATAAAGGAATGTGTAGCTCCGGTGTCGAACAAAGCATAAGCGGTTTGACTACCTACATGTGTGTAACCTGCACTCGAATTTTTATACTAATCATGAATCTTGTATACTTAAACTATCCATTTGTATAGAACCTTATACTTTTTAGGTTAAGAATTAAATGCATGAAACTTAAGAACTTGTAACATATAGGTAAAGGAGTTTCTGAATCTAACCTATCACCAGACCAAAGTTAGGGTTACAATCTCCATCTAAGGCTGCTACTTTAGCTCCTTCATCGTTTGATTCTTCATACACCTACTGCCCTTCCAAGTTGTAAATTCTCATCCTATGGATGATTGCTTCGAAACAATTAGGGTTGCTTCCTCCATTCCCACTTTTTTTCGATGTAGTTCCTCTAGTTGTACCAAGCAGTCTATCTAGGGCATTCTTCCTCTGTGGGCATTCATTGGCAAAGTGCCCAGTTTGCTTTCATACAAAGCAGATGGTGGAAGCTTTCTTCGGGCAATCATTAATCTTGTGGCTAGGGTCTCCATAGAAATAACATTTGTGCTGGAGTAGGGGGCATCGTTTTAGGTAATGCTCTTCTTTACACTTCCAGCATGATACCTTAACCTTCGGTGCTTCCCTTTTCCACTAGCACCTCCTTTATAGCTGCTGAAAGATTTAAACTTCTTGTTATGGAAGCTAGGACCATAACTGTCCTGAGACCTTTTTCCAAACACAAAGGTTCATTTCTATAACACTTTACTCTTCCTCTTCTTAGCTCCTTCTATAATACGAGCTCTTTCGACCAATTCAGGAAGGGTCCTTAAATCCAATTCTTCTAAACACATCCTTAAGTCCTCGTCTAGACCACTCAAAAAGACCAGCCTTTTTAACTCTTCACTTTGTTTAAAGGAGTCTGGTGCGTACTGGAGTAAGTGACTGAATTCAGTTTCATATTGTTCGTTCGTTCTTCCTTTTTGGGATATATAAAGGAAGTCTCTACTGTATTGCACTTTCAAACTTTCAGGAAAATAATTCTCTAAGAATTCTCTTCTGAAGGTTGCCCAAGTCGCAAATGGTAGCAACTCTCTACTCATTGATTCCCACCACACTTTTGCATTGAATCTCAGCATATAAGTGTCATAGTCCAGGCGGTGATGAGGTACTTCAAAAGCAGCAAAGGATCTTTCTATTTGCACTAACCAATCTTCTACTTGATTAGGTTTTCCAAAACTCCCATCAAAGTATCAATTACTTTTAATGAAGTTTGGTAAGGAACTTTGATAAAGTCGAGGTGGCGGTGGTGCTGGCAAGGGGGCAGTTTGGGATTTAGCTTCCGGTGGTGTTGGTGCTTCTATTGTTGCTTCAGGTGCATTAGCAGCTGGTGGCGGCATATTCTACGCGTGCTGCATGAAGTTGTTAACCAATTCCGTTAATTGGTTAATAGCTGCCTAAACATTGCCTTGTTGATTTGGTGGGGGATTGCCTTGTTGATTTAGTAGGGCTAGTGGTTACCCTGCTTGTGGGTTTTTTGGCTCAATTGGAGGGTTATTGGGTGCACGATGTTTTTGTCTCCTACCTCCCCTATTTCGTCTGTTAATTAATCATAGTTTTAGACCTCTTAAATCTTTGCAAGGGGAAAAAGATCGGAAATACCGAAAATTTACATAAAGAAAAATTTCAAGTTAATTAAATCTAAAATCATTAAACCAAACACAAGAAACTTTTCATTACTTAATCAAAAGAGGGTGGCAACCCTTACATAACTTGAAAGGGTACCAATCTCAGCAAAAGAAAGTATATAAAAATAGAAAATAATAATTAAAAACATATTCATTAAAACAGAAGATTCATGCATCACATATAAGGATATGCCTATTCTAATCCTAAGAAAAAGGTTGTTAGACTTATTGGGAAGCACTTAATTCTTTCTCCATTTCCTTCTTCAACCTTTCTTTTTCATGGTGATGGTGCAGGATTCATGCTTCGGCTGGTAGAACCCTTGTGTCTTTTCACAAATTTTTACAGATATTCGCTTACTATCATTCTTTTTCCTTTATACCTTGATGTAATTTTGGCCTGAGATGGCCATCCATCCTCTTGCGCAGAATTCCCATTTCCTTGGGTAGGGTCATTGGTCACTTCCTGATCTCCTTGATTTTCTCCTTCCGGTACTACTACCATAAGGGGTGGGGGGTTGGGGTTTCCGAGACCTGCTTCTCAAGAATCCACTTGTTTCATAGACGTTCCTCCAGCGCTGATTATTTCTTCTTCCTTCTTCTTTAGAGTCGGAGATCATCACAAGGTTGTTTCTTGCAATCGTCTCCATAGGGACATCTTGGCTCAACCTACGAGGGGGTACTGGGTTGGGAATTAAGGGACAATCTCCCCAAAGAGACACGGATGGAGTTTCCTCAGGTTCCAAGTCTTCATCTTGGTCTTCTTCGGGATCTCCTTCAATTTCTCCATTTCCCTCATTCTCATGGGCATCTCCCATAATAAAGTCCTCGTCCAGGATTACATCCAGTTGCATTCCAATTGAGTTTGGTGGTTGGGTGTTGCATTTTGACGGCATTGGAACGATACGTTTATAGACATCATACCAGTAGAAATGTTCCTTTGCGTCAGCTTTTAGCCAGTCGTTGTGGTCTGCTAGCTCATCATGCACATATATGTAGAGGGGTCCTATATTGTTCCATGTTCGAAAGTCTAAAAGCCTCTGGGTATCTTCATTCTTTAAGATAAAGGTCATTTCTCGCAGCATAGTTTCCTTATACATAAAGACCATCATCCTCTCAACTACATAAATTACGTCCACATCTCTCCATCTTTGTCTCCTAAGGGCATCAAAGCTCAGCTCTTTAGGTAGATTTCTCCATAGGGAATATCTCAGACCTTTTTTTGCATAGCTTAAACATTTCACTAGTAGTTCGAGGCCTTCCTATTAGTGCGAATTCCTCGCATAGGAGTCTTAACCTAAGACGATAGTTCACAAAAGTCTCATCTAGGTCTTAAGGAAATTTCGAGCTTTTTCCTTCACTCCAAAGAGGGTTGACTATCCAATAGAACAAAAATATGATCAGATATTATGCTTAGGTTCTAGCTTCTTATTATCTATCTTAATGTCTGTTTCTAATATCTTTTATCCTAAAACTTGCGCTCTGATACAAACTTAATTTGTCACGCACTGGAGGGTACCCTAAACATGGCAGTCTACCACACATATTATTAAAGCTAATTATTGACAATCTTAATCACGCAGGAGCTTAGATATCACGTGCAAGGTGTGCTTCCAAGATAGTAGGAGACTCAAAGAAGTATTACGTTTAAGCAGATAATAAAAGCATGCAAGATAAAGATAAACATGAAATAATCATTAAAATAAAATTCTTACAACTTCTTAGGGGCATTCCCTCGTACTTAAAGTCTTGCTAATCTAAGCCATCTTAAAACATACATGAATATAACATGAGTTTACTATAGAGATTTCTCTTAAAAGTCTACATCCAAAACTAAATGTGTAAACTTTTTTCAAAAACTCCTAGCAGCTTTGGCTCATACCTAACAAAAGGGGCTCCTTAATGCCAATCACAAGTAATCAAACTGTAACAAAAAGCTATAGGGGTATAAGCAAAACTAGCTTAGTGAGATAACTCCCTTCTTCAAAGCATTTCCATAAAACATACAAGTATTTGAGATAATCATATGGGAACGTATCAATCACATGAGCAGACAAAACACACACGATTAACTGAAAATCATGTGTAGTCTGGATTTTATGCCCTCCATGTCGGGGGTTGGGTGGTTACTGACCCATACACCCATCAATAATTGTAGACCTACCGGCTTCTACTTACCCATGTAGATTTTTCCGCTCCTACTAGCCCATGTAGACTTTTCGGCTTCTATTAGCCACCACTAAGACTCCTCGTTTCCCCATACGAAGAATAGTAGTGAAAAATAAATGTGACCCACAATATGTTATGCATGAATTGTTTTTAATATTGGTTTATTCAATTATCGTCCATTTTAAGTTAAAGGTGATCAAAACAATATTCATCATACCTATTGCAAGAAAATATAAATCATTCATCAATTCTTCTTTCGATATACTTAGCTTTTATTCAACAACCATATCATTCAATCATGCATCCAATTCACACAACATTTATTCATTTATCTTTTTCCTAACTCTCTAGTGCTACTATTTACAATCACAATCAAGGAAATGCAATTAGTAAGGGATTAACTCACTCCATGACGATCGCACCTAGTTGAAATAATCTTCCGGGAAGGCGATATCGGTTCCTTCTTCACTTAAACAAGATGAAATATTCCAAATGAGTCTTTCATAGAATTTCTACTTTAAAGATTCCAAGTCTATCTCGAAATTGCAGTAAAAATCGGATTGAAAGAAGTTTCAACTTAAAATGGCCATAACTTGCTCATTTTAACTCAGAATTTCATATATTATATGTCGTTTTCTACTTACTCGAAAAGATCTATCAATTTCTAAAGTTAATTTTACTATAAAAGGCAATTTGGGTCATGGATTAGAAGGGTACAGATCTAACACGGAAATTCTTTTCTTGAAAAACAACATTTTCTATTCCTTCCTTTACTAAGGCTTTGTTTAAGTAAAACTTAAATATGTATATACTTGAAAAGAATTCCTTATGTATATAAATAGACTCATAATTTATGCATGATGCAATAGGTGTTGTCTTATTTAATTAATTTCCTTAAAATAAGCTTTTCTAGTGTTTTAGAAAATTTGGATTTGTTAGACTTTACTTTATGTTGTTGAAGTAACTTATAAATTTTTGGATGATCAAAATCTAATATACTATATTTTGATTCTTTAGTTTATCAAAAGTGAGTTGAAAATAAAGTTTGTTCTTTTGAGGTTATCTACAAAATTTATTACTACGAATTAGGAAAAAAAAGTAGAGTTTCTAAAAGTTTTCTTTAATGGTACTTGATGAGTTTATTCTTTGAAAATTTATTTTCATTTTCCTTATAAGTGATTTTTCTTGAAAACTTATTTAGCTTTTGGTTTAGAAAGTTGGTAAAAATATTATCAAGTTATTATCGATATATCAAGACTTCTTTTGTTATTTGAAAAGGAAATATCTTTAAACTTTGAAAAAACTTCTTTTATTGATAGTTTGAAGTTTCACGATGAGTTTACATAAAGTTTTAAAAGAGATTTATTTGAAAATATTTTTCTAAGTCTTTGGAAAAACGTTGATCAAATTTTATTATTTTATCAAAAAGATTCATATTTATTTAGATAACAACTTATTAGCCATGCATGAATATGATCATGTAGTTTATAAAAGCTAAAATATCACAAGATAAGATAATAAAGAATATAAGAAATAAATAAGCATATTAATAATAATTGTTAAGTATTGGGAGCATTAGCTTCTTCAAGGCTTCAAGGGAGTAAGAATAGACTAGTCCCAAAAGAAAAAGAAAAGGAAAATTATTTTGACTTGATGAGGACAAGTCTAAGACTAGAAAGACTAGTCTTACAACAACTTGAAGGTAAATAAATTGCAAGGAAGGTAAATAAATTGCAATAATAATGAGCTTATATGCTCTAAAAGATATGTATAACTACATAAATATTTTTAGTTACATATAGATATGAACAACATAAAGGAAAAAGATTTATGAATAAGAACAAAGTATGAACATATTGTTGGTTTCCTAACCTCTATGGATTTAGAAAACACATACTATGCTCATACTAAGCAAATGAACATAAGGAAAGCTTAAAGAAGTATTACCTATAAGAGAAGAAAAACTAGAGAAACTTAAAGAGAACTTTTGAAGAGATTTTGAGAGAGTAATGGTAGTGTATGAAAGGTGTGAAGGAAATGGAAGGAAGATATGGTATTTATAGGAAAAAGTGGAGGGTAATTTGTGTTAATTAAAATAAATGGAAAATAAAACGAATTGAGGGACAAGGGAAGGGGGTCGGCGCAATTTGATGAGGAAGAGAGAGAGAAAATTTATTTATTTTTTTATATATATTTTTGTTAATGAAAAGTAAGATGTGAGAGATGTGAGGTTGTATTGGAAATGAAAATTGTAAGAAAATAGGTGTATGGTTGTAAGAGTAGGTTGTAAGGAAAAGTAGAGATATATGAATAGTATAGAATAGTAATGAATAATGTAATATAAAGTAGATATGACAATTAAAGTACCGGTAGTAAAAAAATACGCATAGAATTGCGATATCTGATATTTTTAGTTACCGAAAAATTATGAAACTGATATTTTTGAAAATCTTATATTTTTACAATTCTAACTGTATGTCCGAAATATTTTTACTATTCCGAGCCTCGAGACACGTTTTTTGAAAACTGTATCCGATTGGGTTCAAAACAAATCGCAGTTTGACTAATTTGATACTTTTAAGCTTTCTCATATTATTACGAACTATTCTACATACTAATATCTCACTTACTCACTTAGAGTTATAAACATGGGATTGTCGGACTTAAACGGTTGTGTCTAACTAGGGTTTTGTAGACTTCAAGATTTCCGTTTGACTTTCTAATTAGGGTTTAAGTTTAACCAATCGTAAAACTTTGGTGATTTACAAGGACCCCTGCACCGGGCAATCTCGCCCGCTGGTTACCCCTAACAAGAAGGGCTTCCCCAACCTTGGGTTGATTAACCTAATCTATGAATGTAGCACCTAGGACTGATTCGAATGGTGGATTCCCATTAAGGTTTTAAGCCACCTTTTCCTCCTCATAAACCTCATCGTCTTCCTTCCCTACATTCTCATCCTCCTCCAACACTACAGTCCCAACCAGGGGATAGGAATTGAAGTTAACCATGGAATTGTGCTGCAAGAACAATGACCATGGATATAATGGATAATCTCACTGATTGCTCCCCACTCAATTTTTAATCTTAGCTTTGCCTAGGCCTCATTGCAGAAATAATCATCAAAGGCAGAGCTTGGTTCACCATCTCCAAAGGCAGCAACTTTAGCCTCGAGAGACCTAACGCATTCACTTAATTCATCATGCTCTCTCTAAACCTTATCTAGGTTTTCATAAGACTTCTCCAGGTCTAGTTTAGCCTTAGCTACCAAAGCTTGGAACTCATCCCTTTACAACATCAATTGTGTCTCGTAGGAATGAAAACTAGACTGACTGTCTGCCAACTCCCTTCATCTATCCTCTAACAATTGCTGCAGCCGATTATTCTCCACATGAAGCTCTTGATTATCCCTATGGAGCTCATACCTCTTCCTATCAAGTAGTTAGATCTCATTCTAAGCAGCTGGCTTACGACTTTTTAGTTCACACTGCAACTCCTTGATTTTTCTATTAGTAACCAGTTTCTCTTCCTTATAGTGGTTGGTCTATCGATCCTTTGCTTGGAACCTCTACTTAAAGATGGAATAATTAGCCTCTAATCCATAGTAATGGGCACGATACACAACACAAGCATTATAATAAAACCAACTCATGACAGGAGATAAACTTACTTCCTCCAAATGCCTATACCGATCGGAACACTCTAACCATAAATGACCTATCTCTTGTTGAAAAGTTTTACCGTACAACACCACCTTTATGATGCTCTTAGCAATTATTTGCAAACAAACAAGAACGTAAAAAGGAAATAAAGAGAGATTAAATAAATAAATAACGAAATTCATATTTGAGGACACTTACATATGCAAAATATCCCAACCAATCATCTCCTTTCAATGGGATGCCTAAGGAAAACAAATGATGACATTCACACAACAACTCAAGTCACCTGATTGGCTCATGTCGAACAACTGTTGGAGGAAGGCCAATAATTGGTCCAGACGTTCCTTACACTTAACAAGCATAGGAACGTATTCCTCGTGGTGACTAGAGCCGATCTCCATCAAATCATTTGGAAGACGACTAGTACCTAGAGGATTCATCAATCCTATCGCTGCACGAGTGACCCTATAGTCATCTCCTCCAACAGAAGGATACCTACTACTAGCAAAAGAAATGACGAAAACCCTAGCATCATCTTGATGAGGCTTTTTTGCAGAGGTCTAGGACAATTTGTGCCCCCCCATTCTTCCGCTTCTGATCACGCTTTTTCTATATATGCTTTTTAAGACTCTTTTTAGTTATATTTAATTTCCTTTATAAGCACGATTTTCAACCAACAGTGTATCAGATGCGTGTGTAGTAATAATATATCGGTGAATACCAAGTCAAGTGCACAGGGAGTGAGGACTAGCTATCAAATATATCAGTCCAAATTATAGCTAAGAAAATCAAACTTTGTTCCTCTTTTTGGATTCTCTTTTAATATTACTAAACTATAGAAAATTTTTGGATTTCCAACACTCGTAATTGATTAGGAAATGAGCTAAAAGATCTGAACTATCAATCAATGTATGTTATAAACCAAAAATGCAATTGCAGATCTAAATTGTCAATAGGTTCATTTTTTAATCAACCAAGCACAAGATAACAACTCCTTTTCCCAAAGTAAGCTATTACCTTAAATTAACCAATTAATATTCTCTATTCCTAGGAAAGTGATTAATCGACTAATTTGTATCAATTACCAAACCCTAATCGCATTCAAACTCATATCCCTATGTGATCTGTAGTCCAAATTATATACTCATAATAACGATTAGAAAGGAATTTCTCAATTACAATCCTAATCTATCATGAATTCCAAATCTAAGCCAAAATACATTATATGTAAAATAACATCAACAAATCGAATATAGACAATTGTTCAATCAACAATAGGGATCATCAATTAGATAATTTAGATCTACAATTCAAAACCATAATCAAGATAAAAGAATCAAGCATCAAACATCATCCAATAAGTGGATATAAGAAAAAGAACAAAATCACCTTATCAAAATAATCTTGTTCTTGAATCTAAACACAAATGACGTTTTCCACTTGAATCCAGTGTGGAATCTGATATCAAATTAAAAAGAAAAACTTAACTAGTGTTCAAGCCCTAATCTAGATCTAAGAATAATAGAGAGATGAGCTATTTTTGTGTGTAGGGTTTCTACATAACCAAATGAAACCGCAAGAGAAGTTAATATATGAAATGTTGCAGGAAAGATACGTTGGCACTCTACACCGGTAGTGTACTTTTGGATCTAGCCAACCTTATTTTTAAAAATTGATTTCTAAGAGCATTTTTGGATGTACACTGGCTTTAACGCTGGCTGTGTAAAATCTTTAGTAGCCGATGTACATTGTAAAAGTTATCTCCAAACAAGATAGCTGGCAGCCTTTAAGCAATACTGTTTACAGGAAGTTCATGGTGATTTTTAACTTTAATGCAATTGGAATCTGCTAAAACTTATAAAATGAAATTGTAGGTCTTGCTCTCCTCTTTCAATAGGATCTTGAATAATATCAAACGGACCTCAGATGAGAGAAATATATCAAATTTACTAAAATAGTGTTGCGCTGCAAATCTCAGTGATATCCTACACTTGTAGTAATTTCAAGACAATTTTCAACCTTCATTCTTTCATAATTAGCCAAAACTTAAAACATGAAGATTTAGATATATCTATTATCTTTCCATAGGATTTTAAATCACGTCAAAAGGAGATCAGATGAGAGAGATATCTGCAATTTATCAAACTCTATCATTTTCTAAAACGTGAACACCATCACTATAATAGCAGCAATTTCATGGCATAATTTGATCATGATGAATTCTGAATTCATTCACTACCAACACATGAAAATTGAAGATGTCTCTCTTAGCTTTTAGTAGAATTTTAAATCATGTCAATAGGGGCTCAGATGAGAGAGATATGTTGAATTTACGAAACATCGCCAAAATTGTCCTATGATGAAGGTTGGCGGCCGACTTTGCATAATGGTCGACCTTACTTGATTTCTTTCCCAAATTTGCATGAAACTTCTTCCAATTGATTGTATTTATATGATAAGTCCTTCAAGACTTGAAATATCAAATTAAGCACAATTAAGCACCATTTCCTTAAGATTTCTATAAAATCAATAATAGATAACATGATTTGTTCAATGGAAAATTGAGTGAAATATGACTTTATCACCTTCTGCATTGTTGAATCTTTAGCAGCAGAGTGACTACCCTACAAATCCTGTCTTCCACCACACGATCTCCTCCTCCCTTTTCCCCTGGATGGGCTAGGATCAAAGAACTAACTAATATCTCCAGCTCTCCCTTTTCTAGCATCACCTGCAAAAGAAAAAGAATTAGTGATTGAATAAAGTAATCTAATGAGGGGAAAACTCACGACCATTTCTTTCTCGAGCAATGCTTCTTAACAAATAAACAACCTCAAAAGCCCAGAAATCATGCTCGAGTCATACCTTGAGCACTTTTTCTCGCTCTTCAAAGAAGTCATTTGGTAGGAAATAAGGCACCCACTCTACGTAGAATCTCATAATCCCCTTAGCATTAAGGAGACCGACACCCATTGAACGCCACTATTCCATAAAAGACTTGAGCTCCACCAGAGTCTTATGATTGTTAGTAAGCAATGTGCATTAAGGAAGGCTTGGAGGAAAATTCACCTAATAGCGTGTAAATAGAACCTCCCTCTTCATCTCCACGATGATCAATTTGCCATTCCAATCTTTTATGCTTGAATCCAACCTGATGAAAAAAAAAGACAGCTCTTTTCTTTGCTATAGATGCACCCATTCATTATTTGCACATTTAATCATGAAGCAATGTTGAAGCAACAACAGAGAAGGTCTTTGGCATAGGCTTATGCACAAAGCCTTGAAAGCAATCAATAACATTCATTAATTTGACATTAATCAGGCTGGACTCCAGTTAAAATGGTTCAGCATCTCATCCTAAAAATTAATGGAAAACGAAAGCCAAAGTCCAAACACCTAATATAAACATAAAACCTGGACCCATGCACTAGGGTTACTCAATCGCTCAACCTAGGATGAGTAATGGTATAAATAATAGGCATATCCACAAAGTAATGGTCCTGTACCTTATGAAGAGCATCTTTAGAAGCCTCACTATGAAAATTATTAGGCCCATTGCCAGCACCTAAGTTAGAAGGGGAATCAAACTCGTCCCTAGGATCTCTTGAGTTCACTCTGGCTACCTCATAAAAGTCTCTACCACAAGATTCTGCTACTGCAAATAACTAGGCACTATCATAAAGAGGGGTAGAATAATCATCTATGGCAAGGCTATATATGCTTACCTTACTCTTTATGACTTCTTGGACAATAAGGGTAATATGTATTGTTGAAGAAATTGGGAAAGCAAGTTTTCCCTGTTAGAGGCCTCATTGATAGTATGAGATGAATAGGGATGCAATCGGATCGGGTTTCAAGCGGGTCATATGAATCTAACCCCGAACCCGCTACCCTATATAATATACCAAACCCGACCCTATAACCCTGTAGGGTTTTCCCTCTAAATCCAAACCTACCCTACAGGGTTTACCCTAAAACCCGAGACCCGCCCGAATACCTGCCTGGATACCCACCCGATCTATTAACCTGATTACTCGCTCGTTTATTCACCCGAAACCACCCCGTTTATTTTTTTCCTTTTTCAATTGATTCAACAATTTTTAGCTAATAAAATAATAATCTTAATTAAGTGTTTCAATTTATTTTCAAATTATGTCATGAATCAAGAGACATATAAATTGAAACACTTCATGAGCATAACAATTCTCATGCAAACGTAAGTACATCACTTAAACCAATTTTCAATAACAAGTTATAAAATCCTTAAGTGGTTTAATAAACATAAAAGAAAAACATTTTAGAGCTCCTCCATGTCTTCTTCCTCTCCTTGCCCTTTTAACATCTCTTCACATAAATGCCTTATGACATACAAGGAAAAGATATGAATTAGAAATATAAAACTCACTAAACAAAGCTTGCTTGCTTTATAAAGGAATACCAGTAAATTATTATGCTATGAATGTCATGTATAATACTAATAGTGAAAACACAAAGATAGACAGAGTGAAAAATATTAACACTTACTTGGCTTTAATCATCTATAACATCATCATCATTGATATCTAACCTCTCAAGCTCATCTTCTAGCTTACATATATCTATATCATCACCTAAAAAAAGATAAAAATGCTAAATAAAATAAGTATGGGAATAATGAAGAAAGTTAAGTATAACATAATTTAAAGAAGTCACCTATTATTCAATTTGATAACCAGCTTTGAGTACACATTAATGTCTCTATTGTAGTTGGCTTGAGCTGACTTCTGTGTAAGGTAATTACCCATCTACTAGTGCTAAATGTTGACTCAGAAGCAACTATAGAAACTGGTATGGCCAACAAGTCCCTAGCTACAGCTTGTAGTGTGGGGTATTTGGCTCCACTCTATTTTCACCATAAAAGGATATCAAAATTATCATCACCATCACTCAAGGGTAGCAAAGTTTCCTATAGGTAGTGGTTCAACTCTGTCTTTACTTGGTTGTCATCAATGGTGGTGACATAGGTTTCCATGAATTGCCTCAATTTTTTTTCCCTCTTCAAATAGTCATCAACATCACCTATAGGCACAAAAGAGCTACTGCCCACACCCATACTCTTATTATTACGAGAATTGCTCCTGTGTTGGTATTCCTAAAGTAATTCATACAAAGTGTTCTTGACCCTTTCTTTCTCCATGGAAGCATGATCACCATACACACTAGAAAGCATAAAATCCACAGCTTTGAACTTGAAGCGTGGATCTAGAACAATACATATAGCCATAATTGTGTGCACATCACTTAAATATTTCTCAAATTTTACAAACATCTTATCAGCCATCAAACTAATATTCAAATCAAGGGAGCCCTTCCATTCAAGCAAGGCTTCCCTAATTTCATAAACCCTTTCAAAATTATAGTTTGCTGTTAGGTATTGCGAACCAAAGAACAGATTGGTAACTTCATAAAATATGGACAACTTCTTGCAAATCTCACCTGCTAACTCCTAATCTTCTTTAGTGGGAAGACACTTATAGTTTTTATCCATAAACTGAACTCTATAGAAAACTTACTTATATTCAATTGTAGTAACTAGCATGTCATAGGTGGAATTCCACTTCGTCTTATAATCTAAGGAAAGCTTCCTAATAAAAGGCACATCTAGTTGTTTACACGCCTCTCCAAATTTTTCCACTCATGGTGGTGTTGTTGTCTAATATAAGACACTATCACGAATCCTCTCTATTGCTTTTTCAATGACATTCACTCCATCTTTGACAACTAAATTCAAAATATATGCACAACATCGCATATGAAATACCATCCCATGAAGAAGCAGATCCTCCTTTCGTAGTTTCAATTGTAAAGTTGTCATCATGGCATCATTTGTCGAACAATTATCTACAGTGACTGTAGATAATTTCCTATCCAACCCCATGCCATCAATGAATTGAATAGGCAATCTGCAATTACTTCATTTATGTGTGGAGCTGGAACATATAGAAAGCTACAAGAAAAAAAAAAGGACACATCGTAAATGTTATTAGAAACAACTCTTAGCATTTCAATTAGATAGAATGAAAATTTTACAAAAGCTTACTTTAGGAGTCGACTCCAGAGCATCCAATTACTATCAACAAAATGTGTTGTCACTTTCATATATCCCCTTTGTTGGTCCCAGATATGCAAACAAGAGGGGATGGGTGAATTGTTTGCTTTTAAAAATTTTTGAAAACACTTAACAAATTAAAATCTTTGGAAACTTCTTTTAACAAATAATTTATAGACTCAGATTATAACTTAGATAAATATTGTTGCTTTGTAGAACTTAATAAGAAAAAGATTTGAACAACAATATAAACAATTGTAACCAATCAAAATTGCTGAGTAATAAAGTGCAGAAAATTAAATGAGCCCAGAAATTTATAGAGGTTCCTCCTTGCGAGTACGTCCTCTCTTCCAGCTCCACTGCTAGGGATCCGGTTTCCAACCAGTCAATCCACTAATCCAATTAATCAAAAAGAGATTACAAACACCAATCGAATCTTGTTCTGTCTCACAAGCCTATATCTATTGGCTAAACACAGACTACAAGATTTTTTGTAATCCTCTCAACAACTCTCAACACACTCAATACAAGAGTAGAAAATCTTCAATCAAGAGTTACAATAGACACTCTAAGTATTTGAGCACAAGAACACAGAAGAAAATAAGTTTTGGAGTTTTGCACAAAATGTCTGACTAGTATTTTACTAGTGTCTGACAGAAAGTCTAATGAAGTAGAATTATAAAATTGACAGTAAAATTTCAGCTCGTGTAATTCTGGGTTTTTTCAATCTCGTCTCTTCTGTTCTTCTTTTTCCTGAAACATTATACATATATAAACAAAAAACAATTTGCCGTTGGAGCTGATTTTAAAATTAAAAAATAATTTGAAAAACTAATTATATTGATATCCCGTAATATCCTCAAATACATAACTTCTGGTTAGAAAGAAGATTACGAGGAGAGAGAGATAGATAGAATAGAGATTATCTCATATTTTGAAAACCAAATATGGAGAGAAATCCGCATAAGGTGCTTTGCTGGAATATTTCCCTGATATTGTGGGATAAATCTTAAACAACAAGATGAGTTGTTTGCTGTAACAACAAGAATATCACATAGTACGAAAAGATCCATATCCTTACCGATTTAGAACAGATTTGAAATTGATTCAAACCCTCCCATGAAATTCAAGAATTAGATATATACCTTATCCAGAGAATTTTTAACAATTATTTTCAGCTTAATACTCTTCTCATGATATGAAGAAGATAGAAGAGATCACTGTACATCTGAAACAGCAAACTACTTGAAGAAGATGAACAGTAAAAAGTTAAACATCTTGAAAATCCAAAATCCTCATGAGACTTAAATCTTCCTTGTGAAACATATTAGATATACTTTCTAATATCTAATAAAAGAGTTGGGCCTTCAATTAATTCCTTGTGCAAAAAATCAATCCAATAAATCCGATTTAGAAAACCTGATCTGAACGTGACAGTTCTTTATACTGTCGGATGAAGAACCAAAAACGTGACAGTTCTTTATACTGTCTGATGAAGAACCAGAAAATCTAACTTTCGTTTGAGATATTAATGTTTCACCCTTGACCTTCGTCTGATATATTAATATTTCACCCTTGAATTTTCTTAGTACTGAGGTTTAAAAGATCAGAATCTTATTGTCTGACTTACTGTCTGATAAGCTGCACACTGCACACTAAATAAATCTTATTACATTTTATTCTTCTTTAGTTATCATCAAAATAAAATAAAGAGAACCTAACATTCTCCCCCTTTTTGATGATAACAAAACCTTTGAAAAATTTTGTGAAAAATTTTGTGATTTCAATTAAAACATTCCATGTAATAAATCAAAATATTCCAAAAAAATATCAGAACTTCATCTCCCCCTTTTTGTTATCAACAAATAAACTCCCCCTTAGTAGATGCTAAAAATATAACAAGAAAACATCAAATGCATTAATAAAACCACAAACTTAAGTTCAAATACAGACAAAGAGTAGTAAAGAAAAATTCAGTTCAACAAAACTAAAAACTTATCAACGAAAAATAAAACATTAAGAGTCTTCATGTTTCTTGGCAGGCTTATCCTTATCAGTATCTTTTGATGTAGATTTTGAACCAGATTTTTTCTTTGAAGAGACTGCACAAAGCTTGACAGCAGATCTTTTAATTCTTGAATGAGTCACCTTAGGAGGAATTCCTGTTGGTACATAAGAATTAGCAATCCGTTTTAAAGCAGACGAAAGATCCTCTTTGGGAGGTTACTGAGGTGGATCTTGTACAGATTGAACAGGAGATTAAACGCTTTGAGATGGTGTAGATTGAGCATACTGAGCTATAATCTTGGATAAATCCAAGGGCATGTGAGGAATGATGCTCAGGCATGGTGTAGAATCATGTGGAGTCTGAGAGATCCTTGAGTAGGAGATATAGAGGATTCAACTAAAGGTTCAGTTCAGACATTTTTGGAGAGGATGGAAGAGTCTGTTCACCATGAGATTGAGGAGAACTAGGTTGGACAGACTCAACAGGAATTTGTTTAGATGCAGCAGCTGGAGTTGTGATTGGGAAAGAAGCTGAGAGAGCAACTCTTTCATTGCTGCAAGATCATTTTCCATCTTATTAATCCTCTCAACATCCTTACTAGTGGAAGCCTCAGGATCTACTGTCTGATGGTGAACAGGAGTGTCAGATGAATCAGACTCAGTGTCTGATTGTCTTTGAGAGTGTCCTTCTTTAATTTCTACTCCTTTTAGACCAGACAGTGGATCACTTTTCTTCTTCTTCCTTACTTCCTGAGGTGCCTTCCCTTTTCTTTTCTTGTCAGATTTTCCAACATTTTGTCTGACCTAACATCTGAAACAGCTTTGGGTCTATTATCAACAAACACTCCCTTTTGAACTTCATCCAAGATGGCAACTCCCTTGTAGTGTGTCTAGGATCAAAATACACTGCCATATCATTGGAGAACCACACTTTTTCTTGGAAATGATTCCCATGTGATGCAGTGTGTGTGCATCTACCTTTTTTAGCTCAAAACGATGGACAGACCTTTTTGGAAGCTTGAATTTCTTCCATTTCAGAGACTTATTATCAAATGTCCAAAAGGTTTGCTTTTTGCATTTGTCAGAGCATGACACAGAAGTTTCCCAGCAACATCTACTTTTTTCTTTTTGGTCATTCCTAAAATTATTTTGCTTCATCCACCGAAATAGATGTTCTACTTCCTTGCTTCGGGAAAATACATGAACAAACTATCTTATGCAGTAATCTGACAATCAGTGGAAATTGTAAAATAAAAACATCTCTTTCAACCTTTGTTTCGAAATTATCATTCAACAAGTTGAACAGCTGTTGTCTTCCAAGTAATGCTAGTTCAACTGAGTCCTCACAATCATTAATCCCAAGAAGTTTATCAAATCTTTGCGAGTAAAAGTGACATCTTTACCGCAAACCTAGAACACAATTTGTTCTTCTTTTCCAGATTAAGATTTCTATAGAATTCTAGAACAATTTCTCCATAATCACAGGTTTTGAGAGTACACAATTTTTTGCATTTTATTTCCTCAAGAAACTCATCAATGTGTAACCCTCTTCTACAAAGAAGCTTATATCTATGAAATAACATTCCCCTATTTTAGAATTTTCTCTCACAGCATTCGAGACACTCCAGAACCCTTCTTTAGATAAAGAAGATTTCTTTACCTGTTTTGCAGGAACCCTAGGTTCGTCTGACGAACTATCTGACGAAGCAACCTTTGAGGAGTCATCATCATCTGATTCTTGAACGGAATCTGTTTCTCTTTAGATTGATCTGATGAGGTTCGTTCACTAGGAGATGAATGAAGTTGCTAGGGTTAGGGTTTGGATTAGGAACATCTGATTGGGGTTCATCAGATTGTGGAGAATGTGAAGAATCAGTGTCTGATATCTCCATTGGAGTTAAAGAAGACCGTGCTCGAGAGAAGACAGCAGCAACTCTGGATGATTTTCGTGGAGGCATAATGATGATTTTTGAGATTGATTTGAAGAGAGAAAACGAAGATATTGAGAAAGAGAAGATATAAATGAAGACAGTTACCAATGAAGTTTTTATTGGGAATTCGAAACAGGAAGAGAAAACGGTTCCCTCCTTTTTTTTTTAATAAAAACTTTGTCTGAAAGATTTCAATATCAACGTCTGACATACTGTCTGACTCAAGAAAAAAATTTCATTCAAGCAAATGGATTACACACTCCAATTTCATTTCTAATAAACTCAAATCTTGTTTTATCCAAAGGTTTAGTAAAAATATCAGCAAATTGAATATCAGTTGGCACAAATTCAACTTCAATATTACCATTTGAAACGTGATCTCTAATGAAATGATGACGAATTTCAATATGTTTAGATCTCGAATGATGAACCGGATTTTTTGTTAGATTTATGGCACTAGTATTATCACATTTGATTGGTACTTTTTCAAAACATAAGCCATAATCACTCAACTGTTGTTTGATCCATAAAATTTGAGCACAGCAATTTCCAATAGAAACATATTCTGCTTCAGCTGTTGATAGAGCAACAGAGTTTTGTTTCTTGGAAGACCAAGAAACTAACTTATCACCAAGAAATTGACAAGTACCGGATGTGCTTTTTCTATCTATTTTACAACCAGCATAATCAGCATCTGAGTATCCAATTAGATTAAAATTGTTATTTTTTGGATACCATATGCCCAATTTTGAAGTGTTTGAAAGGTACTTGAAAATTCTTTTAACAGCAGACAAATGTGTTTCTGTTGGAGCACTTTGGAATCTTGCACACAAACATACACTAAATAGAATATCCGGTCGTGAAGCAGTTAAATACAAGAGAGAACCAATCATACCTCTAAAAAGCTTCTCATTTACCTTTTTGCCAGAAATGTCAAGATCTAACTTTGATGATGAACTCATTGGAGTTGAATTAAGTTTTGCACTTTCAAATCCATATTTTTTGACAATTTGATTTGTATATTTCTCTTGATGGACAAAAATTCCATCAGATGTTTGCTTGATTTGCAGACCAAGAAAGAAGGTTAATTCACCCATGAGAGACATCTCAAATTCACCCTGCATTAACTTAGCAAATTCTCTACAATGATATTCATTATTTGAACCAAAAATAATATCATCAACATAGATTTGGATAACTAATAAATCATTATCAAGATTTTTGAAAAACAAAGTAGTATCTATTTTTCCTCTTTTAAACCATTTTTTATCAAATAAGCACTCAGACGTTCATACCAAGCTCTAGGAGCTTGCTTTAAACCATATAAAGCCTTTTTGAGTTTAAAGACATGATTTTCCTTAAAAGGATCTTCAAATCCTGGAGGTTGTTCAACATATACCTCCTCTTTAATATAACCATTTAAAAAAGCACTTTTAACATCCATTTGAAAAAGTTTAAAATTCTTGAAGCATGCAAAAGCAAGCAATAATCGAATAGCTTCTAATCTAGCAACAGGTGCAAAAGTTTCATCAAAATCAATTCCTTCCTCTTGTGAGTAACCTTTTGCAACTAAACGAGCTTTATTTCTTACTACTTTTCCATTTTCATCGGCTTTATTTTTGAAAACCCATTTAGTTCCAATTATACTTTTCTCTTTAGGTCTAGGAACCAATTCCCAAACTTCATTTCTTTCAAATTGGTTTAATTCCTCTTGCATAGCATTAATCCAATTACTATCCTTCAAAGCATCATCAATAGAAGTAGGTTCAAAATCAGCAAGCAAAGCAAAGTGGTTTTCAAAATCTTTAAAACTTGATCTAGTTTTAACACCACTTCCAATGTTACCAATTACTTGTTCGGATGGATGGTGAGGTTTAAATCTCCAAGGTCTAGAAGATTCAGTTTCAAGCTGTGTAGGTTCTGCGTTACCGTCTGATATACCGTCTGACGCAACGTCTGACTGAGGTTCAGAAGGTTTTTCAGCTTCATCTTTTATCCCTTTTTGAGAGTTTAAACTTTCATCCTTATGTTTAGATTTAGGACAATCATCAAACACATCAATCACAGAAGAATCAATAAATTTAACATTAATAGACTCTTCTACAATCTTAGAGGATTTATTAAAAACACGAAAAGCTTTACTTTTCTGAGAATACCCAAGAAAGATTCCTTCTTCAGCTCGCTCGTCAAATTTGCCCAGATTTAATCCAGACTTCCTGATGTAACACTTAGCTCCAAAAACATGGAAGTAGGAGACGTTAGGCTTCCTTCCTTTGTATAGCTCATATGCTGTTTTCTGTGTCAAAGGTCTCACATAAACTCTGTTAATAATATAACATGATGTAGAAACAGCTTCAGCCCAAAAATATTGTGCAATACCACTTTCATTTAAGAGACTTCTAGCCATTTCCTGAATTATTCTATTCTTTCTTTCAACAACTCCATTCTGTTGTGGAGTATATGGTGCAGAAAAATTATGCTTAATTCCATTTTCTTCACAGAAAATCATGAAGCTTTCATTTTCAAATTCCTTGCCATGATCTGTTCTCAAGCTAATGATTGAGAAACCTTTCTCATTTTGTACTTGTTTTGAAAATTTTTCGAAGACTTGAAAGGCTTCATTTTTATGTCTTAAGAAAAATACCCATGTAAATCTTGAAAAATCATCGACAATTACCAAACCATATTTATTACCTCCAAGACTTAAGGTGCGAGTAGGACCAAAAAGATCTAGATGAAGAAGTTCTAGAGGACGCTTTGTGGAAATCAAATTTTTTGATTTATGTGATACTGAAACCATTTTGTTCTTTAAACATGTATCACATCTTACATCATTTTTTATAAAAATTCTTGGTAAACCATGTACAAGATTTTTCTTTGAAAGATTTTCCAATTGAGAAAAGTTGACATGACCAAGCTTTTTATGCCAGAGAAATATGTTATCATGCATGGTTAAAAAACAACTTTCAGTTTCCACTTTCGCGGGCTCTATCATATATATATTCCTTTTTCGAAAACCTTCAAAGATCTTTTCACCATCTTGATTAAAGGCTTCTACTTTATCCTTACCAAAAGTCATCTTGTAGCCTTTGTCACAAAGCTGACTAATACTCAAGAGATTGTGTTTAAGACCTCTTACCAAAGAGACATTTTCGATTGTGGTTGGAGGAAATCCGATAGTACCAGTTGCTATTATTTTCACCTTACTATTATCACCAAATTTGACATATCCTCCATTCTTCCATTCTATTGTTGTGAACAGTGAAGCATCTCCAGACATATGACGTGAGCACCCACTATCAAGATACCATATTCCTTTAATTTGTGCTCCATGTTCCTGTAATCATAGAAGGAAGGATCAAACCTTCTTAGGAACCCAAACTAGTTTGGGTCCACCAAAACTCAAGCTCGTAGAATTTAAATTTGTAGCTTGTTGTTTACTGAGCTTGTAATTTTTGTAATAGCAATTTTTCTCAATATGTCCCACTTTGTTACAAAGAAAACAAGCATAGGAATTAGATCTTACCGTTTTCTTTTGAAACTGATTTGGGTATCTTCTGTCAAACTGTCTGACGGACTGTCTAAAATACCGTCTGACTGGATAAATTATTTTGTTGATGATATTGACTGACATACCTTTTTCTTTGCACAAAGGATTTAGAATTCATAGTAATTTTACCAGAATTAACAGGTATTTTACTTTTTGTTTCTTCTCCTTTAATAAAAACAGTTTTTATTTTAGTTTGGTTTGAAGATTCGGCTTGATCAAAACCTAAACCAATTTTTGAATTACCAAGTCTTTGAGAAGAAATCAACCTTTGAAGTTTTTCATCACTTTCAGAAAATTTTCGAAAAGTAGAACTTAAATCTTTTGAAATGTGTTCCATTCTTTCCTTAAGTTCTTTAATTTGTGATTGTAACTCAGAATTTTCCTTTTTAAAAACATCTGAGTAATGCGTAATTTTTCATTATCACTTTGTAAAACTTCAATATCATTTTTGAAGATGTCGTTTTCTTCAGCTAAAAGTTGATTTGTTTGACTTAAAGCTTCTTTCTCATTTTTCAAAACTTCAATTTTCTCATTTGCTTTTGAAATGCCCTTTAGTAGTTTTTTAAATTGCTTTCGAATACTTTCTGGCATCTCATCTTCAGAATCAGAAGTTACCTCAGATAAAGCCATAAAGCACAGATTGGCTTCTTCTGTATTGTCTGATGATCGTCTGACTCGCGTCTGACTCATCTAAGTCACTCCATGTTGCCATAGTGCTTTCTGCTTTAACTTGTATTTTTCCATTTTCTTCATAAGTACTGGACAGGCATACTTGATATGTCCTGGTTTTCTGCATTCGTAGCACACAATTTCTTTCTTCTCTTTCTTCTTTTCTTTCTTTTCTTTTTCATTAATCAGATTTCCTGCATCACTTTTAAACCGATCATTAGCATAACGAGGACTTCGGTTAGTACGCTTACCTTTCTTCTTGAAGAATTTTGAGAGCTTCCTAGCTAGTAAATTCACATCATCAGCTTCATCATCACTGTCTGACTCATCGTCTGACAATGGATCTTTCTCAACCGATGCCTTAAAAGCAATAGACTTCCTGACTTTCTCTTGTTCCTGCTGATGTTTCAGCTTGGATTCATAGGCTTGAAGCTTTTCTCTTAGTTCACTTAGACTCAGCGTGTCCAAGTTATGAGCTTCTTCTATCGCATTTGTCTTTGAATCCCACGAACTTGGTAAGATCCTTAGAATCTTCCTTACTAGTTCACTGTCATCAAATTCCTTACCAAGCAATGCAAGTTCATTAGTAATTAAAGTAAATCTATTAAAGCCATCAGAGATACTTTCACCCGTTTTGAATCTGAATAATTCATAGTCATGCATGAGCACTTCTTCTGGTGTCTTTGATCATTGTTGCTCCTTCATAGGTTTCACAAAGTTTGTCCCAAATTTCTTTGGCAGTTTTGCATGATGAAACCATTGCAAACACAGATTGTGATATGCTCATCAGGATCATATTCTTGGCTGCATTGTTCATCTCAAGCTTCTTTCTTTCATCATCATCAAGTTCACTCTTGTCATTGAGTACAACTTGCTTGTCGCCATATTGAATAATCTGCCAAGAGAGAAATCAGTGGCCTTGATGTAAGTTTCCATTCTGCATTTCCAATAGGGAAAATTAGTTCCATCAAAAAATGGAATCCGATTTGAAGCAATAGTAATAGTGTTTTCCATAGTTGATCACTTTTTTTTTAAAAAGAACTCTGCTCTGATACCAAATGTTGGTCCCAGATATGCAAACAAGAGGGGAGGGGTGAATTGTTTGCTTTTAAAAATTTTGAAAACACTTAACAAATTAAAATCTTTGGAAACTTCTTTTAACAAATAATTTAGAGAATCAGATTATAACTTAGATAAATATTGTTGCTTTGTAGAACTTAATAAGAAAAAGATTTGAACAACAATATAAACAATTATAACCAATAAAAATTGCAGAGTAATAAAGTGCAGAAAATTAAATGAGCCCAGAAATTTATAGAGGTTCCTCCTTGCGAGTACGTCCTCTCTTCCAGCTCCACTGCTGGGGATCCGGTTTCCAACCGGTCGATCCACTAATCCAATTAATCAAAAAGAGATTACAAACACCAATCGAATCTTGTTCTGTCTCACAAGCCTATATCTATTGGCTAAACACAGACTACAAGATTATTTGTAATCCTCTCAACAACTCTCAACACACTCAATACAAGAGTAGAGAATCTTCAATCAAGAGTTACAATAGACACTCTAAGTATTTGAGCACAAGAACACAGAAGAAAATAAGTTTTGGAGTTTTGCACAAAATGTCTGACTAGTATTTGACTAGTGTCTGACAGAAAGTCTGATGAAGTAGAATATAAATTGACAGTAAAATTTCAGCTCGTGTAATTCTGGGTTTTTCAATCTCGTCTCTTCTGTTCTTCTTTTTCCTGAAACATTATACATATATAAACAAAAAACAATTTGCCGTTGGAGCTGATTTTAAAATTCAAAAATAATTTGAAAAACTGATTATATTGATATCCCGTAATATCCTCAAATACATAACTTCTGGTTAGAAAGAAGATTACGAGGAGAGAGAGATAGATAGAATAGAGATTATCTCATATTTTGAAAACCAAATATGGAGAGAAATCCGCATAAGGTGCTTTGCTGGAATATTTCCCTGATATTGTGGGATAAATCTTAAACAACAAGATGAGTTGTTTGCTGTAACAACAAGAATATCACATAGTACGAAAAGATCCATATCCTTACCGATTTAGAACAGATTTGAAATTGATTCAAACCTTCCCATGAAATTCGAGAATTAGATATTTACCTTATCCAGAGAATTTTTAACAACTATTTTCAGCTTGATACTCTTCTCGTGATACGAAGAAGATAGAAGAGATCACTGTACATCTGAAACAGCAAACCACTTGAAGAAGATGAACAGTAAAAAGTTAAACATCTTGAAAATCCAAAATCCTCATGAGACTTAAATCTTCCTTGTGAAACATATTATATATACTTTCTAATATCTAATAAAAGAGTTGGGCCTTCAATTAATTCCTTGTGCGAAAAATCAATCCAATAAATCCGATTTAGAAAACCTGATCTGAACGTGACAGTTCTTTATACTGTCTGATGAAGAACCAGAAAACGTGACAGTTCTTTATACTGTCTGATGAAGAACCAGAAAATCTAACCTTCGTCTGAGATATTAATGTTTCACCCTTGACCTTCGTCTGATATATTAATATTTCACCCTTGAATTTTCTTAGTACTGAGGTTTAAAAGATAAGAATCTTATTGTCTGACTTACTGTCTGATAAGCTGCACACTGCACACTAAATAAATCTTATTACATTTTATTCTTCTTTAGTTATCATCAAAATAAAATAAAGAGAACCTAACACCCTTTTTTGATTTGATGTCCACAAATCCGTTGTTACCGCAACCAACGTATTAAGCCCTTTCAATTGCGTTCGCAATTTCTCTTTCTCCGCATTATAAATGTTGATAATCTTTTTCCTGATGGTGATGCGGCTAATGTGTTTAAAATGAGGTTGAATGTCACTAATAAACTCTCTAAAACGTTCATGCTCAACCATTGATAATGGATACTCATGGACAATTATGGCTTTTGCAAGTTTTTGCCATGCAGATTCTTGATTGAAAGACTAGTTTTCTATTGCTAAACCACTTGCATTACAATCATCTTCACTCCTAATAGTTTCCATTGATAGCAAACATTGTCTAATGCCTGCTTGTCTTTTCTTTTACACGCACCTCTTCAAATGGTTAAGCAAATGTGAAGTACCATTTGCACTGCTTGCTAAAAGTCTCTTCTTACAGTAATTGCACTCAGCTATAGTTTCCCCTTTAACAATCTTTCTCACCATATCCTTCCACACAACAGATGTCAACTTATGTTTACTTGGATTATCACTCTGATCTTTAGTACTTGATACTTGAGAAGATGATACTTTTGCCTTTTTGGATGCCACCTCCTTTTCAATTTAAACTGGGGATTCCGATGGAATTTCATCAACATCATTTGCATCCATGTTCATCTCAGCTTCAAGTAATTCAACATCCATGTTCCCTGCATTGATGATACAAAGGATTTAATTTTATAAGAGGGATATATTTTTACATTTTCATTTTTTATTAGACTGATATACTCGTGAAGTGCTTAGTAGAAGATGATCCTGGCATGTTAAGAAAACTAACTAACTGACATATATGGCTACAAAAAAACTCTCACTTTCAGGTTTTTATTTACCCAGAACACCACTCAACAAGCCAAGTGACATATGATAGCTAGTGAAGCATTGGCGATTATGAAAGAAATTTCTGCCAATAAGTTAAAAAACCATTTTACAGTACAATTTTTGCAGCAAGCATAGAAGCGACAGATGATGAATGAAGCATGAATTTGAAAATTTTTTGTTTCTTCACACTTAATCTAACAACAAGACAATCTGGAAAAATTGCTTTCAAGTGGCACTAATACTTTAGATTCATATGGTCTTATCACTGACACAAATTCAACACGAAAATATTATCAATTTGACATCAATATAGAAAAGAACATACTGGAGAACTAAAAAGAAATGAATAAATAAATACCATTTGAAAAAAATAATGAAACACCCAGTAAATGAAGAAAAAAAAATAGCAATATGTACCTATTTACTGAAACTCTCTGACTTATAGGATAAACAAAACAAGAAAAGACAACATCAAATCTTTGTGCTCAGTTTCATCAAAACTCAAACATGAAATGGATCAGTCCGGATTTGCTAGAGAGTGAGAGAGATGGATAGACAGACAGACAAAACCATTCCTTAGCAAACCATCGGGATATATAGGATATTGAATAAAATAATCCAACTTGTAAGGACTAATGTGTGCATAATATAGTAGTATGGAAACTTGGCTTGAAACACATGTAATACAATGCTCTCTATTTATTAGCCAAAATAGTAATAAATATTTGTTGTCTTTTCTAAGTGGAATAGAATAAACTATTAATATGATGATAGGTTAGATTGCATTTGTTAAGGTATTACAGAACCAAGTTATTGGAACTAGAATCATGGATATTTTCAAGTAGGTAGCTTCACGTATCCAGATTTATTTTTTAATGAATGCATCGACAAATACCAAGCACCTAGAGTATATTGCCATATCCAAATTTATTAGCATGAACTAAACAAAAAGTCTAAAAATTTTAACTTTACATAATTCCACCAAGTGCAATGTACCATAAATCCATTTTAACTAATAAATATTAGATCATGTCAAAATCTAAGAAGTTCAAACTTTTAGATAATTTGGTCATGGAAGTAAACTTAGCATTGTCCACTTTTGAATTTTCCAATGGAAACCTAATACTCTAGAAAACCAAAAACCATTCAGGACTCAACTTCTAACATAAAGTGCATTAATAAAATTCCATATTTTCATTTAACATGCCAAGCCAATACATTAATCAACCTTGAAATGCCACCACTGTCGCCATTAGAATCACAATTAAATAGTTCCAAATAATCTAAAAGTCAAACTGATTTAGACTTAGACCTATGCTAGTCAAACATATACTAATTTTTGCTTTTGGCAATTATAAGATAAACAAGAAAATTGGGATCAACAATTGAGGGTAGTTTCAAGTTGGTTTCATTGTTTTAAATGGTTAAAAAAATTGGATTAAACATTATAGAAAGTTGTACAAGTAATTATCCGTTACTATAGTATTGTAACATTGTTTAAACACGGTATTGTAACATTGTTTTATTTTGGACTATCTGTTAGGGGAGCGAGCAATATTTAAAAGCCTTTGGCAATACATTTAAAAATTACATGCGCAAACCTAAATTTGTATCCCTACCTAACCACATTTATTTCTTTTGATTCCTTTGGACAACTTTTGAGTTAATGAACAAACAAGAGTAACAATAAAATTTCCTTTGTCAATCATTTCAACATACTCCAATCAGCAACTAAAATGCCCACATCAGATACATGTCTACATTATGCTGGACTCAATTATCGATCAGACTTGTAGATTAAGGAGAGCTTCTTTGCCAGAAGAAGAGTTTAAGGAAGACAAGGCTTAACATGAGGTGACAAGAGCTCGTCAACATAGCCAAGGAGATAGCCTGATAACCTTAGAAGCTTCCACCAAATGAAAGCCGAAACCACTTTAAAGGAGGCAAGCAAGTCATCCTTGGTTACTAGACTAAGAATCTCATCTTCATGTCTATTTTCTGAATGTTTTCTTTAACAATCAAACCACATGAAAAATTAAAAAAAGAATGCTCCAGGATTCAGGAGGACACAGCAGAGAGAGAGAGATTTCTTACCTTACTTGTGTTTGCTAACTTCAAGCTTCAACATTGGTGAAGGCACACAACGGACGACGACGACGATGAGGACTTACAGCAGCTAGAGTTTGATGGGAATAGAGAGAGAAAGGAGAGATGATGTCTGCTGTTTTGGGAGTGATTCGAATGAATAGTAAGTGACTGGGTGAGATGAGAACTGGGAACTAGGAAGGGGAAATGAGGGCATGCGGCTGCGACTACTGTTAGGGTTCCTTTTGAGTTCGCAAATATTTTTTAAAGTTTGTTAATTATTATTATCGTTGGCTGAAAAAATATATATATCTATCTATTTTATCGAGTCGGGTATCCATCGAGTGTTTTATAAAACCCAAACCTGATCAGATAACCCTATAAGGTTTTTCTTCCATATCCAAACCCGATCATAATACCCTATAGGGTTGACCGAATCAGGTGGGTCGGAAACCCGATAATAGTTGACCCAATTACATCCATAGAGACGAATTATAACTCCCACCAGCCATTGTCAAAAATGTCATAATATGATTATCAGAAGAAACAAAAATACGAAAGATGTAACTGATATATTGTCCCTGATGGATATTTATAGACACTTATAAAAACCTTGAAAAAAGAACGTAATGATGAAGGGGAATAAAGAAGATTTTCCTTAACCAATGATGCACCTTGATTGTTGAATCGATGAGCTCAAGTTAAATTACATAAAATGACGTCCCTTGACAGAGTATGGAATAATAACCGCAGACCATGAAGCATCACCACGCTATGCTTTTTAGCCAAGAACATGAATAGGTATCGCATGAAAAATAACTTTGACCGACCTAAGTATAAAACTATAAGCAAGCAACCGATGCATGGTCAATCAGACACCTAACTAGCTTAACTCGGTCAGCCCTTATGGTCAACTTACTCCCCTTACCCATAAAGGGAGTAAGGGGGGATAACTATTGACAGTTCAATCCTGACTTGGGCTTATCTAAGTCAAGCCTTTCATCTCACTGGGTTGGGCTAAAAGGCATGGCCTTAGGCCTTGTTGTGGACTTTCCTCCTTACCGACTCGAGCACGATGCCCAGATGGCTTCAGGACTCTTCCACTAGGATATACCATAACTTGGTTAAGACTAACTTGCATAAGATGACATCTTGATACCACGCGATCACCCACTACAAATATAACTGCTAGGCCACCCAGCCACCTGCCCACTCACCCACAACGAACACAACTGCTAAGATAATCATCCACTTACCCAAGACTAACATAATTACTAGGTTAGTCCCCTATAAATATGATCAAACTACCCCTAGTCAAGGTAATATCACATAAAATCATCTTCTCCATTTTATTATATAGGCTTTGTATGGCAAACTTTAACTTAAGCATTGAAGTGGCCGCGCCGGGTATGGACTTGATGCACCACTAATGAATTTTCTTTTTTTGTAGATTCTCTTTATACTATGTTCTAAGCTCATTATCAATTGATCTAGCCCCTTCAAGATTTGAGCATGCAACATATATATACATAATAATTGTTATTAAAACATGATTTATGGTTAAATAAATAATATTGCAAATATATATGTTAATCAAATGAAATTGATTTTTACTTTTGAAATTGATGTTGAATTAATGTAAATATGTGTCAGGTTTATGTGTGTATGGGCATATATAATGTTGTTTTTTATCTAATTGATTCAAAACGTAATATAATTCGATAAATATATGATTAATGCCGAAATATAATTTTATGCATAATTATATGTTGATTTAATAAAAATATATTAATTTTATTAATAATTATGCTAATATGGAATTATAAAAATTGAACAGAAATTTGATGATTTATTTGATAAATATTTGAATAAAAATCTTGAAATAATTAATCTGGATCGAACCAAGCCTGTTTCTATATTGAATAAGACTAGATTCTATTTGGCTGGACTGTATTTTTGATGAACCAACGATGTGTGATGCTGAGGTGGTGTTTTTTTGCTGAATTGGCCTTATTTAGCTATGAACCAGTCGTATGTAACATTCTAGGATTTAATTATATTAAAACTGGACATTAGTTCGCTAAATGCAACCTGAACCAATCTAATAATTTGAGAAGCGAACCAAAGGTAATTCGGTTCACCAACACGTGGTGAATCAAATAAAAAACCAAGTCGCACTGGTCCAAAAATCTCCTGAACCGGTCCGATGTAAAGCATAATGGACTGAACCGAAAATCAATCAACTAGCTAAACTGAAAATTAAACCAAATTGGCCTGATTAATACGTTGGACCATATCAATTTTCTAAAACTGAACTTAAATTGGAATTTAATTAATTAACTAAACTATAATAATCAAAATATTAAAATTATTAAAATATAATTATTGAAATTAGTTAAATATAAATTTAGGTAAAATAGTTAATATGGTCTTAGATAGTAATTTTAGGTCGATTAACTTGATTCTAGATTTTTTTTTTCCTTTAAGATAATGATTCTAGCTAATATTGGCCTTTTTATATCAAATAGGCCTATTCTTAATACATTATGGGCTTTTCTTAGAATTTTAGGGCTATATGTCTTCAAAATATGGGCCTAATATCCACTACCAATTCTAATTGGGCTCATTTCCATAATATTTAAGTTCATTATCCATTCCTAGGTATTGAATTACCTATCGAGCTTAGATGCAAATTCTCGAGTCCAAAGCCTTTAAATATAATTAGTGAGTAATTGGGTCTATTTAAGAATCGCTAAGGCCTAAAAGCCTTAAATAAAAATCAATTCTATTCCATTAGACTTATATCCAATTCATTAGTTCTAATATCTAATTTACTTCCAATATCTAGGCCCAGTTTCATCTAATTTATAAATTATAAACCTTAGTGCGGTTATGTATGAATTTCCTAAACCCATAACCCTAAATATAGTAACAATTAGTCATATTATTATTGGGCTTGATTTGAGACCCCCTAAAAGTCCATTATTTCTATATAAGAAATTTAATATCTTATCTTGTGAACCTAATCAAAATCACTTAAATCCATTATCTTAAAGGAGTTCAATTCGAATCTTAACTAGTGTCCTATTGACCTTACCTTAATTGAAAGATTAATATGATTTGATAATTGAAGTTATATACTTAATACTTATATAAAATAATCCTTCTTGAATAGATACTTATTTGGTTTGTACCAATCTACTGATGATCTTACCTGGACTTTAGACATCGTGTCAAGTATATAGTGACATGTTTGTTTAGGATAGACATCCTACAATGAATTAATACTTAAAGATGATTTTTATAATCTTTTAGAAGATTGTGCATGGTCATAAATTTGATTCAAGTTGAGGAGTAACAACTTTGCTAGGCAGTGTTAGCACGACAGTTAGGTGCTTAGGGCACTATAGGTGGCTAGTAGATAGCTGATAGGAGGAACGATAGTGGGATAACATTTACTTATATTTGGTGAGAAGTAATATAGTATAATTCACGCTTATCAAATCAGTTGAACTGCAAGTAAAGATGCATAGATGCTATGAACTCTAGACGAAACTATTACTTAGATGGATCTAGGAGGTAAAGGTATTTGCCTTGCCTTTGTCGACCCCTTAAGTAGTTGCTACCACTTAGAACCCTTAGGTTCCTAGCGTATTGCTAGAGTATGAATGTTCCACTATTGATTGGCCATAAATAAAATTAAAGACCTAAATTGTTGGTTATTACATTTACATTTAGACTATGTGCATGTGATCATATCGTGTATGCTTTTGCTGCCATTGTACCGGGATTTGCCTCACTTTTACTTTTTTTTTTTTTTTCAGGTGATGATGACTTCGATGTTGACGCTTATGATTATCTCAGGTATATGATGGCTCTCGATGAGCTTATTGATGATTGAAATGAATAGGATCGCTAGAATTATCTGTTCCTACTAAGAGTTTATGTTTATCATTTGAGCCTAGTTGTACATTTGAGGGCCTAGTTTTGAGCCCATGAATTGTATTACCTATTTAGCTAGTTAGACTCGACACTCTAATTTTGGTACTTGAGATACTTGATACTTTTTTTGTCACGCTCCACAGGGTACCATAAATGTAACGGTCCGCCGCATACAATACTAGACTTAAGAATCACTACCATAGCCATTCAGAAATATTGTATTAGATGCAAGGTATTCCTTTATGACAATAGAATACTTGAACAATTGGAGATGGATAGTTTAATTTGATAGTAATTTCATCAAAAATATAAACCACAGATATTCAGGATCATTTACAAAAACTAAGGGGCATTCTCCTACAAAAGAATAATAAATCCAGCTAATAGTTTTTGACAACAACTCGAGCTTTGAAAGTTTCCCATGGAAATCTATACAAAAGCTACGCACAAACTTTTAAGGGAAACTCCTATTCTCGTTTTACCTGAGTTGGCCAATTCCTGAGATGCAACCACAGATATGGAAACTGTAACAGAAAGAAGTTATGGGGGTAGAAGCTACGCTAGCTTAGTGAGTAAACAATTCCAAAATATACATATCCCACAATTACATACAATCAAGTTGATTTAATCATCCATATGAAATACAACAACAACATGGACATACAAGATATATGATCAACCGGAAATCATATATTGAATAGATTTGCACCCTCCATTTGGGGTTAGTAGATTAATGAATCTTGCAATACTACTTTGAATTACTATTCCATTTTATGGCTCATGGGTAGCCCATTAACTGTACCATTTTATGGCTCACAAGCAACCCATTTCATCTAATACCATTTACGGATCACGGATAACCAACATGATTAAATGCACCATCCCCATCGTGAAGTGATTATGTCCATATTACTTATTAATCTGAGTAATTTTAATACAATTTCATAGGTGACCAAGCAATTTGCAAACACTCATAACCATGGCATATGTACACTCATCATTTAGTTATTCGATTCCGATATACTTAGCACATTTTTCTCAATACATCAAGAAAGCATACATAATCCCATAATTACTCATCATGCATTTCTATTTTATTGTCTATCATTCCAATGCAATTATGAATTACAAACACAATACGAAATCATAAATAGGAAGTATGACTCACTCAGCCATGGTCACCGGTCTCTATGCGTAATAATCCAGGGGCAAGGAATCCTTTGATTCAAAGTTACCTAAACGAAAGAAATATCCAAATGAGTATTTCAAACCATAACTAATTTTGATTTATCAAACAAAAACTTTCAAGCTCTCAATCTTCATAGTTAGGGGAAATTCCAACTTAAAACAGCCATAACTTCGTCATTTTAACTCAAAATTTCACAAATAAGTAGTTGATTTCCATCTACTTCGAAATATCTATCTAATTCTAATGTTATTCCTAAGTTTTGAAAACTTGTAGGTCTTCGAAAGTTCAGATCAGATCTGATCAGTAGGTAAAAATCATGTTTCCAAAATTTTTTTGTGAAGTTTACATTGTTTCTACCATGTATAATAAATGTACATGCAATAATAACAAGTTAACATCATGGATGACATGTTATGAGCTATCTATATGTATGTTCTTGATGATACTTGGTTAAAAAAATTCCTATATAAGTTTTACTTTTGAGAAAACTTCAAGAATGCTTGATTTACAAAACTAATTTGTTTCTTGAAAAATCACCTTTGTTTTTACTAAAATAAAGCCTTGGTGACCTATAGGCTTAATACCCTCATTATTTTAATAAATTTCTTTATTTACGAATTGGAAAATAAATGTTTAAGTGGGGGTCTTGCCTAGTTACGAATTTTACAAAAATTGTTGGTGATGAAAATGGAGTTTGATTTTTTAGTTGAAACTTTTTCCTTTGTTTTAGAAATATTCTTTGATAAAGTCCATTTGTTCTTTTCAAAATTAAATCTTAACTATACCTATTCCCAAGGACTTCCATTTTTCAAGTAAAATCTTCATTTCAGGGTTTGAAATTAGGTGTTTAAATATGGTTCCTTTCCAAATCCGAATTTTTGTTAAATTGTTTTGAGGTTATTTCTTTGGTAAAACTCATTTAATCTTTCTAAAATTAAGTCCTAATCAAACCTATTCCCTAAGGCTTCTATTTCTTTAATAAAAATCTTATTTTGGGATTGGAAAATAGGTGTTTTCATATTAACTCCTCCTAGTTATGAATTTTTATGTTCTTATTGGAGTTGAGACAAAGTTCTAACTTAACTTTTGCAAACTTTTCTTATTTTGAAAATATCTCTTAGTAAAACTAGGCTTAACTCATCAAAATTATTCATTTATGATACCTATTCCATAAGCCCTTTATATTTTATATAAAATCCTCACTTTGGAGTTGGAAAATAGGTTTTCAAAATAGGTGTCTTTCAAGATCCAAATTTAAAAATTTGTTTTTGATGGAAACAAAAATAGATCTTGAGCTTCTAGCAACATCCCCATTAATACTATCATACTGCAAGTCTTTTATTCACATAAGACAAATACTTATGGCATTTATATACTCAAAACGAAATAGATCTATGATGGCATTCATGTTATGTATGTAAATGCAAGATAGATATTATGAAGATGAGGTTAGTAGTAGGATATATGCACAATAATATCAATATGAACAATATATGACAATAATATAACAAAATATAGCAAAACAATTAAGATGAAATGATCCATAACATTATGATGGTAAGAATATCATATTCAAGTGTTTCCACATCCCTTGCATAAAGGTCATAGGGATTTTTTATGGTACCACATATGTATGATCTTGCCATTACATGTTTTATTTGTGGTAAGGTTTAGATCTATTATCTATTAAGTGTTTGGAATAAAAAAACTTGAAGGAAAAATTTTGTGTGTATGTTAGAGAGGGAGGGGGATACGACACAAGGATGGAGGGAGAGGGCTGAGAGAAAATTGTTCAAAAGTTTGATTTGGTAAAAAAGAAAGAAAGGTGTAAAGTGTAAGGCATAATGAGGTTTATATAGAAAATGAAATCAGGGTTTGTGTGATTAAATAAAAGAAGAAAAAATAACACAAATTGAGAGAGAGAGAGAGAGAGAGAGAGAGAGTGTGTGTTGGGGGGGGGGGGGGTTTGTGTGGGAGTTGTTGGGGGTGTGGCGTAGTTTTAGGTGAGAGAGAGATGTGTTTTTGTTTTGTGTAAAAATTCAAATTTAATTAAGTGATTTAAGTAATAAAATTGTATTGGAAAAGTAAAAATATAAGGAATATGATGTAAGGATGTAAGAATAGGGTATGGTTGGTTGTATATGGTGAATAGTGATGATTAGAAATAAAAAATTAGATTAGACAATTAAATTACTGGTAGTAATGAAAATACAATAAAAAGGACTATAATTATAATTTTTATAAACCGAAAAATTCTTATAAATATATTTTTGAATTCCTTATTAAATTTTGGTTCTAACAAGTCCTACGGAATATTTTTCTATTTTTGAGCATCAGGGACCGGTCTTCTAAAACAGATCCCGATCGGTTTCAAAACAGATGAATTTTTCCAGAATTTGATCTTTTTATGTTTCAATATATTATTTAGGACCATATTCTAAAGCTAATTCATTTTTATTGTTCCGAGATTTTGATCTCGGTATTGCTAGACTTAGCGTTCCTAAGTTCCATACTAGCCTTAAGTATTCTATTAGGGCTTTGGTTTTCAGTTTTGATTTCTGAAACTGAATTTAGTTTACTAAGAAAACAGGGGCTTACATTTCTACTATGGTTTTTTAGACTTATATATATGTATGCGACTTGTTTTAGTAGTTTTTTTTTGAAATCTTTTACAATTTGTATCTTTCATTGCAAAATCAATTGTTTTGAAAATCTAAAACTAATTAGAAACGATCATGGTAAACACTTGGTTTAACATAGCCTTTTATGAATAATGCTTAAGTGTTATACGTAGCAAAACTAGAGACGTCTTAAGCCTGTTCAAGTTGTGACAATAACATATAACTTGGATAACTTGGAATAGAACTCAAACTGAGTTTAAACGTTAATCAAATTTGAGTAGAACTTTGATAATATTATTATCTTCACTTGACTAACAATTATTTTTTTAGATAATTTGAGACTAAAGGAGTCTATGTAATCTCCGCGAATTTTCATGCTAGAATAATAAATAGAAACTAGACGATTCACAATAGATAATGACATTATAGACAACTAAAAGCCCTAATTAAAAACTATGAACAGTTATGAGCTCACCTATTACTTAAAACCTAGTTAGAAATTCACCTGGCTAGTAAAAGATACCAAAGACAAGATTTCATAACACGAGTCCACAACTCAACTAACATTCAGATAGAGCCTTAGATTTCAAGTGTAAATTGTAGTGATTAATTTTTAAGGCCTTTTTGTTATGAAACGATAATTTAACGATAAATCGCTAGGGTGGAAATATATATGATAGGATAAAAAACAAATCCATATCTATGAATATAGACCTCAAATGAAAATTCCGATTCCATAAACGTGAAATTCAGAAAATTCTAATCTTAAAGGAACCATGACCCTAAATTGACGTGTTAGATCTAGAAACTCTAATCACATAGGTGAAAATCCTAAAAATACTCAATTGCATAAATTTTAAATTCAAGATTTCAACTCAATAATAATCTAAGATTAATGTAGAGGCTTTAAATGATTTTTAAAAGATGTTTTCTTTAAATAACTGATATATTTATATGTGTATGACTCAATATTCTATGAGATAGCCTAAATAATTATCTTTATAAGTATTTAAATAATGTCAACATGTAAAATACCCTCAAACTATCTTGAAACTGGCCAACAAAAGTCAAGGAAAGAGAGGTGCCACTTGTCTCTCTAGGGATTCTCAAGATCTTAAAATATCTTAAACTCATAATGACTGAAAGCACATCTCCTCTAAAAGAAGATTTTAGATAATCTATGCATTAAATGCATGATAATGACTCCAAACAATCTGGTATTCTCCTCTTCTCTCTCCATTTAAATCGTAACTTCCTCATGAGTATAAGACAAGGTATGTGGATATTTTAGAGGTCATCATTAACAATCATTACCTAGCTTACTTGGCACCAATGAGATCACTCCATCTATGCATCTAAGTGGCAACTTATGAACCATAAGATATCTCTCTACCCTCCCAAAACTGTAAACCCTAATGGATTACATAAAACCAACACAACACTCCATAATCTTTAAGAAATCTATACATTTAATGCTATTCATCAATAACAAGACAAAAACTACTATAAACCTAAGCTTTTCCATGCATTACACATCTCCTATGCACACAAACAAACCAATTTCAACACTTTCTCAATATCTATCATAATCTTTATATGATCTTGGCATTAAATAACAAGATACAAACTAAAACCCTAAATTATAAGTCCTTGCTATGAGATACATCCCACTTGTGCTTATGAACATCAACATCAAATAAATATTTAAAATCTTCAACAAATCATAATAAAATCTTCACATTAATGAAACTTAAGGACAAGAAGACAAACAATCCTAAAGAACCCTAAAGTGCCATGAGTTTCACCCCTTCTACACATTAAGAAGTCTTCAACATCAACCCATCACTTTCACCTCAAATAAAGGCTCACTTGAAAGAAAAACCGCCCTTATTTGTAACTGCAAAACTGTGGAGCTCTTAATTGTGTATCACACCCACCTTCCAACATAATGCATACATTCCACTTAGTCAAAATTCTCCAAAGCTTCAATAAAGATTTCTACATCAAGGGACCACAAGTTACAGGTAAGGAATTGTCGCAATCAAATGGATTATCTTAAGAGTTTCAACAACTCATTTTCATATTCCTTCTCCTAGGCATCGATTCACTTTAAAGATGGGAGATATCTATCTCAATCCCTACCAAACTAAGGAAAATTCTACACTTTCTTATGCCTTTACTATGTCCATGACTAGAAACTAGGAAAATCAGTAGAATTAATTGATTATTACCATCTATAGGTCTTAGCAACATAGCAAGATAGGCTTAGCAAATGCATTATATGATGAAACCTAGGTTACACTTACCAATATGAACTTATGACGTGAGCCATGAAGCCAAGAAAAAAAACTAATGAGCAACTTAGCATGCGATAAGTGTTTAAAGACCCTTATTGTTCACATTGTTTTAATATGATATTATATAGATTTTATATGAATTATTAAAGAAAATGATACTTATTTGGTTAAATGTTAATTTCAGGGATAAAAGAAGATTTTGAGCTTAATAAAGATTTCTAGATGAGTTAAGTGAGATTTTGATGAAGAAATAGGAATTTGATGGATTTACAACATACATGACCTTTCTACACGAGCTATACAGTAGGAGACAAAAAGTAACTAGCGAGCATTTTTAAAGTACACAAGGAAATACAAAAGTCATGTAAGATGCTCATGTAGGCGATAAAAAATGAATAGAAGTGTTTCTGAGGCAAAGTCGACGTGAAGTCTGGTGGCTTATTTCCTTATGTCGAAGGTGTAAAATTAAACGCTGGCGGTGTATTGTGGTAGCCTTTCTTCTAGTCGAGAGAATTTACCATTTTTTGTCCTACATTGCCTCGAACACAAGCTGTATAGGATGGTCGTGCAAAAGATAAATTGGCCTTTTTCTATAAATAGCCCCTAACTTGTCTTTTTAGAGATCTTTCTTCCTTTTTATGAACCCTAAAGAAAAAAATAGGTATTTGAGAGTGGAGAACGCATGAGCTTATTGGAGATCATAAGACTTCATCTTTAAGGGCTGTAATCATGACTCTTTACTATTATTCCTCATTCTATCATTATAATTCTTACTCTATGGAAAAATAGATCTTTTTACCTAGATCTTGAGAAACCCTAACCCTAATGTAAAAATTAGATTATTTTGTTAATGGAAGTTTCTGTTTTTTGAATCCATTCATGTGCTTTGATTGTTCTTTGAATTAATATGTGTGCACTATTACATTCATTGCATGATTCTTGTTGATTTAATCAACGGATTGATTAATAAGATAGATTAGCATTAATAGAGAAATTTGAAGGACATTCCCATTAGACATGTAGGGTTAGAATTTAATTTTCTTGAAAGAAAGATTGATGAAATTAGGGATTCCTATAGTTCAAGAACTTAAATAACCTATTAGTGAATATTTTGTTAGGAACTAGAAAAAGGGTTAGTAGTGAATCAAGATTAAGGATAGTCTTGTGATATGATATCATTAGAAGCATTGACACTCACTTTTGTTAGGTTTAATTAATTAATTAGTCGCATAGATATATTAAGATTACTCGAATTAGATTAGCCAAATAATAGAATTAAGGTAAGTACTAGTAGTTATAAGTCCTAGTGGAACGACCCCTATGCTTACACTGGTGCTACAATCGATATGTACACTTGCCTAGGATTATTCACAAAGTAAGAATAGGGTTTTAATTTAATTTGATTGATTGTGATTGGAAAATCCATACCAACATGCCTATAATATTTTTGGCCTTAAAGTAATTAAGTATATTTCAATACATAATCAAGCAGTTTAGACTCCTTATGATATACTATCATGAGTGAAAATGAAATTAAAGAGCTAAACAAGACAAGAAAACTTTAAGAAATGGAATATTATATCTCTCGGCCCTATTTTGAAATAAGGAGTAATCAGACTTAATTTAATAGATTAAATCAAGTTTAGCCTAAAGAAATCATAAGGAGATTGATCATGTAGTTAAAGTCCAAAAATAAACCCATAGATGCCTTGGTACACTTAGAGTAGTTAGGGTTTTCAAATCAAGTTTGGCATGATTCAAAGATATGATGAGTAAATTGATGATACAACATAGAATCAAGTGTTTAAATTCAAATATCATGCTTATAGGTTAGAATGAAGGTCTTGGCATGCATAATTGTAGACACCCAATTTTTGCCCAATTAAAAAATTAGGCTTAAGTTTAGATTAAATTAATGTCATGATGAGTTCATAAGATATAATAATAAAAATAATAAATAATAGTATAATAAAAAAGAGAGAAAAGAGAAAATAGAAAAAAATAAAAAATAGAAGAATAAAATATGTATAATAAATAATTAAATGAATAATAGTAATGTAAATAAAATATATGTAAGAAAAATTAAAATAAATAATTATTTGAGCTTAATATAACATATATTTTATTAGTCTTAAGTATTAGTGGGTTAGCTATCTGACCAAGGCACAGGCCAACGGCCTAACGGTTCAGACCATAGACACAGGAGCAAAGGGACCCGAGTTCGATCCTAGCCCAAGGCAGATTTTGCCTCTTTTTGTTCAATTTTTTTTTCCCAAAAGACACATCGGTTCATCCACTTTGAGACATCATTTGAGCAACGAATCTTTGTGTTTTTTCGAAATTGATTGTGCAGACACAAAATAGGCATGGGAAACATCACATCTGTACATAATTCACGTATTTTTTCATTCCAAAAGCCATCTTAATTAAGTCATGAAAATTGGGAAAAAATTCGAATGGACATGATTTTTGAAATTTTAAAATTGGTCGAATCGTGTTCTTTGATCAAATTAAACACACTTAATCGAAGAGTTATGATGTATAAACACAAGATTCGTGATCAATTTGAACCAACAATCATGAATCGAGTCCCAATTTTGAATCGTTCTTATTTGAAAAAGTATAACGATTCGTGATTCAAAAATTGAACAAGTACAAAGCTTCGAAATGACAAATTGTTTCGAAATCTATAAATAGGATCACCCACAAGCAGGAAAGCACAATTCAATTTCGAAAAATACACACCACACGATCGAGATCTGAAAATAGAGTAGAAAGTGTTAGAATTGCAAAATTTGCAAATTCGAAGTGATCGGGAGGATTTCGATCCAATTAAAGAGTGTTAGGATCATCTAGGAAGTGTTCTTGATTGATTATAGTGTTTAGAATTGCTCGAATTTGCATTTGGGAGTTCTGCAAATTTTTCGAAAATTTTTTATCCTTGCCGCCGTTGGGCCACCACACGAACCGCCACTTCTGGTGGTTCTGGGAGTGAACCACCACCACCAACGGACGCATCACCTCAATCCACGTCGGGCCGACAAGGTTGCAACCTTCGAAAACCACCAGGAGCGGTCGAGGAACGCTCGAAAGGTAGCGTGATCGTCTTCTTCGCCCGACGGAGCTCCGAGATTCGACCCGAAATCCGAATCCAACCCGGTCAGTCATCGGTCAACGGTCGTCGGTCGTCGGTCGTCGGTCGTCGGTCAACGGTCGTCGGTCAAAAGTCAGCAGATCCTGTGGTCCAGATTTGATCAGGGGATCCTACGGTCCAGATTTGATCAGCAGATCCTACGCTCCAGATTTGATCAGTAGATCCACGGTCCAGATCGCGAGTCAACAGATCAGACGGTCAGATTTGGTCCACCGATCAGACGGTTGAGATCTGATCCGAGAAAATCCAACGGTCCAGGTTAGTCTGTATTATTTTATTAGTTATTTATTATATATTTAATTTCGAAAAATAGGAAAAAATATGAAAAAATTAGTAAAAAATCCAGAAAAATTCAGAAAAATCCAGAAAAATTAGAATAATTATTTTTAATATAAATTTACATGTTTTAGCAATTTTTGATATTTTTGGATATTTTTGAATATTATTTGCATATAAATTGATCTTTAAATATATATTTGATGCATGAGATGTTTTGTTTTTTTGTATTTTAATTCTGTTATGATATATTTTGAATATGTTCTGTACATATGTGATGATTATTTAATTTTGAAAAATAATAAATTGTAAATAGATTTTTTAAACCAAAATTGTTGTTGAATAATAAATTTTTTTTTAAAATCATGATATTGATCAAGTTTTTTTATCAAAATTTATCTTCATAAATTTACTATGAAGATATTAATCAAGTTTTTATCAAAATTATCTTATAAATTTTCTATGAAGATAATACTCAAAGTTTTCAAAATTATTTTCATAAATTGACTTTGAAAATAATTAAAGTTGTTCAAAAATGTTTTCATAAATTTACTATGAAAATATTTATATTGTTTAATCAAAATTGATTTTCATGTAGCATTAAATTAGCCATGAATTATCATAAATTGTTTTTTTTTAGAAAAAATGATTTTTGAACTTAGAAAAATATATTTTTTATGAAATAAAATCAATTGATTAGATCATAGGATCATCAAAATTGGTTTTCATAAAAATTCAAAATTTAATAAACTTAAAGTGAGAATATTTTAAAAATATAAAATTGATCAACAAACTAAGTTCTTTATAAAAGAACTACGTTTTGTCTGATCTCGATTAGCGAGTACGTAGGCACCTACGGGGCGACAATAAAATTAGAAAAAATATATTTTGTTTTGATAGTTTGAAATAATCATTTTGTACATATTATAAGTTTTTTTTTTAAAAGGAAAAATACAAATGTTTGTTGATATTTAAATCCTAAGAAAAAATACATAAAAATAAAAATGAATGATTAAACTTGTAGATATTTGTTTTATAAATGTTTTGTTTGAATTTTTTAGTATAGAAAAGGATAAATTCTAAATTTTAAATTTAAAGTGGTAACCGCTTAGGTTTTAATAGGTTAGCCCCCACTCAGATATCTGGTATTTTTTAAAAATTTGATTTTTAAATCAAACTTTTCGCAGACTAGTGGCTAAGTTAGGATTAACCGACCCATTAATCCTGGCTTTCTTTTTTTCCGATTTTATCGGGTGGCGACTCCAAAATATTTTCAAAATTAAATTTCTTTTAATCCCTAGTCGAGGATTCATGTTAAATGGGTTAGGGTTTAATATGAATCGGGTTAGAGAAATGAACCGGATGATTTTCAAAATCCAGGCTCGACAGCTTGGCGACTCCACTGGGGACTCGTTTTTTTTTAAAAAAAGAGGGCTAGCCACTTAAGTTTAAAATTTAAAATTTATCCTTTATTTTTGTATATTGTGTAATTATGTTTGTATGTGTTTTTGTATATATGTCTGTAACTTAGATTTTAAATTAGTTCATTTCACTTGCATGTGCATTTGCATGTATGCACACAATGTGTGCTAGATACGGTCGAACCCAGGCCGTCTTAAGAGCCTAAGCGAGGAGTTCGAAGTAAGGTCCGGGGGCTGTGGTTTCCACCCTCTAGATCAAGAAAAGACTCCCACTCCGGTTTAGCCTTATGATTTGCTAGACCGGGGAACCTATAGAACCTTACCAAATCATGCATTCATTCATGGGATTTGACCAATTTTTTTCAAAAAATGGAGTTGTAAATTTTTTTTAAAAAAAATTTAGGATTTGTCTCCTAATAGGGTCTTTATAAATCCTCAGGAAATGATTTCCTCGAGTTCGGACAGTAGCGATAGCCTATGGGCTCGTCTCATCAAGGAACCCCGAGTAGAGACTTTCAAGGATCCAATGCTGTTACTGGACCGATGGTTGGTCAGTTTTGACCCCGATCAACAATCATTCATTAAGGATAGGTTGGGCCCGATCCTCAATTTACCTAAAGTCCAAGTTCCATTTACCATGTTTCGAGCCCTTGTTCATCTGGGAACCCAATGAAGTGGCATTCCGTCTAGGTCAACACGTGCTAAGTCCTACCATTGAAGAATATGCTAGGTTGCTTCAAGCCCCACCCACTTCCGAAGGGATCTATGTACCAAGCCTTACTCAAAGTCCGATCCGCATCATTTCAGAATTTTTGGGATTAAAAAGAGAAGCAGTAATTGAAGCCATGAAGGGTTGCAATGAATTCTCCATCCGATTAACTACTTTGATGGATTGGTTTGGAAACTTTGAATTACATAAGCAACCGAGATTCCTTTACAGTATCAGTTGTGACCTGGATGAAAATCGGGTTAATGCTTTCATAGTGGCTGCTTTTGCTACCATACTCTTTCCACATGGGAACCTGTTCATTCACTTCCGAGTCATCGAGCTTGTAGCACAATATCTAACTGGCAAGTCATATGTTCCCGCCCTTCTAGCAGAACAATCAGAAGTTTGAATCACATCAAGTCTAAGGGCAGGGGCAGTTTCAAGGCAAGCATGCATCTGTTGATGGTTTGGTTGCTAGTCACACCAAGTACTACGGAAAAGATCTAGCTAATGGGTCCCTTATCCGCCCGAATTATGATCTCATCCAGTCTTTTGCTGAACGGGTCCATATGGAAGATAATGAGCCTTTCTGGTCTATACTTGCAATATTTGAAGACATGAGACCTGAAGACTTTATGTGGCAAGCCCGTTGGTTTAAGTGTCCCGTTGCTATCTTAAGTTGCAAGAAATACCTAACTGTGCCTCTGATTGGAATCACTGGCTGTAGGCTATTACCCCTCAAGTGTTATCCGGCAATATGGCATGCTACAAGACATTACTGTCAAGCCAGAGTTGGGACGAGTTATTCTCGACTATATGGATCCAACCATGACTCAGATAGCAAAGCAGTCCAAGGTAAACCAAATAAAAGCCATCTGGGATGATAGAGAAATCAAGCCAGTTTTCGAAGTCGAGCCAGAAAATAAAGTGACTCGGGATTATAGAGCAACCAGGTGGTACATAGCCAATCAAATGAAGAAGAATAAGGACATCCAATATGAAGCTCCTAACATTCTTGAACCAGCACCACCTGAACCTGATCCTGAAATGATTGCTTACATGGAAATGGTTTCAGCTCGGCTTGAAGTCTGTCATCGGGATTACTTGCAAAGAGATAGAGAGATGATTGACCGCTTGGAAAAAGCTCACAATAGGATTGCACTGTTAGAGGATGAATTGAAGAAAGCTCGAAAAAGGACTCAACTACTTGAGGATCAAATCATCTGCCCTGCCAAGACTAGAAGACTAGTTTAGAAGTCCTGAGTTTAGTTTTAGCAATTAAGGTTCTTGAACTTTTAGTATAGTAATTTAACTTTGTATGAAATATTACAACTCCAATAAATGTGTTTATCAAAATTTGATGGTCATTATCCCCATTTGCATTCATATTTGCATCCTTGTGTTTGTATGTTAGTATTCTTATCTTCTTACTTCTTACGGTCCAGTTACGAATCAAGTCTAGCGAATCCAAAATCCTGAAAGATAGCTCCCAAACCAGTTAGAAGTCCCATTTATACTAGATCACGAGCAAAGATGGCTAGTACCGGGAACACTACCCCTGATCAGACCACTGAACAGAGACTCAATGCCATGGAACAAACCCTGCTTAGAATTACCGAACAAATGCAGACCCTTACTCAGAATGTTACCCAGTCCAAGACCCCTATAGCATCTGAAGAATCTTCCGGGGAACAGAAAGGAAAAGAAATCATGCAGCAACCAGTCAACGTTGATGATTCCCACACTGAGTTCAATATGTCCGAGCTAAAGAAAGAACTTGAAGCCCAAGCCAGAGACATGGAGAAGAAACTGTTTGAAAAGATGAAGGCATTTGACGGCTTTGATCAGACTGCGATTTTAAGCCTGCCACAATTTGAGGAAGGTGCTTTTCCTGAAAAATTTAAGGCACCCGAGTTCGAAAAATATGATGGAACTGGCTGTCCTAACATGCACACAAGATTATATGTACGACGTATGGGGCAGTATGCCAAATTTGATAAACTGATGGTACAGACCTTTCAAGATAGCCTTACTGGTCCAGCATTAGCCTGGTATGCCCAATTGGACTCACAAGAAATTGATACTTGGGATAAATTAGCCAGGGCATTTTTCAACCAATACAAGTTCAATATCGAAATGGCACCCTCGGTCTGGGATTTGAGTACTATGAAGAAGAAGAAAGATGAAGCTTTCAAGGAATATGCTCAGCGATGGAGAGCTTTAGCTGCAAGAATCACCAATCCAATGCCTGAAAAGGATCTCACTTTTACTTTCATCAACACACTAGAAGAGCCATTCTTTTCTCATCTCATAGGGCATGCGTCAGCAAGTTTTTCAAGTGGTAGTAGCCGGATGCAGAATTGAGAATGCTATCTCAGCCGGAAAGCTGCAAGTAGAAAAGAAATATACAGCACCTAAAAATGTCACGTACAAAGGAAAGGATTCGACTGTCGGTATGGTCAATATCTCAAGTCCAGCAAACCCTACTAAATCCATAGTTCTCGACCAATCAGGTCAAAGTCAACAAAGGGTTGTTTCGAATCAACAATCAAGGCCTAACCGACGCAATTTTACTCCAATACCGGTTCCACTCAGCCAAGTGTGGGCTAAATTGAGAGCCGATAATCTGATTGGCTTTGAAGTACCCAGAGATGATTATAAGCCCAAGAACTACAACCCTGATTTAAAATGTGAATATCACATGGGGCAAATCGGGCACTCCACTGATTATTGTTGGAGACTCAAACATAAGATTCAAGATCTTATTGATGCAAAGACCATCCAATTAGACTTTGTGAGCCTCCAAATGTTTCTACTAATCCATTGCCAAATCATGGGTCGGTTATTAATATGATCACTGCCGAAGCGCCGGACCCAGAAGTCAACTTGGATGAATTGCCTATCACCATAGAACAAGTGGCATGGAATCTCCGCCAAATGGGGCATTTACCCTATATCAATCTGAGAGATCGCACAAAACCAGACCAGCCATTTACAACTTGTTGCAAAATGGAATCATAAAGAAAGAAGATATCATGGAAATGCTGGTCCCAAAGCCAAGAAAGTCAAGCACACAGGCAGAATTATGGGCAAGATACCAAGCTGGAGACCCAACTGTCGGAACTCTAGGAGATGATGGAAAGTACCAATATCTGGTTGACTATTGGTTTGAACCACGCGTATATGCCGATGCTCCTGCCACTGGATGGGGATCAGAGTCTGAAGATGAAGAAAAGCCTGTACCAGAGAAAGAAGAAAAATTTGTTGGCATGATCACATGTGAACCGAAGTTAATCAAATTTGAGATGAACAACAGTAAAGAAGAGGCAACTGTCTCGAAGCCTAGAAGTTATACTTTTCAAATCCCAATTGCTGTAAAGGATTACAAAGCTGCCCCATTTGATTACCAGACAGTTAATCACGCTTCTATGATTGGCGGGCTTACCCGTTCGGGAAGACTTTATGAACCAACTGCAAAGAAGGTGACCATGGATTCATCGCCGCCGCCGAATGATGAAGAAAAGAAGGAAGATGAGAAAGCAATATTGGCTAAACTCATGAAGGCAAGTGAATTCAAAGTAGTTGAACAACTAGTCAAGACACCAGCCCAAATATCACTCATGGGTTTGTTAATTAGCTCTGATATTCACCGTGAGGCCTTGTTCAAGGTTCTCAAAGAAGTAAAAGTTCCAGAGAATGTGACAGAAAAAACCTTGGAACATATCATTAATTCTGTCTTTGCAAATGAGCAAATTAGCTTCTCATCTGAAGAATTAGAAGAGGAAGGTGGCCAACATAATAAAGCTCTTTTTATTGTTGTCAAAAGCAATGGTAGAATCGTCTCCCGAGTGCTTATTGACAATGGATCTTCTCTGAATGTATGCCCCCTGGCTACTCTGAATTTGTTGGAAGTAGACCCGTCAAATATCAAGCCAAGTCCTACTGTAGTACGAGCATTTGATGGATCAAAGAAGGAAATAATTGGAGAAGTGGAATTAGAGGTCACTATTGGGCCTCAAACTTTCCTAATTCCTTTTCAAGTGATAGATATCCCAAGAACATTTAATTTGTTGCTTGGAAGGCCATGGATTCATGCAGCAGGAGCAATACCCTCAAGCTTGCACCAGAGGGTTAAATTTGTAGCAAATGGCCAACTTGTTACCGTTATGGGAGAACAAGATTATGCCATCTATCAAGAAAGCTATTCCATATATGGAAAAGGGAAGAAGAAGACTTTGGGCTCCAAATTTTGAAGAAGTCTGTGTAATAAATGAAGAAAAAGAAGCTCAGATAGGAACTTTTGGCCTAGGATATTCTCCTACTCAAACAGAGGTAGCAGACATGAAGAATAAGATGAGAACAAGGAAACTTAATAAAGAATATGATCCAGACATCGAGATTCCGCACATCAGAAGCTCCTTTCCAAAGCCTCATCATGTCCAGAGACAGATGACTCCAAGGAAGATGATCCACCCAAGAAGATAGCTTTGAAGAATTGGTTTTCCATACCTTGTGCTAGTTTTAATTTTCTTAAGTAAGGACCCATATTAGATTGCGTTTTGTATTTTTCTGCTTTATGTGTTGCTCAAATAAGTGTACTTAAACACCATTTCAAATTTAATAAAATTCTTTTGTTTTTTCCATATTCTTATTCTTTCCCCATTCATATTCTACCAGATCCGACTTTTGTAATGAGTTCCGGGATATCTCGCGTCTGTAAATACTGAAAATATCGATATCACCTCCAACCCTACTGGGTTAGTCGTTGAAGATGATATCGATTATCAATTGAAAACACAAGAAAATTGGCAAAACTTTGATCATGAAAGGATTGAAACCCCTGAACCCACTAAATTGGTTAATTTGGGAACAAGTGAAGATCCTAGGAATTTGAGAAAATGAATTTGGAATTGGGGGTAAATTGCCAGAAGACACAACACAGGGTTTGATTAAGTTACTAGCAGAGTATTTGGATGTTTTTGCATGGTCATATAGTGATATGCCCGGTTTAGATCCGTCAATTGTGGTCCATAAATTGCCAACCAAAGAAGGCATTAAGCCTAAGAAGCAAAAACTAAGGCGATTTAGACCCGATTTGCTACTTAAAATTAAAGATGAGGTCAAGAAGTTACTCGAAGTTGGATTCATTGAAGTTTCGGATTACTCAGATTGGGTATCAAACATAGTACCAGTACTTAAGAAAAATGGGAAACTTAGAATCTGTGTGGACTTTAGAGACTTGAATCAAGCGACCCCAAAAGATAATTTCCCGTTGCCACATATTGATGTCTTGGTAGACAATACAGCTGGAAAACCATCTATTCTCATTTATGGATGGATTTTCGGGATACAATCAAATATTGATGGCCGAAGAGGACAAAGTCAAAACCACATTTGTCACAGCCTGGGGAACTTTTTGCTATAAGGTCATGCCATTTGGTCTCAAGAATGCCGGAGCAACTTATCAGCGAGCAATGCAGACCATATTACATGACATGATGCATAGAGAGGTGGAAGTATATGTTGATGACATGATTGCCAAATCAAAAGAAGGAAAGATCATGTGGAAAGTATTAAGGAAACTTTTTGAAAGATTGAGAAAGTTTCAATTAAAATTAAACCTAGAAAAATGCATTTTTGGAGTAACCTCTGGGAAACTATTGGGATTTGTGATCAGTCAAAGAGGAATAGAAATTGATCCTGATAAGGTCAAAGCAATTCAGGAATTACCTCCCAACAACTTTGAAAGAAAATTAGAGTCTTTTGGAGACTAAATTACATTGCTCGATTCATTTCCAGTTGACGGATAAATGTCAACCACTATTTAAATTATTGAGAAAAGTGCCCAAATTGAATGGAATGAAGAATGTGAAGAAGCCTTTAAACCGAATTAAGCATATCTGACAAATCCCCCAGTTTTGATCACTCAGTACCGAAAAGCCTTTGTTCTTATACTTGACAATTTTTCCAGAATCCATGGTTTGTGCTCGGACAAAAAGATGAAAATGGAAAGAAGAGCTATTTATTACTTGAGCAAAAATTCTCAAATGGAGAACAAAAGTACTCAGAAATAGAAAGAACTTGCTGTGCATTAGTATGGACTATGCATAGACTCAGGCAATACACGCTCTTCTACTCAATCGAGTTAATTACAAAGCATGATCCCTTGAGGTATCTGGCAAATAAGCCCGCCTTGGTCGGTCGAATTTCAAAATGGCAAATGTTACTGTCTGAGTTTGATATTAGCAATGTTAGACAAAATTCAATTAAAGGACAAGCCTTGGCTGATCAACTCGCTGAAAGCCCGGTTGATGAGGAATTAAAAGAGCAAGATCAATTCCCCGATGAAGGGATTCGGGTAACACAAACGGAAGATGAAAGAATGTCGAATTGGAAATTGTATTTTGACGGAGCAGCTAATGTGTATGGATGTGGAATAGGGGCAGTCCTAATTTCACCTGAAGAAAACAAATACCCAACAGCGACCAGATTAATGTTCCCTTATACGAATAATATAGCAGAATATGAAGCATGTATTTTAGGTTTAGAGATGGCAATTCAAATGGAGATTCAAGAGCTCGAAGTTTTTGGAGATTTCACTTATTATTTTTCAAACTTGAGGAGATTTTAAAACAAAGGATCCCAAGTTGATTCCTTATCATAATCACTTGGCAGAATTGATAGAAAGATTCAGGGAAATCTCCTTTGTATATGTGCCAAGAACTCAAAATCAGTTTGCTGATGCTCTGGCTACTTTGGCCTCATTAATTCAGTTTACTGAAGGAGCAAGAATCCAACCTTTGCAAGTCTGGGTGAGAAGTGAACCCGCATTCTGCACCATGATCGAATCAGATGAACCCTGGTTCCAAGATATTAAAGTTCTTTTGCAAACGGGTAATTATCCTGAAGGTGCTACCAAGAAAGATCAGAAGTCACTGAGGCGTTTGGCCAGTCATTTTTTGCTAAGTGGAAATACGTTATACAGAAGATCATTCGACACGACTTTGTTAAGATGTGTAGATGAAAAAGAGGCCCAAAAGCTCATGGAAGAAGTTCACGAAGGAATTTGTGGTCCTCATATGAGTGGTTACATGTTAGCCAAAAAGATTATGAGATTAGGATACTTTTGGTTAACCATGGAATCAGACTGTATCAAACATGTGAGATCTTGTCATTTATGCCAGATCTATGCAAACAAGATAAGTGCCCCTCCAAAAGAATTACAGTTAATGTCAACCCCAAGGCCTTTCTCAACATGGGGGATAGATGTTATTGGGCCAATTTCACCTAAAGCTTCGAATGGTCATCGGTTCATATTGGCTGCAATCGATTACTTCACTAAATGGGTAGAAGCCGCTTCCTATGCAAGTGTAACGAAGTCCGTGGTTGTGCGGTTTATAAAAAGAGACATCATCACTAGATATGGAACTCCGGAAAGTATCATCACTGATAATGGTACGAATTTGAACAACAAAGAAGTAACGAATTTGTGTCAGCAATTCAAGATCAAGCATCGGAATTCCACTCCGTATCGGCCACAGATGAATGGGGCAGTTGAAGCCGCCAATAAGAACATCAAGAGAATTATTGAGAAGATGACCATTGTCTATAAAGATTGGCATGAAATGTTTACCGCTCGCATTAATGCGTATCGAACGTCTGTAAGAACATCAACCGGGGCAACACCATATTCCTTGGTATACGGAACTGAAGCTGTTTTACCTGTAGAAGTTGAGATTCCATCACTTCATATATTAGTTGAAACCAAACTCGATGAAGCTGAGTGGATAAAACAAAGATTTGAACAGTTGAATCTGTTAGATGAAAGAGGCTGACTGCAATGTGTCACGGCCAGTTATATCAGCAAAGAATGGCTAAAGCATTCAAAGAAGGTCAAGCCAAGAAGCTTCCAAGAAGGCGATTTGGTTTTGAGAAAGATGCTGCCAAATGTACAAGACTCCAGAGGAAAGTTCACACCAAATTACGAAGGACCGTATGTAGTTAGAAAAGTATTGTCGGGAAGAGCATTGATTCTTTCCCAAATGGATGGACCTGATTTAAAGGATCCTGTAAACTCAGATGCTGTAAAGATGTATTATGAATGATCAATAAAAGTTTGTCATTTTCTGTGTTCAGTTGATTTCATTTTTAGTTTTTACAAGCAAAGTTGATATTCCAAAAACTTTGAACTCAAGTCAAATCTCAACCCGTTAATTAAATCATTCAAACAAATTTCCAAAAATTCTCAAATCAGACCAAATCTCATCCCATTTATCACCAAATAACCATAAATTCTCAAACCAGATCAAATCTCAACCTATCACTTAAACAAATTCCCAAACCCAAACTAAAACTGTTAGAAAGTAATTTAAGCATCTCATATGGCTTTAAAATGCATATATGCAATTTTATCTGGTGATTATATTGCACAAGATAACTAGTTTTTGAACACGGTTATGTGAATAATGGAAAAGCCCTAAACACATTAACCGACGAAATACCAAGATTCTTCAAATGGATTAAGAAGTTTAGAGTCCCCGAGTGGATCAAGAAAGATTAAGTTTTCCCAAATGAATCAATAAGTCAAGTTTCTGAGGAAATCAATTTTCCTAGAGTGGATCAAGATAGATCAATTTTCCTCAAATGGATCAAGATAGATCAATTTTCCTAAAGTGGATCAAGATAGATCAATTTTCCTAGAGTGGATCAAGATAGATCAATTTTCCTCAAGTGGATCAAGATAGATCAATTTTCCTAAAGTGGATCAAGAAGATCAAGTGGATCAAAAAAGATCAAGTTTTCCCAAATGAATCAACAAGTCAAGTTTCCAAGAAAAGTCCCCAAGTGGATCAGAAGATCAAGTATCCTAGAAGATCAAGTTTCCCGGAAGATCAAGAATTCCCAAATGGATCAAGAAACCAAATCTTTAGGGTTTCAAAAATCCCCAGTAAACCAAAGCCCATAGGTCCGGCAAATGACCAAACCAAAGCCCATAGGTCTGGCAAATGACCAAACCAAAACCCATAGGTCCGGCAAATGACCAAACCAAAGCCCATAGGTCCGGCAAATGACCAAACTTAGGTCCGATAGATGACCTAGCAGTTTTCTAAAATTTAGGCCCGACAGACGGACTATCAGTTTTTTTAGTCTAGGCCCGAAAGATGGCCTATCATTTTTCTAAATCTAGACCCGACAGATGGTCTATCATTTTTCTAAATCTAGGCCCGACAGATGGCCTATCATTTTCTAAATCTAGACCCGACAGACGGTCTATCATTTTTTTAGTCTAGGCCCGACAGATGGCCTATCATTTTTCTAAATCTAGACCCGACAGATGGCCTATCATTTTTTCAAAGCCTAGGCTCGACAGTTGACCTAGCAAATCTTAAAGTCTAAACTCGACAGATGGTTTAGCACAAGATAAAAATCTCTTTGTTAAAAACAGGAGAAATTAAGCAAAAATTGGCTATCCTTTTGTCTTTGTGGCAAAAGTTTTGTTCAAACTTTACCACAAAGAGGGGCAGCTGTAGACACCCAATTTTTGCCCAATTAAAAAATTAGGCTTAAGTTTAGATTAAATTAATGTCATGATGAGTTCATAAGATATAGTAATAAAAATAATAAATAATAGTATAATAAAAAAGAGAGAAAAGAGAAAATAGAAAAAAATAAAAAATAGAAGAATAAAATATGTATAATAAAATAATTAAATGAATAATAGTAATGTAAATAAAATATATGTAAGAAAAATTAAAATAAATAATTATTTGAGCTTAATATAACATATATTTTATTAGTCTTAAGTATTAGTGGGTTAGCTATATGACCAAGGCACAGGCCAACAGCCTAACGGTTCAGACCATAGACACAGGAGCAAAGGGACCCGAGTTCGATCCTAGCCCAAGGCAGATTTTGCCTCTTTTTGTTCAATTTTTTTTCCCAAAAGACACATCGGTTCATCTACTTTGAGACATCATTTGAGCAACGAATCTTTGTGTTTTTTCGAAATTGATTATACAGACACAAACTAGGCATGGGATACATCACATCTGTACATAATTCACGTATTTTTTCATTCCAAAAGCCATCTTAATTAAGTCATGAAAATTGGGAAAAAATTCGAATGGACATGATTTTTCAAATTTTAAAATTGGCCGAATCGTGTTCTTTGATCAAATTAAACACACTTAATCGAAGAGTTATGATGTATAAACACAAGATTCGTGATCAATTTGAACCAACAATCACGAATCGAGTCCCAATTTTGAATCGTTCTTATTTGAAAATGTATAACGATTCGTGACTCAAAAATTGAACAAGTACAAAGCTTCGAAATGACAAATTATTTCGAAATCTATAAATAGGATCACCCCATAAGCAGAAAGCACAATTCAATTTCGAAAAATACACACCACACGATCGAGATCTGAAAATATAGTAGAAAGTGTTCGACTTGCAAAATTTGCAAATTCGAAGTGATCGGGAGGATTTCGATCCAATTAAAGAGTGTTAGGATCATCTAGGAAGTGTTCTTGATTGATTATAGTGTTTAGAATTGCTCGAATTTGCATTTGGGAGTTCTGCAAATTTTTCGAAAATTTTTTATCCTTGCCGCCGTTGGGCCACCACACGAACCGCCACTTCTGGTGGTTCTGGGAGTGAACCACCACCACCAACGGACGCAGCACCTCAATCCACGTCGGGCCGACAAGGTTGCAGCCTTCGAAAACCACCAGGAGCGGCCGAGGAACGCTCGAAAGGTAGCGTGATCGTCTTCTTTGCCCGACGAGCTCCGAGATCCGACCCGAAATCCGAATCCCAACCCGGTCGTCATCGTCAACGTGGTCGGTCGTCGATCAACGATCGTCGTCAAAAGTCAGCAGATCCTGTGGTCCAGATTTGATCAGAAGAACCTGTGGTCCAGATTTTGATCAGGGGATCCTACTGTCCAGATTTGATCAGCAGATCCTACGCTCCAGATTTGATCAGTAGATCCACGTCCAGATCGCGAGTCAACATCAGACGGTCAGGTTTGGTCCACCGATTAGACGGTTGAGATCTGATCCGAAAATCCAACGTCCATGTTAGTCGTTTATTATATTAGTTATTTATATATATTTAATTTCGAAAATAGGAAAAAAAATGAAAAAATTCCGTAAAAAATCCAGAAAAATTCAGAAGAATCCAGAAAAAATTAGAATAATTATTTTTTAATATAAATTTACATGTTTTAGCAATTTTGATATTTTGGATATTTTGAATATTATTTGCATATAAATTGATCTTAAATAATATATATGATGCATGAGAATGTTTTGTTTTTTTTTGTATTTTAATTCTGTTATGATATATTTTGAATATGTTATGTACATATGTGATGATTATAATTTTGAAAAATAATAAATTGTAAATAGATTTTTTAAACCAAAATTGTGTTGACTAATAAATTTTTTTTTTTTAAATCATGATATTGATCAAGTTTTTTTATATCAAAATTTATCTTCATAAATTATACTATGAAGATATTAATCAAGTTTTTATCAAAATTCTGCATAAATTTCTATGAAGATAATACTCAAAGTTTTCAAAATTATTTTCATAAATGACTTTGAAAATAATAAGTTGTTCAAAAATGTTTTCATAAATTTACTATGAAAATATTTAGGATTGTTTAATCAAAATTGATTTCATGTAGCATTAAATTAGCCATGAATTATCATAAATTGGTTTTTTTTAGAAAAATGTTTTTGACTTAGAAAAATAATTTTTCATGAAATGAAAAATCAATTGATTAGATCATAGGATCATCAAAATTGGTTTTCATAAAAATTCAAATTAATGAAATTAATGAGAATATTTTGAGAATATAAAATTGATCAACAAACAAGTTCTTTTATAAAAGAACTACGTTTGTCTTATCTCGATTAGCGAGTACGTAGGCACCTACGGGGCGACAATAAATTAGAAAAAAAATATATTTGTTTGATAGTTTGAAGAAAAATCATTTTGTACATATTATAAGTTTTTTTTTTAAAAGAAAAAGAATACAAATGTTTGTTGATATTTAAATCCAAGAAAAAATACATAAAAATAAAAATGAATTATTAAACTTGTAGATATTTGTTTTATAAATGCTTTTTTTTAATTTTTAGTATAGAAAAGGATAAATTCTAATTTTAAATTTAAAGTGGTAACCGCTTAGGTTTTAATAGGTTAGCCCCCGGACTCAGATATCTGGTATTTTTTTAAAGTTTGGTTTTAAAATCAATTTTCCGCAGACTAGTAGCTAAGTTAGGATTAACCGACCCATTAATCCTAACTTTTCATTTTTTTTTCCGATTTTTATCGTTGCGACTCCAAATATTTTCAAAATAAATTTCTTTTAATCCCTAGTCGAGGATTCATATTAAATGGGTTAGGGTTTAATGTGAATCGGGTTAAAAGAAATGAACCGATGATTTTCAAAATCCAGGCTCGACAATAATAAACTAGGGTTATAGTACTTGAATGGATGTAAACTTAATAGATCATAGTTAATGTAATCAAGATAATCAAAGATATAAACATAGAATAAGATCAAGAGAAGCACAATGAAAATAAAATCCAAATAAGGATTCAACCATCTAGTCCAAGATATAAAGACAAGATTGATCCTTAAAATTTGATGGCAAGATCACAACATAAGGAAATGGAGTTGAAAAACACAAAACATGGAGTTTAGGTACACTAGGTTACCTCTTGGATCCTTTAATTTAACAGGAGTAAAACATATAATTTGAATGATTCAAATAGATCATTAGATAATACTTGGAACAAGCTTGCCAACGCCTATTCGTATGTAAAAATCTGAGTTAAAATTAGTATTATAGGCTTAGTTGAAGATTACGTAAAAAAATCAATATTTAGAATCATTTGAGGTCATTTTCCTAAGAAAACCCTTTTCATATGAACTTTGAGCATTACAAACTTTAGATTAACTATTCATATGATAAAATAGGACCATAAATGAAGAAACCATACAAGAAACACTAAAACCCAATTTTGGACACTTAAAGCGCTAGTAGAATATGTTCATAGCTTTATAAATAATAATGGGTGCTTCTAAATTCTCTTATAAGAGATATTGATCCAACCAAAGGATTCTCGAAAGAATATTACGATTAAGATAGGATGAGCAAGTGAGAAGCTCTAATCTATCACATTGATTATGCTTGTAATGTAGTAACATATGTATTTAATATAATAAAATCAGTTTCTTGTGGGGTCAGGATTAATGTTTGCAGTATGGTGTTTGGTTGGGTGCCAATCTATGATATTAAAAGTGATAACCACCTTAGTTGAGATAACTTGTATGAAGTATGATGATGACTGTATGTGATATGTATGGTCACCCAATAATTTGTCATGACTTCTGTTGAACTATAAAATGAACAAGACATGCATTGCATATTTTGCGTTAATTGTATAAAGGTGTGTCAGCCTCTCTATGCATTTAGCGCTTTAGGTTCCATGGTATATACTTGGTTTTCTAGATGAAATATTGCTAGATATACGCAAGGCTACTATCCATTCCGTCAGTTCTACAGGAACTGAGCAAGCATATGAAGGAACGTTGCCTGATGAAAATCAACATGAAATGGCTAATGCTTAATGGAGTTTCTACTATTCCAAGATTAAAATGAAATGTTTTAAAACTGCTTTATGAGAAAGAATGGTACCCATTTTCCTTTGTTTCTAGACTCTCCTAGGCATGGAGGGACATTATTGCTGGTTCTTTCAATCCCAATGAGATGGCGTAAATCTATATTCTATTTGATTCTAGTCATCAAAGCTTATACTTGTGCATATGGTTGATTGTTGCATTTCATATTCTTGCTAATTATAATTGCTTGACATTTGCTTGATATGTATTATGATCTAGTTATCTCACTGATTCGTGACTTAGCTCACACTCCTATAGATTTTTTAGGGTCCTTTTACACCTTTGGTTAGTATCATCAAGGATTTTGCACCGGTATGATTTTCAAAGCTAGAAGGTTATGGGAATAGACAGAAGGTTTAATGTATAATCATAGATGATGGATCCCTTTATTATGATTAGTTTAACGGATTTTTGTTTTAAATATTTGGTCTGTAATAATCATGATAGACCAGTGATGTAATCTTTATTTTTTATTATTATGATATATATGCATCATTTCATATCAAAGTAACCATAGATCCTGTTTCATGTGTCATCTCCATTGGAACAACTAGTAGTATCATGGACATATGATTCTCTCTAATGACCCTCAAATAATTTTTGTAAACTTTAAGGCCATCGGTTAGTATCATAAGTGGCATGTTACTACTAGGGTACCCTCAGAGGCGAGACAGTCTAATCAAATGAAACTTGAGCTTGTTTAGTATTGCTTGATTTGAGTTCAAACTCAAAATTCCAAACTCCATCTAGCTCAAGCTAATCTCAAATTTAAAATTTTGATTGTGTCATCTCAATTTGATTCATTTAGAAGTACATGATCAACTATTCTTCTACTGAATCTGAAATTTGTTGGGAACCCTTTTTCATGAAGCATCCCACAACTCACACATATATGAACACAAATAGAAGGATTAATTTTATGTTTAGCAACCTTTTTTCCCCTCCCTTTCTGTTTTTCACTTTTCTTTTTTTTTTTGTGCAGACTCCGAATTCACTCGCTTTTTGATATTTAGTCAGTATGCTTTAAATATAGAAACTTAATGAGCAATATGAGGGCATTAATTGTTCCCCGTTAAATCATTAGCGACAGAAATTGATGCCATCGTAAATTTTAAGGGTTTCTTTACTTGAAAAATTTTACGTAATCGGTAAATTAAAGTACTAAATGAACAAAATCTTTATCTTTTCATACATATGTGTATACATTTTATAAAACGTTAAATCAATATCAGAAAATATGATTTTTTTTTTTTTTTTTTTGTTATGAAGCGAATCTTGAACTTATTATGCACACATTTCTAATACTATGAGAAAGCTCGTGTCTTGCCTTTTTGATGTCTGTTACATTATACTCTTACCTAATATATTTGAAGGAAGAAAGGGACTAGCCTAGTTATTTAATAGCCCAGACTTATATTCAATTGTGATTATATCACTAAATGACCAAATAATTGATTGAACAATTTTGTTTCCGTATTTGAATATTATCTATCTTTAAAAAAATAGATAAATAAATATATTTGGATAGGTCAAAATTGAGCAGTTTCTTGTCTAAATCAAAATTCCCACTTTCAAATGAAAGACGCCATAAAATAAAATCAAGTTTTTTGGAGTGAAACATGTATTTACCATCCCTAAAAACAAAAATTATATGAATGTAATTTAGATAAAAATAATTACCTAAATACCATTGTTGTATCACATGATGGATATGAGGTACAAAATTTTACATATGTATAGCATATCTAAGATGCAATATAATAGTTTAACCAAATTGCAAGCATCTTGCACTGGCGATAAACATGCATATTGCTTGTTGGACATATGATACGCATATATTATTTATATGTGTATTGTATATCCAACATACAATACAAGAAAAAAAAAAAAAAGAGATTTTAGTATTGCATCTTAGAGATATGATACAATAATAGTATTTAAGTAATTAATTTTATCTAAATTTTATTTATATAATTATTTTTTTATATTGATGGGTGAATAAGAATTAATTATTTTTTTATATTGATGAGTGAACAAGAATTAATCCCAGTCTTTTATGTTGAGTTCTCCTAAATGAGTTTTGATGATGACAAAAAAGTTAGAAGATATCTAATGAATATGTTTTAAGTGTCTAGATGAAGCGTGATGGATAGTGACGAAGTAACAAGGAAAATAATCGGAAATCTATGGCTCGAATACAATCCAAGAGCTTGGATACAAGCTAATTACTAGGAGAATTAGTGTTGCATTAATTCCTTTTCTCATACATATGGTTTCATATATTTGAGCCACTATATATTAGTATGCTCATACATGAATTTGGCATGTAAAGTTTGTTATGCCAGCTCACACACAAGGACAGAAGTATTCTAGAATCTGACAATTCGTACAAATATCTTAGAACAGTAATATTAGCTAACGGAAATATAATTAAACTGGGCTAAGATATTAACTTGCTGCATGACATAATTAACTTGCTTCAATTTCTTCTTGGCTTGTGGATTCTAGCGCATTCGGATATTGTGGCCTGACTTTTTAATGCAATTCTTATCAATCCTTAAGGAATACACGTTCCATACAAAACCAAGCTTACTCATCTCTTAAACCCTCCTCTCCTTCCTCGATTGTTCCACGCATAGTGAACCCAGTGAACCCTAAGTTGCTTTCATTTGCCATAGACCCCAGATAAGCTCCTCTTTCTTCCGAAACCCTTATCCACAAGGGATGATTCGAAAACCGCAGTTGTAAGTCGTTGAAAAACTCCCAAGTTGCATCTGATGGTGCCTTGTTCTTCCATAAGATAAGCACCTGAGTCTCTGCATGTCTTTCGCGTTTGATCATTCTTCGATCTAGGATGCTTTGTGGTTCTAACTCGTCTTCTGTTTGCTGTGCATGTAGTGTTGGTATGCTAGATGGTGGAGCTCCATGGAATTTCTTGAGTTAGGATACATAGAACGTCAGGTGGATCTCAATTGTTGTGGGTAGCTCTAAATGGTAAGCCACTTCCCCAATCTGATCTATTATTTTAAAGGGTAGTACTTAGAGTTCAGCTTGTGCACTTCTGATTTCTTGAGTGAGTACTGTTGATATGGTTGGAGCTTAAGTAGAACCCAGTCTCCAATCTGAAACTTCCCGTCTTACCTTCTTTGATCTGTGATCTATTTCATACGATGTTGTGCTCGTTTTGAGGTGGAACTTGAGTAATTTTAGGGTATCTTTTCTAAAAGTAAGGAAGTTGTCTACCGATTCATTCCTAGAGTCCACAAGAACATATAGTAGATGTAATGGAGGAGGGTATCCTTACAACGTTTGGAATGGAGTGGTGTGTGCACTTGTGTGGTAATTTGTGTTATACCACCATTCCGCTAAGGATAAGAATTGGGACCAACTCTTAGGTTCTTCACTTGTCGTTCATCTTAGATAAGCTCCCAAGCATCTATTAACCACCTCGGTTTGATCGTCCATCTGTGGATGGTAGGTAGTAGACATGTTGAACCCAACTCCTTACAATTTAAAAAATTCTTGCCAAAATGAACTAATAAATATCATATCCCTATCGCGTGTAATGATTTTAGGTAGCCTATGCAACTTATAAATGTAATCCATATAGGCCTGGGTCACTGAGGCAGCAGTATAGGGATTATTTAGGGCCACAAAGTGAGCATACTTGCTTTACCTATCAACCACCACCAAGATCACTTCTTTGCCATTGGACTTAGGCAATCCTTCTATAAAATCCAAGCTTACTTCTTGCCAACACTCTTTAGGAACATTGAGAGGTTGTAAGAGCCTTGGACTTGCCACATTCTTGAATTTATGCCTTTGACAAATCTTACATTCTCTAATGAACTATCATACCTCCCTCTCCATCTTCAGCCAATAAAAGACCGAGTTCAACCTCTTGTAAGTGGCTTGAGCACCTGAATGTCCTCCCAAAGGTCCCCCATGGAAGTGCTGCAGCATTTTGTTGCGTAGTTCTTGAGATGGACCTACCACCACTCTATCCTTCTTCCTTAAAATTTTGTGGTTCCAAATGAATTTTCCCATGGTTTCCCCCTTTTTCAACCGAGCAATTAAAGAACTGTATCCTCCTAGCAACTCCCAGCTAGCTTGAATATCCTGGAAAAACAAAGGCAAAACAGTGTATGGTTAAGCTACATAAGTTCTTGGTAGGAGCTTAGGATAGTGCATCAGCGGCACTATTAGCCACTCTACTCTTGTACTCGATATGATAATCCATTCCCATGAGTTTAGTGAGCCATTTTTGCTAAGTTGGTGTAGCTAATTTTTTTTCTAACAAATATTTTAAGCTCTGATGATCCGTGCGGATCACAAAATGCCTTCCCAATAAGTAATGTCTCCATTTGTCAATGGCATGCATTAATGCTAGCAACTCCTTTTCACATATAGATAACTCATTGTGTTTTGGAGCTAATGGCCCACTGAGATAAGAAATGGGGTGTCTTTCTTGCATTAGGACATCCCCAATTCCATCCCTACTCGCATCTGTTTCGACCACAGATTCCTTAGAGTAATCAGGCAGTTGTAGCGCTAGAGAATTCATGAAGGCACTTTCTAATTATTCGAATGTAAACCGTGCTTCTTCCTTCCATTCGAACTGATTTTTCTAAGGAATTGTGTTAGTGGCTTGGCAATGACCCTAAAATTCTTAATAAATCTCCGCTAATAACCAGCCAATCGTAGAAATCCTCTAAGTTGCTTAACAGTCCTTGGTGTAGGCCATTCAACAATAGCATCAAGTTTCTTAGGGTCAATAGCTACTCTTTGAGGACTAATTATGTGCCCTAAGTAATTAATTGTAGAAACCCTGGAGACACATCTACTTCTCTTTGAAAATAGCTTCTCCTTAGCCAAGACCTCAAACACACTCCTCAAGTACTCTACGTGTATGTCCAAGTTAGGACTATACATAAGGATATCATCAAAGAAACCAATACAAACTTCCTAAAAAATGGTTTAAACACCTGATTCATGAGTGCCTGAAAGGTTGATGGAGCATTAGTTAAGCCAAAGGGCATAACTAAGAACTCATAGTGGCCTTCATGAGTCATAAATTTCATTTTATAGATATCACTAGGGTTCATCCGAATTTGGTGGTACTTTGATCTCAAATCCAGTTTGCTAAAGTAACTGGCTTCATTAAGTTCATCAAACAAGTCTTCAATAATGGGGATTGGGAACCAGTCTTTAATAGTGATAGTTAACACACATCCTCCAAGATTTGTCTCTCTTTTTAACCAATGCCATAAGTGAGGCAAAAGGACTGTGGCTTGGTTGGATAATCCCACCAGTCAACATTTCTCTTACCATCTCTTCTAATACCGATTTCTACAATGATGAATAGCGATAAGGTCTGAGGATGATAGGAGTGGTACCATCTTGGAGGTGTATCCTGTGATTAAGAACTCTATTAGGAGTTAAGGAGCTTGGATCATCAGATAGTTCTTGATACTCCTCCAATAATTCTATTAACCTTGGATATGTCTTTCCCTTAGATCCATTATCCTCCTCCATAGCTTCAACTGTCGTAATGACCCAACAATGTATCTCAGGTAATGTGTAGCTGGTAGTCAGTAATTGGGATAGCTTATTTCCAACGATATGATTCAATGATTCATGTTTTCTATTCAGCTTGTAGTATCTTCCCTCCCAACTGAACTCCATTATCATGACTTGAAAATCCCATTTAACCTGTCCTAACAGCATAAGCCAAGGCATACCCAATATAAGATCATATGAGGATAAGGCTAACACATAGAAGGTCGCCTTAAATGTAATCCCTTGCATATGCAATTGGAAATCCACAACTTGATATTTGCTGCTCAATTGAGTTCCATCAGCCAAAGTAATCTTGATGGGGACAATTTCCACAACTGCACAGTTAGTAGCTCTAACCAAGGCCTCATTGATGAAGTTAGAAGAGCAACCTGTATCAATCAATATGTCCAATTTCTTCTTTTTATAGAATCCCTAGACCAACATACTACTGTCAGAACAGCCTAAGGGTTACTAACTGTATAGAGAGTTAACTTAGTTAAATCCTCTTCTAACTTTGCTACTTCATTTGCTACATCATCATCATCACTCCCATGGTCATCACCTTCAATTACCAACATGTTTAACCTTTTATTCTTACATCTATGTCCTGGTGCGAAGGGTTCATCACACCAAAAGCATATTCTTTTCTTCTACTTCTCTTCAAGCGCCTCAGGGGTTAGTCTTCCTATGAACATGAGGTTGGAAGAAGTGGTTTGTTTAGGATATGTAGTTGAGGCTTGGGAGGATTGGCTAGAATTATTGGTTCTGTTAAAGTTTGAAGTCTGGTTTTTTGAGATGGAAGGGTATGTTGACAAGGGTATTATAGACTGTGAACAGTATTGTGTGGGAATTGTCGTATATGAAGTAGAATGGGTTTTAGTGGATTTGAGGTTAGATCTGGAGGATAGGGTGGTGGCCTCTTGAAGCTTAGCTAAAGTGAAGGCTTGGTTAAGGGTGTTGGGTTGGAACATGCGAATAGGGAATTGAATTTCTGGCTTTAACCCACTAAGGAAACAACTAACTAAATGTGATTCGGGCAGCTGGACTTGAGTTGATAGATGCATAAACTCATCGAAGTACTTGCAAGGTACCCGATTGATGTAATGCCTTAAGTTCTGCCATAGGATCCTAAAAAATTTTCTCATTAAATCTAGCTTGAAAAGCTTTAGTAAGCTTTTCCCAAGTCATAGGGTAAGCCTCATTTCTAGATTTAGAATAATTAATGTACCATTCATAAGGCTTATCCTCTAAATACATAGTGGCAATGCTTACCTTAAGATGTTCTAGAGTTCCATCAAGGGAAAAAAACTGTTATGCTCTCATTTGCCAATTCCTAATGTTTTCACCATTAAAGACAAGAAATTCCAGCTTGGTACGTCTTATTGGTAGCTGATATTCATGGTTTGTTGCTCATGGTGTAGGTTCCAATGGGGTCGTAGGATTGACCCTCCCTGGAAAAGCAACGCTAGAGGGTGATCCAATGCTAGCTCCAATCCTTGCAGTTGTTGACGTAGTTCATCTAAAGCTTAGACGTATTTGTCAATGTCTACCTGCTAGATCTTAAGTGTATCAGTGAACATTTGGAACCAACCCTCAATTTTGTCTACCTTCTCTGCCATGAGTAGCACGACCTATTCTAATTTCTTGAAGTCACGAGCTTCCTCTCCCATGATTCCAGCTCTGATACCAAATGAAGTGTGATGGATAGTGATGAAGTAACAAGGAAAATAATAGGAAATCTATGACTCGAATACAAGCTAATTACTAGGAGAATTATTGTTGTATTAATTCCTTTTCTCATACATATGGTTTTATATATTTGAGCCACTATATATCAGTATGCTCATACATGAATTTAGCATGTAAAGTTTGTTATGCCAGCTCATACACAAGGACGGAAGTATTCTAGAATTTGATAATTCGTACAAATATCCTATAATAGTAATATTAGCTAAAGGAAATATAATTGAACTGGACTGAGATATTAACTTACTGTAGGACATAATTAACTTGCTTCAATTCCTTCTTGGCTTGTGGATTCTGGCCCATTCGGATATTGTGGCCCGGCCTTTTAACGCAATTCTCATCAATCCTTATGGAATACATGTTCCATACAGAACCAAGCTTACTCATCTCTTAAATTCTCCTCTCCTTCCTCGATTGTTCCATGCATAGTGAACCCTATGTTGCTTTCAATTGCCATAGACCCCAGATCAAGAACAAAAGTATCCATATTTATACACTTAAGAAGACTTTTAATAAGACAATTATCTAGATGTTTCAATAGACAATTGAATAGACAGTTGGATGAAAGCTACTTCGGTTTGCAAATTCTGCTCATACAATTTTTATCGATCATCAAAATACAAGTTGAATTTATGTCAAGTCCCAGCTTCACTAATTAAGTGTACTTGGGTAATGCATTTAATTCGTTCCACATAAAGAGGATAATAATCCATGGGGATTTTCTTTAAAGGAGTCTTATGAGTTTCTTTTTTTCAAATAATTTCTTATAAGTTGCAACAAAAAGCTTTTTACAAGTTTTATTACGATGTTGTATCAAGATGTAGTAAAGATGTTGAAACAAGTTGAAAAAAGTTTTATCTTGACATAATAATATTTATGGAAGAAGATAAGAATGAAGATGTGATCTATCTTATTTATTATCAGTTGAAACTTATCCAAAAGTTGAAAGATCTTCAAATTTTGAAATTAATGAATATTGAACCAAGTTGAAGAAGAATCGGATGAGGATAAACATTAAGAGCATCTGGAAAAAAAAGAGGGCATAATAAGATATGTTCAAATCAGTTCGAAGTTTGAAAAGTTAAACAAGATATTCAAATCGTACAAATCTAGGGATATCAATCTTATCCACACAACAAAAGAAGCATTGGAAGATTTTGTGGATTTTTATGGACATTTAAAGATTTTATCTAAGAGGCCATTCAATGAAGCAAATATATAATCATCCGTTTTAAGACTCAAACAACATATACGAGGAAAATACAACTGATGTTCGTTATTATCCGACTGAGTTTAATAATTTAAGTACCTATAATCTTTTCCTATTATTAGATGAACGCTAGGCAAGTGCACCTATCTATTGTAGTATCGGAATCAATTATAGGGTCGTATTCCTTGGGATGGTCAGCAAGTACTACTATACACCCTTTTAATTATTATCTAGCAATCAATTATTTGGATCTTAATGAATTTAACCTATACTTAACAATTAATCTAAACTAATTATAGAGTTTCACCAAATTACTTTATAGAACAAAACTTTAACACAACTATAAACAAGATACACAACAAGGGTTACTTCATCATATTAACATGATTTAAAGTTGATTCATCCTTTTAATTACTTTTCTACAGAATTCTCAACTCATGGTCATTATTCTCATAATAAACCAATTCTCATCCTAATTGTATCCACTAGAATCTCTTCTAAGCGAATAGACAACTTAGAATTACAATAAAAACTTATATTATCCTTGAATTCTCTAAAACATGCAACAGACTTCCTAATAATGTCTCTATTAATAGGAGTAATCTATTCTACTAACTTAGATCTACTCAATGGATTTGTTTCTCAACAGTACCCATCAAGATCTGATGTAAGGATATGTCGTGCAATAAATTTCCATAACTTTTATGGAGCTCTATTACTTAGAGATTTGTGATTAAATGGACTACTGACAATTAAATGCTCGATTCATGCTAATATGACTTCGTTGCCCCTAGATCTACTCACTCATGATACAAATATGATAACCAACAAAGATTACATACACAAACAAGAACAAAAACATCATAACTAAGTAAAGGAAAGAAAACCCCTTTCAATTACTACAAAACCAAAAGTTGTTACAAGACACGAACACTTGATTCCAGTTCTCTCTTGAGTTTCTTCCAAAATCGTACACAGTTACAACACCACTCCAACTTGAACAAGTACCAAACTCACTCTCTACACATCAACTAGTGTATTTCTCTTATGATAAATTTGAAAAAAAATGAATTGTGTTCTTTAACAGTGTCATTTTGCTTTTTAACTCCTCTGATATTTTTTTTCGAGCAGCACAACAACTGGGGAAAAATTGTACCTTTTTTTCGAACCAATACAATACTTAAGTGAAAAGATACAAAAAGTGTCGAATAGTAGACAACATATCACGAGCGCCTAAAAAGGAGTGGTATAAACTATGAGCGAATTTCTTCAAGTAAATATACAAATCACGGGCGACCAAAGCATGGTGATTCTTATTGTTTCCCATTTTTCTTCATTTCATGGGCGAGCATGAGGGCTAGATCCTTGTTGTGTTTAAATTTTTTCTTCCTTTCTTTTAAAAACAGGCGACCAGAACCTCGTGATTTCTTTTAATCTCCTAAAATCCTCAATCACAGGCGATAAAGCATCGTGATTGTGTCTAATCCTCAGTTTTCTTTATTCACGGGTGACCATAGGCCCATGGTTCTTGCTGTGGCCATTCTTGTGTCCCTATCTCCCCCGTGGGTGTCGAATCCAATAAATTATTAACCTACTCAAAAAGTTTGTAATCAGTGGTGAGCAGGGATCGTCTCCACAGGGAGTGGAAATAATTTATTGCCATTCAAGAGAAAAGAGAAGAACAAGGGGGATTTGTAAATCAAAAGATCAATTTTATCTAAAGACTAGAGACGCAATTTTAGTTTTCAAACAATATCAAAAGATTTCTAACCAAGGTATCATACAGTTCAACTTATTAGATTGATCATTGATGAAATGATATTCATTTTCTTTTTTGAATAAATTGGTTATGGCTATCAACAAGCTCTGACAACCTATCTCTCCTTACTGTGTTGATAATCACGATAAGATCTATGATTATTTCCCTTATCAATTAGAAAACCCTATATAAGATCTTAGGATTTAATCTATCAATAGCATGAATCAAAAGAGAGACCACCAATTCAGATTAACAGATCAAAAGCTTGAATCATTTAAATCACATCATATATCACCATAACACAAATCAATTACCTATTCTGTAACCAATTATGTTATTGTATCACTTAGATTAGAACAATCGAACAATTATGGATTCAATGTTCTAATTGACAGATTATCGCTTGTTAATTGAACGAATGAGCTCAAATTCAAATCAATCAACAAAACAAAAAATACATGAATAACAGATGATATATGAATATTCAGAAAAGAAGAATAAATAAGATAAACTAGTTAGATCTCACAATCTTTACAAGTTGAATATGCAGTGGATCCCTTGGCTAGAATAAAGTTTTTAGCCACACATAGTAACAAGAACAATACTCTAAAGTTTTTTTTTTTTTTTTTTTGAAGTTTTTCTGAATGAATTCCCTCTTCTATAACAAGCCAATTTATAGAAGGCAAATAGTAGCTAAAGAATACAACTTTTGGAATTCTGCTCTTTAATTCTGCAAATTGAAACGTTTTGAAGATGAAAAGAACAATCTTTTGCACTTCCATTCTCAAATTTTGCAACTGGAGATGTTTGGAATATGAAAGAGGCAACTTTAGGACTTTGGTTGGCCCTTGAGAAAGCATGACTGGAGACTTACTTACAAACAGGTGGCAGCCTTCATAATGGTCGGCCCTAGGCTGGCGGCGTACATGGGATGGCCGGCGTCTTCTTATTCCTAAGCTGCCAGCTTTGATGATAGAACAGTAAGCGTAGGTGTTTTCAATTCCAAATTTGCACAAAACATCCTCAAATTACTTGTATCTTGTCCTAAAGTTCGCTCAAGTCCTGAAATGTAACATTAAACACACAAAAGTACCAATTCCAATGGATTTCTATAAAATCAATAACTAATTTAGCATGTTTTGTTCAATAAACATTGAATATAATTTGCTTTAACAAATTCCCCCACACTTAAACCATTGCTTGCCCTCAAGCAATACAAATAAGATCACAAAAAAGGAAATCTATCATAGAGAATGCAATTTCAAAATTTTCAATTTCAAACATCTTCTTTTAACTTTGATTCCAACTCGCAATTTCAGTGCCTATTGCTCTAACCAAACCGATTACATGTAATTAGAGTACTAAAATCAAAATTCAATAGCTAATCTAAACAAAACAAACTTTAATCCACATGTTTAGCAAAAGATTCTTCTGATCAAAAGTAAATTCTCAGTCCTATAAGGAAAAACACCAATTTAGACTTCACTAGACATTTAACAGATATATACTCCAATCAACAAAAAGCAAAAGCATTTGGTATCAACTCTTTCTCTAGAATTTTTCTTTTTTTTTATAAGTCCTATTTTACTTGTTGCCCGACATTCATTTTTCTTTTGATTCTTTCAAGCATATATAAATAGCGTTCAGAGAAAATTCTTCGGACGGGTTTTTGCCCGCTTCTTTTCAGCTCTTTCATTTTTTTTTTATTTTTTTCAAAGCTTATGTATAGAACTTTTGTCTTTCCTCCCTTCTTGTTATAGTGAGTTTATTGAGTCGGTTGATCCCGGGCTTATCACCTAAGTAACCGGGTTTTAAAGGGACCCCTAAGAACTCTTCCTCACTCTAACTTTCAAGTTTGGATACTCATAACTCAATTGCTTAAGTTAGTGGAGTGTAGGCTATGCTTGTTTCTTTCTTTTGAATGTAATAACAAATATAAGACTTTTTTTACCAAAGATCACTAAGTAAAAAGTTTCATTTACCTCTTTTACTAAATGTTGAAAATTCTTTTAAAAAGAACTAAATTGGAGTATATACATGCTAAATTTTCCTAGAAGTAGACCTATTTATTTTTCACAAAAAGGACTCAACTCACTCTTAATCTTCTAATTCCTAAGCTAAATATAAGGTAAATTTGTTCCTTAAAGATTTCACTATTTAATTTTGACCAAGTAAAATAATCAAAACAGTAGGTGAGTAAGGCACTTAGCAAGTCAATTTCAATTTCAATTTTTCAAAGATGTTATTTCAACTTTTCTGCACTATCTCCAGATTTCTTAGAAAAATTTGAAAAACTTGGCCTAAAATTGCCATATATTACTCAAGACCAAACAAACAATGATTTAAAATGTGGGTAAAACAATTTAAGCTCAGATGTCTTAAATAAACAGACAACAATTCAATACTCAATTTTCTTCTTTATTTTATCCCTTCCCCCACACCTATTATGAACAGTATCCTCACTGTTCCAAAATCAGTTCAAAATAGGAAAGGAATAAACATAAATGAATAAGATCATTGGTACTTCCCCGGATTAGTGAATGGAATTGAAGGAATTGTCAGCTCCAATGGGTACAGTTTTAGAGACAATTGTCAAACATATGGGAGTCCTATGATCAACAAAAATCATAGTAGAAAGAAGAGGAAAAAGCAAGGTTAAGTTTAAGTACAAACCAACAACAAATCTCACAAGTCTACCCAAAAGAATGGGTGCTTAAAGATTACACATTAAAAGCAAAAGTCAAAAACAAATAGCCAGCAGGAACTCTAACTATCAGACTCGGGATCATTGTCTTCTTCACTAGATGTGTGATACTGGAACTCAAACAATCTAGAAGAAGTACTGCAAGAAAAAGCAGACTTAAGCATCTAAAACAATGTAGTTCTGAACTTTTTATTCTTTTTCCGCTCCTTTCTATGCTTGATTCGTTCCTTTGTTTTTTTTTTTTTTTTGAAACAAAAAAAAACATATACTCATGGGTTGCCTCCCACGTAGTGTTTTTCTTTAACGTCTTTGGCTAGACGTGATATACCTCAAGTATAATCTGGATATTCCAAACTGGTTTCTTCAATATTGTTCACTTGAAATCCTTTGTAAAAAGGTTTCAAGCGATGATCGTTCACTTTGAACACTTTACCAGTTTCAATGCCCTGAATCTCAACTGCACCATGAGGAAATATGTTAGTAACAACAAAAAGACCTACACACCTAGATCTAAGTTTATCAGGAAATAACTTTAAGCGAGAATGAAATAGCAAAACTTTTTGACCAACAGAAAAGTGTTTTCTTGAAATATTTTGGTCATGAAAAGCTTTAGTTTTTTCCTTGTAAATCTTAGAGTTTTCATAAGCATCATTACGAATTTCCTCCGGTTCTTGCAATTGAAGCTTTCTTTATTCGGCTGCCTCATCTTTTCTCATGTTACATTGCTTTACAGCCTAGTAAGCCTTGTGTTCCAACTCAATAGGAAGATGACATGGCTTGTCAAATACCAAACGGTAAGGTGACATTCCTATAGAAGTCTTGAAAGCCATCCTATATGCCCAGAGTGCGTCATCAAGCTTTGTGCTCCAATCTTTCCTACTTACATTGACAGTCTTCTCAAAGATGGATTTTATTTCTCTGTTTGAAACTTCTGCCAATCCATTTGTCTATGGATGATATGCTCTAGAAACACGATGGGTGACTTTGTATTTCTTGAGTAGAGCTTCCACCACTCTATTACAAAAATGGGTGCACGATCACTGATGAGAGCTCTTGGTGTTCCGAACCTAGCAAAAATATGAGATTTCACAAAATCTACAACAACCTTAGCATTGTCAGTTCGGGTGGCTTTAGCCTTTACCCACTTGGATACATAATCCACAGCAAGAATAATGTAAGTATTCCCATAGGAAGAAGGAAAAGGAACCATAAAATCAATACCCCATATATAAAAAATTTCACACACAAGTATAGAGGTAAGAGGCATTTGATCTCTATATCCTAAATTTCCAACTTTTTGGCAATGTTCGCAAGACTTACAAAACATATAAGAATCACGAAATAGAGAGGGCCAAAACAATCCACTTTCCAATACCTTACGAGTTGTCCTCTTGGGACCAAAGTGACCTCCACATGCATAAGTGTGACAGAATTGCAAAATAGAGGGAATTTCATCTTGAGAAACATACCTTCTAATGACTTGATCAGCACAATGTTTCCATAGATAAGGATCATCCCAAATGTAATACTTAGAGTCACTTTTGATCTTATCTTTTTAAGCGTTAGACAAAAAGAGATGCTCATTTGGGAAATCATCTTATAATGGTGTTAGTTCTCCATTTAAAGGTATCCTACTGAGATGATCTGCAACCAAGTTTTCAGAACCTTTCCTATCCTTTATCTCCAAGTCAAACTCTTATAATAAGAGTATCCATCTGATAAGTCTTGGTTTGGCTTCCTTCTTTGAGAGTAAATACTTGAGAGCTGCATGATCAGAATAAATAATCACTTTAGTGCCAAGTAAATAAGAACCGAATTTTTCTAAAATAAAAACAATAGCCGAGAGTTCTTTATCAGTTGTTGAGTAGTTGGATTGGGCATTGTCAAGCATCCTAGAAGCATAACAAATAACATGAGGGGCTCTTCCAACTCTCTGACCAAGGATAGCACCAACAGCGTGATTGCTTGCATCATACATGATCTCAAAAGGGAGATCCCAAGAAAGAGATTTAATGATTGGAGTTGTGGTAAGCTTCTCCTCCAGTTTGTCAAAAGCAAATTTACAAGTCTCATCAAATTCAAACGCCACATCCTTTTGTAACAATCTAGGGGTTGAGTGATCTTGGAGAAATCCTTAATAAAGCGCCTGTAAAAACCTGCACTTCCAAGAAAAGAACTAACTTCTCGAATATTTACGGGGTAAGGCAAGGATTTAATCACTTCAATTTTAGCCTTATGTACTTCAAGTCCCCTAGAAGACACAATATGCCCTAAAATCAAACCTTGATCAACCATTAAATGGCATTTCTCATAATTCAACACAAGGTTAGTTTCTATGCATCTTTTAAGCACTTTTGTAAGGTTAGTAAGATATGAATCAAAGGTATTACCATAGATAGTAAAATCATCCATGAAGACTTCTATGATTTTTTCCACATAATCTGAGAATATACTAACCATACACCTTTGGAAAGTGGCGGGGGCAATGCAAAGTCCAAATGGCATCCTTCGATAAGCAAAAGTTCCAAATGGACAAGTGAAGGTGGTTTTTTCTTGATCTTTGAGTGCAACTGGAATTTGATGAAAACCTGAAAAGCCATCTAAACCACAATAATGAGAATGACCAGCCAATCTTTCAAGCATTTGATCAATAAAAGGAAGTGGGAAATGATCTTTCCTAGTTGCTGCATTTAACTTCCTGTAATCAATACATACCCTCCATCCATTTTGAACACGAGTAGGTGCCAACTCTCCCTCAGAATTTCCAATCACAGTCAAACCCGTTTTCTTAGGAACAACTTGAATAGGACTTAACCATTTACTATCAGCAATTGGATAGATCATACCTGCATTGAGAAGTTTCAAAATCTCTTTCTTTACCACTTCCATCATGGGCAGATTTAGTCAGCGCTGGACTTCTCTTGTGGGCTTGCAATTATCCTCTAATAGGATTTTATGCATGCATGTGGAAGGGCTTAATCCCTTAATGTCAGCAATAGTCCATCCGATAGCTTCTTTATATTTCCTAAGCACTCGGATTAACTTTTCCTCTTCTAAAGCACTCAATTTATTTGAGACTATCACTGCTAGAGTGTCTTGATCTCCCAAATAAATATACTTCAAATGTTCGGGTAATGATTTTAACTCCAACTTTAGTGTCTGCACAATAGAAGGAAGAAGTTTTGGAGTAGAAGATGGCATATCAACATAAGAAACACTATACCTCAAATTTTGAAGTGATTGTAACTCATGAACAGCTTCCGTCAATTCAGGGTGCATTACAAACTTGTTTTCAATATCCCTCAATTTCTCAACAGTGAGACTTCTTTCAAGCACAATTTTCAATTTATCATCATTACTGAATTCAAATGTTTTGTGTGCTAATGGGTCAATAACATCTATCACAAAAACAAAGAGGCTTCACTAGGATATTTCATGGCATCATAGATATTGAATTTTATAATCTCTCCATCAAATTCCATAGTGAGTGTACCATCGTGGACATCAATTTTTGTTCTAGATGTTTTGAGAAAAGGCCTTCCTAGTAAGATTAATGATGAATTGATAGAATCATCGTTTTCCATGTCAAGAATATAAAAATCAGTAGGAAAAACCAACCCATTCACTTGCACTAAAACATCCTCTAAAACACCCTCGGGATATACATTAGATCTATCACCAAGTTAAACAATCACACCAGTTTCTTTTAGAGGACCCACATTCAAAGATTGATAAACTGAAAGAGGCATAACATTGATTGAAGCACCCAAATCACACATAGCCTTGGCGATTCCAAAATTGCCTATCTTACAAGCGATAGTGAACATACCTGGATCCTTGCATTTGGGAGGGAGCTTTCTTTGAAGTATAGTAGAAACATTTTCTCCTACACTTATCCTTTCATTTCCTTTCAATTTCTTCTTGTTAGTGCACAATTCTTTAAGAAATTTTGCATATCGAGGTACTTGTTTAATAGCATCAAGCAAAGGAAGATTTACCTCTATTTTGTGAAAAGTATCAAGAATTTCCCTTTCTTCTCTTTCTTATTAGACTTTGCCAATCTGAAGGAAAGGGGGGTGTTGGCACTATTGTTTTAGATGAAGCTCCTTCCATTTGATTGTCTTGTGGTTTGACCACTTCTTTCTCGGTTTCTTCCTCTTCTTTCCTCTCATTTGCCTTCTTAATGGGTTCCTATAATTTCTTGCCACTTCTCAAAGTAATTGCATTAGCGCTTCGCTTAGGATTGGTAAGAGTTTGAGAAGGCAACTTACCTTGAGATTCTAACTTACTCATAGATGATGCAAGTTGACTCACCTGACTCTCCAAATTTTGAGTGCTTTGCTTTGTCTCTACTTGAAATTGCTTTGTGTTAATTGCAAGTGACTTAACAATATCTTCAAGAGACATACCTGAATTTGAAGAAGAAGATTGTGGAGCTGGATTTTGTGGCCTTGGCTAATACTGTTGAAATTGATGAGGTCTAGGTCCGTAACTAAGATTGGGGTTATTCTTCCATCCAGGATTATAAGTATTTGAATAGGGATCATATTTCCTTTGTGGCAATCCTGGAAATCCCTCAATTGCATTGGCATGCTCATGGAAATCCTCTTGAAGTGTAGGGCACATATTTGTAGGATGATCAGGAGCAGTACAAATTCCACAAACTTTCACCTGCTATTGATTACTTATAACCATTTGCTGGACAAGAGAAGTGAGGTTAGAAATCTGATTTTCAAGGTGAGAAACACTTACCTCATTCACTATCCTTGTTGAAGGATCATGTCGATACCCAAACTGTTGAGAATTTGCAGCCATTAGAGAGATCAAATCCCTAGCTTGTGCAGGAGTTTTGTCAACAATTGCCCCTCCACTTGCTGCATCCATCATCTTCCTTTCCATAGGAAGCAAGCCTTCATAGAAGTATTAAATTAGGAGTTGCTCGGATATACCATGTTGTGGACAACTGGCACACAATTACTTAAACCTCTCCCAATATTCATGAAGATTCTCGGTATCCTTTTGTTTAATCCCACAAATTTCCCTCCTAATACCAACAACTTTTGTAGCAGGGAAAAATTTATCTAAAAACAATCTTACCAGATCATTCCATGTATTTATAAAACCAGGAGGCAAATAGAACAACTAGTCTTTTGCTTTATCCTTCAGAGAAAATGGAAAAGCACGCAGTTTAATTTGCTCTTCAGTGACTCCTTGTGGTCTCATGCCAGATTAGACTACATGGAACTCTTTCAGGTGCCTATGTGGGTCTTCATTCTCAAAACCATGAAAATTAGGGAGTAGATGAATCAATCTTAACTTTAACTCAAATGACACATTGAGTTCTGGATATTGAATACACAGTGGTTGTTGATTATCATCCTGTGCAGCCAATTGTCTTAAAGTTCTATCCAGATTAGCCATCTCTTCCCTTTGTTCAGATTCAGATTCACTGGATAGATCAATAAATTCCAGTGCTTGTGTTAATCTAGGGGATGAAGATGAAGTAGCATCGTTAGTACGTTGCTTGGCTTGTTTGCGCAATTCCTTAATTGTCTTCTCAATTTCTGGATAGAATTCTAGTTCTCCTGAATGAGAAGAATGAGTCATATAAAAGAAAATAGAAACAAATTTGACACCAATCCCCGGCAACGACGCCAAAAATTTGGTGGGTGTCGAATCCAACAAATTATTAACCTACTCAAAAAGTTTGTAATCAGTGGTGAGCAGGGATCGTCTCCACAGGGAGTGGAAATAATTTATTGCTATTCAAGAGAAAAGAGAAGAGCAAGGGGGGTTTGTAAATCAAAAGATCAATTTTATCTAAAGACTAGAGACACGATTTTAGTTTTCAAACAATATCAAAAGATTTCCAACCAAGGTATCATACGGTTCAACTTATTAGATTGATCATTGATGCAATGATATTCATTTTCTTTTTTGAATAAATTGGTTATGGCTATCAACAAGCTTTGACAACCTATCTCTCCTTACTGTGTCGATAATCACGATAAGATCTATGATTATTTCCCTTACCAATTAGAAAACCCTATATAAGATCTTAGGATTTAATCTATCAATAGCATGAATCAAGAGAGAGACCACCAATTCAGATTAACAGATCAAAAGCTTGAACCATTTAAATCACATCATATATCACCATAACACAAATCAATTACCTATTCTGTAACCAATTATGTTATTTTATCACTTAGATTAGAACAATCGAACAATTACGGATTCAACGTTCTAATTGACAAATTATCGCTTGTTAATTGAATGAATGAGCTCAAATTCAAATCAATCAACAAAACAACAAATACATGAATAACAGATGATATATGAATATTTAGAAAAGAAGAATAAATAAGATAAACTAATTAGATCTCACAATCTTGACAAGTTGAATCTGCAGTAGATCCCTTGGCTAGAATAAAGTTTTTATCCACACATAGTAACAAGAACAATACTCTAAAGTTTTTTTTTTTTCCTGAAGTTTTTCTGAATGAATTCCCTCTTCTACAACAAGACAATTTGTAGAAGGCAAATAGTAGCTAAAGAATACAACTTTTGGAATTCTCCTCTTTAATTCTGCAAACTGAAACGTTTTGAAGATGAAAAGAAGCAATCTTTTGGACTTCCATTCTTAAATTTTGCAACTGCAAACGTTTGGAATGTGAAAGAGGCAACTTTATGACTTTGGCTAGCTCTTGAGAAAGCATGGCTGGAGACTTACTTACAAACACGTGGCAGCCTTCATGATGGTCGGCCTTAAGCCGGTGGCTTACATGGGATGGTCGGCATCTTCTTGTTCCAAAGCTGCTAGCTTTGATGATAGAATAGCAAGCCTAGGTGTTTTCAATTCCAAATTTGCACAGAACATCCTCAAATTATTGTATCTTGTCCTAAAGTTCGCTCAAGTCCTGAAATGAAACATTAAACACACAAAAGTACCAATTCCAATGGATTTCTATAAAATTAATAACTAATTTAGCATGTTTTGTTCAATAAAAATTGAGTATAATAGCACCTGAATCGGAAAATATTACTAATTCAAGTATCAATTCTTTAATAAAAACATAGTTAAAGTCCTAAATTATACTTAAATAGCTATTAATAATCATATACAACTCATGTCTATCAACAACAAGAGTACATTTGAAGTTTTTCCTTCATGCTTACAAAAGAGCACTGAGCATACTTACAAAAACTTTGACAGACACTGCGTGCTTCATCTTTTCATGTACATTCTTTCTAAGATTTCGAGCTTAATTTAGAGAACTTATATTTTTTCTTTTTTATTATACTATCTCTTTACCTTTGGAGTGAGGATTATCATAGAAGTTAAATTACAAAAAAGTCTTGTAGTTTGTGCATAGCTGAGTGGTAGGCTAGAAAGACAAAACAAAAGCTATTAGTGTTTGTAATTCTTCTTTGCTATTGGATTAGTAGAACGACCAATATGGAAAATTAGACTCCCAGTAGTGAATCTAGAAGAAAGGACTAACTCACAAGGAGGAATCTTTATAAATTTTTGTCTTCTTTAATTTCTTGCACTTTAATTTTTTGTCATTTTATTTGCAACATATAACTTGCATTCGTACTTTAAAACATATTAAGTAAGAAGTTTCACTAGTTTAATATTGTTTGAATAATTTTGGAAAAAGTTTTGAACAAACAATTTACACCCCCCTACCCTTCCTCTCATTTGCCATTTCAGGACCTACATTTGGTATCAAAGCGGTGGCTCTTTTGTTTATAAGAGTTGATCAATGGTTGACAACACAATCATGATAGCATCCAATCGTATGCCATTCTTTAGTGAAACTAATTTTCCTTACTAGAAATGCAGGATGGAAACATATATCAAAGCAACTGATTTTGCTTCATGGGAAATCATACGTTATGGAGATCAATAAATTATTCTAACTGATAGTCCAATCCTAGTCGATGAAGAAAAGAAGGAGGCCGAAGTGAATAGCACAACAAAGAATCTGCTTCTAATGAGTATCTCTCAAATCGTGTTCGTTATGATCTCATCGTGTGAATCTACAAAGGAAATATGAGACAAGTTGTGCCAAACTTATGAAGGTTTTGCAATGATCAAAGACACCAGAGGAGAATCACTCATGCAAGTCTACGAATTGTTCAAATTCTAACTCGGTGAAACTATATCTGATGGTTTTAATAGATTTACTTTGATTACTAATGAACTTACTTTGCTTGGTAAAAAGTTTGATGATAGTAAGCTTGTAAGGAAAATCTAGCGAATTTTAACAAGTTCATGAGGTTCAAACACAAATGCAATTGAGGAAGCTTATGAGTTAGACAAACTAACCTTGAGTCAACTTCGTGGAAAGTGTCAAGCATGTGAATCAAAATTGAAGCACATGGATGATCAAGAGAAAGTCAAAAAGTATATAGCTTTCACAGCTATGAGGAAGACGTTGAGACAAAGAGTCAGACAATGATGATATGACTTTCTTGGTCCAAAGATTCTCAAAATTGATCAAGAAAAATGGTAGGTGGTATGATCGATCTAAGCATATTGCTACTAATCAACCTAAGTATTGTTCAGGAAAAGTAATCAAAGAAAAGGAAGAAAAGAAAGAGAAAAAGAAATAAAGAGTTTGCTTCGAATGCATGAAGCCAAGACATATCAAGTATGAATGTCCTGTGTTGATAAAAAAAGAAGGAGAAATGCCAGAAGAAACGAAAAGCTTTAACGAAAATCTGGAGTGATCTTGATGAATCAAACATTGAGTCAAACACTAGATCAGACAATGAAGAAGAGGCAAATCTTCACTCCATGGCTCTATCTGAGATATCTTTTGAATCTGAGAGTAATATGCCTAATAGCTTTAGAAAATAATTCAAACAATTCTTAAAGGCTTTATCTAAAGCAAATGAAAATATTAAATCTTTGAAAAATGAAAAAAAAAAAAATAAAAGCAGTATGTCATATGAATCAATTGTTGCTTAGTGAAAATAATATTCTAAAAAATGACACTGAAGTTTTACATATAGATAATAAAAGTCTTCGAGAAGCACAAGATATGTTGACAAATGGGAATAATACTTTAAGAAAAGAAGTTAGAGAGCTTAAAGTAAGAATTGATGATATTTCAAAAAATTTGAGTTAAATGTTTACTAAGTTTTCTGAAAGTGATGAAAAACTACAATAGTTAATATCATCTCAAAGAATGAGTTACTCAAAACAAGGATTAGGATATAATAAGATTGAGGCTTCAAATCAAGCTAAAAGAAAACAATCTTTGTTAAAAGGAAAAGAACCAATGCTAAAGGTAACGCTGATACATGTAAGAAGGAAAATAAAAGTAATAATGTGAAAACGAATAATCCTTATGCTCAAAATGAAAATAATGTCAGAAAGTATCCTAGACAGAACTATAGATAGAACTACAAAAGCAATTACAAATGATATTATGGAGGCTATACCATATCATATAGTTTTCAACCAAAAATGATAAGGTCATATCAATATCAATGGAGACAATATTAATATCAAAGAAGGTTGGTAAGATCTAACACTTATGCATGTTACTTTTGTAATCAGTAGGACATATAGAAAAATGTTGTCATTACAAAAATAATAAGCTCAGCCAATAATAAGAAAAAAAAATCAAAACAACACGAGCTTGAATTATAGTGGACCCAAACTAGTTTAGGTTCCCAAAAGGGTTTGATCATTTGCTTTTGAATGCAGGAACATGAAACAAAGCTAAAAGTATTATGCTACCTAGATAGTGGGTGTTCATGACATATGTCAGGGGATGTTTTGCTATTCACAAACCTAGAATGGAAAAATAAAGGTTATGTCAAGTTCAGTGATGATAGTAAAGGAAAAATAATAGCAACTGGTATTGTAGGCTTTCCAGCTAGTACAATTGAGAATATCTCTCTAGTAAAAGGTCTAAAACACAATCTCTTAAGTATTAGTCAACTTTGTAACAAAGGATACAAAATGATTTTTGGAAAAGACAAAGTAGAAGCTTTTGATCCAAATGGAGAAAAATTTTTGAAGGTTTTTGAAAGAGAAATATTTATATGGTTAAATCCACAAGAGTGGATGTTGAAAGATTTTTCTTAACATTAAATGATAACTATTTCGTTTTGGCATAAAAAACTTAGACATGTTAATTTTTCGCAACTGAAAAAACTTTTGAAAAACAAACTTCTATTGGTTTACCAAAAATTTCTTCTTTCAAAGATATGAAATGTGATACTTACTTGAAAAATAAAATGGTTTTAGTTCTCAAAAATCTAGAAATGTTATTTTAAAAAAAAAAAAACCTTTAAAACTTTTACATCTTGATCTTTTTGGTCCAACATAAACTTTGAGTTCGTGAGGTAATAAATATGATTTAGTTATAGTTGATGAATTTTCACATTTTACATGGGTTTCATTTCTTATAAACAAACGCGATATGTTTGATGTTGTATATTTTTTTCTTTTCTTTCAATAAGAATTACTATTGTTCCACACATTTATTCTTTTTTTTAGTTTTCTCTTTTGTTTCATTATTTTTAATCCGATTCTTCACATGGTATCAGAGCATGAAGATCAAACTTTATTGAAATTTTATAATTTTTGTCCTCTTCTTGCTGGTTATAAATTTGATCCATATTCGTATATTCTTTGCTTGATGTTCTTGGATTGCCATACAAATTTTGTCTGTTGATATTCAAGACTATTTAATCTTATTCGCTAGAGACATTGCAGATCGTGGTTCTGACTTTCTAGTTTGCTGAATTTATTGGTTTGTATTTGTTCACAAGTTTGATTTGATCAAGTTCATACTATCATTTTTTCTATTGCGTTTGAAGTTTCATTGGTTTTTAATCTTGTTTATGGTGTATCTTAATAAAATACTATAATTCTTGGTAATGGTATTCAATCTTTGTCGATTTTTTATTGCTGTTAACTGATTAAGCTCCACTTTTCATCAGTCTTGGTATTCTTGTTGTTTTGTTTTTCATTTGCTACAAGGTAAAGATGAGTACTAACTTTCATGAATTGTCGAGTTGATCATTTGGATTTTTTATCTCGAGCCCTTTACATGTGGCTGGTTTAGAAAATTCAAACATGATAGTAGGGAACTTGGTTTTCAATGGTAGTAATTACTTGACATGGACTAGATCTGTCAAATTGGGATTAGTGGCTAAGATAAAGATAGGATTTATTGATCGTACAATTGCTAAGCTAGTAAAGAGTAGTCATGTGGATTTGGTTAGATAGATTATTGCAGATTCTATGACAAGGTGCTGGATTTTAAATTCTATTAGTCCCGATATTTCACAAGATTTTCTATATGCTACTTCAGCTAAGCAATTTTGGGATGAAGTGAAAGAGCAGTACATACATCTAATGGTCTTCTTATCTTTCAATTGCAATATGAGATATGTAACTTGTAGCAAGCTAATATGAGTGTAGGAGAATATTTCACTAAGCTTAAGAGATATTGGGATGAATTAAGCCAATTAAATGCTTATCTGCAATGTTTTTATGAAAATTGTACTTGTGAATTGTGTGATCGTTCAGTGGGGTTTGAGTTTAATGCCAAGGTTATGCAAATTTTGATGGGCTTGAATGAAGCGTATGAGTTGGTGAGGAACCAAATTCTTTTTACGAAACCTATGCCTATTGTTAGAAAGGCGTTTTATCTTGTTCAACAAATTGAGAACCAAAAGCAAGTTACTTCATCCTTTAGTAGTGATGAAGAAGTTGCGGTTTTTAATATGAAGGGTAAGGATAGTGGTGTAGATTGAAAGAAAGGTCAAAAAGTGATTTGTATTCATTGTAAAGGTGAAGGTTACACTAAAGAAAATTATTTCTAACACATTGGGTACCTAGATTGGTACAACGGCAAGAAGGTTGTGAAACCAAAGAGGGGTAATATGGCTAATAATGTGGGTTTTGAGAGACCTATTAATCATTATAAGTTACACAATTCAAATTCTAGAGTGCTTGATTTGAATGCTCTAGAGATTGCCTATATGGAGCTCATGAGCATCATGCAAGCTAGAGGTCCTGTCTCTTCTTCATAAGATAGTGATGATGGGAGTGGTATGGCTAAAAATGTTGTTTTTGTAGGTATTTCTTACCATAACTTTGTGTTTAATCCTTTATATCATGGTGGTGGCTCTGAGATTATAAAATCAAGTGCTACAAATCACATGCCACCTTTTTGAGCCTTTTAACCCACACACATGATCCTGTTCAACCCTTGCATATTAAACTACCTGATGGTTCTTTTATACATGGTACTAAGGTTAGAGATGTTTGTTTAACTCCAATACTTTTCCTAACCAATGTTTTTCTATGCTCCTTCTTTTCAAAACAATTTGCTATATGTTTCTTGTTTGCTTAACTAAAATAATATCATGGTTCCCTTTGATCATTTGTAAGCCCCTGAATTTTTCGAGAATGGTTTTGGAATATTGAATCGAAACCCTAAAGACGGACCCAAGTTGAAACTGAACCTTAAACAATTTCGATCACCAGATTTCACAAGAGAATCTTCAAAAATAAAAAAAAATAGAAAATTTAATAATCATTTGATTCAAAAATCGGAGCATGAGAAAGTCCATCTATCCGATCCCTAATGTAAGCCTCTCAATCTCTAAGGTAAAGTTGGATTAAACCTTAACCCTAGTCAAACCGGAGATTCCAAGGTCAACAAAGATTAAGACAATCTAACAGTTTCAACTTGGCAAACCCGCGCTCTTAAATCCTAGGAAATGGAATTGAGTTAATGGTTTATAAGAGTTCGTAATAATATAGGGAAGTATAAAAATATCAGATTTACCTATTTCCAGTGTCTTTCGGATCCAAACGGGATCAGTTTTCGGAAATCGTATCCGGAAACATCGAACGATAAAAATATTGCGATAACACCAAAAGACTCGTAATTATACAAGGATTTCAAAAATATCAGTTTCATAATTTTTCGGTAACTAAAATATCAGATATAGCTCGTTTACGCGTATTTTATTACTATCGGTATTTTATTTATCTAGTCTACTATTTATAGTACTATTTCTACTATTCATTACTATTTCACTATCTCTACTTTTTCTTACAACCTACACATCTACTCTTACACTTTTATATTTTGAACACAACTTTATTCACATCATATTTTTACACATTACTTCTTTTTATTACAAAAATACAAAATTTAATCAAAACACTCTCTCTCCTCCACCATGATGCCGTCGGCCCTCCCTCTCTCTTTTCTCAATATATTTCTTTTTCAATTTATTTTATTACATCTAATTTTCATTCCAAAATTCTATAAATACCCCATCCCTCCATTCTTTCACACATTCATTTTACAAAACAAAAATCTACCAAAATTTCCTCTCAAATCCTCTCTCTAACAATCCCGTCTCAAAACACACTCTACCATTTACTACTCTTTAAGAAAAATAACAAATATACTACCCATTCATCTCTTTTCAAATCCTCCATTAAACCTTAGGTAAAATCCTATCAATATCTCTTTACCATGTCATGCAACTTAGCATGACCATGGTGTGTGTTTCCTAATAAATAATTGTTATGGAAGCAACACTATGTTCATGTTTTGTTCTTGTTCATGAACAAATCTTATTTTACTATTATGTTATTTTATTGTTATTATTATGTTATTACGTTATTATTATTATCCTAATCCAACTCCTATATGTTAGTAAATATATTTATGTATATATATTTCCTAGAGCATATGAGCTCACTAACATAACATTTATTTATTTATTCATTCCTTGCAATTTATTTATTTACTTATTTCAAGCAATTTATTAAGACTAGTCTTTCTAGTCTTAGACTTGTCCTCATCAAGTGAAAACAATTTTCTTTCTTTTCTTTTCTTTTCTTTTCTTTTTGGGACTAGTTTATTCTTAGTCCCGGGTTATCTTGATGAAGCTAAGGCTCTCAATACATGATCGGGATACCTTGATGAAGCTAAGGTTCCCAATGCTTGACCATATTATTATGTTTATTTGGTTATGAGTATTTCTTTCTATCTTATTATGTATTATTCTTACTTTTTCCTTGCTACATAATCATATCCATGCATGATTATAATGTTGTTGTCTTAAATAAAAATGGGTTCTTTTTTAAACAAGGAAAAGTGAACTAGATTTCTCAACAAAGGATTTTTCAACGAGAAGTCTAAATATTGTCTTTAATAAATTCTTTTCAAAAGCTTAGATAAGTTGATCATAAGTTTTAAAGTATTAATGCTGAAGATTTCTTCAAATGAAGGGAACTCATTTCTTTTATAAATCAAAACTACTCCATAAAGATAGAATTTAACTTAACCATATCTTTTATAAAATTTAAATAGATTCACTATAGACTTCGAAAGTCACATACTAAGAAAGTTTCTTCAAAACATAATTTTTACACTGTTACTCACTTTCAAAATTAAGATCAAGTTTTTGCTAAGTTCTAATATTGACAATTTTTTATCAGGAAAGCTTTTCTTATAAACTTATCTAAATGAATTATTCCACCACCTAAAAAATATTAAGAATAAAATAAGTTTTTCAAATCAAGGTAAAATCAACTCACTATTTTAGAAACCAACTTAGAAAAATAAAATTTGCCAAGAAAATAAAGTTTTAAAGGTAAACTTAATTTCTAAAGAAGAAAAATGATATAAAAATGAGAGAAAAGCATACATTTAGCATAACTCCAAATATTTGACCACACCAACAACTTAAGAAAAGTTTTGAATTGCCTATTTTTCAATTACTAGAAATAAAGTTGGTAGATAACTTAAAGAACCAAATTTTTGGCAATTAATTTATTTTTGAAAAGATAGAAAATGGAATTATAATAGGAAAAACACTCACTTATAACAACTAAAGAATTTTTAAATTTTCTTCTAGTAATTTAAAAAGGAAAAATTTTCAAAGTTTCATCTTTTAAAACTCTTAAAGACAAATTGTTTGTGAAATATCAATGTTGAGACAACACTACAAAAATCATGCATATGGTATGAGTATAAATATATGTTCAAAGGATTTTTCAACTATATAAATATGCATATATTTTGCTTAAGGATTTTTGAGTAAAGAGAAGTTTGGAAAAATCATATTTTGTGGACTATGCCTATTCTGTACTATAGTAATTTGCAACTGAAATGACTTTATGACAAAAACAACCTTAGAAATGGATATGTCTTTTCGAGTAGGTAGAAAACGGAATATTATATGTGAAATTCCGAATTAAAATGAGCTAGCTATAGCCATTTTAAGTTGGAATTTCCTTTTATCCGAATTTTGACACAAATGCTAGAATGAAATTAGAAAGTTCAAGAAGAGATTCCATGAAATACTCATTTTGGGTATTTCTTTCATTTAGGTAATGAAGTTTGGGAGGATCCATATTGGGAGGACCATTACGAGTAAAGAGTTTTTAGCAAGGATGGCCAAGTGAGTTTATTTCCTACCTTTTACGTACTTGTTTGTGCTTATAGCTAGAGGCACTAGAAGTAGGAAGAGATAAAAATGAATTTTGTATGATAATATGGATTGAAAGAATACTAAGCATATCGAGATATGAATTGTTGTTAAATCAAATTGTGTTTCATTATTACCATGTTGGAATAATGAATTTTCTATGATCGCTTTAAAGTACCTTAATTACATATTTCAAGTTATATATATTAATTGATTCATACATATCACGTAGTTAGTTTCATTTCATTAGCTACTATACTCGATGGGACAAGAGTATAGTAGTGGGGTTTGCAGGAGCCATAAGTCTACAAGATAGGCGAATAGGAGCCAGAAAGAACTATTTCAGGATGGGCGAATAGGAGCCAGAAATAAACTACATAAGTTGGATTTCAAAGATGGGTTTTAAAGAGCCTGAAACACCTAACCACTGAATGGAGGGATAAATCCATTCAAAACATATGATTTCCGGTAAATCATATGTATTGCTTGTTCACTTGCTGGATGCATTCATATGCTTGTTCAATAACTTGTTTGAAATTATTGATATAAGTACATTGATTCAGAAATATTCTCACTAAGCTAGTTATGCTTATACTCCGATAGACTTTTATTGTAACAGGACCAATTTCTCTTATGCCTAAGGACTTCGTATACTCGAGTGGAATTATGTTTTGGGGAGCTTCTGGAAATCTTTTGAAGATCTTAGGCTAAATATCCTATAATATGTTTTGGTTTTAGTATTGTTTCCTTGGGTGACAAACTAAGCTGATATTATGATTGTTTGGAGATTTCTTGAGGGAAAACTATCACGCCCCAAAGGGTACCCTAAACACGACAGTCCGCCACACTCGATATTTAAACTCAAGTAAGGCAGCCTTAGCCTTCCCATGAGTTTGAACATCGGGTGTAAGGCTCACTTTCAGCATACAGGGACCATACTTCGCTTCGTAATAGTTTAAGGTGACATACATAGCAGCAAGAATATATATCATAACCGTTTCCTTTAGGTCTATTTTTTTACATGAATTGAGGGGCATACCCCTGTCAACAACGTTGAGAGTTCTTAGGCTCACAAAATCTCTTATATTATCCTTCAAATACCAACTTAGGAAACATGATTAGAAGTCCGTGTCTACTTTTAGGTCCCGGCCTCATCGAAAGCTCCTTAATGTCTAAGAGCTGTACCTGATGTCTGCAGGTCCTCGGAGATAGCCATAAGTATTCATACTGCAACAGGAAACTATTGGTGTAAGCCCCAGAAAATTTCAGTAAATAAATCCAAGATGAACTATGAAAATAAACCCTAAAAATCACCCCAAATTAAAACCAAACTACGAACGAGTCTTAAAATATAAACAAAAGTAAGAATTCATTAGTCTTGAGAAAATCTAAAAATAAAGTAAGGACTACAAAAGTCCTTAAGTCCAAAAACCATTACGTAAGATAAACTTCTTACCTAATCTATAATTCATAAAAATCGGGATAAAAATAAAACACATTGATAATTTGCTAAAAAGCAAGTTAATCCATAACATGACAATTTGAAGGATCAGGAGATCACCAAAGGCCAATTCCATAACTAGGTTTTGGCACGATTAAGAAAACTTTATCTGCCAATAATAAAATATAGACTTTGGAAATTCCCCAAACGACCAGACTAATAATCCTAAGAGACGGAAATCACAATAAAGCCCTAACGATTAAATCAAACTCCCAAGAATCATAGAACGAGTTAGAAATTGAAATCTTGTAATTTTAAGAAGGAAGAATTCAAGAAACAAAATAACAAATTAGATAATCCTTAAGTTAACCAATTGTTAATAAAACCTTAAATCGAAGCAAAAATAAATTCGAAAACAAAACACTATGAGAATCCTTTTTCAAAGCAAATTATAAAAATCAAGATTTCCCCAAAATCATTCCAAAAATCGATATTTGACTCAAACTCAAGAAAATCATATCTGGTAACCATTACCGATATAACTCCAGATATAATGATTCAATTCAAGATTTCCGAAAGCAGTGAGAATATTAAATACTTATAAAAATAAAATTTAAAATAAATTTCTCAAACTAAATACGTTGTATAAACAGAAAATCTCAGTCTCCAACTTGGCAATACCTAAACCGGAAAGTCATCCGGAAACCCTAACCGGAATACAATAGAGTAAGTCCGGCAATCTAGTGCCCCTAAACCTAGGGACCGAGATGTAGTTTAAAATATAGAATAACTAAGTTCGTTATAATTATCAGATTGATAAATTTTTTATCTATTTTGAACCCGTTCGGATACAGACTTCGAAAAGCGTATCCCAGAGCTCGAGATATCAAAAATATACCATTAGTACCGTTAGACTCGTAATTCCACGAGATTTCTAAATATATCAGTTATATAATTTTTCGGGTTATAAAAGTTACAGTTATAACCTTTTTACCGTATTTTCATTTCTACCGGTAATTGATTAGTCTTTTGCACTATTCATTTTATTTCATTACACAATTTTATTATTATTATATATATATATATATTTTTATATATTGTAAACCCCGGTTTTTCAGGTAGCCAAGAAAACCCTCGAACCGGAAACCAAAACCCTAAACCGGAATAACTCAAGTCTGGAGTGAGAACTAGGAACCCTAATTCCGGCTTTTCCTCGGTTTCAAATTAATAAACTTTTCTAAGAAAATTTAATTTTGATTATAGTTCTTAATTATATTTCAACCTAAGAAAATATCTGATTTTGAGAAAATTTCAATTTCGGGTCATCCGCCCGACCCATTATAGAAAAACGTGCCCTGGAACTAGAATTTCAAAAATATCTTATGAGTACTCATTTGAACCGAAATAAAATAAGGATTTCAAAAATATATTTTTCATAATTTTCCGATTTATGAAAAATACAGTTATAGCCTTTTTATTCGTATTTCATTACTATCGGAAATTAAATTGTCTTGTCAACTATTCATTACTATTCATAAAGTACTACCTAGCCTACTTATTAGCCACCCTACAAGTCTAACCCTTACCATCAATAAAATCCCTTCCATTCTTCCATAACTTTTGTCTCTTCAACTTCACTTTAATATATGACAAGTGATATAAATCAAATCAAGGCCAAATCAAGATGGACAAAGCAAGTTCCCCTCCCCCCCCCCCCCCCCCCCCCCCCCCCCCCCCCCCCCCCCCCCCCCACCATCCATGCCCCATTTGAAATTTTTCTTATTCATTTAACCTAATTCCAACTCCTATTTAAGCTATCTTTTCTCTCTCTCCTCATTCTTTCATTCCTCCACTTTTACAAAGTGAAAAAGCTCCTTAATCCTCTCCATTTTCTCTTGTTGGTCGAAAGTTTTGGAGCCCACACACACACACACAACTTCCATTTACTCCTTACATCTCCTTTCCACTTCAAGTAAGCAAAGTTCCACTTCTTCCCACTCATAAAAACTTTGTTATGGCTAAGTGATTTTTGGATATTTCAACTCCATGTCCCCATGATCTTTTAGTAGGGACAATGAGATATCAAAACAAAAATCCCGAACCATTACAAAGTGGATCTAACTTTTAAAGAAGCTTTCATACCAAAAGCTTGATGTTCCTTCAACAAAAAGTGTTTTTAAACAAAAGATCTTTTATAAAAATATAATTTTTATGTTTTCAAAACTCATTTGAGCATATGAAATAATAGATCTATCATTTTACTACTCATATTCATGTAGACATTTAAGATCTCATCTTTATTTTGAGTTTATGTGCATTAGTGGTCTTTAATGTTTTTGTCCTTGGTAAATAACCTTCTTAGTATATAGATCTATGGTTAGATGAGTTAATAAAGTCAAAAAGGAAAACACTTTTCAAGAAATGAACTTGGGTAAATTCGGATGACTTTGTAAACCTAGGTCAAAAACACTTTTATCAACTTCTAAACATATATTTTACAAGAGAAATGAAGCCTATGGGTAATAGATAATGTTTGGTAGTATTTTTCATGAGTCTAAATGAGTTTTTATTAAAGAAAATGTTGGAAACAAGAGATGAAGTCCAATAGAAGTTTTGAGCTAAAAGTCTTGTAGGCAAAATTCGTAATAATGGATAGATGGTTAGAGAACACTATTTTTCCAACTTCAAAAATGGTATTTTCTTAAATAAATGGAGTCCTTAGGATATAGGTATAATAAACACTTAAATTTTTAAGTATAGAATACATTTTTCCTAAGAAATCAACTTGAAAATAGACTTTACTAAATTCGGATTTTTGGAAACCCCCTAGTAGAAGACCCTCTTAAAAGTTTATAAATGAAGACTTTATTAAAGAAATAAAGGCCTTAGGATATAACTAATATAAGAGTCAAAATTCTTTAAGCAAAATAGAGTTTTCCTAAAAGAAAATCCTTAGAAATAGTAGGTGTGACCAAATGTAGCAAAGTTGATTTTTAGACAAAAGCAAAATATAGTGTCTTAAGATAAAGTTTATTTAAAATTCTTTAAGCCTAAAAATTTATAAGACCTTAGACACTTAAGAGTTCATATCATGACATGCATGATAGGGAAAATCATTACCATGGCATTTAGTTTTATTTTGTACCTAGGAATCTCAAGTGCATTCACAAAAACCGCATTTTTGGAATCGATAGACCCGCTGTACAGATCTGATCCCTCGTTTTCGAGGCTTAGATATTTTCAAAACTTGATTTAAACTTCATATTTAGAAAGCTCTTCCGAAGTAGATAGAAATCGATATAAAATTTGCGAGATTCCGAGTTAAAATGACCAAGTTATGGCCGTTTTAAGTTGGAATTCCCACTTAGGACGCGAATTACGAATTTGATAAGTTCGTATGAAGTTGTTGGATTAGTTTGAGTTGAAATACTTATTAGAGTATTTCTTCCTTTTTAGGTTATCCCGAGTTCGACGATTCCCTACCACCGGATTATTATTACTAGAAGACCGGTGATCCAATAGCTGAGTGAGTTTTCTCCTTGTTTTGTTACCCTGATTGTGCTTGTAATTAGTCGCATTAGAATTTTAGGAACAAGATAAAAATCGATATGAATGGGGATGGGATATATGACGAGACTGTGATGAATGTATGCCAAGGAATACTAAAGCATATCGAAACCACGATTTGATTGGATAATTGCATGGTTCATATTATTTATGTGTATGATATTGCCCGGCAACTCTAAAGAATGTATAAATATTTTGACCTAAGCAAAAAGTAAATTGATCATGCATCGCATCGGATATATTGCATTTGGTAGCATGCTACTCCTACGCAGGTCGATCGGTATGGTCCGTTGATTGCCTCGTTTGAATAACGAGCCCGGTGCCAGAGCTCATTCTAGGGTACTAAGGCGCATGTGGATGCATCCTTGGATGAGCCTAGCCGAGTCGAGTGCTAAGAGCCAGGGCTTAGGGACTAGCAGCGGTCGTGTAGACTCAATACCATTCCTAACCCAAGATACGGAGGGCGTAAATCCGTTCTGTGTGTGGGTTCCGGTTACCCATGCATAATTGCTTGCTCACGTGTTTGTTCATGCATAGCATATGATTGATTAATAACTTGTTTGTTATGGTACGGAATTAAGGGAATTCTCACTAAGCTAGTGTAGCTTATACCCCAATAGTTGTTTAAATGAGCAGGTTATTCCAAGAAATGCTAAGTGGGGACCGAGATGGTTGAAGTCAAGAATGACTTCGGGATTCCGGCAAGATATGAGAATGCTTGAAGTTTTGGCTAAGCTTTACGATTTGCCTTGTAATAGTTTTATGTAGTGAAGTCTTGGGATGAATGTAATTAAAGTTTGATGAACTGTATTTTGAAGTATAGGGTTTTGTATTTGGAGTATAGTGGATTGTTTTTCCTTTACATTGTTACTCAATTGTATCAACATAAAATGTATCATTCCGATTTGTCTCCTTTATGTGTTAGACGCCTTGTACATAGTATGGAAGCCTTCGTGTGACTGAGGTGGTCATTCTTAGGCTTTAATATTATGTACGGTGGACTGCCACGTTTAGGGTACCTTTCGGAGCGTGACAATTGGGGTATAAGCTACACTAGCTTAATGAGTGAAAACTTCCATATCACAATTTCAACAAATTATTCAAGCAAGTGATTAATCAATCAAGTGAAATGCATCAAACACGTGGATTCAACAAACATATGACCAGCCGGAAATCATATGTGGATGGACTTGCGCCCTCCATCTCGGATTAGTAGATTAATGAATCTTGCGGTACGACGCCGTTTAAGCTTACGATCAACTGAACAATATCTCGTTTGGATCACGATTAACCAACATATCTGTTTTATGAATTACGATTAACCAACATATTCGTTTTATGGATCACGAAAAATCAACAAATGCTAATGCTCCATCCCCTTCGTGATATGAATGAGTTCAAATTTATATTGGATGTCTAATAATCGATTAATCCAATTCTTTTAGGTGGCCAAGCAATGTTCGCAGACAATCCATTCTAGTTCCTCTATATACAAGCAATAAATTATCACCCGGCTTCGATATTCTTTAAATTCAACTTCACATATCAATAGCAGACAATTATAATTCCCATCTAACCCCATCATGCATAATCATTCTTTTTATCCTTACTTAATAACTAGTGCAACTATCATTACAATCACAAGCAATAATTGAAATTGGAAGTGATACTCACTCAGCCATGGTACGCCGGTCTCTTAGTAATAATAATCGGGTGGTAGGGTATCGTCGATCTCGGGATCACCTACCAAATAAGAATAACCTAATGAGAATATCATCACTCAACTAATTCAAACTACGCATCTAAACTAAACAAAATCGTGATTCTCGCTATTTGCGGAAATTCCAACTTAAAACGGCCATAACTTGGTCATTTTAACTCGGAATTTCGTAAATTTTATATCAATTTCTATCTACTTCAAAAGATCTATCTATTTCTATTATTAATTCCAAGGTTTGAAAACATTTAGATCACGGAACAGAGGGATCAGATCTATTCTGTAACTTTCCCATTTCCGAAAAATTGTTTTGCACTTAATTAAAATGTGTCTAGTTGATGATTCATGTGTAGATAAAATATGAATGAATTCCTAATATGAATGTCATGTAATGAGTTCAATATATGCATGATCTTGATGATTTTTTATAATGAAACTTTTAAGGACTCCTAATTATCACAAGACTCCACAATAGTTACTTCTTAAAAATCCATTTTTCCAATTTTTGCATCTCCTAGTGTTTTGAGATTTTATTCTTAGAAATTCATTGTTATCTAAGTAAAAATGAGTCTTCATCATCTATACTATCCAAGACCTCTATTTCTACATAAAAATCCACATTTTTCACCTTGCAAGTATGTTTTTACATAAGCTTTTCACAAAAATCCGAATTTTGGAAAAATTCATTTCTTGCATATTTCCTTTGAGAAAACTTGTTCAATGCATCAAAATTTAAAGCTTTACTATATCTATTACCTAAGGACTTCATTTAACACATAAAACATGAAATTTGAGCTTAAATACTAGGTGATTACATATGCATCATCTCAAATTACGAATTTGACAATTTGATCACTAACTCAAAATTTTCCATCTTAATTCCATTACTTGTTTTACACATTACTCATGCCTAAACTCATTTCAACTTGTAAAAATCATTCCTTGGAGTTACCTATTACATATACCTTCCATTTTTCATGTAAAATCTGGGTTTCAAAGTGGTTTCAAAGGTATGTAAAATAGGTCTTGAAGTTCATCCGAATTTTCCACTAAAAATTTCTAACAAAAATCTTTTCTTTTCAAGTTCCTTGTCTTATACTCATAAAGATCTACCATCTAACATATTTATATATGCAAGGCTAAGCTTTTGTGATCATTAATGTATGAAAATACAAAATACTCATATGAACATGAATGTCAAGAAAAATATGAGGGTCTAAACACTAGATCTACAACTTATAATGCATGAACATGAGTTTAAAGACATGAACATAAATTTTTCATACAAGATCTCTATTTTTATATGCATGAACATAACAATACTTCAAAAGCTTGTTAAACACAAGATCTACTCTTGTAATGGCTTGAGATTCATGTATTAATATTTTCTCATCCCTAGCATTTGCTCATTGGGATTTCAAGATGAAAACACACAAGAATACTCTTGCCATTGCAAGATTAGGTAGTAATAAGGCTTGGAATCATCACCTAAATGAAGAATTGATGTAGAAAAGAAGATGAAATGAGCTTGTGAGTGTGTGTGTGGGAGGGGCTTGGTCACGGCAAGGAGAGGAAAGTAAAGGGAGTGTTTTGCTTCTTGTAAAATTTTGAATGAGTGAAAAATGAGGAGAGAGAGAGAGAAGATGAGCTTATATATTAAAGGAATTAGGGTTTAGAAGTATTAAAAAGAGTAAAAATAAAACAAATAGAGGGAATTGGGAGAGGGTGTGCGTCGGTTTGGATGGGGAGGAGAGAGGGAGTGAGTTGAAATTGTTTAAATTTGTAATTTGTGTAATAAAATATAATAAAAGTGATAATAAAATGTAAGAGACAAAAATTTCTTGGAAAAGAAAATATAATGAGTAGTTATAAAGATGTAAGAATAGGGTATGGGTAGTGTGTAGTGTAGGTTGTACTTGTGAATAGTGGTAAATAGTAGACAAGACATCTACTTTACCGATAGTAAGAAATACGGGAAAAAGGCTATAACTGAAATTTTTATAGCCCGGAAAATTATAAAATTTATAGTTTTGAAATCCTTATAAAATTTTGGTTCTAAGAAGTATTCCGGAATATTTTTCCAAGTTCTTAGTCTCGGGGCTCGTTTTTCCGTAATGGGGATCGAGAAGGCCCGGAATAGAAAATTTTCCGAAATTAAAACATTCTAGGGTTTGAAATATACTTTAGAACAATAATTCACATTCATATATTTTATAAAAATTCTTTTGTTATGAAACCGAAAGACAGCCGGATCTAGGGTTTCTAAGCTTCTCTTACTAAACTTGAACTAGACTGATTTAGGGTTTCATTTTTTGGTTTCCGAAGTTTACTCGATTATTAGGAAAACCGAGGTATACATTGTAAGAATAATAAAATTGTGTAATGAGTAATAGTAAATAGTCCCAAAAGATTAGCTAATTACCGGTAGTAATGAAATACAAATAAAATCGCAAAAAGTCAGGAAATTTTAGTTATCGAAAAATTATAAAACTAATATTTTAGAGATCCTTATAAAAAAATATGAGTCTAACGGTAATCACAACATATATTTAATATTTCAGATCCTGGGGCTCGCTTTTCAAAGCCTGCACCCGACCGGGTTCGAAATTGATCGAAAATTCGTTAATCTCAAATTTTAGAACATCCTAGAATTAATACAAACCAACTACACCTTTATCTCTTATTCCGACTTCTTGGTTTAGGAATACGGAATTGCCGGATCTAGGCTACGGGGTTTCTTGGGAGTTGTGGACATAGGTTTTCCGGTTGACTTTTCGGTCTATACCCCTGCCAATTTAGAACTGATATTTTATGTTTATACAACATATCTGATTTGAGAAATTTGATTTTTTTTTTATAAGCATTTAATATCTCTCGACATTTTCGGAATTCTTTGAATTGAGTTTTATTTCCGAAGGTTAATCATTATTTACTCTTTAATAACTTGTTTTTAGGCTCTATATTACCCGATTTTATGAGTTGGAGTTAAATATAGAATTTGTCATACATAGTGGTTTTGGAATTGAAATATATTGAGTTCCTATTTTATTTTTAAGGATTCTTGTTTTTCTCACGATTCAGAAATTTCCGGATTCATTCGGGAATTGGGACTTATCGAAGTTCGGTTTTAATTCGGAGTGATTTTTAGGATTTATTTTCGAAGTTCATCTTGGGATTATTTACTAAAATTTTCCGAGGCTTACAAAAACCCCTAAGAAGATGTAAGGACTATATCCTTATAATGTTAAAATTAGATGGTTATCTAAATTTCTTGTATGCTGTATTTACTATCCCGTACTACACATCCCACCGGTGTCTCCTATTGTTGTGATAGATACCTTACATATGGTGTTGAAGCTTTTGCATGACTTCGAGAAGTCATTCTTAAGTTCTAATACTGTATGTGGCGAACTGCCACGTCTAGAATACCTTTTGGGGTGTGACATCATTCCTCTTGTGATTTTTAGGACCCGAAAACTAAGAAAGTGTTGGCTTTAGGACAATTGATGAATGGCTTTATTTACTTAAGCCTAGTCATGTTTCTTGTTGTAATAATTCTTTGTCTTATAAAAGTGATTTTGTTTATGATAAACATCAATTGTTTCATTTGCATTTAGGACATTCTTTTATTTCTAAGCTTCGTCATTTGGAGGAATGCAAATCTTGTAACTTTGATGGATTTCTTTGTCATGATTACCAAGAAGCGAAATTTCATCATCTTCCTTTTCCATAAAAGCATGAGTATTTCTAAATGTGCCTTTGATCTTCTTCATATTAATATGTGGGTTCATATAAAACTGATTCTATTACACATGCAAGATTTTTATGTCCATTGTTGATGATTTTACTAAATGCACTTAGACTTTTATGCTTGGTTTCAAGAGTGAAGCTTGTGGTGTGATTAGGCATTTTTTGAAGTATCTGCATAATCATTTTGGTGTTGCACTAAAGTTTGTGAAGATGGACAATGCTATAGAGTTCTTATCAAATGGATGTGCATCAATGTTTAAGGAGTTGGAAATTATTCATCAAAGAACAATGGTTCATACACCTCAAAAAAATGGAAATGTAGAGCGTAAACATAGGCATCTATTCGATACTTCTGAAGCATTAATGTTTCATGCATCTTTACTAAAAGAGTTTTGGAGTGAATGTATGCTTGTTGCCACATACTTGACTAATAGGATGCTTATGGAGACCATTCGCTGGATTTCTCCTTTTGAGGAATTGTTTGGAATTGCACTGAGTTTTGATCATTTGCACATTATTGGTTGCTTGCTTTATATTTCAAAAATGCCTACACCAAGTGATAAATTGGAAGCACATGGTGTTAAATGTATTTTCTTAAGATATGCTTATGGGAAGAAAGGTTATAGAGTGTATGACATGGAAAATAAGTACATTAAAGAATCTCGTGATGTTGTATTCTTTGAGTCCATATTTCCTTTTCATGAGCCTTCTAATATTCCTTCTAAAACACTTACGTCTCATTCTCCCCTACTTCTCGATGTTGATATTAATGTTGTTTCTACTTCAGTTTCTCCTAGTCCGAATGTTTCTCTCAATGATGATGATGGTAGTTATTCTTCTTCTAAGCATCCAAATGTTGTTGCTAATGTGCACAAATCCACTCGAGTGCACAAGTCTCCACAATGGCTTCATGGTTGTGTACATATGGCTATGCACAATACCAAAGCTAACACTTTTACAAGCTTAAATACTAACTCTTATCCTTTATTTGATGTTTCTTGTTTTGCCTCACTTTCATGTGATTTTGTAGCATCTTTAGCAAATGTCTTACTTGTCCAAGAATTGCACAATTATATAGAGGCTTTAATTCAAAGGGATGGCAACATTCCATGCGAAAGAAGTTAGAGGCTTTAGAGGCGAATGAGATATGGAAGGTCACAAACTTGCCTAAAGGAAAGAATCTAACGGGTTGCAAATGGGTGTATAAGGCAAAGTATAGGCCAGATGGGTCAATTGAGCGCTACAAACTTGGCTTGTAGCAAAGGGTTTTAGTCAAATCGAAGGTATTGGCTACCATGACACCTTTTCTCTTGTAACAAAACTTGGTACAGTTAAGATCATGCTTGCAATAGTTACGATTAAGGGTTGGCCATTACATCAAGTTGATATTAAGAGTTAATGACCTGAATGCTACCTGAACTTTACCCAAAAAAGCAATTAACTACCTATAGCTTTAAATGATCAATTTATTACCTAATTGAACATTTCACGGTTACTTTTACTACCTCTATCAACTCCATTAATTCCGCTATCTTGCTAGACATTTGGATGAATAATCGGACAACACATGTTAATCTTAATTTAAAAAAAAAAATCCTTTTGCTTAAAATTTATAGAAATAATAGAACAAAAATATAATAAGTAGAAAATAGAAATTAAAAAGAAAAAAGAAAAAAGAAAAGGAAAAACAAAGAAGATCTGAAAAAAAAAAAATTAATAAGAACATTTTCTATATGTGCACGTGCAACGCATGTGTATGAGTCATCTTCAAGCTTTAACTGAGCTCATGCTCGAGTGGCCATGGTAGGGAGATGAGAACTCAAACCAATGCTCTTTTGGTCCTTATTCCTTCATATCCAAGCACTTGGAAAGCCTATGTCACGCCCCAAAGGGTACCCTAAATGCGACAGTCCACCACACTCGATATTTAAACTTAAGTATGACATCCTTAGTCATCTCATAAGTTTACATATCGGGTGTAAGGTGTACTTACACAACTTTTAGGATCTCACTTTGAATCGAGTAGTCTTAAGAAAGCATACATAGCATTAAGAATAGAAATCACAACAGATAAATAGTAAAATTTTACAAAAACCAAGGGGGCGTACCCCTGCCAAAATAATGGGAGTCTACATCGTTTAGCTCCATGTTACAAATATCTGAGTCTACGTTAAAGAGATTTTCCTAGAAGTCCACGCCTATACTAGGTCCCGACTTCTTCAAAAGCTCCTTAATCCAATGATATACCTGCACAAGTGTCCTTTCGAAACAACCCAAAAATAGGGACACTGCAACAAAACTATTGGGGTATAAGCTAATTGCTTAGTGAGATTCATTTTCCAAATAACATACTCGATCAAGCTAAAAATATCTATACAAGCAAGTTATAATTAAGCAACCATATGAATGCACAAGCAAATGAGCAAGCAAGCATATGATTTTCCGGTAATCATATGTGAATGGATTTACGCCCTCCATTCGGGGTTTGGGGTAGTTCATAAGTCATGCAACTACAGTTCCAATGTTGGTCCATAAGACATGCAACCATAGTCCCAATCTTAAGTGGGGTGGTCCATAAGACATGCAACCACAATTTTAATGTTGGTCCATAAGTCATGCAACCATAGTTTTCATTATTTGAATGGGGTGGTCCATAAGTCATGCAACCCTAGTCCCCTTCATTAAAGACCCGCTGCCTCCCGATCATACTTTTGTTCCCACCAAAAGCATTCTCGTAATGCAATGTGACTCACTACGTGATATGCATGTACAATTTATTCATATAATCATGGCATATTAATTAGATAATTTTAGAAGTGATCATACAGATTTCAGACACTCCAAATCTATACTAGCTCATACAAGTTATTGCAACAAAGCTTGCCTCGATATACTTATCGTTCATTCATACAAGTTTAGATCATCATTCAATCACAATTTTATCTTTTCCTAAGTCTAATGCCACTACTACTACAAGCACATCCAAGAGCATAATTAATTGAGAAATGAACTCACTTGTCCATGTAGTGAAATCCACTAGTCGTAATAGTCCTCGGGGAGTGGTAACCCTTCCTCCAATTCACCTAAGTACAAAGAATACCCTCAATGAGTATTTCTCATAAGGTTCTAATAACTTAACTATTCTAACTACTAAGTTCGTCAATTTCCGCATAAGATAAAGTCCTAACTTTAAATGACCATATCTAACTCATTTTGACTCGGAATTGAGCATATAATATATCGATTTCTATCTACTTCGAAAGATCTATCTATTCCTAATATTATTTTCAAGTTTCGAAAATATTTAAGTCACCAAACAGAGAAACAGTTCTGGTCGTCCGAAGACTCCAATTCCGAAAAATACTTTTTGTGGATGTTTGTGATGTTTCTAGCATATAGTTCAACTACTCATGCAATATAGATGATTTCCTATCATGAATGATATGATATGAACTTGATGCATGCATGCTTTTGAAATTATTTACTAAAAGGAAAAATTAGAAACTTCTTACTTGTGTAACTCCATGATTATACACTTTCAAGAAAAACTAGTTTACTAACTTTGACTATCTCATTTGTTTTGAGGTTATTTCTTTAAGAAAAATCAATTTATCTTTATCTAAATTAAGTCTTTATTAAACCTATTACCCAAGCCTTCATTTCTACATAAAAATTGCATTCTACACTTTGTAAATAGGTTTTCAAATAGGATTTGTCCAAAAATCCGAATTTAAAAATTCATTTTCAAGTTGATTCTCTTGAGGAAAAAGCATTTTATACTTAGACTTTGTGTATTTATTTTACCTATACCCTAAGGACTCTATTTATTTAAGAAAATACCATATTTGAAGTTGGAAAACTAGTGTTTTCTAACCATCTATCCATTATTACGAATTTGGCCTACAAGATTTTCAACTCAAAATTTCTATTGGACTTCACCTCTTGTTTTAAACATTTCCTTTGGTAGAAACCCATTTAAACTTATGGAAAATATCATCAAACACCATCTATCACCTAAAGGCTTCATTTTTCTTGTAAAATACATGTTTTGAAGTTGATAAAAGGGTTTTCAAAATAGGCCTTTAAAACCATACGAATTTGACTTTGAGTATTTCAAACAAAAACTTTTCCTTTTTGGTTTCATTAACTCATCTACCTATAGATCTACATACTAGCAAGTTATTTACTCAAGACAAAAGCATTTATGACCATAAATGCACATAAACTCAACATAAAGATGAGATCTAGTATGTCTACATGAAGGTGAGTGGTAAAAATGATAGATCTACTACTTATGATGCATGATATGAAGTTTAAAAGCATGGACATGAAATTTTATGCTAGATCTCTACTCTACTCCACTCCTACATGCATGAACATGAAATATCTTCAACAAAAACTTGATCAAACACAAGATCTACTCTTGTGATGGCTTGATATTCATGTAGTAGCATTTTCTTTGTCCCTAGCAAGAGCTCATGGGGACTTTGAGTGAAAATACTCATGAATAATCTTGCCATTACAAGATTAAGTAGTGTAAAGGCTTAGGAATCATCACCTAAGGCTTGAAATAGATGAGGAATGGAGAAGAAAATTGAAGCTTGTGTGTGTGTGTGTGTGGTGTAAGGGAGGTCACGGCATTGAGAGAAAAGAAGAGAGGGTTTGAGAGCTTTTTGGACAATTGAACAAATGAAATGAAAAGTGAAGAGAGAGAAAAGTAAAGGGTTATTTATATTAGAGGAATTAGGGTTTGTGAGTGTTAAAAGAAATATAAAACAATGCATTTTGGAGCCAAAATGGGAGGGTTTCACGCCTTCCAATGTAAGGAGTGAGAGAGGGATATATTTGATTTCATTTGAAATTTGAATTTATGTAATAATTGTATTAATTGTAATAATTTGTTAAGAGACAAAATTTCTTGGAAAAGGAAATGAATTGAGTGATTGAAAGGTTGTAAGAATAGGGTATGGGTATGTGTGTAGTAGGTTGTACTTGTGAATAGTAAGGAATAGTAGATAAGACATCTACTTTATCGATAGTAACGAAAATACGGGAAAAAGGCTATAATTGTAATTTTTATAGCCCGAAAAATTATAAAATATATATTTTTGAAATCCTTATAAAATTCCGGTTCTAACGAGTATTCCGGAATATTTTTCTGAGTTTCTAGTTCCGGGGCTCGCTTTTCCGTAATGAAGCTCGGGAAAGCTCGGAATAGAAAATTTTTCGAAATCAAAATTTTGTATGGTTCGAAATATACTATAAAACAATAATCCGCATTAATTTATCTTATAGAGGTTCTTTTATATAGAAATCTAAGAAAAGCCGGAATTAGGGTTTCTAGGTTACTTGTACTAATCCTATTTAGGGTTTTGATTTCCGATTTACGGAGCTTACTCAGTTACTAAGAAAACCGGGGTTTACAGCCTAACAATGGATTCTAGAATGAGACATCTTTTAAAATCACCATTAAAGTGAAATATTTGAAGATTAAAAGAGGAAAAAGCACTACACTTTAAAATTCAAACTTTTGATCTTTTTGCTCCCCTTAATGCATTTAAGATATAAGTATCTATATATATAGATTCCATAAATCAAAAGAGAGATTTTTTTGGACCTAAAATACCACCTTTAAAGCTCAAAACCAAAGCTTTCTCTCTCTAAAAGGACATAGCCAACAACCTACATGCCTTTAACTTATAGAAATCTAAATTGAATATTTCAGCCACTAAAACTACTGCCAATAGACTCCTCACACCATCTTAAACCCAAAGATATCAACTTTTTTTCTTCAAAACCACCTCGAACACCACCAACTCAACACTATAGTTTACATCGATATTCATTTCCTCCACTCTTCAGACCATCCCTAAACCAAACTATCATCACCAATGAACTCCTCACCACATAGTGAACACAATTCCACTACCTACTTTTGTTAATTCGCCTCCAATAACCCTCAATCATCAGAATCCAACAGCCATAGTTACCCACTAACCATTGTTGACTACTAAGATCCGACAACCATGTTTTTTAACTCAACTCTAAATTCAAGTTTGACCCATTTTATCTAGGCTCGACCCATTTTCCAAGTATGTGCATCTCTGATACTTCATTTGATGTATTATTATGAAAAGAAAATTTTCATTTCATTAAGAAGATAAATGTTCTTATTGAATTTTTTTTATATCTTAATTTTTGCTTTTTTTTTTGAATTTCTACTTTTTATTTTTTTCTATTATTTCTGTAAATTTTAAACAAAAAGCAATTTTTTTAATTAGTACGTGTCATCCGATTATTTGTCTAAATGTCTAGTAAAGATAACAAAATTAACGGATTTAATGGAGGTAGTAAAAGCAACCGTGAAAAGTTCAATTATATAGTAAATTGATCATTTAAAAGTATAGGTAGTCAATTCCTCTTTTGAGTAAAATTCAGGTAGCATTCAAGTCATCAACCCTTGTTAATAATTTGTTTTTGCATAGAGGTCTAGATGAGGGGATTTATATGCAAATACCCAATGGTTATTTAAAAGCTGTTAAGTCTCTTAGTTTGGTTTTAATGACAACAAAACATATATAAGTGTTTACTAACAAAACCATTAAGTGTATAGCTTTCAAGTAAAATACATGAGAAGACCTAGTTAATCAATTAAGGTTGATTAAAAGCTTTATAGAAGAAATTTTTCAAAGAAAGATTCGACTCAAAAAGTAATTCAAAATCTATCTGGAAAACTTGTCAAGGAATCTCCAATGCTTAGAGATTGACTCAAAGAGTGAACCTGCAACTGATAGTTTTTCAACATAATATTTTGAATATGATATTTGAGAAAGTTTTACATCAAAATAAAGGCCCAGCTGCAAAATTGAATGTATTTGGGTAATGCATTCAAATGTTCCACAAAGTTGGTTAACATATCCAAGGGGATTCGAATTATTTTAAATCAAAGCCTATGAAAAAATTTCAAGAACTCATGACAATAAAATCAAATTTGTTCTAGATCTGATTATTTCAAGCATTGAATTAAGCTCAAGTTAGTTGATGAAAATATGATTATTTGAAGCTCCAGAAGTCGCTATAGCAGAAGTTGTCAACCTTCCTAGGTTCATTGTAATTTAGAAAAATAGAAGAAAGATTTTATGCTACTTTTTAGGAATATGGAGGACACTCCAACGAGAAGATAATCTGGATTTTACAATGAATTTATTTTTGAAGGATAAATATTAACAAACTTCAAGCTAAGTCTACAAGGCACATGGCTTTTCAAATGCAACAACAAATTTGTTTTTGAAGATAAGATCAGTCCATCTTTCAAAACAAAAATTCAGGAACTACAAGATATATCAACAACCATCTTTCAAATTCGAATTTATACATCTTCCAGCCATAATTCAATGAAGGACAAGTAAGGGAAGACCATCAAAGTAGATATATACACACATGAATAGAAAAAGAGAACAATACGTGCTCAAAATTTTTCGAGAATCATTTTGCTACTGATTTAAACTTTGTCATTCATATTTTCTATTTGTTTAAGCTGAGAAGTTGAGGAATTTTTAATTTCTTTATTTCCACAAGATCTTATATATCTTGTGTGAGATTGTAGAAGAGTGAGAGTGACATTTCCTTCTATGTTGATCAGTAATAGCTTAAGTGAAACTAGATAGGCTGAGTAGAGTGATTGAAGTCCATTGTATCTGGATAAGCTTATACTCTCACTTCTTTTGGATATAGTAGAACATACCAGTGTAGAATACTGGGTCCTCAGCTTAGAGCTAGAAGAAAGAACTGATGCTCAAGTCGGAATCTTTATAAATTGATTTTGCACTCTTCTCTTCCTTTATTTTTTTAATCTTATGCATATTTATCTGTTTGTTTCTGTTGTACACCAAAGTCAGAGACTCAATCATAGAGTAACTGGAAGTTTTTTTTAAACAATTGCTTAACTCATTGTCAACTTAATTGAACCTGAGTCTATTTGAATTACAATTAACATTAATGATATTTGTGATCAAGGTTGATTGTTTCAAGCGAATTTATAAGCCGTTGTAACTTAATTAACTAAGTGGTGTGACTTTGGTTAATCCTAGAAAAAGAAAAATTTTTATCTAGTAATCAATTCACCTCCCCAACCACCACACACAACACTCTCTTTATATCTTAAAGCAAGCTTCTAGGTAATGAAATATAAAAGTCTCTAAATTTCTTTTGTTGCACAATTGGCATATGATCATTCTTTGTTTATATATCACGGTTTGAATGGTTCAGTTTTGTTATTATTGTATGTTGATGGCATGCTTATTACAAGTTTAGATCATACATTTGTTGATGATGTCAAAAAGCTTTTGCAAGAGCAATTTATTATTAAAGATCTTGGACTTATATGGTTCTTTCTTGGTCTCAAGGATTTGTAGATCTTCTATTGGTATTCTTGTAAACCAACAAAAGTTTATTATGGATGTTCTTGAGGATATGGATATGAGTGGTGCTAAACCAGTTTACATGCCTTTGCCACAAAAGTTGGTGCTTGGTAATGATTCTGGTGATTTACTTGATGATCTTTCGTTTTATAAGCGCATGGTAGGATGCTTATTTTATATGACATTGACTCAGCCTGATATTGCTTATTCGGTTACTAGGCTTAGCCAATTTATGCCTAAACCTCGATTTATTCATATCAATGCATTATTTCACTTACTTAGATACTTGAAAAGGAACTATATCGCTTACGTTGTTTTATTCTTCTTCTAATGATCTTATTTTACATGGTTGTTTTAATGTGGATTACGATACTTCTTCACTTGATCGAAAGTCTATCACCTGTTATTATGTGTACTTGGGTAGTTATGTGATTTCATGGAAATCTAAGAAACAAGCTATAGTTTCTACATTAAAAAATGAAGCTAAGTATTGTGCGCTTGTAGTTGTTACTAAAGAGCTCTTATGGTCATCATATATCTTGCGTGATTTGGCTTTGAATGTAATTTTGCCCATGAAGTTGTAATGTGATAATAATATCTACCATCTTGATTGCTAATAATCCTTGTATGCATGGTGGAACTAAACACATCAATATTGATGTTTATTTTGTTAGAGATCATATATCTTCAGGTTTCTTAACTCCTATTTATGTTCTAAGTTATGATCAAGTGGTTGATCTTCTTAATAACAGTCTTGGTGCTTCTCAATATAGTTCATTTTCTGTCAAGTTAGGCCTTCAATTTGCTCTAACTCAATATAGCATATTATTTATTTAAAATAGATGGTTGAGATTAGATTAGAGCATATGACTAGGATCACCAATATAGCATCTTAATTAGTCTCTTTTAGATTACACTATTTGTATAGTCATTTTCTTTTTGTAAAATATTAGAATATGGAGATTAAAGCTGTATATTTTTGTTCCTATTGTTTAATCAGAATCACTATAAATACCGAACAATTTTGCTTTCCTAGTTTTATCACGCCTCGAAGGGTACCCTAAACGTGGCAGTCCGCCACATACGGTATTAAAACTTAAGAATGACTTCCCGAAGTCATGCGAAAGTTTTCAACACCATATGTAACGTCTATCATAACAATAAGAGACACCGGTGGGATGTATATTCGAGATAGTATACAACATACAAGAATCTAAATAATCACCAATTTATCATTAGAAATAAGATCCTACATCATCTTAGGTTTTTCCCTTATAATTCTTCAAACAATCATAATAACAACTTAATCTTTCTCACAACCAATAATACTAACATCATAAGACATTAAAGGATATTAACCTAAGATCTTCAAAAGATTTCATAAGCTTTCTAATACATCATCCTTCTCGAGTATATGAAGTCTTCGGGCATAAAAGATATAGTCCTGTTACAACAAAGATCTATCGGAGTATAAGCATAACTAGCTTAGTGAGAATATTCCTAAATCAATGTACTTGTATAAATAGTTTCAAACAAGTTATTAAACAAGCAAATGAATGCATCAAGCAAGTGATCAAGCAATACATATGATCTACCGGAAATCATATGTTTGAATGGATTTACCCCTCCATTCAGGTAGGTGTTCCAGGCTTTAAAACCCATCTTTAAATCCAACTCATGTAGTTTATTTCAGGCGCCTACTCGCCCATCTCAAATAGTTCTTTCAGGCTCCTAATCGCCCATCTTGCAGATTTCTCACTACTGCACACTCGGCTGCTAAACTCTTGTCCCATCGAAAATAGAAACTCATGCAATGAAGCTAATTACGTGATATGTATGAATCAATTAATATAATTCGTAGTATATGTTTAAAAGTAATATAAAGGTGATCACAGAATTTTGCGCATACTCCAACAGAATAATAGTAATACATAAATTAATTAACAACAATTCATGCCTCGGTATGCTTAACATTCTTTCAACCAATATTATCATACATAATTCATTTTCATCTTTTCCTACTTCGAGTACCTCTAGCTACAAGCACAACTAAGTATGAAAAAGATAGGAAATAAACTCACTTGGCCATGAGGATCTATCTTTCTTATCGATCAATCCATCAGACAAGGATACTCCTCCCCGGGATCACCTAATCAATAAGAATACCTATAATGAGTATTTCTTATTGATTTTATAGTACTTATCAAAAACTATCGCTAAAATTCATATAAAAGGTAATTCCAACTTAAAATGGCCCTAACTTGGTCATTTTAACTCGGAATTGTGCATATAATATACCGTTTTCTACCTACTCGAAAAGATCTATCCATTTCTAAGGTTATTTTTGCCATAAAAAGCCATTTGGGTTGAAAAATATTACAGTACAGAATAGTTACGAATTTATTGCCCACAAAATATGATTTTTCCAAACTTTACTTTACTAAAAAATCCTTTAGCGAAATATATGGATATATATATCGTTGAAAAATCCTTTGAACATATATTTATACTCATATATATACATGATTTTTGTAAAGTTGTCTCAATATTGATATTTCATAAACAATTTGTCTTTAAGGATTTTTAAAAGATATAACTTTTGAAAATTTCTTCTTTTTGAATTGTTAGAAGGAAAACTAAAATATGTTGAGTTGTTATAAGCAAATATTTTCCTATTATAATTCCATTTTCTCTCTTTTCAAAAGTAAATTCTTTTTCAAAAATTTTGGTTCTTTTATCTACTAACTTTATTTCTATTTATTGAAAATAAGCTTTTCAAAATATTTGATATGTTTCAAATATTTGAAGTTGTGTTAAATGTATGTTTTCCTTTTATTTTTATATCATCTCTCTTCTTTAGAAAATGGATATACCTTTAAAACTTTACTTTCTTTGCAAAATTTATTTTTTTAAGTTGATTTCCAAAATAGTGATTTGATTGTATCTTGGTTTGAAAAACTTTGTTTATTTCTAGATATTTGTCAAGTGATAGAATAATGCTTTTATACAAGTTTATAAGAAAAGCTTCCTTTATAAAGAATTGTTAACATTAGAATTTAGCAAAAATTTCATTTTAATTTTGAAAGAAGAAAATCATATAAAATTTAAGTTTTGAAGAAACTTCTTAGTATATGTTTCAAAGTCTATAGTGAACCTATTAAAGTTTATAAAGGTATAGTTGAGTTAAAATTTTAATGCTGAAATCCTTCCTTTATGGAGCTTTTAGTTTAGTTTATAAAAGAAAAGAATTTTATTATTTTTTGAAAAAATCTACATTACTATTCTTTTTAGAATTTATGGTTAGATTATCTTTTAAAAAGAGTTAAAGCAAAACTTATATCTTTTTGTTGAAAATTTCTTTTGTTAAGAAATCTAGTTTACTTTTCTTTATTTAAGAAAGAAACCATTTTTATTTTTATTTAAAACAACAATATTCTTAATCATGCATGAATATGTAGTAATGTAAAAGTAAATATAATACATAATAAGATAAAAAGAATTACTTGTAAGTAAATAAACATAATAAAATAGTCAAGCATTAGGAACCTTAGCTTCATCAAGGTATCCCGATCATGTATTGGGAGCCTTAGCTTCATCAAGGCAACCCGGGACTAAGAATAGACTAGTCCCAAAAGAAAAGAAAAGAAAAGAAAGAAAGAAAATTGTTTTAACTTGATATGGACAAGTCTAAGATAAGAAAAACTAGTCTTAATTAAATTGCATGAAACAAGTAAATAAATAAATTGCAAGACATGAAAATAAATAAATAACAATGAGCTTATATGCTCTAAATAAATATATATATACATAGTATACATAATATTATATAAGTTAGGTTAGAGCAAAATAATAAGAATAATAACAACAACATAATAACATAATGTAAAATAGGAACATGAACAAAAACAAAGCATGAACATATTGTTGCTTCTTTAACTCATATGAGTCTAAGAAACATACACTAAGCTCATGCTAAGTTGTATGAACATGATAAATCATATAGGTAAAATTTTTACCTAAGGTTTAATGGAGGATTTTGAAAAAGATGAATGGGCTTTGTTATTTTTCTTGAAGAGTAGAAATTGATAGAGAGTGTTTTGAGAGAGTATTTTGGTAGAGTTTTGTTATTTAAAATAGATGTGTGAAAGAATGAAGGAGGAAATGGGTATTTATAGATTTTTTGGAGTGAATTGTGGATGTAATAAAATAAATTGAAAAGAAAAATAGTATAAAGGAGGGAGAGAGATGGCCGGCGCAATTTAGAGAGAGAGAGAGAGGGGGTATTTTGTTTGCTTTGTAATTTTTTGTAAAGAAAAGAAATAATGTATAAGGTTTGATGTGAATAAAATTATATTGGAAATATAAAAAGTAAGAAAATAGATATGTAGGTAGTAAGAAATAGATGTCAGAAAAAGTAGAGATAGTGTAATAGTAATGAATAGTAGGAATAGTACTATAAATAGTAGACTAGACATATAAAATTCTAAAACTGATATTTTTGAAATCCTTGTTTAATTACAAGTTTTTTGGTGTTATTGGAATATTTTTATCATTCCGACCTGCGGGACACGCTTTTCGAGAACTGATCCCGTTTGAGTCCGAAGGACACTTGAAATTCGCGAATATGATATTTTTATGTTACCCTATATTATTGCGAACTATTTTAAGCCATTAACTTAATTTCATTTTCTAGGGTTTGAGAACGCGGGATTACCGGAGTTGAAATTGTTTAATTGTCTTGATCTTTATTGACTTTTGAAACTCCGGTTCGACTAAGGTTAAGGTTTAATCCGTCTTTGCCATAGAAATTGAGGGGTTTAACTCGGGGATTGGATAGGCAGATCTTTTCATGTTCGGATTTTCGAATCGATCGATTATTGAATTTCTTTTTTTTTTTTTTGAAAATTTTCTTATGAAATCCCGTGATCGAAATTGGTTTAAGATTCAGTTTCAATCTGGGTCAAACTTTAGGGTTTCGATTTGATATTCCAAAACCATTATCGAAAAAAAATTCGAAGGCTTACAAGGTTTTTTTTTTTTTGTTTCAATTTTCGAGGACTGAAGAGGGGCTAAGCGGTTTCTTTGAAAGATAGGCTCATATATTTCAACTACGAGTCGAGCATCTTTTTCCACAAGCTTCCGATATTCTTGATGTTTTGTAAACTTATCCATGTGGTCAATGATTAAGGATAAAGCTGCATCAAGAAGGTATATCGCATTGTGCTGGCGAGCAAAGGCATAATGCATTACTGAATTATCCCAGTTCAATTTGGACACTAGGAATTTCTCACAATAGCCTTTAAGATGTTCCATTTGGTACTTCTTAGCCACAACAAGTAGCTCACAGGCCATTTCTTCATCAAGGGATGCTTCAGCAGTGTATAGATAACTTATAAAAGCCCGAAGTGCATCAAAAGATACATCAATTAACTCATTGATGCCACTTTGACTTTCTTTCATGCCATTCTCTAGCATGGCTTTGAATACAGGAGAGCGACTAGCCTGATTTAGACAAAGGAAATAAAAAGTCAAGAGAAGATCTATGGATGCTATAATAACAAAATTACATTTAATCAGGAAGCAAAAAAGTGCTTAATAGTTAATATATGAAGAAAGATGAAACAAATGCTCTTAAAAGAATATTGCATCACATTCATGAAATCTTGAGTTTCATCTAACACAGATTAATATGGAACTAAAGATAAGTAAAGAGGATGTTCACTTCTATATCATTTTTTTTTCACTTCAAATGAGTAGTATAAAAGGGGACATTGACATTATTTTTGGTCATTGGCATGCAAAAAAGTAGGATAAAATAGCTACTCTATGAGAGTAATAGAGATGTAATGACTATTCAACTTCTACTCCATGGCTTATTTGCATAAACTAATATGATCAATGAAAAATGATAATGTCCAAAATGCATGTTGGCCTTGACCTCCTTTTGGCACAGCTTTGTTTTTGCACACTTTGGAAGGGGAGAAGGAATGAACATCAAAGATTGTTAAAGATAGTGATTAAGACCTACCATCATAGCTTCTTTTACTAGAGAAGAAGAGCCAAATAACTTCCTAGAAAAGTAGATTGTAAGCCACCTCCTCCATGATAATTTCTTTAGCATGCTTGTCATGCAATTTGATGGGGATTAGATCCATTAGCGGATCATTGAAATGACTTAAGCCCATACAAGCTAGTCTCAAATAGAAAGAAAATGCTCTATCCTCATTTAAACACACTAAGCACTAGAACCCTTCCTTTCTATTTCTTCTTAAAAGTACTTTTTTCAAGTTGGTTATTCAAGTTGTTTTCCCTGGAATTTTTCCTCAGTGGTTGTAATTAAGTTTGTGGTTTCCCTTGGTTCCTTTGAAGATAAAAGCTATTGGTCCTTTTAAGTCCTGGCAAGCTGATGTTGATGGTTCTCAAAACTCTTATAAGAAGACCTAGATGATGCGTTCCCGCTCTCAAAGCTTCTAAGCCAACCTCTTCTTTCGAACTTAAAAATCCACCTTCCACCATGAGAGGTAAGAGAAATCTTTCTAGCTCTTCACAAAAACAAGATTCTGTATAAGAAAACCAGGAAGCTAAGGTAAAAATGGGCCCTATTGCTGAGGCCTCTTTGGGATAAGATGTAAAATATATGGTTTTGAAAACTTTTATGAGAAGTCTTAGATGTTCCTCTTCCTCTCTTAAAGTTTCCCTCATCCCTCTAACTTAAGAATCTACCTCCTACCATGAGTGGCATGCCTAAGAGGATTACTAAGGTATCTAAGGATTAATGACTAATTAGCCCAATTGAATCCCTTATACTAAGATAAGAATTAAAATTTCTTGAATAGAAAGGTGAAGTCTTTAGATATCTTAGATATTATGCACCAAGAGAAAGTAAAGAAGGAATAAACACTCGTAAATAATTAATATTACTTATAATCAATTATGGGAGTTGTACTCACCAAAATAAAAAAGTTGATAAATAAGAGTTAGGGTTTCTCTTACAAAGAAAGGATTTCATTATAAACTAATAATATTGTTATTATTATCTTAAAATACTTAGTAAAGCCATTTTTATACTCCACAACTTAGGTAAAAGGGTAAAATAGTCAATTACTAACAAAACTAATAAAATAAGATTAACAAAATAAATGTAGCAATTAATTAGGCTTAAACCATGGGTCGTGGAATGCTTTAGCTGGACTTTGGCATAACATTTTAGCTTGGCATGGCTTCCTATACGGCTTTGGAACAAGTCGTAGACCTCTCTGGTATTTATGTGCTCTCTACTTAGGTTAATACGACCAATGATACGAGCAATGGGACTCCTTATGGTCATTGATACAAACCGTATCCAAGAGCATGGATGGGAATACTTCTCTTAGCTTGATCCATGGTTTCTAGCATAAGGATATGGACAATAGTGGAATGCACTATGCTCATTTTAAAGTTATTTTCCTTATCCACTCAAGTGCAAAATCAGTTAGTCCTCTAGTATAGTGGATCAAATAGCTACAAAAGAAATTATGCTCATCTTCAAATAGCTCCTCAATTAACATCTGCTAAACCAAATTCTGTAAACACCTAAATCTAGTTCGAGTAATAGTTCCTGCAACTAGAATCCCATCAATAAGAGTAGAAATCCTTCTAGTTCTTCTCAAAAATAACCTTTTGTCTAAGAAAACCAAGAAGTTGAGGTAGATGTTGGGCCTTATTACCTAGGCTACTTATCAATCATGCTTAGATAGTTTGTACTAATGACAAACGTATTGAGAAAAGGTCTTCTATTCTTAGTATAGGTTTGTTTAGATAGTCTGTTTTTTATCGGTGTCTGTATATAATTTATATTTGTATCTAACATGTATTTATATCTAATATGTATTTGATTTGTATAATCTGTATACGAGTAATTAAGTTTCAATTCCTTTTTTCATCTATCTTTTGAAAAACATCTAACACTTAACAAACACCAAACAGATGCTAAATGGATGAAAAAGGCACAAACCATAACCGAGTTACCCGAGGTGAAAAAGCTAGTCTTTGTAGGAGTTGTTTCTAGTGAAAGTCAAGGTTCAAAGAGTGACTCCTCTTCTCTTATCTTTCTTAATGGATCAGTCTCCTGCTTATTTGTAATTGTGAATTTATTTCTATATTTTCATTGCTCTTTCCTCTTCTCCTTTCTTTTCTTTAAATTGAATGCACGTTGAGCAAAATAAGAATCTAGGTGAAAATATTAAGGAATCTAGAACAAGTAAAGACTTGAACTTGTCCATATATGCACATAGGACACTTTTTGTATAGAGAAAATCTATGAAGTAATTAGATTTGTATCAAAAAATTCGCAATAATGACTATTATATACTTCATGTACTATATCAAAAACCCAAAACAAAATGTCACGTCCTTCAAGTGTAAAGTACGAACGGTATTCCATGACTAATGCTTTCAAACCATATCTAGCAGTAACATAACCATATTACCTATAATATTATAATACCTCAGGGCTAATGAAATTATTTTGATGAAATTTAACTATCTTAATTCTCGGATGATCGCCCTAAGGATTTGAGTTCTTCTACTTTTCTCTATTCAGAATTCATCAAAAAACCACATTAGCTAAACTCACCAGAATGGCCTGATGAGCTGGAACCAAAGCAGAAGGGCCGCTAGTGGTACCATCGCCGCAGGTGACCAAAACAATATCGGTGAAAGAAACCCCAGACGACCGACCATGACGGTCGATCGGTGAGTAGAACCTCAGGAAAGCAATTTTAGACTTCAAGTCCTCATTCTCTCTCGTCAATTTCTCATTGATCATGTTAACGTCCTCATAACACTCCTTGCAAGCACCGCCACCGCTAAAATAACGAGGCCTTTTATTGCAAGAGATGCAATCTGGCATCTCCGCGTCCGAGTTAAACTCAGGCTTAGGTTCAACTACAGGTTGTACTAGAAATCAAAAGTTAGGGAATTTTCAGGGGTTTAGCTAAGGATTAAGGAGAGAAAATGGGTTATGATTCGTGAGGGTTTTTATAGGTTTGTTGATGACTTTAGAGAGACCTGATTAGGTAGAAGAAATATATTGAAGAATAAATTTGATATCCTAACTACGTTTGGATTGGATGAGGGCAAGGGAAGGGGATATATTTTTGTTTTAGATGCAAGGATCCTCTATATTCTTACTTCTCCAACTTCCTTCGTGGTAACGAAGGGGGGTATTTTGTTTTAGAGGTCCCATAACACCACTTTGATGATGTCAAGCCTTCTTACTTCTAAAAATATTCTTTTGTAGCAAGAAAAAAAGGCAATTCCAAAATGAAATCTTCTTCTTTCTTTCTCGATTTTCTCCATCAAACCTTCACCATTTCCAATTCCATTCACACGTAGATTTCATAAAGAAGAATGGAATAGATGAGATTCACATTTCTCCATACAAGCAAGCAACCTTCTAAAACCTTTACATGATGTTGCTTAATTGACATAACCAACTCAATATTCTTCACTTTCATAGCAGAGAAAGTTATATTTCTCTTAATACATAAGACTTGACTTCATTGACTATAAAACTTTTAGAAGAAGTTAAAAAAAAAAAAAAAAAGAATTATCTTGTAAAAGTACAAGAATCATCTTCCTTTTCTTTATCTTACAGAAACTATCTAGTTTCTATTTTCTTTTCACTCCTCTATTTCAGCATCGTCTACGATAGAAAACCATCCACAATCGCAAGACATCATGCTTGCTAAATTTAACAGTCGTGTATCAAAGCATAATTGATAGTTATTTATCACATCTACATACATGTGGTGTATATTAGCTATTGAATTTTTTTTTTCGATATAAACTAAGTAATAAAAGTTTAGGATTCGAAGAAATTATTAGTAAATTTTATTTTCCAGATTATATATGGAACCACTTGCAATGATGTTTGAAAAGATGTATTAGTAAAGAGTGTTAAAAAAATCCATGTAATTAATTTGTTTCAAGCATTATTAGTTTTTAGTAGTGGCCTACAATTAGCAAGTTTGTATATTTGAATCAAATAGCATGGTTTAAGGCTGAAATTTATTATTAGAGATATACTTAAGTATTTTAATGAGTCTAATGTAATTTGATAACAAAATAATGAAAATAATGGCATGTAATAGTGATGTGATAACTTGATTAGAATGTAATTAATACTTAGCTTATGGATTTATAAAGAGGAAAGACGTGTAGAAATTCTATCATTTAAACAATGAAAAAAAAGAAACAAAATAATATGAATTTATGAATAAAACAACATGTACTACATTCACTTTTAATATATTGCAATTTTTAAAAGTTAATACTCTAGATTATGATTTGAAGATAAAACAATCAACGTAGACACAACATAGTGATAAAATTAAAAAAAAAGATATAATTAATGTGACTTGAATAAAACTAGATGATAATAAAAATTAATATAAGGTTATTGAAGTCTTTTTTTAAGAATTATGATAAAAAATAAGTATAAAAATATTATTAAGATAAAAAAAATATAATGAGTAGATAATAAATAATCATTGTTAAAATAGGTGCTTCAAAAGAAGTTATGTATAGAGAAACCCATTTATTTAGAGGTAATATAGAGGGAATAGAATAATTATTCCTAGGAAAACCGTTATCTTGTTTATTTGCATAGATGGATTGAACATAGTTATTATCAGTAATCTTTCTATTCTCAGGGAATGAAAAGAAAAAAGCCACCTACCTATGATTTTTTTTATTACCTCTCTATGTCATTTATTTCATATTTTTTTATTAACTCTCTGTTCCCTTTCACATGAGAATAAAAAATTAAATGATATTACTATTTTGTCCATAATAAATCTTATCAATGACAAAAATGACCATAATAGTATATAAAACCCTCATTTGTAAGTCATATATTTTTTTCTTTTCTTCATTGTCCTAGTCTACTCTTCAATGTTGTAACTTTTTTTTTCTCTCACATTCTTCTTCTCATCATTCTTCATGCCATTGTTAGCAGAGGATGTAATGACAACATCACTCTTTAGTATCAATCTGTGCCTGGGCAAATAAACTAAAAGATCGGGTTTGATTTCAAAAATCATTAATAGCTATGATATGCTTGAGATAAGATTTTAATAGTTTAAAAACATGTTTTCCCCTTTTGTTCTTATTTTTATACAAATTTAGTTATAATTTAGGATTTTTATAAGAAAAGTTTGAATCATTTGAAAAAAAAGGTTTAGGTTTCTTTATAGAAAGGCATAAAAATTTGATAGTTACTCATTATCTCTTTATGGAAAAATTCAAGACCTTGAAATTTATGCTTTATATATATATATATTTTTTTTTTCTTTTTCAGATATTTTATGTTTACGATTTGCAAATTCCATATTATGGGTTTCTACTTATTGATATTAAAAATTGTATAAGAACATATTAAGTTCTTATTTCTATATCTTTCAGTCTTAATGAGGTCTTATGTCTAGAGATAGTTAGATTGTTAGTTTTTATCTATCATGTATATTCTTAATAGGATTGGTTTATTATGTTATCTCACATAATAAAACACAATAAAACTAAAGATAATTCCAATATATTAGATTAATTAAGGTTTCATCAAATCCATTAATGTCATCAATGAAAACATCTAAAAACTTAGTTGGGATAAACCAAGTGTTAATTCAAATCCAACTTAGAAACACCATATAAAAAGTCTCATAACATAAAAGAATCATATTAAACGTTTAAACTGCAAGAGTCTACAACTCTAGCTATCTGGAATTTCTATCTAGTAATCAGCTAAAAAATTGGCTCCACTATCATCTTCCCCATAATCCATGTAAATATCATAATCAATCAAATAAAAAATCAATGGGTCATCACCTGTTCCTAAAAAGTAAAAGGAATGAGCATAATGCCCAATATGCCAAACCACAACCACATACGTGTGAACAAATAACATATATAATCACAAACAACATAATAATATATGTAGTAGTCACAATTTATTATCTTTTCATTAGCCAGACAACCAATACAATTTAGAACCATTTGCAACTAATCATAAACCAGGAGTAACTTATGACTCCATGATAAGTAGATACATATATTTATATATAGATACTTATATATTTTAGTGTTGGGTACCCCCCAACACCTTGGGTACCATACTCGTACCACTCATAAACTACCAGAATCATCTTTATGTGCAACTCTACTTAGGACCATAACACACATGGATCATCAAGACATCATCCTAATAACACTAGTACTGTCAGTCCACTGAACCCAACCAAGCACAAGCAACAAAAAATTTAAAGGCAAATAATATTAGGTTTGTTTGTAGTTTCTAAGCCTATACTCATTAGCAATAACCAAGGTAAGGATGTACCTGATACGATGCTCGAAACAACTAACTTAACAAAACTAAAAGCACCTGATCACATATAACAAATGCTAACTCAAAACTTGATTTAAATAAGAAAGACATACTTCTTAGGTCATATAACTTCCTAAACTATCAAGAACTATAACTATTTTAGGTCTAGATATATCTTCCTAATTAGGCTTAGGTGTACTAGACATTAGATTAAGGGTTTAGGAAGGTCAAAACAAGGACAAAAAGAATGTTACAACATCCCCCTATTGATCACACCTATGGTGGAAGGCGTGAAAGGCTCGGGAGAAAGAAAACATTTTATAACGTCTTTGTCATGCCTATTATGCCATCATAGCCTTTATCACGACCATGATGGGGTGGTGATGGCCAACAACAAGGCTTTTCTCACAGCCGTGATTAGCCAAAACCCGCAACTCCCCTAAGGGGATGATGGCCTATGTCATAACCGTAACCCCTTATCACATCCCACTTTGCTATAAAACACGAAAAACTCTAAAAAAAAAAAAAAAGATCCCTTGGTTTTAAACTAGAAAAAAAATCTAAAAACATCTTATCAACATATAAACATTGTTATAATCATGTTACCTGCAAATAAACAACTTTCTCCTCTTCTTTCACCAACAAAAACTACCTTAAGCAACCAAGATTAAGGCTTTATCCTGATTTTTTCCCCAAACGCAAACATCTTGACACTGGAAAGCACAGATCAAGGAATAGAACCTCCTAGGTTTGATAAAGGAAAAGAACGAAAGTAACGTACCTTGATCTCTTAGCCTCTTGTTGGTCCTTCAATGGAGGTTCTGACAAGAGGCAATTCTAAGGCTTGAGGATCATGTATAACTTCTGTAGATGAAAAGGAACATAGTTTAAGAATGGGCAGATATTACTATATATTTTTATTGCAAAAGACTATTTTTTCCTCTCATAAAATAACATATGACATCTCCTTGCCCTTCTTTATAATTTATTTTATTTTTATTTTATATTACATTTTATAAGCTCATAATTTAATACATAATGTTGAACTAGTTGAGTATTGCTAATCTCATTTAATTATTGGCAGTAATGGATTAATTGCTTTATAGAACTAATAAAGGAAGAAAGAAAAGGCTAATAGCTATATTGACAATCTATTTTGAAATATTCACAATAATTAGGGTTTTTACTTGCCATGTTGTTTAGTAGCTACACTATATGACATTGTAGGCCTAGAACTTATGTGTTGAACTTTTATGCAAAAAGGGAACATATTAGAACAATATAGTGTAGTGATAATGATGGTTTTAAAGACATGTTAAGAATTGATGGGAGAGTGTTTCTTAAGCTTTGTGAAATGTTAGAAACTTTAAGGGAGTTAAGAGCTACTCGCCATATGTTTATAGATGAACGAGTAGTAATGTTCCTACATATTTTGGCTAATCATGTGAAAAATGGGTCATAAAACATGAATTTGGAAAATCATCGTTAATTGGAGTTTTCATAACGTGTTGAAAACAGTTCTTTATTTACAAGGTCATTTTCTAAAGACGTTGAGGCCAATCCTATCAAGCTCTTTAGATGAATGATGGAAATGTTTTAAGATAATTAATAATCTAATCTTTGTTTTTTAAAAACCAAACATTGAAAAAATTTAATAAAAATCTAATATGATATTTTGTTGAATGATAGAATTGTTTAGGGACGTTTGATGGGACATCCATAAAGATAAATGTGCCACTTATTGATAAACCTAGATATCGAACTTGAAAGAATAAAATCACTACAAATGTTCTTGGGGTTTGTACTCCTAGTATGCATTTTGTTTATTTCTTAAGCTTTGTGAAATGTTTGAAACTTTAGGGGAGTTAAGAGCTACTCGCCATATGTTTATAGATGAACGAGTAGTAATGTTCCTACATGTTTTGGCTAATCATGTGAAAAATGGGTCATAAAACATGAATTTGGAAAATCATATAGAACCGTTAATTGGAGTTTTCATGATGTGTTGAAAACAGTTCTTCACTTACAAGATCATTTTCTAAAGACGTTGGGGCCAATCCTATCAAGCTCTTTAGATGAATGATGGAAATGTTTTAAGATAATTAATAATGTAATCTTTGTTTTTTAAAAACCAAACATTGAAAAAATTTAATAAAAATCTAATATGATATTTTGTTGAATGATAGAATTGTTTAGGGACGTTTGATGGGACATCCATAAAGATAAATGTGCCACTTATTGATAAACCTAGATATCGAACTTGAAAGAATAAAATCACTACAAATGTTCTTGGGGTTTGTACTCCTAGTATGCATTTTGTTTATGTCCTTCCTAGGTAGGAAGGACTAGCAACCGATAGTAGAGTCCTTTAAGAAGCTATTAATAAGAGAAATGGATTGAAAATACATTATGATAAAACTTTATACTTTCATAAAAATGGTTCTACTATACTATCTCTGAACTTTTAATGCTTTATGTAACTTGTGTCTATATGTTATCATAGGTATAAATTATTTTGTCAATGTTAATTATCATAGGTATAAATTATTTTGTCAATGTTAATTATCCAAACTGTGAGGGTTTAACATCATTTAGGGGTCAATGATATCACTTAATTGAGTGGCGTCGAGGTTATCAACAAAGGACTTTAGAAGAATTCTTTAACATAAAACATGATGCGGTTCGTAATGTTATTGTGAGATGTTTTGGATTGCTTAAGTTACGTTGGGGCATACTCAGAAACCCATCATTCCACAATGTCAAAATTGATAACTGGTTCATCATAGCTTGTTGTTTGATTCTTAACTATATAAGGACTAAAATGAATATTGATCCTATGGAGAATGAACTTAGTGAATCCAAACAGAACCCTACTAGCTTGGAAGCAGATGATCCAATTACGACAGTTTAAACTTCTGATGCGCGGAATAATTAGAGATAAAATTTAGCACACAGGATGTAAAATGAATGGAATATGTCTCATTTATCTAAAATTCAGTGCATGTTTACGTAGTGTATAATGGAGTTTAGATGTTGTATTTACATTTATCAATACTTTGTTTATGGATTTTGTTTGCAGTTTGGTCTTTGACATTTATATTGGCTAATGAGTCAAGTATTTTTCTTTTTTTTAATTTATTCTTTATGCTAGTTTGTTTTTATATTTTCCTATTATATATGGATGGAATGCTTTTGTATAAAAGAATGATAGAAACTATGAAAGGAAGCAAGAGACAGTGGGCTCTAATAGAAGATGTAGCACTTGTTGTATGTATGGTTGGATTGAAAACAAATGGTAGATTTAATGTTGATACAAGATTCAAGGATGGTTACTTATTAGAGTTGGAGGAGATGATGTCAGGCAAGGTAAGAACTAGATTAAAGGCCAATCCTCATATTGCATCACAAATAAAAAATTTAAGAAAGGAGCGAGTTATTGTATATGACATGATTCATGAAAGCATTAGCGGATTTGGATACGATAGCAGCAAGAATATGCGTATAGCTGAACATGATGTGTGGGATAATTATATAAAAGTAAGCACTCATTAGTTTTAATATTTAATGTTGTAATTATTAAAAATATTAACTTATAATATTTTAATTATTCTAGAGTTACAAAATTATTCAACATTTTGTAAGAGCTTTCACCATTATGAGGAATTGTCACTTATTTCTAGTTTAATAGTGTCCAAAGTTCAAATAAATTACTTTACATTTAAAATGTAATATTAATATATTATATTTTAAAATAATAAATAAAAGGCACAATAAAAGCAATTATAATTTTTTTTGGATCATAGTAAAATTGAAGTGATACTTTTACAATATTCTATTTATATAGTAAGTAATAACAACTTATGATATAATGTTACTACATGGCATGCTATATAATAGTTTAATATGCATTGTAACTATATAATAAAACAATCTTTTTTCCAATTTGGATTATGGACAATTAATGTAACGTTTATATTGTAGCATATTTATCTATCAATCTCATAAAATACTAATTAGTAATTTAAGGAAAAGTTTCAAATTTTCATTATATGTATTAAAATATTACTATACACAATAATCTAATTAATGAAGGAATGTTCCCTCTATGGTTCTTATATACATACCATAACATATAATAATTTATATTACATTACAAGTATGGATGATGCATAATTATATACATAATAAGTATACATGTATAGTATATTTCTTAAGATATCGTGATTAGAAAATTAATAATTCTATTTTATATGTAATATATAAATATTTATTCACAATTTAATGTAACATTCTCTTTGGATTCTTTTGATATTATATATATATATATATATTTATATTTTTTTTTTGGAACCAATGTACATACAACAATGAGTAGACTTTAGTCATTTAATTGACTATGAATATGTAAATTTAGTTATAAAGGTTACATACTATTATATATTATAGTCATGAATATTTTAATAAGTTTTCAATAAAGTATTATCACTATTTTTTTCAACAGTTAACATATTAGTATGAGTAATAATTATATCATAAAAATTATGTCAGCTTTTTCTTTTCTTTTTGATGTTATATTATTAGTATGTTGTTCAAAATATAGAGTGAAGTGACTATTTAAACATTATCTCTTGCAATAGTATATGATGATTTATTTTCTTGATATTGAATGATCGATATGTGGTAGAATTACAAATATGTTGTTTAATATGTAATCTAGTAGTACATGTAGTGAGCATATAACAAAACATGTGTGTAAATTTATTTTTCTTAATTTTATATTATCAATACATTATATTAAATACAATATGAATAAAAATATAAATTGCATGATAAATCCTACATTAAAAATTTAATTTTTGGTTATATTATATTACATATGCATTGCTCAGTAGAATATAATATGTATGTAATAATTAACATGTATTACAAGTCATTTTCTTGATGTTAAATTATTAATATATTATAGAATATAAGTGTATGCTAAATAATAGTGTAAGAAAATATATTGAGTGGAATTATTTATTATATAAAATTATGAATACTTTGCCTAATATGTAACATAAGAGTACGTATAAAAAATAGAAAAAATATATCTTTTTACGTAATGCATCGGACTATTACATAGAATGTCATGTGCATAATATTATACATCTATAAGTGAAGAGAAAATTAAAAAAATAGGGGAAATAAAATAAAGTAGTAAAGAAAATAAATATTAAATATAAACAATTAAAAATAAATTTAAATGAAAAACGTAAAATAGAAAAGGAAAAGTTGATATAATAAAGATAATAAAGGGTAAGGCGAAAAATATAGGAGGGATTACTTTTGGGGATGAAAGAGGTATCCAAAATTGAATAAGAAAGGAAATCAAAGGAAAAGAAAAAGTAAAAAGCAAAAAAAGAAACCATTAGCCTGTTATTGCAGGTTAAAAAGTAACTATATAATGCAATTATTTTTCGGTTAGCACATCATAGAATTTCCCAAATGTAGCCTAACTTCAAGGCCCTAAAATCAAAATTAAGTTTTGGATTGATGCTGAGAATTTATAAGAAAATGGTAAAGTTCATGGGCTATGGTGAAAAGCTCATCTCATCTCCTCTCATAATATTAAAGACAATAGAAAAAGTTTTGGATTAAATGCTATCTTCACTTTTGTTCAAGACACACGATGCAATATCATCTTTTATCTTTAGGATAGGTATGCATTGGTTTGGTTTGTTCTTATCTTATACCAAACTATTAAATAATGGTTTGGTTTGGATTTAAAATTTCTTAAACTATTAAATAACAATTTAGTTTGATCTGGATTATAGATTATATCACACCTGTAATTTAAAAAAGAAAAAATCTTTGTTTAAAAATGTGGATATTTAAATATTTTTTCGATAAACCTATATTGTAATAATTTAAATTTTGGCACATATAACCAAAACAACCAAAAGCAAAATTGATAATTTTTATTGTCTTTCATAATGTCTAAATTAATTCATGAATCTTAAGGATGAAACAACATAGATAGATTACAAATTTTGCAATAAATATGAAAAATAAAAAAATGTCGAATAAAAATTCCTCATCTTCAAGTTTAGTCGTTAGTCTTGCAATTAGGGATTAGGATAGAGAGAAAATTGAAAAGCAAATATGATGAAGAGAAAAAAACAACGAAATCTATGAATAGACAAATTGAGTAATTGAAAGAAAGTTGAAAGTAAGAACGATAAGAATTAGGATTAGGGTTATATTATTAGAGTTGGACTCTATTTCTTTACTCTTGACTAATTTATTCAATTTATTTTTTTAAGGCTTATTTGTTTTATTATTTCTAGATCATTTTTCTATTATTTTCAACCGGATATTTATCAAGAAACTGATATTGATGAAAAATCAACAGTTTTACTCATAAACTGACCTAACAGAATTGATACTTAACTGATACAAATATGATAGATAAGTTATAGATGCTAATCTGATACATATACGATATAGATTCAATACAAATAAAAATTTGATAAACCAAATAGGCCAACTTTTTACAAACAATTTGGTTTGGATTAAATGGTGCGATTTGGATTATGCACCGAATTGAACCATAATCTATTTGGGAGCAACCAATTTGAACCACAATCCAAACCATTAGGAAAAAAACTGCAAATTTGGTTTGGTTTAGTTTAGTTTGCTGTATTGTTAGTTTTTTTGCCCACCTTTACTCTTTACTTATGCAACTCTATTCACACTTATCCTGTCAAATGTATAAATATTAAATGGCAATTTAGTGAGTTTTTTTTTTTCTTTTCCTTGGTCATTACAATAGGAAGAAGGGATTTGAAATTGGCACTTCCCACTTGAAGACTAGAAATAATACTACTAGATTATAAAATCATTGACATTAGAGAGTTGATAACTTGTTATTTCTTTTATGACCATAATAACTTAATATTATTTCAATCAAATCTTCTCTATCATGGTGGCCCTAGAATTTTGGGGATAAAGATACACAAAGTGCTTGTACTATTGACATTTAGCAATTTAATGTCTAATATTTTGTTTTTAGGGATATAGTGACTTATTTTAATTTAGTTTTGACTTAGTATCTCTGTTAATGGAAAAATAGCACCTGTTACAATATTTTGCATCTTAGTGTATGTACTTTAGTTTTGATTACATTTGATGCCTTTACTTTAGTTTTGATGCATTTTAGTGTCTATTCACTAATTAATTTATTAAAAAGTAATGTCTAAATTTATTTTTCAACTGATATATTATTTTAAAAATTGAAAGAAAGTTATTCAATTATTTTTTATTGATAAATTATTCGGAAATGAAAAGATAACTATTTATTAAAAAGATCCTTTTCAATTATGTTCCCCCAAAAGATAACTGTAAGATTGTTCAAAAAACTTCTCTCGATCATTGGTCAACTCGCTTTGTTTAGATGGAAGAAAAAAATCTCTTTTTTAATTACTATGAAAAAATTGTTGCAATTGTAAAAGTCTAGTCATGGATGCCATAGGTTTGAAATGATCAGTGGCCTTAATTATAAAATGGGAGACTTAAATTAATTTTTCCTTCCAATTGAAAGATCTTATTGGGCTACACTTAGACTTGTACTTAATCAAAATAGAGCATCGAAAATATCTATTTTAAAAATAGAAAAAAAAGGAGAAATCTACCTAAGAAAAATGATGAGTTTATTAGTGTAATCTTAAGTTTAGTTAACCATTTTTAAATAATTTGCAACATGAACCTTCCAAAAACAATAAATTTACATTCATACAATATCCTCTTTATGAATAATGAAATTACAAAGCTTAAAAATTTAGCATTTTAATACTATTAGAACCATAATGAAATATTATATTACTTCAAGAAAATTGACTTTTAGAGATGTAATTTTACAATGCAAAATTGGTAAAAGAAGTTTTATCTCTACAAATATTTGTCTTTGAAACCGAGTTTTCCTGTGGTGTATTATGTGGAAGTATATTATTCGACAAATAAGAAAATATGCATTTCAAGATTAAATGCCATATGGTTTGCAACTTATAATAATTTTAAATTTTACATTGCTCAAATAGTCAGAGGATGTATGTGGGATCTTGCTTCCGAATATAAGCACATCTCATGAGGCTCCCAACAATATAAAAATTGTTATATCTAGCATGATATTCAAAATTTATGCATGGTTAAAAAAAAAAAACTTATATAGATAACTTTCTTTTTAATATATCACCTCATACAATCAATTGTTAATTTTTAATAAATATTAATTCTTAATATATTAATATCAATTAAGAATAATATATCAATTAAATCAAATATACTAATAGAGAAAATTCATATATTAATTTTCAATAAATTAACTAGTGAATAAACATTAAGATGTATCAATATTAAAGTACAGACACTCAAATGTAATAAAATATAAAATATAGACGCAAGAATGTAAAAAAAAAAATGTAACGACCGTCAACTTTCTCATTAACGGAAACATTAAACTAAAATTGAATTAAAAAAAAAAGATCACTAAATTGCTAAAAAGAAAGTTTAGATACTAAATTATCAAAAATTAATAATATAGGTACTTCATATGCCATTATCTCCTGATCCGGTTTACTTGGGGAATCATACCCCAGAATCCATCCTTCTAACTAACTTGCTTTTTCATGTTTTCTTTAACGACAAGTTACCAAACATTAAAAATTGAAAAAAAAAATTTACATGTATCTGGCTTTATTATTATTATTTTTTTATTTATACAAGGCAGCATATGATCAAATGATAAAAATAAATAATAATATACTAAAAGACTATAAATTATTTCATTCAATTTGAACTTGCTCTAATAGAAACTTTTATTTCCCAACTTTGTACACATCAGCTCCTACAACTTTGTACCTTCATATAACAACTAAATCTTAAACCATTTCGAGTACATAATCTTGTAAACCTTTTGAAAATCCTTATATCAGTCAGTTGTTTGGCCTTCCATCTAACTTACCAATATAATAATAATTTTGTTTCATTCGCTGCATTAATTTGACGCTTCTCCTAGCTTCATTCAAAATACAAAGAGTACTGCAGGTCAAAAAGGAAAAAATATATATATACATATATATATGTATATATTACTGCCAAAACTGGCAGTGTACACAAGAGTTATATTTTAACAAGTTATTACAACGAACTAAAGTGGAATCTTATCACCAAATGATTCATTAAAAAATGAAAATGAATAAAAAGATCTTTAAAACAATACATTTTTTTTTTTTTTCCTCCTACTTGTTTCTTTGTGGGGAAATCAGTTCGTTTTCTTTCAGATTTTTGCATCATGTGATGACACAATGATATCGGGGTCCTCTTCCACTTAAGCTGTGGCTTGTTTTTTAAGAGAAGGGGCGACACTAATTAACCTATTAATCCGACGACCTTGGTCGTGTCCTGATGGAACAGCCTGGTTCATCACGAAAGTCTTCTGGTCAGTGCATGGTGCACCACCCTGGCCAGGCGTGTAGGTGCATCCACTGCCAGGAGTCCGAACCGGACCCTTCCGCAAAGATTGGAAACGATAACCATCCTCATGGGTCCATTCTACTTCTTTGTGGACCAAGAGCCTGCATGCCTCTCGCGGTCTCACAGTCGATAATAATACGATGAAGACGGTAATAATATAAAGGAACCTCATGCTTGCTGTGTTGTGTTTGTGTTTTTTGTAATGTGTTAATGTATAAGCTGGCTATTTCTATGTATATCAAGTTTAGTTTAGGTTGTAAATGGGTGAATAGACATGTCTAGGATTTAAAGTTATATATATACACCATATTTTCATAGGTTTGGGAATTCAAATATGGAAAGCTTGCATAAGACGTGTTTTGATTTCTTGACCGGTGACCATATCCTAGGATTTGACTAACAATTCTTAAGTCGAAAACAACGAAATCAGTACAATGGAACGAGTCAAATTGATGAATAGGTTTTTGTTTATCATGAAATTTGTGCTATTTTTTAAACCATCTCTTGCATTTTAGTGTTTATATGACATTTGAAAGAAGAACATGAAGTAAGTTCGTATGATTTTCTCTTTGTCTGCCATTGTGGAGGCGAAGGTCCATTCTGCTTGCTGACTTTCGGATACATAAAGTATAAATAGCTTATAGGACACGGTCCACTGTTTGAATGTTGTTATAATATTTGACCATTTAGCTTTCATTTATTTACCAGGGTTTTCTCAATCATGAAAAACAATAAAAAAGGAAAACAACTTGTGTGATCCGGGCGATTGAACTGTCCAATTAATTATATCTAATTATTAAAATAAATATAATAATTAGAGTATTAACTATTTTAATTGTATGATAATGATTAAATATGAATATAAACTGTTAAATAGTCGACGAAATGAGTTCCATCAAAACTAATAATGAAACTATATAAATAAATTATATTTATATAATTTAAATAATGATAAATTTTCACATATATGGTAGTTTCATGGGTAATTTTTAAAACAATAGACATTATAATTTATCAAACAGAACTTGAACACTAAATGTTAATATTTTAATAGTATTCAAACACGGCATACATATGACATATATTTTGGGTCAAGTCTATATAATGTTACAATTTTATTGGATGCCAAAGAATCTTTTTCTAATAACAGGAGGGGTTGACTTGAATGTAAATAATTTATATGGTAATTTAGTCAGAAAAATTGAATAATTCCCACCACGTCAACACTTTATGCATACAAGGACAAACAATACAAAATATCTGCTGCGATAAATACGCCAAATATTATGATAACGACAATGGCAATGCCCATATTTACTTCCCCTCCCTTTTTTTTTTATATTATATATGTTGCCTAAACTTCCATTACTTTTACTTTGTTACACGTCAAGTTGGTGGAAAACAAAACCGAGAAAAAAACACGGACTAAAGGAAGCTTTTAAGGTTCACCAACACGATGGTTTGATTAATTATCCAATCATTAAAATAAATATGATAATTAAAATATGAATTATTTTGATAATTTAATTATGATTGAATATAGTATAACAATCGTTCAATAATCAATAAAATCAATTTTATTAAAATTAATGACCAAATATGATTTTCTTAAATATCCATTACAAAGTGGATGATAAACATGAAATTTTATCAGTTTAAGTTCCATTTTAAACTTCGCGTAGAGTATAAGTAAGTTATGGCCGATTGACTTTTACATAGGAAATTAGTAACTATCCGAAAGAACTAAGTTGGAATGAGGATGGATGGTAAAGATAGAATATTTTAGTCTATTGTGATAATTACTATTAATAAATAAAATAGAGATATAATAGGATTTTTAATTATTATTTTTTATTTAAATGACAGTACTTTAGAAAAAAAATAATTCTAGTATTAAATTAATAAAGTTTCACTAATGAATAATCATTTAATTTTTTATAATATTGATTCGTTGCTATTATATTCAACTGAACGCCTTAATAAATAAAACTATAATGAAATTGTTACCACACAAAATAAACCAGCAACAAGTGATTTATTGGATCTCAGTGACGTTTAAAAAACTACTTTAAAGTCTTGGCAAGCTCTATCCCAGGTTATCCTTGCTAGATGTAAAAAATGTTTGATATATGACTATGGCTACAAATGATATGAAATGGCGTAAATTCAAGTACATATTAAAGTAAAATGTTGCTCTATTATTATTTTTCAAGAAAATTAAGTGGATTTAAGAGATCACTTTGATAAGGGTGATAATTTGAACGTGTGATTAAATTTCACTATCAGTGCGTAATATATTATTCCTTCTATGTATACTAGACAGAATATTGTTTGATCACAACGAAACTAGATAAATCTCGTACTTCGCCGCTATTTAATTAATTCATACATCATATGAATCATATACACTAGAAAGTTAGCAGTACATATGGTAATGCTAAAAGGTTGGGGTGTTTGTGGTTGGTTCATTAAAGGGCCAAGAGAATTAAATCGAAACGAATTTGAAAGGGATTTCAACCGCTTTTATAAATGTCTTATTCTAGTTAATAATATTAATAATTATTGGTGCTTTCAACCAAAATTTTCATTAGAATTAGGATTATCACCCAACAATTTAAGCCATATAATATTATATTAAAATAATAGAAAAAAATATTACAATAACATTGCATCTTTGATGATAATGAAGACATGTGAGTCTTGTTGAGAGATGAAAGAGGAAGGTCAGGGAAAACAGGTGGATTATATATGTGTTAGAGTAGAATGATGAGAGAACACAAAATAGGAAAAGTAAATAGAGCCGAATGAAATATTTATAAGTCTTTGCAATAATTGTAGTAGGTCAATTTAGGCTTAAGCGGTTTGGCTTGACTCCACTCCCAAAATCAAACCAAAAATCATATAGTTGTAAATATGGTGATTTTACTAATATGATTCTATGAATTCATAATTTACATATTTAGATGCAATGTTATTGTAATTTTTTCTATTATTTTAATATAATGTTATATGGCTTAAATTGTTAAGTGATAATCCTAATTCCGATAAATTTTTGGTTGAAAACACCAATGATTATTAGTTTTATTAACTAGAATAAGACATTTACAAAAAGCAAAAGTGAAGGTAAACGAGTGGACTATATATATGTTAGAGTAAGATAACAAGAGAACACAAAATAGGAAAAGTAAATAGAGTCTAATGAAATATTTATAGGTCTGGAATTAAAAAATATTGCCTATTTCTTATTTTGCAATAGGTCAATTTAGGTTTAAGTAGTTTGGCTTGACTGCACTCCCAAAATCAAACCAAAATCCACAAAGTTGTAGACATAGCAATTTTACTCATATGATTCAATAAATTTATAATTCTAGGAGGCTTTTTAGAGTTTAATTGTGTCATCCAATTGTGTGCTTTTACACCCTATCAACTATTATGGTACAAAATTTTTCTTATTGCGCTTCAAACTTGTTTCCTCTTCCTCTCCTATTCAACATTTATAACCTTCATTCAAATTCAAGTTTTAACTACAAAGTTTACAAGCAAACTTATTTACTCCATTTATATAATATGAAATAATCCAATAAACATCAATCATAAGAAATTGAAATAATTTCAAATTAATTAAAGCCACTTAAAGTCATATAGGAGCTCAAATGGTCAATTTTTTTTTAAAATTCAATTTTCCCCCAAATTAAGAACCCAAATTGTTGAAAATTAAATAATATCAAAGTAAGGAAAATTAGAACATAAAATGTTTTCGGATAAAAATTTTACAAGAAAAATTAAAGCAATGCAATTAGGGCCTAATTTTTTCTAGAAATATAATTTTGCCCTTAATCAGGAACCAAGTTAATTAAAATTTGAAATTTAGTAAAAAAAAAAAATAGATGAAACAAACTTATTTGAATAGCTAAACCCATAAATTGGACCTAAGATCAATTTTAAACACTGAACTAGTCAAATTTCTAACATATGTAAAATTGGATGGCCTAAATGGGCCATGTGATGAAATAACAAAATTCTAAGACCCTTCCCCTTTATTTTTCTTTCACTACAAGTTTTTCTCCCTCCTTCTCTTTCCCACCTTAGTTTCTACACTCTCATTTCCTCTCCTTGAAAACACACTCGAAGTCCTAAAAAGGTGAACTTAAACCGCAAACCCTAATCAACTTTTTAGTGTCAAAGATTAATGGAAGATTAGTACTAATTAGCTTCTAATACATATTTTAAATTAGAGAATGATGGAAATGAAGAAGCATTAGAAGAGAAAGAAGACTTTCAAAACCAACCAATCCCGTAATAAAGGTAAGAATGTGAACTTAAAGTGTGATATGGAGAGTTTTATAACTTTTTAAGTATAGTAATTGACTTGGGAACATAGGTATATATTTTGGGTAGTGAAATTCTAGTTCTTGAAGGGTTTATAAACTTTCATTTGGAATAATTGCTAGAACAAGAAGATATGGTGCAAAATCAAGTGAAGTAAGTTGTTAAACTAGTTAATAGCATTGGAATTTAATGCTAATTGATGTTGGTTTGCTAAGATTGTTTATGAAATCTGTATGAGTTGAGGAATTAGTGTTATGAGCTGCTATAAGTTTAAGTTATCTTAATAAAATTGACATTTGGGTTACCATATCTATGAATTCTTGAATGATATATGGATATGAGATGAATTATTTTGTTAGTTAATGATTGGAAGTGGAAAATTGATGGAAATGATGTAATATGTGTGTTTAGGCTTGTGGCATGAACCTCCTAATGACAAAAATGAATGTTTAAAACATGAAAAATATGGTTTATGATGGAATTTAGAACATATACGCACTAGGCAATGAATTAAAATGATATAAATTAATAGAATTGGTATCTAAGTGGTGAATAAGTAGAGATGGTTAACTTGACAAATTGTATTGAATTGGAGAATTTATAAGAAAAAAACATGACTTGAATGGGATATTTTAAGAGTCTAATTAATCTTGGTTTTGGTAGATTAACATATAATAAGTTGAGGGAAAATCTTCTTTTGGGTGTTGAATTAAGAAATGGTCAAATGGACTCATAACTAGCTTAATTAGTGGATTTAGAAGTCTTGTTTAAAATGAGTTGATCAAGGATTGTCTTGGATGATACAAAATGGTTGATAGATGATTTGGTAATGATTCATGTTAATGAGGAATTAAATTTGCATGTGACTGAATATGTAGAATTTTAGACTTATGCTATGTAAATAGTAAAGTGATGGAATTAGATAAGCTTATTCAAAGAGTTGAGCATATATATGGTAATTTGAGCATAATATGAAATAGGATGATATGGACTTGATAATATTATGTTTGGAGGATTTGGATATTTTTATAAGCTGTTTTTTCCCTCTTGGCATAATGTTGAAATGAAATTGAAATATGGTATAAATATGTCTTTCTAATGGTACAAACTTGGTAGAGGATTTAATTTGGGTCATATGATGCCTAAAATGCTTATAAGTGTCAAATAGTTATGCATACTTAACAAACAACCCTTATCTTGTTAATTATGGAAAAAAATGAGATTAGTGGGATAAATTATGAAAAATTTCAGATTTAATGTACATCTAAAGACCTCCTAAAAATAAATAATTTCATATTAAATTAATAGCCTATAATATGTTTTACTTTATAGACTTCTATACCAAGTATTGAATTACCTTTTATATGAGAAATGAGAACTTTTATAATAGAATTAGTAACTGATGAGATGTTATGGATAAATTTGAAATATCATGGAAATATGGTTAAATGACTAAATTAATTGACTAACAAATTTAGTATGGCTTACTTGTCATGTTTGATCATGTTTATATGCGGATCTACATTTATTTTGTTAATTGTGAATTGAAATAAGTTTACTATAATAATTTGAAATCTTAGTTATTTGTAATAAAAAATGTGTTAGGAGACATGAGGAGTTATCTATGTAATTATTGTTTCCACCCTTCATGAAGTGACCCTTTCTCCAGCTTGCGATGCTTCCAAAGCATATCAGAATCTTAATAAAACTTTATATAGAAATTCACTTTGAGCATCATACCATCAATATACCCAAAACAATCACCGTTCATTGGATCTCGTCTATCCTCCAAACGAATGTTCAACTTTCTGAAACACGCCACCAAAGGTCATGTAACTCTACTATCATGATTAAACTTGGAATTATTTACTAGCTCTAGGAAAGGGAAACCCAAAGCAAATGGGGAAAAAGTAGGGAAATAAAAAATAATCTACTATCTTGATTAAACACACCACCAAAGGTCATGTAACTCTACCATCCCAAATAATCAAGGAATTATCTATTAACTCACAAAAAGGAAACAAGAAGCAAAGGGAGGAAAAAAATAGGGAAGCAAAAAATAGTAGAATCACACCTGGCCCCCTTTAAATGGGGAGGAGGAACAAATGCTTTGTTCTTCGTTACCCCTCTGCCATCCTGAAACATAAAGGAACTTCCCACTGAATCCTACATAGCTTTCATTAAGTAAATGGTAGAACGGCAATTAAATTGATCAAACCGCTCTTAATCATCATCCTACATCATGATTTTTAAATTTGAAGCCTATATACAGTACCAATTTATTGGCAACGGCTTGTAAATCGACTCTGGGCCATTAATTTCACCTTAACTTTTCTTCTCAGGTTGTCCACTTTAACTAATTACGGCATATAAAGATAGGTTAAACCAAGTAAAACAACGGTGGGTTTTGTTTCTTGTTAACATTGGCCTAGTTATTTTTATGACGTTTGTTATTGTGAAACCCTTATAATAATAAAATATAAATAAGATCAAATTGAGGAAAATTTAATTATTAATTAGGTTAAAAAAAAATCAAAATACTAAGAACTTAAACTCTTAAGAGATAAGTTATAGTATACAATAACAGATATTATAACTAAAAAAAATTAAAAGTTTTAAACTAAAGATTTTAAATATACCATAATGTTTAAAATATTCAATTTAATAGATAAGTAAGTTTTTATCTAAAAGAATTATTAAATAAATATTAGTCATACGTGTCATCAACCTAAAAGATATCTAAATTCTCTCCTATCTGTCCACTTGCTCCGCAAGTTAATTCCTTTAGAAGAAATTACTTCCATCAAGTCAACATATATATTTCATACGTATCCAGGAGGCAACGTTAATTTCCTTCCGCCTCTTTCTGTTCACATCCTTATCTTTTTTTTTAATTATTATTTTCTTAAAATTTCAATTGTTAAATTATTCATATACCGAAAGCTTTATTAAAATTCTAAAACCTATAACTATTACATATATTAACTATTCTTAATTTTGAAAGTCACGTTAGGATCGTGGATTAGTACTCTTTAAACAAAAATAAACATAGTGAGGTTTTATCAATTCTAAAAAGTCTCATTGATAGAAATATCGAATATTAAATTTTATGATTCTAGTTATTATAAGGTTATATTTAACTAAATTAACTATAAAAAATTTCTCATTTATGTTTTCAGTGAAAATTTTGATTTTTCAAATTAATCGCATGATTATTTTAATTAAATAAGATTAAGATAAATAGAATATTCAATGATTTACTGTGTTATTTATTGGTATTAGTCCATTGTTTGATGATAATTTATCAATGCTTTCTTTATATGTCAATTAAAATGAGCTCCTAGATATTTATTTAATGAATGATATAAGATAATGTGTTTAACGATAGTAATTAGAATATTAAAGAAAAGTCGATGTTTGTTTTGTGTGACTAGGATATAAGAATTTTTCAGCCACGGAGATGGGGAGTGAAAAAAGAAAAAAACCAATTTAGATCTGACGCCCATGAAAGTTTTTGAAACAAACACCCAGATTCTTAAATTGTCGAGGCCAATCATGGTCTTTACCGTGATAGGAAAAGCACAATTATATAATATATATATATATATATATATATAAGAAATGATTTAGTGCCATTAATAATATATATATATATATATTACAATGGCATCTATAAAATGCATTCCCATATTGTATGAGAATATAATATACCAACCATCATGAGTATATTAATATAAAGTGTAAGCATTAATATGCTTCTAATTTATTAACCATAAAAGTATTTATTTAAATACCTATTATTGAAAACGGTGTGAAAATTAAAATAAGAACTTATGATTTTTTGGAATTATACTTGCTTGATTGATGAGTGAAACGAATGCTGATTACTTTACTAAAAATGTGCATTTTTTCATTTATGTGAATTGTGTTATTCCTATATTGGTTTCTCACCCATAAATTTACTAATAACAATTGGAATATAATAAAACCCGGCATGCATTGTATGGAGTCTTGCATCATTTAACGCCATCACTATCACATGATGGATAGAGAGGAAATTTAAGCTACTCCTGATTGTAGTTAAGGCATCCATGCATATTAAGAAAATTATTTTTGGATATAAGTTTTATCCAAATCTCTTTATAAGCATTTTTAAGTATTTTTGTTTTGGTAATACAAACTAAAAAATTTGGGAAGTCACATATTATCAAAACCTTGAACTATCAATCGTTGTGGGTCCTTTCATGAGTTTTATAGACTTAAGGCTACATTTAAGGTACCCTAAGTTAGTTCAGGACTGCATTTGAGGTATCCTAAGCCGACCTCAAACTCCATCTAAGGTATCTGTAGGTATTAAGAGAACTATTTTGGACATTCCATTTTAGGACTACATTTAAGGTATCCTAAGCAGGGTTGTATTTAAGGTACCCTAAAGCTTACGAATTAAAAGAAAGTGATTGGATGACCTAAACATTAATAGAACTATTAATTTCCTAACCCAATGTCAAGGGGGAATTATACTCTAGACTTCATATTGGTTACTAAAAGATTGCATGCAATGATTACATTACATAGGCTTGTTCATGCATAGCATATGATTGATAACTTGTTTCTGCTTGAGGTCGTAATGAGAATATTGCAGTTCCATGTCATTGAGCGTGGTTTTGCACAGCCCCAACCCCCTCCCCCCCCCCCACCCCCCCCCCCCCCCCCCCCCCCCCCCCCCCCCCCCCCCCCCCCCCCCCCCCCCCCCCCCCCCCCCCCCCCCCCCCCCCCCCCCCCCCCCTCCAAATAGACTATTTTGCGTATAACCTCAAAAGAACATGATGGGGTAGGGTTAGTATGAATGAAGCTATTCAACTCCAAGACAATTTTCATATAAACCTAGAAGGGCAAGTAGTAATATAGGTGATAATTGTAATGTTATAGTCTTGGATAGGTTTTCTTTTTCTTGAATTAGCATAAGCTACCTATTTTACTGCTTGATAAGGGATACCGACTCTCTGATGTTAAGCCAATCTATGGGAAGTCGGGATTTCATAGTTGTTTCCGTATTAAGAAAATGTATATGTATATTATGATTTGCTAAAATACTTAAATCTTTAGGTAGAGTCTCGTGATCTTTGACTCACGAGACAGCTCTTGTATAACAGGTATACACGTTGTATAATAGCTTTTAATGTTTCTACTAGGCCCCATTTCGGGTCATTACAGTTATATAATTAGCAAAGACAAAGTTGGAAGTGGTTTTTTCAATTGGAAAATGTTTAAAGGATGTTAATATAAATAGCTCTTTTCATTATGAACTTTTGTGTGTGTGTGTGTGTGTGTGTTTTGGAAGCAACATAGAGAACTTGTAATAACATTTAGGCCTTTTGTTCTTAGTAGATAAAGGGTTTGTACTGTAGATCCTTTTGGTTGTATCATAGATGACTTACAATTGACCTCTAATTACATTAACAACATAATCATTACTTTGCTTCTCAATGACAGAAAAGGAATATGTCATTGTATTTTTAGGCCCATTTTCAACCTTAGATTTACTATTCAATGGATGATAAGAAAACTAAAACAACAATTCAAACCTTCTTTATATTGTGATGCATAAATGGAGATGGGTTGTGCTCGAAAAATGATGATCTTATTGAGCTTGCCCTTTGCTAGCCAATACCAAAATCCTTTTCCACTTGATTAATAAAATTAAAACAAAATCATTTTTCTTTTCAGATAATGCTGTTGTTGATGTTGATAAATCAACCTAGTGGAATTAAGACAATGTTGATGCTATTACTACTAGTAAAACTTTATATACTTTATATAAGTGCCATATGATACTTACTTTACTTTCTTCCATGGAAGTTTTAGAAAGAAAATGGTTTATAGAGGAAGAAGATCCATCTCCTTGTTTCAATATCTTTTTAATAGGTTTGTGAAATTTTTGGTTTTTTTTTTTTTATTTAGGGTCGTGTGAAGAAGAAGCACCAGCAACAGGGGGAAGGGGGGAAGAGAGAGAGAGAGAGAGAGAGGAAAGTTAAAAAAAAAAAGGAAAAGAAAAAAAAAAGATAAAAATGTCAATTAGCAGAGAGAAATTTTTTCAAAGGGAGATTCCTTTCTACGTCAGCTTCTTACCTTAGCAATGACCAGATTTCGGCCAAAGTTATACTTGGTGCAAACTTCAAAAAGTTTAAGTATCCTTGTGGTACAAAAAAAATTTTAGGTATAATTTTGTTATAATGCAAAAAGTTCATCTTCTACTACTACTGAAACTTACCCCACCCACGTATACTCATAGACATTTTTTGGCTATCTTGATAGCAAGATTTTGCACAATGGTTTATAGTGAATGATACATCCATCTCTATCTCGAATTCCTTCCTTGGATTGGGTTCAATCATTATTCATTTTCTCATTTCCATGTGTGATAGTATCTCATTTTGTGAGTGCATCACTTGCAAATTTTGCCGGGTCTATAATTGCTAGTTCTACACTACCCTCCACTAATGTATTGATGACATTGATTAATTAGGTAATCTCAAGTTATGTATGGTAATGGGGGATTTATGATCTATCCTTGACATCTTTTATTCATTGGGTAAAACAGTATTCCCAATTAGGGGACGGTATAAACCTCCAAGGTAATGATAGCAGATACTCAAGCAAACATGTAATGTAGGTTACTATAAGACAAAAGATCGAAGTGAACACTTAGCTTGTTACTAGCCATGTTTCTCAGTTTACTGTGTGACAGATCTTTAGCCTAAGTGATACATGCCATAGGCCATGATCTCCTCAACTTCCTATTTTCTCCGATGACAACGTTCTCACTGTCCCGATTACGGCTGTGTCTTTCATTTCAAGCTTGGTTACGACCATAATGGAAGGAGTGACTTCCTTTGTGATTTCGTAAACTTACCTTGCTTCAATCACTGTCTTTGGCACTGGTGTGATTTTCAATATTGATTCTTTTAAATTTTGTCTTTCCTTCATACTGAAGCACATTAGATCATGTCCATTACCAAAGTTTATCAAATATCCCTGTGAATACTCTAACTTACCATCATTCAGTTCATCCATAAGAATCTACTGAGCTAAATTCATCAATCCTCTAGCTCTAACTCAAATTATTGTTCCAAATGAACCATGATTCATATCTTTAAGGTTCTAAGTGATTTCATAATCTAAACTCTAATATTACCTAAAGTTGTCATGCCCTAGGACAAAGGCATAACGAACTTTATTGAATAAACTTACCAAAGTAGCTGCATATAGGACAATAAAAAACCTATAGATCATTGGGTTACTAGAAATACTTCAAAAATACTCAAATAATCTTAACCTATAAATACTTATAACATTTTTCCAAAAATGTAAAATTGATGAAGACTAAACAAACTCAAAAATTGAATAAATCTTTATATATAAAACTACACCATAATAAATCTATATCTTAGGTAATTAAGCTATCGTCTCTTGCACAACTATCACATGTCCCACCACCAATGTATGATTCATAGGCCATGTCATAATAGGAAATATAACCCATGTAATCATAGTGATCTTCATCATTATCAACATGACCTAAAAAATAAGAAGTGAATGGGAAACGTCTAGTGTAGAGCATTGCGTACAAATATATACAATGACACATCACGTGTGATTTAAAATATTTAATGCAACGTATAATCAAATTAATAAAGAAACACAAATTACGTTATAATTTAACTTTAACCATAACAAATATTCTTACGGATACTAAAAACTGAAACCATTAGAATTAGGTCTAAAAATTATTTACTAAAAGCATTTACCTAAAAGTTTTACAATTAACAAATATTAGCCTATTGACAATCATTTTTTTGCTGAGCCCATAGCCTAAGTCTAACCGCTTATCAAATCTAAGATGAAACCCATGAAGAAGGGGAAGCATAAAGGATGCGCTTGCAAAAAGAATAAAGACCTCTGCTCATGTTAGACAAGTGAATGACTAGACTTGGGAAGAAAAAGAGACAATGCATCTTTTCCTAAGGCAAGAAAACCTATGGAGACAAGCAAACATTGCTATTATAAAGTCTTCAATTCCAAAGATTGAGGGGGACTTTCTTAACTCAAAAGAAAGACATCTTGAAGAGATGTATCCCTATACATCGCATTCTCTCAATCTTTATAAATCTCCAATTAAGACTCCCTTTTTCGTCTAGGCTCTAAAACGGTTTAGTTCTCCCTTATCCTTAAGTGACCAATGTTATGTTCTCTACTTTCTACTAATCTCTACTAATTTGAAAATGTCGCAAATGCTACCTGAACTTTGATAAAATATGCGATTAGGTACATGAACTTTGAATTTGATTAATTTAGTATCTGAACTTTAAAATTAATAAATTTAATATATAAAAGAACTTTTCATACATGCTAACAATGCCTCCATCAAGTTCCTTTAGGTACTAAATTGATTAATTTCAAAGTTTTTTATGTACCAAATTTATCAATTTCAAAGTTCAAGTATTAATCAATTTCAAAGTACAAGTATTCAATTACATATTTTACCAAAGTTCAGGTACCATTTCTAACATTATCCCAACTAAAAATTCGAAGCGCTCACACATAGGTTACCCTTAGCGCTGCTTAACTCATGTTTGTTATTTATGCAGGTTACCCAAACAACCACATGAAGAAGGCTCATTAAGTTTGTCCAGGACTATTAAATGAGAATTATACATCAACATGGTCGAATGCATAAACTGAAAGAAGCACAAAATCTCAATAGAAATAATAACAAGCATTAAACCTCAAAATGGGTATAGGTTTAAAGCTTCAAAACCAATATCTCCATTAGTGGGCCATAGGAAATGTCCATCACTATTAATAAGAAATGTCCATCACAAAATCACAAAAAAATTCCATTACTAACAAAAATGAGTAAATTACAATAGAATGTATCAACATTTGGGGGTAAGTTCATTGAAGGTATCAATATTTCAAGTGGTTAAAAAGAGAAATCAATAATTCGTTAAATGAATTAAATGAGTTATCAATGTTTTGTAAAGTTTATTTAAGATATTAACATTTAGATTAGTTTTTATTTAATTTTCCTCAATTTTTGACAACATCAATTATAAAAACCTTGTTTAACTTACTTTATGAAGTATCTATTCCTTTTCTTAACCACATGCAACATTGATATCTTAAATGAATATAATCTTAAATGTTTATTTCTCTTTTTAACTATTCAAAATGTTAATATCTTATATGAGCTTACCCCCAAATGCTAATATATTTTTATGCAATTTATCCTAATAAAAACAAATTCAAAAACCAATACTAATAATATTACTACACCCATGTACCCCAGTAATTTTGTGAACATGAATTGACCATGTACCTAATGTAATTTTGATAAAATACGAAGCTCATACTATGATGAAATCAAATGAATCTAGTTTAAAAAAAATATGGTGTGGGAATTCCAAAAAACAATATTGAAAATACATTACATGTGATGCAAATGACAAAAACAATTTCACAACATAGCCTTAACAGTTCTAATTGTTCTCAAAACTCATATTTCATCATTTAACAACTTATAATGTTACATAAATTACAACAACATTCATAAAGCAATATCATTATTACATCGAATAATAAATCATTAATTGAATTTTAAACCTAACAAGTACAAGTAGCAAGCAAAGGTTATTATATACCTTGAGTGTGTAAATTTTAAAAATCCAAATCCTAGCATAACACAATTAATTCTAAAATTCCAAATGTAGCTACAAAAGATTATTCTTTTCATCGATCTAATTATCTTAATTCATTTCATTTTCCAACTTATTGCACTATTCAAATTTGATTCATAGCATAGGCATTTATAGGTTAACCCCCCATTGAATTTTGTCAATCATGATAGAAGGTTGGATTGCTAATTAACAAGTTGGTCAAGTGGCCCTGGTCTGACTGTTCGTCTAGTCGCATTCCCTTGCTCTTAGTAGTGTGGGGTCCTTTTCGACTTTAGAATGATTTTCCTTAAATTCCGTTACATCTCCATCCCATCTTAGAGGAACCACCTTTTACTCCCATTTTCACATTCCCTCTTAGGCTGGTCTAAGGTATTATTTGTGGCAATGTAGCATATTGACATTAAACATCTATCACAATGATATTTTTCTAAGAAAAGGTGTAAATTTTCAATCCTGTGATCCATATATGAGCTTGAGTTGTCCCCTCTATCTCAACGAGGTCCTTCTTTATAGGATTTCATATACCTTGAGGCATATGTTGACTTTTTTTTTAAACCCCAATTTACCTTAAAGTTTAGCTAAACTAGTAAGCTGGATCAGCTATGGTTGGAATCATAAATTGATAAAGATAGGATGAGTGTCAAAGCTAACTCACATTTCAACTCTTGAAGGCTCTTCTCACTATCCTTTTTAATACCTAATTAATATGTGAGATTTCAATTTCAACGATCATCTTTGGGCTACGCCCATTTCTTATTGACCCTGATGTATACAAATTTATTAAATCTTGAAATAATCATCACACGGACCTAAGAATTTTCTTATTCTAACTAGGATTTGCACTTTGTAGGGTTAGCATTTTATTCCTTCTCTTTTATCATTCTTTGCAAAACCTTTTGAGGTCCCTTAAAATTCTCTTTGCTTTTAAAATAGACCATTATACTATCTAGAGGAAACTTTATCTAGTCTTACCCAAGTAATTTCTCATTACCTTATTCATAAGACTTGAATGTGTCAAGACTTTGGTTTGTTTAAGTGACCTTACTAACTCTTGAAATATCCATAGCATTCAAAAAGCATATTCAAAACTGTTCTTCATATGTTAAGGGTCGCTTTTCAAAAAAGATTGAAATGTACCCCTTGGTTAAGACATGGTGTTTAGATATCCAACTCATTCCTAAACTTGTATCTAAACCATTTTTTTTTTAGTTAACACTCTTCAATGTTTATCTTATTATATCCATATTATCCACATATTCTATATATTCGTCATCTTATAATTATATTAAAGTGAAAAATACGACTTCCGTAGGCACTTTATATAATATAAGGACACATAATGACCTAACATGCTTATCAACTTACATTGTTATATATGGAAAAAAAAAGGTCAGATGCATACCTTTCACGGTGTTTGCTCGAGTGTTTGGTGCTTAGTCAGGGCTTTAAGCTATTCCTTGATTTCTGATCACTTATTGATGCCTAGTTCACCACATGAGCTAGCTTTCACGGCCTTATTGCCATATCTTACATCCTTTGCTTTTAATGATTATAGAATATATGAGGCGGTGTTGGGTTGTTGTAATCTTTCTTATTATGCCTAGTTTAACCATATCGGAAACAATTTCTATGAGGCCACTAACAATCCTTTAGCTCAGGTGGTCCTTAACACCTATCAGACTAAATTTGTTATACTGCGAAATAGTCTCAGTTCCAAGAAGCCACTCATTTTCCTTTTTCCAAAGAAGATTTAGTATTTCACTTTATAGGCTTCCTTGATTTAATGTTTTCCTTCCTCAATCATCTTAACCTTGTTTATCATAACAACATATGTTGTAAGCTCAAAGAATCTCATTATAAAGAAGAATGAAGAGAAAGTTAGGAAAACATCTTTATGAGCTTTGTAGAGAGGTAAAACAGACTCAAGATATATACATATATATATATATATATATATGTGTGTGTATTTTTTTTAGGCCAATAGCAACTTGAACTTAACTCATTAGGCTAATGATTATAGAGTTAAGTTGACGGATTAGGAATGAACTTTAAGGATTTAACATAGTGGACTCGAAATAAGGATTATTAGATTGGATGGATCGCTTTCAACTTTTCTTAGAGAGGCCTATGCACTAAATAGACTTTTAATGATTTTAAATATAAAAACATATGAAGATATCTAGAGGAAGAACCATTTAGGCTACAGATCATTAATGCAATTCCACAGATCTACTTGAAAGCTCTTCCTCATTTGATAGAATTTGAAGGCAATAGAAATGAGCATTGTGAACTACTCTAGATATCGGGTAAGATTTAGATTAAAGATATGATGCTCTTTTTTATAGGTAGTGAGATTAAAACTCTATAACTCCTTAACTTGTCACTTGTGCTTGTTTCTCCTCTTTACTCTCTCTCTTTCTCACTTTCTAAGTCATCTCCTTACACTAATTTCAGGATGCTTTTCTGAAACCATATAAAGTGCATGATTCATGGAAACCGAATCCTTGCATCTATACAACTATAACCCCTCTAACGTCATATTTTTATTTAGCTAGGGATTTAATGAAAATGTTTGAGGTGGTCGATATACATCCCGCCTTGTAAGAATGCAACAAGGTTGTGGGCTACCCGGGTAAAGCTATTAGGGACGGATCTAACGTTTTATCTATTGATTTATCTGAGCCATGTTTTACAAGACCGGCCATCCTTAGCTTAAAAACCATCTTGCCCGTCCGTGCGAAGCTCTTGTCTCGGTTCATGTTCTATTTTTTATTTTTTCCTTTTCATTTTTAAAAGAAAATTTAATGAATCATTTATTTCAACTAAAATAGTACAGCTTGCACCAATATTCCTCATAAACAGATGACTCCACACGAGCAACGAGGTCGTGAGATTATTATTATTAATAATAATTTCAGCAAGCAGAGCTGTTACCCTGTCGTTATCTCTCACGTGGACAAAGTCTCCAGTTTAAACACTTGTTGAATAGAATAGGATAGAATAAAGGCATAAAGTTAAGGTAAATAAAGGAACATGGAACAAACAAAAAAGATTTAAAAGACAAATAAAACATTTGAATAATTGAATTCGATTTTAATTCAAACGGGGAGATGGTGTCCCCGTTGGCCTCGTTTAAACAACCAGCCTGCCTTTTTGGCATTATAAAAAAATTCAAATAGAGATCATGTTTATCAATGTATCAGTGAAATGGATCATACTTGTATCTTAATAGGTGTCCGAGATACCAATCATCATTATCTCCAAAAAAACATAGTCTTTTTTATTTTTTATTTTTTAAACAAGACAAAGCGCCCACTTTGTTGATCTCGTCAGCCATCGTTATACTATAACCACCAGCAGGATGCCCCAGCAAAATCATCAACAAATCAACTGGTTAACTTTAACCACCACCACTACCATCCACACTACTCCTAACCCCATCATCACTATGATATGAATTCCGATTTCCAATCACAAAACAAAACCACATTTTAACATTGTAGTATTTCTTATATTACTTGGTTGTCTTGTTGTTTCTTGATCTTAGATTTTAACTAAAATGGGGGTGAGGTTGCGGTGTCAAAAACACATTGACGACGACACCTCCACCGTGGGCGTCTGCTCCTGCTGCCTCCGAGACCGCCTCTCCTCTCTCATCGCCTCCCGTGCCAGATTAAATTTACAGTCGCAATTACTCTCTCCAACACCATCCGATGATGACGATGCACGTGAATCCAACGCCTCATCCCTCCTCCCTCTCTCCAAATCCCTCACTCGGTCTCTCCCAACGCCAGAAAGAGGAACAGCAGGAAATTCAAACAGCTCTCTTTTCTGAACTACTTCTTCGGATCCAAATCCGAGAAGTTCTCGGATCCTAGCGTTCCGACTTTGGATCCAAGGATTTCGGATCCCACTTCCGACTTTCTAAGCGACTCGTGGTGGTGTCCGTCCCCTTCGTCTTCCTGGTTCCATCTCATCCGCGACAAATGCAGAAGTGGTAATAATTCAAGACACTCTATTAGTTCCATCGGAGATTCGATCTTCCCTGGCCATCGTCGGCGGACATCTCGAGTTTCAGATCGTGGCTCATATCCAGCTAATTGTGTTGACTACGACGACGATGCGCCATCACTAATGGGTTGTTTAACGCCACCACTAGGGGGTGCATCACGACGGAGGCGTCGTCGGGCAACCGCGGGGAGTAACGTGTCCGGAATGAGCTTCTGCTTCAGTCCTCTCGTGAGGGCGAGTCCGGGAGGGAACTGGAAGAGGAAGGGTTGTACGACTCCGGAGGTTGGATTTTCAGGGGAAATTAGGGTTTCGATGATGAGGCCACAGCCGCATCTGTCGCAAGCGGCGTCGTTCTGTGCCAATCGGTCGCGTAAGCTCGCTGATTTCGGGAAAATCAATCCGAGCCGTTGATGGTGTTATGCATATTATCCGTTTGTTAAAAAGTTTCTGTTAATTAACTGAATCATATCGTTACATTGCGTGCTTTTTGCGGCACGGTGCCTAAATGTTTGTTCTTTTGTACATTAATTTTGTGGATGATGTGATTTACACTTACATTATATATATATATATATATTTTTTTTTTTTTCTTTTACTTATGTTATATGGCAAGATTCAGACATTTTCAGTTGGCTTCAACGTCGGGAAATGTAGTTAAAATTATAACGAAAGTACTAAAAAGCCATAACGGTAATTCGAATTTTTTTTTTTGGCCCAAGGTAATTCGAATTTAATGGAACCATTTTAATTTTAAGGTTTTTTTTTTTTTTTTTCTTATTCCTTCTCTTTTTCCAGCAAATTTTTGAAGTTCACGTTAAGATTCAACAATTTTCTTTTACGGTTCGTTCACATTGCTGAATGAATAAAGTTGTAATTGAATTCCTATTGCGAAGGAATGGAATAGAGCTGTAATAGGATTTTTTTTTATTAGTTTTTTATTTAAATGGTGGTATTTTGAAATAAAACAGTTCCAACATTGAATTGCTATTCATAGGTTTGAATAAAGAATAACTATTCAATGTTTTATGTAATAGGGATTCATCATGGAATTGATATTCAATGAACTAAATGTCATAATAGCTATTCGTAAAGAATAAGGCTGTAATGGAATTGTAATTACAGTGAAGTGAACGAGTATTTTCAAGTTATTTGCATTTTCGATACTGTACTAACTACTAAAATTAAGTTATTTTTTAATAATTTATATTATATAATTATACATAGAACACGTATATAGTTTTTTTTTTTTAACTTAAAAGCAATTCATTGATAAAATTAATCATTGTAAAATACATAGCCAAAGACCTATCACTCGACATACAATTCTTAACATTTAAGAGGATCAACTTTAAGAGTTAGGAAGAGAGGTTACTCCACTAATTCATTAGACATATCCCTCTTTTAGTTATAGAAACTACCCAATCAGCTACCAAGTTAGCATTTTTAGATACAAAAGCGACAGACGAGCTACCAGTTAGCATTTCTATATAGTATACATGATCATATAAACATAATCTTACTGAACTGATTAATTAAAATATGAAAATATAATCAAACCTTAATGTGAATTGACATGATTTAAATAATTTGTTTAATACTTTGTCCAAAAAAAATTAATTTATTTAATACGTAAAGTTAATGTCCTTAATTATCTAATTTGAACTTTGCGGTTATAATAAACCTTCAATCATTTCTCTTATTTTTTCACTTTTTGTACTGCATGATAACTCGAAACCCGAGTTACTTGCGATAAAAAAATTTGTCTTTTGTTTTTTGCTCCTCTTATTTTCTATTTCCATTCGCTTGATAATCTCATCAAACGTCAAACGTGGCGATAATATTCATTTTTATATTAAAACTAACAGATAATGCATATTATATATAAAAAAAACACGTTTTATTTACATAAAATAAGAATAGAAATTAATAAATATTTTCAAAAATTATATATGTTACTAGTTTGAGTCCGGTAGAAGCTGAATACAAAAATTACAGGCTTGAACACAGTGATGATGGGCTTGCAAAATAGAAACTCTGGTAGTGGCATGCCAAGCTTATACCCGGTGCAACCACTCCAACAATTAAGTCAACCACTAAACATGTAAATGATAGGTATATTTTTTTTTTTTCAACAAAATTTTAAAGTTCATGTTAAGATTCAACTATTTTCTTTTAATGTTTTTATTGGATCATTCAAGTTATTTTTTAAAAACTTTTATATTATATAATCATACATAGAACACAGATATAGTATATGTGATATATAAAGTGACCAAACTATTCAATTAAAATATAAAAAATTTAATCAAATTTAAATTTGAATGTACATGGTTTAAATAATTTATTTAAAATGTAAAGTTCTAATGTCCTTTTCTCATTTGAACTTTGTGGTTATAATGAACCTTCAATCACTTCTCTTGCTCTTAACGTCTTGTGCTGTCATTTAACTTCATGGAGGCTTGAAATCCAATTTACGTGAGATCAAATTTTTTTCTTCTTCACTCTTCTTATATATATTTCTATTACCATTTTCTTGATGATCTCATCAAATGTCAAAAATGTGGTGATAATACTCATATTTTTACTGAGAAATGGATATCTATTAACATAAAAACTTTTGATTAATATAAAGTAAAATAGAAGATACAAACATATTTTCATGAATTATATTTAATGTAAAAAACAGATAGATTGAGAATGGTAACTTCTATTTCAGTTTAAGATGTTTAAAAGAAATTAATAATTAAAAAAAAGTTTGGAAATATTGAAGTATAGCTGAAGCTAATAAGCATCAGTGTGACTTTATGACTATAGGATGCATTTTCTCAATATGATGAATTTCCACTTATTTAGATATATGTAAATGCTAGGTCTGGCGCCAAACTTTACTTAATTTCAAAATTAATAATTTTAAATTTTAAAAAATCAATTTAATACTCGAATCTTATCCACTTTTATAATATATTATTTGCAATTCATTTTATTTTTAAAATTAATTATCTAAATTTTATTCATTTTTTATAATTAACTATTAAAACAAGATTTTTGACACTTTTAAACTTCAATAATTAATTGTAAGGATAAGTAAAATGGAAGTACGGATAAAATATTATGGATGTATGGATTCGATTAGAGTAATCATATGCATGTTGTGTAAGTATCACACCATATGTGGCTTGTAAGGAATGACACATAATAACACGTTAAGAATGATTGAGAGAGAGATGGAGTAGAGAGAAAGAGTAGGCAATCTCGATTATCTTAAATGCTCTTGTGACAGTTTGAGGAGCTATCAAGTATCAAATCTTATAGTAGTGATGAACAAACGTTTAATCTCTTGAGTTAGAATTTTAGCAGCACCTCATTGTTTTTGTCCAATTTCTTCTCCTTCAAATGAGAAGAAATTTGAAGTATTTATAAAGCTTGGCTATTAATGTCTTCCATTAGATAATGTTGACAGATAATCACCAATATGAGTTTTTTTTAGCATATGAACCGTAACGAGAAAGGTTGGATGGTGGATAGGCCGATCAACGGAGCCTTACTCTAAGCTCGACATACTAAATATCCTTTAGTCATCTCAATAAAGGAATCGGACTTGTTGGACTCGATCACTCAATCCACAAGTCAAACCCAAATAATTAAATAATAATATTTATATTTTAAAGCCTTTACGAATATATATATATATATATATATATATATGCCATCAGAGAATACAAAACAAAAGTGATAGTCTCGATATCCATTGTCGCATGACCTTAAAAAACTGCAGTATTTCTTTGTCCTTTTCTCTAACCTGATTTGATTAAGAAAATTATAGATTGATTTTAATTGGTATGGCGTAAAAACTCAATTACAGTATCGTCAAGTGGTTAATTATTTCTTAAAACTTGAGCTGCCTAGGATGGATATCTTAGATATAATCACTAGTTGGGCGCATCGGGGACAAAGTTGGACACTAGCTGGATGCCATATGAATTCAAAAACTCTAGGGAAAAGTAAAAACTAAAAAAAAAAAAAAAGCAAAAATAATGATGCAGATGATGCTTTGCATGTTAAGAAGTTTTTTTATTAGAGTTGCTTAACACAATATCTTGATGCAAGCAATTCAAAGTTCAAACAAAATCAATAAGTTTACTTTTTTATTTTAATTTATAAAATTACTCTTTAAAAAGAATTCAAAATGTAAATTCTTAAGTCCTTTTTTGTTTTATTTTATCTTTAAAAGTTATGATTTATGAGATAAAAAATTCTAAGAAATTTTCTATTAAGAGATTTTTTTTTCAAAGATTTTAGAATTAAATTGAAGAATTTCTTAAAAGAAAGAATTTTTTTAAAGATGTTAAAAAATAATATTTAAGGAACTCTCAAAACAGATAAAAATTAGGTTAAAATCTTTCCCAAAGCTGTGGTAAGTACCACAGCATTCCACTTAGAGGAAAAAGAACGAGAATCATTTTATTGATCAACAGCAGTCTTTTTTAAAAGGGAAACCATACCATCTGGCATCTATCATCTATGCTTGGCTTCTAGTAAATCTGCAATTTGTATCTGTTTTTCCTTTTTAAATCTTGATCTGTCGGTTAATGGTCAGAAGACACGTGTCTTTATAATTAAAAATATTTACTAATATTATTTTGTTAATATAATGATTATGGAAAATTCAAAAATAAACACTTCTTTCTGACCTAGGGTCTGCGGAAGTCAACAGTAAGATTAAGACTGAGATGATAGATAGAGAAGAAGAACTAAACAAAGTAAAGTTGTTGTTGGGTGAAGTGGGTAATAAAACTGGTGAGCAACGAAAGCTGATGGGAAGTAATTGTGGGCTTAAGAAAAAAATGGGCACGGGTTATGGGTCGCTGTTGGACTAAGGTGGTGGAGTGAGTAATGATAATAAGCTCAACTGATACAGCAACCACAAATATAGATAGTCTATGCTAAACTAACTAAATAAGGATTATTCTAGAATATTACAAATTGTAACTAACCATATAATGTGGCATGTCCATCACATGGTAGTATCAACCATATATTTTCTTTAGGAGCAATTAGTTACAAAATCACATGTTAGTATTACACTATATATACAACAGGATGTAATACCAAAATATACAAAAAATACAAAAATATTTTGCTCCAACAATTGCATTCAAGTTCATCCTAGTTGTATTCGACTAGGAACTTATTTATTAAAATTCCCAGCTGCATTCTGCTGGAATTAGCATTTTATTTTATCATTAAATTTCATTGCTTCCTTGCTGCACTTTCTTTCTAAATCGAATATTACTTTTTTTTGGCCTTTTTTTTTTTTTTTTTTGAATTGAATGGAAGTAACTTTTGTCTATGCTGAACCGTTTTTATATTTTGACATCATCTCCATCAGTTTTATGGTTTTAATAAGGCATACATTATTTACTTTAAGTTGAATTTTCACTTCTCATCTACTTTAATAAAAGCAAGTACTTTTTCTTATAAAAGAAACTATGCTAACATAATGTAAAAGAATTACTAATATTTCCATTATGTTATCTATATTTTTCAAATTTTCTTTTCCACATCAAATATAAACTATTCCAACTCCTTAACCTTTTAACATATATATACACCTCTTAGGTAATAGGATTTTTTTTTCCCCTCTTTGAAAAGAATGTAATTGCAATAATTAAAGCAGATGGAAGAATTTGAATAGTTCAGATATGATGGGAAAATAAATAGATGAATTTAATATTAAGGATACAAAACATAGAGCAGAGAAACTCTAATTTGTATGAGTGACTCTTTTACATTGTCTTAACTATATAATTCAACTCAACTTGGTATCAAATCACTTAAAATGATTGAAATTGTAATACCCCAAACCTTTTAAGATGTTAATTTAAGGAATGTGTGGTACTCTAAGTTCATACTCAGGCTTTTAAACCATCTTCAGGACACCAACCTACTAATTTAGAACTTGAATTAACATTTTTTTTAAATTTGATCAAATTTCATGATGTTGTCACAAAAGTTAGTTGAAATGACACTATAAAATTTGATTATGAAATAATCAATGTAAATAGTTCGAATTAATAGTTATCAATAAGATGATATATTTTATTGTTTAATTTGAAATTCGAGCTTCAAGATAGGATGGAATTTTAGAGATAGCTTAATTGTCCCTTAACAGTGATAGGTACTTCTAGTAGGTACACAAGAAAAAGTTAAGTAAGAAAGAAGATCATAACATTAAACTTGTACATTTACTATATAGTTAGTGGACGGTGGAGTATTATACAGGAATTCTTTTCTTTTCTCTTTTTTCTTTTTTTTTTTTTTTTTTTTTGGGTCAAGCTGGGAATATATTAAAAGGTTTTGGGTACAAGCACTAGGAGCTCATTGCTCCCTTACAAGCAAGACATTACAAATGTCTTTATACAAAACTTTCTTGGTATCACTAAGGGGAGCAAAACAAGAATACAACCTTATGTTTAGCTTATTTAATTTTCATCTATATCTTATCTGTATTTACATATTTTTCATTTATTTTTTTTTTTTGTATCATATTTGTATCGGATTTATTCGATCTCATCATGAGCAAAAATATATATTTTTCATTCGTATTTATTTTTTGGTAAACCTTTATTTCAATAAGACATAAATAAAATGATAAAAAAAAAAAATGATGCAACGAATAGACCTAATAGCTAGATGGTCAGCTTCAACGTGAATCTACTTATTCAAACGTTGAGTAATCATCATTAAAAATATAAATTGCAGTCTAGGAATAATCCATATTTATTTCGAATTTTTTTATTCCCATACTCCATCTCCCGTCATGCTGTAAACACTCCCATGCTGAGTTTAGCCAGAAACACACACATAATGTATACTCTGAGAGATAGAAATACTTTCAGCAAACCATATCCACAGTTACTGTGTGTTGCCTTACAACTAAAGGATCTCTCCAATACAAAGAATCTGGACAGTCTAGAATGTTCTCAAATCTTTTGGAATATTCCGAAACATCTCCATCTTCTAGGCCAGGACTTTGGACTTGTCTCATATTTGAGCCTGGTCGTGAGTTGACCCTAGACATGGACACCGGTTACGAACCGAACCAGCTTCGGTTTTTGTGAAACTGTTGGTTTTGGTTCTAGAATCGCGAAAGCTTTGCAATTATTATTATTTTTTCAAGGAAAGAATATTAAAAAATAAATAAATATCCCTACACAATAACTCCAATCTACAAATATCACAAATGCTTTGATATTAAATGAAAAAATTAAAAAAAAAAAGTGAAGTAAATGATTCATTAATACGAAAATTTCTATTATAAATGATAATTGTAAAGCACAAATGGTTCCATTATAAATATTACAAATATTATGCAAATGAATATTCAAGTTTAATTTAAATTCATTTTTTGTTTCCAGATGCCTTAATTTTTTTTTCATTTTTTTTTGGAATTAAATGGGTCGGTTTGGTTTCGATTCTGGAACTACTAGTGGCAATTTTCGTCCAGTTTCCAATTCGGAATTAAATCTTGTTCATGTCTAACTGGCTCAGCTCTAGGTCCGTTGCAGCTATGCATCAAAGCTTAGATGTTGAGGGAAGAATCTTATTGACGACGACTCTCGTGGGCATTCTATCATGACATCTCCATAAGAATAGCTTCAATTTAGGAATAAGGATAGATTATTATATCCAGTAGAAATTTTGAGTGAAATTTTCTTCTATCGTTCCCACCTTGTCACAAATATCTTAACCAAGGTCTGGATTTAGATTCTACGGACAAAAAGGGGGTGTTACTTTGATTTTGCCGCAGTACTGGTAGCCCAAAGTTTCGCCAGAGACAATCCACTATTGGATAGATGATGGAATCTTCATTCCATATGTCCGAAAAAGTTTTGCTGATTCAGCGATTGTGCCTTGATTCATTCCAAGCAATAATAATATGATATATATATACATAAAATAATAATAATTATTTACTTTATTTTAAAGATATTTTTATTTTTTAAATTTATTTAGCACCTGTCAACTATCGATTAACTGGGACAAACTAAGAATAGCATTTCTAAGACAACAAATATTTTTTCCCTAGCTGTCCGCATCTATCCGATCTAAATATGAGCTAAAGAAATTCATTTTTTTTTTTTTTTTCTTTCTTGTTTCTTTAAGGCTAGAAGGGATAGGTGGTAGTTAATTATAAGGGCTCCTCATGTCGATTAGTTAGTGTGCCAAAAGCTAACATGCTCACCATAGCTATTTATTTGGAATACCTACATGTATTAACGTTGGTGACAAATTCAAATAAAACATATTATTTTAAATGTTTAAAATAAGTGATCAAATAATATATTAATATTTTAATTGATTAAAAAAATATCAACATTCATTTTAAGTGGACATTTAAATGGATAACAGATAAATACAAAAAAGAAAATCTCTTATTTGCATAAGATTGATCCCTTTATTTAATCAATTAAAACATTAATACCTTATTACTACCATTTTGTATAAATTTTTTTTAATCATTTAAAATATTAATATTTTATTTAAACTTATTCCTAATTATTAGATTCCTTCTGATATAATTTACTCATTGATATTTTAATTGCTATAAAATCCCTGTATCTCATGATATGCCATGGTTGGTTTCTATGTTTAAGATTATCCAATCCTGAAAGGATCATACAGCAATCCAATTTCTGATGGATTTTTGTTCGGTTGTTCCACTCCATATGAAAAATCTATCAATTTTATAAAACGAGTTCAGTATTTTCTTTTTTGATTCCCAAATATTTAATTAAGTTGTTAACCTAAGCGTTGTATTATATGTGAAAAGGAAATTTGATAAGATGGTGTGATGTGATGAGTTGATGAAAATAACAATGCCGAGAAGCTAGAGGGATAGAGATTAAAGTATTTTGGTGGTTTTTTTGAATTTCTGCTATCTCATTACAATAAACTTTTTAATTAATCATCTAACAATTAAAATAAATATAATAATTAATATATTAAAGACTTCAATGATATGATCACATTTGGATATGCAATGAATTTTTCAATTTTTCGTGGTTTTTTTTTTTTTTTCCTTTAGCCAATGTATGGTGACTTTTTAATAATAAATTTGGATCTTAAATCAAATAGGTAAAAGTGGTTTTGTTTTGGAAGAAAGAGTAATTACGGATGATGTGTAATTTGGGGTATTAAGGAAAATATGTATAAACTATGCTCTGAAAGGTTTAGTTAAACTAAATTATAAAATGAAACATAAACAAGTAGGATGTTCAATGGACTTGAATATCTCCTTTGATTGTTGGGAATTTTGAGCTCTTTTGAGTGTATTTCTGGTAAATGACTTGCAATGGAATTACTTCCTTATGCCGGAAGCAAAATGCATGAGCCAATGATACTTGACTGCGGATTTGGAACTCAACCGAATCACTGTCAATAGCAACGAGCAGTGATAATTTCTTCATGGTCCAGGACATCAACAATGCCTTGGGGATGAGAAAAATATTTAATGAGTACCACACACTATATATATGTATACGTGGTAAGTAATTATCAATCATGTTTTAACATATGGATAAGATGGTAGGTAGTTTTTTAAAATAATTATCATCCATACGATCATGTGTTAGAATAACATAGATAGTTATATATCACCATGTTACGTATATTAGGTACCTAAGATGTTGAGGGGGAGTTCAGTTTACCAAGTGTAGCATCTTGATAAGATAAGAACAACTCCAGCTTTGGACCAATCAAACATGGACTAACTTAGATGAATGGGCTTAGCCCAATATAGGTAAACAGATGATTTCAAGATATACGGTAAATAAGAACAAGAACCCATTTACTATTTCGATAAAATGATTAATTTGGACCTAAAACGAGTACCTGATTTTGATAAGTCGAATGGGCCCAAAAATGGTTATATCTTGAAACCAAATTCTACTTTTAGGCCCATTGAGGATATTCTAACCCAAAAGGCCCAAAATACTAGTACTAAGTTTGGGCTATTTAGGAATAATTGGCTAAATCAAACTCAGTTAGACCACAACAAGGCCTAAGTCGGTCCAAAATAGGCCAACCCAAACTCCAAAGACCGAAGTGAAATTGCCCCTCCCAGGACTGGCTTTGAGGGCTTTGACAATGCAGAACCAGAACCCTCAAGGCCCTAAGCATAGCCCACGGAAATAATTGCTTAGTATAAAAAATAACTATATTGATACATCATACATGTACATACAAGCAAATAATCTAGATATAATAAATAATTTCACATTAGTTCAAACCATCGAACTTGGCCGGTTCTAAATAGCTTAACCCAAAATTGGATCAAACCCCAACAAAAATGTAGGTATGGTCCATGCTATATCATACTTGTATACATGACAAGCAGACAACGCACCCATATTGTGTGTACAATAATTAAATAAATATTTATGGTATAATTTGACATATAAAGTTACTAAATGAAATCACTACCAATATTTAATAAGATAAAAAAAATATGTAAAAAAGTTAGCAAATATTTAAACTAATTTGCATAACTAAAATTTTAAATATAATATAATTATCGTACAAAAAGTATAGACACAACTAAAGAAGACGATGGTAACAAAGAAGGTATGTTCAACTAATTTCATTTACTGAAAATTTGGGTATTGCTAAAGAATAGTCCATTTGCTTGCAACCTAAATTCCCACACGAACGTATAAGAAAAAGTGTAAGAAAGAACGTATGCTATTTTATTGGTATACACTGAGAATGTACATTTCAATTTATAAAAATAGCCAATAGAAAAAAGATAAGAAGACAATGGATAATGGCTTTGTTATTAATACATAAATATTTTTTTAATGTATACTTACTATAGAGGTACTCATGAATATCTTTCTCAATCGAAAGTTTTATTTATTTTTTCTTTTTTTCCTTTCCTTATAATTTTAATATTTTATATTTTTTAATTACCATAAAATGGAGGAAGGAATTTTAGTTCTAAAAATAAAATATTTGTAAATACCAAAAAGAGTGTAATGTAAATAAAAAATAAACATAGGTTAATATTTTGCATGGTTTATTAACATGCATTAATATTTTATCTCATACAATGTAAAGTTTATGGATTGGTTTAACTTGTATCTAGGCAAGTTCATGGGCTATTTAAAGAAACCATGCATTGATAGATGGAGGGAAGTTGAAAAGATGGTAAAGTGAGTGGGAGTTAAAGCTACAAACGAATTAAGCTGAGCCAAGTTTTATAAAACTTAGGCTAAGTTTATAAGATTCGGGTTCAACTTGTTTAAAAATTATCAAGTCTGAAATTTAGGCTTAAACTTAGCTCGTTTAGCTAAATGAGTATTATTTCAAGTTCGAGCTCGGCTTGTTTATGAATTGAGTTCAAGCTAAACCGAGTTTTTTATTTAGCCCAACGAGCTTTTTATCGAGCCTGAAATTAAAGTTCGAGCTCAACTCATTTAAATAGTTCATTTTTCATTTTTTTAAACCTAAAAATAATATATAAGAGTTGCTAAATATATATATATATATATATTAAATACAAATTAGTTTTGTTATTTTAATTGTATATTAATATATCATAAATATAGAACTTATAAATTTGCTAACGAGATTGTTAACGAGCCTATTTGTGAGTATGTGGAAGAGCCTAAAACAAGCCGATTCATGAGCTTAAATCAAAGCTCGAACTCGATTTGTTTAGATAAACAAGCTTTATTTTAAGCTTGAATTCAACTTGTTTACTAAACGAGCTCAAACCGAGCTAAACCTGAAACGAGTTGAAGTCAAGTAGCTTGCAAGTAATTTGACTTGTTTACAACCCTAGTGAGAGTAGAAAAACTGACTAATGGGATGGAGAAACCGCCAAATACATTAAAATTACTAAAAAATACTTTTTTTGTTCAATTAGCAAATGGCTTTGGTTATTGGGCAATGAAGGGATTTTTCATAAACTCCTTATTAAAATTACTAGAAAGCCCCTCAAAAGTGTAGTATTTTACTTTTTAGTCTTTGTTAAAAGATAATAAATCATTTTATTTTAATGGGTAATTAAAGGAAAAATTGAAAAGACAACAACCATTCCTTTGGCTTAATTAATATAGATATTATAGATTGGAAAACTAGAATAAAATATTTAATGGGTCGAACTGGTCTTACTTGGTTTGAATCCTTAGCATATGAACCGATCCGAATTTCCATATATGATTTGGATATCCATAACAAAAATAGTAGGCTTAGTTCCTAAACTAAACAGGCCCACTAATCCACAAGCTGAAGGAGCTGATTAGGCCTATTACACAAGTGAAATAAACTAACCCTGTTAGTAACTTCAAAACCTAAAAAGGCCTATTTATTTATAATTGGCTAGACAAATATAATTAGGCTTGAATGAAATAAATCAAAATCAACAAAATTAATTAGGAAACTCGATTGCCCAACTTATGAAACTATAACAAGTCTAATAGTTCAAAATTCTATCCTAAATGAGCCTTGATAACTAGTAAACCTTAAGTACTTGTGGCCTTAGCTCCATATGAAATAATATAGGAAGTAAACATGTCTATATTATTAATACCTAATACTATACTAATACATAACAATCTCCTTAACAAACAACACTCATTCCATATAGTAGACTCATATTGCAAGAGCTCCACCATTTTAAGTATGCAATGTTATTCTTGTTGCTTGTTATATTAGAATTTGATGAATGGGCTAATACATAAATTAGGCTAATAATGTGTTTTTCTTGCACTTGATTGTCTTGAGTCAAAGAGTGACATCCTTAGAAGGGTCTTAGAGCTTGACATGGTAGTTGGACGCTTCTGACAATAATGAGGGCTTGGCAATATGCTAATAAAAGGAATGATATCGATGTTACGATTAATAGAACAAAGCAAAGCTATGTTGGATGTAGTTAAGAATATGGCTCTTTGCGAACTATACCATATAGGTAGATAAGATGGTAGTATCTAAACAATAGTTGTGAACCTTGAATAAAGCTAATTCTTTTGGCTTTCAATAACGAGGGACTAGCTATTCTTATTAACTCACAATATTGTTACCTAAATTAAATATTTAAATTAATGATTGTTGTATTAGAGTAGGTCTGCTTGAACATATTTTATGTGTTTGTGCTATTGTATATTAGGTTTTTGCTGACTCCTTTCTCTAGTCATGATGATAATTATCCTTGTTATATGTCTAAATTAATACTTGTTACACTAAAATAAGTTTGCTCGTACATATTGCATGTTTTAGCATTGTTGTGTATTGTTTTTCAGCTTACTTCTATTTTTTACGACAACGACACTTCTCTGTGTTATACATACAATGATCTCAAATACAAATCTAGCTTCAAGCTTTGGAGTGATTGGGACTATGTATAGATTGATTGATATTCTTGAACTTTTTAAGATTTATGTTTATGTGTGAAGTCTATGCTTCATCATAGAGGTCTTTTGGGGATGGAGAGAGACCATGATACTGGATATTGGCACCTGACACTAATACTCAATATACCTTACTTGGTCATAGTTTTGATATCAATGTTGTTTTGTGGGCACAATTGCCCGAGATATTTGATAATGTTTACAGTTGTATAACATATGTTCATATATGCTCCAACGCATAAGGATGTAGATTTTTAGTACATCACTTCCAAACATGTTATAACTTTAGTTTTCAAAAATCATTTTTCTTAAAATCTAAATCAAGGATTTCATAAATTAAAATTGGATAGAACTATACATAGTAGCTCTAACCTTACATACTCTACTTGACTAGACTATGAGGCAAACTGCTATCACCACAGCTCTTTCAAGAGTATCACACATGAACTCCTGTTAGAAATAGTACCACTTCTATATTTAAAAAGGTGGATCATATGAAAAACTAATTCAAATTTTGAATATACAATTAATCCATTAATAAATATTCCAATTCCTCAGCCTTTAATTTATCAAGTTAAAAAGATCAAACTCATGGATTTATCACTTTAATTTAATTGTTCAATCTTTCTTCTTCCTTATTGAAAAGCTCTATGTGCTTTAGATTTTAGGATATACCCACACAAGTACTCTCTACTTCTTCATGCATTTCAACTTAGTTCGCCCACTACGCTTTAATGATCTCCTTCAAACTGGTTTTCTTCCTTATAATTTACGTAAGGAAAATATTAGTTTTCTAGATGAGATAATGGAAATACCATAACATGATATATAAAAATAATATGTATTTATCACTTTTTTCTTGATCGTAATCCTTATAATTATTTTTCAACGCCTGCAATCATATATTTATATATGTAATGGTATGACGCTACCTTTAATTTTATCAGCTTAAAAATACTTCTTAACTTCACTTTTAAAGTTCAAACTATAAATTTAAGTGCCAATAGTTTTGTAACCTGATAACATTATCTTCGATCTATCAAATAAGAAAGATCAGGTTTGAATCCCTTTCTCATTCATTATAAGAGAAAATATATATATGTGTGTGTATATATAAACATATATAGATTCAAGTGAAACAAACCAAACAAGCACCCAAGTCACATTTTACCGTAAATTAATTCTGTGAACCATTCCATTTCATTATACAATATATTAATCCAATTCTAATTTAGATAAATAAAGGATTTTCATCTCTTCTCATATGGATGCTTGCATGGAAGGAACACAAGTTTCTGTAAAAGCGAAATATATTGATTCAAATTCCATTATTAGAGTTCGTATCTCTAATTATTCAATTTCCACTTTCTTTTATTCTCTCATTGAGCGCCTATCGTATTATATAGACACGCCTATAAACACAATTAAAAACATACAATAATTTGTTGTACTAATACAATTAAAATCACCCAGAACCTTCCAATAAAATTTCATACATTTTCATGCAAACCATCTTGACGCATTCCTTTAGTAAATTGTTGTCTACATTTCGCAGAAATCGTCCCCTATCATCACAAAGAAATAACAAAGAGTACTCTGACTTTCTTCACAAATATTATACATGTATGATCATATGCCTTTTTGATGCGGTGGATAAATTAGGATTTATCATGATCCGTTGAATCGCACACTACTGCTAGACTGTAATCTTCAAAAGCCTATTGTTTCTAAAAATACCTAGGCTAATGGCATCAAAAAATCAAAACTTTATGCAAGAATTTGAAATTTCAAGAAAAAGAGTAATATCACCTCCGAAATTTTACTAAAGATATGATACGTTACTATCTATTTGCATATAATATAAGCAAACTTAAAGCTGCCAAAAATAGAAAAATCCAAAAATTTTAAGATAAAAAGTACATGAAAAACAAAACTACATTGAAAAAAAATATACCTATGAAAAGTTATGTTGAAATTAAAACCTATCAAAAATACTAAAAATGACCGTTTTAGATCTTAAACGAAGGAATTCGATCGAAAACCAGCATAGCTCACCGCCAAAGGCATGACTTCTTTGAGTTAGCTGGTTTCCTTCAAGATAGGGTATTTAGATCACTTAACGCTAACAATTTAGTTTCTATTCTATTTCTCTAGATACATGTTTGCCACTATCTCCATCTCATCACTTTTCTTCTTGGGGTGAGCAACTCAAAGTAAATTCAAAGCGGTCATAACATCCATTATTGCTTAGAGCTTCAAAGGCCATGTATGTCGTAGAGTTGTCAATTATGTTGATGTCGATTCGCATAAAGAGGCATAAGCAATTTAGTAAAAGGAAGGTAGACCCTTATCCTATCTAGTTAGCAATACCTTCCATTGAGAGTGTGCTAAATAAGATTATGGATTTGTTGTGATATTATCTTATTCGGCACACCCAAAGTATTGTCAAAATTTAGACCAAGGCTTATTTATTTTTTCTTTTTCAAAGCTACTGCACTTTTAGATGTTGCGAAATACGTCTAGCACTCTAGATTAAAAATGTGTCTTAGAGACTGGTTGTTGAATATTCTTTAAAATATATTCTCTCTGTTTTTTTTTTTTCAACGTATTTCATGCATTTTCTTCAACAGTTTGTGAGGGGATTTTTGATGTATTTAAACGCAATTATCAATTTGATATTAAATTTCATTTAGCAAAAAAAGAAAAAATAGTATCATTATCGGCTACAAAGGTTCAATTACATGAACAAAAGATACAATGTCCAATTTATTTTAATAGTTAATACAAAAGGCATCTCCAGGCTCGCACTAAATTAAGGAGCACGCTTTTATCCTAGAAAGGAACTTTCGGGCAATTTATACTAATAAATAATTTAGGTCAAATCCAAATTCTTTTGAGCAACAAAATTTCTTTTATTTCGTTTCTAGTTAGCAGTGAGTCTTGTTTCTTCTCTTATGTCTGCAAAGTCACGGACAGAAAAAAGAAAAATGGTGATTTCCACTCATCCAACACTTTAAGATATCGTGATAGGTCAGGTCGGGTATAGAATTGGATTCAAATCGCCGATTTTCGATTTTAAAATTGATGGAATCGAGAACAATAAAATTTTAAAAAATAAAAAAAAGTTCAATTAAATAACTTTACTTAATTTAAGTAAGAAAAAATAAAAAAACTAACTTGTAACTTAAAATAATGTTGGGCATAATAATAATTGTTTATAGCCCATTAGTTAAAAAAAAATTAGTTATACATTTATTTATATAGAATTACTTACACTTTTTGTAACGCCTTAACATGTTGCATTACAACCCGCCACGTGTCCTCTCTTAATAGGACACGCTAAGGCTTTAATTTCCACAAATAATATGAATAACACATGTATAACTCACAAGGTATAGAAGAAGACATATGATCCTCATAAATAAACATTCTGATAAGAATAAAATCTCCATAAAAAAACTAGACATTGTTGACATAACTGCAGGTCAACAAATCAAACCATAATCTAAAACTATTACCACATATAAAACTCTAAATATAACTGAAAAATTCAATGAACAAAACATGAATCAGACATAAAAGTTTTCTTTGATCCATCCTATGTCATCTATGAATACAACTAGTCATCAGCAGGGTAGTCAGGACCGCTAACACCATCCCCATCCTCATAGACGATATCAAAACCCGATAGATCATATATCACATTATCATCACCTGCACCTGAAACATAACAGAATGAGTGTCGAAGCCCAGTACGATAATATCCAATCCAGTTCAAGTAAGATTATGCACATACAGCATGTATAAATAAATGCAACTGATCTAAATGCATACAACAGTTTATTATTTAATTTAGTCCAGCAAAACAACACAGTTCAGAATCCAGTATACATAAATCCCGAACTCAGAGTAACTCAGACTCTACTTAAAAAAAAAAAACCAACTGATTTTGAAAATAAGTAATCATATACATATATGGATGAGTAGATACTCCCTAAACATCTCAATTCCTGAACACCTAAATTCTACCGGAATCATATCTTAGCACGAGTCCACTCGGGACAACCTCACATTAAGATCATCAAGGTGCCTCACCAGTATCACTGTCTGCCAGGTCTCTACTGGTCACAGCTAACCACAACCAGGCAGACAATTATTAAGCCGAATATTTATTAAGTTCAATATGTAATTCTGTTCCTACATCCATTCACAAAATTCTAATCTACAAACACATACATCAAACAATGGATTGGTCGTACCTTTTATATTTAGGAGATAACTTGAACTATTCAAAGACAACCGTCAACAACTATTAGAAAACCAAACCACAACACAACCAGCCACTACCACCAAACTCTCAAACTCCCAAACCCGATACCAAACAACAACTCCAAATTTCAATCCTGTAACATATCAACATATATCAAATCACCAACATTCATAGATAAATCAAACTTGATATAAATCAACCTATCTACACTAACCTGATTTAGAAATCTTCGTTATTGCACTGTCTATTCCGATCAAACTCCACAATTATCCTCAAGAATAACAAGGAACCTCACAAAATTCCACAATCACCAAATATTTTCACCAAAACCCAAATTCGCATAACATAAAGAACATATAAGGATTATTTAAATCTTATTTTGTTGGAATCCATAATAGAGGAGATTTACTTACTATTTTGAATCACTAAAATCTGTCTCGCATTCACCAATTCACTGATCTCACACGTGCTAGGGTTTTTCTCTCAAAAACCTTCATATAAAAATTCAACCAAACCTTAAAAATCTTGTATAAATTTGTATAAAATCCAAATGAGAAGGTTAAGATTACTTACTTTGGATCAAAAACACTCTCCCGATGATTTTCCAAGCATAAATCTCCAAAAACACTCCAAAACTCTCTTACACGAAGGAGAAAATAATATAAAAAAATCTGTCGAAAATATTTTTCGCATCTCGTATTTATAGAAATTTTGTTATACGCCGACCCTACGCCGGCGGCGTACTTGCAGATCTTGTCGGCGTACACCATACACTGGCAAATTTACACGAACACCGGCAACGTTCGTCGGGGCTTTGATTTCCCATAATTCAATTTCTTTCTTCATATGCTGGCAAATCCTTGTCCTACGCCGGCGGCTTTCATACCGGTGTTGAGAAAAAACCTAGTGAACGTCGGCAGCGTTCCTCTCAGCGTTAAGAAAAACGCTACTGTTCCCATCCTATGCCGGCGGCATAGATTCCCTAGGAGGCGGCGTACAAATACAGAAAATACAAAGTTTGATTCAGTTGATGCCAATTCTGTTCTAACACGAAATTGATCAAAATTAACCTATTTTTAACATCAACATAAAGGCATATTAAAATCTGTAGCTTGTGAACACTTATCACTTATAATTATTTTGTATGTTACACTTTTTTTAACTCTTTTTGGCAATATGACATTATAAAATATTCAAGATACAAATAAGTCTCACATTGAAAAGAAAGAAAAGGCCACTTTAATTAGAAGTCCATATAAACTCAATAATGATTTTAAATATATTTAGTATTTATGTTGATAATAAAAACACATTAAATATCATGAATAAGAAATAAATTTTTACCAATTCAAATGAAAATAGTTTAAATATTTATTTTTTAATTATAATTATTTTATAATTTTATTTTCTTCCTTTTTTTTTTTTCTATTTTTATGGCATTGAATCAAGGGAACTACCGATTCTATCTATTCTCTAGCTGGTTTTTGAACCGAGTTCTAAAATTATCGGGTTAGACAATTTTAGGTGATGGAACTAGTCAGATACCGTTAGAATCTGTAGATCTTTAACCAATTTGAATCCATCATCTCCGAATCGGATCGCGGTTCAAAAACCATTGGTGACGGACAAGTGGGTGTTGGGAATTAAGTTTAAACGCCTGACTAAGTAAATTTTTTTACGAACAAGGAATTGGCTTTCTCATGGCCTTGATACCGGTGATGTAAAATATGCCGGAATTCGCACACATCATCCCTTGGTGATTCATCTACTTGGCAAATTGCACATCTGAAATTCCCCAAGGTCAGGTCAGTCGGAAAATGATTACCAAGCCGAATAGATTTATAAGTTAGAATGGCCTGCAGCTTTTATTTATTTATTACTTTTTATAAATATTTTGTAGGTGGGCAATCAATTTTGACTTCAACCCGCAAATAAAATGAATCAAATAAATTTGTAATCTCAATTTCTTTTTGTTTTTTTTTTTTCCAAAAGGAGCTAAACTAGTATGTTCACTGAGATACCTTTTGACTTTTACTTTCATATTATACCACATTTCTGATAACATTTAAGATTCCTTTGATTTTTTATTCATGTCATCACTAAAACATATTTGAAAGAAACTAAACACTCTTAAAATTATTCATTTCCATAGTTTTTATCTTTGTATTCAATTCTTTCCTAATTTGTCCTTTATTCGCGGAGGTGTAATTCGTTTCATAAATAAAAGCGGACTTATGATATACTGGATATGAATACGCAGTGAACAGTTAGCTGAACCAGTGAGTCAGTGACAGGAATAGACATTTAATAAGGTAGGTTTTTAGTTCTTACTTTCACTGTTGGGGTTTTAAATGTTCATAACTTAGTCGTCTATTATAATGTATAGTTTTATAAACTTTTTTATTATTACACCCTTTTGATTTATCAATTTAAAAATGGTATCTCTTTGACAAAAACTATTATACTCTCATAGAAGGAAATATACTTTGCTATCATCTAACAATTAAAATAATTATAAAAAAAATACAATAAATATTATATATATATAATTATTATTTCAATTAATACAATTGGTATATTAATGATCAATTATGATTGTATATAAATTCAAATCCTCCTAATATGTTGTGATACGAGTCCTGTCAAAATTAGATGAAATCATAAAATATTCTCCCCTAAAGGAAAAAACAACTTAAAGTTGTTTTACTTCTTTGAAATAGTATTCTTGGAATGTTACCTATTAGTTTAACAATTTACAAAATAGCACCTTTCCCAAAAATTTGAAAAAAAATAATAATGATATGCTTCACCTTTCTAAAATAGTACCTCTTCATTAATATATATATATATATATATATTGCATATTTCTTTTTAAATAGTGCCATTTAGATTAATCATTCATAGTTATATAAAAATATATATTAATAGCATGAAATGATAGCATTAATACCATATGTAAAATTTGTTATAAAATACGATGTTAATATATTGACCAAGATAATAATTTCTTCAGCAAATCCATTATTTTTATTTATTAAACATATCCACCTCCATATATAATGTAGGCCTTTAACTAATTATGTATGATTTAAAAAAAAATTGTTATTTACCTCATTGCATAAATCTTTTCTTTTTAAATAATATTTCTTCGGTATTAATATGAGATGCATCTTTTTATATAAATGGCATTACATTCCCAATAGCTGTAACCTTTATATAATTTAATGTAAAATAACATAACTATTCACGCTCATGAAGCTCCACCCTTGCATTTGGAAAGATTATTCTTCTTTTCAAATGATTCATCATTTTATGGAAAACATGAAGTCGGTCAACAAAAGTTTTTTTTTTTTTTTATTTGAACACGCTACTTTTCAATATAATTAAATGGCAGCATTGACCATACACTCATAATGATTAAGAAACATGTATAATTAACATCTTTTTTTTTCATAATATTTAAATGTATTAATTAGATTTTTACCATATCATTTTTCCATATAATTTCAAAATTTTGTTTAAAAGACATGTCTTTTTGTACTAATGATAAAATTATTCAAGTGGTTAAATCATTAGTTCAATAAAGTGCAAACCAAACAATTCTTGGCACTTATGTTATTTATGATCTTTATTTTCAAAAGGTTATAATTTAGAAGTGATGAGCAAGTAACTCTCATGTGCAAAATATTTATCCATACCTAATAGGCATAATTTATCATTGTTTTTAACGGCTAATTAAGTCCAATTTATAGTTTATTGACATGATTTGTAGTAGAATTGGTACTTAGTTTGGATTTATATTCATTTTAGGTCAAATTGGAGTATATTGGAGACATTTAAAGGGATTTGAGGAGAACTTCACCAGGGCTTATCCAACGGAGTAAAGGTAGACTAGCATGGAGACCAATCACGGGCGTGAAATGGAGAAGTTAAAAGCACATAAGCCACTAAGGGCAACATCATGCTCATGGTTTGTGAAAATTCAGAATCTAGAAGCCTCTAAGGTCACCATCACACCCGTGATTATTAGTGAATAAAGGATTTTAGAGTTTAGAGGCTTCTAAGGGCAATGTCACGCCCGTGATTCACTATTTTCAAGTGACAAACTCTACTAAGGGCAGAGTTAAGGACGTGATTCATGAAAGCAAGGGCACTATTAAGGGCGTGATTCTTGAATTCAACAACATCAATAACCAAAGGCAATGTTACAGTCGTTGTTCACTATTTTCAAGAGACCAGTCTCTACCAAGGTCCAAATCATGAGCGTGATTCATTAATTTAGATGTTTAGTCTCTACCAAGATCTCTTTCCCATTCAGAAATGTCAATGTGATTTGAAGACAACGTTACCCGAATTTTCTTTAAACGGTATAACTAAAGGATGCCACATTTGATAATTCGTATATCTTGACTTGTAACCATTGGAGAAGTGACTGGGAATAAAAGACAAGGTACCCATTCAAAAAGGGGATTGGTCAATAATATTTTCATAAATTTATTCATTCATTGTAACCATTAGTGTATGGAAAATATAGACATCTTCTCCTCCTTGCAAGAGATATGAATGTGCACATATGTGAGTGTATTGTGATGTGTAAGTGTTGTATTCATGATGATTTGTCAATGGAACTCAAGAGAGATGGGCGAGGAATCTTTAGTGTGTTATTGTAGACAATTCTCAGACAATTTCAACAATAAAAGAAACGGATGTTGTCTTTCTATCTCTCATCTCACTCTTATTGTGTTTTTTTTTAATTGTAGCGTATTCTAAAATTTTCATGATCTATGTAGAAATGTGTTAAATTCATAATTGTCATTAAACTTCTTAATTTCAGTATTAGCATATATTTAGCATTGGTTTATATAGTGCATGACATAGACTTTTTCCAAATTTCACTTGGATAGGTTAAGAAATCATCCAAGTGAATAGATCTAAATTATTGAAAAGGATTGCTCATTGTCTTAGAGATAGGATGGTGAATCTTCTGCAATTTTCCATGGAATCCCTAAACTTAATGCGGTCCTTGATTTACTATTAACCTAGGAAGAAATTCCAATCGATAAAATCAGGATTAGGCCTTATTGATCTTGAGAAAGACTTTAACATAGTATGTTAAATTCCACAGTTAAGGCTAATAACAATACATCTATAGTGTGAAATTACATATTAATCATGGTTTGTAGGCCTATTTATTATGTTTGCATTGCATCTATCTGTGTGTGTGTTAATATGTGTATTTGCATCCTTATGTAAATAATAGTATATAAGTAATTCAATACTATCATTAAAATATGATTTATTTTAGGCTAGATAATAAAAAGAAGGTTGGTACTAGTACTTAATTCGTTCCCTGTGGGAGACAATCTTATACTTAATCCTAGACTACATACAGGTGCACTTGCATAGCTTTAACCATGTTTAGGAAAAGGAACTATAAGATTATAAATTTAAAACCTGGTCACTCAATTAGAGGTCCATTAGGTTTTTTTGGCACTACTGCCGGGGTACGACATCATTAGGAAAAGTAGAGGTCCGTTAATCTATTCACAACTTTTTTTTGTTTTTTCCATTATTATTTTTGTGTTATTCCACTCTATGTTGTATATTAATGTTTTTTTTTTTTTGTGAAGTGAAGTGTTCTTGTTTGTGATTTGATTGTCCTTATATGTGTGCATCTATGTAGTTGGGTTAGGTTTTTGTACTTTTGGTGTCATTTAATCTGGCTTGTGAGTTTTTGATGATTGTAGGAGTCCTATTCAAGATATATGGACGAATATCTCAAGAGATATGTTTGTGGAAAAAGCCAATTCCATGAAGTCGAAGTTCAAGAACTTTAAGTGTGGGGAAATTTTGCAAAAATTGAGATCAAATGTAGTGTCACACCCCAGATTATGAGCATGCACAATAGGCTAATCTCTTATTTTAATCATCATCATGACCAGGAAAATAGGATTTTTTAGGCCACAAAGGGGATCCTAGCCAACATCACGCTCGTGATTGATGGAAAGCACTCAGTTACATTGATAGTCACGGGCGTGACATTTAGGCAAAAAGTGAGCAACCCATTCCAAAGGCTGCTATTGGCTATCTTACACCCGTGACTTGGGATAGAGGGATTTCCATACTCAAGTCATGGCCGTGATTTTGGAAAATAGATGCCAAACGCACCTCCAATCCCTACCATAATCTATTTTGTGGTTGTGACCAGGGTATACTCTACCTTCAAATGCTTCTTCCACATTTTGCACGCCATAAGTGATGATTTTGATGATTAATTCTACTTGTGGACCACTCCTATAGGCCACTCTAGTGATTATAATCATACACCACTATAAATATCTCAGAGAGTTATTCTATTCTCAATTGATTTAGTTTCTTTATTTATCATGTTTCCTTTGTCTTTAATGATTAGTTGAGACATTGGGGACAATGTCTCTCATAAGTGTGGGGAAGGGAGCATGCTTGCATGCTAATTATAGTTGGCTGAAATGGCTAACGATAATAAATGTCTGAATATACTATATTGTTTGTCTTAAGTGATATGGTGCTATATAAGTCATTTGAATTGAGCTTGATACAAGTGCTGGAATTTAAGTGTGATTACATGAAAAATACTTAATAGTGTGTATATGTCTAAGGCTAAGGTAACTTTGTGAAATCACAGTATGGTATTCTTACTCGCTATTTAGCCTAGGATTCTAAACTTAAGTAGCATATAACTATAAATTGTAAGGATTATGTACTCTCAATTTACTAGTTCTATATGTTGAATGAATGAATGTAAAAAAGGAAATGCAGTTGTCCTTAGTGTAAGTTCAAGTGATACTAATCACTTGGTAATTTTTCTAGATTTTGGTTTTCTTCTTTTCCCAAAAAAAATAAAAAAGCTTAAAATCGAAGTAATTGAGATTCGAAGAGTTTCCTTTAAAACCTGATCACTTAAGGTTGTTCGACCTAGGATTGACCGACTAAGGATATCACTTTAACAATCAAGTTCTTGAAAAGGACATGAAAAGTGTTCATCGAGTCTTATAACTCAAATAAGTAAGCCCAAGGGACACCTTTTAAGGAGAACAATGTATGTTAACTTGAGTAATGAGCTCGAGATTATTGGTTAAAAGTTCAATACATGGGTTATAGGATTCTTAAATTACTAGCACTTAAGGAAAAAAAAAAAAAGAAAGAAAATAAGGGAAGAAGAAACAATTAAGGGAAGAAAGCAAGGGGATAAGTTGATGATATGTGCTTGCATTAAGGGTTTAATTATGATTTGGCAGTAAATGAAGTAAAGATAATCAAGCGTAAAGAGAGAGTACTTGAGTTCCCTTTGTGTTTACTAGTGGTTATGTGTTTACTTTTGTATTAGAAACTTAATTAAATAGTGAAGGTAAAGGTAGACTTATTATGATTAGCCTAGTGACTTTAGCCAAATGATTGAAGCACTTAAGAGTTAATAGACAAGAGTTCTTGAATTCAAACACTAAAATAGATTAGCACTAAGACAAGTAAGGCTTAAGTGCGGGGATATTTAATAGGCATAATTTATCCTTGTTCTTAACAGCTAATTAAGTCCAATTTATAGTTTATTAACTTGATTTATAGTAGAATTGATACTTAGTTGCGATAAATATTCATTTCGAGTCAAATTGGAGCATATTTGAGACATTTAAAGAGATATAAGGAGAATTGCATTAGGACTTATCCAAAAGAGTGAAGATAGATTAGCATGGAAATAAATCACGGGCGTGAAATGGAGAAGTTAAAGCCATAGAAGCCGCTAAGGGCAACAACATGCCCATAATTTGTGAAAATTCATAATCCAGAAGCTTCTAAGGTTACCATCACGCCCATGATTACTAGTGAATGAAGAATTTCATAGTCAAAGGCTTCTAATGGGAATGTCACGCCCGTAATTCACTATTTTCAAGTGACAGACTCTACCAAGGGTAGAGTTAAAGGCATGATTCATGAAAGTAAGGGCAATGTTAGGGGTGTGATTCTTGAATTCAACAACATCAATAGCAACTAAAGGCAATTTCACAGTTGTGATTCACCATTTTGAATTGACCAATCTCCACCAAGGTCTCTTTCTTGCCCGTGAATGTCAATGTGTTTTGAAGACGACTTTTCTTGAATTTTCTTTAAACAATATAGTTAAGGGATTCCACTTATGATAAGTCATATGTCTTGAGTTTTAACCCTTGGAGAAGCAACTCGGCTATAAAAGACAACGTACCCATTCAACAAAATTGGGGATCGATCAATGAGATTTCCATAAATTTATTCATTTATTGTAGTGTAGGAAAAATGTATACATCTTCTCCTCCTTGCAAGGGGAGTGAGTGTGTATGCGTGAGTGTGTTTGTGAGTGTATTGTGATGTGTAAGTCTTGTCTTTGCGATGATTTCTCCATGGAACTCGAGAGAGACTGGCGAGGGATCTTCAATATGTTATTATATATAATTTCATCAATGGAAGAAACGAATGTTACCTTTCTATCTCTCATCTCACTCTTATTGTGTTTTGTCTAACGCTTTTCTTATTGTAGCGTATTCTGACATTTTCATGATCTCGTATGTAGAAGTATGTTAAATTCCTAATTGCCATTAGACTTCTTAATTTTAGTAGTAGCATATATTTAGTATTAGTTTATGTAGTGTATGACATGGAATTTTGCAAGATTTCACTTGGATAGATTGAGAAATCATCCAAGTGAATAGATCGAAACCATTGAAAAGGATTGCTCATAGTCTTAGAGATAGGATAATGAAATATTCTCCAATTTTTCAAGGAATTCTCGAACTTAATGTGGTCCTTTATTTGCTATTAAATGAATCAAATAAATTTGTAATCTCAATTTTTCCTTTTTTTTTTTTTTTTAGAAGGAGCTAAACTGGTATGTTCCCTGAGATAACTTTGACTTTTACGTTCACATTATACCACATTTCTGATAACATTTAAGATTCCTTTGATTTTTATTCATGTCATCGCTAAAATATATTTGAAAGAAACTAAACACTCTTACAATTCTTCATTTCCATAGTCTTTATTGTTGTATTCAATTCTTTCCTAATTCTTCCTTTATTCCAGGATGTGTAACTCGTTTCATAAATTAAAGCGGACTTATTATACACTGGATATGAATAAGCAGTGAACAGTTAGCTGAACCGGTGACAGGAATAGGTATTTAATAAGGTAGGTTTTTAGTTCTTGCTTTCACTGTTGGGGTTTTAAATGTTCATAACTTAGTCGTCTATTATAACCTATAGTTTTATAAACTTTTTTGTTATTACACATATTTGATTTATCAATTTAAAAATATTATTGGATTTTTATCGGTATCAGTTCGGTATTGGTTCGGTTTGATTAGTCTATAAGTAAAACTGTCGGTTTTTCATCAATATCATATTTGTATTGGTTTAGTATCTATTCAATATCTGTTTGGTTTAAAAATGATGCCAAAACAACAATCCAAATAGTAGAGAGAAATATGTCCAGCTATCATCTAACAATTAAAATAATTGTAGAAAATAATACAATAAATATGTTTCTTTTTCAATTAATACAATAGGTATATTAATGATCAATTATGATTGTATGTAAATTCAAATCCTCCTATTTCTTGTGGTACCGATCCTGCAAAAAAAATAGATGAAATTATAGAATATTCTCCCTTAAATGAAAAAACAACTTAAAGTTGTTTTACTTCTTTTAAATAGTATTCTTGAAATGTTACCTATTAGTTTAACAATTTACAAAATAGCACCTGTCCCCCCCAAAAAAAAAAATAAATAATATGCTTCACCTTTTCTAAAATAGTACCTCTTCGTTAAAAAAAAAAAATGTAAATTTCACATTTCTTAAATAATATTATCGAGATTTTTATTTTATCAATTCAACTTTTAGAAATAGTACCTTTTTTGGGGAAAAAAAAGGACAAAACACACGCGCGCAAAAGTTGTTTCAACTTTTTTTTTTAAAGTGCCATTTAGATTAATCATTCATAGCTATATAATATATATATATATATAATAGCATGAAATGATAGTATTAATACCATATGTTAAACTTGTTAAAAAATACGATGTTAATAGATTGACTAAGATAATAATTTCTTTAGCAAATTCATTATTTTTATTTATTGTACATATCTACCTCCATATATAATGTAGGACTTTAACTAATTATGTATAATTTAATTTGATTTTTTTTTTTTGTTATTCACCTCTTTGCATAAGTCTTTTCTTTTAAATAATATTTCTTCCGTATTAATATGAGATGCATCCTTTTATAGGTGGCATTACATTCCCAATGGCTATAAATGTAACTCAAAATGATCTCACTTCCAACCCTTCTCAAGATAACTTGTACAAGTTACATTTGGCTTTTGAAGAGCTAAATGTAGTTCTCAAACATGAAGAAACCCTCTGGGCACAAAAAGAATGTTCAAACTAGATTATGAATGGAAAGCATAATACAAGGTTCTTCCATACTTCAATCATGCTACGACGTGCTAAATCTAGGATCCTAGGGCTAGAAGATGAGGTTGGAAACTGGATAGCTTCTCCGATAGAGATAAAGACAACCATGATTAACTACTACCACAAGCTATTTTTCTTAGAGAAGTTGATGGTTGATCTAGAAAATTCATTTGCACAGATTCGTGGGACCCAATTACAAGAAGACCAGTTTGCTGCTATCAGCAGTATATCTAATAGATCGAAAATTTGGATAGCCATGAAAAGTATTAGATCAATGAAAGTACCAGGATTTGATGGTTTAAATGCTCGTTTTGATAAACATTGCTAGCACCATGTGGAGGATTCTGTAGTTAAACTGGTCCAAGACTGTTTTAGGACTAGAAAAGTGAATGAAGACTAAATAATACCCTATTGGTTCTAATCCTGAAGAAAATACGTGCAAGAGGCCTAAAAGAATTTCATCAAATAAGTCTATGCTCCACAGTATATAAGTGCATCACAAAAATACTGGTTTTGAGGCTTACCGTTTTTGGATAGCATCATCAGCCCTACCCAATCCATCTTATCCCAAGAAAAGGTGTAACGAATAATATAATTTTCATGCAAGAGATGATTAATAGATGCTCTCAAAAGCAAGGTAAAAAAGGTTGGATGATTGTTAAGATTGATTTAGAGAAGGCATATGATAGAATTGAATGGGACATGATCCGTAATGCTCTAACAACCTTGAACTTCCCTCAAACATGGGTTAAGCTGATTGCCTCATGTCTATTCTCTTCCTCCTTCTCTATAATCATCAATGGCGAGATGTCCCCATACTTCAAGAGTTCTCGTAGCCTACGTCAGGGAGATCCAATATCTCCATACCTTTTTGTCCTAGGCATGGAAATGTTAAGCAAATGGATATAAGCCGCAGTTGATTTGAAATGGTGGAAGCTAATCAGATTCTGAGGTGTTGACAAGAATTTTTCTCATCTCTTCTTTGTCGATGACCTTATTCTCATGGGAAAGGCCTCTGAAGAGAATGCTAGGTAATGCTGGACCTCATGAGGGCTTTTGGGAATGTGTCGGGCCAGAAGATCCATTGTGATAAATCGAGGGTTTACTTCAAAAAGAATACAGATTCTGGTACCGAGAAAAATATTGCTGATATTTTGAACATGAAGACTGTAGAGAATATTGGAAGATATCTCGGATTTATTTGGGGGGGAATGGGAATATTAACAAGGAAACAACTGATTGAATCTTGGAAGGACTAAGAATAAAGTTGACAGGATGGAAAGCCAATCTTCTATCAACAACGAGTCAGCATGTTATTATTAATTCCACCTTGGAGGATATTTTAGGATACTTCATGCAAGCCCCTTGCATCCCTAAATCTATTCTCCATAAAGTGGAAAAGATTGTGAGGGATTTCTTGTGGGGATCGGGGGAGAGAAAGAAAATATGTGCTTTGAACTAGAAGGAAATAATCCAACCAAAACATTATCTGGGATCTCCAAGTACGTAATTAGGCTAGTATAGCTAAGTTCTTGGAAGCTTCGAACAAGTAAGCTACTATGGATACCCATTGCAGCAAGAATAAAAGATAGGTTTGAGAAACATGGCAGAGTATCAAGATCTCAAGTCCTCAAACAAGCTGTAAGCCTTAACACGTGGGTTGATCAACATTGCGTAAGTCGCCCTAGGAATGGCCACAACACCTACTTTTGGGGGATTGAACATGGAGCACCATGCTCTTTTATAGAAGGACCATTCACCCGCAAAATGCTGTTTCGGTTAAAGATGCTTAGGGGGGCATATATCACTAGAAGGAAGATTCTATCGACTACCCAGTCGATCTCCATATTAATAGAATATTGGTAACTCATCCTTACTGACAATTACACAAAAGACATCAAAGCATGGAAGGATGACATAAGTGGCCAAATCATAATGCGGTCTGCATATGAAATAATGATGATAGAGAAGTATGAAGTACCTCAAAGACCTGATGTAGAGTGGGTCTGGAATTCTCTAACTTTTCCAAAAATTCAAAATTTTATGTAGAAATGCATGGAAGGATGCCTTCTAACCAGAGATTAGTTAAAGAAACGAGGAATGAATGTTAATGAAATATGCCAAGTTTGCCAAGAATACAATGAAAGCCCCAAACACCACTTTATGAAGTGTCCTTAGATTTTGGACAAATGAAGGCAACTACATCCTCCCTAAGATTTCTGGAACTCTCACTCAAGATCGTTCAATGAATGGGTGAAGACGAATGCAAACACTGGGAAGGGTGCTCGAAAATTAAAAACCCTATCATGGCAAGTTCTTTTCAGCTTTGCTCTATGGAATCCGTGGAAGAGTAGAAATGATTGTGTTTTTGGCAAACCTGAAGGAAACCCTGTCTGGGCTCATTACACTATGGCACAATCTAGAGAATTATGGGCTACAATGAGGATGAGTAAGAGACATCCATTAAATAAATTCCCCATCGGGGAAGGATTCTCTACACTAGTAGATCATGTGAAACTTAACGTTGATGCAATCCTAGATGTGGAACATAAACTCTATGGAGTGGGTGGTTGTTTTCGTAACAACAATGGTCATTGTATCGGTGGCTTTGGAAAAATGATTCATGCAAGCACTCCCTTGCAAGCAGAAATTTGGGCTATCCACTAGGATCTATACTATGCAAATGAACTGAAAATAAGGAATATCACTATCGAATCGGACTCCGAAAATGCTTTAAAGTGGCTCACTGCACCCCAGATTTGTACAGACTATTTACCTAACTTTGTTGTTCTTCATAGACAACTCATCCAGACGACAGCATCGATCTAGCTGTTATGGACGCCTAGAGAGAGCAATATGGTCACACATGACATAGCTCAGAAGCTTACTGAAGCCAGGATGGATCTCCTTTTGCTGATTCTATCCCTCTATATCTCTTTAATATTTTCTCTATTTCTATCAAAAACCTGCTAACAAGCTCAGGTTATAACTTAGTGGGATCAAGTGTAGTTGTTCGCGCTCCCATTTTGGACCTAGGTTAAGCTTGAATTGTTTGTTTCTAGCTTGTATGAACTCTTATATAGCTTCCTAAATGCAATATTTTGCCATCGAAAAAAAAAATGTAAATAACATAACTATTCACGCTCATGAAGCTCCACCCTTGTATTTGGAAAGATTATGATTTGATTCTTTTTAAATTATTCATCATTTTATGGAAAACATGAAGTCGATGAACAAAAGTTGAACATGATACTTTTCAATATAATTAAAAGGCAGCATTGACCATACACTCATAATGATTAAGAAACATATATGATTAACATCTTTTTTTTCGTAATATTTAAATATATTTATTAGATTATTACCATATCTTTTTTCCGTATAATTTAAAAATTTTTGTTTAAATGAATGGTCTTTTGTTACTAATGATAAAATTATTCAAGTGATCATATCATTAGTTCAATTAAGTGCAAACCAAACAATTCTTGGCACTTATGTTATTTATGACCTTTATTTTTTAAAAGGTTATAATTTAGAAGTGATGAGCAAGTAACTTTGTTGTACAAAATATTTATCCATACCCTACTCAATCGAGCAATGTTCGAGGAACTGAGGGTCGTAAGATGGCATACAACTATTGATATTCTAGAATCTGCTCTTAGAAGGAAAAAGTATGAGTAGGGACTAGGGACTCTTAATATTTTATACTCATCTTGAAACATATACTTTAATATATATATATATATATAAGTTACAGATTTTAGGGTATTATATACCCATTCTGTTGAAAATTAGGGAATAATATTAATAGATAAGAAACAAATAACAATACTCTATTTTCTTCAGTTTTCAATTAATTTGATTTAAAATTATTATTCGTAATTACCTTCTAGAGATTTTTTTTACCTTAGAAAAATTTAGACCATTTTATTTTGGAAGAATTTATTTGGAAAAGTATTGATTGTGTGTGTTTGTACTTTTAAGTTATATAGAACTATTTTTTATTTTCTAAGGCTAAATAATACAAATATATCGCATTTTTAGTTGTGATATTTCTTATAAGTTCTATAGTTTTATTTCATATAACATAAACGTGTTGAACATGTATTTGTTATAAATTTCAATTTTACACATAAACAAATTTTTGATATTGTAGAACTTATGATAGTAAGAAATATTTTTCAAATTTTTTTCACTAATTTCTTAGAATGAATATATGAAATAAGGTAGCTTTAAATATTATATGAAACCATATATATTACTGTAAAAATGAAATTTAAGAAGAAAAAAAAAATCCAAATTCCATATATATGTCATCCTTTATTATTCAAATGTTAGATGTTACATAATCAAAGTGTGTATAATGTGCTGTATGGTAGGTTTTGAATATAAAATTTAGTACTATTTATCTTATAAGATAATGTATAGCAAAAATTTCATATCTAGTGATGTTGTACTTTCTCATCCTATTATGTTTCTTTCTAATTATTGGGTCATTCAATGGAAAACCATTCATCTTTTAGATAATAATCTAGTTTAGCATATTTATTATTGAATTAAACAATAGCATTTATCATATATCTATAAATATTTATAATCATTTATGTTAATATATCTGTGTGATATTTTTTTTTAAAATAAATTCGTTATATTACTACTAACACTTTGAACCCTTTTTCAGTGGACTAGGCCGGCTTTACCCAGAACAACATTATAAGCAGCGTAACAGTTAGCTGACCCAATAATAGGATGGGGATAATTAATAGAGTAGACTTCACTTTCACCGTCGGGTGGTTTCAGAAACACAGAAATTCAGAGTGACAGGGAGTGATGACACATCGGGGGCAGTCAGGTGAGCACGTGATGGGCCCAGTCAAGGTCAAGGCCCATAGAATCTGATGTCAAACGTTTTTCTTTTTCAAATAGCATGGACAGTACCCTGTACCCGACACGCTCACGGATTCTGAAGCAATCCTAGTCCTCTTCTAACTTTCTTTTTACGATAAAGACACATATGGCATATCCTATCCCCAAGACATTAACGGCTACTTCCTACGATCTGCGAAGCATGTTACGTATCATTTAACCCCGTGGCCATTTCCTCTTGGCGGGAGGATATCGTAAGTATTATGAATCCGATTGTTTTGATAATATATTTTTATTGTTTTTAAATAGATATTTATTAAAAAATAAATACTGATAATTTTATTTATGAACGTACCAAACATATATGATACATATAAATTACAGATACAAACTGATATAAATATAAAATCCGATAATCCAAAGATACCTATGTATACCTTCTTCGAATGGGTGCTTTCCTCTTTGCTATGGAAATTGGAGTACATCGGTAATGGAAATTAGAGTACATTGGTACTAGAGATTTCCGTTGCGCTCAACTCCCATAAGCTTCGTGTAAATTAATTAGAACTTTACACTTTAATCACGTCTTAATACCTTATACTTGGTTTAGTGGAAAAGGGGAATTGCTTTTATTGGAGATTGCATATTTGGAATGAGAAAAGAAAACGAAAACACATATTTTGAGCTTTTGGAAAGGGAGTTGGTTATTTGGTTCTCACTCATTAGGCACTATAGAAGCGAGTGAGTGTGAATAAATCATATGACAAAACGAAAACTATGCATATATATGGTGAAAAAATAAACGAAATATCAAATATGAATATAAAGATAAGAGAGAAGAAAATCATAAAATAACTTTGTGTAGAAAATTCCCATACGGGAAAATTGATTAAGGGGGAAAAAATTGAGAGTAAAGGAGAATTATCAGAGTATCTCAGCAACTTATAAATCCTTACCTATAATTAGAATATTGAATTGGAGTGTTTGTCCAGATGTAATATAAGTGATACGCAATATGATGAAATACAAAGTAAGAATCCCAAAAGGTATATTTATAATTATACATTAAAGAAGAGTATAAATAACAACTCGAATTCATAAGATCTTATTGACCACCCAAGAAAAAAAGGAGAGTACATCTTAATTACAAGATTTTGTGAATAATTTATGAATTCTTATGCAAATCTCATTACTAATCAGAGGTTTTTATTTTTTTTTTTAAATGTGATACAAAGTTGGAATCCATGGTATTTATTTATTAAGCCACACTAGAGTAGGAGGTATGAAACAATAATAATTGAAAACTTACGAAACCAAAAAGGAAAGTGGACTGATAAAATAAGAAGGAAGTTTTCCGTACTAAACTTGCTGCCTCCATTATGTCTCTATAAATAAATGTCTGATATGTGTTAAGAAATGTTTTCTATATTTTAAAATTTTTTTATATATTTTTTAATTTATTTAATATATGTCAGATATTTATTAATAAAGACATAATGGGACAAAGCTTTTCCGATAAAATATGCGTGGCACAGTCAGCCGCTTAGGCCTCCATTTAACCATCCAAGTTTGATTGTTTACTTAATCCTTCTCTAGCAGTCAATCGCGCTCATCCCGGTGGACCACCCAACTACCCAAGTTTTAAAACGCCTTTTAAATGTTAATGGACTTCATTATGGCCAATATAGAAGCCCTACATAGGTACAATAATTAAAATCCATTATACATAAAGTTTTATCATTAATGCTAAATTATCATGTGATAAAGTGCAAGAAATTATGCCAAAATCTGTTTAAACCATTTTGACTTATTTTAATCGGGATAGCAACTTTCCAATGATGTGTTGATATCACATTAATATATAAAATAACTTGTTAACAAGTGTCCTTGCAACATTATGAAAAGCTAATATATAAAAGTATATGAAAGTTCTTCCTTGTGAGACTTTAACAAGTATTCTTAAAAAGGTTGACGTTGCGAATGATATCAAAACTTTAGCAAAATATAGAATAAGATATTTAAATTTTGAAATTATTTAGTTTAGCATTTGTACTTTAAAATTAATCAATTTAGTACCTAAATGAACTTTTTGTTTACACTAACAAATATCATGGGGATATTGTTGGTATGCATAAAAAGCTTTTTTACATACAAAATTGATCAATTCCAAAAATCAAGTACTAAATTGGTCCATTTTAAAGTTTAGATACCTAATTATATATTTAGCCAAAGTTTAGGTACCATTTGTGACATTAATCATTCTTAAAAAGCCTAATAACATCTTCCTAGTATTAATGCATGGTTGGACTTAATAGGTTTTTTTTTTTTTTTCGTTTAAATTTGTTTAACCCTATAATAGTTCCAAAGATGAAAACTTAATTGCATTTTGACAATGACGAAAGTGATGACATTTTTCCTATAGTTCATTTCTAATTTAAGTAATTATAAGTAATAAACACTTAATTTAACTTTTCATTTATTTGTTCTATCAATGCCCATGACTTCTACGTAACATACTATCATGCTATATCCTAGTTATACAATGTATTGGATATATTTTGAAGTGCACAAATAGAATCTGTAAAGAAAGGAAAAAAACTCATTTGATTAACCACCATTAGTGGATATCGCTTCATACTTTTACTCCTGTCCTTTCCATCGAAAGCTACTTGAAATTTCTACTATAAATTTTGACGGGTTCAAAACTCAAAATAAACACCCTCTTAAAAAAATGGCAGGATTAAGACTTAATTTTTCTAAAAATTTAGCAAATTAAAATTATAGAATATCTGACTCTGGTTTTGCAATGATATATTAGAAAGAATTTTTTTTTTTTTCTTTTACCATTATGATGGAGAGAATAAATCGAACCCGAAAGCATAAATATGGAAGATTAAAAAAGATACCACTCAACCACCCCATTAGCAATATATTAGGAAGAGTTTGGTGAAAGCGGGAACAATTTATCGGTAGGAGCGTCAGCTCGCTGAACTCCGCCTTCGAATCATTTGCGGTGCATGTAAAAATGTGGTCCCACTATTTGAAAAGGGCATATTACAATTTGCATGAATTCTGATTGGTCACATTCACTAGTGAAAAAGGATACAGGTGCCTTTCTGGTTTCACGGCAATACGAGATAAAGAACAAAGGCACAAACAAGACATCTTTCTAAAACGTATAAAGATCACAACTTCATCGTTAAAAAAGCTTATAAACTTTCTCTTCTTATGGATAATGGACTGGGTGGAGCCTCCTCATCCATCAACAATGAAAACCAACCATGAAAATACGGATCTTGTTTGCCTCCCAAATGAGCCAACCACCATCGACTTCGAATCGGCGTCGTGGGGTCGAGACTTACGGCATTACTTGCTCAAACTAAGGGAAGAATGGGAGACAATATGAAACATTAAATTTCAATTTCCAAGATAATTAAATGGCAACGGGACAATCTTAATTGAATATACATACAATAAGTTTGTTTTTTAGAAAAAAAATGATCATGCCATTTCACATTGGGGAAGGTAGCGAGGTCGGATCAGCTGACGATGGGATATCTGGTCCAACCCTGCACCCTTCCAGCATGAAGACAACATCAGCCATTGATGGTCTGTCAAGTGGATCAGGTGCTGTGCAAAGGAGTCCCACTTTGACCCCTAACAAGAATTCTTCCCACTCCGAAGACTCTGGGTCTAGCTCCAGCAAACCGGGTTCTATTAGCTCCGAAATTTGACCTCTTTGTAATTGCTTCTTGACCCATTTCACGATGTCCTCATCTTGGTTGAACATGACCGGCTTCTTGCCCGTCAAGATTTCCAACAGTACAATACCAAAGCTGTAAACATCTGATTCCTTTGTATTTTGTCCAGTGAGTGTGGCTTCAGGCGATACGTATCCTAAGGTGCCAACCGGTGTGGATGAGGAAGAGGCTTCAGCTGCTGTTGAAGTCACTAGTACATCTAGACCGAATTCGGATAAATGGGATTCAAAATCCGCATCAAAGAGAACATTCTGGGGCTTCACATCGCCATGAACCAGTGTTAGTGAATGCAAGAAAGCTAGTCCACGAGCAATGCCAAGTGCAATTAAGTGGCGCATGGGCCAGTTGAGCACATGACCATCGCGGTGTGACGCCTCTTGTAAGAGAGTAGCTAAATTACCATTCGGCATGTAGTCATAGACAAGGAGTCTCACATCTGGAGGTCCAGCATAATAGCCTCGTAAAACAGTTAAATTTCGATGCTTAACCTTGCCTAGTGACTCTGCTTCCTTACGAAACGTTCCTTCATTGACTGATCCATTAGGAAGTCGACGAATCGCAAGGACCATCCCATCTTGGAATGATGCTTTGAACACTAACCCATACCGTCCCCTGCTTAGTACATTCTCCTCATCAAATTGTCTTGTTGCTTCCAATGTCTCAGCGTATGTTATCTTATTATTGAACATAACCAGCTTTGGTTCTCCATTGTCTCCACTTCCACGGCCTCTCTGCGATCCCGAGCTCGTGCGGGGGCTTCTCTTCTTTTCCCCAGCTGCTCCTCTAAGTTTCTTTCGCCACTGGAGAAGGCTGTAAATGTAACCACAGCAGCATAATGCCAAAAGGAGGGATCCGCCTACAGCCAGGCCAATTAATAGAATCAGCTTCCTTCTCTTTCTGCTTCTCACACTAGGACATTCCCTAGACAAAGGCTTGCCACATAGTTTCTCATTCATTGCAAACATGGAAGGATTGATGAACCGAGAGCCTAGAGATGTTGGGATCTCACCTTCAAGGCTATTGTTTGAGAGGTTTAAGTACACTAAACCTGGTATATCAGAAAGATTTGTGGGGATTGTGCCACTTAAGTTGTTCGAAGAGAGATTTAAAACCTTCAAGTTCGATAACTTCGATAATGAATCTGGAATATGACCTGAAATATGATTTGAATCCAGTATCAAACTTGTCAAAGACAAGCATTTCGATAACTCCTCTGGAATTTTACCTCTTAATTTATTATGACCCAAATCCATCCTCTTCAACCGAGACAGCGATGAGAAATTACCCGGAATACTACCCGTCAAACGATTCTTTCTAAGCTCAAGCACTTCAAGATTTGTACACTCGCCAAGCTCTTCTGGTATGCTACCAGAAACACCATTTCCCGATACCGAAAGAACCACTAACGAGTGAAGAAATCCGTAGGTGGATGGGATTACACCATTTAACGAATTTGAGCTAAGGTTTAGAAACTGCAAAGAAACTAAACTGCTGAACCCTTCGGGAACATTTCCAGATAACATATTCTCTTCCAAGGCAACATGTTGCAGGCTTGGCAACCCAAATAACTCGATTGGAACCTCCCCCGAGATCTTCTGCTTGCTAAAATCTAAGGTTGTTAACCGCATCAGGCTCCCAACACTTCCAGGAATACTTCCGGAAAATCCACAACTACTCAAATTCAAAACCAACAGATTCCTTAAATCCCCAATATTAGTAGGCACTTTACCAGAGAAGTTATTACCACCCAGGCTCAATGTACTCAAATTTCCAAGGCCCAATATCTCTGCCGGCACGCCTCCACTTAAACCATTACTCGAAAGATCTAATGTCTCCAGCCCTGAAAGATTACCAAAACTCCGAGGAATCGTCCCAGTGAAACGATTACCTCCTAAAGACACTACCTTCAAACTCTTCAACTCACTCAAAAACTCTGGAATCGGTCCCGAAAACCGGTTCCCCTCAAGATCAACGACATCCAGCAAACTACATTTTGTGATTTCATTTGGAACTACACCACTAAAAGAATTATTAGCCAATCTCAACTCCACTAAATTCACCAGATTACCGATATCACTCGGCAAACCGCCTGAGAACATATTCCCAGACAAATCGATCACTCGCAATGTGTACATGTTCGTGATCCAGTTCGGAAATAAGCCTCGAATGTCATTCTCTTTTAAATCTAATTCCTCCAAGGAACTAACGCACATTGCCTTTTGCAGCTTACTAATGCTCGTAAAATTGTTAAAAGCTAACCTAATAATCCTCATTGAAGTCGAATTCACTGAAACACGATTACAGAGTAGAGATACCGGAATCGAACCAGAGAGCCGGTTATGCGAAAGTGCAACGACCTGCAGCTCCGGCATCGATCCAATAGTCTCCGGAACCAAACCTTCGAGAATATTTTTCTCTGCGCTCAGGTGTACGAGAGATGAGCTGTTCGCAATCGCTGACGGCAATGTACCATACAGGTTGTTCGAATCGAGCCAGAGATACTGAAGCCCCATCAGTCCTCCTAAACTGGCCGGAATTTGACCGGAGAACTCGTTAAAGGAGAAGTTAATGAGCTGAACTTTCGATTTTTCCGAGAAGTTCGCCGGAAGCTCCCCGGAAAACGAGTTAGACGACAGGTCGAGGATCCGGATGCTCGGGGAGATATCTACGGGAAGTTTTCCGGCGAGAAGGTTGTGCGCGACGTTGAGGACTTGGAGGTTCGTCAAGTTGAAGAGTCCATAAGGGATGTTTCCAGTGAGTGAGTTGTACTGCAAGTAAACGGCGCGTAGAAGAGCGCATTGTGAAAGAGAGGAAGGTATGGAGCCATTAAGGTTGTTAGAGTGGAGGCTCAGCTTGCGGAGCTGGTGCAACTGGCCGAGTGACTCAGTGAGTGAGCCGGTAAGCTGGAGACGAGGCAAGCGGAGTTCGTAAACTCGGTGAGAGTAACAGGAAATGCCGCGCCAGTCGCAGGGTGCGGAGGGAGTGGCTTCATCCAGCCGTCCAATGCACCACGTGGATCGTGGAGATTATTCTTAAAGGAAATCAACGCACGGATTTCGTTTAGAGATTGCGGTGTGTTCGGAGAAGCCAATGATAGGGTGAGGAAGAAGACTAGAGAGAGGGAAAAAATACTAGCCGTTGGCATCCGCATTGTGCTGATGCGTTTCAGTTGTTTGAGAAAGAGGAAGAAAATGGGAAATATGGGTGGGGTTTGTTAAGATTTTAGTGGTTAGTGGCTGTTTTTGGGAGCGTTTGTTGGTGTTTGCAGAAGCATTGGAGAGAGAGAGTGTTATGAGAAGGGAAGGCCATCTCAGTAGGCGTTAGAGCCTGTCTGTGTGTGTGGGAGAGAGAGAAAAAGGCTTAAGAGGGATTAATTTAGATATATAAATAATATATATATATAGAGGCAATAATAGTCTAATACATTATGTAAATTGATTAATGAGTGTAATTACCAATAAAATTATAATATATAAATAATTTTATAAAAACAATTGATATTTGCTTATCACTTAGTGAGACACTGATAGTAACATTTTATTTTGACTACTTATTTATTTTATAGTAATAGCAATTTCAATATCATTCTTTATGAATACCTATTATAATATTTATTTAACTATAATAACGATTCCATAAAGTATCTTTATAACAAAATAATATTGAATAACTAATTTTCACTTAATCCAAAATACTTTTATTTAAATAAAAAATTATAAATGAATATTTTTTATAGAACTGTCATATTTCTTGATAATAATAATTTCATAACAGTTTTATTCATTCAGCGGAGTGAACAAACAATAAATCTCTCCTTTTTTTTTCATGCAAATCAGCATGGTAATTGTTGTAAGAACTAATTATTTTATGGGTAAATTGCACGGACTTCACATAAAAATTTTAAAAAATTGCATAGACTACTAGATTTTTCAAAAGTCAGCACTTACTCCCTTAAAAAAACAAGTAAATTATATGAATCTCCCCTGAAAACTTAAAAATTGCACGAACCCCAATTTTTTAAAAATCAACACTTACACCACTAAAAAATAGCATGATGATAGTATATGATTTTTTTTTAATTAATGCTATTGGGGTCATTACATATATAGTATGTTTAATACAAAAATATTTTAAATTTTTTATTATAATATTTACATAATTAATTATTTTTTTAGAAAAAGAAATAAAAGAGTTAATTATTATTTTTCATCTTCTACAATTGCACTACACAATAAAACAAATATATTAGAAAAAAAATTATTTATGTTAAAACACACATTAGGACATTTTTTTTTACTAAAAAAATTTTATTAAAAAAACACTTTAGATCTCAAGCTCAAAGGGCAAAAAAGAAATAAAAATAAATTTCCAACCTTTAATATTTAAATTTTTAAATATTTTTTGAAACATTTATTAATTAAACATATTATATATAATGATACATTAGAACCAAATAAATAAAATATACATATTATCGTCACGTTAATTTTTAAGGGTGTAATGTTGACTTTTGAAATTTAAGGGTATATGCAATTTCAAAATTTTCAAGAAAGGTCCATGTAATTTACTTAGTTTTAAGAAGTGCAAGTGCTGACTTTTAAAAAATTAAAGATCCTTATAATTTCTGAAGTTTTCAACAGAGTTTAGCGCATTTTATCTTTATTTTATTGTATATATTAAAAGTTCACTGATAATTATACCTTTTGTGTGTATGTGGCAACTGATGTGTAATAATTAATGATTTTTTTTTAAAAAAGAAAAAAGAGGGAGAGAGTGTGCTGTCGTAGTGTTGTAAATGAAGTGCTGTTGGGTTTGGTTTGTCTTCCCAAAATGTTCCGCACAGGTTGGATGGGGTTCTTTATTAATGACTTTGTTAAGGGGTCCTTAAGAGTGAAATCATTAAAAGTCTGAAATTTTATTTGCATGATTTGTTATTGAATAAAAAAAAAAAAAATTAGATGAGACCGCAGAAGTGGCAAATGGGGGAGGTTTGGCCAGAAAAAAAGCGACAAGTGGGGAATGATGGCAACGCTTAATAGTGTTGACCCACAAGAAACAAATCCATGCCAAGTCCCCTTTTGTTGCTCACCCGTATGGATGAGAGACTAAGACCAAGGGGGTGCGAGCTGGGAAACCTATGTACTGTTATTTGTGCAAATAATTTGAAGCAATATTAGGTTAAGAAAAGATTGTATTTGAAAAAAGTACGAAAATGCTATCCTAATGAAAATGATCAAAAAAATAAACGATTTGACTTTGTCTTAAGTTTATGTTACATTGAACTCATCTTTTGAAAAAAAAAAGTTTGAAAAACTAGTTCAATGGAGTTGCCTTCACCTCATATCCTAAAAAAGATAAGTTCATTACAATTTAATATCCTTCATTGAAAAAAATAGGTTAACTAAACTATTTTTTAGATTATCTTCAATATAGAAACATTTTTAAACCTTTTTATTAAATTATTGTTTTTTTTCCTTATCACATTCCTCAAAAGTCAAGTGATTTATGCATAGATAGCATTTGGTTTGTATAAATTTGCGGGATCAAATTGAATGAAAATCCTAATTGTTGTTATACGCTTCGTTATTGGAAAATAGGCCTTTAGGGTATTAAACAATTTTAAAAAATAGTATGAGATGAATTTTTATTTCATTGGACAACTTAAACCTTTTATTATAATTTTTGTGTTGTTTTTGTGTATATGAGACAATGGGTATCATAAAAGTCATTATTTAACACCATGCATATTAAAGCCAACCATAAAGTCAAACTGAAAATTGAAATATAAAAAATTGGAAAAAGCATAAAAAAGAAAAATTTTATTTATCATGTCTAGTTTTGAACGCATGGTATTGAAGAGGGTTCATACATGTGCGTGAATGGTTGGATAAGAGTTCATGAAAAGTGAGCCGATGGAGTTATTCTAATTTGTGAATGGTAGGGTAAGAAAAAGATGAAAAATGTGTGACGGCATTAAAGGTGTAAAGGACATTGGTCCTGTCCCTGTAATTACGTTTGATGTCGATCCGATTGGGCAACTTTGTTGTAGTCATTCCCGCCAGAAAATTTGTGATGGAGACATTTTGGGATCAGCCACTCACGGGTCAAGCCGCAATCCCGCATCATTTCTATTTAATTACCCCTCCTCCATTAGAAGCCAGAAGGAGGGGGAAAAAATAAAAAAAATACGTCGGTTAATAATACACAAAGGACCAATCAATATATCTGAATTCTTGTTACAGGTAAATGTATATGTGATATGCATGAATAGATTTGACCATCGCTTAATTTTGAGTCGAATATCATTAAAGAATGGTCTAGTCAAATTTTTGTTTGAACCATTCTAGTATTTTATTAAATCAAACTTAAACTTCATAATATTTAATTCAATAAATTTGTGAATCTAATCGAACTCAAGTTGAGTATCAATGTTAATCGAATTCAAGTAGAGTTTAGATATAAATATTACTTTAATTAAAATATAATTTTTTTAATAAACGAGCACAAACAAATTTAATTGACTCGAGTTGGAATTTGTGTAGTGCCACTTCAAGTTAGGCTCAAGCTTAAAATTTATAGTTTGATCAAACTTACGTCAAACTAGATTTTAAAACTTTGAATCGTGCTTGGGTATAAGTTTAGCATTGTAGTCAAGACTTGATTGTAACGTTTGTTTAAACTATGAAAAAAAGAAAAGATAAAAATAATCTAACATTTTGATGTTTCAAAATCAAATCAAAATTGTTGCTTTATTTAAATCTAGTCAATATGACTCAAATTGGAGATAAATATAGTTTGAATTAATTATTTGTATAAGAGAATTGAAAAAGATTAAAAATAAATAAAAACTCTACAATCTTTAATTCATAAATGGCTAAGACTATTTTCATAAAGAAAAAAGAAAAAAAAAGAAAAGACCTATTTATATTTAAACCTCTATAACTAGCACTGGCAATTTGAGATCTGACCCATGAATTCAAACACGATGCAACACTATTATAAAAAGGTTTAGATAAGTAAAAATCGACATGATTAATAAACATGTCAAACCCAAAAATGATACGAATTTAAATATGTTCGGATTTGGGTCTAAGTTCTAAACCCATTTACAAACTCGCAGACCCATTAAATCGTATTATTATTGTTTTGTATGATTATTTTATTATAATATTAGGGATAATATCATAAATTGTACCTAAACTTTGACAAAAAGAAAAAAAAAGCAATTAAATATCTGAACTTTAAAATTGATCAATTTAACACCTGAAATTTAAAATTAATTAATTTGGCTATTGAAAAACTTTGGCATTAATTAATTTAATATTGAAAGAACTTGACGAAGGTAAATGGGTACAAAAAGTTTTTTTAAAATACTAAATTGATTAATTTCAAGATTCAGGTATTAAATTAATTAATTTCAAAGTTTAGGTACTTTATTGAATAATTTGTCAAAGTTTAATTACCATTTGTGACATGAACTCATAATATTATTATCCCTAACTAAATTATAAAATGACAAACTATTCATATATGAAATAAACTATATATGTGTATAGTATATTATAAATTATATATAGAACAAACATATAATAATTTATATATCAATATACATTTGATTTATTTGCTACATATATACATATATACATAATATATATCGTATACTATATATATCAAATATTATAGTATATATGTATTGATATAACACATGCATATATTAAATTTGTAGATTATACATAATCTATATGGTATGTAAAGATTATGTATATAACATATTATATAAATATCTATATTAAAATAGCAGTTCTGTATGAAACATTTATAAAATGGGTAGATTGTATATAATATATACAATATACATAACCTATAGAGTGCATATAAAGTATGAATTACATCTAACATATATAGCTTATATATATATATATATATATATATTATCTACACATATATAAGATCTATAGGTTATAAATACATAATTTATGTTATATATGTTAAAATTTATTTATTACATGAAATAAATATGCTATTTATAAATCATATATAACATAATATATAAACATATATTGATATATAGGTTATATATCTACATGGTTAAACAATATATTTTATTTATAACATTTATAGTTTGTAATAATTATTTATATAACTTAAATAGTACATATAAATTAAACATTATGTGTAACATATATCATATAGATATATATCATAATCTATATATATATGTGTGTGTGTGTGTGTGTGTGTGTGTGTGTGTGTACATGACAAATATAATAGATATTTTTACATGTATAAGATCTACAAATTATAAACATATAACATATGATATATATTATATTTCATTTGTTATGTAAATTGAGTATGTTACATATGTGTGTTCATAACATAATATATAAATTATATATAACATATTGTACAAATTTATATTAATATATAATATAAATGACATATAGAATATATAATACATATACATAACTGTTGATAGCCAAATACAAGCCATAGACCGCTCAGCCCACCATTGTCGCTACTAAGTCACCAGGCCCCATAAGGCCATTAGTCCCAGCTTACCAAGAGAGGCCAAGAGAACGAAACGGAGGACCACAACCCAACTCGGAGCAAGAACCTCGAATGTTATCTATGCAGGCCTTGTGAACATCCATAAAATGATCTCTCCTCAAATTCAACGACGTTCTTGCTAGAGCTTGACCTCAAGACAATTGCTCAAGCCCACTAATGAGCATCTAACCAGGACGAGCTCAAGCTTCGACACTACGTAAGACATCTGCATCCCTCCTCGAGATCGGGAGGACATGATCAGCCTATCTCCATTCCTTAAACTCGTCAACCCCAGGTTAGATACCCTTGACACCTTGGGTATCAAGCCAACTATCAAGTGAAAACTTATCAACTACGAGAAGACCTTGTGGTCCCCTTTTGGTATGGCTCAAAGCACTATAAAATAGCCCTTTTCCCTCTTTTGAATAAGAGGGAGAGTTCTTTGTTTCCTTTTCTTTAGGACCCATGGACTGACTTTGGCATCGGAGTGGGAACATTGGATAACCCCCGACGCTCCTCTAACTATTATTTATGTGTTTGCAGGAGCTATCTCCACCAGTGAAATCAACTCGTGCAACACGTGGTGTCGTATGTGGGAAACCTATTTGCCCAACATTTCTTTCCCTCTATCATCTTCTCCACTAAAACCTCTTTAAACCCACAAAGCCATTCCATAAACTCCTTTGCTTTCCACAATGCCTGGACCTCAACAAAGCAAGAATCAACTTAGTTCCCCTCCCGCACCTTCCGTTGCTGCCCCAAAAAATGGCGGAGCTCCTAAGTTACCATCCTTTGGACCAACCACCATCGCCAACGTTGTTTCCTTAAACCTAGGATGTATTCTAGAATTGGAAAACTTGTATTGGCAACTTATGCACAAAAATGTGGAAAATGAGCACTCCAACAATCTCCTACAAGCTAAAATCACGAAGTTAGAAGGATTGAAAAACCTATGTTTAGAGAAGCAAGCATCCAGTATACGGCGGAGCAGTTCCTCAACCCAACCACCATTCAAGTCCGAGCTGACTAAAAGAGACCACTAGTGTACAACAGTATTTCCACAGGTTAACACCTCCACCAAGGAATGCTTCAACAATTCAAGACCACTTCTGAATGAATGCTTGAGACTCAATGCTCCCAAAAGCCTAGTAAAAGCCACTCATAACATCTTATGGGGACACATAACATCCCAGAAATCAACTCGAGTTACCTCAAGGTACCAAGATGATGATAGGCAGCATGAGAAGGCAGGGTTTGCACATCCTGACTCAACTTTAACTCGCTGGGACAATACACCTACTCTTGTTGCCAAGGACACTTAACCGAATCCTAATAAGGAATGCACCTTTGAAGAAATCAAGGATATGATAAGAAGGTTGGCAACCATCAAAGGAAGTTTTAGGGTTGAGCCCACTGCCAAAGAACCCCCCAGGAAAGATACCCTTTGCAGGTAAAGTTTAAGCTGAAGTGCTCCCGCCAGGATCTCGACTACCTACTTTAAAATCCTTTGATGAGATAATGGACCTCAAGGATCATGTTGCCCAATTCCAATCTACCATGGCAATGTATAACTTCTCGGACGCGATATGGTGCAAAACTTTTCCATTACCTTCCAAATCACAGCCCAAGTTTGGTTCAACAAACTCGAGCATAACACGTTATGTTCGTTTGCCCAGCTCAATGACCTATTTGTAGCATACTTCATGGCAAGCAAACCACCAGAGAAGAATGCTTTGTACCTTTATATAGTACGATAAGATAGGGTGATCCCTTAAGAGACTATCTAGCAAGGTTTAACAAAACATGTCTAGAAGTCCTAAATCTCAATCAAGGAGTAGCTCTCGAAGCTATTAAATAGGGAGTCCTTGCAAATAGCCTGTTTTTTGACTCCATCCCAAAATGTTGGCTCACCACACTAGAATAGGTAAGGGAGAAAGTATAAAAATATATCCGATAAGAAGATACTAGAAACACTAGGAGAGAAACTAAAACCAGGGCCGAACCTGCTCGACTTGAGGGCATTCCATCTCGGGATAAAGGGCAACACAAGAATCATCGTGAGTTCAATAACTGGGACAATGTGAACTCGGGGCATAAAGATAGCAACAAGCAGAAACTCTTCTTGATGTACAATGAGTTCATCCCTTTAAAACTACATGTACATGACGTGTTCCTCAAGGTAAGGGATCAAGGCCTCCTAACCCCAACCCCTCTAATGAAGCCCAGTTTGAAATGAAATGATTCAAGAGAATATTGCAAGTATCACTGCAATTGCAGGCATGATACAAGAAATTGTTGGCAACTTAAAAGTGCAATAGAAGACGCCATACAACGTAGGTAGCTTAAGCAGTACATCAGTCACAACATCAAATCCAAGCTGCCTACTTAGAAACATAGGATTAATAGCCAAGAAAGAGAGACAAACACTCAAGAAAGCCCGGATCAATTGCGAACTCATCGACAATATCATGGCAAGATCAATACCATCATCGATGGACCCCTGACCTCGACAAGAACCGGCTTACCTACTAGCCTAAGCACGCCCAGATAAGTGATGAACCTAGAACCCAAAAGGACTAAAGTTGACACCATCATCTCCTTCACCGTTGAGGATTTCGATGAGATCCAAAGCCCCCACCAAGATGCCTAGGTTGTTTCTGCTCGCATATCAAGCTGGAAAGTTAAGAGGTTGCTGATTGATACAGGTAACAGTGTCGACATTCTCTTCAACGATGTTTATAAGTAGATGAAACATGAGTTGAAGCTGAAGCTCAGGCCATACGACCATAAGATGTACAGTTTTGACAATCGACCTGTCTGACCATGAAGGATTATCGCTCTACATGTCAAGCTTAGCGAAGGGTCATGTAATGCAACACTCTAGATAGAATTCCTTATGGCTGACTGCCGGTCTCCATATAACGCCATATTGGGAAGAGCCACGCAATTGACATTTCGCATGGTCGTTTCCCAACTACACCTCAAAGCCAAGTTCCTTACCTTGACTAGTGTAGGGGTGTGTAGAGGAGATCAAAAGCAGTCCCGCAAATTACACCTCAAAGCATTAAAAGGAGATTGTGTGTGCACTGTAAACACTGAGCCAATGCATAGGCTTAAACATTGAAGCGCCCCTACTGAGCTCAAGGAGGAGGTCACCTTAGACAACAAATCCCGAACGTACCACAAAAGTAGGGGGATTAACCCCCTCTTATAAAAGAAAGTTTGATCGTATTCTTAGAGGCAAACAAAGACGTCTTCACATGGTCACCATTTAACATGGCAGGTGTCAACCCGAACGTGATCACGCATCAACTGAACCTCAACAAAGCTCGAAAACTAGTTTGCTAGAAAATCAAGCACTTCACCCCTGAAAGACAAGGTCGCCATCGAAGAGGAAGTCTAAAGACTACTCCAAGCTAGATTCATTAAGGAAGAAAATTACTTGACCTGGTTAGCCAACATAGTCCTTGTGAAACAATCCAGTGGACGATAGAGGATGTGCATAGACTACACCTAAACAAGGCATGCCCAAAAGATTGTTTCCCACTACTAGGGATCAACTAGCTCATTGACAATACCTTAGACCACGAGATGTTAAGTTTCATATATGCTTCCTTAGGCTCTAATCAAATCTAGATGAACACAACCGTTGAAGTATATACCTCTTTTATGACCTCCTTTGTCATTTATTGTAACAAAATGATGCCATTCGAGATGAAGAATGCTAGCATGACCTTCTAAATGTTAGTCACAGAAGTATTCAAGCCTCATATAGGCAGAAATATGGAAGTTTATGTTGGTGACATGATTATAAAAAGCAAATGAGCAAAGGACCACCTATGTGACCTTCAAGAAACTTTGATTGCCACCATTGCTACAATCTAAAACTCAACCCACAAAAGAGCACCTTTGGCACCACATCGGGAAATTTCTAGGTTATGTCGTCTCTCAAAGAGGGATCAAAGCCAATCCTGACAAGATTAGAGTGTTCCTAGAAATGAAGCCACCTTCATCAATTAAAGAGGTACAATAACTTGGTGGTAGGACATCATCGCTAAGTAGATTCCTCTATAGGAATCTTAATAGATGCTCAGAATTCTTCATGATCCTCAAGAAACCTAAAAAGTTTGAATGGACGTAAAAGTCATAACATGCCTTCAACAAACTCATGCTCTTTCTAGCAGAACTACTGATGTTGTCGACCCTAGTCCCACGTGAGGTCTTATAACTCTACCTCGTAGTAAGCGATCGATCCCTTTCTTTGGTTTAGGCTCGAGTCGAGGGAAAACAATATTGACCAATCTACTATATCATCCAGTCCTACAAGGGCTAGAATAGAGATACACCAAGTTCGAAAAGTTTGCTTTAGTGGTAGTGAAATCAGTACAATGCCTACGCCCATACTTTATGGCGTATCAGATCATCATTTTTACCAGCATACCGATAAAGACTATCCTCCAAAAACTTGATGTCTCAGGGATGATGATGAAATATGCAATCAAGCTTAGCGCATAAATTATACAATATCAACTATAGGACACCATCAAGACATAAAAACTTTGTGATCGAGTATACCGAGACCCAAAAACCCAATAATAAATAGAAAAGCTACATAGACTCTCCATGTTGATGGATTCTCTATGCGGGGGTGGGGGGGAGGGGGGAGCAAAGTCAGTCTAGTTCTAGAAAGACCTCATGGAGTCAAGATCTACTATGCCTTGAAATTTGGTTTTCCTAGAAGTAACAACGAAGCAAAATATGAGGCTTTTTTAGCTAGATCCAAGCTTGCAACAAGCATTAAAGCTAAAATTGGAGACCTCAAAATTTTTTTACATTCCCAGCTCGTGGTGTAGTAAATTAAAGGCATTTATGAAGCAAAGAATGAAGAAATGGCTGGCTACTTAGAAGCAATTCAAGCTCGTAAAAAGGAATTATCCTCATGAAGTATCATCAAAATACCTAGAGTTGATAATTCAGAAGCTGATAAGCTCTCCAAGCTTGCTTGTATGATGGTCCCTAACCTGGGCAAAATCGAAGGGAAGTTTTGTGTAATTCCTCCTAGAAAAATCCACCGCCACAAGACTCATGAGGTACTTTAGGTACAACAAACAGCTCTACCACGAAGTTAGATGATGCTAATAGAAAAATACCTGAAAGATGGCACTTTGCCCTCGAATAGGATAGAAGCAAAGAAGTTAATGCATAAAGCAACTAACTACACTCCAGTCAATGGAGTTCTATATTTAAAAAAAAAAAAAAAGGCTTTAGCTTCCCCCTACTCTGCTACTTATGCCTAGAAGAAGGATAACGAGTCCTAGACAACTTCCATGTTGATAAGGGTAGCAACCACATCAAAGCACAATCGCTACACAATTAAATCATGTGGGCTAGCTATTTATGGTCAACAATGAAAGCTGATGCAAAGGAATTCGTCCAACAATGTGAACATTGTCAAAAGATCACCCCATCAACCACACGCCGAGTGCCGATCCACTCTGCCTCACCAACCCATAGTCGTTCACTATGTTGGAATTGTACATCCTCGAACCATTACCTCACCACCACCCCCCCCCCCCCCCCCCCCTCTCCCCTCCACCCCAATAAACCCCCACGCACCCCGCGACAAGTGAAAGAAAGTTTAGCATAGTCGGGTGTGATTACTTCACAAAATTGGTAGAAGCCGAGGTGGTAACAAAGGTCATGGACAGGAATGTCTAACATTTCCTTTGCATAAGCATTATAGTCAAATTCGAAATCCCACATTCTATCATAATGGACAATGTAAGGAAATTCAATGCTAAAAAGATAAAAGACTTTTGCGTAGAGTACCACATCGCAACACACTACACATCGATCCTGCATTCCCGAGCTAATGTCTAGGTCTAAGTTATCAACAAAACCATAATGCAAAGCTTAAAAGCTAGAGTTAACCGCCAGAGTGGCAAGTCGGTCGATGAACTACCTAGCATTCTATGAGGACACCATACCACTAGGCGCACCCCCATGGACGAGACACCCTTTCACCTCATCTTTGGATCCGAAGCCATCCTGCATATTGAACTCAAACTGTAGAATATGCAGTTGCAATCCTACAATGAGTTGATTAATGAAGCTGGTCTTCGGGCCGAGCTCAACGCCATAGAAGAATCTCGAGTCTATCAAGAGAGGGAAACCATGTACAACAACAAAAAGGTTAAGTACAAGGTTTTTCTCTCCGATGACCTTGTCTACAAGTGATTAAAACAATGGGGTCGAAAGAAGCCCATGGAAACTCGCTCCGAACTGGGAAAACCCCGTCAGGGTAAAAGAAACTCTAGGAAATGGGGCGTATAAGCTCGAAACCTTAGATGGTGAACTCATTCCCAGAACTTGGAATGCCAACAACTTAAGGAAGTTTTTTTAATAGACGTGAATCGTCTCCATCATGTGCTTGTATAGTCACGAGTGTAGCTTTGTAAAGACAAAGAAAAGATTATCAATGAAATTAAGTTCCGTGTTAATGAGCTCCTTGCGGACACCTTTTTAAACAAAGGTCTATAATAAAACAAGACCGACAAGGGCCTCAGGAATCCAACAGATTCTTCCCTCTCGTGCTGGTAAAGCTTGAGTAACTTCCCTCGTGACCTCGGGTAATCCCCCTCGTGACATCGGATAAGCCCTCTTAAGGATGACTCTCCTTAAGAGCTCAGTTGCCTCCCTCATAATTTTGACCAAGACTATTATTAATGTGCTAAATGAGGCATCAGTTATGCACTACAAACATAAAAGAATAAAATGGAAACCAAAAGCATCAGATTCATTGATTCTAAGCAAATTGTTATAGTAGTTTTAACTAGCATCTCGACTAGGTTAGTTTTAACTAGCATTTCGGCTAAGGAATACAAAATGAAATTTTCACAAGTACAAGAATCAGATAAACTTCAAGTCTTGAGCTAAGAAAATCCAAAAAGTATTTGAACCTCAAATTAGACGGATTCTCCTACATTCATCCCACCACAAACTCAAAAATGTAGATTTGAACTGAACATGACCTCACCCCCTAACTTCCTAAGCACGAGCCTGAGCTCATCCATCGACCTATGAATAACAATGAATCTTAGCTCGAGAAGAAATTAGCATGCCTAGGAAGAGGAGGATAAAGTCAATCCCCCCACGACGGGCCTATACTCAATAAGCCATCAAAAGACTAGACTCAAAGGGAAGAACATGTCTCTGCATCCCCAATGACCTCACTAACCACGAAAATGGCAAAAGAAAGGAGCTAGAAAGTAGAAGAAAGAGTTGGATGCCCCTCCACGACGACCTTAACCTCGAGCAGTACCCTAAAGGCTCAGATTAATGATGGAGGATGAGCATGCTACTATAGTCACCACGGCCTCTCCGCTAAGTAATAGATCTTGGCGACCTCGATCCGAGGATTGCATAAGAGAAGTACAGCCTTAGATCAAATAGCCATGGTAGAAGTAGGAAATGAACCTCGAGCAACACACCCAACCCATTTTCCAGCCTCAATAATGGACTCATATAAACAAGGGACACAGAGCTTCCAATTCCCTTAAATAGAGACCATATAGTACGAAGGATATCATGCGATTTGTGACCTCCAAGGGCTTGACCTCTTGACCCAAAGATGGTTAATTGGAAGAAAACTCATGATTTACTCTACTCATGGAAACAAAAAGAGAGGCCTTTTTCAAAAAGCCAAGAATGGAATGAGAGAATTGAATTTCATTTGTGGAGAAACACTCCATCGCCTCCCTTCCCCCCCACCCCCAACACCCAAAAGCACTATTTATAGGCGGAAGACAAGACATACCAAAATCAACATTGAATGTAGCCAAATTTAGAGAATCTCAAGTACAAATGACCATGACCAATCAACCGAGCCTCAAAAACACATAAATATTGGAAATGATAGACTTCTGGCATAGAAAAATTTGATAGCAAGATAAAGCCATGACTTGTTGTTAGCCTACCGCTACCTAGCACCACCTACCACCATGTAAGGTATAGGCGAAACAAGACACAATGAATTAAATTACATACTAAAAAAGCAAGCAATCGTTGTTCAAGCATCGACCTTGAATCACGATTGATCTCATAATTCAAACACTTAGTTGAATTTTCAACAAATATATATATATATATATAAACATAGTAGAAATCAGCTCAGAAAGAGACACGATATTAAAGAAAGGAACTTTGTTAAGACAAAGTGACGTTAAATGAATGGTTGTTACTGGCAAATACTATTGAGTTGGGATCCTACATGATTAAACAAAACATAAAGGTAAACTGAAGCTAATAAGTAGAATATCGTCCAAAAATCTCCCCTGGTAACACGTTGAGGGATAGTAACAATGACCTCCCTTCGCAACTCAACTGGAACACCTCCACCCACATCAGCATTGTTTTATTAAACCTCAAAAGTAGCCAGCACTGTCACAACCTCCACCACAAGAACGTCCTCCCTATCCCTTTATGTCATGTCATCGGCAATGCCCTTCCCTTGCCCCCCAACAACGATGGCCTCCTCCACCTCTAGAATATGATGAAACTTACCTATAAGGCCTCACCAACCTCCTGCTACACACGAATGACCACTATGTCAACACGATGGATGAGTTGATCCCTTTCCTCTATCAACTCAGTCACCTTACTCTACATTCTAACCCTTCCATACCTCTCTTCAGAAGCCTCCTTCCCCAATTCGGCAATACAAGCCTTCAGCCGCTCCAACTCATCACTTACCTATGGAGAAAACACCAAGTTAAAGAGTAGGACAAAAAAAAAAAAACCGTGCACTTAATAAAATGGAACTTACAACGCCCTAATATGTCTTTCGTACACCTTGTAACTTCAGAAAGAGCCACCACAACCCACATGAGCCAAGTTCACATAAGAAAAATAGCAAATGAAAAGTAAAGAAAGGAGGGCAAAAAGAAGATACCTTATACAGCTTGTGAGCAAAAAAATCCAAAACGTAATCCTTAGGCTTTAGTTCGCTTAACATAATTCTCACCCTATACCTATCCTCCATAATGGCAAGATTCTCAAACATTCCCCAATCGATGGTTGCATCATTCCATTTAAGCTCTCTGCCCTTCACAATATTGATCCGAGGCCTACTAGTTGACCTCCAACGTTGGTCGATTTAGTGGGATCACTAGTACTTCCAGTAACCTCAGCTCTAGGAGACCCCCAACTAGGAAGGGGAACGACAATAGGGGAATGAGGCACTTTGTTATACACTTCTGGTGATTGAGGACCTATTGGAGTTCATACCTCTGGCACTAAGGAACTACCCACAGTAGCTTTCTCACCACAATAACCACATCTCTAGACACCCGATAGCAACATAACTTGAACATCCTATGCAAGAGGAACAGGTTGACCTAAACCTTCAACCGCCACCACTTGCTTCTTCGTGGTCACCTTCAACTTGGCAACCTTCTTCCTTTCCTTGCTTAACGAGCTGGGAAGAAGCTTGCCAATATCAATCACCGGTATAGGAACATCTGCAAGAACACAACAAAACAACATCAGTCAACACATTATCATGAATTCTACTAAGTCGAGCTCACTTGCCAAAGAAGAACACCATAAATCGATACAACCTCTCCATAAAGAGCTCGACTTAATAGCCTTCGAGGGGGGAAGGGGGAGGGGGAGAGAGAGAGGTGATATCCACCAAGACAGAGCCATACCTCAGGAAACAGAGGTTACCTTAACCTTAGAAACTGTTACTCCCTTTAGCAAATTCTTCACTATAAGTGCGGCATTATAAGGCTTCCTATCTCATGCCTCCAGCACTTCCTCTTACTTCCCTCATCCCCCTAGCATCATACGACATCAACTTCCATGGCTTTTCACTTGGGATGGGCTTATACCAACCTACCTAAAAATTGAACCTCGATGCTTGCTCTTCTCTAACCTAACTACCTAGTACTTGCTCTTTCGGCCAAACTTATTCGAGTTAGTGAGACTAGTAAGGACCTAGGGACTTTTAAGCTGCTTGACAAGATACTACCATCCCTCCTTTGAACTTTTATATAGAAAAAACTAGCAAAACAAGGTCGAGATAGGCCACACTATGATACTAAGGCGAATGGCTCAAGGTCACCAATATCTACTAGGTATTGGGCAATAATTGAGCAGGACATAGCCAATGGTATTCGAAGAACTCCTTCCAAAAAGGGGAGAAAGGCATCCTCAAGCCAAACTCAAAAGCCTTCTTATGGAAGGTGAACGATCGACCCCCAAGGAGATAAACTCGATTTAACTTCAATGGCATGGTGATCTCACACTTCTGAGTAACACTTCGCATCTCCTCCCAGCAAATGGCCCTAAAGGCCTCCTCGGAGAGCTTGTAGTAGTCCCATCGAGACCATCACCTCAAGTCGCACGTGTATGTAAAGGGATGACGACCCCTTTTCTCTAAACCATGAGAAGGGTACTTACCTATAAGGCACCGGTAGATCTCGTCTGTTAGCTCTGCGTAAGAACATGCATTCAAAATAGCCCGTCTCTCTGTCAGCCACATATGTACCTTGCCAGACCCCTCCTCACGACCCCTAATAGAAGCTGAAACACAACTCTCTAACATGTTCCCACTATTCGAGCTTGAGCTCCCCGATTTTAAAGCAACCTCTCTCTCATACCTCCTTTCCTCATTTGCAAATCGCTATACCCTACCGTCGAAGTCATGTGAAAAAGATTGGGTGTTGAAGTTATTTGAGCTCAACATCCTCTCTATGATAGAAAGAAGAAAGTGTCTGAAGAAACTTGGCACTTTTCCTTTGACAGATGAGTTCCACAAAAGGAACAACCTCCATATATATAGGGAACGATGGAAGACTAAAAGACTATCAGCAACTCGATACTTGGGAAATGCATGGCCTAAAACCTCGAGCCCATCAGAGCAATCATCACAACTGACACGATCCCTGTCACGTCCCTTGGAAATCCTACTAGGCTTCCTTAACAAGCCTAATGAATGCAGACGAAAATTGATGAAGCACCTTATCGCTTTACGAGCTCAGTGGACACAGACCCTAACAACCATGATATTAAGGGATGCAGTTTAGAGAACAATGATGTCAAGAAAATTCCAGCAATGTGACGACCTCTTGTAGTTTACCTCATGAGTTGAGCTTCATATGGTTACTCTCCTCACTCTTGTGCAACGAGAGTAAGGGGGACAAGTGTTGACAGCCAAATACAAGCCACAGACTACTCAACCTACCATTGCTACTGCTAAGTCACCAGTCCCCATAAGGCCATTGGTCCCAGCCCATTAAGAGAGGCCTAGAGAACAGAGTAGAGGACCACAACCCAACTCGGAGCCAGAACCTTGGATGTTACCTATGCAGGCCTTGTGAACATCCATAAAGGATATCTCTTTGAATTTGATAAGGTTCCTACTTGAGCTTGACCTCAAGATGATTGCTCGAGCCCATTAATGAGTGTCCAACCAGGATAAGCTTAAGCTCTTGCACCACATAAGACATCTGCATCCCACCTCGGGACTGAGGAGACATGATCAGCTTGTCTCCATTCCTTAAACTCACCACCTTTAACTCAAATACACTTGATACCTTAGGTATCAAGCCAATTACTAGGTGAAAACTCATCTACCACAAGAAGACCTGGTGGTCCTTGCCTAGTATGGCTCAAAGCACTATAGATTGCCCTTTCCTTCTCTTAGGAAAGAGGGAGACTTATTTCTTTCCTTTCCTTTAGAACCGATGGATTGACTTTGGCATCGAACTGGCGAGGCCAGACAACCTCCTTAGTGTTCCTTTAATCGTTGTTTCTGTGTTTGTACGCTTATGCAATGGAGCCACAGCTCTTCCCAAGACCTCCTCAGACATGTTCCTAATCTCATCGTGATCTCCTTTCCTATCACTTAGTTCTGCCTTGAGGATAGGAAAAGGCAGCTTTACCGACTCTCCTTAGAGTCGGTGTTTGATCGTAGAATTGTAACTGATCTCCTATTTGGTTGTAATGAGTATTATTTTAATAATTTAGTTAATTTTTCATTTAGTCAAATTTAAAGGCGACCACCCAATTTGCAAACACTTTAAGAACAACTCAAATAATCACAACACAACATAGCAAAGCTCAGTTACCAATCAACAAGACAAGGACAAGGACAAGCACAAGCATTGCATGCATACATCCAACCTATCTCACAATCACTATCATTAACACACTTCAACCTTCAAGTACCTTAAAATGGTATTCCAAAATGCGGTAAAGCATTGGTCCTACTTACCTAAATGGTAGTTTCCTAATCAGCTTGGATTATCAACTTCCATGTTACGTGGAATTCCTATCACGGAAATCTACTTATAGTTTTTCTATAAATTTGGTAAGGTTGACGGTGGTTGTACTTCAATCATAATATTCATCACTTTACTGTTATCGTCTGGTATAAAGAGTAACAATAAGATGTTTGTATATTTAAATCCCTCTATATATTCTTAGTATATAGAAACATATGAGCACCAGCACATATATAATATAATAAATGAGATCATGACCGAAAGCTATCTATTTAGTTATATGACTTAATAGTTAGTTGACCACTTTTAGAGTATATGTCCTTAAATGTATAACTGAAAATAGGATATGGTGTGATATCACTTTTAATATTAACTTTTGATTGTATAAAATATATTGTTTCAATGTTTCAAAACGTAGTATTTTATCTTAGTAATATCTTCTGATTATGGAAAAGAAAATTTTGTTAAATAAGGATATTCTCTGTAACACTATAAAATGGGTTAGTAATATCAGTATGCTAAGTTCATAATGTCCCAATAAGATTTGATTGTTTTAACTTCCTCATAGTTTTATATTTAAAAAAATCACAAAATGACATTAATATACATATTTGGTTAAATCACCTAGTAGAATACCATGCCTCAAATGAAACATTCATATACATCATAAGACAACATGTTATTACAACAAATTGAAGACAAAATATATGTATACATTTATATATCATATGTTGAATTGAATTATATCATTAGTAATAAAATTGAAACTAACTTAACAATAAAACAAATACTACAATTACACCTATAAGATTTACAAAAATAAGTGCCAAAAAGCATCACCTTTGCAGTATTACAATAGGAACCATTTTTTAACGTTATTATGGCAAATAAGCCAAGTACTGTGTTGTAATAAAATTTATGGTTTTACATAGGGAATATAAATTTCTAATTTTTATACTTGGATGTTCAACTGAGGTTTGTTGAGATAGATATGTTCTAGGTATACAGGATCCTATTATGTCATCTAGTAGTGAATTACATTGTCCAAGGAATTTTTCTATATTAATTCCAGGAGGACTATTCCACAAAACAAAATTAATAGAAATACCTATTAACATTGTGGAATCGGATCTACGTGGTAAAATTTACGTATTAATAAATTCATCTAAAAACTACCTTTTATGCAGAACGTGGGAAAAAAAAAATATCATTTGAAACTAATGAATAAAATTCAAATCATTTTTTCCTAAATTCTCAATAAAATTGCAGTTTTAATGACCTAGAGTCCAGGGATTCACTTTATGTATATTAAAGGAAATTAATATCAAGTATATAATCTACATATTATGAATTTCATATGATAAATTACATGACTCGAATCAACATCATTCGAGTGTAAAAAATAAATAAATAAGTAAATAAATAAAATAAAATAAAATAAAATAATTATTCTAAAATCATCAGACTCACGGTGTTAAACAAAGGATAATATCCCTTCAATTTAACAAATTTCTATGTAGCTATACAAAATTACAAAATTTATAGATATATATATATATATAGTACATATATATTCTTACAGTTGGTTTAACATTTTAATTAGCTAAGTGAATTTCTGGGAAATTAAGAGCTTACTGATGCGCAGACTCACGATCATCATCTAGTAATGAGCCCTTTTCTTCAAATCTTCTTGCTAGCGAGATTCTGGTCGAGAAAATATCACCATGGTAGAACAATCTACCCTCTTCAATCAAACACAACCATTTTCCTAAAATTTTCTTTTTAATTATCTTTCGAGAAATTCGAGTATGAGTAAATTTCTATTGTTGTTTTTTTTTCCCTATATAGTTAAGAAGATTGTTTATTATGTTTATTAATATCATTGTAATTATATTGTTGGGATAAAGACAAGAGCAGTGTCTATACTTTTGGATTTTGGCAATTTGGTTTCCAATGTTTGATTTTGGGCAAAAAAGTGCCCGTCCTTGCAAAATCAAGGTATTTTAATGTTTTAGTACACTTAAAATTGGGCACTTTAAGTACCTGAATTGCCTTGATTTTGAATGTATAGACACTTTTTTGCCTAAAATCAAATATTGTGCACTAAATTATCAAATCGTGATAGTACAGGCACTTCCCATGCTTTTATCCCTATATTTTTTGATAATTTAATGCCCATCTATATTTACTAGATATGACTTTATGTTATATAGTCACTTTCAATCTTTCATGGTCAAATGTTGTCATTAGAGTCTTCTTATAATGTGAAACTCATATATATATTGTTGAACTTGTATGTTCAATGTGAATTTTGATAAGACAATTAATTGCATAATTAAATACTCAATTATGTTAAACTACACTTAATTAGTCAAACAACTGAGATGAACAACATGTTAGAATGTATTTATGTGCTTTGTGTATGTATTGTTCTTTGGAGATTATGTAGGAATTAGCAGGTACAAATTCTTGGGCACAGACTTAGTCACGGGTTTCATCGAGGGCTCGACGAGTCCATTCCTCAAGGCGCAATAAACATAAATCTTAGTCTCAAAGAATTCAAATGAGCATAGACTTTATCAAGGGTTAAATTCAAGGCATGACAAGTTTAAGAGGCAACAAGCTTAGAGCACGACAAAGTTCGAATATTAGGGTTGAGGAATTCAAATGAACACAGACTAGATTGAGGATTAAAATTAAGGCACAACAAATTTAAGGCATGACAAATTTAAGGCTCGATAAGTCTAAGGAGCAACAGTTTTAAAATACAAGCCGATGTGGGATGAAAGAGCCATTACGCACATTTAATGCTTGATGATTTTAAAATGTTATCTCTAACGAACATTTAAATGCTTTTGAATCTATAAATACATATTCCTTTAGAGATTCTTTTTTTTTTTTTTGGAAAAAGCTTTTATTTGCAAACAAACAAATAAAAAATTCTCTCACTGTTTTTGTACTCTTATTTATTAATTTGCAAAATTTGCAAAGAGAGAGAAAATCAATATTAGTTCTCTATTCTTATATTTGTTATCAATAAGAGAGCATTTTACGAGAGAAGAAAATACTTTATATCCTGAGTATTATAAACTGGTGTACTGCTCTATTTGAGCTTATGTGACTGTGATTAATAAAGTATGTGAAGTCCTCTTATTGGAGGCAATTTGAGTAATCGTGGAGAGTAAGAAGCAGGCTGAACTCCACATTAAATCTAGGCTTAAATCTTCTTTTCCTATCTCTTTTATATTCCCTATTATACTCTATTATTGTTATATCCGTTACTATTAAAGTTTAAATTGATTCCTTACATAAAAATTTATTGTTTAGGTATTTTAGGTCAAATACTCAATTCGCCCCCTCCCTTCTCTCTCTCTCTCTCTCAAGTATTTTCTAGTGCATTTTCATTTGGTATCAAAGCTTCATCTCTAATTTTATGTGCTTAATCACATTTAGAATAAAGATCGTGGTATCAAATGCACTATGGTTTTTAGAAGGTCAAACTATTAATAGGCCATCTCTTCTAAGTAGGGGTAACTATCCATATTTGAAGTGCATAATGAAAATCTTTCTAAAAGCTCAAAATAGATTAATACGGAATGTAATAGAAAATGGGCCTTTGATTACTGAAGGAAAAGAAGAAAAAGATTATAATAAAGAAGATCGGAAAAGATTAGATCTAAATGAAATAGCTATGAACATGTTGCATTATGGGCTAAATGAAAGTGATTTTAATAGAATCTGTGCATGTAAGTTTGCTAAAGATATATAGATGAATTAGAAAAGATTTACGAAGGAACTTTAAAAGTAAGAGGTACAAAAATAAGTCTTTTGTGTGGATAGTTTGAAATTTTGAAAATGTTTTCCAATGAATCTATAGATGAGATGCATAATAGATTCAATAACATCATAAATCCTTTGAATAAGCTTAAAACGAATTTCACTAATATAGAAATAAATTCTAAACTACTCAGGTCTTTACCCAAGGATTAGGAAGCAAAGAGAACTAATATTAAAGAAGCACGGGATTTAAGTGCTATGAGCAAAGAGAAACTCCTTGGAGCACTCAAAACACATGAGCTTATTAAGAAGCAAGAAGAGGAATCAACAAAAAGGCCATTGCTCTAAAAGCTACGAATCATGATTCCAGTGAAGATGATAATGATTATTATGAGGAACTTGCCTTAATAGCCAAAAGGTTCAAGAAGTTCATGAGGTTCAACAATAAGACAAAAAGAATGGATGATGATAGTAGCTCATTAAGATACAAAAAGGAAAAGAATGATGTGACAACCTGCTACAAATGTCATAAGCTAAGAACATCTAACAATACTGTCTAATGCTCAAGAAAGCATCAAAGAGATCTAGAAAAGAAGTTCTCATTGTCGTTGGGAGTGATGATGATTCAAGTGACTTGGATGAAAATATGTGCTTCATGGCATTGGATGATGAGATAAGTTCTCTATCTTCCCCTTCTTATAATGAAATGTGTGAAATATATGATAAAGTGTGTGATAAACTAATAAAAATGGAGGGGAAAAAACAGCATGCTCAAAACCTTAATGATGGAAGTAGGAGAAGAATTGGATAAATTTAGGATTAAGCACGAAGAGATTAAAATGGAAAATGAAAGGCTGCATGAAGAAATAAATATTTTGAAATTAGAAAATGATAAGATGATCAGTAAATATGAGAAGCTAAAAAGAAAAAAATGATGTATTAAGCAAGGTCAATGATAAATTAACAATTGAAAATGATTTACTTAATCTTGAAGTTAAAACCAAAAATAATAATGATAATGTTGCATGTGCCGGTAGCAATAATGCAATTTTAGAGTTAGAGAAACTAAGAAATAAAAATACTATATTGAAAGTAAGCTTGGATGATTTAAAAACAACTATAGCTAAGTTCACCAGAGGGAAAAAGAACTTGAACACACTTCTTGGAAATCAAAGGCATGATTCAAACAGATATGCAATTGACTATAACAAAGAAAATAGTTGCAAATCCCATAAAACTTGATTTGTAAAAGACATTCATGGGACATGCAACTACTGTGACAAAAAAGGTCATATTGCACATAATTATGCAATAAGATGAAACATACATTTGAATCATAAAAAGCAAGCTAGTTTTGGTTCCTAAAAGTGAAATCTTTGTTACACCAAACCAAAAAGGGCCCTAACTCAAATGGGTACCAAATAAATAATCCTCTGATTTGTAGGAATCTTCAAGTAAAAACAATAAATGGTACTTGGATAGCGGCTGCTCTAGACACATGACTAGAGATGCATATAAGCTCACAACTTTAGACTTAAAAGATCAAGGAAATATCACCTTCGAAGATAATCAAAAGTCAACTGTTCTTAGTGAAGGTAACATTCTAGCAAATAAAGATCTAATTATTAAAAATATGCTTTTAGTTGATGGTTTAAAACATAACTTGCTTATTGTTAGCCAACTGTGTGATAATGGTTTTAGAGTAACATTTCTTGCTAATAAATCTTTTTTTGAAAAAATTGACAATAATCAAGCTTATTTTGAAGAGTATAGACAAAGAAATATTTACAAAATGAATCTAAATGATTTCAAATCATCAAATGAAACTTGTCTTTACTCTCAAAATGACAATAGTTAGCTATGGCATAAAAAATTAGGACATTTTAGCATGGATGCAATTTCAAACTTGTCAAAAGAATCTTATCAAAGGTTACCAAAAATATATTTTCAAAAGGGCAAGATTTGTCAAGCATGTCAACAAAGAAAGCAAACTAAGACTTTTTTTAAGTATAAAAATGTTGTTTCTACAACTAGGCCATTAGAACTATTGCATATGGACTTATTTGGTCTTACTCAAACTCTAAGTTTAGGAGGCAAAAAGTGCACCTTGGTTATTATTAATGACTTCTCTAGATATATGTAGAGTTTCTTCCTTGCATTTAAAGATGAAACAAATAATGTCTTTTTTAGATATTGTAAGAAAGTCCAAAATGAAAAGGGTCTTAATATTGTAACAATCTGAAGTGATCATGGGACAGAATTTGAAAATTATAAAATGGATGATTTATGCAATAAAAATGGAATTGAACATACTTTTTCAATACCTAGAACTCCACAACAAAATGGTATAGCTGAAAGGAAAAATAGAACTTTAATTGAAATGACTAAAACTATGTTGTGTGAAAACAATTTACCTAAATACTTTGGGGCTGAACTGTTAACACTACATGCTATATATCAAATAGAATTTTCATAAGACCAATTTTTAAGAAAGTTTCCAATGAGCTTTGGAAAGGAAAATGACCTAAGATCTCTTATTTTCATCCATTTGGTACTAAATATTACATCTTAAACAAAAAGAATAACTAGCTAAGTTTGATGCTAAAAGTGATGAAGGCATTTTTTCAGGATACTTTTGAACTAGTAAAGCATATATAGTGTTTAATAAGAGAACCTTAGTTGTAGAAGAATCTATGTATATTGCTTTTGATGATTCTTTGCCTCATTTATCTTTAAGTGATGATGTGGATAATGTTTGTGCTAATTTGGATAAGTTTTAACTTAAAAATAATAATAATAAAGTAGATGACCACAAAAAAGGGTGTCATGAATGAATTGGTTAACAATGATCTTCCTAAAGAATGGAAATATATGAGATCACACTGAAACGATCTAAAACTAGGTGAACCTTTTAATACGGTGCAGACTGGATCTTCCCTAAGAAATATAAGTAATATAGTCTTCATATCCCAAAACGAGCATAAAATACTAAAGAAGCTTTAAAAGATGAGTTTTAGATACGAGCTATGCAAGAAAAATTAAATTAATTCATAAGGAATGAAGTTTGGAACTTGGTTCATAGACCTAATAATATACCAATTATTAGAACCAAATGGGTTTATAGAAATAAACCTGATGAAGCTAGAATAATAACTACAAATAAAGCTAGAATAATAACTACAAATAAAGCTCAATTAGTAGCTAAAAGATATAATCAAGAAGAAAGCATAGATTTCGATGAGATCTTTGCCTTGGTTGCTAGACTAGCATTTGTCGCTTTAAAAAACTTTACCCATTTTCAAATAGATATCAAAAGTGTTTTATCAAAGAGTTTTATAAAAGAAGAAATTTATGTAGAGCCACCATTGGGTTTTGAAAATAATGAATACCATGATTATGTTTATAAATTAGACAAAGCACTTTATGGTCTCAAGCAAGCTCCTATAGCTTGGTATGAAAGACATAGTAGCTTCCTATTAAATAAAAAACTTTCTAAAGGAAAATACAACCCTATTTATCAAAAATCACAAACCAAACACATTGATTGTGCAAATCTATGTGGATAACATTATATTTGGAGCTATAAATATGAGTCTTATAAATGAATTTGTTGAATGCATGAAGAACAAATTCGAAAAGAGCATGATAGGAAAACTCCATTATATTCTAGGTCTTCAAGTGAGCAATTTGAAAATGTAACCTTCATCAATCAATCTAAATATGCCAAAGAACTTTTGAAAAGATTCAATATGGATAATTGTAAAATAAGACCTACACCTACGAGCACAAGTGTTAAAACTTGATAAAGATGAAAATGAGAAAAATGTTAGTGACATGCTATATAGAGGCATGATAGATAGTTTTTATATCTAATAGCTTCAAAACTTGATATCATGTTATCGATGTGTATATGTGTACGATTTCATTCTTGCCAAAAAGAATCACACTTGAGTGCAGTAAAGTATGTAAACCCTTAGATTCTACAATAGCTTTATTAAAATTTCCAAAACTAGAAGCTCGAAACCTTAATAGCCACCTAGGTCGAACAATAAGATATAGGGGTGGTAGGTCCGACAATCCCGTGCTTGAAACCCTAGAACAATAAAAACAATATAACCTTATATTATTATTAGAATAATGTCATATAACCTAAAAAGATTAGATTCATCAAGAACTCACTCGTTTCTAACCCAAATGGGATTAGTTTTCGAAATCAAGGCCCAGCATGCCAAATGAGGAAAATATTCTGACAATCAATCCAGACTCATCTTATGATAAGGATTCATAAAAATATTAGATACAAATTTTTCGAATATTAAAAACGTTAGATATAGTCTTTTTTACACGTATTGTTTTTACTATTGGTAATTTAATTGTCTTGTTTACTACTCATTACTATTTACTGCTATTCATTTATCTCTACTTTTTCTTATAACTTATAAACCTATTCTTACAATTTTATTTTCTCATAAAACTTTACATCACTTTTTAAATAAACTTTTCTTACACATTTCTTCTAAAATGAATTTTTTATCTTCTCTCCCTCCCCTCTTCAAGATTTACACTAGCCTCTCTTTCTCACACTCTAATTTTTTTTATTTCAATTTATTTTAATTACAACTAATTTCCCTCCACATTTCTCTATAAATACCACCTCTCCTTCCACTTCTTTCACACATCTCATTTACTACCAAAACTCTCTCAAAATCACTCCAAACTTTCCTCTCAACAAAAATCCTTCATAAACACTCTCTTCCTCTTTACCTTTCCAAGTCTCCATCTCTCTTTAGGTAAGAATACTAAACACTCCCTCCATTATTATTCATTTTATAATGTTTATGTTTATGTCATGTTTTGGTTTCTAAATAAATTCCCATGAGGCTTGATGCTAAGAATGAAAATACCAAGACAACACATTTACATCCATGCTACATTATCATGTTCATACTCATGCCATGTTCATTCTATTCATGTTACTTCCATGCTCATATAATCTTCATTTTGTTCATATTACTAACTTAACTTTTATGTGATATTAAGTGTATATATATATATATATTTCTTAGAGCCTCGATGCTTACTAATCTAGCTTCTTATTTATTGCTCCATTTTATGCTTTGTTACCCATTTCATGCAATAAATAAAATTAATCAATTTCTAGTCTTAGAATTGTCTTAAATCAAGTCAAAACAAAAATGGGACTTGTCTATTTCTATGTCCTGGAGGCCTTGAAAATAATCTAAGACTTCATATGCTTTTTCTTCTTATTTGCTTATTATGCTTATAACATGAGATTGGAAATACTCAAGTCTCCGAGAGTAATATGATTTTTTCAATTACAATCAATCAAATTAAATTAAAACCCTATTCTTACTTTGCAACTAATCCTAGGCAAGTGTATCTATCAATTATAGCAATGGCGTAAGCACAAGATCGTTCCACCAAGACCTATAATTACTAGTAATTACTTAATTCTACTATTTAGCTGGTCTACATCGAATATAGCAAGAATAATTAATAAATACTTAATTTACTAGCCCTAAAACAAATAATATCACGCCTTCAAATATACATACACACACATATATATATATATATATCACAATCACAAAACATACCCTTAATCTTGATTCACCGCTAACCCTATTCAAACTTCTATAAGATGTTCATTAATGGATTGTTATGTTCTTGAACTACAAGAATCCTAAATTCATAAATCTTTCTTTCAAGATGATTGAATTATAATTCTATATGTCTAAAGGAAATTTCTTTCATCAATAGATGCATACAAAATAGCATTAAAGATCATGGTCTCTTAAAAAGAATAAATCTTGATACAGAAAATTCATGCAATCTATATCTAGAATCACATTCAAATATCTCTATTCATATCGATCTACTCCATTAGATGAAATGTCTTTCTATCTAAAAGAAATCAAACATGCAATCAATTCTGGCCACAAATCAATCACAAGACAATAAAGAGTATATGAATAGATTCAAGAAACATAAACTTCCATTAATAAAATAATCTAATCTCTACATTAGGGCTAGAGTTTCTCAAGATCTAGAATACAAAGATCTATTTTTCCATATGAAGATGATTTCAATGATAAAACATGGAAAATTTAATAGAAAACATAGATACAACCCTTAAAGGTGTAGTCTTATGATCTCCAATAAGATTGGCATTTTGCCTCGTCAAAGCACCTATTTTGCTCTCTAGGGTATATAAAAAGAATAAGGAATCATGATAAAGACGAGTTAAGTCGCTATTCATAGGAAGGGAAAATCATCTTCTGCACAACCATCCTACACAACCTATGTTCAAGGTTGTATAGGACAAAAACTGGTAAATTTTCTCGATTGGATAAAGAAGGCCAACATGTACACTGGTGGCTTTGAAATTTACATCACCAGCCTTCACACCGGCTTACAGGGAAAAACACTTGTCACGTCCCATAGAATACTCTAAACGTAACAGTCCGCCACATGCCATACAAGACTCTCGAATTACTACCTTAGTCCTTCGAGGGCCTCGTATAGATGTAAGACGTACCTTTATGACAATAGAATACAAGTCCAAATGGAGATAAAAGCTTAACTTGGCATGCATTAGCAATATGATATAACTTATGATGCAAAATAAATATTACATTTACTAAGGGGCATTCCCCCGCAAAAGAATATTTAGTGGCCTTATACAGTCATCTAAAGTCTTAAAAGTTTCCTATGAAAGTCTAAACAATAATTCCAACTTCTAGGGGAAACTCCTAGCTCTTGTATCTGTGCGGTTGGGTCACGCTGTCTAAGCCATATATTTGGTAGCTGTAAAAGGAAGAAACTGTAGGGACGTAAGCTAACTAGCTTAGTGAGTGAAATCTCCCACAACAACATTCACGTCACAACAATTCAAACAAGTGATTATACAAACAAGTGAATGCACCAAACATACGAGAACAACATACATATGACTAACCGGAAATCATATGTGGATGGACTTGCGCCCTCCATCCTGGGTTAGCAGATTAACGAATATTGCGGTACTAACTTTATGCCATTTAGGGTTCATGGATAACCAACAATTATTTCGTTTCTGGATCACGATTAACCAACAATTAATCTCGTTTATGGATCATGATTAACTAACAATTAATCTTGTTTATGGATCACGATTAACCAACAATTAATCTCGTTCATAGATCACGATTAACCAACCAATGCTAATGCTCCTTCCCATTATGATATGCATATGTCTAAATTTGGAATTAGTCCAAATAGAGATTAGGTCATTTTATTTAGGCGATCAAACAATTTCTCAGACAATACATCATAACCAACTACACAACCAGAAATTATCACCCGATTTCGATATTCTTATTTTTAGTTCTCATATCATCATCGACATACAAAGTCCCATTATTCCCCATCATACATATTCATTTTTCTTGACCTACACTCTAGTGCACTAATTTATCAATCACATACAATGAACGAATTGGGAAGAGAAAGTCACACCGCCATTGGTTAGCCGGTCTCTTAGTAGTAATAATCCGGTGGTAAAGACTCGACGTCCTCGGGTTCGCTTAATCACAAAAGAAACACCCTAATAAGTATTCTACCATCTAAGTATACCAAAACTCTAAGACAACTTAGTGAAATCGAAATTCGCGTCATTTCCAAAGTCCCGATTTAAAATGGCCATAACTTAGTCGTTTTAACTCGGAATTTCGCAAATTTTATATTGATTTCTATCTACTTCGAAAGAGCTTTCTAAATCTGATGTTTAAATCAAGTTTTGAAAATATTTAAGTCTCGGAAATGAAGGATCAGTTCTGACCAGCGGTTATGTTGATTCCAAAAATGTGATTTTCATGAATGCTCTTGAGGTTCCTAAGTGTAAAATGAAAATAAATGCCATAGTAATGAATTTCCCTATCATAAATGTCATGATATGAATTCTTATGTGCCTAAGTTCTTATAAATTTTTAGATTAAAAGAATTTAAATAATCTTTATCTTAGGAAACCAATTTTTACCATTTGTTAACTAGTAGATTTGATACACTTGATCACACTTACTTGTTCTAAGGATTTTTCTTAGGAAAATTCTATTTACTCTAAAGAAAAAATTGATCCTTACATTAACTATATCCTAAGGCCTTTATTTCTCTAATTAAATCTTCATTTGTAAACTTATAAGTGGGTCTTATAATAGGGTGGATCCAAAAATCCGAATTTAGCAAAATTTATTTTTAAGTTGATTCTCTTAAGAAAAATGCACTTTATACATAGAACTTTAGGTATTTACTTTACCTATACCCTAAGGACTTCATTTATTTAAGAAAATACCATTTTTGAGGTTGGAAAACTAGTGTTTCTAACCACCTATTGAGTATTACGAATTTTTCCTACAAGAACTTTCAATCCAAAATTTCTATTTGACTTCATCTCTTGTTTTAAACATTTTCCTTGGTAAAAACTCATTTAAACTTATGAAAATTATCATTAAACATCATCTATCACCTGTAGGCTTCATTTTTCTTGTAAAATACATGTTTTGAAGTTGATAAAAAGGTTTTTTAGTTAGGTTTCTCATGTCATCCGAATTTATCCTACTTCATTTCTTGAAAAGAGTTCTCCTTTTTGGTTTCATAGCCTCATCTACCTATAGATCTATATACGAGCAAGTTTATTTACTCAAGGCAAAGATCTTGATGACTATTAATGCATAAAAACTCAAAATAGAGATGAGATCTCAAATGCCTATATGAATGTGGATGGTAAAATGATAGATCTACCATATTAAATGCTTGAATAGGTTTTGAAAACATAAAAACTAAATTTTTATGAAAGGTCTTTTATTCAAAACAACTTTTAGATGGATGATCATGAAGCTCATGGCATGAAAGCTTGTTTAAATGCAAGATCTACTTTGTGATGATTTGGTAATCTTGTATTACTATTTCCTTGTCCCTAGCAAGAGCTCATGGGGATCTTTAAATGAAAATACTCAAGAATATCCTTGCCATTACAAGGATCTAAAAGTAAAAGAAGCAAAGTTCTTTTACTTAAGGTAAAAATAGAAGACAAAAGGAAAAAAAAAAAAAAGTTTTGTGTGTGTGTGTATAGAGCCATGGGGCTCACAGCAAAGGAGTGGGGGAGGGAGAGAAAAAGAGAGTGTTTTCACCTTTAGAAATTTTGAAATGAGAAGAGTGAAGAGAGAGAGAGAGAAAAAGTGGTCTATATATGAAGTGGAATTAGGTTAAATGAGATAAAATAAATTTAAAAAAAATGCACAATGAGCTTAAATTGGGAGGATCACGCCGACAATGCTAGGAGAGAGAGGGTTTGATTTTTGTTTAATTTGTTTTGATAGTTTTGTGTATTAAAAGTCATTATTAGTAATAATTATTTAGAAACAAATAATTCTTGGAAAAGAAAATGTAATTGAGTGTTTGTAAGGATGTAAGAGTAGGGTATGGGTTGTGAGTTTAGTAGGTTGTACTTGTGAATAGTAATGAATAGTAATCAAGACAACTTAATTACCGGTAGTAAGAAAAATACGAATAAAAAGGCTATAACTGTATTTTACATAAACCGAAAAATTATGAAATTTATATTTTTGAAATCCTTATTTAATTTCGATTCAAATGAGTATTCATAAGTAAATTTTTGAAATTCAAGTTTCGGGGCACGTTTTTCTATAACGGGTCTCGGGAAGGCCCGGAATTGAAAATTTCTCAAAATATGATCTTTTCTTGGTTTGAAATATATTCAAGAACTATATTCAATATTAAATTTTCTTAATTGGAAACCGAGGAAAAGCCGGATTCAGGGTTCCTAGGTCTCATTCCATCTTAAGCTATTCCGGTTTAGGGTTTTGGTTTCCGGTTCTCGAGTCATCTTGGTTACTAGAAAAACCGGGGTTTACAACACTTCTATCCATTTTTTATCATCTACACGAGCATCCTGCACGGCTTGTGTATCTCCTTATGTACTTTTAAAATGCTCGCTAGCCATTTTTTTGTCTCTAACACTAGTGTTCTACACAGCTTGTGTAGAAAGCCATGTATGTTATAAATCTCCCAAATTCTTATTTCTTCAATAAAATCTTGCTTAACTCATCCAATTGTCTTCATTAAGCTCAAAATCTTCTTTTATTCATGAAATTACGATTTTAACCTAAATAAGTATCTTTTTTCTTTAATAATTCACATAAAATCAATATAATATACTATCAAAATAATGTGAATAATAAGGGTCTTTTGACACTTATAAGGAAGCCTTGTTAAAGCAAAAGACACTCATAATTATTTCTTTGCTATTTTTGTTCTATTTATGAGATTGATATTCTTTCAGGTCTTTGGAAGCCTTGAAGTATATCTAAAACTTCCATGATGTTTTTTCTTTCTTTTCCTTCTTTTCTTTCTCTTTCGTTTTTCTTATTTATTTAAGGCGACTAGAATTTATACAAGTCCCGGGAAGTCTTGATATTAAGCTAAGACTTCCATTTTCTCCATATTGTTTATTTGATTTTCTACCATTAATTTCTATATGAGTTTATGTGTATTTACTATATCTTCGCCCATATGCAAACATGGTCATAAAGTAATGGTGTTGTTTTGTTGAAATTTTTAAAAATGAGGAAATTAATTATTTTGGGACTTAACCCTTAGGAGAAATTATTTTTAACCCTTAGGAATTTTTTTAAAATAAAATAGCTACTCAATTATGTTTTCTTTGAAATATGAAAATAAATTCATCTTCAACTTTAAATGTTCTTTGTTGGCAAAATTAATATTTTACAAAAGATTAGGAATGAATCAACCTTAAAGGCATTTTGTTAAGCTAAATCAACTTAGAATTAAACTTGGTATACCATAAAGAGAATTAAGTTTTGAAAAATAAATTATCTTCATAGAGCCAAGTGAATATAAGAAAGTAAAGATTTTAATAATTAGATACTTCATATCCAACAAAGCAAAAATTTTAAATTTTCTTTTCAAAAGGAGTATCATGAACTTACTTTTCAAGATTTTAAAATAAGTAGTTTTGAGAAAATCATTTTAGGAACAGCATCACTATGATTGTGCATATCATAAGAGTTAATATTATATCAAATGATTTTTCAAAGGAAGGTATATTTATATGCTTACTTTAAAGCATCCAAGTGTTGGAAAACTTTGGAAAATGCAAGAATTCAAGGCTGAAACATAAAATGATGAATATGTACCATCTTTTTTTGGGACCTAGACGGCTTTAAATATTAAAAATAACCTTATAAATGGATAAATCTTTTCGAGTAAGTAGAAAACGACTATTCATATGCAAAATTCCAACTTAAAACGAGTAAGTTATGGCCGTTTTAAGTTAGAATTTCTCTAACCGGGAAAAAGATGCGAATTTCAATTAGTAGAATGAGAATTCAAATACCACCTTTATGAAATACTCATTATGGGTATTTCTTTTTGTTTAGGTGAAGGAGGACCTGATATTCCCTTTCTAGAAGATTACTTCGACTAGGCTTAGTCATTATGGAGTGAGTTATTCTATTACCTATTTACATTTCCTTACTTGTGCTTGTAAGTAGTGGTAATAGAAGTTAGGAAAAGATAAAATGAAGAATTATGTGTGATAAATGTGTGCGACATGTGATGTTTTATGAACAAAGAATAAGCATATCGAAACTTGAATTGATGACTAACTTACTTATTTCTTTGTGAATGTTTAATACATTGTTTTGACCCCCTTTAACTTGAAAACTAATACCACTCGAAAAAATCATTACTAAAAAGAATCATGTATGGCATGAAGTGAGTCACATTTTACATTTCGCTACTATTTTTCGTATAGGGAAATGGAGAGTTGTAGTAGTGGCCAGTAGTAGCTGAGAAGTTTGCATGGGCACGTAGGAGCTGGAAAGGTTGCAAGGATATGATGGTCGTATGGGCCGGTTACCAACCAACCCTCGACATGGAGGGCGTAAATCCATCTTACACATAGTTTCCGATTAATCATGTATACTTGTTGGCTCATATGGCTATTGCAGATACATATGCTTATTTAAATACTTGTATGATTTATGAAAACGTTCTGAAAAAGGGAATTATCTCACTAAGCTAGTGTTGCTTATACCCTATAGCTTTTTTTTTGCAGTTTGACTATTTATGGTTGGTCCCGAGAAATCCCATTTGTCAGGTATGAGCTAAGGCTACTAGGAGCTTTTGGAAGAAGTTTATGCCACAAAGTTTTGGTGTAGACTTCTAAAAAAAATCTCTGTAATAGGCTTTTGATAAAATATATACATTTTTTTGGCTTAGAACATTTTGGAACTTTTAAGACTTTAAGTGCAGTGGAATGCCCCTAAGATGTGTAAAGAATTGATCCCAATGACTCCGTGTTTATATTCATAAGTTCTTGCATGCTTTTATTATCTACTTAAATGTAATACCCTATTAGAGTCTCCTACTATCTCGAAAGCACGCCTTGCACATGATATCAAAACTATTGCATGACTATGATAGTCATTCTCTAGCTTTAATATTATGTGTGGTGAACCGTCACATTTAAGGTACCCTCATCTTGCAGGTACTATTGAAATTGACTTATAGTATCTAAACTTACTTCTTTTGTTCTAGTTGGATACTCCAATGCTGACTTTGTTGGGTGCAAAGTTGATCGAAAAAGCATAAGCAACACGTGCCACTTTCGTGGAAGCTTCCTAATATCTTAGCACTTAAAGAAGCAAAATCCAGTTGCACTTTCAACTGCCAAAGTTAAGTATGTGGCTGTCAGTAGCTGTTGTGCATAAGTTTTATGGATGAAACAAACTTTGCTAGATTATGGATTAAGGTATGAAAATGTTCCAATCTAATGCAATAACATAAGTGCTATAAATTTAATGAAAAATCCGATTCAATACTTAAAGACTAAGCATATTGAAATTAGACATCATTTCATTAGAGATCATGTTCTAAATAGATATAATAGCTTTGAATTTATTGATACAAACAATCAAATTATCGATAATTTTACAAAACTCTTAAGTGATGATTGTTTTTGCACTTTACATAGAAAATTGGGCATAATAAAGTAAGATGAGTGCTAAAATCATGGAGCCAAGTTGATCTAGAACTTAAACTTAGGACAAAAGAAGCTATTAGATGTTAAAATATGATTTTGTGATAATTGTGGGATGTTCTGTCTGCAAAAATCTTTGACATGTTATTTTTGTGCATGATCAAGCTAAATTTATGCTAAAAGCTGGTTTCAAATGTTTGAATATACTCAATGATGCCTTGTAGACTTATTTGAATATTTGAAACTGGATGAAAATTGTTTTAAACTAATTTGTGCACTCTTGACAAACCTATTCTGCAACTTTCTGATAACAACTTGCACAAATTTATTATATGTGATTTTTTTTAATCATGTCTAAAACCTTTTAGAACTTATATGTTGCTTGTGCATCTCTTCTTCTGTGAAATGTTCTGAGTTTATCTTCTTATCTTTGATGAGTCCAAAGAGGAATAGAAATGTTGAATGCACAATTAACATGTGCAAATAATGTTTTAATAAGTTCAAAGGGGGAGAAAAACTTGAACACATGAATGGTGTATATTGTGTTGTTTGACTGTTAAGTGTATCTTGCACTTCTCTAAAATTAAGTATCAATTTTTAAAATCAAATGTGAGATATTTTTTTGAAAACCAAATGCTTATTTGAAGGGGAGTACGCTTAATTAAGGGGAAGTTAATTATGCATAATTGTCCTCATCAAAAGGAGAGAGACCATTGAACTTGTATGTTTAATATGAATTTTGATAAAACAATTAATTACACAATTAACTACTTAATTGTGTTAAACTATACTTAATTAGTCAAACAACTAAGATGAATAATATGCCAGAATATATATATCTATATGTGCTTTGTGTATGTGTTGTTCTCTAAAGATTATGCAGGAATTCGCATTTACAAATTCTTAGGCACAACCTTGATCGTAGATTTCATTAAGGGCTTGACAATCTCAAATCTCAGGCTTAGAGAATTCAATTGAGCACACCTTAATCGAGGGTTAAATCTAAGGTGCAACAAGTTTAATGGGCGACAAGCTTAAGGCAAGACAAAGTTCAAATCTTAAGCTTGAAGAATTCAAAAGAGCACAGACTTGATGGAGGGTCAAAATTAAGGCAAGACAAATTTAAGGCGCGACATTTTTAAAATGAGCTGATGTGGCATGAAAGAGTTGTTACGCATATTTAATGCTTGACGATTTTAAGACGTTATCTCTAACGAACATTTAAATGCTTTGGAATCTATAAATACACATTCCTTTGGAGACTCAGGTATTTTTTCTTTTTTTTTTAAAAAAAGCTTTTATTTACAAACAAACAAATAAAAAATTTCTCTCATTATTTTTGTACTATTGTTCATTAATTTGTAAAATCTGCAAAGAGAGAAAAAATCAAAATTAGTGCTCTATTCTTATATTTATTATCTATAAGATAGCATTTTGAGAGAGACGAAAATACTTTATTTCATGAGTGTTGTAAACTATGTACTGCTCTATTTAAGCTTGTGTGAGTGTGATTAATAAAGTACGTGAAGTCCTCTAATTGGAGGTGATTTGAGTGATCGTGGAAAGTAGAAAACAGGCCGAACTCCACGTTAAATTTGGACTTAAATCTTCTTTCACTATCTCTTTTATATTCCTTATTGTATTCTATTATCATTATATCCGCTACTATTAAAGTTTAAATTGATTCCTTACATAAAAAATTATTGTTTAGGCATTTTAGGTCAAATATTCAATTAACTAAACTCCCTTCGGAGAGTATTTTCTAGGTGCATTTTGATATATATATATATAATTAGGTCTCACTAAATAACAAGTCATATTAGAGATTTAAGTTAGTGGAAATGTTGCCATATATTTATATTGTTTTTCAAAATTTTAATTCAGTCATTGTACCTAAATTTTGTGGTTGTTATCTAAACTTATAAACTTCAATATGACACATAGTTCCAAAGTGTCAGTTCTAAGTGCTATAATCATTATTTCTATTTTTGGAATTTACATTTTCCACGTCTACTATATAAAACTTAGACCTTAACGGTAAGTGTTTCTTAAAGATCTTAATCCTATATGTTTTAATTCTACATTTATTTCGGGGGTTTACATACAATATAATATATTTGTTAGTTAAAAATATAGGTCCAATTTTTTTTTTTTTTGTTACTATTAATTATTATTCACCAATGTCATGCTTTTTTGACAATGCACTAAGTCAGATATTATAATCTCCTCCTTTTAATTATATATGAGTAACATATCATATATAATTTGTTAATTAAGTCTACCTAGGATAATAACTATTTTAACATATTAACTTTCTAAGTCCACTATCTATCATAGTACTAATTTTTTTTATCACATTAATAAATAGTATTAAATCTTTCTTAGCAATCAATAAGAGGATTGACATGAGACATGATATAGACGGTCGGATCATGGGTTTAGGTTTCCATACATAATTAATAAACAAGTGAAGTCTCGGGTTAAGGTCTTTCAAACACGAAACCATTTAAATACAAACACGAGACACGACATGATGATACAAGTTGCCAATGCTACAGACAATCTTAGGATATGGGTGAATATAAAAAAAAATGACTTTTATCAATAATAATATAAAATATAGAAACTAAAGATACACACACACACACATATATATATAGGTTATATAGTTTCATGTGAGGAAATTGTATAAGTACCCACTTGTTTAAATAAAAATTACATTAATACAAATTATACAAAAATAATAACTAAAATATCAATGCAAAATCACATGTAATATCTATCATACATGTTTTTACATATAAGTCGCATCTAGTACGTGTGACTCATGTACAAGCATGAATCATATGCACTACGTGCGATGTACAAAACATGAATCGTATATATTATATGCAACTTATATACAAGCATGAATCACACTTCCTACATGTGGTTCATGTATAAATATATTATATTGCTCTTTAAAGATGTTTTTTTTTTTTTTTTGGTCAACTTCAAAGATGTAATTTAACATTGTAGAAGTTTTGCTAAATTCCATGTTGCTTATATGATATATTTGTAAAAAAATAAAATGCTTATTCTAGATGCAATTTTACATTAGTAATTTGATAAGTAAAATTATCTCAAATGTATTTAGGTAATTTTTACTCCTAGGTCCGTAGACATTTGTTTTACCCAGTTTCATGCACAACCTAAAATATGAAGAAACAAGTAAATTGCATGTACCATGCAAGACAATGTCTATAAAATAAAGAAAATCACGCAAATACTAAAATCCATTAAAATTATCACACAAAGAAGTCTCACACGACCATAATTCCATAGATCTTCTGTAGCTCGCGAGTTTGTCTATATTATTTCATAAACTACCAAGCCATCAAAATGAGGAATATGATCCCATCAGCCTAATTTTTCTGCTGTAATTAGAAGGAAGAAAAATAGGAAAAAGAAAAAAAAGGACTCACAATCTTCCTAAATCCTAATCCTCTCTCTTACTGCATTATGCAAAAGTTTTTCTGCTGCCTAGTTGACATCCCTATACACCAAATGGAACCATACTTGTCAAATTTATATTACCAAAATATAGTGCTAAGTTACAACTGCCGGTGGTTACGACATGATTTACATGAACACAAAGAGATATGAATTTTATGGGACAGGATAGTGTGTTGCTGCTGCTGCTGCTGCTGCGGAGGTGCTGATGCTAACTTTTTAACATAACATAAAACTATGCGCCACACTCCTATCATCCTAAATGCTTTATCAACTTACTGCTTATGTATGCATGTTATGTTCTGCAAAATTATTCTTCATCGCATAGATAATTTGTAGCTCCAGTTGAACGATCTCCTCCTGTGTAGAGGTTGCGGCGAGAATGTGAGTTCAAACATCTCTTTAGGGCCCTGACCTGACTCCACCAGCCCCACTAACTTTGCAACAATTTCAGCACTTTCCTTAACATGGTTCATGTCTGTGTTGTCTTTCCACAGCCGTCGGGCCAGTTGCATGCTCCTTTTCTTTGTGTTTAATTCGATGCCCCATTTCTGGAACAGGCTCTCTCTTTCTTTTGTTGGGTATTTCCTCTGAAGTCTCTTGCCCAACATCTCCCTTTCGCGATTCAGTGCCCTTAGGCTGACCACATTAAAATTAGATCATTTTATTGTTCCTAAGAGAAAATGATATCATACGAATAGATCTATAATAACATGATGGATCTAAAGAACATACCTTAAAGATAATGCCCCTGTGCGAGAAGCTGTAGCCTTGAGGAAGGATAACCTTCTAAGTTCTACTTCCAAGTACACAGAGTCAGAAGCATCTGCCCCTCTGAAGAGTAGAAAAAAATGGGATCTATGGACAAGTGGTACATGGCATGCATCCCACAGTTCGATGATTTCTTTTCGCTTGCTTTCAAACTCGGATGACCAGTCATCTTGCTGGGGCTCAGAAGCAACTGGCTTAATGTCAATTGGCTTATTGGCCGGAGTAGAATTTTGAGTCTTTGATACCGACTCTTCATTGATGGACATTTTTTCCTGAAAAATAGACAAGAAGTAACTAATCTCACAAACATGTTCTTCAACTTGAAATGCTGGTGTGAAATTGCAGGTGGCTCATCTATTCCTCATGATTTTACAAAATTAGTGAGTTGTTAGCATCATTACAACGTCTAGATCCCTGATTGCAACTAGAGTGATTGCTTATATGCTGTTCCCTGGATTTTTCCACAATAATCTAAAAATTGAAACTCGAGAGGACCTGTCAATAATGCTAGAGATAGATAGTTCTTCTAACAAAGTAACTTCCATATGCTACCTTAGACTTCATTATATGAATACATAAAAAGAGTGGAATATAAAGGGAGGTTTGCTTACTGGATTATCAATTTTCATAGGTGGACGTATGGCCGGTTTATTCACCTCTGACAAATCCGAGGTGTCTGTTATAATAGAATTTTCAGAATCCTCCCCACAATTAGTTACATCTTCAACACCCAATCCTTCTAAAGACTCTGAACTTCCGAAGGATACTACTTTTAAACTAGGTGTTTTGAGTGTTTGAACCTCATTATAATCCACCTTATCTGGTGAAAGAGCCATAATATTTGTTCTGCAACTCCTGCTTAACTTAAAGCTTTTAGTGCTACATGTATCTGCATCTGATGAATTGGGAGATTGTTCTGAAGGGTAAAGACCAACTAGGCAGTTTATGGTTTTCTGCATATCTTGAATCTTTTTCCTCAAAGTATCATAGGTAATATCTGCATTAATATGATTAATCTCCCCCTGACTCTTTTGAGAAGACAATGCTGCATCATCTTTCACTGGGGCCATCATGCCTTCTTTTATTTCGATTTCATTGATATCAGCTAATGTATTATAACTTTGTGTTTTTGTTTCCTGTCTTGGTACTTCCTTTTCTATGCAGCGTACTTCTTTGCAAATATCTTCTCCTTCTTCACTTGGATTTTGATCCACTGCTCCCCAACATTGGGGTGGATCTAGCTGAAGAGCTGAAGAAGAGGACAGTTTTGGAGAGGAACCATCTAGCAGGAAGTTGTCTTCAGGATTGTCGGGAAAATCTATGTCACTATGGATTGAACTTATTCTTTCAAATTTTCTGGCTTTGTTGCAAGTTTCATGACTGTTACTGAGTTGATGGGGATTCATCTTGATCTCTGAAGCTGATCTTAGTAGGTCTTGAACTCGAGATTGAGCAAGATCGCGCTGTCGGGTTAATTCTTTTATCTCTTTATCCATCTGTCAATAGAAAATAGAGACAAGGTGAGAACTAATAAGTTGCAGCCAGTTTCTCTTCGATATTGAAGTAGCAATCGAAATTTATGTTAAAATGGGCTTGGACGATAGAATCCAGGCTGGAGTGTACTGGAAGTTACAATCAATTGTTTTCACAATGCACCTTTCGTAGAAAATTTGCACCTATTTTTTTTAACCTAATTTAGCTGTTGTAATAGGAATATTTTCGTTGAACAAATGCAAATAAGTAGGCAAAGCTTAAATTTGTACATCATGTGGCCGTGGATTTAACAATATATCATGGCATTAGAGCAGAAAATCTAAAGGTCAATCATTAAGCACTCATTTCATATAATCCCAAGTGATTAAGTTAATGGTTCTACATCATTATATCAAGTGAACAACTTAATTAAATAGAGATTCAATTTCAAAATCATCTGCTCATCTAATTAAATGGAGGCAAAATGATGATGCAAAATTCCAACTTCACGCCTCCCTACTTGAAAACTATGTTGAGTTTAGCTTTCCAACCAATTGATTGAGAGACTAAGCCTACAATATCATTTTCGAGTTTATATTTATTAATTACTACAAACACTGCAGTCTTTCTTTTTTCCAAGTGCGACCACCATTACTTGAGACAACACACTCAAATTACCAGCATTTAATACTTCAAGCCAACTCCAGGCATCCTAATTTGAGTTGAAGATTTACCTCTTCGATCAGTTGTTCTTTCTCTTTTAGCAGTGTAGAAGGATCTCTTGTGGCAGAATTTGATCCTATATTCCTCAACTCACTTTCCATTCTTGCTAGTTCTCTTTGTAGCTGCTTCACCAGCACTTTATCATTCATCACCAAATTAACCTGTGCATCAGTGGCCACTTCTTTAGCACAGGTTGCAAACAAGAGGGTGTTCCTTGATTGCTCAACATGACTCCTTGCAGGACTCATTGTACAAATGATTGCCGTTTTAGCATTTCCTCCCAAAGAATTTTGTAATATCCGTGTCAACTTGGAGTCTCTATAAGGTACATGTCTCATTCTTCCCTTGCTGTATTATGTTTACAAAGCAATCGAGGTTAGAGCAAACAAGGATGCAGAAGCAACTTCAAGATCAAAATGGTTACATGAAATGAGATAAATACCTTAATTTGCGAATGACAGTTCCTAGTGTCAACAGACTTCTATTTATATGGCTACCTTCTTTCAATCTTGTGCCAACAGATAATGTCTGAGACGCACGTTCACTTCCAGCAAGATCAACAAAGTTCTGTTCAAATTCAAGAAATCAGGTTATATTAGGCTGATGAAAGGAGTCCCTATTCATTAAAATCCATTCATCTGGGAGAAGCTATTATCCCTACCACACTAGCTGCCAGAGTAGTACTTGAAGTTCCAGAGCGTGAATACTCTTGAGCTGTGCTTTCGATTGTCTGCAAAGTCTCACTGTTACATGAATGCATTGGAAAAGAAAAAAGGGAGGGGAGGGAACTCAAATGATACTTTCATACCAGTCTTATTATTTGATGAGATCTGGAGCTCATCTCATTCAGGGAAGTCTCTCCTATATGCCTTTGAGCTACAAGTAATCATATAGATAATGAAAATGTCAATTGGTGAATTTCCCTCCATGTAATCTTCATTATAATTCACCTCTCACCTTCACAAACGGCAAGAAGCTCTTGAAAATGGCTCCAGTCACTCAAAGCTTCTTCTATTAGCTTCTCGACGACAGTCCCCCTCTGTTAAAGATCAAAATATTAAAACCATGCCAAGGCATACATTATTTCCTTCTGTTACGTATAATAATAAAATTTCATGGTCTTATTTGGATATCGTTACTTCGTTTCTCAGCATGATCTAGTTTTCCTTTGACATATATAAGATCCATTTTGGTGTTACAAGTATGCAACTCAGGCAAATGAAGCAAAGAAATGTAGACTGCCCCAAGAAGCAAATAGGTGATGAAAAACTAAATATCGAGTTCTTCATATAGTTGAAATATTGACCTCTGGATCATCAAGGAGTCTCAATGGAGCAGAATCTGAACTCAGGAGGTCTCTTACAGCTTCATTATAAATCTCCATGGCAGAGAACTTTAATACAAACTCCCTTTCTGTATGCTGAAAAGGGTAAAAAAGTTAAGTTACTAGTCATATGTTAACTCCAAGAAGGATTATACAAGCCATGATGAGTCTTCAAAATCATGAACAAGATAGAGCATGGTTATATCATCCTCATACCTGTGTTATGTAATCAAATATATCTGAAATTGCATACTTGGTAATTCCGTTCATGGTATATGTCTTCCCACTGCTGGTTTGCCCGTAGGCGAAGATGCTCGCTGTATTTGCAGATGGTTAGGATTCAGCAAGATTGTGATAAGAAATATAGCAGAAAATGTCAACAAGGGCAAGGAACCACTTACAATTAAAACCACTGAGAACGGAAAGAGCAACATCCTTGGCTCCTTCTTCATAGACCTGTTTTGTGGTGCATTCGGACCCAAATACTTTGTCTGCTCCCAATGGATTATCCAATAAAACAATGTTAGGAAATATGGGGATAACATTAATGTAAATCCTCAATACAATATCAAGCAAGTTATATCACTCCCAGTCCTAGAAACTAGCATGAAAGAAAGATAAACAAAGGCATATGGGGGCAGGTTTCTCACCAAACGTATAGGCAGAAGGATACATAGCCCGTTCGGGCACATTGCTCTTGAATAGAATGGTGTTGCTGTTGATACATTCCCAATCAGAGATTTCATTCCTGGCTCTTTCCTTTTCATTGATAGGTCTCAACCTAATAGAAACAAATATTTTCTCCGATGTATCCCCTTGGAGTTGCTCATCTTCAGCTAAGGGTGACACCATTTCCCTTGTATCAAGCTATTTACCTCTTTCACCCCCTCCTCAAGCGACGGGGCGATGTAAACTCTCAGGAATATTGACCCCTCTGCAAGATTCAAACAATCAAATGTAAATCCTGTATACCCTTTATATCATTCAATGCAACACAAAAAAAAAAAAAAAAAAATGCAAATCACTACTGCAATCATTATATAGGAACAAGGCTGTCTTAGCATGAGCCATGAATTTGTGTCTTACATTGCAAAGGATCAAGGAAAACTTTTGAAGGAAACTTTGGAATGAATTAAATACCAAAAAGGAGTAATCAAAGGTAAAGCCTCTTAATTATGGACTAATGGTGATTTAATTTTCTATGATCGAAAATCAATTTAGTTACTAGCAGAAAAACGGGAAAAAAGACCATGGGGAGAAACTAAAGGCCGTTTTTTCCTGAATTTGAATTGGCGTGGAAGACATCCTAAGACAAGAAAAAATTGCAACAGCAACAGCAAACAAATTGTTTCTCTCTCTCTCTGTCATTAAATGAGGTGGAACTAGTGCATACCATTGAGACAAAACTACCACCACACTAAAAATAACATGAACAAACACGAAGCAATTCTACATCTCTATATTTACTTTTGAATGTATAAAATATCTTATATTATCATCTTCTTCTATGTTGTTAAGCTATACACTTATGTTCCAATCTTTATATTTTATTATATAATTGAAAATTTAGCCATCCCATGATATAAAAAATGTAGCGATGGACAATTTTTTTAGTCAATATTCTTCATAGAAGACACATATGGTGGATAATTCTAAACTTCATTGTTTTAAATGGGCATATCCTTCTAGTTTGATCATCTTTTTCTTGCCGAATGACAAGTTAATGAAACGAACATTTCTAATTAAGATTTAAGGTTTAATTACAAGTCCAACAATTTGAGAGATAAGCATCATGAATTTCTAACAACTTTGCTTTATCACTTCCTCGAAAAATTCAAGAAAATATGCAAGGTCATAATATACAACTATAAACCTTATCTATTTGATGCTTCCAAAGGTAATAAACTACCAATCTATGGCTCTAACATCACCTTTTAAATATGAATTTGAATTTTCAGGTAAAGTGTATATCCCCATTTGGTTAATTTTATAGAATATAATTCTAAAAAATCTAAATTTCTAACTTTTAAAGAGTATTTAATAGAGAATCATGAGGGGGAAAAAAGGAAAAAAAGACTGACAATTCACAATTTTTTTCAAGGTATAGGGTTGTATTTTTGTTGATTATTCTCACCAAGCTCCACAAAAATAACTACAAAAATTGGAAAATTTTGAAATCCTATTCCATTGAATTAGGCAAACGAGAAAGAATTTGCAAAAATAAAATGGTTACAATGTTGTTGCCACAGGATCATCTACCTAGAAATTCCATGGTCTTTTTCCGAAAAATCATATTGACTTAACACTGTATGTGTATATATATATAGACATATTTAATTAAAGATAAATTAAGATTTTACTTAATTCTATTGAATTTGACATGAGTTTGACTTACGGAATATGTGAAAATGTGATGCAGCAAGATAATGGGATTTATCGCAAGACGTTGATTCAAGTATGAATACCCAGCTTGTGATCTTTAATACCTATTGATTCGGAGAATTCCTAGGTTGTTGGCATCAAAATTCGAAATTATCACAATAAAATTTGAATCTTGGAAAAAAAGAGCAGCTCAATAAAATTTCATTCAATCAAATATGTCTTTCTCTGCCCTAGGGCATGTAATATAAGTGAAAACACATCTTTTTCCAAAAAAGGAAATATCTCTAATAATTATCTAGAAAGAAAATAAATTAAAAGACAAAATAAATGTCGCAGACAACAACTAAAATGGATTTTCTTATAAAAAGATATGACATAAGGAAACACCTAAACAATCGAATTTACCCCAAAACCAACGTACGTCACAAGTAATGCTATATATTTTACTTGTTGACTCGTTTTCCTTCATAATAGGGATCCTAACATAAAAATCCACTACCTTCTAAAATTACAAAATTATCATTAATGAATTCTATCCCATTTTTTCAAATAATTATATACAATTTCTTCCACTGCATCAGAATGGCATCAAGAGTTCCCCTAAAACTACAATGACTAGGTGAAAAAACATCTCGCAGAACCGCCAAGATATCGTAGTACCATGCCGACTTTCCTATTTTGCAATAAAATACGAATATAACTTGGCCTCATCCGAAAATGGGAGGAAAGAATGGAATGCAACTTCATAAAAGTAAAGGGTTGTACTCTGAGGGGTCAACGTAACTTAAGCGCAAGTTATATCTTCTGTTTTTTTTTTTTTTTTTGGCCAATAAGCACAAGTTATATCGACAGCCATAATTTTTCCTCATATCAAATGACAAAGTCTTGTTTGATGCATAATCTAAGATTTTAATTCTCTTGCTTCGAGAGGAATTAAAGTTTACTCCAAAGCTATATCGCCATGCAAATGTTATTTTTCAAATTCTAAATTGATGATATAAGTCAATACACGCACGGGCAAAAAAAAAAAGAAAAAGTCTTAATGGACACGGATTGAGTCAATGTAAAATTCCAAAACTCCAAGCTCAATGGATTCAAAATTTCCTACTCGAATTCAACTCAAAGTATTACTGAATAAATTTAGACTTGATTAAACTCGTTTAAGATTGATTTATCGAGAGAGAGAGAGAGAGAGAGTTCTTCTAATTATAAAATCAAAATTTAAACTTAACTTGAATTCAGTTAATATTTATGTTGAGTTAACCTCAAGCACAAATAAGCCACAAGTTGGTCAAATCACTTATTATGAAGTTTGAGCTTAACTTAATTAATTATTCAAATAGCTTGAACTTGACTATCCTTAAGTTGAAATTGATAAAAAAAATATCCATTCAAACTTGAATAACTTATGAATACTTTGACTCGTTTAAACCCTCAAGAAAAAACCACCCTCAATCTTTGCCTACATATTTTCTTACTCCACCAAGGACCCCTTTCCTAAATATTCCAGCAACAAAATAGAGCAAGTATATATTGGTGTTTTTGAAGCACAAAAAACAAAATAGTACTTCTCTATTATATTTATTAATTTAAGTCAGAACCCTTTAATTCGTCACATACTTTTATTATCTATATAATTTAAGCTAGAATATTTTTACTCGTCGTACATTTTTATCATATAGTTTTATATGGTAATTTATCAATACCTCTAATATTATTATTTGATCATTTTATTTAAGGAAATAAACTTATCATTGCATTTAAGAATATTGACTAAAGGAAAAAATCATAATTGTTATTTAATCTATATCTATCTATCTATCTATCTAATTTAAGCTATGGCCCTTTCATTCATCGCACATTTTAATCATATAGCTCTATATGGTAATTTATCAATCTCTTTAATATTATTATTTAATCATTTTATTTAAGGAAATAAACTTATCATTGCATTTAAGAATATCTATATAATTTAAGCCAGAACCCTTTCATTCGTCGCATATTTTTATCATATAGTTTTTATATAGTAATTTATCAGTCTCTCTAATATTATTATTTGATCATTTTATTTAAGGAAATAAACTTATCATTGCATTTAAAGATATTAACTCAAGAAAAGAATCACCATTGCTATTTAATCTATATCTCCAAAACCCTTTTATTCGTCACACATTTTTATTATATGGCTCTCTATATGGTAATTTATCAATCTCTCTAATATTATTATTTGATCATTTTATTTAAGAAAATAAACTCATCATTGCATTTAAGAATATTGACCAAAGAAAAGAATCATCATTACTATTTAAATCTATTCTTTCTATTCTATTCTTCATATCTATATCTTCTATATAATTTAAGTCAAAACCTTTTTATTTGTCACACTCCTTTTATCATATAGTTTTATATAGTAATTTGATTAACCTCTCTTATATTAGAAGCAGACAATGCACCTACGATGCGTGTGCAAATAAAACAACTCAACATATATAAATTAAATAGATATATTATTTTGATAGGTTGAAAGAGGATAACCTTAATTAGTCCTAAAAATCAGGAAATTAATTACAAATCATAATTATAATTGTATTTTCCACAGATAATTTCTCTATGTTAGGTAACTATCATACATTGATATGGTATCACAGCTTTATATTGGTATATAAAGATACATGCTTAGGCTAAAAAAGAAAAAAAAAAAAACTATATCTATTCAACCCCCTATTTAATTCTATTCAAATCTTACTTAATTTCATGATTTCAGGGATACCAAAAATATTTTACGCGGAAAAGACTATGCCTATTCAACCCCTATTTAATTATATTCAAACCCTATTTAATTTCATGATTTTAAGGATACCAAAATTTTTTTATTGTCCATATGCTAAAAAAGGAAAAGACTATGTCTATTTAACCCTTATTTAATTGCATTCAAACCCTATTTAATTTTCATGATTTCAGGTATACGAAAAATATTTTTATGCCCATATGCTAAAAACATTATATTAAAAATATTTACAGACAACAAAAGAGGTGGTTTTGCTTTAATAGTATAGATAATGTATTTATTCCAATTAAAAATTTAAGCTATAATCTCTTCATTCTTCGCACACCTTTTTATTACATAGTTTTAGATGGTAATTTGATTAACCTCTCTCATATTATAATGTATTCATTTCAATTAAAAATTTAAGCCATAACCTCTTCATTCGTCGCGCACATTTTATCATATAGTTTTATATGGTAATTTGATTAAACTCTCTCATACTATAATGTATTTATTCTAATTAAAAATTTAAGCCAGAACCTCTTCATTCGCCGTACACTTTTTATCATATAGTTTTATATGGTAATTTGATTAATCTCTCTCGTATTATAATGTATTTATTCTAATTAAAAATTTAAGCCAGAACCTCTTCATTCATCCCACATCTATTATCATATAATTTTAGATGGTAATTTGATTAACATCGCTCATATTATAATGAATTTATTTCAATTAAAGAAGCAAAATTATTACTATAATTAATAACTTTGTGTCTCTCATTTTCTTAAATGCAACCGCCTTAATTAGCCTTCATCTATATTATTTTATTCTTAAATTAGTAATTTATGGTGCTGTTATATTTGAAATTAATGATACATTTTTCTTTCTTCTTGGTAAATTATTTTCTCCATTACAAGACTGCTCCTTACATAGGACAGTAAGATGAAATAGTTTTTTGTTGAGTTGAGATAGAGGCATAGCAAGGATGAGATGGTTGTTTAACTCTATTTTTTTTTCCTTACTTCTTTTATGTCTTTTTTATATGTTTATATATTTGTACTTACATCTTTATTTTTTAACAAAACATTTGCATTTTCGGATGTGAAATTGGTTTTTTTTTTTTTTTAGTTTGAATAATCTTGTGACATGTTTTTTATTATTCAGGATAATAGAAATGTGCAAGAAAGAGGTTGATGTAATTTGCAAGGTTGCAGCATCTCCTGAAAATGGTTCAGATGATATTGATTAAAGACATGTCATAGGGCAATTCATAGTTATTAGTATCTTTTCATTTTTTTATTTTTTTTGAAAATGCAATACTCATGCATTATAGTTTCACTTGCAGGTTGTGACATTTGATTATGATAAATTGGTATTGAGATAAAGGTGTGGTAAGATGAAATAATTATTTAATTTTATTCCTTATCAACTTATATTATCCTTATATATTTCTTATTTATATTTATTTTTAAAATATTTGAATATTTAATATGTGAGACCAACTTTTTTATATAAGTAATTTTATAAAATGTTTTTATTTTTTAGGTAGAAAGAAATCGATAAGAAGAATGGTGTTGATGATTACAAAATAATGATAATGTTAACTCAATGGGTCGCAAACAATAGTAAATTAAAAAAATATATCAAAATTATTAAGTCTAAATGTCATTACATTTTTCATTAATAACCCTCTCCATTTCTCTTTAATCTAAATTTTACTTGATAATTTGTAATATTAAAGCTTTTTGACCTTGTTTAATCCTTCCATAATTTGCTTTTAATTAAATTACCAAAATTTCCCTTTTTTCCCACTGATCTTGCATGAAATTAACTTTAACTATGTTGTTTATTGTAAAATTTTATTTTCTTATTTAATTTTAACGATCCCATTGTCTGCTAGTTCATTATAAAATGCAATCCAATTCAATCCATACCTAATTTTACTCCACCAATGATTTTACTTGGTAAAATTAGAAATTATATTTTTTATTGCCAATATATTTCTTTAATATTTTTTATTTCTTTTAGAATATTGATTGAATGCTCTTTATTATTGAAAATTAATCCTCTAAATTCACTTTTCCTAATTTTGTTCTCAAATTGCCTCCTTAAAATGCTCTTGCATGTAATCAATAAATGAAATTATAAAAAAGAAGGTAACATCATAAGCATATCATAAAATATGTTAAAAATAAAGAAAATCTCTACTATCAAGTATCAATTTGTAAACTGAGAGACCAAACCAATATTAATAAAAGATTAAGTGATTTGCGATAGGATAGATATATGGGATTGACTTTTGATGATACAAAGAAATTTTTATTGTTGAAGTTGGATTTTGGTCCATTTAAGGCTAGCACCTCCTTATTGCGCCTTGCTTTTCTTATAGTAATCTAAAATAGTCTTGATCCATCCTGTCTTTTTTTATGATTCTACAAATCTCATTGAGCTCATTAGTAGAATATTAATGCCATCTAATTCTTATTGATTATTTTTTTTTCTAAGCTAATTGCTATATGTGGAATTAAACCCAGGTCAATTCTATTAAACATAACTCATATTTGACTATAAAGATCTTTGAAAAAATAATAATCATTGATTGTTTATTTTACTATTTTAAAATCTACTAGGGAAAATCATTATCCCACATGTGATTTTCACTGTTTATAACCAGTTCGACATTAATTAATTTTATACTTGCAAGTGTTATCACATGCATACATCAAATGCTCAACATTAGAAAACCTAACCACTCAGTGAATATTCCAAAATCATATCACTAGTGAACTCCACAAAAATCCCTAATCCCAAAAAATCACGAAGTACTATGATTATAATTGTGAAAATGATAGTAGTCATTTGACCTAAGTTTTAGAGCAACATTCACAAGATTATGTGCATTAGGTAATAGAAATAGATATTTACATCACAATGAGGTATCTTTGATAATATACAAAAATAAATTCAGTATTTGAATCATATACAAAAAGAAGTGAAGAAGAAAAATCTAAATATTTCTTATTCTCTTGTATGCTACTCTACCAAATCTCCCACAAGATTCTTTAAGCTGTGATATACCACACTCCATTTCAAGTTATCGAGATTCTATTTGTGTTACTCTTTCCCATATATGATAGTGTCGAACATGGTGGTCTTAGGAGAGTAGGCAAAGTAACACTACATAAGAAGGATTGAGCTACATCTAGTATCAGGTAGTCCATCAGAGTGAATGATGAAGCATCAAAGCTATGGTAAGCTAATGGATTTGCAGGATGATTTGTGGGAGCTTTTGAGGAGGACCTATTGGAGGACTAGGAGATCAATCTAATGGTAGCTCCTATTGATAACCTAACTCCGTCCTCATCGTTACCCTCTTTCCTATCCTTTCACTTTAGTTGGAGACCTTTTTAGGCATTATTCTTATTGATATGGGGGGAAACACGTAACATCCCCATTGCTCTGTAATATGTGGCTACCTACAACAATAGGAACAGTGCTTCTTGTAAGGTGTCTACCTAATGAATGTGATCAAATGTATATAACTATATAGTTATAGGTAAATAAAGTTAGTTAGCATAAGAATGATATGAATATCAATATAGATATAGTAGTTTAGGATAAAACACTTACCAAGACACCTGGAAGCACTCCAACATGTGCAATGTGCAGCATGTTTCCTACTCCAATCCTCTTTTGTTTTCCCTTTAAGGTCCATATCATGGAAGTATTTGTCTATTTAACAAAATTGTAAGATTCGCTAGACCCCATCAAATTTTCCAATGACTCCTTTTGGAAAGAGCATCTCCACCATATGGAAGCAAATTAAGAGGACTTATGTAAGCCAAATATCACTCCCCTCCAGGCATATAGGCAATAATGACTCAAGTATGGTAAAAGTGTCTGATTTCCAATAAATTTGCAAAATATAAATATGTGTTAATTTTTTAACACAGATACAACTATCAGAATAATGCAACTAACAAGTGTATGGTACTTTCTTAGGGGTTTGATGATCTAAAGCTTCTCAACATCAGAAATGACATGTGTTAAAACCTGTGTAAGATCACAGATGTTATGCCATCTCTATGCAAGTGGACTAAGAGGTTATACAAGTCTCTAGCACCTAAATGGAGAATATTGGGAATCTATCCTATGCTCATATCTAAAGAAGTGTAGCTACTCCTCCCCTCTCTACCATTGAAGCATTAGTTGCTCAAAATAGAATTTTATGCAACCATGTGAGGCAAGCTAGTCCCCAACTCTATCCCCGTGTAGCCTAAAAGTCTTTAAGCGATGGAAGAAACACCAAGTGTACCAAGCTAATGATCTTATAGATAAAGATGATGCCACCTATCAAGGATGGTAAATATTCCCTTACGTGGTGTTGGATGGAGACATAGTCTGCATCCTTTGGTAGAACTTCAGAGACATATTTGAGCTAAGACATCTTAACTCGCTACCTAAATATATCGTCTCTATCTAGCTTGACTCCTAGTAGACGCTCACAAGAATGTGGTCAACTTAGTCTTGTATGCCTTATGACTAGATGTCCATCAATGGCTAAGTTAAATTAGACTACTACATCCTGGAGTGTCTTTCTAACTTATCCATGAGACACATAACTCATGTGCCTTGTGACTGGATGACCATCAACGGGCAGGCTAAATTGGACTACTACATCTTAGAGTGCCTTTCCAACTTATCCAAGAGACATATATAATGTACGTGTCTTTGGTCTTTTTCTCTCAACAAGTGTTGTAATAAGCAACAATTTAACTTTATAAAAAGTGGCTTGACTACCCTAATGATCCTAACTTGCTCTAAGTATGGGTCTATCTTAGCATTAGATTGTAGACACATATCCTCCAAGTTTTTAATGATGCTTCTTGTTATGACATGTAAGTGTAGTATGCTCTTGTAATAAAAAAAAAAAGATTAATGGCACAAATGGTACCTCAATTTTGACAAAATATACAATTAGTTATCTGAATTTTAAAACTGATCAATTCAATACCTAAAAGAACTTTTCGTATACGGTAATAGTATCTCTGTCAAGTGTTTTCAAGTAATAAATTGATTAATTTCAAAGTTTTTCAAGCATTAAATTGATTAATTTCAAAGCTTAGGTAATAAATTAATCAAGAAATTGATTAATTGCAAAGTTCAAGTACTTACTTGCATATTTTGCTAAAGTTCGGGTACCATATGTGACATTATCCCTTAAAAAAAAAAAAAAAGAAGAAGAAGTAAAAGATGATGATTAATGTTAAACTGTACATTAATAAATCGTATAAATAATTCAAATAAATGGGGGAATCAAGTTGCATGCCACTCCTTACGACAGAATCCCGGCTTTGTGAGTCGCTTGCTCTATTTATCGAACTTAGTTCCATCTGCACAAAAAGAAAAAAAAAGGTAAAGATATGTTAGATTTTCAGAAAATGTTCAAATATGTAAAATTGATTATACAGTATATCATTCATATATTACAACTAAACAAGCATTTTAAATATTTAGAAACCTTGTTGTTTTGTTAGTTTTGAGCAGCATCTCTTATTGTGCCTTTCTATTCTACTTACTCCATAGCAGATATTTGTTAGTCTCTCCGTAACATCCATCTCATAATGGAATCAACCCAATCGTGCTCTTTTATTTTTCCTTTCTTTGTTATATATAATGGATGAACTTGTGGGATCCCCTGTTCATTTGGCTAAGTGTGTTTGTCTTCAAAAGATTAGAAGGAAGCCTAGTAGCAAACAAGCTTGTTTTCTAAGTGGTACCACTTCTCAATCTTTTCCATAACATCCATATTGATGTGAGCCATGACTACAAATGCATGTGAGCAAGGTATCTTGAAAGCTGCCACTTGTTATAGATGCATATATTGTTTTTTATGTTCATTTCTTTGATAGTAGATATATTTCCTGCCATAAGTGGTCACATGTATGCTTGTTTGCACCTAAAAGAGAAAAAAATACTCATTATGTTAAACATTATTACCTTACTGTGGCTAGTCGCCTCCCTCTATATCTTTATCTTTTTAATAGCCCATTTGGCGTAAACCTATCATTTACCAATATTCTTGTGTGCTTTATCATGCCTCTCTTAGAAATAACACATGTAGATTTAGAATATTTTAGAATTGGAGTTGATACAGGCACAGATCTTGCACCCTTGAATGAAATGCTTAAACTTCTTCAAAAACCAAGACCATGATGCACTTGATTCCTTGTTAAACAATGTAAGTGTTCTAGGGACTATGTGATTGGCACCATCCAATGTGCATGCAATCATAACTATAAATATATTTTCCATACAATAAAGTTTTGTCAATACTAATCACCGACCTACAATATTTAAAGGATTGCAAGTATAGCCCAAGTGTCCAAAACAGTCTTCCTAAGGTCACCTTGCTTTCTTTCTCAATTGGTTGACTTTGCCAAAGCACATATGTAGTTGAATTAGTTATTTGAATAGCATTAAACAGTTTTTTTTAGTTCGTTATATGACCAATTTTAATCACCATATACAAATTCAATTGCTTTTCTTTCCTCCCCAAACTCTTCTCTTTGTCATTTATATTCATAAGTGTTTTGTCCAAGGATGGTGATCTTCACATCAAGGTCATTTGACTTGACCTAGAATACATTGGCTCATGAAGCTTTAGCCTAACTATGAATCATCTTGATCAAGCCTTTGGTTTATACATGTGTGTATGCCTTCAAATATTGTAATCACAAAGTCAATGTCTCAATGCTTTTAGCATGCATAAAGTGCCACATACAACCATAACCGCCATTCTCTTTGCATACATTAGACCACACTTTTGTATCCAACTCATTAATTATATAGTTATAGTGATTAAATATTATCTAGTTTAGAATCACATCCCTTGCTTCATCTCATCAAAAGAACTTAGTTTTTTTAAATGAAGAAATTCCTTCTCGTATGATATGTGATTGTCACTAACATCTATCTTATTAAGGAATGGAATTTGATCTTAGAAGGACATGTTGGTGTACTACTTTGCAAGAGAATGAGGTAAAACAGTGTGTCATTAAATGTGTTGTGGGGTTTGTAGATGATCATCATCATCAGATTTTTTAATCTCAAAAGTCATGCTGTAGTCACCATCTAAATCTTCATGACATAGTCATTCATCTTCTAAACTGATTCTAAAAGGCCTCTTTCATCTCACTCTCAACATCATCCCTAATATGAATGGCATCTTTATCTTCTAACAACTAATCAATTCTTTCAAGAGTTGCTAAACATTCAAAAGCCGTAGCACTTTCGGTAAATGAGGTGAGCTAATCTGGCCCAAGCTAATATGTCCTTTAGATATGGCAAAATTATCCTGTATTTTGAAAGATAGTTACTCAAGTCAATTTATATCGAATGCCCTAGTAAACTCGATGAGTGCCTATACATCATCATCATTAATAAAGTCTCTTAGCATGAATTTTATTATCGAGCTGTGCCTTAAATAGATGCCTCTTTGTGATACATTTCCATATTGCAAGTACAAAAATCAACATTTGGCAATTCACAAATAATACTTGGCAAACTTGAATAATATATATTGACTCTTACTTTCATATACTTTAGCAGCCCTCTATTATTATATAGTTTATCTTTCCTTTGCAAAATTTTTCCATTGGCAAATACTACAATTCTCACATGACGCAAATTATGTTTTCATAAAAATGTTAAATATGTTTTAATCAAAACAAACATTTAAAAAAGAAAAAAATTGACCAAGCATGTCATGTATGATTTTTGCTTAATCGCTTGTATTTATTAGTGTGTATCAACTATTATTCATTACTTAATAGACAAAGAGAGCAAGTCCTACAACCACCCATAACTTTGATATTTACTTAAGTTTAAAACAAAATCATTAAGAGATTTAAGATCCTACACTTTATTTATAGTTATGGGTGTACTGATAATTTTATTAACTTTTCAATGATAAAAGGAGATTCGTCATTGTTTCATATATATATATATATATATATATATCTGCTTAACATATGTTGTAGAAAAAATGGGTTGAGAGCAAGGAGAGAGAAGTTGTATGTTGTGTGCAAGATCATTAGCAATTACATGAGGTTCTGATCATGATAGTCATTGGACATGGAAATGCTTCAAAGAGATCGGGTAAAGAGCAAAACACTTAAAATTATGACCATATCATCTTCGTTAAATTTCAATGCTACACTATGTTTTATTGAGCTCAAAGATCAATTAATAATAAGCTAAAATATAGCATGATTTGTAGTGGAAAATACTTGGTTTATATTCATGCATTATCACTTGACTCTTCGATTAATCATTATCAAAACTTCAACTAATACATAGGCTAACATTGATACAACATATATGAATCAAAATCAAAACTTTAGTCATCATGCATTGGGAATCGTTCAAAAAAAGATCAACAAAAATGTAAATTACAATCTAAGAAATAATCAATAGCGTGAACTTTAAATTGCAACCTAACAATCATGCGAAGTCACTAAGGCATCTCAACAAAGAGGTTGTGTACAATTCAAAATAGTTCAATTAACACTCAATAAGAAGTGAAAATAAAAAAAATAAGAGTTAAATATGTACCTTATAACAATGACCAAAGAGCATCGAAGGATCAAAAGTGGACTTAGACAATAGTTTTTACATTATATAGTAGAAAGTGTTTGTGTGAGAGAGAAAGTTTATGTAGAGAGAGAGAAGGGGGTTGGGGGGTTGTAAATTGCAATTTACATTTCCTATGTGCGACGTTTCACTTAAGATAATTAACCACATTTACAAATTACTGCTTGTAAATCACATTTGTAACATGTGATTTTAAAATAGCATATAAGAAATGCAGTTTAGAAATCAAATTAATAAATGCGATATTTCTGTTTCTTTTATGTAGAAAATTGTATGCACAATTATCGCATGTATAAGATGCAATTTCTTTGCAATAAAGTGAATTGCATCTTGCAATGCGATTTTATGACCATAATACTTTGTTAAAGTGCATCTCATATATGCAATTTCTTTGTAATTTTCTAAGATACATTTCCAAAATGCGATTTTGTATCAGTATTTTGGTAATTAATTTTGTATAAAATAATATTTTGGTATAGTTTCTATAGCAATATTAAAGTGTATTACACTTGTCTACATTCTCATTTACCAATGTTTTTAATCATTCTAATGACTCTTAATGCTTTTTAATAGGGCTATGGAAGAAAAAAACAACTAATCTACGAATTGAATTGGACCAAAACTTCGATTCTTTTTTGAAATGGTTTGTTTACAGTTCAATTCGATGAAAAGTAAATGGTTTGTGGTTTAGTTCTTGACTTTAAATTAAATCGTTTTACATATATAAGAAAAATTCGGTTACATAATTTTTTTTCGTTTAATTTTTTATTAAAAAATTTAGTTATTTTTTAACTTTTTTACTTAGATATATGTCATTTATGAGAATGAAATTAGATTTGTCATATTATATTTTAACCTCTAGTATTTTTAATACCCTTTTTTGTTTGGGTGGGGGTGGTTTGGGTTCGCATTGGTTTTTAGGGATAATCAAGTTCGAACTGATGACTTCCACCACGTCAAGATGACACTCTACCACTGAGTTATATCATTTCCCTACTCCCATCAAGAAAAGAAATAGAACTGACTAATCCTAAGACAAAGGGTCGAGAAACTCAACACCACTATTCTTGAACAACTTGGAGATGGGCCTTCGTTCTGCACTATTACGGATATGAAAGTAATGAAAAAATTGGATTCAATTGTCAACCGCTCGATGCTAGGGTGAAGATTTGCGAATTACCCTCTCAACTTTCAAAATGAGTTTTTTTATCCCTTAAGCTACTACAAAAAGGCGTCAATTTTTTTTACTTTGGAAAAGTGCTAACAAAAATAAAGAAATAGCTTGTCCAAGCAATCATGTTAAAAAAATTTACTTAAGTAATAGTTTAGCCTCAAATACCATACAATGGAAGAAGAATTTTCATACATTGTGTTGTTCTCCTTTGATTAATGGAAAAGACATAAAGATTGGGCAAAAAAAGTGCCCACCAACTCTTTTTTTTCCCTAAAAAATAATTCTTCAGATACAAATAAGATGAATTTAATCATAAAATAACTAGTGCTAAATCATATATTCAATATGTGAATTATAACTTTACTAAATAGTCGCCTATCCAAGATGCGATTTAGCAAAAATTAACAATTCTAAATCGCACTTAGAAATACGATTCATCTATTTTCTAATAAATCACATTTTAGTAATGGGATTCACTACTATACTTATTATAATTATGTGATGCATTAATACATAAGTCATATCTTATATATATGACTCATGTGTTAATAATATAATCGTGTTTTACGGAAGCAATTTTATGTTGATATTCTGATAATTAATTTTATATAATTTTTATTTGAACGGATCAATAACCATACAATTTCTTCATATTTGCAAGCCCATTCTTACGGTACAATTCCACGTATAGTTACTAATCGCTTCTATGGTTTTCGCTTATCCTTGACTTTCTTTTTCTTTTCTTTTTACTTTCTATGATCAAATTTCCAAAATTCTTAAAATAACAATGTATATGTAGTATAGTACTTTCCAAGCCTAGGTACACATACATATAGGCATACGTTATCAAGGATCAACCTAACAATAATTGAAAAGGGGAAATCTTCCTTCATTTCTTAATCATTGTATATTTAGAAGTTTGATATTGTTTCCATACTAAAAGTGCCCAGAACCCTCTAACCGCCGTCCAATTCATCCCGACGACAGAGTGGCTTTACAATGTTGTCTCATGATTCATTAGTACAATGATATGATGACTTCGTTTAGAGCACATCATATGGCATGTTATATCATGCCCACCAAGAATCAAACCACTCTTCAATGACACATTTGGTTCTTGAAACAAAATATAAGGATAAAATTCTTATTCTTATAAAATATAATAGAGAAGTAATCATAACTATTCTATTTAGTCTCATCTAGAATGACAAAATTGATTAGTTAGGTATAAATTAGAAAAAATGATAATATAAAAGATCGACACATAACTATATTACTTGAGGGATCAATCATACTTTATAATAAATAAAAATATAGTATATATTTTTTTACTTAAATATATTATAATAATTAAGTTCCTTCCGAATGGGAGAGATCGAAGCACCTTTAGGCCCGTCCTTAAACAAACCCTTACTCAGACCGATTAGGTCGTTGGTGGACCAAGGTCTCCTGAATTAAGTTGGGAAATGTGCAGGAGTAGTTCAAGGAACAGTAAGGTTGTAGTCTTGCTGTCTTCGGAATCGGCAAATAGTGATTTCTTTTTCCACAGCTAATTTAATAAATAATCTGTAAGTCAAATCCGATAAAATTTTAAGGTACTGATTATTTCGTTTTACCATCGTGGAAAAGTAGTATGTCCACTTGTTTGTCATAATTGGGGGGAGGGGGTATAGCTGTGGTTAGCATTCCATCCATGGTCTCAATCCACAAAACTACATACATACAAGAATATTCTAATCCAAAGCAAATTAAAAGATGTTCGTCGAAGAACATTAAAAAATGAGTATCTTCCAACTCTTGTATTAAGTCACAAATCAAACCAAAAAACGTACATAGAACCCTCAACCAAATCATTCTAAAAATATTTCAAGAATGTGTAAGACATGGCTTAAAAAAAAAAGGAAAAAAAAAACATAATAATCTCGACAAATCCAACATAAATCTAATAATAATAATGATTATCACTCAATAGTCAACACATACCATGGAAAAAAAAAAGAAAAAAAAAGGGTGAAACCGCTCATGGACGTCGACAATGAGCCTTGCACATATATCGACAATCATACAAGCAAGGTCCACCACAATGTAAGGGGCAATCTAATCTTAATCCTTTGCATCTTCCCTTAACCTTGCATTGTGCATATTCTCCAATAACATAGTCATTTGGGTCAAATCTATGAATTTTGTGATTACTACTTTTTCTAACACCACCCCGGCCTCGGCCACCACCTCCCCTACCTCTATCCAACTTTGGCCGTCCTCCACACCCCACTTCCACCATCCACCTCCACCCCTCCTCCTCCCCATCCCCATCCATTCCCTCTTCCACCACCATCTCCTCCACCACCTCCTCCACCACCACCACCTCCGCCACCCCATCCCATGAAAAACCTCCTCCTCCTCCACCCCCGCCACCATTACTTCCGCTACCTCCACCTCCACCACCACCACCACCACCGCCAGCACGTCCTCTATTCCCTCCCCTAAAGTACACATTGTTGTTGGTGTTTTTGTTGCCAACCACAACACTAGTATAATTTCCACCAATTGGATCTCCATTGACTTGATTGAGAGCCAAAAAAGTGGCATTATTGCTATTATTGTGAGCTTGAGAATGAGATTGAGCAATGGTCCCATTTAATGCCCCTTGATGATCATCATCCCCTCTTAATATGGCAACACACATGGCAAGAAGTAGCAGTAGCAATGACAGTAATTTCGTTCCTAGTGTTTCCATTTTCTTGTGTGTGTCTTCCAAAAAACATGCTATTAGTGAATTTATAGTACATGTATATGTTGCAACCTTAACATTGTCTAGCTCTCTATAAATAGAGACAACTCAGTACAGCTTGAAGAACTGACGACTTTCTACATTTAGTGCACATCTATGAGAAAGCTTTAGGAATATGTGACTTGCGACATACTTTTGTCCCCACGCCTAACTTCAGTTGAGTGGCTTACTGTTGCACGCCTGAGCATTGGGTTAATGGGGTGGGAGCGTACCACATACCCCATAAGAAAAGTATATAATTTACAGTTAGGAAATAGATCTATTGATCATTTTTATTTTCTTAATTTCTCAATGATTGTTTATCCCATAATTTCGTTATAATGTTACCTTATTTTCCTTAACTGCTGGTTTATCTCGATAAGTACTTCCTTTGTCCCAGAAATATATCCCCCGGCTTATCCTTATTTAGTACTAAAAGACATGGAATTTTTCAATGCAATGGCTTTGGAGGGAGTCGACAGTAATTCCATGTTTGTGTGCTTTTGAGATGTACTTGAAGATAATTAATTAAATTTTTAGTGTGATTTGTAGTTGCTTTGTTATATTTATATGATTAAGTTGTGTGTAATTTATGATGGGTGTGTGTCTTTGTATAGATTAGTCTTGTACTGAGTTTTGTCACTCACTCACTAAGTAGTCAGAATATGAATCCAAACTGCGGAAAAGCAGTGTAAGTGAGGATGGCACAACAAAAGGCAGCAATTAATAAAGGAAATTTTAGGTAATTCTCAATTGTTTTATATTTTGGAGATTGAGTGGGGTGGGGGAGGGATTTATGGATATGAGAATATTAATGTGTTCTTATTAAGTGATGGGTGTATGGCACATTATCATATCCTTTGTATATCAGCATAATAATATTAGTTAAAAAAATTCATGGAGATTTTCTAAGCTTGGCTTCTTTACTGTTGAATACATTATAATTGATTCGCTTCTTTGTTTCCCAAGAAAATTGTTTGATGATGAAAATACCAAGAGATTAGTCAATTTCAAAAGAGGAATGGCTACAATAGGAAATTTAAATGTGATGGACTTAAGCAAAAAGATAGGCAAGGTCAATGTTAGGTATGCAGTAATTGATCCGCAATATAATTGCAATTTCGAATCTCATTCTCCTTTCCACATTTTAAAAGTGTTTTTAAAAGTTAAAAATCAAAATTGTGATCTCCATTTAACTTGAATTTGGTTTTATACAAGGCTAATTTACAATTTTAATTATTTTTACCCTCATAAATATATATATATATATATATTTTTTTTTTTTTCTTACCCTTTAACTTACCACATATATTTTATCCACAAATTAAAAACATTTTTATTAATTGACTATATATTAATCTTACTGAGATGCAAATATACAAGTGTGGCCTAAATTTGACGGACTAACATGGAAGTAAGAAGCTGAAAGACCAAAAGTAGTACTAGGTAGCATACTACCTTCATGAGCAAGACTTGCATCACATGCATGCCACTATTCAAAGGGAGGTTTTACCAGTTCATTTACTACAACTGTAGCTTCCTCGTAACTTCTAAGTTAGGACCATTGTTTGGTCCATTGTGTTTTTAACACCATCTATCTTCTTAGTTATGTAATAGTTAGGATTGTCTTTTTTTTTTCTTACCATTAAACAGTTTAGAATTATATCTAAAGCAATTGCATTACTAAAATATTTAATATATTAATCATTATATTTATTGTAATGGTTAGATAATTAATTGATATGTAAATGGATAGAAGTTCCACCTAGGTTAATTTATAAAGTTACAAACTAACCAGCATTATGGCCTGACTTGGGCTAACGGAGTAGAACTTTAGAAGCAACGTCCTCCATCATGCTGTCTTGCCCTACATTATGAGAGTGATATTTGTATACTTCGACTCCACGTTTATGCACTGAGAATAACATGTAACGGTTCTATGGAATATCTAGGCTGTCGCCATCGATCGGATCAAGTTGCTGTACACAAGACAAGATGTAATTTTCTGAATCAAAATATTTATATTTTCATAAATCGCATATTACCTATATAATGAATATTTAGTATGGTCTTCCTTTTTTTATTTTTAATTTATCCATTATAATCTATTATAAATATATTTAGTAAAAACCTTTGCTTGAACTTTAGTTTTATTCTTTTCGTACTCTGTATTGGTGCTTCATGAGTGCGTATATGGCACATGAATTGATTAATAGTATATAAGTATTAGTAAAATATTAATACATGAATAATTTTATGAGACTTGGCCTGTTTGGATACTAGGTTTGGTATCATTTTATTTCGTTTTCAAACTAAAACTGATATTGAACTAATACTGAACTAATACAAATATGATACCGATGAAAACTGATAGTTTTACTATAAACTGATCAAACCACTAAACAATCTAATACAAATAAAAATCGATAATATATTATATTATTACCAATATTTATTAAAAAATATCGGTACCCAACACCAGTTCACATATGTAACGTGTTTGTACTTTGTAGTAATGAAACGTTGCCAACCTTCATAGCAGCAACTGATGTATTATCATGACTTTCCACTACGGCTTCACATGAAAGTCGAATATAATACGAGGCCACGCAACGAAGCATGTTCGTCACCAGATAAATCTTAAAATTTATTGAATCAAAAGGGAAGTTCCATAATTTTTTTTAATGTCAGTACCATCATTACAATCATGAAGAATGAAGCATGACCAATAAGCAGACCAAAGTTTCAGTGAATTGACAAATCCAAGATAAAATGAGCGAAACCTTTTTTTATGCTATCATTTATCTTGCATGCCAAAGGAAAATCATGCGATTAATACCATTAACATAACAGCCTACGTTCGTTTCCATCTTGAAATCCAATTCCTAAATTTCAATCTTAAAGTAATTACTGGAATTATTAATAAAAGTAACAAAAGAATTATACTAAAGTGAGGGGATAGGATAACTTTATTGAATTCTAAAACCTACTTTACGCCGATAGGAATTAGGATCATCTAAAGTTTCGAGTGAGCCTTGAAATTTACAAAATAAAATCCTATTTCATTTTTCCAAAACTTGCTCCCATGATGTAGGTTATAGCATGCACCTTCATGTCTAGATAAACTAGGTATTAGTTTTAGGATATTATATGTCCATCTTGTAAAAATTCTTTACTTACAGTATGTTACATAACAAAATTAATATTAATATTAAATGCCAAGCTTATTTATCTATCACAAAAGTAAGAACCCTAGAGCATATTCTATCATCATTCCTTTGTTGCTAATATTTTCTTTTCAAAAAATTATCATGACAGATCTTCAATTTTGTGATAACATTTTATAATAAATTGTTTGAAATTATATTATCATGAAAAATTCTTTCATGTGAAATGTGTGATTGAAAAGTATTTTTTAAGCTATTAGAGATTTTTTGTCCCCCTTTGCCAACAAAAGATGATATTTATTTATAAAGTCCCCTCAAGGGAACAAGAAGAACAATCAACTAATAAAAGTTTAAATGACTTTAGGTGGGGATTGGATGATCCTAAAACTATGATATATTCCTGCTTTGCCTTAGGTTGCAATCCAATTGGCACTTGCATTTACCATTCGGGGAATTCAAAGAGAATTACAAGATGAAAACAAGTTTTTTAGATATTTGATATTATCCACAATCTCGTTTACTTTTCAGTGACATCTATTGTTAGATGTAATCAACTCCTGAATAAACTTTGAATCAATCTTAATAATTGTTTTATTTCGGCTTATCCTTTGGGCTATTAACAAAATTTTCTAAATTGCTAGTTTAAGCCACTAGTATTACAATCGCCACCTTGGATAAAATTTCCCATTGTTTATAATGATTCACCCATTGAATTTCTGCAAACAAAATCAACACGATTAATTAATCTTAACAACATCACCACCTGGAGGGCTCTAGCATGTGTTTCATTATTGTATTTTCTCTTTCCAATGTGTTCCGAGCCTACTACATTAGCATCCAAAAGGTAAGTGACGTCACTTTGGTTATGAAAAATAAGCTAATGCTCATCCATCTCTATGCATATAGCCTTGATTACCATCGTTCGATTTGGCATGTTAAAAGACACATTTATCGGAGTAAATTACACTAAAAGTACCAACTCTTTGGAGGTAAGTTTATTTAAGATATTAACATTTTGAGTAATTAAAAAGAGAAATTAATATTTCACAAAATGAATTAATAAGATATCAATGTTTTATAAATATTATTTAAGATATCAACGTTTATATTAGTTTTCAATTAAGTTTTCTTAATTTTCTTCAATGATCAATTATTACTACCTAATTTGAATCACTATAAAAAGTTTGTTCCTATTTTTAACCACAACGTTGATACCTTAAATGAAATTATTTCCAGACATTAGTACCACCTTTTAACCATTTAAAATAGTGATACCTTAAATAAAATTTAACTTCAAATATTATGTAATATAAAATAAAATAGTTTATAAAGAAGGATAAGAGTGTATCATTTGTTATGTAATAAGAGGGCAAACTGGTCACTTATAATAAAATAATTTTAATAACCCATACCTGCAATAACTGCACAAGAATCCCTAAAACCCTAAAATTCCTTTCTTACTAGCATCTTCATTAAAGAACCAACAAGAGACTAAGAGATCAAGGTAAGTCTTTTCGTTTTATAGTCTTTTGACAATCTTAAGAGGACTTTCTTCTCTAACTTGCGCTTCCAATGTCAACGTGTTCATTTTTGAGGGAAAAAAAAAAAATCCTAATCTTCCTTGTTGTTTGTGTTGGTTGTTGATCGTGAATGAATAGGAGAAAAATCATTTGATTTAAGTATTATGTTTATAAAAGTAATTATAAGTTATTAAGATTGTTTTTGGAGTTTTTATTTGTTTGGAGATCAAGGAAGGGATTTTTTGGAGCTTTTTCGTGTTTCAAAGCGTGTAAGGTGCGAACAAAGGGTCATGGCCGTGACACAGGCCATGATCTCCTTTGCACAAAATGTTTTGGATATCCTTGATCTCATCACGGTCGTGAAACTCACAGCAATGGCCAACAGGCCTATCCCCACTCCATCATGAGGGTGAAGAGGGCAGTGATAAGTTGTCACCATCCCTATCACGCGTAATGCAGGAGGTGATAATGTTTTCTTTTTCTCCCAAGCCTATCATAACCCATCATGAGCTTAAGTTATAACCTGGTTTTTACCCTTTTAATGATTTCTTAAATATATATAAACCTTTGGCTTAACATCAAGTACACCTAAACCTGAGTAGGATTGTATATCTAAACCTAGAATGGTAGTAACTCTTAGTAACTTAGGAAACTAGATAACCTTAGGGGTATGCTTTTCTTTTTTATTAGAGTAATAAATTGGTGTTGTTATATATGAAAAGGTGTTCCCGGTAGAGTTTAGTTATATGCTCTAGATGTTATATCGAGTACGTCACTTTAATTGTTTATTGCTTGTGCTTAGTTAATCTAATGGACCAAGAGTAACAATGTTACTAGGACGATGTCCTCATGATCTGTGTGTGTAGTTATCCAAAGTAAAGTTACACATAGAAAGGATTTCGATAGATTAAGAGTGGTACGAGTATGGTACCTAAGGTATTGAGGAGTACCCAACACCGATATATATAAGTATCTATATATATACTACTTGTTATGGAGTCAAGAGTTACTTTGGGTTTAGGTTAATTATAAATGATTCTAAATTGTGTTAGTTGTTGGCTAATTTAAAGATAATAATTTATGGCTGTTGCATTTATTGCCATGTTGTCTATGGATATGTATATTGTTTGTCCACACGTACTAGGTTTCGACTCAATCCTTTTTATGTTTTTCAGGATCAGTGAGGAACCCATAGTATTCGATTTATCAGATATGATATCTATATGGACTATAGGGATACAATAGTGGATCAAATTATGATGCATATTAATGATAATCAGATTGAAGAGATGTTTTAAGATTAATGTTTAAGGAACAATGTTTCATAGTTGATGTAATAGATTAAGCTATCTTTCCTCGGTTAGTATAGGTATGAGTTGGTTTTCAATTATGCCTACATCAATTTGAAATATTAAATTTACATTCACGAACATTGATGAACTATCTATTTAATGTGAGTTTAGAGTTATTAAATGCTATTTGAGGTTGTTGGCAATTTTTTTGCCTTAGCATGTCCCCATCTTATAATGACACGTGGTGAGCTGATAAGACACTAATATTAGAGCATTACATGTTGATATCTTCTTATATAATTTACCCACATTTATTTGTATGATTCCATACATGCCAAAGTACAACAACTACATGAAGAAGGACTTTGATGGGTGACAAGGAGAGATTGCTATTTAAAATTCCATGATTCAAACCATTTGCGGTGATCTGATCACATCGAAGTAGACAACAAGCAAACCACAATAGTTGAACCCAATCGCATTAAACATATGCTTAGTGGACTCAACAAGGTCATAGTTAAAACAATGCATTACTTTCCTGCAAAACAAATTTAAGTGCACAATCTCCAAAGTTGATGCTTTTACATTGACTTACAATTCAAGAACGATCATTTTCCAAATTCTATTAATAATAACATTGGATGATAAAGTAATTAAACAATTAGCAATGGGATTATTGTTCATTAACTCTGGCTAACTGGATATTTTAGATAGAGTTGAGAATGAGGGGGAGGTCATTCCTAACTTTCCATGAGAAGCTGCTTCTTTTGCTAATTGGAAAAAGATTCTCGGCCACCAAAGATAGTGCACAAGCCTCATAGGGAAACTTTCCTTTTAGCTAGGCTAGGGAGAGAACCACGTCTAGAGATCAAAAGGTATATTATATTGTTAAAGATCACCAAATTAATGGATGTACTACATTCTTTTCTACATAATGTAATCGACTAAGCACAATATCCCTTTTGCTTGAAAAAAAGGGGAAAAAAAAGGAAGGGAAAAAACCACAATACCTTTTTATTTGTGTAACTTGATATCCAATTTAGTATCTGCATCAATAAGATCTCTCATCTTAAGTTTACAAGTAATGCAACTTTAAGTTCACTTACCCATCAAATGTACAATAAAGATTATAAAGTAATCAACTTGAACATACACAATTAAACCATAAATTTAGAATATACACATTAATCCTTGTTTTATGTTAGAAACTATCAAAATTACTTTACTAAATAGGCCATCGATTGATTAGGCATTTAATTTGAAGCGATGTAATAAGGCAAGGGATGTGGTAGCACTTTTCATCTTAAAAATGCGCTATAAATTATCCTTTACGTTGCACTTGCGATTATTATTCATCTTTCCAATACTTATTTGAATAACAGGTGTCTTTTATAACAATTAACATCCATAAATGTCTACAAGAATAATGTAAACATATTTAAACAAGTAGTAATAAAAACAAGATACTACATCTTATAGCATCCATAGTGAAGTTGGTCACATATTCTTACTCATGGAAAAGGAAAAGGAGTAAAGGGGAAAAGGGGAAAATTTTAGATGAATTTTAGTAATATTTCAATTTAGAAAATGTGGACTAAGAAAGAAGATAATAAATCACTATAAAAAATACATCCTGATATGAAATAACAGAGACAAGCTACGCTCATTGCAGAGTTTGAATTTCAAATTGAAAATAAATAAATAAATGCCTAGAAAAATCAATATACACTAAAACCATTGTAACTTAATGGTATAAATATTGGTCTCTAAATAGAATGGATTAAGTTCATTTTCCTTTTAAAGTTGTAACGTATAAAAAAGTTTTAAAAAGCAAGGAATAATTTACATCCATTTTTAATAAGAAATATTTGTCAAATTAAAAATGTCTCAATTTAGAAAGTTGATTTGATGAAAAAAAAAATATTGTAGAAGTATTACACTGGATAAGTAAATTATTTTTAATCAATTTCGGTATAGAACTGGTAATAAGTCAAGCTACTTACAGCTATTAAAAGTAGGCTCACTTTAAACTTAGTTTGTTATAACTTGAGCTCATTTTATAAACAAACCAAAATTAGAGATTAAAACAAAACTCGTTTATTTAAACAAGTTAAACGCATCACGTTGTTTGAAAGTTATCCAAACTCGACTCATTTTAAACTAAAATTAGCTCAACTTGAATGCTAACTCTAGCTTATTATTAGAGCAAGTTAAGTAAAAGTTCAAAATAAAGATTATTTTATGAAAGAAAGCTCTATTTAAGCTCATGAAAAGACCCATGAGTAAAAGCTCACGAGTAGATTTATTAAAAAGTTTACGAATACACTCATTATTTTAAATAAACTCGTTATCAGAATAATACATGTATATATTTATATTGTTATATATACAATTATATATCACATATTATATATTGTAATATTATATATTATTAAAACTCTAAACTAATAATGGCTGGACAAATAATAATAATAATAATAATAATAATAATAATAAACTCGTTATTCTAAGCCAATTCAAACTTACCGATAACTTTACAGCTTAATAAAGTAATCGAAGTTCGAATCCCCAAAAATAATATAATAAAAAATAAAAAATAAAGCTCAAGCAGGAGCTTACTTAAAACTCATTAAAGCTAGAGCCATGCTCAAGTTTCAACTCATGTTTGCACTCTCAGGTTTCAGTAAATCTTAACATTTTTAAAAAACCAAGTGCAAACATTCAAAAATACGAGTCGACTCTAACTAGTCCCCATCTGTCCCATTTCTTACTTATGCGAACATGTTGAATGTTGATAATCGGATTGAATTTTGATGTTACAAGTAAAACCTCAAAATGAGTGAACACGACAATTGAATTCAATAAGAAATGTCAAAGTTGAAAAAACTAGGACATATATGATATATCTATTGCTAAAGATCATATAGTATACTAAGAAATAAAAATTTTTAATTGTATACAAAACCAATGGAGTCTGTCATCTTTCTATTATTTAAACTTTATCTTTTTGTTGTTTTTAAATAGACTTATTAAAAACATATACCAATAAAAAATAAATATTTCTACTCATAAACCAATCAAATAGACTAAATACCGATGAAAAACAAATAATCTAACCAGACCAAAATTCAATTTGTGATTATCCCTTAAGATGAGATTCCTCGATTATTATTTTGTTTTTGGAGACTATCTTAAAAATTTGGGGACTATTTATTTCAGCAAACATGAATATGATTTGGCATATTACAGATAAAATCAGAACACTGGCTTAACACAAAATAAAATGACCATTCCTAGATCTGCATAGAAAAGGTATTTCTTCCCTCAACATCATCTTTCGACTTAGCTTTGTAACATCAAGAAAATAATCATTTCTCTTCTATCACCACCCATTTCTAAGTTCTCATTAATACAAAATAGAGGGGAAAAATTAAAATAGAAAGGAAAATAAGGGACAAAAAGCAAAACTGTTGGGAGAAACTGGCATTACTACATCAGAGGAATGGAAGCTGGGCCAGTAATAGCAGCAACCTTCTGTGCACGCTGTGTTTCGCACCTGTAAAGCCCTTTCATCTCCTTTTTCATTCGACGGGCTTCCCTTCTTCCTTCCTTCACCGCAGCCTGCATACATCACAGTCATACTTCATTCTTCAGTATATCACTAACAACAATGGTCATGGATTTTCAAACCAGCAAGAAAAAACAAGCACAAACATTTTAGGCCATACCTTTCGTTCTTTTTTCTCTTCTTTCGACTCCTGACCATGTGATTTCCTCTTATGTTGCTCTTGTTTTAGAGGATTGCCAGATTTGACCTTTACAGCAGTGGATTTCCTGGAATGTGGCAGAAACTCTACAGGAAGCTTTTCTTTTCCTTTAAGGGTGATCGTATTACCAGTACCACTCAAGGCTCCAGAAACTGTTTCAGCAATCTTTTTCCTTCGAGCTACTTCTGGTGCTACAATCTTTCCTGGATGATTATCCAGATTTGAAAATGTAGATATAATTGTTTCACAATCCCATGCCTCTGACTCATCACTACTTTCTTCCACAAAAACCACTTCCTCGCCCTCGCTCTCATTTTCATATTTTTTGGCATACTCAGCACAACGGTGAATCAACTGAGTTGCAGAGTCTTGCAGCTTTCTCCCAAGTGCATCATTCTCACGTAGTAAGTCAGCTGGAGCTTTGTACCCATCTTCAGGTTCCAGGTCTTCTATTGCATTGTCATTAATAGTTTGTTTGAGCTTGTCAGCAAGGCATTCTTCTTCCTCATATCCATACCTATAATAATCATTACTAGCATATTCTTCCTCACTGGATCCATATTCTTGGCGTTCAAGCTGTAAAATATACAAATAAGCATTTAAAGTCCAAAAGAAAATCAACAACAGTAACTAAGCCAGCAAAAATGTCCATAATAGGAAGTATCACTTTATGCATCAGTAATAGATGTCATGATCTTCCTTCATTCTGAATCAATTAGACAACCTTGTCAATGCCCGAGGCAAATGATAGTCAAAATAAGCACAGAAGAAGACACCAATAATCTGCTATGCGAATACCAGAGAACCATTGGCCTGCAAAAAGTCCCAGGACCTGAGGGAAGCACCAGTAATACTCTTTTGCTCAAGCATGAGAAGGACAAAAGCATGACTATCTTTTTACAGCTATATTTTCCTTAACTAGTTTCAGTTTACCAAAATCCACTGGTCAAATGCAGGCTGAAGTAATATAAAAGACTTTTTGAGAAACAGAAACACTCATTAAGTGTCTAACTCAGTTTAATGCTAAGAATAACAGCATGAACTTCAAGGTAGGAAATTCACTTCTCATCAAGATTGCTTGTGCCCAAAACACATCAATATCATCTCCAACTTGATTGAAGCAACATCCATCAAACACGTAACGCTAAAGAGTCTAAATTGACTAAGGAACTTAAAATGTTATCTATAGCATTTGGCTTGAAAATGTCCTAGCCAAAACCTGAAGAATAGGGCAGAGAATGCAACAAAAATTATACAAGAACTACAGTGGCCTAAGTTCAATCAGGTAGGACTTGGCAGAGAATTCACACAAAAATCATAAAAATAACACACAGCTATGAACTGAAAATGAAACAAAACACTCAAGAGACAGATGGTGAATCACTAAACAAAGAAGACAGAGACAATGAAATCCAAATTTTCTATTATCTATATCTAAGATTCTAAACTTTATGAGAAAAACCAATAATTCGTTAAAGTTTCACCAGCAATATTATATATTCCATATCTTCATTCAAGAAAGTACAATTAGTTCAACATAGATAGATGGTAATTACTATATCAAACTGCTCATCCAATAGTCGGCGAATTCGAGGTTTTCCATCAACACATTCATCATTCTGTCCCACCCTCTGATCTCCAACTTCCTTCACATGGCTGTGGTCAATTGAGCTCCCTTGATCCAGTGAAGCAGCATCAGCTATATTTGAAAATCTGTTTGTCATCTCATTAATCCTCAAAGAATTCAACTTTTCATCAACAACATCCTCCTGATCATCAGGAAGATTAGCCTGAATGATGAAGTCTTCCTCCAAGTCCTCAACATCAGACCCAAATCGGGACAAATCACTATCATCAAGTAAAGCTGCAACTTCAGGATCAAAAACTTTTTGGACCCTCACATTAACTGCATTCTTTGCAACATTGTATATTGAATTCTCAGCAGGAGTAGAGGCATCCATAGTTTTCGGAACATGTACACTCGAAGCATCATAGGCCTGAAAGTGAAAACAAACCAGAGTTACTTTCAGCACACAATTACATAACAGCATAAAAAATTACAAGACGAATGCCGTAAGGCCCTTTGGTTAATTTTTATCTAATTAAAAATTTCCTTTCCTGAAATTATCCAAGCACATTATTTTTACTCGCCTCAAGTTATCTAATTAAAAACCTTCAGCTAAATTGATGGTATTTATAAGGAGATACAGAGTAACCAAAAATTTTCCCGGACGCCAGCATCAATAACAAAAACTATGATTTCAATAACTTGAATAACAACAAAAGCCGATGAAAATTGCTGTAAGAATTGTTAAATTGAATCAACTAAAAGTGAAACGTAGTCAAAGAACAATTTTCCTTCTATAATTTCACATACTAAACAATACAATAACACAATCAAAAACAGAAAAATGGCTTTCAAGAATATTATCCACTATAGAATAAAAGAAACATTAAAAATAGAAGCCGAACCTTAACATCCTAGGAACCAAATCAAGCCTAGCCTTCGAGTTATGATAAAAAGCAGAACCACCACCCGTATTCTTGATCTCCCTTAAATGTATCAAGTAGTTATACCCATCATCCGGAAACCCTAATTCTAGTATCTCCTTCCTCACGTGCTCTGGCAGCTTCCCTTCACTCGTCCTAGCTCCGCAATTCCCCGACACCCTAACACCACCGCCACCGTAATAATCATCATTATTGTCATCGTCGTCGTCAACGTCACCAGGTGCGTCCGCGAAGATTGAATCGTCACCGTCGCCGGTGGTCTCTTGGTCGGGAAAGAACTTGTCAACTGGGTACGAGCTGTTGTCAACTCGCACGAAAACCCGATCATCGCCGGAAACTGATCCGCCGGCGGCGGCATCGGCAGAGTCGCGCGCGAGGAGTTGGAAGGTGGCGGCTTTCTTCTTGTCGATGAATTTCTTGGTTTTTCGACCCATCAGGGTTTAGCTTTCAGAAAGTGAAAGTACCCACGGGTCTAGGCTTAGTCTATTATTTATAACTAAATAAAACAACCACCAAAGAGCTAAGACCCTCTTTTATAAGATAGGTTTTGGGTTTTAAATAGGATTTAAAGTTATTTATATGTTTTAAAATTTATTAAAAGTAGAATTGTACATTAAAAATTTAAAGGGTAATATGAATTTTTAGTTTATCCGTATTTATATAGTATATGGGGAAAAAAAGAACGAAAAGCTTTATGAGGAGGGAAAAAGGTAAAAAAAAAAAAACAAAGCATTATGAATTACTTTAATAGTAACTAACTTTTTATATGGCAGAAAAAATAAGTAAATAACTTTTTCAAAAAAAAATATATTTATATTTTAAAGCTTTTATTCAAATTCTTTAAAAAGGGTGAGCTTCAATGGTTCCGTCGACTGAACTGTCCCAATCAACATCTAATCATTAAAATAAATATAATAATTAAAATTAATATTTTTTAATTCAATTATAATTAGGTATGAAATGAATCATTGGATAGTAGTGTGATTGATCCCGTCCTGTCAAAGTTGATGACAGGATCATAAAATTTCAAAAAAGGAGTTATAAGTGCCAATGTTGATGACATCTCTTCAACTCTTTTTTTCTTTTTTTTTTTAAACAAAATGGCTTGTGGAGGAAAAAATTATATATCATATTCCAATGTTACTAATATATATTCTTTTTATATACATTTCTATTTTTTTTTTTTTTTCCAAAATACATTTCTAACTTTTAAAATATCAACTATAAAACTTTAAATAATTCCATGGAAAATTAATTAATACTTAAGCAAAACTAGTATTAAATTAGTATTAATGTTAATTTGCTCATAATCTACTTTTTGGACTTCGTTGTGTTTTCGTATGGGATGTGACAATCTTCTCTCTTAGATCCTCACATTTGCTGTGAACCCTTATAATTGGACTTTGTTTTTCCTCTTTCAATGCATAATCTAATTCTGATAGGCAATCTTCTTCTCCAAATGCCATGTTATCATAACAATATTTACTTACAATCAATTTTAATTTTCTACGTACACATTAAATTATATTAACCATTGTAGGAAACTTTATAAAATACATTAACATCCTATTTTCTAAAATACATTAACATCCTATTTTCTAAAATACAACAAATATTCTTCAATTTTGTCTGCATGTATGCTAATGTCACCTAAGTAGCATAAGGATAGACATCTCATGTCCGTGTCATGGTCGCGTTAGAATTAATAGTTATTTTCTTAAATATTATATTTTAGATATCTATTAATTAAGTAAAATAATAAAGAAGAAAATAAAATTCAAAAAATGTAAAAAAAGAAAAGAAAAAATGTTAATGTTTTTTAAGATAACAACAAACTTTACATATTATATTAACTTCTACTATATGGGAGATAATTTTTATTTACCAACTCATTTAAAAAAAATTACAAAATACTAATTAAATAAATACGCACTACAAAGTGAGATATAAATATGGCATTATCTAATATCTATATGTGAAATATATACGAGTTAATTCAAAACCTTTTCATATCTCTCCCTCCTCCCTCTCTCATCTATTTTTGCTTGCTTGGCACAAAAAATTAAAAAAAAAAAGTCAAAAAGATAGTCTGAAACCTAAATGAACTCTATCATGTTGTCTCATAGCTTTTGATATCATTCTCTCTCTACATTAAAGTTTGTCCTTTCACCTTTTATCTCAATGCTTTTAATCTCTCCGTCTCTTCTCTTTCTCATATGTCATTTACATGCTCTCTTTTTTTCTATTTTCACTTTTTATATGGTTGTTCTTTTCAACATTTTCACACAATATTTACAAATTCCTAATGGCTATAGCATAGGTTTGCTATGCGTTATACCTAAAATTGCATACCATCATCTCTACATGCAATACAGCTTTTGATGTTAGTTTTGCTTAGTATATTGTATATCTCATTTTAAAAGTATGATGCATGTATAATATTTTGTATCGTAGGTCTTTGATGCGATATAAGGTTGATAATTTTGTTTATTTAATTAGTATTTTTGTAATTTTTTTTTCTAAGCATGATAGATATGTATCTAACCCACTATATGGGAGGGCTAGAAACTTTTTTTTTATTTGTAGGGTTTTTTTTTTTAATATTTCCCATATTATGTAAGGTATGTTTTTTTTAAGAAAAGGAGATAAATAATTATATTTTTTTAAATTACGAAAATGTCATGAAGACGAAAATAATCTCAACTTTAAGCAAGTTAAACTTATCTCTTGAATAAACGAGTTAGTAAGTAACTAAACTCATCTACTGAAGAGACAAGTTCTTACAAGGCACTAAAAGGCAAGTTTTTGCCCTTCTTCTTCGTAATCTTAACCCTCTTCTTCGTGAAAAAGAGACTAGAAAAAAGAGATGATTTCTTGTATGTTTGCATCAAGAAGTGTCGGACTCAAGACATTAAAAATGAGAATAGAAATCCAATGAGAAATGGAGAGTGATCGAGATACGATACAAAGAAAGGAAGTAAGGGTTGACAAGTGTAAACACAAAGAGAAATTATTAGAGAAAATTGTTGTATATCTTATTGATCCATAGGATTACATATATACAAGATTTAAGGAGCCAAAAAAGGAAGGTAAATAAATATTGACTAATATTTATGACTACTCAATAGTCAATATCTAGAGAATATATTATATACTATTTTACATATATATATATATATATAGCCCATAACACTTCCCCTCAAGTTGGCATAATTAATATCTATGCTCCAACTTGTTACAAAGATCATCAACTCGAATCCAACTTAAAGCCTTTGTAAAGAGGTCCCCTAATTGTTCTCCAATTTTCACGAACCCTATAAAAATTAACTATCACACCCCGAGGGTACCCTACTAGTAGTAGTAGACAAGTCACACTTGAATACTATCACTAGATTACCTTTGGAGAGTGACATATTTTCCAAATCACAGGATCTTTTAGTTGCTTTAATAAGAAATGATAAATACATGTAAGACATAAATTAGTAAATAACTGCCATTAAAGTATCATATAATATTACAATCCAAGTAATCTTCTCATAAATCCTCAAATACTTAACTGATAAACTATTACCGGCTATGTTATTCTAAAAATACTAAATAACTCATCCTAATTTGAACTATAAGCATCCAGCTTCTAAACCCTTACTAGAGCCAGACTCCTTTAAGTAACTAGCCAAGGTCGAAGCGTAAACCTGAAAGGACTGTTGGAGTGTGAGCGAAACCACGGGCTTAGTGAATAACCAGATATATTACACATCAAGCAAGTTTATTAACAAATCATATGTAATGCAATTGCTCAAACATATGCTCAGATACAAGCTTGGATGATCCATAATCCAAACAGAAAAAGATTTACGCCCTCTTTTTAGGGTTGAAGAACATTTACTTTATGACCCACCTGCCCAGGAGAGACTAAGTTTACAGGAAAATCAATGATTTCTCGTCTTAAGGTTATCATTTTTAGCTCAATGATGTTTTAACTCACCATTTCCTCTATCAATCATTAGAAACTCCCTAAGTATTAATCATCTCAAAGTGATACTATGGGCGGCGTTCTTCGTTACCACTTAGTTCTTATAGAACCGACGGAACAAAGAAAACCTTAGAAGAACTAACACTTTAGAAAAACCAAGCATTAACAGAGAATCAAAATATTAATACGTAACAGGCTGTCACCCATTGGTATATGTGATAATGCAATACGTGTAATGCATGACCAGGTTATTTAATAAGTCAATAATTCTTATTCGTTTCATGGTGGTCATACATTACACACAATAATCATCACACTATTTCACATTATCATACCATTGTATTATCACTTTCATAATGGTAGATTAACAATCATACAATCAAATCACAACACATTTCAATTAAAACAATTATATTATCATCTTTGCATTACATATTCAACTAATTATAAGCACTAACAGTATAATATGATTGAGTTACTCACCTGCTGATGACGACTAATCATAGTAATCAGCTGGAAAGTCCTCTATAGTATCAAAGTCACCTATCGAGATAAATAAAATATTCATCAATAAAACATAAATTACATAACTAAACTCTTATGAGTGTCAAAGTGTCCTATATTGGCATCTGGTCTTGTTGCTATTACTATATTGGTTCTTTAATGGTCTTATGATAGTCAATTATTATTTAATATTTTATTTTCATTTTGCTTGTCTTGATCTTGTTTGATATTTATACACATTTATCTAGTATTTGAATAATTGATATTTAATAAGCTTATATTTTTATAGTTATTATTACTACTTTTATATTATTCTCTATCTGACTCGTAATAGTAACTCATATCTTTTTACTATTGTTTACTGTCGTCGTGTTTCCCTGGATCTACTTCATATAATTATTTTGTCATTTTCAGAAGTCACACTATTCATAAATTTAGCTTATTTCAATTTTCATTCTTATCTATTTATCTATATAAAACAATTATTTAACAATTATAGTTGCTAATAATACTTAATATTTCCCTATAGCTTTTAGGGTTTAAAAGTTCTTAAACATTAAACATATTATTACTCTAAGTATTTTTATTTATTTATTTACTTAGTAAAATCTGTTTTGATATATATATAATATGTTTAATATTATTTATGTATATATATGTATATATATTCTGTTCGTGTAAAACAGTTTTCATGCAAAGAAGTTAAGTGTGTACGCCGGCTCCAACAGCGCCAGCATTGATACCCAGATGCCGGCGTTCTTAGGTTTTACATATTTTGTATTACGATACGCTGGCTTGTAGATCGCCAACTTTACCTCGTACGCCGGCTTCTACGCTCAGGCGTATCGTTCTAGTTAGCCGGCGTTCGTTCATTTTACGTAAAAATAAATTTTACAAAGCTTTTTGTTTTAGTGTAAGCTGTCTCAACATCGCCGACCTACTCATGTACGCCGCCAGCATTGAGCGTATACTACCAGCGTAGGAGCAGTGTTGACACTGTCCAACATCTTCTCCGATTTTCCACGATTCAAACTTAACTTTCTCTTAATATTTAGGTATTATACTTGCATTTAAACTACTTTAAAGTGCTTTCCTACATTCTACATATATCATACGTGATATATCAGCATATTTTACTTCATGTAGTCATCATTCAACCTAGTTTTTAGCTTCAACAAATAATAAAACATATTAATGGTGCTTTAGGATTAGATTTTACCTTATTTGAGCTGATAGGAATGTTTTAAACTCTCCCCTAGATCGGATTCGAACCTTAGTTACAATAATATTGCTTAAGCTAGAGTTCTAACATATAACTAACTTAAAATGAATTTGCTTACCTTTATTTGATTTTCCTAACTCTGAAGTTGTCTTATTGTAGTTGATTAATAGAGTTGTGTTTAGATGTTTGGGGTTGCTATTTCACTGTGGAAGAAGGAAGAGAATTTGGTTGTTTTAATGTGGTATTTATTGCTTTGTTTCCGTTCTCTTTATTGTAATGTTTATATATATTTGTGTGTGCGTGTGTTTGTGTGAAGACGCAAAAGTTGTAGCTCCTATCCCTCCGAATCTCCTCTTGATTGTGAAGCAATTTGCTCCTCATTGTGTGATGCATTTATTGTGGAGATTGTTTGGTGAATTTTGATTGGCCTTTTGCCATTATTTGCCTGACTTTTGGTTGCCTTGTTGACACATTTGTTGAGTGTTTTCAGCTGAAGAAGATTGGAGAATTTTCAGCTATAAGTTTGGCAAAATTTGCACTGAATTTATGCAATATATGACAATTATTCTAGAGTTTTATCTCCAAAAATTTATATAGAGTTCTACAGATTTTCTAGATAGTTATTGCGTTCGACTTTGAGCTTGAAGTTTACGTGTTAAATTTTTTAGAGTTTTATTCACCCGATTAAGATTTTCTTAACTTAATAGGTCAATTTTTGTTTTAGGCTCTAATAGCTTAAGAATTTACTAACTAAAATAATAGTGTAATCCAAATATTTATTTGGAGTCTATATTAAGTGTTATACATCTGTTTATATTTTTATTGTGTATTTATAATCTTAACGGCTCATCAAAAAATTATCGTCTTCTAACTATAAAGTTAGTAGTTATTTACTCTTTATCATATTTAAAATCTTAACTAAATTATTCTTATATCTTGAGTTTTTGATACCCACTGTGAAATCTTATTAGTAGTATTGAATACTATCTAGGAATCTTTTTTCTAGGATTTAAAACTATATATAGGTTCATCACTACTCATGGTTCTATTCTAAAGTCTTTGTTGAGTTCAATAGTAACCATCCATTTTCTATATTTATATATTTCTATCTATTTCTATCTGTAGACACAAACATCAGCCCAAAAGTGTTTAGGGACATGCATTTGAAACAACAAAGCCCTGACAGTTTCAAGCAAATGCCTATTCTTTCTCTCAGCAACACCATTTTGAGATCGTGTATCTATATAAGAAGTTTGGTGAATAATGCCACTTTTAATCATGTAAGATTGAAATGATTCAAATATATACTCTTTGGCTTTATCACTTCGCAACGCTTGTACTGAAACATTAAACTGAGCCTTAATTTCAGCACAAAAAGAACAAAAGTGAAAGAACAACTCAAAGCAATTCTTCATTAAATATAACCAAGTCACATGGGAGTAGTCATCAACAAAGGTGACAAAATACTTAAATCTAGTTTTAGACACCACTGGACAAGGACCCCATACATCCGAATGGACTAACTCGAAAGGAGCATTCGCTCGTTTATTGACTCTAGAACTTAAACTAATGTGATGATGTTTCACATACTCACAAGACTCACAATGTAATGACTCCAAACTGTGAAATTGAGGACAAAGTTTCTTCAACAAAGAGAGAGATGGATGACCCAATCGACAATATGCATCAAAAGGGGTTACAACTCCAAAGTAAGCAATAGAATGTGGTACCTTTGTGTCTAAAATGTATAGGCCCCTAGATTCATGTCCTTTACCAATAGTCTTCCTTATCATAAGATCCTGAAGTAAGCAATAGTCAAGGAAAAATGAGATGCAACAATTAAGTAAACGAGTGAGCTTACTAACAGAAATTAAATTGTAGGATAAATCAGGCAAGTTTAGAACAAGAGATAAATTCATTGATGGAATTGGATTAGTTATACCAGACCCAAGAACGTGAAATGTTGACCCATTAGCTAAAGTGACTGGAGAGGAAGAGGAAGAGGTATGAGGTTGGAAAGTAGGTAAAAAATTAACATTACCTGTCATGTGATCTATGGCACCAGAATCAATAACCCATTTGGAAGACGAAAAAACTAGACACGTGTTTTAGTTTACCTAATTAGCAATGATAGTAATAAAAGTAGATGAAGAATTTAATGATTCTTGATACTATAAGAATTTAGCATATTCATCCGCAGAAACTATAATAGATTTTCTAGATGCATTATTGGAAGAGGCAACATGTGTTGATTGAAATCTCTTAATCTTCTTTTGCAATTTTCTACAATCACACTTCATATGCCCAGGCTTATGACAATAGCGACACACAATCACTCCAGATTTTATACCCTTTATTTCTCCCATAACTTCGATACAAACTCAGAAGAGTAGCAACAACAAAAAGAAAAATACTCCAAATGACAACAACAAAGTCATTCACCACCGAGGACCAAATACAGCAAACACCATCAATCACTAAGAACACTCAACGACTAGGTCAACTCCCAACCTAATCTACGATGATGACACAATCAAACTTCGACAACCTAAGGGCCACCGAAAGACTAAACCCACCAAAGGTCATTGTACAAAACTACCATAACCTAAACTTGAACACAACTACACCTTAAAATGTCACCTACTGATCCATGCTCACCGCATCGAGCCACCTTCAACAAACTTCTAAACACGCTAGACCGGAATTTAACCTCAAAATATCGAAACCCTAATCTTCAAAACATAACAAACAAAGTAACCATACACCCAAGTCGTACAAACTCAAGCAAACTGATTGATAGCAACTGGAAAGACTTTCAAAGCCACATATGCCTTCATGCACCAGCGTATGAACCTTGTGGTAGACCTTCTGGCGGTGTGTATGAGACACGCACTAGGGTTTTGTCTTTGATAATTTCTAGATGAGCTCACCAGTGGGTGGTGTGTCTTCCTAGGTCAGAGGTGACAAAAAGAAAACACTTCAAAAATTTTGCACTCTCAAGAATCATTGGTCACTTGAGCAACACGTAAAAATTTGATCATTTGAATGCTCTGATACCATGTGAAGTTTAGACACAAAGAGAAATGATCAAAGAAAATTGTTGTATCTCATTGATCCATAGGGTTACATATATACAAGATTTAAGGAACCAAAAAAGAAAGGTAAATAAATATTGACTAATATTTATGACTAGTCAATAGTTAATATCTAGAGAATATATTCTATACTATTTTACATATATATATAATATATATATTTATTTATAGCTTATAACAACGAGACAAGCTTCTTTGTAAAAAAAAAAAAAAAGCACGACCATGTCTAAAAATTTATTTAGAGTTATTAAACTACTCAAACCATAGCTTTTCTTTCCTTTAGTATTTATTTGACACCAACCTAGGTTTAGCATCCAACTTCCATATGAATCTCCTTTTAAATTTTTTTCTCCTTTTTTAGGTAAATTCCAATAGGGGTAGGTACAGATGGAATCAATCCGGTTTTCACTAAAACCAAACCAAACCATAATTTACGATTTGATTTTCTTTTTTTTAGTTCCTAAATCATATCCTTAAATAACAATTTGGTATGAATTGAAAATTTTCCAAACCATCAAATAACAGTTTGGTTCGATTCAAATTACAAATTATATCAAAATTCTAATAGAAAAAATTAGTTATAATAGCTTACATTTGTGTGGATATTCAAATATTGAAATCACTCTACAAAGTTCACACTATAAATCTCAACAGAACATTTCATAAATCCATTATATTACTAATCTAGAATCCCTTATAAAATTATTTAGTCATTAAAACAGTATACTTACTGACTAATATATAGTAAAACATAATCTATAGTCCTCTAAAAAATCATACAGTCAATTATCTACTAACAAATTTAGTAAAAAAAATCCACCTACTAATAAAAGGCATTTATGAATAAAAGTGATCTACTAACAAAATATAAATGGAAAATTAATACATAATAACATATATAACCATATAAGAAAATTCATACTCGATAAAGTTCAAACGATTAATAAAAAACAACATTAAATTATCAACAGAAGAATATATCTTAAAAAAGATAAAAAAAAAAAAAGAAACAAGTTACTACTAACCAATATTCATTATATAATAAATATCATAATAAAATCATAAGAACGTATATGACATTTAATCAATCATTATAACAAAATTTATAATTACAAGTAAACTATTTTTATATTTATCTAAAATGGTTTAGCTTGGTTTTATGAATTGTTTCGATTTATCCCTTTTAACTAACCATAAATTGACAGATTGGCTCAAATTGAGAATTTTATAAACCAAAGTGTTTAAAAAACCATATTTTTTATTTAGTTTGGTTCAATTACAGATTGATCTGTTTAATCGGTTTATTTGGCCATTGCTAATTCTAACTACAAACTCATAATGAAATCATACATCAAACCATCACACCGAACTTATTTTTCTATCGTGTCGTGTGCTACTGTGGGTGCGAATTGTATGGCTTGGAGTTATTGCTGTTAATATAAGCCATGTTTAGAACTCCTTTTTTATTTTGTAATCCATCGATGTGATGATTTTATTGAGTTATAAGAGCTCGTCTCTTCAAGAGACGAGCTCAATATGATGTGTTTATTTAATTTGTTCTAAATCGTCTCTTCAAGAGATGAGATTAGTCACTTTCTAAAAAAATGAGTTTAGTTACTTACTAGCTCATCGACTAACTCGTCTCCTCTAACAAGTTTAACTTGCCAATTTAGAATTATTTTGTCTCAATGGTATTTTCGTAATTTTTAAAAATATTATCATTTATTTCCTTTTCCCCATTCTTTTCTTATTATAAGGGGGAAAAAAAGAATGTCTACATATCTTTTCCTATTATTAGAATATATTATATTTTTTTAATTTTAATTAATATATATTATTAACAATATATAATTTCTAAAGCTTTTGTGGTGTAATACCTATTCATTTATAATACCCTTCAATATTTTCTAATAAGTACAATAGCTCATAAGTGTATTATATCTTTAGTATAAGGTCTTTGCATCTCTAATTAAAATGGAATATTACTAATTAAAATCTTTCAATAAATTTCAAGGTGAATGCCACCTATGATTAAACACCTGTCAAGACTTTGATCACTAAAATATAGGTCTGCCAAAGTAGAAGGCTAAGCTATCTAAGTAAGACAGGATGTGTAATGGTACTACTCATAAGTTTAACACAATTGAACTTAATTAGGTTATCAAAATAGTTGTGGGCCCAAGGCATTAGATGGGATTTAAACATGACGGGACATATGATGTCAAAATGCCATAAAGCATATACGAGTTGCACGCAAAGTAATTGGTAAAGAGTTATGTACTTAAATAGCTGAACTCTAAGCGTCATGCCAAAGCTAACTTAAATTTAGGTGAAATATGGATCTTAACCCACTAGAATGCAATAATTGAATGTAACTATTTAATATTGAGGGTTATTTATTTAGTGGAAATTTTTAATTTTATGCCTTAATTATATATTGAAATAAACTTTGCATTAATTGTAGATCAGTGGCTACAAACAACATCTCAAATTTATCATTGCAATCTGTCTTTGAGAAGGACAAGCTAATTAAAACCAATTTTCTCGACTAGTTGAGAAACTTGAGAATTGTTCTTAAGCATGAAAAGAAGCTAAATATTCTTGATCATCTCATCCCTAAGAGCCTCCAGCTAATGCTTCAAGAGCTCAGAGGGATGCTTATGAGAAGCATTCTAATGACTCTCTTGATGTAGAATACCTGATGCTTGCTCCCATGAGTCCAGAACTTCAAAAAGGTCTGGAGCACATGGAAGCTTATGAGGTGGCTATTTATCTCAAGGAAATGTTCCAATAGCAAGCTAAATAAGAAATGTATGAGACTACCAAAGCCTTGCATTCTTGCAAAATGGCTAAATGAGCATCAGTGAGCGCCCATGTTCTGAAAATGAAGGGCTACACTGATAACCTTGAAAGGCTTCGATTGTTAGTGATTGTGCCATAGGCCAATTACTAGATATTGTCATATTTATATGTGTGTATATATATATATGCATATTATTGATACAGAGGCATTTCTATTATATTATTTGCATATTTACTTTATAATAGGATCTACGTGTAATTTAATTATTCTAAATATCCCTCAATATTCCTTATTGTAGGAATGATAATAAATTAAATCTAATATGAGCTTTTGTTTGATAGTCATGAGATGTCTATTTATATAGGGATACAAATCAAACTCATAAGCACATATTATAGGACTGTGTATCAGACTGACCCGCTATAAGATCACTACATGGATTAGTGTCATGAGTGATTCTCACAATAACAATATCAACATATTCGTAAACCTAAACTCACTATAGATTCCAACATGAGGAATATTATAATTCGACTCAATCAAACATTGTCTTTAACCAGATAATTATAGAAGTTAAGATTGAGCGCAATGTGAATCATGTAGAGGAAGTGAGTGATTAAGATGATATTTGTCTCTCTCATTATGAGAGAGATATCTCTAGACCCATCAATAAGTAAAACTGAGAAATGTATGGCTGTGCTTAAATGAATTGATAGTGTGAGATCAATTTCATTTGTTTTGTCAGTTCACTTGGAGATCAAACAATGATAAGATTGAATGATATAAGGATGAAATTATCCATGCCTTATGTTGAATCTAGATATCATGTGATAAAAGCATAATAACACAAGTTATGGATCAGGTGAAAATCGGATCACCGATCTTCACTTAATTTGGGTAAACATAATGTTTTACTAGAGGCCGCTTATGTTTTATTGACAAAAATGGCTTTAGGTCAATGGCCAACATTAAGTGAACCTACAGGGTCACACACAAAAGAATGAACAAAAAAAAAAAATGATCATTGACTAAATTTAAATAAGTCCAATGGGAATAATAAATTTATTTATTATTAATCTTAATTTGTTAAGAATAATAAATAAATATAATTTGTTAAGAACAATAATAATTCCTAATTGGACTAGGAATTCTTATGTTAATAAATTAATTTATAATTAATTTATCCCTAATAAGATTAGGGGTACTAATGTCATTATTCATATTGACATTATTATAAATAAGATATAAGAGGTTTCTTTTAAGGTTAATGACATGTGTTTGTTAACCTTATACCAGTAAAGAAATTCTGTAAACCCTAAAATAGAGAGGCACGAGATTCGTGAGTAAAATTTTCCCAATTAGATCTAGAAGTGTTCTAGATAATGCTTGCACATGAATGATTTTTTTGAAGGAGTGTTCATTCATGTGGATACCGTAGAGGGGATTGCGAATTCGTTGTACCTACATATCTGATTTTCCAATTGATTTTAAGCTTCAAGGTTAAGGTATAAATTCGAACTATTTGTTTTCTTTTAATCTAATCAAAACACATGGATATTGGATTAGAGTTTTCCTTTTGAATTCCGTTGTAAAAGATTTGATCTTCATAAATTCTAAAACCTTATGGAAACCCAACGTGGATTTCCTTAAGCCTAGAGTTGGCAATAGATTTGATCTTGAATTCATTGCCAGATAGTTATGACCAATTTGTCATGAATTATAATATGAATAATATGGAAAAATCAATTTTTGAATGCAAAAAACTACTGAGCAAAACATCAAAAAGAAGTCTAGCAGTGTTCTAATGATTCAAAATGGGAAAGGGATAAAGAAGAAAGGTAAGGGAAATACTAAGATTATGAAAAGTTCAAAGCCTAAGCCCAAGCCTAAACCAAAGGCAAAGCCTTCTAAGGAAAGAGTTGGCTTCCACTATAATGAGCCAATTCACTAGAAAAGGAACTACAAACTCTGCTTAGAAAATCTAAAGAGGAAGAAGAGTAACCAAACTACTACTTTAGGTATCTATGTTATAGAAATAAATTCATCTACTTCTACTTCTTGGGTATTAGATATCGGATGTGGACTCACATTTGTACAAATGTGCAGGGTATCAGTAGGAGTAGGGATTTGAAGAAAAGCAAAGTCAACTTACAAGTTCGCAATGGAGCAAAAGTTTCCACTTTAGCTAATAGGACTTATGAGTTGAGTTTGCCCAATGGGCTTTTGTTAGTGTTAAACAATTGCTTTCATGTTCCTTCTCTAAGTAGGAATATTATTTCTATTTCATGTTTAGACAGTGAATTGAGTATTGCCCTAAAAAGCTTAATTAATTAGTTTTAATGCTACAGATCAAAATTAACTTTAATAGCAGTGAATAATATAACAACATATTATAGTATGAAATATGAAAGAGATAGGGATAGAAAATTTGAGTCCAAATTTAACATAGAGTTTAGCCCACTTCCGACTCTCCATAATCTACCAATGGCTCCAACCAAGGACTTCAAAATCACTTTATTGATCACCAAAAACACATGCTCAAGCTGAGTAATACACCACTTTACAATAAACAAGAAATTAAATATTTTCTTTTATTCTCTAGATGCTCTCTATTAGATAACAGATATAAGAACAAAGCACTAAAATAATTTTCTCTCTCTTTACAAATTTTGTAAATTAATGAATGAGAGACCAAGAAGATTAATGATTTGTTAGTTCACAAATAAAAGCTCTTTTTCACTTTTGTACTTCACATACTTTTGAATCTCCTAAGGACAGAGTATCTATAGTCTTCAAAAATTCAAATGTCCGATAGAGATATCGTCTTTAAGTCACTAAGCATTAAATATACTTCAACAGCTCTTTTTGCCACATCGACTCCATATTTAAACTGTCGCGTCTCATTTTTGTCCCTCGACCAAGTTTATAATTCACTTGAATTTTTCAAGCCTTGGATTCAAACTTGTAACGCCCTAATGTTAGTCGTGCCTTAAACTTGTTGCTCCTTAAACTTGACCCTCGATCAAAGTTATGCTTCTTTGATCCTGTTAAGTCTTAGATCTTGAACTCGTCACACCTTGAACAATAGGCTCGTCAAGCCCTCAACTTGACCTACGACCAAAGCTATGTATGTTTGAGCTTGTTAATTATGGTCTTGAGCTTTTCACACACTGATTAATTAACACATCGACCCCTTGACGTAACTCTCAACCAAGACTGTGTATTTTTTGAATTTATCAAATTTTAGACTTTGAGCTTATCGCGCCTTATGGAGTGGACTCGTCAAGCCTTCGATGTAACCTTCGATGAATGACTCTACATTTTTTGGCTTATTGAGCTTTTGGTCTTGAATTTGTTGCGCCTTAGTGAATGAAGTAGTCTAGTTCTCGACTTGACCTGCAACCAAGGCTATGCTTGAGAATTTTGTCCCTACTAAAAACCTACACAATCTCCACAAAAAGACACAACGTACACACATATATTCTAGCATAATATTCATCATATTATTTAACTAATCAAGTGTAGTTTTCTATATCGAATAAGTAATTGTGAATTATATTATATCATCAAAATCCATATTGAACATACAAGTTCAGTAGGTTTCTCATTTATTATTAAGAGTAATAAATATTCCATTTATTATAAAGACATGTTTTATACAAATGATGATTTACATAATGGTCTTTATGTTCTAAATCTAAAACCCAATAATGGATTTATTGATAACATAATTACTAAGAAACTTAAATCCAATGATTTAAATATGACCTACCTATGGCATTGTTGTCTTGGTCATATAAATGAGAAACACATATCAAAACTCCATAAAGATGGATTCTTATATTCATTTGATTTTGAATCATTTGAAACATGCGAGTCTTGTTTCTTAAGCAAGATCACCAAAGATCCTTTTACTAGGTACAATGAAAGGGCAACTGATTTATTGAGCCTAATACATACCAATGTATGTAGTCCATTAAGTATTGCCGCTAGAGAAGGTTATCGGTATTTCATCACATTTACTGATAATTTAAGTATATATAGATATGTTTTTTGATGAGGCACAAATCTGAATCATTTGAAATGTTCGAAGCTTTTTAGAATGAAGTACAAAATCAGCTTGGCAAAACAATCAAGGCACTTTGATTAGATTTAAGTGGCGTATATCTAAATCAAGAGTTTAATGACCATCTTACAAATTGTGGAATAATTTCACAATTAACACCTCCTAGAACACCACAATGGAATGGTGTATCTAAAAGGAGGAATAGAACCTTATTATATATGGTTCGATCTATGATGAGTTAAATGGATCTCCCTCTATCCTTTTGGGGATATGCCTAAGTGACAGTTGCATTTACATTAAATTATGTTCCTTCTAAGGCGGTTGAAAAGACACCATATGAGATATAGACTGGAAAAAGGCTTAGTTTATCTTTCCTCAAGATTTGGGGTTATGAGGCTTATGTAAGATATTAAACCTCAGACAAACTGGGACCTAAGTTGGATAAAAGCTTTTCTGTGAGGTATCCAAATGGATACTACTTCTATAATCCCTCTAGGAACAAAGTGTTAGTTGCTTAGAATGGTATCCTTTTAGAAAAATAGTTTTTTTTTTCTAAAAGAACCAGTGGGAGTAAAGTACATCTCAAAGAAGTATGAGATCCATAAAATAGCATTGAATTGCAATAGAAACTCAACAAAACTCATAGTTGGTTGTTGAGCCTCCACAACTGACACAAGGTCGACAAAGATCTGATAGGGTACAACATCAACCTAAAGATATGGATTTCTCATAACAGATAGTCGTGATGTGTTGCTCATGGATCAAGTGTGGACTTTGATTGATCCAACTAAAGGTACTAAGCCCACTGGGTGTAATTAGGCTTTCAAAAAGAAAACGAATATGGATGGCAATGTGCACACCTTTAAGGCACAACTAGTGGTGAAGGGTTTTGAGCAAACTCATGATATAGACTATAATGAAACCTTTTCACCAGTCACTATTCTCGAATCCATCAAGATTTCGATTGCCATTGCTGCATATTATGATAATGAGATTTAGTAAACGGATATCAAAACTGCGTTTCTTAATGGAAACTTACTCGATGATGTGTATATGACACAACCACAGGGTTTTGTTCATCCTTGGGATTCTACAAAGGTTTCTAAGCTTTAAAGTTCCATTTATGGATTGAAGCAAGCATCTCGAAGTTGGAATCTTCGTTTTAATGAAGCAGTCAATGAGTTTGGATTCATTAAGAATGAAGATGAACCTTGTGTTTACAAGAGAATTAGTGGGAGTGTAGTTGTTTTTCTAGTGCTATATGTAAATGACATATTACTCATTGGAAACGACATTCCTACCTTGTAGAATGTCAAGTCTTGGTTAAGGAAGTGTTTCTCAATGAAAGACTTAGGTGAGTCTACCTATATCTTAGGCATCAAGATCTATATCAACAGATCTATAAATCTCATTTACCTGAGTCAGAGTGCATAGGTGTGCAAAAAAAAAAATCAACGAAACTGAAAAACCGAACTGAAACCGTAAAACCAATCCGAAAAATATGGTTAATTGGTCCATTGATTTTGATTTAAGATTATGGTTTTTATTTTTTCCATTTTTCAATTTCGGTTTGCAATCACAAAAAACCAATAGTCAATTGTTAACCATTTTAATATTTATAAATATATTATACATAATTTATATGCACATATAATTATTTTTTAAAATAATATATATACACATATGATTTACATACCTTGGATTTCAATTAAAATACCATTGTCTTATATTTGATGGAGTTAACATAGTAATTGATTTGATTTAATTTTATTGATAATGATACATCCAAAGGTTTGTTTTTCTCCCTTTCCTTAATTTGATTTTCCTTCTTTTGTTTTTAGCTCTTGTAATATATATAATAATTTAGAAAAAAAAAACTCTATGATAAAGACTGAAAAATAAGATTTATTGAAATTATCAATTTGATTTGTTGAAACCATTATGTTAAATGGTTAAAAAACTGAATAATTTAAGAATAAAACGGTTAACCATTTATAGTGGAATAGTTAAAAATTGGAATATTAAAAAACCAATAATTACAGTTAGGTTCAAAAATAAGGCCACGAACCTCCAATCCATAAACACCCTTAAGAAAGCGTACATAGACAAAGTACTAAATAGATTTGGTATGCAAGATTCCAAAAAGGGATTCTTGCTAATGTCTCATGATATAAATCTAAGCAAGACTCAATGTCTAGTGACAAATGATGAATGAGATTGCATGGATAAATTCCTTATGTGTCACACCTCAAAGGGTACCCTAAATGTAACAGTCTGCCGCATGCTAAACGAGACTTAGGAATCACTACCACAGTCATTCAAAAGTCTTATATTAGATGCAAGGCATTCCCTTACGACAATAGAATACGTATGCAGTTGGAGATAGATAGTTTAACTTAATAGAATAAACATAAAAATATAAACAACAGATATCTCAAGATCATTTACAAAATACTAAGGGGCATTTCCCTGCAAAATAATAAGTCTGCATATTATTTTTTAATAAAAACCCGAGTGTTTAAGGTTTCCTATGAAAGTCTATACAAAACTAATCATAAACTTCTAAGGAAACTCTCAACTTTCGCATTACCTGATTTCACCAAGTCCGAGGATGCAAATATAGATACGGGAACTGCATCAAAAAGAAGCTATGGGGGTATAAGCTATGCTAGCTTAGTGAGCTTCACTTCCAAAATTAAATACTCTATCTAAAAATGAGGCAAACAAGTTATATTTAACAATCATATGAAATGCACAAGCACGTGAGCATACAATACATAAGACTTTCTGGGAGTCTTATGTTAAATGGATTTATGTCCTCCATTCGGGGTTAGGTGTTTTAGGCCCATACGACCATAGATTTCAAATTTTCTCTCTTTATTTAGTGTTTGTTTCAGGTGCTCACCCACTCATTAATTATGTAGTTGATTCAAGTGTCTACTGTACTTCTATTTGAATTTAAGCGACCCCGTGCCGATAACCGAGTTTTCAAGCCTACCCGTTGCCTAGCTATTATGCCTTTTTCCTACAAAAGTATAATAACAAATGTAATGTGACTCAATATATGTTATGCATGGACAATTTAGTTATATGGTCATGATATATTATTTAATTGAATTATAGACGATCATAGAAATTTTAGATACTTCAATCTTATACTAAATCATACAAATATTTATAACAATTCCCATTTCGATATCCTGATCATCAATTCAACCAAATAAAATTCACATGCGCATTCCAATTTTTATCTTATCCTAATTCTAATGCCACTAATATTACAAGCAAAATCATAAGCATGTAATTTAAAGAAAGTGAACTCACTCAGCCGTGGATACCGATCTCTAATAGTAGCAATCCGGAGACAAGAATTTTTCATATTCAAGGTCACCTAAATGAAAGAAATACCCAAATGAGTATTTCAAACCATAACTAATTCCAACCTATTAAATAAAGACTCTTAAGTTCGTAGTTTTCGTGGTAGATGGAAATTCCAACTTAAAACGGTCATAACTTGGTCATTTTGACTCAAAATTTCGCAAATAAGCTATCGATTTCTATCTACTTCAAAAGATCTATCTATTTATGACGTTATTCCTAAGTTTCGAAAAAATTTTAGGTCTTGGAAAGCTCGGATCAGATCTATTCAGTAGCAAAAAATTGCATTTCCGAAATTATTTTGTGAAATTTGCATTGTTCCTACCAAGTATATTATATATGCATGCAATATCTACAATTTATTATCATGAATGGCACGATATGAGCTACCTATATGTATATTCTTAATGATTTTTTGTTAAAAATAATTTTTGGAAAACTTTTACTTTGCAACAACTTCAAGAACACTTGGTTGAGAAAAACTAGTTTTATCTCTTTGAAAATTATCCATATTTTTACTAAGATAAAGCCTTGATGATCTATATGCCTAATATCTTCATTATCTTAATAAAATTCTTCATTTAGGGGTTGGAAAATAGATGTTCAAGTAAGGGTTTGGCCTAGTTACAAATTTTACAAAATTTTAAAGAATGAGAATATTGTTTGATCCATGTTTAAAATTTTTCCTTCGTTTTAGGATTATACTTTGATAAAAATCAATTTTCTCTTATCAAAATTAAGTCTTTATTACATTTGTTCCCTAAGGCTTCTATTTTCTATTAAAATCCTCAATTTAGCATTTGGGGAAATAGGCGTTTAAATGAGGGTCATTCCTAGATCCGAATTTTGAAACTTGTGTTTGAGATTATTTCTTGTGTAAAATTCATTCAATCTTTCTAAAATTAAGTCTTAACCAAAACTACTTCCTAAGGCTTCATTTCTTTAATAAAACTCTTGTTTTAAGGTTGGAAAATAGGTGTTTACTTAGCATTTCACCTTAGTTACGAATTTCAAGTTCTTATTGGGTTGAAACAAGTCTAACTTATCTTTTATAACCTTTTTCTTGTTTTGAAAATTTCTCTTAGTAAAACTAAGCTCAAAAAAAATCATTCTTTATGATACCTATCCTCTAAGCCCTTCATTTTAAATGTAAGATCTTCATTTTAGAGTTAGAAAATAGGTTTTCTAAATAAATTTCTTTTTCTATCCAAATTTTCAAAAATCATTTTGTTGAAACTAAAATAGATCTTGAACTTTTTAACATATTCTCATTATTATCAAGCTACTACAAGTCTTTTATGTACATAAGACAAAAATATATTGCATTTATGTACTCTAAACAAATAGATCTACTATATTATTCATGTCACGGATGCAAATGCAACATAAACACTATGTAGATGAGTTTAATAAAAGAATATATGTACAAAATATCCATAAGAACAACATAAAGCAATATTATAGCAAAATAATAGTAGAACAACTTAAATATAGAGATTCACACATTGTGATGGCAAGAATATCATGCTTAAGTATTTCAATATCCCTAGCATAAAGCTCATAAAAATTTTAGTGGAACCACACATGTATGATCTTGCCACTATATAGTTTATTGTGGTAGAATTTAGATCTATTACCTATTTAAGGTTTGAATAAGAAAAACTTGAAGAAAAATTGTGTGTATACGTAAGGGAGAGGGAGAGGCTCACAACAAGAGAGGAAAGAGAGGGAGAGAAAAAGACCTTTTCAAAAGTTTGATTTTGTGAGAAAAGTGAGAAAGTGAACAAGTGAAAGGTAAAAGAGAGATTATATAGGAAAAGAATTAGGGTTTTGTATGATTAAATAAGGAAGAAAAATTATACAAAATGAGAGAGAGGACAAGGAAGGGGGAGGGGCGCCAGTTCTAGTAATAAAGGGGGGAAAGAGAGAGATTTGAGTTTGTTTTGTGTAATAAAATTCAAATTTAAAAGTAATTTAATTAATAAAATGTATTGGAAATGTAAATGTAAGGAAAATGATGTAAGATTGTAAGAATGAGGTATGGATGGTTGTACTTGGTGAATGGTATGATTAGAAATCAAAAAGTAGATCAGACAATTAAATTACCGATAGTAATGAAAATACGATAAAAAGGTTATAACTGTAATTTTTATAAACGAAAAAATTCTTATAATTATATTTTTGAATTCCTCATTAAATTTCAGTTTTAGAGAGTTCTGTATAATATTTTTGTATTTTTTAGTCTCAAGGACCGGTTTTCGAGAACAGATCCTAGTCGGAATTCGAAACGAATGCATTTCTCTGTAATATGATCTTTTATGTTTTGATATATTATAGGCCATAATCTAAGGCTAACTCATTTTTATTGTTTCGGGTTTCGCTCTCGGGATTACCGGACTTAAGGTTTCCAGTCCAACTAATCATCGAGTATTCTTTAGGGTTTCGGTTTTCGGTTTCGGTTCCAATCTCCGAAACCGAGTTCAGGTTACTAAGAAAATGAGGGCTTACATTATGCTTTGACTATTGGATCAATCAAGTATGCCATGTTATGCACTCGACCAGATGTGTTATATGCATTAAGCATAACCAGTAGATACAAAATCAAATCCCGGTAAACCTCATTGGACAGCAATCAAGAATATTCTTTAGTACTTAAGAAGAACTAAAGGGTCTGTTTGGCTAGCTTTTCGATAAATACAGACACTTTTTTCAAACTATTTTTTAACAAATTGTTTATCAAGAAATAGATAAAAAAAAGTTGGCAGTTCTTATTAAAATATTAAATTGATCAAATATAGATAAAATAAAAATGCAAATCAGATATATTTATATATATCATTTCCAGATCCAAATAAAATGCAAACCATCTAAATAGACCCAAAGATGCACTCTTGATATATGAAGGATTAGAAGATAAGCTAATTGTAAATCGCTACATAATTACAAGTTTCCAATCTAAAAGGATGATTTCATATCACAATCTGGATATATATATTTCTTGAATGGAGGTGTAGTAAGTTGAAAATTTCAAAGCAAAGCACTGTAGTAGATTCTATAATAGAAGCTGAGTACATAGCAACATTAGATGTAGCCAAGGAGGCGGTTTGGATCAAGAAGTTCATCACAGAACTAGGTGTTGTTCCTAGCATTACAAATCCTATAAACCTTTATTGTGACAATAATGGTACTATTGCATAAGTTAAGGAACCTAGATCACATCAAAGATCCAAACATATACTCATATGCTATCATCTTATTTAAGAGATCATCAAGAGAAGAGATGTGAAAATGTGTAAAGTTTCTCAACTGATGACAATGTTGCTAATCCACTTACCAAGCCTCTTACACAAGCAAAGCATGATCATCATACTAGGTTAATGGGTTAGATATATGCATGATTTAGCCTAGTGCAAGTGAGATTGTTAATGATTGTGCCATAAACCAATTACTAGATATTGTCATTTTATATATATTATTGATATAGAGGTATTTCTATTATATTGTTTGCACGTTTACTTTATAATAAAATCCATAAATAATCTAATTATTCTAAATGCCCCTAGATGATCATTATTGTGGGAATGATAATAAATTGAATCTAATATAAGGTTTATTTGATATCATGAGACGTTTATTTCTATGGAGATACAAATAAAACTCATAGTACATTTTGGAGAACTATGAACTAGACTGACTCACTGTGAGATCACTACACGGATTAATGTCATAAGTGATTCTTGCAATAACGATGTCAGTATATCCTTAGACTTGAAATCACCATAGGTTCCAAAATGAGGAACATTATGATTCAACTCAATCAAACGATGTCTTTAACTGGATAACTATAAAGGTTGTGATTCGGCATAATGTAAATCATGTAGAGGAAGTTAGGTGATTAAGATGTGATTTGTCCCTCATGGAATAGATATCTCTAGGCCCCTTAATAAATAGGACTAAGAAATGCATAGAAGTGCTCAAATGAATTGATAGTGTGATCAATTGCATTTGTTTTATCAATTCACTTGGAGATCGAGAAATTACAAGATTGAAGATATAAGGGTGACATTAACCATGCATTATGTTCAATCTAGATATCATGTGACAAAAGGATAATGACATAATTTAAGGATCAGGTAAAATCAAATCATCGATCTTCACTTAATTTGAATAAATATAATGTCTTGCTAGAGGTGACTTATGTTTTGTTGACCAAAAGTGGCTTTCAAGTCAATTGCTAACGTTAAGTGAACTTACATGATCGCACACAAAATAATGAACTAAAAGGATCATGGACTAAATTTAAATCAGTCCAACAAGAATAATAAATTTATTTATTAATCTCAATTTGTTAAGAATAATAAATAATTATAATTTGTTAAGAATTATAATTTTATAATCCCTAATCGAATTAAGGATTCATATGTTCATAAATTAATTTAGAATTGATTTATCCTTAATTGAATTAGGGGTACTAATGTCATTATTCATAAGAATATTGACATTATTATAAATAGTACATAAGACCATCTTAATCGGAAGTATTTAACTTGGATACCTATGCGAAGGATTGCCAACTAGCATTCCTTACCGATAAAGTGAGATGCTTGATGAAGCACCGTTGCTCTGCGAAGAAACTCATTTTTGTTTAACTTTTTCTGACTTTTGTCAAAATATGGGATCCATAAAATGCATTTCGATTACAAAACTGTTGTAGCAAGAAAAAAATTATGGCCGTTCTGGACAAAATAAAATTTAGCCATTCTGGCCAATGCACCAGCACCTGTACTTGCAATTTTTAAATTTTTTTATCTATAAATATATAAAAATTTGTAAAATCCCTATCTCGATTCTTAAAATTCATCACAATTTCTTATCATTCGAAAAATCTCTCTCTCAATTCTCAAAATATGTTTATAATTCTCAAAAAATCTCTCCATCCACAATTTCTTATACATAGACCCAAATAATTCTCAAAATTTGTCATATGATGAATCACCAAACCCATAAAATTTTCAAATACCACATATTTCACAAATTAGATCATACCTTCCATTTAGTGCATTTTTCTAAGGCGTCCCTAATTTGCAATGTCCTCTAAGTTTTCCAATTATGAGCCAAAGCCCTCAAAAGTGTAGGCATAATCCAAGAAGCATGACAACACCATATTTTCCATATATTCCTCAGTTTTCACTTGAAAACTTCCAACCATTCAATGCGACGGGAAATTCTCCACCGTAACCGAATTTAGATCAATCGCCACAGCCACCAATTAGTATATGCTCACAATACCACAATATTCTACTAAAAAAAAAATTAGAAGATGAGGATGGTAATGAAAATGAGGGGTGATCAAGCTCGTAGGAAAAAATGGGAGCAAAATGAAGATAAACTTTTAATTTACACATGGTTGATGGTTAGTAAAGATCCACTTGTTGGAAACAATCAACCATTATAGACATTATAGCAATGAGTCCATGAGGAATTTGAGAAGGGACAATTGTATGAGAATGAGAAAAATCCATTGAGACAAACATGACAACAATATAAAGCTTGATGGTCAAAATCTCAAAAGATATCATGAAATTTGGGGTTATTACGATCAAATAAAATAGCGTAGACAAAGTGGAAAAGGTGAGCATGATTATATAAAAGATGCCATGATTTATTTAGACAAAATGAGAATAGATTATGCACTGTCGAGCATTGTTAGGTCATATTACATAATGAATCCAAACGGAGATCTAAATTCGGAAACGCCAAAAAAAATGCAAGTAATGCTCCAAGGTCAATAGCTCTTGAGCATATACTAGCTCATCATCAAACAATGATATATCAACAAATAATGAGGCAAGTGAGACAGGCATTCATCTACCTGGTAGAGCGGCATCAAAGAGAAAAGGCAAAGAAAAGGCTGAAGGTAATGAGAAAGTGGATGAATTCATTCACTGATACAAGACTTAAGCACAATAGATCGTGATAAAGTGGAGTTGCTATATGTAAAATCAATGAATTGAAAGATAAAGAAATGGAAACGACAAAGAAGAGGGAATCTCACAAAAAAAAAAACATCGAAAACAAATCGAATTGGAGAAATCAATAACGATGGCCGATACATTGGCAATGGATGATGTACAAAAGGAATTGATAGAAGAGATGCATAAAGAGATCATTAAAATGAGAATGAATCATTAATTTTGAAAAACGCGGCCAAAAATTATGGCTATAGACTTGGTCGTGGCCTGGATTTAGGGCAAGGTCAAGGCCTCGACCTGAAATTGCAGATAAAATTCTTAACTCTGTGGCCACAATGTTGGGTCACGGCCCATGTCGAGGCCTCAACTCAGGCCACGACCCAACATCGCAGCTACAAAGTCAGAATTTTGGCCTCTATTTTGGGTCCAGGCCTTGACTTTACCCTAAACTCAGGCCACAACTCAATATCGCAACCAAAATTATGACTATATAGCTACAATATTGTGTTGCGGCTTGCATCGAGGCCATAGTCAAGGCCTCGATCTAAGCCTCGACCTATATCATGATCATAATTTTGGATTGCATTTGTTAAAACTTTGATTAGTCATAACTTTTGGTATATAACTCAGAATCCTTATTGTAATATGTCTAGACGAAGCTTATTCAAAGTTCTATATTAATAATGAGGGATTTACCGCATAATTGCGAACTTAAGGCAAAAAAAAATGGTTTAAGGCCTGAAACTTGCATTTTAATTATTTTTGCATATTTGATTTTTATTATTATTTCATGGTAAACTAGCCGTTGTAAAACTGGCTGTTAAAGTTGAAGTATAAATGGTAAACAAGTATGTCTTCATAAAATGCACTCTTCAATTTTCTTATTTCCAAGTGTATACTATTCTATTCTTTAACTTATTAAAACATAATGTCTATTAGTAGCTCGCAACTCTGATTTTGAGTAAAGCAATGGCTACAACAAAGAAATTGATGAATTAATTTTATCATAAATTATCAATTCGCGATTTGAGCTAATTGCTCATTTATATCAAGTGATCTCAGAAATATGCAATAGTTTCAACTCTACTAGAAGACGTAAGTGAAAATATATAAATAGAGGTTGTCTAAAAGGCCACAATCGTCTTTATAATAATTATTTCTTAGATAACCTAATGTACATTGATGAGCATTTTCGACGTAGATTCTGAATGAGAAAAAGTGTGTTCCTCCGCATTGTACAAGCACTACAAGATTACTCGTCCTATTTTATACAAAGGAGGGATGTTGCTGGCAAATCTAGTGCTTCACCACAACAGAAGTGTACTACAGCTTTTCGAATGTTAGCATATGGAGTAGCGGGTGATGTTTTAAACGACTACTTGCGAATGGCTAAAGGTACAATCATACAATGGATCAAAAAATTCGTCCAATGGGTCATCGCTTGTTTTGATGATGAGTATCTATGCAGGCCAAATCAAGATTATGTTAAACGCTTACTTAATGTGGCTGAGCAACGTGGATTTCCTTGTATGTTAGGAAGCATTGATTGTATGCATTGGGAGTAGAAAAATTATCCGATTGGATGGCAAGGCATGTATACTAAAGGAGATCATGAGTCTCTGACAATCATGTTTAAAGCTGTCGCTTCATATGAGACTTAGATATGGCATGCATTTTTCGGCATCTCGGGTTCAAACAATGATACTAATGTACTGGACCAGTCACTCCTATTTGATGATGTCCTAGAAGGACGTGCTCTAATAACACACTACATCGTGAATGGTAAGAACTATGACATAGGATATTATCTCACTGATGGCATATATCCAGAGTGGTTAACATTTATCAAATCTATTTCATATCCACGTGGTTCAAAGGAACAGTTATTTGCTAAGCTTCAAGAAGGATGTAGAAAAGATGTTGAATGAGCTTTTGGAGTGCTACAATCTCGTTTTGTTATATTTCATGGACCTTCGTGTTTTTGGGATCAAGAGGTTTTATGGCAAATTATGAGAGCATGCATAATTTTACATAATATGATTGTCAAAAATGAACAAGACGACTACAATTTGAACTTTCAAGTACCAGATTATGAATTGGGAGACAATAGTGAACCAACACCTCATATTTCTCATAGTCATATTGCGGAATATTTGACGTATATAGAAAACAATATTCGATTTCGAGATAGGATTAAACATCATCAATTGCAAACTGGCTTGATTGAACATATGTGGGAACGATTTAGACCCATTAGTTGACATTTAATTGTTATAGTTAACTATTTTAAATTATATGTTGGTTTTCCATTCTTTTTTTTTTCTCCCCTGAATGTTGGTTTTGTACTATTTAAAATTTATATTGCTTTTATTGATTTTAAATGAAATTATCATGTTTCTAATTTATCTTAAGATAATTAATATTTTCATACTTCTATTTTTTTAATAAATAATTAAAATAATTGTAATTTTAATACAATTTACTAAGAAATCAAGTTTTATTCAACACAGCAAGGGAAATACTTTTTAATCTAAAAATGACCATATTATATAGGACCCACAAAATTATTAAAAAATTAAGAAACTTTGCTATGTAACTCATGGATAAAGTGGAGAGTTGCTTAAAATGTTGATATGACATATAAGTAACTCCTTTAAGCTACTTACTGATAAAAATGGTCTAAGAAGTCTCTTTTAGGAAAAATGACACGGCCCGTCAACATTAGACTTACAAAGAAATTCATAAATCCTAAAAGAAAACACAAGATTTGTGAGAAGATTGTTTCTCATCATTTCATTTCTATTTTTACCCACTTTTTTTTTCCACCTCCACTCTTTCTTCTCTCATATATATATATATATATATATATTCCATTTTATTTCCATCTTTCTTTTCTTCCAATTAATTTTCTTTTGTCTTGATTCTCAAATTGCAATTATGAAGCTAGCTTTCACAATGCACTCTTCCTATTGCAATGGTAATGGTGAACATCTATCAAGTTTTTTCTTTGTTTATATGTTCCATTAAAGAGAGGTTATGCAATATGCATTAAAAAAATCATCTACAAAATTTGTTATTTCAATAAGTAAGTTTAATTTGAAAATTTAACATCATATATATACATGGATAATTGATAACACGTAATTCATTTTTTTTATTTTAGTTTGCATGTAAAATCTTGATTGTAAGATTTTCTATTTTATTACTTTAAATCTTTATAGTGATTGTATAGTAAAAATACATTTTAGTAAATGGCATAAGGTTATAAAATATCCCAATTTTACATTAAAATTATCTATACACCTTCCCCTGCTTTTTCTTGTTTTAAATACATTTTTCCTACCTTTACTTAATCCATTACACAATTAATTTGAAAAGTATTACTTTTTAAAGTTTTAGGTATTTAGTACATTATTAATGTTTATTTTTTCATTTTGAAATCTTTTATGATTTGCATTTTATAATATGTGGCTGTTTTATACAATTAGTTAGAAAGTGATAATTTTTAAAGTTTTAGGTATCTAATACATCTTAATTATTAATTTTTTTTGTCATGAAATCTTTTTTATAATTTTAAATTTATAATATGTGGTCGTTTTACCATTGCAATGCCTAATTTTATGTTATTTTATGCAATATGTCATGGGCATATCCATTAAGATTTGTAAAGTTAAACCTTTTGATTATTTCAATGAGTTGACAATACCTTCTCTTTTTTTTTTTTTGGGGTCAAAATGATGAAAATAACTATATAAGAGTAGCACTGAAATCGCATGATAATTGATTTATTATGTTTTCTTTACCTTTTGAAATATTTTCAAGATCAAGTTTTGCGTATGCATCTCTTACTTACTGTTTTTTCAAGCAAATCCCTTTCTTGATAATTTATATGTTAATAAGTAACTTCCAAACAAAGATTGTTGTGCTATATATTATAAAAATAATTCTTTTGACTTGGTATTTTTTCAATATGAAAAGCTTTTTATCACTTATGCATTTTCCCTAATTAAGTTAAAATGAAGGATTACGACTTTTGAGTTTATAAAAACTATTGCAATATTTGAGTGATATAATTTAAAGTAATAATATATTCTTGACATAATTCTTTTGACTTTGGTACCTTTTATAAATGTTTTAATTAGTTTATCATTTTCCCAATTAAGTTAAAATGAAGGGTGTGACTTTTAAATTTTACAAAAAATATTGTAATGTTTGGGTGATGTAATTTAAAGTGATGCAACTCTAACATATCACATTACATTTTTCAACTTGACCATTAGAAACACTTCACATACCACATATTGTTTGTCAAATATATATGTATGCATAACACACAGATTTTATCACTTTTCTTACTTTATTCCTCTTTAATGTAAATTTTATTTGTTTTTTTAAATATTACTTTTCTTTTATAATTTATATTTGTTACAATTTAAAACACATTTGAATTATAATTAAAATATAATCCGCATATTAGGGCGTAAATAGTTTTAATTATAATATTTAAATAAAACATCTTAGCATTTTTGTGACACGCAAAAGTAGAAAGTGTGTGGGTATGATTCCGGATGCAGCGATCACGTGCGGGCCACATGAATATCGTGCTACACGCAAAATAAGGAAACAATACATGCAAGGTGATCAGGAGAGAATTGTATAGGGAAGAGGAGTAGGCAAACTCAAGAGACTCTAACACATACCTGACAGACGAAGGAGCTAGAAAGCATCAACCTCACTAATATCACGAATGCCGTATGTGTTCTTGAGTAAGTCAAGTAATTGATTCACAAAATGAAATCCAATAGCATAACGGCGTTTGTCTAATATTTCACTCATCCAATGAGGTAAGGACTATGGTATTTATAGAGAATCTAGTTGTCGATGTCACCCGTCAGATGAGACAAACGACCAACGGCTATGATGAGTCCCTCTCATAGTGGATATAGATGTGGGCTCCCTTATGGACCCAGTCCCCTTAAAGCCTTCATTTGTAATGTGTGTGAGCAATTTGAGAATGATTAAAATTGGACAGGCCAATTCCAATGCCCTACTCCAAGTCTTCCATGCCAATTCTCCATGATCATCCCAATTAAACTAGACTTAACTCTTCAAGCCTTGTCACATTAGCCCAAAGAGTTAAACTTAAATGAAAATTAAGCTTAAACCTTTGTAACAAAATTCAATCATCTATATTCCCCCCCCCCCCCCCCCCCCCAACGAAAGTCATTTGAGACATTGGAGAGATTTGGGTATTAATTAAGCCTTTTCGAAAAGTCTCGCTTAGCGTGTGTGCACTATGAACTAGTTGTGCTGCTGCCTAACATGTTGATAATTTGTAGTGTGAAAGTTCGGCATGACACTTCAAAATAATTTAACTATCTTAGTATGCATGCTTGCAATATCTAACCATATGCATGCCTCAAACTAAAATCATAGTGCTTTTAAGTGGCTTGACTTGTGAGTTCATAGCTTATTCCATCTGGTCATGGCTTTCACATCCTTGTTATTCACCATATTGCTTTTATTTGTTTGAGTAATATTGTTCCTTTGCTCCCAAAACAATATGCTATGCATGTAATATGAATCTTCTTCGCTTACTTCGCATGAATATTCTATCCTATTACAAATTGAGCCCAACTGAGTTTGTCTCGAATTTTGAAATCTTCTTGCTCCTCTAATAAAGACTTTGCTTGAGCTAGGTCTTATGAAGCCCTTTATCATGTCATCATTCATACTTGTCTCAAAGTTAAAATAAATCCAATAAGTATCACTTGAATTAGATCCAATGAAATCATAATGCCAATCTTGTGTGCTAGGGCATTTAAATATCTCTTATCAACACAATAAAGTATCAAGCCATTTTGAGAATATTCAATTGGCCATTAACACACAACTACCGTGAAATTAATCTATAAAACATAAATCACACCAAGTTACCTAATATTATGCTGCATCGAGGTGAAGAGCAATATGTATTAATCTTATAAAGTAAGATATCAGGGTGCTTCTGGCTTCTTCCAGAAATAATGTGTAACATTGATCTTTCGTAAAATACAATCCCATAATATGTAAAATATAAATTTTTACATATTTGAGTTTACCCCCGAATTCTATAAGCAAGAATCACGTCCATCAAGATAAATCTAATGTAAGAAAATCCACTATATTCACAACACCATTTCTCTATTTCCTAATGAAGAATAAATATAAATGATGCTATATTAATAATAATGTCGATCCTCAAAAGAATTTGACCAGCATAAATAATAACAATTAAATTGAATTCAAAAGGCTAAAGCTCCCTCTGCTCAATGCCAAAGTTTCATGTAGAATGCAGCTGGCACAACGGATGACACCTTACTCGTTATACTATATGAAAAGGTATCTACATGTTACTTAGCAAGAGATTTGGGATCTTCGATAAAGGTGTCGATGAACACCTTCACAATTCTCACGTCCTAAGTTGTTAAACGCTCTATCCTCGGGATCTTGAGATTTCCATCTCTTAAACATTGATCTAGCATAGTATGTACCTTTCCTATTGAGCAAGAATATATTAGCACTTCCTTTGTTCTCTCACGTCCAGACTTTTCAACTCTTGGTTTCTTCTCGTCTTTGGAGTCCTCACTTTGAATTGTATTCACAAACAGTCTCCTTTTGTTAAACTTCACAATTCCTCCTCTTTGTCGCGTGATAGAATTATTAGTCCTTCGCGCATTCTCAACCAAAGTGTAGAATGAGGCTAAGGAGAGATTTTCCAAATGCACCGCATACTAGGTGAAAATGCCTTGGATGCAAATTTTCACTAACTCTCTTTCATTGCATATGTCTTGAATGTCTAGTGAACGTTCCCTAAAATGCTTAATATAATCCATTAAGTCTTTCTTAGGCTTCTGGCGAATCCATCCCATATCAGTCAAGGTCACTCGTTCCTATGTAGAGAAGAACTTCTCTAGGAACATCTTACACATGGTTGCCCATGAATCTACTGATCCAGAGAGAAGGTTGATGTACCAGGTGTACGCTTTCTCTGTGAGGGATTTAGAAAATTCTTTCAACTTCAAATCATCATCGAATCCATTAACCTCTAGTATTTCCATGAACTTCAACAAATGTTCCTTGCACTTCCCTTCCTACCCTTAAATAGCATGAATTTAGGACTCACATAGTCCTGAGAATATGGCTTACAACAATATGTTGATTGTACAAGAGCTTGAGATCCAATACTCCTACATCAGACTTAGCTTGTATTTCCCTCAGGTACATGTTTAGATCGTCCTTTGTAACAAATGTGCCTGTAGTAGCTTCAACTGGTGTTGCTGGAGTAACTGTTTAGAGTGGCATTGCATTGGGTTGAACAGTAGGTCCACCAATGACAATTTATGGTGTAGCTTGTGAGGATGAAAATCCTCCAGGTTGACCATGTAATGTAGGTTCGGAACTAATGGTGCTCCAAGTTGAATTCTTGTATTCATTACTTGAGGTGCAGGCGATTATGTAACTACAGGTTCTAATGGAAGGATTTGTTCTCTAACTCTGGTAGGATCTCTTTCAGAAATAGGAATAGGATTAGCAGGTTGAAGTACTTAAGGAGCTTGAGGTACCTGAGAAGCGCGTTGTTACTGTGTAACATAAAGGGTCGACGAAGTCGCATCTTGTTGCGCAACTGCAATAGTAGCTATACTAGGCAAGTATCAATCAAACATTGTCATGAATTGTTGCATTTGTCTTGTGGACTCTTGCATTGATTGATTGACTTGCTTGGTATTTTCTTGCACAACGCGCAAGATTACAGCATTATCGGGTTGAGTACTAGCAGGTTCGTTCACATCCTCAAGTGCTGGCATACCATGCTCAACAACCTCAGGATTAGCATCAGGTTCTTGAGTTGTACCGTCAGTGGGATCGGTAGGTCTCTTTCTTGGATGTGCCATCGCAAGTCTCAATTTCTCTTTCCCTAGTGGATTCGCCAAGAATGTATGGATATGATTCTGGATGCAACAACTACGTACGTGCGGCGTGACAAACGCGCTACATGTGATCTAGGAAAACAACACGTGCAAGGGTGATCAAGAGAGAATCGTATAGGAAGGAGGAGTAGGCAAATTCAATAGACTCTTAACATACGTGATAGGAGAGGGAGCTAGAAAGCATCAAACTCACTAGATACCATGAATGTTGTATGCGTTCTTGAATGAGTCAAGTAATTCATTCACACAAATAGAAATCCGACAGCACAACAGCGTTTGTCTAAGATTTCACTTATCCAAATGAGGTAAGGACTAAGAGTGTTTATAGAAAATCTAGCTGTCCATGTCGCCCGTCAGATGAGACAAATAACCAACGGTTATGATGAGTCCCGCTCATAATGGATATGGATGTGGGCTCCCTTGTGGAATTACGCCCATTAAAGCCTTCATTTGTAATATGTATGAGCCAATTTGAAAAGGATTGGAATTAGTCAGGCCAATTCTAACAGGCCCTACTCCAAGCCTTCCATGCCGATTCTCCCATGATCATCCTAATTGAACTAGACTTAGCTCTTCAAGGCCTATCACATTAACCCAAAGAGTTATGCCAAAATGAAAATTAAGCTAAAGCCTTTATAACAAAATTCAATCATCTACAGAAAGATATCTTATATTTTTAAAAAGTGTGATGCCAAGATGTATTATAAAATTTATGAGAATGATTGATGTAATTTAGTTTTTATTATATCTACCTTAGCAAACATAGTTAATAGAGTTCATGGGAAGTGCAAAGGGATTTATCTTGAACTCTATCCTAAAGGAAGGCATAGTTTCATAAATTTTGAATCGTAAAACATCATAAGTCTTTTCGTAATATCCTAAAACACATCCGATAACGTCTATAAAAGTACATAATGTATGTTAGATAACTTGCAAAGTTTTTAATCTAATTTTTATAAGAGTATATACAATGCAAGTTCAAGACATAAAACCATACTTTTTTAGGGTTTATACCATTAAAATAAAGTCCTGAAACAAAAAAAAAAAAAAAAAAAGAAAAGTCATTTTGTGTTCTTAAATTATTGAGGGACGTCGGAATAAATTAATAGAAAATAATTAAATAATTTTTGAGCTATTAAATGACAAATAAGAACTCTAAAACTAAGGATGTTGAATAGGATAAAGAGTCCCTTAAAGGAGCTAATATGTGTCCATGGACTCTAAATGAGATCTATATAATTGTATATATTCTAATATAACAAAGCTAGCTACCGTTGTTTAGAAAATTAAAAAAAAAAGTATTTGAATATATTAATTGTTTTATGCCCCAAATTTATTGTAAAATTTTAACATTTATTAAAAACTTCCATTCCACTATTCATGTATCATTGCCCTCTAAACTAAATATAAACTACTGAGCCGCTCAAATAGGCTAATTTATTTGTCATTAACTAGGTGGTTTGATTACTTAAAAATTTAAGACATTGTATAAGATGTGCATGGTATGTTATGCTTATAATCATAATAATAATAAACAAGCAATCTGAGTTTTAATTTTTTATAAATACATGACTTATGCTTTTGACATTTTGACATATAAGTGACTTGAGTTTTATTTTTTACAAATACATGACCTGTATTTTATATTTTTGCAAAACAGTTTCCTGTTTATTTTTTGATAAACACATTACCTATATTTTTCCATTTTGTGTTATAATAGATAAGAGACATGTAAAAAAATACAGCTAATTATTTGTCAAAAAACAAAACTCGCTTCACTGTTTTTTTTTTTTTTTTTTTGGTAAAAGTACAAAAAAACAAGTCACAGGGATAAAGGTAGGCCAAGTGTATGTATTTTCAATTTTTGGCAATTTAATATCTCTTCTTTAGATTTTGGAAAATTAACGTTCATACTTTCAAAGTATGTGCGATTCAATTTTTTTTTGTTAAATAATATTTGGCAAGCATACAGTTTGATGATGGGACAATAATAGACATATAATAAAAAATTACCAAAAATATAAATATGCAGTAATAAATTGCCAAAAAATTACTAGAAAAAAAAGTATAGGTATTTGGCTTGTTGTTATCAAAATAAACATCCGTCAAATATTATTTAAGAGATATATTGAATTGCTCATACTTTGAAAGTATAAGCACTAATTTATCAAAATCTAAACACGAAACACTAAATTATACAAAATTGAAAGCACAAACACTTGACCTATTATTATCTACAGGTCATGTATTTATTAAAAGTAAAAACTTAGATCATTTATTTATAAAAGTAACAGAACATAGATCATCTTTTTTTGTATTTTTTTTTTCCCAATAATAATATAGCATGATTGGGCATGAAGAGCCTGACATCCAAATAGATGTTTTGGGCTGGCTCTCTGATAGATTATGGGTTATATCTTTCTATCCAATTTTGTGGAAGGACGTTTTATAAATTTAGGATTGGAACATGGCCTATCGTGTCCAGTACCTATATCATATCCCAGTTGAACATACATGTCAACTCCACAAGTCCAATAGGTTGCGGTAAACACCTTTATTAGATAAAAGAAATCATTGAGAACATTCTATTTTAAATAGATAAAAATATAGATAGAATAGTTCGATTAAAACAACTTTTTGAATCAATTAGAACAAATAAATAAACAAATATACATATTATAAGGACAGGTGGTTTCAAAAGAGTTATGCAAAGTGACACATGAAAGATAACTAAGGGTTAGGGACAAGAAAAGACAGACTATCTTAGGAAGTTCAAAGAGATTAACAATTAGTAAAAAGAGCTATAGCATCAACCCTAATTTTTAATAGAAACAGTATATTCATTAAGTTATGTTAGATCATTAGTGACTCCAACTTGACATATATTTCTTTTAGGTTCTCATTCCATCAAATGAGAGGAAACTTTTAGGTATTTATAAATTTGACGATCTAGGTGAATCGCATGTTTATCATTATTTAAAAAGAATTATCAAAATACCAATGTTGTATTGCAACTTAAAAATACAATATAATTTTGCAAAGATTTTACATCTCTCAGTGAGATATTACAACGTAAAAAAACAATGTTGATGTGATATTACGATGTAGATAAATAATATTTTATCTGTTCATCAATCTTGCAAGTCGGTACACGCATGTATGGCATGTTGCAAGCACAATATGCATTATTTTTATACTAGTATCTCTTATAGCATAAAATACTAATAAAATGAATATCGTATCTCCAGGATTGACATTTATATAATTACTTCTGTCTAGTTCATATTTGTGCTAAAATAGGTTGATATTTATATAGTTATTTTGTCTAATTCGTATTTGTACGACTTTATTTTTTTTTTTTCAGCACATCCATAATGAAATTTTCTCCAAGATCCCTTGGCCTGTGGAAAACCACTCCTGAGCTTTCCTCCGAAAAAAATAAAAAATTGTTATTGAACAATCGATCTAACCATTTTTTATACTCCTATGTTATCTCCAGTTCATGGAATTGACGTCATAAGTTCTCTTAGGCCTAAAAAATTAAGCCCATATTGTACCAGGTTTAAAGCCCACATATATTCATGTCTCATTTTACATTCCCCTCTTCTGCTAATAATTCATTTATATGATAAAAACATATAGATTCAGTTAAAATACAATGCCATAAAACTCTTCGTTGCGATTAATAAAGAGCTGAATAAGTTGATGCTATCAAAATTCCTTTCCATTTCCTGAATCGATCTCGTCTGCTGTTTGTGGATTAATAGGAAGACATTCTTTCTATACACAAGGCAAAACTTGATTTTCATACATTTATACACAACTTTCTCGGCTGAAGGACTACATACACATTTTGAGTAATCAAATGCAATTAAGAATTTGGGCACATCATGAAAAATTCAGGACTAAGCTTCACTTCTCTCTTTACTGACAAGCTATCCAAGTATTGCTTTACTCGTAGCTGGTCTATCTCAAAAATGAATGGCATTCCCCTGATCTGCAGAAGCAATTAGAGCCCAGGTGTGTGAAGGATACACAAAATATTGAAGGCATATTGATGGAGCTACATGTACTTGTGCATTCAAAACCAATCTAAGTTTATTTCTAGCTTTGTGTCCAACAAAGCAGCATTGGTGGATGCAATTACATGTCATCATTTTGCTTCCCATACTACCGGCGCATAGATAAGATAAAGAGGAATAACATATTTTATGTGCATAAGAGCATAGGCAGCTATAAGCGGTATAAGTTGATAGAGATATAGATAAGAGAGATGATTGAATCATACCTCAATCACGCAATTGGAACTCAAATTCAGGCTCTGTCCAGTGGCGACTTCCTTGTTATTCACCCATATAGGGTACTTTCCAAGATTTTTCAGAAGAAAAGATCCATTTGTTTCCAACTTTATGATTGCCTAAAATTTAAAGAAAATAAACTGCTTAAGAATTAGCATCTTTGCCAACAGACTCGAACAGTGAAATTGGTTTTCCATAGATAAATTTTATTGATAAATAGAAACCAAAGTGGATTAGCTGTGTACATATGGGAGCAAAAGTGACGCAGAAATGGCATACAGATGAATCATGACAGCACCCAAGCAGAAAGTGTAGTAATCAAAATGCTCTATCCTGAGTCACATACAACTGTTTCTCTATCTTTCTTCCCCGCCTTTTGGTAATCCATGAAGTTCTCAATCATAAAATTTATTCAAACATTATGCGGTGATTGACATGATACACTCAATTCTACATTAGACTAAAGATCTATAAATCAAAACATGAGAGCCAACTCACACCATTATAATAGATGACCAAAACTACTCTCCACAAGCGATGACCTAATAAGACATGATACTTTTAAGGACATTAATTAATAATATCTTCAGGCATCTTACCTGTCAAAGTTGATTAGGACCCCTAACCCTGGTAACAAGGATTAATGCAGTCATTTGAGCAATTAGAGATGAGAAGTACAGAGAAATCACAAAACTACAAGCTAAGGGTCTCTAGAGTCATGGCCATCATTGGGACTTTTCTAAACAGGATTAACACAAGGATGAGAGTCTGTGTAATGAAAATGCATATTGAGGACCAGTACACTTGCATTGAGATTAATGGTTGATTCCATGAGTTATCACAGAAATAACCACTGGAACAGTAATTGACTCAATGTATAATTTGCTATTATTTATATGTAATGAAACTAGGCACCCAAGTAAATGCATTGCCATCCCAAGATAGCAATTCCATTATTCAAATATCATCATAGGTTGTCAGTCTAAAATAAATGCACTAGAATATTATCAACGGCTCTTCAAGAGTCAATGCAGCATGTATCAAGTTATACCTGAAATATTTATTTCTCCAACTTACCCCATTAGATAAGTCTAAATAAAGCGGAAAGCTTGTCCAACCCAATTTGCAATCGTCTTCCATCCCGCATATACAATGGGACTGTACTACAAGTTTTGGGGGCTGATCTAAAATTTGAAAGTCAAACATGCTTAAATCCCTTACATGAATAACTCATTTGTTAAAAATCTTAGTCATTTTCCTAGCAGGTGTCTCATTAGAGCACTCAAATTTTCACATGGCAAGTTCGGTTATGCATGAAGGAAACAAAATGCAGAACCTGACCACACCATGCCAAAAAGGCCAGGGACAAACAAACAATCTTCTTTTGCTCTCAAACATCCTCTCTTGTCATTGGTTTCACACGGATCCCCTTGCAAGACAAAACAGGATTTGAAAATTTTCCAGTATCTAGATGGTTGCTTTTGTCAGTCTGATTGTTGGAAGGCACACTCCCCCTTTTCTCTTATCAAGTCACAGATTCTTTGTTGGATGACTAGCGGCCTTTTTGAGTCTATACACTACCCCTTTGCATTCCATACAGGTCTTTGTGAGGGGATAATATTTCTTATTTACTTCTTTCATACAGACAAACTTCTTTTACTCTTAAACACCATACCCTGTCATTGGTCTCCAAAAGAACCTCTTGTAAGACAGAACAGGACTTGAAATTTTCAAGCGGTATCTATATAGTTGGTTTTGTCAGTCTATTTGTTGGAAAGCATTCTCCCCTTTTTCATTTATTCAGTCATAAGTACTCCATCGGAAGGCTTCCTACAATTTTAAATTATATACAAGTCTCTGAAGGGGGTGGTATTCTCGAGCATTGAATTCACACTAATGCTCCCTGGTCTTGATGTTGAAAACTGACATCAACCTTTCCCTGGATTTACATGATCAGATGACATGGTAGGTTTGAATCTTTTTCAATATATTCTAGTTGCCGTTTTAACAATTACTCAAAGTAGTGACTTTCCTATGTCAAGAGGCAAGATTCCTCATTCCTTCTTTATAAAAGCATTGCAAAAGGGGTTTTACCAGTATGAAAAGATCTCACAATTACCAGAAATTACTTGTATACCAAAAAGAAGCATTTCCACAGCTATGAAAAAGTATTCAAACATGAACTCCATTACTTTATTAGGCATTATCTAACATATTCATAAGATGATGAGTATGCTTAACAACAATATTGTTTTTCAAGCATATTCAAGCTTCATTGCTAATTAGTCATTGATCCTACCTTCCCCCCCCCCCCCCAACATACATATATATAAAAGGTGAAAGCAATTTTCACACTCATTTTCCTTTTTTTTTCTTTTTTTTTTTTTTTGGTTGTGGGAAGGGTGGAGGTAAATGCTTTTCGGTATGACTTAATCTGATGTATGAACATTATCCCATTGCATAGTCCATTTTATCTATAAAAACATGTTCTTTATGGAAGTTTCATTTTCCATTGTTTTAGGTTTTAATAATTAAATGGATAAAATGTAGAACATCCTTATCCTCAAAGCATATTTTCCAGAATTCATTTTTCCTTTTTAGTTTTGACTATTGAATAAAGAGAAAACATTTATTGAGGGAGAAACTGTTATATGCAAAGAATTAGAGTTTGTCATGAACCTTTCGAATTACCCATTGTAAACATCACAAAGAAACGTCTCAACTCCAAGTAAAACAAATTGTATTTAACCCCTATTCAACCCAGTACTTAAGTTCATAAAAGATTTAAAGCAATAAGAAATCAACTATTTCCTTTCTCTTATTGCTTCAAAGCTCTATGGGGGTGCAGGCTCTTTCATGGAACAGCCTTCAGAAAATCACATCCTATTCAGGTGGAAGAATTGCACAGGGGAAAATCAGAAAAGCAGCAAATGATAAACCCAACAAAGGTTCATTGTTAACAGGGGGAATGAACGAAGGAATTTGATCAAAGCAAGACTCACCTGCCGTCTTGATATTGTATTGTTCAAATGCTGCTCTCTTCCCAAGTCAACATCAACAGTGAAATCTGCTGTTCCTCTCCCAAGTAAGACCTTAAGTAAAATAGACCAATTTAACTATCTAACAATGCTTATTATTTAAATGAAAACCAATAAATTTCTTAAAATTAACAAAAATCATACAATATTTAACACATGACACAGATCTGGAATCAAATCCAATTCAGCATGATGCCATAAAAGAAACAGCCAAAAAGAAATTTGGGTTTTGGGCAAATAAAAAATATAGGTTGATTTTACGTACCTCGGGTTTTTTTATGTAATGCTTTGAATTGCGGCCATATAAAATGGCCAGTGCTCCATGGGCAGCAATGGCTCTTTGAATGTATGAATGAGCCATCTGTTCTAGCCTTATGATTGCCCTCTTTGTTTCTTCATTCTGATATCTCAAAACTACATGAAGAAATAAAATACAAGTCAAAGAACAGCTTTCAGCGTATCATTTTCTTAGACTTCTACATAGCCCTGTTGCTGAGCTGCATTGAATTATAATAAACAGAAAGCAGACTGATTTTCCACATGGATGAATTCTCACCAGTCAAATAGGGGGATGAAGGGTTGCACTAATCATAATTAAATTCATATTTGCAATAAAATCATCATCTAAACAATTATCAGAATTGGGTTTTAATCCAACTATATATGCTATATAGCACAAAGTTCAAAGTTATAGGAGAGATGATGAGGGCAGGATGAGAAGTGAAAACACGGAAAAGAGAGGAAAATGTATTTTGTGTGTTTGGTGGGGGAGGACTTGTTTGGGGGGGGGGGGGGGGGGGGGTTGTTCCCCATTGCAAGTGTGTTAGTTGGAAAAAATTAAACACATGCTAAGTTTGACTGAAACTAAATTTAGATTTTTATATTTTGTCACTGGACCCTGAAATTAAATTTCTTTAATGGGGTCCCAATGTAGATTTTGCAATTAAATAGAAGATTGTGCCATGACTGGTGATCTTACCTTCCTCTTGACAATGTGCGTCCTGGTCTTCTGGATCTAAATCCATGTCAAGTACCTGTTGAACAGCAATCAGTTTTGGCCAAAAAATTAGCATCTAAGACAAGGTACCAATAACTTCACCAAGTTAATATTTTAAGATTTACCATTGCCTCTATATCCGAAAAGCACGGCACTTCATCTCACTTTCAATTGCCTGATGCCAAAAATTTACATCTGTTTCCGACAGTAAGATCCATTGCTCCAGCATGGATTTGACCATTTGAACAGTCCCTGGAGCATCAGATCCCCCGAATGCTAGCCTGTTACGTACATAGTTAATCAAAGCTATCATAATAACGACATCTCTCTCATCAGCAGAATCTCTCAAACTATGAACATGATTGGTCACTGGAAATTCTGTTGGTTCATCTTTCACTGATGCAGTTGTAACATGTTCACAAACTTGCAACAAGCCAATTTATTAGGTTAGAGAAGCCGCCACTGTGTTTCTAGAAGTTGCATGCATGGTATACACATTAGCAACTCACTCTTAGTGGCACAAAACCAACATGATGGAAACAAGATTCAGCCACACTTTTTGTCCCATCTTATGAGAGGGTCCAGGATGCTTTCCATTTTGTTCTTTTTGCATCAAGCCTGTGCTGTCAATACTTCTCTTGATACCTGTGAATTCACTGGTGGAAGAAGATAATTGCTTATTAGCTTCTAGAAACTTTGGTTGTTTTTTTAAGAAACTGATGGTAGGCCAAAATTCTTGGGAAAACCACATCATCATTGCATGAATTTCAGGATCCTCTGTGTTCAACACACAGCATATGGTTTCCTCTGTCATTCTTGGAAAATGTGGCTCTGAAGTAGAAGGATCTGATACTGTTTTGCCTCTGATTCAACTACAATCTCTTCATTCTTATCGCATCCATAATTTGTCTGTCTCTCCAACACTAGCACCAGAAAACCTTTGGTGCATTCCCATCAGCAGTTGCCGATATAATTACTTCACTCATGAAGGCAGGACCTCTTGGCTGTTTCATTAGGACAATTAGCAAGAGTGAGCTGAATCCATCATATAAGATTTATCGATCACATCTTTTCCATCAACATCCATAACAAGAAGCCTCTTCATTTGTAAAGGTCAGCAGACTTTGAAAGTTCAGCAAATAACCTTCAGCACTAGCTGTTGCCTTTTTCAGTTCATCACTTATCAGCAATTTCAAGTTGGTGTTGGCAGATCAGCAATACAGCCTGAAATGCCTCCATTATTACCATGATCACCTCCTGCAATTTCCAGTTCAGCTTCAACACAGACATCTTTTCCTCGAGGCCAAGGTCAACTGGAATCCCGACATTGATATTCCCTCCACTGTTTTCCAAATTGGCGATCCAGAAAGAAAGAGCAGCCCAGGTTATGAAATGTACACAATCTAATATAGGAATTGAAGACATGTTTTGCTCTATCTCACAAGGAATAGTTTTGTGACCATGATCATTTGATTGAAATTAGATGGGGCTTTTGAACCAAGCTTATCAGATTCATATAGGTCATGCTCAGGCAACTCATTCGATCGGCCCACTTCTCCAACCTGAGAGCCCCTAACATTTGAGCACATATTTTTTCCCTGTGTATTAGGGACTGCATTGCTTAAATTATCCTGCACAACAGTAAATCATCTTGTGCTGATTTTGCTGTACTACATGAAAGTTGTGAGAAGCACCAGCTTCTACTGGGGAAATAGCATCCTCCATCATAATTTGTGGAAAGGCATTCTGGATGATCTCCATATCAGAATCCTGAAGTTCAAAATGACTAAGACTGGATCACCAAGCATGCAATCTCTTGATAGAAGCCCATCTGTGTTTCCAGCATAGTTAGTGGGCCAACAACAAATCAAAATCTCTATTGTCAAATGGTTCACTGCAAATCTTCTTGCAAGAGCATAATACATATTCCGAACAGTTTCTGACTTTCTCTTCGATGTATTGATTTTGTTTTCCTTCAAATTTCCTACTCTGTTGAATTTTGAAACAACTGAGGAATTGGATCGCTCTAGTTCAATCATCTGCAGGGAACTTCAGCAGAAATGACCGGATCGTAAAGAATGGAGTACCAGCGATCTTGCAGCTCTCTGACAGTAATATCCCGGAGAACTGCACTGCACCTTTTGCAAAGATTCCAAAGATGCACCAGCCTGCAAAAGTAGAAAACCAGTATTCCCAAAATAATGAGTTCTGTACACTGGAACAAACAACCGCACGAGAAAAATGGCATTTGCTTGAACCTTAATAAAAAAAATTAAGTCATTTTTCAACTTATAAAGCAATGCAAGAGACATTTGAAGCTAACTCAGCTGAATGAAGGAAAAAAAGGCTAGCTCTAAAAGAAAAAAAAAATAGATTGATTTTTTCGTCCAAATTTCAACTATCAACTTACACCTATTGCCCATTTATGAGTTCAAACTAAGATAGAGTGGACAAAACTCAAATTTCATTTATGAATTATACCAAGCACAATCAAAGAAAAAAAAAATGGAACCATCACTGCTACATCATCCATTTACTTATACCTTCTATAACTGTCAAACTACAGCACTTCCCAATTAATACCTAGTTTTTGCTTCTCAGCCATTTAATGAGCTTCAACCTCTAGGTAATTCAAACACAATGCTTGCTCATTGTGTACAATCCAACATCATCCTTAATTACGACCTCCTTAATTAGTCAAGAAGCTATCAATTTCTACTAAGAAATTACATTGTCTATCCATTTCTTAAGCAACCAATACAAATGATAATCAAAACAGCTGCAAGAGCATGCCATATTCCAGTACACCACCACCACAGATTTCCGCGACCCATTTATGAGTAAAAATTAAACATTTTACATTTTTCCAAGTCCAATGCTGACCGCGTATTTTACAACAAAAAAAGAGAATACAAGAAAAAGTTAAAAGATTGTCTTTAGACCTTATAACAAGTACCCACGCACTTATCATCTTTTTTCATCAATAACCAGTGATTAAGGGGGAAGGTTTCACTGCACTTAATTACTGGTGCTATATAAGCTTGTTATAGGCATGTGGGACAATTGGACTAAAAAGGAAAGCCAGTGTAATGCGGGATCAAATTGTCTCTCCCCCTTTTCCTTCCCTTCTCCAACCTACTCCTATGGACCAACATGAACATGAACATGGATTGCATGAATAGTTAGTTATTTTCTAACTTCTACATGATGTTTTCGAACAGTTAATCAGGAATTTATTACCGAAAATCAAAATTCTCCCATTCACAATGAAGAAGAAATAAACATCAAAAACATTAACACTAATAAACCCTAAAATATACAAATTAATACAAAACCCATATAAAAAAATAAATATATAAAATATAAAGGGAAAAAAGAAAAAAAGAAGAAGAAAGAAACACCTCTACAGCATTCTTTAACAAAAGATCGTCCTCTGGAATCCAAGAAACAACATTAGCAAGAGCACACCCATTTCTCTATGTCTCCGTTGTCTCTTTTTCTTTTCGGAAGTGAGTTCGGTGTTGTTGTCACAAGAACTGAAAGAGGGACATAGAAGAAGAAGAAGAAGAAGAAGAAGAAAGAAGAATGCAAAGAAAAAGAAGAAGACAGTGTTTTAATCAGCAGAGGGAAGAAAAAGGGTTTTTTCGCTTTCAGCTTCAAGCTTCTAGTGTTATGAAATTCTCACTGTTTTTCCAGGAATTTTACTGTTAGCCTATTCATTGTAAATATATACATATATATAACAGACATATCATAATTATCCAGTCCTTTCTTTTCTTGTCTTCAACCAACTATTGTTATAACTATTAGGTTTGAAGGATCTAACTTATGTATTAAATGCCATTATTCAATCACTAATTAAGTGGCAAAAAAAAAAATCACTAAATTAGAAAAGTTTTAGACTATGAAGTTATTATTGAACTGGTAAAAGAAAAAAAAGAAAGAGAGAGAGAGATATTGACATAATTTATTGAACTGGTTTATCAACTACTCTTTGGAATACAAGCTATTCTTATAAATTCAGCAGACATACACAACTATCATTAAGAATTTCCTTTTTGTTTTCCTAATTTGCTAAGCACTTATGATGAAAACAACATGAAATATATTTACCAACATTCTTTCCATTTCATTCTAACCTAGCAATTCTACACTTATCTTGTTGACAAGATAAAAATACACACCACCACACTATATACAAATTTATATAAGTAAAGCTTAACATGGTTACTTAATAGGTTTAACTATTTAAAAACCCATTTATAAACATATTCAAGGATAGATCTATAGGTCTACCACTAAACTTATTAAGACTCAATTAATAAATAAGTCTATAAATATATTTGAGTCTAACATATTGACTCTTTTAAAATTATTTTTTTTATATTTATAATTTAATTATATACTTTACACTGATAAGGTAAAACCATTTAATAGAGGTTAAATTATAAATATGAATTATTTTTTATTTAAGTCATAACAATTGTATTAATCTCATGAAACATGCCATAATTTTCATTTGAGTTATTAACTTAACACCTAAATTTGAATTCATGGTTAAATTCTGTAACTATCATTTATTTGTCAAACTTATTCATACATTAAACCTTAGAAATACAAAGATGTCACTATGGGTACTTTTTATTATTCAATTTAGTTTTCTATTAAAATATTTAGTGAACTGAAAATAGCATAAAAAGCTCTTTTTAATATGTCCCCTTTCAAGGCTTCTTGTATCGGCCGTTTTCATGGTCATTTTTATCAATCAAATTGGGAGGTGACAAGTTGATCTCTTTGTCAAATGGTTAAAAATACTTTTGATTCTAGAATAGTTGACACAAAAATTAATGGAGTACTTATAAGTCTAATTCTAAAGGTTGACAAGCCCAATCGTTTCAAACAATTCTACCCATTAGTTTATGCAATGTCATCTATAAGGTTATCACTAAAGTTGTGGCTAATAGGTTGAAACTAGTAATGCCTCACTTGGTTCAACCTCTTCAAACCAGTTTTGTTGTTGGTCAAAACATGGTAGACAACATTTTAATTGCACAAGAAATTGTTCATTCAATGCGTTTTAAAAAAGGCCAGATAGGCTGGATCACAATTAAAACTAGTCTCGAGATGGCCTATGATAAAATCAATTGGGACTTCATTAAAGATACCTTAGAATATATTGATATTCTAAACTTACTTTTTAATATGGTTATGAGTAGTTGGATAACAAGTTCTATGCAAGTGTTATGGGAGGGTATGGCTAGCTTTCCCTTTAGTCCTATTAGGGGAGCAAGACAGGGTGATCCTGTCTCCCCCAATGTTTTTGTTATGTTTATGGAGAGGCTTTATTAAGCCTATAACAAAGGTGGTAAATGAAGGTAGATGGAAACCGATCAAATTTGGAGATCATGGTGTACCTATATCCCACCTATTCTCTGCGAACAATCTCATTCTTTTTGCAAAAGCCTCAATAGATCAAGCTAATTGTATGGTGATAACTTTAAAGGAATTCTACTTGTTTTTGGGGCATTTGGTTAGTAAAGATAAGTTACAGATGTTTTATTCTGTGAATGTTAAAATAAGGAGATGGTTGAAGTGCTTAATGCTCAGCTAGGGTTCAATTTATCAAGAGATCTAAGCAAATATCCAGGAGTGCCTCTCCTTCATAAACGTGTGACTAAGAATACTTATACTCCGGTTTTAGAGAAGGTGCAAAAAAGATTAAAGAGCTACCAACCTAACCGTATATCTAGAATGAAATTTATATAGGGCTCTACAATGGATCATCACAAAGTAAGTTTATTAAGCTAAGATAATGTTTGCTAGTTGAAAGAAAAAGGTGGTTTGGATGTGAGGAAAATGAGGATACCTAATGATGCTCTTTTACTGAAAATTGTTTCAAGTATCCTTTCTAAATGGTAAAAACATTGGGTTTTAGTGCTTTATGGTAAATATGAGGTAACTGAAATACCTCATTTCCATGTTTTTTAATTATATATTATTAGATAATTAGTATGAAAAACATGGGTAATATTTAACATTAATTTAAATTTAGTTTAGAGATTGATTTTAAATTATTTAGCTAATGTAATTATGTAAATTATAGGATACAATTAGACAGCTTAATATAACTGAACTAATAAATGAATATAATTGAAAATAGAGATTCTAATATCGTAAATACCTAATTTTGACCTATTAAACCATTTCAATTACCTATTTTAACAAATTCAAATTATTCAATACTTTCAAACTGTCAAATTGAATTCGATTCATCAAATTCAATTGCCTAAACCCTAAATATTCAATTTAGATATTATAACTTAAATCCCAGAAATTTAAAACTAAATATTTACTTCCAAATACCAATTCATAAACCCCTAAAATCCTAAATTCAAGTAAGATATTGATTTTCCATTGATTAGACTTTCTAGATTCAATTTCTAATGCAATTAGCAAACTTTCTTTTCTTAGTCATTAAGTCCAATTTCAAATGCCCAAAAGCCCATAACATAAAACCTATTCCAACACATCAAAGTTTAAGCCCATATTTAAGAAACCTACAATTGAAAGTCAAAGCCCATAAGCTCGTGGATCAAAACCTCATGAAGACCATGCATTTAACATACACCATCACACATTCTATAAAACCCTTAGATCTAGAAAATTCTAATACATATGAAAAGACCAAAATGCCCCTAAAACCTAGAGAGTTATACTATGGAGAAATGACTAAAATGTCCCTAAAGTATTCAAATAAAATTACCAAAAAGCTCTTAAACCCTATAGGAAATTACAAGGCATGAAATTAGCATAAATATGCCCCTTTAGAAAGCCGTAATTCTCTCTTTCTTTAGCAATCCCCAAACCCCAAAATTTCTCAAGAAAAACCTCTCTCAAATACACCAAAAATCCTACAAAAATTCCACAACAATTCTTCTTCAAATCAAGCATCTAATAGGTAAGGAAATCCAATCTATTGCCATCATCTAATTACTAAAAATTTTTCCTAAAGTCTAATCTCTATTTCAATTGATTCCTATGTGAGATTTAAAGACAAAACCAAGGATTTAATTGGAGATTATCATTAGAAGCATCATCCATCTCCTAGAGTAACAGCAGCACGGAAGATTATTTGGTTGATTTTGCTAATCCAAGTAAGTAATTATAGTTAATATGTTTAATTATGCTAATAGATATATATATATATTCATCAAAACTACTAAATGTTAAATTAAATTTAAATATTGATTTATATAATTATATGAACGCATAAAAGCCGAAATGAACATGTATATGTATGTTGTAATAGCTGTTGATTTAGTGAAATTATCGTATATGCATATATATGCAGGATTATGTTAGATTGATATGTTTTATTGAAATAAAATCATTAAATATTATATATATTAATATATTAAATATGATTCTTGAAGTATATGCATGTATTCTGTTTAGCTATATGCTAGAAATTGGATAAATTGTGTTGAAGATGATGATTTGAGCTAGGATTTATGTTTTAGTTTGTAAAAAAAAAACCTAAGTATAAACTAGATAAAAAAAACATAGAATAACATGTTTTAGATGATTAAAATATTTGAAGTCGAATTTAACAAAGAAAATTTAAAAAATCACAAAATAGTATCAGGTCGGTCATGGATTGTCACTTTGTAGCATGAATGTAGGTGGTCAAACTAGTGGCCAAATAAACTTGATGATAACGAGACGTTGTTGGAACAGTAGATATGGGTGTCTAGTTTACAAATATGTGGTGAACCGGCCAAGAACCAGTCGGCTTGATGGTCAAATTGGCCTGAACGATCAGTCATGGCAATGAATCCCTTGTTCCTAGAAAATTTTGAGTTAATTAAAATTAAAACCATAATTAACTAATTAGTTTGGGCCAATTGAACTTATGAACATGTAAACTTATGTGTTCAGTAGTTTACATAAAAATATGAGCACAAGAGCCCATGTTTAAGATAGTAAACCAATTAATTAAAGTTAGAGTGTACATTGACTTTCTATAGGAAATGAAATATTGGAATTTAAGGTAAAATAAATCTAATCAAATAAATATGAAATAAATGTGTTGATTCTCTATATATCTAAAGTTTTGATGATAACAAAATACTCAATGAACTAACTATTCTATTAGTGTGCAAAATTACATTCAGAATTTTATACAGAATATTGGTAAAATTGTTGAACAAATATATAAGGTTGAATGATATTAAGTCTTGGATATGAACAAGTTTTTAGATAAGTTAAACAAGAGTTGTTATACGATATGAAGATTTCGGATGATGTTTAGAAAGGAAAAAGGTACAGAATGTTTTCAGAAGGATACTTAAAGTATAAAACAATCCCAGAAACACAGAACCTTTCACAGAACCTTTGAGAGAAACTCAAAGCAACCATTCTGAATTGAAGTTAGTTTCCAGTAACACAGAAGTTTTTTAGAGAACCTTTTCAAGAAACTTCAGCAGTAATTCTGAGTTAAAGATAGTTACTATTTATCTTCTCAACAAAATCTACATTTATTTATGAAAAAGATCAATAATTTGAAGACCTAGCTCCGAGAATAAGTATATTCGGATAGTATACTTATTGGTTCCACTAAAGTTGAATTATGCTAGGGGATTAAAGAAATTGTCGGATTGATTATTTTTATCAAAGAAGTTTTCTGCAAATAAAGAACAGAAGCTACAGTTGATTAACGATGGAACGATTTCAAGACAGAATAGTTATGTTTTCTAATTTTTCTCAAGATAAAAACAAATTCGAATTGGATATTATTTAGAAAATCAAAATAAGAACAATGTTATCTTTAAGAAGATGACACACGAAGATCACGTTGAAGATCGTGATATCAGCAACAGTTCTCCAGATTTATCTTCAAGATCAACGTTATCAGAAGCTTTCAAATAGAAAACAAGTGGATTATCTCAAATCACAAAATTCAAGCTGATCTTATCTTACTTCAACATATCAAGAATTCAAATTCAAATCTGGAACCGAAGAAAACAAGAAGAACGAGATTCTCTCTTAAAGAATATCAGCAGCGTTTGATAAATCAAATTAAGGATAAGAAGTCACAGATTATCATCCGAGATTTTTAGAATATTTGTCTTATCTCGAGCGCAACAATTTCTGAACGTCAGAAGGATATGAGACGTGAACAGAGATAAAAAGAAGAACAAGACGCAAAACTTATGATAGAAAAAGAAAAAGAAAAAAAATCGAGAGCAGCTTGACTTAATCATTGACCGAAAAATTCTTAAGAGTTGAAAAAGCAAACTTTCTTTGTTCTTTCCACGTGCAGAATTGTAGCAAATTTTATTGCAATCTTTACATTTGTCTTTTAGATAATCGAAGCAACTTGTTGTTGTCTTCAAGTGAGTCAGTTCAATTACTAGTTTAGACTCTGTAGATCGATTGAAGCTAGAGGATAGCTGTGAGAATCGAGCAGAGAGAATTGTACAAGCTTGTAATTGATTTTATTGGATATAGTGGAACGAAAACCCGTAGGATAACGGGGTCCCCGGCTCGAAGCTGGAAGAGTGGACTGACGCACAAGGCGGAACCACTATAAATATCTGCTTGATCTTCTTATCCCTTATCTATTTATATTTCCACAGTTTATTTTATTGTTGTTTAATTGTTCATATTGTTCTCTTAACTTAAAATTAAAGGGATTGTTTTTAAAAGGCCAAAATGTTAATTTTTTGAAATAATCAATTAACCCCCCTTCTTGATTATTTTCGGGACCAACAAAATGTAAATAACGTGTATTGATATTAAAATGTGAATTTTAAGTTAAATAATTAATTTTTTGATTTTAGAATTTACTCAATTAAATAGGTATAAAAATGGCTCATCACGGGCATGCCATGGCCATTTATGACCATATCATGACTGTAAACGAGGACGTGATCTCCTTTGAGTTAAATTATGTTCATATTAATTTGAACACATCCTAGATCACAGGCATGATGTCAATCACGGTTAGATCACGAGTGTTACCCAGACCGTGATCTCCACGGAAAAAATAAAATAAAATAATAAATAATATCTGCTTGATCTTCTTATCCCTTCTCTATTTATATTTCCACAGTTTATTTTATTGCTGTTTAATTGTTCATATTGTTCTCTTAACTTAAAATCAAAGGGGATTGTTTTTAAAAGGCAAAAATTTTAATTTTCGAAATAATCAATTCAACCCCCTTCTTGATTATTTTCGGGACCAACAATTGGTATCAGAGGGACTCTTTTTAAATTGAGTGATCCAAACAAAATGGCTGAGAACAATATTGCAATTAATAGAGCTCCATATTTTGATGGTTCAAATTATCTTTATTGGAAAATGCGAATGACAACTTATATCAAAGCTAATGATTATGCTTCTTGGCAGGTGATCCAATTTGGAGACAACCCAATAGCAATATCGGATGATGCAAGTTTCACAGATGAAGAGCTAAAGTTGATTGAGAAGAACAATAAGGCTAAGAATCTCTTACTCACAACCATAGCTCCTTCTGAATTTTATCTAATTTCCTCCTGTGAATCAGCAAAGGAAATATGGGATACTCTTTCAAAAACTTATGAAGGAACAGACACAATTAAGAAACAAAAATCAATTCATTACTTCAACGTTATGAATTATTTAAAATTAAGTCTGATGAGAAAATTAAAGATGCTTTTAATAGATTCACTGCTATTACTAATGAGCTAACCTCTTGGAAAGAAATTAGATGATTCTGATCTTGTCAGGAAAATACTTCGAATCTTGCCAAAATCGTGGGATGCCAAAAAGACAGCTATAGAAGAAGCTCAAGATTTAAATAAGCTGACACTTAGTCAGTTAAGGGAAAAGCTGATGGCATACGAGTCACATCATGATACAACTGAAGAACCAGAAAATAGTTCAAAGGCAATAGCTTTCAAAGCCAAAAGAGTTGTTGAATCTGATTCAGAAGAGGATAGTGATGACGAAAATTAACATGCTTACAAGGAGATTCAACAAATTCTTGAAGAAAAAGAAAGGTAAAAAGTTCAAAAGTTTCAATAGATCTAACAAATTTGATGCAGGAAAAAGCTATAAGGACAAAGAAGAAAAGAAAGAGAAGAAAGAAATTGTGTGCTATGAATGTAAAAAACGGGACATATTAAATATGAGTGCCCTGTTTTAATCAAAAAGATGAAAAGTTCAAGAAGAAAAGTCGAGCAATGATGGCAACTTGGAGCGATTTGGATGAGTCAGAAGCTGAACCAGAAGTTATAAGTGATAATGAAGAAGAAGCAAACCTTTGTCTCATGGCTACTTCTGAGGTAACTTCTGAAACTGATGATGAATCAATTGAAGATGATATGATTGCTGAAATGGAAAAACTTTTAAAAGCTCTTAAGAAAGCTGATTTAAAAATTGCTAAATATGATAATGAGATAAAATCATTAAAGAATGAAAAAGACGCATTAAAGCAAACCAATTCCTTGCTTGCCGATGAAAATGATATCTTGAAGAGTGAAAATGAAAAGTTTTTTAAGGATAATGAAAAGCTAAGAAAAGATAATAACTTGCTAAAGATGAAACAAGCGTTTTGAAAGTAAAAATTGATGAATTATCGAATTCAATAAAGAACACGTTCAATAAGTTCAATGAAAGTGATGAAAAGCTAAAAATGTTGATTTCATCACAAAGATTGTTGTGTGAAAAGCATGGTTTAGGTTATAATTATGGTTTAAATTCAAATACATCAAGAAAACTATATTTGTGAGAGCCAAACCAATTGTAAATGCGGAATCAAGTGTTAAAAAGATTGATTATAAAGCAATACGTGGAAAAGAAAAGTACGTTCAAAAATCCAGAATGAATTCCAGAAGTGATTTAGAAAGAAAACATTCTTATGGAAATCATACCAGAAGGTATTCCAGAAGCTATTACAGAAGTTATCCGAGACAGAATAGTTGGAGACAGGTAAACAACAGGTATTGGAATAATAATAATAACACATATACATGTTTCTGTTGTAATAAGATTGGTCACATAGAAAAGTATTGTTATTATAAAAGAAACAAGCTCAGTATTCAGCAAGTAAAACAAAGGGATGAAACGAGCTTGTCTTTCAAAGGACCCAAACTTGTTTGGGTTCCTAAAAAGGTTTAATCCTTTTATTTTTGCAGGAACATGAAGCTAAAATCAATGGAACATGGTATCTTGATAGTGGATGTTCCCGACATATGACAGGAAATGCTTCATTGTTCAATAGCATAACATGGGAAGAAAAAGGATATGTAAAATTTGGAGATGACAGTAGAGGTAAAATTATTGCAACTGGAAATATTGGTATGTCACCTCATACTATAGAAAATGTTTATTTAGTAAAAGGCTTGAAACATAACTTATTAAGTATCAGTCAGTTATGTGATAAAGGATATAAAATGGTTTTTGAAAAAGATAAATGCTTTGCATTTAGCGAAAATGGTATAAAATTATTTGAAGGTTTTAGAAAGAAAAATATATATTTGATAAGACCTAATAAAATGGAGGATGCATGTTGCTTGTTATCTATGAATGATCAGATCTTTGTTTGGCATAGGACATGTTAATTTTAATCAATTAGAAAAATTATCCAAAAAGAATATAATAAGAGGTTTACCTAAAATAAGTATTAAACAGGATGTGAAATGTGATACATGTTTAAAAAATAAAATGGTATCTTTCTCATAAAAGTAAAAATGTAATAACAACTAGAAGACCTCTTGAGTTGTTGCATCTTGATCTGTTTGGACCTACTAGAACTCTTAGTATGGGTGGATGTAAATATGGATTTGTTGTTGTAGATGACTATTCGAGATATACTTGGGTTATTTCTTAAGACATAAAAAGGATACTTTGATTCTTTTCAAAAATTTGCAAAACAAATACAAAATGAAAAAGGAGTTTCCATAATTAGTTTACGAACTGATCATGGAACAGAGTTTTTCAAAATTCAGATTTTATAAATTTTTGTGAAGAACATGGGATATCTCATAACTTCTCAGCTCCATATACACCTCAACAAAATGGAGTTGTAGAACGCAAAAATAGAACTATACAAGAAATGACTAGATCTATGTTAAATGAAAGTGGTGTTGCTGAGTATTTTTGGGCAGAAGCGTGTCTACAGCTTGCTATATTATCAATCGAGTATATATTCGGCCCATGACAACAAAGACCGCTTATGAATTGTTTCGAGGTAAGAAACCTACTGTTTCTTATTTTCATGCTTTTGGATCTAAATGTTTTGTAAAAAGGAATGTTCACAATCTTGGTAAGTTTGATGAAAGATCTGAAGAGGCAATATTTTTAGGATATTCTTTAAATAGTCGTGCTTATCGTGTATATAACAAATCCTCAAAAATTGTTGAAGAATCAATTAATGTTAAGTTTGTTGAAGATACAAAAGATGATGAGTCAGATGAAGAAAAGGATCTCAATCCTAAAACAGAACCTAGTACAGAACCTATATCTGGAGTATCTAACCTTCCAGAAAAGAAGACAGAAGCAAGAACAAAGGTACTTCAGAAATTGTAAGATCTGAACCAGAAACTTTAAAGGTTGGAAATACAAGTTGCTCATCCATCTGAAATAATTGGTAATATACAATCTGGTGTCCAAACACGTGGTAAGTTACAAGATTTTAAAATCATTTTGCTATGTTATCTGAAATTGAACCTAATAATATGAAGAACCTATATCTGGAGTATCTAACCTTCCAGAAAAGAAGACAGAAGCAAGAACAAAAGGTACTTCAGAAATTGTAAGATGAACCAGAAACTTCTAAAGGTTGGAAATACAAGTCTGCTCATCCATCTGAACAAATAATTGGTAATATACAACTGGTGTCCAAACACGGTAAGTTACAAGATTTTGAAAATCATTTTGCTATGTTATCTGAAATTGAACCTAATAATATTGAAGAAGCTTTAAATGATAATAGTTGGATTGATGCCATGCAAGAGGAATTAAATCAATTTCAAAGAAATAATGTATGGAATCTTGTACCTAAACCTGAAGGAAAATCTGTAATTGGAACTAAGTGGGTATTTAAAAACAAACTAGATGAAAACGGAAAAATAAGTAGGAATAAAAAGATTAGTAGCTAAAGGATATTCACAAGAAGAAGGAATTGACTTTGATGAAACATATGCACCTGTAGCTAGATTAGAAGCAATTCGTTTAATGCTTGCATATGCATGTTTCAAAAATTTTAAAGTTTTTCAAATGGATGTAAAAAGTGCATTCTTAAATGGATTTATAAAAGAAGAAGTATATGTTGAACAACCCCTGGTTTTGAAGATCCTATTAAACCAAATTATGTCTTTAAATTAAATAAAGCTTTATATGGTTTAAAACAAGCTCCAAGGGCTTGGTATGAAAGATTAAGTCTGTTTTTAATTTCAAAAGGTTTTCAAAGAGGAACAATTGACACAACTTTGTTCTTAAAAACTTATGAACAAGATATTTTGGTTGTGTAAATATATGTAGATGATATTATATTTGGTTCTACTAATAAAATATACTGTCAAGATTTTGCAAAGAATATGCAGGTAGAATTTGAAATGTCAATGATGGGAGAGTTGACATTCTTTCTTGGACTACAAATAAAACAAACAAAAGAAGGAATTTTCATACATCAAGAAAAATATACTAAACAAATTCTGAAGAAATTTGGGTATGAAGGATGTAAAGGAGCTGCAACTCCCATGAGTACTTCAACAAGGATAGATTCTGATTCTAATGGGAAAAAGGTAAATGAAAAGTTATATAGAAGTCTCATTGGCTCTTTGTTATATTTAACTACATCCAGACCTAATATTCTCTTTAGTGTGTGTTTATGTGCTAGATTTCAAAGTACACTAACAGAAACACATTTGACAGCTGTTAAAAAAATTTTCAAGTATTTGATAAATACTTCAAAGTTGGGCATTTGGTATCCTAAAAATCACAAGTTTAATTTAATAGGATACTCAGATGTAGATTTTGTTGGTTGTAAAATTGATAGAAAAAGCACATCTGGTACTTGTCAATTTTTAGGTGACAAATTAGTTTCTTGGTCTTCTAAGAAACAAAATTCTGTTGCCTTGTCTACAGCTGAAGTAGAATATGTTTCTATTGGTAATTGTTGTGCATAAATGCTTTGGATAAAACAACAGTTAAAAGATTATGGTTTATTTTTCAAAAATATACCTATTAAATGTGATAATACAAGTGCAATTAATCTAACAAAAAATCCAGTGCATCATTCTAGATCTAAGCACATTGAAATTCGACATCATTTTATTCATGATCATGTAATTAATGGTACTATTGTTGAATTTGTATCATCAGATATGCAATTAGCCGATATTTTTACAAAACCACTTGAAAAATTGAATTTTGAATTTATAAGGAATGAAATTGGAATTTGTAATCCTTTTTATTGAAAATAATAATGATAATAATTTAATATCTTAAAGTTTGTTCACTGACAAATGATAATCGAAGATTCTTAATAAAAAGAAAGAGGAAGACATTAATTGTTCGCAACTTTCTGTACGGGAACTCGTGATTTTTGTTTTGGCCCTCAAAGTTCTGTCTTTTCGTCTCCCCAATACTCTGTCTTCTTAAGTGTCACCCTCGTCTTGGCTCTTCATAATTTCTCCTTTTCATTTCGAGAAAACCCTAAGAAATCCTTGCAGCGGACTTTCTGTTCAACATGGCTCCTCGCAAATCTCAATGTATCACCAACAAAAAATTCAAAACCGTGACATCTAAAGATCCTATCTCTATTCAAGATACACAATCCTCCAATTCTCAACAAACCCTCTCTCAATCAGTTTCATCATCTAGGGTTCGTGAAAAACGAACTAAAAATAAACAAGAATCTGGACAGAGCTCTCCACAATCTAAAGGAACAGCGAAAACGAAAAAATCCAAGGAAAATGTGTCACAAAGTTCTGACCCATAACCTATATCAGAACCTGTAAAGCAAGTCAAGAAGGTGAAAACTTCCAAAGTTTCCTCCAAGAAAAGGAAAGAAGTACCTTCACCGTCAAAGGAACAGACCCCATCCAAAAAGAGCAGGACTGTCAAAGAATCTGAGATCAAATGTCCATATAAGAAGGTAAAAATCCATGACTGTGCCTTTATAGATTTTGAATATTTTAAGAGGAATGGATTTTACTGGAATAAATGGCTAGATAATGTTAGTTGTAGAAAGTTGTGTAATCTGACTGGAGATGTGATTGGAGAGATGATAGAGGAATTTTATAGGAATTTGAGGTATGTCGATTCTAGGAGTTTGAAGTCAAAGGTTCAAGACGTGAATATAACACTCACGTGATGATCTAATTAAATGTTTTGGTTTGAAAGATTATCATGAGGATAATACTGTTGTTTCTTTGAGAAGGAATGATATTTTTCTGAAAATAAATGGAAACGTAGGACAGTTTCCAGATGATGATGTGTTTGTATATGAGTTTGAACTAGTCGTTAGAATGCTCCACAAAATTGTGCGAGAATGCATTCTTCCTCGCAAAGGGAGTTCGACGACAGTAACAAAAGAAGATGGCTTGATTATCTTGAGTATGATGTAGAAAGTTAAGATAGATTTAGCAAAGAGAATTTTGAAAAGAATTTGGAAGGAACAGGAGTACAGGGTATATGGGAAAGTTCTTATGGAGATATTCAAATTTAAAGGAATTCTCATTCCTAAGAAAATAAAATTTCCTATAGGTCTAAAAAGAATTGGAGAGAAAAGCATGCATCATATGCAAATTAGACCTTATAAGAAATTCCGGTATGCTGTTGATGGTGCGATTTACTTGCACAAGAAACATAGGAAAGAAATTAACTGGGACAAGGTTAAGGCAACAGTTGAGGGGGAGCAAAAACCAACTCCAGAAGCTTCTCCACAAGTTTCATTAAATGAGGGAGCAGATCAAGGAATGCACAGGGCTGGTAAAGAACCAATGAAAAAGAAGGAAAAGAAAAGATATAAGCCTATGACTGGTGGCAAATTTCAGATAAGGGAAAATTTGCAAAAGGATTCTTCCTCAGAGAGTGAAGATTCTTTTCCAGAAGGTCCAGAAGAAGCATCTTCTTTTCAATCCAAAGATGTTTATGCGCAAATGCTGACGGCCTCTCTTGAGTCTTTTAAACACAACTTTACAAAGTTCATATCTTCAGAGATCAAGACTCAGATATCCTCTTTGCAACAATCCCAACCTCCACCATCTAGGATGCCTTCTGATTCAACTCGTTCATTCTGTCGATCTTCACCACCTGAGCAAGAACCTATTCCAGAAGCTATCATAAATGACACTTCAATTGATCATGGTTCTCCTCGATCTGGACAGCCCTATGAACCTACTCCTCCAAACTTAAGTCTTGTGCCGTTTATTCCTCTTGATGTGCTTCAACATCCAACAAATTATCTTACTCCACCTCCACAACACTTTGCTGCTCAATCTCCTCTTCCATCAAATTATCATAGGCGTGTGAAAAGGACAGCTCGAAAGTCCACAAAAAGATCTAAAAAGCATTAATTTTTGTTATGTTTTCTTTGCTTACGGATATTATTTTTGTTTCTGTTTTTGTTGATATTTCACATCACACCTGTGATGTAATTTTTGATAGACTGCTTATATCAACTTTTAACATGTTTTCCTCCTAATTTTGCTGATAACAAAAAGGGGAGAAAAGGTTAATGGATATAAATGTGAATGTGTGATGAATCGTATGTGTAATGAATTGTGAATGTCTGTGTAGATGTGTATGTGTATTCATGACTGTGTAATGAATGAATGTTTAATTGTTTTGTTATCATCAAAAAGGGGGAGAATGTTGATTCTCTATATATCTAAAGTTTTGATGATAACAAAATACTCAATGAACTAACTATTCTATTAGTGTGCAAAATTACATTCAGAATTTTATACAGAATATTGGTAAAATTATTGAACAAATATATAAGGTTGAATGATATTAAGTCTTGGATATGAACAAGTTTTTAGATAAGTTAGACAAGAGTTGTTATACAATATAAAGATTTCGGATGATGTTTAGAAAGGAAAAAGGTACACAGAATGTTTTTAGAAGGATACTTAAAGTATAAAACAATCCCAGAAAAACATAACCTTTCACAGAACCTTTGGGAGAAACTCAAAGCAACCATTCTGAATTGAAGTTAGTTTCCAGAAACATAGAAGTTTTTTAGAGAACCTTTTCAAGAAACTTCAGCAGTAATTCTGAGTTAAAGATAGTTACTGTTCATCTTCTCAAACAAAATCTACATTTATTTATGAAAAAGATCAATAATTTTGAAGACCTAGCTCCGAGATAATAAGTATATTCGGATAGTATACTTATTAGTTCCACTAAAGTTGAATTATGTTAGGGGATTAAAGAAATTGTCGGATTGATTATTTTTATCGAAGAAGTTTTCTGAAAATAAAGAACAGAAGCTACAGTTGATTGACGATGAAACGATTTCAAGACAGAACAGTTATGTTTTCTGATTTTTCTCAAGATAAAAACAAATTCGAATTGGATATTATTTAGAAAATCAAAATAAGAACAATGTTATCTTTAAGAAGATGACACACGAAGATCACGTTGAAGACCGTGATATCAGCAATAGTTCTCTAGATTTATCTTCAAGATCAACGTTATCAGAAGCTTTCAAACAGAAAACAAGTGGATTATCTCAAATCACAAAATTCAAGCTGATCTTATCTTACTTCAACATATCAAGAATTCAAATTCAAATCTGGAACCGAAGAAAACAAGAAGAACGAGATTCTCTCTTGAAGAATATCAGCAGCGTTTGATAAATCAAATTAAGGATAAGAAGTCACAGATTATCATCCGAGATTTTTAGGATATTTGTCTTATCTCGAGCGAAACAATTTTTGAACGTCAGAAGGATATGAGACGTGAACAGAGATAAAAAGAAGAACAAGACGCAGAACTTATGATAGAAAAAGAAAAAGAAAAAAAACCGAGAGCAGCTTGACTTAATCATTGACCGAAAAATTCTTAAGAGTTGAAAAAGCAAACTTTCTTTGTTCTCTTTCCACGTGCAGAATTGTAGCAAATTTTATTGCAATCTTTACATTTGTCTTTTAGATAATCGAAGCAACTTGTTGTTGTCTTCAAGTGAGTCAGTTCAATTACTAGTTTAGACTCTGTAGATCGATTGAAGCTAGAGGATAGCTGTGAGAATCGAGCAGAGAGAATTGTACAAGCTTGTAATTGATTTTATTGGATATAGTGGAACGAAACCCGTAGGATAACGGGGTTCCCGGCTCGAAGCTGGAAGAGTGGACTGACGCACAAGGCGGAACCACTATAAATATCTGCTTGATCTTCTTATCCCTTTTCTATTTATATTTCCACAGTTTATTTTATTGTTGTTTAATTGTTCATATTGTTCTCTTAACTTAAAATTAAAGGGGATTGTCTTTAAAAGGCAAAATGTTAATTTTTTGAAATAATCAATTAACCCCCCTTCTTGATTATTTTCGGGACCAACAAAATGTAAATAACGTGTATTGATATTAAAATGTGAATTTTAAGTTAAATAATTAATTATTTTGATTTTAGAAATTTGCTCAATTAAATAGGTATAAAAATGGCTCATCACGGGCATGCCATGGCCATTTATGACCATATCATGACTGTAAACGAGGACGTGATCTCCTTTGAGTTAAATTATGTTCATATTAATTTGAACACATCCTAGATCACAGGCATGATGTCAATCACGGTTAAGATCACGAGTGTTACCCAGACCGTGATCTCCATGGAAAAAAATAAAATAAAATAATAAATAAAATAAACTTGATTGACTAAATTCTATCTAACTTGACTAAATTAAGTTAATATAGATTTATTAACTAATATTGACTTAGATATAATATAATATGATAGACCATGAATAACAAGAGAAGTATGTTGTTTCAAATGAATATTTACTAGAAAAATAAGTATTTCATATGAGTTTAACTTAAGTCAGTAATTGATTTAAATGCTTATTTGAATCAATCTCCTGAGCAGATATCTGATAGGGGTCTGCCTCTTTGTTTTATCTTCTGCTATATCTCTTGTTTGTTCATAGTACAGATTATGTATCAGGTACATAGTAACTTGTGTATTATGTGCAAAGATAAATATCCTAAATGAATTAATATTTAAAGCCAGCCTTAATAATTACTTGTTGCTTATGCATGGCCATTTTAAGGCCCGGTTTGAGGGGTGGTAACCTTGTTAGGTGATGCCGGCACAGTATTTAGGCGCTTAGGCCATCATAAGTGGCTCCACAGTAGTTGATAGGGGGAACAGTAACAAGATAACGTCTACCTGGATTAGAAAGAAGAAGTACAATGTGGTATATGACTATGGGTGCCGATTAAGCTATACTATATTATTAACTGTGAAAGATAGAGATGCATAACAGTTATGACCCATAGACGAGGCTATTACTTATGGAGGTAAGGGATATAAATATTCAGGCTACCTGTATCAACCCCTTAGCAGCTATTTCTCCTCAGGACCCTCGGGTTCCCAAATGTTGCCAGAGCGTAAGTGCTCCACTGTCATTTTGCTGCACTTTAATTTAAACATATAAATTGTTGATTGTTGCATTGCATTTAGACTAGGTATGTATACCCATCTCGTTTGTGCTTGTGTCGTTGTCTTATTGACCTTGGGCTAATTCCTTTCTTTTTCAAGTGTTGATGACTTTGATGATGATACTTATGATTACAATGGGATATAGTATGGATCTTGAGGATATACTCGATGAGTGGAGCAATTAAGATTGCTAGATTATTATCTTTATTCTAAATTATCAAATTTTATTATCCAACTTATGTTTTAATGAGGGCCTATATGAGTGCCTACAATTTGTAGTTTGTGACACTTAGTACTCTTGATTTTGAAATACCTGATGGTATGGTACTTATTATAAGTAATGGTTTACTCACAAAAATAGTATATTTGGAAATCATTTTGAGAAATATAAATTTCAAAATCTAAATTTGGTTGGCAGCAATCACGATAAACTATAAATTAGGTTTGCCTTAAAGTATAATGCATTAGTATTATACGTGGTAGCTGAGCATGCCTTGACCCTAATTTGGGGTGTGGCAATGACAATTGCTGCTCTAATATGTATGTTCAAGGAAAACATATGTTTGTTTCATGGAAGAATTTACTAAAACTTTGGCATTTTGGTATGAAATGTTCTATATGGTACTTGGTAATGGTAGATTGATTAATTTCTAGGAAGACTGTAGGCTGAATGTGGACTGCAAGCTCTTGTAATATGGCTATGGTAGAGATAAATGAGGAGGATAGAAATGTGAAAGTGTATGATTTTGTAACCAGTTATGGTATATGGAATTGCGATAAATTAGTTTATATCCTTCTTTCTAAAATTGTTGATCATATTGTAGCTCTCCACTCTCCCATGGATGATTTATGGGATGACAGGTTAATATAGGGTTTAACTTCTAGTTAATTTTTAACATCCTCCGCTTATGAGTTGTTGTGAGGTCAAAATTGGCACGCTTTTGATTATAAATGGAAAGTTATGTGGCATTGGTTTGGTCTTGAGTGGATACGTTCTTTTCTGTGGTTAGTGTTGCATAATGGCTTGCTTAAAAATGATTGCAGGTTAAGGAGGCGCCTTTTTTGATAATAGATTCTCCTTTGTATGTCATTTGGCTCCTAAGACTTTGAATCACCTCCTTTGTGAATGCTTTAGGATTATTTATATTTGGTGTAATTTAATTCCTATATCTAATCTTTATAATTTTTTAAGTTATGAGTTTGAGAAATGGCTTTTAGATAATCTTAAGAATATGAAGTTGGTTGGTGAAATTCCTTAGACTACAATCTTTGGTGTGTCCTATTGGTTTCCTTGGCAATGGAAGAATAAGGAAGTGATCGGCAATGAGAAAACCTTTGAGGGCATTATGCTTCAACTGATTTTTACCAAAGCTAAAGAGATTCTTTTTGTATCCGCCTATGTCCAGCAAACAAGAATTAATGATCTAGATCATGAAATTCAACTTATTGTTTAATTTGCCAGCAAGCAATTGCTATAAAATTAATATTGATGGTGTTGTTGCCTTGTGTGAGAAAAAGACAATGGCTACTAGTATCATTCAAGACTGGAATGGAGATTGGAAAAGAGGTTTTTTTTTTTATGATTATTGGTTCATGTTCTTCTATTGAAGCTAAAGTGTGGGTTGCTCTTTAAGGTTTACGGCTTGCTTGGGAGCTTGGCTACAAGAATGTGTTATTGGAAGTGGACAACAAGGTTGTTGTTGATATGTTGTAGAATACTGATCAAGTTAAGGTAAGGCATGCTAACTTGATTTAGCCTATCCAGTTACTTATTCAATGTGATTAGAGAGTTGCTTTCAAGCATATGTATCATGAAGAAAATCATGGTGTTGATGCAGTGGCCAAGTTTGTGTTAAATATTGGCAGAGGCTGCTTCTAATTGGATGGTCCCCTCCTTAGGTTGTAAACATTATGATAAGAGATATGATGGGGAGTCTCCTTCCGCATAAATTACATTGTTTAGTTTTTTGTAGGCTTGCTATCCTCCTTATAATAATAATAATAATAATAATAATAATAATAATAAATGGCATAATTATAGTAGTACTTTTTTCTCCTTATGGTATTTACCCCAAGGAAATTGTATGATTACCGATTCGTCTAAAAAAATTACATAAATTCAAACTACATAAAATTAATTATCAAAATACTGACTCAAAATTATACATAGTAAACATGATTTAAATATTTATATAATCTATACATGAGTCGGGTGCAATTCATGTGTAAACACAAATCACATGTTAGAAATGTGATTCTTATATGACATACATGAGTCACATTTCTTAAGAGCGATTCATGTAGAAATGAATTGCAATGCATAAATGCGATTCACATAGTCCAATAATTTTAAAAGTATACATGTAAGTTAATTGCATCTCTTAAATATGATTCACATAAATTACACATGAATCGGGCCTTGTAGATATTTTGCTAAATCTCATCTAATGATTTAGGTAAAAATATGGGAATTGCATGTCTCGCACACGGTTTTACATCGATATATTAGCAATTATTTATGTATAGTTTGGTTTTATGTAATTTCTTTTTATGAAGTTGGAAGACATGTGTGTCACCCACCCTATTTACCTCTTTCTTGTTTTTATTTGAAAGAAAAAAAAAAGTTTAATGTTAGTTGTTTATATTCACATATTTTTATAATAAAAACTTATATTCCAAAGAATAAATATATAAATCAAATAAGTGAATATCCATATCTCTCTCTTTTATTACCATTAACATACATAATTTTGACTTAATAGTTTTACCTTTTTGTTTGATAAACCGTTAGGAAATACAGTTATTAAACTAATTGGATTATTAAGGGTTAGTATTTTACATATACAAACATTTTTATAACCAAATAAGAAGAAGGACATGTTAACATGAATTGTTAAGCCTAATTGATTCAAAATTTGGATGCTATCCAAATAACTTAGGCTTCTTTGATGGGGATTTAGTTAGGAATAAGTAGCAAGCATAAGCTTAGAAGCATAAGGAGTGGCCCTAACAAAAGCACTCCTATGCTTAAATCAGTAAAGGACTTTAAAGAGTTGAAAGCATGACACCGAATAAAAAAGATAGTTGGTCCAAGAAGATGAAATTACCTTAGTTACCCTTGTGGAAAGATTAATAGAGAAGTCTCTCATAGAGGAACCCATAGGTTATTTCCTTTATCTCTTCCCCTGAATTTACATGTTAAATGTTATATCTAATAAAGCTTGCATATTCAAAAAGGATACATTCCCTTACTTTGTTGTGCATTCATCCGATGATGGCTGATGGCGGGAAAAAGGATACCCTAGGAAAAGAAAGTGATTTCTTTTTTCTTCCTCCATTGCGAAGATTTAAATGGACCAACTATACATTTGGGAGGACCTAAAAAAATGGCCATCAACATTCATGCCCCACTCTCATTGGTAGTTAGTTGCCAATTGATCGCTATCTTATCTAAGTCTCTAAGGCTTCAAGGATGGATAAAGCCTCTAGTAGTAGCGTTTCGATACTTGGCTCTTATTGGGCACTCAAATGATCTTATGTGATGCCCAATTGAAAAGTGGTTTTAGCTTTTAAGCCAAATCATGGAGTACCTCATAAGAAATATGGTGGACAGAACGAGGTTTTGGTTGAATCCTAAGTAGTCATACAAGAAATGGTTAGGTTATGTAATTGCAATAGCTAAGTTAGTGGCTTGATCAAACCTATAAAGCACATTTGGTGTTGCAAAGAAGGAACGCCAGGCCCTTGGGCCGATGAGCCTAGAGGCATAGTTTTTGTGGAAGAAAGATGAATCGCTAAAGATCAAATGAAAGTGTCATGCCCCGAGGGTAACCCAGTAGAAGCACACAAGCCACTCTTGAATACTATTACTAGTTTACCTTCAGATAGTGACATCTTTTCAAACAATATGATCTTTTACTTGCTTTGATATGAAATGATAAATACATGTAAGCCATAAATTAGTAAAATAACTGTCATTATAAGTATGGAGTAATATAATATTATAGACCAATCTCCTATCTATAAGTCTCCAAAATACATAAACTAATAATTCAAATACTAACTAAGTAACAACTGGGAATTTAAAGTAAGCAACTTATCCCATCTATCCAAATTCTTCCAGCTTCTAAAGTCTTATTGGAGTCATGCTCCTAGAAGATACTAGCCATGGCCGAAGTGTCAACCTAAAAGGTTTTTGCGGGTGTGAGCGAAACCACAGGCTCAGTGAATAATCAGACATGTTACACACCAAGTAAGTTTATTAACAAATCATATATAACGCAACAATCAAACATATGCACAAATACAGGCTTGGATGATCTAGAATCCAAATAGGAAAAAGATTTACGCCCTTTTTTTAGCGTTGAAGAACATTTACTTAATGATCCACCTGCCCAAGAGAGACTAAGTATGTAGGAAAATCAACGATTTCTTGTTTTAGGATTTTCGGTTTAATTTTAAGATATTTTAGCTGACCATTTCCTACATCATACCTTGGAAACTTCCTAAGTATTTGTAATTTCAAAGTGATACCACGGGCGGCATCCCCTGTTGCCACTTATTTCCCATGGAATCGACATACCAAAGATAATCTTGGAAGAACTAACATTTTAAAAAAAATCAAGTATTAACAGAGAACCGAAATATTATTACGTAGCAGCGTCACCCATTTAGTATATGCAATAAGTAGTTCATGTATGTTTGATATAGTTTTTAATTAGAAAGCCAATAATTTTAGTCCGATTTATGGTAGATCATACATTACACACACAACATATAACATGATTTTTTCAAATCAACAAATAATCTGTATTATCACTTTTTATTATCTAGGTTTGTCAACCAAACAAAAGCTCACAACACATACTAAGTAATTTCCATAACAACCATATTATTATATTTGCATCATATATGCTATTAGTTACAAACAAAAACAATGTAATAGATCTGATTACTCACCTGCTCATGATGGCTAGTCGTAATAGACTTTAGGGAAATCTACTAATTGATCAGTATCACCTAATGAATGAATGAATAATTACTAATCAGATCTATATACATATATCTGTATAAGTAAATCCTATTAATCACCTAAGTGTCCTATATTGACACTTGATTTAATATTTATTTTCATGTTGCTTGTCTTGATCATATTTGATATTTATATTTTTATCTACGGTGTTTTCCTCATTCTTTAATTAAATCCTATAGCCTTTGGTAGTAGATTTTTAGTTATTATTTCTTCGGTTGTCAACCTTATCTGTCTTTTTAAATTAATATTTTTACTACTTTTAAGATTATGTACTATCAATTAATTACTATTATATATATCATATTTGTATCTTACTTAAATTTTAGTTTTATATCATTCTTTAGTTCGACTATTTTTGGGAACTAATATTTATTTTCTATTACTTATTTTCATCTTGTTTCTGTTGATCTCATTTTATGTTTTATCTTTTATTTATGGAAAGCACGTTATTCTTAATTATAGTTGATTTACTTTTTCCACTCTTTGTACTTACTTATATAAAATAATTATCATTATTCATCTTTATTTAATTTAACTAAAATGTTTCTTATTTAATGTTTACTAAAGTTTGTCACTTATCTTTTATTTAATTATACTAATATTCTATTGTTTATATTTATTCATTCATTAAGTTTTTTTTTTCTGTCTTTCTTCTTTATATATATATATATATATATAACTGTTATGGACGAAATAGACTTTGTCCAAGAAAATTTGCACATATGGGCATCCAACACTGCCAGCGTTGAACTCTAGATGCCAGTGTTGGTGTAATTCTTTATGTATCATTTTGTTCCAGTGTACACTGGCTCAAGGCTGCCAGTGTTATAACGTACGCCGTCGATGTAGAAGGTCTATGTTGTCGGCATTCGTTGATTTTACGTAAAAAAAAAAAAATTACGTAGCCTCTGTTCCAATGCACACCGGCATAAAAGCCGCCGACCTATCCACGTACTCCACAGGCTTTGAGCATATACACCGCCAGCATAAGGCCGGTGTAGTTACCGTCCATCTTCTTTCTCGATTTTCTTTGTTTCGAAACTTGCTTTTCTTATATTATATATGTATTATACTTTTTCCATACTTTACTACTAATTTTTGTGACATATCATTTCATATATCTTCTTATAATCATAGCTACTACATATATCATAATATAAAAAGGGTTTTCAGGTTGGATATTACCTTGGTTAAGCTGGTGTAGAGGTGTTGAATCCTTCCTCAAAGTTTGAAATGAACCTAAATTGAATAAACAATGTTTAAGCTAATGTTTAACACTTAAAATAATTTCAAAATGAATTTAACTTACCTTGGTTTACTCCTTGTCTAAGCTTATTTGATGTTTAATGGAAGCTTGTTTTATGGAGTTATGTTTAAGTGCGTTTATGGTGTAAGGAGGACGAATTTGACTATTGTTTGGGTGATTTGTTAGCTGCTAAAGTGTGGGTTTCATTACTTTGTTGTTTTGTTCATTAAGAAACCATATATGTATATATGTATATAGAAGAGAGTAGAGGCAGCAACTCATCTGTTCTTGGCTAAATAGAGGAGAAGTTCCACTGGATTTAGCTTGTCTTCTTGCATTAATTGTGGAGCTTATTTGGTTAACTTTCATTGGTCCCTCCTTAGTCATCTAGACTCATTTGATGCAATTTTGGGCAATTCTTCACAAATTTCGGTTGTAAGTAATTTTAGGAAGTTCAAGCCATATATTCTACACAACTTGAACCGTATTTGTACAATAATTTATATAGTATTATTTAATTAATTATTTATTTTGATTTTAGGATAGTTGATTAAGCTAAATGGGTATAAATATGTCAGTTATTTAGGAATTCTATCTTCAAAACTTTATATAGAGCTTTTACAAATTTTTTAGATTATCTTTGAGTTCAAACGTGGGTTTAAAATTTGCATAATTAATTATTTTTAAGGTTTTATCTTACGCGATTAAGGTTTTCTAAGTTCAATAGGCTAATTTTCGTTTCAGTTTCTAAAAGCTTTAGAATTATCTAACTAGAACAATTATGTGATCTAAATATTTATTTGAAGTCTAGATTATTAGTTAGGGATCTGCTTTTGTTTTTATTGCGTATTTATAATCCTAACTGTTCATCTTTAAGTTATCGTTTTCTAATTATAGGCTTTATCATTTATTTACTCTTTAATGAATTTGAAATCTTATTTAAATTATTTCTATATCTTGAGTTTCCGATATCGGCTATGGAATTTTATCTTTGGTATCTATTACTACGTAGAGGACTTTGTTTTAGGATTTGAAGTCATATATAAGCATACTATTACTCTTTGTTGAATCCCACATTGACTGGGGGTGTGCACGATACAATACGGTTCGGTTCGATTTGCACCTCGAACCGAACTGCACCATATTTTACGGTTTGGTTTTTCTTTTAAATTCAAACCTAACCATAATTTGGTTTTAAATTTTTTCGAACCTTAAAAAAAATGGTTCGGTATGGTTCGGTTTACGGTTCGAACTATTTTTATTCATAAAATAAAAAACATATTCTATTAAAAAACTTCAATTATATATTTCTTATCACTAATGCAAACATAAATAACAATATATAAAATTAACCATTTAGCAAATAAACATGTAAAATTTATAGGAATGAAGGATTTCATCAATTATAAAATTATAATCGTGACTAGTCTTTTTTTTTATTTTTTTGAACTATAATGGTATACAAGACTTTATCCCAATATAAGACACAAAATTTAATCTTTTATATGCTTCTAACTAACATATTATCAATTATATAAATTGATAAGTAACAAATAACAGAATTAGTAAGATAAAGGGAAATTTTTTTTTCATAAGTTAGAATACTATATGCTAAAATCTAAAATCTATCTTATTTGTAAACAAAAAAATTATTAAAACATAATATGACAAATCTAATTTTATTTTCATGAAATATTCATATTTAAGTTATAAATTTTAAAGACAATTAATTTTTTAATGAAACAATTAAGAGTAAAAATAATATTTTAATTTTTAAAAAAATATATGCAAAATAGTTCTATTCGGTTTGAACATACGGTTCGGTTCAGGGTCTCAACCGAACCGCGAACCATTTACTCTACACTGAATCGAACCACAAACCGAAACCGTTTCAAAAAAGAACCAAAATTTCAATTCGGTCGGTTTTTTTTTTTTCACAACCCTAACATTGACTTCTATTTTCTATATTTATATTTTTATTCGTTTCTACTAGTATGAAAATTCTCGTGGTTTATAAAAAGCCCTTTAGGATAGTTCATGATGTTCTCGTGTAAGCATGAAGGATACTTTGTTAAGATAAGCTCAGACCATGCTTGGCCTCTACCAGTTTAAGTAAGGAGATATATTTCAACAAATCAAGCTGTGGGCATCTTTGCACTTAATGGAGTTTATTGGTTGGCGATGGTAACTTATTACCAGTTCCTGCCTTTTTTGCTATTTCATAAGTTGATATTTTTCTGGTTGTGTTGCATTGAAAGAGTTTCATTAAACTGCATTAGGCCTTCGCTATGCGTGTAAGTATTAGAGGGGCTTATCGGATGATTTAAACCATAATATGTTTTCGTTGGGAATAGGCTATGCCCATTAAAGCGAGTTAGACCGTGGTAGAATTACTTTGCTAAGCCCTAATTGCTTTTTAAGGGGCTTCTTAGATCATTTACGCTATATTAACTATTCATTAAGCTTTAACTACTTTAGGAAAGGTTCATTGAGGTGAATTGAGATCATATTAATTTTTCATTGAGCCCTAACTATTCTTTTAAGATGAGCTAGATTGTAATAGGTTTTCTTTAAGCTTTAACTGCTTGTAGAAAAGATTGTTAGGGTGAGTTAAATGATATCAAATCTTTGTTGAGCCTTATTAAGCTTCATCACCTTAAGCAAATATGAGTGGATGGCAGACTAAACTTAGGGATGTAACCGTATTGGGTTTCAGATACTCTATTTCTAAATCATTCTTACCAACTAAAAAATGGCTATACATGTTTATGAATGTTCTACCACACACAATAACAAGAATGCCAATTGGAAGAAAAAAAATAAATGCTTTTTTGATGTGGGAAGCAGCTCGATGAAGGATTTTAAAATTGTCTCTAGCTTAATTATCATTAGAGAAAAATTGAAGGATGGCACTTAGCTCAACTAGATATTTCAACTAAAACAAATTCACCTTTTTCATTTTAAGATTCATTTGCTAGACAATATGTTGTCTCTTCTATTCCATGAATATTACAAAGAATATAAACATTATGTTCTCTACAAAAGCCACTTATTTAGCACTTTTGAATAAAATTAGTCCTGGAATTATGTGGAGAAGTGATATAATGTGCAATAATAATTTCTCTATCATTATCTAAAGGAAAAGAAACGTTAAATGGGTTGAAGAACTTAATATGTTTATATTATTTTCCCCTTTATCAATGAAAATATTATTTTAAAGAAGCTTTGAAACAATAATGAAAGAGGACATCATCAGAAAAGGAAAGTAAAATTCAAAAAGATCCATATCGAATTACCATTCGAGTGATGGAGCTATGGATGATAGAGTGTGGGAGAGAGGATAGGATCAATGATGATGCAGTAGAGTAGTGGAGTGATACGATTTGACGGAGAGAATCAGTGAATGAGAAAAGAGAATAGAGAGGAGAGGGCATGTGTCATGTGGTGTGCTTCGTAGTGCAGTAGTGCTGGTATCTGTGAAGTGTGGTGCGGCAACTAAGGTTAGTAACATAACTTGAAAATGTTTTATTATTTTTTTGTAATATTAACGGGTTGGGTATCCATTGGGTATTTTATAAAACTCAACCTTATAACATTATAGGGTTTTAACCCCATACCTAAACCCGACTATAAAAGCTTATAGGATTTTTGCCAGATCGAGCAGGTCGAAAACCTTATAATGATCAATTCGGTTACATTCCTAAAACTAAACTAAACTGAGCGTCACCTTTCTTTGATGAAATCATAACATGTTAACCATAAGCCATACCCTCTCAAATCTTTGATAAAACATGAAAAGTTTCTTAAGAGTGGTAGGTGACATGTTGAAATCTGTCTCTCTCTCTCTCTCCTTAAGGAAGGCACTTTACTACTCTTGCCTTATGTGCAACATGATATTTAAGTTCTTTAGACACATGACATGAGTAGAGAGATCATGAAGATTATAGAGGAGCCCGTATAAATTTAAGCATAGATTCGTGTCTTTATAGTTTAATTTAGCTTGTAAATGCCTCTTTTGTGACATGTGAACGACTTTGGATAGGAGAACAATCTTCATGACTCGAAAAGTGTTAGGTAACACCTTTTCTTCTTCTCGAGGCCTCACTCATTTGCATTTGTTTATATAAAGTATAATGGTTTTGACTCTCTTGCTATTATGGTTTTGGCCTTCCTTTCAACCCATTGCTTTTGTATTTTCTCTTCAAAAGTTGGTTTAAATCCTTGAGATATTTACCCCACTCATATAAATATTTATGCATACCTAAAATATCCGAACCCACTCACCTAAAACAATTTGAATCTTCAAATAGGCAGCTTATATATAGTATTTTCTTACTTCTTTTGCATTCCACAACGATTAGTCTACTACTAGTGCAAAATTCATGATTATAACCAACATTAAAACTATTATAAAAAGAATTAGCTATCCATGTAAGTTTCAATGATGATCATGGTCATACACTCAAGTTTCTCATTTGATAGTTAGTCATTATATATATTTGTGCTATTCTAGATTTTATTGTGAATTTGTGATAGTTTAATTGTTATTATTATTGTCCTATTCTCATTACTAATTGTTATCTTTTAATATTTTGAGGTTTGGTATACTTGTTAATATATTTATACACACTTATTCTTTTATTATTATCATAGTTGTTGATATCTCTCATCATATTATTATTGTTACAAATACTTAGAGCTATGTTTATAGGTGTTAATATGTCTTTATAGATAACCGACTATAATTGATGTATTATCATTCCATAAGAGATTAGGCAACATTTTTAGGCCATACTTAGATCCCACTTCTAAATTGTCAATATATATTATTTATGTTGGCTCTAGTTATAGTTTTAAGTACCTGTTCAATGCCTTTTATATTTCATATTCTAGGATTGTAACTTGTTGTTGGAGTTGCTAATTGTATCAACATTAGTTATATTTTATGATATATTATTTCATTTTAAGGCTTTGAACTTTTACTTATATCTATTTCAAAGTTTCATTAGAATAAAGTGATTCAGATGATGTAATTATTATTTATTGAGAAAAATTAATATTGATTCATTAACGTTGATTATTATTTATTACAAATATTTTCAATTTATTTAGAAATTAATATTTAAAATGAAAAAAAAAATAAAGAAAATCTCGAGCCTTGCATCGAGTAGTTACCGTGTCAATATCTTGTGACAACTCTTCTGGATCCCCCTTAAGGTTTTCATGTCTTTTTAGGCTTTCTTTACTTTTGTATAAAAGAACAAGAAACCCACAAAACTTAAAAAGCTGTAAGAAACCTTATTTAAAAGACCTTAAGGATAAAGTAATAAGGTCCTTAAGAAAAAAATTCTTCAAATATTGATGTGACAATCTAAAGACCTTATAGAGGTCTTTAGGTATGTGGATGTTATTATTTGCCACAAGACCTTACTTTGATAGATTGCCTATTACAACAAACATTTATGGGTGAGAAAAAAGATTCAATAAGCATGATATGCCACTCGTTCAAGTAAACGGCCAGTGAGTACAAATGTATTTCAAACAAATGGTAGAAACAATGCAAAGTTTTTGTACAACTACCTAAATGAAAAAAATTTTCTCTTAGTTATACATCACTAATCATGTAACATATCACACTCAATAAATTTTTTCTCTGTAGACACTTGAGAGTATCTGCAATGACGTGGTAAAAGTAGTAGGAGCTTATGGTTAGAATTAGGAAGTACCCATAAGCAGGGGGCAATGCAAACATGTAATAGGAGCTGAGATATTGCTTCGACCCATAGGCCAAGATTATTATATTTTTTTAATTTTCAATTTTTTTAATATGAGTTTATGTAAAATTAGAATTATTTATATAGGTTATATATATATTAACGACTAATTTTATTACTATTTTGATTATTTATACATAAAAACAAGTTTTTTAAAATGATTTATTGGATCATATTACGTTTAAATCAATAAATACATATTGTAAATGTAACACCTTAAAATAAGGACATCACAAGCCGTCACGTGTCTTTCTCTTTTAAGAACAAGCCAAGGCTAAAAACCTAAATCATAAGTATACACAATATAAAACTCCGTAAACTCTCATCAAAGAAAATTGTTTAAGTTATCTCGTGAAATAAATCTTTTAAAGAAAACACCTTGTTGGCATAAACCAAAGCCAACATACTTAATAATCCAAAAACTCAAATAAAACTTATAACAATCAATCAAAAAAGTATAAAAAGTAATTTTCAAAACTTCACATCATCTTCCAAGTCTATCTTTAAGATCTATAACATCTTAAATGTCAGTAGGATAGTCTACTCCACTAGCGTCCTCTCCCTCATCCACATAAATGTCATACATAACTGGATCCACACCTGGTTTTGAAAATGATAAAAGAATAAGCGAAAATGCCTAATACGCCAAACCATAAAAAATGCAAATGTCACACAACATACATACATATATATATATTCATGCAACTAATCCTAATGCAACGAACAAAATTTTTTATCTTTAATTAATCAACAAACAACACAGTTTAGAACTATAGTACTCTAGTTCCACCCCTGAAAAACAATCAATATAGAAAATAGTTAATTATAAATATATTGGTGTTGGAGAATCATCCACACACCGCGGCTTCTACCAAAATCTAATCTACGAATCATTTCTATGCAGAGTCTACTCGGGACAACCTCACACATAGATCATAGGGTACCTCGTTAGTATCACACTCTACGTGGTCTTTACTAACCAAAGCCAAACACAAGCAACAAAACAATTTTATATGTTATATAAATAATTAATTAATTTGATATTCTAATCCTACACACACAACAAACAAATCTAAACCTACAAGCACAAACAACAAACAAGGTAAGGTCGTACCTGTATCAAATTCCAGGAACAATACTCTAAATCACCCAAATCTGTTTTTATAACACAACTCCTAATTCAATAGAACCTGATAACATGAATAGATAAAATTCAAAATACATCTCATCAGATAAACCTAAATCCATTTATATCTAAAACCCAAATTTCAACATAATATCAAATCTATACCTTTTTCCTTAATCACAACACCAAAATCCTTCAATTCAACAATCTCCTCAACCACTTCTCCAAACCCTAGAATTTCATTCAACACCATATACATACGAAATCAACAACTACCATTTTTATAAAATCATAAAGATTAAAACTTTAAAATACTTACCTAAATTCAATCTAAATCCTTTAAAACCAAAACCAGATCTACAGATAATCAGGGTTTTCTCCAATCTCCCTTCAAATAATAGAAAATTCTAAGGAACTATAAAATTGTATATCTTAAAGGAAAATGGTTATTCAATTACCTGATCTGATCCCAATCTTCCTTAAACACCCACTCTTCAGATCTCCAAGAAAATTAGAACCGTTTCTCCAATTCTTCTTCAAGACAAAAGAAAATCCTAAGATAATTCATAGATTGAAAGACTTTAAAGAAAAGATATGATTTTGATTACCTGAATCCGATCTTCTAAGATCTCCTTTGACCAACAGAATCAAATCTCCAAACCCGATATATATGTTTTCCAATTCTATCACAAATTCAACAAACAAACCCTAAGAAATCTAATAATCCATAAGATCTTAAAACAAAAATAGTGATTCAGTTACCTGATCTGGACTTCTGAATCCTTTGGCGGCTATAAACTCTCAGAGGATAAGAATCTAGGTTTAGGGTTTTGTTGGAGAAAAGAACAAAGAAAGAATATATAGGATTTATGACTTTTCATCTTCTGTCATGTGACTAAAATTGCATTAAAATTAGACTTTGTTGATAAATTTAACCTTATAATTTATATCAGTAGACACTTTTATCCTTCTTTATGTAATATTTACTTGTATATTACATCTCTCCTCTCCTAAAAAGAACTTTCGTCCACGAAAGTTACCTAAATTATCAAAAAGTTTTGGATATTTGATCTTCATTTCCTCTTCTAACTCCCAAGTAGCTTCTCGTTTAGATTGATTTGTCCACAGCATTTTTACATACTTGATTACTCGCCTTCTTAAGATTTGTTCCTTGGCATCCACAATTCTTACTGGCTTTTCAATTGTAGATAGATTCGGCTGTATATCCAATGGTTCCAACGTACTATCTCTTCAGGATCTTTGACATACTTTCTTAGCACAGACACATGGAACACGTTATGCACCCTTCAAATTAGGCGTAAAGCTAATCTATACACCACATCGCCTATCCTTTCCAGAATCTCATACAATCCCACATATTTAGGATTTAATTTACATCTTAAGCTAAATCTAACAACACCTTTTGTTGGTGATATTTTCAATAAAACGTGCTCCCCTACTTGAAATTCCAATGGTCTTCTTCGCTTGTCAGCATAACTTTTCTAACGACTCTGAGCAGCTTGCAACCTTTGTCTGATCAACTTGACTTTATCATTAGCATCTTGTACTAATTCTGGTCCCAAAATTTGCCTATCACCAACTTCATCCCAATGGATTGGTGATCTACACTTTCTACCATATAAAGCTTCATATGGAGGCATTCCAATCGATGCTTGATAACTGTTATTGTATGCAAACTCCACTAATGGCAAGTGTTCATCCCAACTGCCTTTAAAATCCAGTACACATGCCCTCAACATGTCTTCTAGGATCTGAATAGTCCTCTCAGATTGTCCATCTGTCTGAGGATGATAGACTGTGCTAAAAACCACTTTAGTACCCAAAGCTTGATGTAAGCTCTTCCAAAATCTTCCAACAAACCTGTATCCCGATCCGATACTATGGAGACTGGTATTCCATGAAGTCTCACTATCTCCTTAATATACAACTTTGCTAACCGCTCCAACTTATATCCAGTTTTAATCAGTATAAAGTGAGCTACTTTAGTGAGCCGGTCAACAATTACCCATACCGAATCTAACTTTTCTCTTGTCTTAGGTAGAGCAGTAACAAAATCCATTGTTATGTGCTCCCATTTCCATTGAGGAATTGGTAAAGGCTTCAACTCCCCTGCTGGTCTCTATGCTCAATATTGATTAACTGACATGTATAACACTTGGAAACATACTCTTATCTCTTTCTTCATGTTATTCCACCAATATAGTTTCTTCAAATCCTGATACATTTATTTCCTCCAGGATGTATGGAATAACTAGAATAGTGCTTCTTTCAGCAATTCCTTCTTAAGTTCTTCTTGCTCTGGTACACATAATCTTCCCTTGTACCTCATAACACCTTCTTCATCAACACGAAACTCAGGTGCTCTGCCAATTTCCATTTGTTTCTTTATCTAAAAAATGCTTGATCTTCTACTTGTGCCACTTTGATCCTTTCAACCAAGGTAGGTTGAATATGTAGATTTGCCAAACTCGCACCTACTTGTTGGTGACTATTTCCAGCTCTAACTTCCTCATATCATCTATTAGATGTCGTTCATATGTGATCATGGCTGCAAGATTTTCTACTGGCTTCCTACTTAAGGCATCTGCTACCACATTTGCCTTCCCAGGATGGTATTGGATGTCTATATCATAATCCTTTATAAGCTCCAACCATCTTCTTTGTCTCATATTCAACTCCCTTTGAGTAAAAATGTATTTCAAGCTTTTATGATCGGTATACACCTTACATCTCTCCCCATACAGATAGTGTCTCCAAATCTTTAAAGCATGCACAACCTGCTAATTCCAAATCATGTGTAGGATAGTTCTTCTCATAAGGCTTCAATTGTCTAGAAGCGTACTATTACCTACCTCCTTGCATCAACACACATCCTAAACCTTGTATAGAGGCATCACTGTAAATAGCATACTCCTCACCACTTACTGGTAAGGCAAGCATAAAGGCAGATACTAATTTATCTTTCAACTGTTGAAAACTAACTTCACATTCTTCACTCCATTCAAACTTCACTCCCTTCTGTGTCAGTCTGGTCAATGAGCTTGCAATCTTGGAAAAATCTTCCACAAATCTTCTATAATATCCTGCCATTCCCAGAAAACTTCTGATTTTGACACATTCTTAGGTCTTGGCCATTCAACAACAGCTTTCACTTTCTCAGGATTGACTGATATCCCATCTCCACTTACAACATGTCCTAAGAAAGAAACTTGTTCCAACCAGAACTCACACTTCGTGAATTTTGCATACAATTTCTCACTTTGCAATCTAGTCAAAACCAACCTCAGATGTTCTTCATGTTCTTCTTTTGATTTAGAATACACTAGCACATCATCAATGAACACCACCACAAATAAATCCAAATAATCTCTGAAGACTCTATTCATAAGATCCATAAAAACTGCTGGTGCATTGGTGAGACCAAAAGGCATGACAACAAATTCATAATGTCCATACCTGGTCCTAACGCTGTCTTTTGAATATCTTCTGCTCTAACTCTCAGCTGATGATATCCTGATCTCAGATCAATCTTCGAAAATACCTTTGCTCCTGCCAGCTGGTCAAATAAATCATCTATTCTGGGCAAAGGGTACTTATTCTTGATAGTCACATGATTCAACTCCCTATAGTCTATACATAATCTCATGCTTCCATCTTTCTTCTTTACAAACAGAACTGGAGCTCCCCAAGGTGAAACACTGGGTCTGATAAACTTCTTCTTCAACAAATCATCTAATTGTACTTTGAGCTCTGCAAGTTCTGTAGGAGCCATGCGATATGGTGTCTTGGAAATAGGTGGTACCTGGTACCAAGTCTATACAAAATTCAACTTCTCTCTTGGTGGTAATCCTGTAAATCTTCTGGAAAAACTTCTGGGTACTCACATATAACAGGTATATGAGAAGAATCTTTCTTTGGTTTATCTTCTATCACCATAGCTGCCAAAGATGATCTTCCCCACATCTCATATGTGGAAAATTTGGAGGTCTTTGCACTTCAAGTTTATAAACAAACTTATCTCCATCCTCCAAACTAAATTCTATTATTAAATTTCGACAATCTATAACAGCTTGATATTTCACCAACCAATCTACTCCCAATATTACATCAAAATCCAACATATCTAACACTATAGATTTGAGGTAAATGTCTACCTCCTATCTCTATATCCATATTCCTACAAATTCTATTTAATACATATCCACTTCCCAAAGGTGTACTAACAGAAAAACTTTCAGACATATATTCAACATGTACACCACAACTAGATACAAACATCTCAGATATGCAAGAAAAACTCGCACAGTATCAAACAAATACATATGCACTATGCAGAGTATAGTAACATACCGCAATAGTGTCAACACTAGTAATGTCACTGCTGAGAGCATATATCTTAGCTGGTGCCTTGTCCTTGACCAAAACTCTGAAGTCTACCAAACTGAGCTCTTGAGACAACTTGTTTTCCAGGTTCCTTACAATCAAACGCCCTATGCCTCTTTCCACACTTGAAGCAGAAAACTTGAGGAAGAACTTTTTCTATGCAGACTCTAGGGCTGTGTCCCACCTTGCCACAAGAAAAGCAAGCATTCTCAATCCATTTGCAATCCTTAAGTCATGGGGTCCAAAACATCTGCCATTTCTTATCAGCACCCTGAACAGCTAATATAATAGGTTGTGTAAAAAGCCTTTTATTCTTGTCCTGTTTCATAAAACTAGCAGCTTGGTCTCTTCCTTAAGAATATCTGACTTCTCTAGGGTCCATACTCTTCATTCTATTCAATCCTTGTCCTACAGTTTTGGCTTTGTTGACCACAGCTGAGTAGTTGGTCAAGTCCATTAGATTCACTTGATATTGAATTTCAGGCTCTAACCCAGTGATGAACCTGCTTACTTTAGCTTCTTCACTTTCCTTCAAAGGATCATGAAGGAATTTCATCAATCGGTGTAGCTCAGCTTCATACTCTTCCACAGACATCTTTCCCTGCTGTAGGGTATAATATTTCTGGAGCATCTTTTGCTTCACACTATCAGGGAAGAACTCCTATAGAAAGCTTGTTGGAACATCTGCCAAGTAATTGCCCCATCCATGTGTCTTACTTGCTACCACCAATTATTAGCTCTCCCAATCAGCAAGTAGGAGGCATATTCCACTTTCTTGTTCTCGGGTATGTCCAAAGCAGCAAATGTTTTCTCTACTTCTTCCATCCAAAGTTGAGCATCCAATGGTTTCCCTAGCACAGGCTCAAACTTGTATACTAGGTCTACAAATTTGTTGAGGCTCAGCACATCAGCTTGTCTAGCCCATTTCCTCCATATTCCATTATTCCTATGATTTTCTTGTCTCTAGGACTCAGCATTAGCCTATATCAGGTCCACATCATGCCTCATGGTTTGTGCTGCTGTGCTACCATTCCCAACAAAGTATTTACTACCTACATCAGTTGGGCTACATCTAGGCGCTTGTTGTCCTGCAGGTAGAGGTACTTGTTGTCCTACAGGTAAAGGTGCTTGTTGTCCTATAGGTGGAGGTAGCGGTAAATTTCAGGTACTTGATTCAAAGGTGGTTGGTTCAAAGGCTATTCTTCCTCCTGACCAGTTCCGAGGAACCAGCATCAGGGGCTCTTCTTCTTGGAGGCATACTAAGAGATTAAACATAGCATAAAAGAATAAGATATAATATACCATAAAGATCAACACAAGCTAATAAGATCATAACATAAATACTAAGCAAACCTAACCCATTTATTACCTTACTCATCAATGCTCACCATCCTAAAGAGTTCATAATTTCGATCTATTATGATCAAAACCTATTGCTCTGATACCAATTAAGCTGTAACGCCTTAAAATAAGGACATTACAACCCACCACGTGTCCTTCTCTTTTAAGAACACGCCAAGGCTAAAAACTTAAACCACAAGTATACACAATATAAAACTCCATAAACTCTCTTCAAAGATATCTATTTAAGTTATCTCATGAAACAAATCCTTTGAAGAAAACACCTTGTCAGCATTAACCAAAGCCAACATACTTAATAATCCAAAAGCTCAAATAAAACTTATAACAATATCAAAGTTTATAAAAAGTAAAGTTTCAAAACTTCACATCATCTTCCAAGTCTATCTTTAAGATCTATAACATCTTAAATGTCAGCAGGATAGTCTACTCCACTAGCATCCTTTCCCTCATCCACATAAATGTCATATCATGAATGTCATACATAAGTGGATCCACACCTGGTCCTGAAAATGATAAAAGAATAAGCGAAAACGGCCAGTATGTTAAACCACAAACAAAATGCAAATGCCACACAACATACATACATCCATATATATATTCATAAAACTAATCCTAATGCAACGAACACAATTTATTATCTTTAATTAATTAGCAAACAACACAGTTTAGAACTATAGTACTCTAGTTCCAAATCTGGAGTTTCTTATGACCCCTGAAAAACAATCAATATAGAAAATAGGTAATTATAAATATATTGGTGTTGGAGAATCATCCACACACCACGGCCTCTGTCAAAATCTAATCTACCGGAATCATTTCTATGCATGAATCCACTCGGGACAACCTCACACATAGATCATAAGGTGCCTCGTTAGTATCACACTCTACGTGGTCTTTACTAACCAAAGCCAAACACAAGCAACAACACAATTTTATATGTTACATAGAATTAGATTAATTTGATATTCTAATCCTACACACACAACAAACAAATCTAAACCTACAAGCATATACAACAATTAATGTAAGGTCGTACATATATCAAAATTCCAAGAATGGTACTCTAAATTACCCAAATTTGTTTTTATAACACAACTCCCAATTTAATAGAACCTGATAACATGAATAGATAAAATTCAAAATACATCTCATAAGATAAACCTAAATCCATTTATATCTAAAACCCAAATTTCAACATAATATCAAATCTATACCTTTTTCCTTAATCACAACACCAAAATCCTTCAATTCAACAATTCTCCTCAACCACTTCTCCAAACCCTAGAATTTCATTCAACACCATACATACCAGAAATCAACAACTACCATTTTTATAAAATCATAAAGATTAAAACTTTAAAATACTTACCTAAATTCAATTCTAAATCCTTTTAACACCAAAACCAGATCTACAGATAATCAGGGTTTTCTCCAATCTCCCTTCAAACAATAGAAAATTCTAAGGAATTATAAAATTGTATATCTTAAAGGAAAATGGTTATTCAATTACTTGATATAATCCTAATTTTCCTTAAACACCTACTCTTCAGATCTCCAAGAAAATTAGAACCATTTCTCCAATTCTTCTTAAAGACAAAAGAAAATCCTAAGATAATTCATAAATGGAAAGACTTTAAAGAAAAGATATGATTTTGATTACCTGAATCCGATCTTCTAAGATCTCCTTTGACCAACAGAATCAAATCTCCAAACCCGACATGTATGTTTTCCAATTCTATTGCAAATTCAACAAACAAACCCTAAGAAATCTAATAATACATAAGATCTTAAAACAAAAATAGTGATTCAGCTACTTGATCTAGAGTTCTAGACTTCTGAATCCTTTGGCAGCTATAAACTCTCAGAGGATAAGAATCTAGGTTTAGGGTTTTGTTGGAGAAAAGAACAAAGAAAGAATATATAGGGATTTGTGACTTTTCATCTTCGTCATATGTCTATCATATGACCAAAATTGCATTAAAATTAGACTTCGTTGACAAATTTAACCTTATAATTTATATCAATGGTCCTTCTTTATGTAATATTTACTTGTATATTACAGTAAAAAAGGGGGTTAATGTCATGAAAGCACCTGAACTGTTGGAGTTTGTGACTCAATTTCTGTAACCGATTCTCGTAGTTAAATGTTAATGAATGAATATTTGACTATGCATTTATTATTCATTCATTATACATTTAACGGTCATAATTTAGGCTTTTAAATGATATTAATACATGATATTAGTTACGGGGTCAAATCACCTTTTAATGATTTAATGGCAATTTATTTTCGCTATTAATATCCTGCATTACCTTTTATATAAATATGGGTTTATGATTGTTTGAAATTTAGAGTAAGTAGCCATTTGTGGTTCTCTCAAGAACTATTATACTCCTTCTTTAATATATCATGAATTCTTTTTCCTCTGCCAGTGTTTTTCCCGATTTGGGTTTTCTACGTAAATCTGGGTGTGTTCTTTATTTTCTTGTTGTTTTGTTTTACAATTTTTTGTGTTATTTGTTAGATCCCATCCTAACAAATTGGTATTAGAGCAAGGTTCTCTATAATAGCAACTGTGAAATATGATATTCTACTGTTGGATCGCAACACAAGATTTACATTATGGCAGGCTAAGATGCAAGCGATTCTTGCATAGATGGATTTGGATGATGCACTGTTAGGGTTTGATAAGTGTTGGGGAAAAAGATCCAATCTTTTACCTTAAAAAATTACAAACAAACAACAAGTATAAAATAAGAATGTGAAAATATAAATAACACTAGGATTTAATGTGGAAAACTCGAATTAGGGAAAAAACATGGGACCTCCACACACAAAACTTTCCATTATAATCAACAATGAAAATTACAATTATTCAACACTAGACAACGCTAGTGCATCCAAATTACAATAACACAATCCAGCCTTTCTCCCTTCAGAATCTCTTTATAGGATCCAAGATAGCACCCCCATGTGTCTCTCTGTGTATTCTCTCATTTATGTGTGTTTTTATTGTCCCTCACTATCAATTTATAATTACAATACTATCATAAGGGTTATTACAAAAGGAAATTCAAAGGCCACGTAAATTGGCATTCAAAATAATAGACAGTTTCAAAGTTGTATTAAATTCTCATTATTCTGCCATTAATTTCTATGTTGACCAGCTTTGACTTTTATAAATACTTCTTATCTTCAAGTCTTCTTCTAAATATATCCAATGTATATTTAGGATGTCCTTGGGTATAGACCCATATGAGTTATATCTATATCCCAACAATCTCTCCCTCCAGCTTATATGGGGAGTTCCATCACACCCGCCTTTTGTCTATAAAAGATATGTTTAGTATGATTTTTTTCCAGTTTCTATTGTTTTGACTCCAGAACATCCCGAATCCAATGATACCTAACATCTATGTGTTTTGATCTGGAATGGAGCATTGGATTCCTGCTCAAATGAATAACAATCTGGCTATCACAAAACAACTTTAACCCCTCTTGCTCCTGACCCAATTCTTCAAAGAATTTTCTTATCTACAAAATCTCTTTGTAGGCTTCTGTAATAGCTACATATTCAGCCTCAGTAGTAGAAAGAGCAACACATTTTTGCAATCTAGAATGCCATGAAACCGCTCGCCCTGCATATGTAATCAAGTACCTTGATGTGGACTTTCTGGAATCTAAATCCCCTGTCATATTAGCATATGAAAAACCCTCCAATGCAGATCTACTACCTTCCTTAAACTGTAAACCAAATCTTGAAGTGCCCCTGAGATATCTAAGAATCCATTTAACAACGGTCCAATGCTCTTTACTTGGATTCGAAAGAAAGCGGCTTACAATGCCAACTGCATGAGTAATATCCGGTCTCGCACATACCATGGCATACATCAAACTCCTAACTGCTGAAGCATATTGGATCTTCTTCATGTCTTCCTTCTCTACCTCACTTTTAAGACATTGTTGAGCACTCAATTTGAAGTGACCTGCAAGTGGAGAAGAAACCGGTATGGCGTTGCTCATATTGAACCTCTCTAACACTTTCTCAAGATATCTCTCCTATGTTAACCACAATTTCTGGCCTTTTCTATCTCTTTCAACCTCATTCCAAGGATTTGGCGTGCAGGTCCTAAGGCTTTCATTGAGAAAGACTTACTCAATGATAATTTCAATTATTGTATCATCTTAACATCTCTGCTGACAATCAACATATCATCAACATATAACAGAAGAATCAGAAACTTACCATATGGAAACTTCTTCACAAAAACACAAGAATCAACAGCAGTCTTGGTATAAACCTACTCAACCATGAAGGAAACAAACTTTCTGTACCACTGCCTTGGTGCTTGCTTCAGTCAATACAGACTTTTCTTCAACCTACAGACAAGATTTTCTTTCCCCTTGATCTTAAAACCTTCAGGATACTCCATGTAGATCTCTTCCTCCAAGTCTCCATAAAGGAAAGCAGTCTTCACATCCATCTGTTCAATCTCCAGATCAAGACTGGCTGCTATACTCAAGACAACCCCGATAGAAGACATCTTCACCATTGGTGAAAAAATTTCATTAAAATCTACCCTTTTTTGCTGACCGAACCCCTTCACAACTAGTCTTGCTTCATACCTAGGCTGTGAACTCTCTTCCTCAGTCTTCAACCCATAAACCCATTTGTTTTTCAGGGGTCTTTTGCCCTTAGGCAATTTCACAAGATCATAAGTCTTGTTCTCATGCAAGGATTTGATTTCCTCCTGCATGGCTTTCAACCACTCCTTTTTCTTCACATGAGATACTACTTCCTGATATGACTCAGGTTTTCCCACATCAGTCAACATCACAAATTCTTGTGGATCATACCTCACTGATGGTCTTCTTTCCCTTGAAGATCTCCTTAACTCAACCTGTTCTTGAGGCTCCTGAATCTCTTCATGTGTATCTTCTACACCTCCCCCATCAGTAGAAGTTTCAGGCAAAGGCACTGGATCAATATCAGTAGGGATATGAGCTGAGGATTTTTCCTTTTCAAGCTTCTCAATATCTTCTATTGTTTGGTCTTCTAGAAAAACCACATCTCTGCTCGTAATCACCTTCTTTTCTAATAGATCCCACAATATGTAACCATACTGATCATGTGCATATCCAAGGAACACACACTGTTTGGAGTTAGCATCAAGCTTTCCTCTTTCATCATTTGAGATGTGCATAAATGCCTTGCATCCAAAAACTTTCAAGTGGTGATAAGAAATTTGTTTACTTGACCATACCTGCTCATGAATATCTCAATCTATAGCATATGGAGGAAATAGATTTATCAAATCTGCAGCTGTCATCATCGCTACACCCCAAAATGATTTGGGCAACTTGTCGTGCGATAACATGCACTTCACTTTCTCAGTGATAGTGCGGTTCATCCTCTCAGTAACACCATTCTGTTATGGAGTCTTTAGAACTGTGTTTTCCAATTTAATTCCTGAGTATTACAATATTCTTCAAACGGTCCTCTATATTCCCCTCCATTGTGTGCCCTCACATAGATCAATTTTCTCCCATATTCTCTTTCCACTCTATAACGAAACTTCTTGAACACATTCAGCACTTGATCCTTAGACTTCAAAGCATAAGTCCAAAGCTTCCTAGAGTGATCATCTATAAAGTAACAAAATACAAAGCACCACCAATTGACCTATCTTTCATGTACCAAACGTTTGCATGAATTAGGTCCAAAACATGTGCTTTCCTAGAAGGAGAATTTCTCTGAAATGCAACCTTGTGTTGCTTACCATTAGACAATCAGTACAGGTCTTTAAAGGAATTCCTTTAAGATCTGGTAGAAGCTGCTTCTTCATAAGCATATGAAGCCTTTTTTCACTCACATGCCCAAGCCTCTTATGACATAAATCCATTGAGGATTCACTTGTCAAATTTACATCTTTCTTATCTAATTTAGCTTTCATTAGATAGAGTGTCTTTTATTTCTTTCCTGTGGCAACAATCAGAGATCCCTTGGTAAACTTCCATCTGCTCTCACCAAAATGACTATGATAACCGTCATCATCTAATTTACCTGTAGAAATCAGGTTTAGGCGAATATCCAGTACATGTCTCACATCTCTAAGTAAGAGCTTGCATTAAGTGTTAGTTTCCAACACCAAAAATTTTTGAAGTCTCATTATTTCTCATCCTTACATTACCAAAATTTCCAGTAGTGTAAGATGAGAAAATTCCTCATGTGCAATCACATGAAACAAAGCACCGGAATATATCACCCAGTCTCTATCATGACCGGTCAAACTAACACAATTTTCATCCCAGGTGATAATAACCTCATCTCCTACTGCTACAAAAGTAGATTCATCATCCTTGTCTTCGTCGTTCCCCTTTTCCTTCCATAGTCTACAATCTCTTTAGTAATGTCCCGGCTTGTTGCAATAAAAACATTTTGCATTCCTATTTCTTGACTTAGATCTGCCCTTGGATTTGTCGGACCTATTGGATTTATCATCCGAGCCTCTATTTCTGCTTCTGCCTCTTCTGTTAGATCTATCAGCCATAAGTGCCCTAGAATCGGGATTTATCCCTAAATCTTTTCTCCTGGCATCCTCATTCATCAAACTGTCCTTTACCATCTCTAACATCAGCGTTCCATCTGGAGCCGAATTGCTAACTGACACAACCAGTGTCTCTCAGCTCTCTTGCAGCGAGGTCAGCAACAGAAGTGCCTGTATTTCATCATCAAGAACAAGTTTCCGAAGTTTGTTGATTTACAATTTACCTTTCAAACATTAACCCCAATTTCCTCCAAAGGACATCTGCCTTGGTCTCCTAGGCAACGTGATTGAAGATGCTTTGATCAACCCATTGTCAGATATATCCAATAGTCTTTCTATGCATGATCACCCAATCTTGATCAGACTTGTCCTTAGGCTTCCCTGTATCACCACCCAATGGCAAATAGAGATCTTTGCAATATAACAGATCCTCCATCATCGCTTTTCGTATCGAATAATTTGATGCTGTCAATTTGATCATTGACCCTGAGGATTCAGCCATGGCTTGTACTTATCGATAGAAAAAGAAGAAACCCTAAAAATCTTATTTTTGTGTATATATATATATATATATATTATTAACCTAAAGCTCCGATACCACTTGTTGGGGAAAAAGATCCAATCTTTTTCTTTGCGGAAGAGTGAAAAAAAAATCACAAACAAACAACAAGTATAAAATCAAAATGTGAAAATATAAATAATACTAGGATTTAACGTGGAAAACCCAAACTAGGGAAAAACCACGAGACCTCCACACACAAAACCTTCTATTATAATCAATAATGAAAATTACAACTATTCAACACTAGACAACGCTAGTGCATCCTAATATAACAACACAATCCACCTTTCTCCCTTTAGAATCTCTTTATAGGATCCAGATAGCACCCCCATGTGTCTCTCTATGTATTCTCTCATTTATGTGTGTTTTTATTGTCCCTCACTATCAATTTATAATTACAAGACTATCATAAGGGGTATTACAAAAGGAAATTCAAAGGCCACATAAATGGGCATTCAAAATAACCAGCAGTTTCAAAGCTGTATTAAATTCTCATTATTCTGCCATTAATTTCTATGTTGACCAGCTTTGACTTTTATAAATACTCATTGTCTTTTAAGTCTTCTTCTAAATATCCAATGTATATTTAAGATGTCCTTGGATATAGACCCATATGAGTTGGATCTATATCCCAACAATAAGATGCATGCGTCATGGACACCTGAAGAGAAGCAACGTAAGGATCGTAAAGCCCTATCTCAGATTTACCAGCATCTATCAAATCAAATTTTACAGATGTGTTGAAGGAGAAGACTGCTGCTTGCGTTATGGTTAAAGTTAGAACAATTGTGTATGACTAAGAGTCTAACCAGTAAATTACATCTGAAGCAACAACTATACTCTCATCGTTTGACAGAAGGTACGTCTCTAAAAAAACACTTAACTATTTTTAAGGAAATTGTTTCTGATTTGCAAACCATAGAAGTCAAGTACGAGGAGGAGGATTTAGGGTTGATTTTGTTATGTTCTTTGCCTCCCTCCTATTCGACTTTAGAGACACAATCCTGTATAGTCGTCAAACCCTTACCATTGATGAGGTTGATGATGCTTTAAGTTCTTGAAAGGATGAAACAACTTGTAGTTGGATTGAGTCTCACGTAGAGGGTCTTAATGTTCGTTGAAGGTCCCAAGATCAAATTCTAGTGGTAATAACAGAGCAGATCAAAATTTGCAAATAGGAATAAGACTTGCAGGTTTGCAAGAAAAAGGGGCACATTAAGTCCGAGTGTCATAAATACAGAACAAGAACAAGAAAGCTACTGAGAATCATAAGGAAAATAAATAAGAGAAATCTGGTGAAGCTGATGTAGCAAATGTCAGTACTGATGGTGAAATCCTTATTGCTTTTGATAACAATCTAGAGCAAGTGAGGAATGGATTCTTGATTCTGGTTGTACGTTACATATAAGTCTCAATTGGGATTGGTTTTCAACATATGAAACCGTTTCAAAAGGTATTATTTTGATGGGAAATAATGCCTCTTGCAAGGTTGCAAGTATTGGAACTATGAAGGTTAAGATATTTGATGGTGTTATCTAGACACTTGGTGATGTGAGACATGTGCCTGATTTAAAAAGAAATCTGATCTCTTTGAGTACGCTTGATTATAAAGGGGACAAGTACACCGTAAAGGTCGAGTTTTGAAGATCAATAGAGATCTTTAGTGGTGATGAAATGATAGAAAAAGAATGCTAATCTTTATGTTTTGCAGGGTTTAGTTGTTACTGGTGATGCATCCACTGCCTCTTCATCTTTTTCAAATGATGATGCTACTGGATTATGGCATATGCGTTTGAGCATATGAGTGAAACCGGTATGGCTGAACTGTGTCGAAGAGGATTACTTGTGGGCAAGGCATCAACAAATTGAAGTTTTGTGAATACTGTGTTTTTGGGAAACAGAAGAGAGTTAGATTCACCACAAGTACTTATAGTACGAAAGGCACACTCAATTATATACACTCAGATCTTTATGAACCGACTAAGGTGCCCTCTAGAGGAGGTGCAAATTATATGTTAACAATCATTGATGACTACTCCAGAAAACTTTGGGTGTTCTTCTTGAAGCAGAAGAGTGATGTTTTACGGATGTTTAAGGAGTGGAAGATCATGATTGAAAAACAGACTGGGAAGCAGGTAAAGCGACTTCGCGCTGACAATGGTTTAGGGTTTTGTTCTAGTAAATTTAATGATTTATGCAAGTCGAAAGGAATTGAGAGGCATTTAACAATTCCGGTACTCCACAATAGAATGGTGTGGCAAAACGGATGAATAGAACGATTATGGAGAGAGTCTGTTATATGCTTTCAAATGCTAAATTGCCAAAATCTTTTTAAGCTGAAGCAGCTTCTACAGCATCCTTTATTATAAATCATCTCCTTCGATTACTATTGAGAAGAAGACTCCACATGAGGTATGGTCCAGTACTCCTACTAATTATTCAAATTTAAAAGTTTCTGGTTATCTTACTTATGCTCATGTTGATAATGGAAAACTTGAGCCTAGATTTATTAAGTGCATATTCTTATGATATAAGTCTAGTGTGAAAGGATACAAGTTATGGTGTCCTGGGTTGAAGAAAGTCATTGTTAGTAGAGATGTTATTTTCGATGAAAATTCTATGTTACATAACTTATCTTCTAGTGCTACATCCGATAAAGCCCAGCAGAAGTCAAACGTGTGGGTGGAGGTTCAAATTGATTCCAATTCTATATCACTACCTACTTTTCAGCCTAGATTACAGACACATGATAGTACTGTCTCTACACTATCACCATAGCAGCTATATTCTATTGCAAGAGATAGGCCTAGGAGAGAAGTTAGGCCTCCACAAAGATATGCTGAGGCCGATCTAGTTGCTTATGCATTGAATGTATCCGAAGAAACTGGTTCAAATTTTGAGCCCTCAACTTACTCAGAAGCAGTTAGTCGTGATGATTCTGGTAAGTGGATGATTGCTATACCAGAATAGATGGAATCCCTTCACAATAATGTACATGAGATTTAGTGAAACTTCCTAAGGGTAAGAAGACTGTTCATTGTAAATGGTATTCAAGAAAAAGGAAGCAACATCAAGTGTTGATGAACCCCGATACAAAGCAAGATTCGTTGCTGAAAGCAGTTAGATTCCAGGTATGGAATTTATTGATGTGTTTTCTACTGTTGTGAAGCATGGTTCTTTTCGAGCCTTGCTTAGTATTGTTGCAATGCAAGATCTTAAGCTTAAACAACTAGATGTGAAGACAACCTTCTTAAATTGAGAACTTGAGAGGATATATATATATAAAACAACTTGAGGGTTTTGTGGTTTTAGGAAAGGAGGATCACATGTGTTTGTTGAAAAAGTCTTTATATGGCCTGAAACAGTCTCTAGACAGTGGTACAAAAGGTTTGACTCATTCGTAACTTCTCATGATTTCATGAGAAGCAATTTTGACAATTGTGTTTACATCAAGAAGTGCAATGATGGGTCTTTTGTTTACTTACTATTGTATGTTGACGATATCATGGTAGTAGCTAAAGACAGAGGAGAGATTAGTAGGGTTAAAACCCAGTTGAGTAGAGAGTTTGAGATGAAAGACTTAGAGCAGCAAAGAAGATTCTTGGAATGTAGGTTCTGAAGGACAGAAAAGTGGAGAGTTGTGCTTGAGTCAAAAGGGGTATGTTGAGAAAGTTCTTCACAGGTTTAATGTGCAGAGTGCTAAGCCTGTTGTACTTCTTTAGTAGCCATTGTAGACTTTCATCTGCTTTGTCTCCATAATCAGATGATGAGATCGACTATATGTCAAAGATTCCATATTCTAGTGCAGTGAGATCTCTTATGTATGCTATGGTTTGTACTCGACCAAATTTGTCTTATGCAGTCAATGCAGTTAATAGATACATGGCAAATCCTGGTAAAGAACACTGGAGAGTAGTTCAGTGGATTCTTAGATACTTAAGAGGTACCACATATGTTTGTTTATATTTTGGTAAAACTAGAGATGGAATTATTGGTTATGTTGATTCTGATTTCGTCGGAGACTTGGATAAACAAGATCTCTCACAGGGTATATATTTACCATTGGTGCTGTGCTATTAGTTGGAAAGCCACTTTGCAAGCAACAGTTGCTTTATTTACTACAAAAGCTGAGTATATGGCGATTGTAGAGGCTTGTAAGGAAGCTATTTGGTTGAAAAGCTTATGTGGTGAGCTCAGTGATGAATTGAAGATTATTATAGTTTATTGTGATAGTCAGAGTGCAATTTTTCTCACTAAGGATAAAATGTTTCATGAGAGGACAAAGCACATTGATGTTCATTGATGTTCGGTATCATTTTATGCATGAAATTGTTGCTCGTGGAGACATTGCTGTAAGCAAGGTCAACACTCATAACAATCCAGCTGATATGATGACAAAGTCGCTCCCTATAGCTAAGTCTAGCATTGCTTAGACTTGATTAGTGTTCATTGCTGATTATTACCCTTTAGAGATTTTGTGGAAGAGGTGGAGAATGTTTGTTTTCATGTTGAAGATTTGTGTTTGTGTTTTTTCTTTTTTTTAACTCTAGAATTCCTGTCAAGGTGGAGATTGGTGGAGTTTGTCACCCGATTTCTGTAGCTGATTCTTGTATTTAAATATTAATGAATGAATATTTGACTATACATTTATTATTCATTTTTTACTATTCATTTATTATTCATTCATTATATATTTAACGGTCATAATTTAGGCTTTTAAATGATATAATATATGATCTAGTTTACTGGGTCAAATAGTATTAATGATATTTAATTAATGGAAATTTATTTTCGCCATTAATATCCTGCATCATTTTTATATAAATATAGGTTTAGGGTTGTTTGAAATTTAGACTAAGCAGCCATTTGTGGTTCTCTCTTTAAGATATAGTGAATTATTTCTCCTCTGCCCGTGGTTTTTCTTGATTTGGGTTTTCTTCATAAATCTATGTGTGTTCTTTATTTTCTTGTTGTTTTGTTTTGCTATTATTTGTGTTATTTGTTAGAGCCCATCCTAACATAAATTTTGCTAAAATGTACAATTAACTACCTACACTTTTATTTGATCAATTTAATACCTAATTTAATAATTTGTGTTCGCTTTTGATACCTCATTAACTTGCTTAACTTTGTTATCCAAGTTGGCATAATAGACCAATGAAATGAGGGCACTTGGCAAAACAAGACTTAAAAACTAATTTATGTGGTTTTAAGGTCAAAATATTTGAAAAAGAAAAAAAAAATTAAATATTTATTAGAATGGTTAAAAGAAAGAGAAGCACAGCAATAAAAGCAAAAGGAAAAAACGGACCCTAAATCAATAGATGAATCGGAACATATTCCAGAGACAAACATGTGCGTGGTTTCCATCTCGAGTCTCAAAGTCAGGCGCGGGTTCGATCCAATGGATATGGATGGATTTGTGAAGCTCCTTTAGGTATCAAGTCTCACGAGCGTCAATCTTTTCTGTAGATGTGGCTTGTCCGATGATGGTGGTCATAGATGTGCTGGGCAAGCTTCGATTTTGGTGTGTTGCAGGAAAAAGATTAGAGGGAAAGTGAGTATTGGCTTAAGGAGAAGGAGGTCTCCGTGGCTTTGACTTTGAGTCCGATGTTGGTATTTGGTGAGTCTAATGGGGATGGGTCTCGATGGTTTTGTCAAGGAAGGAGAAGCAAAGGTTAGAGAGAGAACTTAGAAAGATTGACTCCTCGTGGAAGAAGATGAAGTCTTCCATTGAAGAAGAAGATCCATGCTTTTATTTACATTTTTTTAAAAAAAGTGCCTTGAATAATTTTAAGATCTATTACGGTCGCTCACGAGTCTACTCCAGCCAAAGAATATTCAACTCGCAAGTAGGATTCGTGGATGCTCTTGTGATGAATGGAAACTGAAATGGATTAGGCTTTCTTCATCTGCATTTTTTTCTCACATTTTTTTATGTTAATTCTTTATTTAATGTTTTAAATTTCATTATGTTTGAATTGGTTAAAATCCATGGAAGTTTTGAGATGGTAAATGTTCTTTTAAACTATTACTAACGGTATGTTACATTACAATTGGTTTCTTGCTCCTGGTACTAGACTAATGTCACCTAATGTTTGTTTGAAATTACAATCAAACTCCGATGATGGGTTTATGTCTTATTCCGTGTTGATTTTTGTGGATTGTGTTTTGTTTTGATTGCCGTGTTCATGTCATAAAATTATTTTGAGATGACAGAAAACATACAAAAATAATTTATACTGTTTTAAGATCAAAATAACTGGAAAAGAAAAAAAAATAATTTTTTAAATCTTTTTTGTCAAGTGTCTTCATTCCATTGGTCTATTATGCCAACTAGGATAACAAAGTTAAGCAAGTTAACGGAGATACCAAAAGCGAATACGAATTGTTGAATTAGGTATTAAATTGATCAAATAAAAATATAGGTAGTTAATTGCACATTTTAGCAAAGTTCAGATATCTTTCATGACATTTACCTTTTAAAAAGATGTTATAAGACTTATGATACATGCATCCATCCTTCTTCTTTCATAATATACATCAATAATCACTAATAAATTAATAATCACTAAGATGTTATATTATTCTTGGTTTCAAATTTCTTTTTTTTTTTTTTTTGCAAGCCAACTCAATCCGGCCTGTTTTAGCCATTGGGTTAAACGGGCAAAAAAATTTTAGCCATAACCCATTTTTTTTAAGAGAATTGGCGGATTGGCCCGCGAACTGTAGTCTATATGCCAAGCTCTAACAACAACGAATGAGTAAAAACCATGAGCGAGCTGCTACTGAGTGGATGGGCCAATTAGGGGAGCTTTTCATGGTGTTGTTAGTGTCCATGGTACCTAACCTGGTACTAGAGGTTGGTCCTTCTATTCTAAAGAGCTACTTGGGGATCCAACTAAAGGTGAAGGCGGTGGTTGACCATATCCAGATGGCTAGCTTTTTGTGTCTTAATGTCCATAGTGGTACAACTCTTATCCTAATCAAAAGCAAATCTCGCCTCTTATCTCTTGTTGGCTAATTTGCAGATAACTCGCCTCGCCTCGTCTCTTCTTGATACCCTGTTAGTAGCCTTTTTTTTTACAAATGAGGTGAAAAGTGGTAATATTTCATTGCCTAAACCTTTCCATTGTTGAAATTTCATCTTGAACATAAATTCAATAGAGATGTCTGAGACTTGTTGAAGTGACATGATTGATTTAAGCTATACCACTATTTTCATAGTTAATTGCATTGTTTATTGAAATCAATCTTCAAATGGAACGCTTCTTTTAGGTTTTGTTAAAAAAATTTGCTTTTGCTTATTTGCTTTTCATGGATATTTATTGATCTTATGATTTATTCATAATTATTCTTGACATATGTTTTGGTTTTTAGATAATACCATTGTTGGGAATCATTGAATGCGAGATTATTGCTAGTCGATACCATATATGACTAAGAATTATGTATTTTATGGTGTTTGGGATTATAGCAAAAAAAAAAAGGACTAAGTTTAATACCAAAAGAATTGTATTAATGATATATATATATATATATATATTTATAGTTACAATAATATAGGTACTAAAAACCAATTTAATAAAGAAAATAAAAAATGATGAGCAAAACTGGATATCATCAGACTATATGGCCATTGACGTATTAGTGATAAAGTTTCTAACTTTGGTAGTCTAAACAAATGATTCAAAAAAGACTATGGTTAATACTACAAAGAAAATTACATAGTCGGTTTATTTAACAGACTAGGTTCATACTAAATCATAATTTTATTATTAAAATATTTAATATATTATTTATTATATTTATTTTAATAGTCAGCTGATTAGTTAGTCCCATCCCATTAACAAAATCATAGTAGTTCTTATTCTACAAATAGGAGGACCTCTTATGCTACCATTTGCAGGACCATCGAGTAACTTATCTAATTATTATAATAAACGTATTGAGTATTTTAGCAGTCATTAAATAACTAAGAATCGGTCTGTTAAAAAAGAAAATATACTATGAAATTTTCCCGCAAAGAGATGCAGCCAGCTTATACCCCTGTATTGGGAAGCATACAGACAGGATGCAAAAGCGCCCTGAAAAGGCTTCATAGGTTGCCAACAAAAACATTTCGCCGCCAATCTTGAAATTTCCCAGTGCGTGACGTAATTGCTAGCTGGCTTTTAGCTGGAGAACATCTAAATGCTCATGAGCTCATCGATTAGTGATAAAAAAAGAGGGAAAAAAAAAATTTTAATGCTTAAAACTATTTTATATAAATAATAAAAATTCAATTGTTGCCTTGTAAGTAAATATCAAGAAAGAGAAAGAGCACGACCCTTTAGAAAGATTCCATCCAAATAGACATATTATCATATTCTACCATCTTGTATAACTGGTCTATAACGTCCCAGGAATATTAATACCTAAACAGGACATTAGTCTTAACACACGTAGAAAATCATAACAATAATGATGTTTGGTCCAATAATAGCATAGACATCACTCAGAATAAATTCAGCTACACATAAGACACACACACACACAAAAACAAACATTAGACATAATAAAGCATAGTGGGTACTGGGTATGGTATGAATGTTGTTGTTGTTGTTGTTGTGTGTGTGTGGGTTTGTTTTCTAGTCAAGCAAGGTATAGGTTGTGATCTCGGATCCACCACTGTGAAGATGGCTATGAGGAGGCTGGTCTTGCTGCATGCGTAAAGCAAACACACGTCCAACTCCATTCATGTATCCTATTACCGAATCATCGTACACTCCTCCATGTTCCATCTCGTATTGAGGGTCTTCTCTTATGCTCTTCAGTTGAGTCATTACATAGAGACAAGAAAAAAAAAATATATATTACAAATTATATTTCTATATGTCTATATAATATATATTCACATAACTTATTTTTTAAGAAAATTAAACTAATAATAATAAATAATTAAATGCAGCAATTATACACGTAAGTGCTTACAAGACTGTGTATGAGATTTCTGTTTATCTCTTCAGCATTTCTGACCTGCATTAACAAATGACAACCCAGAAAGCAATAAGAATTTAACCTGAATTATGGCATAACAAGAAGGACAGGCATTGTTAGATGAATAGAGAGTAACATGCTTACCTTTTCTTCCTGGTGTCAATCTGACCATTGAGAACCTTGTACTGTTATCAATATCCAAAAAAAAAAAAAAAAAAAATGGAAAAAAAAGTTTAGTCGCTTGATTCAGATTTCATAATTGAACCAAGTCCTTAACAATGAAGAAAACAAACCCCAACGAGTAGTTAAATGACAACAAGGAAGCTTCTATGGATCATGGTACGATGTTATTTGATATCATACGTAATTTTTAGTCTGAAATCGATCATTTTCAAGTCTATCTACCTGTAGTTTAAACTGGATTGAACCAATTACTGACTGCTATCTCTACTCCATTCTTTTGTAATTAGCGAGAGTTCAGCGGACAATGGTACTGTAAGCTACTATAGCTCAGACATGTATAGAAGGAAAAGAAATTGAACATTCATAAAATTTTCATAAGCTTAATTGTCTAGTTGGTGTCAATACAGAGAAAAGATTTAGTAAGTATTACACATCACTTGCAATATTACAGTGATGAATAATTACTAATAATTTTTTAATACATGGCCGGTGATTACTTTAAAAACTATTCACTATTTCATTCGTTTGTAAACGAAAAATTAATATTTACTCACTAGTGCACATACCACATGGTGTGTATTACCTATTCAATATTTTTCCGTCAACAAATAAGATAATTCTAAACTAAACTATTCACTTATGTTCTAATCTTTAAATTTTCACGCATAGAGGAATTGATTTATTCTATGTTTAAAATGTATGGACAAGGTAATTGGACTAATTGAACTTGGTAAAAATAGTACAAAAAGAAATAGATGGACGCTTTTGTGTGTTGTTGTTGGTGACACTATACCAAACTAAAAATTACAAGGCTGCTATGCGCGGATAGAATGTCTTAGTTTTTATTTTCCAGGAGGAGGATTTTAGCACTGCAACAAAAAATTTTGGAGCTTTTTATCAATTATTTTTTTCTGAGGTATAAGTTTTCCTAAGGCTATATGATCTTGCTATCCTCATTATCCTGACAACTTGGTAAAATTCTCATTACAGTTGTAAATTACAATAATGCATTTGTAATATATATTACAATTCATTTCGCATAATAATTCTTTCATAAATCGCACCATTCCATATATTATAAGTATATATTAATCCAAACGCAGTACATGTGCAGGTAAAAGAAGTGTATTCTATCACACAAGGAAGAAATTTCTACGATCCTCTAAGGGATACAGGATAAAATAAAAATTATGTTAAATATCAAATAATTAGGTCCTTTTTTAATTAATAAACGTTTTTTTTTAAATCTCAAAGTAATGGTGATGTTAAAGCCAGTGCTAACCGAAGTTGTGAGATCATATGCAGCTGATTAAGGGTTAAAAGAAAAATGGAGGTACATGTAGTTTCCATTACAAAATTATAGGATTAAGCGGCAAAAGTTGGCTGATTAAGGCCTGATTGTCGCAGCTTCGGCGCTTGTTTATTTTATTTCATTTTTGTTATTTTCAAACAGATATTTATTAAGAAATAGATATGGATTAAAAATAGATTTGTTTACTTATAAATAGATCAAACAAATTAGATAAAGATATGGATAAAATACATATAAATATTAAACAATCCAAACATATCATGACATAAGGAGCAAGAAACCTTGTCATTCATAACGCTGAATTCAGAATTTGTTGAGATGGCCATAAATTTATTATAGTGGGTATCATTTTTTCACTACAACATGTTATTGATTTCCAAGTTCTAATCATGGCGTAAAGGAAGATATTCTATGAGTTAGATATTTGTATTCAGTTATTAGATAAAAAGTAAAATCTTATGAATACAAAATATAGCTGAATAAATTAATTTTTTCTTTTTTTTTTAACCAAAGACTGAAGGAGGGAAATCAGAACATCTAAAGCACTTGTTTAACAAAATTGGTTTTATATAATTTGATTGCCAAATCATGGATTTACCCACAAGAAGAGTAAATTTCAATTCAATGATAGGTAACTTTATGTACTTTTTAATTTTCTATTTACTGTTCTAATTGCATCAGTGTCTTAATCTATCATGCATTAGTTTATCAAGAAACCAGCATATTCATAAAATCGGCCACCTATATATATATGTATATTCTTAACTGTTTGCAACAAGAAAAATAACAAAGATTGTGAAACTTGAAGCAGCATGGTATTCATGTGCAGATTAGATTAGGAGCAAAAAAGGAAAAGTTGGAGAAAAAAATTGCATCACCCTTTTTTTTTTTTTTCAATGTTCATATATCCAAATATTAAAAACAAAAAAGTTGTTAAACTTATTTCCTTGTTTTCGTCAAAATTATAAAATATACTAAAAATAAAAACAAATAAAATCATTAAAAAAAAAAGATTATGCACTTTGGAACTTTTTTTTTTTTTTTTTGTTGGCCGGAAGTTTTGGGCTATTTTGTTATGCTTAGTACTATCTTATATTTATTCAATTGTATATGTATTTTATTATAAATAGTCATATAGTCATCCAAATTATATTTGCAAAAATTTAAAAATCTAAATACCCAATTTAATTGTTGACACTATATATCATAATAGTAAACATTCCATTTAAGCTCTGAAGCAAAAGAAATGATAGAATAATTAATTTCTAGGAAAACTAACCATTACAGCAACCAGCATATGAAAAGGGTTGGACGACAAACCTTTTTCTCACGGATGGTCTTTAAGGACTCATCCATTTCTTGCTCAAGACCGCACAGTTGGTCGTATGTCATGTCATTCAAGCTTTGACCAAGCCTCCTCCTTTTTAAGTCCATCGACAATCGTTCCCCCAAAGCGGTAAGTGAAGTGACATTATTTCCAACAAGTGTTATAGAAATGGAAATTTCAGAAGACATTGGCTATTACTAGGATGTCGAGATGAACAATAATGTCTATGGCGCATATTGTCATAAATAATATCCATCAATAAAATCCAAATAGGTATCAATAATGCACATCTACTCTATATATTCAAGAAGAGTATAATGATGACAAGAAAGCATTTTAATCTTTAAAATTAACTCACAAGGAGTCTTCCACAAAATGATATGGCCCCTAGCAGGCTAGCACAATAAAGGGTCATCATCTATAAATGAGATACCAACCAATCTTACTCCGATATTAAATAAAAATTTAACACATAAAAGTATTTATAACAATATCATTTAGGGACAGTTCTTCTAATTCCTGGTGAAGCGCCAGATTTTTATTAGATCTTATATACTACTGAACATTAGATTTCATAAATCGCTTCACATCAATCTTTTTCAATGGCTAGGCACCAAGGATATGCTAAATTATGCCTATCTTTTAATAGCATTTGAAGGGACATAATATAGCCAATCTACATGAAGGGTCCTAGACTAAGGCTTCATTTCTTCGTATCCTGAAACGCAAATTGTTTTCGTGTATATATATGTATGTATGTATATATATATATTTATGATGAAACTACTAGATTTCTATAATAAAAAATTCTGGAAATTTAATTTTCATTCTCGTCCTTGCATTTTTGCTTTCCATCTCATAAGAAAAAAATCTCAATTTACATGTAACCAAATCCAAAGCCTACAAATATGATGGAAAGTTTGGAACTAATTATAGCTGCCTTTGTTTGTTTAGGTGCAATTTCTTTTGTGGAAAAATTTTTCCAACGCCATTTGATATTTTAATCAAAATTTTATAATTGTTGAGTGCTATGCTGTACAGGATGTTAATAGATTCCCAGCGACAAGCAATGGCGGAAGATAACGGTGATAGCCAATTACGGTAAAAATGCAAATTTTAATACTTTTGAAAGTCGCGTTTTAATCGATTTTGATATGGTATTAACTTTAGGAAGTCACATTTGTTATATGCAACCTTTTAATATCTTTGAAAATCACATTTTTTCTTCTCAGATTTTAAAATGGATTTTGATAATTTTTTTCGGTATAATATATATTTGATAATATTTTTTTCCTAGATCAAATATAGAATGGGGAAAATGCAACATGTTCACCTTTCATCAATACTTAACACTAAAATTGTGCAACATTTTTAGGAACAAATGGTGACTTTAACAATGTCAAAGTTTTGATGATAAAAAATGTTAAGAAAAAAGTTTGAAAATTTTCTTTGGAACAAACACACCGTTACATAAGAAGGATTGTTCCTATACAATCATGCGTATGAGACCGTAACTGAAGTAACACATATGCCCATATCTTGAAGAATTTATAATATATTGGACAAGAACCGTTATAAAACATTTTCAATTAAATCAAAACCAATAATCTTGTAATCTGATAGCATTTTTAAGATATCTAATTCGATTCCACACGTTATTATAGCTCTATTAACCTTATTATTATAACCATAAGGGAGAAAAAAAAAACTGAAATATTTTCGTTAAACCATAGTCGTGTTTAATTAATTACTTTTTCATAAGGATTGGAGTATGCGTAAGAAGTGATAAGCAAAAATTCTAAAAATTACATAGATCTGTTAATACTTATATACCTGACCTCCAGCCGAAGATTCCTATTTATTTCTTTCAGCTTCCTCAAGTGCTCTTGCATTCGCTGAATAAATACGCATATATCATAGTAAATATTATTTGGCAAAAAATATATATCATAAATATTTATCATTTGCTTTTTATGCAAAAAATAAATAAGAAATTTTACGAGCTTCTTTGATAGTTGATATTAAGATCAAAGGGATATCCTGTTTAATCAAACCTCGTAATGAGTGCTCCAAAGATCTACTTGTTGTATCTTCTGGTATTCATCATATATTTCCTTTGTTCTATAAAAACATAACAAGCTCCAAAAAGTTATCTTAGAAAAAAATAATAACAAGTCAAACAAATGGATCTAGGGTTTTCAAAACAAGAACCAGAAAATTTATAAAAAAAAATTAAAATAATTTCTAGCAACATACGTGATTGAAGGACTGATGTACTCATAGAGCTTGTCAGTGCTTGATAGCATGATAATAGAGACCTTAGCATCACAAAGAACAGTGAGTTCATGTGCTTTCTTGAAGAGTCCATTGCGTCTTTTGGAGAAAGTCACCTGCCTGTTTGTGGAGTTCTCTATCTTCTTGATCTGAATCTTCCCTCTAGCCATGTTTTTTTTCTTTTCTTTTTAAGCTTTCTCTCTTTCTCCCTGACTTGGGTTGGAATTATTGTACTTCTTCTCTTCTCTTGGTGTTTTTGAAAAATTATATAGGGAAAAGGGGGATAATAAAACGAAGAGGAAAAGTAGAAGAGGGTATGGTTTTTTTGTTGCTGTAAATGGAAAGTGTATGCCAAAAGTGTGAAAGGTATAGTACAAACATATAAAACATAGTATGTCTAATTAAGATTACCACTGAGCACAAGACCAGAGGGTTTGGGCAGCTTTTACTTTTTAACTTAGAAGAGTAATGAGTTTCTAACCCAACAGTTTATCGGAGGCTTCAAAGTTCATCCCCTGTTGTGTTGTACGTGCAGAAACGGCGTTTTCAACCCCTTGTCCGTTTTGCTTTTGATTGATTTTATTTAGGGTCAGGTGCTTCGATTGATTGGAGTGAGGATTTGACAGAAAATCGGCTGATGGGAGTGGAGACTTTTCATGGTACATAGAACTATGAACTAACCCACGAATAATTCACTATTTGGTCTTTTGCTTCCTGATATAATTAACCGAGATATATTCAATGACTAATTTACACTCTATACATATACGTGTATATAACTATCAATAACATGTAAAATATATAATGGGTGCTATTTAAAATAGCTGCCTTTCATGATTCATGAGGATGTTTACGCGTTTAATAGTAATTAATACTTAATCATTATATATATTACAAATAATGTGTATTAATCACTCAAGAAGATGGCATGTGATGTATATGAGTTGGGGGGAAGATTTGAATAGTACTAATGCGAAAGATATATTAATTAATGATGATAAATAACAATAACATTATAATATATGAACAATTTTATAAAATTATACACTAGTAGGATTGTTTATCTATAAAACTATAAGCTGCTTATTTACTATTCATCTCAATTATATACTATCACAATCATTTATCTATGAAACATCAGTACTTACTTATCATTCATTCGAATATGTAGCATATTGATATTAATGAAAATTTTTTTAATGGTAATAGCTTAACAACATGTGTGTTTCATTCCATTTTTCTTATGCGTTTCCCTCCTTAGATTTTGTGTTGTATTTGTAAGAAAAGAGAATGAAAATATACGATGAACCATAACCCTAAAGAGATATTTTGTGATTTTTTTTAGGGTTAATTATAAAAAAACCGACCTATGTTATAGTGTTTTTACAATTAACTTACATGTATTATATTTTTTGACAAATAGGTTACCCCTGTTACTCTCAGTTATGTCTTATAAAAAATAATCGTCATATAGTCACATGTTAATCATGTGCTTCATTAAAAAAGGTTCAAGTTAGGTACTATATCCCTTTTCTTACACAAAAACATGAAAACTGGCCTTCGTTACACACACAAAAGCAATTTACAGTAAAACCTTAGCCCCCAAATACCATTTTGAGACCAATATAACTGCAAGTATTATCACATGTAGCTATATTGAAATACAAAGTCCACCCACATCATTCTATTCTCCATTAATAAACTTGAGAGATACCGATTGAGACATACAAGGTCAACATATAAGACCAAAAAATGAATTGCAACACAGTAGTGTTTTATTTTAGATCTACAGCTCGTCCAGTACTTGGTACTACTTTCAATAATCAATTTTTGAGAAGACACAGAAGATCTTGTACTCCAATTGGTTATACAAAGATTATTCCAATTCTTCCTTAATGTGTGACATCAACATGTATCAGCATAACTTGATAGAGCATCGAATAAAGGAAAATGTGATAGACTATGAGATCCAATTTTTTTATAGCAGTTGGGTGTGTTTCCAAATTTTGAAAACCCAAGAATTAGCTAAAGCATGCAAGAAGCAGAGAGCGGCTACGTTAAAATTACATGAGACCCATGGGCTAATAATAGCAATAGCATCGAATGGAAAAAGAACATGCCCCTTTTTATTTTTTATTTTTTTTTAGCAACATTGGTTGCGTAAAGGTAATACCAGCGACTAGGATCATGAAAGGAAGAAAGAAGCTGTCAACCATTCTTCTTGGTAAGGGTCGGAAATGATTTTGGGGATTAGGGTTTTCTTTGCAATTACGCTAGCTTTTTGCAATTTTTGTGTTTTAATCCAAGGAGATGAATGCGTGAAGGGGATTTAGGAATTAGGGTTTTACTATGAATTGCTTTTGTGTGTGCAATGAAGGTGAGTTTTCATGTTTATGTGTAAGAAAAGAGGTAAAGTACTTGATTTGACCTTTTTTTAATGATGCACGTAACTTGCATGTGAATGTATAACGGCTAATTTTGACGGGACATAATTGAAAGTAACATGGGTAAGCTATTTGTCAAAAAAACATATCACAGGTCAGTTAATTACAAAAACACTATAACATAGGTCAATTTTTTGTAATAACCCTTTTTTTATTAATATTTTTGTACAGCTGCATAATAGCCATCAAAAGGGCAACAAAATTGACAAACCATAAGTCACCATTTCTTTAGACAATACTGTGGAAAATCTTGCCATTTTCTCCCTAGTTATAGTAATTTGAATCGCTTGAGGAGTGAAATAAATCCCTAGCTTCCCTCTTTTTCTTTGCTTCCTCCTTTCTTCTTTAGAAAGCCATAGTCTTTTTTGCTCCATCTTTTTGTCCATTTTTTTAATAAAAATTTTTAGTTAACTATTTCACTTTATAAAACATTTGCTATCCGTTGTTAAATTGCTTTTCTTTTTCTTTTATTTTTCTTGAAATCCAAATTTACATACATGCATACGAGTATTATCTATACTTTCAAGGGATAATAATGAAAAATACTACTTGAATTTTGCTACAAAATTAAATTTTCTACTTGAATTTTGAAGTTATCAAATCTGACATTCTATATTAAAAGTTTCACTATTCACATTACTTTTTGTTACATGTATGTTAACGTTAATTAGCTCAATCATCATTGCGATCCAGTTAAAACATAATACTCTAAGTAAATTACATCAAATGTTATGAATATTTAAGAGCAAGTTATTTAAGGTATCAACATTTTAAGTATTTAAAAAAGATGAATCAACGTTTTACAGAGTACATTAAAAGCATCAACATTTTGCAAAGTTCATTTAAGTTATTAATGGTTCAATTAGTTTTTAATTAAGTTTTCTAAGTTTTCATCACTGGATAATTATTAATACATTATTTGACTCATTTAAAAAAACTTGATATATCATTTTAACCACATGAAATATTAATACCTTAAATGAATTTATCATCAAACATTGATTTTTATTTTAATCATTTCAAATATTGATACCTTCACGTCATGTTTGATTCATTATAACAAAATAAGACTGTAAATGAATAATAATTCATTTATTTTATGATTGGGGGTATTAAAAAAAAAAGAAATGTTTTTTTCATAAGTCATAGCAATTTTTTTGGTGAAGAAAATGGACAAGAATTCCTTATCTATTTCACATTATATGGAATAGACATTTATTATGACAAAATTTTTTACAAATCAAACGAAGAATAGCTATTCCGTAATAATAAAGGCATAATACCAATTCCATTCATATTAACCAAACGCAACATAAATAAAATTACCCTTAAATGTTGATACATTTCATTGTAATCTATCTTTAATATTTTACCTCGGCATTATTCAATGTTTGAAAGATGCTACGACATACTCAACCTTAATATCATGTGGATAATGAAATAGTGTTCTCAACAAATAAAGAAAGTGCTCTTTTTCTATTAAGCTTTTCTTGAAATTTGCAATTTTAATTTGATAATATGTTTGTTTTCAAAATTCAATTCATGTTTTATCAGGAAAATCCTATAGACAGTAATAACTTTCTCATCAATTCTCTCTTATCTCTTCAATGACTTAATTTTCTTCATCAATTCAATACTCACTTGTGTCATTTTTTAAGGAAAATGATCTCAATTTTAATTTCACTTATTTTCCTTAGATTATATTTTTATGTTGTGCCTTTAAGCAATAAGTAGTCATGATGTGATGATTATTTAGTGTTCCTCCACTATGTACCTCTCGAGGGAAGCATATACAAGGTATAAGAAGATGTAAGAGGATTTATTAAATAGAAAGATATCTATGTAGGCATACATATGTGCGATAAGGCATAAAGGTATAAAATAAAGGCATTTGAGAGTGCAATCCATAAAAGCATACATTAAACCTTAATCAATTGTCCAGTGACCATGATAAACTCTTTGTTTTCATCATCTACTAATATCGCCATTTCTGAAACCCCTTTAAGGGTATGATTAGTACATTACCATTAAGAATATCAAGACTAACCATTATAATTAAACTAATTAGTGTGTGTGGTGTGCTCAACTTGTGCAGTGTTCAAATCATGTATTAGCATTAATGATAATGAAGATAAGGTTAGATCTTATGTTGTGTGATTAGGGTTAATGGATCAACTTGACCTCATAAGGAAACAACTTGATTTGGTAACACTCACAATAAGTCTAATATGCTCATGAGATTAGTTGATGATGACTGCATATGTTGCTCCATCATCTAAGCATTTGACATGTAATAAGTTTTTGCTCATGCTCGTCTACTTGCACTACACTCAATGCCCACTTGATGACCATAAATGACACTCGATCATGTATCCCTTTGGTATCATCGTTTTCTTCATCAAAATTACCAATGCATCTTCCGTGTTACCTTGCATGACCTTTTCCTCATTGTCATCACTATTTTCTATAAGTGACTAAAAATTAATTATATTAAATATTGGGCTTGACTTTTGAGGCTAAGCAACGAGCTTAAAGAGTTTAATCCTAAGTTGGAATGATTACGGGAGATTCGAAATGATGGGCTTAGAGTAAGATTCATTAAACTAACCTATCTATCATCTAACTTTTTCCATTATGACTCGTGCACTAAAAGGGACTCATTTTGGCCGTTGATAGTTAACGTGATCCAATAGATGGCTTTTATGACCAAACTTTATAAATACCCTAATTCCTTCCTCATTTGAAAAGAAGACATTTGATAGAAGCACTAAGGTGTTGTCGAATTTCTATATTAAGAGATCAAATGATTGTTCAACATTATTAGTGGGGTTTAATACTTAATAGCTCCTCCACCTGTCACGAGTGCATGTAAGATGATTGAGATTATCTACTCTTTTTCCCTATTTTATCTCTCTCCTAATCATTCTTGATGTGTCACTATGTGTTACTCCTCACAATCCATATGTAGTGAGATACTTGTGCGTGTGTTTGATTTTATCTAAATTCATACATCGACAATCTCTAACTTCAAGACATCTCCTCTAGTTACCATGACTTTATTAGGAAAAATTTAATGTCATATATAGGAAAAAATGCTGGTTGGGCTAAAAATTTTAGCCTGTTTCATATGTGGGCTAAAATGGCCTGCCCCACAACATGTGGGTTAAAGCGAGCCAACCAGTTGCAGATCGGGTTGGCCCATGAACCTGCACTTAAAAAATATAAAAGAAAAAGAAAGAAATATAAATCCTATAAAAAAAAAAAAACCCTAATACAACCATCTTTCCTCTTCATTTCACTTTTTTATTATTTAGTTATTAAATATTGATTATATAATTTTTATGGTGTTATGTTTCAAACTTTCAACTTTTATTTTTATTATATCCTTGGTCCTTTTATCAATACTTTCTTTTTTGTATTTATTAGATATTTAGATGCTTCTATTTAAAATAAGCAATACAATATCAATTGATAATTTCTAGGATAAAATTTTCCTTACCATGCCAAAGCGAAAAAAAAAAAGAATGGATTCTAATCTCTATTATTTAGAACAAATCATTTTACGTCAATATAAAAAATTTTAAAATATAAGTCTACAATTTTTCTATACATGATTACCATCTAGGATTAGTATGTAAATAATTGGTGGGATATAAAGAAATATATTCTACATTTAAATAATTGAAAAATTAAATTTGAATTCTTATCAATTTTTTCAATAAAAAGAAAACATTATTGGGTTTGCAAGCTAACTTGTTTAACCTACCAACTCGCGTAGGGTAGGTTGAGCTAAAAATTTTGGTCCACATAACCCACGGGTTGAAGTGGGGTAGGGTGAGTTGGTCGGGCCCACAGAACCCGTTTACACAACTCTTATGCTATCCAACATCAATATGCTTGGATCTAGAACGGAATGTTGGATTCGCACTAAGATGTATAACACTCTAACCGTCACAATATAATTTTAAATCTCCCTGCTTTTGGCCCAGCTTTTCCAAAAAATTCTTCATTCACAAGACTTCCTTGCAGACTTTAGCCACAACAATGTATTTTGCTTTTGTGGTGGATCATACAACACACTTCTGTAATTTGCACTACCAAGATACTGCTCCTCCTGCATAAGTAATCAGATAACCTAAAGTAGATTTTCTTGAATCAAGATCTCCTGCCATATCAACATCTTTAAACCCTTCCAATACCAATCTACAACCACTAAATTGTGAACATAGTTTGGAAGTACCTCTGAAATACTAAAGAATCTATTTAACTGCGATCTAATGCTCTTTTCGTGGATTTGAGAGATAGCGACTAACAATACCAACAATATGAGTAATATCCGATTTAGTATACACCATAGCATACATTAGACTACCAAAAGTTGAAGCATGTGGTATTTTCTTCATGTCTTCTTTATCTGCTTCACTTTTTGGATACTATTGAGAACTGAGTTTAAAATAACCTACTAGGGGAGAACAAACAGGTTTTGTCTCACTCATGTTGAATCTCTCTAATACCCTTTCTAGGTATCTCTCTTGTGATAACCATAATTTCTAACTCTTCTTATCACGAATAATCCTCATACTGAGAATTTGGCTCGCAAGTCCTAAGTCTTACATGGCAAAAGACTTGCTCAATGCATTTTTTAGATCTTGAATCTACTTAGTGTCATGATAAAAAATCAACATATAATCTACATATAACAAAAGAATAATGAACTCACCACTATCGAGTTTCTTTATAAAGACACAATGGTCTTATGTAGTCTTGGTATATTCCTTGTCAATCATGAAGGAGTCGAACGTCTTATAACATTGTCTTGGAGTCTATCTCAACCTATACAAGCTCTTCTTCAATTTGCACACAAGGTGCTCCTTCCTCTTAACACGAAATTCTTCAGGCTACTCCATGTAAATCTCCTCCTCCTCCAAGTCACCATGAAGGAATGTAGTCTTCACATCCAGTTACTCAATCTCTAAGTTCAAACTGTCAGCAATACTAAGTATAGCTTGAATAGAAGACATCTTCACTACTTGTAAGAAAATCTCATCAAAGATAACACCTACATTTTGAATGAACCCCTTTACAACTAATCTTGCCTTACACTTTGGTTGTGAGCTATTCTCTTCGGTCTTCAATCTATATACCCATTTATTCTTCAATGGTCTCTTACCCCTTGGCAATTCCACCAAATCATATGTATGATTCTCACGCAAGGATTTCATCTCATCTTGCATGGCTTTTGCCAATTTCTTTTTCTACTCACGTAACATAGCTTCTTGATAACATTTTAGCTTTCCCTCATTTGTCAGCATCACATGATCTTCTACATTATATCTGGTGGATGGTCTTCTCTCTCTTGTAGACCTTCTCAACTCAATCTACTGATAAAGCTCTTAGGATGTCTTGTTATCTTCAACTAAGTCTTGCATATCTCCCCCATCATTATTAAAATTTTCAAGTAAAGATACTGGATCTTCATTGATTGGGATTTCACTTAAGGATTTATACTTTTTTGGCTTCTTTATGTCTTCAATAGTTTGGCCTTCAAAAAAGAACACGTCTCTGTTGCTCACAACTTTCTTCTTTACTAGATCCCATAAACTATACCCATACTCATCATGTGTATAACCTATAAAAATACACTACTTTGAATTTGCATCAAGTTGTGCTTTTTCATCCTTGGGATATGCACGAATGCCCTGCAACCTAACACTCTTGAGTGATCATAGGTCATACTTTTACTAGTCCATACTCTCTCCAGGATATTACCACCCAGAGCATAAAAGGGAGATAAATTGATCAAATCAATAGCTATCTTCATTGCTTCTTCCCATAATGATTTAGGTAGCTTGGCATGAGATAACATACACTTTACGCTCTCTATAATAGTATCATTCATCCTTTTTACAATGTCGTTCTACTGTGGGTTCTTTGGAACTATTTTCTCAAGTTTAATTCTATGTACTCTACAATATTCTTTCAAAGGCCATCTATATTCACCACCATTGTTTGCACAGACACATTTTGATAGGGATCATGGATCACTTAGATAACCACCTGATTTAGAGATGAAGATAAATATTGAAAAATCATTTTTAGAGGATACCACGCCCGCGATCCAGACCATAATGGAGAAGACATACGTGATCTAGCTTGTGATTGCGTCTGTATTTGAACATCAAGCATCGAGGAGATAATAGTCTATCTCGCCCATTATCGAGGTCATAATCAAGGATACAACCATAATGAGGTCGTGACCTCATCATCAATGTACAAATCAAAGAACAGAGGATATAACGGGCTTTATCCCGCCTATAATACCACTGGTGATCATGATATCATGCCCGTAATTGCCTAAGAAAGGAAGAAGACTCATGATCTAAAGGATCACGGCTTGTGTCCCGGCCATGATCAATAAGGTGATCTTCACCCCTGTTTTCACATTGATTGAGATTTTTGTTTTTTTATTTTATTTGTTTGTCTTGTTAGTTTTTTTTTTTATCCTTTCTCGACTTGTGGGTATATATAGGGGTTATTAGTTATATGTTTAGCAGTTTTTGTTGCTTGTTTTACCTTTAGTAAACTTTGTAATGTCCTTTGTGATAAATTTCCTTCTTGAATAAGATTGAGTGTTTTTGTTCAAGATTATTCCTTATTGTTTCTTATCATTGGGTGTAATATCGATTGACTAGGACAGCTGGTTTGATTTTATTTTTAGTGTGTCATATCTAAGGATTAATCATTCATATCCCTTAATTTTTTTTTTGTTTATAAATCATAAAACCCATAACATATTATAAACCTTCAATCACACTTGAAAGCACTAGATTCGCAAATTACTTGGATTCTCCCATTTGTATCACATTTTCAACTATCTTCTTATTTTTCTCTCAACTCTAGAATGAAATTGCTTAAACAAATCCAGAACTTGATCTAGGGATTTCAAAGCAAAAGTCCACAACTTTCTAGAGTGATCATCAATAAATGTCACAGAATAAAGAGCACCACCTAATGTTCCATCTTTCATGTAACACACATATGTATAGATTAAATCAAGTACATGAGATCTCCTCGCATATAAATTTCTATGAAATGCAGCTCTATGGTTTTTTTCGGGCAAGATAATTAGTGTAGATTTTTAGAAGCATACCTTTCACATCGGGTAGAAGTTCCTTCTTAGCAAGAATATGTAGTCCTTTTTCACTCATGCAACCAAGCCATTTGTGCTAATGCTCTATTGAAGATTCATCAATCATGTTCACCTCTCCTTTACTTAGTTTTGTAAACATTAAGTAAAAGGTATTATTTTCCTTCCCTTCAGCCACCATGAGAGAGCCATTGGTGAGCTTCTATTTACCTTTACTAAAGTGGCTATTATATCCCTCATCATCTAATTTTTATATCAAGTTCAGATGAATATCTAAAATGTGCCTAACATCTTTGAGGATAAGTCTGCAATCATTATTAGTTTTTAACATAATTTTTCAATGCCAACAATTTTGGATGTACCATCGTTTCCCATCCTACCATTGCCATAATCACCAGCAATATAGGTTGAGAAGAAATCATCATGTGATGTCACATTAAAAGAGGCACCAGATCAATAACCTAGTCACTATCATGACATACAAGACTAACATAGTCATCATCCTAGGCAACAACAACTCACCATCTATTGCTGCATTAGTCATGTCATCACTTTTACCTTTTGCATGCTCTCTATTCCATATCCTACATTCTCATTTCAGAGGTCCTGACTTGTCACAATGGTAACACTTAATATTTCAAATGTCCTGGTTGGATTAGTTGTGGCTATTATTGAAGATAAATTGTTTGTGTCAATTGATGATAAGAGATCAAGATTAGAGTAGATTTTAGATTATTCCAAGTGCTTTTACCATATGACCCCTCAAAGGTGGGTTAGTCTCTATGGGGTAATGCTCCTTCTTGCTAAGTTTAGGGTTTTTGCATAGTTTAAGTGTATATGCAAGATGACATTTTGAAAACATTGAAGAATATTTGCTATATTCCTAATTTTATCTAAAAGTCACATCTATGTTATCATTCTTGACATATATGTTGATTGGTATATTGTATATCCTTCATGGATTTATAGCTATTAAGTATTCTATGATTTTGATCTTAAGTTTTGAGTTTAGAAATATGAGATTGTGGCATACGAGGTTAGAACACATGTTAGATTAGGGAGCACAACAGTAGTGTAGTATAGGTTTACTACTAGAGAAACTTGATAGTTTGAACATCTATAAGCATTGTGTATTAACAAGTAGAAGAATGTCAATTTTGGCACAAAAAAGCATAGAACCAATGCATCTTTAAGTAACATCCATTTAGATCTTTAGGGACTCACTTTAGTTGCCTCTTTAGGTGATCCATGGTATTTTGTTACTTTTATTTATGACTTCTCTAAGAAACTTCAGGTCTATTTTCTACTAAATAAATTTGATATTATCAAGACCAAAGACTAGAACAAAATGATTGAGAAGTAAAATGAAAAACCTATAAAGAGGCTTGGAATTAATAATGGGCTTGAATTTCTAAATGATTAATGAATTTAATCAATATTGTATTTCTAATAAGATTGTATGTCATAGGATCATTGCCTATACTCCAATATGGAATGGTGTTGAGACAATGAACACAACTTTATTTAAAAAGGTTAGGTATATGTTATCTAATGCTAGTTTCAGTCAACCGTTCTAGGTAAAGGCAATGTAATATTACTTATGCTCATATAAATTGTTCCCCTCATTCGGAAATTGATGGAAAGACTCTTGAAAAATTATAGTATGATAATCTACCAAGGTATTATATTTTATTGTTTTTCTTTTGCTTATGTGAAAACTAGGAAGCTTGATGTCATTTAGTGAAAGAGTTAATATCACATTCACTACCTTAACTTTAGCTAAATTTGCATTTAACTACATAAAGTTTGAATTGATCAATTTAATACATAATTGAACTTTTTCAACTTCACTAACACTATCTTTACTACAATCATTAGGTTCATTTGCCACCATGTAACCAAACGAGCAAATAGGATAGTACCACGTATTAAACACTATTTATGATTTTTTGTTATCATCAATGTAATTATACTTAATTAATATTATCATTATGATTACAATTGATAATTATATCATAATTAGTATCTTTTTAATAAAAGGAGTTTGAGCCCATACCACTATCCCCATATTTATCAAGTAAATTACACCAGAAGGTATCAATATTTAGAGCTAAATTCATTCAAGATATCAATGTTTAGGGATGAGCATTCAATGTATTAATATTCAAGTGGTTAAAAAAAGGAATCAAAGTTTTACAAAATAAATATAATGAGACACCAACATTTTGCAAAGTTATCAGCATTTCAATTAATCTTTAATTAAGTTTTCATCAATCGTCAATTATTAATACATTATTTTCAGTTTTCATCTATGGTCAATTATTAATACATTATTTGACCCACTTTGCAAAATATCTATACCACTTTTTAATCATTTGATATCTTTTTCAAACTACTTGAAATGTTGATATCTTAAATAAATTTATCCTCAAATGTTGATTTCTCTTTTTAATCATTTGAAACATTGATACCTTAAATAATTTTACACTTAAATGTTGATGCCTTTTAATGCAATTTTTCCCATATTTATCCTGCAAGTCTATTTACTTCAACAAATGGTTTTTCTAATTGTATAATACATACTAGGCTTACTATTTAATATTTAACAATATAGGACATGTAAAAACTCTTTCCCTTTATAATTTTCAGTCTTCTCCTTTCTTTCTCGTCTAAACACACTCTCTTCTCTCTTTCCCTCTCCCTCTTCCTTGCTCTATCATATTACAAAGCTTATTGTCCCTCTCATTTCGATTCTCATAACATCTTATTTGAATTTGATTCCATAAGAACCAAAAGTTTCCTATTTAAGCTTTATACAAGAAGCTAAGCTCTCTTCACTCAGAAGTTACAAATTTTTTGACCTAACCAATAGTGAATCAATCTGCAAGTTGATGAGATAAAATCCAACTTGCAGCTTAGTTTACCCAACTATACATTGTTATGCTAAGTAGTTTCTAAAAACTTCATAATGAAGCATCACATTTCTAAGTTGAACAAATGTTGAGGCCACAATCATGAATATGTGAGTAGACACACTCGAAAACTAAGTGCAAAATTAATTATCAAGCAATTCCTTAATAACATCTAATAGTTTCCAACTGCAATGCTTGCTCCAAATTTCTTTTGTGATCAAACTCTGAGGTTATGATGCCCTCCTATTACTAATAAGGAATATGCAACTATATGTAACCTTGTTATAAAATAAGTAACACTTGGCCTAATTCAAGAATAGCTAATTTTGAAGTGACTTTAACAGTTCGATTTGTGTTGTATTTTAGTCATACAATTCAGCAAGTGAGAACAACTTACCTTTAATTAGTCTTCTCACATAAGTTACTGAGCACTCCTTTGAAGCTCAAATTACAACTTTTGGACTGTTGCTACTCGATTTTTGATTCTGTTCGAAGTTGCTATAGCTCTTATTGTTGCTAACTGTCCTAACAAGGGGCTTCATTTATCGACCAAGAGGTTGACCATTTTGTTTATTTTGCAAGTGGACTAACTAGGTTTGTTACATTTGAATTCAATAAAGTTTGTATACACTTTTAAAGATATTTGGTATCTTATGATATTTAGCATGTACCTATGCGGATAAACATTCTCAAATAAAGGTAGGACAATCATAGATCCAAAATCATTGAGGTTTACTCATTTTTCATATTAGCATTTGTGTATTTAAAATGTTAAATTACGTACCAAATTGACTAATTAAAAGTTCAAGTAATTTATTGCATATATGGGTAAAATTTAGATTACAAATGCAGCATTAAGCCTTTAGTGCAATGTATTGTTATTGTGTATGCCATAGGTTGTATACTCTAGAGAGTAGGAAAAAAAGCTATTATTAAGGACGTAGTGTGTGCTGAAACTAACAACTGTAGTGTAAACCTCGAGAATTTTTGTCTCATGAACAATGTAATGTACAACTTGATAGTCTTGAAACTCAATGAAACTTTCTAAGTTAGTGAAAGATACCAAAAATAAGATTTCCTATTTTGAGCTATACTTGCTTCATCTAGAACTCAAGTAATAGTCTTTGTATGAATGTGGATACTATAATGTTGTAAACCTTTGGAGCACAAAAAAACCCTAACTCACACTACACAAAGACATGTGCAACACTTAACAATCAACATAATAGATAATTTAAGCAACTTAAGCTCCTCTCAAGAACCTCAATTAACATTCTTAGGAGTTTTCCTTTATAAATATACCAAGCAACATCTAATGACGTGCCAATTGTCAAGTGAAGGAGGTACCACTTGTCAAGCACCTAGAGCAACACTTGGAGTAACACTTAAGAGCCACACAGAGTGCCACTTGTCAAGCTTAGGAAGTGTCATGTGTTATGTGGAGAAACAATAAGAAACTTTAGTCTAGAAGCTAGACAAACCGTGCAAGTGGATGTGTCTAAGAGCAAAGCATTCATCATCTTATCATCTTCAATACGAGGAAACACCATGAGTGCCTAATCTACCATATCTTACGCATAGCTCACCATAGGAAGGTATGCATTCACATTGAGCAGCCCACAATTCCCCTCTTCTCAAACCATCCACTAGCCTTAGGAACATGAATGGCTTGTAAGGACATCAAATGAACTAATCATCTTCATCATAGCTTAGCTAGTTCACAAGTTGTGTTCACACTATAGCTTATCACCTTTGCCCCCTTGAACCATGACATACATTACTAAAAATGGCAAGTTGACAGGTTATTACGATTCTCAAGATAATCATTGACGCATCTTCATGATGACCTAGATTAGGATATGATTTAGTAGCTCACCATTTCTCTCTCCTTCTTCCTTCTAAAACTAAAACTACCCCTATATGCAACACAACATGTACAACAACAACAAGCAATTATCCTCAAGTATCACATGACTTAAACAAATAGGGTCATTCATGCAAAAAGGACAATTCTTACCTCTACCCACTTGTTATGCCGTGAACCCCTTAAACAAGCCATCAACATCAACATCACTTATAACTCTTTAAATAGCAAGACACATGAAGATGGTCCCTATTCTCTCTCCAAAATCGTATGCCTATACCCCACAAATCCATTTGAAAACAACATGAGTTAATGCAACAACAAAAGTTCTTGACTCCATATAATACCCCACAAGGCGCCCCTTTTGTATACCACACCACACACATTACTCTGAACCCTTGAAGACAAGTACTCATCTACCTAGGTTGACTACACATGAATTCCATCAAGTAAAGGTAAGATATGGTAAAGTTATTAAGGTCATAAACTAACAGATCCTATTTCCTTTGTTTAGGGCCTCAACATACTTAAGGAGAAAGGTAAATCCTTAAGCGCTTCCTAAAACTCAAGTTAATTCCTTATCTATTCAAAGTGTATAACATGTCTACTAAACAACTTCATAAACAAGATCATAGAAAACAATGATTTATATGTCTCGACCCATACAAGAACTCTAGGAAATCATGTGTCTGTTAATATGAAACTTAAAACTTTATGATGGAGGCATGTGAGATAGGAAAACAATCTTAAGATCACATGTGAAATATGCGACCATGTCTAGTACAAGTTAAACTTATCTTATGATTCAAAAGAGTAATAGAGGTTAAGGAACAAGAAGAAACTAACCTTAAACCTCTCAGATCTACTTTAGAAGACAGATGAATCCATGTTAGTTTTTATATATTGAACTCTATTTAGCCTAAAGGAGAATATGAAGACATGAATGATGTATTAGAACTAAGTAATGAACATATATACCTACCTATGAAGCTCATGACACATATCAAAAGAAGCGGTTTCGAGATAATGGTTGATACAAGTTAAATAGCTATTGAATAATATGAATATGATGAACCAACATAGAAGCTAGTAGTTAAAATCAAGAATCTCTAAGTTATAGATGCAGCACACCCAGGAAATTAAAGCTTCAAATGGAGCTTTACACAAACCCTATATATGTTAAGTTGATACCATAATCTTAGTAATATGTATAAACTTAACATCAAAACAAGAGAAACACAATGAAATAAAATTGAATGCAAGATCCAACCATGAAATTATAAGGAGAATAAAGATAGGTTTAATCAATGAACAAGGAGACCAAGAAATTGGGAATATAAGAACAAAATATGAGATTCGATAACTCATAGGAACCCCTCAGATCACCTAAGAATTGTTAAAGAAAAACACTTGCAAAACTAATGAATTAATTAAGACTAGAAAGTACACGAAAACAAGCTTTCCAACGTCTATTCATTTACAAAAATCTAAGTTAAAATGGGTAAGATAAGTCAAAATCAAGATTTCGCTATTGGTTGAGAGATCCGGATCATTGCGGGAATCTTTTCTTAGAAAGACTTGGCCAAAACGTCAATTTAATATAAGAAATAGAAAGTTAACTTTAAGAGCTTTAAAATGATTGCTTATACTTTAAAAACGGATTAGAAACGTGAAAATGACAATAGAAAATAGTAAAACTGGAAATAAGGACATTTAAGCACTAAATAGATCCTATGAAGTGATTTTATACATGAGTAATATATGTTATTATTCATTTCTTAGGATCATCAGAATCATCCTTGGATTTTGCCATAGATTATTACGACAACTGAACAAAGATAGCCAGGTGAGTAACTCTGATCTATCATATTGATAATGCTTATAATATAGTAGCACCTAAAAGAAATACCAAACAGAATGTGTTATGTATGTGGGATCAAGGGCATCGTATGCTTCATGGTGGTTGTTAATTTACAAACTATAATGTTGAAAGTGATAATTATTGATACGAAGATAGAAGATGATGTATATAGTTAGTTGTCTACAACATGCTCAACCACCCCATAATTTGACCTAAAACTATCAACTATTTAAGAAAATTGATCATGCATTGCGTATATTGCATCTATTCCATACAGTATGGTGACCTCGCTACATATTAGCATTGTGGTTCTTTGGTATTGCTTTGTTTTTCTAGATGTAATAATTCTAGTTCTACACAAGAATACCTTTATTCTACTCAGTTTCTTAGGAATTATGCAGGCACTTGAAGGAACGTCGCATGTGGTATTGACATGAAATGGCTAATACTTGTGGAGTTCTTAAGATTTAAGGATCAGTCAAGTAATTAAGATACATAAACTCATAGCGATAAGTAATGACTCATTCGTAATTATTTTCCTTAGTTCTTAATCTCTCCTAGGCTTGGTTGACCATTAAGACTTGGTTCCTAAAACCCTAGTGAGAGAGCGTAAGTCTTCACCCTATTTGGATTCTGGTGATCCGAACTTGTACTAAATCATATGTACTATTGATGCATTGCATATGATTGATTAATTCACTTTCTTGATTTTATTGATATGCGATATGATCTAGTTATTTTACTGAGCTGTGGCAATGCTCACACTCTTAAAAAATTTTTAGGGTACAGCTAAGCCTATGGCTTGTTCCCACGAGGAACTTCACTTTGGTAGGCATCCAAGACTAAAAGAGTTAAAGCTGGAAGAATAAAGCTTAATTGCACTTAATAGCATTAGTAGTAGTATTATTTGCTCAAAGATTTAAGTTTGTAATAAGTAATGATAGACCGATAGTGCACTGATATTTATTTACTGATTTATGACTTTGCATATATCTGTCTGCTTCTCATCAATGCGAAAAAAGATCCTGTTTTATGAGTCATTCCCATTTGAGTAACTAGAAGTAGCATGCACCTACGATTCTTTCTGGTGACCCATAGTTATGATCTTGTGGTATTATAAAGGTATTGGTTTTTGTCATAAGTGCTATGATACATCTATGGTACCCTCTAGAGCATGACAAACAGTCTAGTGTTTATTAATATATTATTTAAATTCACCTTGATAATGTACAAAAAAAAAATGTAGTCGTTTATCCCCACTGCACCATTACCTCTGCAGCAGGGTAATTGATTTAATGAGGGAAATGGAATTGATCAGAAGCAAGGAATTGAAAATGGTAATGCTCGAATACAAGCAAGCTGGGCAACAATGTTTTTGTATTTTTTTTTTTATGATTTTTTTGTATTACACATAATAGACATATATAGTGAAATACATGTAACAATTGTGGTAACTACTGCCCTTAGAGAATATTCTAAAATATCTGTAGCATGTGCTGCCAGCTCCTCATTCTATTATACAAAATATTCCTGTGATATCTTCTATAACATCTTATTCTGATGGTAGCAGATGAAACACAATCAATTATGAACATGAGCCAATGGGCCCTCGTCTAACATTTCTCGACTCGTCCTTGTCTGAGAGTCCAACCCATTCCTTTTGCTTTGGATGACACTGTCCGCTCCTTCCTCAATTCCGACAAGACACACACAACTCATTTCACAATCACTTAACACCTCTTTCCCAAACTTCAAACACTTTCTTTTAGATCTAGAGTTTCTTGTCGTCGTCAGCCTTATTAACCCTAAATCTTTCCCTTCCTCGTGTAAAGAACTTATCCACAAGGGATGATAAGGGAAATGGAGGAGCATGTCATCGTAGTATTCCTATGAAGCATCTGTCGGAGAACGTCCCTTCCACGAGATAAACACCATTGTTTTAGCTGCGTTTCTTGCTTTAATCATCTTACGTTCCAAGAAGGCCCGGGGTTCTAAATCATCTTCTTTTTTCGTTGCCGGTAGAGAAGGGGAGAGATCCGGTCGTGGTCCGTGGTACTTCTTAAGCTGGGAGACGTGGAAGGTTGGATGTATGGCGACATCTGATGGAAGTTCAAGTCAGTATGCTACTTGACTAATTTTTTGTAAGATTTTGTATGGACCATAGTACTTTGCTATTAGCTTGTGAACCCTAGTCGATCATAGTGAATTTTGCTTATAGGGCTGGAGTTTTAATAGCACTAGATCACCTATCTTGAATACTCTGTCAATTCGCTCCTTGTCTGCACCTGCTTCAAATGAAAGCGTAACATCCTTGTGGCTTCCTCTCGATCCTTCAATAGGCTGTCCACCGCTTCAATCTTTGAGTCACCTGGGAAATAGGGTAGGTATAAAGGGGGTGGGTATCCGTAGAGCGCTTGGAAAGGAGTGATCTAGGCAATTGAGTGATAGGTGGTATTATACCACCATTCAACTAAAGTTAGATATTGGCTCCATTTCGTTGGACATTCCCCCACTATACATCTTAGGAATGTCCCTAGGCATTTGTTTACCACCTCCATCTGGCCGTCGGTTTGGGGGTGGTCTGCAATTTAAAGAATTCTTTCCAAAACAAGCTTACAAAAATTGGGTCCCTATCACTAGTTATAGTTTAGGGAGTCCATGTAGTTTAAAAATGAAATCTAAATAGGTTTGAGCTACATGAACAATAGTAAAAGGATATTTTAGAGAGATGAAGTGACTATATTTAGTCAACCTATCAACCACAACCATTATCACGTCCCTTGCATTGGACATGGGTAGTCCTTCAACAAAGTCCAAGCTGACTTCTTACCACCATCCTTTTGGAATGTTTAAAGGATGTAGTAACCCCTAGAGTGGCCACATTTTCATGTTTGTAGCATTGGCAAATATCACAGTGGCGCACAAAATTTCTAACCTGTCTTTCTAGCTTAGGCTAATAGAAGATGGCTAAGAGACGCTTGTAAGTTGCCTGACCTCCTGATTGACCCCCTAATGGAACACCATGATAGAGCTGTAATGCTTTTTGCTTTAGAATCGGATCTGGCCCCACCACCAATTTCCCTTTTCGCCTTAACAATCCTTGCTCAAATGTGAAGTGTCCACAGTTTGCCCATGCTGCAATAATTCCAATTGTGAACTATATCCATTTTTCAAATTCTAACTCTGTTTAAGCTCTTCTAACAGCCCAAATATAGAAGTCTGAACTGTAAGTTAATTGAGCTGTACTTCTCTTCTTCTGGAAAGAGCATCAGCAGCCAAGTTATTTTGACTACTCTTATATTCAATCGCATAATCTAAACCCAACAATTTTGTCAACCATTTTTGTTAAGTAAGAGTCACTAGCCTTTGCTCAAGTAGATACTTGACACTTTGATGATCCGTCCGAATAATGAAATGCCTTCCCAACAGATAATGTCTCCACTTATCAATGCATGAACCAGAGCTAACAACTCCTTCTCATAAACTGATAGTCCACGATGTTTAGGAGTTAGAGATTTGCTAATAAAAGCAATGGGATGACATTCTTGCATTAGGACAACCCCTATTCCTTCACCACTAGCATTTGTTTCTATCACGAAATTTTTAGAGTACTTTGGCAAACTAAGAACAATGGATTGCTTAAATATTTCTTCACCTGTTCAAATGCCCCTTGCGCCTCTGGACCCCACCAAATTGGTCTTTTTTTAGTGAAAATGTGAGAGGCTTAGCAATAAGCCCGAATCCATGGGTAAATCTCCTGTAGTAACCTACCGAACCTAAGAATCCCCTTAACTATTTTAGATTCTTAGAAGCAGGCTAGTTTGCAATTGCTTCTACCTTCCTTGGATTTGTCTTAACCCCATCTCTAGTGATAATGTGACCCAAATAATCAATTTGGGTAACTCCAAACACGCACTTGCTCTTCTTAAGGCATAATTGCTCCTTCTTAAGGACTTCGAACACTTTCCTCAAGTGTTCCACATGCTGATCAATACTAGGACTATAGACTAGTATATCATCAAAAAAGACTAATACAAAATGTCTTAAATACATTCTGAAAACTTCATTCATAAGTCCTTGGAAAGTGGAAGGAGCATTGGTTAAGCCAAATGGCATAACCAAAAACTCATAGTGTCCTTCATGTGTCTTAAAACCGTCTTGTACACATCATTGGGGTGCATCAATACTTGGTGATAACATGATCTTAGGTCAAGTTTGCTAAAATACTTAGCCCCATGAAGCTCATCAAATAAATCCTCAATGATGGGAATAGGGAACCTATACTTGATGGTTTGTTTGTTAAGCTCCTTATAATTGATGCACATTCGTCAGGTGTGATTTTTCTTTTTTACTAAAACCACTGGTGATGAGAAGGGGCTATGGCTGTGTCGAATTATGCCACTTTTCAATATTTCTTTTAACCATCTCTTCCAATACTAATTTTTGTATGGAAGCATACCGATAGGGCCTAAGGTTCATTAGATTGGAGTTTTCCTTCAAATAGATCCGATGATTACACTTCCTAATAGGAGGAAATGCCTTAGGTTCTTCGAACAACTCATGGTATTCTTCCAAAGATTAATGATCCTTAGGTGCAGCCCCTTAATCTCTTCTGCTTTCTCTAGCTCAGTGCACACCACCATCTAGCATTGAACTTCTGGAGTGTAGTTTGAAGTCCTTAAAATGTTGGATAGTGAACTACCAGAAATAGCCTTAAGTTGCTTGTGTTCTCCCCATAATACACATTGATTCCCTTGCCACATGAACTCCACTTTAAGTGTTTGAAAATTCCAGTTGATTGTACCTAAGGTGATTAACCAAGGAATTCCCAAGATTATATCAAAAGTATTCAAGGGTAGGGTATAAAAGTTAGCACTGAACGCAAAACCTTGCATTTGCCAATGCAAATCTTAGACATTATAAGTGCTATGCAGCTTAGTACCATTGGCCAGGACTACTGTAACTGGTTCTACTCCTTTCACTACACAACTTAATCCCTTAGCCAACCTCTCATCTATAAAATTAGATGAGCTTCTTGTATCAATCAGAATGTTCAATGTTCTCTTCTTATATCTTCCACTAACCTTCATACATCTTTCATCCCTATCATGTACCTCCTCCACAACATTTAATGTTAACTGGGATAAATAAGTTTCCAGTGACTCTACAACAGGATCAAACACTTCCTCTTCCAGAACATCTCCTTCCCCCTCTTCCACCAACATATTCAAACGTTTACTTTTACAATGATGACCTGGACTAAATTGCTCATCACACCAAAAACATTGTTTCTTTCTTCTTTTCTCCTCCAGCTCTTCTGGTGTTTTTGGGTTGGTTATAATTCGTGGTTCTGGCGGGGGTATGGGAAGTAAGCTGTAAAGTGGGTGATTTTTGGTTGTAGGTTGTGTTTAGTTAAGGGGTATGTTAGATATGTCTGGTGCTGGTGGAATAGGTAGTCTAGTATATGTTTTCAGTCTTTGTGGTCTTGAGGTGGATTTTGGACGAGAGCAAGGTAGCTTCCTGAAGGTTAGAGAGGGTATGGGCCTGGGTTAAGGTTTTTGGTTAAAACATTCTAATTGGGTATTGGATTTCAGGTCTTAAGCCACTAAGGTAGCAGCTCACTTGGTGGTCTTCAGGTAGTTGTACTTGAGCTAAGAGATGTAAGAATTCATCTATATAGTCTTGTAATGGTCCAATTTGTTGCAATTCCTTCAAATCTGGCATGGGATCCTCATATCCTCTATCATTAAACCGGGCATTAAGCACCTTGGTTAATTCTTCCCAAGTCACAGGTTGATTATCACTATGCATTTTAAGGTAGGCACTGTAACATTCATAGGGTTTAGATTCTAAATGCATAGCAGCTAATTTGACCTTAAGGTGTTCAGGAGTCTCATCAATAGCAAAAAACTGTTCGGTTCTTAAAACCCAATTTTTAAAGTCTTCCCCAATAAATGTCAAAAATTCAATTTTAGTGCTTCTAGTTGGAAAATGATACCCAACAGTTTGTTCACCAATTAATCTAGATTGCACTATTGAAGGTGAGGCATTATTATTACTAAATGAAGAGATCATTGGTTCCTTACCTGATCCAGTTTGTCCACTTGTTGTTTGAGCTCATTGATAACTTGACCTTGGCTTTCTAATATTGTTTGTTGTTTCTGCAGTGTTTCGAAGAACATTTTCACCCGGTTTTCATGGCGTTCATTCTGTTCATTGAGAACAGCTCTCAGGGCATCTTCCATTCACTTATATTCACGTGTCTTTACAGCCATGATGGCTCTGATACCAAATGCAACAGGGTAATTGATTTAATGAGGGAACTGGAATTGATCAGAGGTAAGGAATTGAAAATGGCAATGCTCGAATACAAGCAAGCTAGGCAACAATGTTTTTGTTTATTTTTTTATGATTTTTTTGTATTACACATAACATATATATATAGTGCAATACATGTAACAATTGTGGTAACTGCTACCCTTAAATAATATTCTAAAATATCTGTAGCATGTGTTGCCAGCTCCTCATTCTGTTGTACAAAATATTCCTGTGATATCTTCTATAATATCTTATTTTAATGGTAACAGATGAAATAGAGTCAATTATGAACATGAGCCAATGGGCCCTCGTCTAACATTTCTCAGCCCATCTCTGTCTGAGAGTCCAACCCATTCCTTTGGCTTTGGATGACACTGTTCGCTCCTTCCCCAATTCCGACAGAACACATACAGCTCATTTCATAATCACTTAACACATCTTTCCCAAACTTCAAACACTTACTTTTATATCTAGGGTTTCTTGTTGTCGTCAACCTTATTAACCCTAGCTCAACGTCACACTTCATCTTCTACTTCAATTCAAACTATAGATAGACATTCCTAGTATATCCCAACGACCTGCAATAGCTTAAGATAGACCAAGGCGACAGACTAAACTACCAACCAAATATAATGATATGGTGGCTTATGCGCGCATGTGGCAAATGAGATTGAGTTCGCTAATCTAATTTCCCGTTTGCTATCAAATCCTCAAATTCTAATCGATAGTCGCTTTCTAGTCTTAAAACTATAAATTGCTGGAGGAAAAAAAAAACTGCGAGCATGATGTTAGCGTACGATCAAATAGTCGTAAATAATTATTCTCTATATCTGAATCTGATTCTATTTCTATATCGATATCCATTTACGTTTCTAGGTCTTTTTATGGTGTCAAGATTTATAACCAGTTGAATAGGCAAGGTGAGAAAAACAATTCTATTCTACAATATTAATGGGATAAAATTTTTATTTTAAATGGAATAGGTAGATTGAATCATTTGGTGCTTTACTGTGATAAATCATGTGTGACTCTATGCAAAGCATAATTGTTGGATAGCAATTAATCCTATTCGACATCAATAGGGATGTAAACGGATCGGGTCATTCTGTCCCAAAACCGACCCGATTATAAATCGGGTGTCCTAGAACCCGACCCGACCCGATTTTTACAAACCTGAACCCGACCCATTTAATCTATTACATAATTAAATGCATCATTTTATTATTTCATTAAATTATTATCGTAGTGAGGCATGTTTAGGAGGGCAAAAATTTCAATGGAGTTGATAAAGATCCTAACTTTTATTTAAAAAAATTAGAAAACGGTAAAGACAAGTAAAAAATTATTAAGCGTGAAAACTGAATATATAAGGTTAAATCAGTAACTCAAGACATGTCATTGCCTAAAATTATTAGAAGACTTACATATATCTGTGTATATATATATATATATATAATAATACATTCAACTCAAAATAATAATAATAATAATAAAATGATGACACTACACGACGATCTATATATTCTTGATTTATTTGTAATTACATATATATATAATATCTATTTTTTTTGAGAAAATTAATTTTTATACTTTGTTGTGTTGCATGGGAAAGAAATGAATTTTGAAAAAGTGGGGAAGGTTACACATGGAAATTGATTTTTTTTGGATAATTGGTCAGTGATTATTAATTGTAAATATAATTTATATCCTATCATGTGACTCAATACATGAATGACAAAATGATTATATGAAAAGCATCATTCAACTAATGAATAAGTAAATTCCTTAAACTAAATTTTTAATTTTTTTTAATTAAATAGGGTCGGGTTTTCCCAACGGGTTATAAGTACAACCCAAAACCCGACCCTAAACCCTATAGGGTCTGACCCTATAGGGTTTTTAGCGGGGCGGGCGGGCGGGTACCCTATAACGACCCGCCCTGGTTGCATCCCTAGACATCAATGCACTAGTAAAAAAGTAGGTAGACCTCATCCTAAAAAATGAGGCCAATTTTGCCTCATCCTAGTCAGCATATGAGGCAAAATTGGCCGCTGACTAGGATGATGAGGCGAATTTCGCCTCACTAGCATAGTCAGCGGCCAATTTCGCCTCATATGCTGACTAGGATGAGGCGAAATCGGCCTCAATTTTATGAGGCGAACTTCCCTCATAATTGCCCTATATAAACCCTCCCTCTCGCCCTCTCTTTCACTCACACCATCTCACTATCTCGCACATGAGCACTTTTACTCACGCACACACTAGCTAACTCACGCACACACACCCTCACATTCTCACTCACTCTCTCACACACTCACTTGCATTGTCACTTCACACACACACGCAAATCCTCTCTCACTCTCTTACACTCTCAACTTCACGCACACACTATTCTTATTTTTCACTCACACACACTTCTACCTATATTCACACACACACATCAGAAAAAAAAAAAAAAAAAACATATTTTGAATTTAGTAAATTCAATTATACGGTAAATTCATATTTTTTATTTAATTCTTATAGTATTTTATTTTATAGAAAAAATAACATTTTATAGTAAAATATATCTTTGATTTATATTTTAATTTTTATGCAGGTATCTGATAAATTATGTAGATTTAATCAGATATTTATTATACTGCAATTACTATAAGGTTAGTTCAATTTGTTATGAAATTTTTAATTCATTTATTTAAATAGTAGTAGTAGTAATATATTTATTTAGTAATATGTATTTAATTTATAGTTGTGTATATTAGTGTGTAGTTAAAAAATTATAGATTTTTAGGATATGTGATTACATGTTATTATTCAATCTATGTTTATTATGTTTAATATCATGTCACATAGATTAAATATAAATACTGAGATGTTAATATTTTCATGTATATTGATTAATGAATGTTCAATATATAGTTATGTATTTATTGTTAGTAATTGAAAAAACTATGTATATACTTAGGATCAAGTATTTATATATTATTCGAAGCTTGTTTTATATGTTTAGATTAATAAGACATAAAATAAGTGTAAGTATTGAAATGATACTACTTTATATGTAGTATTTCCTGTATATTATATGTATACTTATATATTTATTATAAGTAAGGTAAAAATATTATATGTATTTACGATCTAGTGATGGCATATAATTGTCTAATATATGTGTATTGTGTTTTCTTTTATGATACATAGTGTAAATACAATTATTTAAATAATTAATTGTATGTGAACAAAAATCATATATAGTTACAATATAACAATTATATATTAATGTTTAATACATGTGTAATATGTAACTTCAAATGTATGTATGTGTACAGTAGTAAATGCTCCTATTTATATGTTTAAATTAATTTATGTTAAATTTGTAGTAATGTATTTCTTCTTAGAGATTCAATAAAACTATACATATTATCTGTAATTGCATGACACATATAGGGTTAAATAATAAGTAAATAAACATATGGTGTTTCAATATTAGATGCTTGCATAGTTATAGGAGAGTTATCCGATGTGACTTAAATGTGGTAATTAATTAAGTGTCAATTTAGGATGTCTGAACGAAGTTGGCATATGACACGTGATTTGACAACAACGCAATATAGAAATGGGGTTAGAGAGTTTTTAGAAGCTGCTGTAAACCATAAGCGGGCAGATGGACTGATTAGATGCCCTTGTAGAGATTGTCTTAATGGTTCATGGCAATCTATTCAGATTATTGAGTATCACCTCCTCAGGAGGGGAATGGCTTGGACCTACTCCCCTTGGATTTATCATGGTGAGGATGTAGATGAATACGAGGTACATGATAATGTTGTTATGGATGAAGGGAGCAATCCACTTGAATACACGCACTTTGAAGATGAGGCAGATAAAAAACTTTTGGAAGATATTGCTGTTAATATAAGTGATGGTGATGGAGATGATGTTGACAGCGAAGATGAAAGTAGTGGGTTTAATGGAGATGGGTGGACTGGAATGTTTGAAAAAGCAAAGAGTCCAGTGTATCCGGGATGTACAAAGTTTTCATTATTATCAGCAGTAGTGCAAATGATAAATCTAAAGATTGATGGTAAGCAGTCTGTGAAGTCATTTAACAATTGGCTTGACTTAATAAAAAGTTTGTTACCTGCCGACAATTTGTTACCTACATCATATTACGAAGCACGGAAGTTTTTGAAGCAGTTAGGCATGGATGCAAACATGATTCATGCTTGTAAAAATGATTGTGTTTGTTTCGAAAAGAATTCAAAAATCTTGATACATGCCCAGTGTGTGGGGAAGGAAGATGGAAGCTTCATACAAGAAAACAAAAAACAGTACCGGTTAAGGTGTTGCGACATTTCCCATTAGTTCCAAGATTACAAAGGCTATTTATGTGCCGGAAGACGGCTCCAGAGATGAGATGGCACAAGGAAAAGTATATATCGTAGATGGTGTGTTGAGGCATCCGGTGGATTCCGAACAGTGGAAGGGATTGGATAACAAATATCCTTTGTTCGCATCGGACCCCCGAAGTGTACGATTAGGACTTGCCACTGATGGGTTTAATCCATATGCAAACATGAGCACGACATACAGTGTGTGGCCAGTTATTATGTTTGTATACAATGTTCCACCATGGAGATGTATGAAGGAGCCATATATGATGATGTCTCTTTTAATACCGGGGCCGAAATCACCAGGTAAAGATATTGATGTGTACTTACAACCATTGATAGATGAGCTACAAGAACTTTGGACAAGTGGGGTCAAAACACTAGATGTGGTCGAAGGACGGGTATTTCTGCATGCTGCATTATTATGGACTATTAACGATTTCCCCATACGGTGACATTTCAGGCTGGACGACGAAGGGTTATAAAGCATGTCCAATATGTAACGTGACTGCACAAGTGGCCATTCAAATAGTAAGTTCCACTATATGGGCCATAGACGGTTCTTGCCTTTGAGACATAGGTGGCGCCATGACAGGGTAAGTTTTGACGGCACCACGGAAACACGGGCACGACCAAGGGATTTCTCTGGTTCAGACATCATCGATCAATTGAGTCGATACGAGCATGTCATTTTGGGAAAATTGCAAGAGCGCCTATGCCGTCGGAGGAATGAGGGACAAATTGGTGTAAGAAGAGTTTGCTATTCCGATTGCCATATTGGAGTGAATTGCACATACGACATAATCTTGACGTGATGCATATCGAAAAGAATATATGCGATAACCTAGTGGGAACTATTTTTGGTCTTAAGGGCAAGTCAAAAGACACAGAGAAGGCGAGAACCACTCCAAGAAATGGGTATTCGTTCCGAGCTACACCTGCAGCAACGTGGTGGACGCATTTTCAACCACCAGCTGCATATACACTATCGACTAGGCAAATGAGAGAGGTATGTAATTCAATAGGGATGTGAAGATGCCTAATGGATATGCTTCAAATATATCATCTTGCTTAGGCGCTGATGAAGTTAGTTTGAGAGGTCTTAAGAGTCACGATTGTCATGTCTTGCTGCAACGTATTCTCCCGGTTGTCATTCGTGGGGTCTTGGATAATCGCATTTACGATGTTGTATGTGATGTATGTCGTTTTTTCAGGGAATTGACTGCTAAAGAACTCCGTGTAAATTATTGGAGTCTTTGGAAAAAACAATAATCCTAACTCTTTGCAAGTTAGAGATGATATTTCCTCCTGCTTTTTTTGATATTATGATACATTTAGCCGTCCACCTTCCAATGAAGCACGCATATGTGGTCCGGTCCAGTACCGGTGGATGTATCCTGTTGAGAGGTACATGGGAGTTCTAAAAGCAGATTTGCGGAATAGGGCAAGACCGGAAGGTTCAATTACCGAGTCGTATGTTGTGCGGGAGAGCACTCAATTTTGCTCACTATATTTTGATAACATGGACTCAAGAATAAATAGACCCCACCGACAGTGGGACGAACCGCTGGATGAATGTCCATCATCATCGTTTCGAGTATTCACAGCCCATACGTTCAATAGGTGCATGCACTATAACAGGCTCGGATGTAGAACTCAACAGGATGCATTGGACAGTGTTGAATAATTGCGAGGAGTGCAACCCTTTATAAGGTATGTCATGTCTTTTCATTCATTTATGACCTGATAACAAGAGATGTTCACCAAGATTGAAGATGGACTTCTAATGAAATATCTTACAGGGAGTTCGAGAATGAACTAACTGCACGTAGAGCACACAATGTGGGAGGAATAGTATGTAAACATTTTGCCAAGTGGTTTAGAAATAAGGTTAAAACTTGTTGAAGACTTCAATACCATTAATTCATCGATATCTTCACATGTAACTTTAATCGTTGACATGGTATGTAGATTATGGAGCAAACGGCTGTCCATGGACATCAGATGCCAGAAGATCTTGAAGCGTTAGCTTGGGGCCCTGAAATTCATCGATATAGCTTCAATGCTTGTATCGTGAATGGTATCCGATACAACACAGAAGCCAAGGAGGTTGGATTAAGATCACAGAATAGCGGTGTATACATCGGTGCAGATGGAGGGCAACAACTTACATTTTACGGCGTTCTCAGAAGTTATACAACTAAATTATGTGGGGTCGAAGAAAGTGTTTTTATTCAAATGCAGGTGGTTTGATACAGAAGGATAAACCGGAAATTATCGACGGAGACCTCATCTCCATCAACACCGCAAGGTCATGGTACGATAACGACCCGTACATCCTTGCCGACCAAGCACAACAAGTATTTTACCTAAAGGACCCAAGCAAGCGATATGGCAATTGGATGATTGTACAGAAAGTTGTACACCGTCATTATTCACGTGCTCTCTTCCAAACTGAGAGCATAGAAGATGTTGAATCGAGAGCCACCTCCAATAGAGGAGGCAATGCAACAGACAGTGCAAAGGCCATGGACAATTCCAATCAATCGCATATTTGTTGATCTAGGAAACCTTACACGCTTACCCGCCGAGTGTGGGATGCAGTAGCATAGCGATACGATTTGGACGAATAGATTGTGGATACGTTTATTTATTTATTTATTATCTATCACATGTACTTTGTTTGCGTAATGATCTCCAAAATGTTTAAGTAACCGGTGTTATTTTTAAACTTGCAGGATGAGTAGCTCCGATTTCATGGATCAGCTTTTGGACGACTCTGAGGCACATCCGGAGCAGTACACTGGTGGGATTTCAAGCTTCATTTGTAAATGTTTTATCTGTCATAGCAATATTATATCCATTTTGGACTCATGCGTTTTTTTTCTTATTTTGTTATACAGGAGGATCGTTTACTGCCTTACTTACTGATCGGCAGGTCCGACACCCGATGACCAGTCGGGTCAGGCGGCTGAGCCACAGCCGGGATGGGTAAATGAGTTGGGATCGGGGAAGAGGTGTTGTGACCTCCCGGATGATATGCCTGCTCAGGTTAACCCAGATGACCCACAGGCCGCAGCAGTGGAGCAGGAGGAGGCCGCTGTGGCGCTCAGCATGAGGAGGCAAACATCGGTGACAGATAGGCCAGGGGTATGTATAGAGGTTAGGCGGAGGAGGAGTATAGGAGGACAGGCCGTAGACCGACTATCACTATGCCTGATGGGTTTATGGGTCTCATATGCTCATCTCCGGGGATGGTTAGGTTGGAGTTCTTACTCCATCACAGAGCATCGACGAAGTTGTTTGTGCCTGGAGGTCGAGGAAAGGCATGGTCAGCGTTTCCTGAGGTATATCAACATGGCATCATCCGCTGTGTAATGGTAAGTTAAATTTCAATGCAAACATATACAAAAACCAATTTTTTGCTCCCTCTACCATCCTCTAACACATTTTTTATTTAAATTTGCAGAACAAGTTTGAACTACCCAAAAATTGGCGAGCAATTCACAAATGGTGGGTGACACTAAATTATCTGGCAAGCAAGTCATACAGTCAGCTTCGATATAGGCTTAAACGTTACATCATAGCTAATGGTGGAGGTGATGCAGCTGCTAGTAAGCCACCATTAGGTTTCGAGCACAGGTTAGATGAATAGAGGGCATTCGTCCACTTCCTTGAGATAGATCCAGATTATAAGGTACGATTTTCCATGTGGTAAATTATATATACATAAGATATAGTTCACTTGTTCACTTCTTCTCGAAACGTGTAGTTGCGATCCACGGTGAATGCAGAGAACAGGAAGAAGCAACTGTCCGTTCATACAGGTGGTACGAAGTCCATGCTCCAGCATGCACTCACAAATGTAGGTATTGCAATTACAATGAATGTGGGTTTATATGCTATGTTCTTATACTGATTTTTGTTAATCATGTATTACAGGATCTCATGCCAATAGAAAACTACCGGCACACACACCTAAGGAGACAGAAAGGGCAGTTAACAGATCGATGGGAGTCGGAGGTCTCCATGCAGAATTATGTTGGTATTTTCGATTATCATATTTTTTAATAATACGTCATATCCATCTGTTTGTATGATTATATTCACTTTGTGCTCACGTTGTGAAATGACCTAGATTTACATTTTAATCAAATCTCATGTGTTTATTAATTTATTTTAAGGAATTGAATGAGTATGGTTATGTTGTTAGTAGTCTAAGATATATGATTGTGCATGTGTATATGTTGACATTAATATTTTGTTTTATATGCATTAATGTGTGAGTAATGAAATTATTAATGTTGTCTTTTGTTCATTAAAAGGTTAAGCTAAGCTAGATTTGCAAATCAACCATAATTTCACTTAAGCTAGTTGATTAAGTTTCTTGTAGTTAAGTAGCATTTATGCCTTAAATACAAGCCAAATGAAGTTCAAATTAAAGCTAAATGCAACCTAAAGTTATATAGGCATTAAGGGGTAAATTTGGAATGTGAAAAAGTCAAAATTAAGCTAATTTAACTTACTTTTTGAAGGCAGCCAAATTTTATCCGAATTTTCCTTTTCTTCTTCCATTTCTTTTCTTTTCCATTTCCATCTCCATTTCCAAGCTCAAGTTAGGGTTTATATCAAGTTTGAAAATCAAAGTATCTCTCAAGACAAGGTATATATATATATACTTGAATTAATTTAGTTAAGGTTGTTGTGTTGTTTTATTTCTTTTCTTGAAATAGATGTATGGATCATTGGATGAATTGAGTTTTAAAGTTGATCAAATGGTTTGTTCATGCATGGGATGAGTTGAGAAAGTGTTACATGTGTGTGAGGTTGTGCATGCATTGTTGTATGTTGGTGAAGTGTTGGGAAGTTATTAAGAGAATTTGGGTAGGAGAATTTAGAATTGATGGAAGTAGATTTTGAAGTGTTTAATGATGTTGAATTCATGCTTTGAATTGCTAGAATTGGGTAGTATAGATATGAGTAAGGCTATGATGTTAGAAATGTGGTGGAGGAAGGATTAAAGTGTATTAAGATATGATTTTGTAAAGTTGAAAAACAGGGGATTTAAGTTTCTCTCGTTTAACCTTGTTTTTAAAACGTACGCCGGCAACCTGGGAATTCAACACCGCCGGCTTAGAGGCAGCGTTGGATTCAGAATTTTAAGGCTGGCTGAAAGCCTCCGGCTTTCGCTGGGAAAGTCAGCCGGCGTTCATTCTGCCATGCTGAACGCTGGCAGTGAAAATTAAGGCCGCCGGCGTATATGTCAAAGCCGCCAGCTTATCTGAGTAAGCGGCCGGCTTAGACCTCTCTGGACGTTTTCAAAAACTTTGGTTTTGGATTCTACGCCGGCTCAAGGCCGCCGGCGTAGGGTGCAAAGGCTGACGGCGTACACTTTGAACGCTGCCAGTGTTGGCAGTGTACATTTTCAGAAAATTTAACACAGGCTCAACGCCGCCGGCGTTGAGTGACGGCGTATCCCCTGAGTTTTTGAATTTTAAGAGTTTTTTTCTAAAAATTTTCCAAAGTTGTTATTTGAGCAATTAAGTGTTTATTAAGTGATTTAGAATATATGAGGACGTTTAAATGCTTATTCGTGACTCTGTATTCAATAATTTGGATGTCTTTGATTAATTGTGATATATGGATATAATATGTATATATATTTGTGAGAATGAAATCTACAATTGTTAATTTATTGATTATTGTGACATTTCCATTACAGTTAAGGATTCTTCGGTTAGTTCATCACCGAGAGATCCTAGTTCTATACTAACGGGTTCAGGTACGCAATAACATGTTTGATGTTTGCTAGGACCAGACATTTCTAATTTGACCTAAATTGATTCGGCTTAACAATTGAATGAATTGGATGTCTATTACGCTGTTTAATCTGGTCCGAGGAGCAGCAAACCTGTCATGATGCAATGACATGTTAGCTAGGTGCTTAACCTAGTCATGATGCAATGACTTTACCATGATGCAATGGTATGCTATGATGCAATAGCGATTCTTTTGGTTAAGTGGGTAGTCGATAGGGGGGAATTGTATCTGTGTAACGTTTGCTTAAACTTAGGGGGAAATACCATGATTTAGTTCAAGGTTTATGGGAACTTGTGAACTATGCTCATGTTATGGACTGAGTTTAAGTAGAGTCGGGCAACGGCTTTTAAACCCTAGATGAAGCTATTATCTTCATGAAATAGATATAGGAGATATAAGTATTCGGACTGCTTATATCAACCCCCTGAGCAGCTGCTGTTACTCAGGATCCCTGGATTCCCGAAGTGTGGCCGGGGTTTGAATACCCTCTTGTTGATTTGTGAATCAAAATGTAATAAAGATAACCACTTGTTCTATGATGCATTACATGAATCGGATGACTTGTTATGCATTGGTTATTGTGTACTGGGCCTCTGGCTCACTTTTGCTGCTTTGCAGGTAATGGAGACGAGTATTACGATGACTTGGGCTATGGGTCCGATTTCGAAAGATTTCTGGACGAGTGGGATGAATAGAATCCGGTGACCCGAGACTGTTATAAGACTTTTTGCTAAGGACCAGTTATGTATAGAAGGCTTGTTAGTGAAGCCAATTTCTTTTGTAATGACCTTAAGATCCTTTAGGGTTCTCATGTTTTGAGAAAACATGTAATTTTTGTAGTGTCATGTACTGGCACTAAACGATGTTTATATGATGTAAATGTATGTATAGATTGCTTTTGTTAGCAATCTTGTTTTATTTAAAAAGTTCTTTACAAAGTTCAGTGATTTTGATCAAACAATTTTCATAAACTGTTAGTTTTAGGACAACCTTACATATAATGTGAAAACGTTATATGTGGTTGGGGATTCGGTACTCTAAGTCTCGGGATTTAGAGGATCGGGTCTTTACACGTTGTTTCAACTAGGAATGCATGGTGGAAAAAAGAAAGCAAGAGGATGATATTGCTGCTGCGTCAGGTCAGTGACCTAAAGAGGATAAGGTCATTATGGAGGAGGTTTTGAGCCATCGATCTGCCTACCGTCGTGGCTTCGATTGCAGCATGCCGATAGATTAACATAAGGTTGATTACTACAAGCAGCCACGTGAGGAGAATTTGGTCCACTCCGAGTATGATAGGGCCAGCCAGGAGGCCAAAATTGAGAAGATGCAAGAGAAGATTGATTTGCTTATGAACTATGTCCGTCTTCCTACTACATCTTCCTCCAGGCAGTACCCTTCATACCATCACGCTGCACCACAGACGGGGACTTCTACTTATGGCCCTGATCCTAGTCAGCCTAGCTTTACACCATTCACACCAGTGTCACCTCCTTCATATCCCTACAATGGGTTTTACGGGATGCCGAGCTATCCATCCATGTTCACACATCCTCCACACGATCCAGCACATGAGCCAGCCACCAGGCAGCTCCGCATAGCAGAGAGGCTAACATCCTCCAGGGTTCATCCCATGGGCAGGGGGGCCCAGTTTTCGCAGTTTGCATCTCAACCGTCCGCGTTTGGATCGTACGCATTTCTTGGTGCCCCTTCATCTTCACATCCTTCTGCTACTCAGCAGCCTCCACATACTCCAACTCTGCCGTCAGCTGTTCAGTCGACACCGGCTTCGACTTCCTCATCTACAGTATCACAAAGGACATCCGTGAGAGGATCTGGTCGTGCTTGACTGCGACAGGAGTAGTGACAGTAGCTGCTACCATGTTTTTTTTTTCCTCATCGTTTTTTATTATTCCGAACATGATGTTTATGTTTTCTTGCATAACTTCTTTCGCACTTTGTACGTCATGCTACTAATTATGATTACCGTCATATTTTGTCCCTTAGTACGGTAATTTCTTACGATGAGTACAATGCACGTCTAATTTAATTATAGAAGCATTCAACCCACCCGCGGTATATTTCTATTTACCATAATCAAACATATAAAAATAAATTGGAAAGTACAAATTAATCATTTCGTTTGTTTAACACGGAAAATATTTGCAAAAATTTTACAGAAAAATAAGCACGAATTACTAAATAGGGCAATGGTAATAATAATAGCCTTTTCTTTGAAATGTTCTATATAGATTTCAACTTCAATAAAAACATATTTTATGTAGAGGATGATTTCGTCTATTTGGTTACGTAACTATAAATTACAATTTAATGTTTTCAAATTGGAAAAATGAGGGAATGGTTATTTTTGTAAAAAACTTTGGGATTTGTTTAAATTTTATGGAGGGAGTAGTTTCAATTTGACAAATGAAATATATTTAAGTCTAAAAGCGTAAGAACACCAATGTAGGTAATTTCCCTTTGATGATATAGATTATTTACAGAAATCGAGCAAAATTTAAGTCCAAAAGTGTAACAACACCAATGTAGGTAATTTCCTCAGCAAACTATCTTATTATCATCTACTTTTATCAAGATCTTATTTACATATTAAATATCAAGTAATCTATAATATTATAAATCATGGATTTTAATTATAAATATTTATATTCGTACTTATAATTTCATAACGAATACAATAAATATATAATTATCACATTCCATATCAAATAATTTACGGTATTGTAATTAATATATTTTAATTTAAAATTTCCATAGAAAGTCCAAATGTTCTTTTATATGTTTAATATTATTAAAATATCTTCTCAAAATACAAAATGTCGAACGAAACTATTTATTAATACAAAAATTTTCATGTTACCATCATTTCTTTTAAATCCTCCATAAACCTAAATAATTCATTTTATGAAATTTTTATTGAGATATTTAAATATAACTCTTCTATCTCATCTACTAGTAAAACAATTGATTATTAAATAAATATTTTCATAATTAATATTTAATCTATATAAATGTTTTTTGTAATAACTTTTTGATAAATAAAAGTATATTACCCAACTGAATAAGATTAATTTTTAATCTCATCTACTAATAAATCAATTGATTAATAAATAAATATTTTTATAATTATTATTGAATCTATGAAAATATTTCTTTATAATTATAACTCTCCAATCTTATCTACTAGTAAATAAATTGATTAATATATATTTTATAACAAATATTTAATCTATATAAATATTTTTGTAATTAATTTTTAATGAATAAAAGTACATTACCCAATTGAATAAGATTTACTTTTAATCTTATCTACTATTAAATAAATTGATTAATAAATATATATTTTTTATTATTAAATATTTAATCTATATAAATATTTTTTGTAATTAATTTTTAATAAATAAAAGTACATCACCCAATTGAATAAGATTAATTTTTAATCTTATCTACTAGTAAATAAATTGATTAATAAATATATATTTTTATAACAAATATTTAATGTACATAAATATTTTTTGTTATTAAAAGTACATTACCCAATTGAATAGGATTAATTTTTAATCTTATCTAGTAGTAAATAAATTGATTAATAAATATATATTTTTTATAATAAATATTCAATCTATATAAATATTTTTTGTATTTAATTTTTAAGTACATTACTCAATTGAATAAGATTTACTTTTAATCTTATCTACTGGTAAATAAATTGATTAATAAATATATAATTTTAATATTAAATATTTAATCTATATAAATATTTTTTATAATTCATTTTTAATAAATATAAGTACATCACCCAATTGAATAAGATTAATTTTTAATCTTATCTACTAGTAAATAAATTGATTAATAAATATGTAATTTTTATAATAAATATTTAATAATAATTAAAAGTACATTACCCAATTGAATAAGATTTACTTTTAATCTTATCTACTAGTAAATAAATTGATTAATAAATAAATCTTTTATAATAAATATTTAATCTATATAAATATTTATTGTATTTAATTTTTAATAAATAAAAGTACATTACCCAGTTGAATAAGATTTATTTTTAATCATATATACTAGTAAATAAATTGATTAATAAATATATAATTTTAATAATTAATATTTAATCTATATATAATTTTTTTATAATTACTTTTTAATAAATAAAAGTACATCATCCAATTAAATAAGATTAATTTTTAATCTTATCTAATAGTAAATAAATTAATTAATAAATAAATATTTTTAATAATTAATATTTAATACATTAAAAAATTTTAATCAAACACTCAAATTTTTAGTGGGACAGCGCGGGAGAAGAAAAGCAGGCGTGGGAGAGTTGAATTTTTTCATGGTGAGGCGACATTCCCCTCATTTGGTCATATGAGGTGAAATTGGCCTCATTGTCTAACTCATGAGGCCAATTTCCTCTCATATTTCAAAATATGAGGCAAATTTCACCTCATCAGCCCAGTCACTCTCTATATGTATCCTCCTATTTCTCTCTTGATGCTCGTTCCAATTTTTTTTTTATTCGCGCTCCGCTTCTTCCGATCGGATTCCTTGCAAAATTTCTTCCATTACACAAGGTAAATCATTTTATATTTTCATTTAACTTATTTTAATTTTATATTTCGCTTTTATTTGTATTTATTTTTGCAGGTTTTTACCATTTCTTATTACAAGCTCAACAACATTAAAATTAAATATAATATAAGGTATAATATTTTCATTTTAATTTACAAAGTTTTTGTATTTTTTATTTCATATTTTAGGTATATTTTGATTTCCAATTTATAACATTTATATCAATATAAACATATTTATAATATCATAATATTTTTATTATTTCAAATGTTTAGAATAAGAAACTTACATCTAATATTTTAAGTAAAATATTAATATTAATAAATTCGTAATATTAATTATACAATTTTTTAAAAAATTATTGCAATACGTGTTGTATTTATTGTTTATAAATTCTGAAAAAATATATTAAATATACAATTTTAAGTAAAATATAAATAAATTTGAAATATTAATTATACAATTTTTTTAAAAATTATTGCAATACGTGTTGTATTTATTATTTATAAATTCTGGAAAAATATATTAATTATAAAATTTTAAGTAAAATATTAATATTAATAAATTCGTAATATTAATTATACAATTTTAAAAATATTATTGTAATACGCGTTGTATTTTTTTAAAATTCCGGACAAATATATTAATACTAAAATTTTAATTAAAATATTAATATTAATAAATGTGAATTATATTAATTAGAAATTTTTTTAAAATTATTACAGTACGTGTTGTATTTATTGTTTTATATTTTCCGAAAATTATTTTGATATGTGAAACGAGTTTCCCCTCATCCTTGTTATTTGAGGTGAAATTCGCCTCATTTGAACAATATTACGGCGATACTTGCCTCCTTTTCCTTAACATGGTCGACCTACACAGGCGAGTTTTTGAGACGAAAAATTGGCCTCGGTAGCACTACCGAGTCGAAATTTGAAGCTACCGAGGCGAAAAATTTCCCTTTTCAAACGAACTTTTTTACTAGTGATGTTAATCTTTTATGGAACCTGATTTGAACCATTTGAGATGAATAAAATTTATATAACATAAGCAATGAGAAAATTAGGCATGTCATGGAACATTGTACGTCTTTATTGGATGATAAAGACAAGTGGTAGGTTAAACTCCTTATCAAGTTTGTGGCAAGAAAATACTGTTAGGTTTTCTCATTTAAGTTGTATACTAGTTGAACACTGTTCTGAGTGTTTTATATCTATATATTGGCCATCGTTTGATTTACATGTTAGTCGACATCTTGAATGGCACTAATAAGCGTTTAGAGAGTTTACTGACGACACGAGATGGGCCTTTCTTGCTGTGGTTGGATAGGTGGGCCTCTTTACTCATGAAGAAGCTGAGTCTTAGTGCATATTTTGTGTACTAAATAGGATTTCTTTTCTTTTCTTTTTTTCAATATATATTATAACCTTTTTGAAGAGTGAGGAATGGAGTTAGCATATCCATTGAAAGAACTTTATCCTTGTTAGTATGTTATAATTGGTGATGAACTAGAATGGAGTAAAATAGATTACGAAATAATAAATATATTTTTATGTTTAGAAATAAGATGGAATAGAATAACTATAACAACTCATTCACTTGATATGAATAGCTATTCATTTCCTTCTCATTCAACCTAAAGCTGCTATTACAGTGTTCACTTAAGGGGAATGACAATTCATAATAAATTGCTATTGCGTAACATAATGAATAGCAATTCATATCCCCACCTCATGAATTGCCATTCAATGTTTTATTTTTCAACTTTATCATAAATACCCCTGTCTTGAAAATATCGCCCATACAATTATTTTCTTTTTATAATAAATACATGAGGCATTACAGATATTTTACCTTTTACTTAATCAATTACTTCTTTTACCTTTTATGTCAAGTGAATATAGTAATAATCATTACAACCATATTACATTTCCTTTGAATTGAAATTCTATTCTCTCCTTTTTCTATATAGCAAAGTGAATGAGCCATAAAGTATATTTGTTAGAAATGTGCCTATCAATGAATGCAATTCATGAATATATGATTGGATCAAAGAGTAATTAAATCGTATATAATTAATAAAGCTAAAATAAAATCGCAATTCCACCAATGAGAATGTGAAATTAAATTTCCTTTCAAAGTTAGAGTCTCTGATTCCAAGTAATCATTGTACCCTATCCAAACATGAGAAATGGAGTTGAATCCGATTTCGCAATTCCATTCAGAGTTCATTTTTGCATACTACACTTGAGGGTTTTGATATGTATCAATCTTGATTATTTCTTTTCTTTTCTTTCCTTTTTCCTTTTAAATTTTTTGTTGCTCATTTGTGATTTTATTTCATCAATAGCACGAGAGACATTAGAGAGAGTATAGAGATCTGAAATAACATATATAAGTATATTTTTATTCCGTCCATGACATACATAGTTGGTGATCTTCTATGGCAAAGGATTGACAGCCACCGAATTCGGGCTGTTGTCGACTAAGAGCAGTAGTTTGGTCTTGAACAACGTCAAAAGTATTAAAACGAAAGAAACCAGAACAGACAATGACGACAGGAGAAGCATCAAGGCTTGTGCCAAGGAACCTTTGACCTTGTTGGCATATTCCGTGGAAGCTAAAGCTAGCATGCTCAATGGGAACGAGTAAGCCCACCAAGCAATGTTGAATTTCCTCATAGATCTCTTGAAAAGCAATGGCCTGCATAGCTGTGCATTACATTTAGCAAACAATTGTAATATCATAAGATATGTATATATTACATGTAATTCAGCATATTCTCTATTCGATACTTGTATAAAAGCAAGTTATAATAGTAAGGATCAGCCTTTCTTGCACTAAAAATCTCACGGTTTCCGTGTAATTTAATTCATCCACTTTCCAGAACAATGAAAGTTTTGTCGAATTCTGTGTGAGGTCATTGTCCTTGCCAGGACATTTTTGTCCTATATCTCTATATAATAGTCCATTTCATGATGTCATCAAATCAAGATGTCCGAGGTTGATGTTTGTTGAAATACTAGAACTAAAAAACAACTTCATCCGACAAAGAACAAGCTTAACATAAATTTATCAAAGATAACTTACTTTAATAATTTACTCTGTTTCGTAGTGATTGATAGAAACGTAATAAATTTGTTCTTGCTTTGTTTGTTTAAGAAAACCGGACATGTGTTAAATCATATAATTTCTAAAAGGGTAAAATATAAATAAATAACCTATGTTACCACCCTTTTACAATTAATTGACCTATCATTTCTTTTTCGACAAAAACTTTACTTGTGAAACATACCGTTATGTCCTGTTAAAAAAGTAACGATAGTTCGTCTATATGCAAGTCACGTGCCTATTTTAAAATAAAGAACAAACCAAAACATTTTAAAATAAAAAACAAACCAAAACATCTTTTTCATCTTGGCTGTCATCAACTAGCCAAACAAAAAGAAAAAAAATCTTGGTTGTCATCAACGATGAAGATCCATCGCGGCCAACAAGCAATATCACAGCCACCAACAAACCTAGCTGCGCGACCCCAAACCAGCAAACTGTTGTGTATTATATATTTTAAAAGGAACAAGTCCCACATTCCTTAGATTTTACTCATTGTCCTTGTTTATAAACCTCCTTCTCTTAGTTGGCTTGTAAAGAGTTGGTGGAAAGGCATGGGCTCGCGCGCATAAAGCCTAGACCAAGTTAGTGTAAATTCGTCAATTCACACGCCCCCCCCCCCCCCCCCTCGCGTACAGTCATATATCTTGGTTTGGTTCAAAGGAATATTTTATTTTCGTGTATATTATTTTTAAATAAAAAATAATAATAATTAATTAAATCTTATCCGGATACAGGTCTTTTGAGCATTTAAAATTTTAATTACCAATCGTTGTATTTTTTCGGGTACTTTCAAACCGTTGTATCTTTTAATTTTGAAAAGACATTTTTTTAACATACCCGTTACAAATACCTCTTCGTTTTATATATATTTATCCGTTTTAATATTATATGCTTCACTTTTTTTTTCTGTCTTGTTCTCCGGTTGCTCGCTGGGTTCTTCCTTCTTTCTTGCTATTCCTGTGGCCTGGATTTTCTAGAGGACTTGTTGAATCTTGGGGAATATGCTGTTCTTAAATAATATTGGCGAAATATCCTTAAGGAGAGTGCCTAGCACGCCTCAAGTTTTCCCTCCTCGTTTCTAATTTTTCCAACACAAACAACAGCCCATCGCAACCACCTACAATCACCACTCAAAGACCCATCTCTCCCACTTATCCATCTCTACCAACTCAAAAATTACCTCCACCACCACCCAAACCATCATCACTTCCAACTCCACTACACCCCACTTCCTTCAGAAACTACTTCCCAACCCCAATCTAAAACCACCCAAGTGCACCACCATCAAACACAATCTTCACCACCGCAATTAATAGATTCAACCAAACTACAGCTGTGACTTACCCATTGATCATCACCATCTCCCCAACTGAGAAAGCCATTGCAAGAAAAGAAACTAGAACCTAATCCGACTTCTTACCTTGACCCAACCCATATTTGTAGGTGCTCCAAGGTCCCGCCATTGCCTTTTCACCAAGCTCAATTCGATGTTTTTATCCTTTTTTTTTTATTTCCTAATTTAGTCATTGTTTTTATATTATTTATTATTGAGCATTATTTAGTTGTCATCAGTGATGGAGATTACAAATCCTTGGCTTGGTGACAAAGATCCATGGTTGAAATGTTAAGGTTTGTCCAAGGGTTTGTGAAATGGGTTTTTGATTTTATGTTTGACCAAGGTATGTTGTTTTGAGAAAACATGTTTTGGTTTGGTTTTGATTTTAAAATTGTTACGTGACTTGGGCATGGATGAATTACTGTTAATTTTTTAACAGGACATAACGGTGTGTTTGATAGGTAAGGTCTTTGTCGAAAAAGAAGTCATAGGTAAGTTAATTGTTAAATGATGATAACATGGGTCCCTTATTTGTATTTTACCATTTCTGAAAATCAACGTCATGTTTGGTATCCAATTAAAGTTTTCGTATCCATTATTACCATATCATCTAGTAGAGTTAACTTAGTTTGTTGAATGATACTCCTAACAAATAGGGAAGTAACACGTGTTATGTAGTTAATGAAAACTATTAGAAAATTAGATATTTAAGCAAACAAATTAGCACATAAATTAAAGTTTCTTGAAGTTAATTAGCATATTTAACTGTTTAATTAATAAATAACGTGTATATTAATCCACTTAATTAATTATCTAACTTTTTTATTTTTTTTATTGGTTATTTGACATATGTTACTTCTAATTTACTACTAGTGCCGACTTAGTTAATAGAGTTAGATGGATAATACTAATGAACATTAAAACTTTGATTGGATGTTTGGGAAAAGTTTAGCATATTGGAATATGGTTAGAATGAAGAAAAACAAATTGGTTAGTTTATTATTTAGCCATGTTACTTTTCTTATTTTCACCTATTTCCACATAATATCACTTTTAATATCCAAATAAGTACAAAAACTTTCTTTTATTTGATTTCTTTTCCACTTTTTTCTTTTTACCAAGTTTATATTTTGTATTAATATGCAATTGTGGGTATTTTTGAAGCTAGCTGGTTAATTCAACTATAACAACGTGAAAATGTCAAATCAGCTATAACCAAAAAGAGAAAAAAAAAAGAATACAAGTGATATTTTTATTAAATTCCAACTTAATATCATATGAAGGAATAAATTTTATAATATCAACATATTCTAAACGATGTAAGCGCTTTTTTTTTTAATTAAAGCTTGCTATAATTATCTGTTTATTTCATCATATTTTAGTTAATTTAATATCATATTTTTATCGTTTTTAAACAAATATTTATTAAAAATTAGATACCGATGAAAAACTATAGTATTATACATAAACTACATAAATAGATACAACATAAATAAGTTATAGATACAAAAAATATATATATAGATAAAAATTCTGACAATCTAACCAAAGCTTTGGCAGTTCGGAATACGGAGAAGATGACCCTACATTCGATGCTAAAATCACTCTCCATCTCATTCTTTTAACTTCGAGTATATCAATTCCTTGATGCCCTAGCTAATTGTAAACCTAAGATACCTTCTTGAAGAATGATCAAAGGTTGGAATGAGCCAAAAAGGCGATGTGGTGCTGGCAGCCAACTAAGCGCTACACCGATTGATCATGACCCTTTCATAAAATAATTGCTCACGGGTGTATTCACTTTCGTCGGTAATAAAAAAGATCATAGTTAAATAACTAATTCAATTAGTCACATTTAGGATATAGTCATCATATTTTAGACCCTAAAGCTGTTGAGACACGACACCGTGATTTAAGACCACGTTTAATTAATCTATACGAGATTTCAATGAATCCAAGTTCAAGGATGAAGCCCTTGAGTATTATCAGGCATCGTCATGCATAAATATACAACTTTCTTTTTTAAGCTTAGAGAAGTGAGAATATTTGATTGACTTTGACAAAGATATAAATAAATTATACTAGAAGATCAGAACGTTTGATGATAAGTTCATTTGAAATTATAATATTTTGAATAGTTCATCTGAAATAACAACGTTTAGGGAAGTCGGTCAATGAAGATCAACATTGATATTGATATGTGTTAAGAGGAAAAAAATTTAATTAAAACTCAGAAGATCTGTTACATTGTAATATATGTCAGTGGTAACCCTAATCGACCAACTTTTCTAAATATTGTGATATCAAATGAACCACTCGAAATATTATGATCTTAAATGAATTTACCCTCAAATTATGTAACTTTATAGCATAAAATCTTCTTGCTGAAATTATTAAAGGATGAAAAAGGCTAGTTTTTTGCAAAAAGTAACATGCATTTAAAACATATGAATTAGGTGGATTATTTTAGTAATTAATTTAAATCCAAGCCTACTTTGACGAATAATTTAACAAAGAATTCTAAATTAAAATATAATTTTATATGAACTGCTAGTTTACTTTAATGATTGAATCAGTATATGATCCTATTGACGTGATCGTATAAGATCTCCATGTTTATCAACAAAACATACTAATATGGATTCTTGTATGATTACCCTACAGTAACACGCCAATAGAATTCTTTTATATATAAATGTCAATATACCTCTCTTATATTCTAAATGACATTAAATTTAAGGAAACTCCAATGGTTTTGTATTTTTTTCTCAAATGAAACCATCTTTAAGTCATTAAACAACTCAAATTTTTATCCAATTGTAATTAAACTGTTAAAATACCTTTATATTTACTTCTATAGTTAATTCAATGATTAGAAGAAAGTCCATGAAAGGACTGTAGAAGACAAGAAGTTTCATAAATTTAATTGTTTTAAACCACAAGATAGTTTATTAAATATAAAAATATCTTATTTATATTATTATGTGATATATTAGGATATTTCATTATATTTAAAACCATATTGGACTTTTCTCTCGTGATTTATCCAAATTTGACTTTAATGCTTGCTTTAAATGAAGCCGTCGTAATCCAATGCATGAATCCATAATATTAGACCACACCCCCACGAGCATAGGAAGTATCCAAGTCCAAATGCAACACTTCTTATGTCATTTTCTTTGAATATATATTTTTAGAGATAATTTTTTTGGTATGTGTTAATCAATTATTTTATTATTAAAATAAATATATTAAGTATCTAATAATACGAAATATAATTAGATATGAATCTAAGCTGTTAAATAATTAACGAAATTGATCGTATTAAAAATATGATGGGATAGATCGGATTAAAAAAACGGTGAATAATAAAATTTTCCCCATATTTTAAATGCAAGCACACTTCAAAATAAAAATAAATTAAAAACCACACTCACCAAAGAAGTGAAGAGGAAGAGAGATAGGAAGAAGAGCATCTTGCAAGCCATGTCAAAACCACCAGCTATGGACGCCCACGCCAAGCTTCCCATACTCGGTGCGGCGAAGAACAAGAAGAACACCGGCCGTAACATCGGCTGAAGCTGGTGGTCTCTGGCCGACAGCTGCTGGTAAAGTGTCACGAACAGCACCAAGTAGTGCACCATTCCTAGTGAAAACATGCCCATGGCACTCTCTTTCCACCCCATCAGCGCTGCTGCTTGCGCACCCACCAAGTTGCCTATCACCGATAATTGGCTTGTGGGGTTGGCCCTTGCAGACAGCAATCTGTACGATTAAACACCATCCAAAATATTCGATTAGTTGATATGTGACGTAAATAAATTTGTTTATTTGACCTATCCATAAATAGGAGAATATTTGTGTTTAATTCTCTTTAAAAATCTAGAGAACATAGATAACGATTGCCTATATGTCAAGATTTACTAGTATGGCATAGCCTCGTATATTTACACGAGTATTAATAAAATTTTAAAAATCTAAGATGATTATCATACATTTTACATATAATGTATATTAAAGTTTTATTTGATAAATATTTTTAGGGTAAATATCATAAATGGTATATAAACTTTGACAAAATATGCAATTAGGTATCTTATCTTCGAAATTAATCGATTTGATATTTAAAATTTAAAATTGGTCGATTTAATACCTAATAACGTTTTTTTATATATACTAAAAGTATTTATTATATGGATTAAAAATATCAAACTAATTTGGCAAAGATATCATTCAAGGATACTTTTCTTATAGATATAAAAATAATCAATTTCAAAGTTGTATAATTGGATACCATTCGCTATATTAAGCCAATTTTTCATTCATGGATACTCATTAACATGCTTCCTACAGAAGAACATATTACATGTGAAGAGTCGGACCTCTTTCCTTTAGTAAACCATTGACCATAGATCTTCACATCAAGCACCACCACCGGAGTTACAAATAACCACCAGAGGACCGTGTAAGGTGCAGTATCGGTGTCGATGAATGGCGACGATTGAAGGAGCAATAGCCACGAAATCCATGGTGCAAATAGGTAGTTAACCCCAACATGGTGCAGGAACTCAGCCTTCACCATCTCGAAGTAAAACACACAACGGAATATGTAAGTGATAGAGAGAAATATATGGGTGCAGAAAGTGAGAAGCCAAAACAGACGATACCCCGCGGGATGAAGCACGTGGAGGACATGGGGCATCTGGGTATGGCCATCAGTATGGTTTGGATCAAAGATGGTCTTCCACAGCAAAGCTTGACAACCTAAGGACAAGCTTATTCGAAAGTAACCAGCATGAAACTTGGTCACTATGTAGTTTAGAGAGTTGAAGGAGATCAGGTTGGAGTGACAGCTAACGTTGGTATTGATATTGTTAAGGTTGTTTTGAATTGTTTTGGGTATCGCGAGCTCTAGTGGAGAAATGTCACCAGGCTGATGAGTTTGGTCCATGGCGATGACAATAAAGTTAGCTAGGAAAGTGAATTAGCCAAAGGTGTATTGGTGTTTCAACAACCAACAGTGGATTTTTATAGAGACGTAAGGATTACAAATAATGGGACAGTGCTCATTCAACATTCACTTTCTCTGTCGGTCCTGTTTGAACATGTCAACGATGAGTTGGAAAATAATAATATGTTCGATTGTATATTAAATGACCGAGTTTGGATTATCCCAATTTTTCTTTTCTTTTCTTTTCTTTTCTTTTATTTTCTTTCTAAATTCATTCAAATCGTAAATTGATTATTCGTAGAGATGTTGTCAAATTTGGTAACTCGAATAAGCACAAAATTTCAATTTGAAGCGGTTGATTTAATGCATAATTAATCTTTATATAGTTTGCTCAGATTTCTCACATAGTATCAAATGAAATACTAAAAATTCAATAATAAATCATCTCTAAGATGCAAGCAAATAAAAAAAAATGATGTTGTGAGATAGTAAAAATAGATATAAAGAGCTTCATTAGGTATTAAGTTAACTAGTTCAAACCTCGGTGGTAGATTGAATCTTTTTTGAAAGCTTTACTATCAAATTTAACAATTATCTTTATTTATATTACTTAAATTTTTTCAAATACTTTATAACATTAAAAAGATGTAATATTATAATATCATCTTCTCCCTATAATTTTAATTATTAATTATATCCGACGACATTTTGACGATACAAGTCAGTATTCTAGCGTAATTCCACTTCCAGCTTGATTTTTCATTGGGAAAAGATAAGAAGAACGTCACAAAATACTTGATTTTTGACGTTCTGTACAGCTTCTTTATTTATCAATTATTAATATAAAAAAAAAACAACTGAATTTTCCCCATCGATGGTTCTAAGAAATTTACTCATAGGACCATGTTAAGTTACTTTATTTAAGTGTTGACGTGAGTCAAGAAATTCCGCTTGACTTATGTAGGTCTGAATTGAGGGTTGGCACCACCCGTTTAATATGTAAGGATAATAGGAGGCAAAATATTTATATTTTCAAAATTTTCGTAATTTAGTGTCTTGTTTTTCAGTTTTGATAAATTACTACTTGTATTTTCAAAATATCTGCAATTTAGTGTTTATATTAAATAAAATTTAATGAATGTTTATTTTGATGATATAATAATGGTAGGTAAAGTGTTAGTGCTTTTAATTTTTGGTAATTTTTAGCATTTTAGTATTGCATTTTTAGATTTTTTAAAATTTTTTATTAGCTGTTTGTCATTATTATATCATTAAAATAAAACGTCGGTCAAATATTATTTAATAGAGATACTAAATTTTTAAAAGTACCACTACTAATTTGTCAAAAATTAAAAGTATAAGCTTTGATATAAGTTGAGAAGGCAAAGAGTCAAGCACCATTAACAACGGATATTAAGTGGCCTTTTATAATTTATATTGGTTGTGAGGGAAAAAATAAATTGGATATTACATGCAATATGTATAAATATATCGTGTATAAGGAATAATATAATTTTTATATTTATGACTGTGGGTTAGGAAGTTTTAATGAAAAGAAATCATCACTCAGTTTTTTTTTTTTTTTCGCCACATCTATCTACCATGTATATATGATACCTAGCATATTATACTTATGAATGAAATTTTTTTTTTTTTTTTTGGGCCGTTCGCATTATTCCGGTTTGCAAAAAGTTATGGTATAAGAAAGTATACTTATGAATAAATAAAAACTCCAATTATTTTCCTTAATTAAAAAAATACTATTTACACATAATATAAATTATATTCCTAAAATGGGGTAATTAGTGGGTTAAACGGGCTGGCCCGCGGGCCATAACCCATTTGTCCAGCTCTAGTCATATTTCAGTGAACCAATAATAATATTGATAAATCTTTTTCTCCGAATTACGGTGCCATTTTTGCGTTGGCCCCATCGTGCCCCGGTCCGCCCACCTCATTTTTGTGTCCACAGGTATCAGCCCACACCACTAATTTCATGTCATGCTCCAGTCAGCTCATGGAAGGGGCCCATCACCTCGGAAGAATAGTTACTCATCTTGTTCACTCATAATTGAGTACAGCACAAAATCGGCCCCGAGACCCTTTTTAAATTTTTTTTTCATTGTAACATGGGGAATTTAAATCTGATATCTTTCTCTTCGGACATATTATTAAATTATAACGCTATTTGCATCCTGATAGCCATTTAAAAAACTTAAATACAAAAACTTTTTTTTTATAATTTATTTTTCAACCTATGCATTTCACCTCGTGGTTTTAAGGAATCATGGGAGGATCCTGAGGCTTTATACTCGATTTATTTAAAATAGCATGCTAAATCATTTTAGGCTATGTGTAATAAAAAAAAAAAATTTTAGGCCACTTGTAATAAAAAAGCCAATGGTAGACATTGGATGAAGTAGTTTCAAATACCTATCAGCTTTCACATACTTTTTCTCCATGTGAAACCCATGTCTGAATACTATAGCTTTAAAAAAAATCAAAATATCACTTATACAAAAATAATTATATAAATATCATCACCATATCATATATACTAAATGCAATGCCACATTTTAAATTGATATCTTATGTAGTAAATGTGATATAGTAAAGTATTGGATAAATTACCCTTATTTTTTACAATTTACAAAGAAGCCACTTGTATTATTTATTAATTTTTTACAAAAAGCTAACCTGAGTTCTATTAATATATATTAAGGCAAATTAATAATACTAACTAGACAGATATCACTATCTAATTAGTTTTAAAATATTCGGCCAAAAAAATTAGTTTTAAAATAAATAAAATATTAATAATTTTAAAAAAGGCTGAAAATTAAAAATACTGCAAAAAAAGTAAGTTGCTCAACAAATCATCAGTCTCTAGTCATCATCATCGTCCTTCATCAACTCACTAAACTCCATTATAAGAGAACATCAAATATTGTTGTTCTTAATTGACAAGTCTATTACATACCAAGCCATTTTATAGATTCAAAAACCAATACTAACTCTCTATGAGAAGAAATACCTCAAAAGAAAAAAAAATAAATAAAAGTGATTATACATTGAAACTAAAACAAGAAAATATAGTAGGTCAAACTAAGGGAGTCTTAAATTGAATATCTCATATCTTATCGTAGTAGCAAGTCCTAAAAGTATTTAAAATTGGGTGCAAAGAATTGAGAAGATGGTCTGTTGTTTTGATAATAAACAAGAGAAAGTCAAACTAGCCTCTCTTACTTTTGTTGATTATGCCAACTTTTGGTGGGACAAGGTATTTGATAAGAAGTAAGTAGATGGGAAGAGCAAGTGAAAATATAGAGGTCAATGAAGAGATTATGATGGGCCACCACTTTGTTTGAGACTATTTTAAATAAAAATAATGTTTCAAATGCAAACCTTTAGACAAGGAAAGGGGAGTGTCGAGAAATTTTGCAAAGAATTTAAGAGATTTTCACTAGATGTGAGTTGCATGAGTCATTCCATAAAACATATTCTTTGTAGGCGCCTAGATGAGATGACTTATATTGAGCTGAGCTCCACCATGAATCAAAGCTCTCCACATCAGTTTCATTTTCCATTATGATAAAATACATGTAGTTTATCTTCAAGTCCACATCTAGGTCCATGCATCTATGAGCTATATCACGTGTCCAGTGAATTAGAAAAGTAAAGAATGATCCAGCTCTTTGCTCATGAATTAACATATACTCCAATATAATGCCTAATGTATCATATGAAACTAAATCTATCTTCGTAATTAAGATATGCCTAAAGTTGCAAAGTTATACTAACTTTTACTTAGATTCATTATTAGTGATATGCCAACTTGTTTTTCAGGTGAACCTAGATAATTTAATTAGAAGCACAACCATCACACAATTAGGGATTTGCCATACAATTTCATGAGGAGAGCAAAAGTATATGTAATCACCCAAATTTTTACAACTCGAATATAATAACCATTAAGTAAATAATGTAAAATTTTTAAAAAGGTTTTACGACAGGTCACAAAAATCACTCCTTTTTTTGCAATCTAAGAATATTAAAATATGAATAATTTAATTATTATTTAAAATTCGAATTGTTATAAACAAAATTTTAAGATACAATTTTTCATAACTTCTTGATAATACCTCACAAATATAAAAAGGGTAAAATTTCGATATATACATAAATAAACAAAAATGAGATTTTAACTAAATGATGGCATTAATAAAAGTTATAAAATATAACATCCCTGATAATAAAAAAAATAAATGATAAATAAATAGATAATTATAAAGAAATTATGCTAAATCTAATAATTCAAATCTCAAGATGTTTCATAAAAACAAAAATGACAAGAAACACCAAACAATAGAATAAAAGAATAAAACAATGTAATCATATAATATATGCAATAAACCAAACCTAAAACATAGAAACAATTGCAAAACAATATCAAGTTTCAATACGCTTTACAGTAACGAAAAACAATTAGAAACATCAAGTAGGCATAATAATAAATACATATATGCCATATGTAAATTAAATAAATAATAGATTAACAAATAGTTTAAAACTATAATGGAAGTGAAACATAATACCATAATTTAATATAAAATAATCAAAGTAGCACAATGAAAGTAGAAGTGAAAGAATAAATCTTAAAATGATCGAAAGCTTTTGTATTATAAAATTTAAAGTTAATATAAAATGTTAGTTATCAATAGATGATTAAAACTTTTGTTTAGCTAAGTTAGAAATAGCTTAACTAACTAGTTTAATAAATGATTAATTTTGAACTTTGATTAGAATGTAATTTAAAAATTAAGCTTAGATAGTTTAATTAAATTAAGTAAATTAAATTATAGCTTATAAATAGATAGTTAACATAAATCAAATTAATAAATGGATTTATCAAAATTGCGATTTCCAATATTCTTTTCTAATTATCTATTTGCTTTAACTATCCATTTCATGAATCAAAATCCTAGTTCTTTTCTACCATCAAAATTGTCCACTTGCTTTAACAATTTTTTTCAACAAATCAAATTTCCTCACCTTTTATCATTCTCAAACTAAATTTCTCTTCGTTCAATTTCAAATCTCTAACTCCTTGAAAAATTCAATTTAAAAATTTATTAAACTGTAAATCCTAAGCTTTAGTCTATTTCATAAATCGAATTATTAAATTCTTTGTACTCATCTATTTGAAACCCTTTTTTCTCCAATTTATAATAACCTAAATTCTCAAGTTCAAATATCTAAATTTATAAAATGCCTTAATTTAGTCATTTTAACCTAAATCCTATTACTTTAATCCTCGTAAATTTTGAATTCATCTACCCATTTAAAAATATCAGTTTTAAAACCAAATTCAAATTAAATATCAAATTTTTACAAATTTAATTTCTACACTAGATTCCTAATCCAAGTTGTTAATCTTATCTCTATATACTCTAAAATTTCTTCTTAATTGTTTTTAATACTCAATATAATCATCTAAAAGATTTAAACTGCATCTCTTACCCACAAACATCCTTTAAATATCTCATCAACTTTATCTTTTTCTTTGCTTTTCATTTTTCTTCACCTGCCCCTTCTTTTCCTTCTCCTTTCTTTCTTCTTTCTCTTCTCTCCTTCTTCATTCCATTTACATTTCTTTCTTTCTTTCTTTTCTTTCTCTCTCAAAATTCAAACTCAAATCTTAAATTAAACAAGATCATAAGGAAAAATAGAAAATGAAATCAAGAAGAAAGATGAGAAACATGCATGAAATAGCTACAAGAACTAGGGAGAAGTAGTAGTAGGAAGAACAAATTTGTTGTGTACGTCAAACAAGTAAGTTATTGTTTTTCTTTTTTTTTTTTTTTTTTATGCATGTGTAGGATAGATTAGAGTTAGATATGAGTTCGGTAAGTAATAAATTTAGTAAACAAGTGATGTGTGAACTTGGTTAAAACCTAGGCATATGCTTATATATGCATAGGTTATCTAGATGATGATATGAACTAGAGATACAAGATGTAATGACATATATATATAAATGTTGTAAGTTACGGTTATGAACTTGTATGGTGTTGTGGAGATGATGTAGGTTGAGTTTTGAGAATAAAACAAGTAGACAAGTAATTAAAAATAGATAAAAGAAATAGCAAAAATCACAATGATAGAGGCCCTATAGATCACAAGCATGATTCAAGCCTTAGGAGGCTTGGTTTATAAATTTTTAAACCATTACGGGTGTGATTCAACCCGTGATAAGTAATGTCTTGGAAATTTTAAGTGAATCACGGGCATGATCTAGCCCTTAGTAGACTCACTTGTTTTAAAAACTACAAAACATAAGAACACGATAAGATTCTCCCTTTAGTAGCCTTGGATCAAGTTGTTTTCATAAATCACAAGCATGAACACGGGCTTAGTAGCTTTAGGTTGGAAACTTTTGCTCAATCACGGGCATGATTGTGCCCGTAATGATCAGCATGGCTGTGCAACCCTGTTTAAAAAAAAAAATAAAATAAATGAATGAAGTAAATAAATAATGGATAATAGATATGATATATTAGTATTTGTATAATAAGAAATGAATTGAATGAATTAATAGGATTAGTAATTGTTTGAGTTAATATAATTTTCAAGTATAAAATGAACTTAGTTATTAAACTTAAGATCAAAATGGCCTAATAAACCTTAATGAGCTAAAATGAACTAAATTGATTAATTCTAATCAACTTAATTAAGTTTAAGTTAAAGTAAAATTAACTTGTAAATGACATAGAAATAATATAATTGTAATGTGATAAACTAAACCATGAATAATACAGAAAATCCATGTTCGAATTAGATAAAAGACATATGCTTAAATTACTAAAGAATCAAGAAGGTTATTTATATGATTAAACTTGAAATGGTAACTAGAATAGACGTATATGTTCCAATTTACATATGGAAACTAGAGTTTAAGAATACAACTTAGTATGACTCAGGTATTAATCTATAAAATTTTGTTTAACTTTGAATTTAATAGTTAAACCCATGAAATTATAGTTATGTATACATATATAAATTCCAACCTTATAGAAAAATTATGATTTTGAAAATACATTTTATATAATCCAAATGTTAAATGAGTAAATAACATTTAATTTTAAATCTAGTAAATGAACTTGAGATAATATAACTATATACATACACGTATATAAGTTTCGATTCATTTAAAGAAATTAAACAAAATTATTATTATAACCTAAGCATAAAAGACTAAAGCACTAATAGGATTTATTATTTATGTAGATAGTAATATGTGTTTATTATATTTATAGGAATTATAAAGACGTATGACCATTATAAATGTCATTCCAAGTTGAGTTCATAGTACTAATTCAATTCCAAGCAAGTTTCAAAAGATCATCTCAAGTAAACAATCATGCTCAGGTGAGGGAGTTCTAATGATTTGCTATCTGTTTATGCTTGCTATTACTTGTTGTTATGTTGGTTGTATAACTTGCCTATTGAATGATTGGTTGTTGTGAGTGCAATCATCGATATAATCACCGCACATGACTGAACACATTCTCCCTTTTTGTATGAAATGTCTTGGATTTGTAATGGAAAGAAATTTCAAAATATCTCAAAGAAATATGATTTGAGGTACTTTGAGTTTTTCTTTTCTTCTTTTGGAATTGCTTAGTTTTACCAAAATAATTTATGGAATAAACTTAGGACATTTCTGAACATTGTGACGATAGATGTTGCCTGAGTCGGGTCTACTTGGTGGATGTTACTATTGTAATTGTGCATAATGTGCTAAGAAACCTTTTAATGTATTTATGAATATTATTAACAAAAGATAAGTATTTATTGTATTTGTAAACTTTTCTGCTCATATATATTTTACAATAAAGTTCGATAGATAATTAGAAAATGTCTGGAATAGTAATGAGGTATATTAATAGTGGGAATTTCAAGACATGATATTATCTAAAATTTGTCTTTGGTCAGATAACTATCTACAGGGACATAGATATTTAGACCAACACATTGTATGGCTAGGTCATTCTTGTTGACCAAGAAAAAGATATCAAAGTCACATAAGTGGGTTCCCAAAGGTTAAATGTAATACTAGACATGGTATACAAATAGAAGATATTACATGTTTAATGTCATTGATCCCTCCTCTATATGAATGAGCATAAATAATCCCTAGACATTGAAGGAGTTAGCTACACTAAATTTGAATCAATAGCAACTTTCATTTGATATCTAGAATTAAAGGTGGCTTTCAAATGAAAAATTTAATTTCATGTTTTTATTGCCCACTTTTCCTAGTCTTGAGAATGAAATTCTCATAAGAATTTAAGGGAATTAACAACCTCACCAGCACTTAAAGGAATTTTACGTGTTGTGTTTTAGCATGAGATTCCATAAAGTATTTGAAGAGCAAATCAAATTATGTGTTTTTCCATTCTTGCTATATAAAAGACCTAAGGATTGTTTATTCTATTCACCTTTAGGTTCCATAACCACATGGATACATATGATTAAGCTATTTCTTGATAAAATTTTTCCCACTTCACAAGCTATTTAAGAAGGAAGATATGCAGAATCAAATAAATAGATAACTCTTCATGAGTATTGGTAAAGGTTAAAGTATTTGTGTGCAAGCTACACTCAGCATGGAATTTCTAAATAGCTCGTCATTTAATAATTCTATAAAGCATTTGTTTCCAATGGAGAGAGATAATGGACGTAGCAAGTACAGGTGCTATAGTGGATAAATCTCTTTATGAGGCTAAGTAACCAATCACCATTATCTTATTGACGCACATTTGTTCAGCTTTACACAAGAATAGTTTTTAAATAGGGAAAAATTTCTCATTTCTCTAACATAACCTATACTTTCTACTAATTTGATTATTTGTTTGCAAAACTCATATAAATGTAGATGATGAAGAATGCACTTGCCATTTTTCGTATATATAGGTGTGGTGGTTGTTGACGATTAATGATTAAACACTAATAATTTATTACAAGATACATAATTTCTGTCCAAGTATACTAATCGTTGTGAAGATAAGGAGAGATTTATGGTGATAAATGAGGTAGATGAGAATGTGAAGAGGAGATTTTGGGAATATTGCTTTTTTCTTCTTTTTACAAAATATTTATGTATGTATATGTATATATATATATATATATATATATTAAGTGGGTATGACAAATGCTAGCAAAAGATAGAATTTAATTTCTCCATTAAAGAAAGTCAAGCAAGAACCAACATACTTGGTTTTTATTTTATTTTTTTGATGTTTTAAAGCCAACTCAAAACTCAATGTAGATGATATTAACTAAGACTGAGCGGGTACAGGATGGGTAGGGTATGAAACATTGTCCGTACCCTACCTTATAAGGTACATGGTATTGAATTTTGTACCCAAAACCTACCTTGTGGCTCATTATATCCATCCTATACATCAAGTCTATAGTCTTTAATATGTTTTCATGTAATATGTAACACTATCTTATTTCATGCATTTAATATAAACAATACATAGAAAGAAATTTAAAAAGTAATTTGTTAATATCACAAGTTCTATAATATATAAAATCTATTTATGCGTGAAAGTTAAAACCTACCATAAATACTTGTGCAATCTATTTATGTGATATTAAATAAAATTATAAAACTTGCACAAAATTCTAAAATTAAAAACTTTGAAACTACTTCTATATATTAATTAGTGTTATGATATAAGCAACACCTCTTTATGATTTAGGGTTTTTTTTTTGTTTGCCACTATATAATTTAGGAGTTTAAGTATATACATATAACCATAGTTCTTTTAAAATAAAAATAACAAGTCATTCTAAAATAAAATAGTACAAATCTTTCTATGATAAAATTTAAAACTTTTTGAAATATAGTCTACAAATAATAATATTAAATATATGTGATTGCAAAATAAAATCTGAAATATCATTATATATTATATATTAATATTATTATATAATGTTTAACATGGTAAATACATGATGCCCCAGAACCCATACCTTCTACAGTATAGTACGGGTTCAAGGATCGGTACAGGGTTTAAATATCTCATATTTGTATCCTACCTTAGAAAGCAGGTTTCAAAAAATTAATACCTATACCTTACCTTGTGACCCTAATACACATCCAGACTCTACCCAATCGTGCAGGATCTTGATAGGTACCTTGTATGACAGGGTGACCACTCATCCTTAACACTAACATCTGTCAAATCGCTTTTTTACTAAAGACTAAATGAATATTCTTAAAAGTAAGAGCACAAAATAATAAAAGGTAAAACCTAAGACACTAAATTGCCAAGGTTAAAAAATACTGGCACCTACAACACTTTATCCTTTTTATAGTGGGCAACTTGTTTCATATTAACCATACTTTTAATTGCCAAATCTAATGAGATGTATAAACTTAAGAATTTATGTACGTTTATCGTGAACTATTCTTTGAAATTTTTTCTCAAAATAAGATGGACAAATGACTTTTGAAATTAAAAGTGGAAAAACAATAATTTAACTTAAGTAGAGTACATGGTAGACTATCTTTATCTTTTAGGTATGAGGCATAACATGATTGGTAAATAGTTTTATCTAGGTGAAGATGGTATCATAACAACTACCTGTTAAAGTTCTTATTTATCGGTTTGCAATAGAAATTTTCAATTCAAAATCAACTAAGTACATATTAAGGCCTTAATCTATTAATTTAAGCTTTATTTTAAAGCTTATTTATACCATAATGATTGGTTGCCCTGTTGGTTAAAGAGTGCCATGGGATTTTTGAGGTTTGACCTACTTGCTCCTTTTTTCATTCTTTTAATTTCTACAAAATAATGGTTTTTCTTTTTATTTATCTAAATGTAGGTTTTGAGTTTGAATCCCCATCTAAAGGTGGGGATTTTATCGATGCCCATGTATGTGTTATGCATTGTGTTCATCTATGGATAGAAAAGCTCTCAAACATGATGATGTGAAAAATAATTGACACAAGCTCTAATTTGGTGCGTTTTAATAGCAATTAGCATGTTTTGGATAGCTAGATTGTCAAAAGACTCATTACACCTTTATTTTCTTCCACAAGCACATTAAATTTGAATTATTTAGAAACAAAAACTCAAAGGGCTAGCTTATATTTATTCTTTGGATTTCATGCCTTCTGGGCTCCATCAACTTAGTTCTATCATGTATTATAGACAGGTATTACTGTGGTTAAATATGGTAAATTGACTTTAATTTTACCAGAAGTGTCTCAAATCCAATCTCTTTCTCTTTAAGCTATTCATCGAAACGTAGTTACACTATTTCTTCATTTTTTTTATAAAAACCACCAATAATTAAAGGGAAACACCATCAACATCAGTTCCACTACCCTCCAAAAATTATACAAAAACCGCTACTCATTCGTCAAAAACCACTGACGGACTCGGCTAATCACAAAATCCTAGATAAAAAATTCTTGTCACCTTTTATACCACCCTTAGCTGCAATCTACTAGTGCACAATCTCCACTATTCAGTTCTTCACTAGTAACTTGGACCATCCATGCATCCTTGAAGTCTAATTGTGACGAGACAAGGAAGCACACTAGTTTTCTATGCTCAAAGCTAATGCAACCTAACTTAACCGGTTGACATTGTCCTTATTCATATTTGACTTAACCTTACTCGATTTTTTATTCTATTGAAAAAAGATAAAACCATAAAAAAAATTGAAATAAAAAATAAATATGTTCCTAAAAGTATCAAAGTTTTCTTTCATTAAATGATAAATTGGGGACTTTTTTCAATTAAAGATAATATTTTTTATTTCCTAATAAAAAAATTTTAAATTAAAATGCAAATAAGGGTTTTTTCCTAATTAAAAACAAATTAGGGATTTCCAAATTTCATAAAGATATTATAAATATAATGTTTTCGTATAAAATCAGATTTTTCAACATATTTTGATTAATTTCAAAATAAAAAAGGATTTTCGAAATGAAGACTAAGGCTTTTGATATAGAACTCAGGCTTTTTTCTTTTGGAAATTATAAGTTTCTAGATTAAAATTCCTCCAAATAAAGAAACGGAAAATGAAATGAAAAATATAAAGAATTTGAAAAATCAAAATAAATATGTAATAAATAAACGTATTACTAGCTATATGATTTTTTTTCGTTTAAAAGGAACTACGACAATTTATTTCCTTGAAAAAAATGTATAAGCACTTGAAATGAAAATGACCATAAAAATAAATAAATAAAACGCTTTTGTAAAAAAATAATAAAATAAATATTCTTATTTCTATTTTTCCAATCATTAGTTTCATTTCAGGTTAGTTAAATAAAAACTAAACAATTATAAGCCATTTGTCTTTGAAAATTTTATTTCAGCTTCAACTTTATAAGTTAATGTCCACAAAAACGTTAATTTTTGGTTTTTGATCAAACAATTACCCTAGTTAGAATTGATCTGCCTATTCATTTTTAACCCCTTTCACTCTTTTGGCTTTGTTTTCAAAACAACATTTTCAAAAACATCTGTGGTGTGTGTGTGTGTATTGTTGAGAATTATAATTAGATGGGGTCAGGAAAATATTAATTATAGCTAAAGAAAAAAAATTGGTCTCATCGGTCTAATGTTGCTGCTATTTTTATTCCATGTGAAAATGTTGTAAATATTTTGCGTCTTTGTTTAGTGCTCTCGAGTAATTCAATCGTTTTGCTTTGTTTAGATTATCCAAGCAAGTCAAGTCAATTGTCAAAAATTCTGTTAATTATCACTTCTTCTTCTCTTTTTTCTTTTTTAAAGTTGTATAAATTGATTGAGATAAATGGGTAATCAAAAATTATTCTGATGATTAAAATTAATTGTAACGATGCAAGAACTAATATAAGACAAGTTGTCGAGCATATAGTAATATAGCTATGAGTATTGAGTAGAATGGAGTAAGTTGTGCTTGTGTTGATAGACATTATAATCTTCAAGATATTTGTTGATTATTATTTGAAATTTGAAATTATTGCCTTGTCAAAACAAGTATATCATATTCTTTTGTATACAATTCTGTAAAAAAAAAAAAAAAAAAGGTAATGGTAGTAGTAGGTCTAAAATGGTACATAGTTACAGAAGTGGGACATTCGAACACCGCCAATTATCCAAGGATTTGATAGCCTTTGTAATCTTATGCCATGTTTACTTTTTGAAAGTCGTGTATTATCTAATCTGGATGCACTTTTCATAATGTTTCCATTTGCGACCGTGTTCACAAACATCACGGGAAGTCTTCGGTGAATTTTAATATATTAGACATTAATCGAAGCACTGGTCATTGTTGTGACCCTCAACCCTAAAAACTCTCGAAAGCTCATGCACTGACCAAGAAACATTCACCCATTTTTACCCTCTAGTCAAAGACTTGCTGTGCTCGATTCTCAACATCGTAGGCACGTGAACTAGCGAAGAGGGGACGCAAAAGATACAATCACCGTAATGCAGCGCTTGTCGGTGAATGGCGAATATATTTTAACCGAGCAGCGAAAATGAAGTATAGTTTTTGTAAAACTATTCATATAAAAAGATTTTACTAGCAATTATATGTCACTAATAATCATTCCATTGGTACATCACGCCCCACAAATCCTTTCCCGAAGGGACACCTTCGATATCTTTTACCAATTGATTCTGCGCAAGCTCGACTGGAGTGGTACTTAGCCTGTGTGATGATCCAAAACCATGCGAGGTGTAGCATCCATTCCTTGTCTTTAGGACAAGTTTTGCTATAGTAAGCGGTGTGGCTCGGCATGCAAGGCTAGGCTGGGGCCACGCCAAGGAGACCCTAGTCAATGTTGTCTACTGCAGAGGTCAAGACTGGTCAGTGATGGGCGAAAAAGTGGGGGCGTGGTCTTGGTTATGCGTGCATTTGCATGGAGACACATGGAGTGGAGACCTAGAGGAGATAGCATTTGATCGTTATAGAACTGGAGCTTGATGGTCCTCCGTGTTTTTGGTAGCTCCACGAGTTCTTTTACTACTCAAATACGCGTTGGTCGCCTAATGCATCCAATCTCATGGTATAGCATGATTTACGGATATCATTTCACGGGTTTAATCTGGATAATTTTTTTTTAAAAATTCTAAAAAATAATTCATGCTTGATTGTATAGTTACGACGGTTGGATTGGGATAATTTCATGTTCTAAAGAGTTGAAACGCATCAGATTTGTGGTAAGCATGCGACACAGTCATAGTTATTACCACATTAACAATGGATAATTGATAAATCCTTTTTCCTTATCACATTTGTCATCAAATATCATTAAAAGGATGCAAGTAGCCAACGTCAACTAGCTACGATCCTACATATGTATTGAATGAACTTCGTTTCCCATACCGATGATTGGCCTTATTGATGATAGGCATTCGTCATGTAAAAATAAATAGATAACGATGGCATGATACTAATAATATAATATGTTATAATAGTATATATTTGCCAATGTAATGCTTATACGGAAGGAATAATTAATTAAAAGTGGTTTAACTCATTTATTTGCACTAACGTTTAACTAACTAATCCACTAAATTAAAAGTTGATAACAAAGCACTTAAGAGAAAAATAACACAATAATGAGTAGAGAAACAATTGCTAATAGTTTAAATAAAATGTCAATCCGTATTAATAGCAGTGATTTTGCATTAAACTTGAATGTTGGACGTAAATAATACCTATAATCTCACATTGATTACGATTAAAAAAAAAAGTGCATGCTTATATGGACAAGGCAGTGTATATCAAATCAATGCTAAGTAAGAATTTTTTAGTCAAGTAATCAAAAGTTCCATTAATTACTTATTAACTTCTAATGGTATATTTACCGAAAAAAACATTCTCGATGGTAAAATATGGTGACATGTGTTGAAAGGGAAAAGATTATAGTAAATAATTTATATTAGTTAATAATAAAGAATTTCAGGATAAAATGGTTGAGAAAACCCATTAATCACCGGGTTGTTTCAACACTAATTTACAAAGCCATCCTCACTTGATTAATTATTCATTAATAGTGTATAAAAGAATACAACTAATTGTTAAACGAGGATCTCCAGGTATAATACTTGGAAGGACAAATCCTCAAAATGAGTGAGGAATCCAACTTTTGGCTACATTAATGTACATATACATATAACACATATATATAGAGAGAGAAATAGATTATATATATTTATTATTATTACAACAAGAGAGGATGGATTCAAACCGGTATCTCTCACTTAAGAGATCAGGAAAATATTATTAGGATATAATATCATTGGTAGATTTATATATATTAAAATATTGTTTTGAAAATAACTAGTCTTATCTTGATAATAACCCACTAAAAATCACTGTACACTATTAGTAGCCCACTAATTAATGCAAGTTAAGTAGATGTTTTAAATATTGCAAAAGCAGCTAGTATGCACCATACGGTTTGGCAATTGATGTAGCTTCAGACTACACACATAGCAGAAACTCGTAGCTCTCCTGTTTGTGGAAACACAAATTAACAGGGGCTGACTTTGGAGTTTGGATCGGAAGGAAAAATAATAAAAACTACTTCATCCCAGAGAGAAATGATTGCATGCGCAGAAAGTGCATTGAGTTGAGTTGAGTTGTCTTAATCCTATGAAGTTGAGAGGCACATGTTAAGGTTCAGACATATTACAACAATTTGGAAAACTTCCTTAACCTAAAAGTGTTCCTTACCTACGTACTAAATCTAGCAGTCTATGGAAACGTCAATTAATATTACCGTGCTATACGGGTACCTCACCTATGGTATCACACACAGTTTTAAATTTACTAGACTCCACACATCACATGCAATCTAGTTTGCTAACATTCCATATGAATAAACATGTAATAAACAAAGTACCATAGTAAGATCGCACATAGAAAGAAAACACTAAATCGATACAATAAAACCATTGTTTATGTTTCATAGATACCTTCTTGTTAGTACTTATACGCTGCTAATCAATTTATGTCATGTCCGTGCATCAATTACGATAAATCCACTAATATATCTAAGAATCTAATAATTTTGCAGCTGAACTGAATATTATTTGATTTAAGTGGCCGTTATAAATATCAACATATGTATATATTAAATATTATTCAGTAGGGGAAGCAGTAGCTTTTCAGGAAGAGCAAAATTTCATCCTATATTACATGGTTAAATTCAGAAATCAATGCGTGAAAGCCGAAGAGGGGGGCTTTCAAATGGGACGAATAGTTATCTTTTTCTGGATTGGAATGACAACCAGCCATTAGCAAATGAATGAAAGAAACGCATATTAAAGTTTATTTTTTTGGTACTAAAGAGCCAAAGTGTTTCCCTTTTTTTCTCTCTCACTTTCCCTTCTTTCTCTAGAAATTGTTTGAAGAATAATAAAATAGTTTCAACTTCTTTAGCATAACCAAACACGAAACCTGCTACATTCCATTTTCATCCGGCAAGCAAACGGATAAACTGGAAAAAAGCAGCTTCGAGTTCCACACCAACTAGAAAGTTAAATCAATATCAACCCAAAAATATAATTCAACAAAAAAATCAATCAAAACAAATAAAAATGAATAAAGTAGGACATTGTATAACTAAATGACAACACAATAACAATAATAATAATAATAATAATAAATAAAGGGATGTACTAGTTAAAGCAAATGTATTCATCATGAGAATCCTAGGAATTTGTAATCCAGGAAAATCCCACATAGTGATCACTTTGATTGAATTCATATAAAAGGATAAGACTAAACCTTGATTAGTCCAAAATAACAATAACAATGAAATCAGAAGACTGTTGTTGAATTCATAAGCCCAAATTACGACTTAGCTTTGCCTTAGAATAGCTAGCTACTATGCCATTAAAGTAGACTCAAAATAGAGAGGAATTGGAACTGAAGATTAAGATCTTGATAATTTGTGATTATGTAAACCAGGTACCCTAAAGAAGTTTAACTAAAGAAATCGTTGTTTTTATTCTGATTTTTTCACGACCTTGGTGGTGGGAAGAATTGCGTACCAGCCATAAAAGCATTGAGTGGAGCTGGATACAATGAAGTAGGGTCAAGCAATGGATTATTGCTGGTGCCTGCACCACCGCTTGTGTCGACACCAGCAGCGGAATTCCCGGTTCCTGCAGTGATTAAATTAAGCTGTTGCACCGCCGCCGTAGCACCACTACCACCACCACCACCACCTCCCGAGGATGTTTCGCCAGCCGAGTTTCGAGGCAGTTCGGGACCTTGATCGTAGAGAATTCCCTTGAAAACATGGCCTCCAATGTGGATAGCCGTCTGATAAGCATAGGCTTCGTCTCGATCATCCTCTAGAGGGCTCACCCTCACGCAACGGAAAACTGCAGGAGAATTCACTTCTGGTGGAAACGGTCCCACTTCTAGCCCTAATCCAACAAGCTCCATTTTAGTTTATTAACAAGATCTTAATAATTACCCTATATATGATCTCACTTTAAAAAAAAAAAATTATGAAGAAAAAAAATTAGTAAAGCTGTAATTATGTTGAAGAATGAGAGATCTGAAAAGGAACCAGACACACATGAAATAAGCAAGCAATTGTCAATCATCCAAACTGTCCCTCTGATGGCAACAAATGACCTTTTTGTTGTCAGGGTTTACCAAGAAACAGTAGCAAGACTTGGAAGTTGAAAAAAAGAGAGTAAGAAAGTGAAAAAGAACAACAGAAAAAGCGGCTTGTTGTGGAATTTGGAACTTGGCGAAGACTGTGAAGGTGGACTTATCATGCACTCATACTAGTCATTTGATTAAAAAGTCTCTTGTATATACGAACATACTTACTTATTAAAAGGTTTCTTACATTTTACTCTCCGGCCTAGATCTCGCACCACATCAAACCATATTTGTAGTAATTTATACGCATATCGAAAGTAATCATAATTACCTAACGTGTTAGGAGGGATTCGAGTGCACACAAGAGCGTGACTCGATTCCCCGACTTGATTCATATCTCTAGGCCTTTTGGGTGCTTCTAATCGAAATTGCTGCTGCTGCTGATGATGATGATGCTGTTGGTGTTGGTGTTGGTGTTGAGGTTGCTGCAACGCCGTGAGCTGTTGCTGACGCTCTCGGCGTTTCGCAGCAGGGACCCACGTGCTTTTGACATGGGTTTGGCACTGAAACCCTCGGCTTTTACAACAAGTTCTACAACGTAAGTGAGAGCAGTCTTTCTTAGCTTGATTACCACAATCCTGACAGTTCATACCTCCTCCTCCTCCTCCTCCACCTCCTCCTATTCCTTGTGATCTCATCACCCCAAAGCCCGATCTAATCGATGACTCATCAGAGATGGTGAACCCCAATCTACTACGGCCAGTGGGATAATCAACCCCAAAGGTACTATACGTACTCACGTGGTTGCTGTTGTTGCCGGCGGTGGTGTTGATGTTGATGTTGTTGGTGTTGCTGTTGCTGTTGCTGTTGTTCTGTTGTTGTGGGAAGTTCCAAGTTGGCCATAGTTCAAAACCCTTGTTGGTGGTGGGGTTAACGTTGTAGATCTCTTCACTTGATGACCTAGTACCCAAGAAAAGGTTGTTACTGTTGTCCAATGCTTTGTCTTCTTCTTCTTGGTCTTGGTCTTGTTGGGTTTGTTTTATGATATGATTATGATGATTACGAGCGTGAGGATGATTGCCTGATGGGTTTCCTAGATAGAACAAGCCAGCCATTTCCTGCATGAAAAAACTAAAACCAGCCCAAGTTTTGAGACAGCAAAACAATCCATAATCAGGACCTCCAAACACTTGTACAAAAATCACTCCCAGTCTAACTATGTGTCCTCTTGAATATCTTAAAACTCAATTATAATCCATTAAGCTCAAAAATTTGGAGAGAGAGGGAGATAAGAGAGTTTTGTGTGAGTGGAGTTTTGTTTTTTTTTTTTTTCTTTTTCTCAACTTCTCTTTCTTTTTTGTGGCAGCTTTTTTTTATCAGGGAAATTACCAAAAAAATTGATCTAACATGTGTGTAGGTGTTATTTTTAGGGTAAAACTTGAAAAGGGATGAATGGAAATAGGAGGGAGAGAAAGAGAGAGTAAGGAAGTGGGGAGGTGGGTTGAGTTTGAGTATGGGTATTGTATTGGGTGTTTCGGTTTGTTTTGTTTAATGTTGTGGAGTTATCTATCTATCGTTGTTCGATGCAATTATGGCACGGAATTAGAGCCCTGCGACGCCGCCATGGTAACTGCACTGCACACAATAAAACCCCCCCCTTCCTTCACTCTGCAAACTACACATACCTCATTCAAGCCAAACACAGCCTGAAAAATAAAAGTAATCTGCCTTTTTTTTTTTCTCTCTCTCTGGTATTAAAAACTAAGAGTCCAAGGACTTTGTTGGACGGTACCCTTGAATGAGAACAAGAAAATAATCTCTCTCTGTGTCTCTCCTTCCTCTCTCTCTCTCTCTCTCGCTCTCACTCTTTTCTCTCTCTCTCTTTGTGTCTCTTTGTGTACCTAGTTCTCCACAACTGGTTGTCCCAGTTACATTGGATCTAATCACTAGGATATAATTCCGACAATGCAGTTATTGGATACTTGTATTTCATTATTCATTTATTCGTTGTGCTATTTATATTTTTTCTTTTTTTTTTTTATCTTCTTTTTTACTATTTTGAAAAGGATCGAATACTGATATATACCTTACCATAATATATACATAGCTTCTTGAAAATTTTAAAATTGAAATCTACCATACCATCCCTTTAAAATATCATAATATTGTAGCTTATAAATTCTATAAATTTCATGATATCCGGAACCTTTGTGATTCTTTTAGATTAGTTTGTCGTGACTAATTATAATATCAATTATCACATATGACACTATAAAACATAATATCATGTTTAATATGCGAGAATTGTTCTAAATAAATGAGAATGTAAGGAATAGAACGGAGTGGAATGAGAGGCAAAATCATAAAAAATCAATTCTTTATTTGGATATGTCATATAGAATGAAATTGATGCATGTGTCAAAAATATTATCGATAATAAATGTATAAGAGGAATAAAAGATAATTGTAATAGATAATGGAATGAATCGATTTTTCACCTTCTTAAGGGTAGAATTAAATTCTCCCTCAAAACAAATTATCGATTACCAAGAATTGCAATTCCGCGGTTAAAAATACATCTAGATATAGAAATAAAATGAAACTCGGAATTACGATTCTATTCAGCATACCAAATGTAACATAACAACTTTTAATAAAACATAAAATAACAATAAAAATACAATAGATACAAACAACGATGGTAGTCTAAATCAAAGATTGAAAATACATTTCACTATCTTAATCAATTGTCAACCTATTGTTATGTACTATAAGTTAGGCCACCAATACTATTAAATTTCCATTGTACTAGTCAAATTAAATAAATAGGTGTACATATATGTGTATGTGTTGGTAATATTGTACTTTTTTTGTACATATTTATTTAGAGAAATTATAAACTACCTTCTAACTTGAGAATTGTATCATTCAAAATAGGATAAGGAAAATTCATAGTATTGTCATTTTTTAATGGGCCTAGTCTCATTTGTTATTTAATGGCTTGAATCCATGTACAATTGTGACCATACAGGAATACTTAATATATCACTTTCTATATTATTTAATAGTTATAAAATTGATTGGACGGTTTCGTCAATAGGACAATAGAAGTTCAATATGGTAAATGTCAAATTTTGTATTTGAATTTGTATAAAAGTTTAATTTGATATGTAAATTTTGAAATGGTTAATTTAATATCCAATTAAACCTTTTCGGTATCTTTACTATATTTTTATCACCTTTTACTCTACTTGTTAACTTGGAAGAGGCAACATATCATTAAATTTGAATTACTTCTTTTAACACCATCTTATACGAAAAGGTTGCTTTTTCACCTTTCTTCCACATAAAAAGTTAAAGCAAACATTATTAGGGGGATAATAAAAATAATCATGAGAAATTTGATTGGTTATTAAATTGGTGTTTCAATATTAAAATGCCAAAAATTAAATTTTTTCACAAAGTGCGTATACAAAATTTGACTTTTTCTGCATGAAATATAAGCTGTAAGAAGTTCAAATATCTATTGTAAAACTAAATGGAACCTTTTTAGCCCTTTCAATATAGACCATTGCACTTTGTATCTTTAACGTCCTGATGACCATTGATCTAATCATTCCTTTTGCACAATGAGGGTGCTCTTATCAATCAAACTAAACCATAAAATGTAGTGTAGCTTTTTTATCTCTTTAAACCTAATTGTATGATTAATTTAAGAACTTTTTTCATTAATTTGGTTTAAGAATTGATTCATGATTTATTATCTAAGAACGTTTGCATAAGAAAATGTAATATGATATAAAAATAAAAAATTTATTCACTAATAATATGCGTTGATGCAATATAAGACATCGATGAAATCGATATTTATGCAGTTATGGAATTTCAAATATATGTTGACTATTAACTTTATTCATAAAATAAACATATAGTACTTCTAAAAATTGAACTTATAACATCTAAGGTTTTGCAAGAAATTGCAGGGATTAAACATAGGCATGGTTCTGCAACTGAATCGAATTAGAATCATCCCCCACAATTCTAGTCCGGTTTTATGAAACTGGTGGTTCTCGATTTTAATTTTGGAATCATGAAACGGCATTTTTTTCAACTAAAATTAAAAAAAAAATGAATGAATGAAAGTTTCTAATAAAATAAATTTTAAATTCAAAATAATTATTGGGTTTAAAAGTATTAAATTATTTAATTAAAATTTAAAAAAAAATTAGTTAGAATGTGTATTTATTTATATACAAACACATCTAATATAAATCGTGGTTAGTAATATGTTATTGCAAAATACTCTAGAAAGTAAAAAACAATGGTCTTACATTATTAAGGAAATAAATTTTGTTTTTAGAAGAAATTTGTATAAACTAATTATATACTATTTTAAGCTATATTTATTTGTGTGGGTGAGCAAGTATAGGGTGGGTAGGTTATGAAGCATCACACGTACCTTATCCTATAGAGTATAAGGTATTGAATTTGGTACCCGGAACCTATCTTGTGGCTCTATATAGTCACCCTGTACCCTGCAAGATCTACAAGGTATAGGATATCCCGTGGAACCTGTAACTCTTTTTTTTTTTTTCAAAATCGCTATATTTTTCCTTTCTTTTTAAAAAATCAAGTATTTGATATATTTTCATATAATATGTAACATTATCTTATTTTCATACATTCAGTATAAACAACATGTGGAAGTAAATTTAAAAAGTAATTTATTAATATCACAAGTTTCATAATATATAAACCAATTCATGTGCGAAACTCAAAACCTACAACAAATATTTGTGGAACTTATTTATGTGATATTAAACAAAATTATAAAAGTTGAATAAAATTCCAAAATTAAAAACTTTGGAACTGCTTCTATATATTAATTATGGATTTCAAGTATATGCACACAACTATAGTTCTTTTAAAATAAAAACAACAGATAATTCTAGAATGAAATAGTACTGATCCTTTTATAATAAAATTTTATGAAATATAGTCTACAAATAATAATCTTGAATATAAGCAGTTGTAAAATAAAACATGGAATATCATTATTTGTTATATATTAATATTATTATATAATATTTAACAAGGTTGATACATGATACCCTGAAATATATACCTTTTTCAGCATAGTTCAGGTTCCAAGTATAGTATAGATTCCAGGGTGGCTATAAGGTTTGAAGATCTCATACCTGCACCCTATCCTTTGAGAGCATGTTTCAAAAAAATGATACCCGCATCCAACCCCATGGCCTTTAATATTCCCCAAATCCAACCTAGTTGAGTAAGATCTAGGTGGGTACCTTGTACAATAAGGTTACCTGCTCACCCCTATTATGTAACATTATGAAATGGGAATTGATTTGACCATTCATATGAAACATTTTAAGCATTAATATTTATATATTTAATGTTATATTTTAAATTGTTTATATAATTTCCTTTTTTAATAAAATCGGCTAAAACTATTGATTCCACCGGTTCTAGGCCAAATAACTATTTAGGAATCGGAGAACCAGTAGTTCCATAGCCGATTCTAAAACCAACCAACCTATCCAGTTCTGGTTATGAAATCGCCAGTGGTGGTTTTGGTCTAATTCTTGGTTTGAAACCGAATTTTGCTCATATCTAGCTAGGAGCATTAAGTTTTAAAGATTGTATTTAAACGCAACAATATTTCCTTGAAAAAAAAACACATTATTAATATTGTTTTTTATTATTTTATAGTTATAAAAGAAATTATATCATGATTAAAGGTAAAGGATACATGTAGAAAAAAAGACAAAAATGGTTTGTTTTACACATGCACAACAAGGAGTTCATAAAGATTGAAATAAAGATTTAACCAAAATGCTAAGTTATTAAAATTTAGATCATTTTGGAGATAAAATCATCAAATTTGCTTTTTTTTTATATATATGGGTTTACATTAGAATAAATCATTTAATGGCATATCATTAAAATTTAATTTAGTTTCCATTAATAGTAGATTACTTGGTTTTTTTTTTTTTTTTGAATGTCAACAATGATACCTAAACTTTCATAAAAAGTTCCATTAGGTACTTGAAGTTTGTTTTGAATAATCTGGTACCTAAACTTTCACAAAAAAATTCAATTAAGTAACTGAAGTTTTGTTTGAACAATTTAATACCTGAAGCAAGTTTTCGTGTATTTCCTACCCAATTGAATTTGATTTAAGTAGAAAAAAATACGCGAAAACTTTTTATCAAATTGTCCACTACAAATTTTAGGTACCTATTAAATTTTTACAAAAGTTCAGGTACCATTTTTGATGTTATCCTCTATTGTCTTTCTTAGTTTTCTTTATTGGTAGCAGTGATCTCTTTATGAAATTAGTACACATTGTTACATATAACAAGACTAATAACACTATGGATGGGATTTTTTTTTCCCTCCAAGAAACTATCCCATTCATATTCCACCAACCAATACTCGCCATGTATGATAAAGTGATAATCACTACTTGCTTTATTTAGACATTTTATGACTTTATAACATGTGTCAAGTATTGAATGATAGGGACATAAATGAGACAACAAACTTATGTCTTAATATTGCAGATATTACTGATATATTGTTTAGAGAGGCTCAAGTTAAGTGGTGTTCCCAAAAGTATTGTTAACTAGAAGGATGTTAAATTTCATAGTCAACACACTTGTTTTTTATGCTAATTACAAGTTTTGGAAGGAATGATCACAAAAAAAAAGCTAAGAAAAGCGCAAGAAGAATGTCAAGGATTTTGTCCAAAACCCGTCGAAGATTCTAAAAAGCATTTGGAGATCAATTCAAGCCTAAAATAAGAATGTTATATATAATTTATATAACATTCAAAGATGAATCATTTGCAAAAAAAAAAAATTTAATGACACATGCACAGCAATGAGTTCATAAAAAGCAAGATAATAACTCAAGCAAAATTACAAATTATTAAAATTCAGTTAAGTTTGGCATAAAATTTTTGTCATTCGTTTTCATCATGGGTTTATATATATTAGGAATAAGTCATTTAATGACATAATATTAGGATTTTATTTAGTTTCATTATTAAGATAATACCTGCGTACATCTTTTATTTCCTTTATTGTTCCACATGGTTGAGGTAAATAATTATTTTCGGCTAGATATTAGTTTCGTCCAATTTATAACTTACATATAAGCTCTTTTATGTATTGATTGTTGGATTATTAATCCAACGTTAGCCTTATATGGAAATAATTAAGTGTTACGGGCTGTCACATTAAATTAAGTTCAATTAAAAGTGATCAACAAGGTTTTGGGCATTTGGGCTTTAATGTATCTAATAGGGTATGACCATTTTTATGTGTAGAGACTTTATGGGTAATTTCTATTTTTATGATGGGCTAAAATAGAATACCAAAAGATAACAATACGTTGTCTCTATAAAATAGTGGTTATGGTCCCTAAACATATGTACAATTTTTTTTAGTCTCTTCTAAATCCCATCAGTAGAGAGTGCAGAGAGAAAACTAAAGGGATCTCTAAGAGAAAACGTATTGATCTGGAAGGCCAACCACCGCTCTAAAGTCATTGCTCGCTATGGACTCGGCTATGAATAATCCTACAATATTTACTGCCAACATCAATTCCATTCCTATGCTTAATGGCACTAACTTCAAGTCATGGAAAGATAATCTCTTGATAGTACTTGGAGTAATGGATCTCGACCTTGCGTTAAGGAATGATTCTCCTTCACCTCTTACTGATAAGAGTACCTCTGATGACAAGAGGGAGATGGAAAAGTGGGAGAAATCAAACCGCATGTGTATGATGATCATGAAAAAGGCCATTCCAGAAGCATTCAGAGGCACAATATCTGAAAAGATAACTAATGCTAAGGAGTTCCTTGATGAAATTGAGAAAAGGTTTGCTAAGAATGAAAAGGCAGAAATAAGTACACTCTTGACAAACCTGATCTCAATGAAGTATAAGGGTAAGGGTAGCATTAGGGAGTACATCATGGAGATGTCTCATCTTGCTTCCAAATTAAGAGCACTTAAACTAGACCTCACAGAGGACTTGTTAGTGCATTTGGTTTTAATATCTCTTCTGACACATTTAGCCAGTTTAAAGTGAGCTATAATTGTCAGAAAGAGACCTGGTCTCTGAATGAGCTCATTTCACACTGTGTTCAAGAAGAGGAAAGGCTGAAGCAAGATAAGATTGAGAGTGCTCACCTAACCTTGACCCCTAAGAATAGGAACAAGGATAACAAAAGAAAAAGGGATAAAGAAGCTGCAAATACAGTGCTTCAGAAGAAACAACAAAGAAGTCAGATGCACCGAATGGTAATGGTTGTCACTTCTGTGGATTGGGGCATTATAAGAAGCAATGCACCAATTATCATGCTTGGCGTGCAAAGAAAGGTGTGCTTCTTAATTTGGTTTGTTCTGAGGTTAATTTAACTTCAGTACCTGTACACACTTGGTGGATAGATTCTGGTGCAACAACTCACATCAGTGTGTCTATGCAGGGTTGCCTCCATTGCCGAAAACCAAGTGATGGTGAAAGATACATCCATGTAGGTGACGGCAAGACAATTGAAGTTGAAGCAATTGGAAAATTTAAGTTATTATTAAAGACTGGATTTTATTTGGATCTTGATGAAACATTTATTGTACCGTCATTCAGACGGAATTTAATTTCTATTTTGCTTTGGACAAATCTGGTTACTCTTGTTCATTTGGAAATAAGAAATTTAGTTTGTTTCATGATTCAAAATTAGTTGGATCTGGTTCTTTATCTGTTTATGATCATCTTTACTTGATTGATAATATTGCTTCATTTAATGAATCCTTGCAAGTAAGTACACGAGGTACAAAGAGAAAATTAACCAATGAGAATTCAGCTACATTATGGCACAAGAGATTAGGTCATATCTCCAGACGGAGAATGGAGAGACTTGTGTCAGATGAAATTCTAAACCCTTTAGATTTTACAGATTTTGATGATTGCATTAACTGTATAAAGGGGAAACAAACCAATAAAAGGAGATTTGAAGCCAACAGGACTTCAGACGTCTTAGAACTTATACATACAGATATTTGTGGACCGTTCCCTACAGTTGCTTGGAATGGTCAACAGTACTTTATAACGTTCATAGACGATTTCTCACGATATGGCTATCTATATCTCATTCATGAAAAGTCACAGTCTTTGGACATGTTAAAAAATTATAGGGCTGAAGTTGAGAACCAACTCAACAAAAGGATTAAAAGCATCAGATTTGATCGTGGTTATGGCAAATATGATGGTTCAGGTGAACAACGTCCAGGACCTTTTGCTAACTTCCTAGAGGAATGCGGTATCGTCCCACAGTACACCATGCCGAGTTCACCTACTATGAATGGTGTTGCTGAAAGACGAAACAGACGCTTAAAGACATGGTGAGGAGTATGATTTGTCATTCCACCTTACCAGAATCACTCTGGGAGAAGCACTTAAGACTGCAGCATATATCCTTAATAGGGTTCCAACTAAAGCAACTAACAAAACCCCATATGAGCTTTGGACGGGTAGGAAGCCTAGTTTAAAGCATTTGCATGTGTGGGGATGTCCAGCTGAGGCAAGGCCTTATAGGCCTAATGAAAAGAAACTGGACTCAAGAACAGTGAGTTGCTATTTTGTTGGGTACTCTGAAAGATCGAGGGTTACAAGTTTTATGATCCCACAACTAAGTCGATATTTGAGTCAGGAAATGCTCGTTCTTTGAGGATGTCGAGTTTGCGGGGGAGATATGGTTAGAGACATTGTCTTTGAAGAGGAATACGTTGATATTCCCACAGGTGCTCTTGAATTTGGTCAAGATTTTGTTCCTGATCTTATTCAAAACACAATAGACTTAGACAATGGTGGAGATCCCGTTCAAGAGACTGTTCTGAAGAACAAACTCTACCACCTCAAGAACCTATGCCATTAAGGAGATCTACTAGACCAAAAAGAAGTGTGGTGCCAAATGATTACATCGTATTTCTTCAAGAACATGAGGTTGACATTGGAATGATGGAAGATGATCCGATTAATTTCCGTCAAGCCATTGAAAGTTCTAACTCTCAAAAGTGGATTGATGCCATGAATGAAGAGATAAAGTCTATGAAGGACAATGACGTTTGGGATCTTGTCCCATTGCCAGAAGGTACGAAGCCCATTGGTTGCAAATGGATATTTAAGACCAAGAGGGATTCGAAAGGTAATGTGGAAAGGTACAAGGCTCGTCTTGTTGCAAAGGGCTTTACACAGAAAGAAGGCATCGACTATAAGAGACTTTCTCACCAGTTTCTTCGAAAGACTCTTTTAGGATTATAATGGCATTAGTGGCACATTTCAATCTTGAGTTACATCAGATGGATGTAAAGACCGCTTTTCTCAATGGTAACATTGATGAGACGATCTATATGGTACAACCAGAAAACTTTGTGTTGGAGATCCAAAGAATATGGTTTGTAAACTTAAGAAATCCATCTATGGACTTAAGCAAGCATCTCGACAATGGTATTTCAAATTTCATCAAGTGATCATCTCGTTTGGTTTTGAGATGAATTTGGTTGATGATTATATACCATAAGTTCTGTGGGAGTAAGCACATTTTCTTGGTCTTATATGTTGACGATATTTTGCTTGCCAGCAACGATATAGGCTTATTGCATAAAACCAAGAGATTTCTAGCTAAGAATTTTGAGATGAAAGATCTTGGTGATGCTTCTTTTGTGTTAGGAATACAAATACACCGAGATCGCTCTCATGGTGTTCTCGGATTATCTCAAAAGAGCTATATCGAAAAGGTACTCAAAAGGTATGGCATGCAAGATTGTAGACCGAGTGATACCCCAGTGGCTAAAGGAGACAAATTTAGTCTCAGTCAGTGCCCTAAGAATAATTTTGAGGAAAAAGAAATGCAAAAGATTCCTTATGCATCAGTAGTAGGGAGTCTAATGTATGCTCAGGTTTGTACGCGTCCAGATATTGCATACATTACAGGAATGTTGGGCAGATACTTAAGTAATCCAGGATTAGACCATTGGAAAGCAGCCAAACGGGTCTGTACTTACAGAACAAAAGATTACATGCTCACTTATCGGAAGTCAGATCAGATTGAGATCGTTGGGTATACTGATTCTGATTTTGCTGGATGCCAAGATAGTATGAAATCTACATCAGGCTACATCTATCTTAGCTGGAGGAGCTATCTCTTGGAAGAGTGTAAAACAATCTCTTGTTGCCTCTTCTACTATGGAAGCAGAGTTTGTAGCATGTTATGAGGCGTCTAATCATGGAATATGGTTGCGAAATTTTGTCACAGGGCTGCGCATAGTGGATACTATTGATAGACCACTTAAGTTATTTTGTGACAATAAGTCAGCAGTTCTATATTCCAACAACAACAGGAGCTCGACAAAGTCAAAACATATAGACATCAAGTTCCTAGTTGTAAAAGAAAGAGTTCAGAGTGGACAGTTGTCTATAGAGCATATAGGAACAAACTCCATGATTGCGGATCCGCTTACTAAAGGAGTGCAACCCAAGGTGTTTCCATGAGTCACACTGCTCTATGGGTGTCATGTCCTTAAGTGATTTCAGTTTAGTGAGTTGTTGCTTTGAATGCTTTATGTCATAGACAAACTTTAATTAGTTGTTTTTTGTTATTATGTTTCAAGAATATTTTCTGCAGAAATAAATTTTTTGTTTGCTTATTACTCTGATTTTGGTTTTATGGTTTGTCTCACTAAGTTTATGGTGAACCAGTAGGAAATATACATTTAAGATCACAATGCATGAAATGTCCTTGTTGCACAACCATATCATGATCCATGTCATTCAGTTGTGTCAATATTGTGACCATGATAGGTTAATTACAATAAATGTAATGAATACCGCTTTGATCCTATGTTGATATAGTTGATGGACAGGATTGGTTATAGATACATATTGGTCGTGACGGCAATTTGAGCTCATATGTTGTCTTTTGGTAAAACATAATTATAAGGTTACACATATAGTCCAAGTGGGAGATTGTTGGATCCTTAATCCAACGTTGGCCTTACATGTGAAATAATAAGTGTTACAGGCTGTCACATTAAATTAAGTTCAATAAAATGATCAATAAGGTTTTGGCATTTGGCTTTAATGTATCTAATAGGGTATGACCCTTTTATGTGTAGAGACTTTATGGGTAATTTTTATTTTTATGATGGGCTAAAATAGGAATACCAGAAGATAACAACACGTTATCTCTATAAAAGTGGTTATGGTCCCCATATCACACGTACAATTTTTTTAGTCTCTTATAAATCCCATGATTAGAGAATGCAGAGAGAAAACTAAAGGGATCTCTAAGAGAAAACGTGTTGATCTGGAAGGTCAACCGCATCGCTCTAAAGTCATTGCTTGCTATGGATTCAAGTATGCTTCCGCTTAATTCGGTTTAATTCTTAATGAACAAACATGATTGATATAGGGTTTTAATATGTGGTAGTTTTTACATAAGGTTAATCTGGATCTAATATTAATAACACCTTATTGTCAAAATTATATTTGAGAGAATTATCTTCTTTTTGGTTATTGTGAGAACTTCAAATTTTTTAAGAATTTCGTTCTTGTTTCATTCTTTGATACATCAAGATTCTTGATTAGTATGGTTTTTAAAATCAAAATCTCATGTCAATGTTCCAAAATTTACTTCATCATTGGATCAAAGCTTTCTATATCAATGTACAACGATTTGTGAAATTATCAACCTTATGGTCAAGTTTAATATATATTTCGTTCTATGTTGGATATTTCATCTGGTCAAAGTTTACTTATTGATTCTAAGATTCTAGAATTCCATATTAATGTGTCAAACATGCGTAAATTTTTTTTTCAAACGTTGAGAATATGCACATTTCGATGCTTTTTCTCAAAATTTTAAAATTATATATTCAAATTATAAAGTTGCTAATTTCGCGCTTCTTGCTCTCTCACTTGCAGCTCTTCTATGCAGCCTCATCTCTCGTCGCTCTCCTTTTTTATGGTTTAGTCATTCCTCTTCCTTACCAAGTCTTAGTACTCGCAAATAATAGATTTATTTTATATTCTATATTTTTCATTATATGTATAGTAAACTGGGACACTGACCATTTTTTTAAACTATTATTGTTATTCTTTAGTAAAGAAGAAAAAGAGGTATTGTTATTTTGACTACTTCTCCGTAAATCGATAAGTTTACCTTTCATTGTTACCTATTCTTTGTCCATATTTGTGACATATTACTAAAATATTAGAGGAAAAAAATTAGCAATATGTTAACTTTCAATATTTTTTGTTTTAACATTAAATATATAGAAGACTGAATAAAATAATTACATAAATAGAAAATTCCAAATCATTTAATTTCTAAACTTTCCGACCTTTTTAAATATATTAATGAAATTATTATTTTTTAAATCATGAAAGTATAGGAAAACCTTGAAATATATTTAAATAAAAAAAGCATAATATGATGTACAAATGCTTTTCCTTATATTTTGTATTTTTTTCCTATTTTTTCTTTATTTTTGGTGATTTTCTTTTTTTATTTTTCCATGAAATATTAGGAAAACATAGAAAATGGTAAAACGTAGTTTAGCATTAAAAAAAAAAGGATTTATCATATAGAAAATACTTTCATTAAATGTTGTTTCATGTGTTTTCTAGATAACTAAAAAATCTATAACTTTTTTAGAGAGAAAGTAAAAAACAAAGAAAAATAACTTCATCTATTATAAAAAAAAAAAATTATAAACATCCTCTTTCATTTTTTGGAATTATTATTAAAATAAGTGCTTTTTCAAGAAAAAAATTTAAAAATAAAAGAAATGCAAATATGAATAAATTTTGTATAAATTGTTCAAACAACCTTTAAAAATTATAAAAATTACATAGATCCCAAGCACATTTTTTAAAGTCAGCACGTATATATCTTAAAAGGCTATTATAGATAATTATGTATAATTTTGGCTAATATGGTACTGGTTTATTAGTAAAAATAAAATGTGAATACCCAAATTTATATAATCTGAATATGATAATCGCCAAGTTTATAATATAAACTTTTTTTTTGAAAAAACTTTAAGAAAAGTTGTAAAGATCACTCCAAATTTTTTGCGATTTAAGAATATTATAATATGAATTGTTTAATTGTTGTTTAAGAGTTAAAGTTGTTATCAATAAATTCCAAAATATAATTTCTTGTAACTTTTTACAATTGATGATAGATAATAACTCAATAAACTAACAAGGTAAATATTAGATCCTTAGTAAATTTAAAGGGACCATACCATGACTAGTAAATTGCAAACCCTAGAAAATTTTCATAATTAGAAATATAATTAAAAAGAGTAATTTATCAATGTAGTATTTTTAAGTAATTAAAAAACTTAATAGGTAATAAATAATATTATAGCAATAAAAACTCCAATAACAAAATGAACTATTGTATTATCACATAATAAGCCAGTAATTAAGAATATGGCTAAAATCAATATCTTAATATTATGATCACGAGATAAAAGATAACATTAAAAATAATTTAACCAAATAATATATAGGTAGTTAATTTTGAATTTAGTTTAGAAATTAAACTTAGATAGTTTAATAAAATAAACTATAATGCCCCGATTTTTATTTAGCATACAAGTAATATAAGGATGTTCATATAAACTAAAGTAAGGTAATAATTAAGAATTGAATAAATAGGAAAAATATATATAATATGATCCTTCTAAAAGAAATCAAAAGAAATTATATAGAAATATAAGAATTTAGAATCCAAATAAAAATAAATTCCTTGACTATATAAATAATAACAAAGGTAGATAGTGAATAATCAAGGTTAATAGTAAATAGTGAAATGAATAGTAAAATAAGTAAATCATGAAATAGTAAATTGTAATTAAGTAAAAGTAAGAATGAAAAGTAAATTAAGGTAAAATTAGATATAGTGAAATCAATGAATAGTGTAAAAGTTGGCTGAATTTGTCTAATAAAACCAAAATTAAAGTAGTAAAAAGACTAAAATACCCTCAAATTAACCTAAATATCTCTAAAAACCCCTATAAAACTCCAAAAAATAGGAAACAAGGATTGTTCAGCTCCTAAAAATGTCATAATCATTCTGAAACCATAAGAACTCTAAATTTTGGAAAAATTGAAGGAAAATTCCTAAAAAGCTACAATTTACTCAAAAAGTAACAAATTAACCAAACAAATTACCAAATGGAGACATAAACATCAATCAAGACTCTGAAAAAATCAGAAAAATTAGGAAAATTCGTGGGAACAGATGCCAAATTTTTTTTACATTTAAATAAAAACAAAATAATTATGCATGTACTTAAACTAGGTGTCAAAATTCGGAAAATTATCAAACAAATGTCAAAAAATACTGTAGCTTACAGAATGGACGTGTAAAATATAGGGATTACGTGGTAATTTTTGCATGAAAAATTTTTGACACCTGGTAATTTTTACCGATTTTAGAAAATCCAAAAATCCGCTATAAATACCGCCCAGAAGTTTCAAAATTCACCAAACTCACACCCGAAATTAGAAAATCACCAAACTTCACAGTTAGAATCCTAAAATTTCCCCCAAGCCGTCCGACAACCCCAAGAGGAGAAATTCCGCCGTTTAGTGGTGGCGCCGGCGAACCCCAACCAATCTCCGACGAGAAATATTTGCTACATCAAAACTTGTTCGTTCGGCTCCAAACTTTTACAGTAAGTACAATATAATATTAGTTACAACATATAAAATTTTCAGAAATTTTCGTGAAGTTTTGATATTTTTAAAAAATTACATGATTTTCACAACGATTATACAAGAACTAGTGCATTCCGAGCTTTTAAAATAAATACCTAAAACGATTCCTAAAAATAAAAAAATATTATATCATTACTCCAAGATATTTATACTAACATTTTTTATACTCACAAATTTTGTCACATTTATTTGAATATATGCACTAATTTATTAATTATAGCTAGTCAATATCAACTATAGCTAGTAAATATTAAATTATAGCTAGTAAATAAAGAAATTATGAAAATTTTACTAAAACATTCATAACCACCTTAATACTTTACTTTATTAAATATACTAGTTCCAATAATGACATACATACCCCAATAAAAGAATTACTAAATATATGTAATAATAAAAGTTTAAAGCTTAGCAACCAATAACCTTGAGATTATAAACTATAAATCATATACCATATAAATTAGAATAACTTTTCTAAACCAAGTAAGCTCATTAATTTCTTTTACTAACTTACCATCTTTTAATAAAGTGATTTCATTCCTTAAACAAACTTTATAATCATACCACAACTAAAACAAAACTTAGCATCATAATACTAATTCATTTTTATCAAAATCATTCTTATAGGTGAAATCCACATCCATCTATTCCACACACAAAACCCATTTGGTAAGTGGTTCATTTATATGGTAATTGTGAAAAGGGATATTATTTACATTATAATTGTTTGTGCTTGTAACTTAGTTATAAAACGTGTGTGGTTGATTGATTTTGTTTAATATTGGATGTTTACTTATCCTATTGTTTTGGTGTGGGATACTTGTTGATCACCGAAGAATGTATTATTAAGAATATAGTGAAAATAATAACCGATCATGCATAGCATAACACATTTTGCATCCTTGCATCCACAAAACCGACCGTTCAGGTGAGAATGGATTTCTTCTTTTAACCTTTATTGAACTAAGTGACAAGAGAGGAGGTCGCAGTAAAGGTTTACAAGCTATCCGAGGGATAGTCCCGAACGGTTTTTGGGAGGACAGGAGATCCATTGCACATTCCCGGTTTTATGGAAAATGAATCTGTGTTAACTCCTCGAAACCCAGATTAGAGTGGGGTTAATTTCTCTAATCTCGTAATGAACCAGTCAACATTACGCGGATGGCATCCGATTGACTGCATAATTCACTCTAATAACAATGATTGTGATTTGTCTTATAATGTTTATAATTACCCTTTTTATATCCACTTACTGAGCACGTGGAATTATGCTCACCACCCTACAGCTTCTTTTGCAGGAAATCCATAAGAAATTAAAGAAAATGACTGGAATAATACCCGTAAGTACCAAAGACTTAATTTTCATTTCTGTAAATATCTTTTAAGTGTGGTATCATTTAGTGAGCCTAGTAATTATCATATGTTTATGGACCAGGAGTTGATCATAAACCTTTGATAATTACGGCGGGGCTGTATGGGATGTGACATAAACTAAGCAAAATAAGTGAACAATAGAGTATGATTAAATAATTTGACATAATTAAATTAGTAAATAGATTAAATTAAAATTTGAGATTTTCAACTTCCCTTTTCCTTTATCTATTTGCTACAATTATCCGTTTTATAAATCAAATTGTTCAATTCATTTGTAATCATAAATTTGAATGTCTTTTCTTTCAATTTCAAGTCTCTAAATCTTTAAATAAACGTTTTAAATGTTTAACAAATTCTTAAACCCTTGAATTTTGGTATAAATATATTTTCTAAAATTCCTATAAACTTCGAATTCCATTGCTTGTTTAAAAATATCAATTCCCAAGCCTTAAATTCCTAAATTTCAACTAAATACCAAATTTGTATTATTTGCATTTATAAATCAGATGTCTAACTCGACTATTTAATTTTATCTGCTAAATTGTATCAAATTATTCAATTTCTTTTCTAACCACCAAATTAAATTTTCTTTTCTTCTTTTAAATGAACCAAATTTCTAAAATTCAATAATCTCAATTATACAAAAGGCTATAATTAGTCATTTTAGTCTAAATTCTAATTCCTTAATTCCTATAAATTTTTAGCTCAATTACTTATTTACAAATATAAGTTTTTAAACCTAATGAGGCAAAAAAAAAAAAAAAAAAACTAAGCCTAAATTAAATATCAAGTTTTTACCAATTTAATTTCTAAACTAGATTTTCAATTCAAGTTATTAATTTTACTTCTGTATAAATTTCTTCCTAGTTGTTTTTAGTACTTAATATAATCATTTGAAAGGTTTAAACTAAATCTCTTACCCATAATTCTTTCTTAAATATCTTTTAAACCTCATCTCTACCTTTCCTTTTTTCATTTCTCTACCACCTCTCTCTTTCCTTTTCTCTTCCTCTTTTTCTCTTTTCATTTCTTCTTACGTTTTCTTCTTCTCCTTCTTCAAGAACTCAACTTAAATTTCAATTTCAACAAGATTATAAAAGAAAGTAAAGATAGAGAACAAGATAGAGGATGAAAGATCAAGTAGGGAGTAGCTTAATCAACTAAGAAAAAGGAGTGGTAGTGAAGATTTGTTTGCTTAAGTTTTACAAAAATAAGTAGGTTTTTTTATTGCTTTGATTGTTGATTATACTTAAGAATGATGGATTAGAACTAAGAATATGTAAAGTTTATGATGAAGTTTGTAATCTAATAATACGTGAACAAGAATTCTAAAACATATATGTTTATACATGTGTAGATCAAGCATTTGATAAAATGATTTAATGATATATGAAGAAGAATAATGTCTAAGAGTGTTATAAATTATGATTATAACTTGTATGTTAAGTTTGTAATGTTAATTGAGTAGTTAAACTAGTTGAATTTTGAAGAAATAAACAAAGAAAAACATAGAAAACAAGCATAGGGAATGATCATGGCCGTGATCACACCTGTTATGCTCTAGGATTTGAAATCTAAAGTCAATCACAGGTGTGTTATAACCCGTAATGGACATTGTTTTGCAAATCTAAGCCACAATGGGAGTGATAGATCTCGTTATAAGCTTTATATTGAAAATTTTAAACCATCACGAGCAAGATCGATCCCGTGATGATCACTGTTTTGAAAATTTTAAGCAAGCACATGCGTGATGCAACTCATGATCCCCTCTAATCTTTTTATTTTTCTTGATCACGAGCATGATTAAGGGCGTCATGGAGCCCTTGTATGTAAAAGAAGAAGAAGAAGAAGAAGAAGAAAGAAAGAAAGAAAGAAAGATGAAATGAAATAGACTTATAATAGATAAGATATGTTAGTAATTGTATAATTAGAAAAGAATTAAGTTAAGTTATAGTGTAATTAAAGCCATAGAGTGAATTAATAGGTTTAGTAGTTAAATTGATTTAATATGATAATAAACTAATAGCTATAAGTGACTTGAATTAAATGATTAGTCACATGATAAACTCTTATATATGAAATTTACTTAGTTAATAAATGTAAGTGCAACTTGACTTAATAAACTTAGTAAACTAAAATGAACTAGACTAATTAAAGTTTCATATGAAATATAACAATGTTTTAATAACCAATGAATATGACTTAGTAGCTAGATTAAATGATTAAAATATGACTTGACTAAGTTAAGCTATGTTTATACAGATCCAACTTGAAATGTAGGGTAAATTAATAGACCTAAGTTCATATGAATCTTAGATATAAAATGAATTAGTTAATAAATCTGAGCTCTACCTGACCTAATGAACTGTAATAAGCTAGAATGAATTAGATTGGTTAATTCTAATCAACTAGGCTAAGTTAAATTAATATAGGTTCAATAACCTATAAATGACTTAGAGATAGTATAATTGCAATATGATAGGGTAGACCATGAATGCTGAAGGAATATATTGTTTCAAATGTATGTTTGCTAAAATGAGTTTTTTCACATAAATTGGTAATTTATTAAGATACTTACATAAATGATAAAGAATAACAATGTTTTGTAAAAATGATTATACATAAAGAAAAAAGAAATAATTTAACAAACGATGAAAAATCGTCTGTATCTTGGCAGGATGATCATTGCAACCACTACAGGATTCCTACTTAGTATCAGATTAAAAAAGTTTTTAAAACGAATGATTAATATGAATTTGATCTAGAATGGGTATATAGGTATTACTTTTAACATAAACAAAATAATGAAGATATGGAGTGTATATTAGTGTAAAACATGAAACTTGTGAGTAATATAATCATATTAACTAAAGATACATATTTAAAATAATATCAAGAGAAACATGATGAAAATAGTTATAAATCTAAGTTTCGACTAAGTGAAAGATAATGAACTAAAAGTGAATTTGAATATTATAATTTAATAAAGTATACAATAAGAAAGGTAATGGGTGATTATTATTTTATTTTATAGGAGAAAAAAAATCAATTTTTAGATTTCTCAAAAGATTACTACGACTTAGCTAGGGTGACAAGTGAGCAAACTTTAACCTTATCACTTTGGTTGTGTTTGTAATGTAGTTGCATGAAATAGCCATGAATTCCTTAATTTACATATTAATGTGTCATTGAAATAATATATATATGTATGTATATGTGTGCTTGGTTAATATAATTAGTGAATGTGTTAGACACGTGTTATTTTGTATGTTTATAGTATTATGAATTTAATATTATTGTTTGATATGTATAAATGTGTGTATAGTGTAATGAATATGTGTGTTTTTTTCAAATTAATATGCATGTGATATGTTTAGAATTTAATAAAATTACTTTTGAATTGTTTAGATTAATGACAGAAATTTGGTAAACTTTAAGTCCACTTTTTAAGCTTAAATACAACTCAAATGCAATTAAAATTAACCCAAATTAACCTTAGGTCAAATATACCCCTAATGACAATTGTTGGATGAGTATTGGCTTGGTTTTAAATAAGTTGGGACCTCTTTTTTGCAGCCTTATTTCCCCATACGAATTTTCTTTCTTTTCTTTCTTTCTTTCTTTCTTTCTTTTCCATTTCAAAATCTTAAACCCTAAGTCAAGATTAACAATAAGCTTTTGGATTTAAACATCATTCTAAGCCAAGATTTAGTCATGTAAGTTAAATGCAAACTTTATCTTTTTATTTTATGTTCTATATTGTGTTTGTTTGTAAATGTTAGATAGAAATGAATTTTATGTAATAATTGGTGTGGGATTGATTTGGTGCATTGATGATAGTTTGAATGGGATTATATGGCTAAAGGAATGGTAGTGTATACCTTATATGAGTGTTGATGTGTGGGGATAAGTGTTTTGGAAGATTAAAGGATTGAGTATTTGAGATGTGAATTTGAAGTGTGATTAGTGTTTTGATGATTAGAAGTAGAATTTATGTTGTTAGGATAGTGTTTGTAACATATAACAAGCTTTGGAAAGTTTAGACTAAGTTTGGGGAATTTTTGAAAGTGAACAAAGTTGTAATAAAACAGGGGAAATCAGAACATTTTCGTATAGGCTAAAATTTGGTCGTACGCCGGCATCCGGGGCTTCTATGTCGCCGACTTATAGGCGGTGTTGGAAGCGAACGGAATCAAATTTCTTAAAGCTGTTTAAACGTTGCCGGCTTTGGCCGGAAAAGTCTGCAAGCGTTCATTTTTCAAAATGTACGCCGGCTACTGGGATTCCAACGCTGCCGGCTTAGGGGCAGTGCGGAATGGGAACAGAATCGGAATTTTTAACGCCGGACCTAAGCCCACCGGCGTAAGATCAAAGGCTGCCAGCATACATGGATACGCTGCCGGTGTGTACCTCTCGGCAAATTTTGGAAATTTAGATTTGCATTCTACACCGGCTCAAAGCCGCAGGCGTAGAATGAAGGCAGCCAGTGTACCCTTGAACGTTGCCAGTGTTGACAGTGTTGATCTTGAGCATATTGAACGCCGATTCAAAGCCGCCGGCTTTGAATGCCAGCGTATCCCTTGCACTTTTGAATTTTAAAAACTTTCTTCAAAATTTTCCGAAGTTTGATATCTGATCAATTAAGTATTTGTTAAGTGTCCTAGGATATGATACGATGTTTAAATGCTTTATTATGACTTTGTATTAAATTATTTGAATTTCTTTTATTAATTGTATTTTCAACTAGTTAATGAGTGCTTAAGCTAAGTGTGAAATTTAATATTGTTTTAAACAATGATAGATTCTCGCCCAGCTAACCCCATTAATTCCCGAGCTATATTAGGTACGCAGTAACTTGCTTGTTTCTTTGCTAGGGTAGGCATCACAACTAAACTACTTTAAATTAAGAAAACTTTATTAATTGATGAGTGTTGCTTGTTCTTGTTTGTCGTTGAATCTGGTTCAGAGAGCGGCACCCTGCTCAGATAGGGGCAGGGTACTTTCTCGTTAATGGATAGAATTATTTAGGAGATGTGAGTATCCGAGCTGCTCATATCAACCCTCTGAGCATCGTGATACGTTACTCAGGATCCTCTAGTATTACGGGCTACGCCGGAAGGTGGGGTTGCCTAGTCTGTATGAACAGTAGGAACCACTCAAGGAGGCGGACGTAATACTAGATCCTTGTTGTCCAGAGTTTGAATACTCCCGTGTTGTTTTACTAACTAAAGACTTAACAATAAACCATTGATTGTTGCATAATGCATTAGTCTAAGATTGTGTGATCCACTTTGCATTTATATTCGTTACTTGTGTACTTGGCCTTTGGCTCATATTTTACCCATTTCAGGTGATGACTCCGATGAGTTCTATGCGAGTATAGGATACGGAACCGACTTTGAAGATTTTCTGGATGGTTTGGAGGATTAGAGTTAACCATAGACTCAATGGAACCCTATGACTTGCAATAGATTAGATGTCATTCTTTTTGTTTATGATGTAATTAATTAAAGTGTTAGTTTAGATTGTGTTTGGAAGATTTTGTTAAGGTTTGTAAGAAGCCTTTGGATGTATATACTTAGCTATGTAGGAATTAAGTTGCTTCCTTTGTAAATATGTTGGTAGTGTAGTAGTATAGTTTGTTTAAGGGAACTGTTATCGCCTATTTCAAATTTAAGGGTGATAGCGGGTCCTTACATTGCACATATGTTAATATAAACATAAATGGCTATGTGTAGGGATTGGGCATTTGTCTGTTATTTGGTGATTACTTTGGTTGATAAATCATTAAAATAAAAGTGACAACACATTACTTGTAATAAATAGTTACTATTGTTGATAAATGCTTACTAATTGAATGGTCGCTTTAATAAATGGACCTAATACTACCTAGTTAGTTAATTAATTAATAATGCGTTGCATGGCCGCATAACTTGCATTAGCATGGTATTCACGTCACGTATTAGCACCTTAATTTCGTGGTGATCCTAAGTTATATCGGTGAATGTGTTTCTTCAAAAAGGATACCATTAGGTTTTCAACCCTTCAAGAACTAAGTAGACATCGAAGAACATCATCAGTATGAAAGTTGATATAGAGATGTTAATACATAATGAAATTTCTAAGGTTCTAAGGTGAGGTTGAGATTATGATACTTACTTATATAATAGAAAATAATTTTGGAAAATTTCTCCTTCCTCATTTCTCAGTCTCTTACGGGTATGAATTACTTGAGCTGGTCATTTAATCCTTAAGAGATGGCGTAAATCTTCATTGGTTTAGATTCTGATCATCCAAACTATGCATGTCTTATATGGTTTAGTATTGCATTGCATATGTTTGTTAATCACACTTGCTTGATAAGTGTTTGATGCGCGGTTGGTCTTGTTACTTACTGAGTTGTGAATTAGCTTACACCCCTATAGTTTTGTGCATGAATAACTCATGCTGGGAATAAGCTAGGAATGTGTAAAGAGAGCTCTTCTTTGATGGATTCCATGATGATAGGAATATGAATTTAAAATGTAAATTATATGAATAGTATAGGAGTTTGAATTTTTATGTTATATAAGATAAACCTAGAATATGAATTAGATTGATTGTATTATAGTTTAAGGCTTTTTAATTTATAGGCTATCTATCCTAATTTACTCTTTGATGGAGGATACCAATTCTCTACGGTTATGATGATTTATGGGAAACTGAATTCCTATATGTATCAAAATGTAGTTATGCAATTGTAAATTTGTAAAGTAAAAAATTAGATAGAACCTAGCAAACTTTGACTTGTAATATGGTTCTCATATTGTGAATGCACACGTGATATAATAACTTCAGGTTAAAATTACTATGCTCTTTTTTAAGGCATGACATAATATATATTTAATTTAAAACCTAAAAGTTTTTAAAAATAAAAAAGTGGTGTAGTGATGAAAGAAATAAAAGAAAGGTAGAATCAAAAGAAAAATACACAAATAAAGCAAAAGAAAATTAATTTCAAAGCAAACCAAAATTCCACAACATTAAACTTTCAGAGTCCAATCCATAATAAAAGCACCACAAAAAAGCTTGTGAAAATAATTAAACTTTCACAATTCAAAGTTAAAATAAAAAGTAAAAAAAAAAAGACCTTGCTAGAAAAGTAAGTTTGAAAAAAGAAAAATTAGGAAAGTTTACTACTTGTGTCTTGATTTGCTTCAAAGTTCATAATTTTAAGAAAACCATGACAATCAAGTTTGTATTCGTAATTCTTCTTCTTCCACCTGTTTCTCTTTTTTATATGATTTATATTTATTTATTTGGTATATTTGTTGTGTTTGAAATAAAAAATAAAAAATAAAACCCACTTAAAACACAAGAAAGTCGACCTTTCTTTTCTTCCTTTCTTTTAATATGAGTCTGTAAAAGTTTTAGTCTAACTCTTGACCAAACCTAACTCTTTCACTATTTTAAGTTATTTTTCTTTATATGATGGTTAAAATTTTGGATAAATTACATAAAAAGTATCAACTTTTAAATATCAATATATATAAGATATGAAATTTTTGAATTGTTAAAAAAAAGAATCAACTTTTATATGTAATTCATTTAAGCTATTGACGTTTCAAGTAGTTAAAAAAAAAAAAAAAAGAACTGACATTTTACAATGTGACTATAATGCGGTATCCATAATTAACTGTTGGGGAAAATTAATGAAACTTAATTAGAAACTATTCTTCGAAATGTTATCACTGGAAATTCTATGGTATTGTTATTAATTTTGACAGAAAACGTCCGTTACTATTTAGTGATTCATATTATACTCAACCGTGATCGAATAACTAAAATAGTTAATATTTCAATTACTATATATATTTTAACGGGTAGATAATTGATTAAACAATCTCGTTGACGGGACCATAAAGCTCCTATTGTTTGATTTATTTTGCGAAATATTGATTCATTTTTCTAATCACTTAAAATTTTGATACATTAAATAAACTTATCCCAAATGTTAATACACTCTATCATGGATTGCAATACATGTCTAAGGTTTCTAATAAAATATTACCAATATACAACTTTGATGAAATTAATTACCAATATACCATAACAAAATCGCGTTTGAGAAACATGATGTGATATTTACACATAAATTGCAGGAATAAAACAGGATATGATGTTCATATACCGTTACTATATCGCGATTATAATTGCATTATAGGAGTTAATAAAATATCGCGATTAGTAATTGTGATATGAAATTTTTTATTTGCGTGCAAATCGCGTTTTATAAACGCGATATTCATGTAAATATCGCGACTACAATACGCAATATACTGTAGACCTATAATATTTATATATCCTAATTTATACATGCGATTTAGCAACTGTACATTAGTAATTATTTTTATTTTGACCTTATTAATTTTAATTAGAATTATAAACATGAAATTAGTTTTATCATGTGCTCATAAAAGTTTTAGTCAACTCTTGAAAAGTTTAATAGAATTGATGGAATTTCTATTTTTGTTAAAGTTAAAAAAAAAAAAAAGAGTATGAGAATACTCAAGATGAAAGGAAAAATTCAAGAAATTAAATAAAGTTGATTTGTATATATATGAAGATATATGTACACAAAGAAGTCATTAAATACATTTTTTTTTCTCTCTCAAATAAATGGACAAGTTAATGGTATCCTTAAATGCATATATTTCAAGACCAAGAATAATTCCTTCTCTGATTTTTATTCTTTCTTTTTCCATTCATTGGTTAAGTGCATATATTCACATAATTTTGTGCTGATTTAGTATAACATCAAATTAAAATGGTTATGCGATTTGACACCAAAACGAATAATATCTAAATTTAATGAGCACATATCCGCAAGTGTTTTCTTTAAAAAAGAAAAAAAAAAGAAAAAATAGTGTTGATTCTAATCGTACGGTTCAGAGAATGCCAGGTGTCACATCTCATCTTTTCCTTATTCGTCCTTTGCACCGTAAAACCCGCCTCTGCTTTTTTCCGTCTCTGACCAATCCCATAATTGATTGAGTTTGATCTGTCTCTCTCTCTCCCTCTTTAATTTTTCATAAAATCCAACGAAGAAATCCATCACGCCGAGGAAATTCTTATCCTACAGGAATTTCACCAATCAAATCTCACAGCCTGTTGCATCACCAGCCACGTGTCTTCCAATATATCCCTGGTAGTCAAACTTTTTTTGATCACATTGTCCAATTTTCAAGTACAATGAAAAATGACGCTTAATAAGGAATTAAAAACAATTATACAAATGAAAATATATAAATTAATTTTTAATATCATTACAACCAGAAGGATTTAGACATAGTTTTCCACACTTAAAATATCAAAAATGATATCCCTGCATTTGAAAGTCACTGACTTATAAAAATTATGTAAATGGTTTTTTTTTTTTTATGTTAGCAAAATGTTAACACGCGCTTTAATTGTGTTGTTCAGGGCGCATATATATATATATAGAGGAGAGAGAGAGAGAGATGGGAAAGGAGGGATGTGTTTGTTTTGTTGGTTTGATATGATTTGATATTTGTTTTATATTTATTTTTATCAGATTATTTATTATAAATAAAAATAAATATTTTTATCTATAAATAAATAATACATATTAAATATAAATGAAATATTGATAAATATAAGATAAAAATACGATGAAGAATGAAAAACATAACATCCGGATTGGTTTGCTCAATTGTACGGCTGAAAGCAAAAACCAACGAGAAGATGGTCAAAATTTACTTTTCCTACCATTTAATAAGACCGCGAGGAGCATTTATTAACGCTCCTGTAAACTGAGTTGACGCTTTTTACCATCATCATTAAATAGTACTTATGCATTACGTCTTTTTTTCAGCCAACGGCGATGCATTCTCCCCTATAGGGTTAAGAAAAAATTAATTTTTAATAAAAAATAATAGAAATGTCATTAAATTCAAAATAATTAAAAAAATAAGACAAATCAAACACATTTGATAAAAGAAAAAGTTCAGTATAGTGTTTGTTTACCACGTTCTGATGCTATATTTTTATCATTTTTAAATAAATATTTATAAAAAAATAAATAAAAATAAAATGTTATAATTTTACTCATAAACTAACAAATAGATACGATATATATATATGATATAGATAAATTACAAATACAGATATAATACAGATAAAAATATGATAATCCAAATAGACCGTATTATAACAAAATCATCTATTAAACTAATGACTTTAGCTTATCTATTTTTTTATATTATTTTCAACTTGCTATCATTGTTATAATTTTTTATTAAATTTTTTTTTATTCGATATCTTATTTATCTGCTATACATTTTAAGAAACCATAATAGAAAACAAAAGCACTGAATTATATTCATATAACTCTCAGTCGTGAGTCCATAAAAAGTGGTTAGCATATAACATGTGGTTTTTTTTAATTATTTTATGATGCTAATGGCCAAAAAAAATTATTTTACGATGCTGACTACTTCAACGTGTGATTTCTACTCGGCTGCTTGCCATGAAGCCAGCTCAATTATTAGTGATGGCCTATGATACGAGTATGTTTTCTCTCCTTGGCCATCACCTTAATGCGGTGGTCTAAGGTTCACGGGTTCATTTCTTTTTTTTTATTGATAATTACAATATAATGATGCTTATTCATAAAACATTTCCAAAACTTTCAACTTTTTCGACTATTTACCAAACTAAAAAAAAAATATGATATTTAAATGTTTAGGATTAGGATTGTAAATGAGTCGAGTCGAGATAATATAATGTTAAGCTCAAATTCGAGTTCAACTTGGAATTTTAAAGTTTGACTTTAGCTGAGTCTAAGATTTTAAGTTCGAGTTTAGCTCGAAATAATACTATATAATCTTCAGCTCAATTTGATCAAGCTCATTTAAGCTTGATTCATTAGAAAAATATATTTTAAATTCTAATTAAAATAATATTAATACTTAAACTTGATTCGAATTTAATTAATATTTATACTTGATTAGAGCTCAAAAAAGCTCGATTAGGCAGTTGAGCTAATTGAATTAGATATATAAAATTTGGGCTCGATTGAATAAATTATTCATGTAGCTACATTCTAGTTCGAATCGAATATTCTCAAATCAAACTCAAGTAAATATTGAGCCAAACTCGAATAGTTGTGAATCATTTTGATTTTATTTGCACTCATATTTAGGATAAGTTAAAATTTAGGAGATATTAGATTTTTTTTTTTTCTTTTTCAAAGAAAGTCTTGGCTTACATCTTAGGGCATTAGTCTCATCTTATCTTGTGGGGGGTGGGGGGAATTCTTTTGTTCTTACAATGCAGTGCATATTATCTAGAGGCTTCAAGTGAGTTACTACAAAGCCTTGCGTTTTTCGGGATTGATATAATGATTAAGGTGATAATATGGTGAAATGCTTGGCACATTTTTGTTTGCTTTACTGATTGCATAAAACTGCAATGCAATGAGAAATAGAATAAAGGTGTAATATAATTTTTATTTTTAATTTAAATGAGGAAATTCCAATATTAAATGGTTAATTTTTAATATTTTTATAATAGAGACTCCACATAGAATCACACCAAGTAAAATGCAGTAATAGCTCTTATGATCATTATTCTTTTTTAATGAGGTAACTAGCTTTTTTTTTTTTTTTCTTTTTGATGCTCATTTTGACTCGCAAAAATTGTTTCGTGCGGAAGCTCTCTCCGGGCCTCCGACCACCTTTGTTGTGTCCCTGACTCCCTGTAAATGATAAGCATGATGGAAAATAATGTAGGAGACTATTGACCCACCGTTCCAGCTATAAAAATAAAACCCATAGGTTCATATTTTGGATGGATCAGACGACTCGAGAAACGAATTATCAGTATTATATATGTTCAGTATAATTTATATGAAATATTTTAATTTATACAACATATTAAAATTATAAATAATGTTATTTTAATTTCTATCTATTCCATTATTGTATATATTAAATTTTTATAGTATTTATAGATCATGTTTCCATGTAAGTAAACACGTTATGTGGCTATGGATATGACGACCTTTTTCAACGCGACCCGCACGTAAAAGTTCAAAGCTAAACAAAGTGATGAGGTAGCGAGTACTTTCCTTTTAAAACCTTATACGCCCAATCATGGGATTTTACTGTTAATATTATTAAAATTAAACTAATAGTATAAAAAAAAATTAAAAGGTTCGATAAGAGTTGTAAAATATTTGAATCTTTTATTGATGTGATCGGATCGATCTCGTTATAATCATCAAGAACTTGTAAAATTTTTCCTCCTTTTATTAGAACTTTTAGAGATTCCTTCGTGTTCATCACTTCTTCATGATTACTTAAATAGAAACCTCAAAACTATATGGGGGCTAAATCCTGGGATAGCTCTCTCTTAGCTATCTATGAAAATTTAAAACAAGCTATACCATCAAAGTGGCCTAATTAAAGATGCATGCGAGCTTTTACATCTATTGTCAATGATAAAGCAGTATGATGATTGGCATGCATACAGGAAAAACATTAGCCGGGTTTAATTAATATTAGCCATCGAAATAAATCTGAGGCCTGATTTAGGGTCTGTTTGGATTGTCTGTTTTTCATCTGTATCTGTATCTTTTTTAAAATGATATATATAAATATATCCGATTTGCATCCAAATTTTATCTATATTTGTTCTATTTGATCTTTTGATAAAAACTGTCAACTTTTTTTATTTATATCTATTTCTTGATAAATAATTTGTTAGTTAAAAGTTTGAAAAAGTGTCTGTATCTGCCAAATAAAAGCCAAAACAAACAGACCTTTAGTTTTGCTGGTGATAAATTCAATTTCTTATCGTAGCGGTCCGTTTATTTTGTATTTTTTTTTTTTTGTTTGGTATCTAACTATATATGTATTATCTATTTGGTTTTGGATGTTTGTAAAAAATATATGGAAAACAAACTAGAGATTTAATTACTCGTATTTGTATATAAATTAGATATAGATCAAATGTACATGCAAAATTAAATATTAATATAAATACCTATAAAAAAACAGATAATTTAAACAAAGCTTTTGATTATATTTAACAATATAGCCAAGAGAAGTGTTATTGGGTGAACAATCACAATAAAATAGAATAAAACAAAATTTTTTTGTAGAAGTAAATTTTTTGCGCATGATAATGGAATGAGTGACTTTTTTTTTTTGCCATTGAATGAGTAGCTTTTGAAACAACTATTATGCGAATTTTGTACACAATAAAAATTTTTATTCATACTTAGATATTATTTATATAATATGTAAAGTATGAATGTAATAAATGAAAAAATAAAATTAAGAATTCAGTAGTTCTAATGCACTACGCATGAGAGTGAGCGGCAAACACATTCTTGTATGGATTTTATTAAAAAAAAAAAAAAAAAACCATTCGCGTATTATAATTTTTATCAATTCTACAATCATTGAAGTCACACTGGTGATATTTGTTGTGGTCGCAATAAAGCACAAATGCCACCTAAGATTACACAGGCTTCCGCAAGTTACGCAAGTTTAGTGCCGGACGCCGTTTGCAGCAGAAATACGTACTCGAGCATGGAACTCGGCCCCAAGATTCGCGATTCCTCTAGCGCATGTACTCCTACTCCTACTCCTACTCCTACACCTCTTGTTTTGGCCTTTTTATCCGGCAAGAAGGCCTATTCAACCACTATTTACTTTTTGGTACAAGTATCCAGAACGTCTTTGGATTACGTCCTATTTGCTTGATGTCCTAAACTTAAAAATTATAATAGGATGTCATTTATCTTGGTTTTTAAATTAAAATAAAAAAATCCACTCAAAATGTAATATTATAGTGATCTTGTTGGATGGTTTGTATTTTATATAAATCTGTATTGATATCTTATTTACATTTATATTTTATCTGTATTTAATTCATATATGATTCATTTAATCTTTTCGAAGTAAAGTTATCTGTTTTTCATTTATATCTGTTTTTAACAAATTACCTGTTTTGAAAACGTTTGCGTATAAATGGCACACGAAAGAAATAAACAGACCCTGAGTATGTGATACAATATTGTATAGTATATATGACTGTTTTTTGGGCTACCCATGTAGCTTGTCTTTAAGATTTGCAAGTTTGCTTGCCGCTAGCTATTATTGGAACTTTAATAAATATCATTTTATGTCCGCCAGCTGTGAAGGATTTTAATCAAATATGTGTTGCTCTTTACTGGAAGCAATTCACAATTGCTGATATATTAAAATGATTTAATAATTTATTTATAATTATTACGTGTGTTATCACCTATTAACAAACTTCTTATCTCTGTCATTTTTTAATAAATAAATTTCTTGAGTTTCATCAATAATATCAATATTATTAAATAGTATTTGAGGGATACATACTAGCAAATTCAATATATAAAATATTAACAATTATTTAAAGAGCCAAAAAAAATAAAAAATGAAAAATTGATTTTTTGAGATTGATAAGACACCGACATATGTCCTTCTAAAATTATCAAACAACATTAAGACTTTTGGATTAAAATAAGGTCACTTATTTATAAAAAAAATTAACGCATATCATATATTTGTAAATATGTCATGATATAGATAAGATTTTTGTAATTAATCCTTTAAGTTATTAATATAGCAATTAGTAATAAATTTCAAGTTGTATAAAACGGGACTGAACTTATTTATTTTTATATATAAAAAAAATAGAATAAAATCATATCATTGATTTTGATTAAAAAATTATAAAATTCGATTCAATTTGGTTTAGGAAATGAAACGACCAAACTGCATTGCACTCATTTCTAATCTTTATAGATACATATCAATAATTAAAACTTTTAGATCCGGTGAATATAACAAAATATATTCTTACACACTTAGCATATTGCACTCTGTGGGCTTTAAAAAAAAAAAATCAAGGCAAATAAGGTAGCTTGCCCTCGTAACAAAAGATAATAAAAACCGGAAATCCTATACACAAAACCAAATAAAACACATAGAACGTGCATGGAAATTTAAGCAACCCGTGATTGAATGCGAAGATACAGTAGAAGCCCGCTCGCTGAATTTAAATGTGTCAAATAAGCTCTCGATATTTACAGTATCCATGGAAACACGATGTAAATTGCTTTTAGCTTTTATTGTTTATTTAGTATCTAGTTATAGACTTAGCACGTTGAACCAACAAAATATATATAAAATGTGGTTTTCGATTGAAGTGGTCACATGTATACTGTTTTAATTTTATATTATACATGATCTTGAAAAGTCATATATAGATGATATGAAATATGATGAATTAGTGATGAATATAGGATAAGCATAATTAGAATCTTAAATACACAAGCTAAAGATAAGAAAATCTAGTGCATAGCTTGAACGATTAAGATTGTTTTTTCTTTTGAGATTCTTATTTAATTTTTGCAAACAAACATTGTAATATGTTAGCGTTTAGTTTCATAATTTTTTATGGTATCGGACTGGACAAATATTGTATCATATTTGATTTACTAAATGTGTTTTACTTTAGATACCTCTCTCTCTCTCTCTCTCTCAAACCTTAGTATGGAGGGATAGTCACATGACCGCCTCTCTCTCTCAAACCTTTTAGCGTTATTTCCACAAAATTATCACTATCGATCTAGAGAACCATAAATTTACTACTTCTAACGTTAGATCTGGGTTGCATTCTATTATTTCCATCATAGAGCACGGATATTAAGTAATAATTATTTGTCAATAGTTTTTAGAATAAGCCAATTTTTTCACGTATTTGTTTATCTTTTTTACTTTGTTTTCATCCCTTATATGGGATTTTGTTATCCTTTTTTCAGGATACAATCTACTTACCAATTAGTTGAGTTTTATTCCTTAAGAGAATTTCTATCCTCTATATAGGACAATTTGACTGTAGAAGAGATTGTCTATTTCTATGGTTTGATAATTATACCCCAAACTCTTCGTTAGTTATTTTTATTGTATCGACGATTGTAAGTGATGTAATTTCTTTCTAGTGAATGAGATTCATCTTCTAAAAAAATAATAATAAAACTTAAAATAATTAATTATATGATTTTATATAAATTTAAATACTAAATATAATATTCACCCAATAATTAATGGGATTGGGATAATCCCATTCCCATTGAATAAGCCAATTGAGAAAAACATGTTGCTAACTGCTCTTTTCGTTTAACTCTTTGTTTTCCTTTTTTGGACTTTAGCAACCCCACTGGCTCTAATTAAATCCATCACATGATGGTAGTCTTTGAATTATTGTTTAAATTAATATTAGATAATTGAATCATAGCTAGGGCGTGGCAGGGAAAAATATGTACGGACATTCGGCTGCATTGGCCACGCCATAAGTATTGCCTTCAGGAATATAGTAATTAATGGTCTGAGTCAATTATTTTTGTCTTATGAAAAAGTAATCTTTATATTTTATTATTCATTTTACGAACATTGACTTAGTGAAGTAATGATTTGCCTACTACTTGACAGCTTTATTATTAGGGGCCCGAGGCATGAAAAATATTAAAATACAAAAAAAAGGACCTTTTTTTTTCTCTTATGTATTAATAATTACTGCATTCTGGATTACATTAGTACAATTATTTAAAAACTAATTTCATATTTTTCAGTAGCTAAAGAAAGCGTGTGGTCCAGTGAGTGATTTACTGTCAGGTTTCTCCATTAGCTGACAACATTACAGAAAGTCACGAAATTATTCTTTTGAGAGGAAGTGCCAATGCAGATCATGTCATTTACATAAATATAAATAAAAACCAATTTTAGAACATTCGTTGCCTCTTATCGTGTGTCTGCTAGCCAGATAAAAATATATAAATAATAAATAATCAACAAATCACTGTATTTAGGCCGTCAATTTGGGGAAAAATTAAATATTATTGTTGACTGATTAGGACACGGTAAGCAGGACGAGATTCAACAAGACAATGACCGAAATAACTTTCTATTGTATGACAAAATCATAAGGACTCCGTTGTTTGCCAGCCATAGTAACAAAAAAAAAAATTAATGCAATTATACAAATCATGTATATAGTTCCTAAATTAATAATCTACATTAGAAACATTTCCTAAACTTCTCGAATGTGAATCCATCTCCTATACTTCAAAAATTTTGAAGATGCTTCCATATTATCATTAAAATCACAAAATCATTGCTATTACGAAAGGATCATGGTCTGATACGAGGGCAAATAAGAAAGAATAAATTTGAAAGACTTTGCACTATTATCAAATAATTAGTCACAAATGATAAAGGTTAACTATGCATGTTAGATGCATTCGCATGAAAATCTTTGTATGTATTTTATTACTTTGCACACTTTTAATTAGTTCATAGATTATTTTGCATGGGACATATAACATGTAAGTTGCGTGTCAATCAGGATCAATGTGAAGCTCATATCATGCACAATTGATATACTAAATAAATTTTTTATGAAAAATTCATGCACCAAATTTGACAGTTACTCTTAATTCCATATCATTTATAGTCACCAATCCAAATTTAACTCATTCATATATCAACTTATACAACTAATAAATTATTCCCATCAATAGAAAATTTATACATTAAACTCGCAGCATTCCTTATAATTGACTTATTTAATTTTATAATTGATGTTTAAATCATTTCAAGATATAACGAAATAATATGATGTCTAGGCTCATGATAATGGTCAGTGAGATCATGATGGCTAGGGCATACATAGTGGGGCAGATAAGATGCATAAGGCTAAAAAAAATGGATGGCAGTGACACTAATGTTGGTGATCAACATTGTGAGGATGCATGGTGGCATAAAAGAATTAGGGGTGTAAAATTGGTTAAGCTAAAGATCCCATCATTTAGCAATGCAAGTATGCTTAATGAGTTATTTGGTTGGATAGATCATATTGACACCTTATCTAATTATTGTAATGATGGAAGTCCAATAGTCATAGACTACGTGCTTATGGTGGAAGAGCACTATGTCTCGATGAGCCTAATTGGGCACCCAAACGATAACATCGTTACAAGAGATGAAAGAAAATATGAAGAAAGAACTATACTGCTCATCTTAAGCATAAACTGCACATATGTATAAGCGTATCCACTAAGGAAATTTAAGTGTCAAAGAATATATTAAAGAATTTGATACATGAACGGTTTAATTACTTTGTTACATGAATAAGATTGTAATGAAATTCATATTATAGTGGAATGAAATAAGATGTAATGGGATTTTTGTTTGTTGATTTTTATTTAAATAAGGATATTTTGGAAAGAAGATTCTAGCATTAAATTGTCATTCATAGGTTTGAATAAAGAGTGACTATCCGATATTTTTTGTAATAGAGATCTTATGGAATCTCTATTAGGGTCAACTAAATGTCATAATGGCTCCATAAGAAGTAAGACATAATAGAATTGCAATTACAATAAAGTGAATGAGTACTAATAATTAGACATTAGGTGGTTGAGCCATAGAGTAAACAACAATCACACAATCCATTCATGGGTTGAATTATAACTATTGCATGCAATAAACCTTCACAAGGTAGAGACTCTTAATGAAATTGTGCAACTTGTAACTATTGAACAATTGAGTGGTGTAAGCCATATGGAACCACCACTGTACCAATAAAGCGACCAAATTTAATAAGAAATTATAACACAGGTAAGAGATTCATGGAGCAAAATATGATCCAAAGTAATGAAGATAGAGTGAGATTTGATCAAAGGTGTCTATGGCGATGTGATAACAAAGGTAATGATCTTGCTACTTCTATTGTTATGATTTCCACTGTAATGGAAGTATAAGTAAAAACTGAGTATTTTATGTACCAAAGACAAGGACACATTGCATCTTAATGTCTTATTTAGAGTGTAACGATATTTGTTCACAAGGAGATTGTTAGCATAGGTGAAGAAGAAGTAGAGGTCGTAGATGATGATATAAGTGGAGATAGTGTTGATTGTATGGAGGCTAATTGTGATCTTACTTTTTGCATGTTTGTCGTTGTGGTGCCTATGCTAAAGGGTAATTTATAGGTCTTTGAGTATTACTCTTTTATTTTGAAATTTTAATTCAAAGATTTTATTTTAATGTTTAGTGAATGAGGTTTTATGTGTAATCAAAATAGACATGGAAGCTATTTAGATGTTATAACACTGGTTGATAAGCTAAGCTTCCTACAACTGATCAACCACATTCTTATTGACTTTGTTAGCTAAATTACAATGGCTTAATTTATGTAACAAGAAGGTTTCAATGTTATTATCACTTTTGAGAAAGTACGTGGATGAAGTTAAATGTAATGGGTTGAATTATACTTAAACGTATTAACATTGGAGTTAAGTTCATTTAAAGTATCAACATTTCACAAAGAGAGTCATGAGGCATTAATGTTTCGCAAAGTTTATTCAAGTATTAACATCTTGATTTTTTTTAACAAATTTCCACAATGACTAATATCTCATTTAGCTCACATTGCAAAATGTTGATTCTTCTTTTTAACCATTCGAAACATTGATACCTTAGATAAGTTTATTCATAAACGTTATATAATCTAGTATGGTTTACCCGAATATGATATTGTGTCCTTAAGGGCTTCACATATCTTATTGGTGACTATAGTTATTTAATCAGGCTGTTATATATTGTGGAAGGAAGAATGCATATTTAGTTTAGCCTTAAAAGATGGAAAGCAAATTACATTGTTGCTTATGAAATGCTTATACATTTTGGTGTAATTTACCTAAATATGATGCTTATGAGGGCCTTACATGTCTTATTGGGTGACTATGGCTATTTAGTTGGGATGTTATATTTCATGGAAGGAAGCATACATATTTTTGTCTTAAAGGATGGAATATAGATTATGTTATTGCTCACAAGTGTAAATAAAGCGAGAGCAACTTAGAATGAGAGACATCTTCGAAGGAAAGAAACATTATTATTAACATAGGGTCGTGATTAATATGAAAGTAGCTAATGGGAAGAAAAGGAGTTTGTTAACGAAATTGGGCAATATATGGTGAACCGGTGTGCAAAATGGAATCATAATTGGGAAATAGTGCTTAAGTTGAGAAAGGTTAAGCATTGTAACTTACTTTGTGTTGAGGTTCCTTTTTTTATTTATTTCTTTTTTTGTAAGCACTTTTTTATTGGTTACTCCTTAAGCTTTAAGAGATTCTTTTCTAAGTGGAAATGGACATGGAAATTTTTTAAGTTGGAAAATGTCATTTCTGTTCTTAGAGGTCCTAATCATGTCAAAAGAGTTTGCACCTACTAGTGTTTTCTCGATGTGCGAAAAGGTCCTAACCATTCCATGCCAAAAGCTTGTATTACTATGGTTTTTAAAAGAAGTATGAGAAGTTTTAAGCTGTCAAAGAATAGAAACTCAAAGAGATGCAAAGAGTAATAAAAAGTTTAGGTCATATATAAAGACATTGGCTTCTTAGCAAAAAGAAACTCAAGAAGATGCAAGGAAATCTAAAGAGTTAGAGCATACAATAGTGGTAAGGACCTTTCATGAAAAATATAGCGACTAAGGAGCACCATTGCAAGAACCACTTATGGAACTTATGTCTAACATCCATAAACATTAAGACTAATCTTTGAGCTTTAATTTGCTATACAAACAGGCATATCACTTCCCTATTTTTTTTATCTTCTTATTTTAATTGCATAGATTTAGTGAGTAAAAGTGTAACGTTTGGTGAGATTATAATAAAGATTGTTGTAAAAATACTGCACATGTAATGTTTAGTGTATGATACTCGGTGTAGGTTATTTAAGCATTAAATTACTAAAAGATCAATAAAAGCCATGTATTAAGTTGTTAGTTAGAGGCATTGATGTCCGAGGAGAGTAAGGGGTACTTCAAGCTCCATGTTAAATTCTTATGGGTCAAGAGAAGATGATGTGACATTTATCTAATACATCAGAGTCATGAGGTTGCTCTTTGATCAATAACCCTTGTGTATTACCACACACACATCTATGGGATGGATCAATCTCAAAAGATGCAAGTTCGTGTCCAAATTTATGTGGAGCCTCGTGCGATCTTCACAACCTTCCTATTCTTGCCACATGTAGAAAAAGGCATTAAATATCAACAATATTGAATTAGTGAATTTAAGTGAATTTTGATGAGAAAATAAACTGTATAATTACTTATTTGTTAAATTTAAGTCACACAATTAGCAAAACTTACATATAATGTGATATAGTGTATTTACACAGTGATCCAAATCAATTTAAAGTGGTTCAGACATATGCAAAACCTCTTAAACCTTGTTTTTATGCGGACTGGCAGAACAAGTTCGGACTTGTTGAAAAGGTTTGAACCTTTTGAAACATAGAATGCCTATACAGGTCAGAGAATGTCCAAGAAGTTCATACTAGTTACAAAAGTTCTAGACTTATTATGACTTTCAACTAGCCATTAAAGCATTTAATGTTTGGACGAATTCGGTAGTTTTTAGGGCAATGGCTATATCGTTTGGAGAGCTTCTAAATACAAGTTTCTAACAATTGAAGAGTTGTTGTCGGAACTCATTAAGTGTCACTAAACTTTTATATCAACTCCCTCATAAAGATTACTTTTGTGCTTCCGTTGTGTTATTTTGTGAGTGAGGAAAAATCATAGTGCCATTTGTTCTTACATTTGCTATCTATCATTATAATAACATTCTCGAGTGTTTATTTTATGAAATCTTGAGTTGTGCCTAGTATGTTAGAGAGCTTATTGTAAAGATACAACTCAAGTGTGTTGTTGTATTTTTGTGTTGTGAGGTGTTGTAACTCCTCTTGGAGCATTGCTTGTTGAAGTAAATAAAGTGAGTGAAGTCCATTAAGGGAAGCATTTGTATGTGCCATGGAGATAGGAGGCGAGCCAAATTCTACTTTAAATCCTTATTATCTTCTTTAACCGTATCTCTTATTTAGTGCAATTTATTTATTATTGTTTATAATGCTCTCCACAACTCCAATATAACAATGTTATTTTTTAGCTATAATTCTAATAAAGAGCAGCTACGCCCTCTAACATACTAGATAACCTAAGATCATCTCCCTTTAAAATGAGTTGGATGCTCAAGCTATAAAAAGCTATGATTACTCTTGAATCCAAAAGGCTCAGGTAAGACTACCTCTCATAGATAATAAGTTATCGATGGAGGTAAGAAGCAAATGTTGATGGCCATTTTTCAATCGGGGATCATACATTTAAGGTTGCTCATGCAGAGCTGTGCAAGTAGGCTAAATGGGTCAATCGTTCTACTTCACTTTAGCCCTTAGATATGCGGGCTAGCTTGCTTTAATCCATCTCATCTAGTGCAGGTTAGTAGGTTATATAAGCCATCCCATCAACTTGTTGACATTTTTTTACTTTTTTGTTAATTCAAAATTTTAATATTATAATGGAATCATACTAAAAGTAAATGTTATTTTCAATTAAAAAAAAAATACATATAAGATGCAAAATAGAAGAAATATTAAAATAAAATAAATCTTATGTAACATTAACGTTTCATTTTCTTATTCTTTTCATTTGGGCGAATTTTTCTTTTTCTTTTTTTTTGTAATGCAATATTTATGTATAGTTATTTACTTTTACTAACTTTTTTTTTAAATTTTTTAGGTTAATGTTGCAAATGGTTACTAAACATTAGTAAAATATGTAATTAGGTATCGAAACTTTAAAATCGATCAATATAGTAACTACAATAATTTTTCATGTATACCAATTGTACTTTTATGATACTGATTAGTATACATGAAAAGCAATTTTAATTTCAAAGTTCAAGTATTAAATTGATTAATTTGAAAATTTAAGTAACTAATTATATATTTTACAGAAATTCAGATATTATTTGCGGCATTTACCCTTATTATTTTTAAAACTTTCAAGGGTCTGCTCATATTTTTTCTAAAAATATTATGAGTTATGTGAAACAGGCCAAAATAGCTTTTACAGTAATGTAGATTAAAATTTTTAGCCCAGCTTCTTCTTCTTCTTCTTCTTCCCTTTTGTAAGCTAAATGGTTCGGTCTGCACATCTCAATGCTCATGCAAGTTCTCATAAACGAGGGAAATGGTAAACAAATTTCTTGCCACAAGGAACATGCAAGGGTCGAGGGAACACCCTAGATGGTCCTTAAAACAGTTCACGCATAATGATAAATTCGATATCTCCATCTTCCTGTACCCAATTATTTCTTAATTGATGTTATACCTTCTTATTCTCTTCGACTTATTTTCAACTTAAATCCATTAAGAGTGCCTAGATTAGTCTTCAGTACCTTTTTATCTCATTATTATTCCAATCTATGTTAAAAAAGTTGGATGACCCATCTAGGCCTATGAGATAATTAACACAAAATTCACTCCAGTAATATTTAAATATTTTTTTGATAAAAATATATTTAAACAAATGTTAAATTAAGGAAAAAAAAGTGATGAAAACGCTCTATAAGAATAATATGAAAAAATCTAGCAATTGTTTAAACCATAGGATATGCTCATAGACAAGATTCGAAGTTATAGAAGTTTTTTAATCTGTCTATAATCTAAAAGGAAAAATCTTTACTCGTTACTTTATAAAAAACAGTTTAAAAAAACCTGAATCTGTCTATAAATATCAAATTGATTGGAGCAGATACCCTATATAAAGCTTTTATCCGAACTAAACCATGATTATTTGGGCCGCAACCGAGTCCGGAAGAAGCAATACCCCTCTTGGATAAATTCGTACACGATCCATAGGCCAGGCCATAACTGAAACTGCCTGTCCGAGACCCAGACCTGGATAATTTTTCCTAGTTATTCCAAGATGGTTCCTTCCTCCTTTCTTTTAGTTGTGGATTTTCACTTCTTACAATAGTCAATCTGAATAGGCTGGTGTCTCGGTGAGTTGACTCAGTTCGGATTCATAACACGCGACTTCCTACACTCAATCTGAACTGCACATACACCTCCTTCACGCTCCACACCCCGCACTCCAACTCTCTCTTCCTCTTTCTCTGCGGCGATGCAGAATTCCAAAGGCTCGAAGTCCACGGTGAAGAGCAAAGCGGAGCCGGTAATCGACGACGATTACAACGATCCAAACACGAAGCTAGAAACCGCGAAGGCGGAGAGATCGGTGTGGTTGATGAAGTGTCCTGTTGTGGTTGCTAAGTCATGGCAGTCTCAGCTTTCTTCCGATTCTTCCACTCCTGTTGCTGCTACTACCACCAGTAATAATACTAATCCTATTGCAAAGGTTGTTCTCTCCTTCGATCCTCTTCGTCCCGACGATCCTTCATCTCGCCAGGTAAATCACTTTATTCGATTGAGATCTTTTTGTTGCGCGAGCGTTTGGTGAAGTTTAGTATGCAAGTTTGTTGAGCTTTTTGTTTTTAGAAGGGATAGGTTTGTTAGTGTTTTAGGGTTTTGGTTTTCATTGTAATTGGAAGGTGTGAGAAGTAGAAGTAGAAGTGATCAGCGAGATAACTAAAAAGCTAGTGTGAATTAGGAGCACTTGTGGTTTCTTTATAGATTTTGGTTAGATTCGTATGATAAGCTGGAAGCTGATCAAATTAGTCCCACGCTGAAACTTTGGTTGTTGGAAGAGAGTTCCCGTGCTTTCTTGTGTAAAATATCTTGGTGTCCAGCAAAAGTATTTGATACGAGCTCAATTTTAGTGCTACTTTTTATTATATATGGCAATAATGATTGGTGCGATACAGTCTTGGACACGGGATGGGGATAGGGAAGTTTGTCCTCTTGTCTTTTTAAGTTTTCCATTGATAGAATTTTCACGCTTGTCGTGGGCACAGGTGAATAAATTTTGCTGAGTACAGGAGTCTTGATCAATGTGGATATTGCACTTTAAATCATGCTCAAGAACTATAAAATTGTTTGAATGATTCCCTCATGGTATCCCAGCTCCATGGTATTCCATAGAGCACCGACGTTGGATTCTGCTCTGTATAGTATTCTCTACGGTGCTTTTGTTTAGGGTTCAATTAGGTTTCCAACCTTCTGGAAGACAGTAATTTCTTTTTTGAAGTCTAATTCTAGACTGATGAATAGATGTGAGCGATTGTTATATCTACGATTTCCTTTAAATATAGCAAAGCCTCTCAGGTGTGCTACTGCCTCTTTCAGAATGGTAGCGGTAACTGTATATGTGGGACTTGTGGCTCAATACTAATGTGCTTTTACCTTAGTGTCTGTTTTATTATGATTATGCTGATTGTTCTGTTCATATTATATTTTTTCAAATGAGTATCAGTTCACTATGGAGATGGCAGGGCGGAACCAGGGAATATTCCAAAATCTTATGCTTTGAATATGTCCACAGATATCGTTCCAATGTGTGTTTTCTCTGAAACAAGTCAAGGTGAGTGTCTTGCATATATGTTTCAGCAATTTCTCTTGATTTTGATTTTTCTCTCTGAAGGTTCTTAGTGCCTTCAATGTTTCCAAATAAAATTCTTGTTCAATGTCATAATCAAATATGTGTTTGTTAAATTTAATACCTTGATTGTCATCTACTCTTCAACCAACATTGTTTGCCAAGACATCTTTTCAAAGAGGATAAAGAATAAACGAACAGGCAGAAAATTCTGCTGCATATAATATTTAGCAACTTTAAATTTCATGTGTAAATTTTGATGATCAAAAGTTCCAGAATTTGGCACTTGGTAAATTCATACTTTAAATGTAAAATTAAAACGGTACCTACAATATAGGTAGTTTGCTGACAATAGCCTTTTTTTTTGGGGCTGCTCTCACTTGCAATTGATGGTGAACTTGATGCAAAGGCACCTTAAACATTGCTTCTACTCCTACTATTACCGATAATGCTAAGTTTTCTCATGACTAAATCTAATCAAAATTTCAATCATAAATCACTGAGGGGAAGAGGTTCATTTTGACATGTGATGGAAATCATGGTTGTCAAAATCGTAAGTTAATTATACGATTCTACAAGTTTATGATTTCATAAATTTTTTCCTAATAATAATGGGCTAAAAGCATCTAGGTACGTATTTAGGGTGGGACTATGAATTTAATTGTCAATTTACAAGTTTATGACTTTATTGGTTTTGAATGATTTTGTAATATTCTACCAATTCTATGAATTTTAATGAATGGTAAAATTGCAAGTTTGATAACCATGCTGGAAATTAATTGCTTTTGGCTTTGGCCAATCTATTCTGCAGATAATTCATTGGTTATTGTCACCAACTTGGATACTGTATGCACAACTTTAGTGTATGCTTTGTTTAAGATATTGAAACACTACAGATAACAGAAATATGACAGTTTATCAACTAAGCAAACTCTGATAAGTTGTATCTTGTTTGATCATCCTGGAGTCTTTTATACTTCATTGAATGATGAAGAAACAAAATTAGGCTTGTGGGTGAGTTTTATTCTGTCTCTGTAATACATTTTATTTTTGATGAAAAATTCTAGTAGTGGAAGGGGGAAAAAAATGAACATCTTGTACTGTTTAGTAACTCGTATATCATACCTTTGGCTTCCGTTTCAATCATCAATTTAGGTGAGTTATGTTAGGTGTCCTAAGGTAAAGAAATAGCATTGTGAGTCCTTTCAATTCTGATTGGAAGAAAGTGACTGCTATTAATGAAGACTTGTGGTGACTAATGAAAAGCAAGAGAGTATTTTCAATATTATATCCAGATATGTGGTTAGTAATCAAAAGGTTCTCTCTAAGCTAGCCATTATCTATGTTTTACTATAGGTTACCAATAAAGACCGGGCATAAGTAAAAGCAAACCCATTTTAAGTGATGAATTTTGTTAATAATTGCATTCCATACTTGACCGGAATAAATTTGTTCAAATTTGTTAATAAATGCCCATTGACTAGATTTGCTACCCAAGCTTGTGGAAGCTAGGTATTGGAGCCAGTATCATGGATGATTGTGACAAGTTGCAAGTAAGAACTACTACCTCGTTTATTAAAGAGTACAATTAAGATTGTAGATGCAATCTACATGTGTGTGTGAATGAGAGGCAAACAAATTTAGGCTATGGGTGAGTGGAGGTATTGGTGACTTCTGACAGAGACCTCAAACCATCCTCATCATAGCTCAACCTACTTTGTGAAATCATGGCACAAATATTCATCCTAAATCACTCACGTTCAGACAAGCTCAACCATTCATGGCACATCAATCCTAGGGTCTAACACCCATGGTTAGTGAGCAAAGTGACTGGATGTGCAACTTAGCATGCACAACTCAGCTGTGTATTATTCCCACTGAGCAAGCCTTTGTACTTGCCTAGCTAGTGCACATTCATCCTCACTTTATGGCTGCAGTTTAATTGGATATTCAACATTCATCAGTTCATTTCTGCAATGATTTGTTGAGAACCATACTTGGAGGGTTACCCAGCTAATGGATAATAAACCTTGCCATTGAAATGGTGAGTTGACCAAAGATCTAATCGATGATTTGACCATGAAATTAGATTGGATTATCATGGCTACTTTGTAGGCTTTATATGAAACTACGGTTTATGACTTTTGACAGTTTTGTTGATCTGTTAAGGTAAATAGATTAATGTGAGCGATTCTTTAAGAATTAGGGCAAATTGGCACTTGACTAAGAAGCTCAACAAGGGATTTACAGATTGGTTCAAACGAGGACTTGGTTAAGCTAAGCTAAATGGGAACCATTTAGGAGTATCTACAAAAGTTTCTATCTGTTGGCATGGACACTTAGCATCCTTTTCTAGATCTGTTGTTGATCCCTATGGCTTCTGTTTTTTCCTTTCTTGAATGTGGAACTTCAAATTCCATCATATGTGGAATCCTCAATGTTTTGGCAAAGGGCACATGAGAGGAAGATACTAGTTAGATCATCCTGATCCAATTTGGTGATTATTCAGCCACAATGATTACCCATGATTGATGTTTGGCCTTTGCACAGTGGCCTAGGCCATATATCAATGAATGGCCGGTGTCATGCTAAGGACTTGTGTTTTTTAATGCAATGAAGTTTTCTCCTCAGGGCATTGATGTAATAAGCTTTTTGTTTAAGAGCTAGCAAACCCCAACTATTAAGAACCAAAGCATGATACAAACATAATTAGGGGAAATTGGGGCCATGGATTAGGGATATGCTCTGGAACACAGAGCTTCCAAGCTGCTAATCACAAACAAATGACTAAATAAAATGACTCCCCTCACCTAAATAAGTACCATTATATATTGAGTGCTATTGCCACATGGATTCATCCTATTGGAGAACTGATATGGGACTCTAAATTTTATCTATATTTCCTAATATTTAAGAATACGACGCCTTGAAGATATCTTGCCCTCAAGGTTAAGGATAATGCAGACAATCTCTTCAATTAGCATGTATGACATCAGTGTCTGACATATCAAAATGGAGACTGAGACTGGAATTATATCGCTCCCAAAAACAATCATCTGCTAGCACAATATTCTGCCAAATAATTTACAAGCACTGCATCTTCATCTTGCTTTCTTGTTAACTTCCAAAACACTCAGAGAGAAACATCTTTATCTTGCTGGCTTGTATCCAGCCAAAGCTAAAAGGAGTTTTTCCTTCATCTTTCTAGCCTGATTGCAGTCAAACAGACACAAGCATCACTCTCATTAACTTCACTAGATCAAGAAGTATAGGCAACACAAATTATTATAGGATGTCCATTCTCTATATATCATAATTTCTTTGATTTTTGCCTTCCACAAGCTCTCTTTCTGCCAGAAATCTTCCAATTTCAATAATTAACTGTCTCACAAGTTTACCAGCTGATTGACACCTTCAAAGGCTGGAGAGTTCAATAATCTCTGTCCTTCCCATTCTCCTTTGTCACAAAAGTCAGATCTGTCATGGATTCCTGGAGAATCATGTTCTTCATTGTTCCACCATTGTAACCCATCAAAACGTGTTGGGAGATAGTTTGTAAGGTTCAGAATATAACTTCATGTTGTTCTCTGTGGTTGGAGTAGTGGAGTGCAATTAGAGATCAGGTTAAGGTTAAGTTGAAGAGCAATTTTGGCCATTGAGTTCGTCAAGTAGGAGTCATCACCTGTTGCTTCCCTTGAGCTGGGAACATTTGATAATTCATTTGACTAAGTTGCATTGGTCATTGTTCATGTTTTTGGTAAAAAGCTGCATTAGCACTGGAAGGTAACATCTTTAGGTTAGTTCGCATTCTGTCCTCTCTTAATTGGAATCAACTTCTGATTTCTTCCCTTCCTTGAACACATGTACTCATTCACCGTTGTTTTCACCCCATTAAAACTTCTAATTTTTATTGCATTTTCATCCAAGTCAATTATGTCGCACTCTTTGTTAATTTTGTTGTCCTTCACATTTTTAGCCAGTTGCTGTTGTTTTCTTCTACACCAGCCTTAGCTCCTTAGTCAAATTCTGTACATTAGACCAATTGTTGGCATCCAAAGCATGAATATCAATGTTGTTGAAGTGAGGAGTGATCAAAATACAAAATGTTGGGAGATTTGGCCAAGACTAAATAGAATGACTAGTCCTTATTCTAACCCAATAACTACTATTGCCACATGGCTTCAATACTATTGCAGAATTAATAGAAGAGTCTTAAGACCAATACCTGATATTTGTAAATATTTAGGAGCAACACTGTGATTACTTGAGCTTGAGGGTAAGCTCACAGATTAGGTGGGGAGTAATGTTAAGTGGCAACTGGCATATGCTAAGAATCTTTGGAAAAGAAGTACCATTTTGAGTGCTTTGATTAGGGTTTTCTGTGTTTACTCTTAGTAAGGTAATTAGCAAATTCATTAGTAAAGTTGAGGTATGAAAAAATTCATACAAACAAAGACGTGAAGCAGTCTTTAAATGAGCTATATATATATATATTGGAGGTAATGTCAAGTGTATTTACTTTTCATATATATATAAAGAAATGACATTAGCCTTCTTACAAGAGAGCTAAGTAAGAAAAAGGATATTGATGTAGGTACCAAACAAAAAGGGGTACTTAAATTGATGGCCATACAACATCATAGAATTAGCTCAATAGTTACACTGTCAAATAGATTTAAATTTTTCTAAATAAAGCTTCAGCTATCAATGAGGATATTCCCAATCTTCTATCATTGTCTCTAATATAAGATAAACAAGATCAGTTGGTATCTTCCTCCAAGAAGGTTCATTACGACCTTTATAAGCTATCAACAGGTTAACTACTATTGAGTTCAGATGTATACTTTCAAGAGAAATCTGGAAGTGACTTTGGAGTTTATGCCAAATGATATTTGTGAATTCACAACTGAGAAAAAGGTGGGGGAGATTCTTCTCCATCTTTGCATAGATAACACTGGTTTTCTGCTACTATACCCCATTGCAATAATAAATCTTGTGTGAGTAGCCTTTCTCGAGTAGCTAGAACATTAAATAAAGAATGGCATGGAATGTTTCCTTTATACTGTACGATACAATGCGAAGACACAATAGGTTGAAGATAGTTATATGCTGTACTGATTGTAAAAACTTTGGATGGGTCTGGTCGTCATACAAACTCATCAATTTGCTCTACCTTAGGTACATGGAGGGAGGAACTTCCTCCTTAATAGCATCCCAAGTCCCTAATGGCCAAGCCCATCTAACTCCATTGAAGATTGATTTAAGAAAGGCTTGTTTGGCCATCCCAACCTGTATATAGTCCTTTCTCCCAGCTGATCAACCAATGGGCCTCTCAGGTGCCACAAGTAAAATAATATTTCACTACTAGGCAACTCATGTGTAAAATCCTATGTGCGAGCTTTTCCTCTTCTTCGGAGCACTCCATCTTCCCTTCTTTCCAATTGCTTATTGCTAGCTTGCAGGTTGTGACCAACTACATATTTTTTTATTTTTTATTTTATTTTTAAATAAGCTAATAACATATCAATCAAGAGCAGTATATGTATTTCCTTTGAGTCAACCAAAAGAGTTCCTATAGTGATATTGATCCAAACACAACATTGGTTGCCTGTAGTGCGAGCTTGAATCCAGCTAAATGTCCTCCCTCTTTTTTGCAACTACGAGGATGCAATAAAAAATGATAATATATGTGTGTGTGTATTCCTCTTGAGTTTTACTATATCAAAATCTTCCTACAAAGTACTTAGTGAAATGCAAAAAGGGGGACGTTCTAAAGTCAATAAATAAGAGCTTTTCAACCTTTGGTATATTTTTAGATTATAATATATTTTGACTATGAAATTGTTGAAGCTAGCATCAAAATTAAAAGAGGAATGTTTTTTTTTGCGATTGTGCAATTTTTTTGGATAAAAGGTGAGATTCTCATTAAGTATTTGAAAAATATACAGAAGGGGTATGATACCTGCTATACCAAAAGATAGAGCACACTATAAACATAAAACATTGATGAAATCCCAAGGAACAAATAAGGCATGAGTATCGATATTTTGGCATAGGCTATAGTGCACTATCCACTTGCATATAAAAAAGCTAATACAATCTTGGAGGATCTTCAGTGTATGATAACTTACAACAGATCCAATGGCTTTCTTTTATTATGTTGTCAGTGTAATCCCTACGTATTCCCCTGCACTTTAGTTCAAATATAAACCACAAAAGGACACTTGATGAAGAGGTAATAGTGAGATTCCTCTTCCACATTACAAACATAGAACTTGAATTTGTTAGTAACACCCCGTTAGAACAATTTCATCCATAGCGATGAGTCTTTGTTGTGGTAGTGACCATGTGATGAAGGCATGTCGTTTGTTTTTAATCCTCATAGGCAAGAAGGCATTATCCGAATCAACTTTAACTAAATCCCAATGGCCTAATATCCTTATGCATCTCTGTTATGAAACAAAGTTTGGTTTCTTTAGGCATATCCTTTTAAGTGTCATCATACTATGAGGAGATAGAGTTGCCATTTTTCACTTCCCATTAACATTCAAGAGCCAAGGTTCTAGCTTGGGGAATTTTACACCATGAATAAATTGCAAAGCTAGGTAGTTTCTCACTCCAGATGATTTTTCCCTTGAAAAGCTTAGATTGGATCTAGCTTTAGCCATATGGAGTCCTTGACATCTTACAAAGGAACCACAAGTCTTAAGTTGGGCAAACTCTGTTCCATAACCCAGGATCAAGGATGCTAAGTCCCCCATCCTTCTTTGGCTAGAAACATTTTCCTAAAACATGGTTCCTTGTAAGATGATAAGGACTCCATTAGCTTTGGCCTTGCTTTCATCATTGCCATTCCATAAGAAACATTTCCTTTTCACAGCCGTCTCTTTTAAGATGCATTTCAGTAACATGCAATATGGAAGATTTATACACTTGGGGAAAGAAAAAGAATGCTTTTAATCAATTTGACATGATTTCCACATGGGAGTGTTTTGCACGTTCACTGTTTAATAAGCCAAGACTACTACTCCACACAGCTTTAGCAGGTGGCTTTGAGGGCTTTCAGGATGGTAAAGGCATTCCAAGGTACTTGACTAGTACAGTACCAAGGCTTGAAGTCCAATTTTTTTGGCCCCCACCCCCCAACATCTTGTAGTACACCACTTCAAAAGATTTCAGATTTCTCTTTATAAGCCCTTAACCTAGAGGAAAAATAAAATTCTTCTAGGGCTTCTTTGTTCAAGGCAATAGATTGGATAATCCCTTTTGAAAAAATAGTAAGGTCATCTGCAAAACACATTTAGTTAAATCTCACACTCTGACATTCCAATGGTAAGAAGGGCCCTTTCACCTACCTTCTCTCGCGTCATGCATGAAAGCTATCACTAGAACAAAAAAGTATGGAGATATAGCATCCCCTTGATGAAAGCTACGCGAGCTAGGGAAAAAGTCCACTCATTACTTAAGTTTAATGAGATTTTAGGGAAGAAATACCTTGCACGAACCAATGAGTAAATCATGGTGGAAAGTCTAGAATTCTAAGAAGCTAGCTCAATAAAACACCACCTAACGTTGTCATAAGTCTTTATCATGTCCACTTTAGTTGTGGACCTAAGGCCATGAGTATCTTTGTGGTAGCCAATAAGCTCTTGGGCATTAAACAAATTATCAATGATTCTCTTATCCTTATAGAAGCTGCCTGTCCTTAGCAAGAAGATAAGAGACAGACCACTTTTGTCTTTTGGCCAAAAATTTGGAAATATATTTATATGAAGTGTTACAATATGCTATCGGCTGAAATTCCTAAAGAGGATTAATAAGTCTCACTGGGACAAGCAAGAATACGGTAGAGTTGATGCACTCAAGCAATTGGTCTGATGCGAAGAAATCTTTAATAGCTAAAGCACACATCGAGCCATTTTTCCCAGGACTTGTAAAGAAATTGACACTGTACTCATCTAAACTTGGAGCTTTATCTAGGTTTATCCTATCAAGAGTCTACTTGATTTCAATGCCTGTTGCTAGTTCATCGGCATGATAACCGTTCTGCAAGCTCTTGAAGGAGGTGTTTCATTGTTGTTGTTTTCTGAAAAAATAGTCGCATAGTTGTGTCTGTCTCCATTCCAGGAGCTTGGTCTGCATGTTGCTTCATCTTTTTAATGAATGCCCTAAACGAGAAAAGCTAATGGTACTTTTTAAGTGCTTTAGTTTAGAGCAATAATTTGTGCATTCATCAAGTAACTGTGATAGTACCTTTTTTTTCCATTTGTTCTTTTTCATTTATGTTTAATAGTGAAATGTGCATTGGATTTTTTTTGGTAGGTGGCTGAGGACATTTTGATGAGTTTTCCATTTGACGTTGCTCACTCTTGTTGTAGAATCAAATGGATTTTTATCTCTGAGTATCAATTTTCTTGAAAGTAAATGAGAATTTGTGAGGGGCAAAATGATTTGCCTCATTAGTTCACAATAATGTTGAATTCATGTTGTAGTTTATTGTGCTCTCCAATCCCTTCATGCAAACTGATATATGAACTCAAAAACGATGTTGGTTTAAAAAAGAGAGGGGTTGGGGGTTACTAGAAAGAAAAATTCCTAAACTTCTCTCTAAAAGCAGTCCTTTAGGTTCCCTCTCTCTGCACACTTTTTCCTTATCCTTTTCTTCCTTCCTTACTCCGCTAGTTCTTATGTTGTTTTTTTTTCCCCTTAAATTGTGGTGTGTTGTCCAGTATGTTTAATCCTTTAATCGTGTTTGAAAACTTACTCCGCCATCCAAAAGAAGACTTCTTTAAGTTCAACGCATTGTTCCTCACCGTGACATCTAAATCCCAAAAACCCAATTCTTCATCAAACCTTCCTATCAAAGCCATCAAATCAAAACCTTTGGAAAGTACAAAACCACTTAAAAAAACTTATCCAGATCCTCCTCCTTCACCTTGACCTATTCTTTTACCCCCTCTGGCACCAACAAAGAACCATTGGAAATATCTAAAAAGAGAAAATTACTTAAAAACCTCTACTTTTTTCCTTATCCATTCTTTGGTTCCCAGCCCTTTTTTCATGTAGAAAATTTATAGGTTACTCTTTAACCGTCCTCTTGGAGGGGATTGATAAAAATATCAATTGTGTGGCACATCTTACAGTAATGAAGCTGCAAAGGTTCTAGGATGTAATTGTGCAAAATTCAACTTTATTGATCTTGTGTTTGTATACTGAAAATAGGGTTACATTGCATTAAACTTCTAACATTGTATGGAGTAGTAATATGCAGGTGCATACTTCAGCTATCTAATGTACAAAATTTAGATCTCTAACTTTGTCCTTGTCCACACTTTGGTTCCCTAAGCTTTTTTTCATGTAAAGAATTTATAAGTTTGTCTATAAATATCTCTTTGTCGTGGGTTCATGGAATTATTAATCACGTGATACATCTTACGCTAATGAAATTGCATAGGCTTGGGATTTAGTTGTGCAAAATATAAATCTATCGATAACATGTGCATAGATTTTTTTTAGAGCTACATTGTTGAGACATACAGACACAGGCATTTGATTGTATCATTAGATTGTTTGGGAGCTCTTTATAACTGCTTTCTAATGTGAACTGTATAGAGTAATGAGCCGTCACTTTTCACACACCTCAGGAAGAGTTACTGTCCTGTGAATATGAAAATTGGAAAACAAGCTTAATATGCAACCATATAGAGACAACATTGAAGAGTATAGAAAGTTTTGTCATGAAGGAACAAACAATTGCAATATGACTGGTTACTTCCAGACGCATGAATGGTTTGGCAAGACTTGTATACTTGTTTAGTGCAGTTTGCACTGTGTAGGTGGCTCAAAGAAGTGACCTCAAGAAGACTTAAACTCAAAACCTCATATAGTGTGTCTTGAACCTTAACTACTCGGCCAATCCCTTGGGGGTGTCAAACCCAAGATCTCATGTTTATGCGAGACTTACTTGACATTGTATGGGGCAATATGCTAAGCTATCATAAAAGCATGTTTTACTTATTGATTAGAAAAATGAATTGTGAAGGCTTCCTTAAATACATCAAAACTGACAAGCATTTGATTGTACCTTAAGATTGTTTGTTAGCTCTTTATGACTGCTTTTGTGTGTGAACTATATGGAGTAATTGAAATTGTCAATTTTTGCACATCCCAGGTAAAGTTGCTGTGGAAGGGAAAGTGGAAAATAAATTTGATATGCAGCCTCACAGGGACAACATTGAAGAGTATAGAAATTTGTGTCGTGAAAGAACAAAAAAATCAATGGTTAGGAATCGTCAAATACAGGTAAGATTCGATGCCATGCACATTTGTTTGTGGTGATATCTTTAATCCGTAACTTTGCCTTTGGTTAATTACATATTTCAACATCTAATCTTTTAATTCTGGTGAATTCACTTAGGTTATTGACAATGATCGTGGTGTTCACATGAGGCCCATGCCTGGAATGGTGGGTTTTATTTCAGCAGGCACAAAGGTATGGGAATTCTTCTCTTCCTCTATAGATAGCTGACTGCATGCACAATTAAAAAAAAAAGAGAATAAATAGCCATTGTTTTGCACCATCGTTAGTTCTATGTGTAGTGATACTTCACAGTATTTTACACTTAAATTTGTTTATTTTTTTATGATTTTTGCATTGGCTAATTTTAAAATTTTTAGCAGGATAAGAAGAAAACACAACCAGTAAAACAATCAGAGATGAAAAGAACCAGAAGAGATAGAGGGGAATTGGAGGATATTATGTTCAAGCTTTTCGAGAGACAACCAAATTGGGCATTAAAGCAGCTGGTTCAAGAGACGGATCAACCTGCGGTATGTATTAACCGAAAACATAGGATTTTCTCTTCTTATTTATGTTTTACTGCCTCTGTTTAATGATGTACAGATTAACATGCGTGCGTCTGTTGGCACACCTACCCACCACATGCATATTCTCTTCCCTCTCCTTAAAATTTTTATTTTGTGTTCATTGAAGGAGAAAAATCTAAAGCTTTTAACTTAATATTTTAGCATATGTTGGCGTACCTGCCCATCACATACATGTGCTCTTCCCATGCTTTCAAAATTGTTGTCTTTTGTCTATTCAAGGAGAATAAAAAATCTAAAGTTTTAACTGAATTCCTTTAGCCATTCTTTCCAGATTTCCCTGATATATTCCAGTGGTTGTTTTTTTTTTTTTTTTTTTTCTTTATTACGTGTTCAAATATTTAATGAGGTCCTATTCTTTGCAGCAATTTTTGAAGGAGATTTTGAATGAGCTTTGCGTCTACAATAAGAGGGGAGCCAATCAAGGAACATATGAGCTTAAGCCAGAGTATAAGAAATCTGTTGAAGATGTAGGTGCTGAATAAGTCCTTCATTTTGTGTGAATAATACTGACAAAAATAGGCAGAGTTATCAAGGTAAATCGCAAAAGAAGGTTAAAAGAAAAAAAATATTTTGTTGATAATGGACTCTAATATGAAGGCAGCCTATTCACAATGTGGTAATGGTGACATATCCAACATGTATTCTACTCTTATCATCGATGGCTTCTACCTTCTTGCTTCCTCTTATGACTTTCTGCCTTAGTTGGGTCAGGCTGGTGACCCCTCATCCCTTCCTCTTCCACCTTTGCAGGAAGGACTATATTGGCTAGTAGCTATTTCTTAAATCTTGTCTATGTGCTTGGGGGTGTGCTATTCTAAATTTCTTAGTGCTCATAGACGGCATAACATATATCCTAATTGGATTTGTCTTCCTGCAATTCTATCCATGGCTTGCTAGTCTGCATGTTATCTCATTTGGAATTATTAATTTGTGAACATTTTAACCGCTCCATCGACAATTTTGGAAACCTTGGATCATGTTTTTCAACTTTTGGGTTTAATCTAAACCAACATAATCGGAAGTGGAAGCTCTCCACTGTCCGTCTTGAGAATGTCCCAGGACAGTGTTCGAGCCCACTTACATGATGAAATTTGATACACTTAACTATCTAACTTGTCATGAAGACTTATAACTGGCGGTATAGACATTTTGTGCATCTGCATATATAATGGTGTAATGTCAAACGCACTGAAATTTGATTATTCAATCTAATTTTATATTTGAAATTTGAAAATTTTAAATATTATGTCGTTAAACTTATTAGATTTTGTACCTAAGTTTGATGTGATCAAATATCAAATCTAATGGGACCTTTATTTGAGAATTTTACCACTTTCATCGTCTTGATAGAGAAGTGTGGCATTTGCTCATTGGGCAAAAGTGAACAAGTAAAGGTGAGGTAGTATATTTAAGAAATAAAAGTTTAAGGCATATGAGTGCAAAGTGTCCTTGAATAATAGTTCCTGGTGCCTGGGATTGTTGGAAACTTGCCTTGGTAATTGAGCGAAATATGCACCTCTTGGTCATATAGAGTAGTGCAATTGGTACTCCATAGCATCGGGCATCATGATGTTTGCATAAAATTTCATAAAAAAGGTAGCACACTTAAAACTAGAACAAGGGTTGTAGATGATGTAGATCGAAGTATTCTCAATTTTTTATAATATTCATGGATGGTAAACAATAGCATTGGATCATTAACTTTTGTGGAAAGCAAATTGGAGACGGCAATAAAGCGAGGAAGCACAAATTTGCTCATGTAGTAGCAATTGGATGGGTGGATTCTTAGGTCTTTAAATATCTTGAGAAAGACTTGTCTTCCTAGTATTGGTTAATATTGCTTTAGCATTTGATTTTCATTAGAGGTGCTACTATTATCGATGGAATCAAGCACATAAGATTGTTAGAACCATTTTATGCATTTTGAATGTTGGTTCCACCGAGTTTGACAATGAGGAAATATGCTCAACATTGCACCAATGTTAATTACAAAGAAACTTATCTTGGTAAGGTGTTTGACCAATTCATGAGCATTTAACTAGCATGTACAGTTAGAATGTGATAGGCATATCAAAGATGGGATAACTTAACAAATATTTGAAGTCTGCACATCAAATGAATAAACGATTTTATCATAACTTCTCTAATCAATTGAACTCGAAATAAAAAATTCATGAGATTAAACCAAGTTACTTTGAATTTAGTAAATACAATATTAAATAATAAGAGATATAAAATGAAAGGCTATTTCTTGCATCCCTATCTTAGTGTATCATTATAGTCAGAAGCTCCAAGCCATATCAAGGTCAAGATCAATATAAATATTGATAGAGGGAATAAGAACTTTAGTGTTGTAAACAAAGATATATTTATGGAGGCATTGTAGAGTGAAATGCACAACATTCATTCTTTACCATATAAATGAAGGATATTGAGCACATTAGAGGCGATAGCGATATTGATATGGGCTTCTGAGAATGACATAAATAGATAAATCTTCTTTGACAAGCTATACTGGTTGTTAATCTAAGGTGTAACAATGCACATGCAACTCTCGTTGTAGAGTAGCTACGGTTTTTTGATATGTTAGTAAGAACGAAACTACACGAGAGGTCCAAAATTCAACCCTAAAGGTGTCTAGACATTATGAAAAGGGACACACAATATTATTCCTTATTGTTCAACCATTATCCAAAAGCTGGATGTCCCTTGACATCAAAAGAAATACTGTCAAATGCCATCATTTGGACAATGCCATCAGATGCATCTTTTTAACTTAATAGAAATGTGTTGGTGGTGTTGGGTGCACTAAGTCCATCAATGCAATCGATGGGGTTATCTCTTCGGTTTTCAATAATAATCACCCTACTTTCTTCAACATCAACTAAGGTGACTAACACTGAAATTGTGAGCATAAGATAATTTTCCCTTCCAAGTTAGGTTATGCACCCACTTTATGCTATTTAGCTCAATAATATTGCAAAAGTTCCTCATATTACTTGTAAGTTTTCTACATTTTTCAATTCTTTTGTCTCGATATTACTTTGGGGATGGATGGCCATATCTTGCTTAAATGTATAGATTGAGGAGCACGTTTGGTATTTAAGATTTAATGTGGACATGAAATGATGTAGGGAGTGCATATACATCATCTTTCATTTGGTGCACTCTATATTTCCTTAAGCTCGATCTCAAGAACGTTAGTTTGAGGGCCAAGGAACCTTGGGTTCATAGATTAATTTATTAGTGAAGTAATTTGGATGTTTAAGCTTAGATTTTGTGGCAATAGGTTGTAGGATTGTGGTGATTAACCATAAGGGTCATAATCCTTGAGTACCTAAAAGTCGTTGTAATCATCTAGTTGAGAAATATGAGAAATACCTTTGTATACCATGATGAAAATTTGTAAACAATGAGATTAAGAAATCTTGAGGTTAAAAATCTTGAAAATTTATATTAAAAGAGGAAAATATGAGAACGCATATGTTGTTGGACTTTTGAGTTGGAATAAAGAAAGCAAATAGCACATTAGGCTAGGAGTGTAGATAACCAAATTGGTTCACAAACTATTCGAACTTGACTCAGTTTTACTTAAGAATTCATGAATAGTTAAGTTTGAGCTACTGTTGTAGTTTGTCGAGTCAATCTCAAATTTTATAATGTTTATCTTGATTAGCTAGCTAATCAATTGAGCTTAAGTCGAATATAAATATCAATCATTTTTTACTTGAGTTTGGATATTACTATTACTTTAATTAGGATAAAGAATGTATTTTTCAAGTTAATGATGCGAATGATACCTGAAGTTTTCTAAAAGAAAACTAACTAACTGTTCTTTAAAATGATCGATTTAATATTTGAGCAAACTTCTCACGGTCACAATCACTACCCCAGCTAACTTTGTTATCTCTGTTTGCTAATGTGGCTTAAAATGCCAATGGATGATTGACACGTGTCGAACATATATTAAAAAAAACTTATTTCTTTTATTTCTAGAAAATAAAAAAAAAGAAAGACAAAACTTGTTTTATCCATGCAATTCTCAACATCTAAACTCTACTAAGATCCCACCAATTTACATTCTCTGCCTCTTATCATTGGAGCAATTGCCAACCATGATCCCACAAAATCACCTAATTACCCTTCAAGAATCTCTTTGCTTTCATCTTCTCTCTCTTAAGAAATTCCCCAAACATGCCAAGAGACACCAAAATCTCCTAGAAAACCTAACTCGTTTACAACTCACCAACTGGGTCATTATAACCCAACTCGAATCCAAATAAAAAAAAAAAAAATACTAATAATGATCCCACAATCTACACTTTTCTTCTTTGTCTTCTTCTCCTTTCATTCTTCTTCTCTTCTCCTCCTCTCCTCCTCTTCCTCCTTCGTCCCTTCACACGGGCCCATGTCGAAAATGCTCCAACTTAAGCTCCTTAATCAGTTTCTGATTCGAATTCACGATGGTCCTACACCAATTACATGGAAAATCCAAAGTAATCGATGATTCTTTATTTAGGTTTTCATAGTTTGATATGCTTCCTGGATTTAACATTCATTAGTGGGTTGTCAATGCTTAAGTTTTGATAACCTAACCATACATTTTGTCGTACTTGATCAAGTCTTGAATTGAACGTAGAAAAATGATAGTTTTACTATTCATTTAGCAGAAAATGTTAGTAGAGAATAGATTGGCACGCTTATGGTTTAGGGTTTGCCTACTGATTCCAATTTTGGGCATGTTGTGTTGTCGAGTTTTTCAGTGCTGATTATGAGACCCATGCTAAGCCCTAAACCTGGAGGTGGGGTGTTTAGGGTTTATAACACTACTATGTTTCATCTGTTTTTTTTTTTTTTTCCTTTTTGTCATTTTCATTATTAGAGAAATAAAGGAAATAGTTTTTCTTCTTTTTATATGTGTTTGACATATGTCAACTATCTATTGGAATTTTAAGCCATCAATCAGAGTTCACAGAGTTAGTTGGGGTAGTGATTGTGACTGTGAAAAATTTATTAGGCATTAAATTGATCATTTTAAAGAATAGGTAATTAACTCCTTTTGGTAAACTCCAAGTACCATTGTATCGTTATCTTTTTTTTTTTTTTTAACTAATCATGTTTAAATAAACCTACTTGAGTTTAGTTCAAGTTTGTTTAGTACCACTTGAGTTAAATAGAGCTTAAAATTATAAGTTAGGTCGAATTCGAGTCAGGCTTGAGCTTCAGCAAACTCAATATTATACCATCTCGAATTGACTCCACTGATTTGTTATCTTATATTAAGCTTCAATGTGCCAACTTGAGCCCCACAAAACATCCCTAGGAAGTTCTTGTAAAATTTTGTAATCTCCAAGGTTGGGCATATGTTGCCTTGTGACAAACCGATGTTGTTTCGTATGTTGATATGTCATAAACTCTCAAGGCAACATGGTTGTTGATACCTCATTTCTACCTTTTGTGATTTCAATTGTAGCACAAAAAAAAAAAAAAAAAGAATATAGATAAAAATGAAAAAAAGAGAGGATATAATATGTGTTTAAATGAGAGAATTTTTTATTTGCATAAGATGTGAGAAAAATATCTTGTTGAGTTTATTTATAACTTTTATCCCACATGAGATATTTGTCTTTCAAATATTATGTTCTTATTTAAGTATAACTTATTATGAGCTTAAATGTGTTAAGAGAGAGTTTTGGGAATGAGACAATTGTGCTACATCTTAATTATAAATTTTGTTCTTTATTTTTAGTGATTTTAAAATTTAACTTTTAAAATTCTTAATTAAAACCTTTTAAATTCCATAACCAAAAGTTTTCAATTTCCATAACTAAATTTTAAATTTTTAGAAACCAACGTTTTGATTTAATTATTATAACGGAAAGAAACGGAAAAATTCAATGATTAAAAACTATAATTTGATAACATTTTTTAGGATACGTAAATGATGTTCGGTTTTTGCAAAATAACGAGAGTTTGCTTTAAAAAAAATTTATTGCTTTGTGTTTTTCTGAAGATTTTTCTTCTGGGCAATTATAAGCTTGTTGTTTGAAGCCTCTACCATGAGTACACGTGTTGGAAGTTGACTGTGTTAAGCTTGGGGAGTGGACGATGTTCTTTCATTTGCAGCACAATCGTGTCAGAATTCGCTTTTAGGGCAGTGGCTTGTCTACGGCACGGTGTACTTGATAAGCACTTTTTACATTTCTTTTTTTTTTTTTTATTACTAACAATCTGAAGGCAAAATGGGAATTACTTTCAACAAACCTTTTCCATATCTCTCTAAGCTGGAACTTTTGGATGGAACTAATAACAAGCACTGGTCCCTAAAGCTGCTCATTTTCTTCAAGTAATTGGAAATGGAATATATCCTTTTCACAGAGTATCTTGCAGAGGCTCAATCCAATGGCCACTCCTATGACTATGTCCCTAACAGAAAAGTCCAAGGGCACTTAAAATGAAATACAAAAAAATTCAAAGAAGAAGATAAGACTGTGAGAGGCCACTTACTAAATCATATGAGTAACTCTCTGTCTCTGTCTCTCTCTTTCTCCCCTCTCCCTTATGGAATTTTAGGGCTTTATGTTCATGTCATTTCTCCTTTACATTAATCTGCTAGGGTTGGGTTGATGTGAAGCAATTTCGTGTTTTTTGCGGCTAAATTTAGCAGAGAAATTTCGAAATGAAGTCATTAATGACGTTAATATGTTGTTAAACTTGGTTGATTTTGGGACCTCATTATAAAGTTTGTAGCTGTTTTGCTTGTTTAAAGTTGTTTTAGTGCAATTGGAAGATCATCTAGGGTTGCACATATGCATTTGCTTATAGTTCATTCATTTTATGTTAATCTATTTGTTTTATGTTTAACGTTTTTGCTTTTTGAGGCCAAGTTGGCTCGAACATTGGAAATGAATGCTTAATGATGTTAATATTTGATTAATCTAGGTTAGTTTTGCGTGTTCATCTTCGAATTCAAGGATTTAGTTGGTTTCAATGCGTTATAAATACAGTTGAGAAATGATTTAGGGTTGCACATGTGACTTTGATTATAATATATTTACTCTATAGTGATCTGGTATGTTTTGGTTGATGTTAAGTGGTTTTTATGGCTTTTGAGGCTATATTCATTTGGAAATATGAAATGAAGATTTATGAAGTTGAGTTATGCCTTGGTTAGGTTAATAATGTGAGATCATTATCAAGTTTGAGCCTTTTTGTTGATTTAAGTGTGTTGTCAACATAGTTGTGAATGTTTGAGGGTTGTATGTATGAGTTAGTTTATAATTCTGCCACACTATGTCAATTAGCTTGTCTTTGGTTGATGCCTAAGGCTCTAGTGTTTGAGGTTGAATATGGAAATACTTGCAACCAAGATTATAGGGATATTAATTTAGACTTCATGATCTATCTGCAACTTCTTGCTTGTTTATGTGTTGTTCATATGATTGAGAAATTAATACCTATTTTGTTACATGAAGGCTTCGATGATGTTAATTTTCGAGTAACTAAGGTAATTATTTGAACTCATCATGAAATTCACAACTTTTGATGGTTCAAATGTCCTTTTAGAGCAATCGAAAAATGATCTTGGGTTACTTGTGTGCATTTTCTTAAAATTCATGTAATTTACATTAAACTATTATGTTTTGGTTGATATTAAGTGCTTTTGGAGTTTTGAAGCTGAATTTTTGGGTAAGTTTGAGACAAAGACTTTAACAACTTTAAGTTATGAATTACCCCAAAGGGGAGGGGGGAAGGGGTTGGTGGTGTTAGGGAGAAGAAAACCTTAAAGCTCATCAAGGTTAGTTCTGTCAATTTGGCTTGTTTAATGTTGTTTGATACTATTGAGAGATGGTCTCCATCATCATGCTTATGTTTGGCTATTGAAGACTTCAATGATGTTAATTTACGAGTAACTAGGTTAATTATGAGAGTTCATCACGAGTTCATAGGTGTTGTTATTTTGGATGTCTTTTTAACAAATTTGAGAAGACTACACTTGTGTCTTGGCTTATAATTCAAGGTTCTATATGAAGTTTATAGCTTTTTGATTGCTTGAATATCTTCTGCAATTGTGATTTTATCTTGGGTTACATGCGTGTTGTTTATAAATTAAAGCCCATCATCAAGTTTGTAGCTTTTTGTTTGTTTGGATGGTATATGAGAAAATAGAGATATGATCTCCTATTGTGCATATTATGGTTGCATATCGAAGACCTTAATGATGTTAATCTATGCCAACTAGATTTACAAAAAAAAAAAAGGTTAACTAGACTAATATGAGGGTTCATTACCGAGTTCATAGCTTTTTGTAGTTTACATATCTTTCTTCCTCTAAATTTACTAACATGAGGGTTCATTATCAATCTCCATTTAGAAATGCTATTTTTACATCCATTTGTGGGGGATGTGTAAACTTAGGAAATCCTTTTATGGTCTTAAGAAAGTTCCTCAATAGTAGTGCAAAAATTTTACCAAACGTTAATAACTAATGGATATATCGTGAATACATATGACTCTTGTGTTTATTCTAAATCCTTTGGATCAAATTGTGCAATCATATGTTTATATGTTGATGGTATGCTTATTTTTGACACTAATATAGATATGATAAATGAGACAAAATTATTCTTGTCTTCTTATTAATATGAAAGACCTTGGAGAAGATGATCTCATCTTTAGTATCAAAATAAGAAAAACTAAAAATGGTATTTCCTTATGTCAATCTCACTATATTGAGAAAATATTGTAAAAATTTAATTGTTTTGATGCGGTGCTTGTTAGAACACCTTATGATCCTAGTATATATTTAAAGAAAAACAAATGCCCTAGTGTTTCACAATCTGAGTATGCTAAGATCATAGGAAGTGTTGTGTTTCTAATGAATTACACAAGACCTAACATAGTCTATGTTGTTAATAGATTAAGTCGGTACACCTATATTGCCAATAATGAGCTCTGGAATGCACTTCATTATTACTTAAATACCTTAAAGGTACTATGAATTGGTGTTTGCATTCCAATAAATTTCCTGCTTATTTGGAAGGATATTGAGATGCAAATTGGTTACTGATAATGATGAAGTTGGCTTAACTAGTGGCTATTTTTTACTTTAGGTGGAGGTGCCACATCATGCAAATCTGCCAAACAAACATGTATAGCTTGTTCTACAGTGGAATCTAATTTCATAGTTTTAAAATTAGCTAGACAAGAAGCTGAGTGGTTAAGACGTTTATTGGTAGATATAACATTGTGGGGGAAAATCTCTTGTACTTATGTCAATACATTGTGATTCATGGGCAACCATTGGAATCGCTAAGAATAGTGTCTACAATGGCAAGAGAACACATATTCGAATGAGTCACAATGCTGTCAAACAACTCCTAAAAAATGGAGTGATTTCCGTTGAATATGTAAGAATCGAGAGAAACTTAGTAGAACCTTTCATTAAAAGTTTGACAAGGAGAATTGTTCTTCAGTCATCAAGGAGAATAGGGCTTAGGCCCATGGATAAAAGTAATATAATAAATACCTATATTGGTTGATTGATGCCATGTCAATCCGTAGCCCTATGTTTGGGTGGTCTTATTGAGACAGACTTGATGGACACACTATATGATTGTGATGGATCCATAGTCCTTTGTGGTGGTTCATCTAATGTGAACTTGATGGATATCGACTTACAGAAGATGGGTCTAAATGACTCTTAATGGTTTCATAGCTCTATATTGGGCGGTCTAGTGTATATACTTCATTAAACCACCTATGAGTGTGAAGGTAGGCACCTTCTATGAAAGATTTAGATTGTCTTTTTAGAGTACTCAAGAGAACTCAAGGTGTGCGTATGGCCATTAAAAGTGCTTAAATTAATCATCACAGAATAACAAGAATTAAAAGAATGATACGTGTTGTGGGGATCTCAAACCAAGTTCTTGAAGTTCAAGAGTAATTTGCTTTATTAACTAATTTGTTACCTCATTTCATTGTGTATTAATTCAATCGAAAGACATTAATGCTTAAGTATTCATCTCTTCCTTTGTTGAGAATTGTTATTATTATTTTATTTTTCTTACTTTCTTTCTTTTGCTATCAATCATTTTGTGGAAGATTGTGAGAAAAATGGCTTGTTGAGTTTATTTACAACTTCTATCCCACATGTGATATTTGTCCTTCAAATATTATGTTTTTATTGGAATATAACTTATTATGGCCGTAAATGTGTTAAGAGAGAGCTTTGTGAACTCAATTATAAATTTTTTCCTTTATTTTAAAGTTTAACTTTCAAAATTCTTAACCGAAACCTTTTAAATTCCATAACTGTAAGTTTTCAATTTCCATAACTGGAAATTACGTTTTGTTTTAATTATTATAATGGAAAGAAATGGAAAAATTTAATGATTCAAAACTGTAATTTGTTTACTTTTTTTAGTATAAGTAAATGAGGTTCGGTTTTTGCAAAATATCGAGATTGTGATTTAAAAAAAAATATTCCTTTTTGTTTTTTCTGAAGATTTTTCTTTTGAGCAATTGTAAGCATGTTACTCCAAGCTTCTATCATGAGTGCACGTGTTGGAGGTTAACTGTGTTAACCTTGGGAAGCGGATGACGTTCTTCGATTTGCACCATAGTCGTGCTAGAATTCGCTTTCAGGGCAGTGGCTCGTCCACAACATAGTCCACTTGATAAGTACTTTCTACGTTTCTTTTGTTTTATTTTTTTTTTATTACTAACATACCAAATATGTTTTTATGAATTATTTTGAATCAATTGAATTCTAAAATTATTTTTTAATATATAATCAATTTGGCTTAGACTCTATATATCGATTATAATGGAGTGGTAAATAAATTTAATAAAATTAAATATAAAAAATGTTCATGAAAGCTCCTCATCAATTATTTATGCAAAAAGAAAACAATCGTTTGAAATATGGAGCGAAAGAAAATTCCAAGTGATTCGCTAATATCTAATTTAACATGACATCCATGGGCTTTTCTTTCTATATTTTAACAGGGAACTTTATTAAAATGTATACTTAATTAACTAGACTTACAAATAGTTGATTTAATTTTAAATCAAACTTTTTGCTGTTTTATATAGATATATATTATTCATTATTATGATCTTTGTAAACTGAATAAGACAGGAAACACAAGGAAATATAGATTTAAGAAGATGGGATAAAAAAACGGTTTTTTTTTTTTTTTAAATTACGCTTGTTTTGCAAGATTCACTAACACGTAATCATTCCAAATTGCATGATGTTCATGATAGATATGCTAGGGCAAGCTAATACTTTGAAAAAAAAAAATAAATAAACAATAGTAGACAAGCAAATAAGGCAAGCACGCAGAAATATGGATTCCAAATTTAAAAAAAAGGAGGGAGAGAGGGATATATACTTTAGTTTGTTAGTCTGCAATAAGAAGTGTTAGATCTATCAAGGTACGAAGCAGTTATGTGACAAAGCTAGAAAATCAAAGGGACTAATTTTATGGAATCCCCTAAAACCCCTTAAAATTTGTCTGGGCATTTTAGTGAGTGGGTTTTCAGCCCAATTCAATTTTTCAGACTGATTTAATGAGCCGGTGATAAGACTTAGAAAAGCAGGTTTACTTAGGAACATTTAAGAGAGATTTGATTTTGTAGGGTTGAAATAAGATCATTCGATCGATTTTTTCCACTCTCGATCTTACTCCGTTGTTTTGTGCATTGAAAAAGAAAAGAAAAAGCATACTTGAATAAAATCTTTCAAAGTTCATAGTGGCCTTGTCTAGCTTCAAAAGGAGTTATATGGGCTAATGTGAAGTTGTAGGTATATTTATATGAAAGTGGGTTGTCTTGTTTTTATTTTATAAGCTATTAAGCTTATCAAACCCATTTATAGGCCCAATCCAAGAGCCAGTGTCCATGAGAAAAGAGAGGATAAATCTAACTTCTAGTGGTATGTAATATGACATTTTCAGCTATTAAGCTTATTATATCATCTTTATCCGTAAATTGCTTGGAGTTATTTAACATGCCATGTTAGTTTTTCAAGCAACTCTTTACTTTATTCGTAAGTTATTTAAACAAGGTTTCTTCATAATTTTTAATACTCTTTTTGGATCCCATGTTGTATTGTCATTTTTAGATAATACTTTTAATTAGGGCTGGAGAAAAAAAAACCAATAGAACTGTGAATCGCACCGCACCAAACCCAACCAAATCGAAATTTTGAGGTTTTTTTGAAGTTGTTTGGTTTTGCTAAGTGGTGTTTGGTTCGCGATTCGATTTTGAGGTGCGAACCAAACCGCATAACTATATTAAATACGAATTAAAATAACATATAAACGTATCTTGTTCTATGTAGTTGGCCCAACCCAAAAGAAAAATACACTAACCTACCTAGTCTAACCTAGCAATAGGACACATACTTCTCATTCCTTACAAATCCTCATAGGAAAAAGAGGAAAGGATTGTTCTTGGTGGGTGTTAAAGATGGCTTGTTAGTTTTATGTAATTGGTGTAGTCCTCTAATGCGTACAACGCATCTAGAGAAAAGAGATGATGGCATTGGGTCTGTAGGTATTTGAATTCTGGGTTTGAGAGGAGGTGTAGAAAGAACTAGGAAAATGAGGATATCTTGAGTTAGTCTAAGAATCCTGAGGTCTTTCCTAGTAAAAAACAGCTTATTGATGCTAGGAATATGGATTGATGGAGGTATTTTGAAGCATGGTAGGTGGCTTTCATTTATTTTTGTTATATTATTTTTCGTCTAGTTTTAACTTTTAATCCTGTTTATTTATTCCAAGCAACACGAAAATCATTCTAGCCTTCCTCCTTTGTTGTTATTACTGTTCCTTATTTGGCATTCTCACACTTAGAAAAGTCGTAGATGTGTATTAGTCATTGGTTAAATGCATATTAGTTTAAGAAGTGTTTTCCCTGTACGTTATTAATAGTAAAAACTAAAAGATGGTTTTAAAGAGGTAATTTCTCTTTGCCCATAAGTTGAAATGCATTGGTTGCTTAATTTCTTTACCATAGGGAGGCTAATGGGATCTTTTAATAATACGTTGATTAGATTTTCAAGTTTACGTGGCATAATGCAAATGAAGGATATTTAGTTATTTGTGTTGTATTTAGTTATAAGAATTAGGCCTCTTAGCCATAGTTTTCCTTTTTAAGTCGCCAAAAAAAAAAAAAATGTGTAGTGGGAATAATAAACGATTTGGACTATAAATCAAACTGTACCAAACTGTTTTTTTAGGTTTAAAAAAATTAACGAACCAAACTACATAATTAGGTTTGATTTTATAAAAATAACTTAACTATAACTTTTAGTTTGGTTTGGTTCGATTCAAAAGGCGAACAAATCAAATTGTACCGTGCCTACTCCTACTTTTAATATTTTCCTCACTATGTTAAATAAATATGAAAATAAATTAAATTATAATTTTTTATTTGCATATAGTAATAATGATTTTTAATTTATTATATTAAAAAAAAATCTAATTTGATGACTTTACAATGGTTGGTTTATGAATAATATTTAAGATTAATTGAGAAGGCTTATTTTAGGCCCTAAATGATATTTTTTGGGCCTCAAATTTGCAATTATGTAGCAAACCCTTATATTAGCTCTTTGAATGAGTTTTGTCTGGACATATTATAATAAAGATTTTGAGTTGTATGATGAAAGTTATGATTAATTGAAGGTTGGATATCCAAAATTGCAACCACAGCGACAACCGCGATCAAAAGCACTGCCACTAACCCAAAATCAAAACCCTATTGACAACCATGACCGTGATTTTGGGACACGGCTTGAACCATGGCTTTGATTTTCACTGCAGTTAACACCATGGCTGTGATTGTGGATCTACAGCATGAGCTACAGCTACAACTGCAATTTTGGCAGTGATTATTGTTGTGGCCGTGATTTTGGGTATCTGACCTTGTCCAAATTATAATTCTTTCTTGTTTTAATAATCTCTCTATGCATCTCTTATGTTCATTCTTTCTATACATGATTTATTGACGATGTATCGGCCATCATTATTGATTTTTGCAATTCGATTTGCTTAAAACGTTTTTTTTTTCTTGTTTGCGTAGAATATTATAGATATTGTGATCTTGTACTAATTGGTGTTTGTGATGATTGATCTAAATTCGGTTGCAGTGAAAAATTTCCTAATAGATTATATTGTTGAAAATTCTTAAGTGAAAACTGAGGTATATATTGAAAATATGGTGTTATGAAATAGCTAGCATTTAAAAATTTTGAGTTTGGTGAATCATCAACTTGTGACAATTTTGAGAATTATTTAGGTCCATATACATAATTTGTGAGTGGAGAGATTGTTGAAATGATAAGAAATTGGGGTGAATTTTAAGTGTAAAAAATTTATAAAATTTTATATTTATAGATGAAGAAATTAAAAAAAATTGCCAGTACATTAGCTAGAACGGCCGTATATTATTTAAGAACGGTAATATTTTCATTTAGGTCATAATGGCCATTTTTTAAATGGATGAAAATTATATGTTTTTGACAACATCAGAAAATGTGAGGAAATAAAGTTGCTTTACAAACCAACAACACTTATGGAAGTACCTCACTTTATTCATAAGAACCATGACTTTTAACTTCTTTTTCTCACTCTACGAGCTAAGTAACGCCTATAAAGATGGTCCTACAACCCCAATCTAAGAGCCACTGTCCAGGACAAAAGAAGTGATAAATATAACTTCATGCTGTTTGTAACATGACAATTGGTAGAGTCCACATTAAAAAGAGAGAAGAAAAAAAAAAAAAAGCTTGTCCTCAAATTTTCCAAAAATTGTTATAAAAGCTAAATAAAGAAATAAAGTATCTCGCAAAAGAAAATGAAATAGCAATCAACCATTGAACAAATCAAACCCGCGATCACCATATACCACCATTATTGATTTTCCCTACAACCACCAGTTGCTGGCGAAGTATGGATCAAAAAAGAGAGCAGAAAAGACAAGTAAATTAATAGAAAAAAAGAAAGCGAAAGAAAAGGAAAAGGAAAGAAAAGGAAGGAAAGAAGAGAAGAGGAGAAAAAAAATGGAAAACCACATCTTTTACAATATGGCCAATTTTAATAAGATCTTTTACAAACATGACAAACAAATTGGGACATTAACAAATAAATAAAAGATCGGCTCAAAAACGTGATGAACTAGAATAAAAAAATTGAGCTAACAAGTAAGTTTATCATTTAGTGTGTTTCCACCCTAAATTAAGAAATTAAGATGATTTTCTATGTGGATCTAATAAGGTAAATAATTATATATATATATATATATGGAAATTTTACACATAAATGTGCTGAGGAACTGCACCCTAGAACTTTTTGTCTCTAAAATGAACTCCATGAACAAAATTGTTTTCCCTCTAAAACTTTTCTCTGATCTAATATAAAATCGAAGAAAGCTAAAGCTTGAGATAAGTTTTTCTTTGTTCAAGGTACAAGAAAAGAATAAGTGTTCACTTTAATTCACTTTGAACAACACAAATTGAAGAAAAAGTACTCTCTTGTTTTTTTCAAAAGAAATTTCATGCGGGATAGGTTCTAGGGGGAAATGAATCAAATTTTGGTCGTGTTCATTGAAAACAAGAAAATATGGATAGAATCCATGAAAGCAATAGTGGTATGAGCAAGTATGAATTTTCTTCCACTTAAGGTTTAGTGTTTGTGGAAGAATAAAAAGTTATGAGTTCTAATACTCAAGAAATGTTAGTGGATTTGATTGATTCCTCCATTGTACAGATGACATGGTTAGTGATGAAGGCTCTTGCCCACGTGAATTGATCAAAGAAGAATACAATCAATTAGAGAAGATGATTGTAGAATAGAAATTTTCAATTTTAGAGAGAGGAAAGGTTTTTTCTTTTTTTTTTTTTTAGTTTATTTATCTTTTTGGTTAGTCTTTGGTTTAAGAGGACTTAGTTATCCAATGCATGGGTGAGGACTTGTTCAGCAATCAACAGCCAAGAAAACCTACAAGGACAAGGTGTTAGCCAAGTAAATTTGCTAGCATAAATAATTTGATTAGATGTTAAATTGATTTACTAAAATTTAGATAATTAATTACTCGTTTTGAAAATTTTCCAGTAACCAATATAATATTTACCCCTTTCAATAATATCTAGTTTAATTATTATTTCCAGCATGCTTATACTCGAATTTGGTTCATGAATGGAGAGGGCAGTGGTTCAAGGTTCTGGACGCCGAGTAGGCGAGTCCACATCTTTTATTGGGCGAATCAAGGTGTTAGATTCAAGCAGCGTTCCCTTGATTATGCCCATCTTATTGAGGGGCTACATGCTGTTGTTGTTATGCCATTATTTACTATGGGCGTGGTCAGATGGTTAAGCGTGTGTTTAGGATGGCAAAACGTCCGGGGTTTAAACCTTAAATAAAGCGAGAAGCACGATTATTTTTCTTCCCAATAGAGCATATGTATTACAAACACAAACGCTTCATAGTTAATCTTCTTCTCCATGAAGATTAAGGACTAAGCTAATGCCAAAGATCAAGTTAAGGACATAATTCGATTTTAGCTCATTTGTTTAATTTTCTTCATTGAATCCACACTCATGAGTTCTAAAACCAAATCGCTGTTTATAGCAATTAACAAAATGTAAAAAGAAAAAGAAGAATCGTCTTTCATAAAATGAGTACACCCTTGTCTATAGCACTTAACAAATCAAGCCTAATATGCACAGGACCCAAGTAAGAATAACCAGTAATCACTTTGACAGATGTTTCAATGGGGCAACCAGTATCCGTAAATGTTGCTTCAATGGACCAAGGCTAAGATTCAATAAATGCAATCTTTTGACCAATCCAAATATGCATCGCTACACAAGCGCGGCAAGTTCTTATAAAAAAATCAGGGTAGAAAAACCAATTATTCATAGAGAGAAAAAGGAACTACCTCGATTTCGAAATATTTTGATAGGGAGGCTCTATGCTAAATAATACAACAAAAAGCCTTTCTGCTGCAAAACTCTTGTATATGGTTACGCTGGCACATAGGACTCCAGCAACAATTGGGCAGGGGAAGGTGACAAGATCTGAACAATTAAACTTGTAAACTTCCATTGCCTGTCTGCATTGTCTTTAAACATCCGGCAGAAAACTTTTCCAGCTCCATGAGGTCCACGGATATAGAAATTAACCTGTACTCAAATGCATAGCAGAGATGAGAGCCCTCTATAAGCCATCCAAAACTTCCAACTAAATTATTACATTCCCCTAAAGGACTAGGTGACAACAATTTTTGTACAATGGTTCTGACCAAAATAACAACTATGATGCCAGAAAGGGTATGCAACTTCCCCATGACATAACTGTTTCAGCAGAAATGAGTGGAAAAGCTTTTATGATTAAGATTTGTGCGCTTAAACTCTCAAAAATGTGAACATTTTGCAATTTAGGAGCTCACCTCGATTTGTTCCACACCATCCTCATCAGTCCAAATCCTATGAGGGATACGTTGACGTGCAGCACGATTTCTGCTTTCCTGACCATAACCAGTAATAGGTGATCCAATCCTTACCCTTACCTGTTGCAGAGCATACCTTATTTTAATCAAGTAATATGAAAACATAAAATGCCATTACTTATGGACAAAACAGGTGATACAATTCCTTAATGGCACAATACTTACTAACAATTTAATTTACTAAATAAATAATGCTGTAATAGTATTGCTATTATTGAACAATGAAATAACGGCCAAAAACAGAACAATTAAATAAAGCCGCAATAAAATTTTTATATATTAATTTTTATTTAAATAAGGGTGTTTTGGGAAAAATTAAGGTTATTCATTGGTTTAAGTAACCGATGACCGTTCAATGTTTTTTTGAAATAGAGGTTGCTTAGAGAATCACTATTACGGTTAACTAAATACCAGTTACCACAATAACTTTTCATAAGAAAAAAAGTATTAAAAGAATTGCTATGAAGTGAACAAACAGTGATAGTCCAAGGATACAATCAAAAAAGATTTGAGACGAAGATACTGGAAAGAATCCATCCATAAGCAAAGATTTTCAAAAGAATTTCCACAAGCCTCCATTGATTTCAGCATTACCTACATTAATGTTTTTTTCTAGGAAACTTCGAATGGTACAAAGATTTTCCTTTTTTTCCCCCCCTGGCTTCAACACTAAGCAATCAGCTTATTCTTTATTAATAAAGTATAAAGAACAGTCACTCGGACGTTTGTAAATCCACTGAAGATGAGAAGTTCCCGACCTGACTATCATCCTGAATCCTCTTCAAGGCCATGTTATATACTTTATACCTACAACGGAAAACAAGCCATAAGCAGATAAAATCACTGAGATTATGAGCCATATAATTCTTAAACTCAAACTAGGAATCATAACTCAAATCAAATTATCTAACTCGTACTCTTTTGGTTGAAATATCAGTTCACTGAAGACAGCATATGCTGCAGCAGCTGCAACACCAAGACCTGCAAGAATGATAACAGTGTAGGAAGCTCCCTCGACAAAGGTAACAGGCTTCTCGGGAATATGATAAGTTGGAGAATCAAATGGATCTTCAACCGTGGAGATCTCCTTTTTAGCCTACCAGAGAAGTAAACAACATGATACCAATTATTACGAAAGAATCAAGGTTATCACTAGGATTTCAACTTTTATTAACATGTAGTCTCTACGTTCCTCGTACTCTTCACTTATGCCAAAAGTGCTTGTGTAAACATAACATAGGATGGATATAGGAATCATATGCTAAATGCTTGCAGAAGAAATTAAACACCTCTAATACAAGCTAAAAGAAGAATCAGATAATCAAAGTCTGGTTTAACCATTGATAACTAACTACTTTAAGTGTAACTTCCAAATGATAGGTAACAAACAGTATCATATTTCTCCAATGTTCATGCGATACCACAAATTTTCTTCCAAGTTACGTGACATAAGCCTTCATCATGTTTATTAACCACATTCACCTTGTAAAGAAAAATCCATAATGAACTTTACCACTAGTAAAACAATGTAATTATTATATTTAACCACACTTCTAACATCAAAACTTTATCTTCCTTTGTTTAAGTGGCATCGCCTCATATTTTCATGCCAAACTGTGGACTTATTTCCACGAAAAACTACATCCATTATTTGAACAGATGCCTAACCATATATTCAGAGGAACGCTAGCACTCAATCCTAGTACTTACCATATGGGTTCTTGCTGAAAAGGAGGTATGTCAAACTTGATCTTTAATTGTAGTACAATTCTTTTTCTTTCATTTTTCTTGATAAATAATTATTGTAAAAATATTGTCGTAACATTCTGAATAAACATCACTACTAAATTCTGACCAGGTGCAAAATATCTTTAGTGGACTAGCAATTCACATAATTTACGACACAAAAAGATAAGATCAATACATTTGTCAAATGCCATAGTCCAAATTCAGTAAAACTTTATGCTCCTTTGTTTAAGTAGCAACGCCTCATATTTCCATGCCAAAATGCGGACTTATCTCCACATAAAATTACATCCACTATTTGCGCAGATGCCTAACCATATATTCAGAGGAACGCTAGCACTCGGTCCTATTACTTATTATAGAGCAACATATGGGTTCTTGCTGAAAAGGAGGTATGTCAAACTTGATCTTTAATTGTAGTACAATTTTCTTTCTTTCTTTTTTCTCGATAAATAATTATTGTAAAAATATTGTCTTAACCTTTTGAATAAACATCACTACTTAATTCTAACGGGGTGAAAAATATCTTTCCTAGTGGACTAGCAATTCACATAATTTATGACACAAAAGGATAAGATCAATACATTTCATCAGGCAGCCATACATAGGATATGGGGCAACACAGACAATTGAACTTTTGACAGCTTTGCAACAATTGGTCTTTAGTGTAGTGTAAATTTGGTACAAACCACCTTTCAGGTCAAAAGATATTCATACCCTCCATCAAGATCCTTGACTTTACATAACAAAGAAAACTTGGGCAGACACAGCCACCATCTTTGCTGCCTGCCCTCTTCACATTTCTTTTCTTCTTGTACTTCTATCCCTTTCTTCCTGACCCTCCCTTTTCTGTCTTTTTCTTTGCAAGTAATAAATACATCAAGGTAAGGCCCCTAGTGACCAACTTAAAGAATGGGTTCCGAAATGTAAATCACAAGAAAACCAGGGCTTCACAGGGAGATTCACCTGAGCACTCTGCTCAGCTCATCAATATATTGCTCCACCTTGGATGCTTGTCAAAGAGTGGATAAACTAACAAATGAATTAACAAAAGACTTACAATTGTACCTCTTCATTAGCTCATAGGATAAAGTCTACCAACCCATATGGCGCTTTAATTGTTTCAGCTAATATGGTAGTCTCCCATGCATGCACAAAGTAGCCAAAGACACTTTCCTCACGATTGTTACGGGCCACAAAATACTGCTCGATTGCTGCAATCCAGTCCACCAGTGCAAATTCTTCAAAAACAGGAAGATTAATGGAAGCCACATTGGAGTGATACCCATGATCTAACTCTACTTACACTTGATTGACACCATCATTATGATCAAAAGAAGACTGGTGATCACACTTCTTCATTAGCTCACAGGATAAAGTCTCCCAACCCAAATTAGGTGTTTGGTGCTTCAATTGTTTCAGTCAGTGTACTGAGCTTCCACAGGCCAAGCATGCACAAGGAAATCACAGGCACTTTCCTCTCCTCACAAGTGTTATGGACCTAAAATTGCTGCTCAATTGCCACAATCCAATTCACTAGAGCAAATTTTTGGAAGACTGGTAGGCTATCGGATACAAGACAATTTTTTAGAATAGAATGAGTACACACAGAAGCTATGAAAAGCTATGAAAGCTAAAGCTATAGAGGTTAGAGCTCACCACAAAAGTGTAGTTAATCAACTCCTAACAACCTCCAACTTTCCAAAACAAATCTAACAGAATTCTTCTTTTTTCTCCTCTCCTGCCTCTCTTTATTTTCTGACTTATATAGGCACACTCCCTAACTAACTTGTCCAACTCAGCCTCCAGCTCAGCTAAACGCATATACTAACAAAACATATACTAACAACTTCTTTATTTATTTATACACTATATAACATACTCTACTCTACTTCTCATTTATTATTTTTCTCTTCTCCTCTAGACCTGCATTATAGGTCTAGATCTCCCTTCTTGACTCGTATCAATACCTTCCCCGGTAAAATTGTCCTTGTCCTCAAGGACAAAAGTAGGAAATTGACTGCAAATACCGGCTGTATCTTCCCAAGTAGCAGCTGAAGAAGGAGAATCAGACCAGTGAATCAACACTTGAGGAACCTCCACCCCGCCCCTAACATCATAACGGCGGCCCAACACCCGGATAGGATAAGGACCATCCTCAACTACATCTAACTCCCTATCAGTAGGCAAATCAGCTACCACAGGAAAAGATCCATGAGAACGTTTCAACAAGGAAACATGGAAAACAGGATGCAACTTGCAATTGTCGGGCAATTGTAATTGATAGGCCACCTGTCCAATTTGACGAACTACTTGATAAGGACCATAAAAACGAGGAGCTAATTTAGAAATAGGTTTAGTCCCCATCCTTGTCTGTAGAGCTGGTCGAAGTTTAAGAAAAACCCAATCACCCACCGCATACTCCACATGCCGACGGTGTTTATTGGCTGCTGCACAATTTCTCAACTGAGTTCGCTCCAGATTTGTACGTAATTGAAGCAAGACTTGATCCCGAGAGCTCATAGCAAGCTGCAGTTGCTCATTCAATACCTCCTTGTGGACATATAAAGGTACAGCTGGTGGTGGCCGACCATAAACAACCTCAAATGGAGTCATTCCTAATGCAGTATGAAAAGAAGTGTTATATGCAAATTCTGCCCAACTAATCCACTTAGCCCAAGTATGAGGCAGATCTGATGCAAAACATCTCAAATAACACTCTATGCAGCGATTTAAGACCTCAGTTTGGCCATCCGAAGACGGATGATAAGCTGAACTAAAGTGCAAACGTGTCCCTTGTAAAGTAAAGAGCTCTTGCCAAAATCTGCTAACAAAAAGAGGATCTCAATCACTGACAATGGTTTGAGGAAAACCATGAAGTCTTACAACTTCCTTCATGAAAAGCTTAGCTACCACGCGAGCATTATAAGGATGTTTAAGCAATAAGAAGTGACCGTATTTAGAAAAACGATCCACCACCACAAAAATAACATCATAACCTCTAGAACGTGGTAAACCCGAAATAAAATCCATGGAAATGTCATTCCAAATAGCAGTAGGAATAGGAAGTGGGCTTAACAACCCAGCTGGAGCTAAATTCTGAATTTTATTCCTTTGACAGACAACACATTGAGCTACAAAGGTTGCAACATCCTGCTTCATTCCAACCCAATATAGATGCTGAATCAACCTTTTATATGTCTTGACAAAGCCCGCATGGCCCCCAACAAGAGAAGAATGAAACTCATGCAAAAATAAGGGTACCCAAGTAGACTTGGCAGGAATGATTAACCGATTATGATAATACAAAGTATCTTGGACCAAGTGAAACCCACAACCTGCTTCTTTTCCTTCTTTCAACAGATTAACCTTATTAGCAAGAAAAGCGTCTTGTAAGATAGCGTTGCGGATAGCACCCATATCGGTCCAAATGGGACCTGAAATGCCTGCCAGCACAATGTCATTCAATTGGCCATCTTCGAACTGTCGCGACAAAGCATCATCCGCGCCATTCTCCCGCCCCGATTTATATTGAATATCAAATTCGTATCCCAATAACTTCGCTAACCAATGTTGTTGGTTAGGAGTAGTAATTCTTTGATTCAATAGATACTTCAAGCTCCGTTGATCAGTCCGGACAATGAACTTCCTTCCCAACAAATACGGCCGCCAATGATTGATAGACAAAACTAAGGCCATTAATTCTTTCTCATAAGTGGACTTCATCATATTTCTATCCGAAAGAGCCTTGCTAAAATAAGCAATAGGCTTGGCATTCTGCATTAGTACAGCGCCAATGCCGGTTCCCGAAGCATCACACTCAATAACAAACTGTTGAGTGAAATTGGGCATGGCCAAACCGAAGCATGAGTTAAGGCATGCTGCAAGGACCGAAAAGAAGATAAAGCCTCCTCATTCCATTCGAAAGCATCTTTTTTTAGAAGATTAGTGAGCGGTTTGGCCAGCTGTCCATAGTTAGCAATAAACTTCCGATAGTACCCCGAGAGTCCTAAAAAACCACGGACAGCTTTTAAAATAGAAGGAATAGGCCAATCCAATACAGCTTGGACTTTAACTGGATCAACCGACACTCCCTTAGCAGAAATAATGTGGCCTAAATACTCCAAGGAAGCTTGACCAAAAATACATTTCTTTTTATTGGCAGTGAACTGATGCTTTTGCAGTAACTCCAATACTACTCTCAAGTGCTGTAAATGTTCATCCATAGTAACACTGTACACTAATATGTCATCAAAGAAAACCAAGACAAAATGGCGCAAATGAGGACGAAAAATTTCGTTCATAGTAAACTGAAATGTGGATGGGGCATTCGTAAGACCGAAGGGCATTACTAAAAATTTATAATGCCCTTGGTGTGTTCGAAAGGCGGTCTTGTGAATATCCGCTGCATGAACGGATTTGATGATATCCGGCCTTTAAATCAATTTTAGAAAAATAGTAGCTCCACACAACTCATCCAACAACTCTTCAATGACCGGAATGGGATATTTATCCAGAATAGTAGCAGCATTTAATGCCCTATAATCCACACAAAAACGCCATGACCCGTCTTTCTTTTTGACTAGAATGACAGGGCTAGAAAAAGGAGAACAACTATCTCGAATAATACCCGCAGCCAACATCTCCTTTACCAATCTCTCCACCTCATCTTTTTGAATCTGCGCATATCTATAAGGTCGGATATTACCGCCCCAACTCCCTCCTTTAAAGGAATACGATGGTCAGAATCTCGAATTGGAGGAAGAGTAGTAGCTGTAGCAAAAACGTGGTCAAACTCAACCAACAAAGCTGAAATGCGCGGATCCATGTGTGTTACATCAGCAACAGAATCAGACACATCCAACCTCCACAATACACAACATACATCTTCAACACTCAAAAACTGCAAGGACTTGACAGTAGTAGAAGTTTTATGCAAAGTCGGGTCACCACACAATTTAACCTCTCTTCCTTCGAATGGAACTTTCATAGTCATTAAATGCCAATCTACTTTGATCTCACCAAGAGTTTTCAACCAAGCAACTCCGAGAATCAAGTCAATATCGCCTAAGTCCAACACAAAACATGTAACACGTACTTGAATATCGCCAATGCACAACAGCAAATTCTCACAAAGACCACTAGAATGAATATGCTGTCCATCTCCTAACTCAACAGAAAACAAAGGAGTAGGACTTACTTGTAATGTGAGGTGTTGAACCAGATGACAAGAAATGAAATTATGACTCGCTTCGCTATCAACCAAAAATAACAATTTCTTTGCGCAATAGCACACCTCGGAATTTCATTGCTCACGGACCATTAAAGCCATTCAAGGCCAACAAGCTCAAAGCCATAGGAGAATGACTCTGCCCCTCGTCTCTAATGGCTTTCCTTGGACTACCACTCTCAATCATCGCCAAACCATCGTGCACTGCTCCATCATCCTCAAGAATAATCAATCGCAATGACTTATTCGGACATTGATGAGCAGGAGTATATGGTTGATCACAATAAAAACACAATCCTCATTTCTTTTTATCTAAATACTCAGGATAAGTCATCTGTTTAGACATGTTTCTTGGCGGAACTCTTGCTGGTACAGACAAAGTAACTGTGGACGAAGGAGCGCGTGACACCATGGGACCATTGGACATAGAAGCTGTATCATTCAATTTCCTATCACCTGAAAATGAAGTTCCATCCCAGGAAGAAGAAGGACGTCCCCAGGAAGAACGTTCAGAAGAAAAGCTGGACGAATGAACAGAAGGATGAACAATCGAATTCGTCCGAGAATTAGGAAAACTCGACACGGACCGAGGAGGCACAGAATCACCGCGCGGAGAACTCAAAGAAACGCCATCACGGCCGCGATGCAAAAAACAAACACTGAACTCAAATTCTTGTTCAATATGGAAAGCTAAATCCATCGCTTCAGGCAGGGAGGTAGGTTTCAAGGTTTTGACGCGAAGCAAAATATCATCGCGCAATCCACCAAGAAAATACCCGAGGAGTTGCAATTCAGTCATATCCGGAGCTTGCGAAGTAATTGCTTCAAAATCATCAATATAAGAAGTGATAGTACTAACTTGCCGTAGTGTTGATAAACTCTCGTAAGGATTGATAGCCGAATAACCTCCATACCGCAACAACAATTCCCGCTTCAACGTAGGCCAGCCCAAATGAGACAGCCGCCGTTTCAACATCTTAAACTAGTACAAGGAACGACCGCGCAAATACATGGAAGCAAGAGGAACTTTGCGATCCGCCGCAGTACGATGTATATCAAAGTACTGTTCTACTAAAGTGATCCAGTGAATAGGTTCGAAACCATGAAATTCCGGCAAAGAAATATTCTCCGCATTTCGTTTGTAATCCTCGTCAGTAACACACACATCATCGGCTGCGAGTTTATCCGTAGCAATCGGATCCTTATCAGTATGAAGGCGAGCTGAAGACGTTCCCGCCGATCCATGCAACGGTGGAGAACCGCGATGCTCCTGTAACAGTTCCTTGAGCAACGATTGAAGTGTAACAATAGATCGATCAAATTTAACATCAATAGAATTGAGTTTCGCAGTGGAATCACAAAGTTGCTGCTGCAATTCCGCGACCGAAGAACGCATTTCTTCACTAATCTCTTTTAGCTCCTTCTCAACCGAGTCCATCCGAGATTCCATTCGTGTCATGATCACACGAGAAGCCACAGACGGCGCCAATTTGATACAAGACAATTTTTTAGAATAGAATGAGTACACACAGAAGCTATGAAAAGCTATGAAAGCTAAAGCTATAGAGGTTAGAGCTCACCACGAAAGTGTAGTTAATCAACTCCTAACAACCTCCAACTTTCCAAAACAAATCTAACAGAATTCTTCTTTTTTCTCCTCTCCTGCCTCTCCTTATTTTCTTACTTATATAGGCACACTCCCTAACTAACTTGTCCAACTCAGCCTCCAGCTCAGCTAAACGCATATACTAACAAAACATATACTAACAACTTCTTTATTTATTTATACACTATATAACATACTCTACTCTACTTCTCATTTATTATTTTTCTCTTCTCCTATAGACCTGCATTATAGGTCTAGATCTCCCTTCTTGACTCGTATCACTATCACTATGTGCCATAAGCTAGATAACAGCCTATAGAAGTTTTCTAATGGAATTTTTTGTCGTTTATTATGGACTGGTTCCTTAAAAAAAAAAAAAAAGTTCCATAAGGAAATGGATGCTCATAGATTCTACTAAAAGGCCCTTGTTTCAACACAAACCATTTGCTAAACTATAAGAAGAAGGAATTTAGAAATGGCACCTAGAAGGAAGATGAAGAAAAGAACCTTTGTGGCCATTGAGTCTTGGTTGAAAACATGGAAAAAAGGGAAGGGAGGGCTTGAAAAACAAAAATGTGGGAAGTCAGTAGAGGTCATCAAGGAAATTGGGTCATTGGATACACCTGCAACTGCAAATTAGGCGTCTTAGACACGCGTTGCTTCACAATTGGCTCAATGTGCCAACTATGCAAGCAGAGTAAGCAAAGTTATATAAGGTAGGGATTTTGTGTGTGAAAACTTTGAATAGGTAGTAAATTAACTAATTAAAACTTGAGACGGTTAATTGCATATTTTCTAAATGTTCAAGTACCATCCATGACATTAGCCCATACTTAATTGATGACTGCTGTACTTGGGTTAATTGAAAAAGCTCAGGTGAATTACATCTTCAGCAAGGCATACATGTACATGACCACATGACCAAAATTGCCAAAGATCAAACAGATTCTTTTCTTAATCTAGATATGGCTAACATTATTATAACCCATTCAGATGTTATATTACAGCACTATTCATGTTTTGCTATCAACACCATTATTTAAACAGCTCAGGAAAATCTTCTGAAAATCAGAGCTCCTGTGCTTATCAGGAGAGGAAATGAAAAATATATGAACAGAAAAAAGTGCATTAACAACACAGGCATCTGCTTTCCTAAATCTAAATATTGTTGTTATTGTTGTTTTTTAGCAGATAATTATCACTGTAATTTTTCTATTGCAACATTTGTTTCCTTCTATCCCATCCACAAAACTAACTTTATATAGCTGGATTAGATAAAGCACCACAACACAATTGTTTTCAATTCTTCATGTACAAGCCCTTGGGAGAGCAGCTACTAGTTTGTTCATTACAGAAGCATGAGTAGCACAATTTAAAATGTTGTATTTTTACAGGCATACAAATTACCCAAAAACAGGTAGTCTTGCTCTAAATTCATGGAAAGGTATTAATTACACAGCAAAAATGAGAGATGTTCCATTTAGCCAAAAGGAAGCTAACCTCTGTGGCGGATCGACCCTGTTTGTCAGAAGCTCTTGAGGCAAAGGTTCGAGGAAATAAGGACCTACTGTTGTTTGTTCCATGGCATTCTCTGAACTGGAAAAGTAACCTATATCTATCAACACCTCCTACGTTTCCATGTACCCTTAAAAGTCCATGGGTGCCTGCAAATTTATATTACATGCACGGAACATAAGTTTAAGTAAGATAAGATGCATCCGATTCCATGACACTAATAAAGGATATGTACTGATATAAAAAATTGACAGCTACTGCAGAAAGCAAAGGAATAAAACAAGAAGCGGTCAGATGACAGCACAGCAGAACCCTTGATACTATCCAAACTTGCATGATTAGCAGTTCATCATCATGTTTAATGCATAAAGGAGGATGAGGCAAGAAAAATAGATAGTGGCTTCTCATTGAAACAATCCACATATTTCCCGAATCTGCAGCCAATCTGAAGAAGAAGAAGAAGCCGAAGAAGCGTTTTTTGTATAACTAATGAGATGGGGATGTTCCGTGCAATTCAAACAGATTAAAGAATCTGAATGGCAGAGATAATACCTTAAAGAGCAAGTTGCAGGACAATTATCTCATTTGGAAAATACAAGCTAATAATGGAAGAACAAAAGAAATCAACAAAAGAAGAATTTCTTCTTCATTGAGCAGAGACATTTCTGATGCAATCCTTCTGGCCAATAAAACTCAATGGCATATACTTTTGGGGAAACATTCACCTCATGATGCTCACTCCCAGTCTTAGAGATGACGATGAAAGTAATAAGTAAGACAATTAATAAAAGAAGCAATATGTTCACAAAACGTCAGCAGAAAAATAGACTTCTGTGCCGATTAATGTTAGGAGGGAATAAGCGAAACCACAAAGTGCGAGATTCAATAGAGTAAATAGCATTCCAGATGGTTATTTAAATTGTTATGGAATGATGTACTGATTTTGGACAACGTTCTAACCTTCAGCTCCAAGTACATCCTGCAGCAGAAAAATAAGAGCAAAAGAAATAATCACGCAGAGCCGTTGAAAAAACAAGTAATGCAAAGGAAAAGAGAAGTTATCATCTCACACTGGTTACACAAGAGGCAACAGCTCCACTTCTCAAAGCAGAGGCAGATTGTACCGTTTCCAGTAACTGTGTTAGAAAAAGTGAAAAATCGTCACAATTCCCCCAACATAGAGAAGGCTAAGCAAAGCACATAAAGATGAAGATGCCTTACTTTACACAAAAAAAGCAAACTTAACTAGGAAATAAGCATGGCGAAATCATGAGTTGTCATCGTGAATTATTTTTCTTATATTTCATATAACAATGCAACTAACACAATACGAAACTACTGAGATATCCGCCCAGCAATATTTTCCCAACTAAACAAGGAGAGCAGAATGTACATAATTATATTCCATATGATTAGCTACCATTTTCCAGTCCTAATCCTTTTTTTTCTTTTCTATTTATTTTAATTGAATCCTACTGCTTTATGTTGCAATAATGCCATGTTAACATATCAATTACAAAGCAAAAAATGCACTTGTCATGCATGAGTGTCTTAGAACCCTAGGCTCCGTATCGCCTCGCCACCAAGCTACACAAATTACACTATTTTGCTTATACGAAGATGAATCGCCATTATTCATCTTCCTCCAATCATCAATACTAACTAAATGAAACTACAGCAAAACAAAAATTAATCCAATTGTCAACATAAATAAGAAAAAGAAAAAAAATCATTGACACATAAACATCTTCTTACTGTCATTAGAGGGACACAAATACATACACTTTTAAATGAATTTAATTCAACATAACTCTTACCTCCTTTGAAACTGGATTCTCCAACCGGTATCTTGGAATAGTAGACAATAAACTCTTTCTAGTTGCAGCATCAATGGCGGACTTGGCTATGCGACGAATCATCTGTTGCGAAAATACAACGACAGTAACTTAAACTTAAACTTGCTTGCTTGTGCTAAAGATGTGAATAATAAGAGTTTGGGTTTTTAAGGTTTATGGAGAGATCATGGCTTTAACATGTTGGAATTTGATTGTGAGTTGAGTAAACAAGCCCGTCCGAATTCTTAGCCCAACAGTTTTTCTGGTTCCCTTCCCCCCTTTTTAATATTTTCTTCCCAAAAGTTTTATTATATTGCTTTATTTTATATATATATATATATATATATAATTATTTCCTAGACTTCTTTTGTTATGTTTATATTTTTCTTTACTATTTGGTAAAAAAAATATTTTTCTTTTAGTATATCAATATTCTACCTCTTTAAAATTATCAATAGACATTTCTTTTTTACTTTTCTTATTGCTTTTTTGTTTTTTTTTTTATAAATATCTATTTCTTTGAAATTTGTATGTAAAAATATAAAAAAAATCAACATTTCACAAAATTGTTGAATAAGAAATCCATATTTCAGTTGATTAAAAAAATGGACTAATGTTTTAAATGGCTTTTGTATGGAATTATGGCATTTTTTCACAATAATTACGAAAATATGACCGTCTTAAAAAATATTCTAACTATAAAGACATGCGCCTTTGATCAAATTCGACTTCCCCACATGCACCCTTTTTGTTTTGTAAAAAATGCACATGTGTTTTATAAATAAGGCACATGTTGCACATGCGTCCTCCTTGCTACCCCTGACATATCTCCCCTAAATACATATATTTGGCAGATTTGTGCACTGCAGGGGAGTATAGTTGGGGTTTTAGTGTCTTGGCATGGATGTATAAGCAACTTTGCCAGGGCTCTAAGAAAGTGGTCAAGGACATAGGTGGGTCTACTATTCTTCTTCAGATTTAGGCATGGGACAGGCTCCTACACCTCGCATAGCTTCCCAGGTTTGGGATATATGTCCTCATCGGTCTCCCTTTGGCTGCTAGATGGAGACTCCACCGTGACAACTGACATGACACGTCATCCCACCCATGTCGTGTCATCCTACTATGACGCACTAGGTAGGTAATCAGCAGATGAGGAAATGACATTTTTTTACTTATTGTAAATTCACATATGTAAGTACCACAATAGAGACTGATGTTTTGTTTGTTTTGATTGTAGATAGAGTGGGAGTCATATCATGATATCCTATTATAAGCCTCCTTCCCTTTTACCATGCAAGGCAACACATATGGCAGGCACGAATGCCTCTTATTTGCTTCTAGATTGTTGAGTGGCACCTCCCTAAGTAAGTGATCCACTAGTTTGGTGGCAGCCAAAGCATTTTTTCAAATGCTAACATTGATGCCCATCTCCATTCAATTGACTTGCATGGCACATTTGACACAAACTAGGCGGAATTGCATGGAGGATACATCCAAGTATGGAATAATCGAACGAATCATCTAGTACCTCTAGAGGTGGGTGGAGGGGTACATCCATATTTTCTGGCTGGTATCAATGCTTCACACATCATTACATAGGTTGATCTGGAGCTTTATTCGATTGTATGGTAAGTATAGTAGCTCTAGTTCTTGTATCGAAACCAATATGTTGTCTTTGTAAACCCTGGTATTCTTAGTAGTTCAATAAACCCAGAGTTGAAAAGTGAAACCCTAATCCAGTCCGGTTTAAGTCTAGTGAGAGAAGCTTAGAAACCCTAAATCCGGTTTTCCTTCGGTTTCATAATAAAAAAAGTTTTATAAAGTAAATGAACATGAATTATTGTTTTAAAGTATATTTTAAACCTTAGAAAGTTTTAAATTCGGGAATTTTTCAATTCCGGGCCTTCTCGAGCTCGATTACGGAAAAAGCGTGCCCGGGACCACAAACTCAGAAAAATATTCCGGAATATTCATTAGAACCGAAATTTTATAAGGATTTCAAAAATATAAATTTTATAATTTTCCGGGCTATAAAAATTACAGTTATAGCCTTTTTCCCGTATTTTTATTACAACGGTAAATTAGATGTCTTGTCTACTATTCACAAGTACAACCTACACTACACACTACCTATACCCTATTCTTACATCCTTACAACTACTTCATTACAATTTTCTTTTCCAAAAAATTTTGTTTCCTAATTAATTATTACATTTATTACAATTTATTACACAAATTATCAAATTTCAAATTCTCTCTCTCTCCTTCACCCCTTGGCCGGCGCATCCCCCTCCCCAATTCCCTCCAATTTGTTTTATTTTACTCATTTTATTACAAATAAACCCTAATGCACATGAATATAAACTCATTTTCTACTCTCTCTCTTCATTTTCACTCTTCTAAATTTTTGAAAAGGTTGAAAAACTCTCTCTTCTTCTCTATAGTTGTCGTGACACACACACACATACACACACCTCCACAAATTTATTTCATCTTCTTTTCTTCTTCAAATCATCCATTAGATGATGATTCCAAGCTTTGTTATTACCAAATCTTGTAATGGCAAGACCATTCTTGAGTGTTTTTCACTTTTAATCCCAATGAGCATATGCTAGGGACATGAAAACACTAATACAAGAATATCAAGCCATCACAAGAAGTGGATCTAGTGTTTAAAAGAGTTTTTGTTGAATATCATCTTGTTCATGCATGTAAAGTAGAGATCTTGCATAGAAAGTTATGTTCATGCCATGAAACTCATGATTCATGCACTATATGTGGTAGATCTAGTGTTTAGACATTCATACCTTCATCTACATTTATGTTCATATGGTTATTTTGAGCTTTCATGCATTAATGATCATAAAAGCTTAGCCTTGCATGTGTATAGATGTGTTAGATGATAGATCTTCATGTATATGAGGCAAGAAACTTGAAAAAGAAAAGATTTTTGCTAGAAATGTCTTATGGAAATTCGGATGATTTTGGAACCCTATTTTAAAAACCACTAAAACCATTTTGAAACTCATATTTTACATGAAAAATGAAGGGTATGTGTAATAGGTATCTTTAAGGAAAATTTTTATAAGTTAAAGTGAGTTTAGGCATGAGTAATGTGCAAAACAAGTAGTGGAGTTGGAATGGAAAATCTTGAGATAGTGATTAGTTTGTTAAATTCGTAATTTGGAGTAATGCCTACATAAACACCTAGTATTCAAGCTTAAATTGCATGTTTTATGAGTTAAATGAAGTCCTTAAACAACAGATATAATAAAGCTTCAAATTTTGATGCACTAAACAAGTTTTCTCATAGGAAATATGCAAGAAATGAAAATTTCCAAAATTCGGATTTTTGTGAAAAGCTTGTTTAAAAACACATTTACAAAGTGAAAAGTATGAATTTCTATGCATAAATGAAGGTCATGGATAGTATAGATGTTAAGGACTCATTTTTATTTAGATAACAAGTAAATTACAAGAATAAAATCCTAAAACCCTAGGGAATGCAAAGTTGGAAAGAATAGATTTTTAGAAGTGACCATTATGGAGTTTTATAATAATTAGGAGTTCCTAAGAGTTCATCATCAAAAATCAGCAAGACCATGCATATATTGAGATCATTACATGACATTCATACTAGGAATTCATTCATATACCATCTATACATGAATCATCAACTAGAAACATTTTTACTAATTGCGAAACAATTTTTTAGAAAAAGGAAAGTTACAGAACAGATCTGATCCCACTGTTCCGTGACCTTAATGTTTTTAAAACTTTAAAATAATGTTAGAATTAGATAGATCTTTCGAAGTAGATAGAAATCGATATAAAATTTGCGAAATTCCGAGTTAAAATGACCAAGTTATGGCCGTTTTAAGTTGGAACTTCCGCAAATAGCGAGAATTCCGATTTTGTCTAGTTTAGATGCATAGCTTGCATTAGTTAAGTGATGAGATTCTTATTAGGTTGTTCTTATTTGGTAGGTGATCCCGAGCACGACGATACCCTACACCCGACTACTACTATTAAGAGACCGGCGTACTATGACGAGTGAGTATTACTTCCGCTCTCAATTATTGCTTGTGATGTAATGATAGTGGTATTAGTTGTTAGGCAAAGATAAAAATGAATATGCATGATGGGGTATACGGGAATTATATAGTTGTTGCTGTTGATATGTGAAGATGAACTTAAGGAATATCGAAACGGGTGTTAAGCTGCTGCTTGTATAGCGAGGAGTTATAATTGATTGTCTGCGAATAATTGTTGGTCACTAAAAGAATTGGATTAATCTATTATTGAACCTCAATTATAATTGAACTCATTCATATCACGTTAGGGATGGAGCATTAGCATTTGTTGGTTTTTCGTGACCCATAAAATGAATATGTTGGTTAATCGTGATCCATAAAACGAAATTGTTGGTTAATCGTGATCCATAAAACGAAATTGTTGGTTAATCGTGATTCATAAAACGAATTATTGTTCAGTTGATCGTGAGCTTAAACGGCATCGTATCGCATGATTCGTTAATCTACTAACTCGGGATAGAGGGCGCAAGTCCATCCACATATGATTTCTAGCTGGTCATATGTTTGTTGAACTCATATGTTTGATGCATATCATTTGCTTGAGTAACCACTTGCTTGAATGATTTGTCTTAATTGCGATATGGAAGTTTTCACTCACAAAGCTAGTTAGCTTACTCCCTTATAGTTTTTATTTGTTGCAGCATGAATTCATTTGGCTTAGGCCAAGGCAGGCTACAGCTCAGGTACCAGAGCTAGGAGTTTCCTTTAGAAGTTTATTTCGATTTTGTTTATACTTCTATTGGAAACTAAGGGACTCTGGATGACTATAATGGACTTAATATTATTTTGCAGGGGAATGCCCTTAGACTTTGTAATTATTTATGTGTTTTGGTTTATTATCTATGGCCAATGAATGCCACATTAAACTTCTTAACTCCATTGATTGAGTATTCTATTGTCGTAAAGGAACGCTTCACATCTATACAAGACTCTCGAAGGGCTCGGATAGAATTTCGAGAGTCTTATATAGTATATGGCGGACTGTTACGTTTAGGATACTCCTATGGGGCGTGACAATCTTTTTCCATAAATTTGATGCGGTTGCTCTCTTTTCAATAGATGTAAGACTTCAAGAATATCACCATTGCTAATAATGCATCTCGTATGGTTCATATTGCCTGGAGAACCACACAATATAAAGACCAGCATGAAACACCAAGGCTTTTCCCCCATATTCAGGATGGCACCCCTAATGTGGGTGATAGGAACGAAGACGTTTAGAATGAACCCGTTCATGCAGCACATCATATAGTAGACTGCGAGCAGGGTGTTGGACGACGACATGCACAACAAACATGGAGACTCCATCATGGTTGACAATCCACCTCTTCCATTATAGAGTAAGGACATCCTTCATCAGTGTTCTCTGATGCGCTTACTTATACCATACTGCCCTATGACATGAGTTCTGCTAGTGAATTCTTCCATGGCATTAGATCAAACATATACACTAGTACATTTCCTTCTACTAGTAGCTATCTAGGTGATATTGGTGACATCTCAGTTGATGTACATTCATTTTACACACTAGACATAGGGTTAACAATTGCTACAACACAAACACCTCTAGCGCCTCACAGAGAGAGGTAACATGAAGGAGGTGATGTTGATATGGGAGAGGGGGTGACTTAGCTTCATCCTACATATTAGCACAGGCCGGTTGCCCTATGAGATTTCATTGATTCACTTGAACAAGAGGAGCAGGATGGTATGAAAGAATAATAGGTACAACAGGAACAGCCAAGGCAGAAGACTTCAGCCTTCGCTCCCTTTGGTCGTGCTTTCTTTAAGAGAACGGAGAAGAAATTCAAATAATGATTTGTTCATATTATAATTGTTTGAAACTTATTATTGAGATAGATTCAAATTTTTTGTTCATTATATATTTCATTGTACTTTACTGTTGTTTTGCCGAGCAATTGTTGAATGAGTTGGGAATTTTTTAGTTAAATAATGTGTTGGTTGGGTACAAGGTTGAATTACAACTTTAGATGTATTGCATTGTAACAAATTTGGATCTTCATATGTATCTAGGGGACTTAGTAGTAAAAAGGTATAGTGCAGGAGGGGTAACAACATGCGCCCTCTTTACAAAACAAAATGTGGTCGATAAACAAAGAGGACACATGTACCACATATACCCTCATGAAGAAGTCGAATTTGGTCAAAGGCGCATGTGCTACATACGCCTTTGACCTTTATATTTGGAATATTTTTCAAGACTGTCATATTTCCATAATTATTATGAAAAAAAGCCATAAATCATACAAAAGCCAGTTTTGAATAGTTTACCGATGAATTTTTTTTTTTAATTTGCATACTTTATACCCTTGATTGATCTATTTTATAAAATGTTAATCAATTTTTTTAATCGCTCAAAATATTGTACTTAATAAAATAGATATGATTATTATCATAAGCAATACCAGCAAATGGTGCACCCCATATGCCTGTGCTATAAATTAAAAAACTAAAATTTCTAAATAAAATCTCATGATTATTTTTTTTTAAATCACATGAAAACTTAAAAATGAAAAAAAAAACTAATAGATATATATATCTCATATGTTTTCTTTATGTAATATTTGTATAATGATTTCAATAACTTGAGATATTTTTGGAAAACTATTATTGGGAGAGAGAAATGGAGAAGAAAGAAGGAAATGGTTATTATATAATGGGAGAAAAAGATGGAGAAGAAAGAAGATAAACAATAGGAGAAAATGGAGGAGAGAGAAGGTTTAAATTATATTATAAAATTTTGGAGTTCAATGACTCTTTTTCTCTTAATATATAGTATAGGTATATCCCTTTTAATTTTAGATTATTCACTCTAAATTCTAAAAACTTATAACATTGTGTCTCTTCAACCCAAGAAATCCATTTGTTATCCATACCAACACCTGTTTTCAGTTTACTATCCTTTTACAAACATTTAACATCTCATAAGAAGAGAAAAATAACTACTTTTTCTCTTTATCTTCTTGGCGAATTTTATCTTAACCACCATAATAAATGCTGCTCGGTTTCATTTTGCAAAAAAAAAATTGCTTTCCCACTTTAAAGGATCCACCCAAGTTTCATATTAACCATCATAATAAATGTTGTTCTATTTCATTTTATCCCCAGTGAATTGCTACAATGAATAACATTTTCACCACTTACAACTTATAAAACAAAATAAAATGAGTAATATAATTATAATGCATATAATTTATGGTGACAATCTATTATCTATTATAATATAATATATGATTTTGCGATTTCTTTTTCTATTATATGTCTTCAACGTTACATTTTCATATATTAATCTTGTTTTATAGAAAGTTACATTGTTTTATTATTTGTATCTTTACATTAGCAATACTTGATATTATTAATATCATCCATGTGTTTTTATTTTTTATATAAAAATATATATCTTTGTGTACATAATACTATTTCTATTATTGCATCATTTCATTCTAACTTTATGAAAAAAAAGGAGAGTGGAATTACAAATTACGCCCCCAAACTTTACTTTGATGTAGATTCACCCATTAATCTTTCAAAGTGAGTATTTTGACCCCTTTAAAATTTCAAAAATTGGCATAAAATACTTAATATTTTTCGTTAAAACAAAATGGAAGAGTTGCAAAATATCCCCATGAATTTTAACCTATGTGTGGATTATCTCCTAAATTTCATTTATGTGCATATTTACCTCTCCTAAAATTCATGAAAAATGTTAAATATTTGTAACTGTATCAATTTTTAAAAGTTTAAGGGATCAAAAAGTTTGCATTGAAAGTTGAGGGGTAAATCCGCACCTTGATAAAAATTCAAGAGGGTAATTTGTATATTCCAAAAGAAAAAGTAGCCACCTGACTAATTTTTTAACATTCCTTTTTTTTTATTTTTCGATATTCATTTTGAAATTTAAATATCACATGAACAATCAAAGTATCTATAACATAGGCTTTTCAACCTAAAAAAAAAAAAAAAAACAACAACTGTGATATCCACACTTGCACCTCTTTTTAGTTTACTACCCTTGTCAGAAAAGAAAAGTAGTTACTACTTTCTTACTTTAAATACTTCATCCTAAGTTTCACTTTAATGGCCAGAATAAATGTTGTTTTATTTTATTCTTTCTCCTATTAATTGCTGCACTGTTTTGGTTGGATAATTAAAAATAACATTTTCAATACTTATAACTTATGAAACAAAATAAAATTGATAAATAATATAATTATAATATATATGATTTATTATGACAATCTGTTATCTATTATATTATAATATACGATTTCGACAGTTTTGTTTTTTTTTTGCCATTATTTTTTTCATATATTGATTTTATTTTATGAAAAGTTATAGAGTTTATTATTTGTATCTTTACATTATCAATACTTTCATTATTTATGTCATCTATATTTTTTTTATTATTTAAAAAAAAACTCTGTATACAAAATACTAATTCTATCATTGTATCTTTTCATCCTAGCATTCTTAAAAAAAAAAAAATCCACATCACTAATTTTTTAATATTCCTTTTTTAAATTTTCCAATGTTCATCCTAAATTTTAATATTTAGAACGCTGGCTTTTCTACCCAAAAAAACTTCAACTATCAATCTATCATGTCCACAAGTTTCATCTTACTTCACTCTTAGAGTGTAATGCTTAGAAAGATGATTAAGGGACTGTATACTTTAAATATAAGAGGATAAAATTGATTGAGTCTCTCTTACTTTGTTTGACTTTTGAATAATTTTTGCTTTAGATTCTAATTTAAACAATGAGGGTAAAATTTGATCTACTTTGGTACTTTGATAAATCTAGTGATTTTGACCAAAGTAACTTTAGCACATGATATGGTAGGATTTTATGGAGTTATTTCTGCAATAGAATGTTGAGTTCATTGGTGATTAAGCTGAAATGAATGAGAACTTTAAGTTCTATTTGGTCAAATTCAATTTATGATTTATTTTTTCTATTCAAGAAGCTTTACTTTATGATCATAAAAGATGGTTTGCTTGAGCACAAGCAAAAGTTTAAGTATGAGAGAATTCGATGAGTCTTCTAGACTCTATTCAATATATAGAAATCCATGCCTTAATTAATCCATGATTAGATGAATCCCTATGATTTGTGCTATTATTGTGAAAATGTTGCTTTTAGCTCTAAAGATTATAAAAAATAAGAAATAAAGCAATTTAAACAAAGATTGAAGCAAAGCAACTAATATGTTTGAAGAAAAATTCTAACTACGGCCTAAAGATCCCAACCAAGGGCAAGAAAATAAGGCAAAAGTCCAAATCGCACCCTCAATCGTCTCTATAATTTGCACTGAGAGAACTGCATCTTGTAATTCAAGAGCATAGCCTAAGCTACGCTCATAGTCATGCTCGTTGTACAAACTAAACATAAATCGGGCCTTTGATGAAAAAAGATACAACTTCTACCATGGTCATCTTTGAACCGCGATCCAAGCTACGAAAAGTGACCCTATCCTTGCTATCATGAACTCACTACATTGCATATGCGTGTGAAGATAAGGACGATTTCCGTTAAAAAGAATTTGTTACATTAGCAAATAAAATCTTCACGTTTTCTGTGCCATGACACCTATAAATAAATGTGCAGAGGCATTATGAAAAAATGTTGTACCATATGTAACAAATTCTTCACCTAAAATAGAGTAGTGTGAGAATTTTTATTGAGAGAAACTCTTGTTTTTGGCAAGAAATTCAAGTCCAAGTAAACCCATATTAAACCCGATGTATGTTCTTACAAAGATCTTTATACCTAATTTGTAATTTTTATTTTTAATTTCATATTATTTCTCTTGAATCTATATTTAATATTTACATCTATGGAGAAATAATTATCTTAACTTAGGGTCTGTGAATCCAAGACCTAATCTATGTGATTTCAAATACATTTTATTTGAATATTGACTAGGTACTTGTAATTAATAGCTCGGATCTTAATTCATGAGTTTATGTAAATACGTCATGTAGATTTATGTTTGTTTTCAACTGAATAGATTGAGAGATCATTCTTTTGAATAGATCTAGACTGTTAGTGAAGTTGCTCATAATCGCCTAAAGATAGGGGTAGTAAAACTTTCTATCACTTGTTTTTAAATTCATTAAAAATGGATTTTAATTAAAGGATTCATAATCTTTATGCGGGTCTAGGTTGCTGATAGCTTAGAAGAGATTCTGGTGGGTTAATCTAGATCTAGAGTTCTTGACCTTGAAAGAGGCTTTAGCTTACCTTAGTGAATCCAACTATACAAGTATACTTAGCAAACAACTCTTTGAGTTTGTTAAGAAATCACATGATAAGGACTTGGTAAAGCAAATCCTAAGCTCTGTCTTGCGTTAACAAACTTGTATCCTTAATTTGCCTTGAAAATGTGTTTATAATTAGTTATAACCTTAGCTTAGTTTTTTACTGTTTACCATATTCTTGTAAATCTTTCTTTAGCTAGATGATAGATGAAAAATGAGTATAGTAGATGCTAATAATCTCCAAGGAATACAGCTTAATATTTTTTCATAGTACTTCGTTAGGTGTGCTTACCTATATTAGTGTTGCAATCGAAGTTAAACAAAACTTATTAGCATTTTTTATAAAATTTTGAAAAACTCCAGCTTCGTTTTTGTTTTTTAAAATGCAAAATCCAAACAACAACACAACAGCTACTTTCATCACTCCCAACCGCATTGACTTTATCATCCCTTAAGATACATCTAACACTTAAAATAATAATGCGATACAATAGGCATACACTTCATACCAATCATAATAATAATACAACATCATCTCTTCACGGTACAACACGCCCTCAAAAGCAAGACACTATGCGTTCCTATTAGATAAATTCAATCCACCAACAATAGACTTATTTAGCGACCCATCCACTATCAGCATTAAGTAAAGATCATACCCAGAGAATACTTAATGTGACCCAATAGGTTCTTTCAAAGGTAGCATGATTATAAGTAGTTTGAATGCAAAAACCTCAATGAAGCTCATAGGAGCTCACCACTAATAGACTAGATAAGAATCTCAAAGGTCTCTCCATTTATCATGACATTCGTAATCTCATACACAAGTTTCACAAAAATTGCACATGAATCCTCCACTTTAACACAACATAAAGGTTTGCCATACATGTGTTATCTATGTATCACAATACTGGTACAATAATAATAAAAAACAGAGGAAACATGTATAAAACTATAGATTGATTCATTAGTACAAGGACATTTGCTACTTTAGAATGGTAAATGTGAGATATAACACAATCCATCAACTATCATATTATTAAAGGTTAACTTACTAGTTAAGATTCTATACATCACAAACTTCTCTAAAAATGTACCATTCGTACATGACACTTTCCAAAATAGGTAGCCATCTATAAGACTTCAATGAATGCCAATAGATACCTTAAATATCTTCACATGCAAAAGATGAATGCAATACTTGTAAGTGCCTCTCAATCTTGAAATGGATGAGGATGATGTAAATTGAAATGGAAGTGCAGAACGAGAATATCATAATATCTGGAACGATTGATTGGTTTTGATGTAAATGGAAGTGACATTAAGTTAGTCAACTAAATATCTATGTGCCACTCTTATCTATCTTATTTTAATGCTAGAGGATATGAATCAACTTATATGTTACTAGTAGCTCCACTCGATTCACCGTTCTCTTCATCTTCGATAAAAGTGCCAATACCCCTTCTCTATACCTACATGTTTCTCTTAAGCATAATTCCCCACTTCATTTTCCTCTTCACACTTAGATGCATCAAGTAAGTCTTGTAGAAACTCCTATACTTTAGCTTCAAAGGCAAAATCCCACATCTCCTTGGTAGCTTATTTGTCTAGATTTTCAATATGTATCTATATTTATATTTGATATGCATATGTGTCTTATCTATATCTGATCTATTTAATTTGTTTGTGAATAAAAATGTCTATTTTTCATCTATATTTATTGCTTGACAAACAGTTTAAACCACAACGAATGTGTGTCGGCATGCCAACAAACCAAACAGAGTTGTAGTAAGGTTCTTACTACCCTCTTAACCTTCCTCGACTCTTACTAGAGATAAGGAATTAGTATAATTCTTCTATTATTGAGGTAATAGGTTTTGTTTAATGACTTGTAACTGACACTTGGTTGGCTTTTCTATGGTTTCCCAGACTAGCTATGGCAATCATTAATACCAACAATGTCATACTTGATGTTTTCCTACAGTCCTTTATCGATAAAGAAAGCCACTTTGATTTGTTTTGTTACCATGTAAACTTAACTACTGTAAACAAGTTCATGTGGGTTTCATTTACTTCATATCTTAATCGAGTAACCACTGCCTCAAAATTCAAATTAATACTACCATGATGAATGCATAATGAAACAATTCCTTTCTTACTCTACCATTAAAGTAGAATTTCCCATTTTTCATGTCTACAATAACCATATCAAGAATTCCATCAAATATCTAGTGGGTAGCTATACTACTTTCTTGCAAACTCATAATTGCAATCACTATTACTACAATAACGACACAACACAAGTACTCTCTCCTTTAACCACACAACTCTGCAAGAACAAATCACTAATGCAACTCAATAGCAACAATTACACTAATGATACAACGCACAAACTTTCAAGTGCCACTTCAAATACAATATAAATTAATAAAATAAAAAAAAATCACTTCCTTTAACAATTTGTTAAACACTTGATGTCTATATTTCATCTCTTAAGAATTCCATTAAATTCCTTGTGGATCTAACAAACACTTGCTATCATTACACATTTAACCTCCACAACAATCATCTTAACACCACTTCAATAACAAGAACACAACACTATGAAATAACACAATTCAACAACACAGTACAATCACAACCACAATCAACAACACTGTTGTTTTTGGTAGCAAGATACGATGCACGTAAAAGAACAATAATTAGCACATCAATAACATAATTTTCAACTCAGTTGATGAAACTCCTAAACCTATAGTAAGTTAAAGGTTTTCGATGTATAAAGTTCTGAAAAATAAGGACATGGACGGTGTTAATGATGGATATTGCACATCATAGTAAATGTATAGTTTTTTCTAAATAAGTTTTAATGATAATAAAAGTATAAAAGACTACCAATAATTTTATTAAGTGTGTTGAAAATTATTTAGTGATGTAAACATCTCATTTTTGCCTCCCCTTATTTTTTGTTTTGCTAGTTAAAAAAATTTGAAAAATTAAGAAAATCCCAAAAACATAAGAAAATTGGAACAAAAATACAAAAAAAAAGAAGTTGAAAGTTGAAAAAAGACAAAAAAGATATTGCGAATTGGGTCAATATCATTTTTCATGATCATCAAGCACTTCAATGAAATCTTAATATACATGATGTAATTTGACTAAAATTGAGTTTACTAACAAGATGGATGGTTTTTTATTCAAAATTTATTCTTTCGAGTTTAGTCCATTTTGTTGATAACTTAGTTAAATTGAAGTTTCATTAAAAATATATTGTGATATGTGTATTAGGACATTTTATAGGGAATGGTCTAATTTAGTCATTGTCAAAAATAAAAGAAAATGGATACGATTAGGCAAGGCCCTCGACAAGCATTAATGTTAAATAGTTTTGAGTGGAGAGAGATAGAAACAAAGATTAGATTAGATTTTATGATTTCAGTCAAATCTTAACAAATCTTTTGATGTAAATCGGTAAATGACTTTCTAGTAAAAACTTGTAGAAAGATTCAACATAAAAGGATGAGATTAATGGTTGGTATTAAAAATGAAAAATTAGATGTGGATTGATCAATCATTGAGATATCCTAAGCAAATGATAAAAAGAGGAGAGGAGATCATGATCTGGAGGATACCTTCTTCTTCTTCCTTAGACTAATCTCTCTCTACTAAGCTTTCTCTCTCTAACCCATCATGAGCCATCACCAAATCCAATAAATCGAGATGCTCGAACCACACGAGCCATTCATCGAAACCAAATGAGTCGCGTGCTAGACCCATGACCTTCATTCGTCGAACTATAGCCAACTTCACCATCAAAGCAACCTTTGGAGCATCATTATCTCCCTATTAGGACTTTATTTCATTTTTTCTTCTTCTTGCTTGGGTAAATGTTCTTGCATTGATGATCATGGCAATATAATTATTTATAGTTCATTGGGTCAAATCTCGAACAATAGTCATCTACACTTGCATCTATTATCCTTCACCAAAATTTCTAGTTTGATCAATTATGTACTTTTCATGAAGTTTACGTTACTTACACTATCAGGTATGTCTAGGATCATGATGAATAAAATTCATTTTTGTCACTTAGATGTGTTTTTATAAATAAAAATCATATAATTGGCATTTTTCAAAATTAGGACCTTGCATTAGTATTTTAAAATTGGACCTATAAAATTTAAGTATCCTAGCAATTTTTATAAATAAAACTTAATTTGATAAAAAAAAAAAAAAAACAGAAACTTGGTGATTTTTGGATATTAAAATTTATCTAACAAACTAAAATTTTATAAAGAAAACGAGCTACGAAAGTTTGATTCCGATACAGCGGATATGTAGGCATCTGTGGGGTAACCACAAAATATAAAAATTATTATTGTTTTTTGAAATTTTGCATTTTCTTGCATTTTTTTAACATATAATTTATATACTTATAAATATTATGTATTTTAGCCATTTTTGATATTTTCTATATGACATTTATTAATTTAGTCTATTTTTGTGTCTTTTTAGGGATTTAATATTTTAACTCACATTTTTATATATCAGGTTTAGGATTTCCAAGTATTTAAGTTAAATATACTCTTCATTTTCGTATTTATCATCAATGTAAATATTAAAATATTAATATATATATATGACATCTTAATTAAGGCCTGTTTAGTTTTAGAAGCCCATAAGTGATAACCTTTTTCGGTGTAATAAGATAGCCCAATCTCATAATCTTTTGGTTGAAATTTTTCTAAAAATTATTTTTAGAAAAGTCTGTAGACTAGTATAGCTTAAATTAGAGTCGGTCTACCTAGTTGGTTCTAATTTTATTATTTTTCCAACTTCTATTGGTGGCAGCTCCAAAATGAATTTTAATGGATTTTCAAAAGATTTTTAAAAATTTTATTTAATTGTATCAAGTATCCATATTAAGTGGGATTGGCTTAATATGGATCCAATTAAAGAAAAATGAATTTTTCACGCTCGACAAGTGAATAATGAGAAAATATGAATAGTATCAAACTTACAGAACATATCACAAAGCGTATAGTTTAATCATTTTAAAGAGTAAAGTCTATTCATAGCATCGTATAGAGCATAGTATTGTTGTTAAGCAAAGTAACAAAATTACACAAGGTGTTGCCAAGAGTATGTGTATGACATATCAAAAGAAGCAAAAGTAATACAAAGCATTAGACAAAGCATGCATCTAGAAATTTTAAATGTTCATATATGAAATAACCTAAAAGTTTAATATACTAAACTAATTTGCTTATATATGTTTAATTGATGATTTATGATTTAATTGTTATAGTTAAGTTAGTATAATTTAGTTTGATGATATGACAATTCTTAGTATGATAAACTCTTATAATTGAAGTATATGTGTGTTAGTGAATTGTATTAAATTAAGATGTATGTGTGTTTAATGCATGGCTTAACAGATTTTGGAGCCCAAATTCTAAGCCTAAGACCAATTTAGTTCATAACCAAGCCCACACAACCCATAGCCTAAGCCCATGTTCCAACTCCTTCTAAAGAGTTTTAAAAGCCTCAAAAGTCAAAAGAAGGGCATCAAATATCTACCCGAAACAAACCTTATTTCCATCCTCTCTCTCTTTCTCTCTCTCTCTCTCTATTTTCTCCATCTCCTAAGCCCAAACAAACCCAAAATTCATCCATTAAAATTCCTTCTAATCATAAAAAAAAAGATTCAAAGCTAGGAAGTAAGATACAAGATTGAGAGAAGTAGGAATCAAGCTAAAAAAGTAGAAAAAAAAGAACTTTATTACTAGAGGTAGCTAAACAAATAAGAAAAGTTGATTTCTTGTTTGTTTTGTTTAAGTATGATTTTGAGTGATGTTAATGTTAGATAAGAATAGAACTTTAATGTTTTATGTGAATTAAGGGCATACTATTATATATGTTAAGTTAAATATGCAAATAGATGTATATACCCTAGTCAAATAGATGTGTGTACCCTAGGTGTTTGATAAAACGAAATATAGATTTTACGATGATATGATGTTATGTATTGGATCATTAAGCTTTAAATTTATAATATCATTAATCCTAGACCCACACAAGGCAGTGCACCTATCTTGTAATGTAAAAATTGACGCAAATATCGTCCTAGGGATCTATGTGCAGCTACTAGTAATAACCCATTAACTATTATCTAGCCGAATCAAATGTAAGATGTATGCTAAACTTCCTACTAATTCTAACTAAAGCAAGTCCAAAAGCCTTAGATGAAAGATATACATAAATTTCTCAAGATAAATCAATTCACAAACAATGCCCTTAGCTTTGATCAACCTTAGTCCCTTCATCTTTAAAGGCGGATTCAATTGAATAAAACTTAATCTTAAATTATCGGGTTTCTCAATTAGATTAATTACTCTCTTCAAGTTAATTAACCCTAATCCTAATTGCAAAAGTGGGAGTTTCTTTCTTCAAACTTATCAAATTAGAATAACGTGAAGATTATGAACCTAATTGATAGAAAGTTAGAAAAACCCTATTTCTAGGTGGATTACAAAACTTCTTTGCCCATAAGAGATGAAACTCATTAATTGAAATCTTCTTTCGAATTAACAAGAATCAAGTTTATAATAACTTAGGCCTAAAATCATCACAAACAACAATATAAATCATGAAGCAAACTCAAAATCAAACTTCATTAATAAACAAGTCAATACATGAAGGCTAAGGTTTCTCAAAACTTAGGGCATACACAACTACTCTTTCATGAAAAGATTAACAACCAATAAGTACAATGAAAGAAAAAGGAAAGATCATGATGATAAAACCGTTGGTAGAAGTGACGTTTGTGAATCTCCAAGTTGCAGCACGAATTTCTTCTTCAAAAAGCTCTCCAAAATGCGTTATGGGGTTCTTGGATGGAAATACAAGTGAATGAGTGATAAAATTACAAAACATGACGTAGGTATATATATATATATATTAGCATGTACATGACCCTACATGACCCATGTACTCCGGGTAGTACTAATTAACTTAGCATGTTTTTCCTTTTTTGGCAAATGTACCCAACCTATTGTACACAACTAGTGTATGAGGGGTTTGTACCCTAGAACCTTAAATTTTTCTTCAATTCTCTCCTCCAAAAGTACACCAGTGGTGTAAAATCACTAGACAGCAACTCCACAATGAGCTCCAAAGCTCTCTAAAATCTTGGCTTCTTTCATTAATACCTATGAAAAGCCCAATTGTTCCATAATGGTCCTTGAAGCACAAAATTAGTTTAATAACAATCATTTTCTTCAATAAATCAATTAAATAGCATACGAAATATGCTAAATAGTGCAGCAACAATAAGGGTCTTAGGACACTTATCATGATGCATGTATGGATGTTGTTAGTGATAAGTGAGTAGAACTTAAATAATTAGAGTAATAATAGAAGTTAACAAACATAAATGATGAGATTACGTTTTTAGGTTAAGTTTGTTGTGCATATGTGTGTCAAATGGATTTATGTGAGCAAGTGAGCTTGATGATGTTTAATGTTGTGTTCATAGACTAGTTTGGTATGTTTTTACAAACACATAAGAGTTTGGTAAAGAGTTAGAGGATATAGGATTCCAAAAATTTTGAATCAAGTACCATAGGGCATTTACCCTGTTCATCACTGGTATAATCGTGACCGTTATCTTCTCGAATTTACATTTTCCTATTGAGTGCGACCGTTGCATGGCCAGTTATCTCCTTTGGGTGTTTTCAAAAGCTTGATATGGCTTAGATTATGGTCGTTGTAAGGGCCGTTATTTCCTCCATGTGGTTTTTAAAGGTGAATTATGACCATAATGAAACCTATTATCTTCTCGGGTTGTTTTTTAAAAATTTTTTATAAAGCTTATTACGAGTGTAATCTTCCACACGATCTATAACACGGCCATGATAAGGAGCGTTATCTCCTATTATGGGTGTAATAAGGCTACTTACGTTCATCACGGCACAGGATCACAGGTGTGATGATACCTGTGATACCCATTACGACCTTTGTCATGGGCATGAAAACCCCCCGGTACTATTCATAAATAAAAAAATGAATAAATAAACAAAAATAGAAATAATAAATAAATCATTTATTATAATGGATAGATGATTTATGAAATATGATTTGTGTATTATTTTTAAATGAGTAAAATGTGATATGATTAGAATCTCGTTTAAGTGTAATAAGTATTAATTATATATATATTTGAGAATTAACAAGTTTCATATGAAACGATTTTCTTGACAGACTTATACACTTAGTTGGGTTTAAACACAGGCTTAAAATCTGATAGATCATATTTTTTAGTTAAATAATAACTGGCTTAATGGTTTTTAAGTTAGGCATATTCTAAATGGACTTAATCGAAGATGAGTCAAAAATTGTTTGAATTGGTTGTGCTTTCGCTGTTGAATCCGGTCTGAGGAGCGGTAACTTTGTCTGAGCAGACACGGTAGTTGGGTACTTAGACCACATCATCATGATGCAATGACATGTTACCATGATGCAATGGTGATTCTTGAGTGGCTAAGTGGGTAATTGATAGGGAGGATAGTATCGGGGTAACATTTGTTTATTCTTAAGAGGAAATAATATGATTTAGTTAACATTTATGAGATTGGTTGAACTAGATGATATTATGGATTAAGTTAAGTAAATTTATGTAACTGCTGTTAACCTTAGATGAGATTACTACTCTGTTTATGCAGGTATAGGAGTTATAGGTATTCAGACTGCCTATAACAACCCCCTGAGCAGTTGGTCTTACTTAGAACTCCCAGATCCCCGGGATTATAATCGGAGTTTGAACGCTCTAGTGTTGTTTTACTCACTTAATCAAAGATAATTAACTTATTAGTTGTTGCATTGTATTTAGCATAAGTGTGCTTACCACTTTGTATTTGTTTTTGTTATTGCATACTGGGCCTTTAGCTTATGTTGCTACTTTACAAGTAATGATGATGAAGATTGTTATGATGATATGGGATATGGGACTGATTGGGAAGAAGCCTTGTTTTGTAATACAATATTTCAAGTTTTGTTTCAAGTTTTATGTAAAGTAAATTTGTAACCTTTTGTAGTTTCACTAGTTTGACACTAAAGTTATTTCTGGTCTTGTAAAGTTTACCTACTCATGTGTTGAGTAGTTTTATGTTAAAGTTATATGTTTTAAGATATGTTTAAATAGACCGTCAATACAAACAAGTTTCTTTTCAGACAACCTTATGTATAATACTTCAGTGTTTTATAATACTTAGGTATTATCCGTGGTTGGGAGATTTGCCATGCCTAATTATGAGAATTAAGTAGGCCGGGTCTTTACAATATATTCATAATAAAATGTTTAAATTTTGTGTTAGATAAGTTCTAAATACGATTTGAAGGTCCAACTCCAAAGAATGGGTATATTTAAGTAATTTATTCAAATGCTTCATTAAGTCAAATTAATATTTATGGGGATTTGGATAAATTATTCATTAAGTTTATTAAGCTCTTTCAAGTTATATGAACAAGCTGCAGATTTCAAATCCATATTTGAAGCTTCAAGTTTATTAAAGGTTATACTAACTTTTTACTTTAAAGACATGAAGAGAATGGTCAAGATAAGTCAAAAGAACGTTAAAAAGAGTTTTTGCAAGATATATTCCTCTTTTTTAAGGGATATGATAGATAACTTAGAATGAATTGTTAGACTTGGATAAAGCTAAAGAATTTCCACATTTGAATCCAATTTAAAAGAGATATCTTCAAGAGAAGATAACTAAAAGCTAAGACATGTGAAAGGAACATATTATATGATTTATTTTTTGAATTTATGAAGCTCCATATGGATAGGAAGATTGAGCTACTTGTTACACAATATCAGGAGATATTTTTTATCAAATAGTTAAGCTCAAACATCCATTATCCTCATTTTAGCTATTTAAGACTGATATATATATATATATATATATAGAGAGAGAGAGAGAGAGAGCAAGAATCCAAAATTGAAAAACATAACTAGTGTACTAACTACTCAACTCACAAATTACTAAAAGAGTTGAAGTGTTCAATCAAAGCTTTTTCTATAAATTTTTGTTATTATTTCTTATCATTTGTTGTATGGATCTGAGAGGGAGCTCTAGCTTGTTCCCTTCAAATTTTTTATTATACTATTTATATATTTAATGATTGCAAATACCTCTATAGTCAATGTTAGCTTAAGATTAAACTCGAGAAATTGAATAGAGGGGACTAAGTCCAAGACAAGCATTTGGCATTCCATTTGTAATAAAGAATTTTTGGATATAATGGAACATACTCGTGTGGAATATGGGGTCCCTGACTTAGAGATGGAAAAGTAGATGTAGGTATAAGGCTAAATCATTATATATAATTGTGTCACAAATATTCTCTTCCCTTTCTCTTTACTTTACACAATTTATATATTATTATTTGATCATATTATTGCAAATTGATGCTTATACCTACAAATCAACAAGGAATCAATGGGATTTTATAATTTTATTGAAACAAATTTAAATTTTGAAAGTAACTAATTCAACTCATCTTTTTGGTTGCTTAATTGGGACCGACAATTATCCTAAACAACATTATTAACAACTCGATATTGAGCACAAGAAGTTCTTAGTGGTTTGTTTGCCACAATCATAAAGATTCATAAAATGTTTTGAGAAAGGAGTGTAAACTCATAAAGTAATTTCATAAATGATGGAAAAATTGTCTTGAGTTCACTGCAAGAGGGCCACTTATACTAAGCGCTAAAATGGTAAACTTGCAAATAACTTAAGAAATAAAATAAAAATAAAATCAATGGTTTAGGCCTAGATCAATGAGTTGGTTTTAAGGTCAACTAACAAGCCTATGAAGATGAGTCTTTTATGTCGAGAGCTAAGTTGTATCGATAAATAGGACTAGCAAGCTTATACAAGCGAACCTTTTGTTCCTTAGTTAAATGGTACCGGCAAATTGGTTCCTGTTGGGACTTGTGAGTTGGTATATGTTGTAAAAGGATCATGTTTAATGTTTTTCACACCTCTTGTCAAGTTACAAGCACGTACAAACTAATCTAATATAGAGAAACTCATCGAATTCATGGTTATCATGCAAACAAAATAAAGATATGTACTTAGACTCATTGGGTTCAAGTTGATCATGCAAAACTCAAAAGGGAAGGTTCTATAGTCCTTTAACTCGAGTTATGGTGATGGGATTTGTGATATATAATTCCTATCATTTACGAAGAAGACATATACTTGATATGTTAACCTTTTTCCAAGGTTAATTGATTCATAGGGAACCATATACAAGCTCTTCTTAAAAGAGTTCTTCTTTATCCAAGAGCGAGTTACAATGGCTGACATAAGGAGGACATATAAGATAAACGAAGTCCTAACAGGTTACATAGAGCACTTCAGAGAGTGCCTCTCTGATATCCAAAATGTTTGTGATGAGAAAGACCTGTTGAAGAGTTATACCAAAGAGAACTTCACCAAGTATGTTTCTACTTACAGAATATTAACTTGTGTACCTTCATTAAACTTATTGAGAATACATGACAAATCAACAGCTCAATCGCAAGTGAACACACAAACAATGGGAGATTTAAAACAACAAGAAGCTAGGAAACAACAAACGCATAAGCCCCATACTAACTCTCTAGTTTTCATGCCCTTTGGTAAAGGTGTGTACTTTACTTAACTAAAGGTTGTTAGATAAGAACATTGAACTCCTAGGGGGTTCAACACATGCCTAATACAAGTGACAAGAATAGCCCTAAGTTTTGTTGATATTAAGGGATCATAGGACATCCCATTAAGGAATGCTGGACCTTAAACAAGATATTCAATGACCAAATTCACAATGGAGAGCTCATCATGGAAAACAATGACTTTAGTAACAATCCACTCCCTTCACATAACATACGATAAGGTGCTATCGATGTTATTAGTTATGATCCGAGATTGGCAAACGAGTGGTGCCATAAATGAAAGTGAATGAAGAGAAGGAAATGTCATTTGAGAATGAATAAGGTGCATGCTCAATTGTGTTGTTGCCTTAATGGAAACTATTAACTTCAAAAACTTCTTTGATTTTTCGGGATGAAGAGGCAAGGCTTGTAGCAATAACTACACTTACCCAGAGCCTATACGAAGAATGACATACGCATATAAAAGTGAAATAATCTTTAAGACATAAACATTCACATAAGAATCTTAACTAAAACTGGCAGTGGTTAAAGTTGATTGGCTAAATAACGCATTATAATTAATTGGTTTATTGATTCGTCCACTAACATAGTAGGTATATTAACATAGACTTCAAAGTTGGACCAATTCATCATGACTCTACATGATTCCACACAATTGAAGTGTTGTATGATCACAATCTCATACCATTAACATAGAACCAATACATGAAAGGACATTGAAAAAGGAAAGGTATATTTATCCTTACCATGAAGAATCCCTTTAAACATAATGGGTCATATCTTATCACAACTAACCTCTTTGGTGAGTATACTAAGCAAGGAGAGATAACTATTGCAAAGCCCTTTGACATACCATTACCCACTGCATTGGGAATTGAAGATTTTGTGATTCAAAAATTGTACACCCAAAGAGCATCCCCATGCACTCCATGAAAACATTGCTTCCTGATTTATTTTACTTAGAGAGAAGCACACGTAAGAACACAAGTTATGCACCTCACCTGTACACTTGATAGACATGTCAATATTACCATATTCCACATAGACAAATATACACCTATGTTATTTTAAAATAAAGAGAGATTCTTAAAAGACAATAATTCTAACAAAAAGAAAAATAGAGAGAGAATAAAAGAAAACTTTTGAAGAGACTTTTCAAGCACTGCTTTAGGAAAAAAAGCAATTGTATTCAATTGTAGGGGGGAAGGGTGTTTATCATCATGTTTTCTTATGATTTGATTGATAAATTCTTGTACACGACGATGATATCATAGTTTTTTTTTGTATCTGACTTGTAAATCTTCTATGCAACCTTATTCTTATTCAATTTTAATGGATCCTTTGTTTCATGTGGTATAATCATGCAAGCTTAATTGTCGTTAAATATTTATTTGGTTTCTTTCATATATAATGAATAACCATATGTTTGAATAGATTTACTTGATTAGAAGGAGTTGCACGCAATCCTATGTATAATATAATTTAAATCTTTTGCATCAATGTCAAACTTAATAGTGGGATTCACACAACAAATATAAAGTAATGCAATTTTATAGGTTTCAACTAGGAAGAAAATTCAATTAATCAACCTAAGATTGGACGTTAATAATGTCAAGAGTTAACTTAAATTAAGAATTTCTATGGTTGATGAATATGAAGATAGAATTAACTTTCTTTAATTGGTTACATGTAGGGTAACAATACCCATATATTACTTTCTTGCATTCTTGATACCAATTATTGCTTGTACTTGTTGTTAGTTGATTGGTTGGTTGATTAGGATTTAGAATTTTCAATTCAATCCATCATTATAGTCTACAATAATTAGGTACAAGTCAATGATGTCATTTTATTCTTCATGGATTCGACCTCATCTCACCAAATGAAGCCATAAACTGAAAAAGTTAAAGAACTGGACCTTATTGGGATTACAAGAGGCTTTGCAACCCATCTTTATAAGCAGGAGTCTCTTGTAAGATATGAAAGCACATATGAAAGAGCTGTTATGAAAGTATAAAAATGTATTCACCTTATAACTCAGCTAATAGTGCATAAACTAAATATCACACTTGAAGTTAATAAGAACAACACATTTTCTGCATCGAGATTAAATATGTGCATACATGTATTTTTTATTTCTCAAGATAAGGAAATCAACATGTGCTTATCCAAACACTAATATAGATATGTAGAGCCATATTACTAAACCATACAAAATTTTTATTAGAATGTTTCACATATATTATTTTATTCTAATAATCACTCTTATCTTAATTATTTATTTGGTTTTTATAACACTGATGTACCAATGATTAAGAACACGTAGTAACTTTTTTAATAACAAATTAAATATTTAGGTTTTTATTATTAAAGGTTCTTTTCAACATTCAAATTATAAAATTACAAAAAACTCTTACAAGTTAAATCGTTATTTTTACATGATTAGTTATTTTCTCCACCATTAAGTTATTTTCTTTCAGAAATAGAAAATTAATTTTACAATTTTAAAAATTGATCCAAAAGCCTCCCTTTCTCATCAATTAACATCAAGCGTCGCCCATCTGATTACTTGAAAAGTATTTAGAACAATTATATAAATTATAATTAAATTAATAAATTATGATTTATGAAATCTAATCAACTAGTTTTAAACAATGAACATGCACAATTTCCCATACATATCCAACTTAAAAAAATTAAGAAAATAAAATCCCTTTTCTCCCTTTGCCAGTCCAAAGTCCAAACTCCGTCATAACGGCCGCCCCCAACTTTCTCATTTCCTCTAACTGACCCGCGCACTCATAGCGCCCCCCTTCTCCTCACGCCGTAACATAAACTCTCTCTCTCTATCAGTTTTTTGTTTTTGTTTTTGATTTTTTTTTTGACCTTCTGCGTCCGCCATCACTGTGCGGGACGACCGGATTTTTACTTCCCATAAATTTCCATGTAATTAGGTATTGCTTTCTGTTGGTTTTTCAACTTCAAGCTTTCAATACGTGAAATTCTCGATTCAATCTCTACTCCTTATTCTTAAATCAATGTTGCTTGTCTGTTAACCTAACATTAGCATTTTGCTAATACTAGATATTGCTTACAACCATAAATTTGGGTCGTTTTTTTCCCTTGGTTTCATGCGCGCTTTGTTGAATTTTTTAATCTTTGTCGTATTTTCCATTATTTTTTTGGATGAATAATATAGTATTTTATTAGTTGTTATTAGTTTGATGAAATTATTTGGTAAATTAATTTGATGAAGTTTTTAGTTAATTAGATTGATTAATGTAATCAGAATTTTACTTCTTTCTTTTTATTGAAGAAAAATTATTAATTTGGGCTTGATTTAGTGACGAATCTGTTCAATTAGGGTTTGTGTGGACTGACATCAGTGCATTGTTGTTTCAAAGATTGGATTTTTTGGCCTGTAGGCTTATATTTAGCTTAAAACATCATTTCGTCTGAAGTTTTGAACTTGTAACAACAAGCAATCTTATGCTAATACCAATATCTGAAATAAATTAATTAAGCCTCTGGTTCCTGCATCTGAATATCTTGTTGTTGGTGAGGGGTGTGCTTGAGTAGAGCTGATTGACATATTGCCCTACTTCAATCTATACTGGTACCAGCGTTAAAAGGTTGGTACGAGGCTTATTACCCAAAGAGGTCATAAGTTAAATCTTCATTCTTTTTTAACCCCCATTGTGGTTTTGTCGCTTCCCCTTTAACGAGGTTCGCATATTACGCATGTATATGTATATTTAGTTTTGGACGTGGAAAGCTTCCACTAATTTCTGTCTCTACAATAATTTTTTGCTTTCTGGCGTGGACATGGACTACTTTCTTTTGTGCTTTATTGGAAAGCTTGAAAAAGTTTAACTACTAGCTTGTTTGGACTTTTGAGGTTTTGCATTCATCAATTTATTTTGTTGGACTTATAAGTGTTATATAGTATTACAATATCGCCTTTCAATTTTACAAGTGTGCTAATGTGTCAATACTTCTCCAACAGGAAAACTAACATACTTTCCAGCTCATTGCATTCCTGGACCTTGTGGAAGTGAGCCAAATTACATCTTGCATGTGTGATCATGGGGTCAGCTTGCTGTGTTGCTGCCAGAGATCACACCCTTTCCTCCCGTACTGCTAGTGAAGCTTTCCATCGCAATGTCCTATATTCACCATCATGGAGTTTTCGATGGGATAACAGAAGGCGTGTTGCTGGTGAAATTGAGAGTTCTGCATATCACTTCTCTCATGGAATCAGTAGCTCTGCTAGTATGGAGATGAAGGAACCATTCAGTTCAGGAAGGGCCAACATATCAGAAGGCGGAACCCCCCCAGAGAATATGGAAACACCTAATTCTCAGAGATCTCCATGTCACGAAGGAGGTGGTGCCAATTCAATGATCCTGTCTTCAGGTAAAACTTATGTAATTATATTTACCATCTCTTTTTAATTAATATGGAGTTTGGGGTGTTGTTCTGAAATGAGGTTCTAATTGGGAAGTCTGCCGCATTCCATTGGGATTGGATACAAATTTACCTTTAACATTCTATAAAATGATTATATGCTTCGTAAATAACTTCAGCAGATGCTTACATTTCATGGATCAAAATGTAGACCTGTATGTTTTTTATTAACTTCGGGTTCTTTTTTTGGGGAATATGCATCCACATGGCCTTTGTAATAGATACAAATGTTGATGGAAAACAAAATTAATTAAACTAAATGTCCATTTCTACAATAAGGAATTTTTCTTATTTCTTTGTCACTTTCAACCACCAACCACTGCTTCCACCACTATATCCTATGTTAATTTCATTCCCTCACAATGTAATCAATAACAGCAATTTCATTAATATCTTCCACAATTTGAAGTAATTTCTAGTTGAATATCAACAATGTTCCTTTGTCTGTATGATATGAGGTCCATGGCAAAGTTCTTCTCATTGACCAATGGCCACTTGTCATAGTAGTAACGCAAGTATAATGACTTGTGGACCTTTTTTTTAACCATTACATTATGGATTTGAAAAACGTTGTTGGACGAGACCTTTTTGTTGTTTAACCAATTTTTATTTTATTTTTAGACCTTTTTATTATTATTTTTTATTTATTTGAATATGACCTTTACATAATTGGTGCAGATTATCACAGGCAAGCACCTACTCTGTGGAGGTATATGTCTGAATTGGTTGCTTTTCTATTGCTAAATACTTATCTCACAATATCGTTCACTTTATTTAGGTGAAAAATGAAGAAGAATATTGAAATTGTCGGCTCTCCTGCACCAAAACTTCCGTTTTCAATGACGATTCCATCTTACTCTTCAATTCCATTGGCAGATCCTTTGCCATCAAATGCTAATGCCATGCCTTCAAATGCTACACCATCTAGGCGGGCTCGGCATTCTCCTGGACACCAGTTACTGAGGCAGATTTCTGATAGTCGGATTCTAGGAATGAAATCACCTTGTAGTAACTCAATGTCTGAAGGAAGACCGTCTTTTGTACTGTCAACATGCAGCAATGATTTCACAAATGGATCTCAGGGTGGCTTTTCTGATGGCTGGTCTATGCGGACTTTCTCTGAGTTAGTGGCCTCTTCTCAGAGAGAGAGGTGGTCCTTTGAAAGTGAGCAACTGAGTTGTGGCCATGGCAAGATAAGTGGATCTAGTAGCAGGTTCTCATGCTCACCTTCTGTTGGCTTTCAGACCTGTGGGGTGTGTACCAAGCTCTTGATGGAGAGATCATCATGGAGAAGCGACTCAGTTGCCGCAGTTGCTGTGCTGGTTTGTGGTCACGTATATCACGCTGATTGCCTGGAGACAATGACTCAAGAAGTTGACAAGTATGACCCAGCCTGCCCTACATGTACCGTTGGAGAAAAGCAGCTACTAAAGTTGTCCAAGAAAGCTTTCAAAGCAGAAGCTGAGGTGAAGTCCAGGAATAATAAGAAACTCAAAAATCGAGTTGTGGATAGCTACTGCAATGGTGACTTGAAATTTGATGATTACCGAAAAGGGGAAGAGCAGGGAGGAAAAGCTCACAAATTGGAAACCAGTTCTAGTTCAAGGAACCCTTTTTCAAAGCCTTTCTTACGACGTCATTTTTCTCTTGGATCCAAGTGGGGTAGATCTTTGTCAGAGAATGATTCTGGCAGGAAGAAAGGCTTTTGGTCAAGACGACGTAAGGATTGAGCATATTATTATGAGGTCAGAAGATACAACATGCTTTGCTTATTTACATAAGGAATTTTACTAAAAATGTAGTCTTGTTTGCATTTTTCTCCAGCTAACATAAAAAATGCTCTTGCAGTTAAAAGATAAGAAAGCATCCAGTTTGGTGAAGATTTCCTCGTCTTTGAGGATTCATAGCAGTTTGGCTTGGTGAAGAGTTGCTCAGTCTTGGAGTGATTTTCTAGCAGCAGGGGATGGATATGTGAATTCAATCTTGTGTTCTCAACTGATCTGAAGATCACATGCATGGCCTTGTCTCATCTGCACTTATAGCAGCTTAGTGTCATCCCCTATTTAACCTCCCAATAGCACGACCTCTTTTGGAGGAAGTTTTTACGGCCCAGTAACTGAGGTCGTGGATAAGGTTGATAGATTAGTGATGGATATGACTTGATAGCTTGGTGGGTTATTACATTAGTGGAAAGTCATGGCATCTTATTTTTGCCGAGAGTTAAAAGTGTTCAAATGAGATCTATTCTACTAATATTAGGAATGTTATTAGAGTAGGTAGTCTTAACTTCTGCCATCATTGACGGTTCTAAAGCTCTGTATCTTAAACTCACACTAGTGCAGAATCCCTGTTGCTTCCGCCAAGGAATTAGCTACTTGATTGATGGTGGCCATTTTAATCTATTTGCAGTTCTGGATGTACCATTTTGGCTGGATCTCGCCTTTATTAGTCTCGAAGATTTATCTGCTATATCTGGACTTTATCAATTTGCTATGGGAGACTGTTTCTTGAATAGGCATCAAGTTGAGAAAAAAAAATTGCATAAATACAAATTGGATAAAAATATATTATACAAATACCAATGTTATATCTCTTATAGAATTGAAAAATACTTAACACAAGATAAAATACTCAGGGGAGGTGAATTGAGAATTTATGCAATTTTACCTTAAATTGAATTCTTGATGGGTAATTTAACAAACACAAACACATATATCAATAATATAAGATGCAATAAGTGAAAAGAGTGAGGTCTAGAGAATCAAGCTTGAAATTTTAATGAGGAGTCCGATTCATTTTCTAATCTCCACAATCACACCATTGCCTTCAATGAGGACTTAATATATTATGTTAATCACTAATTCAACAATACTCAAATGAGCTACAAGGTGTTCCTCAAACAAATATAAGTGTAGAGCTTTTTATAAGAGTTGCAAGAGAAAGAACAAAGCACTACACGTTTCTTATACTTCTAACTAGGGCTTTGAATTGATTCACAAAGGTACAAAGTGATAGAACAATTGATTTGTTTTCTTGGATGCAAATGAAAGCTCTTAAGTTGCACATTTAATTTGCCCATAAGATCTTACATATCAAGGACAAAAAGTAGACGTTTGACAAAAGAATCCCTAAGTTCAATCTTGCATTAAATGCTCTTCAATGGTTAGAAAAGTTGCAACAGGTCTTGACCTTTGCGCAATGGTCCAAACCTTTTGGTCATCTGATACAAGTCGAACCTTTTGACCATCAAAAGGTCTAGATCTTTGCATAAAGGTTCGAACTTCTAGATCATCCAAGGCATTCTGCTCACAAGTGGTTTGAACTACTGCGCAATGGTCAGGACCTATGGAGCACTTGGTTATTGTTTTACTTGAAGACTTAAGAAATAGTTGAGTTCTCCCATCATATGCTCATCTCAAACTCACTTTTCATGCACTGAACAAATTCATTGATAAGAGTCATATTAATAGCTCCAAATACAATATCATCCACATAGATTTAGACAATCAATGTGTTTGCATGTGGTTTTTAATAAATAATACTGTATCAATTTTTCCTCATGAAAAACCTTTGTTTACTAAGAACCTACTAAATCTTTCATACCAGGTTCTAGGAGCTTGCTTGAGTCCATAAAGTGCCTTGTTAAGTTTATAGACATGATCGAGGAATTCACTATCTTCAAAACTTGGTAGTTGTCAACATATACTTCTTCCTTAATGTAGTCATTTAACAAGGCACTTTTGACATTATTTGAATAACTATAAAGCCTTTAAAGGCGACAAATGCCAAAAGCATTCTAATGGCCTCCAACATAGCAATCGAGGTAAAAGACTAATCAAAATCTTTGCCTTCTTCTTGATTATAACCTTTAGCTACTAATCGAGCTTTGTTTCTAGTTATTATGCTAGTTTCACCAAGTTTGTTTCTATAAACCCATTTAGTTCCTATTTCTTGTCTATTACTTGGTTTAGGTAATACATCTTAAATTTCATTTCTAGTACTTTAGTTTAGCTCCTCTTGCATTGCTTGTATCAAAAATTCATCTTTTAAAGTTTCATTTACATTTTTTTTTGCTCAGTTTGAGATAAAAAGACTAAATTGCTCATGTTTCTTAAAGATGACCGTATTTGTACCATATTGGATGGTTAACCTATGATTAGATCATTAAGGTATGCTTTAGCATATTTCCATTCCTTGTGATTGCTTAATTGAATTAATCAAGTCATCAATCTTAGCTTCTTCTCTTACATTTTCTTTTTTGTTTTTATGATCATTGTTTTCAAAAGAAAATCTATCTAAATTAACACACACACAATTTATGTCATCATTATAGCAAATGTTTGGTAATGCATCATCAAAGACAACATGAATAGATTCTTTGACAATTAAGGTTCTTTTATTGAAAACTCTGTATGCATTGCTAGTGACAAAATATCCTAGCAAAACACTACATCACTTTTTGCATCAAACTTAGCTAAGTAATATTTTCCATTGTTCAATATGTCACTTTTTTCCAAATGGGTAGAAGTATGATATGTCAGATCTTTTACTTTCCAAAGCTCATAGAGGGTTTTCTTAATGATAGGTCTAATGAACACTTTATTTGATATATGACAGTAGTGTTAACGGCTTTAGCCAAAAAATATTTAGGTAAGTTATTTTCACATTATTGTTTTAGCTATTTCAATTAAGGCCCTATTCTTTCTTTCCACCACTCAATTTTATTGTGGTGTCCTAAGTGCCGAAAAAGTGTGTTCTGTTCCAAGATTACTAAAAAGCAATCCATTTCATAATTTCCAAATTCTCTCCCATAATCACTTTGGATAGTTGCTATGTTACAACCTTTTTTTCATTTTGGACTTTCTTGCAATATCTAAAAAAAACATTTTTAGATTCATCTTTAGATACAAGGAAGAAACTCCATGTGTATCTAGTCAAATCATCAACAATAACCAATGTATACTTTTTGCCACCCAAACTTAATGTTTAAGTATATTCAAATAAGTCCATTTGTAATAGTTCTAATAGTCTAGAAGTAGAAAAAGCATCTTTAAGCTTAAAAGAATTGTTTTGCTTTTTTGTTGGCATGCTTGACAAATCTTGTCTTTCTAAAGTTTATTTTAGCAAGCCTTTGACAAGATCCTTTTAAATAAGTTTTGATGATATCCTTGCTAGTATGCCCCAATTTTCTATCACATCCAACTATCATAATTTTGAGAGTATAGAAACATTTCATTTGAGGATTTGAATTCATCTAGATTTTTTATAATGTCTTTATGTCTATACTCCTCAAAACAAGCTTGATTATTGTCGATTTTTTCAATAGATATTTATTGGCACAAAATGTTACTTTGAATCCATTATCACACAATTGACTAACACTAAGCAAGTTATGTTTTAAGTTGTCAACTAATAGAACATTTCTAATGACTAAATTTTGTTAATAAGAATGTTACCTTCACCAAGGACGGTTGATTTGCAATTACCTCCGAAGGTAACGTTCCCTCGATCTCTGAAGATTAGAGATGTGAACTTAGATGCATCTCTGATCATATCTTGATCATCCATTATCCAAGTACTATTTGTTATTTCCTCTTGGAAGTTCGTATGAAGCAAAGAGTTATTTCTTTGGTACCCACTTGAGTTTGGGTCCTTTAGTGTTAATCACAAAGTGAGCTTGTCCCTTAGGAACCTAAATTTTTTCTTTGTGAAGACTATTTCTTATAGAGCATATATGTGCTATATGTCCAATTTTCCACAGTAATTACATGTTCAATTTGTTGCTTTCACAAAATAACTTTTGTGTGTTCTATTTTTATTCTCTCCCTTATATCCAATTTCATATCTGTCTAGTATGTACCTTTGTTGTCCTAACATGATCGTTAGGTTCTTTTTTCCTTCTACAAACTTAGCAATTGTTTCTTTTTCAATATGACATTTTCTATTTTAAGTTCTTCTAGCTCATGAATAAGTCATCCTCACAATTTTCATTTTCCCTTTGACATGGGTTTTCTATTTTCCTTCTTCAACACTCAATGCTTTATGGTATTTTCATAATTTCTCGTTTTCATTTCTTAATTTTTCATTTTCATACCTCAAAAATTCATTATCTTCATTTAAAATATTGTTTATAGTTTTAAGTTGTTATATTCATGCTTGTATTCATCAAGTTCATTTCTAACACTCAGCATCATGTCCTTAAAAGCTTTATTTTTCTTTTGTAATTTTACCATTCTTTGCATGAATATTATACATAGTCACAAGCGTCATAATAGGTTTGGAGAGACACACTTACCTCATCATCCAATGCCATGAAGCCTACATCTTCATAGGAGTCACTTGTGTCATCATCACTCCAAGTGGTGATTAGAGCTTCTTTCTTGGGCCCTTGATGCAATAGAAGAAACAACCCATAAGTATTTGGAGAAGTGGAATAGGCTGGAGAGGAAAACAAGTGTTGAAATCCAGCACTAGCTACTGCTATTGTATGCCGCCGGCTTTGAAGATGTACGTGCCAGCATAGGATTTACATCACCAGCCTTCAACCGACCTTCAATATTTATAAATTCAAAGATTTAAAGGCCACCATCTAAGGTTTGTAATGTAGGTCGCCAGCTTAGAGCTTTAGGCAGCTGTCTTTGAAGCCAACGTATATTCTAGTTTTTTTTTTTTTTTTAATTTTTAGTTTTCTTTGCTTCGTTTATATGTGTAAGTCCTAGGGCAAAACAGATATATATAAATTTTTTATATATTTGAATAAAATTTCTAAGCGATGTCTTGCTATTTATTTCCAAAATTCATATCATTGGATTTTAATGCCAACAGCCTAGGTATTCTCTGAATCAACAAGTGTTGAAGATCTCAGACCGACAATCATGTGCAACAATCCATTCGCTTGTATACTACGTTAGTTTAGTATCAGAGCCACGTTCGCTCTTGGAGAAAATGCCTCCCAAACGATAAAGCAATCAATGTTGTGTTGCAATGGATGAAACTCATGGTCGTGATGACCTAGATCAGATAGATCATCGACAAATAAATGGGTGCAATGGAATGTTGATTTAGTGGGATGTTGGATCAACTCACTGAGAGGATGGCTATGATGATGGGAGATCAGTGTAATGCTAACCCCAGGTGTGAAAGAAACCCTAGGCTAACACCACAAGTAGATGTGGTAAAGGATGATCTACCTTCATGGATGAAGGAGATTTATGCAAAATTGCCACATAAGCGTGGTAGGGTTTGTGTTGTGGAAGAGGATCGAAGACGATGGGAGATGGGTATGAAACAAAAATCCCTGAATTCAGTGGAAGTTTGCAACCACAGGAATTTTTAGATTGGTTAGCTACGGTAGAGAAGATTTTTAATTTTAAGAATGTCCTTGATGACAAATGAGTGCAATTGGTGGCAACTCGATTTCATGATAGAGCCACAACATGGTGGCAACAGAAGAAACTGACCCGACTCAGATTGGGTAAATAAAAAATCGTTTCATGGGAAAAGATGAAAAAGTACATGAGATCATAATTCCTGCTCTACAATTTCCAGCGAATCATGTATTAGAGATTGCAAAACCTGAAGTAAGGTAATAGGTGAGTAGCTGAATATATATCTGAATTCTGACAATTGGTTGTTAGGAATGAGATTCATGAGATTGAAGACCAATTAGTGGCTGGATATATTGGTAGTACGAGATTGCAAATTTAGGACTTAGTAAATTTGCTTGATCCAGTTAGTGTCTCCACCACGCTCCAATGGGTGTTGATACTTGAAAAGCAGCAGAAACAACCTAGTAGTGGGTTCTCTGGTGATGGTGTGACAGGTAGTAGTAGTGGAGGATGCGGTGGTGTGGTGAACCATACTGGAAGTGAAGTGGTTGGTAACACTATTGGTGGGTGCAATAATAGGCTTAACATCAGTGGTCCTAGTAGTAGTGGATTGAAATGTTTCAATTGTAGGGAGCCTGGTCATAGATAGTTAGAGTGTAGGAAAGCAGAGAAGAGAGTAGCCTTATTTATTAAGAATGATGAAATGGGCGAAGAGAATGAGGTGTTTGAGGCTAGAGGGGATGGAGAACCTATTTTTGATGAGGAATATGAGGAGGAAAAGTTTTTAGAAGGGGATGGAAAAGAGACCTTGGTGGTAAGGAAGGCATATATGACTCCTAGAGCAACTGAGGAAAACTAGCTAAGAACCAACATTTTCCAGTCCATTTGTACCATCCTGGGTAAAGTATTCCGCTATATGATAAATTCAGGCAGCTGTGAGAGCATCATCTCTACAGAGGCAATGCAAAAATTGGAAGTTCAGATAAAACAACATCCCAAGCCTTACAAATTAGCATAGTTGAAGAAAGGTGGTGAGGTGAGCGTTTCCAAATGTGCTCGATTACATTCTTTATTGGCTCTAAATATATGGATTTTGTGTGGTGTGATGTGGTAATGATAGATGTCTACCACTTGTTATTGGGAAGACCATGGCAATTTGATAGAGGCGTGACCTATGGTGGTAGGGCCAATACCTACAGTTTCATTTTTAAAGGTATTAAAATTGTGCTTGTATGAAATAAAGCAACTAATGAAACCAAGCTGTGGAGCAAAATGCCAATGCTAGTATGTTATCTCTAGCTAAGTTTGAGGTGGAGATACCTGATGAAGCAGTTGCCCTTATCAGTGAATTCTAGGATGTGTTTCCTAAGGAGTTGCCAAATGAGCTACCACCACTCATGGACATGCAGCATCAGATTGACCTCAAGCCTGGTGCCTCCCTTCCTAATAGACTTCACTATAGGATGAGCCCTACTGAACATGAGGAATTGAGGAGATAAGTGGAAATATTGTTAGAGAAGGGTTTTATTCGGAAAAGGTTGAGTCTCTATGCTGTTCTTGCATTGTTGACCCCTAAGAAAGACGACACGTGGTGAATGTATGTGAATAGCCGATATTAACAAAATCACAGTTAGGTATAAATTTCTTTTTCCTTGGTTGGATGATCTACTTGACCAATTCAGTGGTACGAAGTTATTTTTGAAGCTGGATCTAAAGAGTGGTTATCACTAAACCCGCATTAGAGTTAGCGATGAGTGGAAAACCTCTTTCAAGACTAGGGAGGGTTATATGAATGGTTGGTCAGCTACTTGGGCTACTAAATGCTCCTAGTGCCTTTATGCAAGTAATGAACCAAATTCAGAGGCCACTTATTGATAAGTGTGTTGTCATATTTTGATGACATACTGGTTTATAGTGCTGACCATGATCAACACCAGCAACACTTACATGAGGGTTTAAGTATTCTGCGAAGAGAGAAGTGCTATGTAGCAGCAAAGAAGCGTTTTCATGACTTCTAAAGTACTTTTCTTAGGTTACGTAATCTCCAATGAAGGCTTGCAGGTTGATCAGTCTAAAGTGGAAGCTATTCAGCAGTGGTCCAGGCCTACTTCCATTGCAGAGGTGAGAAGTTTCTATGGCCTTGCATCTTTTTACAAACGATTCACTCCTCACTTCAGCAATATTATGGCTCTATTGACTGATCGCATGAAAGGAGGAAAGTTTGAATGGTCAAAGGGTGCAAAAGAAGCTTTCAAGCTCATCAAGAGGCATCTGACATCAGCCCCTATATTGGTGTTACTAGACTACCATAACCTTTTGAACTTCATTCGGATGCATCTAAAGTAGGGATTTGAGTTATATTGAGTTAGAATAGTAAACCGATTGCCTATTATAGTGACAAGCTGACTGGGGCAAAATTGAGGTATAGCATTTATGGTGTTGAGTTCTATGTTATGGTGCAGATAGTTAAGCACTAGCGACATTACCTGCTCCATAAGGAGTTCATCCTGTATACCTACCATGAAGCTTTAAAGCATCTTCATTGTTAAGATAAAGTATAATCTAAACGTGCTTCATGGGTAGCTTATTTGGAGCGTTTCACCTTTGTTGTGAAACACAAGAGTGGGGTCACGAACAAAGTTGCGGAAGCTTTGAATAGGCGAAGGAGTCTCTTTGGCAAAATGTAGATTAAGGTACATGGTTTTGACTCATTTGCTACTTTATATGATTCTAATCCATATTTTTCCCATATTTTAGCTTGTATTAAAGATATGAAAGAGATTGAGTATCTGTTGCAAAATGGATTCTTATTCAAGGGTAATCAACTATGCATACCCGATTGTTGTCTAAGGGCTAAGATTATTCAAGAGTTGCATTGCGAGCGCCATGTGGGTAAAGACAAGACTTTGCATCTAGTCTAAGCATCCTATTACCGGGCATCCATTCGAAATGAGGTAGAAAGGTTGTGCAGCCATGTAGGGTATGCCAAGTGTCAAAGGGGATGGCTGCCAATGCTGGGTTATACTTGCCTTGCCTATGCCATCTTAGTCATGGGTAGATGTTAACATGGATTTTGTCTTGGGTCTACCAAGAACTCGCAGGGGTAATGATTCTATCTATGTGGTGGTACATTGGTTCTCCAAGATGGCGCATTTCATCCCTTGTAAGAAAACTGTGGATGTTGTGTGTGTGGCACGGTTGTACTTTCAAGAAGTGTATAGATTACATAGTTTGCCTACATCTATTGTATCTGATAGGGATACTAGGTTTTTGAGCCACTTCTGGAGGAGTCTATGGAGGATGGTTACCACTCAGCTAAATTTTAGCAATGCCTACCATCCACAGACAGATGGAGAGACTGAGGTAGTGAAAAGTCTCTGTGCAATCTTCTAAGGAGTTTAGTAGGAGAAAACGTAAAGGTTTAGGATCAGAAGTTAAGCCAAGATGAGTTTGCCCACAACCAGGTAAGCAACCGGAGCACAGGTTTCAGCCCATTCCAGATTGTTTATTCAGTCAGTCCTAGAGGCCCGCTTGATCTTTTAATTGTACTTGATCGAACTTGGAACCATGGCAAAGCAGTAGATTTTGTACACAATCTACAAGAGATCCATCAGACGGTTCACAACAACCTGGAAAAGGCTGCAGGCAAATACAAAGAGGCTGCTGACAGGAAGAGACGGCACCTAGAGTTTGATGTAGAAGACTTTGTATAGGTTGTTCTTACCAAGTATAGATTTTTTGTGGGTGAATATAACAAACTCTTTGCTAGGAAGGTTGGACCATTTGAGATTATTGAAAAGATCAACATGAATGCCTACAGACTTCGACTACCTAGCCACATTCGAATAGCTCCTACTTTACACTGCCGGATTTGAAGATTTATGCCGCTGGCGTAGGATTTACACTGCCGGTCTTCAACAGTCACAAATTCAAAGATTTAAAGGCCGCCATCCAAGGCCGCTAGCTTTTGTAATGTAGCTGCCAGGTTAGAGCTTTAGGCTGCTGGCTTTGAAGCCAGCGTATCTGTTTGCATTTTTTTTTTTAATTTTAGTTTTCTTTGCTTTCTTTATATGTGTAACCATAGGGCAAAATAGATCATTTTTTTTTTTTCTTATACATTTAAATGAAATTTCTAAGAGTCGTCTGCCTCTTTATTTCCAAAATTCATATCATTAGATTTTGATGCCAAAAACCTAGTATTCTTTGAATTGACAGGTGATGAAGATCTCAAATCAACAATCGTGCGCGATTCAACGGTTTACGATAATCCATTCGCTTGTATGCGGTATTAGCCTTCTAAGCACCTTTTTGAGCATAGGGCAATATTGTTGAATGTGCCTCAGCTTGTGGCATTTGAAAAATGTAATTACCTCCTTCTTCTCACTTTTATACCATGAAGAGCTTCCTTCATCATCATTCCTCTTTATCTTGTTGTTAAATTTCATGAATCTTTTGAATTTTTTGCCATGAAGGCAAGCTCCTCCTCCTCATCATCATTGTTGCTTGATTCGTTACTCATGGCTTTCAATGCAATAGTCTTTTTGCTTGACTCATCTCCTTGTCTTTTGATCAATTCATGGGTCTTGAGAGTGCCAAGAAGCTCCTCTTTACTCATGGTATTTAGATCATGTGCCTCCTCAATTGTGGTTCTCTTGGCCTTCTAATCCTTTAGCAAGGACTTAGGAAGTTTAGAGCTAATTTTCACATTAGTAAAGCTCTTTCCAAGCATACTCAAAGGATTTATGATGTTTATGAATCTATTATGCATATAATTTATTATGGTCTCAAGTGGTTGCATCTTGAAATTTTCAAATTGACCACATAGAAGACTTGTTTTAGTGTCTCTTACTCTATATATTCATAAGTTTCCTTCAATTCATCCCATATTTCTTTTGTGGACTTGCATGTACAATTCTATTAAAATCAATTTTATTCAAGTGACAATGCAATATATTCATAGATGTTTCATCTAAATCTAGTCTTGTCCAATCATCATCACTAAAGTCTCTTTCTTCCTTTCCTTCAATTTTGAAGGGACCATCTTCTATAACATTCCAAATTAACCTATTTTTTATTTTTAAGAAGATTTTCATTATACATTTCCAATATGGATGGCTTCCTCCATTTAAAGAGGTGACCTATTAATAGCTTGTCCTTCGAAATCCTTAATGTGTTAGATGCCATAATCTTTACTCTAAAATGCAATTAAACATGAGAAAATTAGAGACTTTGCTTTGATGCCAATTGAAAAACATCTAATACACTAGGTAAAATACTAAAGAGCAGGGTTGAATTGAGTATTTGTGCAATTTGGCCCTAAATTAAAATCTTGATTGGTAATTTAACAAACACAAGCAAATATATCATCAATATAAGGTGCAATAAGTAAAAAGAGTAAGGTTAAGAGAATCAAACCCAAGATTTTAATGTGGAGTTCAACATGTTTTCTAATCTCCATAATTACACCAATGCCTCCAATGAGGACTTCACACACTATATTAATCACCAATTTAACAATGCTCAAATGAGCAACAAAGTGTTTTCCAAGCAAGTATAAGGGTAGTGCTTTTCATAAAAGTTGCAAGAGAAAGAACAAAGCACTACGCTTTTCTTATACTCCTAACTAAGGCTTTGAATTGATTCACAAAAGCACAAAGTAATAGAACAATTGATTTCTTTGTTTGGATGTGAATGAAAGCTCTTAAGTTGTACATTTAATCTTCTATAAGCTCTTATATATCAAGGAATAAAAAGTGGATGTTTGACACAAGAATCCCTAAGCTTAATCTTACATTAAATGCCCATCAATGACCATAAAAATTGCAGTGAGTCCGGACCTTTTGCACAATGGTCCAAACCTTTTGGTCATCTGATACAAGCAGAGCCTTCTAAACATCAAAAGGCCTGCACTTCTAGGTCATCCAAGACCTTTTGTTCACAAGTGGTATGGACTGCTGCGCAATAGCCTAGACCTCTAGCACATTTCGTTATTAAGGCTTTCAAATGGTTTGGACCATTTTGCAAAAGGTCCGGTCCTTTTCAAGGAGAAAACACGGGTCTAGACCTTTTGCAAAATGGTCCTGACTTCTTGAACAAAAACTTGTTTTTCCATTTTACTTAGTTTTTTCAAGATGCTTTCTTTTTATGATTCCTTTGTATGATGATTGTATTGTCAAAAACATATTTAATTGCACAAACTTAGTTTTAAAAAGATTTATAGTTTTATCTTGTCAAAAGTACATATAATCTCTTTTAAGTTCAATAAAAACGTGTGATATACGTGTAATGGTTGTGTATCACGCTTTGAAAGTGCAACATATGTATAGCTGTTATGTAGTTGAAACTTATATTGCAAGTCGAGCATGTGATACAAGATAAGTTTGCTTAAGTACATTGCTATATCGCATGACTGAAATGCGATACACATGTAAATTTATGTATCACATATTCCAAATGTGATACGTCATTAGTATTTTGATAATTTTTTCCTCAATTTGTACTTTTGTAAATTTATTATTTATTTATTATTACTATTATTTTAAAGATAGTAGACATGTTTCACTCTTGCTATGGGGTTGAATTGGATCTTGAAGCATTCTTTGCCTGTACTTATTAGCAAGGGAAGTTGCTCAGTAGGTGCTGGTCTAGTTGTTCTAAATGCACATGGAAAGGAATGTTAACAAAATTAGGTAAATTACATTGGAAGGTATCAACGTTTGGGAGTAAATTCATTTAGGGTATCAGCGTTTTAAGTGGTTAAAAAAATGTATCAACATTATATCAAGTGAGTCAATTAAGGTGCCATTAATAGTCCGTTGGTGATGCCATTAACTGAATATTAAATGACACGTGTCACATAAAAAAAATTAAATATTAAAAAGAGGTGTGATGATCCAACCTATTAAACTTAGAAAATAAATAAATATAATAAAATAAAAGGGGGAAAACCGTGAAAACTCCTAAAGGAAAAACATAAATAAATAAAAACCAAATCATATTTCACATTGAACTTCAAATTTGAATTCTTTATTGAGTCATATGCTTTATACATGTGAAGTTATACTTTCCCCTTCTTTAACAAATCACTATAATCAGATAGAGGAGGATGTCCTCTTTGTTGGGCTTTATTGTACTTGTATATGTTCCTGCTCACATGGTTATGGCGGTTTGGTGATGGAGGCTTATGGATTTGTGGGATTTTGTGGATGGCAAGAACAGGTCGTGGTCCTTCAATGGTGAAGATGGCAATAGATACATAGATGATGCCGCGATCTAGTCGGTGCAAGTTCAAAGGTTAGCAATGGATATTTTGGCCTAGAGTTTGTGATGCATTGAGCATGTAGGTTCCAATTTTTAAAGTGATTTAGCCATGGAGATTAGTATAGATGTAGGCTGTTTCGATTTAGATATGTGGTTCTCTTGAAAGCACTGGTGGCTATGTGTTTGGTGGCTGAACTTTCGAGAATGGTCATAGATGGTTCTCATCTTTAGGGTTTCAAAATAGTTGTTGTTGTTGTTGTTGTTAAATGTTTCTCCGTAGTTCAATTTCTATTGTTTTCACTCTAGGAGCTTCTCATCTTTGTTTTTTCTTTCTAAAGTTTAATGGGTCGGATCATCTCAACTCTTTTTAATATTTAATTGTTTTTTGATCTGACACTTGGCATTTAACAGAACACAATTAACGGTGTTACAAATAGACTGTTAATGATACCTTATACCTTATTTTAACCGCTTGAAATGTTGATATCTCAAATGAACTTATCTTCAAACATTGATACCTTCCAATGTAATTTACCCTAACAAAATTAGAATATATGGATGTGGCTGTAATGTAGTAATTGATACACATGCATTAAGCACCAACAACCAGAAGGATAGTAATGTTTAAAGTAAAAGATGGCCAAACATAAAATGACCGTAGTTTACTATCGAATAAATAATTCCGACCCTCGTTCATAAACAAGACACTTGGTCTAACTGCATGTCTTTGAACTAATATGATTATCCAAGTTAGATGCTTTATGTCAGCCAATAGGAGAAATAAAAGTTAGATACCTTGGCCGGGAGGTTAGAGGTTCCTTTCTTTATTTCAGAGTTGGTTAAAACCCTTATAAATAAGGAAATGGTTATTAAAATGATGAATTTATGATTTAATAGGATTTTTACCTAGTGGACAATTGAGTTATTCTACGTGATTACATTACTTGTATATGTTTAAACTTGAGGTAAAATTCCATCTTTGACAAATCTTGCACATTTTATGACTACAATATACGCCATTCTAATGTGACACCAGATTATCAAAATAATGATTAAGCATCAACCATATTTGCTAATTTTATATATTTTTTTCTTCCTAATCAAGCATATATTCAAGAAACTGATGTTAAACCCTTATACTAGAATTTGGTTATAGCTGAAAAAATTGTTGGCTGGGGCTGTGGATATGTTTTATTTATTTATTTTTAATATAATATCGACAGAATAAAAAGGTAGTCAAACCACAGAAAATTGTACAATGAAAAAGAGAATATATATACACACACATATAAATACATAAATAAAAATAGAAATGGTTGACCTTTGTGGTTGTATATAGACATCATCACGGGGCAGTTCCGAACCATGAACCGCCCCGAACTGTCCCATGCGGTTCCGTACCCGGGAACCGCCCCATCGGGGAAGGTTACGAACCGCCGAAGGACCTGCCGGAACCGGCGGGTCTTAGCGGTTCGTCACACGGAACCGGCGGTTCCACCGGTTCCGAACCGTCTTTAAAAAAAAAAAAAAAACCGAAACACACACATATAGAATGATTTTGGTGTTTTGTTTGGGAGGGTTGGAGGGAAGGAGGAGGGGGAGGGGTAGATTGCAGGTCATGTTTATTTAAAAAAAAAAAAAAGGAAAAAAAGAAAACTTGGTTCACGGTTTCGGAACCGGAACTAGAACCGTCAGAACCGGTGGTTCCGTGGAACCGCGAACCGCCCCGACTCTGGCGGTTCCGGTTCCGGTTCCACAAAATATGGAACCATGAACAGGCGGTTTCGGTTCGGGTCCGGAACTGACCCGAACCGTGCCGACGTCTAGTTGTATAAATACAACGTGAGACGGATTTATAGTGCCATATTTTTTGTTGAGGTGCTGCATATCATCAGCAAATCGGGCTCCACGACGATGTGTGTCTAATGTCGATGTCCCAGCGCCTGCAATTCCGGATAAGACATCTGAGTTTTACCTTGAAACTATCTCTGTGTCTCCCAATTGCTTGGCAAATCCAAAGAGATAGTTGATTGGTTAATTTATTTTCACTTCTGGTATCTCTTTGTCATCTAACTTCTATGGACAATTTATCAGGACTAGGTTCTTAGCATCGCTTTGTCAAGAATTTAGGACGAGATCTATAGCATCTAAATTTTGCTGCATAAGTGGAGCTTCTAAGATTCCAACAGTCAGTTTTTCCAGGATTAGTCTAGCCTTCCATCCTCCCCATTGATTTATACCAATTTGATTTGAACCATTGATTTTACTTTTCCCATAATTGGTGACCGCCTAGGAGCAAAGAAAAAAAAAATGATAGATGATCCTTGAACCTAGACATTGCCACAGTTTTAGAACCAAACCAAATTGAACCACTTACTCTAAGTCTTGAAATTGAGCGTCAAGCCTGGATTTTTTATTTTCTGGGTTGGTTTCCTTTAGTCTGATTCGTATTAAACTCTAACCCATCTAGTATGAACATTCAAATGAAAATTAAAGGAAACTTGTTTTGAAAAAAAAGATGGAGTCGCCATCCAATTAAAATCAGAAAAAAAAATAACGAATTAGGACTAATTGATAGGTTAGTCCTGGTTTCATTACTGATATGCAAAAATTCATTTGAAAAAAAAAAAATGAAACCAGAGAAAACTTGAATATGGAGGCTATTCTATCAAAACCCACTGATATGCAAAAATTCATTTGGAAAAAAAAAATGAAATCGGAGAATACTTGAATCTAGGGCTATCCTATTAAAATCTAGGTGGTTACCACTTTTTAATTTTCTAACTAGAAATTGCTTCCTATTATATCTACTCGTGTAATATTTATATGCCAAATAATTCACACAATAAATCAAGAAACTGCATTTATTAGATAATATGCAGACTAAACGATGATATTACATTTTACAAAACGCATAACTAATATCTACATCAAAATTCTTTTTTACAAAGAAAATTTCCTCTTTTAGAGTTGCCATTAGGTGTCTATATATCCGCTATTCGGGATCAGACGTCACGTAGTTCTTTTAATAAAAATTTTAATCTACTGATTGATTTTTAAAAATTTTAAAAATCTTATCACTTAAAATTCATTCAATTTTCTTTTTGACAAAATTTACCTTCTGATATGCACTCTAAATCTATTAATTTGAATTTTCAAATTTATAAAAAAATGAATTTTCTAAGTAAAAAAAAAATTACAAACAAATCATAAATTATAACATGTATCAAGAACAAGAATGCTATACAGAATATCAGCATTATGAAGTAAGTCTCATAAATCACTTTGACAAAATTAGAATATCATCATTCAATATACCTATTTCAACATGACAAATACACATAATTACATTCATTAACATAAGTCTCATAAATCACTTTGACAAAATTTCAAATTGTATTATGAACACATAGGTACATGTCAACATAGAATCAAATATTTTTAATATTTTCAAAATCATGTTAGTAAGATGATTTCATAGCGTAATAAAAATTCGCGTAGTATATTATTAAGTGATATTATGACAAAATCTCATTTCATGCCGTTCCATAAGTATATATGATACATATCATGATAAGAATTACATAATAAAGGCAATCACATTATTTAAAACTTGACAAAAGATTTCAATTTGATACTTGCAAAGATCAAGTACTATTATAACAATATTCCAATTTATCAAATTATTATCATAGCAAAAGGGAAGCAATTTCATATATTAGTTTATTACTATTACTAATTCCTATTATTATTAAATTCTTTTTTTGTTTTTAATATAACCCATGCAAAAAAAAAAAAAAAAAAACTAATTTCATTACTTTTTTATCATACAATCGTAATTGGATATTAATTATTACTATTACTTTTATTTTTTCCTATTTTTATTTTTGATTTTATATTTTCATTAACATTATTGTAGTTTTCATTATTGTTATCTATTGTTATAAAGTAAAAACATTTTAAGTTTAGACTCCACATTTTTAAATAAATTTTTTTACCCCACTATTTTTTGCTCCTATTTACTTTTCCTCTACCCACAACTCGGAGTCTTCCTACCACTATTTATAACTTCTATATGCATTTTAAAACTTGAGAAAAACGTAATTTAATTGTCACCAACTTTTATGTCAATTGATCTTTCTTTTTCTCCGATTAACCCTTTTTATCAAATTTTTTTTCATACAATGAAAGAAACTTACGTGGAGTCCACGAACACCAGGCGCACAAACAAAAATGGCTGACAGCGGGTTCAATGGCGGGTCGAAATCTGGGTTGGTCCGCGGAGCAATCTGCCACCGGTGGTTCTGGGGTGGCACGACGGCTGGGCTCTGGTTGGACTAGGCCAATGGGAGGCGGGTAACACTCCTTTGGTTTCAGTTTGTGTCAAAGAACTCCAGAAGGTGGTGTTTGAAGGTAAGGAAGGCAGTTTGCGTATCTCCGACGATGTGGCTTTAATGGTTTTCGATGAAATCCAAGGCAGCTATCTTATAGATTTCAACATCCTAAAGCTTCTTGCAAAATTCGATTCCTCTAATTTTCTTGCAAAACAAGAAATCAAGATTAAAATTTTCAAAACCCTAGTTTTAAATTAAGAACATGAAATCAATAATTGAAAGAAATTGAGAGCCAACCTTGCTTGGTAGAGGATGCTAGTGTCCTATTTATAGTGTCTAAGGCATCAATTACATGTAAGAACTTTCCAATTTCAAGAAATTGCAAATCTAGAGTTTTGGAGCAAGTTTTAGCAAGAATTTGGAAATTTTTTAAATTAAGATGCAATTTTCCAATTACATTAGATATTTGACCCTTTAAGAGCAATGTAAGACCTCCCATATCTTTGAACTTACCCGAAAAGTAAATGTTAACATGAATCGTGATAAATTTGGAAAGTCCAATCTTATTTTTTCCAAAGTTTAAGATCGGATTTAATATAGCAAATGATTACTAAACTTTCATATTTAGTATCAAATGAAAGATTTCCACGCGTAGTTTTCAATTTTGCCATTGATTTGGCAAAATTGAAAATGAAACTAGATTAAAAAAAAAAAGGTGCAAAGTGGGCCGTTCAAACTGCTCTTTCCATGCCCAAAGAAGAAGGCTGATGTCAGCACTTAATTTTTTTCATTTTTTATTTTTAATTAATTAATTAATATTATTATTCTTTATTATTTACATATATGTATTTTATTTCCCCCACTACTTATTTATTTATTTTTAAAACTAATCTTAACAATCCATTCGACATGACATGATTAAATTTTACCAAGTCGATAACATGTAAAAGTAGAAATAGGGTGTCTACATTGAGGAACTAGAACTTTCTCCTAAGGCTCCCGTACACTTCTATTAACTGACAGTTTCGTTTCGGTTTTGGAACCGTGGAACCACCTTTCTTTTCTTCAAATTGAAATTAAAAAATGAATAAATGATTTTAAAGTTTTTAATAAGATAATTTTAAACTCAAAAAAATACTTAGATCTAATGTTATGTTTGGTACGCTCGAATCGTTCGGAATAAGGATGCAATCGGATTAGGTTTCAGGTAGGTCATATAAACATAAACCTGAACTCGCTACACTATAGGGCATACCAAACTCGACCCTATAACCTATAGGGTTTTCCTTCTATATCCAAACGCACCCTATAGGGTTTGCTCTAAAACTCGCCACTCGTTCGGATATCCACTTGACTATCAACCCGATTACTTGCCTGACCACCCATCCAATTATCAACCCAAACTTGCCCTACTTATTGTTTTTTGTTTTCAGTAGATTTAGCAACTTAAGCCAATAAAATAATAATGTAATAATTTAGCAATTCACCTTCTCTTTGCCAACCTATCTTTAAATTTAGCCCGTTACTATGTTTACATTTAGTAAATATATTTACATTATATTTCTTTTTTACTATGACTAATGAGTTGACTGAGTATCCATCGGGTTTTAATAGTATCAACCCAAAACTAATACTCTACAGGGTTCTTTATCTATGTCCAAACCTGACCTTATTACCCTATAGGGTTTTTATCAGGTTAGATGGGTCGAAAACCCATTAATGATCGATTCGATTGCATCCTTAGTTCGAAACGGAATGGATTATAATAATTCAAAATGGAATGGAATGACTAAAGGAATGAGATTTCCATTCTTATATTTGGATATAAACAAGAAATGGAATGGAAATGAATGAGTATATAATAGAATTTGTCAAAAACATCCTTACAACAAATAAAATAATAATTTTATAGGGATAAAAAGTAATTAAATCAAGGATCATTAATGTATGAAGGAAAGGGATTGCGATTCTGCCTTTGAAAATAGGGAATGAAATTCTCTCTTGAAGCCGGAATCATCGATTCCTAGGAATTACGATTCTGGCTTCTAATGAGGCTTCCAAACATAAAGAAAGGGAATAGAACCCGAAATCACAATTTTATTCGTTTCATTCCTATCTACCAAATATGTCATAAGATTATTGAGGTATTTAACTGATTTTTTTATAAATTTGTTTAAGATATGCACTTATATATACACAAGCACATCCAACATTAATTATAGAGTCGGCAATGTGGGATTACAAAATATTTTAGAGGGTAAAAAGAAAACTAAAATACTGAAAAGTCTCACATTATTAAGGAATGTGATTTTACTTTTAGGAAAAGTTTATATAAATTAAATTATACATGCTTTTAAGTTATATTTATTTGTTATATTGTTGAATATTCAATAAATTATACTATTAACATACAATAGTTTAAATATTAATAATTATATATTTAATATTATTTTTTAAATGTTTTCTCTAATTTCTTTTTTTTTTTTTACAATGGAACCATTTGCAACTGCAAATTCTATTCAGTTCTAAGCCAAAAAATCGTCTAGGAACTACGAAACGAACAATTCCTTAACCAATTCTCGAACCCCCTAATTGGTTCGACTCTAGTTTGGAATCATACCCATGTATACTTGGTAACACCCTCTATTGAGTGTGTTACCAAAAGTAGACAGACCAAAGGCCTACCTATCTCTCAAACATAATATATATATATATATATATATATGTTTTATATTGTTTACCGTTTCGAAAGAAGCATGAGATAGACCCTCCAAGGTCCTTTGGTCCTTCCACCTCAACAACATGGAACACCTTACCCAATTACCCCAAAAAGCAATTAAAAGAAAAATAGAAGATTAAAATCCAATAGTTTGAGTTTTATTAATCAAGAAGATGATTATAATCCCTTTTTATTAGAGTAGACCATTAGAGTCTCTTTCTCGAATAAGCATGCACCTCCAGTGGCGATGTCAGTCATCAAAGTGACATCCACCCCAAAAAATGTCCCAATGTCTTACAAGGATGCCATCTCTTGATCCAAGATCATGCTAAATCTTTATTTGTAGAGAATTCGGAAGAGATGAGGATGATTATCAGTAAGACGGTCCACCGAGTTTAGTATCTTTGTTGTATAATTTCTAATGGTAGATATAATAAAGAATGTAGAAATCTAAATCACTTGAATCAATGCAAGGGGATTTTGAACCATTGTTTAATAACATAAGAACTAAAATATACGAACATCTAGACTTAAATAGTAGACTCATTGGCTATAATTGAACCAAGATCCTAACCTGCACTTAAAGCGACACAAGAATTCAAAAAAATTGATAAATTCTCAAGAGCATAAAGGTCATGATGAGATCAAAGTCACCAAACTTTCCTTCAAAACTCTCCAAAATTCATTACACTCATGGCCTATATATGTGTGTGTGTATAAAATAATCCTAGGTAAACTAGACTAAAGAGGAACTAAAAAATGTCTTATAATTAAGAAATAACCTCAACTAAAAAATTAAATACTCATTTACTTTACTATACTAGCAATCCATTATATCTTTATTTTATTCTTTATCAAGAGCTATCACAATGTTTAGATTCTATTGCAACTCCATTCCATTCATCAAATATTAATGATTCTACTACAATATTATTCATTCAGCAAGATAGTAATAAACCCCCAGATGACATATGCCAACAATGGCTTCATAAAATGGATAATGGAAGATCAATTTAAAAATATAAATATAAAGATAACAAATAACATAAAAATAAACCAAATTATGAAATTGGCAAAAATGATCCAATGTAAGCTAGTCAACCCATGAGTGGCTAACCTTAGGCAATGACCAGGGCCAACTAGTTAATGCTGGTTCAACCATTTTCATTCTAACAGGTCTTTGGATTGACCCCTTATTGGTATGCTTGTAATTTTTTCTTCTATGAGTCCTTCAACAACTAAAATAAACCTTTGTTTAGACCCCTATTTGAATTACTTCATTTTTCCTGCGTTTAACTTGATTAGTCCATTTCACGGGTGATTTCCAATTGTAGAACAAGCAAGTCAAGATATGAGCCTTGTTAGGGAATCTGAACTAGGTAGGAACCGAGCGTGGTCCTCTTATAGACACATGTTAAAGTTGGTATACAGCTCGAGTAAATATAAGAATCAAAATAACAGCTTTAAGAGAATGTAGAGGATTTAGCTATAATGATTGTTGGTCTCCAAAAAAGTGATTACTATTTTATTTATGTTATTTTCAAATAGATATTTATCAAAAAACAAATACATATGAAAAACAAATTTTTTTTTTATAAAAATATCAAACAAATTAAATATAATATACAGATAAGATAAGATGAGAAACAGATACAAATTGGATATAGATAAAATACATATAAAAATTAGATAATCCAATAAGACCTATAGGAAAAGTTGCTTCCCTCATTCGGTGTTTCGTGCAATCTACTTTGAGAGCATGCCATCATGGGTTTAACGTGGCATAGAGGAATTGCAGCGAGGCTATGCGAACTATAGCTTTCTTCTAGTGGGTTATCACGTATCAGACGTAATCTATAATCTTTATCAAGAATCTTGCATTAGATGTTACCTGAAACCAGACATTTTCATTCATTGGACCTAAACACTAGTAACAATTAACGCGAACTTGTTGGATATGTGGGAACAATTATCTGCAACAGCCTTTGTAATTTTTGGCCAACCTAAGCGTCATATAAGATTTGTAAGGCCAAACAGTACATTCTTGCACTAGCTTAAAAGAACTCGTATTTCAACTCTTATTTATACATAACTACATATTATGACACTTCAACGATCCTTGCAAAACATACCTAACTAAAATTGCACCAACGAACATCTACTGGACCTTTAAAAAGTATAAAAAGCTGCAAAATATACAAGTAATATGTCCTATAACCACAAGGGTAAAAACCATTTCCTCCATCCTGGATTTTCAGCCTTTGCCATCATGTTTAAAAATGCTCCATTGAAGCTGACACCTACATCCATAAATTATGGTACATGGTAATAATAATAATTTAAAAAAAGAAAAAAACCCCACCGCCTAGGAGCACTTCCCCATCTAATTGTAACCTAGACTAAATCCAATGTTATAATCTTAAGAAATTCCATGGTAACCTAGCTTGTCACCCATTTGCCAGGTCTCATGGACCAAATAATTGTCTGCTGCTTAATATTCCTTTAGAATCAACTGAACTCAGACCAAACGATGTTCTGAAGTCCTGCTTGAGTCATGATCCCAGTATACCACAGTCATCAATGCTCAATTGTTCAATAATACTACATAAACCAGATTTATAGCTGGGATGGATAAGGGTGACTCCTAGCTCCCTCTTTATACGAGCATTTGAAACTCGCTTCTCACTCTGTGAACTTGCTATCTGCAATTTTGGTGCTAATTTCACAAGAGATGTTCTTTCTGTAAACCTACCTGGCCACTTCTTCTCAACCAAGTCTGCTGCATATTTGAATACCTCCTCCCTAGGCGTTGGGTCATCGTCAACAATGTTGAATATTTTACTGAGGAAAAAAGGCAATGAAGGTTGGAATACGTTTTGTGATGCAGCTATTCAATCCAGAAATGAAAATGCTAATTGCCAAAGAAGATGATATAACCTGTTTTCATTCTGTAATCCACATTCAAAAAGCTATAGTACAAATGCAAAGCCCCAAATGAACAGGACACAAAAGCAGCCTGTCACTGGTATGTTTGAAAAATATACTTAACTAACTACTATTTTCCCTTGCTAACACGTTGCTTAAGCAACATTAAGAATGTATACCTTCTAGCAAAGAAGGGAATAATAGGAGATGATCATGAAACTTTTATAGTCAAGGATGCAATTACTGAAGCAATAATCCAACAATGAATGATTAATAGCTACAATGAAGCCATAGCCAAATCAAATTAGGCAAAGATCAGCAAATTTTCAGGTAAATATTTGCTGCATATTTCACTCAACACTAACATATGCTGGTTTTGTTTGCCTGAATAGTTAAGCTGTTAACTATAGATATGCTACAAAGGATGTTTCTGATGCTGATAGGTCATTTATATGCCCAATAGACTTAGTCTGACAACAGACTCTTGACATCTAACCATTCAATATCACGTGAAGTTCATGTATCTAGCTACAAACTACACAGAATATGAAACCAGTGAATTCTTGTATGAAAAGATAACATGACAAACTCTTAATCATCTATGACTGGCGGTTGCAGCAATCACAAGATCCAAATCAGCAAATTAATTCCAAAGGGTGCCTTCTGGAATTCCACAGCCATAAATTTACTGGTAGGACTCAAAAGGTAGATTGTAATGATCTACATTGAAATGTAATAAATACATACCCTAATTCCTGGAAGGACCAAGCCACATAGCACAATTGTTCCAACAGCAGACCAAAAAATGAAACGCCAGAATGAACCCCCAGCAATAATTTCCTCCCTATTCATAGTCCTAACCCCTTTAAAAGATTTGCAACATGGCAACAACCCATTGAACCCCACTAAGGATATACTCCTAGACTCTAGGTACAGATATCTAAATCCATAGTAAATCAAGGTACACAATCGCCTTGTCCTCAAGGCAATGTTTCAAATAGCTTGCTGGGATGGCAGCCACAGTCTGTTTTGTCTTGTCATAGATGAGTTCTTCCTCAACAACACCTCTTCTCCAAGTTTGTCTTCCAAAATGGCAATTTGTTAAGATGCGGTGCATGTCCCCATTTTCATACATCATTGTGCAGTCACAAAAAGAAAGTTACTAAAGCCATAGAGTTCTGTCTTTTTAAACCACACAGAAATTCTAAAGATATTAGGTATTCTCTTAAATTAAGCTCAATTTGGTTCACTTATTTAAGCCCTAACATCAACCTAGATATATAAGCAAAGAGAAAAATCAAAAGAAAGTTATATCATTTTTCCCTAGCCAGACCCATAATAAAATCACAAACACAATCCCATAATATCACTCCTCAGCAAAGACATAAGTTCTTACACAAATTCATCAACACTAGACTCTTAGCAAATCACAAATAAGTGTCAATATGGATTTAATGTTATCTTATCATATTATCTCTTCAATAATTCGTGCATAACATTTCCCAAGTTCAATGCACATTCTGCCCCCTCCCTTAAAAAATTCATGACTTTGCCTTCCATACAAATAAAAAGCAACGGATCATTCATCTCTGATGTTGTTGTGATTGGCTTCAAAATATCACTCCATCTGTGTGATCCAACTAATTGGTTAGGTTCCACTGAGTGCCAGTACTGAACAAGTTGCATCTCCTCCAATAGCTCGCCAGCATCACCTCTAATATTTGAGATTTTAGATAAACCAAAAGCTAGGGGAATTTGCTACAAATCACAAAGTGAGTTCAGCAATGTGGAGTTCACAAACAACTGATCTCCATCATTAAAAATTTTTTCAGGCAATTCATTTGACACTGATGGTCAACATGCTTCTGTTTCAGCTTTGATAACGACCCCCATTTTTTATCTTCCACTCACAATTGGAGAAGTTTTCTCCATCACTTTCGTTAAATCATCAATTGTAATCAGCTTTGGAGAAACCTTGCAATCTATACTTGCATTTCATCCCCATCGTATTTGTCACCTAGAGATCCTCTATCAATGCCATTATTTTTCCATAATATTTGGAGTTAGCATTTTCGTATTTCTTTTTCATCTTTTCCAGTGAGTATTTAGCAAGTCAGACCAGTTGTTAGGACACAAAGATATATTGTATTGATTTAATTGGAAATGGTATGAGTATGAACCCTATTTCCATGAGAAAATCAACCACAGAGCACAACTCTAAGAAAGCAGAGCTAAACGCTTTGTTCATGACAGAGAGAATGAAGTGCTATCTTATAATAACTAGACCCCTATTTATAGTTCTATAACCTCCAAAAGATTTGACACACGGCAACAGGCCATTGGGCCCATTACTACACTCATGGACTCACAATATGCTAATAGAATAGTTAAATCCATACTACTACTAGGTACATTAAACATGCTTGACAACAGAACAATGCAAGAATAGTCAAAGTGTACCTGGAAGAAGGCAAGTTAATACTAGCCCAAAGTGTTTGACATACATCATCAATGTGAACTCTTGGTGTGTATTGCTTCAACAATCTTCTCTTCTGACCTTCTGACAAAGGTTTGGTGCTAATTATTGTATCTACGGCACTGTGATAAAATACATACAAGAATGGGTTAATACTGGAGAAATCTCAGAACATAAAGCACAAGACACCATTAAGATGCAAAGGTTATGTCACGACTCTTAATCAAAAGACTTAAGATGTTTTGATGAAAAAAAAATGTAAGCCCTCAAGACATGAAGAAAAGTCAAATTTGCATGACCATTGTAGTTTGTAAAAAGGTCAAAGTCACGTTTGGTACCTAAACTTTCCTTAAATGTCCAATTGAGTGTCTAACCTTTAAAATAGTCAATTTAATATCTAATCAAAGTTTTCATGTTCATTAATACTACCTCAACTAATAAAATTAATTCCATATGCTAAGCTGACACTCCCAACAATGGGAAGATTAACACATGTCAAGTAAGAAACAAAAAAAACTAGAAAATTAGACAATTAAGTAGGTGAATTTAACACATACATTAGAGTTGATGGAAGTTAATCTGTCTACTTAATTATTTAATTAGACAGTACATACGCTAGTCCACTTAGTTGCCTAATTCTATTGTTTTCTATTAGTTATCTAATATGTGTCATTTTCCAATTCTCTAAGAGTGTCAACTCAGCTAATAGAATTAGAGAGATGGTATTAGTAAATACAAAAACTTTGACTGTGTATTGAATTAACCACTTTAAAATATAGGAAGTTAATTGTATATATTGAAAAAGTTCAATTACCAAATATAACATTAACTTTTTTTTTCACTCCATTTACTTTTGTCCTTGATTTATAAAAGGACTTTAACTGCATCACCAATATAATTTTAACCAACCCCATCAGTATACTCACACATTAATTACACAGTTTACTAAAACATCCATCAGAAAAAGGACCAGCATAAGCAGTCACGCTAAATTATTCACAACCTTCTTCCAGGCCCATATATACCTCCAAGTCGAAAGACTCTTGCTGAATTTTTAAGAAAATGGCCTCCATTTAACCATCCCTCCTCTGCTTTTAACCTCAATTCAGCAGTTGGAGTAGAAGGATTCGCAGGGTATCTGAAATGAGATAATGACCACATTTAGCATGCATATCAAAGCAGGTGAAACAGCTCAAACCAAATCAGTGAAAGGAATACTCACTCCTCATCAACTATTGCACCACCACAATCTCCATATACACCTATGACCACAGACAGTTAGTTCAGACGTGATGTCCTAGAAATACATATTCATATATATATATATATTTACACTTAAAATGCTACAAATTTCAAGTACTAAATTAGCTGGCTGTAAGACATTTTGATATCCCAAAAGCTTTCATTTAAACCAAATAAATTTATGAGCCCACCAGTTGATGACAAGTAGCATAGCCACTGTAAATTTCCATCTTCCAAGTAACTCCTCGTTAGCTGTCCATGGCAGCATCTACCAAAACATGAGAAGGCAATTAGTAAAATCTAATTGATGACATTAGTCCCATGAGGTCTATGATATGGTTGACATCAAGAACCCAAATTTTTATTTTATTTACCAAGAATGTATTTACTTAAAGAACTACCAAGAATGTCCGCAAATTCTGATAATTTTTGCATACCGGATCACCAATGCCTGCTATAGGTGGTAAGGAGACGAGAAGGTGGTGTAGTCTTTCATAGCAGTAAGCAAACACCGATCCTGAAAGATTTTATTGATAAAGGTAACAAATATGAGAAAAGCTGCAACCACTGAAAAAACCATAATGTCTGTGAAGGACCATAACAAAATATTTATTTGTAGATTTACATTGTTGTGGCAATAGGTCTTGACACGACACGACACGGCATGATTATCCGTTTGAAGTTGACACGGTTTAAAGCAGGTGCTTTAGCAATCAAACCCAAAAGTAAACCCATATGACTGATCAAAAACGATTTTACATATCTTTATAACAAATATATAGGGATTTTATACGAAACAAAGCACAGTTATAACGGGACTTTAGGATTACAAATTAACTACAACAAGACAAAAAGAATAGCAAAAGAAATTTTTACTGAGAAACTCACTCACTCTGGTTCATTGGCATCAAAAACATACACATCAAACCCTTTAGCCTGAAGCTCCTCCTTTTCTCCTGCTTCTACATGTTCCACTTACCACCCTTAAAAAGAAACACAAATTTACAGTTATCAACAACCTAAATCCACAAACTAGAAAACAAAACTAGTGTGTGTCGTGGGGTGGGGTGGGGGTTGGTGGTGTGTGGGAGAGAGTAACCAGCCACGGTTCATAAGCTGCCGAGCGAAGGCTTGCCCAACGAATCCCATCCCAAGAACGAACAATTTTCGTTCCTGAGATTTGGGTTCGGTCCCATTGACTTGGGAACTCAAGCTGTCGACACGAAGAGAAAAAGGTTTGGATCTGGCGTGGTTTGACAAGAATGCATTGAGATGGGATTGAATTGGAGATGAAGAGAAGTATGGGGAGAGGCAGAATGTCGCCATTGACTCTACCCGGAGTTTCTATGTCGTCGTCGCCGGTGATGTGATGAAAGAGGAGGAAACAAAAGGGGAATGATAATAGTAATAATAAAGGCAAAAAGGTGGTCATTTATACAGTAGCCTGAGATTTATTAAACTTTGTTAATATTATTATAAGCCTAATATAATTAATTTAATAAAAAATTTAAATAAAATATTAAAAATTATTGAAAAAAATAAAAATTAAAAAAAAGGATGTAGCACCTCTTTATCATTTCTTTTCCAATAAAAATCGCTAATCCAAGAATCCTTCCTTCAAATGCATTATAACCGAACATATTTTGAAGCGCAACGATGTGGTAAGTTCGCATTAAAATTACTTATCACTTGTGATCTTGCATAAAGGAAAAAACAAGGCATATGAAAATCAAACGCTAGTGGAATGAGCAATGTACCCTTTTGTGATGCAGCCCTAGGGTTTCCAAAGCATTTCAATCATAGGACATAGGCTATGATGCTTCAAGCTAGTAGTAAATCATGGCATATAAAGGCTTGCTTATATCCATACATCAAACGATGGGAAGCGTTTTCATTTGGGTGGAGGAAGTGTGTGAGGGAGAACTCCCTACAACTTGGAGACATGCATATTTGCACTACCCCATTAGTCTAATATAATTAATTTAATAAAAACTATTAAATAAAATATTAAAATGATCGAAAAACATACAAATTTTTTTTAAAAAAGAAAACTGTGGAGCACCTTTTTTGTCTTTTCTTTTCCAATAACTTTTTTTTTGAAAAAATAAAATCATGGGATTGTAACATGTGTCCTCGTAATAATATTAAGTAGTATTGATAGATCTTAATAAACTCAGGCCATCTCTTTGTTCATCTCTTTATAAGTGATCTAAAATATATGTCATTTATTTGTAATTTACCCTAATAATAATATACCTAAATATCCAATTAACTACCTAAATTTTTATTTAGTCAATTTACTACTTGGATCAAAAACCATTACCTAAACTTTTGTGGCAAAAAACACTACCTTGACCAACTCCATTATCTCCGTTAGCATAGTAACTTTAACAACCAATAGCATCTTAGCACATGTCTAGATATAGAATCTTATTCTTTTTAATTTTATTATTTTTTTTGTAACTTTCAGTTGAATGTATAAAAAGAAAATAACTTGATTGAAATGCATAAAACTAAAAAAAAAAACCTCACACTAGTACAATAGGTTAATTGCAGGAGTGCACTAGGTCTTCTTCTCCTCCACGAATTCAAGTTGAATTTGGTTAAAACAGGTCATGTATGGATATCTAAACGGTAAATCTTAAACATTATTGGTGTATGAGCATAGAACTCTACCAAACGAATTACCAAAAAGAATCAAACTTAGGTTTAGTGGACACGATGTGTAGGTGGTTAGTGTCGCCTATGGTGAAAGTTGTTTGTGGTGGCCATGGGTCTTTATATGTGGTCTTGGTGAGTGGTATCTAGGGAGTGCTTGACACGATGGGTGTAGATGGGGGTTCAGCTTGGATAATTCTTCAGATGACATTGTAGTTGGTGCGAAGATTGAGGAGATGTTAAGGATACGGGGCTGCGATGGTGTAGATAGAGAGAGATTAGAGAGAGAAAGGAGGGTGGATAAGATGGCAAGTTGGTCGCTGTTGCATGGATATTGAGGAAATGGTGAGGATGACACAATCCAGTGATGGTGTAAATAGAGAGAGATTAGATAGAGAAGGAGGATGGAGAAGATGACGAATCTATGGCTAGTGCATGGAGATCAAGGGAGATCATGAGGATGACATGGTGACTAGTGTGGTGTAGATAGAGAGAGATTAGAGACAAAAAGGACGACGAAGAATATGGCTGGTGCGTGGAGATCAAGGAGACGATGAGGATGACAGGGTTGTTGGTGGTAGTATAGATAGAGAGAGGTTAGAGAGAGAAAGGAGGGCGAAGAAGGAGATCGTGGTAGATGGTATGTGAAGATCCAGCTTCTATGATACATAAATTTAAGCAAGGTTGTAAATAAATCGAGCTACTCACGAGCTATTCAAATTTGGCTTGGCTCAGACTTGATGAATAAATAAGTCGAGCTCAGATTTAAAATAAAGCTCGTTTAACTAAATGAGCTGAGCTTGAGCTCGAACTTTAGGCTTACAAGACTAGTTGCAAGCTTTAAATAAAATTGTTATTATATATATTTTAAGGTATAATGTATTTCTATTATATATTTTATTTTTATTATATAAATTTATTAATCATTACACATAATTTATTTATTTCTTTTAGCCACGACATTAAATAAATATAATATAAATAAAATGTTATTGTTTCTAAAAATTAATTTTTTGTGTATACTCATTGTCACTCTCTATTAGAAGAAAGAGAGACATTGACTTTTGGAGTTTTTCCATGTACGACACAGTATTACTTTGTGTTGTTTCTTGTCTCGAACTATTTTACAACCATGCTTACCTTTCGTACTTTATAAAACCATTGCAATTTGCCAATATAACTTACGTGGCTTAGTGCCAAATATTCAATTGTCTCTTTGGTAATTTGGGCTTATTATTTATATTAGACCAATAGCCTTTTTTTTCTTTTTTATTTATTAATTTGACCCAAACATTTTGTTTGAATAAATTTAGATTATTTGAGCTTAGCTAGACTTCATAAGAAATTAAGCCAAGTTTGTAAGCTTGTTTAGATATTAATAAGCAGAGCTTCCAAACCGAGCTCGAGTTCGAGCTCAAGCTCAAGCTCAAGCTTGATATTTTTAAGCTCGACTCGGCTTGAGCTTGTTAATTTTTTTAGCAAGCCAAGCTCAAATATTTAAAAGCTCGGCTCAACTTGTTTGCAACTCTATATCTAAGACGTTAAATAACTGAGATCATTGGTTCTATTAAAATTAATGATAAGATAACATAATTTTTAGGAGAAGTTTTTGAAACTTTGTACATAAGAAAGAACGTAAGCATGTTTATGTAAAATAATAGTATAAAACCTTTTCATTAAATTGCTAAATGTTTTGTAGAGCAACGTAACGATAAATTTCTTAATAATAATAAAATAAATAAATAAATATCATGTCAAATATATTTTCTACAACAACGATTGTATTCTTTATTGAATTCGTTTTTCTTATAAGCTATAATGGATTTAATGGATTTCGTTGACTTATGCCATTCATATTCATCTCCCATTATGATTACATTTGTAATTGTAGAATGTTGAGTAATTTGTTATATTTTTCATTTATTGTAGATAGCTTCATAGTTCTAAATTTTGTTTCTTGATAATATATATAATTAAATAATTTTTCTTGTCATAAGCAGGAATGTCCTCATGTTGACACCATGGGTATGGTATGAACTTATCTAAGGATGTCTCAATAGCTTTTCTCACATCTCCGCGAACATCTTCCCTTATCTGTACAAATACTTCATCAATTCAGTGTCTAAAGGTATCAACTCCTCTTAAAGAATTCAGCTTTGATCCGTAATCTTGCATTGCATCATGGAATGAATATTGATCGCCTACATCAAGGAAGACCAATAGAATCATCAAAACAAGAAGCATTGCACACCTGTCTGATTTCCTCAAGGAGCCTTTTGTTTTCTTGTTGAACAAACAACATCAAAGAATGTGGAAACAAATCGCATAACTTCTTTACATAGCAAATAGAAAGAATATCCCAAAAAAGTAACAAATATGATGTTATCTTCCAACTACCTTTCCTTTTCTTGGCAAACAAACAAGCTATGATCATAGTGAAAGCAGCAAAGTATGCATAAATTTTTCCTAAATAAAAAACATGCCTCAACGCGTGCATGTAATTGAGCAACCTCTGTCCTAAGAGCGCAAACTTCATTTGCACCATGCTGCAAGGAATAGCACATGTTAGGTTTATTGGTCGTTGCATGCAAGCAACTGCTATAGGAAAAGTGACGATACCTTTTCACCTTAGGTCTCCACTGTGGCCTTTGGATCCAAATGGGGAGGACAATGTGTTCGATGATAAGCTAGTTGCAACAAACCAATACTTTATCTCAATAGATAGGAAATTGACATTAGAGCATAGTTTATGTAGATTGCAAAATGGAATGGGAAGATAGTATGTTCAATCATGGTAGCTTACCAATGGTTTGTTGAAGCCACCTACATCACGCAGCATCCCAAGTAATGCACCGCACGCCTTGGTATTCCATGCCCAACATCTTGGACATGGTCATCATGATACTAGGACAACTACGATGCTAATCTGTATGCAATCATAATAGAACAACTGTAAAATAATGAAACATGCCCAACTTGAAATCACTCTACAACATCACATGGATAATTAGAACATTCCTAATAAATTCAGATACGTACCTCTAAAAAGGCAACAAATCCCTATAGATAATGTTTATCATTGTTGCTCCACCGAACAACTCCATCACATAGTCGATCAAGTAGATGTCCAACCCAATTTAGTTTGGCTATGTCATTTACATTGCTTATTGCCCTAAAATAAGATTTAGAAACTTGGATGGATGACATGGGACTTATGAATGTGCCAACCATGTATAAGGTGGTGAAAATTTTGAAGTGATTGGGCAATTCCACTTTACCCTTTGTTAGGCACTCTCGTGGACTTGACAACTTTCTCCTGTCATCAATGTGAAAACTATCAAGGTGGTTATCTTTATTAGAACAATTTTCCTTGGAGATGAAGTCTGGTCTTATCGAATTCAATCCAAATATTTCTGTCACATTAGTTTGACAAATTGTCATACTGTGAAAACATACTAGAAAATACTCAAGAAAGGGGGGCAAGGGGGGGTGGTGAATTGAGTATTTTCCCTAAATGCATAAACTATTAATTTTTATGTAATCAGATCAAATTAAACTTCAAAAGTAGCGAATATAGTAATAACAGATTATAAAGAGAAATGTAAAAGAGATAGGGATAAAAAATTTGAGCCTATATTTATTGTAGAGTTTGGTCTGCTCTCAACTCTCCACGATCCATGAAAGCCTCTAACCGAGGACTTCACAACCACTTTATTGATTTACAATACACAAGCTCAAGCTAAGCAATGCACTGCTTTACAACACACATGAAAGAAAATATTTCATTCACTGACAAGATGCTTAAGAATAGAGCACTTAAATATTTTTCTCTCTCTTTGCAACTTTTTCAAATTAATGAACAAGTATACAAAAATAATGAGAGATTTCTCTTATTTTTGTGTTTGCAAATAAAAACTCTTAAAAAGATTTGTCACTTCACAATTCTTTTATTTTTCACGACTGTCCTCTCTTGGATCTCCAAAGGAATATATATTTATAATCTTCAAAAGTTCAAATGTTTGTTAGAGACAATATCTTTAAGTCGTCAAGCATTAAACGCACATAACGACTCTTTTATGCCACATCGGCTCCATATTTAAACTATTATGCCTTTATACTTGTCATGCCTCAATTTCATCGCGCCTTAATCTTGACCCTCGACCAAATCTATGATTTTTTAAGCCTTGGATTAAAACTGTCGTGTCCTAAGCTTGTGTACCTTGGATTTAACCCTCCACTAAGACTGTGCTTCTTTGATCTCGTCAAGCCTTAGACTTTAAGCTTATCACGCCTTGACTAATTAAAACATCAATCCCTCGATGTGACCCACGACTAACATTGTGCATCTTGAGCTCCTCAAGCCTAAGACTTCAGCTTGTCGCGCCATAGTGAATGAACTTATTAAGCCTTTAACTTGACCTGCAATCAAAGTTGTACTCTATAATTTTTTCTGCTAAATCTTGCACAATCTTTAGAGAATAATATATACAAAAAGCACAAATATATTCTAGCATATCATTCATCCCTAATTGTTTGACTGTTAAGTATAGTTTAACACAATTGAATAGCTAATTATGCAACCAATTGTCTCATCAAAATCCATATTGAATGCGCAGGTTCAATAATCTCCCCTTTTTTTATGAGGACAATCATGCATAATCAATTCCTTTTCAATTAAGCATACTCCCCTGCAAATAAGCATTCGAATTTCAAAAGAATTTTTTTAAAAAAAAATTGATTTCAAGGACTTCATGCTTAATTCTGGGGAAATACATGCTATACTTAATTCATCATTTTCCTCCCCTTTTTAGGCAAAAACAAATATAATATACAAACACAAAACTTCTTTTCCCCTTTTGAACTCATTAAATATGTATTAAAACACACTTCATGTATGTTAATCGTGCATACAACTTATCTTTCCCCCTTTGGACTCATCAAAAAATCAACAACATAAGTTAGGTGCATTCAATATATCTCTCCCCTATGTACTCATCAAACAACATCATCAAAAAACATTTCTCTCCCATATTCAATATTTTAGCATGTCTCTCCTCTTCTAACTACACATAATTCACGTATGTTAATTTGTGCATACGACATATCTCCCCCTTTGTACTTATAAAAAAAAAGATGACAGATTCACAAGCAACATATCATTAGGAGAGATGCACAAACAACATACAAATGCAAAACTTTGTTCAAGTTTCCATAAAAAATACGTAGGATATGTTCAAACATATCACAAATTTTTGCAGATGGAACAAATCACAAATATCATAGAAACATATATAAACATCTAATAGCTTTTTTAGTCCTTAGATTGAGTTATAGATCATCTTGTCTCCATGATATTTAGCACTCATCTTGTTTTATAGTGCTCAATTCTTTATGCAAAGTGCAAAAACGATCTTCACTTAAGGATTTTGTAAAAATATCAGTAATATGATAGTTTGTATTAATAAGTTCTAAGCTTATGTCTCTATTTAGAACATGATTTCTAATGAAATGATGTCTAATTTCGACATGCTTGGTCATTGAGTGTTGAATCCAATTTTTAGTTAAATTTATTACATTTGTGTTATCATGTTGAATTGAACGTTTTCATAATTCAAATCATAATCTAGTATTGTTTCATCCATAAAGCTTGTGCATAGGAACTAAGTAATTATATACTCAACTTTGGTAGTTGAAAGTGCAATCGAATTTCGCTTCTTTAAGCGTCAAGATATAAGAAGTTTCCAAGAAAGTAGCATGTGCCGCTTGTACTTTTCCAATCAACTTTGCACCCAGCAAAGTCAGCATTAAAGTATCCAACTAGATAAAAAAAAAAGCCAAATTTTAGGTACCACAAGCGAATTTCAATAGTGCCCCAAAGATACTTGACTATGCATTGCTGAAAACATGATATCAGGTCTAAAAGCTGTTAGATATAATAAACTACCTATCATGCCTCTATAAAGTTTTTCACAAACATTTTCCCTATTTTCATCTTTGTCAAGTTTTACACATGTACTCATAGGTGTGGGTCTTATTTTGCAATTATCTATTTTTAACCTTTTCAAGAGTTCTTTGGTATATTTAGATTGATTTATGGAGGTTCCATTTTCATATTGCTTTATTTGAAGACCTAGAAAATAAGTGAGTGCTCCCATCATGCTCGTTTCGAATTCGTTCTTCATAGGCTTAACAAATTCATTTATAAGACTCATATTAGTAGCTTCAAACACAATGTCATCCACATAGATTTGCATAATCAATGTGTTACTTGAGATTTTTGATAAAAAGAGAGTTGTGTCAATTTTTCCTCTAAAAAATCTTTTATCTAAAAGGAAGTTATCGAGTCTTTCATACCGAGCTCAAGAAGCTTGCTTGAGACCATAAAGAGTTTTGTTTAATTTGCAAATATGGTTAGGAAATTTATTATTTTCAAAACTCGACGATTTCTCTACATATACTTCTTTATTTATAAAACTATTTAAGAAAACACTTTTGATATTCATTTCAAAAAGACTGAAATTTTTTAATGTAGCAAATGTCAAAAGCATTCTAATAGCTTCTAGTCTAGTTACCTAGGTAAAGGTCCATCAAAATCTATGCCTTCTTTTTTATTATATCCTTTAGCAACTAATCTAGTTTTATTTCTTGTTATTATTCCAACTTCATCTAGTTTGTTTTATAACCTATTTGGTTCCAATAATTGGTCTATTTAGGTCTAGGAACCAATCTTCAAACTTCATTTCTTGTAAATTGATTTAATTCTTCTTGCATAGCTTGTATCCAAAACTCATCTTTTAAAGCTTTTTCTGTATTTTAGGCCGGTTTGGATAGAAAGACAAGATTACTCATGTTTTTTAGAAGATCTTGTTTGTACCCTATTAGAAGGTTCACCTATTATTAGATCTTTTGGGTGTGATTTTATTTTCGATCTTTAGGAAGATCATTGTTAACAGATTCATTCATGCTATCCTTTTTATGTTCATTTCCTTTATCTACTTCTTTATTATTATTTTCAAGAGAAACCTTATCGAAATCAATATAAATATTATCCACATCATCACTTGAACATAAATGAGGCAAATAATCATTAAAAGCAATATGAATATATTCTTCTACGACTAAGTTCTTTTATTAAACACTCTATATGCTTTACTATTTAAAGAGTAACCTAAAAAAATTTCTTCATCACTTTTAGTATTAAACTTGGCTAATTGTTTAACATTTAGTGTCAAAGGGATGAAAGTAAGAAATGTTAGATCTTCTTCCTTTCCAAAGCTCATTGGAGGTTTTTTCGAGAATTGATCTTATGAAAACTTTATTTGATATATAACAAACAGTGTTAACAGCTTCAGGTGAAAAATATTTTGGTAAATTATTTTCACACAACATGGTTCTAACCATTTCAATCAAGGTGTTATTTTCATTTCAGCTACAACATTTTGTTGTGGAGTTCTAGGTATTGAAAAAGTGTGTTCAATTCCATTTTTATTGCAAAAATCATAAATTTCATAATTTTCAAATTCTCTCCCACAATCACTTTAGATAGACACAATGTTGAGATCTTTTTCATTTTGGACTTTTTTGCAATATCTAAAAAAGACTTGGTTTATTTCGTCTTTAGACGCAAGGAAGAAATTCCATGCACATCTAGTAAAGTCATCAATAATAACCAAGGTGTATTTTTTGCCTCGCAAACTTAAAGTTTGAGTAGAACTAAATAAATCCATATACAATAGCTTTAATGGCCTAGATGTGGAAATAACATTCTTAGACTTAAAAAAGTCTTAGTTTGCTTTCCTAGTTGACATCCTTAGCAAATCTTATCCTTTTGAAAATTTATTTTTGGTAAATCTTTAATAAGATTTTTTTTAACAAGTTTTAAAATTATCCATACCAGTGCCTTAATTTTCTATGTTATAGCCAACTATTATCATTTTGGGAGTATAGACAAGTTTCATTTGATGATTTGAAATCATCTAAATTAATTTTGTAAATATCTCTTTGTCAATACTCTTCAAAATAAGCTTGATTATTGTCAATTATTTCAATGGAACATTTATTAGCAAGAAATGTTATTCTAAAACCATTATCACATAATTGACTTATATTAAGCAGATTATGTTTAAAATCATCAACCAGCAACACATTCTTGATATATCAAATCCTTGTTTACAAGTATGTTACCTTCAACAAGAACTGTTGCTTGTGATTGTTTCCAAAGGTAATATTCCCTTGATCTTTCAAGTCCAAAGATGTGAACTTAGATGCGTCTCCAGTCATGTGTTTAGTGCAGCCACCATCTAAGTACCATTTGTTGTTCTCACTTGAAAATCCCTACAAAACAGAGGTTTATTTCTTTGGTACCATTTGAGTTTAGATCCTTTTTTGTTATGTGTAATAATGATTTCTCTTTTAGGAACCCAAACCAATTTGCTTTTATGATTCAATGCATGGTTCTTCTTATTGCACAATTGTGTACAATATGACCAGTCTTACCACAATAGTTGCATGTCCCATGCGTGGTTTTACAAAACAAGTTTTGTGGGACTTGTAGCTACTTTTTCTACTATAGCCAGTTCCATATTTATTTGAATCATACCTTTGATTTTCAAGAATTGTGTTCAAATTATTTTTCCCATTGGTGAACTTGGCTATAATTGCTTTTAAATCATCTAAACTAGCTTTCAAAAGGATATTTTCATTTTTTAATTCTTTAACTTATTTAAGATTCCATCACTACTACTACCAACATGCAACATTATTATTATTTATAGTTTTAATTCCAAGATCAAGCAATCATTTTCAATTGTTAATTTTTCATTGATCTGCTTAACTCATCATTTTTGTTCTTTAGCTTCTTAAACTTATTATTCATCTTTTCATTTTCTAATTTCAAAATAGTGAGTTCTTCATGCCGCTTTTCATCTTTTTTAATCTTCTCATGCTCGATTGTAAATTTATTCAATTCTTCCTACTTTCATCAATAATGTTTTAAGCTTGATGTTCTTTTTCTCTATGTTTACTAACTTACCGCATACTTTATCATACATACCATATATCTCATCATAAGAAGAGATGAGAACTTACCTCATCATCTAATGCTATGAAGCACACATTCTCATTTGAGTCACTTCAGTCATTATCACTCCAAATGGCTATGAAAGCATTCTTTCTGGATCCTTTGATGCTTTCTTGAGCAGTGGACAGTATTTGGATATGTCATGGCTTGTGACATTTGAAGTAGGTTATAACATCCTACTTTTCATATCTTGGTGAACTATTCATCATCCACTCTCTTTGTCTTGTTATTGGACCTCATGAACTTCCTAAACTTTTTGGCAATCAAGACAAGTTCTCATCATCATCATCATCACATCATCTTCTTTACTAGAATCATGACTTGTGCTTTCAAAGTAGTGGCCTTCTTGTCTGATTCTCTCATTGCTTTTTAATAAGCTCATGTGTTTTAAGTGTTCCTAAGAGTTTCTCTTTACTTATAGCACTTAAATCTCTGCTTATTTGATAGCTGTCCTCTGCTTCCTAATCCTTAGGTAGTGACTTGAGTAATTTTGAATTTATTTCTAATTTAGTAAATCTTCTAAGTACACTCAAAGGATTTATAATGTTGATGAATCTATTATGCATCTCATCCATATATTCATTTAGAAGATTTTGAAATTTTCGAACTATTCAGAAAAGACTTATTTTTATCTCTTACTCTTGAAATTCCTTGATTAGTCTTTTCTAATTCATCTTATATATCTTTAATTGATTTACATTACATATTATATTTAAATCACTTTCATTTGCCTACAATGCAATATGTTGAGCTATCATTTGGATATAATATTTTCCAATCTTCTCCATTATAATCTTTTTCTTCTTTTCCTTCAATTATCAAAGGCTCATTTTCTATTACATTCCATAATAATCTATTTGGAGCTCTTAGAGAGATTTTCATTTTACACTTCCAATATGAGTAGTTACCTCGACTTAGAACCGATGGTCTATTGATAGCTTGCCCCTCTAGAAACCTTAGTACATTTGATGCAGTGATCTTTATTCTATATGCAATTAAGCACGGAAAAATAGAGACAAGGCTCTGATACCAATGAAACGCACTAGAAAATACTTGCAAGGGGAAAGGGTGAATTGAATATTCGCCCTAAAATGCACAAACAATTAATTTTTATGCAATCATATCAAATTATACTTCAAAAGCAATGGAATGTAGTAATAATAGATTATAAAGAGAAATGTAAAAGAGGGATAGGAATAGAAAATTTGAGCCTAAATTTAATTTAGAGTTTGGTCTGCTCCCTACCCTGCATGATCCACAAATATCTCTAATCAAGGATTCACAACCACTTTATTGATTCACAACACATAAGCTCACGCTGAGCAATACGCCGCTTTACCACACACAGAAAATAAAATATTTCATTCACTCACAAGATGCTCAAGAACAGAGCACTTAAAATATTTTACTCTCTCTTTGCAAATTTTGCAAATTAATGAACAAGAATAGAAAGATGATGAGAGATTTATTTGATTTGTATGCTTACAAATAAAAGCTCTTACAAAGATTTTCCACTTCACAGCTCTTTTCATTTTTACTACTGTCCTCTCTTGAATCTCCAAAGGAACATGTATTTATAATGTTCAAAAGTTCAAATGTCCGTTAGAGACAACGTCTTTAGGTCTCCAAGCATTAAATGCTTGTTGTGTAACGACTCTTTTATGCCACATCGGCTCCATATTTAAATTGTTACACCTCTACACTTGTCGTGTCTCAAATTCATTGTACCTTAATCTCGACCCTCAATTAAGTCTATGATTTTTCGAGCCTTGGATTCAAACTATCGTGCCCTCATGCTTGTCACACCTTAGATTTGACCCTCAACTGATATTGTGCTTCTTTGATCTTGTCGAGCCTTAGATTTTGAGCTTTTTATGCCTTGACTAATTAACACATCGAGCCCTTAAAGTGACCCAAAACCAAAGCTATGCACCTTGATCTCTTTGAACCTGAGACTTGGCTTTGTTGCGCCCTAATGAATAAATATTTCAAGCCTTCAACTTGATCTGCGACCAAAACTGTGCTCAATAATTTTTCTTACTAAATTTTGCATAATCTCCAGAGAATAATATATACAAAAAACACATATAAATTCTAGCATATTGTTCATATTAGATTTTTTTACTGTTAAGTGTAGTTTAACACAATTGGATAGTTAATTGTGAAATTAATTATCTCATCAAAATCCACATTGAACACACAGATTCAATACAATGGTCAGTATGCAGGTATCCTCATCGAAGTTGTTTAGTAAGTTGTAGAGAAGCATTTGGTTTATAGATTTTAGGTCTACACTCAACAATCCACCAAAACCAATTTTGTTTATCAATGAGTGCTGATCACTCCAAAGCACAAATAGTTGGGCAAAGATTCATTGGTGCACATTTGTACCTAAGCCCTTACATTAGGAAAACACAAAAAAGGCAACACAATAAAATTAATAGATGGTCCATTAAGGAATTTTAAATCTACATCACTAGAATACATGATGTGTCAATTGGTAATGGCAGCTTACCTCTTCCAAGGGTACATCGCCACGTCTATCTTTGCACATAGTTCTACCATCATCTCTACTCCTCTGTTTCCCCAGCGTCGGAGATGCATTAAGTTCCTTCTCCATTTAAAATAAATGTCTACATAAAAAAAAAAGGAAAGGAAAGAAAAGAACTGACATGTTATCATAGCTTGATAATGTAATATATATGCATATATATAAACTGCATATTCAACAAATCTGATTTCATTTATAAATTAGTGAACGATTATAAGAGGAATGGGAAATTGAAGAAGCACAAGACGGAACAAAGCATGAAACCTGCTAGATTGTTTGGTGTACATTGGAGAGAGAGGGTGGCCACACTATTTTATGAACTTGATTGTGTAGCATTTAAATTGAGAAATCAAATGTTTAGATTTATATTTGTTAGATTAGGAAGGTAAGATATTTTGACCCTGCTTAATTTTAAGTTATGTTAAGTCACAGTAAAAGCACACCAACATTGTCTAGCAAACATGCATGGCCAAGCACCATGTATAATAGCAAACATGCTTAATAATCACTATTGTCTAGGAAAGTTCCTTTACTAGTGATAACAAATCCAATGTGTGATGATACTAGATGCAACACCAGGATTCCAACTAAGGACAGAATCCTAATAATTGGGAACCATGGAGTTAAATTATTTTTATCATCACATAGAATAGCTTTGTCAAGCCCTTATACGAACAGTATTATTTTATTTCTCTTCTTATTTCATGCAATCAAATAAACAAAGTCTAATGTTGAACTTGTAGTTTATATATATATATATATATATATATATTATAAACCACTTATAATGGAATCATCAATTAAATACCAGCATTGTCCATCAAACATACAAGCATAAACATACCATTTACATCAGAAATAATTAATTAACAACATAAGCATAACATCACAATTCATCAAATTACTCATCTACCTAAAGTTTGCAACAAACATCCTGAGTCATACATAAATTGATTATGTGTTTAACAGAGATCGAATGCCCTAGCTGAATTTGGACTAACTACACATACAATAATGATCAAATCCTTTCATAGATGGATCAATTACACATACCTATGTAGATAGTATTGATTACTAAGCATTGATGCATGATTTTACTGTCAAGGTTTAGGGGGGGAGGGGTTGGCTTCGCTTGTGTGTGGGTGTAGATCCCTTTGGAAGCCTAACGTGAGCATGAATCCATGTCTGTATGTCTGTATTATGGAGAGGGATCGATCATTTACTTAATTTACTTGGGTGGGAGATATGTTGTTATGGGGAGGTTTTGGGTTTTGTGTGTGGTTTCACCTCAAATCTTCTGTTTTAGAAGGTTAATGATCCGATGGTCATGATCAAATTAAGTCGATCCAATGGTTCGAAGTCGCATCTTAAAATTACGACATAACTTAGTGACTTGAGCCAAGACAATCCTGAGAGAGGGAAAAGAAGAGGAAGAGAGAGGAGAAAGTTCAAAAAAAAAAAGAAAAAGAGAGAGAAAGAGAAAAGAATAATTATGCTAATGTGAAAGTGAAACATTAATTTTTTAATGTAGATTCCCTACAACGTTAGCATATCGCCGAACTTTGGCTGAATTCTGAATATCGCCGAACTTTTGCTGAATTCTGAACAAAAGTACTGTGGATGAAAACTTTAAAAAGTTTAGATAATTTATAGGCAAAAATTAATTTAGAATAATTTTATTATATTCAAAAAGTTTAGATTCCGCCGGTGAAAGTTACCTAATCAAGTAATGGTGAAATATTAAGTAATTGCAGTTTTCGAATTAAACAAAATCCCCGTTCCTCTTCTGAAAATACATATAACCTACCCCTCTTTTTAAATTTAGTTTTGCTGAATGGAACAAACCATGTCTCTCATTGTTATTCGTAACCAACACTACCACATTAATCTCTACTCTGTTAAAAGGTTTTTGATATCATTTGCGTACCTCCTTTTATATATTTTTATCATCAATTAATATCCATCATCAGATTTCACGTTTGACGATATAATCCAAGTTGGAAGTTTCCATACTGTGGAGATTTTCAATAGGTATTAATCCATGACAGACCATTCAATTAGTCTAAGGAATCTTGAAGAGCGACGAAATCATTATGAGCTCCAATGAGTTATTAGCATTCAATTCTTACTTAGTCGATGTCGAGATATTGAAGAAGTGTAACTTCTGTTTGATTTAAATTCTTAAGGAAACGAATGGAAAGTTGTGAATGAGCTTGTTTCTAGTAAATTAATTCTTGTTATGTGATCTGATTAATGAAAATATAATCAAATATCGATATATATGATGGTTTGTGTTGGTTAAGAATATTAGATGCTTATGCTTTCTAATTATTTTCATATATTTTGTTCATTGTATTATTTAATAAAATCACATAAATTAATGAAAATGTGTCATGTGTCAAACACTAATGAAAAACTTAATAGTTTAAAAAAAATCTAAAACTAGTGGAATGTTAAGGACTAAAAGCGTGCTTCTCTCTTTTTTTCCTTTTCCTTTTCCTTTTCCTTTTTCCCCTTTTAATTTTATCATAAAAGAAAAAGGAAATTGTAAAAGCTTAAAAAATTAAAATAAAAAGGCAATAACGAAAGTATACCGGAGTGAAATATGGGCCAATGAATTTACACTACAACGGTAATAGATAGGTCAATTATTTCTTAATTCATGAACTTATTTTCTTCAAAAAGAACCTATTGTGGAAGAAAATTTCCTACTTCATCAAGCAATTGTTTTAAACACAAGAAAGTAATTAGTAAAGAGTTAAAGGATGGAAAGATGTTAAAATGAATTACAAATGAACATGCTAGAAAAAATAATGGGCTACATTCCAAAATTTGTGGATGGTTGAGATATAAGTAGTAATATGTAGAAAGACTAATATTTTAAATTCTTAGAGATTAAAAAAATAAAAAGAACACATTCCACACCTAATCAGGACCACTTTTGATTGTATTTATTCCTAGACCACAGGTACATGTCAAATACAACAATTTTGGCCAATTAGCTTATGCTCTACTACTACTTACAAAATCATTTTAAAGTGCATGGTTGTAGCCTTGTTTAGATAATCCTATTCATTCCTCTCAGGTTTTTTATTGAAGGTGCAAAGCAGCTGATAAATTATCCTTTTAAATAGCATTCATCATAACAATAGAAAAAACGTAAGAAAGATGAATGATCGTAATCTTGCCAAAAAAAAAAGAGGATAGGTAATAGTAAATGCTGTTGTTGTTGTTATTTTAAGATATATAATTAAAATGGTTATATTCACTGGTACTTGGGAGTCTTAATTCCTTCATGGTAGATGCAGGTAATTGATTCCATTTATTAATCTCTTTAATGCAAGTTATTCAATTCAATGTCAAAGAGTCCTAACCCATCTAAGGGTAGAACAGGGCGGAGGAATCTTATCCTTTTATTTGTACATTATGGGACTTGGGTTCTTGAAATAAAGTATAAATCTGAGGATAAAGAAGTGTTGGAAATTTCAACGATCCACTTATTAATTATAAAATTTCTACAGCTCTAGATCAAATTTTGAAAGAAAAATAATTTAATAGCAAGAAAAATCATAGGAAAAGAATTACGTGGAAAATTCAAAAATAGAGAAAAAACCCACAAGTGATGTTAAAAGACAACAAAAACAAAATATATTCACTATGTAGAAAATTGTTACAACCACACTATATAGACAATATTTCTTACATCTAAAACCCAGAATAATACCAATGAATAACCTATAGATAATTTTTTTAGCTCTCAAACTCTCAAATCCCCAAGCGTTTTTTCTTTTAGTCTGAACCTCTCTTACATACACCTCACTAGACTCATGCAGGGAACACAATTTGCATCGTCTTGCAAAGCTATTTATAGCTAATGTTTTCTTGGCCCAAGCACATTTTAAGTCAGTTGAAATTTGGAACGACAGAACATAGCCACAAAACTTTGCTCAAGTTGTCAACAAAACCAACTAAAAATTACCTAGTAGACTTACTTTTTTACTCCCTACCATGATTAAAAAGAAAAACCTACTACCATAACATTGTCTATTATAGAAA